>OX465596.1:343930000-346430000 GCA_950022295.1 Bromus sterilis
TGTTATACGTTAATAAGATGCTGCAAAAAGTTTGGGCCTTTTACAAAATCATTTGATATTTTATCAAAATTATAAATGATTAAAATGGATTGTTTGGCTATTGTTTGAATTGTTTAAAATATTTAAATGTTATATTAAATATACTTTATCATAGTATCTTGTTCTACTGAATTTTAGGCATTTAACAAAATAGGTTTCACAATTTTCGGTTTCACTTTTATTTCCACTTTGTTTTTGATTCCATCCAAAGGGGTTTGAAAAAGATTTGATTCAATGATGATCAAGTCATGGTTAATCACTGAGCTTAGTCATTAATAAAAAGTGATCACTGTAGCTTGACACCGAGGGTGTTACAAATCTCCCCCACTACAAAGAATTCTCATCCCGAGAATTAAAAGGTAGTGGAAGGGGTAAAGCGTTGGTTTCGTAATCCAACGAATCTTTTGGTTCTTGTTGTCCTTCTCGAAGAAGTTAATCCTTCACGTTGACGTCTTCATTTCTCTGCATCAGTGCATCTCGATGAGTGGTCATCCTTCTTTCGGGGCTGCATCGTACCTACGTATAGGCTAAGAGGGGACACTTAGGGGGTCGAATCAACACAACGTTAATCAACCGGGGTTGTCCAAGGGAATGAGGCACAGGGTATCTCTCGAGTTGAAACACAGGGAGATACATCCAGAGAAACAAAAGAAGGCATGAGAAGTTTTGAAGCGGATATGCAAGCATTCGTTGATGATAACGGAGGATGAAAAGGGTCCAGAGCATCAGGCATAAGCACTGAGTCTGATATCGAACTGAATTTCACAAGGTAGAGGACTCGTGAGTAGCATACGAGGTCAAGAAAGAGGAATAACCTCGAGAATAGAAAGGTACAAGAGAGTCAGGTTTTGATACTGTGGAACTGTGGGTTATGGGCCCACATTGAATAAGAAGGGTCGTGACAAACAATGCGATCAGGTTGCAAGGTAAGTCAGAGAACAGCTAGTTAGCTATGTCGGCAACAATGTCGGTACCAAGGGCGAGGGATGAAGAGAACCATTTTCCTGCTCGTTAAGACGAGGCGGACCAATAGGCAAAGTTCTCCTCCATCGGTGGTTACCGGAATGTTATCAACAGTAGTAACAGGTTGTACGGACAAAGTAGTACACCAAAGTGTTTACATAAGCAGGGAATTATCAGTGCTCGAATAAGTTATATCACAAGAAAGGTTAAACAGACCAATGGAAAGGAAAATGTGGTGATACACCAGTATCAGGTGTATAACTTTCCCAAGGGAAAGCAGAGCAAGATATACATGACCAAGTTTTTATTAGCCGAGAGTCAAAGGATGTTGTCGATGATAACAGAAATCGTCGAGGGGCAAGGATGATATTTCTCACCATGAATTCAATGGACACCTGGAAGAAGCAAAAATGTTGATGATGACCACAACACTTCATGTCGAGAGGTTTCAAGAGAATGCAATCGAATAGCAACATCGCCAAACAAAAGGGGTGGTGGAGAAAAAGGCAAGGTGTGTTCTCGGTTGACGACAACCCAGAACCATGAAATGGCTATGACAGAGATAGGCATTGTTTCATCACAATTCATAAGATGTAGTTCAAAGGCATGATATCGTCGAGATACCAGGGGTAATACTCGAAGGTAGAAAGGTGGATCATAGGTGTAGAAGAATTTATACCAAGGGGATAATTACCTTTTTTACAAGAAGCTCTCATGATAAGTTCTACATAGTATCCATGGGCATGAACACAAAGGTTCAGGGTCGACTCCCACTTCTTCAATGCATAACCCATCATTCACTTCTCGCTTTCGAAGAATTAGTAGTGTTCAAAAGTTTATCTAACATAACACCAGTAGAGTAAGACCCGTAGAAGTTCATGGGTTCACACAGATGGATGAAGCATAGATACAACCCATAGGGACATTTTACGAACCAATACGACAAACAATAGAAACAAGAGATACAAGTTTGAAAGCAGAAGGCTGATGAAATGGACCAGATGATACCGTTATCCAAAGGCATTTCGTATCAGGGGAAGCTCGTCAATGATTTAGGACACAAGGAGACAGCAGGTAGTAATCCACCAAAAAGGTCAGGCGGCGTACGGAGAGTCTGGCGTGAGTATCGATGCTCAACCATAAGAAGAAAGAATACAAAGGCATCGGGTGATAGAAGCATCGAAATAATTTGATGCTTAAGTAGAATGGAATTATGACTTCCATATCGGTGTATCAGATTCAGATACATCGATCAAACAAGAATAAGTTGAATACAAGCTTGACGGTTAATCAATTAAGGCTTGATTTACCGAGAACCAGCTCATGTCCGGAATGACGTCTGAGCCAGAAGAATGGATACATAGGTATCAACTGATGATTGCGTGCACTAGCACACATGATGATTCAACAGATCAGAATGGCAATGCCAAGGGAGGTCATCAAAGACTACAAGACAAACGAGATTAATCACAGTGCAAGCTGGTAAGAAGAATCTCCAAAGCAGTAGGCTGCCGAGGATTGTCGCGAGATCGAATAGTATTTCAAAGTATTTTGGCAATCACAGGAACCACTTAGGATGAACGGGTCCTCGATAAATGTGAGGAATTATCCGCAGGGTGAAAAGAAGCTGCAAGGCAGTAGGCTCAAAGGATTCCCGAATCAACGGAAAGTATTACGATGCATCTTGTGAAGACAAGAGCAACTGGGATTGAATGGATGAACAGAAGGTGTATGTGGTTATACATAAAGACTTATCTGTGGCAGGGAAGTGTAAAGGTGATCGGCACATATGGTCTCGGGAATTTTAGCGGAGAGTAATCTTCAGAATCTTCTCGTGAAGCAAGCGATCATCTATAATGAGGGGCTCTCCGGGAGGAAGTAGTCACGAGAACCTAATGTCAGAGTTAGCAAAAATCTTTATCCTGAAAAGAAGAGAGAGCAGATTCCAAGAGTAAAGGTACGGAGAAAAGGATCCTAATACCACCCAGTTTGCGACGTGGGCCGATAAGCCACACGACGCTGTTAGTAAAGTAGTTTTGCAAAGCCTAGACTCGACTTCGACCAAGGAGTTGGAAGGGGGTGTCCTACAGGCAGTCGGCTCTGATACCAACTTGTGACGCCCCCAAAATCAGACCGTGCACAGTAATCATACACGCAAGGTACACGATCGAGATCAGGGACTCACGGTAAGATATCACAACACAACTCTACAAATAAAATAATACAAGTTGTTTAATACAAGCCAGGGGCCACGAGGGCTCGAATACAATAGCTCGAAAGCACAAAGCTAGCGGAAGCAATAGTATCTGAGTACAGACGCAGGGTACACATGATCTGCCTTAAGAAGGCTAGCACAAAACAACAACGATCGAAAAGGCGAGGCCACTTGCCTGGGAACCTCCAAACTACTCCTGGTCAACGAGGAACTCGACGTCGTAGAAGGCATCGGGGATCTTCACGTTGCGGTGGTCGGCATCGGGGATCTCCTGCTCCTGGAATCCAAGGATCCAACATCGATTGCAACGGCCGATCAGGAAAAACAAAAAGGGGGAAATAAAGCAAAGGTGAGTATCTAGCATACCCGCGAGTCTTACGTCCGCTACTAAGCATTTATGCATTTGTATCAAATGGAAAGGGCATGTTGTATATAGTGGACTGCAAGGTAGAAATCGGAATAAGGGTAAGAAGCTAGGCCTATCGAAGACTAGCATCTTCCAACGAGTCTTGCAGCATGAGGAGAGAATAGCCAACAGTTTATATAAAGCATAAAGTAACAATGCAGCAGAAGTTGCTGCAGCATTGTATAATAGTAAGTTGTAATAATTAGCAATGCCTCCGAGATCACCTCCTCGACATCCCAGCGAGGGAGAAAACCCGAAATCATACAGTTTAATAATAATAGTTTGTAGTGGTAAGATCCAGCTTCAGCATAAAGCGTCCTGTTACCGTGGACACAGCTATTCGAATAGATTAATCTTCCCTGTAGGGGTGCACTTGTGTTAAACTACACGCACGGATCTCCAGGTGGCGTACACCTTGTTAGGGAATGCCCCGCCGAGGCTATCTGACACTCCGTAGCCCATCTTTCAAACTCAACAGAGAGGTCATCCGCCGGTCTAACTCCTAAGTACGCTGGGCCTTGGACCCCAACCCAAATGTAGTCCTGCACGGTGTGTGACTGGCCGGTGAAGTTAAAGAAAATCCAAATAAGACAACACCGCGCGAGCAAATAAGACAACACCACTTCCCGGCAATCAGCCCGCAATACTGCTGACGTCTGAAGAGTCCTCGGACGACACTACGAAGCAGAGGAGCCCAAACCTCGTAATTCCCACGTGTAGGCAGCGCATATAAGCCAAAAGGCTACTCAAGTCATCCGCCGAACCATTAGTCATTTTATTAACTTGCGGGACAACCTTTATCGTTGCCTCGACTTAACTGACCCGCGGACAACGACAGCAGTCAGGACCACCAGTACATCGGTGCCTGCCCTGTCGTCCCCCCAAGTCTCTGCGGTTACCAACAAGGTGAACCGTCTCCTTACCTTGTCTCGCGTGTGCTCCTAGAGGAGCTTGACTTATGTGGTTTGGTAACTCTCGCGGCCAACGATTAGGGGCCAAGCACACCGGTACACTGGTCGTACCCTCCCTGTCGTCCGTCGCAATACCACTCGCGGGTACCGTTGGGTCGCCCGACTCTTACCTTTAAGGACAACCGTTGCTCAGGTACCTAGAGCGGCTATACAGAGTCAGCAACGAGTTGAGTACAAGGATCACTCCTCGATAGCTCACACTTGATGGTGGCTCGGCAGAGCCGAGGTATTGCCTTGAGGCGGTGTCTGCATTGTATCGTACCTGTGCAATTGTAACAAGTTGTATCCGCGTCACTCCCCTGAGTGATCACGACCCACTATCTAATCCTAACTAACAATGCGCAGGGCTCACTGCTGAATATAATATATATTTATCTAGGTAGCATAGGATAAAGGAAGGTACATCAAGGGCGACAATGACAGGCTATGCAATGGAATAGGTAAGCAACGTAGCAGCAGCAGTAACAATGCCTAGTGCAAGAAAAGTACGGAAAAGATAGGCGATATCTGGGGAAGAGAATGGCTCTGCTTGCCTGGAAGCTCGCGGGAGGGGTACGGTCGTCGACGACGTAGTCGATCACAGGGGCATCGGCAGCGGTCGTTGGGACTACCGGACAATCAGAGAGGGGGGAGAAACAATAAATACGCAGCCATAATTGCAATACAAATACAATACAAGCCAATACGTTATTCTAGGGGTGAACTAACGTGGTGCTACACATTGCAGACGAAACGAGAATTTAACCAGATGTTTTACCCGGCTCCAGGTGACTACCGGACAGTGCAATCGAAGGGGGAATGTCTCATGTTCGTTGTGTTAGAGGGGTGTGGTGAGGGTATGGGTAGCGTATCCGTATTTGTTGCCTTTTTCTAATCAACTTTCATGTATAATTTTTTTTGATCCGAGTTACGGTTTAAAAGATATTGAATTTCTAAGTTTAAATCATTTTAAAGAATTTTTAGAATTTCTTTTATTAATAAATTACAGCATTATCCAAAACAGTACTAGTTGACTGGTCAACTAACATGTGGCTCCCATATGTCAGCCTCACAGTATTAACAAATCTTTTAATTAAATTTAAATAGCCATTGGGCCCACATGTCATACACAGTAACTAATATTAAATTATTTTAATAAATAAACTGACAGGTGGGTCCCAGGTGTAAGTGACTCAATACTAATTAATTAGTTTTTAATTAGGTTTAAGGCATGGGGCCCATCTGTCATACTCAGCAGGGGTTATTATCTAACAATTTTTTTATTAGAATTAATATCAATGGCCTTGGGCCCACTTTAAGTGACTTGGGGGGGGGGGTATTTGGTTAAGGGTTAATTAGCAGGGAGGTTAGCCACAGGTACCCAGTCCATGTCAGCGGTTAGTGCCGACGCTACTCCGGGCGGGGGCCAAGAGGGTGAGCGGGCTGCGGGCGTGTGTGGTCGCGCATGGGCGGGTGCACGCACGCGGATGGGTCGCGAGGGGGGCAGGGGGCGCGGGATGGGCGGCTACGGTGAGCTCGGCGGTGGCCGGAGCCCAACTCTGACGAGGACGGCGAGCTAGCGTGCGCGCAGGCGTTACAAGAGACCAGGTCGTGCTACTAGCGTGCCCTGAGCACGTTGGTGCGCCCTGATGGCCACGCCATCGACAGACGCGGAGGTGGTGAGTCGCACGGGGGAGCTGGGCTTTGCCATTCATGGCGGCAACGATTAGACGCAGCAAAGGGGGCGACAAAAATAGGGATCCAACGCGGGACTCACATAGGGGCTCAAGAAAAGCCGTTGTGGGCTTAGTAGCAGCAGAGGCGGAGTAAATCGACGAGTTGAACACCGGTGACCATGAACGGAGAGGAGAAAGGGGTCGACGTCCGTGGGGCTCCTTGGTTCGATTCCTCGCGCGCAGAGTCGAGGTCGACGAAGAGCCACCTCCTGGACACGGAGGCGTGGGCCGGGATGCGCGGTGGCCGCGCAGGTGCGCGATTGCGGCCGGCGGCGCCATGCCCACGGCTGTGCACGGGAGAACTTGGGGGAAGAAGAAAACGAGTAAAGGGAGGGGGGGTGGATGCGATCTAGGGTTCGTCCCCGGCTCGAGGGGGGGTTCTTAGCCACGCCGGGCGGCCCTGTAGCGGCAGGGGGCAAGCGGGTGCGGCCTGGCCAGCTCGGCCATGGCGACCGAGGGAGGAACAGTGAGGGGGAATAAGAGAGGGAGGTGGGCCGGGGTGGGCCTCGTCATGGGCGAGGTTTAGGGATTTTTCTTTTTTCCGTTTTATTTCTTTACTTTCTTTTCTATTTGTAATTATTTGTCTAGCTATTGAATTTTGTAAAATGTGAAACTTGCAACATTAATTGTGTTATACTTTAATAGGATGCTGCAAAAAGTTTGGGCCTTTTACAAAACCATTTGATATTTTATCAAAATTATAAATGATTAAAATGGATTGTTTGGCTATTGTTTGAATTGTTTAAAATATTTAAATGTTATATTAAATATCCTTTATCATAGTATCTTGTTCTACTGAATTTTAGGCATTTAACAAAATAGGTTTCACAATTTTTGGTTTCACTTTTATTTCCACTTTGTTTTTGATTCCATCCAAAGGGGTTTGAAAAAGATTTGATTCAATGATGATCAAGTCATGGTTAATCACTGAGTTTAGTCATTAATAAAAAGTGATCACTATAGCTTGACACCGAGGGTGTTACAGCGGCGAGCCGTGGAGGCCTTGCGCTGGTGGCAGCGAGCCGTGGAGGCGTGACGCTGACGCTGGCACCGCGCCGTCGGTACGTCAGGGAGGCAGGGCCGTGCCGCCACCGGTCCATCGGGGATTCCAAGAGCTAGCGCCGCCGGTCTGTCGGGGAGCCAGTGGCGCAGGCGGCGGCGGCGGGTTGCGTTCGTCGTCAGGGGGCAGGCGACTGGGCAGGGGCCAAGGCGAAGGGGTGACCCGCGGCGGGCGGCGATGGACGGGCGGGGCGGGGCGCGGTGAGGTGTCGGGGGCGGGGGGAAGGGGGCGAGGGGGACGTGGGGGAGGGAGGCGAGAGGAGAGGAGGGCGCAGATCGAGTAGCGACGGACAGGCGCTCAACATCATTTTTTTTAAGTAGCGCTCAACATCGTTACCCTTAATTGTAGTCATTAGATGTTATTCAAAGGGTGGAAAACTATGTTTTGAATCTGCCACGGTGTGTTTTTTAAGGGTAGTGACTATCTAATATACATCGCCAAACGGATCGATTTTCGCGGGCCAGCATAAATCACGTTTGTTCAACCCATCACAGATCAGGTTCAGTATGGGCTAAACGGGTTGTGTCTAGTGCATGACATCCTTGAGGTTGTGTCGTGTTTATGGGCGAGGTTTCCGTGCCAGCCAAACACGACACGCGTAGTAGTAGGTCGGTTCGTGGCCCGGCATGACACACCCCGATGCGACCCGAATGGTTCGTCTTGAATTCAAACGAATCATAATGTAGAGGGGATGAGGCACGTGACGGCATGGTACTCATCAGTGGAGGAGGAGGGCGGGGCGTACATTTATAGTTCGGGGCTTTTTTAGCCCGTTCAGGGTCTGTTTAGGCCATCTCATGTAGGTTTTTTAAATTCTAGATGTTTAATAAGGTAATTATTTGAAATTTGCAAAAATTTCATAATAAATAGGGTTGCACATTCACCTCATCTATCATACTCAAACATGAATGATCCCAATCAATTTTTAGCTTCCAAGCAAGTGATTGTGATCTTGAAATACTCGATTATGTTGATCTCAATCCCAACAATACCGTTTAACCTCCTTCCGATGACAATACACGATCTCATACTCATTCCGCTAGCATCAACACTACTTCTGTCATCACCGGTGCAATAATGGCTCGTCGTTGAACCTCCAAGGTGACGTATTAGAGCTAAGTTTTGTTTTTGTTTTTGAGGCAAACATATTAGAGCTAAGTGCAAACGAAGTGTGGATATGTATCCCATGAAGAGCGGAGGAGGAACGAACCACTTGCAGAGGCACCATGAAACCTAAAGAAGAAGGATGATAATTATACAGATCAGGCTCAAGTACAACTCCAACTTTTTGATGCATAATTTATACTATGAGGCTTCAATTCAGAGAGAAGCTCTTTGTTGTTTAATTGTTGCTGATGGTCTACTATTAAGTTTTGACAGGCCTGTTGGTTTTATTTAATATATTAAAACTACTCATACTCATAGTTTTAAAATAGATTTTAGACGGATTGCGATTAGGGATAATAAAAGGTATGCCAAACTGGTCTTAAGAAAATAAAAGAAGATTTTACTACATGCACTTTTTCAGTCTTTTCAACATCAAATATCTGAAGTGGTCGGGCAAAGAAAAACTACATCAGCGTGGTTGCTCATTATGTCAAAGAAATGTGAAATGTGAAACAAGAATCATATGGTTTGAATTTATTGATGTAGCACATAGGGGTGAAAACACTACTGAAGTTGTAGTTAAAGTTGTTAGAGGGTCTCAGCAACAAAAAAATTGTAATAATCTTGGGTAATGCTTCATCAAATACTAGTGCAATGAATATCTTCACTTCTCTAATTTTCAAGTGTGTTGCATCTTGTTTACTACATCAATAGTATGTTTACCATATAATTGATCTTATTGCCAAATGTATTTTAAAGGAATCCAAACCACACATTGGCAATTAGCGCCACACACTATCTTACCTTAGTCATTCCAATCTACAACTTGCAAACTACGAAATATATTGCATTTTTTATATGAGCAACTCCTCATAAGCATAACTACGAGATTCATCTTAGATGGAACTGTACATATTTATGACAGTAAAATTAAACCATTTTCCAACCATCTCACTCATCATCACTCGCGAGCCATAAAAAATCATGTTTGGAACATCCATGCTCTGACTTGTATAAGTTGTTCATGACATCGATCAGGCGAATGCCCGCAGCTGTAAAGGGCGGTTGCGATAGATGTGGGAGAGAATAAAATTAGAGAGGAGAGGGGGATTTGTGCATAGGACAAAAAAGCCCGAGGCAATTTTCGTGGGTGTATACGGAAAGTGCGGGTGGTGAGAGGGGATGTGTGGTGCCGGAATCAGTTACCCCATATGGAACCTTTCCCAAGAATAAAACAAAAATTGTTAAACTCATATTAACTTTCTCTAATGAATCATATATCCCTTCCAAGTCTCAATCAAATCCATATCCAAAAAATGATGTTTGTATCCCTCATGTGCTTTAAAGTATGTAAAATGCTTCAGATCATTGTCTAATTTTGCGCTTGCATTGATCGAGCATTCAATCATTGGACTGTCACGATCAGACGGGTGACATGAAGATGGATGAGTGGATCAAACGAAGCCCTTATACTTTCTCTGTGTCTATCCTCTCACACGATGGGGTCATCTCCCCTCTCTCTCCTTGTACTCCGACAAAGTTAGCTCGCGTCCCTACTTACTCACCTAAATTATCTAGCACGAAGTTGGTTGCTGCAAGATTGCGCACGAGAGAGATCACACCAAACCACACAACAACCATCACACTATTGATGCAGAACCTTCCGCAACCCTTGCGTGCCGGGATAGCTACCTTTGCGAGGTTGGACCACAACATTGTCGCCCCCGCCACACGTGAGTAGTGTTTGTGGAGGTTCAGGTGTTTTGTGACGTCATGCAAGCTGAAGGTGGCTGCAACATGGTCCATATTACAATGGGGTAACCACAACATGTTTCATGTTGCAATGTGTGACCAAAGATCCATTCGTTTGCCATGTCATGCAAGCTGGAGATGACCACAACATGATCCATGTTACAATGAGTGATCAAAGGCCCACATATTTGCAATGGCATTCAATGCAAAATTACTAGTTAGAGGATGCTCCTTGCAAATATCACTCTCACTTTCTCTTGCGGTGACATGTGGCTCATGAATAAAAATACGAAATAATAATATAAAACAATCAAAGTCAAATAAAAAATGAAACCTGAAAGCACAATTGTGTATTTTCACTTTTTAAAGCACAATTATGCTCTTCACTTTTCATGAAGCAGAACATTACTTCCACCTCTCAAGAAAGCACAACTATGCTTCAACGTGAAGCACATTTATGCTTTTCATTTCCCAGGAAGCATGGTTGTGCTTTTTTTAAAGCACAATTGTCGCACATATGTTTCATGTAGAAGCACATACGTCATCGTGAAGGACATACTGTTTTTTTACACGGTGTGCATCATGCGAGAAAACCTCAAATAATAATAAAAATACAAAATTAACTAAAAGTAAGCAAAATCCAGAACTTTAGAAAACAAAACAAAAGAAATTCCAACAGTTCGTAAAAAAAGTGTTTTGGTGGATATGCCCAGTGCACGACACTTGAAAGCGGCTACATGCACCACATGTCAACATAAGAGCGCATCTGTCCTTCGAGTGACCGCTGAACGCCCACGTGAAGAGGTACCCTCTAGTTAGCCACCTTCCATGAAACAACGATCCACAACTACATGAGACAGATTCAATGACTCGCGATCCGTCCAATATTTCCCTTTCAATCAAACACCAATTAATCGAGATCATCAATTAAAGTAGTTCATTCGCTCTAAAATAAATGGTGTAGATTTATTTAAATATGAATGTACCTATACTTAGGCCCTATTTATTTGGGCTTTTACTTTTGCTTTTGCATTTTTTATAGTTTGATAAAAAACATAAAAGCTCCAAAACACTTATTTAGGACTTTTTATGGCTTTTAATGAAACAATATAACAATATTTAGCTCAAAAGTCATAAAAGCTCCAAATACACCTATTTAGAAGCTTTTAGGGCTTCTTGCCCAAAATGGAAAGCTGCAAAAGCCCAAACAAATAGGGCCTTACTTTTACATCTAGATATATCCATTTATAGACAAGATTGAGTGGGATGCAGTTGAGATAACAAGTGTTATTTGGAAGATGGCCACCACTCCAAGCGATGTTTCCCCCGAGGACTTTGTCCCGAAGGAAATCCAAGCTCGAGTGGAAAAATACATGATTCGCTGGGTCGAGTATGTTGCCCAGAATCACAAGGACTGTCATCAAGAGGTATTCTATGCTGATCAACTTCGAGAAGAAACATAAGATGAAGAATTGAAGAAATTCTTTGAGTCAAAACTCACTGCCCTTGCCTAGACAAGGAGAATTCAACAGAAAAATGTCACAACTGTCCATGCCAAGGTCAGACAGATTGTGGCTGAGATGTGCAAAACCCACAATGATACTCTCGTCGAAAGACAATCTCGAAAGAGAAAGTCTCCCGAGAAAAATGATGCCAATACCTCTGGATGTGGGATGTCAGAGAAGTCTCAGAAGAATAAGAAGACTGCTAAGGTCGAAGCTACATCAGCTCAACAAGTTTCTGCACCACCCAAAGCTCCAACTCCTCCCAACTCCACCCAAAGCGCCAACTCCACCCCGAGAAGTTACTCCACCCCGTGCTCCAACTCCACCCCGACAAGTTGCTCCCTCTCCACCCCAACCAGTTACTACAACACCGTCTGTACCAGTACAAGAAGAAGCTGAGCCTAGTGCTCCCGCTATGATCGAGAAAAATGCTCTGATCGAGAAGAATGCCTCTGCTCCACCTCCTCCCGAAGCCGACAAGGATTTTTCCTCAGCTCTCACTGATCAATAAGAGGAAGATGTGGATGTCACCACGGTTTCCCCTCATCGCAATGCACCGCCTGTGATTGATGAAGGCGATGTTGAAGAAGATGGCTCTGGAGAGGAGAGCTCTGAAGGAAATTCTTCATCCTCATCTGCTTCCTCAAACGAAGAGATGGTGGATGTTGTCGAACAACTGGACGCTGATCTTGAGGCCATGGAAATTGAAGAGGCCGAAGAAGTTCAAAATGCCGACGAAGGAGATTCCGTCGAGGAAAATGCCGACGAAATTCCCCCTGCTGCAGCTGCTTCCCCACTGAATGTTGTCAATGTACCATCTTCCCTACCTCGTGGTGATGCCCCCAGCCTGCAGTTCCTGGAAAATGTCGCAGATGAATTTCCCATTGATGACTTGTTGCATTCAGCTCATGCCAGAGAGATGATGCCTTTGTTCCGCTCTGATGTTCATCGTGGAGGTCCTATATTCAAGAGGCGTGAACACAAGTCATACTTCTTCGGTCCGAGTCCTTATGATTCTCCGAGGAATGCATATTCCCTTCGATTCTGGACTCAAGAACTTGTCGTATATTATGCTCGCATCTTGATGAACAAAGAGAAGATTTTCAAGCATTTAATATCTGGACATGCCCTCGGTATACGCCACAACATGTTTCGAGAACATTGCCGAAACAATAGATGGACTTCACGCACACATGATATTTTCTCTCGGAAACGGTTACAATTCAGGGCTCATCAAACAGTTATATGCCACATTATATGTCACTAGAGATCATACTCGGCTGAGCACTTGGAAATTTGACTATATGATCCAAGGCCAAGTCTTTCACTTAACTGTCGATGAATTTCTGGCAGTGATAAATTTGCCTCGGTTCGAAGGTTTACCTCACAAGCTACATGACTTGCTTGCAATGACTCCATCTGAATTTTATGTGCTGACGGATCCCAATGTTGTGGGAGATAATTATCCAGCGAACCCAAGCCGAAGCATTTGATCTTCGAAGCTAAAGATTGGTTTTACATTCTTTGAAGACATTGATGCCCATGTTGGATGTCCATGATGACTTTACCATTCCCAATGAAGTGCAACATGCCATAATGAAGCTAGTCAATGGACTTCCCTTCAACTTTGAAGACTACTTCATTCGCACCATGGTGTCTTGTGCAGATGATCATATTGCCCACAAACCTTTTGCACCTTGGATCATGTCTATCTGCAATTACTCTCGGGACGTGCCATTCCCCATCACTATTTATCCCTCGATCTTCACTCCACTAGTCAGGGAAGTATTGCAGGTTGTTGCTCGTCCAAATGACCCTTTTGCTGAGCACACTGGAATAAGGGCTCATGTGACTGAACTAAACATTCGCTCGAAGTTTATCAAGCCAGTTCATCACATGGAGATTTCCCTTCAAACTCAACAGATGTTCCAGCACTACATCGATCAAGATCTTGTGCAGAAGCAATCCATGATTGTAACATCCCAAAATTCTAAATTTTGGAATGTTATAATTATTAAATAATTATGATTGACTTGCTTGATTTGTGTGTAATTGATCTGAGTGAGATAGACTAGGATATGAAGTTTTTGAAGTTTAAATGAATATTAAAAATGAGAGGGAATAAAATGACTTTCCCTAATATTCATTTTTGTTCTTTTACATTTATTATTTAAAGCAAATCCAACAAATAAAAATAGAGAGAAGGTAATATGACTCCTTCAACAAATAAAATAAAATTGGGAAAATGTTTCAAATAAAAGTTTTCATTTTTATTTTATTGGATCTTATTTTGAATACTTTTATTTTTTTAAATAAAAAATAATTAAATGAGGGAAGATAACATGACTTCCTCAATTTCATTGAAAAGGATTGAAAACCTTGCTTCGGATTTATTTGAATTTCT
Organism: Bromus sterilis; assembly: GCA_950022295.1. Lineage (NCBI taxonomy): Eukaryota > Viridiplantae > Streptophyta > Magnoliopsida > Poales > Poaceae > Bromus > Bromus sterilis. Next base: position 343,944,138 of record OX465596.1, read on the forward strand.
TGAATGAAGTTTTTCTTTATTATTTTATTTTGTATAAATAACTTATTGAAAATATTATTTACATTTTTCTAAGATTTTAGAAATTTATTTCGTATTTTTCCGATTTATATTTTATGTTATAAAACTCTTTGAAGTTTAAAGAAAAATACGTATATATTTATATAAACGTAATTACGTTTTACGTATTTTTATTATTTTAGAAATATAAAACGTTATTTTTTTGGGGCTATTTTAATTGTATTAAAAATACCTCTATATATTTATTTATTTATTTTTCTTTAAAAAAAAATCGCGGAAAAAAAAATTGGACGGGCCGGCCAGCAGGCCGAGCCAACCAGCCAGCCCAGCACGCGCCAGGGGATCGGCCCGGTCGGCCGAACGGCCAAAGGCCGCTGCATGCACGTGCGTTCTAAGCCGTCTCCTTCCTGGAGACGAGCTCGAACACGTACAGGAGCTCGCACCGCGTACGCCGGCGAGCGTCTTCGCTATGGACTCCGATTCGATTGCCCCCTGCCCACGAAATCTTGTCTCATAAATACCCATGACCCTCTCCACCGATTTCTCACAAAATTTCGCAGCAAACCGTTCCAAATCGAGCTAATTTCGGGGTAGATCTAGGTCCAACGGAGCTCTATTGTTGGACGAATTTCGTCACCGGTGAGCCTCCCCTTGACCCCAAATTTTGCATACCGACTTCTTTCTTCGTTGTGTATCTAATTGACATCTTTTTCCCTCTTCTTTTCTTGCGCAAGATTGATCCCAAATTGTACGCGTACCGCGGGAGTTCATCGGAGCGCGCTCGGTTCACCGCGTTGCCACGCCCGTACGGACGACGTTGGAGATCATCACCACCTCCGTTGTGATCTTCTAATCAAGCCTTACATCTTAGACGACTTCTTTGCCGCCGGAGATCGCCGGAATCGTCGTCTTCGTCGCGTCAAATCTACACGCCGCCGTTAGTAAAAACGCCGTAACTTTTTATCCGTTTCTCCGTTTTAGACGAAACCAGCGGCCAAATCGTTGTTTTGAAACCCTCTAAATATTGTGTACTGTAGATCCAAGTTTTGAGAAAATTATTTTTCCGTTTAATCAATTTTTTCCCTAAATCGTATGCAAAAGCGTTAAAGTAATATCTTTTTACTCGTAGATCCGTTTTGCGTGATTTCAAAGCCCACGATTTTCTTTCGGAATCCTCTATCCAGTACAACCCTAAAATTTATTTTTTTAATTTTCGAAAATGTTCAGATCTGATCAGATTCTATTTTCAACTTTAGTTGATCGTATCTTTTGTTTTACAACTCGGATTTGATTGATTCTTTTTGCAAACTAAACCCTAGCTAAACACTATATTATAGACACTTTGCAACCCACTTTTGAACTCAATCATGATCTGTTTTGCAAAAAAATTTATTTGGTTTTTATTTTGGAGTTCTTGAACCTTGTTTTGCCTTTGTTTGTGTATTGATTGTGTGCAACCTTGTGTGCTTGGTTACGATAGATTGCTCGGAGTGTGACGAGTAGAATTTTCCGAATTGTGAGCGCGAATAACTTCATCAAGATTTTTTCAAGGCAAGTCATATCTTTGATCATATTCCCTATTACCTATGTTTTCAATGCATTAGTTCTTCTTCTTTAGATTGCATGATAGGTTGTACTATGCTATTACACCCAGTAGTTCATTGAGGTAGGTCTGATCCTTATATCATTGTCACCATCGTATACTATGATATTGCTATGCTAAGTAGACGTGGATTGGGAAGTGAATCATTATGAGGTATGAGTGATAAAGTAGTAATTAGGACCAAGATAAAGTTAATGAACTACCTGGGTGGGATGGTTGCGAGTATCCTGGGGGTGGCCAGTGATAACTGCGGAAAGCCACCCAGGCTCAAAGGGACTGTTTGTATTGACATACCTAGAAGCTTACGTGTGCAGCCACAAGCTACTATGGGCTCTGGCTTGGTTGATCAGTTGTAGGGACTCTTACTAGGTAGCGCTACGAAAGTAGTTGTGAGTAGGTGGGATGGGTGCTACCGGAGTAAGGGAAACTCTTCTGAAAGACCATGTCTCGATCTTCCAGTTGTCATACACCATGTAGTGTGATAAACTACAAAGGAGGCGATCGAGTCTTGTGGGGAAAAGTGCACAAACCTCTGCAGAGTGTAAAACTAATCGATTAGCCGTGTCCCCGGTTATGGACAATTTGAGCAACTAGTTGTGGTAATATTGATTTGTCTCATCATCTTTAATTAACTGATTGGTCTAATCACTTTGGGATAGATTGAGTGGGGGTTCCCATCTCAATCGTATGCTATTGTAGAACTTAGTTATTATTATTCTATAGGGAAAATTAGCTTTTTGCAAAAATAAATGTAGAAGCTCCACCAGCCAAATTGCATGTATTGTAGGAATTTTACTTCTTTCTGGGATATGATTTGCCGTACATTCAAATGTACTGACCCGTTGTCGGGCTGTAACCTTCGGTGTTGCAGGATTATATACGACGAGTAAGTGATACGATATAGGGTCGTGAAGTCTACACTCAACTTTGCCATTGGCGTTGATGGGACTCCACTTATATATTGATTGTTTTGCTGTGTATTCTAGCCTAAGGGCTATAAGGTAATAAATACCATGGATTTACGTTAATTTATGACATGTGATACTATGGTATTTCATCGAGTACCTGTGTGTGCTAGCATACTGATCCAGGGATAGCACAGAAGCACAGTAGACTTGGTTCCCTTCGGGACCGGGTCGTTACATGTAACGCCCCGGCCACACCCACCGGTTCCCGGCGTACGCCTGGCGGGATCTAGACTGTCCCCACAGACCAACACTAGTCTTTCCTGCGCACTTTGTCCTCACTCGTGCGCACCCGGGAACAACTTCCCAGTCGGTCACCCATCCTCAAATCGCTCGTGCTTGGCTTGGAGCGATTTGAGGATGGGTGACCGACTGGGAAGTTGTTCCCGGGTGCGCACGAGTGAGGACAAAGTGCGCAGGAAAGACTAGTGTTGGTCTGTGGGGACAGTCTAGATCCCGCCAGGCGTACGCCGGGAACCGGTGGGTGTGGCCGGGGCGTTACAAATGGTATCAGAGCCGATCCTTGCGGTTATACGGGCGTGTGTGGGTCAGTGTGCGAACATGTGGGACATGTGTCGGCACTGTACGCACAGACGTGTGCCAAGAGGGAACGTTCCTGTGGGCCGATGAGGACATCGGTTCCTTTGAGTGGGGGTGTATGTGACATCCTGGCTTAATAGGAATGATAGATTACTCATATAAACAAGGTGCACCTTCTTTTCCGGGAGCCCAGATCCAAAGAACTCCAAAGTTAAGCGTTCTTGGCTTGGAGCGATTTGAGGATGGGTGACCGACTGGGAAGTTGTTCCCGGGTGCGCACGAGTGAGGACAAAGTGCGCAGGAAAGACTAGTGTTGGTCTGTGGGGACAGTCTAGACCCCGCCAGGCATACGCCGGGAACCGGTGGGTGTGGCCGGGGCGTTACAATGATGAATGAGACCAATCAAATTTGGAACATCACCATGAACAACAATCAACTTCTTCGAGAATGTCTTCGCAGGGACTAGAAAGGACTCAGAAAGTTCAATTCTCTCGGTCAATTGCAGAGCTGTGGTTTCGAAGAAAATCCTTCGCATCTGCAAAGGCACTGGACCAATGATGATCGGGTAGATCGACCAAATTCCAACATTCCTCTCCTTCCGAAGAATAGAGATGTTCTCTGCGTGGATGACTATTATCACATCACACTGGATATTGTCTCCTCTTACTCCAACGAAGCAGAAAGGCGTACTATGAGAGTTTACTCTCCCCTTCCCCGAATCCCCAAGACTCCACCAAAATCTCAGCTCGATTCATCTAGTGATCAACACTCATTCCGCACGAAGATTACTCCTCGTGGTGATTGCCCCTATCGACGTCTTCCGTCTACTGCAAGGCAACACGCTTCACCGCACGCGGAAACTTCTCGACGTTGTTGATACTCTCTCCTCGTTGGTTACCCCAAGTGGAAGGTTGAGATGTAGTGTAGCATAATTTCCCTCGGTGAAGATACCAAGGTTTGTCTCCAGTAGGACTCCAAGGTCGACAAGTAGGTGAAAACTGCGCCAGAAATTTCTTTCGGCGTGGAAGTTGACGTGGACCTGCACACAGATATAAATAACTTTGCTCCCAACGAGTACAGAGAGGTTGCCATTCTCTCCGGCCTTACTGTTCACAAAGGGTCAAACGCAAGAGATAAAAGGTAACGATAATTGCAGCTGAAAGGTAAAAGTAGGAAATAAATTGAGCGTGTAAACAGTGATGAGCATATGGACCGGTGTCCCATGATGTTCCCTAGTGATGTCTCTCTCCCAAAAGACGATAAAACTGCTATGCGAGGTAAACAAATCACAGCTGGGAAATTGAAAGGATTAAAAACGCACCGCAATGCTAAGTATGCTACAAAGAAAGGAAGAGGCTCAAAAGCATGGGCAGTACGCCAAAATAAGTAGACTGAAATCCAACTGCATCTACTACTAATCATCCACCTTGAGATATTTATCCAGAACATATCGATGGTATTAAGTTGCGAGCCCCACCCAAAGTGTAAACCCAAAGCAACAGACAACTGCATTAAAAGAACTTTGCGTAAAGTAAACAATCCTTGCAACCGCGGTAACAAGCGCCGTTGTTTTCCCCCCTTGTGGCAGTAGCACATCCCCTAGACTCATGTTCCCCTAGACTCATGTTTCTGTCACTCAAGCTAGTCATCAGGGGGCATGAACCCACAATCGAGCATAATGTCCCCTCTTGGAGTCACTACCTACTACTTGGACGAAGCAATAAACAACAACGAAGATCATGCAAGAATTACTCAAGAACAAAAATATAAAAGATAAGAACCAAATATATTACTCTATAAGAAACTGAACATAGTCTCATAATCCATCAGATCCCAGAAAACTCAGCATAGCAACAGCAGAAAGAATTACATATGTGCCTTGATCATGTAGAGAAGCTCACAAGGTCTAATCCATGAAGAACAAAGAGGGGAGGAGAACATCACATAGCTACTGATCATGGACCCATGGTCCAAGGTAGACTACTCACGGATCATTCGGGAATCATCCATGGTGGAGGATAAGCTCCCGGAGGTCAATCCTCCCTCCGGCAGGGTGCTGGGAAGAGGTCTGCTGGCGCTCCCGATCTTGGAATTGCGGCGGCGGCGGAACAGAGGCGAGATCACGAAAAAGGGTTCTGTCTTCGGAGATTTCCTGTGACAGAGAATATATAGGCGAAGGGGGGCAGCCAGAGGGGACACCAGGCGTCCAGGTGGCCTCCCGGCGTGGCCCCACCCTAGGCCGCGCCACCTGGCCGCCTCGGCACCAGGTGGGGACCCTCTGGCCCTTCTTCGGTGAAACCGAAAGCTTCCGGAAGGCTAATTTTTATTAGATTTTTCCTGAATTTTTAGAGCAATTTTAATGTGGGGGAAAACTGAAATAGAAAAACAGCAGAAAACAGGAACTGGCACTGGGGTGCACTGAGTTAATAGTTTTGTCCAAATATGATCCAAAGTGTATGAAAGTGTATCTAGATCATAGCAATATTACACAAAACATGCATGGAGCAAGCAGAAATTATAGATACGTTTGGGACGTATCAACATCCCCAAGCTTAATTCCTGCTCGTCCTCGAGTAGGTAAATGATAACAAGCATAATTTCTATGGTGACATGCTAACAACCATATAAGAACTTTGAAAGTAAAGCAATCAAGGTATGTAATTCAATTCAAGTCATAACAAGCAAGAGTCTATATTAGCATTGAAACAAGAAACATAAGAACATAAAGGTGCAAGAGCTCTTGCTGTCCGTGACTCGAATGTCTTCAGATGGTGTTTGCGTGCAAGAAGGGGGAGATGGGAATACGAGAGAAAAGTATATTTGTTGAGAACTCAATCTACTAAAGTTTCACACTTGGTCTTCTTTGGAATATTATCTTGACTCGTCCCCAGACCACTAGCCAGATACAAGTCAATTTGAACCACTCCTTTTCTATATTTTGAGCACTCATGCAATGGATGATCATAAGCACGAGAGTTGACACTTAGGATGGCAGAGAGAAAAATATGGTAGAGGAGGAAGACAAAAAGGGTGTGAAAGGATCACATCAATGAGGACAATCGTAGGCGAGAGAAGGCCAAATGATAGATATGATGTGAGGAGTAGGGATTGCCATGCAACAGATGCACATATGAGCTAAGAAAAGCTCTCCAATGGAACTAGCGGGGGTGCATCCAACTTGCTCGCTCATGAATACCTAGAGCTCGTTTGAGGAGGTGCATCCTTGGAATATGCAAGTCAAGTTCTATAGTGTGAAGGTTCCCACATAGCTATATGCATATATGATCATCTCTATGGAGCACAAGATATAAGAGGGAGTACGAGTGTGGATCTTTCAAAAGGAATAGTAGTGTTGCCCCTTTCTCTCTTTTTATTTCTTTTTCTCTTTTTTCTATTTTTTTGTATTTTTTGGTAGCCTCAATGGCTCTTTCTATTTAACTCTCATTTGTCCTCTTTGGGATCTTTTAATTTGTCCTCTTTGGGATATTTTCCTCACTTACGGGCAACACTCTATTTTACAAGAAGGTATAGAAGATCTTTCACACTTTACAAGGTACTCAACATAAAGAAGATGTAGCTATCATGATGTATGCAAATGTATGCCTCTGCCAGTGTAGCGGGAACATGTATGACATGAAGATCAAGTCATGAGAAGGTGGATGTTGCATGGCAATATATCTCAGAAAGGCTATGGAAATGCCTTGATAGGTAGGTATGGTGGATGTTTTGAGGAAATATATGAGGAGGTTTATGATGACAAAGCGTATCATGCCAAGGGGCTGGATGTACCGGCGAGGCGGTCGCCAACTATCGGAGTGAGAAGAGGGCAATGCGCGGTACCGAAGAGGCTAGCAAATATGAGGAGGTGGAAGTGTCAACTTTCAATACTTACATTAGTCTGAAGAACTCATGCACTTATTATCGGTAACTCTCAATCTAATAAGGAGGCTCACAAAGAGATAAGTACCCCGAGGAGGAGTGTATGGGGGTTTGGTTATCCTTACGCATCCTCGACTCATAGTATGTGAGTGTACTCTAATATCCGATCCCTCAAAAGATTAGTGATCCATCTAGTAGCTAGAGTTCTGAACTAGTTTTTGTAGGTTTTTGAAAATAAACACAGATTTCCCAAAATACGACACCTATCACTAATAGGCTAGAGCTCTTGACACTAAAAGTTCAAACATTACTCACAACAATACCTCAAAACTATTGCAAGTTACTACTACAATTGAATAGCAACCTTAATTACCTACTTCAAGACACAACTCAGTGCAACAACCAACTCTCTTAACAAGATAAACATGAAGACTAAAGAGAGTTCCAGAAACAAACTAATCAAAAGCTAAAGCTCTTGAAAAAGAAAAACATGAAAACTAAGAGCTAAACATGACAGCAGCTACGAAAAGATAAAGAACACACAACAGAAGAAATATAGGCATGAAAATCCTATGACGTGTTCTAATTTGAAGTGGAGCGTGTTTCTCTCACACACAAAGTAAGCTGGGTTCTAACTTGTTATGAACAGCAAACACAACTAAAGGAAACTAAAAAGTAAACCTAAGAGCGAGACGCTCCAAGCATAGCACATAACGCATGAAGTGATAAAAATATAGTGAGACGGAGGACGAACTGATGATTGTTGATGGAGAAGGGGATGCACGGGGCATCCCCAAGCTTAGACGCTTGAGTCTCCTTGAATATTTATTGGGGATGCATGGGGGCATCCCCAAGCTTGAGCGGTTGACACTCCCGGATCTTCTTTCATCATCTTCCCTCGCACAATTGAAAACTCCCTTCATACATAACTCATCATAAGCTGATTAGAGAGGTTAGTACCCTTAATAAAATAATTTTTCTCCACTCGAGATAAAGATATTCTTGAAGAGCTACTGTTTCTCAAGATTTCCAAAAAGTTTTTGCAAAGAAAAAGCAATCTTAAGGTTTGCAAAAGTAAGGAAAGGCAAAACGTGGCAGAATGTGTGAAACAACAGGTAGTAAATAATTTTTTTAGGGGTACTTTTGCAACTCAAATCAAAAAACTCAGAACAAACGCTCGAATGGCAATTGTATGGAGCACGCTGTCAAAAAAAATTCAGATCAAAAAGATGATCTGGTGATTTTAGGCTAATTTTTCCGTCCAAGGACAACATCTGTTTTCTGGACAGCATGTCGCAACTTTTGAACTTTCTTGCAATCGGAGGCTAAACTTGGCACAAAGCTTGAAAACAAAGATACAATGATGTTTCTACAGTAGTAACAATCATCAAGACCACTAAAAACAGAAGTAAAAACATCTTGGGTTGCCTCCCAACAAGCAATTTTGTTTACGCCTTTAAGCTAGGCATAAAGCAAAAAGAAGAATCACGTTGTATCAATCGAACCATCATCAAGATCATCAAAAAGCTCTTCAATTGTACTACTAGTTTTAAGAGGTCTCTCAAATAAAGGCATAATAAAGATGCTTCTAGGGATAAAACCAAAAGGCAAAAAATCAATTGGAGTTTCATTTATAAATTTGTCTAAAAGGGGTATTTCTTCCAAAGTTTTCACGGTTTCAACTCCTTTGGCAATGGGTGGATTATTTTTAGTTTGGGGAACCTTAGGGACATAAATGAACTTAGGTTCCTTTCTTGATGGAGTTTCTACCTTTTTTGGTTTGATTGAGGAGAAAGTATTTCCCAAAGTGTCAATGATTTCCTCAATCTTATCTATCCTAGAAGGATCCAAATCATGGAATTTGATGGTATCCAAAGTTTTAATAATTTTATGCATGGAGCTATCAAGTCTATTCAAATTCCCTTGGATCTTGCGATCAAACTCATTTATCCTACTTATGCTTGGTATTTCTAATTCTATTTTTTCAAGTTTTTTCATAATGTGAACTAGAGTGATATCCTCTTGAATGCTAGCAACATGGAGATTTCCAGCAAGATTTTCAATAACATTAAGAGACTCCCATATTGAGGCTTCTAGGAAATTCCCATTGATAGTAGTGTCTACAAAGAACCTATTCCAAGGAGTAATTCCAACATAAAAGTTTCTAAGCAGGATGGTAGTGGATTGCTTCTTGGTGGCTCTTTTCTGAAAATCATTAATTCTATACCAAGCATCTTTTAAACTTTCACCACCTTTTTGTTTAAAGGTGAGAACCTCTGTTTCAACAAAGGCAAAGGGACCAGACATGATGAAAATTACTAGCAAGATCAATTATTTTTGTGTGGTTTTCGATAAAGGACACTAAGATAAAAACTAAAAGGTAAACTAACAAGACTAAAAAGCAAAGGTAAAAGATAGTGTGCAACTCCCCTATCTTGATGATTGGAGTCCCCGGCAACGGCGCCAGAAATTTGCTTGATACTCTCTCCTCGTTGGTTACCCCAAGTGGAAGGTTGAGATGTAGCGTAGCTTAATTTCCCTCGGTGAAGATACCAAGGTTTGTCTCCAGTAGGACTCCAAGGTCGATAAGTAGGTGACAACTACGCCAGAAATTGCTTTCGGCGTGGAAGTTGACGTGGACCTGCACACAGATACAGATAACTTTGCTCCCAACGAGTACAGAGAGGTTGTCAATCTCTCCGGCCTTGCTGTTCACAAAGGGTCAAACGCAAGAGATAAAAGGTAATGATAATTGCGGCTGAAAGGTAAAAGCAGGAAATAAATTGAGCGTGTAAACAGTGATGAGAATATGGACCGGGGTCCCATGATGTTCACTAGTGATGTATGTCTCCCAAAAGACGATAAAACTGCTATGCGAGGAGGGCCGCCTCCAGGAAATGTTGGCCCCGGTGCGAAATGCAAATGATACCCTAAGTTCTGAAAAAATCTTACAACTAATGTATATTTTTGTTTCAATTAAGTTAACTTTACTCTATACAATATTAAATAATTTCTCTAATATCCCAAGTATCTTCCCTAAAGAATTCATCTATAGAGCAATAAACATATAGCCGATTCTTTTTTGAGAAAAACCTAGCAGTTTATTATAATAAACTTAAGAATGGATGCATATGTACAATAGCTGTTAGATTATTAAAGAGCAAAATAGCCAGATTGGATATGCTTGTGCTTGAGCGCACCTGGTGAGGATATTTCCAAATCGATCTGGCCTAGAGCTAGACTGCTGGCCGCCTGCTGCTTTTCTTGGGGCGTTGGCCCGGCCGCCGGCCTGTTGCTTTTCTTGCGGCGTTGACCCTTGGAGTTCGAGACGCCGGCTTCTACTAGAATTCATGGGACGTATCAACCCTGCCATCTTGCTCCTTGCGACTGAGTCCACAACAAGCAGATTCGATTGAATTTTGAGATTTATGAAGACTAGAAACAAGGCGACAACGTAATAGATGGAGGGCGGATGGCTTGACTGACAGGGAATTCGGGAGAAGCTCGGGGGGCGGGCGATCGATCAGGATGGAGCTCAGGCCATGCAAGGCCCAAAACTATGAAAACAGCTTGATAAAAAGTGCAGTATAACAAACATTGGCTCAAAGTTGCCCCCCTGGAATTTGGGGGCCCGGTGCGGTCGCACTGCTCGCACATGGCCATGGACTGGCCTGTATGCGAGGTAAACAAATCATAGCTGGGAAATTGACAAGATTAAAAACACACCGCATTGCTAACTATGCTACAAAGAAAGGAAGAGTCTCAAAAGCATGGGCGGTACGCGAAAATAAGTAGACCAAAATCCAACTGCATCTACTATTAATCATCCACCTTGAGATATCTATCCAGAATATCTCGCTGGTATTAAGTTGCGAGCCCCACCCAAAGTGTAAACCCAAAGCAATGGACAACTACATTAAAAGAACTTTGCGTAAAGTAAACAATCCTTGCAACCGCGGCTACAAGCACCGTTGTTTTCCCCCTTGTGGCAACAACACATCCCCTAGACTCATGTTTCTGTCACTCAAGCTAGTCATCAGGGGGCATGAACCCACAATCGAGCATAACGTTCCCTCTTGGAGTCACCACCTACTACTTGGCCAAAGCAATAAACAGCAACAAAGAACATGCAAGAATTACTCAAGAAAAAAAATATAAAAGATAAGAACCAAATATATTACTCAATCACAAACTGAACATAGTCTCATAATCTATCAGATCCCAGCAAACTCAGCATAGCAACAGCAGAAAGAATTACATATGTGCCTTGATCATGTAGGGCATCTCACAAGGTCTAATCCATGAAGAACAAAGAGGGTAGGAGAACATCACATAGCTACTGATCATGGACACATGGTACAAGGTAGACTACTCACGGATCATCCGGGAAGCATCCATGGTGGAGGAGAATCTCTGGAGGTTATACCTCCCTCCGGCAGGGTGCCGGGAAGAGATCTGTTGGCGCTCCCAATCTTGGAACCGCGGCGACGGCGAAACAGAGGTGAGATCGCGAAAATGGTTCTGTCTTAGGAGGTTTCATGTGAAGGAGAATATATAGGCGAAGGGCCAGCCAGGGGGTCCACCAGGTGTCCAGGCGGCCTCCCGACGCGGCCCCACCCTAGGCCGCGCTACCTGGCCACCTGGGCACCAGGTGGGGCCCCTCTGGCCCTTCTTTGGTGAATCCGGAAGCTTCCGGAACGCTGATTTTTTATTAGATTTTTCCTGAATTTTGGGAGCACTTTTAATGTGGGGGAAAACTGAAATAGAAAAATAGCAGAAAACAGGAACTGGCACTGGGGTGCACTGAGTTAATAGGTTAGTCCAAATATGATCAAAAGTGTATGAAAGTGTCTCTAGATCATAGCAATATCACACAAAACATGCATGGAGCAAGCAGAAATTATAGATACATTTGGGACGTATCAGTCGTCGCCGCCGTTCAAGCGAGTAGGAAATCTTTCGACCCCGTCTCAATCTTTTTATTCAATTACTGACCTAAAGGGGGAGAATGTGCTGCATCAAAGAAATAGTTTGCCAACGGGGTTAAGGGCTTTGAACTTTGAAGTTGTTGAGTAGTTTCAACAAACATTTGATTTTTATTCGATCTGGTTGTAACTAACTCTAAGTAGGTATGTGAACTGCTACTTTATCGTAAGATATCTATCTGCTATGCTTGCGATACATAACCTTCTTGCGTGAATTTATCTATCACATAAAGTTCACAGGTCATTCGAGAAGATTGCATATTTATAATTGGAAATTCTATGGATTGTAATCTTGCTCGCTAAGATATTGATGTTTTCCCCTCGACTCATTCCTTATCAAATATGCACTTCACTGAATTTTTTTAACTTCCGTGCATACATCAAGGGGGAGTATATCATTTCTACGCACGCTTCTATTCTTGAAGACTATGTTGGGCCTCCAAGCGCAGAGGTTTGTAGGACAACAGCAATTTCCCTCAAGTGGATGACCTATGGTTTATCGAACTCAGGGAAGTAGAGGTTGAAGATGGTCTCTCTCAAGCAACCCTGCAATTAAGATACAAGAAGTCTCTTGTGTCCCCAACACACCTAATACAACTAGGAGTTGTATAGGTGCACTAGTTCGGCGAAGAGATGGTACAATACGAGTGATAGGTGTGGCAAAGCAAGGTAATATAAATCTGTAATAAAAAGTGTAGCAAGCAAACATGTGACAAAAGTGAGCACAGACGGTGTAACAATGGTGGAAACAAGGCATAGGCTTCATACTTTCACTAGTGGCAACTCTCAACAACATTAACATAGTCTAATCACATGATATTTCCCATAAAACATGCAATGGAGACGCACTCGGAGGTCATTCCTTTGTGGTCAAGACAGGATGAGAATTATGTAGGGCTACAAAAGCACACCTCAAAGTTCGTAGTTCTCAATCTATGGATTTCCCAATGTCACCGCAGCCATCCAAAGAGAGTACCACAACCACCACAACATATCTCAAGGATAGTCAAAGACAAGCACCAAGAGACTCAATCTTCAATCAACACACAAAAGAGGAAATCACTCATGATAATATTCTTCTAACCCACGTCCAATAGACCGCTGTCACCTTGGTCTCGGGGATTATACTAGATAAGATCAATTGAGTACATCAATCCAATACATAGAGGAAGGGGAAATATCATGGGATCACCCTAGATTAACATAGCCTATGATCACAACGAAGATCACATCATGGGAGATAGAGAAGAACACATAGCTACTGGTAGAAACCTCAGACCCGAGGGAGAACTACTCCCGCTTCATGGAGGGAGGAAGCAACGTCGATGGAGATGAATCCGGGGGCACTTCCCCGTCCCGGCAGGGTGCCGGCACAGGAATTCTGTCCCCCCGAAACTTGATGGCGATGGCGGCGGAGATCGAAATTGCTTTTGGAGAAAAGGGGTCCGGAATCAGGGTTTCCTCCACGGGGGTAAAAATAGGGGCAAAGGGGGCACCAGGGGGGCCACAGGGCAGCCAGGAGGGTGCCCGGCGCGGCATAGGGTGGGTCCGCGCCAGGGACCCTTCTAGAGTCCCTGTGGTGGCCCTGCCCTCCTTCCTTAGTGATTCCGGAAGCTTCCGGGACGCTGATTTTTTATATATTTTTTCTGGAATTTTTGGAGCACTTTTAATGGCCGGAAAATCTGAAATACAAAAACATCAGAAAACAGGAACTGGCAACTGGGTGCACTGAGTTAATAGATTAGTCCAAATATGCTCAAAAGTGTATAAAAGTTCAAGCAAATCATGGCAAAGTCACACAAAACATGCATGGAGCAAGCAGAAATTATAGATACGTTTGGGACGTATCAACATCCCCAAGCTTAATTCCTGCTCGTCCTCGAGTAGGTAAATGATAACAAGCATAATTTTTGTGGTGACATGCCACACAACCATATAAGGACTTTTAAGTAAAGCAATCAAAGCATGCAATTTAATTCAAGTCTTAACAAGCAAGAGTCTATATTAGCATTGACACAAGCAACAAAAGAACAAAAGGTGCAAGAGCTCTCGCTGTCCGTGACTCGAATGTCTCCAGATGGTGTTTGCGTGCAAGCAGGGGAATGGGAAAAAGAGACAAAAAAGGTTGTTGAGAACAACTATCTACTAAAGTTTCACACTTAGTCTCCTTTGGATTCTTATCTTGACTCGTCCCCAGACCACTAGTCAGGTACAAGTCAAACTGATCCACTCCCTTTTGATATTTTGAGCACTCATGCAATGGATGAGCGTGATCAAGAAAGTTGACACCTAAAAGGCGAAACAGAAAGAAGGTGGAGGAGGAAGACAAAAAAGGTGTGAAAGGCTCACATCAATGAGGACAATCATAGGCGAGAGAAGGCCATATGATAGATATGATGTGAGGAGTAGGGATTGCCATGCAACGGATGCACATGTGAGCTAAAAGCTCTCCAAGGGAACTAGTGGGGGTGCATCTAACTTGCTTGCTCAAGAAGACCTAGAGCTCGTTTGAGGAGGCTCATCATTGGAATATACAAGCCAAGTTCTATAGTGTGAAGGTCCCCACATAGCTATATGCATGATGATGATCTCTATGGAGTACAAGGGATAGAGGATGAAGTACTAGTGTGGATCTCTCAAAAGGAATAGTAGTGTGCCCCCTTATCTCTTTTTATTTTTCTTTTTCTCTTTTTTTTGTATTTTTTTGTATTTTTTTGGTGGCCTCAATGGCTCTTTCTATTTAACTCTCATTTGTCCTCTTTGGGATCTTTTCCTCACTTTAGGGGCAACACTCTATATTTTACAAGAATATAGGAGATCTTTCACACTTTACAAAGGTACTCACATAAAGAAGATATAACTATCATGATGCAAATGTATGCCTCTGCCAGGATAGCAGGATATGCAATGATACTAGCGCGTCATGTAGCAATGATTAGGGCAAGGCCCAACTAGCATGCGGCTCATCGATCAAGCAAGTAGCACGTATGACATGAAGATCAAGTCATGAGAAGGTGGATGTTGCATGGCAATGTATCTCGGAAAGGCTATGGAAATTCCTTGTAGGTAGGTATGGTGGCTGTTTTGAGGAAAGATATAAGGAGGCTTATGACGACAGAGCGTATCGTGCCAAGGGTTTGGATGCACCGACGAAGTATGCGCCAACTCTCAAGGTGAGAAAGGGCAATGCACGGTACCGAAGAGGCTAGAAAAAGTATAGGTGGGTGGAAGTGTCAACTTTAGAATACTCACATTAGTCAGAAGAACTCATGCACTTATTATCGGTAACTCTCAATCTAATCAGGAGGTTCACAAAGAGACAAGTACCCCGACAAGGAGTGTATGGGGGTTTGGTTATCCTTGCGCATCCTCGACTCATGGTACGTGAGTGTACTCTAATATTCGAACCCTCCAGAGGTTAGTGATCCATCTAGTAGCTAGAGTTCTCAACAGGGGTTTTTGGTTTTCGAAAATCACACGGATTGCCCAAAATACGACATCTTATCACTAATAGGCTCGAGCTCTTGACACCAAAAGTTCAAACATTACTCTAGTCAATACCTCAAAACTATTGCAAGTTACTACTACAAAGAGAATAGTAACTTCAGTTACCTACTCTCAAGACAAGACATAACTCAGTGCAACAACCAACTCTCTTAACAAGATAAACATGAAAACTAAAGAGAGTTCTAGCAACAAACTAAACAAAAGCCAAGGCTCTTGCTATAGACAAAATAAGACTAAAACTAGACATGGCAGTAGCTACGAAAAGATAAAGAACACATAACAGCAAAAAGATAGGCATGAAGAATCCTATGATGTGTTCTAGATTTTGATATGGAGCGTGTTTCTGTCCCACACAAAGTAAGACGAGATCTAACTTGTTATGAACACCAAGCAAAGCTAAAGAAAACTAAAAATAAAACCTAAGAGCGAGACGCTCCAAGCATAGCACATAACGCATGAAGTGATAAAAATATAGTGAGACGAAGGATGAACTGATGATTGTTGATGGAGAAGGGGATGCACGGGGGCATCCCCAAGCTTGAGCGCTTGACACTCCCGAATCTTCTTTCATCATCTTCCATCGCACACTTGAAAACTCCCTTCATACATAACTCATCATAAGCTGATTAGAGAAGTTAGTACCATTAATGAATAATTTTTTCCATTGGATATAAGGATATTCTTGAAGATCTACTGTTTCTCAAGATTGCCAAAAAGTTTTTTCAAAGAAAATGCGAGCTTAAGGTTTGCAAAAGTTAGGAGAGACAAAATGTGGCAGAATTTGTGAAAAACAGAACAACAGGTAGTAAAGAATTTTTTAGGGGTACTTCTGAAACTCAAATCAAAAAACTCAGAACAGACGCTCGATAGTCAATTGAGCACGCTGTCAAAAAAAATTCAGATCAAAAAGATGATCTAGTGATTTTAGGCTAATTTTTCCGTCCAAGGACATAATCTATTTTCTGGACAGCATGTCACAACTTTTGAACTTTCTTGCAATCGGAGGCTATAAATGGCACAAAGCTTGAAAAGTAAAGATAAAATGGTGTTGCTACAGTAGTAACAATCATCAAGACCACTAAAAACAGAAGGTAAAAAAAACTCAAACTAAAGATAACAAGGGTTGTCTTCCTAGAGCTCTTTCTTTGTAGCCATAAAAATAGGCTTAAGATTTTAATGATGCTCTCATAGGAATAAAGAATAAGAGTTGAAGAACAAAAGAGAGCATCAAGAAGCAAAATAACAAACACATTTAAGTCTAACATGCTTCCTATGCAAAGGGATCTTGTAGAGAAATAACTCATGGAAGCATAAAGATATTAGCATAGGAAGCCAAAATAAGTGCAACTTCAAAACCTTCAACATAAAGAGAGGGAACTTTATATTATTGAAATATCTATGAGCATATGTTCCCCTCTCATAATAATTTTCAGTGGGATCATGAATAAACTCAACAATATAAGTAGCACATAAAACTTTCTTATCATGATTCACAAGCATAGAAAATTTGTTACTCCCCACATAAGAAAAATCCTTCTCATTAGTAATAGTGGGAGCAAACTCAAGAAAATAACTATCACATGAATCATTCTTATCATGATACACTTGCAAACATTTATTCTTTATAGCATAAATGTCATCACAATAATTATCATAGATAGGAGGCAAAGTATCATCAAAATAAATTTCCTCATCAAAATTTGGGGGGCTAAAAAGATCATCTTCATCATACGTAGCATCCCCAAGCTTATAGCTTTTCATATCACTAGCATCAAAAGTATTCAAAGAAGACATGCAAATAACATTACTACTATCATGAGTGTTGTGCAAATAATAAAGCTCCATAGGCTTTTTGAGCTCCTCCTCAAACACTTCATGTCCTAACTCAAGATAGAGCTCATAAAGCTCGCTCATATTTTTTTGTAGTTTTCCATAAAGCCTAACTAGTGAAAATAAAAACAAGAAACAAAAAGATTTAATTGCCAGATCTCAAGATATACCTTCAACGCTTACCTCCTCGGCAGCGGCGCCAGAAATAGCTTGATGTCTACGCAC
This sequence comes from Bromus sterilis, assembly GCA_950022295.1. NCBI lineage: Eukaryota > Viridiplantae > Streptophyta > Magnoliopsida > Poales > Poaceae > Bromus > Bromus sterilis. The sequence goes on from OX465596.1 coordinate 343,961,690, forward strand.
GCTTCTATTCTTGTAAACTATGTTGGGCCTCCAAGTGTAGAGGTTTGTAGGACAGCAGCAATTTCCCTCAAGTGGATGACCTAATGTTTCTCGAACTAAGGGAAGTAGAGGTTGAAGATGGTCTCTCTCAAGCAACCCTGCAATTTAGATACAAGAAGTCTCTTATGTCCCCAACACACCTAATACAACTAGGAGTTGTATAGGTGCACTAGTTCTGCGAAGAGATGGTACAATACGAGTGATAGGTGTGGCAAAGCAAGGTAATATAAATCTGTAATAAAAAGTGCAGCAAGAAAACATGTGACAAAAGTGAGCAAAAATGGTGTAACAATGGTGGAAACAAGGCCTAGGCTTCATACTTTCACTAGTGGCAACTCTCAACAACATTAACATAGTCTAATCACATGATATTTCCCATAAAACATGCAATGGAGACGCACTCGGAGGTCATTCCTTTGTGGTCAAGAGAGGATGAGAATTATGTAGGGCTACGAAAGCACACCTCAAAGTTCTTAGTTCTCAATCTATGGATTTCCCAATGCCACCGCGGCCATCCAAAGAGAGTACCACAACCACCACAACATATCTCAAGGATAGTCAAATACAAGCACCAAGAGACTCTCAATCTTCAATCAACATACAAAAGAGGAAATCACTCATGATAATATTCTTCTAACCCACGTCCAATAGACCACTGTCACCTTGGTCTCGGGGATTATACTAGATAAGATCAATTGAGTACATCAATCCAATACATAGAGGAAGGGTAAATATCATGGGATCACCCTAGATTAACATAGCCTATGATCACAGCGAAGATCACATCATGGGAGAGAGAGAAGAACACATAGCTACTGGTAGAAACCTCAGCCCCGAGGGAGAACTACTCCCGCTTCATGGAGGGAGGAAGCAACGTCGATGGAGATGAATCCGGGGGCACTTCCCCGTCCCGGCAGGGTGCCGACACAGGAATTCTGTCCCCCCGAAACTAGATGACGATGGCGGCGGAGATCGGAATTGCTTCTGGAGAAAAGGGGTACGGAATCAGGGTTTCCTCCGCGGGGGTAAAAATAGGGCCAAAGGGGGGGCACCAGGGGGGGCCACAGGGCAGCCAGGAGGGTGCCCGACGCGGCCTAGGGTGGGGCCGCGCCAGGGACCCTTCTGGAGTCCCTGTGGTGGCCCTCCCCTCCTTCCTTGGTGATTCCGGAAGCTTCCGGGACGCTGATTTTTTATATAATTTTTCTGGAATTTTCGGAGCACTTTTAATGGTCGGAAAACCTGAAATACAAAAACAGCAGAAAACAGGAACTGGCAACTGGGTGCACTGAGTTAATAGATTAGTCCTAATATGCTCAAAAGTGTATGAAAATTCAAGCAAATCATGTCAAAGTCACACAAAACATGCATGGAGCAAGCAGAAATTATAGATACGTTTGGGACGTATCAGTATATCATCTATCTTAGCACTGGTTTATCATCGAAAACTCAAAACTTTTCAATCATTTGTCGATGCCTGTTTTTTCAACAATCGTCCAAAAAGGGGGAGATTGTAAGAGCAAGGTTTGCCCCCGTAGGTTTTGGAGATTGTTGGACAAAGCAGTATAGGAACAAATATTGTTTTCGAGTATAAACATATATCTAGGTTCCTCAAGAATGGAGTTTGCATGTATAAGGTCGAAGGACAAGTCACTGCAGTGAAGCTGCAGTCATATACCGAAGCCTTTGAAGGAGGATGATCCCTAAAAATGTCGTCCAAAATGAAGATATTCTCGAGAAGAATCGCAACGAGGAGAAAGCTGAAGCTGGACGAAGACTTAGTATTTTTTCTAGTTTCTCTTTTACTTTCTTGAGTCGTAGGAAAAACCGTACTATCAAGAGGGGTTTGCTAGTTGAAATCTTAGTCAAAGTGAATTTTCCCTACTCAACTTAAAACCCAAAGACAACCTATCAAGAGAAATCTGACTGAGTCGAGTATTAGCTCGAAGGCAAAGTCATCGCACTTTGTGCCTCCGAGAGAGAACTCGTTCGGTGAGTCAGCTTTCTTGCTCCGCAAGGAAAGTTGCGTATTGATTGAAAATCCGACCGTTGTGGACACGCGTCAAGCTGTTGCATCGGGTCACTTCAGTCATTTCCCCATTGGGATCGCCAACTATAAATACCCCCCACCCACCCGCCATTTGCGGTTGGCTGCTCCACTGAATATTCTAATACAGAAGAGATGTGAGCATCCCAAGGAAGATCTCGGGAGAAAACCAACCCAAGTCCAAAAACTGAGTTGAGCAATTCACAGAGACTTAGGTTGATATTAGCCGGCCTTTTTATCTTGGAGATCTACAAGTCTCCTAGACGGTTAGGCGTCGCCTGTCAAGCACTTGAAGAGTAATTATCGCTGCTGAAGGAAGTTTGTAAAGGTTTCGGAGATGTCCTGAATCATCTACCCCGAGTAAGAACTGGAAAAGCTCGAGGAGTTTGTTGCAGTGGAGAATAGGACGGAGAGAGTTTTGCTCCAGGTGTTCAATCAACAATCCCTCAAACCAGACATAGCACTTTGCAGAGTGTGAACTGGTTCACCAAACATTAATGTGTCAGACTCGTTTTCTTACTTGTATTTACATTCAGTATTTACTCTGCTGCCTGATTGCCTTCGATGTTTCCCTTCGTTCCATTTACTTTCAGATCGAGTACGTCTTTCGATGGTGCAATTCCTTCGTGTGACTCTTAGTTGTTAGAAGTTTCTCTGTTTCACTTCTAAGTTTCGCAGAAATTTTAGAAGTGATCATTCACCCCCTCCTCCTCTGATCATTCTTGGGCTTTCACCTCACAATAAGCGCTTTCTTTTATGCCTTTGAGCTAGGCATGTAGCAACAAGATCAAGTTTTATCAATATCAAAAGCATAGATTACCCGTATAATGGACTCAAAAGGTAACTTAATCTTCTTTCTAGGGAAATGTACATGCCCTTCTTGAGGGGAAATTGGAATCTTATAGTCCCTTCTTTCATGTCAATGATCGCACCAGCGGTGTGAAGAAAAGGTCGTCCCAAAATGATTGGACATGAGGGATCACACTCAATGTCCATGACAAGAAAATCAACGGGAACATAATTATCATTGACAACTATGAGCACATCAACAATCCTTCCTAAAGGTTTCTTTATGGAAGAATCAACAAGATTAACACCAAAAGAACAAGGATCAAAAGGTTTCAATTCAAGCATATCATACATTATTTTGGGTAAAACGGAGGCACTAACTCCAACATCACATAAAGCAATGCAAGAAAAAATGTTCAATTTAATCTTGACCAAAGGATCCCAACCATCTTCTAGTTTTCTAGGAATAGAAACCTCTAGTTTACGCTTCTCCTCCCTAGATTTGATAAGAACATTGGTTATATGCTCGGTGAAGGCAATGTTAAGTGAACTAGTGTGGGGGTCTTTGGCCATTCTTTCCAAAAATTTGATAACTTCAGAGAGACTGCAATTACCAAAATCAAGTTCACTAAAGATAAAATCCATCAAAAAGGAATTTTTGCAATTGTCCCAAGTATCATTCTTACAAGGGGATAGGGAATGAAACCACTTCTTTGGTTTTCCATGGAGGGAGTAATCAAAGAACTTAAGTTTGAATTGGTCACTATCCATCGCAGGAGGTTTTTGTTCATCACAAACCCTCTCATAATTATCCAAGTGATAGATAGCATCCTCTCCCTTCTCAGAAATTTGTTCTTTCAAATCGTACTTGAGGGAAGGTATACTAGTAGGGGTGCAAACATAATATCTATTATGACAAACATAATTGCAAAGCTCAAGATCATTAGTGGTGTCCTAACTAGGAGTTCCGTGCCTAGGGAAAATTTCAATGCTAGTGGAACCCATAGAAAAAGCAGCAAGCAAGAACAAAGTAACTATTTTTTGGTGTTTTTGGTAAAAGACTCTAAAGCAAAGACTAGAAAGTAAACAAACAAGACTAAAAAGCAAAGGTAAAAGATAGTGTGCAACTCCCCTATCTTGTAGACTGGAGTCCCCGACAACAACGATAGAAATTTGCTTGATGGCTTCTCGCCCCTCGATGGTTACCCCAAGTGGAAGATTGAGATGTAGATAGTGGCAAAATTTCCCTTGGTGTAGATACCAAGGTTTATGCCTCCCGTAGGACTCCAAGAGATACAAGTAGGTGTCAACGGCGCCTGAAGTTTGCCGAATGGTTCAAGTTGACGCGGACCTGCACACAGAAACAAATACCTTTGATCCCAATGATTACAAAGAGGTTGTCAATCTCTCCGGTCTTGTTATTTACAAAGGATCAAAACACAAGGGGAATAGTAGTGGTGATTGCAACGGAAAGTAAATGAAAGCAGTAATGTAAGAGCAAGTTTTGCCCCCGAAGGTTTTGGACATTGTTGGACAAAGCAGAAGTGGAACTAATATTGTTTTCGAGTATAAACAGATACTTAGGTTCCGAAAGAATGGAGTTTGCAAGAAGAAGGTCGAAGGACAACTCGCTGCAGCAGAGCTGCAGTCTTCTACCGAACCCTTTGAAGGAAGACGACCCCTAAAAATGTAGTCGAAGAAAAAGTCTCTCACGAGTAAAAGCGCAACGAGGAGAAAGCTGAAGCTGGTCGAAGACTTAGTCTTTTTACTAGTTTCTCTTTACTTTCTTGAGTCGTAGGAAAAACCGTACTATCAAGAGGGGTTTGCTAGTTGAGATCTTAGTCGAAGTGAATTTGCTCTGCTCAACCAAAACCCACTAAATCCTACCAAGAGAAATCTTGCTGAGTCGAGTAAATAGCTCGAAGGCAAAGTCATCGCACTTCGTGCCTTCGAGAGAGAACTCGTTCGGTAAGTCAGCTTACTTGTTCCTCAAGTAAAGTTGCGCAGTGATTGGAATCCGACCGTTGTTGACACGCGTCAAGCGGTTGCATCGGGTCACTTCAGTCATTTTACCCATTGGGATCGCCATGTATAAATACCCCGCACCTACCCGCCATTTCGGGTTGGCTGCTCCACTGAATATTCTAAGACAGAAGTCTGTGAGCATCCCAAGAGAGATTCATCGAGAGAAAACCAAAATCCCAAGTCTGAGCTGAGTTGAGCAATTCACTATGACTTAGGTCGAGATTAGCCGATCTTTTTATCTTGGAGAACTGCAAGTCTCCTAGACGGTTAGGCGTCGCCTGTCAAGCAGTCGAAGAGTAATTGTCACTGCTGAAGGAAGTTTGTAAAGGTCTCGGAGATGTCCTGAATCATCTACCACGAGTGAAAACTGGACAAGCTCGAGGAGTTTGTTGCAGTGGAGAATAGGACGGAGAGAGTTTTGCTCCAGGTGTTCAATCACCAGTCCCTCCAACCAGACGTAGCACTTTGCAGAGTGTGAACTGGTTTACCAAACATCGTCGTGTCAGGCTCGTTTTCCTTCATACATTTAAATTAAGTATTTACTCGTAGCCTGTTTGCCTTCGATGTTTCCCTTCGCCCTTAATCCTTTCGAGCTATGCATTACCTTCGATACTGCATTTCCTTCGAGACGTTCTTAGTCCTTCACAGTTTGCATGAATTCCTTCTAAGTTCCTTAGAATTTTTAGAAGTGATCATTCACCCCCTCCCCCTCTGATCACTCTTGAGCTTTCAATTGGTATTAGAGCTAGGCACTCCCTACGCTCTGCGTATTTTGGTCTAACAACCTGGAGTGTTGTCAAGAATGTCGTTTGCAGCTGTTTGCTCGGGGGAACCAATCCCTATCTTCAATGGGAAGGACTATCCCTATTGGAAGGACAAAATGAAGAGGAATATCATGGCTATCAACTCTGCTGCTTGGGAAGTTGTCAAAAATGGTGTAACTTTCAAAGACACAAATGCCATCACTCCTGAAGAGACAAAGAAGATAGAACTAGATACTGAAGTCTGGGTCTTCATAACAAATCATCTGATTCCAGAGAAATACCATGAGGTCAAGAATATTCCTTCGGCCAAAGGTGTTTGGGATTATCTCGAGAAGATTGGTGAAGGTGTCTCTACTCAGAAAGATGCTCGTATTGACACCCTTCGAAGCAAGTTCTATCGTTTCAAGAGGCACGAGGGAGAAAAAGTTAGCTCCATATACAGCAGACTCACTGCACTGTCAAATGAACTGATTTCCCTCGGCGCCGAAGACATTACCAATCGGATTATTGTCAGAACTTTGCTCCGTTCCCTTGATGATTCTTTCGATCACATTGTGCTGATGATCAAGGAAAGGACTGATTTCAAGGATCTTGTTGCCGCTGATATTCTCGAGAGACTTAATACCTTCGAGATGGAAGAAGATGAAAAACGAGATATTAATGGGACACGAAGAAAATCTCATGCACTGAAGGCCAGAGCTTCACATCACTCCTCTCCTGAAGCTAGTTCTGAATCGGGTTGTGCCTCAGATGACCCCGAGAACATTGGAAAAGATCTGGCACTGATAATGAGAAGATTCAATCGCTTTCAGAGAAGGAAATCCTCTTCACCGAAGAAAATCTACTCTTCAAGACATTCAAACAATTCATCACAGCATCGATCATCATCCAGAAACTCTTCAGCGAAAGATAACTGTTGCTATAAGTGCAAGAAGCCAGGTCACTTCATTGCTGATTGTCCTCTCTGGGAAATTGAACATAGATCAAAGCATTCTCACAGCAATTCTTCGAGCAAGTCTCACAGATCGAGCAAAAACTATGAGTCGAAGAGATATGATTCGAAGTCCAGAAAAGAAAAGAAAGACGGTTCTGATGATGACAAGAAGAAGAAGTATCACAAGCATCGAGAGGGTTCTTCCTCGAAATCACATTCCTCTCGACGAAAGAATTCCCATCGTGCCAAAGCCTATCTGGGTAAAGAGATGAACTCTGAAGATGATGCATCCGGTTCCGAAGCTGAATCAAACCCAAGATCTGGTTCTGGTTCTGGTTCTGAATCTGATGGCATTGCTGGTTTAGCATTTTCTTCGAGCAAGACTTCAAGTTCATTTTTCACCAACCAAAGCAGCGAAGATGAATCTCCAGCTTACTGCTTCATGGCCAAGGCTAAGGTATCCTCATCTAAGAATTCCTACGATACTTCTGATGGATCTGCTTATGAAAGTAACTCTAGGATAAGTTATGCTAAACTTGCCAAAATTGCTTCTATCCAACAAGATGAGCTAGATTCTTTAAGTGAAACTATTCAAAAATCTGAGACTTTGTTGATCGATGAGATTGAGAAGGGTCAAACTTTGACGAATGAGCATACTGCTCTGAAAGAAAAGTATGATGAACTTTCCTCTCGTCATGATCTTCTCTCAGTGGACTACGAGAAGCTAACCTATGAATTACTTCAAGGAAAAATGGCTCTCGAAAAACTGAGAGAGGCTAATGAAGAGTTGGAAAGTGTCAACCTCACGCTCATGGCTCAACAAGGCTCAGAAGCTAAAAATGAATCTACTTCACCTTGCTTAACCTGTTTGGAACGAAGTAAAATTGATTCTATTTCCGAGAGATCGAAAGGAAAGCAACCTATTGTTATCGATGATACTAACCCCTCGAACGAGGAAACCATTACCGAGGAACTCCTCAGGTTGAAAGATTTATTTGAAACAGGCATGTTCAAAAGTGTGCAGGGACACCAGTACCTATGTGATATCCTACGAAAGTCTCTTCTTCACAGGAATCCCCGAAACGAAGGAGTTGGCTTCGAAAGGAAAATCAATCCTGATGGAACCTACTGGGAACCCGAGCAGTATCCTAAAACTGGCTGGGTTCTTGCGAAAGAAAAGCCCATTGATATTGCTAACCTTTCAGGTTTCAGTTGCAAAATTGACAAAGCTATTGTTGATGAATCACTTGATTCTGACTACAAGCTTGTCAAAGATCAGGAAGGAAAGGTGTCGGCTGAATTCGTTGGTACTCCTCCGAAGAATGGTTTCTATAAGCGACAGATTTGGGTTCGCAAATCTCTCGTAGAAAAACTGCCCCCTAACCATTCTATGCAGGGAAAATCCTCGGTACCACCGAATCACTACTATTCTCTCGAGGATAGAAATGAACCTTTGGTGCCTGCTTCAAATGTTCCCCAGAAGGAATACTATCGTGTCGGTAGAAATGTTTATCGTCATCGTAACGATAACACCAAAGTTGCTGTTACCCATCAGTACTCTAACCCCTCATCGAGGAATTATATTTATGGTGTGCTTGATGGTCCAGATAGACAATGCAATCCTGTTCGCTATAATATTGCTGCCCCATCTAGCTCTTCCATGCCTTCTAAGTCACCTGCTCGTTTGTGGGTGGTTAAGAAGAACTAATTCTTCTACAGGGCTATGTCTCCGGTGGATCCGAATGGGTCATGGATAGTGGATGTACAAATCATATGACCGGAGACAAAGATATGTTCACCGAAGACAAACTCACTGAATCTTCACAGAGATACATTACCTTCGGTGACAACAACAAAGGAAAAGTAATTGGTTTGGGTAAGGTTGCTATATCGAAGGATAAGCATATCGATAAGGTTATGCTTGTTCAATCTCTAGGATATAATCTTATGTCTATCTCAAAACTTTGTGATATGGGTATGCTTGTACTGTTTTCTGCTTCTTGTTGTGTTGTCTTTTCACAGGATGATTATTCCTTCGTGTTCGAAGGATATCGCAAAGGTGATCTTTATGTCGTCGATTTTTCTTCGGGACCTGCTGTGTCCACATGTTTAATGGCCAAAGCCGCTTCTGGTTGGTTATGGCACCGAAGACTTGGGCATGCAGGAATGAAAAACCTTCAAACTCTTATCTCGAAGAAGAACATCGTTGGAATTGACAATGTGAAATTCGATAAGGATCGTCTATGCAGTGCCTATGAAGCGGGAAAGATTGCCAAGAAACATCACTCAGCAAAAACTATAATGACTACTACTCGTCCTCTTGAATTACTTCATATGGATTTATTCGGTCCTCAAAATTATGCTAGTCTTGGAGGTAACAAGTATGGTCTGGTTATTGTTGATGATTTCTCTCGATATACTTGGGTTTTCTTTCTAGATGACAAAAGCAAGGTTGTTGAAATCTTCAAAACTTTCGCAAAGAGAGCTCAGACTGAATATGAATTATCTCTCAAGCATATCAGAAGTGACAATGGTACAGAATTCAAAAACACTCATATCAAAGATTTTCTTGATGAATATGGCTTTACTCATGAATTCTCGGCTGCTTATACACCGCAACAAAATGGTGTGGTCGAGAGAAAGAATCGTACACTTATAGAAATGGCCAGAACAATGCTTGCTGAATACAAGTCTCCTATCAGGTTCTGGGCTGAAGCAATCAATACTGCATGTCATATCATCAACAAGGTTTATCTGCACAAGTTTCTGAAGAAAACTTCACATGAACTTTTTACTGGTAAAAAGCCAAATGTTTCATATCTCAGGGTTTTTGGTGCTCCATGTTATATCGGAGATATGAATCACAGCTCCAAGTTTGCTCCAAAGGCTCACGAAGGTTTTCTCCTAGGTTATGGTTCGAATTCTCACACTTACAGAGTTTACAACTCTCATCTTGGCAAAGTTGTAGAAACTACAAATGTTCGATTTGATGAAACTAACGGCTCTCAAAAAGAGCAATTACCTCTTAACCTGGATGAACCACCTTTGGATGAAGTTATCATGTACATGGCTATTGGAGATATTCGACCTGTCGATGGAAATGCACGTCAAGCAAACAAGGATGATGATGGTCCAATGTTCCCACACATAGCCCGGGGCGCTGGAGATCAACATCCTGAAGCAAATGATGTACAGGTCGAAGGAGAACGCGTAAACGAAGAAAATGTTCCCGAAGGACAAGCTGATCCCGAAGGTCAAGCTGATCCCGAAGGACAACCAGATCCACAAGATTATGAAGGAGTTTTACCTCGTGTTCAAAGAAGAGTGGACGTCGACTCAATACTCAAAGAGATTCATTTACCAGGTCGTCCCACCACTCGTTCTCGTACTCGATTAGCTAACTTCTGTGGAAATTTCTCATTTGTATCCATGCTAGAACCATCAAAATTTGATGAAGCCATGAAGGACTCAGACTGGATGACTGCAATGCTCGATGAACTTAATCAGTTCGAGAGAAATAAAGTCTGGTCCCTTGTTGATAGACCTGATCCCAAGAAGCATAATATCATTGGTACGAAATGGATTTTTCGCAACAAGCAAGATGAAGATGGCATTGTGGTAAGGAATAAAGCTCGACTGGTTGCTCAAGGCTACACCCAAATCGAAGGTATTGATTTCGGTGAGACTTATGCTCCAGTTGCTCGACTTGAATCCATTCGTGTGATGCTTTCTTTTGCCAATTACAATGGTATTTTGTTATATCAAATGGATGTCAAAAGTGCATTTCTTAACGGTGAAATCGAAGAAGAAGTATATGTTATGCAGCCACCAGGTTTTGAAGACCCGAAGAATCCTGATAAGGTGTACAGGTTGCACAAGGCCCTATATGGGTTAAAGCAAGCACCTCGTGCTTGGTATGAAACACTGAAGGATTTTCTTCTGAAGAAGGGCTTCAAACCAGGAACAACTGATCCGACTCTTTTTACTCGTGCATACAAAAATGATCTTTTTGTGTGTCAAATTTATGTCGATGATATTATATTTGGCTGTACTAACCCTGATATTAGCGAAGAATTTGCTCGTATGATGTCGAAGAAATATGAAATGTCTATGATGGGTGAGTTGAAGTTCTTTCTCGGGCTTCAAATCCGTCAACAGAAGAATGGGACTTTCATTTCTCAAGAGAAGTATCTCAGAGATTGCCTGAAGAAGTTTGATCTTGTCAGTTGCAAAAATATCAAGACTCCAATGCCTACGAATGTTCATCTAGATGCAGATGAGAAGGGCAAACCTTTCGATCAGAAGAAATACCGCTCGATGATCGGTTCGCTTCTTTACCTTTGTGCATCTAGACCTGACATTATGCTATCAGTTTGTATGTGTGCTCGTTTTCAGGCAAACCCAAAAGAATCACATCATATTGCTGTCAAGCGAATTCTTCGATATCTGGCTCACACACCATCTTTGGGACTTTGGTATCCCAAGGGAGCCCAGTTTGATCTCGTTGGATATTCTGATTCTGACTGGGCTGGTGATCGAGTCGACAGGAAATCTACCTCAGGCACATGTCATTTTCTCGGTAGATCTCTTGTCTGTTGGGCTTCGAAGAAACAGAATTGCGTATCTATTTCTACGGCTGAAGCCGAGTATATTGCTGCCGGTTCATGCTGCACTCAGATTCTGTGGCTCAAGCAAACGCTGAAAGATTATGGTATTCTTGTGAAGAAAATTCCATTGCTATGTGATAACGAGGGTGCTATCAAGTTTGCCCATAATCCTGTGCAACACTCTCGAACGAAGCATATTGACATTCGTCATCATTTTCTTCGAGATCACGTTCAGCGAGAAGATATTATTATCAGCCATGTACGCACCGAAGATCAATTGGCTGATATCTTTACGAAGCCCTTGGATGAAAAGAGGTTCTGTGCACTAAGGTGTGAGTTAAACATATTGGACTCACGCAATGTGCAGTAAGATCATAACTATCGGTACAATGTATTATATGTTTTCTTTCTATGTTGTTTACTTACGTTATTTTTCTATCATGTTTCTTTTTCGTTTGTTTTTGTTCGTTTGGTGTTGTCCTATACACTTACCACTCCGAGTTTTATCACTGTTTTCCCCTCGGATTGATTAAGCATCGGACCCTGTTTTCCCTCTATTCTATCCCTACCCCATCTGTGCTTTTCTCTCGTGAACATGTATATATGTACTCGATCAAGATTCCCTTCGAATGTCATTGATTCCGAAGGAAACTCTATCGAACGTTTATCTACTTTTATACTCGATGTTCGATGAGTTTGGTCTCGGACGTGGAGCAACTTTCTTTCGGTTCGTTGGGATTTTCCCGCGATTACCGCCACAAAATCCGTCCGTTGAATGCGGAGAGACGCGAAATCTGCGCCGTTGGATCAGATCTGACAGTTATGTCAGACCTCCCCTCCCTATAAATACTGATCCCTGCCACCGGCTCAGACATCGCAATTTCCTCGACTTCGTCTCTCAGCTCCCGAAATTCTCTCTCGCGCGCCGCCGTGATGCTCGTCGCCGTCGACTCCCTCGCCGCTTTGCTGCCGGAAGGAAGCCACCGGAGACCTCCCCGTCGACGAGGAACTTCTTCCGCGTCGCCGTAGTCGCCGTACATCACCAAGTTAGGGTATGCACGGCTCTGGATACGATTCCAATCTTTCCTGTTCATTGTATCAAGATTTGTTCTTGATTTTCTCTCCTTTTTCTTAGGTCTGTTTGATCTGTTTGGATCATTGAATCTAGGGAAATCAGTTTCTAGCGTTTTCTGTCGATTCCCATCTGCGCTAGGTAAGAAATCCCTCGGATTCTCTCACTTTAGCAATTTCCTCAGAAACGTATCGATAAACTTATGTTGTGCAATTTGTTCATACAGGTTCTTAGTTAGATTTGCACCTGATGGAAATCTAGCCTAGTACTTGCTTGAAAATTTTGCTGCAAGACATGCTTATCGATATGCTTACTGCACTCAAAATGATTTTCCTCGAAAACCGCTGGTACTTGTTCACAACTTTCCTAAATTCCCTCGTACCTATCTTTTACGCAGGAAAATGTCTAGGATCAAAGGAAATGTCAGAGCACCCAAGCGTGTATGAGGCCGAACAAGAATCACCAACAACTCTGAAGGTTTATCAGAAGAGTTGATCGTCGAAAAGAAGTTAAGAACGCCTGAAGGTTCTGAGGATGAACGTACGAGAGAAAACCGTCTGCAAGAGATTCGAAGACTTCAAGCGCTTCGTTGGTATGAGTACAAGTCTCTTATGCCACGCTGGGAGAGGCTGTTTGCTATGAAAAATCCTTGGTCTGATGTCAAATCGTTAAGGCCAAAGTGGACGAAAGATAATCGACCACCTCCTCCAGCTGATGCTCATCCATCCTCCCTGAAAACTCCTGCCGAGGCGCGAGCACAGAAGAGAAAAGAAGCCAAAGCTAAAAAGGAGGTTGCTGCTGCTGAGGGTACCGTAGATGTTGGCCCTAGTGCCAAATCAAAGGCTGGCAAGAAATCAGCCAAGCGAAAGAAAAAGGTGGTAATTGTCTCGCCACCTGATGCGAGCTCTGATGAAGAAGTAAATTCAGATGATCAAGACCCTGGTACAGAGGCTGATGTCGAGGACATTCCTCTGAAAAAGAAGCCGAGCAGTAAGGGCATTAGGATCCAGGAGCCAGCTTCACAGGCTCCTCGAGCAAATATTTACTTGACCAACTTGGTCACTGATCCGCCCATTTCATCTGCTCCTCCAGTTCAAGCTCGCCAACCAAAACCTTCGACTAAATCGAAGGGAAAGCAAGCTCAAGTTTCCGAGGATGAAGAAACACTTATTCAACGTAGAGAAAGGCTGGCAAAGCAAAAAGAACAAGAAGCAAAGGACTTGACAAATTCCAAGCTCCTGAACTTTCACAGCCAGCCCGAGCATAAAAAGGCTCTGGTTTCTCAACAGCTAGGCATTCTTCATTTGGTCAGTGAAAAGTACCGACAACAAATTGCTGAAGGCAACATTCCTGTTGCACCGAAAGAAAAGGTCGTGGCCCCCAGCGCCACCGAGAAATTTTTGACTCCCACAGTCACGAAGGAAAAGGTTGCAGCCCCAAGTGCTGCGAAGGATAAAGCTGTGGCCCCTAGTGCCATCACCAAACCCATTGCTGCTGCCAAGGCCACCAAGGAGGCCGAGAAGAAAGCCAAGGAGGCTAGGCAAAAGGCTCAGAATGTTCCAGCTCCTCCAGCTCCTACACCTGATTCACCTGTTGTTACCGGCCCTCGTGCCGATGAAGAGAGTTCCAACGAAGGAGAATCTGCTGCCCATGCTCCTTGGGATGCTGCTAATATTTCTCACATCCTCTGGAAGATGGCTACCACACCGAGCAGAGTCACTGCCGAGGATGATGTCCCTGCTGAAATCCAAGAGCATGTTGCTCGATAAATGATTCGCTGGGAAGGATATATCACCCAGGATCGCAAGGACAAGGAGCAAGTGAATTTTTACTCCCGACAACTTCAAGAAGAAACCGAGGACATTGAGTCCCGTAAGTTCTTCAAATCCAAGATTGCCACCGCTGAAGCTTCCAGAAGGGCACAGAAGGAAAATATGACCGCTGTGTATGACAAGGTTCGACAAATTGTGTCGGCCGTATGCAAAGAGCACAATGATGCACTGTACAAGAGACAATCTCGTAAGAGAAAGTCTGCTGCTCCAACCTCTGCGCGTGGGACGCCAGAGATCGAGAAGAATGCAAAGAAGGCCAAGTCTACCGAGGTCGTTGCTGCATCAGCACGACAAGATACTGCACCAAACCCCACCAAGGAACCAACTCCTCCTCGTGAGACAACTCCACCCCCTCGCCAAGCCACTCCTCCACCTCAACAACAAACACCTCCACCTCGTCAACCATCACCACCAAAAGCCTCGTCGCCACCGCCAAAACCATCATCACCACCGAACATTATTCCATCAACCACCCCAGCCATCGAGACCCAAGATCATGCAGAGACCGAGCAAGCTGCTCATGTCGAGCAAGAAACTCAAGTCCCCATTTCCTCTTCTCAGAAAGATTACTCCTCTGCCCAGATCCTACATGAAGGAGAAGACGCTGATGTTGATATCACGACAGTTTCTTCTCGTCAAGATCCTGTCGAAGGAAATAGTTCTGGAGATGACCGTTCGAGTGCCAGTTCTTCATCCTGCTCATCAAGTTCCTCGAACGAAGAAATGGTTGATGCTTTTGCACAACTAGATGAAGATTTGGAGGCCATGGAGAATGAAGAGGCTGCACAAAATGCTAACACCGATGAAGGAGTTGCTGTCGAAGCGCAGGCCAAGGAAAATGCACCTGCAGCCATCCCAGCTCAGGACATTGTAAACATTCCATCTTCCATTACTCGTCCTGCTGAGCCAGTTTTCCAGATGCCAGACAATGCTGACGAAGTTTTTCCTGTTGATGAGCTGCTCCATTCTGCTCATCCGAGAGAAATTCTGCCACTGTTCCGCTCAAATGTTCCTCGAGGAGGCCCCATCTTCAAAAGGCGTGAACACAAGCCATTTTTCTTCGGGACCAATCCCTATGAGAAGCCCAGAAGTGCATATTCTCTTCGGTTTTGGACCCAAGAGCAAGCCATCTATTATACTCGTGTGCTGTACAATAAGGCTAGAGTGTTCCAACACACATACCTCGATATGCCTTCGGTGTACTCCACTTCATGTTTTGAGAATGTTGCCGAGACAATTGATGGTCTTCATGCTCACAAGATGTTTGCTCTCGATTGTGGCTACAATCCCGAGCTTATCAAGCAATTTTATGCAACGCTCTATGTCACTGGTGATCCCGAGAACTCGAAGACGTGGAAGTTTGATTATATGATTCAAGGCCAAGTATTTCACATGACTGTCGATCAGTTTCTGTCCATCATCAATTTACCTCGGTTCGAAGGATTACCACACAAGCTTCATGACTTACCTGCTCCAACTCCTGCTGAATTTTCAACGATCATGAATCCAGATGTCGTAGGAGATACCTACCCGGCAGAGCCCAAGCCAAGACACTTAGTTTGTGAAGCCAATGCTCTATGTGCACGATGACTTTCCTATTCCCAATGACGTACAACTTGCTCTGTTGAAGTTAGTCCACGGTCATCCTTTCGATTTCGAAGACTACTTCCTCAGAACTTTGGTGTCTTGTGCTGATGATCACAATTCCCACAAGCCGTATGCACCATGGCTGATGGCCATCTGCAATTACTCTCGGGACGTGCCATTCCCCGTGTCAATTTTCCCGAAGATTTTCACTCCACCTGTTAGGGAAGTATTGCAGATTGTTGCTCGACCCAATTATCCATATGCTGAGCACACTGGCATCCATCCCCATTTGACTGAGAGAAATGTTCGCTCGAAGTTTATCAAGCCAGTGCATCACATGGAAGTTTCTCTTCGGTCCCAGCAAATGCTTCAACATCACATCGACCAAGATATCATTCAGAAGCAAGCCTTGATGGACGAGATTAATCATTTGCGCAATATTACCATGAACAACAATCATATGTTGCGTGAATGTCTTAGAAGAGATTGGAAAGGACTGCGAAAGTTCAATTCCCTCAGTCAACTTCAACGATGTGGCTTCGAAGAATATCCTCCCCATCTGACCAGGAATTGGACTAATGATGATCGTGTAGATCGCCTGGATCCCAATATCCCTCGGCTGCCGAAGAACAGAGATGTACTAAGTGTTGATGACTATTACTACATCACTTTGGACACCTTCTCCTCCGAGTCCGAGCAAGATGAAGCCCCTCGACGTCAAGAGAGAGTTTATACTCCACACCCTCGAAGCCCCAGGACCCCGCCGGAATCACAGCTGGAATCTTCTGGAGATCAACACTCCTTCCGTACGAAGATCACTCCTCCAGGCGCTCGCCCAATTCGTCGTGCTCCAACGCTCGCCGAATCCTCTCGACGTCGCCGGAGCCGCCACAGCGAGTAGGGATTTCTTTCGACCCTATTCTCTCGACTTTTTGTACGTTGTGACAAAAAGGGGGAGATGTAGTGGCATCGAAGAAATTAGTTTGCCTTCGGGGTTAAGGGCTTTGCTTTTCATTCGACAAACTTTTGATATTTGAGGTTTTCTGAGTAGTTTCAACAAACTTTCGATTCATATTCGATCTGGTTGTAACTAACTCTATGTAAGACTGTGAACTGCTACTCTTTTTCGTAAGATATCTATCTGCTTCTTGCGATACTTAACCTTTTGCAGGAAGTTATCTTTCACATAAGTTCACAGGTCATTCGAGGAGATTGCATGTTTCTCATTGGATATTATCTGGAATGCAATTTCACTCGCTAAGATTATTGATGATTTTCCCTCGACTCTACTTGTCAAAATATGCACTTCACAGGAAACTCTTATCTTCCGTGCATACATCAAGGGGGAGTATTTTCATCGACCTTAGCACTGGTTTATCATCGAAAACTCAAACTTTTTCAATTATTTATCGATGCCTGTTTTGTCAACAATCGTCCAAAAAGGGGGAGATTGTAAGAGCAAGTTTTTCCCCCGAAGGTTTTGGACATTGTTGGACAAAGCAGAAGTGGAACTAATATTGTTTTCGAGTATAAACAGATACTTAGGTTCCGAAAGAATGGAGTTTGCAAGAATAAGGTCGAAGGACAACTCGCTGCAGTAGAGCTGCAGTCTTCTACCGAACCCTTTGAAGGAAGACGACCCCTAAAAATGTAGTCGAAGAAAAAGTCTCTCACGAGTAAAAGCGCAATGAGGAGAAAGCTGAAGCTGGTCGAAGACTTAGTCTTTTTACTAGTTTCTCTTTACTTTCTTGAGTCGTAGGAAAAACCGTACTATCAAGAGGGGTTTGCTAGTTGAGATCTTAGTCGAAGTGAATTTGCTCTGCTCAACCAAAACCCACTAAATCCTACCAAGAGAAATCTTGCTGAGTCGAGTAAATAGCTCGAAGGCAAAGTCACCGCACTTCGTGCCTTCGAGAGAGAACTCGTTCGGTAAGTCAGTGTTCCTCAAGTAAAGTTGCGCAGTGATTGGAATCCGACCATTGTGGACACGCGTCAAGCGGTTGCATCGGGTCACTTCAGTCATTTTACCCATCGGGATCGCCATCTATAAATACCCCGCACCTACCTGCCATTTCGGGTTGGCTGCTCCAATGAAGATTCTAAGACAGAAGTCTGTGAGCATCCCAAGAGAGATTCATCGAGAGAAAACCAAAATCCCAAGTCTGAGCTGAGTTGAGCAATTCACTATGACTTAGGTCGAGATTAGCCGATCTTTTTATCTTGGAGAACTGCAAGTCTCCTAGACGGTTAGGCGTCGCCTGTCAAGCAGTCGAAGAGTAATTGTCACTGCTGAAGGAAGTTTGTAAAGGTCTCGGAGATGTCCTAAATCATCTACCACGAGTGAAAACTGGACAAGCTCGAGGAGTTTGTTGCAGTGGAGAATAGGACGGAGAGAGTTTTTCTCCAGGTGTTCAATCACCAGTCCCTCCAACCAGACGTAGCACTTTGCAGAGTGTGAACTGGTTTACCAAACATCGTCGTGTCAGGCTCGTTTTCCTTCATACATTTAAATTAAGTATTTACTCGTAGCCTGTTTGCCTTCGATGTTTCCCTTCGCCCTTAGTCCTTTCGAGCTATGCATTACCTTCGATACTGCATTTCCTTCGAGACGTTCTTAGTCCTTCGCAGTTTGCATGAATTCCTTCTAAGTTCCTTAGAATTTTTAGAAGTGATCATTCACCCCCTCCCCCTCTGATCATTCTTGAGCTTTCAAGTAAATTGGAACGGTGTAAACTATGATGGAAATATGGACCGGGGTGCCATGACTTTCACTAGTGATGTCTCTCTCCCAAAAGACGATAAACAACTATACTAGGTGAATAAATTACAGCTGGGCAATTGACAGAATTATAAACACACCGCAATGCTAATTATGCTACAAGAAATCTAGAGGCTCAATCGCATGGGCATTACACCAAGACGAGCAGACCGTTTATTCATCAACATCTACTCACTAATCATCCACCTTGAGATATCTATCCAGAACATCTCGCTAGTATTAAGTTGCGAACCCCAGCCAAACTATAGGATCAAAGAAACAGACAACTGCATTGACACTCTATGCGTAATGTAAGCAATCCTTCTAACCGCAGTTACAAGCACCGCAGTTTTCTCCCTGGTGGCAACAACACATCCCCTAGTCTCATGTTTCTGTCACTCAAGCTAGACATCGGGGGGGGGCATGAACCCACAATCATGCATAACGCTCCCTCTTGGAGTCACTATCTACTACTTGGCCAAAGCAATACAAAGCAACGGAGAACATGCTAGAATACTCAAGAACTAGTAATAAAAGTTAAACCAAATATATTACTCATCACAATCTTAACATAATCTCATATTCCATCGGATCCCAGCAAAAACAGCATAGCATCACAGAAACTAATACATAAGTGCCTGGATCTTGTACGGAAGCTCACAAGGTCTAAGAATTAAGGCACAAGAGTGGAGAGAAAACATCATCTAGCTACTAATCATGGACCCATGGTCCAAGGGGCACTACTCACGGCACATCCGGGAGGCGATCATGGTGGTGGAGAAACCTCCGGAGGTCAATTCTCCCTCCGGTAGGGTGCCGGGACAGGGTCTTCTGGCGATCTCGATCTCGGGATCACGACAGCGGCGGAAGAATGGTGAAAATCGCATAACGGGGCTCCTCTCTAGGTTTTTCTGTGTCGAGGGCAATATATAGGAGAAACGGGGGTGGGGGGGGGTGGGGGCGAGGGGAGGCCCCACATGACGAGGCGGTCAGGTGGCGCGACCTCCACCTGGCCCCGCCGTGTGGCCGCCTGGCTAGGGGGTGGCCCCCCTCTGGCCCTCCTTCGGGCTTCTGGAGTCTTCTGTTGCGCTGATTTTTTATCCGATTTTCTAGATTTTTCCTAGCACTTTAATAATTGGTATTTTCCTGCAATGCACGGACAACAGCGGACAGAAACTGGCATTAGGGCACTGAGTTAGTAGGTGATACGTCCCAAACATATCAATAATTTCTGCTTGCTCCATGCATGTTTTGTGTGATATTGCTATGTTTTATATACACTTTCATACACTTATGATCATATTTGTACTAACCTATTAACTATGTGCACCCCAGTGCCAGTTCCTGTTTTCTGTTGTTTTTCTATTTCAGGTTTCCCCCGTATTAAAAATGCTCCTGAAATTTCGGGAAAATACAATAAAAATCAGCACATCGGAAGCTTCGGGAATCAGCGAGGAGGGGCCAAAGGGGACCCACCAGGGCCCCAGGCGCCCTCCCGGCGCGGCCAGGAGTGGGGCCGCGCTAGGGGGATGCCTGGACCCCTGGTGGCCCCCCTGGCTGCCCCCCTTCGCCTATATTTACCACTCGTCCCGAAACCCTCGAAGACAGAACCCTTTTTTGCGATATCGCCTCTTTTCCTCCGCCGCCGCGCTTCCAAGATCGGGAGCGCCAGCAGACCTCTTCCCGGCACCCTGCCGGAGGGAGGATTGACCTCCGGGAGCTTCTCCACCACCATGGACGCTTCCCGAATGATCCGTGAGTAGTCCACCTTGGACCATGGGTCCATGATCAGTAGCTATGTGATGTTCTCCTCCCCTCTTTGTTCTTCATGGATTAGACCTTGTGAGCTACCCTACATGATCAAGGCACATATGTGATTCTTTCTACTGTTGCAATGCTGAGTTTGCTGGGATCTGATGGATTATGAGACTATGTTCAGATTGTGACTGAGTAATATATTTGGTTCCTATCTTTTATATTTTAGTTCCTGAGTAATTCTTGCATGTTCTCCGTTGCTGTTTATTGCTTTGGCCAAGTAGTAGGTAGTGACTCCAAGAGGGAGCGTTATGCTTGATTGTGGGTTCATGCCCCCTGATGACTAGGGGATGTGTTGTTTCCACAAGGGGGAAAACAACGGTGCTTGTAACCGTGGTTGCAAGTATTGTTTACTTTACACAAAGTTCTTTTAATGCAGTTGTCTGTTGCTTTGGGTTTACGCTTTGGGTGGGGCTCGCAACTTAATACCAGCGAGATGTTCTAGATAGATATCTCAAGGTGGATGATTAGTAGTAGATGTAGTTGGATTTCGGTGTACTTATTTTGGTGTACTGCCCATGCTTTTGAGCCTCTTCCTTTCTTTGTAGCATAGTTAGCATTGGCTTGCGCCCGTAATACTGTCAATTGCCCAGCTGTGATTTGTTTACCTCGCATAGCAGTTTTATCGTCTTTTGGGAGAGAGACATCACTAGTGAACATCATGGGACCCTGGTCCATATTCTCATCACTGTTTACAGGCTCAATTTATTTCTTGCTTTTACTTTCAAGTCGCAATTATCACTACCTATTATCTGTTGCGTTGATCCTTTGTAAACGGCAAGGCCGGAGAGATTGACAACCTCTCTGTACTCGTTGGGAGCAAAGTTATCTGTTGTGTGTGTAGGTCCAGGTTAAGGAAGAAACTTTTGTCTTTAAAAACAGTGCCATTGTTTCCTTGCCACCTACTTGTCGTTTTTGGAGTCCTACAAGATACGATCTTTTAAACCTTGGCATCTTTGCCAAGGGAAATTTTCCGCTATCCTACATCTAACCTTCCACTTGGGGTAACCAACGAGGAGTTAGTCATCAAGCAAATTTCTGGCGCCATGGCTGGGGACTCCAATCTTCAAGATAGGGGAGTTGCTGATACGTCCCAAATGTATCTATAATTTCTGCTTGCTCCATGCATGTTTTGTGTGATATTGCTATGTTTTAGATACACTTTCATACACTTTTTGATCATATTTGGACTAACCTATTAACTCAGTGCACCCCAGTGCCAGTTTCTGTTTTGTGCTGTTTTTGTATTTCAGGTTTTCCCATTATTAAAAGTGCTCAGATAATTCCGGGGAAAATATATAAAACTCAGCGTTCTAGAAGAGTCCTCCAGCCAGAGGATGGGGCCCTGGGGTGGCCCACAACCCCCAGGCGCCCTCCTGGCGCGGCCAGGGGTCCACCCGCGCCAGGTGGCCGCCTGGGAGACTGGGACCTCCCCCGGTGCCCCCTTTGGCTCTTACTTATACTCCTGTCGCGAAAACCCTGATTCCGGACACCTTTTCTCCATAAGCAATTCCGATCTCCGCCGCCATCGCCAACAAGCTTTGGGGGACCAGAATTCCTGTGCCGGCACCTTGCTGGGACGGGGAATTGCCCCCGGATTCATCTCCATCGACGTTGCTTCCTCCCTCCATGAAGCGGGAGTAGTTCCTCCTCGGGGCTGAGGTTTCTACCAGTAGCTATGTGGTCAATTCTCTATCCCGTGATGTGATCTTCATTGTGATCATAGGCTATGTTAACTTAAGGTGATCCCATGATGTTTCCCCTCCTTCTATGTATTGGATTTGATGTACTCATTTGATCTTATCTCGTATAATCCCCGAGACCATGGTGACAGCGGTCTATTGGACATGGGTTAGAAGAATATTTTCATGAGTGATTTCCTCTTTTTTTGTGTTGGTTGAAGATTGAGAGTCTCTTGGTGCTTGTCTTTGACTATCCTTGAGATATGTTGTGGTTATTGTGGTACTCTCTTTGGATGGCCGCGGTGACATTGGGAAATCCATAGACGAGTATGAACTCTGAGGTGTGCTTTTGTAGCCCTACACAATTCTCGTCCTCTCTTGACCACAAAGGAATGACCTCCGAGTACGTCTCCATTGCATGTTTTATGGGAAATATCATCTGATTAGACTATCTTAATGTTGTTGGGAGTTCCCACTAGTGAAAGTATGAAGCCTAGGCCTTGTTTCCACCATTGTTACACCGTTTGTGCTCACTTTTGTCACATGTTTGCTTGCTGCACTTTTTATTACAGATTTATATTACCTTGCTTTGCCACACCTATCACCCATATTTTACCACCTCTTCGCCGAACTAGTGCACCTATATAACTCCTAGTGTTATTAGGTGTGTTGGGGACACAAGAGACTTCTTGTATCTTAATTGCAAGGTTGCTTGAGGGAGACCATATTCAAGCTCTACTTCCCTGAGTTCGATAAATCTCAGGTCATCCACTTGAGGGAAGTTGCTGCTGTCCTACAAACCTCTGCGCTTGGAGGCCCAACATAGTCTACAAGAATAGAAGTGTGCGTAGACATCAAACTATTTCTGGCGCCGTTGCCGAGGAGGTAAGGTTTGAAGGCATATCTTTAGATCTTGCAATTGAATCTTTTCGTTTCTTGTTTTTATTTTCACTAGTTATGCTTATGGAAAACTGCACTCTTAGTACGCTGCTTGGGGAAGGCAGCCTTACCACACCCGTGGTAGAGAAGTCTCCTCCACCTACTGAATGTACCCCATTCAAAATACCACTTGGGATAATTGAAATAATTAGGAATGATTGTTATGATGGGACAATCCATCCTAGTATTCATTTGTTGAAACTTATAGAACTTTGTGAGTTATTTAAGATTTTAGGTTTGAGAAGAGATGCTGTCATGATAAAATTATTTGCCTTGCCACTGAAAGGAAAAGCAGGAATGGTATAGGATACTAGATGATTCTCACCTGCTGCATTGGGAAGAGATCCAGTCTCTCTTTTACTCCAAGTTTTATCCTCTTCATGAAGTTCATGAGAATGTGAATTATGTTTATAATTTCTATCCTAATGACGGAGAGAGCATATCTCAAGCTTAGGGTAAACTGAAAACTTTAATGCTAAAATGTCCTAACCATGGGCTCCCCACAGATATAATTATTACTAATTTTTATGCGAGGCTCTCTCGACATGATAAAGACTTGCTCGATGCTTCCTCCATGGGTTCTTTCACAAACGAAAAGATTGATGCTAAATGGGAACTCCTTGAAAGAATTCAACGCAATACTGAAGATTGGGAGATCGACAAAGGTAAAGAGTCAGGTATAAATTATGAGTATGATTGCATTAAATCCTTTGTTGAAACTGCAAGTTTTAATAAGTTTAGTGCTAAGTTTGGGCTTGATTCTCAACTCCTTGTTGGTTTCCTTAAATCTTTTGCTTCACATCTTAATATTCCTAAGGAGAATTGGATCAAGCATCATGAACCTTATAAAGAGATTTGCAAAGAAAATGAAATTGTTCATGATGATTGCAACATGCATGATCCAATTCCTAAAAATGAAGTTTTATATAAGCATGTTAATTTTTTGGAGTTGATAGACCTTGTGAAAGGCCTATGTTTGAAGAAGAGAAGTATTGTAAGCAACATAAGCATGAAAGAACAATAACTTGGGTCAAAGATTTAAATGAAATTCCTAGAGAATTGTGTGACCTTTATCCTTTTACCTGTGAACTTTTTGTATAGAGGGCCACTTTAATTTTCAATGCATGAACTTTCAAAGCATAACTGTTAATCAATTGTGTGATAACATGATCACTTTTGATCTTTATGATGAACTTATGTTATTTTTGATGTGTGAAGAGCTATCAAAAAAAACTTCTTGTCTAGATGTTAATGCCTTAGGAATAAACAAAACTTTGCAAAATTGTCATCTCTATTGTGTTGTTAATTGCCATGAAAATGATTACATAAGTAAGATTAGAAACTAGGGAACTTTACCAAAGTATAAAAATGTCTCTTATATTTCTACTAATAAAAAGGAGAGTTTCTCCCAAGTTTCCCCTATTGTTTCTAATGATAAACCAGGATATGTGGAGAAACTTCATCTCCAACCACTCCCTCCTAAGGTGAAGAAGAAGAAAAAGAAGAAGAGAAGAAAGAGGAGCAAGAAGGAAGAAGAATGGGTATCAACCTGACCTGAGCATATTCCTCGCATCAATTTTTATCGTAACAGACAAAAAAATTTGGAGGATGGTGAGCTTGATTGCGTTCATTATTATCCTGATGTTAAGTCCATAGGCACTATTGAAGATGATTATGATTATGATATGCATGTTACTTTTTGTGATTGGGAAAATAATGATAATGCTACTTATGATCTTAAAAATATTTTTGGTACCAACTCTGAGAGTAACGTATGGAAAGCTCTAATCTTGGGGATGATAGGATTGCAAGCCATTTACCCATTAGTGATGTGGTAATTGATAATTCTTTTGCTAGTAAGAATAAATACAACATGTTTACAAATATATTTGCTAGAAATGATAATGCTCTTCTCTACTATGATGATGTTATAACTCCTATCTATAGTGATTGTAAAGGTACCTATGACATAAGGAGAAATTATCCTTATGAAACTTGGCATAACCATGGAGGGAATTACTCCCTTGCTGAACACCATATTCCTAATACCCAATTAATCTATAGTGTTCAAGTTGTTTATGATAATCCTACTCCCACTATTACCAATGAGAAAGATTATGCTTATGTGGAGAGTAAGAATACCCTTTTGCATGTGGATCATGGTAACAATGCTTTATGTGATACTTATATTATTGAGTTTATTCATGATCCCACTGAAAATTATTTTGAGAGGGGAACATATGCTCATAGATATTTCAATAATAGCAAGTTCCCTCTCTTTATGTTGAAGGTTTTGAAGCTGCACTTGTTTTTTCCTTCCTATGCTTATTGCTTTGTGCTTCAATGAATTATTCTATTGCAATATTCCTATGCATAGTAATCATGTTAGACTTAAATGTGGTTTGTATTTGCTTCTTGATGCTCTCTTTTGTTTTTCAACTCTTATTCCTATGAGAGCATCATTAAAATCTTAAGCCTATCTTTATGGCTATAAGAAAGAGCTCTAGGGAGACAACCCTTGTTATCTTTACTTTGAGTTTTTACTTTCAGTTTGTAGTGGTCTTGATGCGTGTTACTACTGTAGCAACATCATTGTATATTTATTTTCAAGCTTTGTGCCAAGTTTAGCCTCCGATTGCAAGAAAGTTCAAAAGTTGTAACATGCCGTCCAGAAAACAAATTCTGTCATTCGACGGAAAAATTAGCCTAAAATCACCAGATCATCTTTTTGATCTGATTTTCTGACAGCGTGCTCCATACAATTGACTTTCGAGCGTCTGTTCTGAGTTTTTTGATTTAAGTTGTAGAAGTACCCCGAGAAAATTATTTACTACCTGCTGTTCTATTTTTCACAGATTCTGCCACGTTTTGCCTTTTCTTACTTTTGCAAACCTTAAGCTTGCTTTTTTTCTTTGCAAAAACTTTTTGGCAATCTTGAGAAACAGTAGCCCTTGAAGAAAATATTTATTTCCAGTGGAGGAAAATTATTTTATTAAGGGTACTAACCTCTCTAATCAGCTTATGATGAGTTATGTATGAAGGGAGTTTTCAAGTGTGCGAGGGAAGATGATGAAAGAAGATCCTGGAGTGTCAAACGCTCAAGCTTGGGGATGCCCCATGCATCCCCAATAAATATTCAAGGAGACTCAAGTGTCTAAGCTTGGGGATGCCCCCGTGCATCTCCTTCTTCATCAACAATCATCAGTTCGTCCTTCGTCTCACTATATTTTTATCACTTCATGCGTTATGTGCTATGCTTGGAGCGTCTCACTCTTAGGTTTCCTTTTTAGTTTTTTTTAGATTTGCTTTCTGTTCATAACAAGTGAGACCCCATCTTACTTTGTGAGGGAGATAAACACACTCCACTTCAATCCAGAACACATCATAGGATTTTCATGCTTATATTTCTTCTGTTGTCTGTTCTTTATCTTTTCGTAGCTGCCGCCATGTTTAGTCTTAGTGTTTGTCTTTAGAAAGAGCTTTTGATTTTGTTTAGTTTGTTGCTGGAACTCTCTTTAGTTTTCATGTTTATCTTGTTAAGAGAGTTGGTTGTTGCACTGAGTTGTGTCTTGTCTTGAAAGTAGGTAATTGAGGTTGCTATCCAATTATAGTAGTAACTTGCAATAGTTTTGAGGTATTTTTGTGAGTAATGTTTGAACTTTTGGTGTCAAGAGCTCTTGCCTATTAGTGATAGGTGTCGTATTTTGGGCAATCCGTGTTTATTTTCAAAAACTACAAAAACTAGTTGAGAACTCTAGCTACTAGACTGATCACTAATATTAGGAGGGATCGAACATTAGAGTACACTCACGCACCATGAGTCGAGGATGCGCAAGGATAACCAAACCCCCATACACTCCTCCTCGGGGTACTTGTCTCTTTTCGAACCTCCTCATTAGATTGAGAGTTTCCGATAATAAGTGCATGAGTTCTTCAGACTAATGTAAGTATTGAAAGTTGACACTTCCACCTCCTCATATTTGCTAGCCTCTTCGGTACTGTGCATTGATTTCTTATCACTCCGAGAGTTGGCTTCTACCTCGCCGGTGCATCGAAACCCTTGGCATGATACGCTCTGTCATCATAAACCTCCTTATATCTTTCCTCAAAACAACCACCATACCTACCTATCAAGGCATTTCCAAAGCCTTTTCGAGATATATTTCCATGCAACATTGATACGTCTCAAACGTATCTACTTTTCCAAACACTTTTGCTATTGTTTTGACTTCATTCTTGCATGATTTGGACGAAACTAACCCGGACTGATGCTGATTTCAGCAGAGCTACCAGTGCTGTTTTATATTGTGCAGGTTTTTGGATATTTAGGACGCTGGAAAAATCTACAAAAAATTATATAAAAAATCAGCGTTCCCGAAGCTTCCGAGAGACCAAAAGGGGGCCACAGAGCAGCCAGGGGGCACCCAGAAGGGTGTGTGGCGCGGCCCAGCCCTTGGACGCGCCACCTGCCCTCCTGGGTGGGTCCCACACCCCTTGGTGACCTACCTTGGCCTCTATTTATTCTCGTGGAGAGGAAACTCCGAAACAGAAGTCGCTTTTCCAATCTACGTCGCGGAGCCGCCGCCACCCTCTGTTCTTCTCCGGGAGAGCTAATCTGGAGGCTGTTTTGGCCTCCGGTGAGGGGAAATCATCGCCATCGTCATCACCATCGCCTCTCCATCACCCCTCCATGACTTCTTCTCTCATGTGTGACGAATTCCCTGCTATAGGCAAAGGGGATGGTAGGGATTGGATGAGTTAGATCATGTAATAGTTCATCAGATTGTTGGGGGCATGTTGCCTATCATCTACTTGGTGTTTATCATCTCTGTTACAACTTGTTGCTCTTAATGCTTGCCACTTTGGGCCCGAGTGCCATGATTTCAGATCTGATCACCCTTTTGTTTCTTGAGTTTGAGGTGTTCTTGATCCTATCTATGAGTTGTATGCACCTATTATAGTCCGGAACCGGCGATCCCAATGGTGATAGCTTGGGACACCAAAGGGGATGGACTATAATTTGAGGATTCCGTGTATCCATGAAGTGTTAATGCTTTGTTCCCGTGCTCTTTGACATGAGTACCTTAATCTCCCTAAGTTCCTTTTGGCCCCGTTCGTAGCGGGAGGGTAGGACAAAATATGTTGTAAAAAGTTCTTATTGCAAGCACGTACAACTACCTTGGGATAGATGCCTGATGTTTGATATTTGCTTAGACGATCCTTTCTTTTTTGTGAGCCTTGCACGTGTTAGAATCTATTACATGTTTGTTCTCATCCAAGCAGCGCCCAAGCATCCATCTCCCTAGCCTACAGTATTTCTTTACGCTGGTTATTAGTTGTTTACTTTCGCTGTTTACTTTTGCTGTTTCACCACCACTATCACCACTATTATCACCCACACTACCACTACCATATTACCGTTGCTACTAATACTTTTGTGCAATCAAGTGTTTATTTCAGGTGCGGTTGAACTGACAACTCAATTGTCAAAGCCTGTACATATTCTTTGTGTCCCCAAGTGTCGAATCAATAAATTGGGTTATCTTGCCCGCGAAGACTATCTCGATCCCCTACAGTTGAGGGTTATCAAGTACTGTTTTCTGGCGCCGTTACCGGGGACCATAGCTTTATTTACAGGTGTACTTGAAGTATCCTGCCTGCTGCACGTTATCCACTATGTGTAAGAAAGGAGACCCCACGGTTCCAATCTTACCATCCCGTACAAGACGAGGTACTACTCTTAGCACTAGTGCTAAACTTGATTCACCTTCAGTTATGAGTAAGTTTGATTCACCTCAGTTACATGCTACTTCTGCTAAGTCCGGAAATATGTCAGACACTTTTGATGATGCTTCTACTACCTTTGAAAGTACTAGTTCACTTTGTTCTTTTATTGAAGAACATATTGCTGTTGTTGCCCGATTCTTGGGAGTTGATATTCCTGTTACCAAAACCCCTATTGGAGAAACTCATGATCTTACTGGCCTTAAGGAGAAACTCCTTGAGGACGATTATGTTATACTTGATGATGATTTATGCAGGGAGCTTAATGAATGTGCTGATTCCGACCCTGCTGCTATAAAGAAGTTGCTAGCAAGGCACTCCTTGAAGAACAAGTTTACTCCTGATCCTACTTTTGCTATGTCTCCTATATGCATCACTGATCCTGATTATGATTTCTCTGTTGACCTTTCACTTATATCCACAGTTGAAGCTGATCCCTTTTATGGAAGAGAAAATGATGATGCTATCGAGCACCTGACCAAACTCACTGAGTTGGGTAGCTTGTTTACTACTGATGAAAGGATCTGGAACTTTTATGTGACCAAGCTTCTTCCCTTTTCCTTGAAAGGAGATGCTAGAGCATGGTACGATGCACTACCATGTGGTTACATTCAAAGTCCTCAAGATATGGCTATATCTTTCGTTGATAAGTATTTTCCTGCTCATATGCAACATGTTGCTTTACAAAGAATTTATAACTTTAAACAGTTGCAGGATGAGCATCTCCCTAAAGCTTGGGGGAGATTTTTCAGTTTGCTCAAGGCTAGACCGGGACATGAGATCCCTAAGAATGAATTACTTGATATATTTAATCCTATCTAGACAGTTGTGCGGGTTGTGTTTTCAGGCAGAGAACACCGGACGATGCAGAAGAATTGATGGGCAAGATTGCCAAAAACCACGAAGATTGGTCCGTCCCTGAACCACCTCCACCACCAAATAAGAGGGGCATTCTTGTCCTAAGCCCCAAAGATATGCAAGAAGCAAAGAAGTATATAAAAGAGAAAGGTATTAAAGCTAAAGACGTGAAGAATCTACCTCCAATTGAGAAGCTGTGTGAGCCTACCACTCACCCATCTATGGTAAAGGTACACTCTCTTTTAGATTTCAATGCAAGTGACATTCCTAAAGGTAAGCCTCCTGACCAATGTTTAGATGAGCTTGATAATTTTATTATGAAGCAAAGTCACTTCAATGAAAAGATACAAGGTCAGTTGCATGATAATACTCTTGCTATCAAAAGTTTGCTTGATGTTCTAGGAAGAACAATTAATGATGTTAAATGTCTTGTGAAGCATTTTCATATGGTTCAAACTCAACTTAAACAAATTTCTAATGTGCAAAAAGATCTGCTTGCTAACAATGCCAAACAGGACAATTTACAAGCTTATGGTATAAAGACCCGGGGTGGAACACACACCCAGGACCCTCTCTATCCAGAAGGACATCCGAAGAGGATCGAGCAAGATTCTCAAGTGCAGGAAGAAGAAATTGTTAGCTCTCCAAAGAAGAAAAAGAAGAAAAAGAAACACAAGGAAGCTGACAATTCCAATGATCCTATAGAAGAAGAAGAACATATTGTTGATCCAAACAACATATCTACCTCCGATGCTGAGACTGAAGACGATGCTGAACCTGAAAAAGATGTTAAAAAGAATGATCCACCTGAGGTTCGAGAAGAAGAAGCACCTGATAAGCGCAAGAAGTACACTAGAGAAGACTTCCTTGCAAGGAGACACGGGAAGGAACGAGAACCATGGGTACAGAAATCCATGCCCTTTCCAGGTAAGTCTGTCAAAACCAAAGAAGAAGAGAACTACAACAAGTTTTGTGAGTGGATGGAACCTCTTTTTCTGCAAATTCCTTTGACTGATGCTATTAAGTTACCTCTTTACTCTAAATATATGAAAGATATTGTTACTAATAAAAGAAAAGTTCCTAATGAGGAAATATCTGCTATGCTTGCTAAGTACTCTTGCAGTGGCAAGATTCCTGAGAAGCTCGGTGATCCAGGTATGCCCACCATTCCTTGCTCCATAAAGAATAATTATGTTAGAACTGCCTTATGTGATCTTGGTGCAGGAGTGAGTGTTATGCCCTTTTCTCTCTACAAAAGGCTTTGTTTAGAGAAACTAATTCCTACAGATATCTCTCTGCAGATGGCCGACAAGTCCACGGCCGTCCCGATCGGTATTTGTGAGGATGTTCCTGTTGAAGTTGCCAATTGCTTAATACTTACTGATTTTGTTGTGCTTGATATGCCCGAGGATGGGAGCATGTCCATTATTCTTGGTAGACCTTTTCTTAACACCGCAGGTGCCATTATTGATTGCAATAAAGGGAAGGTTACCTTCAACGTGAATGACAAAGAACACACAGTGTATTTTCCAAAGAAGATCGACAAAAGGCATGGCCTTAACTCCATTGAGAATATTGAGACCGTGAAGATTGGAGAATGGGATTGTCCACTACATGTATACCACAAATACAAAACAATTATGGTAGGGACAATGTCCATTAAAGTGAGAGTGCAATGATCACTTCATAAGAGGCGAGACTTTATGCTCTATATATCACCGGTTTGTTGGTAAGACTTGATCAACCTTGCTAACTAGCATGTTTTATATAGGTAAAAAGCTGAGCTTGTTATGTTTTCATTTCCTTTAGCTTTTATTCTCCTTGCTGTACCAAAAGTTTTTTGTTTAAAGCTTCACTTGTTCTAACTTTTGTCTCAAGTTCACACAAGTTTTTGCAGCTTTTTGAACTTTGAAAAATTCTCTACAGTGAAGTTGCCCAGAAAATTCCAGAAAACTTAAAACAAAAATTTCTAGGTAAAAAGCCATCGCGGGGCACCTGAGGCTGACCAGGGGGGTCCACCCCTGGCCCAGGAGGCCAGGTGGCGCGGCCTAACCCCTGGCTGCGCCACACACCCTCCTGGGGCTCACAAGCACCCCCTGTTGGCATCTCTTCTTCCACTCTCTCTCTTTCTTCCAGAAAACTCATGTTCTTGCTCTGGTTTCGTGTCCTTGATGTTCTTGAGCACGAAACTTTGATCTCCCTCTACAGCCACTCGTTTGAGCTGAAATTTGGAAGAAATACTCCTAGGTATGTGACTCCCTCACCCCTCCAATTAGTATTCTAGTTGGTGGCTTCATTAGTGAGTATTTAGTAGTTCTTGGTGCTGTTTAGTTGAGCTTAAATGTTTTTGTAGAAATTTATTTTCCAAGTTTTGTTGCTAGTTTGAGCGTTGGTAAAGTAAGTAGAATGTTTTGCGCAAACTAGTTTTGCTTAAACCTTCGTTTTTGTGATTTGTCAAAAATTTCAGAAATGGATAGGCTAGGAAGGTGGCTTGGGAAGAAGAAACCTGAGCGCTCTAGCCGTGTTACGCGATCCACAACTTCACCTTCGGCTACGAGGGTGAGCTACACCGAAGAAATCGTACCCTTGGAGCTGTTGGATGCATCACCCGCAAAGGCCATGGCATTTCAATGCAGAGAGTTCGACGCCCTGTGTGCCAGAGCAGGTTTGACACGGCTTGTGACGAGCCGTGTGCTACAGTATGAAACGCTCACTGCTATATTTATTAACAGTTTCAGATTCTATCCTGAAAATGAGGCTGTTGCATTTCAGATTTATGAAAGGTTACTAACCATGCCTATGAGTACCTTTTGTGAAGCTTTAGGTTTTCCCGACAGAGGAGAGAAGAGGAGGAAAAATTCCCAAACTGCTGCACTCAAGACCCTCCTCGACTCGTTGTGCAACATTGAAGTGAGGAACACTAACCGTCAGAAGATCTCCAATATTTTGTTTCCTCACCTCAGGTATTTCGCGTATTATATTGCTAGAGGGGTGTGGCTCGAGACAACACGAGCAACACTTCTTCGCCTGATACTGCTATCATGGCGAACGCCCTCTCAGGGAATCACGAGTATCATGTGGGCTGATGGCGGTGAAGTTAATAGGTTTAGTGGGATTGCCTCCCCTGATAACCGCGCCAATAAACGATTCTTGATAACCCACAAGTATAGGGGATCAATTGTAGCTTTTCGATAAATAAGAGTGTCAAACCCAACGAGGAGCAGAAGGTGCTGATAAGTGACACTGGATAAGGAAAGGCTGCACACACTCAAAGGTAAATATTTAGGGGTTTTTGGTTTAAGCAACAGAAAAGTAAAAGACAAGCAAAGTAAACAGGGTAACTGAGGAGTAGAAAGTGGCCCAATCCTTTCACAAGGATAAGCCTAGGAACTAAACTTATAAAAGCTAAAGCGTTCTCGAGAACACAAGGGAGAGATAGCCAAGTTACTTTCACCATACTCCGCCAAGTAATATGTATTGTGTTGATAAGTGTTGGTGGGTGGATCAATGCTAGTACACCTTCTAGACAAAGATAAGTGTACTCTTATGATTACACACCTTGCAAGCATCCGCAAATACAGGGTAGTAATTAAGGCATAAGCCTAACCAGAACATTACGATCAAGGATCCATAACTCCCTTGTGCAAAAGTGTGCGAAATGGGGTTCAGGTTTCTGTCACTCCAGCAACCCACCATAAGCATCCTTTGTGCACAATGTATTCCTCTAGGCCCATGAAAGGTGAAGTGTTAAGTGTTCGACTCACATAACACCACTAGAGAAATAACAACACAACTTAAGTATGAAACAACACATAACACTTCAACATCACATGACTACTAACAACTAGACTTATTCCATGTTCTCAAGAACTAAAGTAACTACTCACAAGACATAAAAGAGATCATGATCAGAGGTGATAGATGGGTGGCAAACAATCTTGACACAATGATATCTCTCCAACAAAACTCAATAGCATTCACCACAAAGCAGTAATCAACACCAACAAAGTAGAGAGGATAGATAATACGTATTACAACACAAGTTGCAATTGTGAGATGAGATGGGATGGAGATGGACATGGTGCTGATGTTGGGGATGATGTTGATGATGATCTCCATGATGCCCGTGACGATGATGATGATGGCGACGATCTCCCCTTCCGGGAGGTGATCTCCTCGGCAGAATCTGCCCGCCGGAGATGGCTTTTCTCCTCTGTAGGTTTCCGCCTCGTGGCGGCGGCGAAACACGGAAACTCTTCTGTATTTAGGGTTTCTACCCCAGGGGGGTCTTATAGGAGAGAGGGGGCACCGAGGGGGGCCACCAGGCATCCAGGAGGGTGCCTGGCGCGGCCAAGAGGGGGGCCGCGCCAGGCACCCTTCTGGCTACCTGGTGGGTCCCCTCACCTCCATCCTCGGTGATCCCCAGTCAATCTCATAAAAACACTCCCCGTAAATTTTCATCGCATTTGGACTTGATCTGATTAAGCAACTTGGTGTCCACTTTTCACCGCTGAATTCTGGTTCTGCTGCTTCGGCACCGGAAAGTTGTAAACTGTGTAAAACAAGCCAAAACAACATAAGAACAATACTTTGAAGTGGAATATATCAGTGAATAGGATGAAATTACAATATAAAATAGTGATGCATTTTGGACGTATCAGCTCCCCCAAGCTTAGACCTCGCTTGTCCCTAAGCGATTGCTGAGCTCGGTAAACCTGTCCACAAGTTTAGAGAGTGAAGCGTCGATAAAAGAATACGGATAAGAAGCATCAAGATTTCTCACCAAACTGAAGCATCCTCAACAACAATCTCAACTCATAAGGTCCTTATGAGAAAGTAGTAACAATTATAACAAAGTAGGACCTGGAAAACTCATCAAATCATGGCAAGCATAGCCTTGGTCAAGGAACAACTAATAACTTTTACTTTTGCTCTTTCACTTATAATGGAACCAGTTGAAGCTTTGGAAAGAACATGTTATCAGTCAAGAAGTGCACATGTTAACACAAAGGAAGATGTTTACTAAGCATAAGCTTTTGCAAACAACTCACTTATCAAAAGATAATGTCAACAAAGATGTAACATGCTAACTTTCAATGCACCTTTGTATGCATGAATCTTTATTAACATCAAGTGTATATTTCTCTCAAGAAGGAAGGAAGTAGGAAGGACTGACTCAACAAAAAATAATGGATAAACCCCGTGCAAAAGGGTAAGCAGGGAAAACTCATGTGCCATCTCTAGATCAAACAGAATAAAAACAGGCCTTTGGGAGGTGCATGATCCATCAACGACTGCTGATAGATAACTCACTCACTTCATGATTTGGACAAGTTTCGAGGAACGACTCCCATGGGGGACGATCACATCCCCTTAAATTCCTTTGTTTATCACTCATAAATGGGCGAAGGAACTTGTGCGTTAGTATTTATCTTTTACGAGCTGGGCACTCATGCCAGTCCCTTCTCGTATTAGGGGTTTGCAGATTAGGCATGCAATCCCAAGATAAAACTTGTCCAAATTAAGAAGATCATGGGTTACCCACCACTTCCTCATGAGCTGAATCAGTGGCACAAAACAGAAAATTTTGAACATCTAGAGATAGCACATAAATTATATACTTTAGGAGTGGTAGTGGAATACCACAAATAGGAAGGTATGGTGGACTCAAGTGGAAGATGTTGGTTTCAGGGTATGGAAGTACAAGTAGAATTCCTCTTAGTACAGAGTTTTGGCTAGCAAGGCTTTGAGAGACCAGACAATTGATGACAACTTAGATGCAAGCCATACAAAGCATAAACATTAAAACTAGCATGAAACATCAAGTTGTCTTCCTTGTCAACATAACACTTCAAGCATAATAACACAAAGGTTTTGGCTATGTCGCTATGTTGAGAAAAACATGCTTGTTGTTATGACCAAAGATATACTTGCCAAGATTTAAATAAAGTTTTCGAAGCCATACCTGATATAATGTCAATACTCCCCATAAGAATCAGCTGATAATGTCGATTGCATGAAGAGAATACCGAGTGCAGCGAAGAAACCAATAGACTTCTCATTAATATTCCTTCATAGACGACCCCACACTCACGGATACGAAGCTCTCCACAAAAGGAGTGATAGACCTCAAAGCAACACCTATTTCATAAAGTAACTTCCCTAGACATGATACGACTCTACTTGACTCCTAAAGACAAAGATAAATATAAAGATACCCGGCACTCCCCCAAGCTTGCAACAGAAGGAAAGTTTCAAGCCTAGGTGGAGTCGGAATCGGAGTCCAGGGCACCCAGGAGGGTGCCTGGCGCGGGCAGGAGGGGGGCCGCGCCAGGAGGCCTCCTAGGCCCTGAAGAATGATCAGAGGGGGAGGGGGTGAATGATCACTTCTAAAAATTCTAAGGAACTTAGAAGGAATTCATGCAAACTGCGAAGGACTAAGGCATCTCGAAGGAAATACAATGTCGAAAGTAATGCATGGTTCGAAAGGATTTGGAGCGAAAGAAAACATCGAAGACAAACAGGCAACGAGTAAATACTTAATGTAAACGCATGAAAGAAAACGAGCCTGACACGACGATGTTTGGTAAACCAGTTCACACTCTGCAAAGTGCTACGTCTGGTTGGAGGGACTGGTGATTGAACACCTGGAGCAAAACTCTCTCCGTCCTATTCTCCACTGCAACAAACTCCTCGAGCTTGTCCAGTTTTCACTCGTGGTAGATGATTCAGGACATCTCCGAGACCTTTACAAACTTCCTTCAGCAGCGACAATTACTCTTTGACTGCTTGACAGGCGACGCCTAACCGCCTAGGAGACTTGCAGTTCTCCAAGATAAAAAGACTGGCTAATCTCAACCTAAGTCATAGTGAATAGCTCAACTCAGCTCAGACTTGGGATTTTGGTTTTCTCTCGATGAATCTCTCTTGGGATGCTCATAGACTTCTGTCTTAGAACCTTCAGTGGAGCAGCCAACCCGAAATGGCGGGTAGGTGCGGGGTATTTATAGTTGGCGACCCCGATGGGTAAAATGACTGAAGTGACCCGATGCAACCGCTTGACGCGTGTCCACAACGGTCGGATTCCAATCACTGCGCAACTTTACTTGAGGAACAAGTAAGCTGACTTACCGAACGAGTTCTCTCTCGAAGGCACGAAGTGCGATGACTTTCCCATCGAGCTATTCACTCGACTCAGTAAGATTTCTCTCGGTAGGCTTTAGTGGGTTTTGGTTGAGCAGAGCAAATTCATTTCGACTAAGATCTCAACTAGCAAACCCCTCTTGATAGTACGGTTTTTCCTACGACTCAAGAAAAATAAAGAGAAACTAGTAAAAATACTAAGTCTTCGACCAGCTTCAGCTTTCTCCTCGTTGCGCTTTTACTCGAGAGAGACTTTTTCTTCGACTACATTTTTAGGGGTCGTCTTCCTTCAAAGGTTTCGGTAGATGACTGCAGCTCTGGTGCAGTGAGTTGTCCTTCGACCTTCTACTTGCAAACTCCATTCTTTCGGAACCTAAGTATCTGTTTATACTCGAAAACAATATTAGTTCCACTTCTGCTTTGTCCAACAATGTCCAAAACCTTCGGGGGCAAAACTTGCTCTTACAATCTCTCCCTTTTTGGACGATTGTTGACAAAACAGGCATCGATAAATAATTGAATTTTTTTGAGTTTTCGATGATAAACCAGTGCTAAGATCGATGAAATACTCCCCCTTGATGTATGCACGGAAGATAAGAGTTTCCTGTGAAGTGCATATTTGACAAGTAGAGTCGAGGGAAAAACATCAATAATCTTAGCGAGTGAAATTGCATTCCAGATAATATCCAATGAGAAACATGCAATCTCCTCGAATGACCTTTGAACTTATATGAAAGATAACTTCCTGCAAAAGGGTTAAGTATCGTAAGCAGCAGATAGATATCTTACGAAAAAGAGTAGCAGTTCACAGTCCTACTTAGAGTTAGTTACAACCAGATCGAATATGAATCGAAAGTTTGTTGAAACTACTCAGAAAACCTCAAAGTTCAAAAGTTTATCGAATGAAAAGCAAATCCCTTAACCTCGTAGGCAAACTAATTTCTTCGATGCCACTACATCTCCCCCTTTTTGTCACAACGTACAAAAAGTCGAGAGAATAGGGTCGAAAGAAATCCCTACTCGCTGTGGCGGCTCCGGCGACGACGAGAGGATTCGGCGAGCGTTCGAGCACGACGAATTGGGCGAGCGCCTGGAGGAGTAATCTTCGTGCGGAAGGAGTGTTGATCTCCAGAAGATTCCAGCTGTGATTCCGGCGGGGTCCTGGGGCTTCGAGGGTGTGGAGTATAAACTCTTTCTGGACGTCGATGGGCTTCATATTTTTCAGAGTCGGAGGAGAAGGTGTCCAAAGTGATGTGGTAATAGTCATCAACACTGAGTACATCTCTATTCTTCGGCAACCGAGGGATATTGGGATCCGGGCGATCTACGCGATCATCATTAGTCCAATTCCTGGTCAGATGGGGAGGATATTCTTCGAAGCCACATCGTTGAAGTTGACCAAGGGAATTGAATTTCCGCAGACCTTTCCAATCTCGGAGAAGACATTCACGCAACATCTGATTTTTGTTCATGGTAATATTGCGCAAATGATTAATCTCGTCCATCAAAGCTTGCTTCTGAATGAAATCTTGGTCGATGTGATGTTGAAGCATTTGCTGGGACCGAAGAGAAACTTCCATGTGATGCACTGGCTTGATAAACTTCGAGCGAACATTACGCCCAGTCAAATGTGCGCGGATGCCAGTGTGCTCAGCATATTGATCGTTGGGTCGAGCAACAATCAGCAAGACTTCCCTAACAGGTGGAGTGAAAATCTTCGGGAAAATAGACACGGGGAATGGCACGTCCCGAGAGTAATTGCAGATAGCCATCAGCCATGGTGCATACGGCTTGTGGGAATTGTGATCATCAGCACAAGACACCAAAGTTCTGATGAAGTAGTCTTCAAAATCGAAAGGGTGACCATGGACTAACTTCAACAGAGCAAGTTGTACGTCATTGGGAATAGGAAAATCATCGTGCACATCGAGCATTGGCATCAAAGTCTTCGAAAGAATATAAAACCATGCCTTTGCTTCAAAAACTAAGTGTCTTGGCTTCGGCTCAGTCGGATAGTTATCTCCTACGACATCTGGATTCATTATCGTTGAAAATTCAGCAGGAGTTGGAGCAGGTAAGTCATGAATCTTGTGTGGTAATCCTTCGAACCGAGGTAAATTAATGATGGCCAGAAATTGATCGACAGTCATATGAAATACTTGGCCTTGAATCATATAATCAAATTTCCACGTCTTCGAGTTTTCGGGATCACCAGTGACATAGAGCATAGCATAAAATTGCTTGATAAGCTCGGGATTGTAGCCACAATCGAGAGAAACATCTTGTGAGCATGAAGACCATCAATTGTCTCGTCAACATTCTCGAAACATGAAGTGGAGTACACCGAAGGCATATCGAGGTATTGATGTTGAAATACTCTAGCCTTGTTGTACATCACACGAGTATAATAGATGGCTTGCTCTTGGGTCCAAAACCGAAGAGAATATGCACTTCTGGGCTTCTCGTAGGGATTGATCCCAAAGAAAAAAGGCTTGTGTTCGCGCCTTTTGAAGATGGGGCCTCCTCGAGGAACATCTGAGCGGAACAGAGGCAACATTTCTCTCGGATAAGCAGAATGGAGCAGCTCATCAACAGGAAAAACTTCGGCAGCATTGTCCGGCATCTGGTAAACAGGCTCAGCAGGACGAGGAAGTGAATATGGAATGTTTACAATGTCCTGAGCTGGGATGGCTGCAGGAGCATTGTCCTCGGCGTGCGCTTCGACGGCAACTCCTTTGTCGGCATTAGCATTCTGAGCGGCCTCTTCATTTTCCATGGCCTCCAAATCTTCGTCTAGTTGTGCGAAAGCATCAACCATTTCTTCGTTGGAGGAACTTGAT
Source organism: Bromus sterilis (assembly GCA_950022295.1). Taxonomy (NCBI): domain Eukaryota; kingdom Viridiplantae; phylum Streptophyta; class Magnoliopsida; order Poales; family Poaceae; genus Bromus; species Bromus sterilis. The sequence continues at coordinate 344,001,202 of OX465596.1, forward strand.
GAGGAGGAGGAAGAACTGTCAATTGAACCGTCATCTCCAGAACTATGTCCTTCGATAACATCTTGACGAGAGGAAACTATCGTGATATCAACATCAGCGTCTTCTCCTTCATGCAGAGTGTGGGCTGAGGAATAATCTTTTTGAGCAGAGGAGATGGGGGCTTGAGGTTCTTGCTCGACCTGAGCAAGTTGCTCGGTCTCTGCTTGGACTTGGGTCTCGATGGCTGGGGTGGTTGATGGAATGATGTTCGGTGGTGATGATGGTTTTTGTGGTGGCGACGAGGCTTTTGGTGGTGATGGTTGACGAGGTGGAGGTGTTTGTTGGCGAGGTGGAGGTGTGGCTTGACGAGGTGGAGGTGGAGTTTTCTCACGAGGAGGAGTTGGTTCCTTGGTGGGGTTTGGTGCAGTTTCTTGTCGTGCTGATGCAGCAACGACCTCGGTAGACTTGGCCTTCTTTGCATTCTTCTCGATCTCTGGCGTCCCACGCGCAGAGGTTGGGGCAACAGACTTTCTCTTACGAGATTGTCTCTTGTACAGGGCATCATTGTGCTCTTTGCATACGGCCGACACAATTTGTCGAACCTTTTCATACACAGCGGTCAGGTTTTCCTTCTGAGCCCATCTGGATTCTTCAGCGGTGGCAATCTTGGATTTGAAAAACTTTCGAGACTCAATGTCCTCGGTTTCTTCTTGAAGTTGTCTGGAGTAAAAATTCACTTGCTCTTTGTCCTTGCGATCCTGGGTGATATACCCTTCCCAGCGAATCATGTATCGACCAACATGCTCTTGGATTTCAGCAGGGACATCATCCTCAGCAGTGACTTTGCTCGGAGTGCTAGCCATCTTCCAGAGGATATGAGAAATATTAGCAGCATCCCAAGGAGCATGGGCAGCAGAATCTCCTTCGTTTGAACTCTCTTCATCGGCACGAGGGCCAGAAACAACAGGTGCAGGTGCAGGAGCTGGAGCTGGTGCTGCTCGAGGAACTGGAACAACTTGAGCTTTTTGCCTAGCCTCCTTGGCTTTCTTCTCGGCCTCCTTGGTGGCCTTGGCAGCAGCAATGGGTTTGGTGACGGCATTAGGGGCCACAACTTTATCCTTCGAGGCACTTGGGACCTCAGCATTTTTCTTCGCAGCACTTGTGGCTGCAACCTTTTCCTTCGTGACTGTGGGAGTCACAACTTTCTCGGTGGCGCTGGGGTCCACGACCTTTTCTTTCGGTGCAACAGGAATTTTGCCTTCAGCAATTTGTAGACGATACTTTTCACTGACCAAATGTAAAATTCCTAGTTGTTGAGAAACTTGGGACTTTTTATGCTCGGGCTGGCTGTGAAAGTTCAGGACCTTGGAATTTGTCAAGTCCTTTGCTTCTTGCTCTTTTTGCTTTGCCAGCCTTTCTCTACGTTGAACAAGTGTTTCTTCATCCTCAGAAACTTGAGCTTGCTTTCCCTTCGATTTAGTAGAAGGTTTTTGTTGGCGAGCTTGAACTGGAGGAGCAGATGAAATGGGCGGATCAGTGACCAAGTTGGTCAAGTCAATATTTGCTCGAGGAGCCTGTGAGGCTGGCTCCTGGATCCTATTGCCTTTACTGCTCGGCTTCTTCTTCATAGGAATGTCCTCGACATCAGCCTCTGTACCAGGGTCTTGATCATCTGAATTGACTTCTTCATCGGAGCTCGCATCAGGTGGCGAGACAATTACCACCTTTTTCTTTCGTTTGGCTGATTTCTTGCCAGTCTTCGATTTGGCACTAGGGCCAACATCCACGGTACCCTCAGCAACAACCTCCTTTTTAGCTTTGGCTTCTTTTCTTTTCTCTGCTCGTGCTTCCCGAGCATCAACCAGCTCTTGAAAATCGGCAGGAGTTTTCAGAGAGGATGGATGAGCATCAGCTGGAGGAGGTGGTCGATTATCTTTCGTCCACTTTGGCCTTAAAGCTTTGACATCAGACCAAGGATTTTTCATGGCAAACAGCCTCTCCCAGCGTGGCATAAGAGACTTGTACTCATACCAACGAAGCGCTTGCAGTCTTCGAATCTCTTGCAGACGGTTTTATCTCGTACGTTCATCCTCAGAACCTTCAGGCGTTCTTAACTTCTTTTCGATGATCAATTCCTCTGATAATCCTTCAGAATTGTTGATGATTCTTGTTCGGCCTCCTACACGCTTGGGGTCTGACATTTCCTTCGATCCCAGACATTTTCCTGCGAAAAGGATAGGTACGAGGGAATATAGGAGAGTTGTGAACAAGTACCAGCGATTTTCGAGGAAAATCATTTTGACTGCAGTAAGCATATCAATAAGCATGTCTTGCAGCAAATTTTTCAAGCAAGTGCTAGGCTAGATTTCCATCGGGTGCAAATCTAACGAAGAACCTGTATGAACAAATTGCACAACACAAGTCTATCGATACGTTTCTGAGGAAATTGCTAAAGTGAGAGAATCCGAGGGATTTCTTACCTAGCGCAGATGGGAATCGACAGAAAACGCTAGAAACTGATTTCCCAAGTTTCAATGATCCAAATAGATCAAACAGACCTAAGAAACAGAGAGAAAATCAAGAACAAATCTAGGACTCGATGAACAACAAAGATTGGAATCGAGTCTTAGAGCCGTGCATACCCTAACTTGGTGATGTACGGTGACTACGGCGACGTGGATGAGGTTCCTCGTCGACGGGAAGGTTTCCGGCGGCTTCCTTCCGGCAGCAAAGCGGCGAGTGAGTCGACGGCGACGAGCAGCACGGCGGCGCGCGAGAGAGAACTTCGGGAGCAGAGAGACGTAGTCGAGGAAATTGCGATGTCTGAGCCGGTGGCGTGGATCAGTATTTATAGGGAGGGGGGGTCTCACATAACTGTCAGATCTGATCCAACGGCGCAGATTTCGCGTCTCTCCGCATTCATCGGACGGATTTTGTGGCGGTAATCACGGGAAAGTCCCAACGAACCGAAGGAAAGTTGCTCCACGTCCGAGACCAAACTCATCGAACATCGAGTATAAAAGTAGATAAAAGTTCGATAGATTTACCTTCGGAATTAATGACATTCGAAGGGAATCTTGATCGAGTACATATATACATGTTCACGAGAGAAAAGCACAGATGGGGTTTAGGGTTAGAATAGAGGGAAAACAGGGTCCGATGCTTAGTCAATCCGAGGGGAAAACAGTGATAAAACTCGGAGTGGTAAGTGTATAGGACAACACCAAACGAACAAAAACAAACGAAAAAGAAACACGATAGAAAATTAACATAAGTAAACAACATGGAAAGAAAACATATAATACATAGTACCGATAGTTATGATCTTACTGCACATTGCGTGAGTCCAATATGTTTAACTCACACCTTAGTGCACAGAACCTTTTCTCATCCAAGGGATTCGTAAAGATATTAGCCAATTGATCTTCGGTGCGAACATGGCTGATAACTATATCTTCTCGCTGAACGTGATCTCGAAGAAAATGATGACGAATGTCAATATGCTTCGTTCGAGAGTGTTGCACAGGGTTATGGGCAATCTTGATAGCACTCTCGTTATCACATAGCAATGGAATTTTTTTCACAAGAATACCATAATCTTTCAGCGTTTGCTTGAGCCACAGAATCTGAGTGCAGCATGAACCGACAGCAATATACTCGGCTTCAGCCGTAGAAATAGATACGCAATTCTGTTTCTTCGAAGCCCAACAGACAAGAGATCTACCGAGAAAATGACATGTGCCTGAGGTAGATTTCCTGTCGACTCGATCACCAGCCCAGTCAGAGTCAGAATATCCAACGAGATCGAACTGGGCACCCTTGGGATACCAAAGTCCCAAAGATGGTGTGTGAGCCAGATATTGAAGAATTCGCTTGACAACAATATGATGTGATTCTTTCGGGTTTGCCTGAAAACGAGCACACATACAAACTGAAAGCATAATGTCAGGTCTAGATGCACAAAGATAAAGAAGCGAACCGATCATCGAGCGATATTTCTTCTGATCGAAAGGTTTGCCCTTCTCATCTGCATCTAGATGAACATTCGTAGGCATAGGAGTCTTGATAGTTTTGCAACTGACAAGATCGAACTTCTTCAGGCAATCTCTGAGATACTTCTCTTGAGAGATGAAAGTCCCATTCTTCTGTTGATGGATTTGAAGCCCGAGAAAGAACTTCCATTCACCCATCATAGACATTTCATATTTCTTCGACATCATACGAGCAAATTCTTCGCTAATATCAGGGTTAGTACAGCCAAATATAATATCATCGACATAAATTTGACACACAGAAAGATCATTTTTGTATGCACGAGTAAAAAGAGTCGGATCAGTTGTTCCTGGTTTGAAGCCCTTCTTCAGAAGAAAATCCTTCAGTGTTTCATACCAAGCACGAGGAGCTTGCTTTAACCCATATAGGGCCTTGTGCAACCTGTACACCTTATCAGGATTCTTTGGGTCTTCAAAACCTGGTGGCTGCATAACATATACTTCTTCTTCGATTTCACCGTTAAGAAATGCACTTTTGACATCCATTTGATATAGCAGTATACCATTATAATTGGAAAAAGCAAGCATGACATGAATGGATTCAAGTCGAGCAACTGGAGCATAAGTCTCACCAAAATCAATACCTTCGATTTGGGTGTAGCCTTGAGCAACCAGTCGAGCTTTATTCCTTACCACAATGCCATCTTCATCTTGCTTGTTGCGAAAAATCCACTTCGTACCAATGATATTATGCTTCTTGGGATCAGGTCTATAACCAAGGGACCAGACTTTATTTCTCTCGAACTGATTAAGTTCTTCGAGCATTGCAGTCATCCAGTCTGAGTCCTTCATGGCTTCATCAAATTTTGATGGTTCTAGCATGGATACAAACGAGAAATTTCCACAGAAGTTAGCTAATCGAGTACGAGAACGAGTGGTGGGACGACCTGGTAAACTAATCTCTTCGAGCATTGAGTCGACGTCCACTCTTCTTCGAACACGAGGTAGAACTCCATCAACATCTTGTGGATTTGGTTGTCCTTCGGGATCAGCTTGTCCTTCGGGTTCAGCTTCTCCTTCGGGTTGGACATTTTCTTCGTTTACGCGTTCTCCTTCGACCTGTACATCATTTGCTTCAGGATGTTGATCTCCAGCGCCCCGGGCTATGTGTGGGAACATTGGACCATCATCATCCTTGTTTGCTTGACGTGCTTTTCCTTCGACAGGTCGAATATCTCCAATAGCCATGTACCTGATAAATTCATCCAAAGGTGGTTCATCCAGGTTAAGAGGTAATTGCTCTTTTTGAGAGCCGTTAGTTTCATCAAATCGAACATTTACAGTTTCTACAACTTTGCCAAGATGTGAGTTGTAAACTCTGTAAGTGTGAGAATTCGAACCATAACCTAGGAGAAAATCTTCGTGAGCCTTTGGCGAAAACTTGGAGCTGTGATTCATATCTCTGATATAACATGGAGCACCAAAAACCCTGAGATATGAAACATTTGGCTTTTTACCAGTAATAATTTCATGTGAGGTTTTCTTCAGAAACTTGTGCAGATAAACCTTGTTGATGATATGACATGCAGTATTGATTGCTTCGGCCCAGAACCTGATAGGAGTCTTGTATTCAGCAAGCATTGTTCTGGCCATTTCAATAAGTGTTCGATTCTTTCTCTCGACCACACCATTTTGTTGCGGTGTATAAGCAGCCGAGAATTCATGAGTAAAGCCATATTCATCAAGAAAATCTTCGATATGAGTGTTTTTGAATTCTGTACCATTGTCACTTCTGATATGCTTGAGAGATAATTCATATTCAGTCAGAGCTCTCTTTGCGAAGGTTTTGAAGATTTCAACAACCTTGCTCTTGTCATCTAGAAAGAAAACCCAAGTATATCGAGAGAAATCATCAACAATAACCAGACCATACTTGTTACCTCCAAGACTAGCATAATTTGGAGGACCGAATAAATCCATATGAAGTAATTCAAGAGGAAGAGTAGTAGTCATTATAGTTTTTGCTGAGTGATGTTTCTTAGCAATCTTTCCTGCTTCACAGGCAGTGCATAGACGATCTTTATCGAATTTAACATTATCAATTCCAACGATGTTCTTCTTCGAGATAAGAGTTTGAAGGTTTTTCATTCCTGCATGCCCAAGTCTTCGGTGCCATAACACACCAGAAGTGGCTTTGGCCATTAAACATGTGGACACTGCAGGTCCCGAAGAAAAATCGACGACATAAAGATCACCTTTGCGATATCCTTCGAACACGAAGGAATAATCATCCTGTGAAAAGACAACACAACGAGAAGCAGAAAACAGTACAAGCATACCCATATCACAAAGTTTTGAGATAGACATAAGATTATATCCAAGTGATTGAACAAGCATAACCTTATCAATATGCTTATCCTTTGATATAGCTACCTTACCCAAACAAATTACTTTTCCTTTGTTGTTATCACCGAAGATAATGTATCTCTGTGAAGATTCAGTAAGTTTGTCTTCGGTGAACAAATCTTTGTCTCCGGTCATATGATTTGTACATCCACTATCCATGACCCATTCGGATCCACCGGAGACATAGCCCTGCAGAAGAATTAGTTCTTCTTAACCACCCACAAACGAGCAGGTGACTTAGAAGGCATGGAAGAGCTAGATGGGGCAGCAATATTATAGCGAACAGGATTGCATTCTCTATCTGGACCATCAAGAACACCATAAATATAATTCCTCGACGAGGGATTAGAATACTGATGAGTAACAGCAACTTTGGTGGTATTGTTACGATGACGATAAACATTTCTATCGATACGATAGTATTCCTTCTGGGGAACATTTGAAGCAGGCACCAAGGGTTCATTTCTATCCTCGAGAGAATAGTAGTGATTCGGTGGTACCGAGGATTTTCCCTGCATAGAATGGTTAGGGGGCAGTTTTTCTACGAGAGATTTGCGAACCCAAATCTGTCGCTTATAGAAACCATTCTTCGGAGGAGTACCAACGAATTCAGCTGACACCTTTCCTTCCTGATCTTTGACAAGCTTGTAGTCAGAATCAAGTGATTCATCAACAATAGCTTTGTCAATTTTGCAACTGAAACCTGAAAGGTTAGCAATATCAATGGGATTTTCTTTCGCAAGAACCCAAACAGTTTTAGGATACTGCTCGGGTTCCCAGTAGGTTCCATCAGGATTGATTTTCCTTTCGAAGCCAACTCCTTCGTTTCGGGGATTCCTGTGAAGAAGAGCCTTTCGTAGGATATCACATAGGTACTGGTGTCCCTGCACACTTTTGAACATGCCTGTTTCAAATAAAATTTTCAACCTGAGGAGTTCCTCGGTAATGGTTTCCTCATTCGAGGGGTTAGCATCATCACTAACAATAGGTTGCTTCCCTTTCGATCTCTCAGAAATAGACTCAATTTTACTTCGTTCCAAACAGGTTAAGCAAGGTGAAGTAGATTCATTTTTAGCTTCTGAGGCTTGTTGAGTCATGAGCGTGAGATTGAAATTTTCCAACTCTTCATTCGCCTCTCTCAGTTTCTCGAGAGCCATTTTCCTTTGAAGGAATTCATAGGTTAGCTTCTCGTAGTCCACTGAGAGAACATCATGACGAGAGGAAAGTTCGTCATACTTTTCCTTCAGAGTAGCATGCTCATTTGTCAAAGTTTGACCCTTCTCAATCTCATCGATCAACAACGTCTCAGATTTTTGAATAGTTTCACTTAGAGAATCTAGCTCATCTTGTTGGATAGAAGCAATTTTGGCAAGTTTGGCATATCTTATCCTAGAGTTACTTTCATAAGCAGATCCATCATAAGTATCGTAGGAATTCTTAGATGAGGATACCTTAGCCTTGGCCATGAAGCAGTAAGCTAGAGATTCATCTTCGCTGCTTTGGTTGGTGAAAAATGAACTTGAAGTCTTGCTCGAAGCAAATGCTAAACCAGCAACACCATCAGATTCAGAACCAGAACCAGAACCAGATCTTGGGTTTGATTCAGCTTCGGAACCGGATGCTTCATCTTCAGAGTTCATCTCTTTACCCAGATAGGCTTTGGCACGATGGGAATTCTTTCGTCGAGAGGAATGTGATTTCGAGGAAGAACCCTCTCGATGCTTGTGATACTTCTTCTTCTTGTCATCATCAGAACCGTCTTTCTTGTCTTTTCTGGACTTGGAATCATATCTCTTCGACTCATAGTTTTTGCTCGATCTATGAGACTTGCTTGAAGAATTGCTGTGAGAATGCTTTGATCTATGTTCAATTTCCCAGAGAGGACAATCAGCAATGAAGTGACCTGGCTTCTTGCACTTGTAGCAACAGTTATCTTTTGCTGATGAGTTTCTGGAAGATAATCGATGCTGTGATGAATTGCTTGAATGTCTTGAAGAGTAGTTTTTCTTCGGTGAAGAGGAGTTCCTTCTCTGAAAGCGATTGAATCTTCTCATTATCAGTGCCAGATCTTTTCCAATGTTCTCGGGGTCATCTGAGGCACAACCCGATTCAGAACTAGCTTCAGGAGAGGAGTGATGTGAAGCTCTGGCCTTTAGTGCATGAGATTTTCTTCGTGTCCCATTAATATCTCGTTTTTCATCTTCTTCCATCTCGAAGGTATTAAGTCTCTCGAGAATATCAGCGGCAACTAGATCCTTGAAGTCAGTCCTTTCCTTAATCATCAGCACAATGTGATCGAAAGAATCATCAAGGGAACGGAGCAAAGTTCTGACAATAATCCGATTGGTAATGTCTTCGGCACCGAGGGAAATCAGTTCATTTGACAGCGCAGTGAGTCTGCTGTATATGGAGCTAACTTTTTCTCCCTCGTGCCTCTTGAAACGATAGAACTTGCTTCGAAGGGTGTCAATACGAGCATCTTTCTGAGTAGAGACACCTTCACCAATCTTCTCGAGATAATCCCAAACACCTTTGGCCGAAGGAATATTCTTTACCTCATGGTATTTCTCTGGAATCAGATGATTTGTTATGAAGACCCAGACTTCAGTATCTAGCTCAATCTTCTTTGCCTCTTCAGGAGTGATGGCATTTGTGTCTTTGACAGTTACACCATTCTTGAAAACTTCCCAAGCGGCAGAGTTGATAGCCATTATATTCCTCTTCATTTTGTCCTTCCAATAGGGATAGTCCTTCCCATTGAAGATAGGGATTGGTTCCCTCGAGCGAACAGCTGCAAACGACATTCTTGACAACACTCCAGGTTGTTAGACCAAAATACGCAGAGCGTAGGGAGTGCCTAGCTCTGATACCAATTGAAAGCTCAAGAATGATCAGAGGGGGAGGGGGTGAATGATCACTTCTAAAAATTCTAAGGAACTTAGAAGGAAGTCGTGCAAACTGCGAAGGACTAAGGCATCTCGAAGGAAATACAATGTCGAAAGTAATGCATGGTTCGAAATGATTTGGAGCGAAGGAAAACATCGAAGACAAACAGGCAACGAGTAAATACTTAATGTAAACGCATGAAAGAAAACGAGCCTGACACGACGATGTTTGGTAAACCAGTTCACACTCTGCAAAGTGCTACGTCTGGTTGGAGGGACTGGTGATTGAACACCTGGAGCAAAACACTCTCCGTCCTATTCTCCACTGCAACAAACTCCTCGAGCTTGTCCAGTTTTCACTCGTGGTAGATGATTCTGGACATCTCCGAGACCTTTACAAACTTCCTTCAGCAGCGACAATTACTCTTCCACTGCTTGACAGGCGACGCCTAACCGTCTAGGAGACTTGCAGTTCTCCAAGATAAAAAGATCGGCTAATCTCAACCTAAGTCATAGTGAATAGCTCAACTCAGCTCAGACTTGGCATTTTGGTTTTCTCTCGATGAATCTCTCTTGGGTTGCTCACAGACTTCTGTCTTAGAATCTTCAGTGGAGCAGCCAACCCAAAATGGCGGGTAGGTGTGGGGTATTTATAGTTGGCGATCCCGATGGGTAAAATGACTGAAGTGACCCGATGCAACCGCTTGACGCGTGTCCAGAACGGTCGGATTCCAATCACTACGCAACTTTACTTGAGGAACAAGTAAGCTGACTTACCGAACGAGTTCTCTCTCGAAGGCACGAAGTGCGATGACTTTGCCTTCGAGCTATTCACTCGACTCAGTAAGATTTCTCTCGGTAGGCTTTAGTGGGTTTTGGTTGAGCAAAGAAAATTCACTTCGACTAAGATCTCAACTAGCAAACCCCTCTTGATAGTACGGTTTTTCCTACGACTCAAGAAAAATAAAGAGAAACTAGTAAAAAGACTAAGTCTTCGACCAACTTCAGCTTTCTCCTCGTTGCGCTTTTACTCGAGAGAGACTTTTTCTTCGACTACATTTTTAGGGGTCGTCTTCCTTCAAAGGTTTCGGTAGATGACTGCAGATCTGCTGCAGTGAGTTGTCCTTCGACCTTCTACTTGCAAACTCCATTCTTTGGAAACCTAAGTATCTGTTTATACTCGAAAACAATATTAGTTCCACTTCTGCTTTGTCCAACAATGTCCAAAACCTTCGGGGGCAAAACTTGCTCTTACAGGCCCCCTGGAGCTCCTCTCCGGCTCCACTCGGGCTTGGAATTTTCCTAATTTTGCAAAAACTTTGAAAAGTAAACTTTTATTGACGTTCGCGGTGTTTTCTTACCATAATTCATACCTTTTCTTATTCTGATCCTGCCGGTGTCTGAAACTGGCTTCAACATGTTCTTCGTGAGTCTTTGTATATATCATGTTTGCATCCACATTGATTGGATCACCTGCCATATAAGTTTTGAGTCTTTGTCCATTCACAACTTGAGGTTTGGTGCCTTCGAAATTATTGATCTTGATTGCACCAGACCGATATACTTCTTCGATATGAAAAGGTCCTTCCCATCTGGAAAGTAGTTTACCTGGAAAAAACCTGAAACGAGATCTAAACAACAAAACTTTATCACCAACATTAAATTCACGTTTCAGAATTATTTTATCGTGCCACTTCTTTACCTTTTCCTTGAAAATTTTAGCGCTCTCGTAAGCTTCACTCCTCCACTCATCTAGAGAAGTCAAGTTCATGGGACGCTTTTCACCAGCTAACTTTGGGTCCGCATTTAGCTCTCTGACAGCCCAGAAAGCCTTGTGCTCTAACTCTAATGGAAAATGGCAAGCCTTGCCATAGACCATTTTATATGGAGACATACCCATGGGGTTTTTGTAAGCAGTTCTATACGCCCACAAATCATCTCCTAACTTCTTTGACCAGTCCTTTCTAGAACTGTTTACTGTCTTCTGTAAGATCAACTTGATCTCCCTATTGGTGAGCTCAACTTGCCCACTAGTTTGAGGGTGGTACGGTGATGCAATCCTATGATTGGCATCGTACTTGGCTAGAGCTTTCCTAAAAGCTCCATGCGTGAAGTGCGACCCTCCATCTGTCATGAGGTACCTTGGTACTCCAAACCTAGGAAAAATTACATCCTTGAGCATTTTCAAAGATGTCTTGTGATCAGCACTCTCAGTGGGGATTGCTTCAACCCACTTGGTTACATAATCAACAGCAACTAAGATGTGTGTGTAATTGTGTGAAGGAGGAAAAGGACCCATAAAATCAAAACCCCAACAATCGAAAGGTTTGATCACTAGTGAGTAATTCATAGGCATCTCATTTCTCCTGCTAATGTTACCAACTCTCTCACACTTATCACAAGATATAACGTACCTTCGGGTGTCCTTAAAAAGAGTAGGCCAATAAAAACCTGATTGTAAAACTTTATGTGCGGTCATTTCACCGGCATGATGTCCTCCATAGGGACTATCGTGACATTCTCGAAGAATGTCCCGCTGCTCGTACTCCGGTATACACCTTCTTACGATGGGATCCACACCTTCTTTGTAAAGATGTGGATCATCCCAAAAGTAGTGCCTCAAATCCGTGAAGAATTTCTTTCTCTGCTGAAATGTAAAACCTGGAGGCAAAAACTTTGCAACGATAAAATTAGCATAATCTGCAAACCAAGGGTCGGAATGAGATTGTACTTTTACAACAGCAAGCTGTTCATCTGGGAAACTGTCGTTGACTGGAATAGGATCGTGCGGGATATCTTCCATCCTTGAAAGATTATCCGCCACCGGATTGTCTTCTCCTTTTCTATCGACAATCTGCAAATCAAATTCTTGAAGAAGGAGTACCCATCTAATGAGTCTTGGTTTGGCGTCCTTTTTCTGCATAAGATACTTAATGGCAGCATGGTCAGTAGGAATAATAACTTTAGAATCAACAATATACTGCCTAAACTTATCACAAGCAAACACCACTGCCAAGAATTCCTTCTCGGTAGTAGCATAATTCTTTTGAGCACTATCAAGTGTCTTGCTGGCATAGTAGATGACATTCAGCTTCTTGTCAACCCTTTGTCCTAAAACAGCTCCAACAGCAAAATCACTAGCATCACACATAATTTCAAAGGGCAAATTCCAGTCAGGTGGTTGTACTATAGGAGCGGTTATCAAGGATTTCTTAAGAACTTCAAAATCTTCCTTACAATCTTCATCAAATACAAAAGGAGAATACTTCTGGAGAAGATTGGTAAGGGGTCTCGAGGTCTTAGAAAAGTCCTTGATAAATCTTCTATAGAAACCAGCATGACCTAGAAAACTACGAATACCTTTGATGTCCCTTGGATAGGGCATCCTTTCAATAGCTTCAATTTTTTCCTTGTCCACTTCAATTCCCCTTTCGGAAATCTTGTGTCCAAGAACTATCCCTTCGTTAACTATGAAATGGCACTTCTCCCAATTGAGCACCAAATTCGTTTCTTCACATCTCTGCAAAACTTTATTAAGATTGTGGAGACAGTGGTCAAAGGAGTTTCCATAGACGGAAAAGCCGTCCATGAAAACTTCTACAATCTCCTCATAGAAACCATGAAATATTGCAAACATACACCTCTGAAAAGTAGCAGGTGCAATACACAAACCAAAAGGCATACGCCTATAAGCATAAGTACCGTAAGGACACGTAAATGTGGTCTTCTCTTGATCCGCTGTGTTAACGTGAATCTGGGAGAAGCCAGAATACCCATCAAGATAGCAGAAGTGAGTGTTTTTACACAGCCGCTCGAGCATCTGATCAATAAAGGGCAGATGATAGTGGTCCTTCCTGGTGGCCTTGTTCAACTTCCTGAAATCAATACACATTCTATATCCAATAATATTCCTCTGAGGTATTAGTTAATTTTTATCATTAGGAACAACAGTCATACCTCCTTTCTTAGGAACACAATGAACGGGACTTACCCACTTACTATCAGCTATAGGATAGATGGTACATGCGGCTAGAAGTTTCAGAACCTCCGTCCTAACCACGTCCTTCATCTTTGGGTTCAACCGTCGTTGATGATCAACAACTGGTTTAGCATCGGGCTCGAGATTGATAGTATGTTGGCAAATGGATGGACTAATACCCTTGAGATCATCAAGAGTATAGCCAATAGCACCTTGGTGTCTGCGGAGTGTCTCCAATAATCGCTCTTCTTCATACCCTGAAAGGTTAGAATTGATAATAACATGATATACTTTCTTTTCATCTAAATAAGCATACTTGAGCGTATCGGGTAGTGGTTTTAGATCAAACTCCGGGTCTTCTTTTGGTTGCGAGAGGATTCCTAAAGGTTCAACCGGGAGGTTGTGCTTCAGGATAGGAGTTTGTCTTAAAAATATGTCTTCTAGTTCATCCCTCTTCTGCATATGTATGTCATTCTCGTGGTCTTCCATAGATTGCTGCAAAGTATCATCAGGAGGAATAGAAATAGAAGCAATTTCTTCAATAATTTTGTCATTACTTGACAAGTCAGTACCACGAGGCTGCTTAGAAAACTTAGAAAAATTAAATTCATACGGTTCATCGTTGAATTCAACAGAAACTTTACCTTTCTTGCAATCTATTATAGCTCCACAAGTGCTGAGGAATGGCCTACCAAAGATAATAGGGCAAAAATGAATCGTGGGAGATTGTTTGTTTATTAGCAAGATGAATCGTGACATCAATGTCCTCGATCTCATACGGCTGAATCTCGTGCATGATCTCTTGATAAAGTGTGAAGGGAATAGCTCTAATGCAAGATCCCAAATCACATAGCCCATAGTAATTATGATCTCCTATTTTGACAGATACAACTGGTGTACCTGAAATTGGGCATTTGTTCTTGGCGGTGACAATGTTAGTGGAAACAGCACAAACACTAATAGTGGATTATTCAATATCACTGGTTACCAGATCCTTGACCATTGCAACTTGAGGCTTGACCTTGATCATGTCAGTGGTCCTTCCGTTTTTGTTTAGAATACCTGTAACAAAAGAGTGCTCCTTTATCCTTGAGGGATAAGGAGTCTGTTCATACACAACTGCAGGTAAAACAGGATCAGTAACATTAATATCAATAGGTGACTCCTTGAAAGGTTTATGATGTTGACTCTCCTTCTTCTTAGAAGAATCAATTTGAGAAGAAAAGTCCTTGCAAAAGTCAATCATTAGCTGGGAATCAAGACCAATTTTAGAGCAAAAGGTATTAAAGTAATCAGTCTTCACATAACTCTCAATGTAGTCATGCTCATAGTTTATAGCGGGTTCAATACCTTTATCAATTTCCCAGTCTTAAGTGTTCTTCTGGATCCTTTCTATAAGATCCCATTTTCTTCCATACTTCTGGTCTGGAATACCCCGCTAGAGGAGGCGTCCAACATCTCCCTGTCCTGACGATAAAGCCTGGCATACAAATTTGTAAGTATAATTTCCTTGGGGAGCTCATGGTTTGGGCATTTGAGCATCAGAGACTTCAGTCTCCCCCAAGCTTGAGCAATGCTCTCTCCGTCGCGAGACCAAAAGTTTTAGATGTAGTTCCTATCTTGGTGAATTTCACGAAGAGGATAAAACTTTGCATAAAAGAGAGACATAAGCTCTGGCCATTCAAGAATATTAGAGTTATCGAGTAGCTTATACCAATTTGAAGCTTTATGTTTGAGTGATACGGAGAATAGTTTCTTCATGACGAACTCCATTGTTACACCTGCAAGCTTAAATAAAGAACATAATTGTGATAAATATAGCAGGTGTTCTCCCGGATGTCCTTATCCTGTATAACGATTAGCCAAGACATAATCAATAATACCAGATGGTATTTTATAGGGCACAATTTAAGTAGGGGTATGAGTGACCACCACAGTCGTGGGGCGGCTCCTTACCAGCAACGAACCAACAATAGAAGAGTCCATAAGGACTGAAGGTAACAACATAAAACAAAGGTTTCCTTACCGGCTTCACTTACCAATAGCGCTACACTCCTCGGAAATGGCGCCAGAAAAGCTCGTTGATGGCGGTGAAGTTAATAGGTTCAGTGGGATTGCCTCCCCTGTTAACCGCGCCAATAAACGATTCTTGATAACCCACAAGTCTAGGGGATCAATTATAGCTTTTCGATAAATAAGAGTATCAAACCCAACAAGGAGCAGAAGGTGCTGATAAGTGACACTGGATAAGGAAAGGCTGCACACACTCAAAGGTAAATATTTAGGGGTTTTTGGTTTAAGCAACAGAAAAGTAAAAGACAAGCAAAGTAAACAGGGTAACTGAGGAGTAGCAAGTGGCCCAATCCTTTCACAAGGATAAGCCTAGGAACTAAACTTATAAAAGCTAAAGCGTTCTCGAGAACACAAGGGAGAGATAGCCAAGTTACTTTCACCATACTCCGCCAAGTAATATGTATTGTGTTGATAAGTGTTGGTGGGTGGATCAATGCTAGTACACCTTCTAGACTAAGATAAGTGTACTCGTATGATTACACACCTTGCAAGCATCCGCAAATACAAGGTAGTAATTAAGGCATAAGCCTAACCACAGCATTACGATCAAGGATCCATAACTCCCTTGTGCAAAAGTGTGCGAACTAGGGTTCAGGTTTCTGTCACTCCGGCAACCCACCATAAGCATCCTTTGTGCACAATGTATTCCTCTAGGCCCATGAAAGGTGAAGTGTTAAGTGTTCGACTCACATAACACCACTAGAGAAATAACAACACAACTTAAGTATCAAACAACACATAACACTTCAACATCATATGACTACTAACAACTAGACTTCTCCCATGTTCTCAAGAACTAAAGTAACTACTCACAAGACATAAAAGAGATCATGATCAGAGGTGATAGATGGGTGGCAAACAATCTGGACACAATGATATTTCTCCAACAAAACTCAATAGCATTCACCACAAAGTAGTAATCAACACCAACAGAGTAGAGAGGATAGATAGTACGGTTTACAACACAAGTTGCAATTGTGAGATGAGATGGGATGGAGATGGAGATGGTGCTGATGTTGGGGATGATGTTGATGATGATCTCGATGATGCCCGTGACGATGATGATGATGATGGTGACGATCTCCCCTTCCGGAAGGTGATCTCCCCGGCAGAATCTGCCCGCCGGAGATGGCTTTTCTCCTCTATAGGTTTCCGCCCCGTGGCGGCGGCGAAACATGGAAACTCTTCTGTATTTAGGGTTTCTACCCCAGGGGGTCTTATACGCGAGAGGGTGCACCGAGGGGGCCCACCAGGCATCCAGGCGGGTGCCTGGCGCGGCGAGGAGGGGGGCCGCGCCAGGCACCCTTCTGGCTGCTTGGTGGGTCCCCTCACCTCCATCCTCGGTGATCCCATGTCAATCTTCATAAAAACACTCCCTGTAAATTTTCATCGCATTTGGACTTGATCTGATTCAGCAACTTGGTGTCCAATTTTCACCGCTGAATTCTGGTTCTGCTGCTTCGGCACCGGAAAGTTGTAAACTGTGTAAAACAAGCCAAAACAACATAAGAACAATACTTTAAAGTGGAAATAATCAATGAATAGGATGAAATTACAATATAAAATAGTGATGCATTTTGGACGTATCATGGGCACACTAATTGCTAGACGCCTTGCTGCTAATAGCAACAAGGGGGGGGTCTCTTTGGTGGCGTCTATGCAACACTTCTTTTGCAGTTTCTCGAAGGAGAACCGCGCCCAGATGATATAGTTTTTCCTTTTGTTAGTCTTGATTTAGTTGCCATGAAGATGCATTTCTTTATTACTAGGGCCTCTGACCAATATGCACTTGATTATATTTTGTTGTTTGAGGGCGATGTGGAACGCATCATCCGTCTACCTGCACCACTTGTGTTTGATTTTTCTCGCAGGAACGGATACCGATTTTCAAATACCCATTTTGATGAGATCATGAGGAGATACTAGTTTCACGACCCGACGGAGGGGGTAGCGCCAGATGAGGAGGACCGCGTGGTGTATCCACCCGCCCAGGAGGAGACCGTCGCACCATGGGACGGAGGGTCTTCCTCTGGTTGGGATGAGCGACCTTCCTCATGGGAGGATCCGAGGACTTCAGTGTACGCACCGGAGGGATCATACAACCCTTGGACTTACCATTACCCCGGAGCAGGAGGCTCCTCGGGACCGCAGTAGACGAGCCCAACTTAGGCCAAAAGCCTAAGCTTGGGGGAGTACGTACTCTCCTCCCTTTCATTATATCTTCCATTTTGTTCGCTTTGATCTTTTCGATGTTTTTGCCCGTTCTTCTTTGTTCTTTTATTTTGCAAAAACCCAAAAAGATTTCTCTTTCCTTTTTCTTTTATTTAGCCTTTGGAAAACCCCAAAAAGATTTTCTTTCTCTCTTCAGTTTGCTTTGTTTTCAGAGTTTAGCTCGAGTCCGTGACGACATTTGATTATATATTTCCTACGTTCGATTGTTCAAGTGACAAGGCAGTAATGACGAAGATCGATGGAAGGGATGCAACAAGGAAAGCCGGTATGAACTCTTTTTGTTTCTACTTTTGTACATATGCCTGTACTTATGCTTAGAGACCAGCTTGTAGCGACATACTGCTATGTATACAATGCTTTCCCAGTGTTTCATGCTTTCTTTGTGGTTAGTATCAAATAGCTAGAGTTCATAATGTGTTTCTTGAAATGATTGACATGCATTGCATTGTTCATGGTTTGGCATATTGAAGTGGTATTTACCTTCGGAGAATTCTTGGATCGACTTGGCACATGTTTCACGCATGTTAAGACTCAAAAGTCTGTTCTGCCTTGATGACCTTTTTATTTCAGAATAGTTATATCATTTTCATGCCTGATTCAATGTTACTTTGTTGCTCTGCATGATTATGAAAATTATTGCTCTCTAGTTGGTCGCTTCCCAGTCTTTTGCTAGCCTTCACTCGCACCAAGCGGAATTCCGCTTGTGCATCCAAACTCCTTTACAACCAGTTGTTCCATTTGAGTCCACCATACCTACCTATATGTGGTATTTACCGGCCACTCCTAACATAGACTTTCTTGTGCCATCTCGAAATTTATTCAAAAGCTTCCCTTTTGCAACCGTACAAGCTCATGGTGCGGTGAGGGAAAATCAGTATCTGTCATGCCAAAACTATTTTGACGGAAGTTTTAACTAGTCAATAAAAAAATATGAGAGTTACACCTCCCCCATACTTGATGATGGAATGAAATGGACCAAATGCTGCTTATGATAGATGGAACGATACCCTCCTTCCATACTTGAGGCAAAATAAAAGGTTCCGTAGACCATCAAAGGATTTATGGATAAGGGAACATGTGTAGGCAAAAGGCATTAATATGGTTGGCATGGGAGATATTGAGAGACCTTTACCGTTCACCGTTGACTGGAAAGTTGCACTTCTCAAAAGAGTTTTATCTCCATTTCCAAAACCAAGAGCTCTGGCACATGTTTAGTCTTTGCTTCCTTTCACGGGTTTTCAACCTTGCCATAAAAAATCCACGGTTCGAGAGTCTCATCTTCTTTCTTCAAAGCACCAACTATTGAGAGCATAATTGTCATTCTTAGTGTAACATGCATTGTTCCAAAGTACTACATTGTCTTCTGCATGATTGTTATATTGCTAGTCTGAAATTCTTATTTCTAGTCTCCTTTAAAACTCCGGAGGAGCTTCTGCATTTATGTTTTGCTTCACTCATGGAGGCTAGCGAGATACCACTCTAGTATGTTCATGCTATGTGCATTGTGATCTTGAATTGATTTTTAGCAGCATATTATTTACTTTTGTTTGTTTGTGACTGATCACATGAAAGAAGGATTGCTTCGTGCATTGTCCTTGTAGCATAGTGTCAAAAATTGCCAAACTCTTTCGTAGTACGTGCTTATATACATCTAATGAAGCAAAAGAGTTTGTCAAAGTTTTCTTGGTCGCATCCAGTTCGCTGAACTGAATTTCTTGAGGACAAGCAATAGCTAAGCTTGGGGGAGTTGATACGTCTCAAACGTATCTACTTTTCCAAACACTTTTGCTATTGTTTTGACTTCATTCTTGCATGATTTGGACGAAACTAACCCGGACTGACGCTGTTTTCAGCAGAGCTACCAGTGCTGTTTTATATTTTGCAGGTTTCTGGATATTTAGGTACGCTGGAAAAATCTACAAAAATATATAAAAAAATCAGCATTCCCGAAGCTTCCGGGAGATCAAAGGGGGGACACAGAGCAGCCAGCGGGCACCCAGAAGGGTGTGTGGCGCGGCCCAGCCCCTGGCCGCGCCACCTGCCCTCCTGGGTGGGTCCCACACCCCCTGATGACCTACCTTGGCCTCTATTTATTCTCGTGGCGAGGAAACTCCGAAATAGAAGTCGCTTTTCCAATCTACGCCGCGAAGCCGCCACCACCCTCTGTTCTTCTCCGGGAGAGCTAATCTGGAGGCTGTTTTGGCCTCCGGTGAGGGGAAATCATCGCCATCGTCATCACCATCGCCTCTCCATCACCCCTCGATGACTTCTTCTCTCATGTGTGACTAATTCCCTGCTGTAGGCAAAGGGGATGGCAGGGATTGGACGAGTTAGATCATGTAATAGTTCATTAGATTGTTGGGGGCATGTTGCCTATCATCTACTTGGTGTTTATCATCTCTGTTACAACTTGTTGCTCTTAATGCTTGCCACTTTGGGCGCGAGTGCCATGATTTCATATCTGATCACCCTTTTGTTTCTTGAGTTTGAGGTGTTCTTGATCCTATCTATGAGTTGTATGCACCTATTATAGTCCGGAACCGGCAATCCCAATGGTGACAGCTTGGGACACCAAAGGGGATGGACTATAATTTGAGTATTCCGTGTATCCATGAAGTGTTAATGCTTTGTTCCGGTGCTCTTTGACATGAGTACCTTAATCTCCCTAAGTTCCTTTTGGCCCCGTTCGTAGCGGGAGGGTAGGACAAAAGATGTTGTGCAAAGTTCTTATTGCAAGCACGTACAACTACCTTGGGATACATGCCTGATGTTTGATATTTTCTTAGATGATCCTTTCTTTTCTGTGAGCCTTGCCCGTGTTAGAATCTATTACATGTTTGTTCTCATCCAAGAAGCGCCCAACCATCCGTCTCCCTAGCCTACAATATTTCTTTTCGCTGGTTATTAGTTGTTTACTTTCGCTGTTTTACTTTTGCTGTTTCACCACCACTATCACCACTATTATCACCCACACTACCACTACCATATTACCGTTGCTACTAATACTTTTGTGCAAGCAAGTGTTTATTTCAGGTGCGGTTGAACTGACAACTCAATTGTCAAAGCCTGTACGTATTCTTTGTGTCCCCAAGTGTCGAATAATTAAATTTGGTTATCTTGCCCGCGAAGACTATCTCGATCCCCTACATTTGAGGGTTATCGAACATCCACCTTCTCATGACTTGATCTTCATGTCATACATGTTCCTGCTACACTGGTAGAGGCATACATTTTCATACATCATGATAGCTAAATCTTCTTTATGTTGAGTACCTTGTAAAGTGTGGAAGATCTTCTATACTTCTTGTAAAATAGAGTGTTTCCCCTAAGTGAAGAAAAGATCCCAAAGAGGACACAATTTAAAAGATCCCAAAGAGGAAAAATGAGAGTTAAATAGAAAGAGCCATGAGGCCACCAAAAAATACAAAGAAAAGAGAAAAAGACAAAAAGAAAATAAAAAGAGAGAGGGGGCAACACTACAATTCCTTTTGAGAGATCCACACTAGTACTCCCTCTTATCCTTGTACTCCATAGAGATGATCATTATGCATATAGCTATGTGGGGACCTTCAGACTATAGAACTTGGCTTGCATATTCCAGGGATGAGCCTCCTCAAACGAGCTCTAGGTCTTCATGAGCGAGCAAGTTGGATGCACCCCCACTAGTTCCATTGGAGAGCTTTTTAGCTCATATGTGCATCCGTTGCATGGCAATCCCTACTCCTCACATCATATCTATCATTTGGCCCTCTCGCCTATGATTGTCCTCATTGATGTGAGCCTTTCTCACCCTTTTTGTATTCCTCCTCCACCATATTTCTCTCTTTGCCATCCTAAGTGTCAACTCTTGTGCTTACGCTCATTCATTGCATGAGTGCTCAAAATATCGAAAAGGAGTGGATCAAATTGACTTGTACCTGGCTAGTGGTCTGGGGACAAGTCAATATAAGATTCCAAAGAAAAACAAGTGTGAAACTTTAGTAGATTGAGTTCTCAACAAAAATATTTTTTTCTCTCGTATTCCCATATCCCCCTTCTTGCACGCAAACACCATTTGGAGACATTCGAGTCACGGACAAGGAGAGCTCTTGCACCTAATGTTGTTTCAATGCTAATATAGACTCTTGCCTGTTATGACTTGAATTACATACCTTGATTTCTTTACTTTCAAAGTTCTTATATGTTTTTAGCATGTCACCACAAAAATTATGCTTGTTATCATTTACCTACTCGAGGAAGAGCAGCAATTAAGCTTGGCGATGTTGATACGTCCCAAACGTATCTATGATTTCTGCTTGCTCCATGCATGTTTTGTGTGATATTGCTATGTTTTAGATACACTTTCATACACTTTTGATCATATTTGGACTATCCTATTAACTCAGTGCACCCCAGTGCCAGTTCGTGTTTTCTGTTGTTTTTCTATTTCAGGTTTTCCCATTATTAAAAGTGCTCAGAAAATTCTGGGAAAAATATAAAAATCACCGTTCTAGAAGAGTCCTCTAGCCGGAGGATGGGGCCCTGGGGTGGCCCCTAGCCCCCAGGCGCCCTCCTGGTGCGGCCAGGGGTCCACCCGCGCCGGGTGGCCGCCTAGGAGATTGGGACCTCCCCCGGTGCCCCCTTTGGCTCTTATTTATACTTCCGTCGTGAAAACCCTGATTCCAGACCCCTTTTTTCTAGAAGCAATTCTGATCTCCGCCGCCATCGCCAACAAGCTTCGGGGGACCAAAATTCCTGTGCCGGCACCCTGCCGGGACGGGGAAGTGCCCCCGGATTCATCTCAATCGACGTTGCTTCCTCCCTCCATGAAGCGGGAGTAGTTCCTCCTCGGGGTTGAGGTTTCTAGCAGTAGCTATGTGGTCAATTCTCTCTCCCATGATGTGATCTTCATTGTGATCATAGGCTATGTTAATTTAGGGTGATCCCATGATGTTTCCCCTTCTTCTATGTATTGGATTTGATGTACTCATTTGATCTTATATAGTATAATCCCCGAGACCACGGTGACAACGGTCTATTGGACATGGGTTAGAAGAATATTTTCATGAGTGATTTCCTATTTTTTTTGTGTTGATTGAAGATTGAGAGTCTCTTGGTGCTTTTATTTGACTATCCTTGAGATATGTTGTGCTGATTGTGGTATTCTATTTGGATGGCCGCGGTGAAATTGGGAAATCCATAGGTGATAACTACGAACTCTGAGGTGTGCTTTTGTAGCCCTACACAATTCTCATCCTCTCTTGACCACAAAGGAATGACCTCCGAGTACGTCTCCATTGCATGTTTTATGGGAAATATCATGCGATTAGACTATTTTAATGTTGTTGGGAGTTGCCACTAG
The DNA here is from genome assembly GCA_950022295.1 of Bromus sterilis. NCBI lineage: Eukaryota > Viridiplantae > Streptophyta > Magnoliopsida > Poales > Poaceae > Bromus > Bromus sterilis. The sequence continues at coordinate 344,024,089 of OX465596.1, forward strand.
TGAAAGTATGAAGCCTAGGCCTTGTTTCCACCATTGTTACACCGTTTGTGCTCACCTTTGTCACATGTTTTCTTGCTGCACTTTTTATTACAGATTTATATTACCTTGCTTTGCCACACCTATCACCCATATTTTACCAGCTCTTCGCCGAACTAGTGCACCTATACAACTCCTAGTTGTATTAGGTGTGTTTGGGACACAAGAGACTTCTTGTATCTTAATTGCAGGGTTGCTTGAGAGAGACCATCTTCAACCTCTACTTCCCTGAGTTCGATAAACCTTAAGTCATCCACTTGAGGGAAATTGCTGCTGTCCTACAAACCTCTGTGCTTGGTGGCCCAACATAGTCTGTAAGAATAGAAGCGTGCGTAGACATCAGTTGCACACTATTTTTTACCTTTGATTTTTAGTCTTGTTAGTTTACCTTTCAATTTTTATCTTTGTGTCCTTTATCGAAAATCACAAAAAAATTGTCTATCACATTTGTTGCTACTATGGGTTCCACTGAAAACACCAAGTTGTGTGGCTTCACTAGTCACAACAACAATGATTTTATCTACACTCCTATTGCTACACCTGCTACTTCAGCTACCTCTTATGAAATTAAACCTGCCTTGCTGAACCTTGTTATGAGAGATCAATTATCCGACGTCGGAGATGATGAAGTTTACACTTAAATAATTTTGTTGAACTATGTGATATGCAAAAGTATAAAGAAGTAGAAGGTAATATTGTTAAGCTTAAGCTTTTTCCTTTCTCCTTGAGAGGAGGAGCTAAAATTTGGTTTCAATCCTTGCCTAGGAAGAGCTTTTATTGGGAAGTACTACCCACCTGCTAAGATTATCCAGTTGATGAGTAATATTATGAACTTTAAGCAATTAGATAATGAACACGTTTCCCAAGCTTGGGAACGAATGGAATCTCTTGTTAAGAAATGCCCTACACATGGTTTGACTACTTGGATGGTTATCTAGACTTTTTATGCAGGCTTGAACTTTACCTCGCGGAACATGTTAGATTCGACCGCGGGAGGAACCTTTATGTCAACAAAACTTGGTGATGCCACAAAACTTTTAGATGAGATGATGACCGACTATTCCCAATGGCACACTGAATGAGCTCCAACAGGTAGGAACGTAAACTCAGTCGAGGAGATTTCCTCCCTAAATGAAAAAGTTGACTTGATTATGTCTCTACTTACCAAGCAATCTCCTATTGATCCTCATGATGTTCCTTTAAATTCTTTGGTTGCTCAAGAAAAAGAAGACGTGAACTTTATCTCTAGAAACAACTTCAACAATAATGCTTATAGTGGTAATTTTGCTAGCAATCCTAGACCGTTCCCATCCAACTATGGGAACAACAACACCTATCCTAGCAACAAGAACCCCACTTCTGAATTAGAAAACATGCTTAAAGAATTTATCACTACCCAAAAAGCCTTCAACAAGAGTGTAGAGGAAAGATTAGTCAAATTAGATAATCTCTCTTTGAAGGTAGACAACTTAGCCCTTGATATTGAGATGCTTAAAATTAGAATTTCTCCCCTCGTGGAGAGGAAGGCCACTCCTATTAATGCTATCCAATTAAAAATTAATGAAAATATTAGGATGATGGATAAACTTAAAGAAAGTTGGGCTAGAGAAAAAGAGGAAGATGATATAATTAAGAGCCTTCCTACACACCACACTGTTTCTACTATCCAAGTTGTTGATGATACCCAAACTTTTAGCACCCAACACACTCCTAGTCCCATTGGACCTATTAATGGTGATGCTACTACCTCAACCATAGAAGAAGAAGTTCCTATGAACATAGAGGCTTTTAAACAAGTGAGACTAGTTGACACCACTACCACCTTTGATAGTAGTGACATTGATTTTGATAGTTGCACCCTCTCAGAAGTTATTAGCTTACTACACAAAATGTCTAGAGACCCCCACACTAGCACACTAAATCTTGCCTTCACAAAGCATATCACTAATGCTCTCATTAAAGCTAGGGAGGAGAAGTTTAGAGTAGAAGCCTCCATACCTAGGAAGCCAGAAGATGGTTGGGATCCCATGATCAAAATTAAATTGAATAACTTCTCTTGCTATGCTTTATGTGATGTTGGAGCTAGTACCTCCGTTATGCCCAAAAGAATGTATGATATGTTTGAATTGAAACCTTTGATCCTTGTTCTTTTGGTGTTTGTCTCGTTGATTTTTCCGTAAAGAAACCTTTGGGGAAGATTGACGATGTTCTTATCATGACCAATGACAATTATGTTCCCATTGATTTTACTATTATGGACATAGAGTGTAAACCTTTATGTCCAATTATTTTGGGACGTCCTTTTCTTTGCACCGTTGGTGCTGTTATTGACATGAAAGAGGGGAATATAAAATTTCAATTCCCACTCAAAAAGGGGATGGAACAGTTCCCTAGGAAGAAGGTTAAGTTACCTTTTGAGTCTGTTACACGGGCTAGCTATTCTCTTTCACTTGATAAAACTTGATCTTTTTTGCTTTATGCCTAGCTTAAAGGCGTAAAAGAAAGCGCTTGTTGGGAGGCAACCCAAGATGGTTTTACTTCAGTTTTTAGTGTTCTCGATGATTGTTACTACTGTAGCAACATCATTGTATCTTTATTTTCAAGCTTTGTGCCAAGTTTAGCCTTCGATTGCAAGAAAGTTCAAAAGTTGTGACATGCTGTCCAGAAAACAGATTCTGTCCTTGGACGAAAAAATTCGCCTAAAATCACCAGATCATCTTTTTGATCTGAATTGTTTGACGGCGTGCTCCATACAATTTACTTTCGAGTGTCTGTTCTGAGTTTTTTGATTTGAGTTGCAGAAGTACCCCTAAAAAATTATCTACTACCTGCTGTTATGTTTTTCACAAATTCTGCCACGTTTTGCCTTTCCTAACTTTTTCAAGTCTTGCGCTAGCTTTTTCTTTGCAAAAACTTTTTGGAAATCTTGAGAAACAGTAGCCCTTCAAGAAAATCTTTATTTCTAGTAGAGGCAAATTATTTTATTAAGGGTACTAACCTCTCTAATCAGCTTATGATGAGTTATGTATGAAGGGAGTTTTCAAGTGTGAGAGGTAAGATGATGAAAGAAGACCCGGGAGTGTCAAACTCTCAAGCTTGGGGATGCCCCCATGCATCCCCAATAAATATTCAAGGAGACTCAAGCGTCTAATCTTGGGGATGCCCCCGTGCATCCCCTTCTCCATCAACAATCATCAGTTCGTCCTCCGTCTCACTATATTTTTATCACTTCATGCGTTATGTGCTATACTTGGAGCGTCTCGCTCTTAGGTTACTTTTTAGTTTTATTTAGATTTTTTTGCTGTTCATAACAAGTTAGAACCCAACTTACTTTGTGTGGGAGAGAAACACGCTCCACTTCAAACTAGAACACATCATAGGATTTCATGCTTATCTTTCTTTTGTTGTGTGTTCTTTATCTTTTTCGTAGCTGCTGTCATGTTTATCTCTTAGTTTTCATGTTAATATTTTTCAAGAGATTTAGTTTAGTTTGTTGCTGGACTCTCTTTAGTTTTCATGTTTATCGTGTTAAGAAAGTTGGTTGTTGCACTGAGTTGTGTCTTGTCAATAAGTAGGTAACTGAGGTTGCTATTTAATTGTAGTAGTAACTTGCAATAGTTTTGAGGTATTGTTGTGAGTAATTTTTGAAATTTTGGTGTCAAGAGCTCTAGCCTATTAGTGATAGGTGTCGTATTTTGGGAAATCCGTGTTTATTTTCAAAAACTACAAAAACTAGTTGAGAACTCTAGCTACTAGATGGATCACTAATCTTTGGAGGGATCGGATATTAGAGTACACTCACGTACCATGTGTCGAGGATGCGCAAGGATAACCAAACCCCCATACACTCCTCCTCGGGGTACTTGTCTCTTTGTGAACCTCCTTATTAGATTGAGAGTTACCGATAATAAGTGCATGAGTTCTTCGGACTAATGTAAGTATTGAAAGTTGACACTTCCACCTCCTCATATTTGCTAGCCTCTTCGGTACCGCGCATTGCTCTCTTCTCACTCCGAGAGTTGGAGTCCACCTCTCCGGTGCATCCAAACCCTTGGCATTAAACGCTCTGTCATCATAAACCTTCTTATATCTTTCCTCAAAACAACCACCATACCTACCTATCAAGGCATTTCTGTAACCTTTCCGAGATATGTTGCCATGAAAAATCCACCTTCTCATGACTTGATCTTCATGTCATACATGTTCCTGCTACACTGGCAAAGCCATACATTTGCATACATCATGATAGCTACATCTTCTTTATGTTGAGTACCTTGTAAAGTGTGAAAGATATTCTATACTTCTTGTAAAATAGAGTGTTGCCCTTATGTGAGGAAAAGATCCCAAAGAGGACAAATTTACAAGATCCCAAAGAGGACAAATGCGAGTTAAATAAAAAGAGCCATTGAGGCCACCAAAAAATAAAAAATATAGAAAAAATATAAAAATAAAATAAAAAGAGAGAAAGGGGCAACACTACTATTCCTTTTGGGAGATCCACACTCGTACTCCCTCCTATGTCGTGTACTCCATAGAGATGATCATTATGCATATAGCTATGTGAGGACCTTCACACTATAGAACTTGGCTTGCATATTCCAAGGATGAGCTTCCTCGAACGAGCTCTAGGTCTTCTTGAGCGAGCAAGTTGGATGCACCCCCACTAGTTCCATTGGAGAGATTTTCTTAGCTCATATGTGCATCCGTTGCATGGCAATCCCTACTCCTCACATCATATTTATCATTTGGCCCTCTCTCGCCTATGATTGTCCTCATTGATGTGAGCCTTTCACACCCTTCTTGTCTTACTCCTCCACCATCTCTCTCTCTCTTTGCCATCCTAAGTGTCAACTCTCATGCTTACCCTCATCCATTGCATGAGAGCTCAAAATATCGAAAGGGAGTGGATCAAATTGACTTGTACCTGGCTAGCGGTCTGGTACGAGTCAAGATAAGATTCCAAAGAATGCTAAGTGTGAAACTTTAGTAGATTTAGTTCTCAACAATTTTTTTTTCTCGTATTCCCATCTCCCACTTCTTGCACGCAAACACCATCTGGAGACATTCGAGTAACGGACATCAAGAGCTCTTGCACCTTTATGTTCTTATGTTGCTTGTTTCAATGCTAATATAGACTCTTGCCTGTTATGATTTGAATTGAATTACATACCTTGATTGCTTTACTTACAAAGTTATTATTTGGTTGTTAGCATGTCACCATAGAAATTATGCTTGTTATCATTTACCTACTCGAGGACGAGCAGGAATTAAGCTTGGGGATGTTGATACGTCCCAAACGTATCTATAATTTCTGCTTGCTCCATGCATGTTTTGTGTAATATTGCTATGTTTTATATACACTTTCATACACTTTTGATCATATTTGGACTAACCTATTAACTCAGTGAACCCTAGTGCCAGTTTCTGTTTTCTGCTGTTTTTCAATTTCAGGTTTCCCCCGTGTTAAAAATGCTCCAAAAATTCTGGGAAAATACAATAAAAAAATCAGCGCACCGGAAGCTTCTGGAAGAGCCAAAGTGGGGCCAGAGGGCCACTACCAAGGGCCCAGGCCCCCCTGGCTGCCCCCCTTCGCCTATATATTCTCCGTCACGGGAAACTTCCGAATAGAGAACCCTTTTTCGCGATATCGCCTCTGTTCCGCCGCCGCCGCGCTTCCAAGATCGGGAGCGCCAACAGACCTCTTCTCGGCACCCTGCCGGAGGGAGGATTGACCTCCGGGAGCTTCTCCTTTCACCATGGACGCTTCTCGGATGATCTGTGAGTAGTCCACCTTGGACCATGGGTCCATGATCAGTAGCTATGTGATGTTCTGCTCCCGTCTTTGTTCTTCATGGATTAGACCTTGTGAGCTACCCTACATGATCAAGGCACATTTGTAATTCTTTCTGCTGTTGCTATGCTGAGTTTGCTGGGATCTCATGGATTATGAGAGTATATTCAGATTGTGATTGAGTAATATATTTGGTTTTTATCTTTTATATTTTTGTTCTTGAGTAAGTCTTGCATTTCTCCATTGCTGTTTATTGCTTTGGACAAGTAGTAGGTAGTGACTCCAAGAGGGAGTGTTATGATTGATTGTGGGTTCATGCCCCCTGATGACTAGCTTGAGTGACAGAAACATGAGTCTAGGGGATGTGTTGTTGCCACAAGGGGGAAAACAACGGTGCTTGTAACCGCGATTGCAAGGATTGTTTACTTTACGCAAAGTTCTTTTAATGTAGTTATTTGTTGCTTTTGGTTTACACTTTGGGTGGTGTCGGGGGGATGGACTAAGCCCATAAATCAACATTAGACCGCAACTCTCTGGACCGGCTTATACGTGAAGGCCCACGAAGACAAGACCCGGCCCGGAGGAAGACGCTCCAAGGAGACAAGCTTGAAGCCCAAGAAGGAATTCGACTTACCTTGTATAGCGTATAGCGTATTTGTAAAGTAGACATAGAATGAGATTCCACCTCAAGTAGGAATCGGATCCGTGGACTCTTGGACCGGGCACCTTTATAAGACGAGGGTTTGGGGCGCCACGATCAACTCTCAACTCAACACACGAATCTCCAACGCACAACTCGTAACCTAGATATCCCCGAGACACAAGTTACGAGCCGGCAAACCCTTGTAATTCAGAAGCCGGCTAGTCTTTTCGACAAGCCGGAAACCCCTCAATAATAAGAAGCAGGAGTAGGTCTTTACCTTGAGAACAAAGAGGGGATGAAACCTGGGTAAATCACCGAGTACCGTGTCTATGTCGACTCTCTCCTTGATACCACCTCGCAGCAAAGGCCTCACTATAAGTTCGATGACTCGGACATCTGCCGTGTTAACCCCACGACAGTTGGCGCCCACCGTGGGGCCTACGCGTACAGGCGTTGAGATTCTTGGAGGAGCTCAGCAGGGCATGGAAGGATTCATCTCTGGACATATCACAAAGAGACGGAGAGGAAAACTTCGAATCAATAGCTCCACATGGGAAACTGGTACCGTGATTACGCCGGGTTACCAAGTCTCAATCGGTTCCATCAACCTCATCATCAGCAAGCCGAAACCGAAGATTGCACCCAAAGTTTCCTCGAGAAAGGAAAATCGGCAGAAGGATATTCCGCATCACGTGTCTGTCGGGTTTGCCAGGGAGTCTTCAGAGCAAGAGCATTCCGACAAGATCCCAGACCATGAAGATAAAGAAGATGCCTCCGAAGCCGACTCGTACCAAGAGGACAGGGATACAGATGCCAGATCGATTTGATCCGTCAGAGAAGAAAAACTCGGATCAAACCCAAAACAGTATAATCCGGATCTACCCCACTACGATTCATCCCAAAGGTCAACCGTCTACATGGCAGACGCCCAAGGGCAACAAAAGTCTCCAAGACACAAGAGTCCGGCTTATGGTTGTTACAGAGCCGGTCAAAGTTCATTAGGAATAAAAGACGACTTGGAGGCTCGGGCTGCGTGCCAATGGAAACTATCAAACTAGAACAAAGCCGACTTTGATGAAAATTTAAAAGAACATCACGAAAAGGCGACTCTACTACAAAAAGAGATAGCTTGGGAACACAGGAGCTTTACGAAGGCACAAAGCCGACTCCCTCACGGGACATACTATGAACAAGACCCCGACATAGATCAGCGGCTTACACCCGTAACAAACGCGCTTAGGCGCGTAAAGGAAATAGCTGAAGATCTTGGTGGACTCGTAGAGGCAATCATCAGATATGCAGAATCCAATGAAAGCCGGTACCGGCAAGGACAAAGCATAAACCAGACGCAAAACAGGAAACGCAAGAAATCCTCACCAGGGGGTGTCACTAGACCTGGGGACAAGATACCGAGACTACGAGAGAGCCATGCGAAACCCATGCCCAAAGCACTCCAAACCGGGTCGTCCCGCTAAACACACATGGAGTCAATGCTACTTCATGCAGGATTACAGACGCCTAGTTGAAGAAAAAACAAGTGGACGAGAAGATAACCTCATCACACCTTGCAAGAACGGGAAGTGCCAAGCACATGGACACAACCGATCACTACAAGGGCTCCATCACTTCAATCAACACTGGAAAAAGAATTAACCAGTCGCCGGCTCTCGCCGCATAATAAAAAGTTGTCTTTCATCGCAACCAGCTCTCGCCACTTAATAAAAAACCGACTTTCGTCGCAACCGACTCTCGCCGCATAGTTAAAAGTCGACTTTCGTCGCAACCGGTTCTCGCCACTTAATAGAAACCCGACTTTCGTCGCAACCGGCTCTCGCCACTTAATAAAAATCGACTTTCGTCGTGACCTGTTTCTCCGTCATCTATTAGAAAGCTGATCTTCGTCGCATTGTGCTTTCGCCTAAAAGGTAGATTTTTATGCCACAGTAAGATTCCGCAGAATTGTAAGCCGACTCCGGCTGCTCTTCTTAAGCATTGCATTCATCATTTTTTCTCATAACTCGCGTTTATAAAAATTCTCAGAAACCTGGGGGCTTGATCAACCTCCAATTGGTAATCTGAGCACTTATGTGTTTCATTCAGAGAAAGTTCAACAGAGCTTGATGACAACTCATCAACCTCCAACTGATAAATCTCGGCACATATGTGAAAATTGCATGTACAAAGCTCGAATTCAGAGAAATCTTGGGGGCTCAACTATACCCATCGAGTCTTCACCCAAGAAACCTCGGCTTATACATGTGGCACTCCACGCCTCCCAACTGCTTGTATGTTCGATGCTCGTACGATATAGACGCGTGAAATCCAACTAGAAAAATCCCAAGAGGAAATTTTCGACGCAAACGGAGAAACGCTGATTAATGTGAGACGGCATACAGAGAAGTCTCGACTCAAGGATAACCCAAAACTCTTCTCAAACAAGAGAAGATGAGGACCAGATGAATCCAGAGCTGGCTTCTTCGAGCAACTCATGAATTACCTTTTTGCCTACATAATCATAAGCATGTTTTCTCTCTTTTCATATACACAAAAATCCTTGCATAATAGAATTGGAACTCATGTGACTCGGCAATGCGTCAAGACACGCATGCCGACTCATGGGGGCTACAACTCGAAATATTTTTCTATGTGATGCGGCTGCTTGTCAAATACACACATGCCGACTCATTGGGACCACAACTCAAAGCAAGTTCCTATGCGACTCGGTAAAATGTCAAATACACACATGCCGACTCGTGGGGACTACAGCTCGAAAAAGTCTTTATTGTTGGGGTGCGCTGCGGAAAACACAAATTTTTCCTAACTAGTGTTTCCCATAACCCAAGATCAAGCTAGCCGTATTATCGTAACGGAAAGGAGTGCGGAATAACATACCTCGGGGTGTAGTCCATTGCGCGGGAAACGTTCCCGCAAACGTGGTTGATGTAGTCGATCAAGGTTCATAGCCCCCTGGCTGTGTTGAGCACCCGGATAGGTGTAGTGCCATACGTGTAGCACCTCGTAGTACTCGCACACGTATGACACTCGATGACGACCTCCGATCTCCGATCCAGCGACGGTGGCGGAAGTAGACCTCCGGACGGAGCTTTGGCAGCACGACGGACTCCGTGTAGCAGAGATGCCTCAATCCCACTATAGGCCCCAAACAAGGGGGCCCCACCGTGGAAAATACGAGGAAGGGGAGAATACCGGAGAAAACCGATCTCAATTCAGAGTAATATTTACTTTCTCATGAATTTCTGTGTATTAAACATGTGCACCCTGCCCATCTATATATAGGCAGAGGGGAGGGAGTCAACCCCTCTCCCCTAGCAAGGTGGGACTAAAGTCCCTTGCTAGGGGGAGGTGGCCGGCCAAGTTAGGAGGGGGGGGGGCACCCCTCATGGGCCCTAGGGCCCATGGCGCCTCCCTCTCTCTCTCTTTTTCATTTTCCCTTTTATTTCCCTAATGGGCCTCTTTCATAAATAAGGCCCATAGCACTTTTAATTATAAATAAAATGTTTTAATTATTAAATCAATTAATTAATAACTAAAACATATTATTCCTTCTCCCGATGCTCTGGAACACCTTCCGGCTCACTCCGAAACTCCTTCGGGTCAAACATGGAACTTTTTCGGTGCTGCTTCCTTTATTCTCCGATAACTCCAATAGTTCCGAAAAGGTCTCCGATTTCATCGAGCCTTTAAGTGTGTTACCCTACGATCCGAGAATAGTCCAGTCATGACCGAGATGAGGCGACGGTCAATGATCAGCAGCGGGACCTAGATGCCCATAATGACCCCTGTGCATTCCGGATATCAATACCGATTGGACCTTACGTCGTATAGCATTCCCTTTGTCAGCGATACTGGATTGTTTCCGAGATTTGATCAATGACATCCTATGTCTGGTTCAACCTCGTTCTGAACAAATCCTTATTCACTCGTTCTCGTGATATTCATCCCCGTGACCTAGTGATGGCTTCTCGCCCCTCGTTGTTACACAAAGTGGAAGGTTGAGATGTAGACAACAGCAAATTTCCCTTGGTGAAGATACCAAGGTTTGTCTCCAGTAGGACTCCAACAACGACAGGAAGGTGACAACGGTGCCAACAATTAGGCGTTTGACGTGGACCTGCACACACAACAGATAACTTTGGTCCCAACGAGTTCAGAGGGGTTGTCAATCCCTCCGACCTTGTTGTTTACAAATGATCAAACGTACGGGATAATAATGATAGTGATAGCAACTGAAAAGTAAATAAGCAGAAAATAAATAGTGGGTGTAAACAGTATTGGAACTATGGACCGGGATCCCATGATGTTCACTAATGATGTCTCTCTCCCAAAAGACGATAAAATAGCCATGCGAGGTAAACAAATTACAACTGGGCAATTGACAGGATTATGTGTGCAAACCGATGCTAACTATGCTATAAAGAAAGGAAGATGCTCAAAAGCTTGGGCGGTACGCCAAGACAAGTATAACGAAATCCATCTGCATCTACCTACTAATCATCCACCTTGAGATATCTATCCAGAACATCTCGCTGGTATTAAGTTGCGAATCCCACCCAAAGTGTAAACTGAAAGCAACAAACAACTGCATTAAAGAACTTTCCGTAAAGTAAGCAATCCTTGCACCCGCAGGTACAAGCACCATTTTTTTCTCCCTTGTGGCAACATCACATCCCCTAGACTCATGTTTCTGTCACTCAAGCTAGTCATCAGGGGGTATGAACCCACAATCATGCATAACGCTCCCTCTTGGAGTCACTACCTACTACTTGGCCAAAGCAATAAACAGCAACGGAGAACATGCAAGAATTACTCAAGAACATAAATATAAAAGAGGATAATCAAATATATTACTCAAACACAATCTGAACATAGTCTCATAATCAATCAGATCCCAGCAAACTCAGCATAGCAACAGCAGAAAGATTACATATGTGCCTCGATCATGAATGGCAGCTCACGAGGTCTAAACCATGAAGAACAAAGAGGGGAGGAGAACATCACATAGCTACTGATCATAGACCCATGGTCCATGGTGGACTACTCATGGTTCATCCGGGAAGCATCCATGGTGGTGGAGAAGCTCCCGGAGGTGGTTCCTCCCTCCGGCGGGGTGCCGGGAAGAGGGCTCCTGGTGCTCCCGATCTTGGAAGCGCGACGGTGGCGGAACAGAGGAGAGATCACGAAAAAGGTTTGTCCCCGAGGGTTTCTCGTCACGGCGAATAAATAGGCGAAGGGGGGAAGCCAGAGGTGGACCAAGGGCCCCAGGCGCCCCCTGGCGCGGCCTAGGGGGTGGCCGAGCCAGGTGGCCGCCTGGGCCTCCCCTGGCCCCCCTCTGGCCCCACCTGGGCTTTTCTCGAAGCTTCCTATACGCTGATTTTTCCTATATTTTCCCGGAATTTTTCTGGCACTTTAAATAATGGTAAAAACTGAAATACAAAACAGCAGAAAACAAGAAATGGCACTAGGGTGCACTGAGTTAATAGGTTATTCCAAATATGATCAAAAGTGTATGGAAGTTCATCAATATCATAGCAATATCACACAAAAGAAGCATGGAGCAAGCAGAAATTATAGATACGTTTTGGACGTATCACCTAGTCACACGCTGCACCTTTATGGATGGAATCTCATCGAGTGGGCCCTAAGTATCTATCCATCACATGGATTGACAAATCCCGCTCTTGTAATAATACTCCTCAACATATCTCCATGGAATACCCAAGATACAACCGTTATGACCCGCATATTTCAGTCAGGTGGTGGGATGTAAGTCAAAGCATCCGAGTAGATAGCAATTATGCACGTACTCACGGTCAAAGGAACGGTCTACTACGTTCTGTAATTACAACACTGAACCTTCATAAGATTGATCATGCTGTAATGCTTGCTTTGGGTAATGTTCATCACGTCACTCATCCAGTGAGGTGACCTCATAGTTAAGAGACTTAATTGTCCATGATCGCGAAATCACGACCATCATGTTGACCATGAACTAGTTATTGATATAGAGGCTAACTAGGATCTTTTTCTATACCACACCTGTATCATTGTTTCACTGATACAGTTCTAGCACGGTATGAAACTGGTTATGAACTTGCTTAGATATATTGGAATACTCATATATTATTTGCCTCTAGAGCATATATCCAACAGTCTCCCACGTGCACTAGAGTGCTAATAATCTAGCCACATTTTCCCGATCATAACCATCTTATCACATAAGTGTTCATTGATCATGCATGCTCATGGAAGAGGTTTCGTCAACGAAACCGCACCAATTCAGATTCGTATGTTTCCTTTGCAACTGGTACAGGTCAACCCCTTTTGACATACCACTCGTTATCATATAATGGTTGGATATAAGTTTCGCGGGAGAGTGAGACTATTATTTCACAGTATCCTTCAGTGATCCTTTGGTTTAGTCTTCAGAAGACTTTATCCAGCGTCACATATATTGGGAAATACCGAAATACACTCAGCCAGAAGTCCAAACTTCTTACGCCAAACTTTTATCCAAACGTCTACTTTCTTAAGTAGTATTATGTTTGTAGTGCCGTGAATCTTGCTCACATTTCTGTCATGTCTTTGGTGATGTCTCTAATTCCATATATGCCCATAATATGGCTTGCAATTGTAATCTTGCATTACATTCAATTCTATTATCTTTCTATACTTTAGAGCATAGTCCTCAGTATTCCTCATATACTGAATTCATGGACTTTATTCAGATTCTGTGTTTTACTCCTAAAGCACACCGAAATCTGTTCTTCTTCCAAGAACTTTTGAGTCATTCTGTTGTTGGATTCACAATGCATGTTATATGGTAGAATCATATGTCAAAGTACATATGAGATCACATGTCCTAGTACATGGTGCATCTCTATTCTTCCATCAAGACATTGCTTGTGATATTTCGATTTCATCCATTATGTAATTTCTAGCTACAAGAACCTGTTTCTTGTCTAGAAGATTATTCCAACTTTTATTTGTTTCATCATACGTATCTATCACTATAGATTTCAACGTGTGATGTGTTTAGTACTTCATATAAAGGAAGATTCTTATAATCTTGCATTATATCTACCTTATGTTATATATATATATATATATAACATAATGCATATACGTGCATATGAGATGATTCTCCATATACATATATCATTCGCATGTCCATATATACATACACGTGATCATTCTCCACATATGTCATAACATGCATGTCTAAGATAATGATCATGCTCCCACTCAAATATATCCATCATATACTCATATATTTGTGGTTCAGCTTTCATCAAGTCATTGTATTGTTACTATGTCTAACATAATGAATATGCTCCCAAAGCTCCCACTCAGAAAATGCCCTCTGCATTCTAAGTTTCCGGAAGTCTTCAAAGATCCCACTCAGTTTCATGAAACTGCAGGCCCACTCAATATTTTGGTCATTACAAAATCACTTGATCAAATCAAGGTTGAGGGTTCCTGTCTTGAGGTACTATATTCCATTCATTTAACGAAACAAACTTTCATCATGCCTATTGAAATTCACTTGCAAATCCTAAGTTTGAACGAGACACAATTCCAGGCTATGGTCCACTGTAGTGTAAATGAAATATTTTATTGATTAAAGCATTCCTATGTTTCCGCAGTCAATCACCATTGAACTTTGGTCATAACCGTTTGATGAACCATAATTATGCCTTATACCCGTTACATTATTCTCAATAACTTTCCTGTTTGTGGAGAATATGAAATAGCCGATTTATGTCACAGAACGTGAGCCATCCTATATTTAACTCAATATTATTTCATTTCTCCTCGTGTTCTAGGCTACCATTATTCCTTTGCGTTTCAAGCAATGTTATTCCTTTTGTTTTATTAAGAAGACTCATGATTATTGTTCTGTACAGAACGTATTCATGACAATCTTCTAAATTCAACTAAGGCTTCAACACATATACCAGGATCAATCATCTATGGCATATCCTTTCTTTTACAGTGTTGTTACATCAGAACACACTTTCGTTGCAATACTCTGATATTCTGAAGGCAAGGTATTAGTAGCTCGGTCAAAGTTTCCATTATCTCCCATTGGATCCGTGTAGAGAAACTACTTCTCACACTACCAATTAAGCAATACAAGTTTTGCTATTCGGAGAGAATATGTAATTTCAATCGCTTGCTATTTTTATCACAAAGAAATTCTTTCTTTAATAAACCTTATAACACCATCAATTATGGAGCTATCTTGTCTCATTAGATTCAGGATGGTTTCCTATTCATGAAGTGGGTGTTTTAACTTAATGAATTAAACAACCTTGTTCGTTAATAATTTTAGTGCAAGGGGAAAGAACATTTAGACCATACTAAAGTTTAGTATGACTACGAATGGTTTAAGTAGTCTAGCACTTTAAACTTCCATCGTTATTTGTGGTACAACTTCCACAAGTCTCCCATTATGTCAATTTTAATACTTATCACTCAGATCATAGCTTAGTGATTTTTATCCGTATATTCTTACTTCACACTGTGATTCCTAAATCTCAGTTTTATGATCTCAATTGAATACAAGCTTTCAATTAATCATATGAAGTATTTAATGATAACTCATGTGCCCATTTAGTACATCATTTATGTATAATGATTGGCACAAGTTCTACTTGCTAGAACCTTGTCTTGGTCATATTTATTGCAGAGGTTCATAGATCGTGTATCTAATCCATCTCACGCAATCAAGTTATGACTTTCATTCGGTAATGAATACACAAGTTAATAGATCATACATTTAATGAATTCATCAGTTATGAAATCACTTTATGCAATCAAATCTTTGACTTGTTATAATCAACACAAATTTATCATTAAACATTGAATATTACTTGACAATAATAGCAGTATTATAAATTATTTCTATCATAACATAAATCAAGAGGTAATCAAAGTATAAGCACACTTTTATTCATAAAGATGGAACAACTGACTTGTCTCATTACATGAATAACTTTGTCTCGCGAGATTTATCTAATACTCTAAGTATCTCCTATGATAAATGTCTCGACGGAATCCATGCTAGCCATCAACTGACTTGATATCCATCAATCCTTGATTTCACCTCTTCCCGTCCATGCAACGACAGGTCCTGTTTTCATAAAACAGAATAAGTATTAGATACTCATTAACTGCAAGTGTTGTATAAGGGAACAAACATTTATAAAGTATATCAATTATATACCTTCTCCATCCACGACTTCTGCATCTTCGATAGGAGCAATGTCTATAGCCAAGAGATTAGTCATGAAGTTCTGGAGACTCATATTAGCTCCACTTCCGACATAGCTATGAACATAATCACCATAACTCGGAGGAAGCGAGTGCAATAACGTGTTTATTGAAAACTCTTCTGTGGTGGTTTTGTTCATTGTCCAATATTCATAGTCCTCCACCAGAGTCAGGTACATCTCATGCATCCTGTCTAAGTGATCATCAAGGCTTGTGTGTTCTTCCATCTTTGTAGATAGAAACTTGCTTTCTAACTCAAATCTGGCAACTCCGAACTCACGTATGAACATTGTCTTTAACGTGTCCATCATGTCATATGAGTCAGTTTCCTGAAACTGAATACCAAATCCTCTGACATGCTGAAAATCATGACATTCCTGACTACGGAGAACTTCTATCGGCGAGCATAATGATCAAGTATCTCCTGATCGCCAACATCGTCGTCTGGATGTTCTTCCACATGCATTTCTATTGTGAACAAGATGTTTGCTCTTTTGAGCGAAGTCCTAAGGCGTGAGTACTGGTCAGCAAAGTTTGACCCATCTACTCTAAGTCTTTAACCCTCCATTAATAAAGATAATTCACGTTGCTATAGTGCATTCATTTTCTACAAACATAATTGCAAGGAACACAATTAAGACTAGTTCACAACAATGAGTTCAGATAATCATATTATAAATGAGCTCGCACTAAAACAATCATGTAACGACCCGGTCCCAAAAGGAACCAAGTCTACTGTGCTTCTGTGCTATCCCTGGATCAGTATGCTAGCACACACAGTACTCGATGAAATACCATGAATCACATGTCAAAAAGTAACGTAAATACATGGTATTTATTACCTTATAGCTTTTGGGCTAGAATACACCGCGGAAATAAACAATACATAAGTGGAGTCCCATCAACACCAACGGCAAAGTTGAGTGTAGACATCGTAACCCTACATCGCATCACTTACTCGTCATATACAATCCTGCAACACCGAAGGTTACAGCCCAAAATGGGTCAGTACTTTGAATGTACGGCAAGTTACTCCCAAAAAAATATACAACAGACCTATCTTCTACATGCAATTTTGGCTGGTGGAAAAGCTCTAAGAGTTTCAGTTTGCATAAAGTTGATTTTGTCCTACTCAAAGATTATCATAACAGTACTAGAAAGCTCATAATATGATTGAATTGGTTTCTCCAAGTCAATCTATTCCCAAAGTTGATTAAACCCGATTGATTAATTAAATATGATGAGATCCGTCAACATTCCCACTTCTAGATGCTCAAAGTTGTCCGTAACCGGGGACATGGCTAATCATGATCAGTTTGTACACTCTGCAGAGGTTTGTGCACTTTTCCCCACAAGACTCGACCACCTCCTTTTTAGTTCGTCACACTACATGTTGTATGAGAACCGGAAGGTCGAGACATGGTCTTTTAGAAGAGTTTCCCTCACTCTGGCGGTGCCCATCCCACCTACTCATAACTACGTTCGTAGCACCACCTAGTAAGAGTCACTACAACTAATCAACCAAGCCAGAGCCCATAATAGCTTGTGGCTGCACACGTAAGCTTCTAGTTATGAAAAATATGATTGATCCCTTTAAGCCTGGGTGGCATTCCGCAGTGATTACTGGCCATCTCCAGGTCACTCAGGAAAATCCACTGGTTCCTCCAGGGTGCCCCCAACCATTCCACCCAGGTGGTTCATTAAGATTATCTTGGTCCTGTTTACTACTTAGTCACTCATACCTCATAATGGATCACTTCCCAATCCACATCTACTTAGCAAAGCAGTATAATTCTACACGGTGGCGACAATGATATAAGGTTCAGACCTACCTCAATGAACTACTGGGTGTAATAGCATAGCATAATATATAATCCTATCAATGCATAATATTTAAGTTGGACTACAATGCATATAAAAAATATAGGTAATACTGGAGCATGATCAAAAGAGTAACTTGCCTGGATCCTGACGATGAAATATTCTACTCGTAGTAATCTCTCCATCTCGTTACAATATATCTAACGGTAAAAGAGAAACACTTCAACACACAACTCAATCCAAAGTGAAGATCCAAATAAGATACAATTACAACATAAATATTTAGTTATTACTATTAATAAACTAATTACTATGGCATGGATAGGTTGAGATAGGATCAAGTTGGATTGGATGGAAATATGATGGAAATCATATATCCGAGGATTGTAAAATCAATTGGATATGTTGGAGGTTGATTATAAAATCAATTGGATGGAGAGTATGTCAAACTCGGTTGGTTTGTCCATATGCATATTTGAATAGGAAATCAATTCTTGTATTGGATTCAAAAAGATCCGATAGAAATCATGATGATCTTGTTGAGAAGATTGAATTTTTGTAGCCAAATTTATATAAAAAAGAGATATAACTAAATGAAAGTTGAAACAAAGGCTTGAGGTCAAATAAGGTTCTTATATAATGGAAAGAATGCGAGAAATGTCAACAATAGGGTATCAACATGATGAAAAGAATGTGACAAGTGTCCTAACATGAAGGTATGACACTTAGGATCAAATTTGGTCAAGGAAAGATTTCTAAATAAATTATAGAATGAGAGGAATAATAAATATACTCAAATTCACATAATAAATTTGAGTTAAATTTCGAATTAGCAAAAGTGAAATATTACTGGACCAAAATAAACTACATGTTCAAGGGAATCCGGGGATATGAAATTTGTCGAAATCCGACTTACGGGATAGAAGATATGAATTTCTGAAGTTTGACTATTTTTGCTAAAATGAATTACGGGATTAATAAAAAGGATGCAAAATGGCGAGTTCTGATAGGTCTGTACCCATTCGATTTTTACAAAATAAAATGATGAACAAAGAGGGGAGAAAGGCTCACCGGAGATCTCGCCGGAATTTTGGAAAAAGGTCGCGGGCGTCAATAAACAGCCGAACGGGATAGAGGATGATTTGGGATACTCGATGGACAAGGTTATAGCTCCATGTTCGCCTTCGGATAGCCGAGAAGTTCCACCGGAGTAAAGAAGAACGCATGAAGAGCACAATGACACGGACGGCGTGCTCCGGCCTTGCAATCGAGAGGAAAAATATGTCACAATGGTGCGCATCGGCAAGGGGAAGAAACTAGAGGAAGAAATATGGACTAGGTACCTTTCATGGCGACAAAAATCTTCAACGGAAGTGTGGATGCATCTTTACTCCGACGAGAAATTGCGCACGAAGGATAAGGCTTTGAAGAGGGACTTTATGCGTGGGGATGTGTGGTTCAAAAGGGGTCCTAGGGGCGGTATTTATAGGGTCATGGGAGGTCCATAGAATGAGAGTGGGTGAGGTTTTGGAATGGAGTTAATGGCATTCATGGAGAAAATTATGGACAATTAAAAGCATTAAAACGCGTGTTTGTTTCCATGAATGGATTCCTCATGAACTTGTCCACAATTTTTGTGTAGGTTCTGAAGTGAATCGGTCAAAAGAGTAGATGGGAGGAAAAGAGGAAGAGCTTCAGTTGCCATGGCCATTTGCTTCTGTGTTCACGTACACATGAACGAACGAGAGGAAGAAGACAACTCACTCGGGCTATGGGCCTTAGTGCAAAATTTGTCCCAAGATAAAGAAAAAGGAAAGAGAGATAGAGGGAAAAAATTAAATAGATGACCTCAGTCCAATTGACTTAGGAATCCTATTTTTATTATTTGGGTTAAACACTCTCAAATAAAATTGTATAGGCCAAATAAAACATAGAGAGTCTAGGAAAACTATATTTCCCTCTCAGAATACATTTTAGAAATAGATTTTTATAAAAAAAACTCATTAACGACATTATTAAAATTTTCCAATACTGTTTTTGGAGAAGTCATATTATCTCCTCTCATTTTATTTATTAAATTATTGGAAATATTTAAATATCTCTTAAACGTCAATATCCAATAAACTCCAAAATAAGAATTTGAGAATGAGTATGGGACCACAATAAATTTAAGAAAGTCATTTTATTCTCACTCGAAAATATTTAATTGTGGTTCGTACCAGATTTCAAAAGGACAAAAGAAAGAAAATCATTCTTTGAAATTTTGAATAAAGTTCACAACCAAAATTTTCATTATTGGATAAATGATTATCCAATTTTATTAAATGGTTTGTAAAGGTTTAAACAAAAACTCAAGGGAAATTTTTTCATTTACCCCAAAATCAAAACAATTCAATCAATATTATATTATTTATTAACACTAAGAAGTTTTAGTGATTACGTGATCCAAATTCACTGCCCGCCCTCGAATATCACACGGTCGACGGGTCAGTTTCAAAGGTAGACAATAACTTGTGCGATCACATTATCTGTATATTGTGACTCATGCTCGATCTTTCGATCTCTAGTATTCTGAGGCCATATCTGCATATGCTAGGCTCGCCAAATTAACCTCCATTTTATATGCTGCTCAGCAAGGCCATATTTGCATATGCTAGGCTTGCCGAACCCAACCTCATGCGAACGCCGTTTAATATGTGTGACACCCGATATGTACGGAATGTCGGCCATATGGGAGATCCTTCGAGGTGGTGCACACTTTGGTAGAATACTTGTGTTTGGCTTTGTTAAGGGATCATCTTATCACATGCTACCGTCGTGTAATCTATACTAGCAGGTTTTAAGATGTCTAAGCTATGGCAACACTAAGTCTACAGTGTCTCCATTTGAGTTTGTATGTCATGATGACGTTTACTACTTACTAGTAACATATAGCAAAGCTATCACTACATCACAATCAAACAAACGATAGCCCCCACTTAGCAATACAAAGTTTAGACGATCTAGTTGTATATTGCAAGTTTTACGTGGCTGCTAGGGATTTCATAGTTAAACATGTTTTAACCTACGAGTCAACCACAACGTCAACCATACGATTGTCTCTATTACACCCCGCACGGGGCCCTCCGTTGCAAATGCCACATCCGCTAAAGTAGAGAGACAGACACCCCCAGAGCCACTTTATACGGTACAAGCCGTATGTCAAGCGTGGAACCAGTCTTGCGTAAGCGTACGCGTAAGGTCGGCCGGGGGCCGCTTCATAAAATGATGCCGCAGATGTGAACAATCAACGCCCACATCCCCGATGTGTTCTATCCGTACAGTAATACTAAGCATAGACCTAGCTCATGATACCACTGTAGGGGTGCGCAGCGGAAAACACAAATTTTTCCTAACTAGCATTTCCCATAACCCAAGATCTAGCTAGCCGTATTACCGTAACGGAAAGGAGTGCGGAATAACATACCTCGGGGTGTAGTCCATTGTGCGGGAAACATTCCCGCAAACGTGGTTGATGTAGTCGATCAAGGTTCACAACCCCCTGGCTGTGTTGAGCACCCGGATGGGTGTAGTCCCACACGTGTAGCACCTCATAGTACTCACACACGTACGAGACTCGATGACGACCTCCGATCTCTGATCTAGCGAAGGTGGCGGAAGTAGACCTCCGGACGGAGCTTCGGCAGCACGACGACCTCCATGTAGAAGAGATGCCTCAATCCCACTATATGCCCCAAACAAGGGGGCCCACCGTGGAAGAGACGAGGAAGGGGAGAAGACCAGAGAAAATCAGTCTCAATTCGGAGTAATATTTATTTTCTCACGAATTCGGAGTAATGTTTTAATTATTAAATCAATTAATTAATAACTAAAACATATTATTCCTTCTCCCGATGCTCTGGAACACCTTCCGGCTCACTCCGAAACTCCTTCGGGTCAACACAGAACTTTTCCGGTGCTGCTTCCTTTATTCTCTGGTAACTCCGATAGTTCCGAAAAGGTCTCCGATTTCATCGAGCCCTTAAGTGTGTTACCCTACGGTCCGATAGCACTCCAGTCATGACCGAGATGAGGCTACGGTAAATGATCATCAACGGTACCTGGATGCCCATAATGACCCCTGTGCATTCCGGATATCAATACAGATTGGACCTTACGTCGTATAGCATTCCCTTTGTCAGCGATACTGGATTGTTTACGAGATTCGATCAATGACATCCTATGTTTGGTTCAACCTCGTTCTGACCAAATCCTTATTCACTCGTTCCCGTGATATTCATCCCCGTGACCTAGTCACACGCTGCAGCTTTATGGATGGAATCTCACCGAGTGGGCCCTGAGTATCTATCCATCACATGGATTGACAAGTCCCGCTCTTGTAACAATACTCCTCAACATATCTCCACGGAATACCCAAGATACAACCGTTACGACCCACATATTTCAGTCCGGTGGTGAGATGTAAGTCAAAGCATTCGAGTAGATAGAAATTATGCACGTACTCACGGTCAAAGGAACGCTCTACTACGTTTTGTAATTACAGCACTGAACGTTCATAAGATTGATCATGCTGTAATGCTTGCTTTGGGTAATGTTCATCACGTCACTCATCCAGTGAGGTGACCTCATAGTCAAGAGACTTAATTGTCCATGATCGCGAAACCACGACCATCATGTTGACCACGAACTAGTTATTGATATGGAGGCTAACTAGGAACTCTGGGGTTTTCTATACCACACCTGTATCATTGTTTCACTGATACAGTTCTAGCACGGTATGAAACTGGTTATGAACTTGCTTATATATATTGGAATAATCATATATTATTTGCCTCTAGTGCATATATCCAACATTTATGCGACTCGGTCATGCGTCAAATACACGCATACCGCCTCATGGGGAGTACAACATAAAAACGCCTTTATGCGACTCGGTCATGCGTCAATACACGCATACTGACTCATGAAGACTACAATATGAAAAACGTCTTTATATGACTTGGCCTTGCGTCAAGACATACCATCCGACTCATAAAGGACACACTTCGAAAAACAAATTTCTTGTGTAAACCGACTAAAATGCAAAACTATGTTTGCTGGTTCAGAAGAATTTTTTTCAAAAAATCCGGCAAAGCGCCAAATATATGTTTACTGGCTCATGCCGAGAACTACAAACTGACAAATATTTCCAAAATATTCGGCATAAACACACCAATTCTTGGAAAGAAAACATTCAAAAGATGGCTCATACGAGCCATACCGGGTAACAAAACCTCGGATCACAAAAAAAAATCTCCTCAAAGGGAAAACCATATCATCATTGGCATACCACAAGCAATTTCAAATGCCAGTCGGCATAAAAGTATTGACCACATGCTGGCCACAAGAGACAAGTATCTCAAAATATTACAAACTTGGCTTTTTCAATCCATACCAAATTAACTTAAGAGCTTTTTATAAGCGACTCGGACAACTACGCCTTGTCACCGGTTTGACCTTGAGAAGAAGACCCGGCCGCACCTGCAGATGATAGAAGTTTATTACAAACCTCTACCAAGTCTATATCACAGAAGACGACCATCTTCAGATCATCATCTTCCGCACCTGGAGCCGGCTCGGTGCCCGCTGATACGTCCAAAACGTATCTATAATTTTTGCTTGCTCCATGTCTCTTTTGTGTGATATTGCTATGATATTGATGAACTTCCATACAATTTTGATCATATTTGGACCAACCTATTAACTCAGTGCATCCCAGTGCCAGTTCCTGTTTTCTGCTGTTTTTCTATTTCAGGTTCCCCCCATATAAAAAGTGCTCCAAAAATTCGGGAAAAATCCAATAAAAAATCAGCGCGCAGGAAGCTTCAGGAATCACCGAGGGGGGGGGGGGGGGCAGAGGGGACCTGTCGTCGATATGTGACGACAGACTCCATGGGGATGGCTAAAATGAGGGGAAGAAAATGGAAGAAGATATCGATGGTGCCGGAATCGGGTTGGGCACAAACATGGTGAAGGACACCACGATGTACCCAGGTTCGGGGCTCTCCGGAGAGATAACACCCCTACTCCTGCTCGTCTCTTCTATATCAATGAACTGGACTACAATAACTGCTTATCTATCTTCTCAGGGGAAGGTGAGCGCCGCCGTGGGAAAGGCTCTTTCCTGCTTCCCTGAGGACTAACTATTACAAGTGAACGAACTGAGGAGGTTGGGAGTAAATGGAGCTAAAATGAGTGGATCGTCCCTCACGCAGGAGGGGTACCAGGGCTCTTATAGTATGAGCCCGGGGTACATCGGTAACTTCACTGCCGATTGGGCCCAGCCGTCATCCTCTAATCGGCTGGGTCCCACCGTCTGCCTCTCTCCGGGTGATCCAGACCCTACGAGCGGCGGCCCATGTTGTAGACTTATAGGTCAGGATGATGAACAGTGAGGCTAGGAGGTGCGGTCTTGTTGGCCTGTCCGCGGAATCGGCGGAGAGGTC
The DNA here is from genome assembly GCA_950022295.1 of Bromus sterilis. Taxonomy (NCBI): domain Eukaryota; kingdom Viridiplantae; phylum Streptophyta; class Magnoliopsida; order Poales; family Poaceae; genus Bromus; species Bromus sterilis. The sequence goes on from OX465596.1 coordinate 344,048,159, forward strand.
GACATCGTATCTTGCCAGATCTTCGATGTGACCTGTGTAAGAGCAAGTTTTGCCTCCGAAGGTTTTGGACATTGTTGGACAAAGAAGAAGTGGAACTAATATTGTTTTCGAGTATAAACAGATACTTAGGTTCCGAAAGAATGGAGTTTGCAAGTAGAAGGTCAAAGGACAACTCACTGCAGCAGAGCTGCAGTCATCTACCGAAACCTTTGAAGGAAGACGACCCCTAAAATGTAGTCGAAGAAAAAGTCTCTCTCGAGTAAAAGCGCAACGAGGAGAAAGCTGAAGCTGGTCAAAGACTTAGTCTTTTTACTAGTTTCTCTTTATTTTTCTTGAGTCGTAGGAAAAACCGTACTATCAAGAGGGGTTTGCTAGTTGAGATCTTAGTCGAAGTGAATTTTCTCTGCTCAACCAAAACCCACTAAAGCCTACCAAGAGAAATATTACTGAGTCGAGTGAATAGCTCGAAGGAAAAGTCATCGCACTTCGTGCCTTCGAGAGAGAACTCGTTCGGTAAGTCAGCTTACTTGTTCCTCAAGTAAAGTTGCGCAGTGATTGGAATCCGACCGTTGTGGACACGCGTCAAGCGGTTGCATCGGGTCACTTCAGTCATTTTACCCATCGGGATCGCCAACTATTAATACCCCGCACCTACCCGCCATTTTGGGGTGGCTGCTCCACTTAAGATTCTGAGACAGAAGTCTGTGAGCATCCCAAGAGAGATTCATCGAGAGAAAACCAAAATCCCAAGTCTGAGCTGAGTTGAGCTATTCACTATGACTTAGGTTGAGATTAGCCGATCTTTTTTATCTTGGAGAACTGCAAGTCTCCTAGACGGTTAGGCGTCGCCTGTCAAGCAGTCGAAGAGTAATTGTCGCTGCTGAAGGAAGTTTGTAAAGGTCTCGGAGATGTCCTGAATCATCTACCACGAGTGAAAACTGGACAAGCTCGAGGAGTTTGTTGCAGTGGAGAATAGGACGGAGAGAGTTTTGCTCCAGGTGTTCAATCACCAGTCCCTCCAACCAGACGTAGCACTTTGCAGAGTGTGAACTGGTTTACCAAACATCGTCGTGTCAGGCTCGTTTTCTTTCATGCGTTTACATTAAGTATTTACTCGTTGCCTGTTTGTCTTCGATGTTTTCCTTCGCTCCAAATCCTTTCGAACCATGCATTACTTTCGACATTGTATTTCCTTCGAGATGCCTTAGTCCTTCGCAGTTTGCATGAATTCCTTCTAAGTTCCTTAGAATTTTTAGAAGTGATCATTCACCCCCTCCCCCTCTGATCATTCTTGAGCTTTCAATTGGTATCAGAGCTAGGCACTCCCTACGCTCTGCGTATTTTGGTCTAACAACCTGGAGTGTTGTCAAGAATGTCGTTTGCAGCTGTTCGCTCGGGGGAACCAATCCCTATCTTCAATGGGAAGGACTATCCCTATTGGAAGGACAAAATGAAGAGGAATATCATGGCTATCAACTCTGCCGCTTGGGAAGTTGTCAAGAATGGTGTAACTGCCAAAGACACAAATGCCATCACTCCTGAAGAGGCAAAGAAGATAGAGCTAGATACTGAAGTCTGGGTCTTCATAACAAATCATCTGATTCCAGAGAAATACCATGAGGTCAAGAATATTCCTTCGGCCAAAGGTGTGTGGGATTATCTCGAGAAGATTGGTGAAGGTGTCTCTACTCAGAAAGATGCTCGTATTGACACCCTTCGAAGCAAGTTCTATCGTTTCAAGAGGCACGAGGGAGAAAAAGTTAGCTCCATATACAGCAGACTCACTGCGCTGTCAAATGAACTGATTTCCCTCGGTGCCGAAGACATTACCAATCGGATTATTGTCATAACTTTGCTCCGTTCCCTTGATGATTCTTTCGATCACATTGTGCTGATGATTAAGGAAAGGACTGACTTCAAGGATCTAGTTGCCGCTGATATTCTCGAGAGACTTAATACCTTCAAGATGGAAGAAGATGAAAAACGAGATATTAATGGGACACAAAGAAAATCTCATGCACTGAAGGCCAGAGCTTCACATCACTCCTCTCCTGAAGCTAGTTCTGAATCGGGTTGTGCCTCAGATGACCCCGAGAACATTGGAAAAGATCTGGCACTGATAATGAGAAGATTCAATCGCTTTCAGAGAAGGAACTCCTCTTCACCGAAGAAAAACTACTCTTCAAGACATTCAAGCAATTCATCACAGCATTGATCATCATCCAGAAACTCATCAGTGAAAGATAACTGTTGCTACAAGTGCAAGAAGCCAGGTCACTTCATTGCTGATTGTCCTCTCTGGGAAATTGAACATAGATCAAAGCATTCTCACAGCAATTCTTCAAGCAAGTCTCATAGATCGAGCAAAAACTATGAGTCGAAGAGATATGATTCCAAGTCCAGAAAAGACAAGAAATACGGTTCTGATGATGACAAGAAGAAGAAGTATCACAAGCATCGAGAGGATTCTTCCTCGAAATCACATTCCCCTCGACGAAAGAATTCCCCTCGTGCCAAAGCCTATCTGGGTAAAGAGATGAACTCTGAAGATGAAGCATCCGGTTTCGAAGCTGAATCAAACCCAAGATCTGGTTCTGGTTCTGGTTCTGAATCTGATGGTGTTGCTGGTTTAGCATTTGCTTCGAGCAAGACTTCAAGTTCATTTTTCACCAACCAAAGCAGCGAAGATGAATCTCCAGCTTACTGCTTCATGGCCAAGGCTAAGGTATCCTCATCTAAGAATTCCTACGATACTTCTGATGGATCTGCTTATGAAAGTAACTCTAGGATAAGCTATGCCAAACTTGCCAAAATTGCTTCTTTCCAACAAGATGAGCTAGATTCTCTAAGTGAAACTATTCAAAAATCTGAGACGTTGTTGATCGATGAGATTGAGAAGGGTCAAACTTTGACAAATGAGCATGCTGCTCTGAAGGAAAAGTATGACGAACTTTCCTCTTGTCATGATCTTCTCTCAGTGGACTACGAGAAGCTAACCTATGAATTCCTTCAAAGGAAAATGGCTCTCGAGAAACTGAGAGAGGCGAATGAAGAGTTGGAAAATGTCAATCTCACGCTCATGACTCAACAAGCCTCAGAAGCTAAAAATGAATCTACTTCACCTTGCTTAACCTGTTTGGAACAAAGTAAAATTGAGTCTATTTCTGAGAGATCGAAAGGGAAGCAACCTATTGTTATTGATGATGCTAACCCCTCGAATGAGGAAACCATTACCGAGGAACTCCTCAGGTTGAAAAATTTATTTGAAACAGGCATGTTCAAAAGTGTGCAGGGACACCAGTACCTATGTGATATCCTACGAAAGGCACTTCTTCACAGGAATCCCCGAAACGAAGGAGTTGGCTTCGAAAGGAAAATCAATCCTGATGGAACCTACTGGGAACCCGAGCAGTATCCTAAAACTGTCTGGGTTCTTGCGAAAGAAAAGCCCATTGATATTGCTAACCTTTCAGGTTTCAGTTGCAAAATTGACAAAGCTATTGTTGATGAATCACTTGATTCTGACTACAAGCTTGTCAAAGATCAGGAAGGAAAGGTGTCAGCTGAATTCGTTGGTACTCCGAAGAATGGTTTCTATAAGCGACAGATTTGGGTTCGCAAATCTCTCGTAGAAAAACTGCCCCCTAACCATTCTATGCAGGGAAAATCCTCGGTACCACCGAATCACTACTATTCTCTCGAGGATAGAAATGAACCCTTGGTGCCTGCTTCAAATGTTCCCTAGAAGGAATACTATCGTATCGATAGAAATGTTTATCTTCATCGTAACAATAACACCAAATAGAAGACTTGGGCATGCAGGAATGAAAAACCTTCAAACTCTTATCTCGAAGAAGAACATCGTTGGAATTGATAATGTTAAATTCGATAAAGATCGTCTATGCAGTGCCTGTGAAGCAGGAAAGATTGCCAAGAAACATCACTCAGCAAAAACTATAATGACCACTACTCGTCCTCTTGAATTACTTCATATGGATTTATTCGGTCCTCAAAATTATGCTAGTCTTGGAGGTAACAAGTATGGTCTGGTTATTGTTGATGATTTCTCTCGATATACTTGGGTTTTCTTTCTAGATGACAAGAGCAAGGTTGTTGAAATCTTCAAAACCTTCGCAAAGAGAGCTCAGACTGAATATGAATTATCTCTCAAGCATATCAGGAGTGACAATGGTACAGAATTAAAAAACACTCATATCGAAGATTTTCTTGATGAATATGGCTTTACTCATGAATTCTCGGCTGCTTATACACCGCAACAAAATGGTGTGGTCGAGAGAAAGAATCGAACACTTATTGAAATGGCCAGAACAATGCTTGCTGAATACAAGACTCCTATCAGGTTCTGGGCCGAAGCAATCAATACTGCATGTCATATCATCAACAAGGTTTGTCTGCACAAGTTTCTGAAGAAAACCTCACATGAACTTATTACTGGTAAAAAGCCAAATGTTTAATATCTCAGGGTTTTTGGTGCTCTATGTTATATCAGAGATATGAATCACAGCTCCAAGTTTTCCCCAAAGGCTCACGAAGGTTTTCTCCTAGGTTATGGTTCGAATTCTCACACTTACAGAGTTTACAACTCACATCTTGGCAAAGTTGTAGAAACTGTAAATGTTCGATTTGATGAAACTAACGGCTCTCAAAAAGAGCAATTAACTCTTAACCTGGATAAACCACCTTTGGATGAAGTTATCAGGTACATGGCTATTGGAGATATTCGACCTGTCGAAGGAAATGCACGTCAAGCAAACAAGGATGATGATGGTCCAATGTTCCCACACATAGCCCGGGGCGCTGGAGATCAACATCCTGAAGCAAATGATGTACAGGTTGAAGGAGAACACGTAAACGAAGAAAATGTCCAACCCGAAGGAGAAGCTGAACCCGAAGGAGAAGCTGAGCCCGAAGGACAAGCTGATCCCAAAGGCCAAGCTGATCCTGAAGGACAACCGAATCCACAAGATGTTGATGGAGTTCTACCTCGTGTTCGAAGAAGAGTGGACGTCGACTCAATTCTCGAAGAGATTAGTTTACCAGGTCGTCCCACCACTCGTTCTCGTACTCGATTAGCTAACTTCTGTGGAAATTTCTCGTTTGTATCCATGCTAGAACCATCAAAATTTGATGAAGCCATGAAGGACTCAGACTGGATGACTGCAATGCTCGAAGAACTTAATCAGTTCGAGAGAAATAAAGTCTGGTCCCTTGTTGATAGACCTGATCCCAAGAAGCATAATATCATTGGTACGAAGTGGATTTTTCGCAACAAGCAAGATGAAGATGGCATTGTGGTAAGGAATAAAGCTCGAATGGTTGCTCAAGGCTACACCCAAATCGAAGGTATTGATTTCGGTGAGACTTATGCTCCAGTTGCTCGACTTGAATCCATTCGTGTCATGCTTGCTTTTGCCAATTACAATGGTATATTGCTATATCAAATGGATGTCAAAAGTCCATTTCTTAACGGTGAAATCGAAGAAGAAGTATATGTTATGCAGCCACCAGGTTTTGAAGACCCAAAGAATCCTGATAAGGTGTACAGGTTGCACAAGGCCCTATATGGGTTAAAGAAAGCTCCTCGTGCTTGGTATGAAACACTGAAGGATTTTCTTCTGAAGAAGGGCTTCAAACCAGGAACAACTGATCCGACTCTTTTTACTCGTGCATACAAAAATGATCTTTTTGTGTGTCAAATTTATGTCGATGATATTATATTTGGCTGTAGTAACCCTGATATTAGCGAAGAATTTGCTCGTATGATGTCGAAGAAATATGAAATGTCTATGATGGGTGAATTGAAGTTCTTTCTCGAGCTTCAAATCCGTCAACAGAAGAATGGGACTTTCATCTCTCAAGAGAAGTATCTCAGAGATTGCCTGAAGAAGTTCGATCTTGTCAGTTGCAAAACTATCAAGACTCCTATGCCTACGAATGTTCATCTAGATGCAGATGAGAAGGGCAAACCTTTCGATCAGAAGAAATATCGCTCGATGATCGGTTCGCTTCTTTATCTTTGTGCATCCAGACCTGACATTATGCTTTCAGTTTGTATGTGTGCTCGTTTTCAGGCAAACCCGAAAGAATCACATCATATTGCTGTCAGGCGAATTCTTCGATATCTGGCTCACACACCATCTTTGGGACTTTGGTATCCCAAGGGTGCCCAGTTTGATCTCGTTGGATATTTTGACTCTGACTGGGCTGGTGATCGAGTCGACAGGAAATCTACCTCAGGCACATGTCATTTTCTCGGTAGATCTCTTGTCTGTTGGGCTTTGAAGAAGCAGAATTGCGTATCTATTTCTACGGCTGAAGCCGAGTATATTGCTGCCGGTTCATGCTACACTCAGATTCTGTGGCTCAAGAAAATGCTGAAAGATTATGGTATTCTTGTGAAGAAAATTCCATTGCTATGTGATAACGAGAGTGCTATCAAGATTGCCCATAACCCTGTGCAACACTCTCGAACGAAGCATATTGACATTCGTCATCATTTTCTTCGAGATCACGTTCAGCGAGAAGATATAGTTATCAGCCATGTTCGCACCGAAGATCAATTGGCTGATATCTTTACGAAGCCCTTGGATGAGAAAAGGTTCTGTGCACTAAGGTGTGAGTTAAACATATTGGACTCACGCAATGTGCAGTAAGATCATAACTATCGGTACAATGTATTATATGTTTTCTTTCCATGTTGTTTACTTACGTTAATTTTCTATCGCGTTTCTTTTTCGTTTGTTTTTGTTCGTTTGGTGTTGTCCTATACACTTACCACTCCGAGTTTTATCACTGTTTTCCCCTCGGATTGATTAAGCATCGGACCCTGTTTTCCCTCTATTCTAACCCTAAACCCCATCTGTGCTTTTCTCTCGTGAACATGTATATATGTACTCGATCAAGATTCCCTTCGAATGTCATTGATTCCGAAGGTAAATCTATCGAACTTTTATCTACTTTTATACTCGATGTTCGATGAGTTTGGTCTTGGACGTGGAGCAACTTTCCTTCGGTTCGTTGGGACTTTCCCGCGATTACCGCCACAAAATCCGTCCGTTGAATGCGGAGAGACGCGAAATCTGCGCCGTTGGATCAGATCTGACAGTTATGTCAGACCACCCCTCCCTATAAATACTGATCCACGCCACCGGCTCAGACATCGCAATTTCCTCGACTACGTCTCTCTGCTCCCGAAGTCCTCTCTCGCGCGCCGCCGTGCTGCTCGTCGCCGTTGACTCCCTCGCCGCTTTGCTGCTGGAAGGAAGCCGCCGGAGACCTTCTCGTCGACGAGGAACTTCATCCGCGTCGCCGTAGTCACCGTACATCACCAAGTTAGGGTATGCACGGCTCTAAGACTCGATTCCAATCTTTGCTATTCATCGAGTCCTAGATTTGTTCTTGATTTTCTCTCTGTTTCTTAGGTCTGTTTGATCTGTTTGGATCATTGAAACTTGGGAAATCAGTTTCTAGCGTTTTCTGTCGATTCCCATCTGCGCTAGGTAAGAAATCCCTCGGATTCTCTCACTTTAGCAATTTCCTCAGAAACGTATTGATAGACTTGTGTTGTGAAATTCGTTCATACAGGTTCTTCGTTAGATTTGCACCCGATGGAAATCTAGCCTAGCACTTGCTTGAAAAATTTGCTGCAAGACATGCTTATTGATATGCTTACTGCACTCAAAATAATTTTCCTCGAAAACCGCTGGTACTTGTTCGCAACTCTCCTATATTCCCTCGTACCTATCCTTTTCGCAGGAAAATGTCTGGGATCGACGGAAATGTCAGAGCACCCAAGCGTGTAGGAGGCCGAACAAGAATCACCAACAATTCTGAAGGATTATCAGAGGAATTGATCATCGAAAAGAAGTTAAGAACGCCTGAAGGTTCTGAGGATGAACGTACGAGAGAAAACCGTCTGCAAGAGATTCGAAGACTGCAAGCGCTTCGTTGGTATGAGTACAAGTCTCTTATGCCACGCTGGGAGAGGCTGTTTGCCATGAAAAATCCTTGGTCTGATGTCAAAGCTTTAAGGCCAAAGTGGACGAAAGATAATCGACCACCTCCTCCAGCTGATGCTCATCCATCCTCTCTGAAAACTCCTGCCGATTTTCAAGAGCTGGTTGATGCTCGGGAAGCGTGAGCACAGAAAAGAAAAGAAGCCAAAGCTAAAAAGGAGGCTGCTGCTGCTGAGGGTACCGTGGATGTTGGCCCTAGTGCCAAATCGAAGGCTGGCAAGAAATCAGCCAAACGAAAGAAAAAGGTGGTAATTGTCTCGCCACCTGATGCGAGCTCCGATGAAGAAGTCAATTCAGATGATCAAGACCCTGGTACAGAGGCTGATGTCGAGGACATTCCTCTGAAGAAGAAGCCGAGAAGTAAAGGCATTAGGATCCAGGAGCCAGCCTCACAGGCTCCTCGAGCAAATATTGACTTGACCAACTTGGTCACTGATCCGCCCATTTCATCTGCTCCTCCAGTTCAAGCTCGCCAACAAAAACCTTCGACTAAATCGAAGGGAAAACAAGCTCAAGTTGCTGAGGATGATGAAACTCTAGTTCAACGTAGAGAAAGGCTGGCAAAGAAAAAAGAGCAAGAAGCAAAGGACTTGACAAATTCCAAGCTCCTGAACTTTCACAGCCAGCCCGAGCATAAAAAGGCCCAAGTTTCTCAACAACTAGGCATTTTACATTTGGTCAGTGAAAAGTATCGTCGACAAATTGTTGAAGGCAAAATTCCTGTTGCACCGAAAGAAAAGGTCGTGGCCCCAGCGCCACCGAGAAAGTTGTGACTCCCACAGTCACGAAGGAAAAGGTTGCAGCCACAAGTGCTGCGAAGAAAAATGCTGAGGCCCCAAGTGCCTCGAAGGATAAAGCTGTGGCCCCTAATGCCGTCACCAAACCCATTGCTACTGCCAAGGCCACCAAGGAGGCCAAGAAGAAAGCCAAGGAGGCTAGGCAAAAAGCTCAAGCTGTTCCAGTTCCTCGAGCCGCACCAGCTCCAGCTCCTGCACCTGCACCTGCTGCACCTGTTGTTTCCGGCCCTCGTGCCGATGAAGAGAGTTCAAACGAAGGAGATTCTGCTGCCCATGCTCCTTGGGATGCTGCCAATATTTCTCATATCCTCTGGAAGATGGCTACCACTCCGAGCAAAGTCATTGCCGAGGATGATGTCCCTGCTGAAATCCAAGAGCATGTTGGTCGATACATGATTCGCTGGGAAGGGTATATAGCCCAGGATCGCAAGGACAAGGAGCAAGTGAATTTTTACTCTAGACAACTTCAAGAAGAAATCGAGGACATTGAGTCTCGAAAGTTTTTCAAATCCAAGATTGCCACCGCTGAAGCATCCAGATGGGCTCAGAAGGAAAACTTGACCGCTGTGTATGAAAAGGTTCGACAAATTGTGTCGGCCGTATGCAAAGAGCACAATGATGCCCTGTACAAGAGACAATCTCGTAAGAGAAAGTCTGCTGCCCAACCTCTGCACGTGGGACGCTAGAGATCGAGAAGAATGCAAAGAAGGCCAAGTCTACCGAGGTCGTTGCTGCATCAGCACGACAAGAAACTGCACCAACCCCCACCAAGGAACCAACTCCTCCTCGTGAGAAAACTCCACCTCCACCTCGTCAAGCCACACCTCCACCTCGCCAACAAACACCTCCACCTCGTCAACCATCACCACCAAAAGCCTCGTCGCCACCACCAAAACCATCATCACCACCGAACATTATTCCATCAACCACCCCAGCCATCGAGACCCAAGCCCAAGCAGAGACCGAGCAACTTGCTCAGGTCGAGCAAGAACCTCAAGCCCCCATCTCCTCTGCTCAAAAAGATTATTCCTCAGCCCACACTCTGCATGAAGGAGAAGATGCTGATGTTGATATCATGACAGTTTCCTCTCGTCAAGATGTTATCGAAGGACATAGTTTTGGAGATGACGGTTCAAGTGACAGTTCTTCCTCCTCCTCATCAAGTTCCTCCAACGAAGAAATGGTTGATGCTTTCGCACAACTAGACGAAGATTTGGAGGCCATGGAAAATGAAGAGGCCGCTCAGAATGCTTATACCGACGAAGGAGTTGCCGTCGAAGCGCAGGCCGAGGACAATGCTCCTGCAGCCATCCCAGCTCAGGACATTGTAAACATTCCATCTTCAATTCCTTGTCCTGCTGAGCCTGTTTACCAGATGCCGGACAATGCTGCCGAAGTTTTTCCTGTTGATGAGCTGCTCCATTCTGCTCATCCGAGAGAAATGCTGCCCCTGTTCCGCTCAGATGTTCCTCGAGGAGGCCCCATCTTCAAAAGGCGCGAACACAAGCCTTTTTTCTTCGAGACCAATCCCTACGAGAAGCCCAGAAGTGCATATTCTCTTCGGTTTTGGACCCAAGAGCAAGCCATCTATTATACTCGTGTGCTGTACAACAAGGCTACAGTATTGCAACATCAATACCTCGATATGCCTTCGGTGTACTCCACTTCATGTTTCGAGAATGTTGCCGAAACAATTGATGGTCTGCATGCTCACAAGATGTTTGCTCTCGATTGTGGCTACAATCCCGAGCTTATCAAGCAATTTTATGCAACGCTCTATGTCACTGGTGATCCCGAAAACTCAAAGACGTGGAAATTTGATTATATGATTCAAGGCCAAGTATTTCATATGACTGTCAATCAATTTCTGGCCATCATTAATTTACCTCGGTTCGAAGGATTACCACACAAGATTCATGACTTACCTGCTCCAACTCCTACTGAATTTTCAACGATAATGAATCCAGATGTCGTAGGAGATAACTATCCGACTGAGCCGAAGCCAAGACACTTAGTTTTTGAAGCAAAGGCATGGTTTTATATTCTTTCGAAGACTTTGATGCCAATGCTCGATGTGCACGATGATTTTCCTATTCCCAATGACGTACAACTTTCTCTGTTGAAGTTAGTCCATGGTCACCCTTTCGATTTTGAAGACTACTTCATCAGAACTTTGGTGTCTTGTGCTGATGATCACAATTCCCAGAAGCCGTATGCACCATGGCTGATGGCTATCTGCAATTACTCTCGGGACGTGCCATTCCCCGTGTCTATTTTCCCAAAGATTTTCACTCCACCTGTTAGGGAAGTGTTGCAGATTGTTGCTCGACCCAACGATCAATATGCCGAGCACACTGGCATCCGCGCACATTTGACTGAGCGTAATGTTCGCTCGAAGTTTATCAAGCCAGTGCATCACATGGAAGTTTCCCTTCGATCCCAGCAAATTCTTCAACATCACATCGACCAAGATTTCATTCAGAAGCAAGCTTTGATGGACGAGATTAATCATTTGCGCAATATTACCATGAACAACAATCAAATGTTGCGTGAATGTCTTCGTCGAGATTGGAAAGGTCTGCGGAAATTCAATTCCCTCGGTCAACTTCAACGATGTGGCTTCGAAGAATATCCTCCCCATCTGACCAGGAATTGGACTAATGATGATCGCGTAGATCGCTCGGATACCAATATCCCTCGGTTGCCGAAGAATAGAGATGTACTCAGTGTTGATGACTATTACCACATCACTTTGGACACCTTCTCCTCCGACTCCGAAAAAGATGAAGCCCCTCGACGTCCAGAAAGAGTTTATACTCCACACCCTCGAAGCCCTAGGACCCCTCCGGAATCGCAGCTAGAATCTTCTGGAGATCAACACTCCTTCCGCACGAAGATCACTCCTCCAGGCGCTCTCCCAATTCTTCGTGCTCCAACGCTCGCCGAATCCTCTCGTCGTCGCCGGAACTGCCACAGCGAGTAGGGATTTCTTTCGACCCTATTCTCTCGACTTTTTGTACGTTGTGACAAAAAGGGGGAGATGTAGTGGCATCGAAGAAATTAGTTTGCCTACGGGGTTAAGGGATTTGCCTTTCATTCGATAAACTTTTGAACTTTGAGGTTTTCTGAGTAGTTTCAACAAACTTTCGATTCATATTCGATCTGGTTGTAACTAAATCTAAGTAGGACTGTGAACTGCTACTCTTTTTCGTAAGATATCCATCTGCTGCTTGCGATACTTAACCCTTTTGCAGGAAGATATCTTTCATATAAGTTCACAGGTCATTCGAGGAGATTGCATGTTTCTCATTGGATATTATCTGGAATGCAATTTCACTCGCTAAGATTATTGATGTTTTTCCCTCGACTCTACTTGTCAAATATGCACTTCACAGGAAACTCTTATCTTCCGTGCATACATCAAGGGGGGGGGGGTATTTCATCGATCTTAGCACTGGTTTATCATCGAAAACTCAAAAAATTTTCAATTATTTATCGATGCCTGTTTTGTCAACAATCGTCCAAAAAGGGGGAGATTGTAAGAGCAAGTTTTGCCCCCGAAGGTTTTGGACATTGTTTGACAAAGCAGAAGTGGAACTAATATTGTTTTCGAGTATAAACAGATACTTAGGTTCCAAAATAATGGAGTTTGCAAGTAGAAGGTCGAAGGACAACTCACTGCAGCAGAGCTGCAGTCATCTACCGAAACCTTTGAAGGAAGACGATCCCTAAAAATGTAGTCGAAGAAAAAGTCTCTCTCGAGTAAAAGCGCAACGAGGAGAAAGATGAAGCTGGTCGAAGACTTAGTCTTTTTACTAGTTTCTCTTTATTTTTCTTGAGTCGTAGGAAAAACCGTACTATCAAGAGGGGTTTGCTAGTTGAGATCTTAGTCGAAGTGAATTTGCTCTGCTCAACCAAAACCCACTAAAGCCTACCGAGAGAAATCTTACTGAGTCGAGTGAATAGCTCGAAGGCAAAGTCATCGCACTTCGTGCTTTCGAGAGAGAACTCGTTCGGTAAGTCAGCTTACTTGTTCCTCAAGTAAAGTTGCGCAGTGATTGGAATCCGACCGTTGTGGACACGCGTCAAGAGGTTGCATCGGGTCACTTCAGTCATTTTACCCATCGGGATCGCCAACTATAAATACCCCGCACCTACCCGCCATTTAGGGGTGGCTGCTCCACTGAAGATTCTAAGACAGAAGTCTGTGAGCATCCCAAGAGAGATTCATCGAGAGATAACCAAAATCCCAAGTCTGAGCTGAGTTGAGCTATTCACTATGACTTAGGTTGAGATTAGCCAATCTTTTTATCTTGGAGAACTGCAAGTCTCCTAGACGGTTAGGCGTCGCCTGTCAAGCAGTCGAAGAGTAATTGTCGCTGCTGAAGGAAGTTTTTAAAGGTCTCGGAGATGTCCTGAATCATCTACCACGAGTGAAAACTGGACAAGCTCGAGGAGTTTGTTGCAGTGGAGAATAGGACGGAGAGAGTTTTGCTCTAGGTGTTCAATCACCAGTCCCTCCAACCAGACGTAGCACTTTGCAGAGTGTGAACTGGTTTACCAAACATCGTCGTGTCAGGCTCGTTTTCTTTCATGCGTTTACATTAAGTATTTACTCGTTGCCTATTTATCTTCGATGTTTTCCTTCGCTCCAAATCCTTTCGAACCATGCATTACTTTCGACATTGTATTTCCTTCGAGATGCCTTAGTCCTTCGCAGTTTGCATGAATTCCTTCTAAGTTCCTTAGAATTTTGAGAAGTGATCATTCACCCCCTCCCCCTCTGATCATTCTTGAGCTTTCAACCTGGCTCTTCTGCTATCCCTGATCTCCCGGGATTGCGCATTTATGACCCCGTACCTGCACCTCCGACTGGTCCCGGGGTCAACTTCTTCAACTGCGATAAGTTACCCCGATTGCGCCTGGGCCGACTGGTGGCCTTTGGCAGGGTCGATTGCTCTAGGCAATCGGCCATGCTATCGCCTACCTCGGCCCAGCTGAGGGCCAATCGGATGATGGTCTTGATGACAACAGGGTGGACCGATCGCGCCTGGGCCGACTGCCAATCTCGGCCCAGCTGCAGCCCAATCGGTCCATCCTTGTCTTGAAAGGTTGCTTCCGCTTAGGTTAGCCTACCCGGGTACCAATCCCCCGACAGTAGCCCCTAAAGCTTTAAAGGTCCCACAGTCATTTGACCGCGGGGCCTTTGCAGTTTTCAATCTTTATTCGATATCCTCTGAATGCTATAGCCTCATTGGGTGCGTCATTCCGAGTTCGACTCGGTGCTCACACTCGGCTGGCCAACGATTTCGTGCGATCTACTTTAAGTCATCTCCGATTTCTGCCTTCCCCTTTTCGAGAATAGCATCTCTCGCCGATTTCCTTCCAACGGTTACTTCCGACTTCCCCGGGATGGACTTGATGAGTCGTGGCCCACGACCCACGTGCGACATGACATAACTGCAGGCCTCGACCCCCACGTCGCACGCCTCGTTTCCCACACTGGGATCTCTTGCGCCGGCTTGCCGGTTGGTCTTCCTGTGTGCTAGGCCACACCGGGCCACACGGCCGCAATTGAATCCGACTCCCCTCCCCCGCCGCCCTTATAAGCCACAGGGGAGGGCCCTTGCCTCTTCCTTCTCCCGCACATCATCTTCTTCCTCCCTATCTCGCTGCTCACACGCGCCATTGCCGCTCCACTGAAGCTCTCCATCGCGCCCGCCTCTTCGCCTCTGCGCACGAGATCTGCTCCGTTCGTGCGTCCGCGTTCCGCTCCACCGCCGCGGTCTTCTTTCACCGCTAGCTTTTCGTCCCTCTTCTTGCTCCGCCGCGAACTCCATGGCTCCCCGGCGGGATACCTCTCAATCGATCCGCGGGTGCTGGAAGGGGTCCAAGGTCACCGCGGGCGACATACAGGATCTGGTTCGCGCATGCAAGATGCCGGCTGAGGTCTAGTGGCGCATCCCCGGCGCTGAGATCGTGCCCGCCGCACGTGCTGGCAAGAGGGTCGTATTCCTCGCTCACTTCGAGCGTGGATTCGGACTCCCCGCCAGCACCTTCTTCCGCAATTTCCTTGACTTCCACCGATTGCAGCCGCATCACCTCGCGGCGAACTTCATCATGATCCTCTCCAGCTTCGTTACACTATGTGAAGGATACCTCGGCTACCGCCCGAGTGTTGCTCTCTGGAAACGGTTCTTCAACCTCCGAGCTCATAATGCTCGGACGGGAACAGTGGTGCCGGCTGCTACAGAAGGTGAAAGGCCAACCTACCCAACTGACATGACCGATTGCGGAAGCTTCCTTGTCGCAGCCGGCAAACCACGGTACAAGAGTCCCGAGATCGTCCAGTCCTGCAAGAACTGGCAGACCACCTTCTTCTACGTCAAGTCCCCCGACCAAGGCCCCGACCTCCTGAATCTGCCCGAGTTCTCCCTCGCTCGGCCGACTGAAAAACATCAGTGGTCGTTGAAGTATGGAGTCGGAGACCATGATGTCGACGCTCAAGTTGCCCAGCTGGAGCAAGAGGGGCTCTTATCAACTGATCTTGTTGCCGCTTGGATTCAAGCCCGAGTGCTCCCGCTGCAACGCCGAGTGCACCGGATGTGCGATATGTCGGGGCCCCGAGATCCCACCCGGCTTTGCACGTGGCGGGTGAGGCTCGAAGACCTCTGCTCTAGGGTGAAGGCTATCACCTCCAGCGCCTTGCCTGACCCCTTCCGCTTCGGCCTTGAATGCCTACACCGCCAAATGAAGCCATCCGTGGTATGTCCCGATTTATCCCTTTCTCCGATTTCTCTTGTTCTCTGTCCGATTGCTCCTGACAATCTTCTTCTTTTTGCCTAGTACTTCCTTCAATCGAATGTGATGGAAGATGGCTAAGTGGCCGGCACGTATGCCACCAACCGCGAGGATGATGACCCCGTGGACCTGGAGTACAACGGCGAAGCTCCTTCCGCCTCTGACGATGCTGATGCTGATGACGACGAGTCCTCCGGGGAGTCCTCCGATTTCGAAGACCTTGCTGGTGATGCCGACATCGAGGTTGCCGACCCTAAGGCCACCGACACTCGAACTGCGGCTCAAGGGGGTATGCCTGACCCTTCCCTTGAGGACTTTCTAACCGGCTGGAGTGATGACAATGGTGTCTCAACAGTCAAAAATTCTGATGCAGCTCATCGCACCAAGCCGCCGAAAGTGCCAACTAGACGCGCCTCGGCGACCAGCTCCTCTTCTGGTGCTGCCTCCAGCAAGACCACGAAAGCGACGCCGACTGCCTCCAAAGGCAAAAATCCCCAAGCTACGATCACTCGGGTGCCGATTGGCCAGGCGCCTCTGAATGTCGCCCCCCTGAGATGTCGGATGCCCACGGGAGCGCCGAGGACCGTTGGGTATGCCCTTGATCTTCTGCCTTGAACTTCATTGCTCTCCTTTGTACTGATTCACCTCTTTTTCTTTCAGGGAGCCGATTGGCCTTGATGATATTGACACCGACATTCCTGCCCGTGCCGGCGCAATCATCTCCCTTGCTGCGTCTGCGGCTACCACTCAAAAACGGCCTCCCGCTCCACATCGATCCTCTAAAGATGCCGAGCGCGCTGCTAAGAAAGCCCGCCTCGTGGCAGCCCAGACCATCGCTACCTCCATCACTACCTCCAAGACCTCTGAAGAAAGAGCCAATCGGGGAGTTACTGGTGGCGAAGGAGCACAACCGACCAATCCGATTGCTCCATCTCCTCCGCAGCGCTCCGACCCAATCTCTTCCACTTTGCCCATCCTGACGACCGCTCCAATCACAACGACAAATCCGCCGATTGCGGCAACCTCCTCATTGATCACTATGACCATTCCTCCTATCCTGACAACCACTCCGCCGATTGTGGCAACCACCTCGACCTCGTCTCGCCCGACTGCGCCACGGCCACAACCGAGTGCCTCCATCCCTCTGGCGACGTTGGTGCCATCACTCTCTACCATTACCACCTCTGTTGCCATGATGCCATCTTCATCATCACAGCCGACTTCTTCTGCGTCGGAGATTCTGATGCGCTCGGTGGATCAATTCCGGGCCGAGTATTCTCGCACCCGTCATATCGACACCGAGCCTGATGCTTCAGCTTGTCCCCAAGACCCTCTGACGACAGCCTTCAGTCGGGTAAACAACTTTGCCGCCGCCCTTTCTCGGGACCACCAACAGCTTGACCGTCATCATGTGGTAAACTCTTGAATTTACCTTTATGATTTTCCTTCACTCGGAAGGCTTTTCTTCCGGTGGGTGCGCGTAAGCGCACCCACTGGGTGTAGTCCCCGAGATTCGGGCCGATTGTTCGCAGTCGGTTCGGATCTTTCATGTTGTTTTCTTTATTTCCTGCCTTCCTCCAATCGAGAGACTTTTCTTCCGGTGGGTGCGAGTAAGCGCACCCACTGGGTGTAGTCCCCGAGATTCGGGCCGATTGTTCGCAGTCGGCTCGGATCTTTCATGCTATTTGCTTTATTTCCTTCCTTCCTCCAATCGGGAGACTTTTCTTCCGGTGGGTGCGTGTAAGCGCACCCACTGGGTGTAGTCCCCGAGATTCGGGCCGATTGCTTGCAGTCGGTTCGGATCTTCTTTTAGCTGTTGTGTTTCTAGGTCTCATCTTGCTGTTCTCCCCAGGCTGTTATGGAAGAAAAACGCGAGGTCTTTGAAAAGCTCCTCGATGCTTATACTGCCAGCCTCCGAACTCTTGCTCAAGCCCAGCTGGAGGTCAACAACCAATCGGCCGAGATCAATAGGCTGAAAGGTAACTTCCGCATCATTTCTGTCTTTTCTCCGATTGACAATTGCTCTTGTACTGATGTCTTCAAGTTCTCTTCTAGCTTCTGTTCCCATGATAGATGACCTTCAGAGCCGTATTACTGATTTGACTGCAGAACTCAATCGGCAAGGCCCAGCACTCGCCAAAGCCAAGGAAGAGGCAACCCGATTGCAGGGGGTGGAAGCTGATCTGACTCAAACTATCCGAGGTCTCCGCTCCGAGATGGCTGCCCTTGAAACAAAACATCTAGCCGACATAGCTGCCGTGACTGCTGCTGGCGACGGGCTTCTTGCTGAACGAGATACCGCTGTTGCTGCCCGAGAGGCCTTGCAAGCGGAGAGGGACGAAGCAATTGCTGTGCGGGACTCCATCCGGAAAGATCGTGATGAACATGTCGCCAAATACGAGGAGCTGGAGAAACACACTTATGAAGAGACCACCAGGATGCGCCGCCGGGCCAAAGGCCTCTGCGACATGATGAGCGAGATGGACGCCCTTCTCAGTGGTAAGTGCTTCTTGCCTCCGATTGCCTTTCCGACTGTATTCCTCTTTTGAGTTATTACTCATACCTTTCTTCATGATGCAGACGCCTGGCCCGAATCCGAGACAGCTGCCTACGCGGCCGTAGCCAAATCTCGGGAAGAGACCATCGCCGCCGGAGGGTCTTGCAAATATGATGATGACGTCTCGACTCGGCATGAGTACTTGATTGGAACAGCGGCTCGCATTCCAGTCATCAAGGGGATTGCCTTGTCCTTCAAACTCGGCATCCTAAAGATTGCTGAGCTTCTGTGGTCGCCGGCGGAGCTCAAGGTTGGTCTTTAGAGGATGAAAAATGTTGCTGGCTCTTCTGCCGAGGTCCCCACGTCAGCTCCCCTGGACGAAGAGGACTCCGACAAGGGAGATGCCCCGAATGCTACCACCGAACAGACTCGGACTCTCCTGAAGGCCATTCCCCGTCGCATCGATGTCTTGCTCAATTCGGCTGGTCCGACTGGCGCTGAAACTGCTCTTCAAACTGTGTTGAGTTGGTATCCGCAAGTGAAGCTTTCCAAGCTCCACAGCCTTAGAGAGAACGCCGCCGATGTGCTCGAGAAGACCTACGCTGAAGTGAATCGGCTCGCCAGCTCTATGGTGAACTGGTTCTCTCCTTATGAGTACACTCCATATCTCGACGAGGGAGGGAACCCGCTGCCTGTGACTTCTATCTCCGGTTTGGCCGAAGAGCTTTCTGACAGCGGCTCGTCCCACACCTCTCCGAGGTCCAAGCAAGCTGGGGCTATGTCTTCTGATGCACAATCGGAGCCAGACGCTGCTGCCGCGCACGCCGGATCGACTGCTCCGACTGCTAGCTCTGCGCCCTCGACTGCCCCGACTTCCTGAACCAGAGCACCGATGACGCTACTTATCACAGTTTGCCGATACTGGATCGGTCTTATCTTACTTTTTCTTTTCGAACTATTTTCTTGTAAGACATAATTTTAATTCTGTTGACACCCACTGGGTGTGACTTCGATGTAATGAACTTATTCGGCCTTGGGCCTACTATCTCTTACGCGATCCGATTGCTTATTTCCGATTTTTACTTGTGCGATCAACTTTGCGTCTTTGTCGGTTTCTCTTATCGGTCTGCACTTGGGGATGTCTACCTTGTCTGCATTGCTGCCGACATGCGGTCTGCAATCGGATCAAAGGTAGATTGCCCGCCAAGGTTCGATAAGCTTTTTTATACTTACACGACAAGGTTTAACGCAAAGGATTCTGCGACAGTGTGAGCCGATTGCCCGCTATCGGGCTTGACTTGACTTATCGATTATGCCCTTTGTGGAGCGTTTCGAGTTTTTTCCCGGGAACTTGTACTGCTGACCACCCCAACCGCTGCATTTCTCAATGCCACAAACCTTTTAGCGATTTGCACTTGAGTTAGGTGCTAAGTTGAGTGCCAGCCCACAGTTCCCGTGCCTCGATGGCCTATTCGTCTGACCTCGTGGTCAGTCAGTCCCCGAGTGCGTTACACCTATCTCGGGTATGACTAAGCGTCGCCGACTGAGGCTAGCCTTTCGAATGAAATTATGCAAAGGTAATCGAATGCTCATTTTCAGAGGCATGATAGCTTTACTGACTGTTTGCCGAATGGTGTACATAAATTTCTGCCGCTCAACTATAGAATGGACATAACAACTCGGCGTTCCACGGTCGCTCCGTTTCTGCTCCTGATGTGTCCTTGTGCCGAGTGCCCTTGGTGCAGTCAATCAAATAATAAGAGTTGTTCTTGAGCACTCGGCTGATGACGAATGGGCCTTCCCAAGGTGAGGATAGCTTGTGCTGCTCGTCTGACTTCTGAATTCGACGTAGCACCATGTCTCCCTCTCGGAAAGCGAGAGGACGAATCTTCTTGCTGTGGTAGTGCCGCAGCTTCTGTTGATAGACTGCCGACCTGGACAAGGCCAACAGACAAGCTTCTTCTTTGAGGTCGATGCTGTCCTCTCGTGCCAGCCTGGCTTCTTCTTCGGTGTATAGGGCATGCCGAGGTGAATCAAACTCAATGTCGGATGGGATGACTGCCTCTGAACCATACACTAGGAAGAAAGGAGTGAATCCAGTCGACCTATTCGGTGTGGTCCTCAAACTGAACAATACTGCAGGGAGCTCTTCAATCCATGCTCCGGGTGCTCTCTCGAGTGGCTCCACCAATCAGGGTCTGATACCCGAGAGGATGAGTCCATTTGCTCTTTCCACTTGACCATGTGATTGCGGATGCGCCACAGACGCCAGATCGAGCCGAATGCCCTGCTGAGATGCATATCCAGCCAGTGCACCTTTTGAAAAATTTGTGCCGTTGTCGGTGATGATGTTGTTAGGCACACCGTATCTGGACACAATGTCGGCCACAAACCGGACTGCAGTCGGACCATCCAGCTTCTTGATCGGGCGGGCCTCAATCCACTTGGTAAACTTGTCCACCGCGACGAGAAGATGTGTCATGCCACTTTGAGCCCTTTTGAATGGACCAATCATATCCAAGCCCCATACTGCAAACGGCCACGCTATTGGAATTGTCTTCAATGCCGATGCTGGCTGATGACTTTTTGCCTTGAACCGCTGGCAACCCTTGCAATATTTCACCAAATTCTTAGCCGCTGCAAGCGCAGTCGGCCAGTAGAAACCATGTCGGAAGGCTTTGCTGGCTATGGCCTTTGCAGATGCATGATGACCGCATTCACCTTGATGAATGTCTCTGAGCAGCTCCAAGCCTCTGTCCTCTTCTACACATCTCTGAAAGACACCAGTTGCACTCTTGCGCACTAGCTCGTTGTTGATTATTGTGTATGCCTAAGATCGTCGGCTGATTTGCCGTGATTTTGCTTCGTCTTCTGGGAGGACTCCGTCTGCTAGGAAATCTCTAATCGGCTGTGCCCATGATGGCGCGCTGACAACTACCATTACCACTGCATGCTGGGGTGGGACTTCTTCTTGGATCTCAGTTTCTTGGCCACTAGCCTCTTGGATCTCGGCCTCTTGGACTTCTGTCATTTCTACCTCTGCCTCTGAACTGCCGATTGCGGCTCCTAGCACGCACTCGGCAGCCCCTGGTGGCAACTGCTCGTCTGGAGCTGGAGCTTCTTCATTGCAATCGGCGATTTCTGATATCATTGGTTCTTCTGAGGTTGTGCAATTTGGCATTGCCTCCGCTTGCTTCCCTTTGGCTTTGCTCTTCTCTCGGCATTCGGCAGCCCCTGGCCTGCCGTCGGCTTGGGCGCTGGACTGCTTCTTCAAGGTTGCAATTTTTTCCGGTTGAGCTTCTTTTGCCTTCTTCAATGCTTCAAGATCGGTCTCCGAGATAAAAATGGACTCGGATTCTGGGGATGGTATGATGGATGGCTTCTTGATGTGCTCCAGCGACACGCCTGGTGGGGTAGCTTGCCTTGTTGAGCCGAGCTTGGACAGCGCATCTGCTGCCTTGTTGTTTGCTCTCGGCACATGATGGAACTCGCATCCTTCAAAGTATCCACTGATCTACTGCACCAGGATGTCGGGACCCGGAATAGGCATATGTAATTCCAGTCACGATACAATCACATGGAGAGCCGAGAGATGTACCCACTTGTCTAAGCAAACAAGGCCAAGCACAGAACGCTCTCGGAAAGCATCAAACGTGAGGGGCATCCCATCCAGGCCGGATGATCAACTGAGATGGGTCCTCAACGTCCTCTCACAAGTCTAAGTGCTTATGGGTGGTGAATCCCATATTCATAGACAAGTCGCCTCAACCATGTTGTCGATTGGATCCTAACTCTTACATAGACTTACTCCAGCCCGATCACTTAGTCGGGGTCTAGGGCGGGCTCGATCATACAACAAAGTGTGCACGTGGCAGAGCCACGAGCAATCGCATCGCGATGCCCCAAGCTGCGCACATCTAAGGGTCACTTGGTGTATAAAAGACCGCCAGCCAGATCACAACTAAGGTCTCGAAAACCCATACTAAGACATGCATGTAATAACCATACACGCAGCACACATGCCTGGTATGAACAACAGGTATCATCACATAACTCTACAAAGTACTTCTTTATTTACTTACACATAGAGTATACAAAGATCACATGTCTGTGATCAACATTACATCATACAATGGAAGAAAATTAGGTCTGAGTACAGACAAGTTTAACAAATGGCTTAGAGAAGCCTTGTAAACAAACATGCCCTTCCACGAGGGACCAGACTGCTGTCTGGGACTATGCTAACTTAGTCAACGTCGAGCTTCACGAAGGTGATTCCATCGAGTCTGGGTTTCTCATCTAAAACATAGAATAAGCAAACGTGAGTACAAAGTCGTACTCAGCAAGACTTACATCAGATCTATACTACTCATGCTCAAGTATCAAGGTAAAGGGAGGTGGGGTTTCATCATGCAGAAGTGCCAGCTTTGACTTGGCTAATCCTGAACTACGAATACCAGACTTGAGATAAGAAGCGTACACGAGTCCACTACATCTCCAACCAATTACACCACTATGATGCCTTTCTCGACTTCCCCACGAGAAAGCACGCCATAGCACTCACACTTATCTTGGTGTATTTTAGAAGTATCCAGTTCAAGTTGTCTAATAATCAGGTACAGGTTCCAAGTAGTCCATAACCGCGGACGCGGCTATTCGAAAAGTTTTGTTAACCTTGCAAGGGTGTAAGCTACACACACATGACCATCGGTTACCACCAGGTCTCGCCACCGTTCAAGAGGTGACAGCGAGGATGTTCACCACGACACTTCGCTCACAACCGGTCTATTCCAGGAGTTGACTATCTGAGTTTGCCTCCGCTCGAGAGCCCGGCCAGATCAACGAAACGGACTCAAACAATGCAAGTGACCGAGACGCCACCTCTGGCAGATGGTTTTCCTGCCTCACAGGTGCACTCACATATCTATATGATGCAACCATTCCTTCATTCTTTTTCTATGCAGATGCCAAATGGAAAGCCCGAACTAATGTGACTCCTGGACGTCGACACGGATCAAGGTACTAGGCCGAGAGGGGTTAGTGAGCCCAATGTGTGGTTGTACTCTTTGTCTTGGATTACCATACAAGAACTCGGTGCTTAAGGCGGTGTTCAACGAGACAACCCACTGTGTACTCCTACACAGCCTCTCATCGTTCACCTTGTATTAGGGTGGATTCACCGACACAGTTTCACTTTCATCAACACCATGTTCACCATCATCCCGACTCACATCAAAAGCAACCTCACTGTAACACTAAGCATGCAATAAGATGTAACAGTTGCAGGGCCCACATGATATCAAACAACTCCTATGTCAGCTAGGATTGTGGTTTGCTTACTACTGTGACAAGATGATAGGTCATGCAAAGGATATGGGTTCAACTATGCGGTAGAATCGATACAAGGTGATCTCCTAAACATGCATAAGCGAGACTGAGAGGGAATTGGGATTTTATAGACATGATCAATGGGGTTTGCTTGCCTTGCTGATGATACACTGGGTTTAACGGTGGTCTTCTTCTTCGGGGGTGATCACCGTCTCGGAAAAGCTGGTACCGGAAACAATCATCAACAAGGGGGGACAACTTCGGAAGTAAAATGCACAAGCACATGATATTGTTGTCCATGAGGTGAATGGTGCTGGTTTGTGGTACATTTGATTTAAATGAAGTGTATTGCATTTGAGATGCAAATTCAAACTCCACATATGAATTTCAATTTAACCAAATTGCATTTGAAAATGTTTGATCATTTGAAACCATGTGATCATATGTGTGATATGCTTCTGAAGTACAAGTGAGATGTGGTGTATTGCAATGGTTCAAATTTGAATTGCATTTGGAATAAATTTGAATTAATTCCAATTAAGCCAAATAGCAAAAGCTACTGGTCCCATTTTAAAATCAACTCAAACATGGTTGAAAGTTGCATATTTGGATAGAGAATTTTCTTCTGATCATTTTTCATATATTATTTGTCTAATTTGGAGTTAATATGAATTTTCTATGATTTACTGAAGTTTTGGCTATTTTCTGGATTTTTCTGATTTCTCTGGAATTCTTTTAATTCAGAAATGAATTACTGCGTCATGCTGACATCAGCATGACGTAGGGGGGGGTCTGACTGGTGGGGCCAGGGTTTCAGCCTCAGTGGGTTAATTCCCCGCGATTAGTTTTTTAAACAGGGATTAGATTAGTGGCTGGGCCCACTAGTCAGTGAGGGTTAGGTTAGTTTAGTGGTGGGTTAGGGGGTAAGTGCCCGGCGGCTTGACGCCGGTGGCACTGGCCACGGCGGCGCTCGCCGGAATAGTGCTACGGGCCACGGGAGGGCACGGGGGATGCACTGGAGGGTTGCTGGGGTCGCGCGCGTCTAGCAGAGCCATCGGGGGTTCAAGGGGAGGCTTCGGAGCACGCCGGCGACGAAGAGTATCGGCGGCCGGCGACTGGTGAAGAGGGAAACGGGCACGGGGGAACGGAGGAGAGCGTGAGGAGGGGGAAAGCAACGAGGGGCTCACCCCGGATGCAATGGCGTCGACGGTGAAGACAGAGGAGGCGCGGTGGCGGTGTATTTCCCGACGGGGTCCACGGCGGCCGGCGGCAAATCGGCGAAGAAGGCGTCGTCCTCGGGGCGGATGGGGTCGAATTGATGCTGCTGGTCGAAGGAGTCGGCGCTGGGGAGTCCTCTAGACAACACGGTGTCACGGGGGAGGCACGGTGGCCACGCAAGCGCTCGTCGGCGGCGAGACCTAGCTCTCGGCCATGGTGATTTCTGACGCGAGGAGAGAGGGAGAGTGAGCTGGAGGAGGGGGGAAGTGTATGGCGACCTCTGGGTGTCTCCGTGGCGTCCTGGGGGATAAGAGGGGGCCCTGGAAGCTCCTCGGTGACGTGCACGGCGGTGAGCTCGCCACCGAGCTGCTTCGGGCGCCGGGGAGGAAGACGACACCGGGGGCTGGTGGGCTGGGCTGGGAAAAGTAAGTTGGGTCGGGGGGCCCGGTTGGGTGGGCTCCTTTGCCCTTTTTCTTTTTCTCTATGTTTTTGTTTCTGGTTTCCTTTTCTATTATTTGTTTTGCCCCAAATAAAAATAGTAAGGCATTTTATAAAATACCCAAATCTTTTATGTGGGCTTAGGATATAAGTAGCTAGCCACTCATAACTTTTGGGAATTTTTGAAATTCAATATATTTTGTATTTCAATTCAAATAGGTTCAAATTTCATTTCCAGGGCACCTTTTGAATTTTTGAATATTCCATGGGCATGGGAATGAAACCAAACCACTTTTAAAATGATCACCATCATTTATAGGAATTTTCCAAATATTCAAATGATTTTTTGGAAAAGATTTTTATCTGGCCATTTATTTAAATTATCAGGGCTTTTCTTTTCCCCAATTTTGATTTTTCTTTTGAATTTCTTCACATGATGCAAAGGGATCAAACAACCCTAGCACTTACCCTAGTTGGGGTTCTGACAACTCGCCCCCACTCAAAAGAATCTCGTCCCGAGATTCAAAAGTCGTCGGGAGGAAGGTGGGGTACTCGGCACGGAGGCGGTCTTCTCTTTCCCAGGTTGCTTCTTTCTCGGAGTGATGATACCATTGCACTTTGAGGAACTTGATCTTCTGACGACGAGTGACACGCTCAGCTGAATCAAGAATACGAACAGGGTACTCTCGATAAGAAAGGTCATCTTGGAGATCAAGCGTTTCATGGTCGACTTCGCGGATGGGGTCCTTGAAGCAACGCCTGAGTTGTGACACATGGAATACATCATGTACTCGGGAAAGGTGAGGGGGTAGTTCAAGTTGGTAGGAAACTTCTCCACGTTTAGCAAGAATGCGGAAAGGTCCGATGTAACGTGGGGCCAACTTGCCTTTGATACTGAATCGTTGGGTTCCCTTTAGAGGAGTAACCCGGAGGTAAGCCTTCTCATCAATATTGTAGCTCTCCTCTCTATGATGACGATCATAGTAGCTCTTTTGACGAGACTGAGCGGCTTTCAAACGATCACGAACAATGCGAACTTGCTCTTCTGCTTCCTTGATCATATCTGGTCCAAAGAGTTGTCTTTCACCGGTTTCTGACCAGTTAAGGGGTGTTCGACATCGTCGTCCATAGAGGAGTTCAAAAGGAGCCATGTTCAGACAAGATTGATAGCTATTGTTATAAGAAAATTCGGCGAATGGAAGAGACTTCTCCCAATTCTTTCCGAATGAGATAACAAAATCTCTGAGCATGTCTTCCAAGATTTGATTAACCCTTTCAACTTGACCGCTAGACTGAGGATGGAAAGCTGTACTAAAGGATAGATGAGTTCCCATAGCATTCTGAAAGCTTCCCCAAAATCTAGAGGTGAAAAGGCTACCACGATCAGAATTGATCACCAAAGGAACACCATGAAGAGACACAATTCTAGAGACGTACAAGTCTGCTAACTGACTAGCAGTTATAGACTCTCGAACGGGAAGGAAGTGAGCAACTTTGGAAAGTCTATCAATGAACACGAAGATGGCATCATTTCCTTTCTGGGTTTTTGGAAAGCCGGTGATGAAGTCCATACCGACTTTGTCCCATTTCTACTCGGGAATAGGCAAAGGTTGAAGTGTGCCAGCAGGTCTTTGGTGTTCGGCCTTAATGCAACGACAAACATCACATTCAGCAACAAATGGAGCAATGTCTCTCTTCATCCTGGTCCACCAAAATCTCTAGCGTAGATCTCGGTACATTTTTGTGCTACCGGGATGAATTGAGAGGGGTGTGTCATGGCTTCTTTGAGGATGAGTTGCCTTAGATCCCTATTCTTATGTACTACCAAACGATTTTCAAAGAATACCGTTCCTTTACTATCTGTGGAGAAACATTTAGCAACTCCGCTAGCAATGTTCTCCTTGATCCGGCGAACACCTCGTGCACGCCTTTGGGCAACTATGATTTGATCCTCAAGGGTTGGTTTCACCACCAAGTTGAAAAGACATCCACGAGGAAAATCTCGAGATTGAGCTTTCGAAATTCCTCATGAAGAAGTGGTTGATACTGTTGTAACATGAGGTTGTTACAATACGACTTACGATTTAGTGCATCAGCCATGACATTGGCTTTGCCTGGGGTGTAAGAAATTCCTAAGTCATAATCTTTTATCAACTCTATCCAGCGTCTTTGCCTGAGATTAAGATCTGGCTGGGTGAATATGTATTTGAGGCTTTGGTGATCAGAATAAATCTCACAACGATTACCAAGGAGGTAATGTCGCCAAGTCTTCAGGGCATGAACTACGGCAGCGAGTTCAAGATCATGGGTTGGATAGTTCTCTTCATGTGGACGCAACTGGCGTGAAGCATAAGCTACCACATGTCGATTTTGCATAAGTATGCATCCTAACCCTTGCCGTGAAGCATCACAATAGATATCGAAATCCCTTTTGGTGTCTGGAGGTGCAAGTACGGGTGCAGAAGTCAATCTTCTTTTTAGCTCTTGAAAGCTTTCCGCGCACTTGGGGGTCCATTGGAATTTCTTATCTTTCTTGAGGAGTTTAGTAAGAGGCTTTGCAACTTTGGAGAAGTTCTCAACGAAGCAGCGACAATAGCTTGCTAGGCCGAGAAAACTCCTAACTTGCTTAACCGATTTAGGTGGAGTCCAGTCGAGGACGGCCTGAACTCTCTCGGGATTGACTGCAACACCTTTCGCCGAAATCACGTGGCCTAAGTAGGTCACGTCTGGTAGCCAAAATTCACACTTGGAGAACTTGGCATAAAGGCGATGCTCTCTAAGTTTCATCAATACCAACCTAAGATGTTCTGCGTGCTCTTCTTCGTTCTTCGAGTAGATGAGAATGTCATCAAGATAAACTACAACAAATTTATCTAGATACTTCATGAAGATCGAATTCATCAAGCGCGAGAATGTGGCGGGGGCATTGGTTAAACCGAAGGACATGACGGTATACTCGTAAAGACCATAACGAGTAGTGAAAGCCGTCTTTGGAATGTCCTCGTTTTCGGATTTTGATTTGATGATAGCCTAATCTCGAATCCATCTTGGAGAAGACAGAGGATCCAGCAAGTTGATCATAAAGATCATTGATCCTGAGCGGGCGATAGTCTACGCACATCCTTTCTGTTCCATCTTTCTTCGTTTGTGCCTGGTATAAGATCCACTATGAAGTCTACACATCCGTCGGGTGGCATTACCGACAGCTCTTCAGGAAAGACATCCGGGAAGTCACGAACAACCGGAATATCTTCAAGGTCTGGAAGTGGAAGAACATTCAAAGTATGCATCTGGATTCTAGAGCTGGGTGATGTGTATTCAATGGTCTGGCCTGAAGGATGGGTGAGTTTAACTGATTTGGCTTTACAATCAAGGAAAGCATTCTGCCTTGATAACCAATCCATTCCTAGGATGACATCAATGTCCGAAGACTTGAGGGCTATAAGTGAGGCAAGGAATACTAAACCCTCAATTGCAATTTGATTGCCATGGCTTACTCTATTAGTTTGCCATTTGGAACCAGGAGTTTGAATGATCAGTGGAGAAAACATTTCTTCAAAGGGGAACTCATGACGAAGTGCATAACTCTCCGACATGAATGAATGAGAAGCTCCTGGATCAAAAAGAACGGAGGCGGGGACATGATTGACTGGGAGTGTACCAAGAATGACGTCAGAAGCATCAGTGGCTTCCTCAACGGAGCTTTGGTTCACATATCCACTACTAGTGGATGAAGGCTTTGCTGGAAAGGCTTTGGTGGTTGATTTCTTTGAAGGTTTGGGTCGAGAATGACGTGGTGCCATCAAGACCTGAGGGCATTGACGATAGTAATAGCCTGGAAGACCACACTTAAAGCATACCCTGTCTGAATTGTTGGGAGTGGGATTGCTTGGTTGCACACCATCATTCCGGGGTGGAATAATGTGTTGGGGTGGATGGCATATATTCGGTGGTGGCCTCTGGAGAAGGTTTTGAGGTATGACACTGGTTGGAATCCAAATTCGGCGTTTCCGAGGGGCTGAACTGGAAGAAGAAGCAAGCTCAAGAGCATGCTTGCGGGACTCCTCGAAAATTTCATTGCCATGCTCAGCTCTGAAGGATCTGTTGACTAAATCCTCAAAGGTGGCAAATTCGATGAGGTTGAGATCATGACGAAGGATGGGGCTAAGTCCCTTGCGGAACCTTGCCTGCTTTCTAGCATCGGTGGTGATCTCATCTTGGGCATACCGAGCAAGACGGTTGAACTCTCTCACATACTCATGAATGGACATCTCTCCTTGAGTCAGATTGCAGAACTATTCTTTCTTGCGCTCCATCAACTCATCCAGAATGTGGTACCCTCGAAAGGCAACACAGAACTCCTGCCAAGTCACTACGTGACCATCTGGCTGCATAGCAACATAGTTCTCCCACCATTGAAGAGCAGCACCTTCCAGGAAGTATACCGCGAAAATAACTCGGTCATCAGGAGCAACATGTGCAGTATCAAGCTTACGCTCGATGGAACGGAGCCAATCATCAGCTTCAAGGGGCTCAGAAGAACATCGAAATACCGGTGGCTTGAGGAGGATGAAATCCTGAATGCTCACGACCACATTACGCTGACGAGCGGTATTCTGCTCGATGAGCTCCAGAAGGCGTGTTTGATCACGTCGATTCTTCTCAACTTCCATCATGATTTCCGCCGCAGAAGGCGGTGGTAGAGGTTCATCATCATTTCGATTCCGAACACGGTCTCGATTCCGACGAACAGCACTACGAGTTCCACCTGACATCCTGCGTGATAACAATCAACAATCAGAACAGGTTGAAGGATGGATTCAAGGATAACAAGACATGATGAAGGCGGAAAGGATTATAATGCGAAGGCAATGATCCACAGAAACTTGGAACAAATCCGGCAGCATAACGGCTACACCGGGATGGAAAACAAGACAACCTCGAGGATATTGGACAGAACTTCCTCAAGGAACTCAAAACACGAAGACTCTGGACGACCACAACTTTCCTACGACTACAAGGAAGCACCCAGCGAGATGTTCTAGTAAGACATAGATGAGCCTAGTCCTATCATCCCGTAGAAAAGATAAGGGTGACTCAGAACTCAGATCGATGAGGGTAAGGAGAAAAAGAAGCCTTACTTTGTTCCCTTATACCCAGAGTAACTATATAACTATAGAATGCTAGACTCGACTTCGACCAAGGGTTGACTACTCCTACACACAGTCCTGCTCTGATACCAAGTCTGTCGGGACCCGGAATAGGCGTATGTAATTCCAGTCACGATACAATCACATGGAGAGCCGAGAGCCGTACGCACTTGTCTAAGCAGACAAGGCCAAGCACAGAACGCTCTCGGAAAGCATCAAACGTGAGGGGCATCCCATCCAGGCCGGATGATCAACTGAGATGGGTCCTCAACGTCCGCTCACAAGTCTAAATGCTTATGGGTGGTGAATCCCATATTCATAGAAAAGTCGCCTCAACCATGTTGTCGATTGGATCCTAACTCTTACATAGACTTACTCCAGCCCGATCACTTAGTCGGGGTCTAGGGCGGGATCGATCATACAACAAAGTGTGCACGTGGCAGAGCCACGAGCAATCGCATCGCGATGCCCCAAGCTGCGCACATCTAAGGGTCACTTGGTGTATAAAAGACCGCCAGCCAGATCACAACTAAGGTCTCGAAAACCCATACTAAGACATGCATGTTATAAACATACACGCAGCACACATGCCTAGTATGAACAGCAGGTATCATCACATAACTCTACAAAGTACTTCTTTATTTACTTACACATAGAGTATACAAAGATCACATGTCTGTGATCAACATTACATCATACAACGGAAGCAAATTAGGTCTGAATACAGACAAGTTTAACAAATGGCTTAGAGAAGCCTTGTAAACAAACATGCCCTTCCACGAGGGACCAGACTGCTGTCTGGGACTATGCTAACTTAGTCAACGTCGAGCTTCACGAAGGTGACTCCATCGGGTCCGGGTTTCTCATCTAAAAAATAGAATAAGAAAACGTGAGTACAAAGTCGTACTCAGCAAGACTTACATCAGATCTATACTACTCATGCTCAAGTATCAAGGTAAAGGGAGGTGGGGTTTCATCATGCAGAAGTGCCAGCTTTGACTTGGCTAATCCTGAACTACGAATACCAGACTTGAGATAAGAAGCGTACACGAGTCCACTACATCTCCAACCAATTACACCACTATGATGCCTTTCTCGACTTCCCCACGAGAAAGCACGCCATATCACTCACACTGATCTTGGTGTATTTTATAAGTATCCAGTTCAAGTTGTCTAATAATCAGGTACAGGTTCCAAGTAGTCCATAACCGCGGACGCGGCTATTCGAATAGTTTTGTTAACCTTGCAAGGGTGTAAGCTAGACACACATGCCCATCGGTTACCGCCAGGTCTCGCCACCGTTCAAGAGGTGACATCGAGGATGTTCACCACGACACTTCGCTCACAACCGGTCTATTCCAGGAGTCGACTATCTGAGTTTTCCTCCGCTCGAGAGCCCGGCCGGATCAACGAAACGGACTCAAACAATGCAAGTGACCGAGACGCCACCTCTGGCAGATGGTTTTCATGCCTCACAGGTGCACTCACATATCTATATGATGCAACCATTCCTTCATTCTTTTTCTATGCAGATGCCAAATGGAAAGCCCGAACTAATGTGACTCCTGGACGTCGACACGGATCAAGGTACTAGGCCGAGAGGGGTCAGTGAGCCCAATGTGTGGTTGTACTCTTTGTCTTGGATTACCATACAAGAACTCGGTGCTTAAGGCGGTGTTCAACGAGACAACCCACTGTGTACTCCTACACAGCCTCTCATCGTTCACCTTGTATTAGGGTGGATTCACCGACACAGTTTCACTTTCATCAACACCATGTTCACCATCATCCCGACTCACATCAAAAGCAACCTCACTGTAACACTAAGCATGCAATAAGATGTAACAGTTGCAGGGCCCACATGATATCAAACAACTCCTATGTCAGCTAGGATTGTGGTTTTCTTACTACTGTGACAAGATGATAGGTCATGCAAAGGATATGGGTTCAACTATGCGGTAGAATCGATACAAGGTGATCTCCTAAACATGCATAAGCGAGACTGAGAGGGAATTGGGATTTTATAGACATGATCAATGGGGTTTGCTTGCCTTGCTGATGATACACTGGGTTTAACGGTGGTCTTCTTCTTCGGGGGTGATCACCGTCTCGGAAAAGCTGGTACCGGAAACAATCATCAACAAGGGGGGACAACTTCGGAAGTAAAATGCACAAGCACATGATATTGTTGTCCATGAGGTGAATGGTGCTGGTTTGTGGTACATTTGATTTAAATGAAGTGTATTGCATTTGAGATGCAAATTCAAACTCCACATATGAATTTCAATTTAACCAAATTGCATTTGAAAATGTTTGATCATTTGAAACCATGTGATCATATGTGTGATATTCTTCTGAAGTACAAGTGAGTTGTGGTGTATTGCAATGGTTCAAATTTGAATTGCATTTGGAATAAATTGAAATTAATTCCAATTAAGCCAAATAGCAAAAGCTACTGGTCCCATTTTAAAATCAACTCAAACATGGTTGAAAGTTGCATATTTGGATAGAGAATTTTCTGCTGATCAGTTTTCATATATTTCATATGACGTGGGGGGGGGGGTCTGACTGGTGGGGCCAGGGTGTCAGACTCAGTGGGTTAATTCCCCGCGGTTAGTTTTTTAAACATGGATTAGATTAGTGGCTGGGCCCACTAGTCAGTGAGGGTTAGGTTAGTTTAGTGGTGGGTTAGGGGCTAAGTGCCCGGCGGCTTGACGCCGGTGGCACTGGCCACGGCGGCGCTCGCCGGAATAGTGAGCTGGAGGAGGGGGGAAGTGTGTGGCGACCTCTGGGTGTCTCCGTGGCATCATGGGGGAGAAGAGGGGGCCCTGGAAGCTCCTCGGTGGCGTGCGCGGCGGTGAGCTCGCCACCGAGCTGCTTCGGGCGCCGGGGAGGAAGACGACACCGAGGGCTGGTGGGCTGGGCTGGGAAAAGGTAAGTAGGGCCGGGGGCCCGGTTGGGTGGGCTCCTTTGCCCTTTTTCTTTTTCTCTGTGTTTTTGTTTCTGTTTTCCTTTTCTATTATTTGTTTTGTCCCAAATAAAAATAGTAAGGCATTTTATAAAATACCCAAATCTTTTATGTGGGCTTAGGATATAAGTAGCTAGCCACTCATAACTTTTGGGCATTTTCGAAATTCAATATATTTTGAATTTCAATTCAAATAGGTTCAAATTTAATTTCCAGGGCACCTTTTCAATTTTTGAATATTCCATGGGCATGGGTATGAAACCAAACCACTTTTAAAATGATCACCATCATTTATAGGAATTTTCCAAATATTCAAATGATTTTTTGGAAAAGATTTTTATCTGGCCATTTATTTAAATTCTCAGGGATTTTCTTTTCCCCAATTTTGATTTTTCTTTTGAATTTCTTCACATGATGCAAAGGGATCAAACAACCCTTGGACTTACCCTAGTTGGGGTTCTGACACAGGAAACGATAACTTGCCATGTTCGCGTCCTTTGCATCCCAAGTGCCTGTGCACTGCTGTACTACCAGGTCGGAGTCACCAAAACATTCAATATTCCGAATACCAATTTCCTTGGCAAGCTTGATACCATGCACAAGGGCTTCGTACTCGGCGACATTGTTTGATGCTGCAAAGTGAATCTGGAGCACATAATGCAATTGGTCTCCTCTTGGTGAAGTGAGTACCACGCCAGCCCCTAGGCCTCCCTTCATCTTGGAGCCATCAAAGTGCATTCGCCAGAAATCCGATCCTGGGAGCTGCGGCATATACTGAGTTTCAGCCCAGTCCACCAGGAAATCGGCCAATGCTTGCGACTTGATTGCAGTTCTCGGCTCATATTGGATGCCATGGCTGGCGACCTCAATTGCCCATTTTGCCACTCTTCCGGTTGCATCTCTGCTTCCCATGATGTCGGCTAATGGAGCCGAGCTGACGACAGTGATCAAATGGGCTTGAAAGTATGGCTTCAATCTCTTGGCTGCCATGTACACTCCATAGCACATCTTTTGGTAGTGAGGATAGTGCTTCTTGGATGCCGAGAGCACTTCGCTGATGTAATACACCGGTCGCTGAATTTGCTGTGCCTTGTCCTTCTCGGGCCGCTCCATGTCAGATCCCTCTGTTAGGTATGTGCTAGGGTTAGCTAGTACCTTTGCATCATGCAAAAGTTTCAAAAAGAAACCCTGAAAATCAAATTCAAAATCCAAATGGGAGAAGGAACACCCCCCAGATGAATTAATTCAAAAGGACAGATAAAAATATTTTCCAAAAATTCATGTTAGAGTTTTGAAAAGTCTTATAAATGAGTGTGATCACATTTCAAGTGATGTGGGACCCACCCCATGCTCATAGATTTTTCAAATATTCAAACAGTACCTTGGAAATAAAGAAATCCCCCTATTTGATTTAAAATTCAAATCAGTTGAATTTTAAAAATGTTGAAACTTCATAAGTGGTTAGTCTATATTATTATGAGGCCACATAAAAGTTTTCAGCATTTAATAAAATGTTTAACTATTTATTTAGCTAAACAAAACAGATTACAGAAAACAGAAAGGAAATATTAAACAGAATAAAAGGAAAAGAGTTACCTGTTGCCCAGGGCGAGGCCCACCTCTCCAGCCGGCCCAGCCCACCTGGGGAGGGCACATGCGTCTTCCTCCCCAGGACAGGCAGGCAGGCAGCACGCCGGCGACCGCCGTGGGCGTGCCAAGGCAGCTGCCTGCTTCCTCCTCTCATCGCGTGGCCCCTGGAGACGCCCAGAAGGCCACCGCATCCATTCCACCCCTCCCTGAACCTCCTCCCCCTCTCCTCTTTGCGATTTCAGCACCGCCCCGAAGCACGCCGGAGCACCACCGTGGAGACCCGTGGCCACCTTCCTCCTCAGCCGCTACCACCTTGTCCAGGACGCGCGCCGTCGTCGTCTTCATCGCCGTGTGCAAGCAATCGAAGCCAGGAGCCCCGAGCCCGCCGTCCTCTTCACCGAGCCGCCGCTGAACCCGCAGGAGCTCGTCGTCGATTCCGCCGCAGCCGCAGCTCCTCCGGCTTCCCCGAGTCCGTCTCTGCAACCAGGGTGAGCAGGCGCGTTTTTCCCCTCATCTTGCCGCTTGAATCCGTGCCCGAATCGTGATTCCGACGAGGTCCGAGACCAAGCGCCGCCGCTCGTCGTCGAGGTCATTCACCAGAGCCCCCGTTTGACCCCTGGATGGCTCCACTAGCTCCGCACACACCCCAGCTTCATTTCCATGCTCTCGGTTTCCAAATCCATGCGCAATTTGAAGAACCCGACGAGTCCCGTGCCTGACTTCCGCCGCCGCTCGTCGCCGATGACTCTCCGGTGATCCCCGTGGCCCCCTGATGCCACCACTCGATGCGGACGACCTCAAGGAGCAGGTCCATGCCCTCCAGGCCCCTCCCCGTGCCCTAGAACCAACTCCGGCGAGACTCCGGCAGGATTCCGGCGACTGCACGGCGAGCCCACCATTAGCCCCCCCTAATGACCCTGTTAAACTTAACCCAGTGGCTGCGGGTGGGGCCAGCCACTAATTAACCCCTCGGGTTAATTTTAAGCAGCGGGTTAATCCCCTCTGTGGATGACAGGTGGGACCCCATGTCAGTTTGACTCGGGTCAAACCCCCCTGACGCCAGCATAACGCAATAATGACGCAGTAAAGGATTTTCCAGAAAAGAAAATTAGTTTAATAAATCCAGAAATTCCAGAAAATACCCCAAACTTTGGAAATTCATAGAAAATTCATATTAACTCCAAATTGGACAAATAATATATGAAAAATGATCAGGAGAAAATTATCTTTCCAAATATGCAACTTTAAACTCTGTTTGAGTTGATCTTAAAATGGAACCAGTAGCATATGTCATTTGCTTTATTTGAATTAAATTCAAATTCAAACCAAATGATTTTGCCACTTGTACCATGAAATTATGATGCAAATCAACCACACTTCAGAGGCATATCATACAAATTTGAAGTTAATTCAAATTGATCAAACTATATCACATATAACTTGGTTAATGTTGAATTCAAATGTGGAATTTGAGTTTGCATTTTAAAAATGCAATATATTCCACTTAAATGGAATTGCCTCACACATAAAACTTGTACTTCAAGCTTAAACATTCTATCATGTGCTTGAGCATTACATTCATATTGATTGCTACTTTGTACTTGCTTGTCGAGTAGAGGTTGAACCGGAGCAAGAGGTCACCCCCTTCGCTGAAGATCCAGAGCCCGAACCTCGTCAGCAAGGCAAGCAAAACCCCTTTGATCATGTCGATAAAATCCCACTTCCCTCTCATGTCTCGCTTATGTATTGTATAGGATGATCACCATGTTACGATTCTACCGCATAGATGAACCCATTCCTTTGCATGACCTATCTTTTGTCACAGTAGTAAGCAAACCACAATCCTAGCAAATGTAGGAGTTGAATGATATCATGTGGCCCCTGCAAATGTTATCGCTTATTGCATGCTTAGTATGATACCATGTTGTTACTGTGATGTGAGTCGGGATGGTAGTTATCATGTTGATGATGGTAGAAAAGTGTTGGTGAATCGACCCTAATACAAGGTGAACGATGAGAGGCTGTGTAGGAGTACACGGTGGGTTGTCTCGTTGAACACCGCCCTAAGTCCGAGTTCTTGTGTGGTGATCCAAGATGAAGAGTACAACCACACATTGGGCTCACTGACCCCTCTCAACCTATTAACTCATCCCTTTCGATGTCCAGATGTCGCAGTAGTTCGGAGTTCTGGTAGGCTTGTGGCCTGGATGCTAAGTGAGAGAACGGCTCATCCGAGACCGGCTTACGCACCACGCACACATCGCTTGGGTCCACTTCGGTAAACCGGCCGGGTTCACGATAGTGGTAGCCACCCAAGTAGGCGGCTTTCTTGGACTAGATAGGCTATGAGGTAACAGTTGTGGTGAGCATCCTCGCTGGCACCCCTTGAATGGTGTCGAGATCAAAGGCGGTAAATGATGGTCATGTGTGTGTAGCGGTACACCCTTGCAAGGTTAACAAAACTATTCGAATAGCCGCATCCGCGGTTATGGACTACTTGGAAAGCTTAGCTTGATTATTAGATAACTTGAACCGGATACTTGTAAAACACACCAAGATAAGTGTGAGTGCTATGGCGTGCTTTCTCGTGGGGAAGTCGAGGAAGGCACCATAGTGGTGTAATTGGTTGGTGAAAGTAGTGGACTCGTGTACGCTTCTTACCTCAAAGTCTGGTAATCGTAGTTCAGGATTAGCCAAGTCAAAGCTGGCATTTCTACAAGTGAACCCCACCCCCTTTACCCTGATACATGTGCATGAGTAGTATATCTCCTATGTAAGTCTTGCTGAGTACGACTTTGTACTCACGTTTGCTTAATATATGTTTTAGATGACGCCACTGACCCAGAAGGTGGCTTCTTCATCGAGCTGGACGACTGAAGTTAAGCTAGTCTAGTCCCAGTCAGCAGACTGGTTCCCTCGTGGAGGGCTTTATGTTTGAATAAGGCTTCTTAAGCCAATTTGTTAAACTTGTCTGTACCCAGACATAATTTGCTTCCGCTTTGTGATGTAATGTTGGATCACATGTATGTGATCTCTGTGTGTACTCTATAAGAGTTATAAATAAAGTTGTAACTTTGTAGAGAATTGCAATGGTACCTGCTGTTCATACAAGGCATGTGTGCTGCGTGTATGTTTATAACATGCATGTCTTTGTATGGGTTTTCGAGACCTTAGTTGTGTTCTGGCTGGCTGTCTTTCATACACCAAGTGGCCCTTAGATGTGCGCAGCTTGGGGCATCGCGATGCGATTGCTCGAGATTCCGTCTCGTGCACACTTTGTGGTATGATCGAGCCCTCCCTAGACCCCGACTAAGTGATCGGGCTGGAGTAAGTCTATGTAAGAGTTTAGAGATAGTCGATAGTATGGTTGAGGCGACTTGTCTTTGATTATGGGAGTTCACCACCCATATCATTAGACTTGTGTGCGTACGATGAGGACCCATCATAGTTGATCATCCGGCCTGGATGGGATGCCCCTCACGTACGATGCTTACCGAGAATGTTCAGTGCTTGGCCTTGTCTTCTTAGACAAGTGGGTGCGGTTCTCGGCTCTCAATATGACTATGTCTTAACTGTACTTGCATACGCTAACCCCGGGTCCCGACACTCCACCACCATAACTGCACTGATCACCCGATTGGTTGCCGCAATGTATAACATCATTGGCTCCTTCTCAATCGGGGCAGCCAGAATCGGCGCGGTGGACAGCATGCGCTTGAGCTCTCGGAATGCTTCGCTTGCTTGGGGGGTCCAGGTGAACTTTTCTGTCTTCTTCATTAGTTGGTATAACGGGATTGCTTTTTCACCCCGCCGACTGAGGAATCGGCTAAGTGATGCAAGGCAACCGGTGAACTTCTGCACTTGCTTTAGGTTCTTGGGCTGTTCCGTGCGCTCTATTGCGGCTATCTTCTCGGGATTGCATTCGATTCCTCTTTCGGAAACGAGAAATCCCAAGAGCTTGCCGGCCTGGACTCCAAAGACGCACTTCTCCGGATTGAGTTTGATTTGATAAGTTCTCAGATTTGCAAATGTTTCTCTGAGGTCGTCCAACAGTGTGATTCCCTTTGCCGACTTCACCACTAAATCGTCCACGTAAATGTGGAGATTTCTGCCGAATTGAGAGTGTGTACATCTCTGAATTGTGCGCTGATAAGTGGCGCCTCCTTTCTTCAAACCAAACGGCATGGTGATATAACAATAATCCCCGAAAGGGCTTATAAATGTAGTTTTTATTTGATCTTCCACAGCAAGTTTGATCTGGTGATAGCCAGTAGTGGCATCCAGAAAGGATAAAAGCTCGCAACCGGCTGGAGAATCGATCACTTGATCAATACGGGGCAGAGCAAACAGATCTTTCGGGCACGCCTTGTTCAGGCAAGTGTAATCGATACACATGCGCCAGGTCTTGTTCTTTTTCATGACGAGGACTGGATTCGCCAGCCACTCGGGGTAAAACACTTCCATGATGAAACCTGCAGCTTGCAGCTTCGCAATCTCTTCACCGATTGCCCTTCTCTTATCTTCAAAAAAACGTCTCAGGGGTTGCTTGACCGGCTTCGAGCCTGGACGAATGTGCATCTTGTGCTCGGCGAGTTCTCTCGGCACACCAGGCATGTCTTGCGGAGACCATGCGAAGATGTCCCGATTCTCACGGAGAAACTCGACGAGCTCGCTTTCCTATTTATCGCTGAGTCCAGCTCCGACTACAACAAACTTGGTTGAGTCGGAGGGATCTAAAGTGATCTTCTTGCTGTCCTTGGCCGACTAAAAAGCCGAGTCCTCATCTACTCTCTTTGCTGGGCCGACTGGGAGTGGATTCTTGCTTTGTGCTTGCGCCATTGCAATCACCTTGCTGAGCTGACGTTTCTCTGTCTCTACCACTTGAGAATCAACCAAACTGCTGCCAGCGGACGTGCACTCGAGGGACTTCCTGAAGTCCCCGGTGACGGTGATGACGCCGTTTGGCCCTGAGATCTTCATCTTGAGGTACGTCTACTGCGCGTTGATCATGAACTTGGCAAATGCGGGCAATCCCAACAGAGCATGATACGGAATGCTGAGGTCAACGACTTCAAACCAAATCGGCTCCCTTCTGAAGTTTTCCTCTGTGATAAATATAACATCCAGCCGAATGCGACCCATGGGGGTACAAGACAATCCAGGGACAATCCCATGGAAAGTCGTCCGACTGCGCTCCAGATCCTTCTCTGTGAGCCCTAGCTTGATCAATGTGTCTCTGTACAGAATGTTGATTGTGCTTCCTCCATCAACGAGCACTCGGGAAAACTTGCCTGAAAACCTTGGCCCTGCGAACAGAGCGTCAACCACAAGCGGATAGTTTCCCGGATTCGGCAAGATGGTGGGATAATCTGCTTTGTCCCAGGATATCGGGCACTCGGACCAATGCATGAACTGAGGAATCGGTGGCATGGTGGCATTGACTTCTTGAGCTCGAGCTCTCCGACTGCCCTTGTCCGTGGACTCACTGGTGAAAATCATGTAGGCAGCGTCTTGCTGCGGGAACTGGTTCTACTGCTGAGGCGGTCCTCTGTTCTGTGGCGGTGGTGGGGGTGGAGGTGGAGGTGGTAAAGCTTCTCCTTTCGCGATCCTTCTCACAAAATCACACTGCCGAGTGGAGTGCGCAGACGGCCTGCCGGGCGTGCTTTGCAACTTGCACGGTGCGTCCAGCATATCCTGAACGTGTACTTGGGTTTCATCTGCCCCGGGGCCTCACATTTGTCCTCATCTTCCGACTGCCTCCTGCAGCCGCTGGGTGTTCTTCGTTCTGGACAGCGGCCACCTGCCGACTGCCATACTGGGTATCGGGCTGCTCATCCTTGCGCTTGCCATTGTTCTGCATGTTGTTGCTGTTGTTGTTGTTGTTGCGGTTGTTCTCTCTCCTTTCCTTCCGACTAAGGCCTTGGTTCCCTGTGTCCGACTGCGGAGCCCCTGGTGACTAGATTACACCTCCAACTCCGAGCTGGATAGGGCGCATCGCAGAATCGGACATAGCGAACGCATTTTCCACCTTCATGAGCTCGGCGAGCGACGTGAAGTCTTTGCGGAGCAGCTTGTGCTTCAACATTGAGTCGGCCAGGCATCCGTCTGTGAAGTACTAAATGTCCTGGATCTCATGGACTCCTTCGCATGAATTCTTCATCTTGATCCACCGAGTTAAGTAATCCCGGAGGGGCTCGTCTTTGCCTTGCACACAAAGAGCTAACTACCGCGGGAGGTTGGGCCGCTCATATGTGCTCGTGAAGTTATGAATAAATGCGCTCGTGAAATCTTCCCAGCAGTTTACACTGTCCTTGGGCAAACTGTTCAACCACGTACGAGCCGACCCCTGCAGCATCAAAGGTGCATAGCGGACTGCTACGCGTCGATTGCCTCCTGGGATGCGAACCGCAGTCAGATAATCGGACAACCAATCTTCTGGCTTCACAGAACCATTGTACTTGGGTGTGTCCCTTGGCAGCGTGAAGCCTTTGGGAAACTTCTCGGTCCGAATGCGATGACCAAAACACGACGGGCCAGCCTCTCCTTCTTCATCCTCTTGAGCCTCCTTCTCCAGGAGCTCAATGCGATGCCTTGCATCATTATGGCCGATTTGGCGAGGGCCAAGTCGGGTGCTGATTGCTGGTCTTGGTGCCGATTGCTGAGGCATGTCGTTGCGCCTGCTGTTAACAGCTGGCTCCTCGATTCTTCTGCTTGCTGCTGGGGGTGGCCGATTGCTTCTGACTCTACTCTCATGCCAAGACGGGGCGGGTTGCTGTCTGTTCTGGCGCGATGCATTCGGTCGCTGACTAGCTTCCGCATTCAGCCTCACAGTTCCTCTCGACGCCCCGGGCTCTGCATGTTGATTATCCATTGCGACGAGCCTCTGCTCCTTTGCAGCCGCCAATAGCTCACGCATTCGGCGCGACTGCTCGCGCCGCTCATCTCCTTCCAGGTCTTCTAGCTCGAGGGCTATCTGCTCGGCTCCTCTCATGTTCTTGTCTGGCATGTTGTATGTCGGCCTCTGGATGAATGCCGACAGCGCCGGTTGCTCCAGTTGCACCGGCCTCCCCTGGTTGAGAGCGGATCTGTGGTGCACGAGAAGACACGAATCTCCCTAGGATATGCCTCGGGGAAGCTGCCGATGAAGAGGCGATGGCTGCCGACCTGCAACGACACTCCGGGCGGCAGGGGTGCTCCAGCCCTGTACCGCGCCGAGTAGTCTACCACGTAGTCGATTGCCCCACGCTTTAGAATCAGGCCAGAGGCGTGACTACCGCCTGATGCTGAGGAAAGTCCCGTCCGGATCTTGACTCCATTCGACGCCTCGGTCGGCCCCACGGTGGGCGCCAACTGTCTTCGATATGTGACGGCAGACGGCATGGGGATGGCTAAAATGAGGGGAAGACGCGAGGAAGAAGATGTCGATGGTGCCGGAATCGGGTTGGGCACAAACACGGTGAAGGACACCACGATGTACCCAGGTTCGGGGCTCTCCGGAGAGATAACACCCCTACTCCTGCTCGTCTCTTCTATATCAATGAACTGGACTACAATAACTGCTTCTCTATCTTCTCAGGGGAAGGTGAGCGCCGCTGTGGGAAAGGCTCTTTCCTGCTTCCCTGAGGACTAACTATTAGCAGTGAATGAACTGAGGAGGTTGGGAGTAAATGGAGCTAAAATGAGTGGATCGTCCCCCACGCAGGAGGGGTACCCGGGCTCTTATAGTATGAGCCCGGGGTACATCGGTAACTTCACTGCCGATTGGGCCCAGCCGTCATCCTCTAATCGGCTGGGTCCCACCGACTGCCTCTCTCCGGGTGATCCGGAACCTACGAGCGGCGGCCCATGCTGTAGACTTGTAGCTCATGATGATGAACAGTGAGGCCAGGAGGTGCGGTCTTGTTGGCCTGTCCGCGGAATCAGCGGAGAGGTCGACACCGTATCTTGCCAGATCTTCGATGTGACCTGGCTCTTCTGCTATCCCCGATCTCCCGGGATTGCGCATTTATGACCCCGTACCTGGACCTCCGACTGGTCCCGGGGTCAACTTCTTCAACTGCGATAAGTTACCCCGATTGCGCCTGGGACGACTGGTGGCCTTTGGCAGGGTCGATTGCTCTAGGAAATCGGCTGTGCTATCGCCTACCTCGGCCCAGCTGCGGGCCAATCGGATGATGGTCTTGATGACAACAGGGTGGACCGATCGCGCCTGGGCCGACTGCCAATCTCGTCCCAGCTGCAGCCCAATCGGTCCATCCTTGTCTTGAAAGGTTGCTTCCGCTTGGGTTATCCTACCCGGGTACCAATCCCCCGACAGGACCCACCAGGGCCCCAGGCGCCCTCCCGGCGTGCCCCAGGGTGGGGCCGCGCCAGGGGGCCGCTTGGACCCCTGGTGGCCCCCCTTCACCTATTTATTCGCCGTGACGCAAAAACCCCGAGACGGGAACCCTATTTCGCGATCTCTCCTTTGTTACGCCGCTGTCGCGCTTCCAAGATCGGGAGCACCAGAAGACCTCTTCCCGGCACCCTGCCGGAGGGAGGAATCACCTCTGGGAGCTTCTCCACCACCATGGACGTTTCCCGGATGAACCGTGAGTAGTCCACCTTGGACCATGGGTCTATGATCAGTAGCTATGTGATGTTCTCCTCCCCTCTTTATTCTTCATGGATTAGACCTCGTGAGCTGCCCTACATGATCGAGGCACTTATGTAATATTTATGCTGTTGCTATGCTGAGTTTGCTGGGATCCGATGGATTATGAGATTATGTTCAGATTGTGTTTGAGTAATATATTTGATTCTCCTCTTTTATATTTATTTTCTTGAGTAATTCTTGCATGTTCTCCGTTGCTGTTTATTGCTTTGGCCAAGTAGTAGGTAGTGACTCCAATAGGGAGCGTTATGCATGATTGTGGGTTCATGCCCCCAGATGACTAGCTTGAGTGTTAGAAACATGAGTCTAGGGGATGTGCTGTTGCCACAAGGGGGAAAACAACGGTGCTTGTACTTGCAGGTGCAAGGATTGTTTACTTTACGCAAAGTTCTTTAATGCAGTTGTCTGTTGCTTTGAGTTTACACTTTGGGTGGGATTCGCAACTTAATACCAGCGAGATGTTCTGGATAGATATCTCAAGGTGGATGATTAGTAGGTAGATGAAGATGGATTTCGGTCTACTTGTTTTGGCGTACCGCCCAAGCTTTTGAGCCTCTTCCTTTCTTTATAGCATAATTAGCATTGGTTTGCGCACATAATCCTGTCAATTGCCCAGCTGTAATTTGTTTATCTCGCATGGTTCTTTTATCGTCTTTTGGGAGAGAGACATCACTAGTGAACATCATAGGACCCCGGTCCATATTTTTAATACTGTTTATACCCTCTATCTATTTACTGCTTTATTTATTTTTCCGTTGCTATCACTATCATTATTATCCCGTGCGTTTTATCCTTTGTAAACAACAAGGCCGGAGGAATTGACAACTCCTCTGTATTTTTTGGGAAGCAAAGTTATTTGCTGTGTGTGCAGGTCTAGGTGAAGTTAGCAACCTCGGTTGTGAACGACGCCATTGTTCACTTCACCACCTTCTTGTATCTGTTGGAATCCTACTGGTTAGATACTCAACCTTAGCATCTTCGCTAAGGGAAATTGCCACTACGCTACATCTCACCTTCCACTTTGGGTAACCAACGAGGGGAGAGAAGTAAACTCTCGTGACATCAAAGCAATTTCTGGCGCCGTTGCCGGGGCCTCCGCTCTTCAAGATAGGGGAGTTGCACACTATCTTTTATCTTTTCTTTTTAGTCTTGTTTGTTTACCCTTCAGTTTTTTCTTTAGTGTCCTTTATAAAAAATCAAAATAATATTTATCTTGCTTGCTGCCACTATGGGTTCTTCTGAGAACACCAAGTTGTGTGACTTTACTAGTCACAACAACAGTGACTTTATCTGAACTCCTATTGCTACAGCTGCTACTTGTAAGGCCCGATATGCGGTATTGTTCCAGATCTAGGTGTTTCCACTCAGATCCGGGGACGAAGCACATATCGGTCCCACCGTGACATATGACAAAGCCATATGCCCCGAATTTCCAACATGATATCACAACATTACAGATACAAGGATACAACATCTCAT
The DNA here is from genome assembly GCA_950022295.1 of Bromus sterilis. Lineage (NCBI taxonomy): Eukaryota > Viridiplantae > Streptophyta > Magnoliopsida > Poales > Poaceae > Bromus > Bromus sterilis. The sequence continues at coordinate 344,093,114 of OX465596.1, forward strand.
ACAATCGGCATACAACTGCCTCAAATACAATACAACAGCGGAAGTTACATGTCTGAGTACAGACTACAATCAAATGCCTAGTGGCAAAGAGAAAAACATCGATCCCATAACCACACGGGTCCAGGCCCTCCGCCGGGATCCGCCTAACTAGTCGTCGTCGAGTCTCCACGTGAAACGTCGATCACCATACCTGTTGTCGATCAAGAACCCTGAAAAGAGTTTGGGGGTAGTATCATGAGTACAGAGGTACTCAACATCCAACTGTAGTGGTCATCTGACCCAGCAAGGACTTCATCACTTGTCATTCTAGGACAACTAGTAGTTTACGGTAAGGATGGGGTAAGTGGTGAGGTTGCTGCCGCACTAGCATTTATGAAGTGTCTAACGATCTAGAGAGTAAGATAAGAAGCCAAGCATTTGATGAGGAATCACCTCCAACAAGTCTTGCTATCAACTACTACGCAAACATAACACCTATCCTATCCTTGTCCTCCTCTTCGCATCCCGAAGAAAAAGAAGCAATCAAGGCACACACACGCGTTGATCAAGTTATATTAAGATTATCTCAGTTGTTGTTGTCTAAGAACAAGGAGTAGGTCTCAAGTCGTCCATAACCGTGGACACGGCTTCTCGAAAAGATTTAACCCTGCAGGGGTGTACCAACTGCTCATTACAAGGCTCCGCACGTACGCCCATCTCTCTCAGTTGCTACCCATCACAGGCAACCATTTTATGATTTAGTTCCAAGAGATCCGAAACGACAGGTCCCTCTAACTAACAACGAACAAATCTGGGTGGCCCCCGGTGAGACGACATCCAGCTCAGGAGCCGGTCGCGCTCTCGATCTGGTCTCTACCGTATGACTCCAGGTTTGGATTTCCGGTTAATCACACACGGGACACCGGGTCCTCAGCCGGTCATGATGGGCCAACAAGGGAACTATGTCCTCACTGGTCCGGTTTGGTTTAAAAACTACTGGCGTACGACCAGCACACACACGGTTTCAAATGGTAAAATCAGCTTGGGCCACCACTAGAAATGCTTGAAGCTAGGTAGGTAAGAAAAGGGGACCCCATAAAATCCCACACGCAGTTAGGCACACTCAGTCTTAAAACCAATACCCGGAACTCGGATCCTAGGTGACTCGAATGGAACAAAGCGTCGGGGCGGGATAGCCTAGACCTTCCATCCTTCGTCGAATATAGTCAACATTATAATAATCATATCATCAACAACAATATAATAATGATAATGTGATATCCCAAACCAAGGAGTAACAGGGTAACATCGTAGCATCCTAAGCATGCATACTAAGTAGGGGCTGAGAAACGAGCAATAGTAACATAGCAGTACAAGGTTTGTTGGGAAGGGACATGGCTGTATCGGTTTGAAAGAGGCTGTAAGCATGTGGTAGGATCAAACATCGAACCTAACCTAGACTAGCATGCAAACCGCTGGTTGAAATAGAATGGATCATAAGTAATGTATAGTCCTCGCCTGTTGATAAGTCGGGTTCCGAAGGTGTAGTTGATCGCAAGCTTGCATCGTCTCCGAGAGGTACCCGCAGAAGCACACAAGACGATAAACACTGGAAAGCAATCAACGAGCAAGCATCTATTACTACGAGGCAAACACGAGCAAGCATCAACAAGAAGGCAACACGATACATCGCACCTACCGTCGAGAGCGGTTACTAACAGGTTAAGTGGAGTACTCGTCACACACGACGATGTCGCACGTTTACGGTGGTTCAAGTTGTTTAGCTATAGGTGATCAACAAAGTTTTTAACATGGCAAGCACAGAAGCATGTCAATAGGTGGAGCACAAGTAAACTATCTATGCTAGTCAATTTAAGTGAGGCACAACCTAAACATGGCATAACACTAAGTGTCGCACGATGATTAAAATTTTTGGCACTGTTCTGTCCTAAAACATATTTTAGGTTGGTTAACAACATAAAAAAATAGCATAAACACAAAGTACACGAAAAACTAATCAATTTACATATAAAGAACACCCCAAACGGAGTTACAGTTAAAAAGATATAAGCAAAACAAGTTACGGGCACAATCTGCCAACATCAGGAAGCACACTTTAGATCAATGCATAAACAGGATAATGAATGCAAACATGCTGACAAAGGATATGGAACTAAAGTAGAAATGACAGGGAAGGCATGGAAAAAAGAATCATGCAAATAGGCATCATAGATCAAAAGATATTAAGCAAACAACATGGCATCGCAAAGTAATAGACTTAGTGAAAAACTGAGGTGGCTGTCAAAAACAGCAGCATAGCAACTTTGGAGCTATATATCTATATGACCAGGAATGCTAACATGAAGATTCAATACATATAATGGAAGTAGACATGATGCTTAACAATATGCAATTGGAATCACTCAATTCCGATAAACGGTCGCGACACACTCGTCGACCGAAGTTGCAACAAAATATAAACAGCAGCACTCTTACAGCAGGGTAGCTACTTTGGAGCAGGATACAATCAACACGCAGCAAGAAAATATGGCATGTGAATGCATTAAACTGAAGTAGAAACAATGCTTAACGCAACGCAAAAGGAATCACTCAATTCCGACGCACGGTTGCGAAGCAACCGTCGCCCGAAGTTTCAACAAAATAACAGTTACAACAACTTAGCAGCAGTTAACGACAGGTAGCCCTGTTTGAACAGAAATAACACAATCAATATGACCTCAAATGCAAATTCTCACAAAATATGAATTAAAGTGCACACAATTCTAAGCAACTTTCATTTTGGGGGCACGTTCATCGGAGCTACGGATCAACGGGAAATTACGACGCAAAAACAGATCAGCAACAATTATAAAAAGACTTAGTGCAATTAGGAAAAACGTAGAGAGAGAAAAAAAATAAAGGGCGCTCGGGCATCACCCAGCTGGGCCGGCCCAAAGCGGCCTGGGAGGTGCTGGAGGCTGGGCCTGGCTTGGCAGGCCGGCTGGGTTGGGGTGGGCGTTGTGGGCCGCTGGCTCCACGGGGCCCAGCTGGCTGGCTGGATCGGGACGGGATCCGGTCCCGTACGGGGGTGGCGGCGGCCGCCGATGCTCGCCGACGAGGCGGCTGGAAGGCAGGCGATGGCCGATGCGGGTTCGCCGGCGGCGCTAGGCGGCGGAGACCGGAGGAGACGGGGCCGGGCTGGCGCGCTCCGCATGGCCAAGGGCAGCGGCTGGTCTCGTGCGATTTCCGCGACGGTGATCGGGTGAAACCCGGTGTCGCAAAGGTCGAGTGTCAGGGTGGCAAGGGTCGGTCTCCGTCCGATACGAGATCAGAGGGGGAAAAATAATCGCCGATCGATAAATCGGGGATGCAAACACCACAAACAAATCAGACAATAAAACAATTCACGCCGAAAACAAAGTTTTTAATTTTTGTGAAAACTGGGCTGTTACACTACTTCAGCACCTTCTTATGAGATTAAACCTGATTTTCTGAACCTTGGTATGAAAGATAAATTCTCTGGTGCTAGAGATGATGCTGCATTGCACTTAAATAATTTTATTGAGCTTTGTGTTATGCAAAAGTACAAGGAAGTAGATGGTGATATTGTTATGCTTAAGCTTTTTCCCTTTCTCCTTGAGAGATGAAGCTAAAATATGGTTTCAATCCTTGCCTAAGAATAGCATAGACTCTTGGGATAAGTGCAAGGATGCTTTTATTGGGAAGTACTATCCCCCTGCTAAGATTATCCAATTGAGGATCTTTATTATGAATTTTAAACAATTGGATAATGAACACCTTGCCCAAGCTTGGGAACGCATGAAATCTCTTGTTAAGAATTGCCCTACGCATGGTTTGACTACTTGGATGGTTATCCAAACTTTTTATGCAGGCTTGAACTTTACCTCGCAGAACCTGCTAGATTCGTCCGCGGGAGGAACCTTTATGTCAAATGCACTTGGTGCTTCCACAAAACTTCTCGATGAGATGATGACCAACTATTCCCAATGGTAGACCGAAAGAGCTCCAACAGGTAGGAAGTAAACTCTGTCGAGGAAATCTCCTCCCTAAATGAAAAAGTTGACTTGATTATGTCTCTACTTACCAAGCAATCTCCTATTGATCCTCAAGATGTTCCTTTAAATTCTTTGATTGCTCAATATCAAGTAGATGTGAACTTTATCTCTAGAAACAACTTCAACAACAATTCTTATAGGAGTAACTTTGGTAGCAATCCTAGACCGTTCCCCTCCAACAACTATGGGAACAACAACACTTATCCTAGCACCAAAAACTCCACTTTTGAATTAGAGAGTATGCTTAAAGACTTTATTACTACCCAAAAAGCCTTCAACAAGAGTGTAGAGGAAAAACTAGACAAATTAGACAACCTCACGTTGAAGGTAGACAATTTAGCCCATGAAGTAGAATTGCTTAAAATTAGAACTTCTCCCCTTGAGGAGAGGAAGGCCACTCCTATGAATGTCATCCAAGTGCAAATTAATGAAAACATTAGGATGATGGCTAAACTCAAAGAGAGATGGGCTAGAGAAAAGGAGGAAGAAGATAGAATTAAGAACCTTCCTACACACCATAGCATTGCTACTATCCAAGTGGTTGAGGATATCCAAACTCTTAGCACCCAATGCACCCCTAGTCCCATGGAACCTATTAATGGTGATGTTATGACCTCAACCGTAGAAGAAGAAACTCCTATGACTATAGAAGCTACCAAACAAGTGAGCCTAAAGGACACCACTACCACTTTACTTGATAGTAGTGACCTTGATTTTGATAATTGCACCCTTTCTGAAGTTATTCGTTTCCTTCACAAGATGTCTAGAGACCCCCACACTAGCACACTTAATCTTGCCTTCACGGAGCATATCACTAATGCTCTCATCAAAGTTAGGGAGGAGAAGCTTAGGGTAGAAGCCTCTATACCTAGAAAGCTAGAAGATGGTTGGGATCCTATGATTAAAATTAAGTTGTATAACTTTTCTTGCTATGCTTTATGTGATGTTGGAGCTAGTACCTGTGTTATGCCCAAAAGAATGTATGATATATTTGAATTGACACCTTTTGATCCTTGTTATTTTGGTGTTCGTCTTGTCGATTCTTCCGTAAAAAACCTTTGGGGAAGATAGATGATGTTCTTATCGTTGTCGATGACAATTATGTTCCCGTTGATTTTACTATTAAGGACATTGAATGTGAACCTTCTTGTCCAATTATTCTGGGACGTCCTTTTCTTCGCACCGTGGGTGCTATTATTGATATGAAAGAAGGGATTATAAAATTCCAATTCCCTCTCGAGAAAGGGATGGAACAATTCCCTAGGAAAAAGATTAAGTTGCCTTTTGAGTCCGTTACACGGGCTAGTTATTTTCTTGAAAAGAAATTATCTATTTGCATTAATCCTAGCTAATGGCTTTAAAGAAGCGCTTTCGGGAGGCAGCACGCAACGAATTTAGGATTTCCTTTTTGTTTTTCTTCTGTTTTTAGTGGTCTTGATGATTGTTACAACTTTAGAAACATCATTATATCTTTACTTTTCAAGCTTTGTGCCATTTATAGCCTCTTATGACAAGGGAAGTGAAAGTTGTGACATGCTGTCCAGAAAACAGATTCTGTCCTCGTGACTAGAAAAATCATGGAAAAATCCCAGTTCATCTTTTTGAGCTGAATTTTTTACACAGCGTGCTCTATGCAATTACGGAACTTTAGTATGTTCTTAGTTTTTTGATTTGAGTTGCAGAAGTATCCCTAAAAAATTCTTTTCTACCTGCCGGTCTGTTTTTCACAGATTCTGTCCTGTTTTGACTTTTCTTTGTTTTGCAAACCTTAAGCTTGCTATTTCTTTGCAAATTGTTTTTGGAAATCTTGAGAAACAGTAGCTCTTCAATAATATCTTTATTTCCAGTAGAGAAAAAATTATTTTATTATGGGTACTAACCTCGCTAATCAGATTATGATGAGTTATGTATGAAGGGAGTTTTCAAATGTGCGAGGGAAGATGATGAAAGAAGATTCAGGAGTGTCAAGCGCTCAAGCTTGGGGATTGCCCCATGCATCCCCAAGAAATATTCAAGGAAGCTCAAGCTTCTAATCTTGGTAATGCCCCCGTGCATCCCCTTCTTCATCAACAATTATCAGTTCGTCTCTCGTTTCACTATATTTTTATCACTTCATGCGTTATGTGCTATGCTTGGAGCGTCTCGCTCTTAGGTTTTGTTTTTAGTTTTATTTATCTTTGCTTTCTGTTCATAAAAAGTTAGAACCCAGCTTTCTTTATGTGGGAGAGAAACACGCTCCAGTTCCAAAATCTAGAACACAACATAGGACTTTTCATGCTTATCTTTGCTGTGTGTGTTCTTTATCTTTTCATAGCTACTGTCATGTTTAGCTCTTAGTTTTCATGCTTAGCTTTTCAAAGAGCTTTTGTTTAGTTTGTTTCTGGAACTCTCTTGAGTTTTCATGTTTATCTTGTTTAGAGAGTTTGCCTGTTGCACTGAGTTTTGTGTCTTGACTTGAAGTAGGTAATTGAGGTTGCTATTCTTTTGTAGTAGTAACTTGCATTAGTTTTGAGGTATTGTTTGGACTTTTGGTGTCAAGAGCTTTAGAATATTAGTGATAGATGTCATATTTTGGGCAATCCGTGTTTATTTTCAAAACTTACAAAATTAGTTGAGAACTTTAGCTACTAGATGGATCACTACTCTTTGGAGGGATCGAATATTAGAGTACACTCACGTACCATGAGTCGAGGATGCGCAAGGATAACCAAACCCCCATACACTCCTCGGTGTACTTGTGTCTTTGTGAACCTCCTTATTAGATTGAGAGTTACCGATAATAAGTGCATGAGTTTTTCGGACTAATGTGAGTATTCGAAAGTTGACACTTCCACCTTTCCATATTTTGCTAGCCTCTCCTGTGCCGTGCATTGCTTTCTTCTCACTCCGAGAGTTAGCATCCACCTTCGTCGGTACATCCAAACCCTTGACATGATACGCTCTATCATCATAAACCTCCTTATATCCTTCCTCAAAACAGCCACCATACCTACCTACCAAGGCATTTCCATAGCCTTTCCGAGATATATTGCCATGCAACATCCATCTTCATGACTTGATCTTCATGTCATACATGCTACTTGCTTTATCGATGAGCCGCATGCTGGTTGGGCTTTGCCCTAATCATTTCTACATGACGCGCTAGTATCATTGCATATCCTGCTACACTGGCAGAGGCATACATTTGCATACATCATGATAGTTACATCTTCTTTATGATTTGAGTACTTTGTAAAGTGTGAAAGATCTTCTATACTTTTTGTAATATATAGAGTGTTGCTCCTAAAGTGAGGAAAAGATCCCAAAGTGGACACAAATTAAAAGATCCCAAAGAGGACAAATGAGAGAAATAGAAAGAGCCATTGAGGCCACCAAAAAATACAAAAAAATAGAAAAAAGAGAAAAAGAAATAAAAAGAGAGAAGGGGCACACTACTATTCCTTTTGAGAGATCCACACTCGTACTCCCTCTTATATCTTGTACTCCATAGAGATTATCATTCATGCATATAGCTATGTGGGGACCTTAACACTATAGAACTTGGCTTGTATATTTCAATGATGACCCTCCTCAAATGAGCTCTAGGTCTTCTTGAGCAAGCAAGTTGGATGCACCCCCACTAGTTCCATTGGAGAGCTTACCTTAGCTCATATGTGCATCCGTTGCATGGCAATCCCTATTCCTCACATCATATCTATCATTTAACTTTCTCTCGCCTATGATTGTCCTCATTGATGTGAGCCTTTCACACCTCTTTTTTCTTCCTCCCCCATCATTTTTTCTCTCTTTTCCATCCGAAGTGTCAACTTTCTTACTTACACTCATCCATTGCATGAGTGCTCAAAATATCGAAAGGGAGTGGATCATTTTGACTTGTACCTGGCTAGTGTCTGGGGATGAGTCAAGATAAGATTGCAAAGAAGACCAAGTGTGAAACTTTAGTAGATTAAGTTCTCAACAATAAAAACTATGTTTTACTCTCTCGTATATCCCTATCCCCTTTCTTGCACGCAAACACCATTTGGAGACATTCGAGTCACGGACAACGAGAACCCTTTCACCTTTATGTTCTTATGTTGCTTGTTTCAATGCTAAATATAGACTCTTGCCTGTTATGACTTGAATTGAATTACATGCCTTGATTTCTTTACTTAAAAGTTCTTATATGGTTGCTAGCATGTCACTACAGAAATTATGCTTGTTATCATTTACCCACTCGAGGACGAGCAGGAATTAAGCTTGGGGATGTTGATACGTCCAAAACTTATCTATAATTTCTGCTTGCTCCATGCCTCTTTTGTGTGATATTGCTATGATATTGATGAACTTCCATACACTTTTGATCATATTTGGACTAACCTATTAACTCAGTGCACCCAAGTGCCAGTTCCTACTTTCTGTTGTTTTTCTATTTCAGGTTTCCCCCATATAAAAAGTGCTCCAAAAATTCGGGAAAAATCCAATAAAAATCAGCGTGCAGGAAGCTTCGGGAATCACCAAGGGGGGGGGGGCAGAGGGGACCCACCAGGGAGGCGCCCTCCCGGCGCGCCCCAGGGTGGGGCCGCGCCAGGGGGCCGCCTGGACCCCTGGTGGCCCCCCTGTCTGCCCCCTTCGCCTTTTTATTCCCCGTGACGCAAAAACCCCGAGATGGGAACCCTATTTCGCGATCTCTCCTCTGTTCCGCCGCCGTCGCACTTCCAAGATCGGGAGCACGAGAAGACCTCTTCCCGGCACCCTGCCGGAGGGAGGAATCACCTCCGGGAGCTTCTCCCCCACCATGGACGCTTCCCGGATGAACCGTGAGTAGTCCACCTTGGACCATGGGTCTATGATCAGTAGCTATGTGATGTTCTCCTCCCCTCTTTGTTCTTCATGGATTAGACCTCGTGAGATGCCCTACCTGATCGAGGCACTTATGTAATATTTCTGCTGTTGCTATGCTGAGTTTGCTGGGATCTAATGGATTATGAGATTATGTTCAGATTGTGTTTGAGTTATATATTTGATTCTCCTCTTTTATATTTATGTTCTTGAGTAATTCTTGCATGTTCTCCGTTGCTGTTTATTGTTTGGCCAAGTAGTAGGTAGTGACTCCAGGAGGGAGCGTTATGCATGATTGTGGGTTCATGCCCCCCGATGACTAGCTTGAGTGTCGGGACCCGAGGTTAGCGTATGTAAGACTCGCTACAACACAATCATATGGAGAGCCGAGAACCGTACCCACTTGTCTAAGCAGACAAGGCCAAGCACAGAACGTTCTCGGAAAGCAACGAACGTGAGGGGCATCCCATCCAGGCCGGATGATCAACTGAGATGGGTCCTCATCGTCCGCACACAAGTCTAAATGATATGGGTGGTGAACTCCCATACTCCTAGCCAAGTCGCCTCAACCATACTATCGATTGTATTATAACCCTTACATAGAATTACTCCAGCCCAATCACTTAGATAGGGTCAAGGGAGGGCTCGATCACACATCAAAGTGTGCACGAGACAGAGTCTCGAGCAATCGCATCGCGATGCCCCAAGCTGCGCACATCTAAGGGCCACTTGGTGTATAAAAGACCGCCAGCCAGATCACAACTAAGGTCTCCAAAACCCATACTAAGACATGCATTTTATAATCATACACGCAGCACACATGTCTAGTATGAACAGCAGGTATCATTGCAATTCTCTACAAAGTATACCACTTTATTGATAACTCTTACAGAGTGCACACAGAGATCACGAGACCGTGATCCAACATTACAACAAGCATGCGGAAGCAAAGTAGGTCTGAGTACAGACAAGTTTAACAAATGGCTTAGAGAAGCCTTATCTATAAACAAGCCCTTCCACGAGGGACCAGTCGTCTGACTGGGACTACACTAGCTTGATCAGTCGTCGAGCTCCAAGAATAATCCACCTTCGGGGTCAGTGGGTTCATCTAAAACATAGAATAAGCAAACGTGAGTACAAAGTCGTACTCAGCAAGAGTTACGTAGGAGCTATACTACTAATGCACATGTATCAAGGTAAAGGGAGGTGGGGTTCAATTGCAGAAGTGATAGCTTTGACTTGGCTAGTCCTGAACTACGAGTACCAGACTTGAGGTAAGTAGCGTACACGAGTCCACTACATCTCCAACCAATTACACCACTATGGTGCCTTCCTCGACTTCCCCACGAGAAAGCACGCCATAGCACTCACACTTATCTTGGCAACTTTTATAAGTATCCTGTTCAAGTTGTCTAATAATCAAGCTAAGCTTTCCAAGCAGTCCTTAACCGCGGACGTGGCTATTCAAATAGTTTTGTTAACCCTGCATGGGTGTACTTCTACACACACATGATCATCAGTTACCGCCTTTGATCTCGACACCGTTCAAGAGGTGTCAGCGAGGATGCTCACCACAACTGTTACCTCATAGCCGATCTAGTCCAAGAAAGCCGCCTACCTGGGTTGGCTACCACTATCGTGAACCCGGCCGGTTTACCGAACTGGACCCAGATGATGTGTGCGTGGTGCATAAGCCGGTCTCGGTTGAGCCGTTCTCTCACTTAGCAGCCAAGCCACAAACCTACCAGAACTCCGAACTATTGCGACAACTGGACATCGAAAGGGATGAGCTAATAGGTTGAGAGGGGTCAGTGAGCCCAATGTGTGGTTGTACTCTTCATATTAGATCACCACACAAGACCTCGGACTTAGGGCGGTGTTCAACGAGACAACCCACTGTGTACTCCTACACAGCCTCTCATAGTTCACCTTGTATTAGGGTAGATTCACCAACACATTTCCACCATCATCATCATGATCACTACAATCCCGACTCACATAACAATAACATCATTGTATCACTCTAAGCATGCAACAAGCAGTAACAATTGCAGGGGCCACATGATATCAATCAACTCCTACATTTGCTAGGATTATGGTTTGCTTACTACTGTGAAAAATGATAGGTCATGCAAAGGAATGGGTTCATCTATGCGGTAGAAACGTAGCATGGTAATCATCCTATACAATGCATAAGCGAGACATGAGAGGGAAGTGGGATTTTATCGACATGATCAATGGGGTTTTGCTTGCCTTGCTGACGAGGTTCGGGTTCAGGGTCTTCAACGAAGGGGGCTGCCTCCTGTTCCGGTTCCACCTCTACTCGACAAACAACAAACAACGTAGCAAAGTAAATACAATGAACAATCACATGGTTGAAGATTGAAACTTGATGTATATTTTTCTGATGTGTGAGGCAATTCCATTTAAATGGACTATATTGCAAATGAAATTGCAAATTCAAACTCCAATTTGAATTCAAGTTAGCCAAGTTGTAAATGTTATTGTGTGATCAATGTAATTCATATTGAAATGTGTATGATATGCCTCTGATGTGCAATTGAAATGTGGTATGTTGCTATGCTTCAAGTTGCAAAAGCATTTGAAATGAATTTGATTTAATTCCAATTAATCCAAATAGAAAATTCTACTGGCCCCATTTTAAATTCAACTCAAACATAGTTGAAAGTTGCATATTTGGATAGATTATTTTCTCCTGATCATTTTTATTATATTATATGTTAAATTTGGAGTTAATATGAATTTTCTATGAATTTCCAAAGTTTCAGCCCTTTTCTGGATTTTCTGGAATTAAATAAATCTTTTAACATTTTAATGCGTCAGGCTGACGCAAGGGTGACGTCAGGGGGGGGGGGGTTGACGTGTGGGGTCCAGTGGTCAGTGTCACTGGGTTTAATCCCTCTGTTTAAAATTAAACAGAGGGGTTAAGGCCTGGGGGGCCCCACCTTTCATTGACCTGGGGTCAACTAACAGGGGGGTTAGCCCCTAATTAAGTGGCCTCGCCGGCGGCTAGCCGCCGGTGGCACCAGCACGCGGCGGCGCGCACACGGGAGGGCGTTCCCGTGGTCCAAATCACGCACTTCGACCACTGAGACCGATAGGGGAGGCTGGGAGGCCCTGTACGCACGCCGGCGTCAAGCTTTGCGGCGGCGACGCTACTGGCTGGAGACCAACCTCGTTGTGGGGCGCCATTTGAAGCTGCGGTGGTGGTGATCGAAACAGAGGAGCACGTGGAGCAGGGTAGACATGGCCACGAGGTGCTGGGGTTCATGGTTGCGTGGTGAAGAACTCCCCGGCGGCGAGAAGCTTCGGCGTTCATGGCGGCCATGGCTAGAGGACGCAAACGATGGGGGAAAGATAGGGGTTTTGATCCCGCGCTCACCAGGAACTCAGCAGAGCAGGCGGCGAGGTAAACGGCGGCGTGACGGCGACGAATTCGACGATGAGTTCTTGCGGGTCCGGCGGCGTCTCGGTGAAGATTACGTTGGCTCGGGGGCGTCTGAGCTCTTGATCTACTGCATGGCGACGGAGTCGAAGACGGGGAAGCTTCTAGACAATGTCTCAGGAGCTCTAGCTCGCCGTGGCCGCGTGTTCTACGGCGGGGTGCTCCGGTGAAGCTTCGGGTGGCGACGAAATCGAGCACGGGAGGAGGGGGAGGAAGCTATGGAGGGGGGAGGGAATGGATCGGGACGGCTGAGAGGCGTCTCCAGGCGCGACTAGAAGGCTCGGGAGGCGCCAGGCAGGCAGGGTGGAGCTCGCCGGCGTCGGCATGCCCTCCACCGAGGTGCTTGTCGACGCGGCGGGAAGACGACAACGGGGGGTTGCGGGCTGGGCCAGGCTAGTGGGCCACGGGCGATGAGTTGGGCCGAATGGCCAGGTAAGCTCTTTTTCCTTTTTCCTTTCTGTTTTCTTTTCTGCCTTTTTGTTTTGTTGTGCTAAATAAATAGCTAGGAATTTTATTAAATGCTGAAACTTTTTATGTGGCTTCACAATATACTAGGCTAGCCACTTGTAAAGTTTGAACATTTTTAAAATTCAAATTATTTGAACTTTAAATCAAATAGAGGTTTTTGATTAATTCCAAGGTCCTATGTGAATATTTGAAAAATCCATGAGCATGGGGTGGGTCCCACATCACTTGATATGTGATCACACTCATTTATAAGACTTTTCAAAAATCAAACATGAATTTTTGGAGAAGATTTTTTTCTGGCCTTTTGAATTAATTCATCTAGGGGTGTTCCTTCTCCCATTTGAGTTTGAATTTGATTTCAAATGATTTCTTTTGAAATTTTTAACATGATGCAAGGTGACTTTGATCCTAGCACATTACCTAACAGAGGGTTCTGACAACTCGCCCCTACTCAACAGAATATCATCCCGAGATTCAGAAGTCTGCGGGAGGAAGGAGGGGTACTCGGCACTGAGACGGTCTTCTCTTTCCCACGTGGCTTCTCTCTCAGAGTGGTGTGACCATTGCACTTTCAGAAACTTAGTCTTCTGACGACGAGTGACACACTCTGCGGAATCAAGAATACGAACGGGGTACCCTCGATAAGGTACGTCATCTTGGAGATCAAGCGTTTCATGGTCGACTTCGCGGATGGGGTCCTTGAAGAAACTCCTGAGTTGGGACACATGGAATACATCATATACTCGGGAAAGGTGCGGGGGTAGTTCAAGTTGGTAGGAAACTTCTCCACGTTTAGCAAGAATGCGGAAAGGTCCAATGTAACGTGGGGCCAACTTGCCTTTGATACCGAAACGTTGGGTTCCCTTCAGAGGAGTAACCCGAAGGTAAGCCTTCTCATCCAGATTGTAGCTCTCTTGCCTATGATGACGATCATAGTGGCTTTTCTGACGAGACTGGGCTGCTTTCAATTGATCACGAACAATACGAACTTGCTCGTCTGCTTCCTTGATCATATCCGGTCCAAAGAATTGTCTTTCACCGGTTTCTGACCAGTTTAGTGGTGTTCGACATCGTCGTCCATATAGTAGTTCAAAAGGAGCCATGTTTAGACTAGATTGAAAACTATTGTTATAAGAAAATTCGGCGAATGGCAGAGACTTCTCCCAATTCTTTTCGAATGAGATAACACAAGCTTTGAGCATGTCTTCGAGAATTTGGTTAACCCTTTCGACTTGACCGCTAGACTGAGGATGGAAAGCTGTACTAAAGGAGAGATGAGTTCCCATAGCATTCTGAAAGCTTCCCCAAAAGCTAGAGGTGAAAAGGCTACCATGATCAGAATTGATTTCCAAAGGAACACCGTGAAGGGATACGAGTCTAGAGACATACAAGTCTGCCAACTGGCTAGCAGTTATAGACTCGCGAACTGGAAGGAAGTGAGCAACTTTGGAAAGCCTATCTATGACAACGAAGATGGCATCGTTTCCTTTCTGGGTTTTTGGAAAGCCGGTTATGAAGTCCATACCAACTTTGTCCCATTTCCACTCTGGAATAGGCAAAGGTTGAAGTGTACCAGCAGGTCTTTGGTGTTCTGCCTTAATGCGACGACAAACATCACATTCGGCAACAAATTGAGCAATGTCTCTCTTCATCCTAGTCCACCAAAATCTCTGGCGTAGATCTCGGTACATTTTTGTGCTACCGGGATGAATCGAGAGGGGTGTGTCATGGGCTTACTTGAGGATGTGTTGCCTTAGTTCCCTATTCTTAGGTACTACCGAACGATTTCCAAAGAATACCGTTCCTTTACTATCTGTGGAGAAACATTTAGCAACTCCGCTAGCAATGTTCTCCTTGATCCGGCGAACACCTCGTGCACGCCTTTGGGAAACTATTATTTGATCCTCAAGAGTTGGTTTCGCCACCAAGGTAGAAAGATAGCCATGAGGAACAATCTCAAGATTGAGTTTGGAAAATTCCTCATGAAGAAGTGGCTGATACTGTTGTAACATGAGGTTGTTATAGTACGACTTACGACTTAGTGCATCAGCCATGACATTGGCTTTTCCTGGGGTCTAAAAAATTCCTACGTCATAATCTTTTATCAACTCAATCCAGCGTCTTTGCCTGAGATTAAGATCTGGCTGGGTGAAAATGTATTTGAGTCTTTGGTGGTCGAATTAGGTCTCACAACGATTACCAAGGAGGTAATGTCGCCAAGTTGTTAGGGCATGAACTACGGCAGCGAGTTCAAGGTCATGGGTAGGATAGTTCTCTTCATGTGGCCGCAACTGGCGTGAAGCATAAGCTACCACATGTCTATCTTGCAGAAGTATGCATCCTAACCCTTGCCGTGATGCGTCACAAAAGATCTCAAATCCTTTTCGGTGTCTGGAGGTGCAAGTACGGGTGCAGAAGTCAATCTTCTTTTTAGCTCTTGAAAGCTTTCCTCGCACTTGGGAGTCCATAGGAATTTCTTATCTTTCTTGAGGAGTTCAGTTAGAGGCTTTTCAACTTTAGAAAAGTTCTCGACGAAGAGGCGGCAATACCTGGCTAGGCCAAGAAAACTCCTAACTTGCTTAACCAATTCAGGTGGAGTCCAGTCAAGGACGGCCTGAACTCTCTCGGGATTCACATCAATGCCTTTTGTAGAAATCACGTGGCCTAAGTAGGTCACTTCTGGTAGCCAAAATTCACACTTGGAGAATTTAGCATACAGGCGATGCTCTCTAAGTTTCATCAATACCAACCTTAGATGTTCGACATGTTCTTCTTCGTTCTTCGAGTAGATGAGAATGTCATCGAGATAAACTACAACAAATTTATCTAAGTACTCCATGAAGATCGAATTCATCATGCGCGAGAAAGCGGCGGGGGCATTGGTTAAACCAAAGGACATGACGGTGTACTCGTAAAGACCATAACGAGTAGTAAAAGCCGTTTTGGGAATGTCCTCGTTTCGGATTTTGATTTGATGATTACCTAATCTCAAATCCATCTTCGAGAAGACAGAGGATCCTGCAAGTTGATCATAAAGATCATTGATCCTGGGCAGTTGGTACTTGTTCTTTATCGTCGCTAAATTTAGCGGGCGATAGTCTACGCACATCCTTTCTGTTCCATCTTTCTTCGTTACGAACAGAACGGGGCAACCCCATGGCGATGAGTTAGGGCGGATGAAGCCTTTTGCCAATGAAGCTTCAAGTTGGATTTTGAGCTCAACTAAGTCACGTGGGGCCATTTTGTATGGGCGTCTGGAAATTGGTGCGGTTCCTGGCATAAGATCCACTATGAACTCTACACATCTGTCGGGTGGCTAGGTTTAAGGAGTTGGGTTACTGGATGGTTTTCCTAGAGGAGGACCATGGTTTACTAGGGGCTACAACAGATATGTCAGAGTAGAAAAGTACCCCAACACGATGATTAGTGTGGTTCTTCTGGCTAGAAGACATCTAAAATGGGAGGAAGAACTGCAAATGCATCAATATAGGTTTCTAGAAGAAAACCTACAACAAACTCTATGGAACTGTCGGGTATGCCACCTAACAATTCTTCTGGAAAGACATCCGAAATAGATAGAAGGATTTTGCAAATGCACCAGATTATGAAGATAACTGGAATGACTCGGACAGCATAACGGCTGTAATTGTAAGAAATGTCTTTTCTTGCAATGTAGAAACATCACTTACATACGATGTAAGAAATCAGGAAGCACAACAACTCTAATGAACCGAACACAACCTTCCTACGGCTACAAGGAAGCAAACAATGAGATGTTCTAATCAGACAGAGGTGAGCCTAGTCCTATCTTCCCGTAGAATAAGATGAGGGTGACTCAGAACTCAGAACGATGAGGGTAAGGAGGAAAAAGAAGTCTTACGTTGTTCCCTTATATACCCAGAGTAACTATATAACTATAGCAAGCTAGACTCGACTTCGACCAAGGCTGATAATCCTACAGTCAGTCCTGCTTTGATACCTAGTCTGTTGGGACCCGGGGTTAGCGTATGCAAGACTCGCTACAACACAATCATATGGAGAGCCGAGAACCGTACCCACTTGTCTAAGAAGACAAGGACAAGCACATAACGTTCTCGGAAAGCATCGAACGTGAGGGGCATCCCATCCAGGCCGGATGATCAACTAAGATGG
This sequence comes from Bromus sterilis, assembly GCA_950022295.1. Classification (NCBI taxonomy): domain Eukaryota; kingdom Viridiplantae; phylum Streptophyta; class Magnoliopsida; order Poales; family Poaceae; genus Bromus; species Bromus sterilis. The sequence continues at coordinate 344,110,076 of OX465596.1, forward strand.
GTCCTCATCGTCCGCACACAAGTCTAAATGATATGGGTGGTGAATTCCCATACTCCTAGAGAAGTCGCCTCAACCATACTATCGATTGTATTATAAACCTTACATAGACTTACTCCAGCCCGATCGCTTAGTCCGGGTCTAGGGCGGGCTCGATCATACATCAAATTGTGCACGAGACAGAGTCTCGAGCAATCGCATCACGATGCCCCAAGCTGCGCACATCTAAGGGCCACTTGGTGTATACAAGACCGCCAGCCAGATCACAGCTAAGGTCTCGAAAACCCATACTAAGACATGCATGTTATAATCATACACGCAACACACATGTCTAGTATGAACAGTAGGTATCATTGCAATTCTCTACAAAGTATACAACTTTATTGATAACTCTTACAGAGTGCACAAAGAGATCACGAGACCGTGATCCAACATTACAACAAGCACGCGGAAGCAATGTAGGTCTAAGTACAGACAAGTTTAACAAATGGCTTAGAGAAGCCTTATCTATAAACAAGCCCTTCCACGAGGGACCATTCGTCTGACTGGGACTACACTAGCTTGATCAGTCGGCGAGCTCCAAGAAGAATCCACCTTCGGGGTCAGTTGGTTCATCTAAAACATAGAATAAGCAAACGTGAGTACAAAGTCGTACTCAGCAAGACTTACGTAGGAGCTATACTACTCATGCACATGTATCAAGGTAAAGGGAGGTGGGGTTCAATTGCAGAAGTGACAGCTTTGACTTGGCTAGTCCTGAACTACGAGTACCAGACTTGAGGTAAGAAGCGTACACGAGTCCACTACATCTCCAACCAATTACACCACTATGGTGCCTTCCTCGACTTCCCCACGAGAAAGCACGCCATAGCACTCATACTTATCTTGGCAAGTTTTATAAGTATCCTGTTCAAGTTGTCTAATAATCAAGCTAAGCTTTCCATGCAGTCCTTAACTGCGGACGCGGCTATTCGAATAGTTTTGTTAACCCTGCAGTGGTGTACCACTACACACACATGATCATCAGTTACCGCCTTTGATCTCGACACCGTTCAAGAGGTGTCAGCGAGGATGCTCACCACAACTGTTACCTCATAGCCGATCTAGTCCAAGAAAGCCGCCTAGCTGGGTTGGCTACCACTATTGTGAACCCGGCCAGTTTACCGAAGTGGACCCAGATGATGTGTGCGTGGTGCATAAGCCGGTCTCGGTTGAGCTGTTCTCTCACTTAGCAGCCAGACCACAAACCTACCAGAACTCCGAACTATTGCGACATCTGGACATCGAAAGGGATGAGTTAATAGGTTGAGAGGGGTCAGTGATCCCAATGTGTGGTTGTACTCTTCATCTTGGATCACCACACAAGATGTGACATCCTGGCTTAATAGGAATGATAGACTACTCATATCAACAAGGTGCACCTTCTTTTCCGGAAGCACATCTTCAAAGAACTCCAAAGTTAAGCATGCTTGGCTTGGAGAAATTTGAGGATGGGTGACCGATTGGGAAGTAGCTCCCAGGTGCGCACGGGTGAGGACAAAGTGCGAAGGAAAGACTAGTGTTGGTCTGTGGGGACAGTCTAGATCCCGCCAGGCGTACGCCTGGAACCGGTAGCTGTGTTCGGGGCGTAACAAATGGTATCAGAGCCGACCCTCGCGGTTACACGGGCGTGTGTGGGTCAGTTGCGCGAACATGTGGGACATGTGTCGGCACTGGACACACAGATGTGTGCCAAGGGGGAACGTTCCTGTGGGCCGATGAGGACATCGATTCCTTTGAGTGGGGGTGTATGTGACATCCTGGCTTAATAGGAATGATAGACTACTCATATCAACAAGGTGCACCTTCTTTTCCGAAAGCACATCTTCAAAGAACTCCAAAGTTAAGCGTGCTTGGCTTGGAGCAATTTGAGGATGGGTGACCGACTGGGAAGTAGCTCCCAGGTGCGCACGAGTGAGGACAAAGTGCAAAGGAAAGACTAGTGTTGGTCTGTGGGGACAGTCTAGATCCCGCCAGGCGTACGCCAGGAACCGGTGGCTGTGGCCGGGGCGTAACACAAGAACTCGGACTTAGGGCGGTGTTCAACGAGACAACCCACTGTGTACTCCTACACAGCCTCTCATCGTTCACCTTGTATTAGGGTAGATTCACCAACACATTTCCACCATCATCATCATGATCACTACCATCCCGACTCACATAACAATAACATCATTGTATCACTCTAAGCATGCAATAAGCAGTAACAATTGCAGGGGCCACATGATATCAATCAACTCCTACATTTGCTAGGATTGTGGTTTGCTTACTACTGTGAAAAATGATAGGTCATGCAAAGGAATGGGTTCATCTATGTGGTAGAAACGTAGCATGGTAATCATCCTATACAATGCATAAGCGAGACATGAGAGGGAAGTGGGATTTTATCGACATGATCAATGGGGTTTTGCTTGCCTTGCTGACGAGGTTCGGGTTCAGGGTCTTCAACGAAGGGGGCTGCCTCCTGTTCCGGTTCCACCTCTACTCGACAAACAACAAACAAGGTAGCAAAGTAAATACAATGCACAATCACATGGTTGAAGGTTGAAACTTGATGTATATGTTTCAGATGTGTGAGGCAATTCCATTTAAATGGAGTATATTGCAAATGAAATTGCAAATTCATACTCCAATTTGAATTCAAGTTAGCCAAGTTGTAAATGCTATTGTGTGATCAATGTAATTCATATTGAAATGTGTATGATATGCCTCTGATGTGCAATTGAAATGTGGTATGTTGCTATGGTTCAAGTTGCAAAAGCATTTGAAATGAATTTGATTTAATTCCAATTAATCCAAATAGCAAATGCTACTGGTCCCATTTTAAATTCAACTCAAACAAAGTTGAAAGTTTCATATTTGGATAGATTATTTTCTCCTGATCATTTTTCATATATTATATGTTAAATTTGGAGTTAATATGAATTTTCTATGAATTTCCAAAGTTTCAGCCCTTTTCTGGATTTTCTGGAATTAAATAAATCTTTTGACAGTTTAATGCGTCAGGCTGACGCAAGGGTGACGTCAGGGGGGGGCTGACGTGTGGGGTCCAGTGGTCAGTGTCACTGGGTTTAATCCCTCTGTTTAAAATTAAATAGAGGGGTTAAGGCCTGGGGGCCCCACCTGTCATTGACCTGGGGTCAACTAACAGGGGGGTTAGCCCCTAATTAAGTGGCCTCGCCGGCGGCTAGCCGCCGGTTCCACCAGCACGCGGCGGCGCGCACACGGGAGGGCGTTCCCGTGGTCCAAATCACGCGCTTCGACCACTGAGACGTAGCTCTCGGTGTCGCGCGTCGATTGGGACCGACAGGGGAGGCTGGGAGGCCCTGTATGCACGCCGGCGTCGAGCTTTGCGGCGGCGGCGCTACTGGCTGGAGGCCAACCTCATTGCGGGGCGCCATTTGAAGTTGCGGTGGTGGTGATCGAAACATAGGAGCACGTGGATCAGGGTAGACATGGCCACGGGGTGCTAGGGTTCATGGTTGCGCGGTGAAGAACTCCCCGGCGGCGAGAAGCTTCGGCGTTCATGGCGGCCATGGCTAGAGGACGCAAACGAGGGGGAAAAGATAGGGGGTTTGATCCCGCGCTCTCCAGGAACTCAGCAGAGAAGGCGGCTAGGTAAACGGCGGCGTGACGACGACGAATTTGACGATGAGTTCTTGCGGGTCCGGCGGCGTCTCGGTGAAGATTACGTCGGCTCGGGGGCGTCCGAGCTCTTGATCTACTGCATGGCGACGGAGTCGAAGACGGGGAAGCTTCTGGAAAAGCTCTCAGGACCTCTAGCTCGCCGTGGCCACGTCTTCTACGGCGGAGTGCTCCGGTGAAGCTTCGGGCGGCGACGAAATCGAGCACGGGAGGAGGGGGGGAATGGATCGGGACGGCTGAGAGGCGTCTCCAGGCGCGACTAGAAGGCTCGTGAGGCGCCAGGCAGGCTAGTGCTCGCCGGCGTCGGCATGCCCTCCACCGAGGTGCTTGTCGACGCGGCGGGAAGACGACAACGGGGGGCTGCGGGATGGGCCAGGCTAGTGGGCCACGGGCGATGAGTTGGGACGAATGGTCAGGTAAGCTCTTTTTCCTTTTTCCTTTCTGTTTTCTTTTCTGCCTTTTTGTTTTGCTGTGCTAAATAAATAGCTAGGCATTTTATTAAATGCTGAAACTTTTTATGTGGCTTCATAATATACTAGGCTAGCCACTTGTAAAGTTTGAACATTTTTAAAATTCAAATGATTTGAACTTTAAATCAAATAGATGTTTTTGATTAATTCCAAGGTCCTATTTGAATATTTGAAAAATCCATGAGCATGGGGTGGGTCCCACATCACTTGATATGTGATCACACTCATTTATAAGACTTTTCAAAAATCAAACATGGATTTTTGGAGAAGATTTATTTCTGGCCTTTTGAATTAATTCATCTGGGGTGTTCCTTTTCCCATTTGAGATTGAATTTGTTTTCAAATGATTTCTTTTGAAATTTTTAACATGATGCAAGGTTACTTTGATCCTAGCACATTATCTAACAGAGGGTTCTGACATTGAGTGACAGAAACATGAGTCTAGGGGATGTGCTGTTACCACAAGGGGGAAAACAACGGTGCTTGTACTTGCGGGTGCAAGGATTGTTTACTTTACGCAAAGTTCTTTAATGCAGTTGTCTGTTGCTTTGAGTTTACACTTTGGGTGGGATTCAGAACTTAATACCAGCGAGACGTTCTGGATAGATATCTCAAGGTGGATGATTAGTAGGTAGATGCAGATGGATTTCGGTCTACTGGTTTTGCGTATCGCGCAAGCTTTTGAGCCTCTTCCTTTCTTTATAGCATAATTAGCATTGGTTTGCGCACATAATCCTGTCAATTGCCCAGCTGTAATTTGTTTACCTCGGATGGTTCTTTTATCGTCTTTTGGGAGAGAGACATCACTAGTGAACATCATAGGACCCCGGTCCATATTTCCAATACTGTTTACACCCTCTATCAATTTACTGCTTTATTTATTTTTCCGTTCCTATCACTATCATTATTATCCCGTGCGTTTTATCCTTTGTAAACAACAAGGCCGGAGGAATTGACAACTCCTCTGTACTCGTTGGGAAGCAAAGTTATTTGCTGTGTGTGCAGGTCCAGGTGAAGTTAGCAACCTCGGTTGTGAACGGCGCCATTGTTCACTTCACCACCTTCTTGTATCTGTTGGATTCCTACTGGTTCGATACTCAACCTTAGCATCTCCGCTAAGGGAAATTGCTGCTATGCTACATCTCACCTTCCACTTTGGGTAACCAACGAGGGGCGAGAAGTAAACTCTCGTGACATCATCCGCCAGCTTTGATGAGTCATCCGAAGGAGGAAGAAGAATGAACTTCCCAGGAATCGGGATGGTAACTTTGCGCCTCTTGCCTTGATTGTCATAACCAATCTCCAAACAAGAAAGGTCTATACTGTCGGCTATCTGAGAGACAGCCGGGTGGATCTCTTTCTGCACTTTCAGAAAATCTTCTTTACCAAAAGGAGTCCCGACATCTTTGATTTCAGGAAAGCCGCCAGCTAAAAGCTCTGGCTTTAGCCCAGGATGATATGCCTTAGGAAGTGCCAAGACACGCATCGCCCCCAGCCGGCAAGCTGACTGCTTTCCTATCTTAGCCCATTCAGCAACGACTGAGAAAGCCCCATGAAATCGGTGATCCTCTTCATGCCTTCCGGCAATGGCTGTGTCAAACTTAGAATTTTGCAGACACCCTCAAACAATTGCTTGACGAGGGAGAAGATGCCGGTTAACTGCTTGCCGGCCGTCTCCTTCACAATTTCATGCTCTTTTACTGACAAAACAAACACAAGTCAGCAACAATAACAATAGGATAATAAAAGAAGGAAGCGCTTTAAACCGGCTTACCAAAGATGGATGACACGAATCGGCGCACACTATTTTGAAGTGTCATGACCTCCGCCTCAGTAATTTTCTGCTTTTGCTCAGCAGCCACGATGTCATCCAAGGCCTTTGACAAGGCATTATTGGCCTCGGTCAGACTAACCTTCATTGTCTCCAACTCAGCATCTTTCTTCTTCAAATTTTCTTGAAGACGGATATTCACCTCATCAGCTTCTTTCAGCTTGGCTGATTCAGCCGCAAGCTACTCCTTCAGCTGAGCATTCTATTGGCCGGCTTCCAAACTAATGGCCTGCTAAAAATCAAATTATCATAAGGGTTGTAGCTCCAAAATTCTAAAAAACATGACTCGACATGCCACCAAGTAGGCATACCGACTCATGGGGGCTACAACTCAAAATTCTAAATACATGACTCGGCACGCTACTAATTAAACGTACCGACTCATGGGGGCTACAAATCCAATTTAAGTCGGCATACTCAAAAGATAACTAATTGCCGACCTTAAGAAGAGTACAGTTCATATATCTACACTCATGACTCGTCACACCATCAAGTATGGTAAAACGACTCATGGGGGCTAAAGTACAGAAGATATTATAGCTCATAACCCGCCATGATTTGCAAATAACATGACGGGTTATGGGGCTATAAAGGCATATCAATAAGCACAAAGCCGATTTTGACATACTAAATAAAAGTCGACAAAGAAAAAAAATACCTTATATCTCCGATAAAGATGGGCGACAATGTTGTGCTGCTCAGTCGTATAAATCATCGACTGATTATACAACTCGTCAATGGAAGTATTCTCACTAATACACCCAAAAGGCCGATTCAGAATCTGCCTATTATCATCTATAATCTTTTCCAAGACATTCTGGGCGGAAGAGCGCCTTGACGGGTCTCCGTGATAATCACTTCAGAATCATCGGTTTCCTTCCCTTCAGAAGAATCGAAAACAACTGTCGGAGCAGCATCAGACACCGACTTCTCCAAGCCGGCATCAGAAGATGAACCTTTATGCAGGTTAGAAGGACCCGACTCATCCAAGACGGCCTTCTCCAGAGCTTCAGAAGTAAGGACCTCAGGCGCCGCCTTTGGAAGCACGGCTTGCTCTTTCGAATCATCCACATCCATGGATTCAAGCCGAGTTCTGCCCAAAGAGGAGCAAATCTTGTCAAATAATATACAAAAGGAAAATTGGAAACCAAGCAAAGAAAATACATACCCCATATTGACAAAAAAATCAGCTGGGAGTGACGACCCGTCAGAATATGGAGTACCATCACCAGAGCCGCCGACTTGCCCAGCCTCTTCAGTAAAGACGTCAAATTGAAGAGGAGGAGTAGCAAGCTTGGCCGGTTTGCTCTTAACATTACGAGGCGGATCTCCCAAAACCACCAAAGGGTCCCTCGAGTCAGAACTTCGGGTATGTCTCTTCTGGCCTTGTGCCTACAACAAGAAATATGCGAGCAACTGACTTACAATCAGACCAATACAGAAAGCCGGACATAAAGAATACCGGCTGATTAGGAACCTTGGCCTTCTTTCTTATCTCATCCTTGGAAGGAGAAACTTGGACCTCAACCTCTTCATTGTCCTCCGAGTCATTCTATAAGAAGAAAAGAAAGTGAAAAGACGTAGCCGGGATAAAAAAGAAAACAAAGATATACTTACCGGGTTACTCTCACTTTCCGAACCTTCATCCTCCTCTTCCTATTCTTCAGACTCAAGATCTTGACCCGCAGGCCAAAAGTCGGAATCGTCCTGAAAAGAAGAAGAAGGAAGATTAACATCTTTAGACAATAAGATGGCAAAGTAAAAGGCCAAAGGAAAAGACATACTGTAGGGGTCGGGTTTCCTTGATAAAACGGGGCAAGACCATCTTCTTTGAGGTCTTCAATCTTCTCGGCAACAAACTTCTTACAATAAGTCCCAGAGTGGCAGAGGTCAACTCGTTTTGTGCAAAGCACATCGGATCTCCTCTCCCATTGTACTTGAACATAAGTCGGTACCTGATGCTAGGCGGCTGAATCTACCAACCTACCCAACACTGGACAAGATCTTTTCCGGCTAGTCCATGGGATAATAAAGCCTTGAGCCGAGCAATGAGCGGCTTGTTCTTCTTCACCATCTCATCCGTAGGGGAGAGATTCAAACCATCATGAAATAAGAGCCGGCTTTCACAAAAGCCAGGCAAAGGATGCTCACCTTCAGGCACGTTTATGGTGCAGTAGAAATATGACCTTTGCCAATCCTCAACCTTGCTGGCCGGTTTGGGAGCCAGAAAAATCGTATTGGCATGTTTCTGAATAGTGATGCCTCCACATTCCAAAGCCTGGCCACCACTCTGTTCGGTCTGCTGCTTGCAATAATAAAACTTAGCAAAAAGACCGAGAGATGGTCTCCTCTGCAGATAGACCTCACAGAAGACTTGAAAGTGACAAATATTGAGCAAAGAATTGGCGCTCAAGTCTTGTGGATGCAACTTATAATTATGCAGCACACTTCTGAAAAATCTGGACCCGAGAGGCCGAAACCCCCGAGTCACGTGATCCGCAAAGACAATGAACTCGCCTTTTTTAGGTGTTGGCCGGCTTTCATCGCCAGGAACATGCCATTTTATCTCTTCTTACGAAGGAAGGAGACCTTCCTCCTCTAACTCCTTCAAATTCTTTTCGGTGACAAGACTCGGCCCCCAATTGGCCACTGAGGTGTTCTTCTTAGCGGGGGGCCAACTACGACCAGCTGTTGCCTTCCCACCCCTAGCCGGGGCGCTGGTTTTAACCATGACAGAAGACTCGGATCTAAACGAGTAAATAAGTCACTAAAAGGTGGCAATTTAACTATGAACATAGGACAAGAGTCGACACCGGCTAAAAAACTACAAAGACAGGTGAAAGTCGGCTTATACTTGCACAAACAGATTCTTGATACGTCCAAAATGCATCACTATTTTATATCATAATTCATCCTTATTCATTGATATATTTCACATTACGATGATGTGCTTATGTTGTTTTGGCTTATTTTACACAGTTTGCAACTTTCCGGTGCCGAAGCAGCAGACGCAGGATTCAGCGGTAAAAAGTGGACGCTGAGTTGCTGAAGAAGAATACCTCCAAATTACCTGAAAATTGACGGAGGTTATTTTCCAGAAGATTAACGAAGACATGCCGAAGAGGGGCCAGAGGGGGGCCACAGGAGCCCCAGTCGGCCACCTGGCGCGGCCCCACCCCTGGCCGCGCCGAGAGGGCGCCTGGGGCCCTGGCGCCACTCCCGGCTCCCCCCTCTGGCCTATATACTCCTCGTTACGCGAAAACCTAAAGGAGAGAAGCTTTTAAGAAGTTCCTCCGCCGCTCCGTGGCGGAAACCTACAGAGAAGAAAAGGGCTCTCCGGCGGGAAAATTCCTCCGAGGAGATCACCTCCCGGAAGGGGAGATCATCACCATCGTCATGGGCATCATCGAGATCATCATCAACATCATCCCCAACATCATCACCATCTCCACCACCATCCAATCTCACCTCACAAGTTTAACTTGTGTTGTAATCCGTACTATCTATCCTCTCTACTCTACCGGTGTTGATTACTACTTTGTGGTGAATACTATTGAGTTTTGTTGGAGAAATATCATTATGTCCAGATTGTTTATCATATACTTATCACCTCTGATCATGATCTATTTTATGTCTGGTGAGTAGTTACTTTAGTTCTTGAGGACATGGGAGAAGTCTAGTTGTTAGTAATCATATGATGTTGAAGTAATTTGTGTTGTTTGATATTTAAGTTGTGTTGTTATTTTCCTAGTGGTGTTGGGTGAGTCGAACACTCAACACTTCGCCTTATTAAGGACCTAGGGGAATACATTGTGTATTAAGAATGCTTATGGTGGGTTGCCGGAGTGACAGAAACCTGAACCCCAGTTTGCACACTTTTGCACAAGGGACTAATGGATCCTTGATCTTATTGTTGTGGTTAGGCTTTGCCTTAATTTCTATCTTGTATTTGCGGATGCTTGCAAGATGTTTAATCATAAGAGTGCACTTATCTTAGTCTATAAGGTGTGGTAGCATGGATCCACCCACTCAACACTTATCAGCACAACACTTGTTATCGATACGGAGTATGGCGTAAGCACGTGACTACCTCCCCGTGTGTCCTCAAGAACTCTTAAGTCTTTATAAGTTCAGTTGTTAGGCTTATCCTTTGCTCAAAAGGATTGGGACACTTGCTGCTCCTTATTACTATTTACTTTTCTTGCTTTTATCTTATTGTTGCTTATATCGAAAACCCTTAAAAAGTTATCTTTCAGTGCTTGCAGTTATTCCTTGTCCAAAATCACCTATCAATACCTTTTGCTCCTCATTGGGTTCGACACTCTTACTTATCGAAAATGTTGCAATAGATCCCTTTACGTTGAGGGTCATCAAGTAATGTTTTCTAGCGCCGTTTCCGGGGAGCATAGCGCTATTGGTAAGTGAAGCTGGTAAGGAAATTTTTATATTGTTGTTTTTATTTTGATGTTGCTGCTCTTTGTACGTATGGACAACCTAGCTATTGGATCGTTGCTTATGGGGAAACACCCCACATCTGTGGTGGTTGTACCTCCCCCTACTGAAATTGTGCCTTATAAAATACCAGCTGGTATTATCGATTGTGTTTTGGCTAATCATTATGGAGGAGACAGACATCCCAGTGAACACTTGCTATATTTATCACAACTATGTTCACTATTTAAGCTTGCAGGTGTACCAAAGGTGTTTGTCATGAAAAAATTGTTCTCCGTATCGCTTATAGATAAAGCTTCAGATTGGTAAGCTTATCGATAACTCTCATTTGCTTGATTGGCAAGAGCTTATGTCTCTCTTTTATACCAAGTTTTATCCTCTTCATGGAATTCATCGAGAAATGAATTATATCTATAACTTTAGGTCTCGTGACGGAGAAAGCGTCGCTCAAGCTTGGGGGAGATTGAAATCTCTAATGCTCAAATGTCCTATTCACGAGCTCCCCAAGAAAACTATACATACAAATTTTTATGCTAGACTTTCTCGTCAGGATAAGGAGATGTTGGATGCCTCCTCTAGTGGGGTATTTCAGACAAAAAGCGTTGAAGAAAGATGGGATCTCCTTGAAAGGATCCAGAAGAATACCGAAGATTGGGAAATAGATAAAGGTATTGAATCTGCTATAAATTATGAGCATGATTATATAGAGAGTTATGTGAAAATTGATTACTTTAATACCTTTTTCTCTAAAATTGGTCTTGATTCCCATCTAATGATTGACTTTTGTAAGGACTTTGCCTCTCATATTGAATCTTCTGAGAAGAAGAAGAATCAGCATCATAAACCCTTCAAAGAATCATCTATTGATATTCATGTTGCTGACCCTATTGTGCCTGCAGTTATATATGAAAAAACCCCTTTTCCCGTAAGAATAAGGGAGCACTCTTTCGTGACAGGGATAAAGAATAAGGGTGAGAGAAGAATTGATGAGCCTGAGGACCAGATCAAGGTCGGTCCTCGAGTTGCATTGGTTAAGGATCTTATTACTAATGATGCTTTAGATTCCAATACATATTTTTGTGTTGTTTACACTAACCTTGTCACAACCAAGAATAAAGGCCCAATTTCAGGTACTCCAGTAGTATTTGTTAAAATAGGAGATCACAATTATTATGGGCTATGCGATTTGGGCTCGAGTGCTAGTGCTATCCCGTATTCACTTTATCAAGAGATCATGGGTGAAATTTCACCTTGTGAACTTGAAGAAGTTGATGTTACTATTCATCTTGCAAACAGAGCAACTATCTCTCCTATCGGAATTGTGAGAGACATTGAAGTTTTATGCGGAAAGGTAAAATATCCTACCGACTCTCTAGTACTTGGTTCCGTAAGGGATAATTTTTGTCCAATTATTTTCCGTAGACCTTTTCTCAGAACTTGTGGAGCTATAATAGATTGCAAGAAAGGTAAAATCTCTGTTGAATTCAATGGTGATCCATAGGAATTTAATTTTTCTAAGTTCTCTAAGCAGCCTCGTGGTACTAATTTTCCTAGTAATGATAAGATTATTGAAGATATTGCTTCCATTGCTATTCCTCCTAATGATCCTTTGCAGCAATATATGGAGGACCACGAGAATGATTTGCTTATGCAGGAGAGGAATGAGTTGGACGAAATATTCTTAAGACAACCTGCTATCCTAAAGCACAACCTTCCAGTTGAGCCTTTGGGAATTTTATCGAAATGAAAAGAAGATCCAGTGTTTGATCTTAAACCTCTTCCTGATTCGCTCAAATATGCTTATTTAGATGAAAAGAAAGTATATCCTGTTATTATCAATTCTAACCTTTCAGGGTAAGAAGAAGAGCGACTATTGGAAGTACTTCGCAAACATCGAGGTGCATTTGGCTATACCCTTGATGACCTTAAGGGGATTAGTCCGTCTATTTGTCAACATACCATCAACCTTGAGCCTGATGCTAAACCAGTTGTCGATCATCAACGATGGTTGAATCCGAAGATGATGGATGTTGTAAGGACTGAGATTCTCAAGCTTCTAGCCGCAGGTATTATCTACCGTATAGCTGATAGTAAGTGGGTAAGCCTGGTTCATTGTGTTCCAAAGAAAGGAGGAACAACTGTGGTTCCTAATGATAAGAATGAACTAATACCTCAGAGAATTATTATTGGATATAGAATGTGTATTGATTACAGGAAGCTGAACAAGGCAACCAGGAAGGACCACTACCCATTGCCGTTCATCGACCAAATTCTTGAAAGGTTATCCAAAAATACTCACTTTTGTTATCTTGATGGTTATTCTGGCTTCTCTCAAATTCATGTTAACACTGCTGATCAAGAGAAGACCACTTTTACTTGTCCCTATGGTACTTATGCTTACAGACGTATGCCTTTTGGTTTATGTAATGCCCCTGCTACTTTTCAAAGGTGTATGTCTGCTATAAAAAATGGTTTTTGTGAAGAAATTGTGGAGGTATTCATGGAGATTTTCTCCGTCTATGGAACCTCTTTTGACCATTGTCTCCACAACCTTAATAAAGTTTTGTTGTTTAGATCCCGTTTCAGGTTTTCTCTAGGTAACAATTTCATATTGAGGAAGTCTACCGCTCGGGTGCGATCAAGATTAACAATTTTGAAGGCACCAAATCCCAAGTGGTGAATGGGCAAAGACTTAAGCATTACATAGCAGGAGATCCTGTCAATGTTGATGTGGATTTGGTATACACAACAACTCATGAAGAACATGTTGCAGCCCTGTTTCAGACACCAGCAGAGGATGAATAAAAAAGGTATGTATTACGGTAAGGAAACATCGCGAAACCTCCATAAAAGTTCCTGATTACTAGTTTTTGCAAAATATAAAAAATTTCAGGCCGAAGTGGAGCCGGAGACCAGCTCCAGGGGGCCCAGGCGCCCCCCTGGCGCGGCCCCACCCCTGGCCGCGCCGGGAGGCCTCCTGGGCACCCCGGAGTCCGTCTCCGACCCTGCTTTGGCTCGTTACCTTCCTTTCTGTGCAGACTTTTTTGCTATATATTTTCCCGGATCGTTCCAGCAACGTATCTCGCGATTTCGTGTGTTTTCTTTTCGATCTGTTTCTTCCAGAAAATCTTTCAGCTAGACCTAGGTGCCATGGCTTCCCCAAGTTCCCCGAAGGACAAGTTCGTCGTCAACGTCATCAACCCTTACCTCGCTGAGGTGAAGAAGCACCCCAAGATCCGTCATGTGGAGGATGGTGACCTCCACAAGGAGGATCTGAAGGGACAAGTCAAGGAGGGGAGCACCGAGGAGAGGCTGAAGGAGATGGAACATGAGGTATTCAAGTTCAAGAAGGTGGTGGAGCGTGGTGTTGAATCTAATTTCGACATCATGAACGAAATAGAGGCTTCCCACAAGAAGGAGATGAAGGGGATGTGGTCAAGTTTGTCCGCACTAGAAGAAAAAGTTTATGAACTTCAGGCACAAATCTATGATCTGCAGAACCAATTCTGTGAGTATGAACTAAAGTTTCTGCGCATGGGTTTGGGTGCTGAGTGCAGGATCCTAGAGACAGGAATGTCCTTTGAGACTGGAGAACAGCTACCATGGAAGCGCTTCGCCAAGGAGTACGTGACCAACAAGAACAAGAATGAGGAGTAAATCTCCTTGGGTAATGGCATCCCCTTAGCTTGTTCCAAGCTTGGGGGAGTGCCCGGTATTCTTATCTTTATCTATAGCTTTTAGAGTCAAGTAGAGTCGTATCATGTCTAGGGAAGTTATCTTATAAAATAGGTGTTTGCTTTGAGGTCTATCACTCCTTTTTGGAGAGTTATGTATCCGTGAGTGTGGAGTTGTCTATGATGGAATATTAATAAGAAGTCTATTGATCTCTTCGCTTCACTCGGTATTCTCTTCATGCAATCGACCTTAGGATGATTCTTATGGGGAGTATTGACCTTATATCAGGTATGGCTTTGAAAACTTTATTTAATCTTGGCAAACATAGATTTGGTCATAACAACAAGCATGTTATCCTTCAAAGTAGCGACATAGCCAAAACCCTCTTTGTTATTATGCTTGTAGTGTTATGTTGACAAGGAAGACAAATTGATGTGCTATGCTTGTTTTAATGTTTATGCTTTATATTGCTTTGCATCCAAGTCATCATCAATTGTCTGTTCTCTCAAAGCCTTTGCTAGCCAAACCTCTGTACTAAGCGGAATTCTGCTTGTGCATCCATACCCTGAAACCAGTATCTCCCATATGAGTCCACCATACCTTCCTATTCGTGGTATTCTACTACCACTCCTAAATCATAGAATTTCTGTGTTATCCTTAGATGTTAAAAATCTTCTATTTTGTGCTCCTGATTTAGCTCATGAGGAAGTAGTAGTTAACTCATGATCTTCTTAAGTTGGACAAGCTTTACCCCGGGATTGCATGTCTAATGTGCAAACCCCTAATACGAGGAGGAACTGGCATGAGTGCGCCCAGCTCACAAAAGATAATACAACAAACAAACCCTCCTTCACGCTTTGTTCATGAGAAATCAGAAAACTTTGGCAGTGATAAACAAAGGAGATTGCGGGGATGTGATCGTCCCTGTTTGGGAGACGTTCCTCGAAACTCGTCCAATCTGAGAAGTAATTGAGTTTTCTATTAGCATTCGTTGACAAATCATGCACCTCCCAAAACTTGTTTTCATTCCGTTTGATTTAAGGATAACACTTGAGTTTTCCCTGCTTACCTTTAACAAGGCTTTTTCCTTTACTTTTTTTGTTGAGTCAGTTTTCCCTACTTCCTCCTTTCCCAAAGAGAACAGACACTTGATGCTGATGAAGATTCATCCATATAATGTTGCATTAAATTTTTGCCATGCCATATCATTGTTGACATTATCTCTTGATAAGTACATTGTTTGCAAAAGCATTTTCCAAGAAAACATCTTTCTTTGTGTTAGCATTTGCACTTCATGACTAATAGCTTGTTCTTTCAAAAAATTCCAAATTGTGTCTTCAAAATACAAAGAGAAAGAGCAAAGGTAAAAGCTATTAGTTGTCCCTTGACCAAAGGACTTGTTTGCCACGATTTGATGAGTTTCCTTAGCCCTACTCTTGATTATAATTGTTATTACTCTTTCATAAGGGATTTATGAGTTGAAGATTGTTGTTGAGGATGTTTGAGTTTGGTGAAGAAATCATGATGCTTCTTGTCCGTATTCTATTTATCGACACTTCACTCTCTAAACTTGTGGACAGGTTTACCGAGCTTAGTTTTCGCTTGGGGACAAGCGAGGTCTAAGCTTGGGGGAGTTGATACGTCCAAAATGCATCACTATTTTATATCATAATTCATCCTTATTCATTGATATATTTCACATTACGATGATGTGCTTATGTTGTTTTGGCTTATTTTACACAGTTTGCAACTTTCCGGTGCCGAAGCAGCAGACGCAGGATTCAGCGGTAAAACGTGGATGCTGAGTTGCTGAAGAAGAATACCTCCAAATTACCTGAAAAATCGACGGAGGGTATTTTCCAGAAGATTAACGAAGACACACCAAAGAGGGGCCAGAGGGGAGCCACAGGAGCCCCAGGCAGCCACCTGGCGTGGCCCCACCCCTGGCCGCGCCGGGAGGGCGCCTGGAGCCCTGGGCCCACTCCCGGATCCCCCCTCTGGCCTATATACTCCTCGTTACGCGGAAACCTAAAGTAGAGAAGCTTTTACGGAGTTCCGCCGCCGCTCCGTGGAGGAAACCTACAGAGAAGAAAAGGGATCTCCAGCGGGCAGATTCCGCCGAGGAGATCACCTCCCGAAAGGGGAGATCATCGCCATCATCATCACCATCGTCACGGGCATCATCGAGATCATCATCAACATCATCCCCAAAATCAGCACCATCTCCACCACCATCTAATCTCACCTCACAAGTTTATCTTGTGTTGTAATCCATACTATCTATCCTCTCTACTCTACCTGTGTTGATTACTACTTTGTGGTGAATACTATTGATTTTTGTTGGAGAAATATCATTATGTCCAGATTGTTTATCATATATTTATCACCTCTGATCATGATCTCTTTATGTCTTGTGAGTAGTTACTTTAGTTCTTGAGGACATGGGAGAAGTCTAGTTGTTAGTAGTCATATGATGTTGAAGTAATTTGTGTTGTTTGATATTTAAGTTGTCTTGTTATTTTCCTAGTGGTGTTGGGTGAGTCGAACACTCAACACTTTGCCTTATTAAGGGCCTAGGGGAATACATTGTTTATTAAGAATGCTTACGGTGGGTTGCCGGAGTGACAGAAACCTGAACCCCAGTTTGCACACTTTTGCACAAGGGACTAATCGATCTTTGATCTTATTGCTGTGGTTAGGCTTTGCCTTAATTTATATCTTGTATTTGCGGATGCTTGCAAGATGTTTATTCATAATAGTGCACTTATCTTAGTCTAGAAGTTGTGCTAGCATGGATACACCAACTCAAGACTTATCAGCACAACATTTGTTATCGATACGGAGTATGGTGAAAGCACGTGACTACCTCCCCATGTGTCCTCAAGAACGGTTTAGTCTTTATAAGTTCGGTTGTCAGGCTTATCCTTTGCTCAAAAGGGTTGGGCCACTTGCTGCTCCTCAGTACTATTTACTTTGCTTTCTTTTATCTTATTGTTGCTTATATCGTAAACCCCTAAAAAGTTATCTTTCAGTGCTTGCAGTTATTCCTTGTCCAAAATCACCTATCAATACCTTTTGCTCCTCGTTGGGTTCGACACTCTTATTGAAAACGTTGCAATAGATCCCTTTACGTTGAGGGTCCTCAATTCCACAATATACCAAAAAACGGACAGATCTAAAAAACCCTAAAAACAAGTTAAAACAGATCCACCCAAAAGACAGCAAAAAAGCGGCGGCGGAGAGAGACATCGCAGAAAATAGCTCGCGAATGGGATTGCGCATCATGTGAACCACCTAGGGAGCAAAGAACTCATCTACGGACATCGACTACGCATCTATCAGTATCGAAACCGATCAATGGAAGAAAAAGCTCGAGGTGTTATGATAATGGCGGCAGGCGAAAAATTTACAATGCCGAGATGGAGCGAAGCGTACCTGGTCGACGCGCGGGAGTGGCACGGCCCCAGAACTTCTGTCGCCATCTCCAAGATCCGACGGACCAAAGAATGGTGGTGAGGAACTTCGCGCTCTTGCTCTGGCTCAAGGAAGAAGGAGAAGAGAAAGGGTAATGAGATAAAGACCCAACAGGCAGGGGGGAGCCCGTATTTATAAGGGAAAAAACGGCCCGAAACCCGAGGCACCGCGCACTGATAGCTAACAGCAGGGAATCCCTCGATTTTCGGAGCAAATCTAACAGGGAATTGATTGTGCCTCCACAATCGGGAGAAAATTGTTCGAATAAAAAAATACAATAATATTAGCAATAATGAAAGTCGGTTTTAACCGACTAACAAAAGCAAGTCGATATGAGCCGGCGTCAGCTCCCCGAAGTACAAGTCGGCGTCAGTTCCTCGAGGCATAAGTCGGCATCAGTTTCTCAAAAACAGGAGCCGATGTCAGCTTTGTGAAGCACAAGCCAACGTCATCTCCTCGAAGCATAGGCCGGTGTCAGAACCTTGAAGACACAGAGACATGAGTCGGTCAACTCATAAGAGTCGGCTCTATGAAGATCAATCAAGCAACTGAATATTGCCATGAAGACTAAAGCATCATACCAATCCTGGGGGCTAATGTCGAGGGCGATGGACCAATCCCATGACCCAACATTAGACTGCAACTCTCTGGACCGGCTTATACGTGAAGGCCCACGAAGACAAGACCTGACCCAGAGGAAGACACGCGAAGGAGACAAGCTTGAAGCCCAAGAAGGAACTCGACTTACCTTGTATAGCGTATAGCGTATTTGTAAAGTAGATATAGAATAAGATTCCAACTCAAGTAGGAATCGGATTCGTGGACTCTTGGACCTGGAACCTTTATAAGCCAAGGGTTCGGGGCGCCAGGATCAACTCTCAACTCAACACACGAATCTCCAACGCATGACTCGTAACCTAGATCTCCCCGAGACACAAGTTACGAGTGGGCAAACCCTTGTAATTCAGAAGCCGGCTAGTATTTTCGACAAGCCGGAAACCCCTCAATAATAAGAAGCAGGAGTAGGTCTTTAACTCGAGAACAAAGAGGGGACGAAACCAGGGTAAATCGTCGAGTACCTTGTCTATGTCGACTCTCTCCTTGATAGCACCTCGCAACAAAGGCCTCACTATAAGTTCGATGACTCGAACATCTGCCGTGATAACCCCACAAAAGGTGGGGCTCGCAACTTAATACCAGTGAGATGTTCTGGATAGATATCTCAAGGTGGATGATTAGTAGTAGATGCATGTCAGAACCCCAACTAGGGTAAGTGCTAGGGTTGCTTGTATCTTTGCATCATGCAAAATTTCAAAAGAAAATTCAAAAGTGGGGAAAAGAAAAACCCTGAGAATTAACATCAAATGGCCAGATAAAAATCTTTTTCCAAAAATCATTTGAATAGTTGAAAAATTCCTATAAATGATGATGATCATTTCAAAAGTGGTTTGGGTTTATTCCCACACTCAAGGAATTTTCTACAATCCAAACAGTGCCTTGGAAAATTAAAATAACCCCTATTTGATTTGAAATTCAAATTATTTGAATTTCCAAAATGCACAAAAGTTGTGAGTGGCTAGCTATTTATATTCTAAGCCCACATAAAAGATTTGGGTATTTTATAAAATGCTCTACTATTTATTTCAGTGCAAAACGAATAGAAGAAAAAGAAACACAGAAAGAAAACAGAAAGAAAAAGGAAAAAGGGCAAAGCAGCCCACCCCTACAGGCCAGCAGCCCAACTAGCAGATCCCCAGCCCAAGCCCACGTGGGGCTTGTCGTCTACCAAAAGCAGCTCGCTGTCGAGCATGCCGGGGGCGACGACCGCCACCACGACGCCGGCAACCCTCTAGACCACCCCCTGCCCCTCCTTCGTGTCGCGGAGACCACCTCAACCCCGCTCAGCCCTTTCCCCCTTCCCTGTGGCTCTTCCCTCCTCGTCTCCGGCGGATCCCCGTGAAGACCCGAGCGCACCGGAGAGCACCGGCGAGCTCACGCGTGTCCAACGGCGACGAAGTGTCGCGCCATGGTGTCTGCACGCTTCTCCGACGATGTTCGCATCGATCCCCCGCACCAATTTGCGTCCAGGTCCACTGGAGCCCACGCCCACGTGAAGATCCTGTCCTCAGCCGCCGCAGCTCCGGCGACGGATTCCGGCCGCACGAGCTCTTATCCAGCCATGCCGCTCAGCTCATCGAACTCAGGGTGAGCTCGTGCATCTATCCCCGCTCTCCAAGCTCCTCCCCGCGCCTCCTACACCATTTTCCGTCGGGGTAGTGGTCAGCCGCCGCGCGCCGTTTCTTGTCACCATGCTCCCCGGCCGTCCCTTGACACACCAGTGGCACCACTCGACGCGCGCTTCTGCGGTCTGTCGTTTGGTGGTCGTGGCGCCCGATTTGGTGCACTGCACCGCCGTCCAGGAGAGCGCCGCCGTGCCTGTGCTATCGGCGGCAAGCCGTCGGCCGGGTTAGGCCTAACCCCCCTCCCTAATCACCCACTAACCCACCCCGCACCCACTGACAGTGGGGCCCAAACCCCTTAACCCCTCTGCTAACTAAAACAGAGAGGGATTAATTCCCTCTCCCACTGACATGGGGCCCCCACCAGTCAGACCCCCCTTGATGTCATGCTTGCATCATGCTGATGCAATAAATCTTTTCTAGAAAATTAGAAAAGAATTAAAGAAATCAGATAAATCCAGAAAATAGCCAAAACTTCAATAAATCATAGAAAATTCATATTAACTCCAAATTGGACAAATAATATATGAAAAATGATCAGCAGAAAATTCTCCATCCAAATATGAAACTTTCAACCATGTTTGAGTTGATTTTAAAATGGGACCAGTAGCTTTTGCTATTTGGCTTAATTGGAATTAATTCAAATTTAATTCAAATGCAATTCAAATTTTAACCATTACAATGCAAACATGATCACCTGAACTTCAGAAGCATATCACACACATGATCACATGTTTTCAAATGATCAAACTTTTTCAAATGCAATTTGGTTAAATTGAAATTCATATGTGGAGTTTGATTTTGCATTTCAGATGCAATACACTTCATTTAAATCCAATGTACCACAAACCAGCACCATTCACATCATGGAAAACATAATCATGTG
Organism: Bromus sterilis; assembly: GCA_950022295.1. Taxonomy (NCBI): domain Eukaryota; kingdom Viridiplantae; phylum Streptophyta; class Magnoliopsida; order Poales; family Poaceae; genus Bromus; species Bromus sterilis. Next base: position 344,130,785 of record OX465596.1, read on the forward strand.
CTTGTGCATTCTATTAGAATGTTGCCCCCCTTTGTTGATTGATTGTTCCGGTGACAGACGATCCGAGACGGTGATCACCCCCGAAGGAGAAGAAGTTCGGTAAACCCCGTGTATCGTCAGCAAGGAAAGCAAACCCCATTGATCATGTCTAGAAAATCCCAATTCCCTCTCGGTCTCGCTTATGCATGTTTAGGAGATCACTTTGTATCGATTCTACCACATAGTTGAACCCATATCCGATGCATGACCTATCATCTTGTCACAGTAGTAAGCAAACCACAATCCTAGCAGATGTAGGAGTTGGTTGATATCATGTGGCCACTTCAACTGTTAATGCTTATTGCATGCTTAGTGGTATAATGAGGTTGCTTTTGATGTGAGTCGGGATGATGGTGAACATTGTGTTGATGAAAGTGAAACTATGTTGGTGAATCCACCCTAATACAAGGTGAACGATGAGAGGCTGTGTAGGAGTACACAGTGGGTTGTCTCGTTGAACACCGCCTTAAGCACCGAGTTCTTGTATGGTAATCCAAGACAAAGAGTACAACCACACATTGGGCTCACTGACCCCTCTCGGCCTAGTACCTTGATCCGTGTCGATGTCCAGGAGTCACATTAGTTCGGGCTTTCCATTTGACATGTGCATAGAAAAAGAACGAAGGAAATGGTTGCATCATATAGATATGTGGGTGCACCTGTGAGGCAGGAAAACCATCTGCCAGAGGTGGCGTCTCGGTCACTTACATTGGTTGATCCGGCCGGGCTCTCGAGCGGAGGCAAACTGAGATAGTCGACTCCTGGAATAGACCGGTTGTGAGCGAAGTGTCGTGGTGAACATCCTCGCTGTCACCTCTTGAATGGTGGCGAGACCTGGCGGTAACCGATGGTCATGTGTGTGTAGCTTACACCCTTGCAAGGTTAACAAAACTATTCGAATAGCCGCGTCCGCGATTAAGGACTACATGGAACCTATACCTGATTATTAGACAACTTGAATGGATACTTATAAAACTCGCAAGATAAGCGTGAGTGCTATGGTGTGCTTCCTCGTGGGGAAGTCGAGGAAGTAACCATAGTGGTGTATTGGTTGGAGACTTGGTAGTGGACTCGTGTACGCTTCTTACCTCAAGTCTGGTATTCGTAGTTCAGGACTAGCCAAGTCAAAGCTGGCACTTCTGCATGATGAAACCCCACCTCCCTTTACCTTGATACTTGAGCATGAGTAGTGTAGTTCTGATGTAAGTCTTGCTGAGTATGACTTTGTACTCACGTTTTCTTATTCTATGTTTTAGATGAGAAACCGGACCCCGATGGAGTCACCGACCTGAAGCTCGACGTTGACCTTGGTAGCATAGTTCCAGGCAGCAGTCTGGTCCCTCGTGGAAGGGCGCGTATGTTTACAAGGCTTCTCTAAGCCATTTGTTAAACTTGTCTGTACTCGGACCTAATTTGCTTTCGTTGTATGATGTAATGTTGATCACAGACATGTGATCTTTGTATACTCTATGTGTAAGTCAATAAAGAAGTACTTTGTAGAGTTATGTGATGATACCTGCTGTTCATACTAGGCATGTGTGCTGCGCGTATGTTTATAACATGCATGTCTTAGTATGGGTTTTCGAGACCTTAGTTGTGATCTGGCTGGCGGTCTTTTATACACCAAGTGGCCCTTAGATGTGCGCAGCTTGGGGCATCGCGATGCGATTGTTCGTGACTCTGTCACGTGCACACTTTGTTGTATGATCGAGCCCGCCCTAGACCCCGACTAAGTGATCGGGCTGGAGTAAGTCTATGTAAGAGTTAGGATTCAATCGATAACATGGTTGAGGCGACTTGTCTATGAATATGGGATTCACCACCCATAAACATTTAGACTTGTGAGAGGACGTTGAGGACCCATCTCAGTTGATCATCCGGCGTGAATGGGATGCCCCTCACGTTCGATGCTTACCGAGAACGTTCTGTGCTTGGCCTTGTCTGCTTAGACAAGTGGGTACGGTTCTCGGCTCTCCATGTGATTGCATCGTGACTGGAATTACATACGCATATTCCGGGTCCCGACAATGCAGTTGGATTTCGGCCTACTTATTTTGGCGTACTACCCATGCTTTTGAGCCTCTTCGTTTCTTTGTAGCATAGTTAGCATTGGTTTGCACCCGTAATCCTGTCAATTGCCCAGCTGTGATTTGTTTACCTCGCATAGCAGTTTTATCGTCTTTTGGGAGAGACACATCACTAGTGAACATCGTGGGACCCCGGTCCATATTCTTATCACTTTTTACACACTCAATTTATTTCTTGCTTTTACTTTCCAGTCGCAATTATCACTACCTATTATCTGTTGCGTTGATCCTTTGTAAACATCAAGGCCAGAGAGATTGAAAACCTCTTTGTACTCGTTGGGAGAAAAGTTATCTGTTGTGTGTGTAGGTCCAGGTCAAGGAAGAAACTTTTGTCTTTAAAAACGGTGCCATTGTTTCCTTGCCACCTACTTGTCATTGTTGGAGTCCTACGGGATACGATCTTTTAAACCTTGTCATCTTTGCCAAGGGAAATTTGCTGCTATCCTACATCTAACCTTCCACTTGGGGTAACCAACAAGAAGTTAGTTATCAAACATCCACCTGCTCATGACTTGATCTCCATGTCATACATGTTCCTGCTACACTGGCAGAGACATACATATTCATACATCATGATAGCTACATCTTCTTTATGTTGAGTACCTTGTAAAGTGTGAAGATCTTCTATACTTCTTGAAAAATAGAGTGTTTCCCTTAAGTGAGGAAAAGATCCCAAAGAGGAAAAATTAAAAGATCCCAAAGAGGACAAATGAGAGTTAAATAGAAAGAGCCATTGAGGCCACCAAAAAATACAAAAAAAGAAAAAAGAGAAAAAGAAAATAAAAAGAGAGAAGGGGGGAAACACTACTATTCCTTTCGTAAGATCCACACTCATACTCCCTCTTATATCTTGTACTCCATAGAGATGATCATATATGCATATAGCTATCTGGGGAACTTCACAATATAGAACTTGGCTTGTATATTCCAATGATGAGACTCGTCAAACGAGCTCTAGGTCTTCTTGAGCGAGCAAGTTGGATGCACCCCCAATAGTTCCATTGGAGAGGTTTTCTATCTCGTATGTGCATCCATTGCATGGCAATCCCTACTCCTCACATCATATCTATCATTTGGCCTTCTCTCGCCTATGATTGTCCTCATTGATGTGAGCCTTTCACAACCTTTTTGTTTTCTTCATCCACCATATCTCTCTCTCTTTGCCATCCTAAGTGTCAACTCTCGTGCTTACGCTCATCCATTGCATGAGTGCTCAAAATATCGAAAGGGAGTGGATCAAATTGACTTGTACGTGGCTAGTGATCTCGGGACGTGTCAAGATAAGATTCCAAAGAAGACTAAGTGTGAAACTTTAGTAGATTGAGTTCTCAACAATTACATATTTTTTCTCGTATTCCCATCCCCCACTTCTTGCACGCAAACACCATCCGGAGACATTCGAGTCACGGACAACAAGAGCTCTTGAACCTTTATGTTCTTATGTTGCTTGTTTCGATGCTAATATAGACTCTTTCCTGTTGCGACTTGAATTGAATTACATACGTTGATTGCTTTACTTACAAAGTTCTTATATGGTTGTTAGCATGTCACCACAAAAAATATGCTTGTTATCATTTACCTACTCGAGGACGAGCAGGAATTAAGCTTGGGGATGTTGATACGTCCCAAACGTATCTATAATTTCTGCTTGCTCCATGAATGTTTTGTGTGATATTGCTATGTTTTATATACACTTTCATACACTTTTGATCACATTTGGACTAACCTATTAACTCAGTGCACCCCAGTGCCAGTTTCTGTTTTCTACTGTTTTTCTATTTCAGGTTTCCCCCGTATTAAAAATGCTCCAAAAATTCCGAGAAAATACAATAAAAAACCAGCGCTTCAGAAGCTTCGAGAATCACCGAGGAGGGGCCAGAGGGGACCCACCAGGGTCCCAGGCGCCCTCCCGGCGCGGCCAGGAGTGGGGCCGCGCCAGGGGGCCGCCTGGACCCCTGGTGGACCCTTGGATGCCCCCGTCGCCTATATTTACCTCTCGTCCTTAAACCCCTGAAGACAAAAACCCTTTTTCGCGATCTTACCTCTGTTCCGCCGCCACCGCTCTTCCAAGATCGGGAGCGCCAGCAGATCTCTTCCCGGCACCCTGCCGGAGGGAGGATTGACCTCCGGGAGCTTCTCCACCACCATGGACGCACCCCGGATGATCCGTCAGTAGTCCACCTTGGACTATGGGTCCATGATCATTAGCTATGTGATATTATCCTCCCCTGTTTTTTCTTCATGGATTAGACCTTGTGAGCTGCCCTACATGATAAAGGAACATATGTAATTCTTTCTACTGTTTCTATGCTGAGTTTGCTGGGATCTGATGGATTATGAGACTATGTTCAGATTGTGATTGAGTAAAATATTTGGTTCTTACCTTTTATATTTTAGTTCTTGAGTAATTCTTGCACGTTCTCCATTGTTGTTTATTGCTTTGGACAATTAGTAGGTAGTGACTCCAGGAGGGAGCGTTATGCTTGATTGTGGGTTCATGCCCCCTGATGACTAGCTTGTGTGACAAAAACATGAGTCTAGGGGATGTGCTGTTGCCACAAGGGGGAAAACAATGGTGCTTGTAACCGCGGTTGCAAGGATTGTTTACTTTACACAAAGTTATTTTAATGCAGTTGTCTGTTGCTTTGGGTTTACACTTTGGGTGGGGCTCACAACTTAATACGAGAGAGATGTTCTGGATAGATATCTCAAGGTGGATGATTAGTAGTAGATGCAGATGGATTACGGTCTACTTATTTTGGTGTATTTCCCATGCTTTTGAGCCTCTTTCTTTCTTTGTAGCATATTTAGCATTGGTTTGCGCCCGTAATCCTTTCAATTGCCCAACTGTGATTTGTCTACCTCGCATAGCAGTTTTATTGTATTTTGGGAGAGAGACATCACTAGTGAACATCATGGGACCCCGGTCCATATTTCCATAACTGTTTACACGCTCATAATGTAAAAGCAGTAAAATAAAGTGGAGGTGTAAACCGTGGTGGAAATATGGACCAGGGTCACGTGAAGTTCACTAGTGATGTCTCTCTCCCAAAAGACGATAAACAACTATGTGACAGGATAAAAAATGCACCGCAATGCTAACTATGCTACAAAAGAAAGGAAGAGGCTCAAAAGCATGGGCAGTACGCCAAGACAAGTAGACCAAAATCCATCTACATCTACTCACTAATCATCCACCTTGAGATATCTATCCATAACATCTCGCTGTTATTAAGTTGCGAGCCCCACCCAAAGTGTAAACCCAACAGCCAACTACATTAAAATAACTTTGTGTAAAGTAAACAATCCTTGCACACGCAAGTACAAGCACCGTTGTTTCCCCTGGTGGAAATAGCACATCCCCTAGACTCATGTTTCTGTCACTCAAGCTAGTCATTGAGGGGGGGGGGCATGAACCCACAGTCATGCATAACGCTCCCTCTTGGAGTTCCAATCTACTACTTGGCCAAAGTAATAAAAATCAACGGAGAACATGCAAGAATTACTCAAGAACATAAACATAAAAGGAGAAGAAACAAATATATTACTCATCACAATCTGAACGTAATCTCATAATCCATCAGATCCCAGCAAACTCAACATAGCAACAACAGGAAAATTACATAGGTGCCTTGATCATGTATGGCAGCTCACAAGGTCTAAACATTGAAGAATAAAGGTGGAGAGAAGACTTCACATAGCTACTGATCACGAACCCATGGTCCAAGGTAGACTACTCACGGCTCATCCGTGAGGCGTCCATGGTGGTGGAGAGGCTCCCGGAGGTCAATCCTCCCTCCGGCAGGGTGCCGGGACAGGGTCTCCTAGCAGCCCCGATCTTGGAAGCGCAGAGGCGGCGAAACAGAGGGGAGATCACAAAAAAGGGTTTTGTCATCGGGGGTTTCGTCACGGGGGGTAAATATAGGCAAAGGGGGGCAGCCAGGGGTGAACCAGTGAGTCCAGGCGCCCCCTGGAGCGGCCTAGGGTAGGGCCGCGCCCCCTGGGCACCTGGACGCCTGGTGGGGACCCCCTGGCGCCCCTTCGAGCATCTGGAAGCTTCCGTCTCGCTGATTTTCTATATATTTTCCCGGAATTGTTTGGGCACTTTAAGTAATGGGAAAACCTGAAATACAAAAATAGTAGAAAACAGAAACTGGCACTATGGTGTACTGAGTTAATAGGTTAGTACAAATATGATCAAAAGTAAATGAAAGTGCATCAAAAGCATAGCAATGTCACCCAGAACATGCATGGATCAAGCAGAAATTATAGAGTCATAACAAGCAAGAGTCTATATTAGTATTCAAACAAGCAACATAAGAACATAAAGGTGTAAGAGCTCTCGCTGTCCGTGACTCGAATGTCTCCAAATATCGTTTGCGTGCAAGAAGTGGGAGATGGGTTTAGAGCAAAAAACATACTGTTTATTTTAGTTGAGAACTTAATCTACTAAAGTTTCACACTTGGTATCCTTTGGAATCTTATCTTCACTCGGCCCCAGACCACTGGCTAGGTACAAGTCAAAGTGATCCACTCCCTTTCGACTTTTTGAGCACTCATGCAATGGATGAGCGTAAGAAAAAAAGTTAACACTTAAATGGCGAAAGAGAAAAAAGATGGGGAAGGAAGACAAAAAGGTGTGAAAGGCTCACATCAATGAGGACAATCATAGGAGAGAGAAAGCCAAATGATAGATATGATGTGAGGGGTAGGGATTGCCATGCAATGGATGCACATAAGAGCTAAGGTAAGCTCGCCAAAGGAACAATTGGGGGTGCATCCAACATGCTTTCTCATGAAGACCTAGAGCTCATTTGAGGAGGCTCATCATTGGAATATTCAAGCCAAGTTTTATAGTGTAAGTGTCCCCACATAGCCATATGCATGTATGATGATCTCTATGGAGTACAAGATATAAGAGAGAGTACGAGTTTGGATCTCTCAAAAGGAATAGTAGTGTGCCCCCTTCTCTCTTTTTATTTTCTTTTTCTCTTCTATTTTTTTATGGCCTCAATGGATCTTTCTATTTATCTCTCATTTGTCCTCTTTGGGATCTTTTAATTTGTCCTCTTTGGGATCTTTTGGTTTGTACTGTTTGGGATCTTTTCCTCGCTTTAGGTGCAACACTCTATATATTACAAGAAGTATAGAAGATCTTTCACACTTTACAAAAGTACTCAACATAAAGAAGATGAAGCTATCATGATGTATGAAAATGTATGCCTCTGCCAGTGTAGCAGGATATGCTATGATACTAGTGCGCCATGTAGGAATTATTAGGGCAAGGCCCAACTAGCATGCGGCTCATCAATCAAGTAAAAGCATGTATAACATGAAGATCAAGTCTTGAGAAGGTGGATGTTGCATGAAAATGTATCTCGGAAAGGTTATGGAAATGCCTTGTAGGTAGGTATGGTGGCTATTTTGAGGAAAGATATAAGGAGGTTTATGATGATAGAGCGTATCATGCCAAGGGTTTGAATACACCGGCGAAGTATGCGCCAACTCTCGATGTAATAAAGGGCAATGCACAGTACCAAAGAGGCTAGCAAAATATGGGTGGTGGAAGTGTCAACAATCGAATATATACATTAGTCCAAAGAACTAATGCACTTATTATCGGTAACTCTCAATCTAATCAGGAGGTTCACAAAGACACAAGTACCCGGAGGATGACTGTATGGGGTTTTTGTTATCCTTGCGCATCCTCGACTCATGGTACGTGAGTGTACTCTAATATCCGATCCCTCAAAATATTAGTGATCCATCTAGTAGCTAGATTTCTCAACTAGTTTTTTGTAGTTTTCCAAAAATAAACACGGATTGCCAAAAATACAAAATATATCACTAATAGGCTAAAGCTCTTGACACCAAAAGTTCAAACATTACTCAAGACTATACCTCAAAACTTTTGCAAGTTACTACTACAATTGAATTGCAACCTCAATTACCTACCTTCAAGTCAAGACAAACAACTCAGTGCAACAAGCCAACTCTCTACACAAGATAAACGTGAAGACTCAAGAGAATTCCAGCAACAACCTAAACAAAATCTCTTAAAAAATAAGCATGAAAACTAAGAGCTAAGCATGACAGTAGCTACGAAAAGATAAAGAACACACACATGAAAGATACGCATGAAAATCCTATGATGTGTTCTAGGTTAAAGTGGAGCGTGTTTCTCTCCCACACAAAGAAAGCTGGGTTCTAACTTGTTATGAACAACAAACAAAGCTAAAGAAATCTAAAAAGTAAAGAGCAAGACGTTCCAAGCATAGCACATAACGCATGAAGTGATAAAAATATAGTGGAACGAAGGACGAACTGATAATTTTTGATGGAGAAGGGGATGCACGGGGGCATCCCCAAGCTTAGATGCTTGAGTATCCTTGGATATTTCTTGGGGGGAGATGGGGGCAGCCCCAAGCTTGAGAGTTTGACACTCCCGAATCTTCTTTCATCATCTTCCTTCACATACTTGAAAACTCCCTTCATACATAACCCATCATAAGCTGATTAGAGTGGTTAGTACCCATAATAAAATAATTTTTCTCTACTGGAAATAAAGATATTATTGAAGAGGTACTGTTTCTCAAGATTTACAAAAAGTTTTTTCAAAGAAAAAGCAAGCTTAAGGTTTGAAAAACGAAGAAAAGGCAAAACGTGACAGAATGTGTAAAAAACAGACCAGCAGGTAGTAAATAATATTTTGGGGTACTTCTGCAACTCAAATAGAAAAACTCAGAACAGACGCACGAAAGCTAATTGTATATAGCACGCTGTCAAACAAATTCAGATATAAAAGATGATCTGGTGATTTTAGCCGAATTTTTCCGTCCAAGGACAGAATCTGTTTTCTGGACAGCACGTCACAACTTTTGAACTTTCTTGCAATCAGAGGCTAAACTTGGCACAAAGCTTGAAAATAAAGATACAATGATGTTTCTAATGTAGTAACAATTATCAAGACCACTAAAAACAGAAGGAAAAACGACTTGGTTTGCCTCCCAACAAGCACTTTATTTTACGCCTTTGAGCTAGGCACAAAGCAAAAAGATCAAGTTTTATCAAGAGTAAGAGAATAGCTAGCCCGTGTAACGGATTCAAAAGGTAACTTAATCTTCTTTCTAGGGAAGTGTTCCATCCCCTTCTTGAGAGGGAATTCGAATTTTATATTCCCGTCTTTCATATTAATGACGACACCAACAGTGCGAAGAAAAGGACATCCCAAAATAATTGGACATGAGGGTTCACACTCAATGTCCATAATAGTAAAATCAACGGGAACATAATTATCATTGACAATAATAAGAACATCGTCAATCTTCCCCAAAGCTTTCTTTACGAAAGAATCAACATGGCGAATACCAAGAGAACAAGGATCAAAAGGTTTCAATTCAAACATATCATACATTCTTTTGGGCATAACGGAGGTACTAGCTCCAATATCACAAAGAGCAAAGCAAGAGAAGTTATTCAATTTAATTTTGATCATAGGATCCCAACCATCTTCTAAATTTCTAAGTATGGAGGCTTATACCCTAAGCTTCTCCTCCCTAGCTTCAATGAGAGCATTGGTGATATGCTCCGTGAAGGCAAGGTTTAGTGTGCTAGTGTGGGGGTCTCTAGACATTTTGTGTAGGAAACCAATAACTTCAGGAAGGGTACATTTATCAAAATCAAGGTCACTACTATCAAGTAAGGTGGTAGTGATGTCATTTAGGCTTACTTGTTCTAAAGCCTCTATGTTCATAGAAGTTTCTTCTTCTACAGTTGAGGTAATAGCATCACCATTGATGGGTCCATTAGGTGGACTAGGGATGCGATGGGTGCTAAGAGTTTTGAGATCCTCAACAACTTGGATAGTAGCAATGGTATGGTGTGTAGGAAGGATCTTAATTCTATCTTCTTCCTCCTTTTATCTAGCCCATCCATCTTTACGTTTGGCCAACATCCTAATGTTTTCATTAATTTGCACTTGAATAGCATTCATAGGAGTGGTCTTCCTCTCCTCGAGGGGAGGCGTTCTAATTTTAAGCATCTCAACATCATGGGCTATGTTGTATACCTTCAAAGAGAGACTATCTAATTTGTCTAATTTATCTTCTACACTCTTGTTGAAAGCTTTTTGGGTAGTGATAAAGTCCTTAGGCATGCTCTCTAATTCAGAAGTGGAGTTCTTGGTGCTAGGATAAGTGTTTTTGTTCCCATAGTTGTTGGATGGGAACGGTCTAGGATTTCTACCAAAGTTACTCCTATAGGCATTGTTGTTGAAGTTGTTTCTAGATATAAAAATCACATCTACTTGTTCTTGATCAACCAAGGAATTTAAAGGAACATCATGAGGACCAATAGGAGCTCGCTTGGTATGTAAAGACATGATCAAGTCAACTTTTTCATTTAGGGAGGAGAACTCCTCGACAAAGTTGACCTTCCTACTTGTGGGAACTATTTCGGTGTGCCATTGAGAATAGTTGGTCATCATTTCATCTTGTAGTTTTGTGGCAGCACCTAGTGTTGGGGATCAGCGCAGAAAACAAAAATTTTCCTACCTACGAGTCCCGAACCAAATATCTATGCTATGCTGATGAATGTAACAGAACGAATCGGTGTTCATACCTTTGAAGACCGAAAGAGGGAAACGTTCCTCGAACGTGGTTTCCGTAGACTCTGATCCTACGACCTCCCTGTCGTGTTGAAGAACCTCCGAAGATGAAGTAGCACCACACGTGTAGTGCCTCGTGGGATTACACACGTACGGTGCAACCGACGTCCCTCCGGGCTACGAACCAGAAGAGCAGTGGAAAGGAGATTGATCCAGATCCCGATTCCGGCAGTGCGACAGCGTCCGGATGATGGTCAAGCCCCCAACCAGGTGCAAACTCCAAACCAGGGCAGTCCGCTCTAGGTCGGAGAAAGAGAGAGAGAAACTCAATGTTGTATTGAAAAAGGCACCCCCACCCCTCCTTATATAGGCCAAGGAGGGGCTCCACCCCCTCCCCTTCCCCTATGTGGGACTAAACCCCCAAGGGGGGGGAGTGGTGCAGCTAGGAGGGGGGATGGGCCCCTCCCTTGGCGCCAAGCCCAAGGGGGGAGGCTCCCCCTTCCCCTCATGGGCCTTTTAAGGCCCAAATACATTTCACCTTTTTAATTAATTATTTAAATCATTTTTAATATTTAATTCTGTCAAATAAATAATAAAACATATTTAAACATTAATATATATTATTTTGAACCTTTCAAAATATCCGGAACAGCTTCCGGCACCTCCCGGTACATTTCCGGTGTTTTCTCTCTTTTCACCGATGATCCCGAATCAATCCTTAATGCATCGATTGCCCTTAAGTGTGACACCCTACGGTCCGGGAAATAGTAGACATGATCGAGACACTCTCTGACCAATGACCATCATGTGGGATCTGGTTACAATCCTTGATGTGCCCCTACGCTTCCATCGAATAAACTTCATCGCTGTTGAACCGTTAACAATATGACTTGATCCCTTTGTGCTTCGGTACTATGTTTGTCTGAGGTATGATCGTCGGTATCCAATACCTAGTTCTTCCTTGTCTCCGACATAACATGTTTACTCGTCTGTGAATATTACATCTCTTGTGACCTAGTCACTTGCTTGCAAGCTATTGATGCAACACCACCGAGTGGGCCCAAAGTACCTATCCGTCACTCGGATTGACAAATCCCGCTCTGATCTATTTCATACTCAAAATATCTACTTCGGAATACCCAAGATACACCTTTTCAGTTACCATGTTTCAGTGTAACGGTTAATGCACTCAAATCATCCTAATACATAGCAATTATGTATGATCATCACGATCTAAGGATTCAGTCACTATGTTATTAAGTCATCGCAATGCTGAACTTATGTGACTTGATCACACTATAATGCTTAAGGTGGGTGTGTGTCCATCACATCATTCTCCTAATGATATGACCTCATTGTCAATAGACTATTATGTTCTCATGATCAGGAAACCTTGATCATCAATTGCCCAATGAGCTAGTATGCCTGAGTTTAACTAGGGACCAGGTTGTTATATATCACACGTGTAATAATTTTTCCGCTTAATAAAGTTCTAGCACAATATATAACGTATTATGAACAAACAGATATGTGACAAATATCTTTATTAATTTTCCTCTAGGGCACATATCCAACAGTCTGCCACTTGCACTAGAGTACAAATTACACTATTTTACATCAGGTATGTATCTAACACCAATAGTCTCTCGGTGTTGTTCAAACTTGGGTTGTGGAAGAGGTTTAGTCATTGGGTCTGACGGATTCAAATCCGTATGTATTTTGCAAATCCTAGTATGACCGTCCTTGACGTAGTCCCGCGTCACATGGAAACGCCGGAGAATATGCTTGGCTGTAGAGTGAGTCCTCGGCTCCGTTGCGTTAGCAATGGCACCCGTATTGTCGCAATAAATGCTAACAGGGTCAGTGCAACGAGGGAATACGCCAAGCTCGATGACGAACTTCTTCAGCCAATGCGCTTCGTTTGACGCTTCGCAAGCGGCAATATACTCCGACTCCATCGTAGATTGGGCTAGGACTGACTGCTTGCCGCTCCTCTAGCTAATCGCACCACCATTCAACATAAACACGTATCCCATCTGGGATTTTGAGTCATCGGGATCAGTACCAATACTGGCATCGACGTAACCTGTTACGGCGAGCTCTTCTTCATATCCTCCATAGACAAGAACAAAATCCTTAGTTCTTCGTAAGTACTTAAGGACGTTCTTCACTGCAATCCAATGATCCATTCTCGGATTACTTTGGAAACAATTAGTCAAACTAACTGCCAGGGCCACATCTGGTCGAGTACACAACATAGCATACATGATAGAACCTATGGCTGAGGCATAGGGCTTTGAGGAAATTTCCTCCCTTTCTTTTGATGTTGCTAGGCATTGAGTCACACTCAATTTACTTTCTTTCATAACGGGCAAGAGGCCTCTCTTGGCGTTATCCATATTGAACCTCTTCAATATTTTCTCAAGGTAAGTTCTCTGACTCAGTGCTAATAGGCGTCTTGATCTATCTCTATAGATTTTAATGCCTAATATGTATGCAGCTTCACCTAGGTCCTTCATGGAAAATTGTCCATTCAAATATTCCTTTACCCCCTCTAGAAATTTCACATCATTCCCTATCAATAATATGTCATCCACATATAGTACTAGGAATGCCACAGAGCTCCCACTCGCTTTCTTATAAACACAGAATTCTTCTTCATTTTGGACAAATCCAAAAGCTTTGATCACCTCATCAAAACAAAGATTCCAGCTCCGAGATGCTTTCTTCAACCCATAAATGGACCGTTGAAGTTTGCATACCTTACCAGCATCCTTAGGATCAATAAAACCTTTCGGTTGTACCATATACAACTCTTCCTCAATGTTGCCATTTAGGAACGCGGTTTTCACATCCATCTGCCATATTTCATAATCGTAATAGGCATAAATTGCGAGCAATATCCGGATAGACTTTAGCATCACTACGGGAGAGAAAGTGTCTTCGTAGTCAACTCCTTGAATTTGTAGGAAACCTTTTGCGACAAGTCGAGCTTTATAGACAGATACGTTTCCGTCTGCGTCAGTCTTTTTCTTGAATATCCACTTATTCTCGATGGCCTTTCGGTCCTTGGGAATATCCACCAAAGTCCATACTTTGTTGGCATACATGGAGTCTATCTCGGATTTCATGGCTTCCAGTCATTTCTCGGACTTGGGTCCCTCCATTGCTTCTTTGTAGTTCGCAGGTTCGTCTGGTTCATTTAACATGACTGCATTGACAAGTTGCCCATAAAACTGAGTTTTTTACTCGGGCTCTTGATGACCTGCGGGGTACAATAGGATCCTCTAAATCTTGATCATCATGTATGTCACGATCGTTATGAATATCATGATGACCGTTCTCTTCAGCTCCCACTACGGAAGATGGTTCCGGAACAACTTCCATTGCCATTTCTTCCAATTGGAGTGATTGGTCAATCATCTCGTAGAAGTCTATTTTCCTCCCACTAAATTCCTTCGAAAGAAACTCTTTCTCAAGAAAGCATCCAGTCTTGGCGACAAACGTTTTTCCCTCAGACTGGTTGTAGAAGGTGTATCCAACGGTTTCCCTTGGATATAGCACAAAGATGCACTTATCTGCTTTTGATTCGAGTTTGTCAGGCTGAAGTTTCCTAACATAAGCCTCACAACTCCAAATCTTCAAGTGAGACAACTTTGGTTTCTTGCCATTCCATTCCTCAAATGGTGTTGTCTTTACGGATTTGGACGGTGCCCTATTAAGAATGTAAGCGACAGTTTCTAATGCATACCCCCAGAATGACACATGTAAGTCGGTATGAGACATCATCGATCGTACGCTATCCAATAGAGTTCGATTACGTCGCTCAGAAACACCGTTACGCTGAGGTGTTCCTTCCGGCGTAAGTTGTGGTACGATGCCACGAGTCTTAAGATGATCGCCAAACTCGTGACTTAAATATTCGCCTCCTCGATCGGATCGAAGGTGCTTGATTTTCTTCCCGAGTTGATTCTCGACCTCACTCTGAAATTCCTTGTTCCTTTGAAAGGTTTCAGACTTATGTTTCATTAAGTAGATATACCCATATCTGCTTAAGTCATCTGTGAAGGTCACGAAGTAACAAGGACCATTGTGTGTGGGGACGTTCATAGGTCCACATACATCTGAATGTATGATCCCTAACAAGTCTTCCGCATGCTCCATTGTTCCATTGAATGGAGTCCTTGTCATCTTGCCCATAAGGCATGGTTCACATGTGTCAAGGGATCCAAAATACAATGACTCCAGAAGTTCATCATCATGAAGCTTCTTCATGCGCTTTTCACCAATATGACCAAGTCGACAATGCCACATCGTCATGTGTTCTTCGCCACTAGGTCTTATTCTTTTGGCCTCTACGTTATCAATATGAAGTATATCACAATCGAGATTAAGAATGAATAATCCATTTTTCTCCGGTGCGTGAACATAAAACACATCATCCTTATAAATCGCACAACCAATTGTATCTGACTTAAAAGAATAGTGGTCTCGCTTCAAGCAAGAACCACTAACGATGTTCACACTCAATGCGGGTACATAGTAGCACTTATTGAAAATCAAAACTAATCCCGAAGGGAGACTAAGATGATTCGTGCCGACCTCCACCACTTCAATCCAACAGCCGTTTCTCACGCGCATCGTCACTTCATCTTTCATCAAGTGTCGCCTATTCCGTAGCCCCTGAGAGGAGTTAGAAATATGAGCAACAAATCCTGTATCAAATATCCAGGATTTGTTCCCAGCGCTTGTTAAGAAAAGATCAATAACGTGTATATCAAATATACCTTTGTCTCTTCTGATAATCTTGCCAGCCTTCTTATCCTCTAGGTACTTGGGGTAGTTGCGTTTCCAGTGACCATCACCCTTGCAGTAGAAGCACTCAACGCCGGGCTTGGGTCCAGGTTTGGGTGCCTTACGAGGAGTGACAACTGGCTTGTCACCCTTCTTCGGGCTTCCCTTCTTTCCCTTGTCCTTCTTGCCAGACTTCTTGAATTCAACGGTCTTGTTGACCATGAATACGGCATGCTCCTTCTTGATCTCAACCTCAGCAGTTTTCAGCTCATATGCACCCATCCTCTCAAAGAGTTTCTACAGCTCAGCCTCCATGGAATAAAGCATTCCACTCTGGACAAGGTTGTAATCATCCGTCTTGGAGAGGTAGACATTCTTCTCATCCTGACTAGCGTCTGCTGGTGGTTCATCACCTAACGCGGCCTCTAGTACGTATGCCATCTTGAGGGGAACGAGGAGAATCCTCAGAGTGCGGAACCAGTTGGTGAAGTTTGACCCATCGGTTTTCAGTTTGTCTTTGTCTAGAAATGACCCTAAGTTTAATGAGGGGCGAGGTGCAGCCATCTACAATGGTTATTTGCAAAACACATATTTAGACTTTGTTCATAATTGGAGTTCAATTTTAATTAATTATAAAACTCCCACTTAGTTAAACATCTCTCCAAATTTACTAAGTGATTAACATAATCGTAGTTTGAATGATCGTCCTCGAATATCACACGGCCGACGACACATCTCCCTAGGTAGGCCATCATGCCAATCATATCCGTTATATGACTCATGCTTAACCTTTCGATCATCCATATCCCAAGCTCATATCTACATATGTCAAGCCTGCCAGTCGAACCTTAGTGTATGGCTGTTCAGCAAAACCATATCTGCATATGCTAGGCTTGCCAAACCAAACCTCATGCGATCGCTAATGTATGTATGACACCCGATCGTCACGGCCTGCCTATCATAAAGAGATCCTTCCAGGCGGAGCCCACTAAGGGAGAATACAATCATGGTATTGAGAGAGATTATCCTATCATGCTACCGTCGCATATCTAGCACATTAGCAAGACAGGAAGTAAAACTGTAAATCATCCAAGCTATGATCCCCCCTTACATGCAAATTAAAGTTAAAACGCCTTCTACTTTATCTTTTGCAAGTTTTACGTGGCTGCTAAGGGGTTTCGAGAGAGAACCGTTTCTATCCTGTGAAAACGAGACACAACACCAATCCTGCAATCGTCTCTATTACACCCTTGTCGGGGCCCTCCGTTGCAAACGTCTTCGCGTCGCTAATGTTAGAGAGACAGACACCCCCTAGCCACTTATATGGTACAAGCCATATGTCAAGCGTGGAACCAGTCTCGCGTAAACGCGTAAGGTCGGTGGGGCCGCTTCATCAGGACATTGCCGCAATGCTAAACGAGTACACGTGGGAGGGTAACAATTGGAGAATTGATGCCCACATCCTAGATGTGTTCAACCCGTAAAATACATCTACGCATAGCCTTGCTCTGATACCACTGTTGGGGATCGGCGCAGAAAACAAAAATTTTCCTACCTACGAGTCCCGAACCCAAGATCTATGCTATGCTGATGTATGTAACGGAAGGAATCGGTGTTCATACCTTTGAAGACCGAAAGAGGGAAACGTTCCCCGAACGTGGTTTGCGTAGACTCTGATCCTACGACCTCCCTGTCGTGTTGAATAACCTCCGACGATAAAGTAGCACCACACGTGTAGTGCCTCGCGGGATTACACACGTACGGTGCAACCGACGTCCCTCCGGGCTCCGAACCAGAAGAGCAGCGGAAAGAAGATTGATTCAGATCCCGATTCCGGCAGCGCGACGACGTCCGGATGATGGTGAAACCCCCAACCAGGTGCAAACTCCAAACCAGGGGAGTCCGCTCTAGGTCGGAGAAAGAGAGAGAGAGAGAAACTCAATGTTGTATTGAAAAAGAACCCCACCCCTCCTTATATAGGCCAAGGAGGGGCTCCACCCCCTCCCCTTCCCCCATGTGGGACTAAACCCCCAAGGGGGGGAGTGGTGCGGCTAGGAGGGGGGATGGGCCCCTCCCTTGGCGCCAAGCCCAAGGGAGGAGGCTCCCCCTTCCCCTCATGGGCCTTTTAAGGCCCAAATACCTTTTCACCTTTTTAATTAATTATTTAATTCATTTTTAATATTTCATTCTGTCAATTAAATAATAAAACATATTTAAACATTAATATTTTTTTTGAACTTTTCAAAATATCCGGAACAGCTTCCGGCACCTCCCGGTACATTTCCGGTGTTTTCTCTCTTTTCACCGATGATCCCGAATCAATCCTTAATGCATCGATTGCCCTTAAGTGTGACACCCTACGGTCCAGGAAACAGTAGACATGATCGATACACTCTCTGACCAATGACCATCATGTGGGATCTGGTTACAATCCTTGATGTGCCCCTACGCTTCCATCGAATAAACTTCATCGTTGTCGAACAGTTAACAATATGACTTGATCCCTTTGTGCTTCGGTACTATGTTTGTCCGAGGTATGATCGTCGGTATCCAATACCTAGTTCTTCCTCGTCTCCGACATAACATGTTTACTCGTCTGTGAATATTACATCTCTTGTGACCTAGTCACTTGCTTGCAAGCTATTGATGCAACACCACCGAGTGGGCCCAGAGTACCTATCCGTCACTCGGATTGAAAAATCCCGCTCTGATCTATTTCATACTCCTCAACATATCTACTTCGGAATACCCAAGATACACCTTTTCAGTTACCATGTTTCAGTGTAACGGTTAATGAACTCAAAGCATCCTAATAGATAGCAATTATGTATGATCATCACGGTCTAAGGATTCAGTCACTATGTTATTAAGTCATCGCAATGTTGAACTTATGTGACTTGATCACACTGCAATGCTTAAGGTGGGTGTGTGTCCATCACATCATTATCCTAATGATATGACCTCATTGTCAATAGACTATTATGTTCTCATGATCAGGAAACCTTGATCATCAATTGCCCAATGAGCTAGTATGCCTGAGTTTAACTAGGGACCAGGTTGTTACATATCACACGTGTATTAATGTTTCCGCTTAATACAGTTCTAGCACAATATATAACGTATTATGAACAAGCAGATATGTGACAAATATCTTTATTAATTTTCCTCTAGGGCACATATCTAACACCTAGTGTTCTTGACATCAAGGTTCCTCCCGCGGCCGAGTCTAACAGATTCCGCGAGGTAAAGTTCAAGCCTGCATAAAAAGTCTGGATAACCATCCAAGTAGTCAAACCATGCGTAGGGAAATTCTTAACAAGAGATTTCATGCGTTCCCAAGCTTGTGCAACGTGTTCATTATCTAATTGCTTAAAGTTCATCATATTACTCCTCAATTGGATAATCTTAGCAGGTGGGTAGTACTTCCCAATAAAAGCATCCTTGCACTTATCCCAAGAATTTATGCTATTCCTAGGCAAGGATTGAAACCAAATTTTAGCTCCTCCTCTCAAGGAGAGAGGAAAAAGCTTAAGCTTAACAATATAACCTTCTACTTATTTATACTTTTGCATATCACATAGTTCAACAAAATTATTCAAGTGTAAAGCAGCATCATTTCCAGCATGAGAGAATTGTTCTTTCATAACAAGAGTAAGCAAAGAAGGTTTAATTTCATAAGAAGATGCTAAAGTGGCAGGTGTAGCAATAGGAGTTTAGATAAAGTCATTGTTGTTGTGACTAGTGAAGTCACACAACTTGGTGTTTTCAGTGGTACCCATAATAATAGCAGCAAGCAAGGTAACTATTTTTTTGGTGTTTTTGGTAAAGGACACAAAAGAAAAAACTGAAAGGTACACTAACAAGACTAAAAATCAAAGATAAAAGATAGTGTGAAACTCTCCTATCTTGAAGAGTGGAGTCCCCGGCAACGGCGCCAGAAATTGCTTGATGCTAGCGAGGAAGTAATAGCTCTCGCCCTTCGTTGGTTACCCCAAGTGGAAGGTTGAGATGTAGCTTAGCGGCAAATTGCACTTGGTCAAGATACCAAGGTTGAGAGTCAATCCAGTAGGACTCCAACAAAGACAAGTAGGTGGTTCGACAAGTGATGCGCCATTTAATGATTATCACTTGCTTTGCCTGGACCTGCACACACACAGATAGCTTTGCTCCCAACGAAGTTCAGAGAGGTTGTTGATGTGCGAGATGATGATAGTGATTTCTCGCCCTTCGTTGGTAAATGCCAAGTGGAAGGCGTGATGTAGCACAGCAGCAAATTTACCTCGGTGAAGATACCAAGGTTTGTCTCCAGTAGGACTCCGGAGATGATAAGTAGGTGTCAGCAGCGCAACTGACGCGGACCTGCACACAGACACGATAACTTTGTTCCCAACGAAGTTCAGAGAGGTTGTCAATCTCTCCGGTCTTGTTCTTCACAAAGGATAAAACGCAAGGGATCATGATAGCAATTTAAAGTAAAAGCAGAAAAGTAAATGAGCGTGTAAACAGTGATGAGGATATGGACCGGGATACGTGATGTTCGCTAGTGATGTCTCTCTCCCAAAAGACAATAAAATTGCTATGCGAGGTAAACAAATTACAGAAAGGCAATTGACAAGATTATAAACGCACCACAATGCTAACTATGCTACAAAAGAAAGGACGAGGTTCAAAAGCATGGGCAGTACGCCAAAATAAGTAGACCGAAATCCAACTACATCTACTACTAATCATCCACCTTGAGATATCTATCCAGAACATTGCGTAAAGTAAACAATCCTTGTAACCGCGGCTACAAGCACCGTTGTTTTCCCCCTTGTGGGAACAACACATCCCCTAGACTCATGTTTCTGTCACTCAAGCGTGTCATCGGGGGGCATGAACCCACAATCGAGCAAAACGTTCCCTCTTGGAGTCACTACCTACTACTTGGCCAAAGCAATAAAAAGCAACGGAGAACATGCAAGAATTACTTAGGAACAAAAATATAAGAGATAAGAACCAAATATATTACTCAATCATAATCTGAACATAATCTCATAATCCATCAGATCCTATCAAACTCAACATAGAAATAGCAGAAATATTACAAAAGTTCCTCGATCATGTAGGGCAGCTCACGAGGTCTAAACAATGAAGATCAAAGAGGGGAGGAGAACATCACATAGCTACTGATCACGGACACATGGTCCAAGGAAAACTACTCACGAGACATCCGGGGAGCATCCCTGGTGGAGAGGAGACTCCCGGAGGTCAATCCTCCCTCCGGAAGGGTGCCGGGAAGAGGTCTTCTGGTGCTCCCGATCTCAGAAGTGTGGCGGCGGCGGAACAAAGGCGAGTTTGCAAAATTGGGTTCTGTCTTCGGAGTTTCCCCGTGATGGAGAATAAATAGGAGAAGGGGGGCAGCCAGAGGTGGACCAGGGGCCCCAGGCGCCCCCCTGGCGTGGCCAGGGGTGGGGCCGCGCCGGGTGGCCACATGGGCCCCCCCGGCTCCCCTCTGGCCCCTCCCGGGCTCTTCTCGAAGCTTCCTGTACGCTGATTTTTCCTGTATTTTTCCCGGATTTTTTCTGGCACTTTGTATATGGGGGAAAACTGAAACAGAAAAACAGCATAAACCAGGAACTGGCACTGGGGTGCACTGAGTTAATAGGTTAGTCCAAATATGATCAAAAGTGTATGAAAGTGTATCTAGATCATAGCAATATCACACAAAACATGCATGGAGCAAGCAGAAATTATAGATACGTTTTGGACGTATCAACATCCCCAAGCTTAATTCCTGCTCGTCCTCGAGTAGGTAAATGATAATAGCATAATTTCCGTGGTGACATGCTAGCAACCATATAAGAACTTTGAAAGGTAAAAAAATCAAGGTTAGAGATTCAGTTCAAGTCATAACATGCAAGAGTCTATATTAGCATTGAAACAAGTAACAAAAGAACATTAGGTGCAAGAGCTCTCGCTGTCCGTGACTCTAATGTCTCCAAATGGTGTTTGCGTGCAAGAAGGAGGATAGGGAATACGAGAAAAAGTATTTTTTGTGTATCAATCTACTAAAGTTTCACACTTGGTATTCTTTGGGATCTTATCTTGACTCATCCCCATACCACTAGCCAGGTACAAGTTAATTTTATCCACTCCTTTTCGATATTTTGAGCACTCATGCAATGGATGAGCGTAAGCACGAGAGTTGACACTTAGGATGGCAAAGAGAGAAATATGGTGGAGGAGGAAGACAAAAGAGGATGAGAAAGGCTCACATCAATGAGGACAATCATAGGCAATAGATGCCAAATGATAGATATGATGCGAGGAGTAGGGATTGCCATGCAACGGATGCACATACGAGCTAAGAAGCTCTCCAATGGAACTATATGCAAGATAATCATCTCTATGGAGTACAAAGGGTATAAAGGGAGTACTAGTGTGGATCTCTCAAAAGGATAGTAGTGTTGCCCCTTTCTCTCTTTTTATTTCTTTTCTCTTTTTTCTATTTTTTTGTATTTTTTTGTGGCCTCAATGGCTCTTTCTATTTAACTCTCATTTGTCCTCTTTGGGATCTTTTAATGTGTCCACTTTGGGATCTTTTCCTCATTTAAGGGCAACACTCTATTTTACAAGAAGATAAAGGAGATCTTTCACACTTTACAAGGTACTCAAAATCATAAAGAAGATGTAACTATCATGATGTATGCAATGTATGTCACTGCCAGTGTAGCAAGAACATGTATCACATGAAGATCAATTCATGAAGAGGTGGATGTTGCATGGCAATGTAAGTCGGAAAGGATATGGAAATGCCTTGATAGGTAGGTGATGGCTTCTCGCCCCTCGTTGGTTACCCCAAGTGGAAGGTTGAGATGCAGCGTAGCGGTAATTTCCCTCAGTAAAGATACCAAGGTTTGTCTCCAGTAGGACTCAACGATAAGTACAATAGGTGGAAACGGCGCCAGAAATTATTCTGATGCGTGGAGTTGTCGTGGACCTGCACAAAACAAATAACTTTGCTCCCAACGAGTTCAGAGGAGTTTTCAATTCCTCCGGCCTTGTCGTTTACAAAGGATCAAACGCAAGAGATAAAAAGGTACTAGTAAAAGTAAAACAGAAAGGTAAATAGTGGGTGTGAACAATGGTATGAAGATGGACCGGAGTCCCATGATTTTCACTAGTGATGTCTCTCTCCCAAAAGACGATAAAAATGCTAGCGAGGTAAACAAATCACAGTTGGGCAATTGACAGGATTATGAGGGCACCGCAATGCTAACTATGCTGCAAAGAAAGGAAGGGCTCAAAAGCAATGGGCAGTACGCCAAGGTAAGTAGACCGAAATCCATCTGCATCTACTACGAATCATCCACCTTGAGATATCTATCCAGAACATCTCGCTGGTATTAAGTTGCGAATCCCACCCAAAGTGTAAACTCAAAGCAACAGACAGCTGCATTAAAAGAACTTTGCGTAAAGTAAACAATTCTTGCACCAATAGGCACAATCACCGTTGTTTTATCCCTGGTGGCAACAGCACATCCCCTAGTCTCATGTTTCTGTCACTCAAGCTAGACATCAGGGGGCTGAACCCACAATCGAGCATAACGCTCTCTCTTGGAGTTGCAAGCAAATAACTTGGCCAAAGCAAATACTACAACGGAGAACATGCAAGAATTTACTCAAGAACAAAATATAAAAGGGCAAACCAAATATATTACTCATCACAATCTGAACATAGTCTCATAATCCATCAGATCCCAACAAACTCAGCATAGCAACAGCAGAAAATTACATAGGTGCCTCGATCATGTGAGGCAGCTCACGAGGTCTCGAAAGTGGAAGCACAAAAGATGGAGAGGACATCACATAGCTACTGATCACGGACCCATGGTCCAAGGGGGACTGCTCACGGTACATACGAGAGGCGTCCATGGCTATGGATGGTCTCCCGGAGGGGTGATCTCCTTCCGGCAGGGTGCCGGGGCAGCTTCTCCAGGCAGCCCCGATCTGAAAAACGGCGGCGGCGGCGGAACAGAGAGGTTTCCGCGAAAAAGAGTTCTTGTTTTGGGGTTTCTACCCCGAGGGGGTTATATAGGCGAAGGGGGGCGTCGAGGGGCCACCCAGGGCAGCCAGGAGGGTGCTTGGCGCGCCCTAGGGTTGGGGCCGCGCCAGGGACCCTTCTGGCTCCCTGGTGGTGGTCCCGACTCTCTCCCTTGGTTATTCCGTAAGCTTCCTGCCTGCTGATTTTTAATATAATTTTTGCGGAATTTTTTGGGCACTTTAATCAGCCGGAAAACCTGAAAAACAAAAACAGCAGAAAACCAGAAGCTGGCAACTGGGTGCACTGAGTTAGGAAGTTAGTCCAAATTGGTTTAAAAGTGTAATAAAGTTCAACCAAAACATGGCAAAGTCACACAAAACATGCATGGAGCAAGCAAAAATTATAGATACGTTTGGGACGTATCAACATCCCCAAGCTTAATTCCTGCTCGTCCTCGAGTAGGTAAATGATAACAAGCATAATTTCTGTGGTGACATGCCACACAACCAAATAAGGACTGTTAAGTAAAGCAATCAAAGCATGCAATTCAATTCAAGTCTTAACAGGCAAGAGTCTATATTGGCATTAACACAAGAAACAAAAAAACAAAAGGTGCAAGAGCTCTTGCTGTCCGTGACTCGAATGTCTCCAGATGGTGTTTGCGTGCAAGCAAGGAACTGAGAAGAAAGAGAAAAAAGGTTGTTGAGAACAACTATCTACTAAAGTTTCACACTTAGTCTCCTTTGGATTCTTATCTGGACTCGTCCCCAGACCACTAGCCTGGTACAAGTCAAACTGATCCACTCCCTTTCGATATTTTGAGCACTCATGCAATGGATGAGCGTGAGCAAGAAAGTTGACACCTAAAAGGCGAAACAGAAAAAGGGTGGAGGAGGAAGACAAAAAGGTGTGTGAAGGGCTCACATCAATGAGGACAATCATAGGCGAGAGAAGGCCATATGATAGATATGATGTGAGGAGTAGGGATTTCCATACAACGGATGCACATGTGAGCTAAAAGATCTCCAATGGAACTAGTGGGGGTGCATCTAACTTGATTGCTCAAGAAGACCTAGAGCTCGTTTGAGGAGGCTCATCATTGGAATATACAAGCCAAGTTCTATAGTGTAAAAGTTCCCCACATAGCTATATGCATGATGATAATCTCT
Source organism: Bromus sterilis (assembly GCA_950022295.1). NCBI lineage: Eukaryota > Viridiplantae > Streptophyta > Magnoliopsida > Poales > Poaceae > Bromus > Bromus sterilis. The sequence goes on from OX465596.1 coordinate 344,155,505, forward strand.
ATGGAGTACAAGGGATAGAAGATGAATTACTAGTGTGGATCTCTCAAAAGGAATAGTAGTATGCCCCCTTCTCTCTTTTTATTTTTCTTTTTCTCTTTTTTTCTTTTATTTTTATTTTTTGGTGGCCTCAATGGCTCTTTCTATTTAACTCTCATTTGTCCTCTTTGGGATCTTTTGATTTTGTCCTCTTTGGGATATTTTCCTCACTTTAGGGGCAATACTCTATATTTTACAAGAATATAGGAGATCTTTCACACTTTACAAAGGTACTCACAAAAAGAAAATGTAACTAATCATGATGCAAATGTATGCCTCTACCAGGATAGCAGGATATGCAATGATACTAGCGCGTCATGTAGCAATGATTAGGGCAAGGCCCAACTAGCATGCGGCTCATCGATCAAGCAAGTAGCATGTATGACATGAAGATCAAGTCATGAGAGGGTGGATGTTGCATGGCAATGTATCTCGGAAAGGCTATGGAAATGCCTTGTAGGTAGGTATGGTGGCTGTTTTGAGGAAAGATATAATGAGGCTTATGATGACAGAGCGTATCATGCCAAGGGTTTGGATGCACCTGCAAAGTATGCGCCAACTCTCGAGGTGAGAAAGGGCAATGCACGGTACCGAAGAGGCTAGAAAAAGTATGGGTAGGTGGAAGTGTCAACTTTCGAATACTCACATTAGTCTGAAGAACTCATGCACTTATTATCGGTAACTCTCAATCTAATAGGAGGTTCACAAAGAGACAGGTACCCCGAGGAGGAGTGTATGGGGGTTTGGTTATCCTTGCGCATCCTCGACTCATGGTACGTGAGTGTACTCTAATATTCGAACCCTCCAGAGGTTAGTGATCCATCTAGTAGCTAGATTTCTCAACAGGGGTTTTTTTGGTTTTCGAAAAACACACGGATTTCCCAAAATACGACATCTATCACTAATAGGCAAGAGCTCTTGACACCAAAAGTTCAAACATTACTCTAGTCAATACCTCAAAACTATTGCAAGTTACTACTTCAAAGAGAAAAGCAACTTTAACTACCTACTTTCTAGTCAAGACACAGAACTCAGTGCAACAGGCAAACTCTCTAACAAGATAAAACATGCAACCTATAAAAAGTTCAACCTGAAAAGAAAAGCTCTAGAAAAACTAAAGCACTACAGCTAAACAGACCAGCAGCTAAGAAAAGAAAAAGAACAACTCACAGCTAAAAGAAATAAGCATGCAAATCCTATGAGGAGTTCTAGTTCAAGTGGAGCGTGTTTCTCTCCCACACAAAAGAGTAAGTTGGGGTCTAACTTGTTACTACAGCAAAGAAAGCAAAACAAACCTAGAAAAGTAAAGAGCGAGACGCTCCAAGCAAAGCACATAACGCATGAAGTGATAAAAATATAGTGCAACGAAAGGCAGACCGATGATTGTTGATGAAGAAGGGGATGCACCGGGGGCATCCCCAAGCTTAGACGCTTGAGTCTCCTTGAATATTTATTGGGGGTGCACTTGGGAATCCCCAAGCTTGAGCGCTTGACACTCCTGGATCTTCTTTCATCACCTTCCATCGCGCACTTGAAAACTCCCTTCATACATAACTCATTGTAGGCTGATTAGAGAGGTTAGTACCCTAATAAAATAATTTTCCTCTACTACAAATAAAGATTTACAGGAAGAGCTACTGTTTCTCTTGCCTTCCCAAAAATGTTTGCAAAGAAAAAGCAAGCTGAAGAATTGCAAAACTGCGAAAAGAAAAACTGGGGCAGAAGCTGAGAAAAACAGAACAGCAGAGAAAGGGGAATTTTTTCGAGGTACTTCTGCAACTCAAATCAAAAAAATTTGAACAGGGGCTAGCAAGCCAATTGTATGGATCATGCTTTCAAAAAATTTCAGATCAAAAAGATGATCTGGTGATTTATCGCGAATTTTCCCGTCAAGAAGACATAATATGTTTCTGGACAGCAAGCTCCAACTTTTGAACTTTCAAGCACTCTGAGGCTAAACTTGGCAGAAAGCTTGAAAAATAAAGATACAATGATGTTTCTACAGTAGTAACAATCATCAAGACCACTAAGAACATAACAAAAGCAAAAAGAAAAACCTAAATTCGTTGCGGGCTGCCTCCCAAGAGCGCTTTCTTTTATGCCTTTAAGCTAGGCATGAAGATAATAGAAGATGCTCTCACAAGAGAATAAGAGTTGAAGCAAAGGAGAGAATCAAGAAGCAAATGTGAAACACTTTTAAGCCTGACCCACTTTCTATGCCTTGGAAACTTGTAAGAAAATAAATCACGACAGAACAAAGTAACAAGCATAGGAAGGTGGAACAAAAACAACTTGAAAACTTTCCACATGAAGAGAGGTGTTTTTGTAACATGGAAGTTTCTACAACCAAACTTTCCTCTCTCAAAATAATTTTCAGTAGAAACATGAACAACATCAAGAATATAACTATCACATAAATCATGTTGTTCATGACCTATAAGCACACGTGTATTGTTTTGAACACGATTTTTAGGATGATAAGATAGATGCAACCCATCACATTGAGCCTTGATAAGAGCAAAATTCTCCGGAATAGTTGGAGATTTCAAAAGGATAATAGGGCAATCAAGTGTGGGTGCAACAACAATAATTTCATGCTTAACATAAGGAACTATAGCAAGTTCATCTTCGTAGGCATCATCCATAGTGGCATCATGGCCATCAACAAAGCAAGTATCAAAATTATCAGAAAGGGAAGTATCAAGTGAGTCCTCGGAATCATAAGATTCCTCTTCATAGCAATCATTAGACTCTTCTTGGGAAGCAAGCATTCTATTTTTAAAATCCTCAATATAAGCATTGGAAGTAGAATTCTCAAAGCAATAAGCAAGAACAGCAAAGTTTTCAGACTTGTGAATAGTATCGTAATACTTTTCAATCAAAGAAGCAATCTCATAAGAACCTTTAAAAGCAACAAACTCTTCAATTTTTTCAACATCAAAGTAATCATAAACACCTTTGGTATAAGAAGATATGATCTCATTTTCATTAAACTCACATTGGAAAGGAAGGTGTTTACGCTCTATATTAGAGCAGCAAGTAAAATCATAAATGTGGCATAAACACTCAGCATAGCAATAAGAAGTTTGTATTTGGTCCCATAAGTGTTTCCCTTTCTGAGATAGGCGGTGCCGCGTGTAATGAGCATGCTCATCCAATGATTTTCCATCAACAAAATCGGTTGGGTTTTTAGCGCGAGCACAAATTGATCGAAGACGAGCCAAGTGAAACATGTCCATCCTACCATATTTGGGTGGTTCAACACCCATGGTAAAGATAGCATCAGCAAGCAAGGTAACAGATATTTTTGGTTTTTTTGATTAGGGACACAAAAGTAAAAACTGAAAGGTAAACTAACAAGACTAAAAAGAAAAGGTAAAAGATAGCGTGTAACTCCCCTATTTTTGATACAGGAGTCCGACAACGGCGCCAGAAATTGGCGGTTATCAGGACTCGCGTATTTGTACTTCCTTTGAGTCCCTGGCAAGGGCGCCAGAAATTAGCTTGATGGCTTCTCGCCCCTCGTTGGTTACCCCAAGTGGAAGGTTGAGATGCAGCGTAGCGGTAATTTCCCTCAGTAAAGATACCAAGGTTTGTCTCCAGTAGGACTCAACGATAAGTACGATAGGTGGCAACGGCGCCAGAAATTATTCTGATGCGTGGAGTTGTCGTGGACCTGCACAAAACAAATAACTTTGCTCCCAACGAGTTCAGAGGAGTTGTCAATTCCTCCAGCCTTGTCGTTTACAAAGGATCAAACGCAAGAGATAAAAAGGTACTAGTAAAAGTAAAACAGAAAGGTAAATAGTGGGTGTGAACAATGGTATGAAGATGGACCGGAGTCCCGTGATTTTCACTAGTGATGTCTCTCTCCCAAAAGACGATAAAAATGCTAGCGAGGTAAACAAATCACAGTTGGGAAATTGACAGGATTATGAAGGCACCGCAATGCTAACTATGCTGCAAAGAAAGGAAGGGGTCAAAAGCAATGGGCAGTACGCCAAGGTAAGTAGACCGAAATCCATCTGCATCTACTACGAATCATCCACCTTGAGATATCTATCCAGAACATCTCGCTAGTATTAAGTTGCGAATCCCACCCAAAGTGTTAACTCAAAGCAACAGACAACTGCATTAAAAGAACTTTGCGTAAAGTAAACAATTCTTGCACCAATAGGCACAATCACCGTTGTTTTATCCCTGGTGGCAACAGCACATCCCCTAGTCTCATGTTTCTGTCACTCAAGCTAGACATCAGGGGGCTGAACCCACAATTGAGCATAACGCTCTCTCTTGGAGTTGCAAGAAAATAACTTGGCCAAAGCAAATACTGCAACGGAGAACATGCAAGAATTTACTCCAGAACAAAATATAAAAGGGCAAACCAAATATTTTACTCATCACAATCTGAACATAGTCTCATAATCCATCAGATCCCAACAAACTCCGCATAGCAACAGCAGAAAATTACATAGGTGCCTCGATCATGTGAGGCAGCTCACGAGGTCTCAAAAGTGGAAGCACAAAAGAGGGAGAGGACATCACATAGCTACTAATCACGGACCCATGGTCCAAAGGGGACTACTCACGATACATACGGGAGGCGTCCATGGCTATGGATGGTCTCCCGGAGGGGTGATCTCCTTCCGGCAGGGTGCCGGGGCAGCTTCTCCAGGCAGCCCCGATATGAAAACGGCGGCGGCGGCGGAACAGAGAGGTTTCCGCGAAAAATAGTTCTTGTTTTGGGGTTTCTACCTCGAGGGGGTTATATAGGCGAAGGGGGTCATCGAGGGGCACCCAGGGCAGACAGGAGGTTGCCTGGCGCGCCCTAGGGTTGGGGCCGCGCCAGGGACCCTTCTGGCTCCCTGGTGGTGGTCCCGGCTCTCTCCCTTGGTTATTCCGGAAGCTTCCTGCCCGCTGATTTTTAATATAATTTTTGCGGAATTTTTTGGGCACTTTAATCAGCCGGAAAACCTGAAAAACAAAATCAGAAGAAAACCAGAAGCTGGCAACTGGGTGCACTGAGTTAGTAAGTTAGTCCAAATTGGTTTAAAAGTGTGATAAAGTTCAACCAAAACATGGCAAAGTCACACAAAACATGCATGGAGCAAGCAGAAATTATAGATACGTTTGGGACGTATCAGTAGGTATGGTGGCTGTTCTGAGGAAAGATATTAGGAGGCTTATGATGACAGAGCGTATCATGCGAAGGGTTTGGATGTACCGGCGAAGGTGGACACCAACTCTCGGAGTGAGAAGAAGGCAATGCACGGCACAGGAGAGGCTAGAAAAATATGGGAAGGTGGAAGTGTCAACTTTCAATACTTACATTAGTCCGAAGAACTCATGCACTTATTATCGGTAACTCTCAATCTAATAAGCAGGTTCACAAAGAGACAAGTACCCCGAGGAGGAGTGTATGGGGGTTTGGTTATCCTTGCGCATCCTCGACTCATGGTACGTGAGTGTTCTCTGATATTCAACTCCTTAGAAGAGTAGTGATCCATCTAGTAGCTAGAGTTCTCAACTAGTTTTGTAGGTTTTGAAAATACACACGGATTGCCCAAAATACGACACAATCACTAATAGGCTAGAGCTCTTGACACCAAAAGTTCAAACATTACTCATATCAATACTTCGAAAACTATTGCAAGCTACTACTAGAATTAAATAGCAACCTCAATTACCTACTTCTCAAAACAAGACACAACTCAGTGCAACAACCAACTCTCTTATCAAGATAAACATGAAAACTAAAAAGAGTTCCAGCAACAAACTAAACAAAAGCCAAGGCTCTTGCTAAAGACAAACTAAGACTTAAACTAAACATGGCAGTAGCTATGAAAAGATAAAGAACACACAACAGCAAAAAGATAGGTAGGAAAAATCCTATGATGTGTTCTAAATTTTGAAAGTGGAGCGTGTTTCTCTCCCACACAAAGTAAGACAGGATCTAACTCATTATGAACAGAAAGCAAAACTAAAGAAAACTAAAAACAAAACCTAAGAGCGAGACGCTCCAAGCATAGCACATAACGCATGAAGTGATAAAAATATAGTGAAACGAAGGACGAACTGATGATTGTTGATGGAGAAGGGGATGCACGGGGGCATCCCCAAGCTTAGACGCTTGAGTCTCCTTGAATATTTATTGGGGACGCATGGGGGCATCCCCAAGCTTGAGCGCTTGACACTCCTGGATCTTCTTTCATCATCTTCCATCGCACACTTGAAAACTCCCTTCATACATAACTCATCATAAGCTGATTAGAGAGGTTAGTACCCTTAATAAATATTTTTTCTCCACTGGACATAAAGATATTCTTGAATAGCTACTGTTTCTCAAGAGTGAAAAAAAGTTTTTGCAAAGAAAAAGCAAGCTTAAGGTTTGCAAAAGTTAGGAGAGACAAAACGTGGCAGAATCTGTGAAAAACAGAACAGCAGAAAGTAAATAATTTTTTAGGGGCACTTCTGAAAATCAAACCAAAAAACTCAGAACATACGGAAGTTTCGTAATTGTATAGAGCATACTGTAAAAATTTCAGCTCAAAAACATGAACTGGGATTTTTCTGGTCACGAGGACAGAATCTGTTTTCTGGACAGCATGTCACAACTTTTACTTCCCTTGCCGTAAGAGGCTATAACTTGGCACAAAGCTGAAAAATAAAGATACAATGATGTTGCTACAGTAGTAACAAACATCAAGACCCAAAAAAAGAAAAAAGAAAAACCTAAATTCATTGCGGGCTGCCTCCCGAAAGCGCTTCTTTAAAGCCATTAGCTAGGCTTATTGCAAAAAGAAGAATCAAGTTTTATCAAGAGAAAGAGAATAACTAGCCCGTGTAACGGACTCAAAAGGTAACTTGATTTTCTTTCTAGGGAAGTGTTCCATCCCCTTTTTGAATGGGAATTGAAATTTTATATTCCCCTCTTTCATGTCAATAACCGCACCTACGGTGCGAGGAAAAGGACGTCCCAAAATAATTGGACACAAAGGTTCACACTCTATATCCATAACAATAAAATCAACGAGAACATAGTTGTCATTGACAATGATAAGAACATCGTCGATCTTCCCCAAAGGTTTCTTTACGGAAGAATCAACAAGACGAACACCAAAAGAACAAGGCTCAAAAGGCTTCAACTCAAACATATCAAATATTCTTTTGGGCATAACGGAGGTACTAGCTCCAACATCACATAAAGCATAGCAAGAGATGTTATTCAATTTAATTTTAATCATAGGGTCCCAACCATCATATAGCTTCCTAGGTATGGAGGCTTCTACTCTAAGCTTCTCCTCCCTAGCTTTGATAAGAGCATTTGTGATATGCTCTGTGAAGGCAAGATTAAGTGTGCTAGTGTGGGGGTCTCTAGACATTTTGTGTAACAAGCTAATAACTTCTGAGAGGGTACAACTATCAAAATCAATATCACTACTATCAAAGGTGGTAGTAGTGTCATCTAGGCTCACTTGTTTGAAACCCTCTATGTTCATAGGAGTTTCTTTATCTACGGTTGAGGTATTAGCATCACCATTAATAGGTCCAACGGGACTAGGAGTGCATTGGGTGCTAATAGTTTGAGTGTCCTCAACAATTTGGATAGTGGCAACTGTGTGGTGTGAAGGAAGGCTCTTAATTCTATCCTCTTCCTCTTTTTCTCTAGCCCATCTTTCTTTAAGTTTAGCCATCATCCTAATGTTTTCATTGATTTGTAATTGGATAGCATTAGTAGGAGTGGCCTTATTCTCCTCAAGGGGAGAGGTTCTAATTTTAAGCATCTCAATATCAAGGGCTAGGCTTTCTACCTTCAAAGAGAGATCATCTATTTTAGCTAATTTCTCCTCTACATTTTTGTTGAAGGCTTTTTGGGTAGTGATAAAGTCTCTAAGCATGCTTTCTAATTCATAAGAGGGGTTCTTGTTGCTAGGGTAGGTGTTGTTGTTCCCATAGTTGGATGGAAACGGTCTAGGATTGCTAGCAAAATTTCCCCTATAAGCATTGTTGTTGAAGTTGTTTCTAGCAATAAAATTCACATCTACTTGTTCTTGAGCAACCAAGGAATTTAATGGACATCATGAGGATCCATAGAGGGTTGCTTGGTAAGTAGAGACATAATTAAGTCAACTTTTTCATTGAGGGAGGTAATTTCCTCGACAGAATTTACCTTCGTACCTATTGGAGCGCGTTCGGTGTGCCATTGGGAATAATTGGTCATCATCTCATTGAGAAGCTTTGTGGAAGCACCAAGTGTAGTTGACATAAAGGTTCCTCCCGCGGCCGAATCAAACAGGTTCCGCGAGGTAAAGTTCAAGCCTGCATAAAAAGTCTGGATAACCATCCAGGTAGTCAAACCATGTGTAGGGCATTTCTTAACAAGAGATTTCATTCGTTCCCAAGCTTGAGCAACGTGTTCATTATCCAATTGCTTAAAATTCATAATGTTGCTCCTCAATTGGATAATCTTAGCAGGAGGGTAGTACTTCCCTATAAAAGCATCTTTGCACTTATCCCAAGAATCTATGCTATTTCTAGGCAAAGATTGAAACCAAATTTTAGCATCTCCCCTTAAAGAGAAAGGAAAGAGCTTGAGCTTAACAACATCACCTTCTAATTCTTTATACTTTTGCATATCACATAATTCAACAAAATTATTCAAGTGTAAAGCAGCATCATCTCCAGCACCAGAGAATTGATCTCTCCTAACAAGGTTTAGCAAAGCAGGTTTAATTTCATAAGAGGTAGCTGAAGTGGCAAGTGTGGCAATGGGAGTGCAGATAAAGTCTTGGTTGTTGTGACTAGTGAAGTCACACAACTTGGTGTTTTCAGTGGAATCCATAGTAGCAGCATGTGTGGCAGATATTTTTGTAATTTTTGATAAAAGACACAAAGATAAAAACGGAAAGGTAAACTAACAAGACTAAAAAACAAAGGTAAAGGGTAGTGTGCAACTCCCCTATCTTAGCACTCGGAGTCCCCGGCAACGGCGCCAAAAATTTGGCGTGTTGTGCGAGATGATGATAGTGATTTCTCGCCCTTCGTTGGTAAACCCCAAGTGGAAGGCGTGATGTAGCACAGCAGCAAATTTCCCTCGGTGAAGATACCAAGGTTTGTCTCCAGTATGAATCCGGAGATGATAAGCAGGTGTCAGCGGCGCAACTGACGCGGACCTGCACACAGACACGATAACTTTGTTCCCAACGAAGTTCAGAGAGGTTGTCAATCTCTCCGGTCTTGTTTTTCACAAAGTATAAAACGCAAGGGATAATGATAGCAATTAAAAGGAAAAGCAGAAAAGTAAATGAGCGTGTAAACAGTGATGAGGATATGGACCAGGATACATGATGTTCGCTAGTGATGTCTCTCTCCCAAAAGACGATAAAATTTCTATGCGAGGTAAACAAATTACAGAAAGGCAATTGACAGGATTATAAAAGATCCGCAATGCTAACTATGCTACAAAAGAAAGGACGAGGTTCAAAAGCATGGGCAGTATGCCAAAATAAGTAGACTGAAATCCAACTGCATCTACTACTAATCATCCACCTTGAGATATCTATCCAGCACATCTCGCTGGTATTAAGTTGCGAGCCCCACCCAAAGTGTAAACCCAAAGCAACAAAAAACTGCATTAAAAGAACTTTGCGTAAAGTAAACAATCCTTGTAACCGCGGTTACAAGCACCGTTGTTTTCCCCCTTGTGGCAACAGCATATCCCATAGACTCATGTTTCTGTCACTCAAGCGTGTCATCGGGGGGCATGAACCCACAATCGAGCAAAACGTTCCCTCTTGGAGTCACTACCTACTACTTGGCCAAAGCAATAAACAGCAACGGAGAACATGCAAGAATTACTTAGGAACAAAAATATAAGAGATAAGAACCAAATATATTACTCAATCACAATCTGAACATAATCTCATAATCCATCAGATCCTATCAAACTCAACATAGCAATAGCAGAAATATTACAAAAGTGCCTCGATCATGTAGGGCAGCTCACGAGGTCTAAACAATGAAGATCAAAGAGGGGAGGAGAACATCACATAGCTACTGATCACGGACCCATGGTCCAAGGAAAACTACTCACGAGACATCCGGGGAGCAACCATGGTGGAGAGGAGACTCCCGGAGGTCAATCCTCCCAACGGTAGGGTGCCGGGAAGAGGTCTTCTGGTGCTCCCGATCTCGGAAGCGCGGCGGCGGTGGAACAGAGGTGAGTTTGCGAAATAGGGTTCTGTCTTCGGAGTTTCCCCGCGATGGCGAATAAATAGGAGAAGGGGGGCAGCCAGAGGTGGACTAGGGGCCCCAAGCGCCCCCCTGGCGCGGCCAGGGGTGGGGCCGCGCCGGGTGGCCGCCTGGGCACCCCTGGCTCCCCTCTGGCCCCTCCCGGGCTCTTCTCGAAGCTTCCTGGACGCTGTTTTTTCCTGTATTTCTCCCGGAATTTTTCTTGCACGTTTTATATGGGGGAAAACTGAAATAGAAAAACAACAGAAACCAGGAACTGGCACTGGGGTGCACTGAGTTAATAGGTTAGTCCAAATATGATCAAAAGTGTATGAAAGTGTATCTAGATCATAGCAATATCACACAAAACATGCATGGAGCAAGCAAAAATTATAGATACGTTTTGGACGTATTAGTTGTCAATCTCTCCGGCCTTGTTGTTTACAAAGGATTAAATGCAAGGGGATAATGATAGTAGTGATAATTGCAACGAAAATTGAAAGAAGGAAAATAAAGTGGGCGTGTAAACAGTGGTGGAAATATGGACCGGGGTCACATGAAGTTCACTTGTGATGTCTCTCTCCCAAAACACGATAAGCAACTATGCGAGGTGAACAAATTACATCTGGGTAATTGACAGGATAAAAAACGCTCCGCAATGCTAACTATGTTACAAACGAAAGGAAGAGGCTCAAAAGAATGGGAAATACGCCAAGACAAGTAGACCGAAATCCATCTGCATCTACTCACTAATAATCCACCTTGAGATATCTATCCAAAACATCTCGCTGGTATTAAGTTGCGAGCCCCACCCAAATTGTAAACGCAAAGCAGCAGAAAACTGCATTAATAGAACTTTGTGTAAAGTAAACAATCCTTGCACCCGCAAGTACAAGCACCATTGTTTCCCCCCTGGTGGCAACAACACATCCCCTAGACTCATGTTTCTGTCACTCAAGCTAGTCATCGGGGGGGGGGGGCATGAACCCACAATCATGCATAACGCTCCCCCTGGTTCCAATCTTGGAGTTCCATTGGTGGGGCCACCCTGGACCCCCTTCGGGCATCTGAAAGCTTCCGTATCGCTGATTTATTATATATATTTTCCTGGAATTTTTTGGGCACTTTCAGTAATGGGAAAACCTGAAATACAAAAACAGCAGAAAACAAAAACTGGCACTGTGGTGCACTGAGTTAATAGGTTAGTCCAAATATGGTCAAAAGTGTATGAAAGTGCATGAAAAGCATAGCAATGTCACTGAAGACATGCATGAAGAAATAAAAAATTATAGATACGTTTGGGACGTATCAGGGGGCGTGGCGACGGGAGGCACGGCTGAACGTGAGCTGACCAAGGACACCATTCTTGCAGGTTGGAGCGTGTGCGCGCGGTGATGGGGTCTAATGAAGCATTTTCGGATTGGCAGATGCAGTAGTTATTGGCGGCCAGCCGGAATCAGGGGCGCAATCTACTAAACTCCGCATTGATAACATGCATTATTCGTTCCACTACAAGATACGTCACAAACGTATCTATAATTTCTGCTTGCTCCATGCATGTTTTGTGTGATATTGCTATGATCTAGATACATTTTCATACTCTTTTGATCATATTTGGACTAACTTATTAACTCAGTGCACCACAGTGCCAGTTCCTATTTTCTGCTAATTTTCTATTTCAGGTTTCCCCCATATTAAAAATGCTCCAAAAATTAGGGAAAAATCAGATAAAAAATCAGCGCAACGGAAGCTTCCGGAATCACCAAAGTGGGGCCAGAGTGCCACCACCAGGCGGCCCAGGTGGCCACCAGGCGCTTCCTAGGGTCTGGTCGCGCTGGGGGGGTGCCTGGACCCCTGGTGGCCCTCCTTCGCCTATAAATTCTCTGTGACGCAAAACCTCCAAAGACATAACCCTTTTTCGCGATCTCGCCTCTGTTTTGCCGCCGCCGCGCTTCCAAGATCGGGAGCGCCAACAGACCTCTTCCTGGCAACCTGCCGGAGGGAGGATTGACCTCGGGAGCTTCCCCTCCACCATGGACGCTTCCCGGATGATCCGTGAGTAGTCTTCCTTGGACCATGGGTCCGTGATCAGTATCTATGTGATGTTCTCCTCCCCTCTTTGTTCTTCATGGTTTAGACCTCGTGAGTTGCCCTACATGATCGAGGCACATATGTAATTTTCTGTTGTTGCTATGCTGAGTTTGCTGGGATCTAATGGATTATGAGACTATGTTCAGATTTTGATTGAGTAATATATTTGGTTCTTATCTTTTATGTTTTTGTTCCTAAGGAATTCTTGCATGTTCTCCGTTGCTGTTTATTGCTTTGGTCAAGTAGTAGGTAGTGACTCCAAGAGGGAACATTATGCTCGATTGTGGGTTCATGCCCCCTGATGACACGCTGGAGTGACAGAAACATGAGTCTAGGGGATGTGATGTTGCCACAAGGGGGAAAACGACGGTGCTTGTAACCGCTGTTGCAAGGATTGTTTACTTTACGCAAAGTTCTTTTAATGCAGTTGTCTGTTGCTTTGGGTTTACACTTTGGGTGGGGCTCGCAACTTAATACCAACGAGATGTTCTGGATAGATATCTCAAGGTTGATGATTAGTAGTAGATGCAGTTGGATTTCGGTCAACTTATTTTGGCGTACCGCCCATGCTTTTGAGCCTCGTCCTTTCTTTGTAGCATAGTTAGCATTACGGTGCGTTTTTAATCCTGTCAATTGCCCATCTGTGATTTGTTTACCTCGCATAGCAGTTTTATTGTCTTTTGGGAGAGAGACATCACTAGTGAACATCACGGGACCCCGGTCCATATTTTCATCACTGTTTACACTCTCTTTTATTTTCTTGAATTTATTTTCTAGCTGCTATCACCATTATCATTATCCCTTGCGTTTGATCCTTTGTAAACAACAAGGACGGAGGGATTGACAACCTCTCTGTACTCGTTGGGAGCAAAGTTATTTGTCTCGTGTGCAGGTCCAGGAGAAGCAAGTGATTTTTTTCAGACGGCGCATCACTTGCCGAACCACCTACTTATCATTATCAGGAGTCCTTACACTTGGGGTAACCAACGAGGATAGAGTATCATCATCATATCACTTCAGTATGCCGGGAAAAAAATATGATACGATTGTACAACATGTATAATGTACACGCTTTAGAAACCGAACTATTCCTGAAGTAGAGTTGTGGTTTCAAGGTGGAATGAATCGTATTCGAATGTATGTTCTCATTTGCTTCATCTTTTGACCTTGAGTTTTTTTCTACAGTGACCATAGACCCAACCATCTCATGTGCTGCAATATGAATTTTTTATCGGATAATTTGCTATTTTTAACGCATTACATGCATTTCTAGGCATTAAATGGATTAAAATTCAGATTAGCACTGCGAACGACTAAAATAGTGCACGAAAATGGTTTGAAAAAATAACATTTGGTTTCTCAGTACATTGGTAAGTGTTTTGCAACGAACGGGATGACATTTCAAAGATCTAAGCAGCGATATCCAACCGTGAACGCGACATTCATTCGTTTAAAAATTCCAGAAATTTTTTATTAGGTCTGAAAAATTGAACTTGGCAGGGTGTCATCATATCACTTCAGTATGCAGGGAAAAAACGTGATACGATTGTACAAATTGTATGATGTGCACCCTTTAGAAACCGAACTATCCCCGAAGAAGAGTCGTGGTTTCAAGGTGGAATGAATCGTATTCGAATGTATGTTCTCATTTGCTTCATCTTTCCTTGGTGTACTTGTTGGCAACATGTACATGATCACCTTATCATCCAACCCACTGGTTACATTTATGCTACAAAAATGGCTGACCTTTGGAATGAAGGAACTAAAATTTGGAACATTAATCTCATTAATTCTCTTTTTGAGCAATCTTTAGCTTCTGCCAAGGCTAGTACTGAGATTATCGTCCCTGATGACTATCCTGAGATTCTTTGTTGGGATCTCACTACCTATGGCAAATGCAACTCCAAATCCACATATAAGATGTGTTTGAAGGACATTCAGGCGACCCCCAAGAACCCACCCTACATTATTTCGACCCAAGTAAAGGTGTTGCTCAAGGCAATTTGGAAGGAAAAATCTATCATCCCCAAGATCAATTTTTTTGCCTGGAGGCTTTTTCCCAAAGAAATCCCTACTGGGCTTAGAGAAGGTCGGTTCTCTATTCATATCTCTAAATTATGCATCAGGCGTGGTCAACCGGAGGATAATTCCATCTTTTTTTCTTTGCAACTTCTCTAGAGCGGTCTGGTTTGCTCACCCCTGGAACATAAGAACTGATTCGCTTTTTCATCCCAATGCCTCTTTGCATTCTGTCATTTCTTCTTTGCTTAGTTCCGGTCACCCTCAGGCCTCTCTTGCTAATATTTTTAATCGGCTTTGGTGCATATGGAAAGACAGAACTGATAACCTTTTTAACAGGAAAAGGAGCAAACCTCACCACATTAAACCTGCAGTAGACACTCTAAAAAGCTTTCCAGATCTCAATTTGCTGGAAGAAAATCTCATTTGTGCTCCTTCTCAGGCTCCGATTTCTTTGTCTATTAACAATGAGGCAGCTCCTATCCCTCCCCAAGGACGCACCATATCTTCAGACTTTCTCATCACTGGTCCTAAAATTTTCTCCGATGCTGCCTTTTGATGCACTAAAGTTCATAGCCTCCCCCTAACCATGAGGCCATTGGTATCGGTGTGTACATATCTCTTTTGCAGGGTCAACGCCAAGTCTACATTTATGTGCAGGCACACTGCCGGGCTACTTCTACTCCTCTAGAGGCTGAGGCACAGTGTCGGGACCCGGGGTTAGCGTATGCAAGTACAGTTAAGACATAGTCATATGAAGAGCCGAGAACCGCACCCACTTGTCTAAGCAGACAAGGCCAAGCACTGAACATTCTCGGAAAGCATCGTACGTGAGGGGCATCCCATCCAGGGCGGATGATCAACTGAGATGGGTCCTCATCGTCCGCACACAAGTCAAATGATATGGGTGGTGAACTCCCATATTCAAAGACAAGTCGCCTCAACCATACTACCGACTATCTCAAAACTCTTACATAGACTTACTCCAGCCCGATCACTTAGTCGGGGTCTAGGGCGGGCTCGATCATACCACAAAGTGTGCACGAGACGGAGTCTCGAGCAATCGCATCACGATGCCCCAAGCTGCGCACATCTAAGGGCCACTTGGTGTATGAAAGACCGCCAGCCAGAACACAACTAAGGTCTCGAAAACCCATACGAAGACATGCATGTTATAAACATACACGCAGCACACATGCCTTGTATGAACAGCAGGTACCATTGCAATTCTCTACAAAGTGTACATTTTATTTATAACTCTTATAGAGTACACACAGAGATCACATACATGTGATCCAACATTACAACACAGAGCGGAAGCAAATTATGTCTGAGTACAGACAAGTCTAACAAATGGCTTAAGAAGCCTTATTTAAACACAAAGCCCTCCACGAGGGAACCAGTCTGCTGACTGGGACTAGACTAGCTTAACTTCAGTCGTCCAGCTCGATGAAGAAGCCACCTTCGGGGTCAGTGGCGTCATCTAAAACATAGATTAAGCAAACGTGAGTACAAAGGCGTACTCAGCAAGACTTACATAGGAACTATACTACTCATGCACATGTATCAAGGTAAAGGGAGGTGGGGTTCACTTGCAGAAGTGCCAGCTTTGACTTGGCTAATCCTGAACTACGAGTACCAGACTTTGAGATAAGAAGCGTACACGAGTCCACTACTTTCTCCAACCAATACACCACTATGGTGCCTTCCTCGACTTCCCCACGAGAAAGCACGCCATAGCACTCACACTTATCTTGGTGTGTTTTAGAAGTATCCGGTTCAAGTTATCTAATAATCAAGCTAAGCTTTCCAAGCAGTCCATAACCGCGGACGCGGCTATTCGAATAGTTTTCTTAACCTTGCAAGGGTGTACCGCTACACACACATGACCATCATTTACCGCCTTTGATCTCGACACCATTCAAGGGGTGCCAGTGAGGATGCTCAACAAAACTGTTACCTCATAGCCGATCTAGTCCGAGGAAGTCGCCTACTTGGGTTGGTTACCACTATCGTGAACCCGGCCGGTTTACCGAAGTGGACCCAAGCGATGTGTGCGTGGTGCATAAGCCAGTCTCGGGTGAGCCGTTCTCTCACTTAGCATCCAGGCCACAAGCCTACCAGAACTCCGAACTACTGCGACATCTGGACATCGAAAGGGATGAGTTAGTAAGTTGAGAGGGGTCAGTGAGCCCAATGTGTGGTTGTACTCTTCATCTTGGATCACCACACAAGAACTCGTACTAGGGCGGTGTTCAACGAGACAACCCACCGTGTACTCCTACACAGCCTCTCATCGTTCACCTTGTATTAGGGTCGATTCACCAACACTTTTCTACCATCATCAACATGATCACTACCATCCCGACTCACATCACAGTAACAACATGGTATCATACTAAGCATGCAATAAGCAGTAACATTGCAGGGGTTACATGATATCAAACAACTCCTACAGTTGCTAGGATTGTGGTTTGCTTACTACTGTGACAAAATGATAGGTCATGCAAAGGAATGGGTTCATCTATGCGGTAGAATCGTAACATGGTGATCATCCTATACAATGCATAAGCGAGACATGAGAGGGAAGTGGGATTTTATCGATATGATCAATGGGGGTTTGCTTGCCTTGCTGACGAGGTTCGGTTTCTGGATCTTCAGCGAAGGGGGTGACCTCTTGCTCCGGTTCCACCTCTACTCGACAAACAAAACACGAAGTAGCAATCAATATGAATGCAATGCTCAAGCACATGATTGAATGTTTAAAACTTGAAGTATAAGTTTTGATGTGTGTGAGGCAATTCCATTTAAGTGGAGTATATTGCATTTAAAATGCAAATTCAAATTCCACATTTGAATTCAAATTAACCAAGTTGTATGTGACATAGTTTGATCATTTTGAATTATCTTCAAATGTATAAGATATGCCTCTGATGTGTGATTGAATTGTAGCATGTTGCCATGGTTCAAGTTGCAAAATTATTTGATTTGAATTTGATTTAATTCCATTTAAATCAAATAGAAAATGCTACTGATCACATTTTAAATTCAACTCAAACAGAGTTGCAAGTTGCATATTTGGAATGATAATTTTCTCCTGATCATTTTTCATATATTATTTGTCCAATTTTGAGTTAATATGAATTTTCTATGAATTTCCAAAGTTTGGGGTATTTCTGGAATTTCTGGAATTCTTTTAATTCACTTTGCTTTTCTGGAAATTCATTTAAATCAATTATTGCATCAGCATGTGGTCATGCTGACGTGGGGGGGTCTGACTGGTGGGCCAGGGTTGTCAGTGTCACATGGGTTTAATTGAAACGGTTTAAACTTAACCAGGGGGTTAAGTGCCTGGGGGCCCCACCTGTCATTGACCTGAGGTCAATTAGCAGGGGGGTTAACCCCTAATGACAGTGGCCTCACCGGCGGCTAGCCGCCGGTGGCCACCAGTGTGGCGGCGCTGCACGGGGAGGGGGCTCCCGTGGTCCAAATCGAGCGCCGCAACTACCGAGACTTCGCTCTTGGTGCTGCGCATCGAATGGAACCGAGTGGGGGACCTGGGAGGCACTGGTTTGACGGCGACGATGAGCCCTAGCGGCGGCGGAGCTGCTGGCTCGAGGTGAACTCGGCTACGGGGCACCATTTGGGGCGGTTTTAGGCTGGATCGAACCAGAGGAGCTCTGCGGTGACAACGGACAGGGTGACAGGGTTGAAAGCTTTGCGTAGGCTCGTCGACGACGAGCATGGCGGCTCTGTGCTCCGGCGTCCATGGCGGAAAGAGCTAGAGGAGGCGAGAGGTGTCGTGGTTTGAGGGGAAATTCTCACCGAGACGCAGGGAGTGCAACGGTGCAGTCGATGGAGTCGAGGAGGGAACGTGGCCGGAGTATTTGACGACGACGAGTCACGGATCCGGCGAGGGCTCGAGGACGATTGCGGCGGCTTGATTCCAAATCACGGCTCTGCCTGCTTCGGGAAGAGGAAGTCGACGACGGCGAGTACGAGGGACACTGCAGCTTGAGCTCTAGGGCAGGGTGGCCACGTCTTCCACGGCGGTGCGCTCCGGCGAGTTCTCGGGTGGCGACGGAAACGAGCACGGGAGGAGGAGGAGGAAGCTCTGGAGGGGGGGAATGGGCTCACGGCGTCTCCAGCGTCTCCGTGGCGTCGCTAGAAGGCGCGGGAGGGGCAGGTGTCGTCGGGAGAGGCGGTGACGTGCCCAGCTAGCTCGGTGGCATTCCACCGAGCAGCTTGGAGGCGCGGGGCGGGGAAGAAGACCCCCGTGCCCCTTTGGGCCGGCTGGGCTGGGTGGGCCGACTTCGCCTAGGCGCCAGGTAAGTCTTTTTCCTTTTTCTGTTTAATCTTTCCTTTCTGTTTTTCTGTATATTTGTTTTTACTTTGGTAAAAATACCAAATCATTTTCTTAAATGCTGAAAACTTTTATGTGGCCTCCTAATAATATAGACTAGCCACTCATAAACTTTCAACATTTTTAAAATTCAAATGATTTGAATTTTAAATCAAAAAGGGGTATTTCTTTAATTCCAAGGTACTGTTTGAATATTTGAAAAATCTATGAGCATGGGGTGGGTCCCACATCACTTGATATGTGATCACACTCATTTATAAGACTTTTCAAAACTCTAACATGAATTTTTGGAAAAGATTTTTATCTGGCCTTTTGAATTAATTCATCTGGGGGGGTGTTCCTTCTCCCATTTTGATTTTGAATTTGATTTCCAAGATTTCTTTTTGAAAATTTGACATGATGCAAAGGCACTAGCTAACCCTAGCACATACCTAACAGAGGGTTCTGACAACTCGCCCCCACTCAAAAGAATCTCGTCCCGAGATTCAGAAGTCTGCGGGAGGAAGGAGGGGTACTCGGTAAGGAGACGGTCTTCTCTTTCCCACGTGGCTTCTCTTTCAGAGTGGTGTGACCATTGCACTTTCAGAAACCTAATCTTCTGACGACGAGTGACACGCTCTGTGGAATCAAGAATACGAACGGGGTATTCTCGATAAGAAAGGTCATCTTGGAGATCAAGCGTTTCATGGTCGACTTCGCGGATGCGGTCCTTGAAGCAACGCCTGAGTTGGGACACATGGAATACGTCATGTACTCGGGAGAGGTGCGGAGGTAGTTCAAGTTGGTAGGCAACTTCTCCACGTTTAGCAATAATGCGGAAAGGTCCGATGTAACGTGGGGCCAATTTGCCTTTGATACCGAAACGTTGGGTTCCCTTCAGAGGAGTAACCCGAAGGTAAGCCTTCTCATCCAGATTGTAGCTCTCTTGCCTATGATGACGATCATAGTAGCTTTACTGAAGAGACTGGGCTGCTTTCAATTGATCACGAACAATTCGAACTTGCTCTTCTGCTTCCTTGATCATATCCGGTCCAAATAATTGTCTTTCACCGATTTCAGACCAGTTTAGTGGTGTTCGACA
Source organism: Bromus sterilis (assembly GCA_950022295.1). Classification (NCBI taxonomy): domain Eukaryota; kingdom Viridiplantae; phylum Streptophyta; class Magnoliopsida; order Poales; family Poaceae; genus Bromus; species Bromus sterilis. The sequence goes on from OX465596.1 coordinate 344,175,325, forward strand.
TCGTCGTCCATAAAGGATTTCAAAAAGAGCCATGTTCAGACTAGATTGAAAACTATTGTTATAAGCAAATTCGGCAAATGGAAGAGAATTCTCCCAATTCTTTCCGAATGAGATAACACAAGCTCTGAGCATGTCTTCAAGAATTTGGTTAACCCTTTCGACTTGACCGCTAGACTGAGGATGAGAAGCTGTACTAAAGGAGAGATGAGTTCCCATAGCATTCTGAAAGCTTCCCCAAAATCTAGAGGTAAAAAGGCTACCGCGATCAGAATTGATTTCCAAAGGAACACCATGAAGGGATACAATTCTAGAGATGTACAAGTCCGCTAACTGGCTAGCAGTTATAGACTCGCGAACCGGAAGGAAGTGAGGAACTTTGGAAAGCCTATCTATGACAACGAAGATGGCATTGTTTCCTTTCTGGGTTCTTGCAAAGCCGGTGATGAAGTCCATACCGATTTTGTCCCATTTCCATTTGGGAATAGACAAAGGTTGAAGTGTACCAGCAGGTCTTTGATGTTCTGCCTTAATGCGACGACAAACATCACATTCGGCAACAAATTGAGCAATGTCTCTCTTCATCCTAGTCCACCAAAATCTCTGGCGTAGATCTCGGTACATTTTTGTGCTACCGAGATGAATTGAGAGGGGTGTGTCATGGGCTTCTTTGAGGATGAGTTGCCTTAGTTCCTTATTCTTAGGTACTACCAATCGATTTCCAAAGAAAACCGTTCCCTTGTTATCTGTGGAGAAACATTTAGCAACTCCGCTAGCAATGTTCTCCTTGATCCGGCGAACACCTCGTGCACGCCTTTGGGCAACTATAATTTGATCCTCAAGAGTTGGTTTCGCCACCAAGGTAGAAAGATAGCCATGAGGAACAATTTCAAGGTTGAGCTTGCGAAAGTCCTCACGAAGAAGTGGTTGATACTGCTGTAACATGAGGTTGTTACAGTACGACTTACGACTTAGTGCATCAGCCATGACATTGGCTTTGCCTGGGGTGTAAGAAATTACTACGTCGTAATCTTTTATCAACACAATCCAGCGTCTTTGCCTGAGATTAAGATTTGGCTGGGTGAAAATATATTTGAGGCTTTGGTGGTCGGAATAAATCTCACAACGATTACCAAGGAGGTAATGTCGCCAAGTTGTTAGGGCATGAACTACGGCAGCGAGTTCAAGGTCATGGGTAGGATAATTTTCTTCATGTGGCCGCAACTGGCGTGAAGCATAAGCTACCACATGTCGATCTTGCAGAAGTATGCATCCTAACCCTTGCCGTGAGGCATCACAATAGATCTCGAAATCTCTTTTGGTGTCTGGAGGTGCAAGCACGGGTGCAGAAGTCAATCTTCTTTTTAGCTCTTGAAAGCTTTCCTCGCACTTGGAAGTCCATAAGAATTTCTTATCTTTTTTGAGGAGTTCAGTTAGAGGCAATAGCTGGCTAGGCCAAGAAAACTCCTAACTTGCTTAACCGATTCAGGTGGAGTCCAGTCAAGGATGGCCTGAACTCTCTCGGGATTCACAGCAATGCCTTTTGCAGAAATCACGTGGCCTAAGTAGGTCACTTCTGGTAGCCAGAATTCACACTTGGAAAATTTAGCGTACAGGCGATGCTCTCTAAGCTTCATCAATACCAGCCTTAAGTGTTCGGCATGATCTTCTTCGTTCTTCGAGTAGATGAGAATGTCATCGAGATAAACTACAAAAAATTTATCTAGGTACTCCATGATGATCGAATTCATCAAGCGTGAGAATGTGGCGGGGGCATTGGTTAAACCAAAGGACATGACGGTGTACTCGTAAAGACCATAACGAGTAGTAAAAGCCGTTTTGGGAATGTCCTCGTTTCGGATTCTGATCTGATGATAACCTAATCTCAAATCCATCTTGGAGAAGACGGAGGATCCTACAAGTTGATCATAAAGATCATTGATCCTGGGCAGTGGGTATTTGTTCTTTATCGTCGCTAAATTTAGCGGGCGATAGTCTACGCACATCCTTTCTGTTCCATCTTTCTTCTTTACGAACAGAACGGGGCAACCCCATGGTGATGAGCTAGGGCGGATGAAGCCTTTTGCCAACGAAGCATCAAGTTGGGTTTTTAGCTCAGCTAACTCATGTGGGGCCATTTTATATGGGCGTTTGGAAATTGGTGCGGTTCCTGGAACAAGATCCACTATAAATTCTAGACATCTGTCGGGTGGCATGCCCGGCAGCTCTTCAGGAAAGACATCCGGGAAGTCATGAACCACCGGAATATCTTCAAGTTCGGGAAGGGGAAGTACATTCAAGGAATGCACTTGGGTTCTTGTTCTGGGTGAGGTATAGTTGACTGTTTGGCCTGAAGGGTGGGTGACTTTCACGGATTTGCTTCTGCAATCCAGGTAGGCATTCTGTCTTGATAGCCAATCCATGCCAAGGATGACATCAATGTCTGAAGACTTGAGGGCTATGAGTGAAGCAAGGAATACTAAACCCTCAATTGCAATTTGATTACCATGGCTCACTCTATTAGTTTGCCATCTTGACCCTGGAGTTTGAATAATCATCAGGGTGGAAAATTCAACAAAGGGTAACTCATGACGAAGTGCATAACTTTCCGACATGAATGAATGAGATGCTCCTGGATCGAAAAGAACAGAAGTAGGAACAAAATTGACTGGGAGCGTACCAAGAATGACGTCAGTGGTGTCGTCAGTCTCTTCGGCAGCAATCTGGTTCAGACATCCACGAGTGGCGGAAGGAGCGGGTTTGGCGGTGTAGACCTTCTGGGGTGGCTTGCCACGGCCATTGTTGTTGTTGTTGTTGCCTCCGGCACGTGGTGGAGCATTCTGATGCTGGAGCTGGTTCTGGGGACACTCGCGAGAGTAGTGGCCTGCTTGACCACACTTGTAACAGGCTCCGAAAACAGTGCGTGGAGCTGGGTGGTTTGGTGGAGCTGGGTGGAACTGGGTGGGTGGACGAGGCGCCACATAGGATGGCCTCGGGGGGTTGTTCTGGCGGAACATGCTATTTGGGATCCAGATCTTGCGCTTCTGGGAGCCAGAACTGGATGAACTGTCCTCTCTGGGGTGTTTGCGGAAATCGTTGGGGGTGTTCATGTCGTCTGCTTTGATGGCCTTGTTGACAAGGACCTGGAATGTGGCAAAGTCATGAAGGTTGAGCTCGCGACGGAGTCCGGAGTTGAGGCCACGACGGAACCTCTCTTGTTTCTTGGAGTCGGTGGAGACTTCTTCAGTTGCATAACGAGCAAGTCGGTTGAACTCACGACTAAACTCGTCCACGGTTCTTCTGCCTTGAGTGAGGTTACAGAATTCCTCACGCTTGCGGTCCATGAGACCTTTGGGAATGTGGTGCTAGCGGAAGGACGTGCAGAACTCCTCCCAAGATGCAGGTGGTCCAACGGGTCGCATATTCAGAAAGTTCTCCCACCAAGAACTAGCTGCACCTTCGAGGTGATAGGTGGCATAGCTGACCTTGTCACCAGTTGCAACACGGCCTGCTTGGAGCTTCCTTTCGATGCTGCGGAGCCAGTCATCGGCGTCAAGGGGCTCGGTGGAGTAACTAAAAACCGGGGGATGAAGTCGGATGAAGTCGTTCAGGGACACCAACTCATTGCGCTGCTGAGTGGTGTTGCGTGCAATGACTTCCAGCAGGTGGTGAGAGTCACGGCGGTTCCTCTCCACTTCCATCAGAACTTGTGCCATCGTGGGTGGGGGTGGAAGTTTGCCTTCCTCCTGGTCATTTCCACGACCTTGGTTACGACCAACCTGGCCACGGGTTCCTTGAGACATCCTGAAGGTGAAAACCAAAGTCAAACAGAGTTGATTTGAAGAGTCTAAACAAGGTATTGAAGTACTGGAAGGATTACAGAGCAAAGGAAGTAATCATCTTGACAACATGGTGATAAAGCATACAAGCTATATATTCACAAGATGTCATACAAAACATACATCGTTTTAGTACAAGCACTAAGCTAATACAAACGTGATGAAGATGATACATCCTTCAGAGGCACTCTGACTTCCTATACATTATTTATCTAAGCCTCTGGAACTTAGACACCTTGCTTACAATATACTAGGATACTACTACATCATCACTAAGTAAGACCACAGGCGGTCTCACTCATCTCCATCTCCATAGTAGTCCTCATAAAAGTTACCCGCGTATCCCGGTAGCTGGAGGTGACCATCGGAAAACACGGAGGCTTGTGGACCCTGATATCCATTTGGGCAAGGATGGGGCCTAGGTCCAGCGTAGGGTGGAAGCAAAGGACCACGGGGTGGAAAAATGCCTCCAATCTCGGGCCAAGCAACTCGAGAAGGCATCTGAGTCCTCACTGGGTAGATCGCATCATACTCAACTGATCCCACGCTCACAAAGGGTGCCAAGAGCGTCAATGCTCGATACAGACGAACACGGGTGGCGTGGAGCTCAAAACGGAGAGCGCGTGCATCACGATCTCTGTCACTAGCAAACCTAGCAGTCATCTGAAGTGCGGGATCCTCTGCAGAGTGATCTGAGTAGAGTCCGGTGTAATATCCCTCTTCTCCTGGAAGTGCAGCAGGGATATAGTGGAATGAGGTCTCTCTCAGCATGGTGTGCTCCTCTCTCAGCAGGGTAATACATGAATATGCAGCATCCTGCACAGCCATGTTCTCGGTAACGCCTATGCCATGTCCAAAGTGGATAGGCTGGGTGACTCCAACGTGGTGCGGATAGATCCTGACAATGCAGTGGAATTGGGTCTGGTTGAAGTCGTGAAACTGCTCCTCGATGGTGTACTCAGGGTACCACCGATATCCCACATAGGACATCATCTCGATCAACGTGGCGGGATGGCCACGCACACCGAGGCACCTGGTCAAACGAACAATCTGCCGAGCGGGAAGATCTGCCATCTGAAACAGAAAGGAGTTTGCAAATGCATCAGATTATGAGATAAACCTGGAATGACTCGGACAGCATAACGGCTGTAATTGTAAGAAATGACAATTTCTTCCAACATGGAAACAGCACTTATATACGATGTAACAAAACAGGGAGCATAACCAATCTATCAAACCGAACACAACTTTCCTACGGCTACAAGGAAGCAAACAACGAGATGTTCTAATCAGATAGAGGAGAGCCTAGTCCTATCTTCCCGTAGAATAAGATGAGGGTGACTCAGAACTCAGAACGAAGGGGTAAGGAGAAAAAAGAAGCCTTACGTTGTTCCCTTATATACCCAGAGTAACTATATAATTATAGAAAGCTAGACTCGACTTCGGCCAAGGCTACTAGTCCTACAGTCAGTCCTGCTCTGATACCAAGTCTGTCGGGACCCGGGGTTAGCGTATGCAAGTACAGTTAAGACATAGTCATATGAAGAGCCGAGAACCGCACCCACTTGTCTAAGCAGACAAGGCCAAGCACTGAACATTCTCGGAAAGCATCGTACGTGAGGGGCATCCCATCCAGGACGGATGATCAACTGAGATGGGTCCTCATCGTCCGCACACAAGTCAAATGATATGGGTGGTGAGCTCCCATATTCAAAGAGAAGTCGCCTCAACCATACTACCGACTATCTCAAAACTCTTACATAGACTTACTCCAACCCGATCACTTAGTCGGGGTCTAGGGCGGGCTCGATCATACCACAAAGTGTGCACGAGACGGAGTCTCGAGCAATCGCATCACGATGCCCCAAGCTGCGCACATCTAAGGGCCACTTGGTGTATGAAAGACCGCCAGCCAGAACACAACTAAGGTCTCGAAAACCCATACGAAGACATGCATGTTATAAACATACACGCAGCACACATGCCTTGTATGAACAGCAGGTACCATTGCAATTCTCTACAAAGTGTACATTTTATTTATAACTCTTATAGAGTACACACAGAGATCACATACATGTGATCCAACATTACAACACAAAGCGGAAGCAAATTATGTCTGAGTAAAGACAAGTTTAACAAATGGCTTAAGAAGCCTTATTTAAACACAAAGCCCTCCACGAGGGAACCAGTCTGCTGACTGGGACTAGACTAGCTTAACTTCAGTCGTCCAGCTCGATGAAGAAGCCACCTTCGGGGTCAGTGGCGTCATCTAAAACATAGATTAAGCAAACGTGAGTACAAAGGCGTACTCAGCAAGACTTACATAGGAACTATACTACTCATGCACATGTATCAAGGTAAAGGGAGGTGGGGTTCACTTGCAGAAATGCCAGCTTTGACTTGGCTAATCCTGAACTACGAGTACCAGACTTTGAGATAAGAAGCGTACATGAGTCCACTACTTTCTCCAACCAATACACCACTATGGTGCCTTCCTCGACTTCCCCACGAGAAAGCACGCCATAGCACTCACACTTATCTTGGTGTGTTTTAGAAGTATCCGGTTCAAGTTATCTAATAATCAAGATAAGCTTTCCAAGCAGTCCATAATCGCGGACGCGGCTATTCGAATAGTTTTGTTGACCTTGAAAGGGTGTACCGCTACACACACATGACCATCATTTACCGCCTTTGATCTCGACACCATTCAAGGGGTGCCAGCGAGGATGCTCACCACAACTGTTACCTCATAGCCGATCTAGTCCGAGAAAGTCGCCTACTTGGGTTGGTTAGCACTATCGTGAACCCGGCCGGTTTACCGAAGTGGACCCAAGCGATGTGTGTGTGGTGCATAAGCCGGTCTCGGGTGAGCCGTTCTCTCACTTAGCATCCAGGCCACAAGCCTACCAGAACTCCGAACTACTGCGACATCTGGACATCGAAAGGGATGAGTTAGTAAGTTGAGAGGGGTCAGTGAGCCAAATGTGTGGTTGTACTCTTCATCTTGGATCACCACACAAGAACTCGTACTAGGGCGGTGTTCAACGAGACAACCCACCGTGTACTCCTACACAGCCTCTCATCGTTCACCTTGTATTAGGGTCGATTCACCAACACTTTTCTACCATCATCAACATGATCACTACCATCCCGACTCACATCACAGTAACAACATGGTATCATACTAAGCATGCAATAAGCAGTAACATTGCAGGGGTTACATGATATCAAACAACTCCTACAGTTGCTAGGATTGTGGTTTGCTTACTACTGTGACAAAATGATAGGTCATGCAAAGGAATGGGTTCATCTATGCGGTAGAATCGTAACATGGTGATCATCCAATACAATGCATAAGCGAGACATGAGAGGGAAGTGGGATTTTATCGATATGATCAATGGGGGTTTGCTTGCCTTGCTGACGAGGTTCGGTTTCTGGATCTTCAGCGAAGGGGGTGACCTCTTGCTCCGGTTCCACCTCTACTCGACAAACAAAGCACGAAGTAGCAATCAATATGAATGCAATGCTCAAGCACATGATTGAATGTTTAAAACTTGAAGTAAAAGTTTTGATGTGTGTGAGGCAATTCCATTTAAGTGGAGTATATTGCATTTAAAATGCAAATTCAAATTCCACATTTGAATTCAAATTAACCAAGTTGTATGTGACATAGTTTGATCATTTTGAATTATCTTCAAATGTATAAGATATGCCTCTGATGTATGATTGAATTGTAGCATGTTGCCATGGTTCAAGTTGCAAAATTATTTGATTTGAATTTGATTTAATTCCATTTAAATCAAATAGAAAATGCTACTGATCACATTTTAAATTCAACTCAAACAGAGTTGAAAGTTGCATATTTGGAAAGATAATTTTCTCCTGATCATTTTTCATATATTATTTGTCCAATTTGGAGTTAATATGAATTTTCTATGAATTTCCAAAGTTTGGGGTATTTTCTGGAATTTCTGGAATTCTTTTAATTCACTTTGCTTTTCTGGAAATTCATTTAAATCAATTATTGCATCAGCATGTGGTCATGCTGACGTGGGGGGTCTGACTGGTGGGCCAGGGTTGTCAGTGTCACATGGGTTTAATTGAAACGGTTTAAACTTAACCAGGGGGTTAAGTGCCTGGGGGCCCCACCTGTCATTGACCTGGGGTCAATTAGCAGGGGGGTTAACCCCTAATGACAGTAGCCTCACCGGCGGCTAGCCGCCGGCGTCCACCAGTGCGGCGGCGCTGCACGGGGAGGGGGCTCCCGTGGTCCAAATCGAGCGCCGCAACCACCGAGACTTCGCTCTTGGTGCTGCGCATCGAATGGAACCGAGTGGGGGACCTGGGAGGCACTGGTTTGACGGCGACGACGAGCCCTAGCGGCGGCGGAGCTGCTGGCTCGAGGTGAACTCGGCTACGGGGCACCATTTGGGGCGGTTTTTGGCTGGATCGAATCAGAGGAGCTCTGCGGTGACAACGGACAGGGTGACAGGGTCGAAAGCTTTGCGTAGGCTCGTCGACGACGAGCATGGCGGCTCTGTGCTCCGGCGTCCATGGCGGAAAGAGCTAGAGGAGGCGAGAGGTGTCGTGGTTTGAGGGGAAATTCTCACCGAGACGCAGGGAGTGCAACGGTGCAGTCGATGGAGTCGAGGAGGGAACGTGGCCGGAGTATTTGACGACGACGAGTCGCGGATTCGGCGAGGGCTCGAGGACGATTGCGGCGGCTTGATTCCAAATCACGGCTCTGCCTGCTTCGGGAAGAGGAAGTCGACGACGGCGAGTACGAGGGACACCGCAGCTTGAGCTCTAGGGCATGGTGGCCACGTCTTCCACGGCGGTGCGCTCCGGCGAGTTCTCGGGTGGCGACGGAAACGAGCACGGGAGGAGGAGGAGGAAGCTCTGGAGGGGGGGAATGGGCTCACGGCGTCTCCAGCGTCTCCGTGGCGTCGCTAGAAGGCGCGGGAGGGGCAGGTGTCGTCGGGAGAGGCGGCGACGTGCCCAGCTAGCTCGGTGGCATTCCACCGAGCAGCTTGGAGGCGCGGGGCGGGGAAGAAGACCCCCGTGCCCCTTTGGGCCGGCTGGGCTGGGTGGGCCGACTTCGCCTAGGCGCCAGGTAAGTCTTTTTCCTTTTTCTGTTTAATCTTTCCTTTCTGTTTTTCTGTATATTTGTTTTGACTTTGGTAAAAATACCAAATCATTTTCTTAAATGCTGAAAACTTTTATGTGGCCTCCTAATAATATAGACTAGCCACTCATAAACTTTCAACATTTTTAAAATTCAAATGATTTGAATTTTAAATCAAAAAGGGGTATTTCTTTAATTCCAAGGTACTGTTTGAATATTTGAAAAATCTATGAGCATGGGGTGGGTCCCACATCACTTGATATGTGATCACACTCATTTATAAGACTTTTCAAAACTCTAACATGAATTTTTGGAAAAGATTTTTATCTGGCCTTTTGAATTAATTCATCTGGGGGGGTGTTCCTTCTCCCATTTTGATTTTGAATTTGATTTCCAAGATTTCTTTTTGAAAATTTGACATGATGCAAAGGCACTAGCTAACCCTAGCACATACCTAACAGAGGGTTATGACACATAGGCTCTTCACCTGGCTACCCTGATTACCAAGAAATTGGAGATCCAACACCCTACCTTCCTTCCTCTTACTATGATGGCAGTTAAAAACTATATTATGGACGATGCTGCTCAATGGAAAATCAGGTCGGCTCTTGCCGGCTTTCTGACTGCTTCCTCTCATTCCTCTTCTTCGATCTTCCATATCAAAAGAGATGACAATGGAGTTGCACACAATCTTGCTCAACAAGGCCTTAGGCCTGAATTTTGTTGTTATGGTGTTCACCATTCACTAGCTGACTGCCAATTTATCTCTAACATGACAGATTACAACCACCTGGGTTTTGTAATATCTATTGTACAGTACTTTTAAATATTCAATAAATTTACTTTTACATTCAATTTTTTTACCTTGAGTTTTTTTATACAGTGACCATAGACCCAACCATCTCACGTGCTACAATATGAATTTTTTGCTGGATTGTTTGTTATTTTTAATGCATTAAGTGCATTTCTAGGCATTAAATTGATTAAAATTAAGATTAGCACTGCAAACGACTAAAACAGTGCACGAAAATGGTTTGAAAAAACAACATGTGGTTTCTCAGTGCATTGGTAAGTGTTTTGCAGCGAATGGGATGACATTTTAAAGATCTAAGCGGAGATATCCAACCGTGAACTCGGCATTCAGTCGTTAAAAAATTCTAGAATTTTTTTATTAGGTCTGAAAAATTTGAAACTTGGCAGGGTGTCATCATATCACTTCAGTATGTTGGGAAAAAATATGATACGATTGTACAACTTGTATGATGTACACCCATTAGAAACTGAACTATCCCCAAAGAAGAGTCGTGGTTTCAAGGATGGAATGAATCGTATTAGAATGTATGTTCTCATTTGCTTCATCTTTTGACGTCGAGTTTTTTTATACAGTGACCATAGACCCAACCATCACATGTGCTACAATATGAATTTTTTGCTGGATAGTTTGCTATTTTTATCGCATTACGTGCATTTGTAGGCATTTAACGGATTAAAATTCAGATTAGCTTTGCGAACGACTAAAATAGTGCACGAAAATGATTTGAAACATCAACATGTGGTTCCTCAGTGCATTGGTAAGTGTTTTGCAGCGAATGGGATGACATTTCAAAGATCTAAGCTGGGATATCCAGCCATGAACGCGACATGCATTCGTTTAAAAAATCCAGATTTTTTTATTAGGTCTGAAAATTTTGAAACTTGGCAGAGTGTCATCATATCACTTCAGTATGCAGAGAAAAAAAATATGATACTATTGTACAACTTGTATCATGTACACCCTTTAGAAACCGAACTATCCCCGAAGAAGAGTTGTGGTTTCAAGGATGGAATGTATCGTATTCGAATGTATGTTCTCACGTGCTTCATCTTTTGACCTTGAGTTTTTTTCTACAGTGACCATAGACCCAACCATCACCCGTGCTACAATATGATTTTTTTTCTGCACAGGTTGTTATTTCTATCGCATTACGTGCATTTATAGGAATTAAATAAATTAAAATTAAGATTAGCATTGCGAACGACTAAAACAGTGCACGAAAATGGTTTGAAAAATCAACATATGGTTCCTCAGTGCATTGGTAAGTGTTTTGCGGCGAATGAGATGGCATTTCAAAGATCTAAGCGGCGATATAGACCCAAACCATCCCATGTGAGCTATTTTTAACACAATCAATATAAACCATTCATATTCCCACAGTTTATATGAAGCGGTCGTTTGGGTTGTGGAAAATATCCAAGATGGTCCAATTGACAGACCGTGGCGTGCGCATAGCTTAGACGTTTTATGGCGTCCGGGGGGAGATTCATTTCTACCCCAACTAGATGTCGAGACCCGGGGTTAGCGTATTAAAGTCCCGCTACGACATAGGCATATGGAGAGCCGAGAACCGTACCCACTTGTCTAAGAAGACAAGGCCAAGCACAGAACGTTCTCGGAACGCATCGTACGTGAGGGGCATCCCATCCAAGCCGGATGATCAACTGAGATGGGTCCTCATCGTCCGTACACAAGTCTAATGATATGGGTGATGAACTCCCATATTCACAGACAAGTCGCCTCTACCATATTATCGACTATCTCATAACTCTTACATAGACTTACTCCAGCCCGATCACTTAGTCGGGGTCTAGGGCGGGCTCAATCATACCACAAAGTGTGCACGAGACAGAGTCTCGAGCAATCGCATCGCGATGCCCCAAGCTGCGCACATCTAAGGGCCACTTGGTGTATGAAAGACCGCCAGCCAGATCACAACTAAGGTCTCGAAAACCCATACAAAGACATGCATGTTATAAACATACACGCAGCACACATGCCTTGTATGAACAGCAGGTACCATTGCAATTCTCTACAAAGTATACATTTTATTGATAACTCTCACAGAGTGCACACAGAGATCACAAGCATGTGATCCAACATTACAACAACAAGCGGAAGAAAAGTATGTCTGAGTACACACAAGTTTAACAAATGGCTTAAGAATCCTTATTTAAACACAAGCCCTCCACGAGGGAACCAGTCGTCTGACTGGGACTAGACTAGCTTGATCTTCAGTCGTTGAGCTCGATGAAGAAGCCACCTTCGGGGTCAGTGGGTTCATCTAAAACATAGGTTAAGCAAACATGAGTACAAAGTCGTACTCAGCAAGACTTACATAGGAGCTATACTCTTCATGCACATGTATCAAGGTAAAGGGAGGTGGGGTTTCACTTGCAGAAGTGCCAGCTTTGACTTGGCTAGTCCTGAACTACGAGTACCAGACTTGACGTAAGAAGCGTACACGAGTCCACTACTTTCTCCAACCAATTACACCACTATGGTGCCTTCCTCGACTTCCCCACGAGAAAGCACGCCATATCACTCACACTTATCTTGGTGTGTTTTATAAGTATCCAGTTCAAGTTGTCTAATAATCAAGCTAAGCTTTCCAAGCAGTCCTTAACCGCGGACGCGGCTATTTGAATAGTTTTGTTAACCCTGCAGGGGTGTACCGCTACACACACATGATCATCGGTTACCGCCTTTGTACTCGACACCGTTCAAGAAGTGTCGGCGAGGATGCTCACCACAACTGTTACCTCATAGCCTATCTAGTTCAAGAAAGCCGCCTACCTGGGTTGGCTACCACTATCGTGAACCCGGCCGGTTTACCGAAGTGGACCCAAGTGATGTGTGCGTGGTGCATAAGCCGGTCTCGGGTGAGCCGTTCTCTCACTTAGCAGCCAGGCCACAAACCTACCAGAACTCCGAACTATTGCGACATATGGACGTCGAAAGGGATGAGTTAATAGGTTGAGATGGGTCAGTGAGCCCAATGTGTGGTTGTACTCTTCATCTTGGATCACCACACAAGAACTCGGACTTAGGGCGATGTTCAACGAGACAACCCACCTTGTACTCCTATACAGCCTCTCATCGTCCACCTTGTATTAGGGTAGATTCACCAACACCTTTCCACCAACATCAACATGATCACTACCATCCCGACTCACATAACAGTAACATCATTGTATCATTCTAAGCATGCAATAAGAAGTAACAATTGCAGGGGCCACATGATATCAATCAACTCCTACATTTGCTAGGATTGTGGTTTGCTTACTACTGTGACAAAATGATAGGTCGCGCAAAGGAATGGATTCATCTATGCGGTAGAAACGCATCATGGTAATCATCCTAAACAATTCATAAGCGAGACATGAGAGGGAAGTGGGATTTTATCGACATGATCAATGGGGGTTTGCTTGCCTTGCTGACGAGGTTCGGGTTCGGGGTCTTCAACGAAGGGGGCAGCTTCTTGTTCCGGTTCCACCTCTACTCGACAAACAACAAACAAGGTAGCAAAGTAAATACAATGCACAATCACATGGTTGAAGTTTGAAACTTGATGTATATGCTTTGATGTGTGAAGCAATTCCATTTAAATGGAGTATATTGCAAATTGAATTGCACATTCAAACTCCAGTTTGAATTCAAATTAGTGAAGTTGCATATGACATTGTTTGATCAAGTTAAAACATTTTGAATTGGTTATGATATGCCTATGAAGTTCAAGTATAATGTGATATGTTGATATGGTTCAAAATGCAAAAGCATTTGAAAAGAGTTTGAATTAATTCCATTTAAATCAAATAGCAAATGCTACTGATCACATTTTAAATTCAACTCAAACATGATTGAAAGTTGGATATTTGGATAGCTTATTTTCTCCTGATCATTTTTCATATATTATTTATTAAATTTGGAGTTGATATGAATTTTCTATGAATTTTCCAAAGTTTCATCCTTTTTCTGGAATTTCTGTAATTTCTCTGATTTCTTTTTATTCTAGAAATTCTTTTATTGCGTCATGCTTGCGCAAGGCTGACGTGGGGGGGGGGGGGGGTTCTGACCTGTGGGGCCGGGGTGTCAGTCACTGGGTTAATTAGCCCGGTTAGTTTAAACTCACCGGGGGGATTAAGGGCCCTGGGCCCACTGTCAGTGGCTGTTAGGGGGGGTTTAGTGGGGGGATTAGCCCCAATCTAAACCAGCCACCGGCGGCTAACCGGCGGCGACCACAGTGGACAGCGGCGTCCGCGGGGACGGCGTTCCCGTGGTCCAAATCGAGCGCTGCTTCCACCAGGTTGAAGCCCTCGTCAACGCGCGTCGATTGGGACCGGTTGGAGAGGCTGGGGTGCTCTGTACGCTCGTCGGCGACGAGCTTTGCGGCAACAGGGGCACGGCCGCGAGGTGGAAAACGTTACAAGGCGCCATTTGAAGCGGGGCTGGGATCAAACGAAACAGCAGTGTGTAGGGTTTGCGAAGGACATGACCGTGGCGTGCTGGGGTTCAAGGTTGTGCGGCGAGGAACTTCCCGGCGGCGAGGTGCCCCGGCTTCCATGGCAAAAGGCGGTACAGGCCAAGGGGGCAACCATGGAATATATGGGGTGAAGCAGAAGCTCACCACGGTTGCAGTGGAGGCGGTGGTGTGGTCGGAGGAGCTCTGTACCCGGAGTAATTGGCGACGGCGATCTGCGGCTCCGACGAGGTCTCGATGAAGCTGGCGTCGTCTGGTGAGGCGCTCGGGCTCTATTGACTGGGGGGAACAGTGAAGGCGTCTGCTGCGGTTCTTCTGGACACGGTGGCACGGCTCGGGGACGACGGTGGCTGCGTGGACTCGGCGGCGTGCTCCACGGCGGTACTCGGCGACGATGGTATCGAGCGGGAGAGAAAGGGGAGACGGCTCCCAGGGCGGAGGGGGGAATGGACACGGGAGTGAGCGGGGCGTCTCCAGGCGTGACTAGAAGGCTCGGGAGGCGCCAGGCAGGCAGGTGGCGTGGCGGCCGCGGCATGCCGGCCACCGAGCTGCTTGCCGCCGCGCTGGAAGAAGACAAGGGGGGTCTAGGTGGGCTTGGGCCAGGGGGGGATGAGTTGGGCCGAATGGCCAGGTAAGCTCCCTTTTCCTTTTCTCTTTGTTTTAATTTTCTGTTATATGTTGGCCATGCTAAAATAAATAGCTGGGCATTTTTAAAAAATTTGAAACTTTTTATATGGCCTTTTATTATATTAGACTAGCCACTTATAAAGTTTGGCACTTTTTAAAATTCAAATAATTTGAATCTTAACTCAAATAGGGGTTTTTGATTAAATCCAAGGCACTGTATGAATATTTGAAAAATCCATGAGCATGGGATGGGTCCCACATCACTTGATATGTGATCACACTCATTTATAAGACTTTTCAAAAATCTAACATGAATTTTTGGAGAAGAGTTTTATCTGGCCTTTTGAATTAATTCATCTGGGGGGGTTCCTTCTCCCATTTTGCTGTTGAATTTGATTTCAATGATTTCTTTTGAAATTTTTAACATGATGCAAGATGACTTTGATCCTAGCACATTACCTAACAGAGGGTTCTGACAACTCGCCCCCACTCAACAGAATCTCGTCCCGAGATTCAGCAGTCTGTGGGAGGAAGGAGGGATACTCGGCACGGAGACGGTCTTCTCTTTCCCACGTAGCTTCTTACTCAGAGTGGTGTGACCATTGCACTTTCAGAAACCTAATCTTCTGACGACGAGTGACACGCTCTGCGGAATCAAGAATACGAACGGGGTATTCTCGATAAGAAAGGTCATCTTGGAGATCAAGCGTTTCATGGTCGACTTCGCGGATGGGGTCCTTGAAGCAACGCCTGAGCTGGGACACATGGAATACATCATGTACTCGGGAAAGGTGCGGGGGTAGTTCAAGTTGGTAGGAAACTTCTCCATGTTTGGCAAGAATGCGGAAAGGTCCGATGTAACGTGGGGCCAACTTGCCTTTGATACCGAAACGTTGATTCCCTTTCAGAGGAGTGACCCGAAGGTAAGCCTTCTCATCCAGATTGTAGCTCTCTTGCCTATGATGACGATCATAGTAGCTTTTCTGACGAGACTGGGCTGCTTTCAATTCATCACGAACAATGCAAACTTGCTCTTCTGCTTCCTTGATCATATCCGGTCCAAAGAATTGTCTCTCACCGGTTTCTGACCAGTTTAAAGGTGTTCGACATTGTCGTCCATAAAGGAGTTCAAAAAAAGCCATGTTCAGACTAGATTGTAAACTATTGTTATAAGCAAATTCGGCGAATGGAAGAGACTTCTCCCAATTCTTTCCGAATGAGATATCACAAGCTCTGAGCATGCCTTCAAGAATTTGGTTAACCCTTTCGACTTGACCGCTGGACTGAGGATGGAAAACTGTACTAAAGGAGAGATGAGTTCCCATAGCATTCTGAAAGCTTCCCCAAAATCTAGAGGTGAAAAGGCTACCGCGATCAGAATGGATTTCCAAAGGAACACCGTGAAGGGATACAATTCTAGAGACGTACAAGTCCGCTAACTGGCTAGCAGTTATAGACTCGCGAACTGGAAGGAAGTGAGCAACTTCGGAAAGCCTATCTATGACAACGAAGATGGCATCGTTTCCTTTCTGGGTTTTTGGAAAGCTGGTGATGAACTCCATACCGACTTTGTCCCATTTCCACTCTGGAATAGGCAAAGGTTGAAGTGTACCAGCAGGTCTTTGATGTTCTACCTTAATGCGACGACAAACATCACATTCGACAACAAATTGAGCAATGTATCTCTTCATCCTAGTCCACCAAAATCTCTGGCGTAGATCTCGGTACATTTTTGTGCTACCGGGATGAATCGAGAGGGGTGTGTCATGGGATTCTTTGAGGATGAGTTGCCTTAGTTCCCTGTTCTTAGGTACTACCAAACGATTTTCAAAGAATACCGTTCCTTTGCTATTTGTGGAGAAACATTTAGCAACTCCGCTAGCAATGTTCTCCTTGATACGGCGAACACCTCGTGCACGCCATTGGGCGACTATGATTTGATCCTCAAGAGTTGGTTTCGCCACCAAGGTAGAAAGATAGCCACGAGGAACAATCTCAAGATTGAGCTTGCAAAATTCCTGATGAAGAAGTGGTTGATACTGTTGTAACATGAGGTTGTTACAATACGACTTACGACTTAGTGCATCAGCCATGACATTGGCTTTGCCTGGTGTAAGTGCATCCAGTGCCCTCCCCTTGAGGTTTTGGAGTTTGATGACAAAACGGTTAAGGGACTGATGTGTTTGTGAGTATACACAGGAGAACAGTCCTTGATGGGGTGTTTAACCAGCAATGTCGACCCCCCAAAATGTTGAGGACCATTGGAGAAATCGGTGTGTTTCCTGAAGAATGAAGTTGCGCGAAATCCTGAGGAAGTAGGATCCTGAAGCATTCGGTTGAAGCTAAAGCTGAAGACGATCCTGAGGACGTTCGCGCTGAAGACGAAGTTGAAGCGTAGTCTTCGCTAAGACTTTTTATACTTCTTGAGTCGTAGGAAATCACCGCACTGTTGGAGGGGTTGAAGAAAACGAGTTCCGAAGGTCTGAGGAAGTGCTCAGTTAGGAATAATGAAGAAAAACCCTGAGGAAATCTCCTGCAGTAGAAGTTCAGTCCTCGGGTGTCTGAGACGTTGTTCTTCAGGACACTAAGGTAACTAACTTCGGTTGAGGAGTCTGAAGATCGCCAGTGCGATTCTTCTGAAAATCGTGAGGAGAGAGAATACTTTGACCGTGCCACGTGTTGCGTGGTGAGAGGCTAGAACCTGTCTAGCAACGGTCATTTCCGAGGGCATGAGAGTAATTGCATGCATGGGCATTTATGTCCTTTCACCTCGGGTTGCTCCGCGGCTATAAATAGCCACCCCCAGCCCCATTTGTGGGTTGGCTGCTCTGAGAGAAAAACTGACACTTGTCATTTGAGAGCAACCCATCTCTGAGGAAACTGAAGAACCTATGTGAGGAAAACCACCAGCCTGAGTAGTTGAGCATTTTTGAGGAAGTCGGTGATCTTGAAGACTGTGATCTTCCAGCCGGTGTAGAAGTCTTCAGTCTGAGGAAGTCAAGATGCAATTGTGACTTCCCGGAGTGACTGAGTCTGTGAAGGTTTCGGGAGTCTACCTTGAAGACTCACCTGAGTTATTGGACGGAGTCTGAGGACTTTAGTTCAAGGAGAACAAGGTGAACACTATGTCTTCTGAGTTGAATCTCAGCCTCTCCAACCAGACGTAGAGTTGTCACAGCAACTTGAACTGGTCTACCAAATCAATGTCTTCAATCTCTGGTGCTATCTCTTCAACCTCTTAAGCTTCAGTATTTGCTATGTTGACTTCTTATGCTTCAGCTCTCCCTCTGCTCTTTGTCTTCATACTATGCATCTGAAGAACTTCTGCTTATCTGAATTGATTTATTTATGTTGCATTATGATGAGCTGCCCTAATGATTACATTCTATGAAGTTTTATTTCTTCATCATTTTGGTTACTTTTTCAGCTTCATGATTGCTTCAGTCCTGAAGAAAACCAAAATCTGGTAGTAAAATTGAAAATCTCCCATTCACCCCCCTCTGGTCGATATATTGCACTTTCAATTGGTATGAGAGCAAGGTACTCCCTTGTTCTGTGTGATTCGGTTTAACCACCTGGAGTTTTAGTTATGTCGACCTCAGGTACAATGAGTGTTGCCTCAAACTGCCCTATGTTCGACGGGACAGACTATCCATACTGGAAGAACAAGATGAGGATGCATCTTGAAGCCATTGACAAGGATCTGTGGGATATTGTTGATCAAGGAATTCCTGAAGCAAATTTGATGACTGCTCCTGAAGTTGTCAAAAAGAACTGGCAGCTTGATGCAAAAGCTCGAAGCATCATTGGTGGTCATCTCAACAAGGCCCAGTTCAACCGTATCAGTGGTCTGGATACTGCAAAGAAGATATGGACAAGACTGTCTAAAGTCAATGAAGGAGTCTCTGCTCAACGAGACTCACGGGTTGATACACTCCGCAGTGTCTTCAACAGGTTCAAGAGGCTGGACAATGAGCACGTGCAACAAACCTTTGACAGACTCACTGACATATCCAATGAACTTCAAGTATTAGGTGCCGCTGATATCACAGACCATGAAGTTGTGAAGAAACTACTGAGGTCACTGGATGACTCATTTGAGTTCCTATCGCTGATGATTCAAGAAAGGCCTGACTTCAAGACTCTGGATCTAGCGGACATTCTCGAGCGCCTCAATGCTCATGAACTGAAGCTCTCTGAAAAACGAGATTTATACAGCTCCACGCCTAAAGTCCGCACGCTAAAAGCTAGAGCACGAAGAGTGTCCTCTGATGAAGAGTCTGAGGCTGATACTGATAATCCTGAAACTCTCAGCCGTGAACTTGCTCTCCTCACGAGAAAGTTCCAGAGATTCACGAAGAAGAATCGCTTCGGAAATTCCTCAAGATCGTCCTCAAGAAAAAGCAAAGATGATGACTCTGTCGAAGCAAGAAAGAGAGTCTGCCACAAGTGCAAGAAACCTGGGCATTACATCGCTGAGTGTCCTTTATGGGAAAAGGAAGCTAGATTAAAGAAGAAGAAGAAAGGGAAAGATGACAGTTCTGATGAAAAGACAAAGAAGAAATCCTCAAGATCCTTAAAGTCTGCTGGATACAGGAATAACAGTTCCCGTAAGGCTCGCGCATATCTCGGCAAAGAATTGGACTCGGAAGAATCTGGTTCCAACCCTGATGCTGAGGAAGAAGAATCTGAAGAATCTGAGGGTGTGGACGGTCTAGCTCTTGCCACGACGCTTGTCTCAAAGTCAATCTTCAGCACTGAGGAATCTGGTCTATCACATGTTGATGATGAAGCTGAAGACACAACTCCTGCCTTCTGCTTCATGGCCAAGTCCTCCAAGGTATCTTCTTACTCATCATCAGATGAACCCTCTGATGAAGAACCTGATGAAAACTATGCTAAACTTTCTAAACTTGCATCTAAGCAACAACGTGCACTTCAAAAGACTCAGATCTCAGTAAACAAAAGTGATGATATGTTGGTTGAGGAAATGACGAAGACTCAAAAGTTGACTGATGAATCAAAAATTCTTCAGTCAAAGTTTGATGACTTGTTCAATCGTCATGAGGCACTCCTTACCGATCATGAAAAGCTGTCTCATGAGTTCCTCATGAGGAAACAAGAACTTGAACGTGTAAGGATGTCTCATGACGATCTGAGGAAAGAAAATGATTCACTCCTCTCCCAACAGATCATCATGCCACAAGAAGGATTTAATCCTCCCTGTTTAAAATGCATTGAACATGATCGTATCATCTCTGTGTCTAGTTCCTCAATGTCTTCAGACTCTGTTATTTCTATTGACTCTGTGGTATCTAACCCCTCATCTGAGGATACCATAGACATTGCTGAAGAAAATGCTAGGTTGAAGAGTCTACTGGAAACAGGCGTGTTCAAGTGTCTGAAAGGACATCAGACCCTTTGTGACATCCTCAAGAAACAGATCCTCAACAGAAACCTGAGGAAAGAAGGTGTCGCATTCACTCGGAAACTCAACCCCGATGGGTCTTACTGGAAACCTGAACAATATCCAGAGACCACTTGGTTTCGGGCAAAGATTCCCCCTCCTGATCCCTATACCTTATCTGGTTATGATGTTGTTTCTTCAGATGTGATGATTGAGTCATTTGACTCAAACTATAAACTGTTTAAGAATGGTAATGGTGAGGCATTTTCCAGATACATCGGAGCTAACTGCAGGAACGGTCCTCCAGTCAAGCAGATCTGGGTTCCGAAGGACCTCATCACTAACCTTCGAGTGAATGCAGATGCAAATGAGCTGAGGAGATCATCTGAGGACGATACCTCAAAAGGAAATGATTATAATCATGTATCTGCTAACTATTTTGTTCACAGGGAAGCTCCACATAAGAATGCTTATTCATTTGTTTATCCTGATGCTACCATCTCACACCCCATTAGGTCTCATCACCCTCATCAATCCTCATGTGCCTCAAGACCACCCATAAAGATGTGGGTGGTTAAGAACTAATCATCCTTGCAGGGACATGTCCTGAGGCAATTACAATTTCTACAGATCATATGCCCAGGACAACAACATTTGAGTCAGTTGAAGGATAATTATATTGTTTGGTTTCATAGAATCAATCCTGAGGAACATCCTGAGGAATTAATTCTGAGGAACCTTAAATTCCTCAAACTGAGACTGGCTCATAACTTGCTGTATGAGATACTAATTCATTTGCAGGGAAAGACTGAATGGGTGATGGACAGTGGATGCACAAATCACATGACTAGTGACAGAAGTCTTCTTATGGAATCATCACTGAGTCCTTCTTCAAAGAAAACCATCACCTTCGCTGATAAAGGTAAAAGTAAGGTATTGGGTCTCGGCAGAGTGGCTATCTCTCGAGACCAACACATTGATAAAGTCATGCTTGTTGAATCCCTTGGATACAACTTGATGTCTGTATCTATGATGTGTGATCTTAATCTCGTTGTTCTCTTCGGAAAACATGGTTGTATTGTCTTCATGGTTAGCGATAACTCCGTTGTCTTCAGTGGGGTTAGGAAAGGTGACCTGTATATTGTAGATTTATCTGAAGGTCCTCAGGTCGCTACATGCCTCATGGCACGAGCCTCAGAGTGCTGGCTATGGCATCAAAGACTCGGCCACGCTGGAATGAGAAATCTTCAGAAGCTGGTACTGAAGAAACATGTCCTCGGGATTGAGGAAATCAGATTCTCAAAGGATCGGCTCTGTGGTGCTTGCGAAGCTGGAAAGATGACCAAGGCCAAGCACCCAGCGAAGACCATCATGACTACTACGAGACCACTGGAATTGCTTCACATGGATCTATTCGGTCCTCCACAGTATTCAAGCTTTGGAGGTAATGTGTATGGTCTTGTTATTGTTGATGACTTCTCACGATACACTTGGGTGCATTTTCTTCTCTATAAGTCAGAAACCCCAGCAATCCTCAAGCGCTTCACCCTACGAGTCATGAACAACTACAACCTGAAGATCAAGCACATTCGAAGCTACAACGGCACTGAGTTCAAGAACTTCGGTGTGGAAGAATTCCTCGATGACTTGGGAATCACTCATGAATTCTCTGCTCCCTACACTCCTCAGCAAAATGGAGTTGTTGAGAGGAAGAATCGAACCCTCATCGAGATGGCTCGCACGATGCTGGCTGAGTACAATACTCCACTCAAGTGGTGGGCTGAAGCAATCAACACTGCATGCCACATCGTCAATCGAGTGTATCTTCATAAGTTCTTCAATAAAACATCATACGAGTTAATGGTCAGTAAGAAACCCAATGTAAGTTACTTCAAAGTATTCGGTGCACCCTGCTGGATTCGTGATCCTCATCATGAGTCCAAATTTGCACCCAAAGCATGTGAGGGCTTCATGCTTGGTTATGGTATCAACTCGCACACCTACATAGTCTTCAATATTAGTTATCATAAAATTGTCGAAACTGTAGACGTGCGATTTGATGAATCTGATGGCTCCCAAAGAGTGCACCTGCCACATGATTTAGGCGAAGCACCACCTGAAGAACAGATCAAGAAGATGGGTGCTGGTGACATCATTCCTGTGGATCATCCTGAAGAAATGCACATACCTCCTGCTCCTGAAGAACATCCAAATCCTGATGCAGATAATCCTGATGACGATCCTGATCCTGAGGCTCCTGATACCCATGAAGCTCCCAAAGCACCTGAAGCTGATGCAAATGAATCTGACACCAGTGACGAAGATGCGCCTCAAGATCATCCTCCTCGACTTCCTCGTGTGGAAAATGAAGTTCAAGTGGACAAAATCCTCGCTGATGTCCACCTACCAGGTCCTCTTACTCGTGCAAGAGCTAATCGTATAGCTAACTTTTGTGGGCATTTCTCGTTTGTATCAATTTCAGAGCCCACCAAAGTCACCGAGGCATTCCAAGAAGCGGAATGGATTCAGGCAATGCAAGACGAACTTCTTCAGTTTAAACGGAATGATGTTTGGGAACTTGTCAAACGTCCTAATCCTCGAGTTCACAATGTCATCGGCACAAAGTGGATCTACCGCAACAAACTCGATGAAGATGGACAAGTCATCAGAAACAAAGCTCGTCTCGTAGCTCAAGGATATACTCAAGTCGAGGGGATCGACTTCAGTGAAACCTTCGCTCCTGTTGCTAGACTTGAGTCCATTCGTATTATGCTTGCATTCGCTAACCATCATAACATCAAGTTATATCAAATGGATGTGAAAAGTGCTTTCCTCAATGGTAATATCGAGGAAGAAGTATATGTTGCTCAACCTCTAGGTTTTTAAGACGCAAAGAAACCTGATATGGTGTACAGATTGAAGAAAGCCCTCTATGGACTAAAGCAAGCCCCTCAGGCTTGGTATGACACACTAAGGGACTTCCTCATCAGCAAGGGCTTCAAATCTGGTTCCCTCGATCCAACTCTTTTCACAAAATGATATGATGATGCATTATTCATATGTCGAATTTATGTTGATGACATAATATTTGGATGCACTAACAAGAAATACAGTGAAGAATTTGCATTCTTGATGAGTGAACAGTATCAGATGTCCATGATGGGAGAACTGAAGTTCTTCTTAGGGCTCCAAATTCGTCAACAACGCAACGGCATCTTCATCTCTCAAGAGAAGTACCTCAAGGAGTGCCTGAGGAAATTCGGGATGCAAGACTGCAAGGGCATCAAGACACCGATGCCCACAAATGGACAACTTGTCCCTGATGAACATGGCAAGGACTACGATCAAAAGGTATACCGCTCCATGATAGGTTCTCTGCTATATCTATGTGCATCTAGGCCTGATATAATGTTGAGCGTTTGCATGTGTTCCCGATTCCAAGTGGCACCAAAGGAATCGCATCACCAAGCGGTGAAACAAATTCTTCGATATTTGGCTCACACCCCGTCGCTAGGCTTATGGTATCCAAAAGGCACACAGCTGGATCTCGTCGGGTACTCAGACTCAGATTATGCTTGAGATCGAGTGGATCGGAAATCTACCTCAGGAACATGTCACTTCCTCGGACGTTCTCTTGTGTGCTGGTCATCGAAGAAGCAGAACTGCGTCTCCCTCTCCACCACTGAAGCTGAATACATTGCTGCTGGTGCAAGCTGCTCACAGCTTCTTTGGATGAAGCAAACTCTGAAGGACTACGACATCAACCTGAAGAAAGTACCACTACTATGTGACAATGAGAGCGCCATCAAGATCTCTCAGAACCCAATACAACACTCGAGGACGAAGCACATTGAGATTCGGTATCACTTTCTTGGAGATCATGTATTGAAGGAAGATATCGTCATCAACCACGTGAAGAATGAAGACCAACT
Organism: Bromus sterilis; assembly: GCA_950022295.1. Lineage (NCBI taxonomy): Eukaryota > Viridiplantae > Streptophyta > Magnoliopsida > Poales > Poaceae > Bromus > Bromus sterilis. The sequence goes on from OX465596.1 coordinate 344,199,547, forward strand.
TGTTGATATATTCACTAAGCCTTTGGATGAGAAGCGATTTAGCACTCTGAGGTGTGAGCTAAATATCTTAGATTGCTCAAACGTCCAGTGAATGGACACACATCCTAACGCTTAAACAATATTGAAGAATCCTGATGTACAACACACGATGCGTTGTACTCCTCAAATCATGAGGAACTACCTTGCTAAGTGTGAAGAAATTAACGTGGAATTGACTCAAGATCCATACGACAATTGTATGGTATCAAGTGTCTCATTCCCTATAAGGTGGGTAGCGCCACCGCCCAAACACCTCAGGATTTGTTGTTCCTCAACTTCCACAGGATCTGTTGTTCCTCAACTTCCTCAGGATTTGAAGTCTTCATTACTGATGATCACCGTGTTTGTCCTCAACAGCGTTCACCTATAGTTATTGTTCTTCAACTTTTGCTTCTTCATCTAGGTGAACGTGATCGAACCCGTCCCTCTATGCTCACTTATCTAATCTGTCTATCTCATATGCGTTCATCCGGAAATCATGTATTCCTCAGGCTGAGACCATTAGTCTTCATCATCAGCCTGAGAACATTTGTCTTCATCCTCAGCCCTTTGTCCTCATGTTCCTCAAATCAAGGATTTTCAGTTACAACTGTCTTCAATTTGTTGCGATTTTACCGCACGTCGTGCTTATCCATCATTATGATATCCACTGAGGATCCCAAAAATCCGGGGCAATCTGGTCCACAAATTTCGCAACCCCTCAGTTTTCACCCCTCTATAAATAGCCCTCTACCCCCCCCCCCGTCATTTCCCCCACCGCTTCTTACACTCTCGCGCCGCCGCCCTTGAGCTCCTCAAGCTCTTGTGCTAACGTCGCCGGAGTTCGCCGTCGGCGGGGACGAAGACTCGTTGTTCCTCAGCATTTGCCTCAAGTCTGGTATGCTTATTCCTCAGTCGCTTATTCCTCAGCATATTATTCCTCAGTATTCTTGTGTCCTCAAGTCAGTTAATCCTCAATTGTACTGCTAGCTTTCTGAGACCTATACATATGCCTCATTCCTTTGTTTTCCTCAGCCTATTCCTCATGAACGCATATAACCGTACCCCACTTCCCTCGCAACTTAATTCTGTCACAGGTACATGTCTACTGAGGAATCGTATGGTTCTCATAGTCTCACTTCATTTGCAGCTCAGCTCGAACTTACAATTCCTCAGTCTTCACCGCTGAAGCAAATGGCTCCTCGACGTAAGCACACTGATACCGCTAAAGACTTTCCCCCGAAGCTATATGAGAAGATGAAGACTCCCGAACGAGAAACCGCTGATGAATGTAAGTAGCGGGTACAGAAGATCACGAGGGAATGGGCCAAGCGTTGGGTGGCCTATCAATGGCTTAATCCTCAACATGAGGAAATGTTTGCAGTTAGTCCGCCACTGAAGACCTTGGGTATCAAGGGTCGACCTCCACCAGCTCCTGGAGTCATTCCTGATCCCACAACAATGCACACTCCTGAAGACTTTCCTACGGCATATGAGCAGTACCTCAAGCACACTCGCAGCCGTATCAAGAACCTGGTTCGTGACTTGACTGCTTCAATACAGATTCCTCCTCAGGATCAGTCTCAACCCAGACAACAACCTCCGCCTCAGCACCGCAAAAAGTCTACTGGCATGAAACCTTCCTAGAAGACCTCAGCTAAGCCTCACGTTATAGGTTCCTCATGTCAACGAACGGATGGTGCTGCCCCCTCCTCAAGGATACGCACTGATGAATTAGGTCATGGTCCTGAGGCCTCAACCACAATGCCTCAGTCTAAGCTGAAGACCAAAACTATTCTTCAACGCGGCCCTCGCCCCTCACCAAAGAAAACTGCTATGTGTGGCGCCATTCATCATACTCCTCAAACCTCTGATGATGAAGATGAATTTGAGGATTTGGCCGGCTTCGTCGCCACTGAAGCTGATAAGATTGAATATGTGTGTGCTGCGGCCAGACGCAAAGCTGAAGCAAAGGGTTTAGAAATCCCGCTTCTCCTTGATCCCAAGAAGATCTTGGAGTACATTGAAATTTGGTCTGTCAAGCCTGACACTCCGCTTGATGATTTGGACATCCCTAAAGACATCAAGTTCTATGTTCAACAGTTCCTCATAAATGAGATTCATCAACGTGATCTTCAGAAACAGTTGAAGGCCAAACTAAAGAAAGTCCACAGTGACTTCAAGAAGAAACCTGTCACTGAAGTTACTCCTCAGGAGTTTACTGAGCATCAATGTGAAGTTCAACGTCTCAACATTGAGTTCGCTGCCAACCGTGCTTATATTGGTAAATCCAAGGAACGGATCTCACAACAGATGGCAAAGGTTATGAAGCTTCGACAGCCTGCTTCCTCAGTACCCACTGATGCCTCTGCCAAAAGCCTCAAGCGCATGCCTGAAGCCCAACCCTCAACTCCACCTGCTGCAAAGAAGCCTACTGTTGAGGACCCCATTGATGCTACACCACTTTCCTCAGCTCCTCCGACAACTCAGGCCGCTGATACCACTGTTCTCAATACTTCTGCCTCAACTCCACCTCCAAATCCTCAGCGCAGCCTAATCGTCTTCACTCCACCCCCTGCTACAACACCCATTGTTCCAACTCCTTCGTCCCCACCACCACCGGTTATCACTGAGGTTGAAGACATGGACGTCGACATTATGGATGATGGAACTCCTCGTGTCCATGATGAGGATTATGGGCTGACCAACTCGCCCACTCATACTGTCTTCTCACCTGAGCCTCACTCCAACACCATGACCGAGGTGCTTCCTGACACTTCTCTGCAGTCTGAAGACTCAGTTGGTGCATCGTCCTCAGCGTCTGATGCTGATGAACCAGAAGCCTCAAGTGCTCCCACAAATTCTGCTGCTGATACTGATGCTGCAGCAACCACTACTACTGATACTGATGCTGCTGACACTACCACTGATGATCCAAAGCCCGATCCCACCGCCGCTGAAACTGAAGCTGAAGCCGAGCATAGCACAAATGCTCCTCCTGAAGCAGAAAACAGTACAAATGCTAATGCTGAAGCCTCAAAGGATGGCTCTAAAGTCAAACAGGCCACATCACCTCGTCTTCCCAAGGACCTCAACACATATGTGCCTGAAGCATCTGCAGCGGCTCCGCCTCAGCCTCAATCCTCTCTTCAAATTGAAGTGCCTCAAGCTCCTTCACCACCTCAAGGCCCAGTTCAAGCTCGGTCCTTGTTTCCGAAGCAGAAGCAACCGTTCTTCCGTGACCTTGAAGCTGATGATACCCCAAGCTTTGATGCTACTGATTTCTTCAATGCCATGAGCTTCTTCCAAGAGGGGATTCAAAATCCATATCATTCTGCTCCACCTCGAAAGCTGCTGAGGTTCTGGACTGCCACTCAGAAGAACTATTATGCTTCAGTGATCTACAAGCAAAACAAACTGTTTCCTCACAAGCATATTCCTCTGATGGATATGGAAGCCCTTCCTTGCTTCAACAATGTGCTTCAGGATTTGCATCATGCCAAGCTCCTTCAGTTCTGCTCTGAATGCATCCACTGGAACGAAGAGCTTGTGCTTCAGTTTTATGCAACTTTGTATGTTTCAGGAGATCCTCTGGATATCAACACCTGGGTCCTCGAGTGGATGACTGAGCATCATCACTACACCATCACTGTTCCTGAAGCAATTGACATTCTTGAGTTGCCTCAGTGCACTTCCCCAGCTGCTTGCTCCTATGGGTCTCAAATTCTTCGAGATGACCTGATGAACATGCTCATGAAGCCTCAGGCCCCTGAAGCCCCTGCTCGCACAAAGTTTCCATTCTCTGAGCTTTTGTATCTGCCAAGTACATTGTATCGGATACCGGCGAAGACCTTCTGTCCCATTAAAGGCATTGAATCCACTGTTGAAGAAGTCATTGGCATCATGAAGAACATACTCCACAACCTCTGCATGTCTGGACCAATCAACGTTCCTGACTTCTTCTTCAGAACTCTGGTTGATGCAGCACAGAATCCTCATATCCTGAAGCCATACGCGCCATGGATCATGAAGCTCATTCGAGCCACGAGTGGTATTGATTTTCAACCTGATCACCCGAATCATCGGACATATCTGCCGCCTGTCGAAGTGCTTCAGCATACGATTGCTTCAAATTTTAAGGGCAAAGGCATATTCTATGAAGAAGTTCTCCCGACCAATTCCCTTGGTGGAAACATTCGTCATCCTCAGTCTCGCACTACTGATGAAACCAGAACTCATGCCTCAACAGAGGATACAACTCAGGCTCGAGTGATGACTAACCGAGAGCTTCTGATTAGTCTTCATGAGAAGGTTGACCGCAACCATGATTGGGTGAAGCGTCAGTTTCTGAAATCCTCAGCTACATGGCTCAGACGTATTCTTCAGTGAAGAAAGTGCATTAGTATACTCATCATACATATCAACATCTTGATGCCTTGATGAAAGAAGTACTCACCCCTGAAGGCATTGCACAATTGGATCTTCAAAAGCCTCCGATTCCTGCGATCAAACCCCCGAGGCAATTCATACGCTGCACAAATCCTTCTCCGGCCATGGACTCTTATTCTTCAAACCAGGAGATGACTGCTGAAGAAGATGAAGACACTACCGCCTGCCCGCACACTGCAACAGACTGCCTCCGGCGTGACTCAGCTCAGCCTTGAAGCATATTCAAAAGGGCGTTAGCTTCAGTTTTTCCCTTTTTGATCATTTTATGACAAAGGGGGAGAAATTTGTTAGTCTTCAAGCGGGTTTAGTTATGGGGTTCTTCAGTTACAACTCTCGTTCTTCAGATTTTTTTTGTAACGAGTTGTAAACTGTTATTTTGGTGTTTGCCTGATACTATTCCTCAGTTACTTCATGCTATTTCCTCACATTTATCATATATGCATGTGATTATCTCTGCAAACACCTCTATCAGTGCGTTGTTTAATTCCTCAAACACTTCATAACATGCACTGCTACAAAAATGCCTGGATGTAGGGGGAACTCCTCATATACCTCAAAATGCTTTAGATATTAAACATTCTTCAACTTATATGCATATCCTCAGGGGGAGCTTCATTATATCCAGCCTAATGATAAACATGTTCTTCAAAGTTTTTACTCTTCAAACTCATAATTTTATCCCTGTTGAAGCTTAACCTGATTGTCATCAAATCACCAAAAAGGGGGAGATTGTAAGTGCATCAAGTGCCCTCCCCTTGAGGTTTTGGAGTTTGATGACAAAACGGTTAAGGGACTGATGTGTTTGTGAGTATACACAGGAGAACAGTCCCTGATGAGGTGTTTAACCACCAATGTTGACCCCCAAAATGTTGAGGAACATTGTATAAATCGGTGTGTTTCCTGAAGAATGAAGTTGCGCGAAATCCTGAGGAAGTAGGATCCTGAAGCGTTCGGTTGAAGCTGAAGCTGAAGACGATCCTGAGGACGTTCGCGCTGAAGACGAAGTTGAAGCGTAGTCTTCGCTAAGACTTTTTATACTTCTTGAGTCGTAGGAAATCACCGCACTGCTGGAGGGGTTGAAGAAAACGAGTTCTGAAGGTCTGAGGAAGTGCTCAGTTAGGAATCCTGAAGAAAAACCCTGAGGAAATCTCCTGCAGTAGAAGTTCAGTCCTCGGGTGTCTGAGACGTTGTTCTTCAGGACACTGAGGTAACTAACTTCGGTTGAGGAGTCTGAAGATCGCGTGCGATTCTTCTGAAAATCGTGAGGAGAGAGAATACTTTGACCGTGCCACGTGTTGCGTGGTGACAGGCTAGAACCTGTCTAGCAACGGTCATTTCCATGGGCATGAGAGTAATTGCATGCATGTCATTTATGTCCTTTCACCTCGGGTTGCTCCGCGGCTATAAATAGCCACCCCCAGCCCCATTTGTGGGTTGGCTGCTCCGAGAGAAAAACTGACACTTGTCATTTGAGAGCAACACACCTCTGAGGAAACTGAAGAACCTATGTGAGGAAAACCACCAGCCTGAGTAGTTGAGCATTTCTGAGGAAGTCGGTTCGAGTGATCCGAAGCTTTTTACTCTTGAAGACAGTGATCTTCCAGCCGGTGTAGAAGTCTTCAGTCTGAGGAAGTCAAGATTCAATTGTGACTTCCCGGAGTGACTGAGTCTGTGAAGGTTTCGGGAGTCTACCTTGAAGACTCACCTGAGTTATTGGACGGAGTCTGAGGACTTTAGTTCAAGGAGAACAAGGTGAAGACTATGTTTTCTGAGTTGAATCTCAGCCTCTCCGACCAGACGTAGAGTTGTCACAGCAACTTGAACTGGTCTACCAAATCAATGTCTTCAATCTCTGGTGCTATCTCTTCAACCTCTTAAGCTTCAGTATTTGCTATGTTGACTTCTTATGCTTCAGCTCTCCCTCTACTCTTTGTCTTCATACTATGCATCTGAAGCACTTCTGCTTATCTGAATTGATTTATTTCTGTTGCATTATGATGAGCTGCCCTAATGATTACATACTGTGAACTTTTATTTCTTCATCATTTTGGTTACTTCTTCAGCTTCATGATTGCTTCAGTCCTGAAGAAAACCAAAATCTGGTAGTAAAATTGAAAATCTCCCATTCACCCCTCCTCTGGTCGATATATTGCACTTTCACCTGGGGTGTAAGAATTTCCTACGTCGTAATCTTTTATCAACTCAATCTAGCGTCTTTGCCTGAGATTAAGATCTGGCTGGGTGAAAATGTATTTGAGGCTTTGGTGGTCGGAATAGATCTAGCAACGATTACCAAGGAGGTAATGTCACCAAGTTGTTAGGGCATGAACTACGGCAGCGAGTTCAAGGTCATGGGTAGGATAGTTCTCTTCATGTGGCCGCAACTGGCGTGAAGCATAAGCTACCACATGTCTATCTTGCAGAAGTATGCATCCTAACCCTTGCCGTGATGCGTCACAATAGATCTCGAAATCCTTTTTGGTGTCTGGAGGTGCAAGTACGGGTGCAGAAGTCAATCTTCGTTTTAGCTCTTGAAAGCTTTCCTCGCATTTGGGAGTCCATAGGAATTTCTTATCTTTCTTGAGGAGTTCAGTTAGAGGCTTTGCAACTTTAGAAACGTTCTCGACGAAGCGATGGCAATAGCTGGCTAGGCCAAGAAAACTCCTAACTTGCTTAACCGATTCAGGTGGAGTCCAGTCAAGAACGGCCTGAACTCTCTCGGGATTCACAGAAATGCCTTTTGCAGAAATCACGTGGCCTAAGTAGGTCACTTCTGGTAGACAAAATTCACACTTGGAGAATTTAGCATACAGGCGATGCTCTCTAAGTTTCATCAATACCAGCCTTAGGTGTTCGGCATGTTCTTCTTCGTTCTTCGAGTAGATGAGAATGTCATCGAGATAAACTACAACAAATTTATCTAGGTACTCCATGAAGATCGAATTCATCATGCGCGAGAAAGTGGCGGGGGCATTGGTTAAACCAAAGGACATGACGGTGTACTCGTAAAGACCATAACGCGTAGTAAAAGACGTTTTGGGAATGTCCTCGTTTCGGATTCTGATTTGATGATAACCTAATCTCAAATCCAACTTGGAGAAGACAGAGGATCCTGCAAGTTGACCATAAAGATCATTGATCCTGAGCAATGGGTACTTGTTCTTTTTCGTCGCTAAATTTAGCGGGCGATAGTCTACGCACATCCTTTCTGTTCCATCTTTCTTCGTTACGAACAGAACGGGGCAACCCCATGGCGATGAGCTAGGGCGGATGAAGCCTTTTTCCAACAAAGCTTCCAGTTGGGTTTTGAGCTCAGCTAACTCACGTGGGGCCATTTTGTATGGGCGTCTAGAAATTGGTGTGGTTCCTGGCACAAGATCCACTATAAACTCTACACATCTGTCGGGTGGCATGCCCGGCAGCTCTTCAGGAAATACCTCCGGGAAGTCACGAACCACCGGAATATCTTCAAGTTCGGGAAGGGGAAGTACATTCAAAGAATTCACTTGGGTTCTTGTTCTGGGTGAGGTGTAGTTGACGGTCTTTCCTGAAGGGTGGGTGAGTTTCACTGATTTGCCTTTGCAATCAAGGTAGGCATTCTGTTTTGATAGCCAATCCATGCCAAGGATGACATCAATGTCTGAAGACTTGAGGGCTATGATTGACGCAGGGAATACTAAACCCTCAATCGCAATTTGATTATCGTGGCTTACTCTATTAGTTTGCTATCTTGACCCTCGAGTTTGAATAATCATTGGGGTGGACAATTCAACAAAGGATAACTCATGACGAAGTGCATAACTTTCCGACATGAATGAATGAGATGCTCCTGGGTCGAAAAGAACGGAAGTAGGAACATAATTGACTGGGAGCGTACCAAGAATGACGTCAGTGGTGTCGTCAGTCTCTTCGGCAGCAATCTGGTTCACACGTCCACGAGTGGCGGGAGGAGCGGGTTTGGTGGTGTAGACCTTCTGGGGTGGCTTGCCACGACCATTGTTGTTGCCTCCAGCACGGGGTGGAGCATTCTGATTCTGGAGCTGGTTCTAGGGACACTCACGGGAGTAGTGGCCTGCCTGACCACACTTGTAACAGGCTCCAAAGACAGTGCGTGGAGCTGGGTTGTTTGGTGGAGCTGGGTGGAACTGAGTTGGTGGACGAGGCGCCACATAGGATGGCCTCGATGGGTTGTTCTACCGGAACATACTGTTGGAGATCCAGATCTTGCGCTTCTGGGAGCCGGAACTGGATGATCCATCGTCTCTAGGGTGTTTGCGAAAGTCATTGGGAGTGTTCATGTCCTCTGCCTTGATGGCCTTGTTGACAAGGACCTGGAAGGTGGCAAAGTCATGTAGGTTGAGCTCACGACGGAGTCCAGAATTTAGTCCACGACGGAACCTCTATTGCTTCTTTGTGTCGGTGGAGACTTCTTCAGTAGCATAACGAGCAAGTCGGTTGAACTCACGACTAAACTCGTCAACAGTCCTTCTGCCTTGGGTGAGGTTGCAGAACTACTCACGCTTGCGGTCCATAAGACCCTTGGGAATGTGGTGCTCACGGAAGGAAGTGCAGAATTCATCCCAAGATGCGGGTGGTCCAATGGGACGCATGTTCAGGAAGTTCTCCCACCAAGAGCTAGCTGCACCTTTGTAACAGCCCAGTTTTCACAAAAATTAAAAATTTTATTTTCGGTGTGAATTGTTTGCTTGTCTGATTTGTTTGCGGTGTTTGCATCCACGATTTATCGATCGGCGATTATTTTCCCCCCTCTTATCTCGTATCGGACGAAGACCGACCCTTGCCACCCTGACACTCGATCTTTGCGACACCGGGTTTCACCCGATCACCGTCGCGAAAACCGCACGAGACCAGCCGCAGCCAACGGAACGAAAAACCCCGTTTAATAATTAAACGGGATATTTTTATAGCGCCTCGGAAAGTGTTTTCGGAACGGTTCCAGCGCGAGGTGAACGCCTCCGGCTCGACTCGCTGATCGCGCAGTTCGAAGTTTTACCCGAATCGGAGGTACTGCGGACCTCCGGCGGGCAGAAACGTAAGCACCGTGCGCGCGAGACAAAAACCGGGGATGTTTTTGCAAACTGCCAGCCACCCATGCTATATAAAGACCACCACACTCCCACCTCTTTCTAGGGTTTCCCCTAGCCAATTTTGCAGCCACCCCCCTGATCTGTCCCAGATCTGACCCAAAACACCCCCAAAATCCGAAACCCTAGATCCCAGTTGTCCTCAACCGTTAGATCCGGGCATCCGGTGGCTCACAGCGCGCCACGTCGCCCCCTGGAGATCCCACCAACCGCACCTCCTCCCGCCTCCACTGCCCGTGGCGCCGCCGCCTCCCGCAGCCAGCCGGCCGACCGCCAGCAGCAGCGCCGCCGCACCCACGGCCCCCTCTCCTCCCCTCCTTCCCTCTCTCCCCTCTCCTTTCTCTCCTCTCCCTCTCATCTTCTCTCTCTCTCTGTTCGCAGCGCCGGCTCCATGGACCGCCTCCCTCCTCCGCCCGGGGCCACCGGATCCAGCCCCAACCGCCGCCTGCCGCGCCCCCTAGAGCTCCGTCTTCCCGCCTCCCTCGCCGCCGGTGGCCGGCGCGCCACCGGTCCGCCGCTGCCGTCGAAGAGCTCGGGAGGATCTCGGCCTCCCCGAGCCGGTGCACAGCCGCTGCAGCCAGGCCAGGTGGGCCGGCCCAGCCAGGCCGCCAGCTCCAAGGCGCCAGACCCAGCCCGAGCCAGCAAGCCACTTGGGCCGAGCCCATGTGGGGGTGAGGCCTCTTTTTTTTCTTGTTGGTTATCCCCTGCGAATTTTTGCTAAGTGCTGACAAAATTGCTGCTGATTCAATTTTGCGCTGTAATTTCCCGTTGATCCGTAGCTCCGATGAACGTGCCCCCAAAACGTAAGTTGCTCAGAATTGCGTGTACTTTGATTCATATTTTTTGAGCATTTGCATTTGAGCTCATCTTGATTGTGTAATTATGTGCTGAACAGGGCATCAGGCCGTTAATTGCATTTATTTCCTGTTATGTGCTGCTGTTATTATTTTGTAGCAACTTTGCATGATGATTGTGACTAATCCATGAGGCCTATTGCATTGATTCCTTTTGCGTTGCGTTAAGCAATGTTTCTACTTCAGTTTCATGCATTCACATGCCATATTTGCTTGCTGCATCATGTTTATATCTTGCTCCAAAGTAGCTATCCTGATGTTTTTATGTTGTTGTTGCTGAAACTGTTATTTTGTTGCTACTTCGGATGACGATTGCTTCGCAACCGTTTATCGGAATTGAGTGATTCCAATTGCATTTTGTTAAGCATCATGTCTACTTTCATCCCATGTATTGCTATGTCATGTTTCTGCACTTTTGCATATAGATTTACCCCTGTTTATACAGCATGTGTGCATAACTTGTCTTGCTTATATCTTTTTAACCGTAACTCCGTTTGGAGTGTTCTTTATATGTAACTTGATTAGTTTTTCGTGTACTTTGTGTTTATGATATTTTTTTGCTGTTGTTAACCAACCTAAAATATGGTTTAGGGCCGAACAGTACCAAATCTTTTAATCATCGTGCGGCACTTAGTGATATGCCATGTTTAGGTTGTGTCTCACTTAAATTGACTAGCACAGATAGTTTACTTTGTGCTTCACCTCTTGACATGTTTGTGTGCTATGCCATGCTTGCTTGAGTTGCCATGTTAATAACCGTTGGTTGATCACCTGTAGCTAAACAACTTGAACCACCGTAAACGTGCGGTATTCGTCGTGTGTGACGAGTACTCCACTTAAATCGTTAGTAACCGTTCTCGACGATAGATCCGTATCGTGTTGCCGTGCCTTGTGTTGTCTCTTTGATCTTGTGTTGCTCCGTAGTAATAGTGGTGCACCGTTGATTGCTTTCCAGTGTTTACCCTCTTGTGTGCTCCCGCGGGTACCTCTCGGAGACGATGCGAGCTTGCGATCGACTACACCTTCGGAACCCGACTTATCAACAGGCAAGGACTATACATTACTTATGATCCATTCTATTTCAACCAGCGGTTTGCATGCAAGTCTAGGTTAGGTTCGATGTTTGATCCTACCACATGTTTACAACCTCTTTCAAACCGATACAGCCATGTCCCCTCCCAGCAAACCTTGTACTGCTATGTTACTATTTCCCGTTGCTCAGCCCCTGCTTAGTATGCATGCTTATGATGCTACGATGTTACCATGTTACTCTTTGGGTTGGGATATCACCTGATTATTATATTGTTGTTGATGATATTATTATAATGTTGACTATATTCGACGAAGGATGGAAGGTCTAGGCTATCCCGCCCCGACGCTTTGTTCCATTCGAGTCACCTAGGATCCGAGTTCCGGGTATTGGTTTTAAGACTGAGCGTACCTAACCGCTTGTGGGATTTTATGGGGTCCCCTTTTCTTACCTATCTAGCTTCAAACATTTCTAGTGGTGGCCCAAGCTGATTTACCATTTGAAAACATGCATATATATCTTGTCGGGTCGCTCCTAGCAGATATCTTTTAAAACAACCCGGACCAGTGAGGACATAGTTCCCTTGCTGGCCCACTTTGTCCGGCTGAGGACCCGGTTTCCCAACGTGTGATTAACCGGCTATCCAAACCCGAGACAGAAGGTAGAGACCAGATCGAGAGAGCGGCCGGCTCCTGAGATGGATGTCGACTCACCGGGGGCCACCCGGATCTGTTCGTTGTTAGTTAGAGGGACCTGTCGTTTCAGATCTCTTGGAACTAAATCATCAAATGGTTGCCTGTGATGGGTAGCAACTGAGAGTGATGGACGTGCGTGCGGAGCCTTGTAATGGGCAGTTGGTACACCCCTGCAGGGTTAAATCTTTTCGAGAAGCCGTGTCCACGGTTATGGACGACTTGAGACCTACTCCTTGTTCATAGACAACAACAACAACTGAGATAATCTTAATATAACTTGATCAACGTGTGCGTGTGCCTTGACTTCTTCTTCTTCGTCGGGATGCGAAGAGGAGGACAAGGATAGGATAGGTGTTATGTTTGCGTAAGTAGTTGATAGCAAGACTTGTTGGAGGCGATTCCTCATCGAATGCTTGGCTTCTTACCTTACTCTCTAGATCGATAGCCACTTCATAATGCTAGTGCGGCAGCAACCTCCCCACTTACCCCTTCCTTACCGTAAACTACTAGTTGTCCTAGAATGACGAGTGATGAAGTCCTTGCTGGGTCAGATGACCACTACAGTTGGATGCTGAGTACCTCTGTACTCATGATACTACCCCCAAACTCTTTTCAGGGTCTTGATCGACAACAGGTATGGTGATCGGCGTTTCACGTGGAGACTCGACGACGACTAGTTAGGCGGATCCTGGCGGAGGGCTTGGACCCGTGTGGTTATGGGGATCGATGCTTTTCTCTTTGCCACTAGGCATTTGTTTGTAGTCTGTACTCAGACATGTATCATCCGCTGTTGTATTGTATTAAGGCAGTTGTATGCCGCTTGTATGAGATGTTGTATCCTGTATCTGTAATGTTGTGATATCATGTTGGAAATCCGGGGCATATGGCTTTTTCATATGTCGCGGTGGGACCGATATGTGCTTCGTCCCCGGATCTGGGTGGAAACACCTAGATCTGGAACAGTACCGCATATCGGGCCTTACAACTTGGTATCAGAGCCTTACCGACCGTAGGATCCCTTCTCTGGCCGAAGTCGAGTCTAGACAAAAACTATTTTGTAGTTACTAAGTTAGTTATCGGAGAGTAGGATTCTTTTTACTCCTTACCCTTGCTCTGGTCAGGACAAGTGTCGTAAGTGTTTTATTCTCGACTTATCCCCTTCAAAAATTTAGGATCTCGAGGGAGTGGAGTATCGGAACCGTTACAATGCCTTGCTTGCAGCGTATTGTCTCGATTCCGAGCTCAGGTGGGAATTCCTGTAGTACCTTTAGCTTCTCCGGTTTCGGATATCATCTGGGTCATCCATTGCCATCCATCCATTTGCCGGTGCTTTTACGACTTGCGTCGAAAATCACTATCCCTTGATCTGGTTTTCGCGATCATTCTTCCTCTTGTCACTGACGTTTTCGTTATTCCGACGAAGTCGTCTCCCTGCGGAAATTTATCTCGACAGGAGTTCGACGTCGACATGGAGCAGAGTCCCTTGTTGGTGGTGTTGAAGATCGTCGACTCTCCTTTTTCCCCCCCTCTCCCCCGGATCGTCCTGGATCTCAGGACGAGATCCCTTGTTGGTGGTGTTGTTTGTAACAGCCCAGTTTTCACAAAAATTAAAAATTTTGTTTTCGGTGTGAATTGTTTGCTTGTCTGATTTGTTTGCGGTGTTTGCATCCCCGATTTATCGTTCGGCGGTTATTTTCCCCCCTCTTATCTCGTATCAGACGAAGACCGACCATTGCCACCCTGACACTCGATCTTTGCGACACCGGGTTTCACCCGATCACTGTCGCGAAAACCGCACGAGACCAGCCGCAGCCAACGGAACGAAAAACCCCATTAAATAATTAAACGGGATATTTTTATAACGCCTCGGAAAGTGTCTTCGGAACGGTTCCAGGGCGAGGTGAACGCCTCCGGCTCGACTCGCTGATCGCGCAGTTCAAAGTTTTACCCGAATCGGAGGTACTGCGGACCTCCGGCGGGCAGAAACGTAAGCACCGTGCGCGCGAGACAAAAACCGGGGATGTTTTTGCAAACTGCCAGCCACCCATGCTATATAAAGACCACCACACTCCCACCTCTTTCTAGGGTTTCCCCTAGCCAATTTTGCAGCCACCCCCCTGATCTGTCCCAGATCTGACCCAAAACACCCCCAAAATCCGAAACCCTAGATCCCAGTTGTCCTCCACCGTTAGATCCGGGCATCCGGTGGCTCACAGCGCGCCACGTCGCCCCCCTGGAGATCCCACCAACCGCACCTCCTCCCGCCTCCACTGCCCGTGGCGCCGCCGCCTCCCGCAGCCAGCCGGCCGGCCGGACGGCCGCCGGCAGCAGCGCCGCCGCGCCCACGGCCCCCTCTCCTCCCCTCCTTCCCTCTCTCCCCTCTCCTTTCTCTCCTCTCCCTCTCATCTTCTCTCTCTCTCTGTTCGCAGCGCCGGCGCCATGGACGGGGCCGAGCCCGTGCTCGAGGCCGCCGCCTCCCTCCTTCGCCCGGGGCCACCGGATCCAGCCCCAACCGCCGCCTGACGCGCCCCCTAGAGCGCCGTCTGCCCGCCTCCCTCGCCGCCGGTGGCCGGCGCGCCACCGGTCCGCCGCCGCCGTCGAAGAGCTCGGGAGGAGCTCGGCCTCCCCGAGCCGGTGCACAGCCGCTGCAGCCAGGCCAGGTGGGCCGGCCCAGCCAGGCCGCCTGCTCCAAGGCGCCAGACCCAGCCCGAGCCAGCAAGCCACTTGGGCCGAGCCCATGTGGGGGTGAGGCCTCTTTTTTTTCTTGTTGGTTATCCCCTGCGAATTTTTGCTAACTGCTGACAAAATTGCTGCTGATTCAATTTTGCGCTGTAATTTCCCGTTGATCCGTAGCTCCGATGAACGTGCCCCCAAAACGAAAGTTGCTCAGAATTGCGTGTACTTTAATTCATATTTTGTGAGCATTTGCATTTGAGCTCATCTTGATTGTGTAATTATGTCCTGAACAGGGCATCAGGCCGTTAATTGCATTTATTTCCTGTTATGTGCTGCTGTTATTATTTTGTAGCAACTTTGCATGATGATTGTGACTAATCCATGAGGCCTATTGCATTGATTCCTTTTGCGTTGCGTTAAGCAATGTTTCTACTTCAGTTTCATGCATTCACATGCCATATTTTCTTGCTGCATCATGTTTATATCTTGCTCCAAAGTAGCTATCCTGATGTTTTTATGTTGTTGTTGCTGAAACTGTTATTTTGTTGCTACTTCGGATGACGATTGCTTCGCAACCGTTTATCGGAATTGAGTGATTCCAATTGAATTTTGTTAAGCATCATGTCTACTTTCATCCCATGTATTTCTATGTCATTTTTCTGCACTTTTGCATATAGATTTACCCCTGTTTATACAGCATGTGTGCATAACTTGTCTTGCTTATATCTTTTTAACCGTAACTCCGTTTGGAGTGTTCTTCATATGTAACTTGATTAGTTTTTCGTGTACTTTGTGTTTATGATATTTTTTTGCTGTTGTTAACCAACCTAAAATATGGTTTAGGGAAGAACAGTACCAAATCTTTTAATCATCGTGCGGCACTTAGTGATATGCCATGTTTAGGTTGTGTCTCACTTAAATTGACTAGCATAGATAGTTTACTTTGTGCTTCACCTCTTGACCTGTTTGTGTGCTATGCCATGCTTGCTTGAGTTGCCATGTTAATAACCGTTGGTTGATCACCTGTAGCTAAACAACTTGAACCACCGTAAACGTGCGGTATTCGTCGTGTGTGACGAGTACTCCACTTAAATCGTTAGTAACCGTTCTCGACGAGAGATCCGTATCGTGTTGCTGTGCCTTGTGTTGTCTCTTTGATCTTGTGTTGCTCCGTACTAATAGTGGTGCACCGTTGATTGCTTTCCAGTGTTTACCCTCTTGTGTGCTCCCGCGGGTACCTCTCGGAGACGATGCGAGCTTGCGATCGACTACACCTTCGGAACCCGACTTATCAACAGGCAAGGACTATACATTACTTATGATCCATTCTATTTCAACCAGCGGTTTGCATGCTAGTCTAGGTTAGGTTCGATGTTTGATCCTACCACATGTTTACAGCCTCTTTCAAACCGATACAGCCATGTCCCCTCCCAGCAAACCTTGTACTGCTATGTTACTATTGCTCGTTGCTCAGCCCCTGCTTAGTATGCATGCTTAGGATGCTACGATGTTACCCTGTTACTCTTTGGGTTGGGATATCACCTGATTATTATATTGTTGTTGATGATATTATTATAATGTTGACTATATTCGACGAAGGATGGAAGGTCTAGGCTATCCCGCCCCGACGCTTTGTTCCATTCGAGTCACCTAGGATCCGAGTTCCGGGTATTGGTTTTAAGACTGAGCGTGCCTAACCGCGTGTGGGATTTTATGGGGTCCCCTTTTCTTACCTATCTAGCTTCAAACATTTCTAGTGGTGGCCCAAGCTGATTTACCATTTGAAAACATGTATATATATCTTGTCGGGTCGCTCCTAGCAGATATCTTTTAAAACAACCCGGACCAGTGAGGACATAGTTCCCTTGCTGGCCCACTTTGTCCAGCTGAGGACCCGGTTTCCCAATGTGTGATTAACCGGCTATCCAAACCCGAGACAGACGGTAGAGACCAGATCGAGAGAGCGGCCGGCTCCTGAGATGGATGTCGACTCACCGGGGGCCACCCGAATCTGTTCGTTGTTAGTTAGAGGGACCTGTCGTTTCAGATATCTTGGAACTAAATCATAAAATGGTTGCCTGTGATGGGTAGCAACTGAGAGTGATGGACGTGCGTGCGGAGCCTTGTAATGGGCAGTTGGTACACCCCTGCAGGGTTAAATCTTTTCGAGAAGCCGTGTCCACGGTTATGGACGACTTGAGACCTACTCCTTGTTCATAGACAACAACAACTGATATAATCTTAATATAACTTGATCAACGTGTGCGTGTGCCTTGACTGCTTCTTCTTCGTCGGGATGCGAAGAGGAGGACAAGGATAGGATAGGTGTTATGTTTGCGTAAGTAGTTGATAGCAAGACTTGTTGGAGGCGATTCCTCATCGAATGCTTGGCTTCTTACCTTACTCTCTAGATCGATAGCCACTTCATAATGCTAGTGCGGCAGCAACCTCACCACTTACCCCTTCCTTACCGTAAACTACTAGTTGTCCTAGAATGACGAGTGATGAAGTCCTTGCTGGGTCAGATGACCACTACAGTTGGATGCTCAGTACCTCTGTACTCATGATACTACCCCCAAACTCTTTTCAGGGTCTTGATCGACAACAGGTATGGTGATCGGCGTTTCACGTGGAGACTCGACGACGACTAGTTAGGAGGATCCCGGCGGAGGGCCTGGACCCGTGTGGTTATGGGGATCGATGCTTTTCTCTTTGCCACTAGGCATTTGTTTGTAGTCTGTACTCAGACATGTATCTTCCGTTGTTGTATTGTATTAAGGAAGTTGTATGCCGCTGGTATGAGATGTTGTATCCTATATCTGTAATGTTGTGATATCATGTTGGAAATCCGGGGCATATGGCTTTGTCATATGTCGCGGTGGGACCGATATGTGCTTCGTCCCCGGATCTGGGTGGAAACACCTAGATCTGGAACAGTACCGCATATCGGGCCTTACAACCTTCGAGGTGATAGGTGGCATAGCTGACCTTGTCGCCATCTGCAACATGGCCTGCCTGGAGCTTCCTTTCGATGCTGCGAAGCCAGTCATCGGCGTCAAGGGGCTCGGTGGAGTAACTGAAAACCGGGGGATGAAGCCGGATGAAGTCGTTCAGAGACACCAACTCGTTGCGGTGCTGAGTGGTGTTGCGAGCAATGACCTCCATCAAATGGTGAGAGTCTCGGCGGTTCCGCTCAACCTCCATCAGAACCTGAGCCATCGTGGGTGGGGGTGGAAGGTTGCCTTCCTCCTGTTCATTCCCACGAGCCTGGGCACAACCAAGCTGGCCACGGGTTCCTTGAGACATCCTGAAGGTGAAAATCAAAGTCAAACAGAGCTGATTGGAAGAATCTAATCAAGGTATTGAAGTACTGGAAGGATTACAGAGCAAAGGAAGTAATCATCTCGACAACATGGTGATAAAAGCATACAAGCCATATATTCACAAGCTGTCATACAAACCATACATCATTTTAGTACAAGCACCAAGCTAATACAAACGTGATGAAGATGATACACCCTTCAGAGGCACTCTGACTTCCTATACATTATTTATCTAAGCCTCTGGAACTTAGAACACCTTGCGTACAATATACTAAGATACTACTATATCCTCACTAAGTAACACCACAAGTGGTCTCACTCATCTCCATCTCCATAGTAGTCCTCGTAAAAGTTACCCGCGTATCCCGGTAGCTGAAGGTGACCATCGGAAAACACGGAGGCCTATGGACCCTGATATCCATTTGGGCAAGGATGGGGCCTAGGTCCAGCGTAGGGTGGAAGCAGAGGACCACGGGGTGGAAAAATGCCTCCGATCTCGGGCCAAGCAACTCGAGAAGGCATCTGAGTCCTCACAGTGTAGATAGCATCATACTCGACTGATCCAACACTCACGAAGGGTGCCAAGAGTGTCAGTGCTCGATACAGACGAACACGGGTGGCGTGAAGCTCAAAACGGAGAGCGCGTGCATCACGATCTCGATCACAAGCAAACCTAGCAGTCATCTGAAGTACTGGATCCTCTGCAGAGTGATCTCAGTAGAGTCCGGTGTAATACCCCTCTTCTCCTGGAAGTGCAGCAGGGATATAGCGGAACGATGTCCCTCTCAGCATAGTGTGCTCCTCTCTCAGCAGGGTAATACATGAGTATGCAGCATCCTGCACAGCCATGTTCTCAGTCATGCCAATGCCATGTCCAAAGTGGATAGGCTGAGTGACTCCAATGTGGTGCGGGTAGATCCTGACAATGCAGTCGAACTGGGTCTGGTTGAAGTCAAGGAACTGCTCCTCAACTGTGTACTCAGGATACCATCGATATCCCACATAGGACATCATCTCGATCAACGTGGAGGGATGGCCACGCACACCGAGGCACCTGGTCAAACGAACAATCTGCCGAGGGGGAAGATCTGCCATCTGAAACAGAAAGAAGGAGTTTGCAAGTGCATCAGATTATGAGATAAACCTGGAATGACTCGGACAGCATAACGGCTGTAATTGCAAGAAAAAGACAATTTATTACAACATGGAAACAACACTTACATACGATATAAGAAATCAGGAAGCATAACCACTCTAACAAACCGATCACAACTTTCCTACGGCTACAAGGAAGCAAACAACGAGATGTTCTAATCAGACAGAGGAGAGCCTAGTCCTATCTTCCCATAGAACAAGATGAGGGTGACTCAGAACTCAGAACGAAGGGGGTAAGGAGAAAAAAGAAGCCTTACGTTGTTCCCTTATATACCCAGAGTAACTATATAACTATAGCAAGCTAGACTCGACTTCGTCCAAGGCTACTAGTCCTACAGTCAGTCCTGCTCTGATACCAAGTCTGTCGGGACCCGGGGTTAGCGTATGGAAGTCCCGCTACGACATAGTCATATGGAGAGCCGAGAACCGTACCCACTTGTCTAAAAAGACAAGCCCAAGCACAGAACATTCTCGGAAAGCATCATACGTGAGGGGCATCCCATCCAGGCCGGATGATCAACTGAGATGGGTCCTGATCGTCTGCACACAAGTCTAATGATATGGGTGATGAACTCCCATATTCACAGACAAGTCGCCTCTACCATATTATCGACTATCTCATAACTCTTACATAGACTTACTCCAGCCCGATCACTTAGTCGGGGTCTAGGGCGGGCTCAATCATACCACAAAGTGTGCACGAGACGGAGTCTCGAGCAATCGCATCGCGATGCCCCAAGCTGCGCACATCTAAGGGCCACTTGGTGTATGAAAGACCGCCATCCAAATCACAACTAAGGTCTCGAAAACCCATACAAAGACATGAATGTTATAAACATACACGCAGCACACATGCCTTGTATAAACAGCAGGTATCATTGCAATTCTCTACAAAGTATACATTTTATTGATAACTCTCACAGAGTGCACACAGAGATCACAAGCATGTGATCCAACATTACAACAACAAGCGGAAGAAAAGTATGTCTGAGTACAGACAAGTTTAACAAATGGCTTAAGAAGCCTTATTTAAACACAAGCCCTCCACGAGGGAACTAGTCGTCTGACTAGGACTAGACTAGCTTGATCTTCAGTCGTCGAGCTCGATGAAGAAGCCACCTTCTGGGTCAGTGGGTTCATCTAAAACATAGATTAAGCAAACGTGAGTACAAAGTCGTACTCAGCAAGACTTACATAGGATCTATACTACTCATGCACATGTATCAAGGTAAAGGGAGGTGGGGTTTCACTTGCAGAAGTGCCAGCTTTGACTTGGCTAGTCCTGAACTACGAGTACCAGACTTGAGGTAAGAAGCGTACACGAGTCCACTACTTTCTCCAACCAATTACACCACTATGGTGCCTTCCTCGACTTCCCCACGAGAAAGCACGCCATATCACTCACACTTATCTTGGTGTGTTTCAGAAGTATCCAGTTCAAGTTGTCTAATAATCAAGCTAAGCTTTCCAAGGAGTCCTTAACCGCGGACGCGGCTATTCGAATAGTTTTGTTAACCCTGCAGGGGTGTACCGCTACACACACATGATCATCGGTTACCGCCTTTGTACTCGACACCGTTCAAGAAGTGTCGGCGAGGATGCTCACCACAACTGTTACCTCATAGCCTATCTAGTCCAAGAAAGCCGCCTACCTGGGTTGGCTACCACTATCGTGAACCCGGCCGGTTTACCGAAGTGGACCCAAGTGATGTGTGCGTGGTGCATAAGCCGGTCTCGGGTGAGCCGTTCTCTCACTTAGCAGCCAGGCCACAAACCTACCAGAACTCCGAACTATTGCGACATCTGGACGTCGAAAGGGATGAGTTAATAGGTTGAGAGGGGTCAGTGAGCCCAATGTGTGGTTGTACTCTTCATCTTGGATCACCACACAAGAACTCGTACTAGGGCGGTGTTCAACGAGACAACCCACCGTGTACTCCTACACAGCCTCTCATCGTTCACCTTGTATTAGGGTCGATTCACCAACACTTTTCTACCATCATCAACATGATCACTACCATCCCGACTCACATCACAGTAACAACATGGTATCATACTAAGCATTCAATAAGCAGTAACATTGCAGGGGTTACATGATATCAAACAACTCCTACAGTTGCTAGGATTGTGGTTTGCTTACTACTGTGACAAAATGATAGGTCATGCAAAGGAATGGGTTCATCTATGCGGTAGAATCGTAACATGGTGATCATCCAATACAATGCATAAGCGAGACATGAGAGGGAAGTGGGATTTTATCGATATGATCAATGGGGGTTTGCTTGCCTTGCTGACGAGGTTCGGTTTCTGGATCTTCAGCGAAGGGGGTGACCTCTTGCTCCGGTTCCACCTCTACTCGACAAACAACAAACAAGGTAGCAAAGTAAATACAATGCACAATCACATGGTTGAAAGTTGAAACTTGATGTATATGCTTTGATGTGTGAAGCAATTCCATTTAAATGGAGTATATTGCAAATTGAATTGAAAATTCAAACTCCAATTTGCATTCAAATTAGTCAAGTTGCATATGACATTGTTTGATCAAGTTAAACCATTTTGAATTGGTTATGATATGCCTCTGAAGTTCAAGTATAATGTGATATGTTGATATGGTTCAAAATGCAAAAGCATTTGAAAAGAATTTGAATTAATTCCATTTAAATCAAATAGCAAATGCTACTGATCACATTTTAAATTCAACTCAAACATGGTTGAAAGTTTTATATTTGGATATCTTATTTTCTCCTGATAATTTTTCATATATTATTTGTTAAATTTGGAGTTGATATGAATTTTCTATGAATTTCCAAAGTTTCAGCCTTTTTCTGGAATTTCTGTAATTTCTCTATTTTCTTTTTATTCTGGAAATTCTTTTATTGCGTCATGCTTGCGCAAGGGTGACGTGGGGGGGGGGGGGGTTGACCTGTGGGGCCGGGGTGTCAGTCACTGGGTTTATTAACCCGTTTAGTTTAAACTAACCGGGGGGATTAAGGGCCCTGGGCCCACTGTCAGTGGTTGTTAGGGGGGATTAGTGGGGTGATTAGCCCAAATCTAAACCAGCCACCGGCGGCTAACCGGCGGCGACTACAGTGGACGGCGGCGTCCGCGGGGACGGCGTTCCCGTGGTCCAAATCGAGTGCTGCTTCCACCAGGTTGAAGCCCTCGTCAACGCGCGTCGATTGGGACCGGTTGGAGAGGCTGGGGTGCTCTGTACGCTCGCCGGCGACGAGCTTTGCGGCAACAGGGGCACGGCCGCGAGGTGGAAAACGTTACAAAGCCCCATTTGAAGCGGGGTTGGGATCAAACGAAATAGCAATGCGTGGGGTTTGCGAAGGACATGACCGTGGGGTGTTGGGGTTCAAGGTTGCGCGGCGAGGAACATCCCGGCGGCGAGGTGCCCCGGCTTCCATGGAAAAAGGCGGTACAGGCCAAGGGGGCAACCATGGAATAGATGGGGTGAAGAAGAAGCTCACCACGGTTGCAGTGGAGGCGGTGGTGTGGTCGGAGGAGCTCTGTGGCCGGAGTAATTGGCAACGGCGATCTGCGGCTCCGACGAGGTCTCGATGAAGCTGGCGTCGTCTGCTGAGGCGCTCAGGCTTGATTGACTGGGGGGAACGGCAAAGACGTCTGCTGCGGTTCTTCTGGACACGGTGGCACGGCTCGGGGACGATGGTGGCTGCGTGGACTCGACGGCGTGCTCCACGGCGGTCCTCGGCGACGATGGAATCGAGCGGGAGAGAAAGGGGAGACGGCTCCCAGGGGGGAATGGACACGGGAGTGAGAGGGGCGTCTCCAGGCGTGACTAGAAGGCTCGGGAGGAGCCAGGCAGGCAGGTGGCGTGGCGGCCGCGGCATGCCGGCCACCGAGCTTCTTGCCGCCGCGCTGGAAGAAGACAAGGGGGATCCAGGTGGGCTTGGGCCACGGGGGGATGAGTTGGGCCGAATGGCCAGGTAACTACCTTTTCCTTTTCTCTCTATTTTAATTTTCTGTTATATGTTGGCCATGCTAAAATAAATAGCTGGGCATTTTTAAAAATGCTGAAACTTTTTATATGGCCTTTTATTATATTAGACTAGCCACTTATAAAGTTTGGCACTTTTTAAAATTCAAATAATTTAAATCTTAACTCAAATAGGGGTTTTTGATCAAATCCAAGGCACTGTTTGAATATTTGAAAAATCCATGAGCATGGGATGGGTCCCACATCACTTGATATGTGATCACACTCATTTATAAGACTTTTCAAAAATCTAACATGAATTTTTTGGAGAAGATTTTTATCTGGCCTTTTGAATTAATTCATCTGGGGGGTTCCTTCTCCCATTTTGCTTTTGAATTTGATTTCAATGATTTCTTTTGAAATTTTTAACATGATGCAAGATGACTTTGATCCTAGCACATTACCTAACAGAGGGTTCTGACACTAGACCCCAGCGCAAAAGCCTCATCCCCAATCACATCGACCATGTCCCCACCTAGTAGCTTCTCCAGGAAGGATGATGTGATCGCCTGATGGCGGGGAAGTGGTAATGGCTTCTCGCCCTTCGTTGGTTACCCCAAGTGGAAGGTGAGATGTAGGATAGCAGCAAATTTACCCTATGTAGAGGATAGGGTTTGTCTCCCGTAGGACTCCGGGAATGCTAATTCGGTCTCAGCGGCGCACCTGACCCGGACCTGCACACAATACAATTAACTTTGCTCCCAACGAAGTTCAGAGAGGTTGTCTGACGAGTGGGTGACCCCACGACTCCTACGGATGAGCCTACCTGGTTTCCCTAAAGACAGAAGGCCCATGAAGAGACAACCTCGGCCCACTAATTGGCACCGGCGTAGGAGTCTGCGACTCATAAGGAAGGTGCAAAGACCTGCCGTACGGAGCAAGCTAGGGTTAGGAAAGCTTACCTGTAAACATAGATGAACTCCCGGAGACCTAGCCCAGTATATAAGGGCTAGGAGGGGCGACGCAAAAGCCAACGAATATCATCTGTAACCCTAGCCTTGAGCGCTCCAGCCTTCTTGTTTGCCGACGAGTTATCGTCCAACCTGTGCCTCTCATGACTAACCCAGGGTCCCTGACCATGCGATTTTCCGGGGTTGATCCCCGTCAATTGGCGCCGTCTGTGGTAACCGCGCAGGTTGGGAACGCGATCTCGGCGGCCTCATCATCATCAGCACTCATCGACTCGACGGCTCCGGCAAGATCTGATCTGTTTGAGTCCCTCGGATTCACGGCCCACCTCCCAGCCCTCCAGCCAGTCTTTACCGATCTACACTCCGG
Organism: Bromus sterilis; assembly: GCA_950022295.1. Taxonomy (NCBI): domain Eukaryota; kingdom Viridiplantae; phylum Streptophyta; class Magnoliopsida; order Poales; family Poaceae; genus Bromus; species Bromus sterilis. The sequence continues at coordinate 344,224,133 of OX465596.1, forward strand.
CATCAATCTGATCTTTGGAACGTATCAGATCTACATCAACCATTGGGGGACTCTCCGCCTCACCGACAGCACCCGCGCACCCACGGCAACACCTGCAGCAGTGACCGGGGCGGACACCGCCCGCACGGCCAACCTATCTGGCAGCCGTAGCTACCCACCCAACTCAAGGCTCCACGCCACTCGCGACCGCTCGAGTGGAGCCCCAACATGGAGAAGCACCATCACACGTATCAGCAAGGAGGCAGCAAGGACACCATCGCATGTGTTCATGGCAGAAGTTGGCGCACCAGCGTCAGGTAACAACGGACGAATCGACGACCCGGGCACTCGTCAAGACACCCCAACCACGAGCAGGGCGGCAGGTCCCGGCAACACCAGTCAGATGGTCGTACAGCTAGGAGAACCGGGATCCATACCAAGGAAAGTCCCGGTGGAACAAGGACCCGGCAATCAAAAAAGCAGTCAGCCGCCAAGCAGCAAGCAGCAAGCACCCGACTAAGGCAGCCAGCCATCACGCAGCAGGCAGCAAACCCCGGTTGCAGCGGCAGACGAACCACCCAAAGAAAAAATATACTTGTCCAAGGAATCAATGGCAATGGTAAAGGAAGCAGTCGCACGCGGCAGGCTAATACCACCAGATACCTCAAGGGACGAGCTAAGGGCATACAACAAGCTAGCGGGCGAGCTAACCCAGCAGACGAGACAGTGGCGCCTAGCCATGGACAAAACAAGAAAAGGCAGAACTCAAAAAGAAAAGCAGTCGCAGACAACCTCCCAGAAGTGACTCACCAGGCCGCGACTCCCCCACCCGCAACAGATCGAAACTAAACAATCTGCGGAAGACAGAAAGAGCGAGAGTGGTGCGGAAACTCCAAGACGACTTCAGATTAGAGGAAGACGACGACGAAGAAGAGCCCCTCACTCCGGCAGAAGCACTCATGAGCGCCCAGGACTACCTGTCTTGTTCCCAGAAAAGCAGAAAGGGCAAGACGGATCTCTACACTTCCATTGCTTTGCAGATAATGATGGACGCCATCGATTCCTCGGTGCCCAAGAAATCGAGCACAAGACGGCAGACTCGCGAACGGACACCGGACAGAGACCCCAGTTCACCAGACGACGACGACAGTAATGATGGCAGGCGCAGACGCTCCAACAGGAACAAGAAGCACGACAGCGACGACAACAACGGGCGCCACAGCACTAGACGAGATGCGCGAGATGACATCACACAGAACAGAGTCAATCGCAGCAGGCGAAGACGCGCAACACGCGAGGAGTACTCGGACGAAGAGGCTTCCGACGAGGAAATCGAGCCATGTGGAGCACTATGCTTCACACGTGGCATACATAAGACACGAATGCCAAACGGGTTCAAACTGAACTCCACGACACTAAAGTACAACGGACTCGACGAGCCGGAGACATGGCTCGACGACTACCTAACACCAGTCAAATTTCAGAGAGGAACCAACGTCATGGCAATGCAGTACGTACAGCTCATGCTCGAGAGCTCCACTCGACATTGGCTAAAGAATCTCCGGCGCGGATCCATCAGCTCCTGGAGCCAGTTCCGAGGAGCCATCATAGGAAACTTCAAATCCACATACAAGCGACCAGCCTCACTCGAGGAACTGCGGGCATGCAAACAAGGAACGAGGGAGACCCTGCGAGCATACATCCAGCGATGGACGATACTCAAGAATTCAGCGGAAGACATCTCGGACGAAAGTGCGATCGACGCGTTCAGGCGAGGCCTTCAGCGCGTTGAATTCAAGGAGCAGATCGGACAGATGAAAGTCCGAACACACGCACAGCTGTTAGAACTAGCCAACAGCTGGGCGGACGGAGAAGATTTTTTTCGTAATGAAACAGAAACCCACACTGCACGATCAGAGTACGACTACGACTACAACGGAGATGGAGGAGCCGACAGAAGAAGGAAGCGACCCAGACGGAACTTCTACGACGACAGAGGACCTGACATGGTCGCCGCCGGTTTCTCGGACGATCGGAACGGCAGGCACCGCGATGACAACAGACCACAACGACGAGACAACCCAGAAGACGAGCCCTAGGCTCAGAAACGAGAATGGAGGACAAGGCAGCCACGCGACGACAGTCGCGCATTCCGCTCCGGCGAAGAACAACTCGACGGACCGTGTTCTATACACGGATTCAGAAACGAGCGAGGAGAGCTCAGATCGTCCCACACCCTCAGGAATTGCAGAAAAGCCGCTCCGTGGCCACAACTGTACGACCACTCGCAAGCATAGCAGTCGGGCCAGTCGCCCACAACGCGCCACCAGCCCCCCCTCTGCCAACTAGACAGGTGGCCGCCATCCAGGAACGGCAAAGGACACCAGAAGAGGAAGACCAGTACCCAGAAGCCCACGGGAGGATCTACATGATACAAGAAGGCAGGCCTTCCAACAGGAAGCAGAAACAAGTCACCAGACAAGTCTTCCTGGCAACCTCCGCACACCCGGCCGTCCCAGAGTACCTGCGCGAGTCGGAGACAGAAATCGCCTTCTCCCGGGACGACCACCCGCCAGTCGTTCCCCAACCAGGGCACGCCGCGCTAGTACTCGAGGCCAGAATCGGAAATTACGACATGTCGCGAGTATTCATGGACAACGGCAGTGGGATCAACATCATTTCACCCGAACACTCGACGACATGCTCATCCAAAACAACGCACTCAAGTCCTCAGGCACAACCTTCCACGGGATCGTACCAGGAAAAGCAGTTTACCCCCTCGAAAGGATAAGCCTGGAGGTAGTCTTCGGGAACGCGACAAACTTCCGCAAGGAAACGCTGGACTTGGAAGTGGTCGACTGGAAGTCACAATACCACGCAATCCTCGGGCGACCAGCTTTCGCTCGCTTCATGGTCGTACCCCATTACGCCTACCTCAAGATGAAGATGCCAGGCCCACACAGGGTCATCACAATCAGCGGCGGTTTCATCAGATCCGACCGCTGCGACAAGGAATTCCACAAGATAGCAGAAGCCTTCGTATCCCACCAAGGCAGCAGGACCACGGGACTCGCAGAAGAGGCGCTCCTGTAGAAGGAAAGGAACATCGCCCGAAGAACCCAGGCACTCGGAGACAAAGCTACCAGGCCTTTAAGGCCACTACATCATCGTTCTAAGCAAAAGGGATCTGTCTTCAATAGAACCCCCCCCTACTCTTTGTAAGAGACAGCATGAAAACTATTACATAAATATTTTTCCCCAAAATTTGTTGGCACTCGGGGGCTCGCCGAAGCAGCCACCCCCCGAGGCGTCCTCCGCAATCGCGGCACATCAAGTTGGCACTCGGGAGCTCGCCAAAGCAGCCACCCCCCGAGGCGTCCTCCGCAATCGCGGCACATCAACTTGGCACTCGGGGGCTCGCCGAAGCAGCCACCCCCCGAGGCGTCCTACGCAATCGCGGCACATCAACTTGGCACTCAGGGGCTCGCCGAAGCAGCCACCCCCCGAGGCGTCCTCCGCAATCGCGGCACATCAACTTGGCACTCGGGGGCTCGCCAAAGCAGCCACCCCCCGAGGCGTCCTCCGCAATCGCGGCACATCAACTTGGCACTAGGGGGCTCGCCAAAGCAGCCACCACCCGAGGCGTCCTCCGCAATCGCGGCACATTAACTTGGCACTCGGGGGCTCGCCAAAGCAGCCACCCCCCGAGGTGTCCTCCGCAATCGCGGCACATTAACTTGACACTCGGGGGCTCGCCGAAGCAGCCACCCCCCGAGGCGTCCTCCGCAATCGCGGCACATCAACTTGGCACTCGGGGGCTCGCCAAAGCAGCCACCCCCCGAGGCGTCCTCCGCAATCGTGGCACAATAACTTGGTACTCGGGGGCTCGCCAAAGCAGCCACCCCCCGAGGCGTCCTCCGCAATCGCGGCACATCAACTTGGCACTCGGGGGCTCGCCAAAGCAGCCACCCCCCGAGGCGTCCTCCGCAATCGCGGCACATCAACTTGGCACTCGGGGGCTCGCCAAAGAAGCCACCCCCCGAGGCGTCCTCCGCAATCGCGGCACATTAACTTGACACTCAGGGGCTCGCCGAAGCAGCCACCCCTCGAGGCGTCCTCCGCATTCGCGGCACATCAACTTGGCACTCGGGGGATCGTCGAAACTACCACCCCCCGAGGCGCTCTTCGCAACCGCGACACACAAAAACTTTTACACTCGGGGGCTTGCCAAAACAACCCTCTGGAACGTCCCCCGCAACTAAAACGCAGACGACCCCCCGCAACACAACCAAGACAACATACAACCAAGAAGAAGCATATACAACGAAGGGAAGCACCTAATATTTAGGCTCCAACTTCGCCTTAATAAGTTCAGCCAGATGGTGGTCGTTCTCTTCGCAAACTCGCCTCACAACCTGGCGCGCAGGTTTATCTACAGCCATGTAGTGCTAATTCATCGAATGATCCCTACCGCCCGGAGGACCCGCCACCACCTGAGCAAAATCCACCCCCGGCCAATGACTATGGACCAAACCCAAAGCAGCTCGGGCTCCAGCACGAATCTGATGATTCATCACTCGACGTAACTCGGCAGGCTGAGAAAATATGCGACATAGCCTCTCAAGGGACAAAGGAACCACCTCCAGCGGATAAAATTCAGCTTGGATACCACCCAATACCCGCTGGCAGTATTTGAGAGCATCCGGCACCCGCTCAACTCGGAGACGAAGCAAAGCAAACGCTCGAGCACGAGCCCCATCCGCCCAAAAGGGATTGCTTTCCTGCACTATGGGATCATCAAGCTGTGACATCTCTGACTGAATGGCCCTCTCTTCATCCCGAGATTGCCTTGCCAGCACTTCGAAAGTCAAAAACCACGATCAAGACAGAAACAGCAAAACCTCCTAAACCGAATCGAGCAACCCAGCAGAGGCGAAACTCACCCCGCAGGAGGTCGGACAACTTCACCACCCACGAAGCAAGGTTCTCAACCACGGCCTCGGCACGCTCGCGCCGAGTACGCTGAACGACTACGGATCCCTTCAGTCGAACAATCTCCCGCTCAGCGTCCTTCATTCGCAAGCAAACGGACTTGTAGGCACCCTCACGAGCATCATCCTTCAGCGAATTCCAAGGACGAAGAACGCCCGGAGTGGCCTACCGCAGGATGAACAAAACAAAGACATCAAAAAGCAGCAACAGGAAACAGCCAAGCAGTCACTCAGATAAAGGTACCAAAAGATCAACCATCACAACAGAGTCACGAATTACAGAGAAAGTTTCAAAGCGATGAAACACTACTGTGCCTCCCCATCACCTACGACAGGGGGATCCTGAGCATCTACAACCTGTTGCAGGCGACGAGACAGTTTATCGGCTCGGTCGTCCTGCTCATCAGAATAGTCCGGGATGGTCTCAACCAAGGAATCATCAATGGAAATCCCATGTCCCATAAGGACGACAAGGGCCATGGAAGAACCACTCACCACGCTCTCCGCAACCAGCTCCACCATACGCTTCCCATCCGGGCCGAATGCAGCCACCCGAGCGCCCAGGCCATCAGGCACCTTTGAACCCTCCGGCATAAGGTGCTCGTGCGCAAGACCCACAAGATTGGAAGCACGGGTGCAGACGTCCCCAACCACTGCAACAACATCTGCAACAGCATCTACAGCACCTTGGAGAATTCCAGACCCTGACGTAGCAGCCTACATCGGCTTTGCACCTATAGCAGCTGCACCAAGCAAAGAAACGTCATCACCGGAAGACAGTAGGAACAGCAAGACCAATGGTCGCAGGCCAAACTTACACACAAGCGAGTCCGCCAAGGCGCGAAGACGTTTGCCCTCGACTGCTTCCACCCGCGCACGCGTGTCCTCAGCCTGACGAAGGCGAACCAGATCCTCGTGTTGACCATGCAACTCCGCCTCCTTGGAAGCCAAGGTAGCCTTAAGAATGGAAACCATCCTCCCTGCCTTCTCAGCTTGCTTCTCGGCAGCCTGGCGACGGTCTGCGAGGCAAGAAAATACTCAAAACAAAAGACGCAGCGGCCAAAGCTCAGCAGCGCAAGAATGAAAACTCACCATCCATAGTAGACAAAGCATCCTGGGCAGAATCATGGGCCCGTTGCCAGCGCTCAGCATCAATCATCAAACGCTCACAGTGTTGGAAAACAGGCTGCAAAATCCAGACAATCAGATGATAAGGAAAGACAAGACTACAAGCAACTGCAAGCAGTTACTTCTAGCCTCGGGGGCTACTCCCATCGGGAGCACTGCCGTGCCCCAAATGATAAAGTCGCACAGGCACGAATCAACTCACCAGCTTGGAGATGTGGTCCAAAACACGAGCCTTGTCTTCAATCGCCAGATCAAGTCGGCCAAAGTACGAAGGACCAAGCTCAGTTGGCTTGGACTCAGGAGCAACAGCACCAGGCGCCTTAGAAGAGGGCGCACCAGGAACTACACCCGCAGTCGGAACGGCATGAGTCGCCGTCGGCCTAGATTGACCAGCAGCAGCTGAGAGGTCCTCAAGATGCTTGGCTGCCGCCCTAGAGCCCGTCGACTTCAAGTCAGTAATAGCTGCGCTGGTGCACGAAGCAGCCGGAGCAGGCGCAGCACTACAAGATAAGCATTATCAGACGCAGGAACAAGGAAAAGGGAACGGGCAACAATCCAGCAGATTCTTACCCGACACGCGCAGCACGAGGGCGCCCCATCCTCCCAAGCCTGACCCTCTTCGTAGCAGCGGCCAGAGTAGCAGCCGAAGGGGAAGGCCCAACAAACGGAGCAGCTGGTCGGGCAGCATCACCCAATGCATCATGATCTTCAGCATTCACTATCTCCAGTTTCCACCAACACAATTTCAGCATCAACAGTTGGCGCAACATCATCAGCTGCGGAAGCACCAGGTTCTTCAAGAATATTGGCGTCCTCCGGCTGCGGAGGTTACACAGTGCCGGAGCATGGCCCTGCAAGGAAAGCAATGTCAACAAGTGTTAGAACCCCAACTAGGGTAAGTGCTAGGTTTGTTGTGCCCTTTTGCATCATGCAAAAATTTCAAAAGAAATTCAAAAATGGGGAACACAAAAGCCCTGAGGAATTAAATAAATGGCCAGATAAAAATCTTTTTCCAAAAATCATTTGAATATTTGGAAAATTCCTATAAATGATGCTGATCATTTTAAAAGTGGTTTGGGGATTTTTCCCATGCCCATGGAATATTAAAAAATTCGAAAGGTGCTTTGGAAATTAAATTAAACTCCAATTTGAATTTAAATTCAAATTGTTTGAATTTCAAAAATCACCAAAACTTATGAGTGGCTAGCTATATATGTTATAAGCCCACATAAAAGTTTTCATGATTTTTAAAAATGCTCTGTTATTTTATTTTGGGGCAAAACAAACAACAGAAAAGAAAAACAGAAACAAAAATACAGAGAAAAAGAAAAACGGAAAGCAGCCCAACCCCTGCTGGCCTCGGGCCCAACTAGCTGCACCCCGGCCCAAGCCCACGAGGGGCTTGTCGTCTACCCCAAGCAGCTCGCTGTCGAGCAAGCCGGGGGCGACGACCGCCACCTCGACGGCGAGAGCCGTCTAGGCCTCCCCGGGCTCCCTCTCCTCGCCACGACAGCGCCCTTGGCCTCCTCCCTCACTTCCCCCTCTCTCTGGACCTCCTCCCCCTCTCCTCCTCGCCGTTCCAGCGCCGCCCGAAGCCCAGCCGGAGCACGCCGCCGTGCAGCGCGTGTCCATCGAGCACTTCCCGGCGAATCTTGCTGTCCAGAAGGTCCACTGCAGGCGACTTCTTCAAGCCGCGCAACGAATCGAGGCTAGGAACCCTTGGAAGAGCCGCCAGCTTCGAGTTCCTCCCCACGGCCGCTGTGCGCCATTGCCCGAATTCGCTTTCACCTCGCATTCCCCGGCTTCCTCGAGCCCGTCTCTGCAACCAGGGTGAGCATGCGCTCATTTCCCCTCTTTTTCCCGCTCGAATCCGTGCCCGAGTCGCGTTTCACCTTGGTCCAGTCCACGGCCACCGCAAGAGGTCGCCGCCGACGAGCTTCCGGGCCTCCCCTTGAACCCCCGATGGCGTAGCTCGATGCGGACGAGCACGGGCATCACTCCGGTGCTTTCCGCGTGCCCAGCCGTTCCCGAAACCGCCGTCCGCAGCGGGCGCCGCCGTGCGGTTTGGTCACCGGCGGCTAACCGCCGGCGGACCCGTTTAACTTAGGGGCTAATCCCCTGTTAGTGACCCTTGGGTCACTGACTGGTGGGCCAACCCCCCCCCCTTAACCCCTCTGTTAAGCTAACTAAACCGGGTTTAACCCCTCTGTGACTGACCAGCCGACCCCACATGTCAGGCCCCCTGGTGACATCGGCACTGCGCCATGCTGACGCAATAAATAATTTCCAGAGAATTAAATTAATCCAGAAAATTACAGAAAATTGTTAAACTTTGGAAATTCATAGAAAATTCATATGAACTCCAAATTTGACAAATAATATATGAAAAATGATCAGCATAAAATTATGTATCCAAATATGCAACTTTCAACCATGTTCGAGTTGATTTTAAAATGGGACCAGTAGCTTTTGCTATTTGGTTTAAATGGAATTAATTCAAATTTCATTCAAATCCAATTCAAATTTTAACCATTGCAATGCAAACATGATCACTTGTACTTCAGAAGCTTATCCCATACATGATGAGATGGTATACAATGATCAAACATTAGCAAATGCAAGATGACCTAATTTGAATAATATTTGGAGTTTGAATTTGAATTAACTTTTCAAATCAACTTCAATTAACATGTGGCAAATTGAACCTAGATCAAACCAATACCTTTCACATCATGTGACAACATAAACATGTGCTTGTGCATTCTATTACATTGTTGTCCCCCTTTGTTGATGTTTGTGCCGGTAACAGCTTTTCCGGGACGGTGATCCCCCCCGAAGAAGAAGACCACCGTTAAGACCCGTGTATCGTCAGCAAGGCAAGCAAACCCCATTGATCATGTCTATAAAATCCCAATTCCCTCTCAGTCTCGCTTATGCATGTTTAGGAGATCATCTTGTATCGATTCTACCGCATAGTTGAACCCATATCCGATGCATGACCTATCATCTTGTCACAGTAGTAAGAAAACCAAAATCCTAGCTGACATAGGAGTTGATTGATATCATGAAGTCCCTGCAACTGTTATAGCTTATTGCATGCTTAGTGTTACATGAGGTTGCTTTTGATGTGAGTCGGGATGATGGTGAACATGGTGTTGATGAAAGTGAAACTGTGTCGGTGAATCCACCCTAATACAAGGTGAACGATGAGAGGCTGTGTAGAAGTACACAGTGGGTTGTCTCGTTGAACACTGCCTTAGGCATCGAGTTCTTGTATGGTAATCCAAGACAAAGAGTACAACCACACATTGGGCTCACTGACCCCTCTCGGCCTAGTACCTTGATCCGTGTCGACGTCCAGGAGTCACATTAGTTCGGGCTTTCCATTTGGCATCTGCATAGAAAAAGAATGAAGGAATGGTTGCATCATCCTAGATATGTGGTTGCACCTGTGAGGCAGGAAAACCATCTGCTAAAGGTGGCGTCTCGGTCACCTACATTGTCTGAGTCCGTTTCGTTGATCCGGCCGGACTCTCGAGCGGTAGCAACTCAGGTAGTCGACTCCTGGAATAGACCGGTTGTGAGCGAAGTGTCGTGGTGAACATCCTCGCTGTCACCTCTTGAACGGTGGCGAGCAAAAGGCGGTAACTGATGGTCATGTGTGTGTAGTTTACACCCTTGCAAGGTTAACAAAACTATTAGAATAGCCGCGTCCACGGATAAGGACTACTTGGAATCTGTACCTGATTATTAGACAACTTGAATGGATACTTATAAAATCCGCAAGATAAGCGTGAGTGCTATGGTGTGCTTCCTCGTGGGGAAGTCGAGGAAGTATCCATTGTGGTGTATTGGTTGGAGATGTAGTGGACTCGTGTACGCTTCTTACCTCAAGTCTGGTATTCGTAGTCAGGATTAGCCAAGTCAAAGCTGGCACTTCTGCATGTTGAAACCCCACCTCCCTTTACCTTGATACTTGTGCATGAGTAGTTTAGATCTGATGTAAGTCTTGCTGAGTACGACTTTGTACTCACGTTTGCTTATTCTATGTTTTAGATAAGAAACCGGACCCCGATGGAGTCACCTTCGTGAAGCTCGACGTTGACTAAGTTAGCATAGTCCCAGACAGCAGTCTGGTCCCTCGTGGAAGGGCATGTTTGTTTACAAGGCTTCTCTAAGGCATTTGTTAAACTTGTCTGTACTCAGACCTAATTTGCTTCCGTTGTATGATGTAATGTTGATCACAGACATGTGATCTTTGTATGCTCTATGTGTATATCAATAACGAATACTTTGTAGAGTTATGTGATGATACCTGCTGTTCATACTAGGCATGTGTGCTGCGTGTATGTTTATAACATGCATGTCTTAGTATGGGTTTTCGAGACCTTAGTTGTGATCTGGCTGGCGGTCCTTTATACACCAAGTGGCCCTTAGATGTGCGCAGCTTGGGCATCGCGATGCGATTGTTCGTGACTCTGTCACGTGCACACTTTGTTGTATGATCGAGCCCACCCTAGACCCCGACTAAGTGATCGGGCTGGAGTAAGTATATGTAAGAGTTAGGATTCAATCGACAACATGGTTGAGGCGACTTGTCTATGAGTATGGGATTCACCACCCATAAGCATTTAGACTTGTGAGCGGACGTTGAGGACCCATCTCAGTTGATCATCCGGCCTGAATGGGATGCCCCTCATGTTCGATGCTTACCGAGAACGTTCTGTGCTTGGCCTTGTCTGCTTAGACAAGTGGGTACGGTTCTCGGCTCTCCATGTGCTTGTATCGTGACTGGAATTACATATGCTAACCCCGGGTCCCGACAGACTTGGTATCAGAGCAGGTCTGTCGGTAGGCTTATCAAACCCTTGGTCGAAGTCGAGTCTAGCATTCTATAGTTATATAGTTATTTGGGTATAAAGGGAACAACGTAAGGCTTCTTTTTCTCCTTACCCTCATCGATCTGAGTTCTGGGTCACCCTTATCTTTTCTACGGGATGATAGGACTAGGCTCATCTATGTCTTACTAGAACATCTCGCTGAGTGCTTCCTTGTAGCCGTAGGACAGTTGTGGTCGTCCAGACTCATCGAGTTTTGAGTTCCTTGAGGAAGTTCTGTCCAATCTCCTCGAGGTCGTCTTGTTTTCCATCCCGGTGTAGCTGTTATGCTGCCGGATTTATCCCGAGTTCTGTGGATCTTGCCTTCGCATTATAATCTTTTCCGCCTTCATCATGTCTTGTTATCCTTGAATCCATCGTACAACCTGTTCTGATTGTTGATCTTTATCACACAGGATGTCAGGTAGAACTCGTAGTGCTGTTCGTCGGAATCGAGACCGTGTTCGGAATCGAAATGATGATGAACCTCTACCACCGCCTTCTGCGGCGGAAATCATGATGGAAGCTGAGAAGAATCAACGTGATCAAACACGCCTTCTGGAGCTCATTGAGCATAATACCGCTCGTCAGCGTAATGTGGTTGTGAGCATTCAGGACTTCTTCCTCCTCAAGCCACCGGTATTCCGATGTTCTCCTGAGCCCCTTGAAGCTGATGATTGGCTCCGTTCCATCGAGCGTAAGCTTGATACTGCACATGTTGCTCCCGATGATCGAGTTATATTCGCAGCATACTTTCTGGAAGGTGCTGCTACTGAATGGTGGGAGAACTATGTTGCTATGCAGCCAGATAGTAACGTAGTGACTTGGCCGGAGTTCTGTGTTGCCTGTCGAGGGTACCACCTTCTGGATGAGTTGATGGAGCGCAAGAAGGAAGAGTTCTGCAATTTGACTCAAGGAGAGATGTCCATCCATGAGTATGTGAGAGAGTTCAACCGTCTTGCTCGGTATGCCCAAGATGAGATCACCACCGATGCCAGAAAGCAGGCAAGGTTCCGTAAGGGACTTAGCCCCATTCTTCGTCATGATCTCAACCTCATCGAATTTTCCACCTTTGAGGATTTAGTCAACAGATCCTTCAAAGCTGAGCATGGCAATGAAATTTTCGAGGAGTCCCGTAAGCATGCTCTTGAGCTTGCTCCTTCTTCAAGTTCATCCCCTCAGAAACGCCGAATTTGGATTCCAACCAGAGCCATACCTCAAAACTTTTTGCAGAGACCAACCTCCAATATATGTCATCCACCCCAACACATTATTCCACCCCGGAATGATGGTGTGCAGCTAAGCAATCCCACTCCCAGCAATTCAGACAGGGTATGCTTTAAGTGTGGTCTTCCAGGCCATTACTATCGTCAATGCCCTCAGGTCTTGATGGCACCACGTCATTCTCGACCCAAGCCTCCAAAGAAATCAGTCACAAAAGCCTTCCCAGCAAAGCTTTCAGCCACAAGTAGTGGTTGTGTGAACCAAATCTCAGTTGAGGACACCACTGCTGCTTCTGACGTCATTCTTGGCACACTCCCAGTCAATCATGTCCCCGCCTCCGTTCTTTTCGATCCAGGAGCTTCTCATTCATTCATGTCGGAGAGTTATGCACTTCGTCATGAATTTCCTTTTGAAGAAATGTTTTCTCCAATGATCATTCAAACTCCTGGTTCAAAGTGGCAAACTAATAGAGTAAGCCATGGTAATCAAATTGCAATTGAGGGTTTAGTATTCCTTGCTTCTCTTATAGCCCTCAAGTCTTCGGACATTGATGTCATCCTAGGAATGGATTGGTTATCAAGGCAGAATGCTTTCCTTGATTGTAAAGCCAAATCAGTCAAACTCACCCATCCTTCAGGCCAGACCATTGACTACACATCACCCAGCTCTAGAATCCAGATGCATACTTTGAATGTGCTTCCACTTCCAGACCTTGAAGATATTCCGGTGGTTCGTGACTTCCCGGATGTCTTTCCTGAAGAGCTGCCGGGGATGCCACCCGACAGGTGTGTAGAATTCATAGTGGATCTTATACCAGGCACAGCCCCAATCTCGAGACGTCCATATAGAATGGCCCCACATGAGTTAGCTGAGCTAAAAACCCAACTTGATGCTTCGTTGGCAAAAGGCTTCATCCGCCCTAGCTCATCGCCATGGGGTTGCCCCGTTCTGTTCGTAACGAAGAAAGATGGAACAGAAAGGATGTGCGTAGACTATCGCCCGCTAAATCTAGCGATGATGAAGAACAAGTACCCACTGCCCAGGATCAATGATCTTTATGATCAACTTGCTGGATCCTCTGTCTTCTCCAAGATGGATTTGAGATTAGGCTATCATCAAATCAAAATCCGAAATGAGGACATTCCCAAAACGGCTTTCACTACTCGTTATGGTCTTTACGAGTATACCGTCATGTCCTCTGGTTTAACCAATGCCCCGGCCACATAATCGCGCTTAATGAATTCGATCTTCATGGAGTACCTAGATAAATTTGTTGTGGTTTATCTTGATGACATTCTCATCTACTCGAAGAACGAAGAAGAGCACGCAGAACATCTTAGGTTGGTATTGATGAAACTTAGAGAGCACCGCCTTTATGCCAAGTTCTCCAAGTGTGAATTTTGGCTACCAGAAGTGACCTACTTAGGCCACGTAATTTCTGCGAAAGGTGTTGCAGTCAATCCCGAGAGAGTTCAGGCCGTCCTTGACTGGACTCCACCTGAATCGGTTAACCAAGTTAGGAGTTTTCTTGGCTTAGCAAGCTATTGCCGCCGCTTTGTCGAGAACTTTTCTAAAGTTGCAAAGCCTCTTACTGAACTCCTCAAGAAAGATAAGAAATTCCAATGGACTTCCAAGTGCGAGGAAAGCTTTCAAGAGCTAAAAAGAAGATTGACTTCTGCACCCGTACTTGCACCTCCAGACACCAAAAGGGATTTCGAGATCTATTGTGATGCTTCACGGCAAGGGTTAGGATGCATACTTATGCAAGATCGACATTTGGTAGCTTATGCTTCACGCCAGTTGCGGCCACATGAAGAGAACTATCCTACCCATGATCTTGAACTCGCTTCCGTAGTTCATGCCCTGAAGACTTGGCGACATTACCTCCTTGGTAATCGTTGTGAGATCTATTCCGACCACCAAAGCCTCAAATACATATTCACCCAGCCAGATCTTAATCTCAGGAAAAGACGCTGGATTGAGTTGATAAAAGATTATGACTTAGGAATTTCTTACACCCCAGGCAAAGCCAACGTCATGGCTGATGCACTAAGTCGTAAGTCGTATTGTAACAACCTCATGTTACAACAGTATCAACCACTTCTTCATGAGGAATTTCGAAAGCTCAATCTCGAGATTGTTCCTCGTGGATCTCTTTTCAACTTGGTGGCGAAACCAACCCTTGAGGATCAAATCAGAGTTGCCCAAAGACGTGCACGAGGTGTTCGCCGGATCAAGGAGAACATTGCTAGCGGAGTTGCTAAATGTTTCTCCACAGATAGTAAAGGAACGGTATTCTTTGAAAATCATTTGGTAGTACCTAAGAATAAGGATCTATGGCAACTCATCCTCAAAGAAGCCCATGACACACCCCTCTCGATTCATCCCGGTAGCACAAAAATGTACCGAGATCTACGCCAGAGATTTTGGTGGACCCGGATGAAGAGAGACATTGCTCGATTTGTTGCTGAATGTGATGTTTGTCGTCGCATTAAGGCAGAACACCAAAGACCTGCTGGCACACTTCAACCTTTGCCTATTCCAGAGTGGAAATGGGACAAAGTCGGTATGGACTTCATCACCGGCTTTCCAAAAACCCAGAAAGGAAATGATGCCATCTTCGTGGTCATTGATAGACTTTCCAAAGTTGCTCACTTCCTTCCCGTTCGCAAGTCTATAACTGCTAGCCAGTTGGCGGACTTGTACGTCTCTAGAATTGTGTCTCTTCACGGTGTTCCTTTGGTGATCAATTCTGATCGTGGTAGCCTTTTCACCTCTAGATTCTGGAGAAGCTTTCAGAGTGCTATGGGAACTCATCTATCCTTTAGTACAGCTTTCCACCCTCAGTCTAGCGGTCAAGTCGAAAGGATTAACCAAGTTCTTGAAGACATGCTCAGAGCTTGTGTTATCTCATTCGGAAAGAATTGGGAGAAGTCTCTTCCTTTCGCCGAATTTTCTTATAACAACAGTTTTCAATCTAGTCTGAACATGGCTCCTTTTGAACTCCTCTACGGACGACGATGTCGAACAGCCCTTAACTGGTCAGAAACCGGTGAAAGACAACTCTTTGGACCAGATATGATCAAGGAAGCAGAAGAGCAAGTTCGCATTGTTCGTGATCGTTTGAAAGCCGCTCAGTCTCGTCAAAAGAGCTACTATGATCGTCATCATAGAGAGGAGAGCTACAATATTGATGAGAAGGCTTACCTCCGGGTTACTCCTCTGAAGGGAACCCAACGATTCGGTATCAAAGGCAAATTGGCCCCACGTTACATCGGACCTTTCCGCATTCTTGATAAACGTGGAGAAGTTGCCTACCAACTTAAACTACCCCCTCACCTTTACCGAGTACATGATGTATTCCATGTGTCACAACTCAGGCGTTGCTTCAAGGACCCCATCCGCGAAGTCGACCATGAAACGCTTGATCTACAAGATGACCTTTCTTATCGAGAGTACCCTGTTCGTATTCTTGATTCAGCAGAGCGTGTCACTCGTCGTCTGAAGATCAAGTTCCTCAAGGTGCAATGGTCACATCACTCCGAGAAAGAAGCAACCTAGGAAAGAGAAGACCGCCTCCGTGCCGAGTACCCCACCTTCCTCCCGACGACTTCTGAATCTCGGGACGAGATTCTTTTGAGTGGGGGCGAGTTGTCAGAACCCCAACTAGGGTAAGTGCTAGGTTAGTTGTGCCCTTTTGCATCATGCAAAAATTTCAAAAGAAATTCAAAAATGGGGAACAGAAAAGCCCTGAGGAATTAAATAAATGGCCAGATAAAAATCTTTTTCCAAAAATCATTTGAATATTTGGAAAATTCCTATAAATGATGCTGATCATTTTAAAAGTGGTTTGGGGATTTTTCCCATGCCCATGGAATATTCAAAAATTCAAAAGTTGCTTTGGAAATTAAATTAAACTCCAATTTGAATTTAAATTCAAATTGTTTGAATTTCAAAAATCACCAAAACTTATGAGTGGCTAGCTATATATGTTATAAGCCCACATAAAAGTTTTCATGATTTTTAAAAATGCTCTGTTATTTTATTTTGGGGCAAAACAAACAACAGAAAAGAAAAACAGAAACAAAAATACAGAGAAAAAGAAAAACGGAAAGCAGCCCAACCCCTGCTGGCCTCGGGCCCAACTAGCTGCACCCCGGCCCAAGCCCACGAGGGGCTTGTCGTCTACCCCAAGCAGCTCGCTGTCGAGCATGCCGGGGGCGACGACCGCCACCTCGACGGCGAGAGCCGTCTAGGCCTTTCCGGGCTCCCTCTCCTCGCCACGACAGCGCCCTCGGCCTCCTCCCTCACTTCCCCCTCTCTCTGGACCTCCTCCCCCTCTCCTCCTCGCCGTTCCAGCGCCGCCCGAAGCCCAGCCGGAGCACGCCGCCGTGCAGCGCGTGTCCATCGAGCACTTCCCGGCGAATCTTGCTGTCCAGAAGGTCCACCGCATGCGACTTCTTCAAGCCGCGCAACGAATCGAGGCTAGGAACCCTTGGAAGAGCCGCCAGCTTCGAGTTCCTCCCCACGGCCGCTGTGCGCCATTGCCGGAATTCGCTTTCACCTCGCATTCCCCGGCTTCCTCGAGCCCGTCTCTGCAACCAGGGTGAGCATGCGCTCATTTCCCCTCTTTTTCCCGCTCGAATCCGTGCCCGAGTCGCGTTTCACCTTGGTCCAGTCCACGGCCGCCGCAAGAGGTCGCCGCCGACGAGCTTCCGGGCCTCCCCTTGAACCCCCGATGGCGTAGCTCGATGCGGACGAGCACGGGCATCACTCCGGTGCTTTCCGCGTGCCCAGCCGTGCCCGAAACCGCCGTCCGCAGCGGGCGCCGCCGTGCGGTTTGGTCACCGGCGGCTAACCGCCGGCGGACCCGTTTAACTTAGGGGCTAATCCCCTGTTAGTGACCCTTGGGTCACTGACTGGTGGGCCAGCCCCCCCCCCCTTAACCCCTCTGTCAAGCTAACTAAACCGGGTTTAACCCCTCTGTGACTGACCAGCCGACCCCACATGTCAGGCCCCCTGGTGACATCGGCACTGCGTCATGCTGACGCAATAAAGAATTTCCAGAGAATTAAATTAATCCAGAAAATTACACAAAATTGTTAAACTTTGGAAATTCATAGAAAATTCATATGAACTCCAAATTGGACAAATAATATATGAAAAATGATCAGCATAAAATTCTCTATCCAAATATGCAACTTTCAACCATGTTCGAGTTGATTTTAAAATGGGACCAGTAGCTTTTGCTATTTGGTTTAAATGGAATTAATTCAAATTTAATTCAAATCCAATTCAAATTTTAACCATTGCAATGCAAACATGATCACTTGTACTTCAGAAGCTTATCCCACACATGATGAGATGGTATACAATGATCAAACATTAGCAAATGCAAGATGACCTAATTTGAATAATATTTGGAGTTGAATTTGAATTAACTTTTCAAATCAACTTCAATTAACATGTGGCAAATTGAACCTAGATCAAACCAATACCTTTCACATCATGTGACAACATAAACATGTGCTTGTGCATTCTATTACATTGTTGTCCCCCTTTGTTGATGTTTGTGCCGGTAACAGCTTTTCCGGGACGGTGATCACCGCCGAAGAAGAAGACCACCGTTAAGACCCGTGTATCGTCAACAAGGCAAGCAAACCCCATTGATCATGTCTATAAAATCCCAATTCCCTCTCAGTCTCGCTTATGCATGTTTAGGAGATCATCTTGTATCGATTCTACCGCATAGTTGAACCCATATCCGATGCATGACCTATCATCTTGTCACAGTAGTAAGCAAACCAAAATCCTAGCTGACATATGAGTTGATTGATATCATGAAGCCCCTGCAACTGTTATAGCTTATTGCATGCTTAGTGTTACATGAGGTTGCTTTTGATGTGAGTCGGGATGATGGTGAACATGGTGTTGATGAAAGTGAAACTGTGTCGGTGAATCCACCCTAATACAAGGTGAACGATGAGAGGCTGTGTAGGAGTACACAGTGGGTTGTCTCGTTGAACACTGCCTTAGGCATCGAGTTCTTGTATGGTAATCCAAGACAAAGAGTACAACCACACATTGGGCTCACTGACCCCTCTCGGCCTAGTACCTTGATCCGTGTCGACGTCCAGGAGTCACATTAGTTCGGGCTTTCCATTTGGCATCTGCATAGAAAAAGAATGAAGGAATGGTTGCATCATCCTAGATATGTGGTTGCACCTGTGAGGCAGGAAAACCATCTGCTAAAGGTGGCGTGTCGGTCACCTACATTGTCTGAGTCCGTTTCGTTGATCCGGCCGGACTCTCGAGCGGTAGCAACTCAGGTAGTCGACTCCTGGAATAGACCGGTTGTCAGCGAAGTGTCGTGGTGAACATCCTTGCTGTCACCTCTTGAACGGTGGCGAGCAAAAGGCGGTAACTGATGGTCATGTGTGTGTAGTTTACACCCTTGCAAGGTTAACAAAACTATTCGAATAGCCGCGTCCTTGGTTAAGGACTACTTGGAATCTGTACCTGATTATTAGACAACTTGAATGGATACTTATAAAATCCGCAAGATAAGCGTGAGTGCTATGGTGTGCTTCCTCGTGGGGAAGTCGAGAAAGTAACCATAGTGGTGTATTGGTTGGAGATGTAGTGGACTCGTGTACGCTTCTTACCTCAAGTCTGGTATTCGTAGTCAGGATTAGCCAAGTCAAAGCTGGCACTTCTGCATGTTGAAACCCCACCTCCCTTTACCTTGATACTTGTGCATGAGTAGTTTAGATCTGATGTAAGTCTTGCTGAGTACGACTTTGTACTCACGTTTGCTTATTCTATGTTCTAGATAAGAAACCGGACCCCGATGGAGTCACCTTCGTGAAGCTCGACGTTGACTAAGTTAGCATAGTCCCAGACAGCAGTCTGGTCCCTCGTGGAAGGGCATGTTTGTTTACAAGGCTTCTCTAAGCCATTTGTTAAACTTGTCTGTACTCAGACCTAATTTTCTTCCGTTGTATGATGTAATGTTGATCACAGACATGTGATCTTTGTATGCTCTATGTGTATATCAATAAAGAATACTTTGTAGAGTTATGTGATGATACCTGCTGTTCATACTAGGCATGTGTGTTGCGTGTATGTTTATAACATGCATGTCTTAGTATGGGTTTTCGAGACCTTAGTTGTGATCTGGCTGGCGGTCCTTTATACACCAAGTGGCCCTTAGATGTGCGCAGCTTGGGAATCGCGATGCGATTGTTCGTGACTCTGTCACGTGCACACTTTGTTGTATGATCGAGCCCGCCCTAGACCCCGACTAAGTGATCGGGCTGGAGTAAGTATATGTAAGAGTTAGGATTCAATCGACAACATGGTTGAGGCGACTTGTGTATGAGTATGGGATTCACCACCCATAAGCATTTAGACTTGTGAGCGGACGTTGAGGACCCATCTCATTTGATCATCCGGCCTGAAAGGGATGCCCCTCACGTTCGATGCTTACCGAGAACGTTCTGTGCTTGGCCTTGTCTGCTTAGACAAGTGGGTACGGTTCTCGGCTCTCCATGTGATTGTATCGTGACTGGAATTACATACGCTAACCCCGGGTCCCGACAACAAGAGAGCAAAACTAGGTACTTGTCCAAACAAACGAATGAACACGAGCACCAACCGGCGGCGTAGAATGATCTGAAGCATACGGAAGGACAAGGCGCATTTCCGAAATACTCGAGCACTTGGTCACATGTTGGATGCGAGTCAGCAAAGCATCAGGTTCAAGCTCTTGAGGCGAGCATCTCGTCGAGTCACCGAGTCCCTCGTACTGCCACATAGGACGAGTTCGATGCTGCAACGGTTGAACTCGCCTCCCCACAAGAAGAGATGAGCTGACCACCAGTCAAGTTATCCTTCAACACAGCAATCCTCTCCAAAAACGGAGTCAGCTCGGAAGACTCCACCTCGGTCAAGGAATGAGACCACGAAGGCTGTCTGACCACCCGCGTTCCCGGATTGAAAGAAGCAAGACCAAATTGTTGACCAACAACGCAGCGATCCTTCAGATAAAACCAGCCTTTTCTCCAAGTCAAAATACGAATGTTTATCCCCAATGGAGATACCAACCTGACCCACGGCGTACTCAGAGTTCGTACTTTTTATACTAAAAAGGCGCCTCGAAATTCCCCAATGGGGGTAAATCCCCAGGAAGGCCTCACAAAGAGTGATGAAACACGCAATGTGCAAAATTCCGTTGGGAGTCAGGTCATGCAACTGGAGCTGATAGGAATACAGCAAGCCGCGAACGAAAGGATGCAGCGGAAGAGCAAACCCGCGGTGGAAGAAAGCCTGGAAGCATACCCGCTCGTCTGCCGCCGGCGCTGGAATCGACTCATCACCAGGGAGACGCACATCACCCTCCACCACCACGCCATCAGCAACCAGCGCATCCAGATCTCCGGCCCCGAACGTGGACCGCTCCCACTTGCTGGACATCTTGGCCGCCTCTACAGCACTACATGGGCGCTTGTTCATAGATCCTGCAGCAGCCCGCAGAGGAGAAAATATGAAGGCTCAAGAACAAGAAGGAAACAGAGAAAGAGAAGGAAGGCAATGGCTGGGTAAAAACTACAATTTACCCAGCCGCAAGGTATTTAACTGAAGAGCCTAGCAAGAAGGGCCACCGTCCAACCTTATTGCCCAGCACACGTGGCACGATCCCATAAACAGACGAAAAGTATGGAAAATCCAACCAGCGCAGTAACAACACCGCCCACTACGCGCGCAAAAAGAGGACCATGATCGCGCAACGCGAAAATTTCGGCGGGACAACACCTAGTCATTTCCTTCGGCAGGCTACAGTGGTCAAAAACACCAGAAGGCCACATCAACGTCATATCACAGCAAGACGTACTGAGTACACCATCAAGGCTAAGAGATTCTATCTTTCAAATCTTTTTCCTGATGAAGAAAAACATCTTACTCCCATCGGGAGAGCACATCATGAGAGTCCCAGGTGCTCCCTCACCTAAGGGTCAGCAACGTGCTCGAGTGATCACTCGCACTCATGAGAGTTTCGGGTGCTCCCTCAACCCGGCGCAAGACAAACATTCACTCGCCAAGATCATACGACGCTAGATTCTCAGGTGCTCCCTCACCTCAAAAGCCGAAACAGCATTCGAGTGACTACTCGCGAAGAACTCTCCGTCTGAGCACTCGAAACAAGCTCTGCAGGTGAATGAGTGAACAACTCGCTTGATGTTTTGTTCCAAGCGGGTGTAATGCTATAAGGCTCCGCGCCTCAAAAACACACATTCCTGGAACACGATACACTGTGCCCAGATGCCACGCAAGATTAGCGTGTAGGTAAGACCCCGCTGCGAAGTTCGGCCGGGCTAGGACTTGCCGAAGAGTGATTTCACTCCCAACCTTTTCCATGAGCTGCGCATGATAGAAAAATCCGGGCGGATGCGCCTTAGGGTATGCACATTACTGGCGTCAAATGAACACCGTAAGACCTGAAGCGGCAAGACTTTTGCTCGACACCAGTGTTCCAAGCTCACGTCGAGGGACGTGGGTTTGATTGGGCTACTGCAGTATTTTCCCTAGTGCAATTCACCAAGGCTCGACCAGTCGACTCCTTGGGCCCTTTCAGCTTAGCATCCCTCGAAACAGGTTTTTTCATGGCCACCAGACTGCCAGCGACCCGCGGTTGTACCGCACATACAAATAACTGACAAATGGATGTACTCGAGTCCCTGCGCGACTCTTCGAGTCCCCCAGGCACTCGGGGGCTACTGACGATGGGGTGACCCCATGACTCCTACGGATGAGCCTACCTGGTGTCCCTGAAGACAGAAGGCCCATGAAGATACAACCTCGGCCCACTAATTGGCATCGGCGTACGAGTCTGTGACTCACAAGGAAGGTGCGAAGACCTGCCGTACGGAGCAAGCTAGGGTTAGGAAAGCTTACCTGTAAACATAGATGAACTCCCTGAGACCTAGCCCAGTATATAAGGGCTAGGAGGGGCGACGCAAAAGCCAACGAATAGCATCTGTAACCCTAGCCTTGAGCGCTCCAGCCTTGGCATCCACTGTAATCGCATCTCCCCCATCAATAATATCGAGCAGGAGCGTGCCTTCCTGTTTGCCGACGAGCTATCGTCCAACCTGTGCCTCTCATGACTAACCCAGGGTCCCTGACCATGGGATTTGCCGGGGTTGATCCCCGTCATTGTCAATCTCTCTGGTCTTGTTTTTTACAAAGGGTCAAACACACTAGGGATAATGATAATGATAGCAACTGAAAGTAAATGCGAGAAAATAAATGAGCTTCTAAACAGTGATGAGAATATGGACCGGGGTCCCGTGATGTTCACTAGTGATGTCTCTCTCCCAAAAGACGATAAAACTGCTATGCAGGTAAACAAATTACAGATGGGAAATTGACGGGTATGCTAAAAGACGATAAACGCACCGCAATGCTAACTATGCTAAAAAAGAAAGGAAGAGGCTCATAAGCATGGGCAGTACGCCAAAATAACTAGACCTAAATCCATCTTCATCTACTACTAATCATCCACCTTGAGCTATCTATCCAGAACATCTCGCGGGTATTAAGTTGCGAGCCCCACCCAAAGTGTAAACCCTAAGCAACAGACAACTGCACTAAAAAGAACTTTGCGTAAAGTAAACAATCCTTGCAACCGCGGTTACAAGCACCGTTGTTTCCCCCTTGTGGCCACAACACATCCCCTAGACTCATGTTTCTGTCACTCAAGCATGTCATCAGGGGGCATGTACCCACAATCGAACATAACGTTCCCTCTTGGAGTTACTACCTACCACTTGGCCAAAGCAATAAACAGCAACGGAGAACATGCAAGAATTACATAGGAACGAAAATATAAGAGATCAAAACCAAATACATTACTCTATCACGATCTGAACATAATCTCATAATCCACCAGATCCCATCAAACTCAGCATAGAAACAACAGAAGAATTACATAAGTGCCTCGATCATGTAGGGAAGCTCACGAGGTCGTCCAAGGTATACTACTCACGGCACAACCGGGAAGCGTCCATGGTGGAGGGGAAGCTCCCGGAGGTCGATCCTCCCTCCGGCAGGGTGCCGGGAAGGGTCATGACGGTGCTTCTGATCTTGGAAGCACAACGGCGGAACATAGGGGAATTTGCGAAATAGGGTTCTGTCTTCGGAAGTTTACCGTGACGGAGAATAAATAGGCGAAGGGGGTCAGCCAAGGGGGCCACCAGGGGCCCAGGCACCCCCCCCCTGGCGCGGCCAGGCCCCTGGCCGCGGCAGGTGGCCGCCTGAGTGCCTGGTGGTGGCCCCCTGGCCCTCCTTCGGGCTTCGGGAGTCTTCTGACACGCTGATTTTTTATCTGATTTTTCCCGGATTTTTGGAGCACTTTTTATATGGGGGAAAACTAAAATAGAAAAACAGCAGAAAACAGGAACTGGCACTGGGGTGCACTGAGTTAGTAGGTTAGTCCAAATATGATCAAAAGTATATGAAAGTATATCTAGATCATAGAAATATCACACAAAACATGCATGGAGCGAGCAGAAATTATCGATACGTTTGAGACGTATGAACATACCAAAGCTTAATTCCTGCTCGTCCTCGAGTAGGTAAATGATAACAGGCATAATTTGTGTGGTGACATGCTTGCAACCATATAAGAACTTAGAAAATTAAAGCAATCAAGGTATGTAATTCAATTCAAGTCATAACATGCAAGAGTCTATATTAGCATTGAAACAAGCAACGAAAGAACATTAGGTGCAAGAGCTCTCGCTGTCCGTGACTTGAATGTCTCCAAATGGTGTTTGCGGGCAAGAAAGGGGATAGGGAATAGGAGAAGAAAAAGTATTTTTTGTGTTGAGAACTCAATCTACTAAAGTTTGACACTTGGTATTCTTTGGAATCTTATCTTGACTCATCCCCAGACCACTAGCCAGGTACAAGTCAATTTGATCCACTCCTTTTCGATATTTTGAGCACTGATGCAATGGATGAGCGTAAGCACGAGAGTTGACACTTAGGATGGCAAAGAGAGAATATGGTGGAGGAGGAAGAAAAAAAGGATGAGAAAGGCTCACATCAATGAGGACAATCATAGGCGAGAAGGCCAAATGATAGATATGATGTGAGGAGTAGGGATTGCCATGCAATGGATGCACATATGAGCTGAAAAGCTCTCCAATGGAACTAGTGGGGGTGCATCTAACTGGCTCGCTCATGAAGACCTAGAGCTCTTTTGAGGAGGCTCATCCTTGGAATATGCAAGCCAAGCTCTATAGTGTGAAGGTCCTCACATAGCTATATGCATGATCATCTCTATGGAGTACAAGGATAAGAGGGAGTACTAGTGTGGATCTTTCAAAAGGATAGTAGTGTTGCCCCTTTCTCTCTTTTTATATATTTTCTCTTTTTTTCTATTTTTTGTATTTTTTGGTGGCCTCAATGGCTCTTTCTATTTAACTCTCATTTGTCCTCTTTGGAATCTTTTATGTTGTCCACTTTGGGATCTTTTCCTCACTTAAGGGAAACACTCTAATTTACAAGAGGGTATAGAAGATCTTTCACACTTTACAAAAGATGTAGCTATCATGATGTATGCAATGTATGCCGCTGCCAGTGTAGCAGGAACATGTATGACATGAAGATAAAGTCATGAAGAGGTGGATGTTGCATGGCAATATATCTCAGAAAAGCTATGGAAATGCCTTGATAGGTAGGTATGGTGGCTGTTTTGAGGAAAGATATAAAGAGGTTTATGATGACAGAGCGTATCATGCCAAGGGTTTGGATGTAACGGCGAAGGTGGACGCCAACTCTCAGAGTGAGAAGGAGGCAATGCACGGAACATGAGAAGCTAGCAAATATGAGGAGGTGGAATTGTCAACTTTCAATACTTACATTAGTCCGAAGAACTCATGCACTTATTATCGGTAACTCTCAATCTAATGAGGAGGTTCACAAAGAGACAAGTACCCCGAGGAGGAGTGTATGGGGGCTTGGTTATCCTTGCGCATCCTCGACTCATGGTACGTGTGTACTCTAATATCCGACCCCTCAGAAGAGTAGTGATCCATCTAGTAGCTAGAGTTCTCAACTAGTTTTGTAGGTTTTTGAAAATAAACACGGATTTCCCCCAAATACAACACTATCACTAATAGGCTAGATCTCTTGACACCAAAAGCTCAAACATTACTCACATCAATACCTCAAAACTATTGCAAGTTACTACTAAAATTAAATAGCAACCTCAATTTCCTACTTTCAAGACAAGACATAACTCAGTGCAACAACCAACTCTCTTAACAAGATAAACATGAAAAATAAAGAGAGTTCCAGCAATAAACTAAACAAAAGCCAAGGCTCTTGCTAAAGACAAACTAAAACTAAAACTAAACATGGCAGTAACTATGAAAAGATAAAGAACACATGATACGTCCCAAACGTATCTATAATTTCTTCTTGCTCCATGCATGTTTTGTGTGACTTTGCCATGTTTTGCTTGAACTTTCATACACTTTTGAACCTATTTTGACTAACCTATTAACTCAGTGCACCCAGTTGCCAGTTTCTGTTTTCTGTTGTTTTTGTACTTCAGGTTTTCCGGCCATTAAAAGTGCTCCAAAAATTCCTGGAAAAATATATAAAAAATCAGCGCAACAGAAGCTTCCAGAAACACCAAAGGAGCGGAGGAGGGCCACCACCAGGAGGCCAGGAGGGCCCCTGGCGCGGCCCCACCCTAGGCCGCGCCAGGAAGCCTCCTGGCTGCCTGGTGGGTCCCCTCGACGCCCCCCCCCCCTTCGCCTATATTTACCCCTCGGGGTGGAAACCCCTAAGACGAACTCCTTTTTCGCGATCTCGCCTCTGTTCCGCCGCCGCCGCCGTTTCTAGATCGGGGCTTCCTGGAGAAGCTGCTCCGGCACCCTGCCGGGAGAAGCTACCCCCTCCGGGAAACCCTCCATAGCCATCGACGCCTCCCGTATGTACCGTGAGTAGTTTCCCTTGGACCATGGGTCCGTGACCAGTAGCTATGTGATCTATCTCTCCCCCTTTCGTGCTTCCACTTTCGAGTCCTCGTGAGCTGCCTCACATGATCGAGGAATCTATGTAATTTCTGCTGTTGCTATGCTGAGTTTGTTGGGATCTGATGGATTATGAGACTATGTTCAGATTGTGATGAGTAATATATTTGGCTCTTCTCTTTTATATTTTGTTCTTGAGTAAATTCTTGCATGTTCTCCGTTGCAGTATTTGCTTTGGCCAAGTATTTTATTTGCAACTCCAAGAGAGAGCGTTATGCTCGATTGTGGGTTCAGCCCCCTGATGTCTAGCTTGAGTGACAGAAACAGGAGACTAGGGGATGTGTTGTTGCCACCAGGGATAAAACAACGGTGCTTGTACCTGCGGGTGCAAGGATTGTTTAGTTTACGCATAGTTCTTTTAATGAAGTTGTCTGTTGCTTTGAGTTTACACTTTGGGTGGGATTCGCAACTTAATACCAGCGAGATGTTCTGGATAGATATCTCAAGGTGGATGATTCGTAGCAGATGCAGATGGATTTAGGTCTACTTACCTTGGCGTACTTCCCATTGCTTTTGAGCCCTTCCTTTCTTTGCAGCATAGTTAGCATTGCGGTGCCTTCATAATCCTATCAATTGCCCAACTATGATTTGTTTACCTCGCTAGCACTTTTATCGTCTTTTGGGAGAGAGACATCACTAGTGAAAATCATGGGACCCTGGTCCATCTTCATATCACTGTTTACACCCTCAATTTACTTTTAGTCTTTACTTTCAGTTGCCACTATCATTATCTCTTGCATTGATCCTTTGTAAACGGCAAGGCCGGAGGAATTGACAACTCCTTTGTACTCGTTGGGAGCAAAGTTATTTGTATCTGTGTGCAGGTCCAGGTGAAGTAGCAACCTCGGCGCCATTGTTCACTTTACCACCTTCTTGTATCCTTTGGAGTCCTACGGGAGACAAACCTTGGTATATTTGCCAAGGGAAAACTTGCCGCTGCACTATATCCAACCCTGCACTTGGGGTAATCAACGAGGGCTTGAAGAGTATAACACTCTCTTGCCATCAGCAAGTTTTCTGGCGCCGTTGCCGGGGACTCCAGTCTACAAGATAGGGGAGTTGCACACTATCTTTTATCTTTGCTTTTTAGTCTTGTTAGTTTACCTTTCAGTTTTTACTTTTGTGTCCTTAATCAAAAATACCAAAAATACCTGTTACCCTTGTTGTGTGGTTAAGTATGTTAGGAGTTGGTACTATGAGGGAATCCGAAGTCTTGGATTTCCATCAAAGGAACGGGGAGAATATGAAGAATGCATGGGACAGAATTTCTAAAGCACATAAGGCAAATATGCCTTGGTTACCTATAAGAATTGTGCTTAGAAATTTTTACTTTGGCCTTTTTAAGTGGTGTAAGCACTCTCTTGATCTTATAGCTGAAGGAGACTTTTTAGAGTGTGATGAAGCTAGAGCTCTTGAAATTATACATGGTTTATCTGGTTATTTTGTTTATGATGGTCTTAACACTGTTGTAGACAGAATTGCTACTATTGAGAAGAGACTTGATACTCTAGACTTAAAAGAAGTAGAGAAGTTAAATCCCCCTAGAGAGGAGATTTTGGAAATATAAAATGACTGGGAGCCTTTTGTTAGGGTTGTTATCTCTAATCAAAACTTCCTTGCCTTTTGTGACATTGGATCTACAGTTTCTATAATGCCAAGCTTTATTTATGATTCTTTGTACCTTGCAAGCATGGAAAATTTTCCATCTTTCCATGAACATTCTAATGGTGATATTTCTGAAATCCAGGGAAGATTAAAAGATGTCCAGGTCATGTTTCTTAAAAGGAGTGTAGAGATTGACTTTGCCATCATGAAGGCCAACAAAGGAAATATAGTGCTCGGAAGGGACTTCCTCTGAGCCATGAAAGGCTTCATTGATATAGGTAAAGGACAAATACGTTTGCGAGGTAAGGCAAAAGGTACGTACATCTTCCCTCGGAAGAACAAGGATGAGCTTATTGAAAACCCTTTTGAAATCCTTGGTGAACCTTCCGATGATTTTGGAGAACCTTGATCTTCTGCTTTAAGCCTAGCTAATGGCTCTAAAGAAGCGCTTTCGGGAGGCAGCCCGCAACGAATTTAGGTTTTTCTTTTTGCTTTTGTTCTGTTCTTAGTGGTCTTGATGATTGTTACTACTGTAGCAACAACATTGTATCTTTACTTTTCAAGCTTTGTGCCAAGTTTAGCCTTATACGGCAAGGGAAGTAAAAGTTGTGACATGCTGTCCAGAAAACAGATTCTGTCTTCGTGACTAGAAAAATCAGAGAAAAATCACAGTTCATCTTTTTGAGCTGAAATTTTTACACAGCATGCTCTATACAATTACGAAACTTCCGTATGTTCTGATTTTTTTTATTTGAATTGCAGAAGTACCCCTAAAAAATTCGTTTCTATCAGCTGTTCTGTTTTTCACAAATTCTGCCACGTTTTGTCTCCCTTCACTTTTGCAAACCTTAAGCTTGCTTTTTCTTTATTAAAAACCTTTTGGAAATCTTGGGAAACAGTAGCTCTTCCTGGAAATCTTTATTTGCAGTAGAGGAAAATTATTTTATTAGGGTACTAACCTCTCTAATCAGCCTACAATGAGTTATGTATGAAGGGAGTTTTCAAGTGCGCGATGGAGGATGATGAAAGAAGATTCAGGAGGGTCAAACGCTCAAGCTTGGGGATGCCCATGTGCACCCCAATAAATATTCAAGGAGACTCAAGCGTCTAAGCTTGGGGATGCCCCCGTGCATCCCCTTCTTCATCAACAATTATCAGTTCGTCTCTCGTTGCACTATATTTTTATCACTTCATGCATTATGTGCTTTTCTTGGAGCGTCTCGCTCTTAGGTTTTGTTTTTAGTTTTCTTTTGCTTTGTTTTCTGTAGTAACAAGTTAGAACCCAACTTACTCCTTTGTGTGGGAGAGATTCACGCTCCTCTTGAACTAGAACTCCTCATAGGATTTGCATGCTTATTCTTTTAGCTGTGAGCTGTTCTTTTTCTTTTCTTAGCTGTTGTTCTGTTTAGTTGTAGTGCTTTAGTTTTTCTAGAGCTTTTTCTTTTTGTATTAGGTTGAACTTTCTATAGGTTGCATGTTTTATCTTGTTAGAGAGTTTGCCTGTTGCACTGAGTTCTGTGTCTTGACTCAAAGTAGGTAGTTAAAGTTGTTGTTCTCTTTGTAGAAGTAACTTGCAATAGTTTTGAGGTATTGATTAGAGTAATGTTTGAACTTATGGTGTCAAGAGCTCTTGCCTATTAGTGATAGATGTCGTATTTCGGGCAATCCGCGTGTTTTTCGAAAACCAAAAACCCCTATCCCTTGTACTCCATAGAGATCATCATCATGCATATAGCTATGTGGGGACCCTTCACACTATAGAACTTGGCTTTTATATTCCAATGATGAGCCTCCTCAAACGAGCTCTAGGTCTTCTTGAGCAAGCAAGTTAGATGCACCCCCACTAGTTCCCTTGGAGAGATTTTAGCTCATATGTGCATCCGTTGCATGGCAATCCCTACTCCTCACATCATATCTATCATTTGGCCTTCTCTCGCATATGATTGTCCTCATTGATGTGAGCCTTTCACACCTTTTTATCTTCCTCCTCCACCTTCTTTCTGTTTCGCCTTTTAGGTGTTAACTTTCTTGCTCACGCTCATCCATTGCATGAGTGCTCAAAATATCGAAAGTGAGTGGATCAGTTTCACTTGTACCTGGCTTGTGGTCTGGGGACGAGTACAGATAAGAATCCAAAGGAGACCAAGTGTGAAACTTTAGTAGATAGTTGTTCTCAACAACCTTATTTTTTCTCTCGTATTTCCCTATCCCTTGCTTGCACGCAAACACCATCTGGAGACATTCGAGTCACGGACAGTGAGAGCTCTTGCATCTTTTGTTCTTTTGCTGCTTTTGTCAATGCTAATATAGACTCTTGCTTGTTAAGACTTGAATTGAATTGCATGCTTTGATTGCTTTACTTAAAAGTCCTTTTATGGTTGTGTGGCATGTCACCACAGAAATTATGCTTGTTATCATTTACCTACTCGAGGACGAGCAGGAATTAAGCTTGGGGATGTTGATACGTCCCAAACGTATCTATAATTTCTGCTTGCTCCATGCATGTTTTGTGTGATTTTTCCATGTTTTGCTTGAACTTTCATACACTTTTGAACTTATTTGGACTAACCTATTAACTCAGTGCACCCAGTTGCCAGTTTCTGTTTTCTGCAGTTTTTGTATTTCAGGTTTTCCGGCCATTAAAAGTGCTCCAAAAAATCCAGGAAAGTATATAAAAAATCAGCGCAACATAAGCTTCCGGAAACACCAGAGGAGCGGTGGAGGGCCACCACCAGGAGGCCAGGAGGGCCCCTGGCGCGGCCCCACCCTAGGCCGCGCGAGGAGGCCTCCTGGCTGCCTGGTGGGTCCCCTCGACGCCCCCCTTCGCCTATATTTACCCCTCAGGGTGGAAACCCCTAAGACGGACTCCTTTTTCGCGATCTCGCCTCTGTTCCGCCGCCGCCGCCGTTTCTAGATCGGGGCTGCCTGGAGAAGCTGCTCCGGCACCCTGCCGGGAGACCCTCCATAGCCATGGATGCCTTCCGTATGTACCGTGAGTAGTTTACCTTGGACCATGGGTCCGTGACCAGTAGCTATGTGATCTATCTCTCCCCCTTTTGTGCTTCCACTTTCGAGTCCTCGTGAGCTGCCTCACATGATCGAGGCATCTATGTAATTTCTGCTGTTGCTATGCTGAGTTTGTTGGGATCTGATGGATTATGAGACTATGTTCAGATTGTGATGAGTAATATATTTGGTTCTTCTCTTTTATATTTTGTTCTTGAGTAAATTCTTGCATGTTCTCCGTTGCGGTATTTGCTTTGGCCAAGTATTTTATTTGCAACTCCAAGAGAGAGTGTTATGCTCGATTGTGGGTTCAGCCCCCTGATGTCTAGCTTGAGTGATAGAAACATGAGACTAGGGGATGTGTTGTTGTCACGAGGGATAAAACAACGGTGCTTGTACCTGCGGGTGCAAGGATTGTTTAGTTTACGCATAGTTCTTTTAATGTAGTTGTCTGTTGCTTTGAGTTTACACTTTGGGTGGGATTCGCAACTTAATACCAGCGAGATGTTCTGGATAGATATCTCAAGGTGGATGATTCGTAGTAGATGCAGATGGATTTCGGTCTACTTACCTTGGCGTACTGCCCATTTCTTTTGAGCCCTTCCTTTCTTTGCAGCATAGTTAGCATTGCGGTGCCTTCATAATCCTGTAAATTTCCCAACTGTGATTTGTTTACCTCACTAGCACTTTTATCGTCTTTTGGGAGAGAGACATCACTAGTGAAAATCACGAGACCCTAGTCCATCTTCATATCACTGTTTACACCCTCAATTTACTTTCAGTCTTTACTTTCAGTTGCCACTATCATTATCTCTTGCGTTGATCCTTTGTAAACGGCAAGGCCGGAGGAATTGACAACTCCTCTATACTCGTTGGGAGCAAAGTTATTTGTATCTGTGTGCAGGTCCAGGTGAGGTAGCAACCTCGGCGCCATTGTTCACTTTACCACCTTCTTGTATCCTTTGGAGTCCTACGGGAGACAAACCTTGGTATCTTTGCCAAGGGAAAACTTGCCGCTGCACTATATCCAACCCTGCACTTGGGGTAATCAACGAGGGCTTGAAGATTATAACACTCTCTTGCCAGCAACACACAACAGCAAAAAGATAGGCATGAAGAATCCTATGATGTGTTTTAGATTTTGAAAGTGGAGTGTATTTCTCTCCCACACAAAGTAATACAGGATCTAACTTGTTATGAACAACAAGAAAAGCTAAGTAAAACTAAATATAAAACCTAAGAGCGAGACGCTCCAAGCATAGCACATAACGCATGAAGTGATAAAAATATAGTGAGACGAAGGACGAACTGATGATTGTTGATGGAGAAGGGGATGCACCGGGGCATCCCCAAGCTTAGACGGAGTCTCCTTGAATATTTGTTGGGGATGCATGGGGGCATCCCCAAGCTTGAGCGCTTGACACTCCCGAATCTTCTTTCATCATCTTCCATCGCACACTTGAAAACTCCCTTCATACATAACCCTTAATAAATAATTTTTCCCTACTTGATATAAAGATATTCTTGAAGATATACTGTTTCTCAAGATTTCCAAAAGGTTTTTGCAAAGAAAAATCAAGCTTAAGGTTTGCAAAAGTTAGGAGAGACAAAACGTGGCAGAATCTGTGAAAAACAGAACAGCAGGTAGTAAAGATTTTTTAGGGGCACTTCTGCAACTCAAATCAAAAAACTCAGACCATACGAAAGTTCCGTGATTGTATAGAGCACGCTGTATAAGAAATTCAGCTCAAAAAGATGAACTGATGATTTTATCTGATTTTTCCCGTCACGAGGAAAGAATCTGTTTTCTGGACAGCATGTCACAACTTTCACTTCCCTTGTCATATGAGGCTATAACTTGGCACAAAGCTTGAAGATAAAGATACAATGATGTTGCTAAAGTAGTAACAATCATCAAGACCACTAAAAATAGAAGTAAAAATATCTTGGGTTGCCTCCCAACAAGCGCTTTCTTTTACGCCTTTAAGCTAGGCATAAAGCAAAAGAAGAATCTAGTTTTATCAAGAGAAAGAGAATAGCTAGCCCGTGTAACGGACTCAAAAGGTAACTTGATTTTATTTTTAGGGAAGTGTTCCATCCCCTTTTTTAGATGGAATTGAAATTTTATATTCCCCTCTTTCATGTCAATGATTTCACCAACGTTGCAAAGAAAAGGACGTCCCAAAATAATTGGACATAAAGGTTCACACTCTATATCCATAATAATGAAATCAACGGGAACATAGTTGTCATTGACAATGATAAGAATATCGTCCATCTTCCCCAAAGGTTTCTTTACGGAAGAATCGACAAGATGAACACCAAAAGAACAAGAATCAAAAGGTTTCAATTCAAACATATCATACATTCTTTTGGGCATGACGGAGGTACTAGCTCCAACGTCACATAAAGCATAGCAAGAGAAGTTATTTAAATTAATTTTGATCATAGGGTCCCAACCATCATCTAGCTTCCTAGGTATGGAGGCTTATATCCTAATAATCTCCCCCTAGCTTTGATGAGAGCATTTGTGATATGCTCCGTGAAGGCAAGATTAAGTGTGCTAGTGTGGGGGTCTCTAGACATTTTGTGTAATAAGCTAATAACTTCTGAGAGGGTGCAACTATCAAAAATCAATATCACTACTATCAAAGGTGGTAGTAGTGTCATCTAGGCTCACTTGTTTGAAACCCTCTATGTTCATAGGAGTTTCTTCTTCTACGGTTGAGGTATTAGCATCACCATTAATAGGTCCAATGGGACCAGGAGTGCATTGGGTGCTAATAGTTTAGGTATCCTCAACAATTTGGATAGTGGCAACTGTGTGGTGTGTAGGAAGGCTCTTAATTCTATCCTCTTCCTCTTTTTCTCTAGCCCATCTTTCTTTAAGTTTAGCCATCATGCTAATATTTTCATTAATTTGTAATTGGATAGCATTAATAGGAGTGGCCTTGATCTCCTCAAGGGGAGAGGTTCTAAATTTTAACATCTCAACATCAACGGCTAAGCTGTCTACCTTCAAACAAATATTATCTAATTTAGCTAGCTTTTCTTCCACATTCTTGTTGAAGGCTTTTTGGGTAGTGATAAAATCTCTAAGCATGCTTTCTAATTCAGAAGTGGGGTTCTTGTTGCTAGGGTAAGTATTGTTGTTCCCATAAGTGGATGGAAACTGTCTAGGATTACTAGCAAAGTTGCCCCTATAAGCATTATTGTTAAAGTTGTTTCTAGCAATGAAGTTCACATCTACTTGTTCCTTAGCAACCAAAGAATTTAAAGGAACATCATGAGGATCAATAGAGGGTTGCTTGGTAATTAGAGACATAATTAAATCAACTTTATCATTTAGGGAGGTAATTTCCTCGACAGAATTTACCTTCCTACCTGTTGGAGCGTGTTCGGTGTGCCATTGGGAATAGTTGGTCATCATTTCATCAAGGAGTTTGGTGGCAGCACCAAGTGCAGTTGACATAAAGGTTCCTCCCGCGGCCGAATCTAACAGGTTCCGCAAGGTAAAGTTCAAGCCTGCATAAAAAGTCTGGATAACCATCCAGGTAGTCAAACCATGTGTAGGGCATTTCTTAACAAGAGATTTCATACGGTCCCAAGCTTGGGCAACGTGTTCATTATCCAATTGCCTAAAATTCATAATGTTACTCCTCAATTGGATAATTTTAGCAGGTGGGTAGTACTTCACAATAAAAGCATCTTTGCACTTATCCCAAGAATCTATGCTATTCCTAGGCAAAGATTGAAACCAGATTTTAGCTCCGTCACTCAAAGAGAAAGGAAAAATCTTGAGCTTAACAACATCACCTTCTACTTCTTTATACTTTTGCATATCACATAATTGAACAAAATTATTCAAGTGTAAAGCAGCAGCATCTCTAGCACCAGAGAATTGATCTCTCATAACAAGGTTCAGTAAAGCAAGTTTAATTTCATAAGAGGTAGCTAAAGTGACAGGTGTGGCAATAGGAGTGTAGATAAAGTCTTTGTTGTTGTGACTGGTGAAGTCACACAACTTGGTGTTTTCAGTGAAACCCATTGTAGCAGCAAGTGTGGCAGATTGTTTTTTGTAATTTCCGATATAAGACACAAAGATAAAAACAGAAAGGTAAACTAACAAGACTGAAAAGTAAAGGTAAAGGATAGTGGGCAACTCCCCTATCTTATCACTCGGAGTCCCCGGCAACGGCGCCAGAAATTTTCTTGATGGCGGGGAAGTGGTAATGGTTTCTCGCCCTTCGTTGGTTACCCCAAGTGGAAGGTGAGATGTAGGATATCAGCAAATTTCCCCTATGTAGAGTATAGGGTTTGTCTCACGTAGGACTCCGGCAATGATAAGTAGGTGTCAGCGGCGCACCTGACACGGACCTTCACACAATACAATTAACTTTGCTCCCAACGAAGTTCAAAGAGGTTGTCAATCTCTCCATTCTTGTTGTTTACAAAGGGTCAAACACACAAGGGATAATGACAATGATAGCAACTGAAAGTAAATGCGAGAAAATAAATGAGCTTGAAACAGTGATGAGAATATGGACCGGGGTTCCGTGATGTTCACTAGTGATGTCTCTCTCCCAAAAGACGATAAAACTGCTATGAGAGGTAAACAAATTACAGATTGGCAATTGGCAGGATTATAAACGCACCGCAATGCTAACTATGCTACAAAAGAAAGGAAGAGGCTCATAAGCATGGGCAGTACACCAAAATAAGTAGACCAAAATCCATCTGCATCTACTACTAATCATCCACCTTGAGATATCTATCCAGAACATCTCGCTGGTATTAAGTTGCGAGCCCCACCCAAAGTGTAAACCCAAAGCAACAGAAAACTACATTAAAATAACTTTGCGTAAAGTAAACGATCCTTGCAACCGCGGTTACAAGCACCGTTGTTTTCCCCCTTGTGGCCACATCACATCCCCTAGACTCATGTTTCTGTCACTCAAATGTGTCATCAGGGGACATGTACCCACAATCGAGCATAACGTTCCCTCTTGGAGTTACTACCTACCACTTGGCCAAAGCAATAAACATCAACGGAGAACATGCAAGAATTACTTAGGAACGAAAATATAAGAGATCAAAACCAAATATATTACTCTATCATGATCTGAAAATAATCTCATAATCCATCAGATCCCATCAAACTCAGCATAGCAATAGTAGAAGAATTACTTAAGTGCCTCGATCATGTAGGGCAGCTCACGAGGTCTAAACCATGAAGAACAAAGAGGGGAGGAGAACATCACATAGCTACGGATCACGGACCCATGGTCCAAGGTAGAATACTCACGGCACATCTGGGAAGCGTCCATGGTGGAGGGGAAGCTCCCGGAGGTCGATCCTCCCTCTAGCAAGGTGCCAGGAAGGGTCCTGGCAGTACTCCCGATCTTGGAAGCGCGGCGGCGGCGGAACATAGGAGAATTTGCGAAATAGGGTTTTGTCTTTGGAAGTTTCCCGTGACGGATAATAAATAGGCGAAGGGGGGCAGCCAGGGGGGACAACAGGGGCCCAGGTGCCCCCCCTTGGCGAGGCCAGGCCCCTGGCCATGCCAGGTGGCCGTCTGGGTGCCTAGTGGTGGCCCCCTGGCCCTCCTTCGGGCTTCGGGAGTCTTCCGACACGCTGATTTTTATCTGATTTTTTCCGGATTTTTGGAGCACTTTTTATATGGGGGAAAACTGAAATAGAAAAACGGCAGAAAAGAGGAACTGGCACTGGGGTGCACTGAGTTAGTAGGTTAGCCCAAATATGATCAAAAGTGTATGAAAGTGTATCTAGATCATAGCAATATCACACAAAACATGCATGGAGCGAGCAGAAATTATCGACACGTTTGAGACGTATCACCGCCTCAGTTGCTAGAGCCATCGCCACCGCCGAGAGCGCGGCAGTAGCCACCGAGAGGGCGTCAACGACGGACCATGGGGCGGCGGCAGCTTTATAGACCGCCAGAGCAGCAGCTGAGACGACGGTTGCAGTTGTCGCTCGTTCTCGAGCAACTGCCGAGAGAGCGGACGCAGCCACCGAGAGTGCATCGGGGGCTGCCGGCAGGGCGGCAGTGGCTGAGGAGAGGGCGGCGGCAACATTACATACCGCCGTGACAACATCCGAGACAGCATATGCACGTGCCATAACTGCTAGAGCAGTCGCCGACGCCGCGGCCACCACCCTTGCCTAAATCGACCCCGTTGGCATACAGATCGAGACGGTCTCCACGGACTCCAGTGTGCACCCCACGTCCGAAGAGTTGGCCGGAGAGACGGACGAGATGCTCTCCGACGACGCGTCTACGGAAGCCATGGTTCCCCTTCCCCACGAAATCGCTGAGCGCGAGTACGAGCGTGAGTTGGAGAATGAGGAAGACCTCCTATGGGTCATGGAAGAATCGGCAACGACACACCAAAAGGATCTTTGGCACCGCCACTACCGCGAGCATTACGACGATGAACTGGTCGACCACGATGGATACGGTGACCTCAGAATCGGACCATCGGCGTCCGAGGGCGTTGCCGACGCCGACGACATCGAGATGTCATCCTCACTAGTCATCAATTTCTCCTCTGACGATGATGCGTAGGTCCACCGGATCCCTGGGCCGCCGGCTGTGGTCTTTGTTTAATCAATGATAGTAGTAAATCCCCTGTCTATTGTTAATGTTAATGCTAGCTCCTTTTAAGGCTGCTTCCAATGCAAAGGTGCTAAGTGAGGTGTTAAGTGTATTAACTATTAAATGAGTAAAACAACTATACTTCACAATGCATTGGTGCTTAGTTTGTTGTTGCTAAGGTTGCATCATTTAATTGTTTATGAACTAAAGTCTTTCATGCATTGGCTAGTTTCCTCAATTTTTGCAATGATTTTGGGACATGCGATGATCACAATCAATTATTAAAGATAGAAGCGTTTGCGATGATTTTGGGATATGCGATGATCATAATCAATTATTAATATAGAAGCGTTTGCGAT
This sequence comes from Bromus sterilis, assembly GCA_950022295.1. Taxonomy (NCBI): domain Eukaryota; kingdom Viridiplantae; phylum Streptophyta; class Magnoliopsida; order Poales; family Poaceae; genus Bromus; species Bromus sterilis. Next base: position 344,262,029 of record OX465596.1, read on the forward strand.
CATTTTGTTTGGCGGCACTTTACCCACGCATATAGCGAAAAATTTCTCCAGCTGCGCAAATATAGAGCCTCCCCTTCTTTTGCCTCTCTCTTCAGCACACATTCCCCCCTTTCTTGTTCAAACACCCACCCCCTGCACATTTCCCCAGCCTCGACGACGACGACGCCCCTACCCTGTTCTCACCCCAAGATCCAACACAACCCTCTTCGTCCACACCCATGCCACGACCGCCGGCCGGGCACGTCCCATCCAAATCACCACCACCACTTCCCACAAGCCGCAGGTCCCTCCGTTCGCCATGGTCCAGGCGCCATGGCCTGGATCTCAGAGAGCACTTGGCCGTGGAGAGGCAAATCACGGCCGCACTCGCTGACGCTGCTGCGGTGGCGTCTATGCGCGCAGACCCTAAGATCCTCGAGGAGCACATGGCCGTCGAGGCCACCTTGAACGCATCGCACATCGACGCTGCCTCAAGGTTGTCAGCTTTGCGTAGCAGCTCTTTGTTTTTTTTCGCGGGCATCGTCGGTGCCTACGACGAACCCTACGCTGTGTTTTCTCAGCGTGCTCGTGCTTACATGAACTCTAGATCCAACAGGTTGGTGAACCACACCGACCACGAGCAGGGCACCCACGATGTGCAGATCTCGCCCTCTTCCAAGGGGAAAGAGACCGTCATCATCTCTGATGACGACGAGCAGTAGCTCGTTTCATCTTACCTAATGCCTATGTTCAACTAGCAAGCTTAAGCTTATTTCCTTATATTCGGTTTCCCTTTGCAATGTAATGCCACTATGTAATATGCTCTTCAATAACACTTACACGAGCAATGTGATGTCATGTCAGAGCTGTAACATAGTGTTCATTTTCACTCTTTATTTCGTGCAATTCTTCAAGAATAAAAGGGCTCTAAGCAATCTGTTGTGATTAACTATTCTCCGGTTTCTGATCTGTTCGCAGGATTGGAAGAGGCCAGGGAGGATTATAAAAAATAGGATTCCCGTAGCGGAGGGCGAAACAGAGCAATCTGCAGATCAAGTAAGAAAACCAACTACTCCGCTGCCATGCTACACCTAGATGTTTGCTTATTCCCGGACATTCGTGGCTATCTCAGGTGTGACATACAGCCGGCGGTTCAGACCTCCTATCTCTATGTCGGTGTGCTTAGCTCTGCATCACGAGTCAAGTTAGACTCATTCTTATAGGTGGAAGGATGTATATTGTAGGATTGTAGGTGCAAGAAAGCTTTATCCATTCGTCATTAATCTCAAAGCCCTAACAGTAGATATAGTTGCTCTCTTTTGTCGCAACACAAAATTGAAGAACTAAACTGCATTGTATCTGACAATTAGTCATCAATATTACTTTTGTCCCGGGGTAATTTGAGAAGCTATGATATCAACGATCACATCATATATTAAACTAGAAGAACATCTCGCGTGCTGCAAAAGAAATTTCTATTAGAAGTCTATAATCTATATTGAAAGGGTATAAAATGCATGTAAATAAACTCAGTGACATGGACAAATGGTTGGCTAAAATAGTATGCACAAATGTATCCTAGTGAGGTTTTGTTAGTGGATGACATGCACAAATGATTTTCTATAATAGTTGGTGAGGTAGATAGCTTGCATGTTGAGATAAACACTATAAATGCATCTCAGTGGGATTCATTCATTATATGTTTTTGCGATCATATAACTTCTCAAAGTACCCATGACGAGAGTAGTGTTGACGAATGTTGTGAATTTACAATGTTGTTTACGTCTTCCAAATTTGTTACAACAAAATAGATTAACTATATAACAGAACTTTGGATTCAATGGGTTGAAAAATCTTATATTTGCAGCTCCACTATACCTAGTCCTTCTACTTATATGAATGAGTCATACTTGACTAATGATGCTCGCATATGATGCTAATTTTGCTGACGGTAAATCACTTTATGCTACCGACCGCCAATGAAGCTTAAGCCAGTTGGATGAAGAAATTTTCGTTCTTTAAAGTCCCTCAGCTGATCTGCTACCTCATTCGTCATCCACCCGAGGTTGTTTGCTTCCTCATATCTATTACTTCTTTCGTCAAAACCAAAATATGATGTTCTTATAATGCAGCTTCTACATATGTTCTGTTGTGTCATTTATGAGTTTTTCCTTATTTAGAAAGGAACACACTGAGAGGGGATCACAAGCAGCCAGAATTCTGGCACATTGATATCAACTTTATAGAAGGCAATTTTGCTGAAGGTAAAGCACTTCATGCTTCCAGCAGCTCATGAAGTTTAAGCCACCAGGATGAAGAAATTTGCGTTCTCTAAAAACTCCCAGGTGATCTGCTGCCTCTTTCCTCACCCCCTGTGGTTAATTATTTGCATCCTCTGGCTCATATCTCCGCCTCGTCCGCAGGTTGCAGGGTGGTGTTATGTCTAAAAATTGGTGTAATATGGTGACCTTTCCGTGAATTCCATTATGCCAGAGAGGTAGCAGGACCAAATTTGATAGCTGGTCTCAACAAAGTGTCGGATGATACATGTGGAAGATTGATTTTGTAGATCAATTCAATGTCACTGTAAGATACAATACTCCCACATATGTGACATTCTGCAAAAAATAATAGCTGCAAGTTTATTCTACTTATCTTAACGCTATAAACAGAACCTTGGAAAAAGAGGTACTAATTTTTCTTGTGTTTTGCAGGGCTGTGACACCACATGCCATTGGCGATCCCGTCAGTGATGCCATCAATATTCGCCTTCCACTTCAACATATTTGTAGATGAGGTTCAACTGTTATGTTAGTTTTGAAAGGTTTTAGATGTTGGATGCCAAATATATTGCTCAATTATGTACTATGATGTCAGTTTAAAATTTTGATGTGTGTTGCAGTGCAAGTTATGAAATATTGCGATGGCTTTGAAATATACTGTGTATGATGGTTGATATGAACATGCTTTTATTACATTCGTTAAATGGTCTAATTATTTCATAATATTCTCAATTTTTTTATTTCGTATTACATTCCAGACGGTTACATAATTAAGCTGTTCAGTTATTATTTATATTATTGCACACGTTTTCTCATATAAATTCGTCACTGATGACTCTGTACAACTCACACAGTTCGATCATAATGAGCGTTTGGGATTTAATTCTAATTCCACACCATATTTTATTCACAACTGTTTGTAATGTGCAACGGAGAGCACACAGTTCGATCGAGAAGAGGCGCTTGGGATTCAATTCTCAAGCCACACGAGCATTTGTGCACAACAGTTTGTTTAGATATGAAGAACACAAACATAGTCTCTGGATTAAACGTATGCTATATGTTCATAATCTTAGACGGAAATTCGTGGATAAATGTTTGTGATGAAAAGGTCAACACAAACGTTCGATTTATCATGTGCGTCTGCGCGGACTAGTTCATAGGCCACGGTTTCAGGCTATTGTGTGGAATATACCCCCCTATCACAATCGAAGGCAAGGCGACGGTTCCGATTCCCGTAGGTGATAGGGGTCAAAAACCGTTTGGATAGCTATCGTGCGCACTAATGATATGATCATTAAGGTCTAAGAATGGGGTCACTACGTTATTATTTGAAGCTTTATTATGAATATGCTAATAAACATACTTTATTATTTGTCTCTAGGGCATATTCCCAACACAGAGTTCCTGGTGATCTTATTGATGAGTATTTTCGCATGAGTGAATCCACATGCGTTGCATCACTTTACATGTTTTGCAAGGCTGTGGTGGAAGTGTTCGGCTCGGAGTATTTGAGGGAACCAAATGAGGCTGATACTGCCCGCTTGTTAGCAATCAATGCGGAGAGGATTTCCGGGAATGCTTGGTCGCATAGATTGCATGCATTGGGAGTGGAATAACTGTTCATTTGCTTGGAAGGGACAATACAAAGGTCATGTGAAATCTTGCACGGTCATACTTGAGGCCGTTGCATCTCATGGTCTCTGGATATGACAATTTTTTTTGGCATGGCTGGTTCCCATAATGGTATCAATGTGCTTTAGAGATCCCTAGTGTTTGCTAGGCTAGCTGAAGGACATAGCCCCAAGGTTAAATTTGAGGTCAATGGCCATTAGTACACATCCTCAGTGGTCAACCCTTGTGAAGACAATCTCTAACCCCAAGGAGAGAAGAGGGCTAGGTTTGCTCAAACACAGGAGAGCGCAAGAAATGATGTGGATCACGCATTTTGTGTGCTCCAGTCTCGTTGGGCTATTGTTCGGCATCCTGGTAGAACATGGAGTTCAAAGAAGATATGGAAGGTGATGACTGCTTGTATGATCATGCACAACATAATCGTAGAGAATGAGCTTCATAGGATATCGACTTTCAGGGCTTCCAGTACCAAGGTACAAATGTTGTGCCTCAGCGTGTACCTGTTACGTTTGCATAGTTCATCCAGTTTTATGCCGAGATGTGAGATTGTCAGACACATATTCAACTCCAGGATAATTTGTCTGAACACATGTGAGGACACGTTGGCAACCAATAGATGTATATATTTTTTAATTTTAATTTACTTGTAATAATAAAAGTATGACACATTATTTGGGCTTGTAAAACTATTTATTTGTGTGCTAAAACTTGTTATTTGAGACTATATTTGATGAATTGTCTATTGAATTTGGGCGCCGACGCGCGGACAACATCCAAATGTGATCGCGTGCTAACCAAAGCGACCATAGAAGCGCGGACGCGCGTGAACGACGACGTTCCACCCGATACAAATGGTTCACAGACAGAAATCAGACAAAACACGCGTCCGTTCGCGTCTACACGTTGGAATTGCCGTTAGCCAACAGAAAATCATGTCCACATCCATCATACACTTTAGATATCCCACTCACTCAGGACTTGTTTGATTCATAGGGTAGGACAATCATAGGGATAGGAAAAGCATATGATTGTAATGATATGCCCACTTCAATTTTATAGGATTTTGCTTGTACCAAAGTTTGTTTGATTCCATAAAAAAATTGTAGAAAGAGGTTGGAATGAATGTTAGGATTCCAATAAAAAATAATACGAAAATTTATGTGGAAAAAATTTCTATAGAAATAATTCCTATGAATCAAATGAATAATGTAGAAAAAAACCCTATGACATAAAATCTTACAAGAATCCTATGCAATTTCTATGAATCAAGTGAGCCTTTACCCAGGACAAAATCAGAGCACCTATATAGGACACCTCGTGAGTCATACGTGTCGCTACCACGCGCAGCAAACACAACTCCGAAAGCCAAATTTAGCTCTGCCCCCTCGGGGCCCCGTCGCCACGTACGCGGTTGCTGCTGCGGGATGGCAGAGGCCGAGGCGGCGCCGCCGCTGCTGGCGCGGGAGGACGGCGGGGCTGCCGCCGAGGAATACCGGCGCGGCAGGGCGACGCGGGTGCAGACGCTGGGCAACGTGGTGGTGTCCATCGTCGGCACGGGGGTGCTGGGCCTGCCCTACGCCTTCCGCGCCGCCGGCTGGCTCGCGGGAACCCTCGGAGTCACCGCCGCCAGCTGCGCCACGCTCTACTGCATGCTCCTCCTCGTCAGTATCCACCCCTTTGCCTTACATCTTCCCTTTGCTCTTGTCTGTACCGCTGTTTTTCTCCCGCTGATTACCTGGGTTTAAGCCAAAAATAATACAGTAATAATTAAGGTGCTACAACTTGCAATGCGTTCAATCTGTATGCAGATTGGGATGAACAGTCCATGAAAAACTGGATTACAATCGTGCTTAAACTTATCCCATTATTAGTATTGTGATGAATTGAAGATCTTAATCACTAAGTAATTCACTATTAGTAATGCAGTAAATACACTTTTCCCATAAAATATTTGTTTGGCTCTCTTCTTCTCAATTTTTTTTGGAGCTCACTTAACCCTGAAAGTATCACGTCTTGGAGGATTTTATCCGTAGATGGTTTCTGAAAGGAAAAAAAAACTTGCATGTATACAAAAAAACTCAACACATTTAAGTTACCGGATGAAATATCAACGTGTAAATTCTGGTTAATAAGTATGATTAGTGGCCATATGTGCAAATATAAAAATAAATAAGGTACTCCCTCTGATCCATAATAAGTGTCGCAAGTTTTGTACTAAGCTAGTACAAATTTTGTACTAGATGAGCGACACTTATTATGGATCGGAGGGAGTACTATATTTTTGTCTTTCGAGGTCGCATGTTCTTATTATATTTTAAAAAACTGAGTTACAAAGTTTCATATTCATATACCAGCAAGTCTTTTAAAGATAAATTCAGATTGGATTAAAAAGAACTGAGGAGGTAGTTTTTTTTTCTTGGGCCGTTCTCTGCGCCCCGGCTGACCGCCGCCCAGTTGGGCCGGTCAAACCATGACCGTCGGATCACTGCGATTCAACAGACCAGATTTATGCGTACCCCTTCGTTTTATACGGTTGCAACATTTGTGGTACATTTGCAACTTTTTTGATACACGAATGTAACATTTTTTATTTTTTGTGTTTTTTGCAGAAAAAAATGGTGGTACAAAATTTTAATTGCTGATGGTAGCATTTTTTATTATCGGTTGCAACAAAAAATTATAAGTCGCCGTCGCTAATCACTTTATTTTTTTCGTTGTAGCAAAAACTCTTAATGATAGTAGCAAAAACACACAACAGTGGAAGCAAAAAATTAAACGGTTGCAACAAAATTTATCGCCGCCGCCGTCGAGGTCGCAGCTCCAATTTGGTGGATGTAGCAAAAAAATTGCCGACAGTAGAAAAAACACACAGCAGTGGAAGAAAAAATTTAAACGGTTGCGACAAAATTAATCGTCGCCGCCGTCGAGGTCGCAGCTCCGCCGTGATGCATGTAGCAAAACTCTCGCCGGTAGTAGCAAAACATAAAACGGTGGAAGAAAAATATTTGAACGGTTGCAACAAAATTCATCGTCGCCGTCGTCGATGTCGCATCTCCGCCTTGATACATGTAGCAAAACCCTCGCCGATAGTAGCAAAACATAAAACGATGGAAACAAAAACTTAGCCGGTTGCAACATTTCTAGCTTGCCGCCGAGAGAGATGAAGGAGCGACGGCTATGATGAAGGAGGAAGCAGAGGGATGAGCACGGCCATGGTGGCTCGCCATCGGTGCTGGAGCGCGGCAGGGATGGGAGACCAGCTAGTAGGACGTGTCCGGGAGGGACCGGCGGCAGGAACACGGGATCGGGATCGGTGGCGCCGCGCACACCCTTGGCTGTGGCGCGGCCATGGAAAGTGGTGCATCTGTCGCGGACCAGCGCTTGTCTTCGCCGTCTCTAGCACCAATGCCGGTCGCCCCCGCCCAGCCCGTCTTGCCGGCGTGAAGGAAGGGTGGGGATAGGAGAGGAGTGCGGTCGAGTTTGATCTATTACTTGGAAAAGGTGGGGAGGGAGAGAAGATAAGGTTGGGCCCGCACGCACGTGAAGGAGGCGACCGGCGAACGCTAGGTCGGTCGACCGATGGGGAACGTTTCCCTTTTTTTCACATTTTGAAAACAATACTTTGACTTGTTTTATCCACAGTTCAACAATCAGTTGTGGTTTTCTCAAAACTTCAAATTTAGAAACAATATTGAGTCCTTTGCATGTGAGATTTGTTTTGAATTTTTTGGATTAGTGCATTTTTTAAAAAACATCATGAGATCCGGAGAGCCAAAAGGGGTTCTCGATTTTTCTGCACGTCTTAAATGGTTAAACATGTTGTATTCTACTTTTTCTATTGCTTGTTGAGCATATTCAATGCTTTCGGTTGGATTAAGCATAAGAACATTTTTTGACTTACTTCACATTAATCGGTATTATTTTTATGGTGAAAGAAAAATAATGGTTCATATATGATGAGTTTCTTACTCTTATAAACTGATCAACTTTAGTTTTGACGAAAGTATTACTACTCCATTAATGGTTAAACATGAATTACTTTTTAGCTGTCTAATTTAATTGGTACCTTTTCTATCTGAAGGTGGACTGCAGAGATAAACTGGAAGAGGAAGAAAGAGAAGGGCCATGTGATGTTCTCTACACATACGCGGATTTGGGTGAGAAGTGCTTTGGGACAATTGGTCGATGCTTGACAGAAATCCTCATCTTCCTTTCTCAAGCTGGCGGTTCTGTTGCTTACCTGATATTCATCGCTCAAAATCTCCACTCCATGCTAACCCAGTTCATGTCGCCAGACGGCTTCATCTTTGCCGTCCTCCTGCCTATGCAAATTGCGCTCTCCTTCGTCCGCTCGCTGTCCTCTCTTTCACCTTTCAGCATATTTGCAGATGCATGCAATGTCCTAGCCATGACCATAGTTATCAAAGAGGACATACGGCTTTTCGATTATCCGTTTGCAGATAGAAGTGCTTTTAATGGACTTTGGGCTATACCTTTCTCTTTTGGGGTTGAACTTTTCTGCTTCGAAGGATTCAGCATGACTCTGGCACTTGAAGCATCGATGGCGGAACGGAGAAAGTTCCCATGGGTGCTTTCTCGAGCACTTGTATGTATCATGTTTGTGTATGCATGTTTTGGAGTGTGTGGATACTTGGCTTATGGTGAAGCCACCAAGGACATTGTAACACTTAATCTTCCCAATAGCTGGTCTTCATCTGCAGTTAAGGTTAGTGCACTTTTCACAACTTAGTTGGTCTGAGCATTTACATTATGATGCGGCCTTAGTACAATCTGATAATTAGAGATGACGTGAATTCAGCGTGAATCTCTACTTGTTTATATGCAGTCTAACAGTTTGAACAATCTCTTAATTGTCAGATTGGCCTATGCATCGCACTAGCATTCACATTCCCAGTCATGATGCACCCGATCCATGAGATCATTGAGGCAAGAATCAGATCAAGTCGGTGCTTTCAGAAGTTTTCGCAGAATGTCGGTGGCCCCAATTGGTTAGCCTTGCACACAAGCCGCATCGTGGTGGTGATCATCCTTGCTGTGGTGGCCTCCTCCGTGCCCGCATTCGGGGCCTTCATCTCATTCGTCGGGAGCACGCGCGGTGTGTGCTCTGCTCGCTTTCGTGCTGCCTACTGCCTTCCATATCAGCATCATGGGGTCTTCGATAAGTTTGTGGCGACGCCTGCTGGACTACGGGTTCCTTCTCTTTGGCCTTGTTTTTGCTGTCTATGGGACGCTCACTGCTCTCTGGCGTCACATTGATCAAGATCAAAATGGCCAAGGACTATGCTGGTGTTTATATAGTGTAATTATAAACCACATGATAAAAGGCAATGCTCATGAAAGAAAAGAAAGAAACACTATTTAAAAGAAGAATACAAATTGAAAATAGGGATTTGAAAGTTTGTTCAAGAAAAGGTTCACCTGGGTTGGATTCGAAGGAAGCCGTAGCTGTAAGGCACAAATATTTAGAATCCCGAGGTGATTATTTTCAGCCCAATATTTTTAAGCGGAGGAAAAAGCTTTGCCCCATCCATTAATTAAGAAGAAACATACGAGAACTGACAAAGAAAAATTAAAATATTACATGCGGTCATCACTCTTCGAGCATCAATTGACCCAAAAATTTGTCCCAGCAATAAGCCAAAGTTTAGCCTTGCCTTTTATGCTGGCTAAAAGGATACTATGCGGCTTGAATTTGGGATAATTCCTTGGTCGGCTTCTGCTGGCCGCGACGGTGACGACGCCTGTGGGCACCGATTTTCTTCCTGGAGACGTCGTTCGGGTCCGTTCTACCTTTTCCCACTTCACCGCTTCTCGGGTGAAAACCCTAACTGCGATGGGCGACGACGACGCTCATGGCATCATGTCCTTCTTGAAGGCGTCGTCTTGAGAGCTATATGATGGTGGGCACAGTTTGGATTCGTGAGCAGTTGCAGATGGCGTGCCCTCTTTCCTCTAGGGGCAACTGTTTCGGGGGAAACCTCAGATCTGGGTCTCCCGGGTCGGATGTTGACGGAGACGCACCATTCTCCATTTGGGGACATTGTTTTGGAGCAGAGCTTCACTGGAGGGGCCAATTGGTGGAGCGGTGTTACTTCTACTGCGGTGACGACGGAGCCTCGATGGCGTGGAGCAGTGGAGTCTCTGCGTTGGACGTGGTTTGATACACGCGCGCAGGCTGGTGGCGCTGTCTGGCGTCGTGGTGACGTCGATGGCAGATGTGACTGGCTAGATCTATGCAATGATCCTTCCTGAAAATGGGACGCGGAAGATGGCGGCGATGGATCCTAAAGCGCGTGCGTGCGCGGTGTGGGAAGCCTAGACTGGTTAGTATTTTTAGCTTGCCATGCGGGCGGCTTTTTAAGACCACTAGATTAGATGGTGTTGTTGATGCGGTCAAAGCACATTTTTATTTTTATAGGAGTAGCTACTTTGTTCGCCTCGAAGATGGCTTTAGATTGGTTTTTGTATTTTTTTTGCCAAAGTCTGATGTATAATTAATAAAGATGGCCTTTCTATGCACCATCGTCACACTAGACACGCTTGTCCACCGTTCCTTAATCGACTGCTTTGTCGCCCAAGTACTGGTGTCCATACCATCCATCATCCAACTGTAGCCACTCATTCAATATTTCCCTTAGCCTCAAGGTGTATCACCACTTGAAGAATAGGTGCGCTCTTGCTCCCTCTTGCACAATTTGCAGAGCCCACAATTTTCCCAGCCTCTCGCTTAGCCAAACGGTCGGTGCTTCACACACGATTTTTGGATGGCAAGCCAATCAAAGAACTTGATTTTTGGAGGGGGCCAAACCTTCCTAACGGCTTTATTCATTTCTGTGTGTATGATGACCAAGAATTGTGCATTATACGCCGATGCCGTGGTATATTTACCATGGTATGCTTTCATGTGATGGTATCCATAGTTACCTCTTGAAGGTGGACGTCTCAGAGCATGGTCCAAGGAAGTATGAATGATTGAGGGTGCTCCAAGGTGAAGGTCGTTGTCGGGGGATTGGTACCCGGGTAGGCTCACCCAAGCGAAAGCATTCTTTCAAGACAAGGATAGACCGATTGGGCTGCAGCTGGGCCGAGCTGGGCAGGCGTATGGCCGATTGCTCCAAAGCAATCAGCCGTACCGAATGCCAACAGTCGGCCCAGGCGCAACCGGTCTACCCTTTGCCCACTATGATGATCATCCGATTGGTCTGCAGCTGGGTCGAGATGGGCATCAGCACGGCCGATTTCCCAGAGCAATCGACCCTGCCAAGGGCCACCAGTCGGCCCAGGCGCAATCGGTACAACCTATTATCCCTGAAGAAGTTGACCCCGAGACCAGTCGGAGGTCCAAGTACGAGGTCATAAATGCGCAATCCCGAGAGATCGGGGTGGCAGAGAAGCCAAGTCATATCGAAGATCTGTCAGAGATGCGGTGTCGACCTCTCCGCCGATTCCGCGGACAGGGCGACAAGACCGGACCTCCTAGCTCCACTGTTCATCATCATGCCCTACAGGTCTACAGCATGGGCCGCCGCTTGTCGGGTCCGGATCACCCGGAGAGGAGCAGTCGGTGGGACCCAGCCGATTAGAGGATGATAGCTGGGCCCAATCGGCAGTGAAGTTACCGATTTATCTCGGGCTCACACTATAAGAGCCCGGGGTACCCCTCCTGCGTGGGGGACGATCCACTCATTCGCACCATTACTCGCATTCTCCTCAGTTCATTCACTGCTAGCAGTTACTCCTCAGGGAAGCAGGAGAGAGCCTTGCCCACGGCATCACTCACCTTCCCCTGAGAAGATAGAGAAGCAGTTATTGTAGTCCATTTCCACTGATATATAAGAGACAAGAAGGAGTAGGGGTGTTATCTCTCCGGAGAGCCCCGAACCTGGGTACATCGTGGTGTCCGTCACCGTGTTTATGCCCAACCCGATTCCGGCACCATCGACATCCTTTTCCTCGCGTCTTCCCCTCACTTTAGCCATCCCCATGGCATCTGACGTCACATATCGACGACAGTTGGCGCCCACCGTGGGGCAGACCGAGGCGTCGACTGGAGTAAAGATCCGGACGGGATTTTCCTCTGCATCAGGCGGTAGCCATGCCTCTGGCCTGATTCTTAGGCGTGGGACAATTGATTATGTGGTGGATTACTCGACGCGGTATGGGGCTGGCGCACCCCTGCCGCCTGGTGTATCGCTGCAGGTCGGCAGTCATCGCCTCTTCATCGGCAGCTTCCCCGAGGCATATCCCAGGGAGATTCGTGTCTTCTCGTGCGTTACAGATCCGCTCTCGACCAGGGGCTGCAGCGCAGCGCCTGGCAGAGAGGATGGCCGAATGCACGCAGCTGTCATGATGGCAGGGGCGTCTTCATCGAGCAACCGCGATGCAGTGAGTGCGGCTAGGAGAGCCAAGGAGGCAGCGGAGGCTGCAGAGAGAGTCGGCACCAGTGCGTTGCGGGATGTGTTGTACACACCCGTGAATAGGAATGGTGATCCCGATCAAGTGCACACCGAGCTGGAAACGGCAAGGCTTGCTCTGGCTCGCAGGGCCGAGCAGGTGCTAGCAGAAGAGCGCAGGCTGGGAGCCATCACCAGGGAGTACAACGCAGCGCATGCGGGACCGCGCCGGCCGATTGAGCCCGCGGTCCTAGAAGATTTGAGAAGCCGAGGTAGAGCAGTCAATCAGCAGCTATCGGGAGCTGAGCAGCCGGAGCGGCCAAGGAGGCCGGTGCAACCGGAGCAACCGGCGCAATCGGCATTCATCCAGAGGCCGACATACAGCACACCGGACAAAAACCTGAGAGCAGCCGAGAAGATAGCACTCGAGCTAGAAGACCTGGAGGGAGATGAGCGGCGAGAGCAGTCGCGCCGAATGCGTGAGCTGCTGGCAGCCGCAAAGGAGCAGAGGCTCGCAGCAATGGAGAATCAGAATGCAGGACCTGGGGCGTCAAGAGGAACCGTGAGGCCAAATCCGGAAGCTAGCCAGCGACCGAACGCATCACGCCAGAACAGTCAGCAGCCCGCTCCATCTCGGCATGAGAGTAGGGTCAGAAGCAATCGGACACCCCCAGCAGCAAGCAGAAGAATTAAAGACCCAGCTGTTAACAGCAGGCGCAATGACATGCCACAGCAGTCGGCACCAAGACCAGCGATCAGCGCCCGACTTGGCCCTCGCCAAATTGGTCAGAATGATGCAAGGCATCGCATTGATCTCTTGGAGAAGGAGGCTCAAGAAGATGAAGAAGGAGAAGCTGGCCCATCGTGTTTTGGACGTCGCATTCGGACTGAGAAGTTTCACAAAGGCTTCACGCTGCCAAGAGATACCCCCAAGTACAATGGTTCTGTGAAACCAGAAGATTGGTTGTCCGACTACCTGACCGCGGTTCGCATTGCAGGAGGCAATCGGCGCATAGCAGTCCGCTATGCACCTTTGATGCTGCAGGGATCAGCTCGGACGTGGTTGAATAGCTTGCCCAAGGACAGTGTAAATTGTTGGGAAGATTTCACGAGTGCATTTATTCACAACTTCACGAGCACATATGAGCGGCCCAACCTCCCGCGGCAGTTGGCTCTTTGTGTGCAAGGCAAGGATGAACCCCTCCGAGATTATTTATCTCGGTGGATCAAGCTGAAGAACTCATGTGAAGGAGTCCATGAGATCCAGGCCATTCAGTACTTCACGGATGGATGCCTGGCCGATTCAATGCTGAAGCACAAGTTGCTCCGCAAGGATTTTACATCGCTCGCCGAGCTCATGAAGGTGGCCAACGCGTTTGCTATGTCCGATTCTGCGATGCGCCCTATCCATCTTGGAGTTGGAGGTGTAATCCAGTCACCAGGGGCTCCGCAGTCGGACACAGGGGACCAAGGCCTCAGTCGGAAGGAAAGGAGAGAGAACAACCGCAACAACAACAACAACAACAACAACCAGCAGAACAATGGCAAGCGCAAGGATGAGCAACCTGATACTCAGTATGGCAGTCGGCAGGTGGCCGCTATCCAGAACGAAGAAGATCCAGCGGCTGCAGGAGGCAGTCGGAAGATGAGACCAAATGTGAGGCCCCCGGGGCAGATGAAGCCCAAGTACACGTTTGATGATATGTTGGATGCACCGTGCAAATTGCACAGCACGCCCGACAGGCCGTCTGCGCACACCACTCGGCAGTGTGATTTCGTGAGAAGGATTGCAAAGGGAGAAGCCTTACCACCTCCACCCCCACCACCACCCCAGAACAGAGGACCACCTCAGCAGCAGAACCAGTTCCCGCGGCAAGGCGCCGCTTATATGATTTTCACCAGTGAGTCCACCGACAAGGGCAGTCGGAGAGCCCGAGCTCAGGAGGTCAATGCCACCATGCCGCCGATTCCCCAGTTCATGCATTGGTCCGAGTGTCCTATATCCTGGGACAGAGCAGATCACCCCGCCATCTTGCCAAATCCAGGCAATTATCCGCTTGTGGTTGACGCTCTGGTCGCAGGACCAAGGTTATCATGCAAGTTCTCCCGAGTGCTCGTCGATGGAGGAAGCACAATCAACATTCTGTACAGAGACACCTTGATCAAGCTAGGGCTCACCGAGAAGGATCTGGAGCGCAGTAGGACGACTTTCCACGGGATTGTCCCTGGGTTGTCTTGCACCCCTATGGGTCGCATTCGGCTGGATGTTATATTTGGCACAGAGGAAAACTTCAGGAGGGAGCCGATTTGGTTCGAGGTCGCCGACCTCAGCAGTCCCTATCATGCTCTGTTGGGACTACCTGCATTTTCCAAGTTCATGTTCAACGCACAACAGACTTACCTCAAGATGAAGATCCCAGGGCCAAACGGCGTCATCACCGTCACCGGGGACTTCAGGAAGTCCCTCGAGTGCACGTCGCCTGGCAGCAGTTTGGCTGATTCTCAGGTGGTCGAAACGGAGAAGCGTCAGCTCAGCAAGGTAATTGCGATGGCGCAAGCGCAGAACAAGAATCCACTCCCAGTCGGGCCAGCCAAGAGAGCAGATGAGCAGTCGGCTTTTCAGTCGGCCAAGGACAGCAAGAAAATCGCTCTAGATCCCTCCGACTCAACCAAGTTCGTTGTAGTCGGAGCTGGACTTAGCGACAAATAGGAAAGCGAGCTCGTCGAGTTTCTCCGTGAGAATCGGGACATCTTCGCATGGTCTCCACAAGACATGCCTGGTGTACCGAGAGAACTCGCCGAGCACAAACTGCATATTCGGCCAGGCTCGAAGCCGGTCAAGCAACCCCTGAGACGTTTTTCTGAAGATAAGAGAAGAGCAATCGGCGAAGAGATTGCGAAGCTGCAAGCTGCAGGTTTCATCATGGAAGTGTTTTACCCCGAGTGGCTGGCGAACCCAGTCCTCGTCATGAAGAAGAACAAGACCTGGCGCATGTGTATTGACTACACGTGCTTGAACAAGGCATGCCCAAAGGATCCGTTTGCTCTGCCCCGTATCAATCAAGTGATTGATTCTACGGCCGGCTGCGAGCTTTTTTCTTTTCTGGATGCCACAACTAGCTATCACCAGATTAAACTTGCTGTGGAAGATCAAATAAAAACTGCATTTATAACCCCTTTCGGGGCTTATTGTTACATCACCATGCCTTTTGGTTTGAAAAATGGTAGTGCCACTTATCAGCGCACAATTCAGAGGTGCACACATTCCCAGCTTGCCAGAAACCTCCACGTCTACGTGGATGATTTGGTGGTGAAATCGGCAAAAGGCGTTACACTTCTAGACGACCTCCGATAGACATTTGCAAATTTCAGAACTTATCAGATCAAGCTCAATCCGGAGAAATGTGTTTTTGGAGTCCAAGCCGGCAAGCTCTTGGGATTTCTCGTTTCCGAGAGAGGAATCGAATGCAATCCCGAGAAGATAGCCGCAATCGAGCGCATGGAGCAACCCAAGAACTTGAAGCAAGTACAGAAATTCACCGGTTGCCTTGCCTCACTCAGCCGATTTCTCAGTCGGCTGGGTGAAAAAGCAATCCCGTTGTATCAGCTGATGAAGAAAACGGAGAAGTTCACCTGGACCCCCCAAGCAAGCGAAGCATTCCAAGAGCTCAAGCGCATGCTTTCCACTGCGCCGATTCTGGCTGCCCCGATTGAGAAGGAGCCAATGATGCTGTACATTGCGGAAACCAATCGGGTGATCAGTGCAGTTATGGTGGTGGAGCGGCCCGAGAAGGAAAAGGCACAGCAGATTCAGCGACCTGTGTATTACATCAGTGAAGTTCTCTCGGCGTCCAAGCAGAACTACCCTCACTACCAGAAGATGTGCTATGGAGTATACATGTCGGCCAAGAGATTGAAGCCATACTTTCAAGCCCACTTGGTCACCGTCGTCAGCTCGGCTCCATTGGCCGACATCATAGGAAGCAGAGATGCAACCAGAAGAGTGGCGAAGTGGGCAATCGAGATCGCCAACCATGGCATCCAGTATGAGCCGAGAACTGCAATCAAGTCGCAAGCATTGGCCGATTTCCTGGTGGACTGGGCTGAAACTCAATATATGCCGCAGCTCCCAGGATCGGATTTCTGGCGAATGCATTTTGACGGATCCAAGATGAAGAGCGGCCTAGGGGTTGGCGTAGTGCTTACTTCACCAAGAGGAGATCAACTGCAATATGTGCTCCAGATTCACTTTGCAGCATCAAACAACGTTGCCGAGTACGAAGCCCTTGTGCATGGTATCAAGCTGGCCAAGGAAATCGACATTCGGAATATCGAGTGCTTTGGTGACTCCGATCTGGTAGTACAGCAGTGCAGAGGCACCTGGGATGCAAAGGATGCAAATATGGCAAGCTATCGTTTCCTGGTGCAGCAGATCAGTGGGTACTTTGAAGGATGTGAGTTCCACCATGTGCCGAGAGCAAACAACGAAGCAGCAGATGCTTTGTCCAAGCTCGGCTCAACAAGGCAGGCTATCCCACCCGGCGTATCACTTGAGCACATCAAGAAGCCATCCATCACGCCATCCCCAGAGTCTGAGTCCATCTTCATCTCGGAGACCGACCTTGAATCGTTGAAGAAGGCAAAAGAAGCTCAACCGGCAAAAGTTCCAACCTTGAAAAAGCAGTCCAGCACCCAAGGTGCTTCAGCAACAGCAGAGCCGACGGCACCAGGGGCTGCCGAATGCAGCAAGAAGAGCAAGGCCAAAGGGAAGAAAGCAGAGGCAATGCCAGGTGGCACAGCCTCAGAAGAACCAATGATGTCAGAAACTGCCGATTGCAGTGAAGAAGTTCCAGCTCCAGACGAGCAGTCGCCACCAGGGGCTGCCGAATGCGTACCAGGCGCCGTAATCGGCAGTTCAGAGGTAGAAGTCGAGATGACAGAAGTCCAAGAGGCCGAGATCCAAGAGGCCAGTGGCCAAGAAACCGAGATCCAAGAAGAAGTCGCACCCCAGCATGCAGCAGTAATGGTAGTTGTCAGTGCGCCATCATGGGCACAGCCGATTAGAGATTTCCTAGCAGACAGAGTCCTCCCAGAAGACGAAGCAGAGTCAAGACAAATCAGCCGCCGATCTTGGGCATACACAATAATCAACAACGAGCTAGTGCACAAAAGTGCAACTGGTGTCTTTCAGAGATGTGTAGAAGAGGACAGAGGCCTGGAGTTTCTCAGAGACATTCATCAAGGTGAATGCGGTCATCATGCATCTGCAAAAGCCATTTCCAGCAAAGCTTTCCAACATGGTTTCTATTGGCCGACTGCGCTTGCAGCGGCTAAGAATTTGGTGAAATATTGCAAGGGTTGCCAGCGGTTCAAGGCAAGAAGTCATCAGCCAGCATCAGCATTGAAGACAATCTCAATAGCATGGCCATTTGCAGTATGGGGTTTGGATATGGTTGGTCCATTCAAGAGGGCTCGGAGTGGCATGACACATCTCCTGGTTGCAGTGGACAAGTTTACCAAGTGGATTGAAGCTCGCCCGATCAAGAAGCTTGATGGTCCGACTGCGGTCCGATTCGTGGCCGACATCGTGTGCAGATATGGTGTGCCTAACAGCATCATCACCGACAACGGCACAAATTTTGCAAAAGGTGCACTGGCTCGATATGCATCTCAGCAGGGCATTCGGCTTGATCTTGCATCGGTGGCTCATCCCTAGTCGAATGGTCAAGTAGAAAGAGCAAATGGCCTCATCCTCTCGGGTATCAGACCCCGATTGTTGGAGCCACTTGAGAGGGCACCCGAAGCATGGATTGAAGAGCTCCCAGCAGTACTGTTTAGTTTAAGGACCACACCAAACAGGTCGACTGGATTCACTCCTTTCTTCCTGGTGTATGGTTCAGAAGCAATCATCCCATCCGACATCGAGTTTGATTCGCCTCGGCATGCCTTGTACCTCGAAGAAGAGGCCAGGTTAGCACGAGAGGACGGCGTCGACCTCAAGGAAGAAGCCTGTTTGCTGGCCTTGTCAAGATCGGCAGTCTATCAGCAGAAGTTGCGGCACTACCACAGCAAGAAGATTCGTCCTCTCGCATTCCGAGAAGGCGACATGGTGCTACGCCGAATTTAGAAGTCCGACGGGCAGCACAAGCTATCCTCACCCTGGGAAGGGCCATTCGTCATCAGCCGCGCACTCAAGAACAACTCCTATTATTTGATCGACTGCACCAAGGGCACTCGGCACAAGGACACATCAGGAGTAGAAACGGAGCGGCCGTGGAACGCTGAGATGTTATGTCCGTTCTATAGTTGAGCGGCATAAATTTATGTACGCCATTCGGCAAATGATCAGTAAAGCTATCATGCCTCTGAAAAAGAGCATTCGATTACCTTTGCATAATTTCATTCGAAAAGCTAGCCCAAGTCGGCAACGCTTAAGTCATACCCGAGACATGCGTAGTGTACTCGGGGACTGACTGACCACGAGGTCAGAAGAATAGGCCAACGAGGCACGGGGACTGCAGGCTGGCACTCAACCTAGCACCTAACTCAAGCGCAAGTCACAAAAGTGTTTGTGGCATTGAGAAGGGCAGCAGTTGGGGCAGTCAGCAGTACAAGTTCCCGAGAAACAACTCGAAACGCTCAAGAAAGGGCATAGTCGATAAATCAAGTTACCGATTGCGCCCCGGACCAATGCATCGAGCTCGGTAGCGGGCAATCGGCTCCTAACGTTGCAGAATCCTTTGCGTTAAACCTTGTCGTGTAAATTCGAAAAGCTTATCGAACCTTGGCTAGAAATCTACCTTTGATCCGATTGCAGACCGCATGTCGGCAGCAGTACAGACAAGGTAGACACCCCCAAGTGCAGACCGATAAAAGAAACCGACAAAGACGCAAAGTTGATCGCACAAATAAAAACTTTCAATGAGCAATCGGATTGCATAAGAGATAACAGGTCTAAGGCCGAATAAGTTCATTACATCGAAGTTACACCCAGTGGGTGTCGACAGAATGAAAATTATGTCTTACAAGCAACTAGTCAGAAAGAAAAAACTAGATAAGGCCGATCCAATGTCGGCAAGCTGCAGTAGGTGGCGTCATCGACGGCTTGGCTCAAGAAGTCGGGGCAGTCGAGGGCGCAGAGCTGGCAGTCGGAGCAGTCGGATCGGCGTGCGGGGCAGCGACATCTGGCTCCGACTGTGCATCAGAAGATGTGGCCCCAGCAAGCTTGGACCTCGGAGAGGTATGGGACGAACCGCTGTCAGAAAGCTCTTCGGCCAAGCCAGAGATAGAATTTGCAGCCAGCGGGTTCCCTCCCTCGTCGAGATATGGAGTATATTCATAAGGAGAAAACCAGTTCACCATAGTGCTGGCGAGCCGATTCACCTCAGCGTAGGTCTTCTCAAGCACGTCGGCTGCGTTCTCTCTGAGGCTGTAGAGCTTGGGAAGTCTCAATTGCGGGTACCAGCTCAGCACAGTTTGAAGAGCAGTCTCAGCGCCAGTCCGACCAGCAGAGTTAAGTAAGACATCGATCCGACGGGGAATGGCCTTCAGAAGAATCCGAGTCTGCTCGGTGGTAGCATTCGGAGCATCTTCCTTGTTAGAGTCTTCCTCTTCCAGAGGGACCGATCTATGGTTCTCGGCAGAGGAGCTGGCAGCATGCTTCATCCTCTGAAGTCCAATCTTGAGCTCAGTCGGCGACCACAGCAACTCGGCAATCTTCAGAATGCCAAGTTTGAAAGACAAGGCAATCCCCTTGATGACGGGAATGCGAGCTGCTGTGCCAATCAGATACTCATGCCGAATCCAGACGTCGTCATCAAGCTGGCAGGACCCCCCGGCCGCGATGGTCTCCTCCCGAGATTTGGCCACGGCTGCATAAGCAGCTTCTTCAGATTCAGGCCAGGCTTCTGCATCATGAAGAAAAGAATGAGCAATAGCTCAAAAGAAGGAAGCAGTCGGAAACGCACTCGGAGGCAAGAAGCACTTACCGCTGAGAAGGGCGTCCATCTCGCTCATCGTGTCACAGAGGCCCTTGGCCTGGCGGCGCATTTTTGTGGTGTATTCATAGTTGCGCTTCTCCAGCTCTTCATATTTGGCGATATGGTCATCGCGATCCTTTCGGATAGAGTCTCGCGCAGCAATCGCTTCGTCCCTCTCGGCTTGCAATGCTTCTCGGGCGGCTACAGCTGCATCTCGCTCAGCGAGGAGCCCGTCACCAGCAGCGGTCACGGCAGCTATGTCATCCAGATGCTTCTTTTCAAGAGTAGCCATCTCAGAGTGGAGGCTTTGATAGTCCGAGTCAAGTCGGCTTGCACCCCCTGCAGTCGGGTCGCCTCTTCCTTGGCTGCGGCAAGTGCTGGCCCTTGCTGGTTGAGTTCTGCAGTTAGTTCAGCGATACGGCCCTGAAGATCATCTACCATGGGGAAAGAAACTAGAAGAAGACACAAAGGCATTAGTACAAGAGAGATCGTCAGTCGGAGGGAAGATAGAAATGATAAGAGAAAGTACCTTTCAGCTTGTTGATCTCGGCCGATTGATTGTTGACCTCGAGCTGGGCCTGGGCGAGAGTTTGGAGGCTGGCGGTATAAGCGTCGAGGAGCTTTTCAAAGATCTCGCGTTTCTCTTCCATAATAACCTGAGAAGAACAGCAAGATAAAAGTTAGAGAGACATCAGCTAAAAGAAGATCCGATTCGATTGCAAGCAATCGGCCCGAATCTCGGGGACTACACCCAGTGGGTGCGCTTGCGCGCACCCATCGGAAGAAAGTCTTCCTACACCCACTGGGTGCGCTTGCGCGCACCCACTGTATGCCGATTGTATGAGATGTTGTATCCTTGTATCTGTAATGTTGTGATATCATGTTGGAAATCCGGGGCATATGGCTTTGTCATATGTCGCGGTGGGACCGATATGTGCTTCGTCCCTGGATCTGGGTGGAAACACCTAGATCTGGAACAGTACCGCATATCGGGCCTTACACATGTGTCCCCAAGCAAGGCATCGCGCACCTTCCAATTCTTTCCAGTAAAGGTCTACAAAAAGAGTGTAGTAAAATCTCTAGGCCTCCCAAGTAACCACGAGGAATCCCAAAAAGGTGCAAGATCACCTTTGCCGATAGTAATAGAGATAGATGCATAGAAGAAGTCCATGACGCTGTTGTTACACGGGTAGCCCATATCGACCCACATCTCGTGTGGATCCTTTCATTCGTGGATGTTTTATTATATATGTATGTTATGTTATGACTAACCTGCATACATTGGCAACACTACTGACCGTTAATCATTGTCAGTCAAGGAAGGGTATACTTTCCATCATGGATTACTTATTACTTTCGTCTTTTAATGTTGTTTTGGACCCAGGGGCGGACCCAACCCCAAATATCCAAAGGTGCTCAAGTGAGTGGAGGCACATTTTTCTGGCTAACTTGGAGGCCAACCAGTGAAATATTGATCTTCAAAGATGGAAAATTTTGGAATTGATCGGTACTAGCTCCCACTTGGCCCATCATAGGTTTGCACTTGGATCTGGTTGCAGTGTGCTTCGTCTACCTTCTTGATGCCTAATCTATGCCAGTTGCGTGTTCTATAGTAGATGTTGTACTCAAAGAGACAAACTAGTTAGTCGAAGTTACCAGGGTTGTATCGATGCACGAGATATCTCATTGTCAATACATACCAGTGACCTTTTGACTAGGCTCCCTAAACCTATGAGTCTAAAGAGTAAACTCTAAGATAATATTCTGACTCAAGTATAAAAGACTTCGCATTATGGAATCTCATAATTTCCAAATGATTGAGGGTGTGATTGAGGATCATATGTCGTTGTCGTGGTAGAATGGGGTAGGAGAGTCCCATATCTTCACAAGGGAGAAGGGAACCATGAATCGAAGTTATTGCAAACTTGTATGGTGGCGGGACATTGGAGTAAAAAAAACGAGCATCATCTTCTACCAAGAGTGTAGATTGAGGACAAGCGCTATTGGGAGCAATGTTTTTGTGGAAGAGATTAACCTCGGGATTGATCATATCACGAAAGAGAAGCCATCGAAACATCTCGACCTTGATGGAAACTTTTGATCACCAACTTAACTCTATAAGTTTTAGACCTTGGCGAGAGCTTTGCCTTTCAAAGCCGCATTGTGATCGAATTGATCTTCATGTATGAGAAGGTTGTACGCATTGTGGGTAGAGAAGTTGATCCCATGGATGAGGAAGTTCTCATCGTTGGTGTCATTTGTGTTGAAACCTGCAATAGATACAAAACATCATCCAACTTTATCGAGGCA
The DNA here is from genome assembly GCA_950022295.1 of Bromus sterilis. Taxonomy (NCBI): domain Eukaryota; kingdom Viridiplantae; phylum Streptophyta; class Magnoliopsida; order Poales; family Poaceae; genus Bromus; species Bromus sterilis. The sequence continues at coordinate 344,284,628 of OX465596.1, forward strand.
AAAATATAAATGGTTTCTAAGGTTAGCTAGAAAACCATGATGCATGACCTACAATACAAGGACCATGTGTCTATGGAGTGGGAGTGAAGTCTAAGGTAGGAGATGACTAATGGTTGGCTTGTGAGCTAAGTGTCTGTCCAAAAGAAGGTCTTAGTTGGCCGTTGGTGAGGGAAAAAATCTATTGTAGCTTGAAACTTGTTGAATTATGTTTCGTATGGGGGAAAGGAGGGTTGTGAGATTGGGAGGCAATATTCGGAGTGGCGACGTGGTACCAATAAACCCACAGAATATTCGAAGACTTAAGATTTCATAAGAAGGAAATTATTTTTGGTAAGCAAATTTAATCTAGACCATGTATTTTTCATACAAGATGATTACATTTGAATTTACTAGTACGTTTTGTGTGTTAGCTAGTTCTACCTAATAAAGTGCAATTGAACCCATCCACTATAGGTAACATGCTGTGACAAAGAACATTGAAGAATAATTACATGGAATGGAATTATGTGCATGCACTACATGTCAACGACACATGAAGTAATGTTTTCTGTTATTTAGTAACCACACGATATACCTTTCTTATAACTTTGTGTATCCAATATACCATGAGAAGACACACAAGAGTTGAACAAAATATAATCGTTACATTTCATATTACATAAAATCTAAATGAAGAATTTCTTCATCTAGTCTTATCCGACGGTGGGCTTAGTATCACCGATTGCGTCTTCTTTCTACATCTCAATCCGAGGACTCCACCAAATCTTCCTCGACAAACCTGCCTCCCCTGTACCTAGTTCCACATCATTGTAAACTAGCTCTACAACCCGGCTTGTTAAAAAATAAGTCTACAACTTGGAATATGCTCCTAATTGTCCACTAATATATATTGCCAAGCTTCGTGAGATAACACCATAACATAACTCGAAGGGGAAACATAAAAAACCCACCCTTCGATGATATTTTACTCTCATGAACAAAATTGGTGCTAGGCACTAGTAATAATATGCAAGAGAACTCCTTTAGAAAACTAGGTTGTTTATTCTCATCCTTGTGCTTAATATACTTCGTGAATGCCATGAACTTCACAAGGCAAAATTTATGAATATAATCTAATAATCATTGTACGTTATAAAGGACCACAACAAGAGATACTAAACCTAATAAAATGAACAAGATTTTGGAATAAATACCGAACTGAATAACATTAGGGGTCCAAGAACAAACAATAGAATACACATATTGAAATTGATAAGATAACCAACTTGATTAGAAAAGTTGCACAATCCATGCAGAATTACAATGTTACAACCATAGCTAATATCTAATACACAAACACTATAAATATTAGAAATTTCAAGTTTTGAGTTGTTACCTGGGAATCAAATCCTGAAAGTTGCATTACACAAAACATGTCGAAGATTGTTTGAAATTGGCACCCTCTTTTCTCTGATAAATCGACTTTGATATGCATATATAATAAAAGTTTGATGGTGAAATTCCTTTGAATGTATGTTTGAATTTTCAAGAACTTTGGAACAACGAGAGGTGCACTTTTGACAAATGTAAAACATCGTTGTTAGAAAACTGTTACACATTCGAAATATTTAGCAAACTCACATGCGGATTGGGCTATATGCTGATAATACACATAAGACCAGAAGTATTAAACTGGTTTACAGAAATATCTGAAAGGAATACAAATCTTGTGTGTAATGATATTCTAAGAACAATAAGAAAATTAATAGTCCATATTTGATATGAGAAACTTACAAGGAAAAGTGTCTACCCTTGGACATTTTTCTTTCCTCTTTTGGACTCACCGGTGCCTACACCTGTTAGCAAGGGTCCAAACTATGCACTTGAATGTTGAAAAAAGTTAGAAATGTTAACTATAACAATACATAAATATTTATTTTGAATTTTATCCATTTAACCTTTAATATTCAATTGAAATACCAGAGTATTACATAAAAATATTCAGCACATAGACATGGTTTGTCTGTACGATATGTGTCAAAAATTACACAATCATGTTCATACATACAACTTCCTTGTAAATTATAATATGTTGATTTCTCCAAAGGAATATAAGCATAAATCGATATAAAAATCCAAATTAAGAGGCATAAGTAATATAAACCGGTAAAATAAGTATGATCTCACACATGCACAAATACCAAAGAATGTTCATCCGCAAAACACCACTACTGAACTAGTTTATTCCTTTTAACTAGAACTTGGTTGTAAGCAATACAACCATACATAGCATACTCAATAGTCAACATTGACCAATGGCAGGTTATGAAAAGGCATAGCGTACAGTGCAAAAGTGTCACGTCGAGTCGAAGCACCGTCTACCAGTAGGCCATACCCGGCTCCGCGAGTCGACAGATTGTTGGTTCACAATAAGAACTAATCCAAGCAACAGCTTAATCCATACAATTTTCTATACATAACACCATTATTACATTACTTAACCAAATTCGTTTATATTGTTGCGATACAAAAAAATTACACCGGCTGCCTCCTCGGGGAGTCGACTCCTGCCTTATTTGGGAGCCAACCCGTGTCCTCCTTCGGGAGTCGACACATGTTCTCCTCTGTGAGCCAATAGAAGATCAAGACACGTGGTTAGCTTCAGATCAACCTGAGCCTATGCCGGACTCTACGAGTCAAACATAGCCTCGGGGGCTACTCCCATCGGGAGCACTGGTCGCGCACCCAACGAGCGTTGATCCGCACTTGACAGGAAGATGAAAAATATCAAGAGGCTCCACCCGATCCCGCGAGATGAGTTGACTCGATGCACTTCCGAGTTTTCGACTGCGGGATGAGTCGACTTGATGCACTTCCAAGTTGGCGACTTCTCTCCACCCGATGTTGTGGTACGAGTCAACTCCACGCACTTCCGAGTTGGTGACTAATGGATGAGTAGATTCTATGCACTACCGAGTTGGCGATTGCTGGACGACTCAACTCGATGCACTCCCGAGGGTTTGGTCGCACACTCGACGTACTACTGAGTCAAAAGCATCTGACATACCGGTTGACAATTCGACGCATTTCCGAGTCAGTGATATCCGACACAATATTGTTAAGTCCCAAAACTTTGATTTACCACTTCCAATGCAACAAGGGTATGAACTCTATGAGTCGAGTCTGATACTCCCATCGGTAGAGTTCTCACAAAAGCAAGGCAAATTGAGCCTATGCCCGACTATAATTAGTTGAACACAGCCTCGGAGGCTGCTCCCATGGGGAGCGCTGGTCGCGCACCCGATGAGAATCAAGTGGGAGACACAAACATCCCTGACGACCCGGTTTGCATTAGCTGCAAAATTCACCTGGATGTTGAGTCTACGATGTGAATATAAGACATGTCTAACAAGTCGAACCGGCGAGGGAACTGGATGATGAAAAATCCCGACGGACGCGTTGGGTACCATTTACTGAATGCTGGAGTTCAACTTGATAAGACCTTCGCAGCCCGAGTCAAATTTCCCCAGCTTTTACGGGTTTGATCCCAGGGGCACGAATTCGAAGTAGGTTGACGAGTCTTGTCCGGGGGATTATCCAGACCCAAGAATCCTGGGGAGGAGTTCTCCAAGAGTAGGATGAGCGAAGCCAGAAAAATGGTTCCTACTCGTTAGAACTGAAGGTCCAGCAAGGACTCGGTCTATGGGCCGAGTCGTATTACAAGATGAAGACCGACGCAGAAGAAAGGAGCCAACTTACCTTGGAGGGTAAGGAAACTGCCAAGAGTTAGACTAGGACTCCATCCTCGTGTATTAGTCGGACCCGTTGTAAACCTTAGGACCCAGCGTGTATATAAGTCGATTCCCTGGGACGTCCAAAGGGCGAACAACAATAGAACGTCTCGAGGCATATGTAGCGATTCTGCACCCTTGTAATCGAGATCTCCACTATATAGTAAAGAAAAGTAGGAATAGGTCTTTACCTCATCGAGGGGTCGAACCTGGGTAAACCCCTCGTGTTCTTCTCTAGATCGACTCTTCCTCCTCGTATCCACTCGTAGAAAAGGCCCCACACTAAGTTCTCCTATGAGTACATCTTCCGTGATTTTCCCACGGGAAGCCTCACCCAAGTGTGTCTAACTGGCCTCGATCCATCGAGTGCGTCGGACCCATCAAACCATTCCCCTCGAACTACAAAAAACATCAGTATCTACTCAACAGGTCTTCGACTCAATCATCATCTTCCCGCGACTGCCGACTACATCCTGAACCTGAATCGTCTCTGGCTTTGAGTCTCTAGTCGAGTCTAAGAGTCGACTAGACACTTAGGGGCTACTGACGTGGGCATACCCCACAGTTAATCACTATTGGCATACCCAGTGCAGTTTAACTAAGGGCCCATCGAGTGACCTGCTCAAGGCTAAGAAGACTAGGCCCACGATGGAGAAAGAGAAAAAGGCCAACTCGAATGCATGGAGTACAAAACAAGGACTCGTGCAAACCATTCCTGGCTACCTATATAAAGCTATACAGGGGCGCCCCAAAAAGGGAGACTCATTCTAACACCTCCATCAGGCCATCATAATACAAATCAGACAAGTATGAGTAGGGTATTATCCTCTGGGAGCCCGAACCTGGGTAAACTCTCTCTTTGTCAGGCATCCATATCTACCAGCGTGCCATCTTCTCCCACTATGAAACCCTAAGTATCTCACCATGGGATTGCCACGGTACCCCCACGTCAATGGGAGAGTTGGAGTACTTCCTCGGCTTTGAATTGAAGAAACTAGCTAGAGGAACCTTCATCAACCAAGCTAAATACACTCAAGATATGCTCAAGAAGTTCAAGTTGGATGACATTAAAGGTGCAAAGACTAAAATGCCTACCGCATGCCAACTTGATCTCGATCCCAATGGTAAAGAGGTAAACCAAAAGGAGTATTGTTCTATGATAGGTTATTTGGTTTACCATTGTGCATCTAGGCCAGATATCATGTAGAGTGTGGGTATATGTGCAAGATTCCAATCCGCACCAAAAGAATGTCACTATGTGGCAGTCAAAAGAATCTTTCAATATTTGGCTCATGCCTCGAACTTTGGTTTGTGGTATCCTAAAGGCTCAAGCTTTGAACTCATGGGTTATTTGGTCGCAGATTGGACGGGAGACAAAGTGGAAAGGAAGTCTACTTTCTCTGAATAGCAATTCCTTGGCAGGTCTTTGGTGAGTTGGTCTTCCAAGAAGCAAAACTGTTTCTCTCTTTCAACTAACGAAGCCGAGTACATAGCCGCCGCAAGTTGTTGTGCACCATTGCTATGGATGAGGCAAAATTTAAAGGATTCCAGTGTCACTTGTGACAAAGTGCCTCTTCTATGTGACAATGAAAGTGCTATCAAGATGGCTTACAATCCCATGAAACATACCAAGACGAAACATATTGAGATTCGCCATCACTTCACTCGGGATCATGTGAAGGGGGTGACATTGAGTTTTCTTATGTTGGCACCGACAAGAAAATCGTGGATATCTTCATGCATCCTCTATATGAAACAAGATTCCCAGAGTTAAGGATGAGCTAAATATCGTTGAATCGAGTAATGTGGTCTGAAAAACTTGGATACCTACCCTATCTCAACATAGTATCTAGTTTAGGTGTAGGCATGGACATTGGGGGACTCGTTCTACTATCCGGAAAGAGAAATAAGACTTTCACTATGGTCACTTTTAGAGACAACGATGCTTGGAAGAAGAGCATTTGTTTGCTTTTATGTTGTGTGATGCAAAATGTGAGTTGCTAAGGTTTCTATTTCCCTAGGATAGTTATTAGCCAAAATTTTATATCTTGTCTATGCTACATTCTCTCAAATCACATGATCGTTTTCCTCCTTTTGAGACTAGACTTACTGAGGTTTTTGGGTCAGGTGTTCTGACCCAATGTCTGAGGCAACGTCTGACTTATGCCCAGGTCTACTGGAAACAAGTTTAATGTCACCTCAAAGAAATTTAGTCGGAACATTTGACTTCAGTCGGAATGTTTGACTTTGTGGTGTGCAGTTAGGTTGAGAGGAGTGTGGACACGAGCTATGGTTTCCCTACCAATTTTCCCCATGCCAGCCCCAGCCACCGCCGTTGCCATTGCCTCCTCCGACCGAGCCCCCGTTCCACCGGAGCCTCCGTCAGGACCTCCGACCGATGAATTCTAAGTGAGGCACCTCCAAGTCCTCCCCATCGTTATCCATCGCCTCCATGGTCGGCTCAGGTTCCCTCCCTTCCTCTCACATCTCCATTTTTTTGTTTTGGACGAAACCATTGAGATGTTTAGAGATTGTATAGGTTCCCATGCTTGTCGATTTCAACAGTCGTATGGATTAGAGTAGTTGATTTGCAGGTCGTCAACCGCTGGTTGCAGTTTCAGACACTAGGTCAGAATATTCGACTAGTTAGACATCCTGACCCATTGCCCGAGGCAACATCCGACCTACATCTGAGCTCCTACAAAATGGATATTTCTTAGTCGATATTCCAGTTCTTCCATTGATCATGTGTGCTTATGCCCTGCTGCTCATCCATGTTCTAATTCACATGAGATACCACCGAGTCCTCGCATCGTGAACTTTCTCATAGGAATTTATGTGAGAAGAAGGTTGGTGGTGGAAGATATGAGATTGAGTTGGACTATGAGCCTGTGGAGGAACCTAGCTATGTGGAGAGGGCTAAGAACCATGCTAACGAGGGAATACCCCCACGACTCCCCTTCATGGGGGTATGATACGTCCAAAATGCGTCACTATTTTGTATCATAATTTAACACTATTCATTGATATATTTCATATTATGATGCCTCTCTCATGGTGTTTTGGCTTGTTTTACACATTTTAAAACTTTTAGGTGCCAATACAGCAGAACCATGAACCAACAGGGAAAACTGCACATAGAGTGGACATATCTGCACAACTCCAAATGACCTGAAAATCTCAGGGATTGATTTTAAGAAGAATTAAAGAAGACACACATAAGGACTCTCGGAGGGGCCCCACCAGGCCACCAGGCGCCCTGGGGCGCGGCCACCCCTAGGCCGCGCCACCTGGCCTTTTGGGTGGGCCCCCCACCCCCAGGACTCTCCTTACGCATACATACTTCTCGAAACCTAATTCTTCGGGGGGGGGGGGGATCTTAGACCAGAAGTTTCGCCGCCGTTGCAAGGCTGAAACCACAAGAGAAGAAAATACCTTTCCAACGGGAAGATTCCGCCGGGGAGAACTCCTCACGAAGGGGGAGATCGTCATCATCGCCATCACCATCGTCACGAGAACCATCGAGATCATGATCACCATCGTCCCCAACACCAGCTATTGGATATATGCTCTAGAGGCAAATAATATATGATTATTCCAATATATCTAAGCAAGTTCATAACCAGTTTCATACCGTGCTAGAACTGTATCAGTGAAACACTGATACAAGTGTGGTATAGAAACCCCTAGAGTTCCTAGTTAACCTCTATTTCAATAACTAGTTCATGGTCAACATGATGGTCGTGGTTTCGCGATGATGGAAAATTAAGTCTCTTGACTGTGAGGTCACCTCACTGGATGAGTGATGTGATGAACATTACCCAAATCAAGCATTACAACATGATCAAACTTATGAAGGTTCAGTGTTGTAATTACAGAACGTAGTAGACCGTTCCTTTGACCGTGAGTACGTGCATAATTTCTATCTACTCGGATGCTTTGACTTACATCCCACCACCTGACTGAAATATGCGGGTCATAACGGTTGTATCTTGGGTATTCCATGGAGATATGTTGAGGAGTATTGTTACAAGAGCGGGTTTGTCAATCCATATAATGGATAGATACTTGGGGCCCACTCGGTGAGATTCCATCCATAAAGCTGCAGCGTGTGACTAGGTCACGGTGATGAATATCACGGGAATGAGTGAATAAGGATTTGTTCAGAACGAGGTTGAACCAGACATAGCATGTCATTGATCGAATCTCGGAACAATATAGTATTGCTGACAAAGGGAATGCTATACGACGTAAGGTCCAATCGATATTGATATCCGGAATGCACAAGGGTCATTATGGGCATCCAGGTCCCGCTGATGATCATTGACCGTAGCCTCATCTCGGCCATGACTGGAGTGTTCTCGGACCGTAGGTAACACACTTAAGGGCTCGATGAAATCGGAGACCTTTTCATAACTATCGGAGTTACCGGAGAATAAAGGAAGCAGCACCGGAAAAGTTCTGTGTTGACCCGAAGGAGTTTCAGAGTGAGACGGAAGGTGTTCCGGAGCACCGAGAGAAGGAGTAATATGTTTTAGTTATTAAGTAATTGAATTAATAATTAAAAACATTTTATTTATAATTAAAAAGTGCTATGGGACTTATTTATGAAAGAGGCCCATTAGGGGAAATAAAAGGGAAAAAAGGAAAGAGGGGGGAGGCGCCATGGACCCTAGGGCCCATGAGGGGTGCACCCCTCCCCCCACCTTGGTCGGCCACCCCCTTAGCAAAGGGACTTTAGTCCCACATTGCTATGGGAGAGGGGTTGACTCCCTCCCCTCTGCCTATATATAGATGGGCAGGGTGCACATATTTAATACACAGAAATTCTTGAGAAAATAAATATTACTCCGAATTGAGATCGGTTTTCTCCGGTCTTCTCCCCTTCCTCGTCTCTTGCACGGTGGGCTCCCTAGTGTGAGCCTGTAGTGTAATTGATGCACCTCTGTTAGGATCGGAGGCCGTCGTGCTGCCTAAGCTCCGTCCGGAGGTCTACTTCCGCCACCTTCGCTGGATCGGAGATCGGAGGTCGTCATTGAGTCTCGTACGTGTGCGAGTACTACAAGGTGCTACACATGTGGCACTACACCCATCCGGGTGCTCAACACAGCCAGGGGGCTGTGAAACTTTTTCGACTACACCAGCCATGTTTGCGGGAACGTTTTCCGCGCAACGGACTACACCCCGGGGTATGTTATTCCGCACTCCTTTCCGTTACGGTAATACGGCTAGCTAGATCTTGGGTTATGGGAAACACTAGTTAGGAAAAATTTGTGTTTTATGCTGCGAACCCCAACACCAGCACCATCTCCATCTTTATCCCATCTCACTTTACCATTGCAATATGTGTTGTACCTTGCACTATTCATCCCCTCTATTTTATCGGTGTTGATTACTACTTTGTGGTTGATGCTATTGAATTTTGTTGTAGAATTATTTTTATGATCAGATTGTTCACCATATATTTATCACCTCTGTTCATGATCTCTTTTATGTCTTATGAGTACTCACTTTAGTTCTTGACGACATGGGAGAAGTCTTGTTGTTAGTAGTCATATGATGTTGAAGTAATATGTGTTGGTTTGATATTTAAGTTGTGGTGTCATTCTTCTAGTGGTGCTATGTGAACGTTGACTACATAGCACTTCACATTTTAAGGATCTAGGGGAAGGCATTGTGTATAAATAATTCTTATGGTGGGTTGTCGTAGTGATAGAATATAGTGCTAACTTGACTATCTCTCCCGTGTGTCCTCAGGAGTGCTTTAGCCTTTATAAGTAGAATCTTTTGGCTTATCCTTTGTGTTCAAAAGGATCGGGCCACTTTCTGCACCTATTCATCATTTATTTTATTTGTCTTTTATTTATCAATCAACTATTACGAAAACCCATAAAAAGTTACCTTGCAGTACTTGCAGTTATTCTTTTCTCAAGACCACTTGTCATTACCTTCTGCTCCTTGTTGGGTTTGACACTCTTACTTATCGAAAAGGCTACAATAGTTCCCCTACACTTGTGGGCCATCAAGACCAATTTCTGGCGCCGTTGTCGGGGAGTGTAGCGCTATTGGTAAGTGAAATTTGAAAGGAAATCTTTATACCATGCGTGCTATTTTATTTTGCTATTACAAGTTTTTATCCTTATGGATAATTGAAAGGACGTGGATGTCGCCTAGAGGGGGGGGGGTGATTAGGCCCTTAAAATGATTACTGTTTAGGCTTGAACAAATGCGGAATAAAATCTAACGTTTAATTTTCCAACTAAGAAACCTAAATAAGCTAGGCTCAACTATGTGCACCAACAACTTATACTAAGAAAGATAAACAACTATGTGATAGAAAGATATATAACAAGAACACTATGGCTATCACAAAGTAGGTGCACAAGTAAATAGGTTGACTAGATGTGCAACAAGGTGAACAACCTATGGGACAAGAAATGCAACAATAATATGAGCAATCACAAGATAAACAAGATAATAAGCTTGCTCAAAGTAAGGGTAGAGATAACCGCAAGTGGAGCCAATGGAGACACGGATGTGTTACCGAAGTTCCTTCTCTTGCGATAAGTACGTCTCCGTTTGGAGAGGGTGTGGAGCACAATGCTCACCACGAAGGCCATCTAGGGCCACCCTATTTTCCTCACGCTCTCGCCAATGCGAGATGCCGTGATTCCACTATGGGACACTTGAGGGCGGCCATCGAACCCATACAAATGGAAACCCTTGAGGGCGGTCACCGAACCCGTAAAAATGCTCGGAGCAATCTCCACAACCGAATTGGAGGATCCCGTAGCTTCCCGAAGCTTTACACCACAATGATTGAGCTCCGCAACAAGAACACGCCTCTAGGGGCCAACGCACCCAAGAGGAACAAGCTCTAGAGTGCCAATGCACTCAAGAGTACAAGCTCTAGAGTGCCAATGCACTCAAGAGTAACAATCTTCTCAACTTCACTTACCACTACAACGAATTCTCGGAGAGAACTCAAACCGATGCACCAAAGCAATGTCAAGAGCACACGAAGTGCTCAAGTCCCCCACTCTCAAATCCCACCACAACAACAAAATCTATGGAGGAATATGAGAGGAAGAACAAGGAGACCACCAAGAACTCCAAGATCAAGATCCACAAGGCTCCCCTCACTTAGAGGAGGAATGACTTGGTGGAGAATGTAGATCTAGATCTCCTCTCTCTTTTCCCTAAAAAATATTCAAGAAAGATAGGAGGAATAGAGAGAAAGCAAGCTCTAAGAGGTCAACAATGGGGGGAAGAACTTGCTCAGCACGGTACTACTGCCCCGGCGGTAATACCGAATATTAAGTACCATGCTACTACCGCTCGGGTACAGAGAGCTGAGCGGTAGTGGCATGGTAGTAACCTTCGGTACTACTGTCGGGGGGATGGATCAAGACCATAACCCGACATATAAAGGATCCAGGTCGACTTACTGGAGGAAGGCCCAGATGAAGACTCGTCTATGGGCTGGCTCTTGCCAAGCATGAAGACCGAAGGCCTTAGAAGAAAGCAGACATGCCTTGAGGAGTAAGGAAACCACTTGTAATTAGACTAGGACTCTATTTCTTGTAGGAGTCGGATTGTGTAAACCCTAGGACCTGTCATCTATATAAGACAGTGTCCCGGGACATCAAAGGGACAACTCAACTTAGAACCTCTCGAGGCATAGGTAGCGATTCCGCACCCTTGTAATCGAGAAGTCGACACCCAATAATAGAAAAGCAGGAGTAGGTCTTTAACTTACGAGGGACTGAAACCTGGGTAAACTCATGTCTTTCATGTTTCCGCCAACTCTCTCCTCGTATCCACCTCATAGAAATAACCCCGCGTTAAGTCCTCCAATGAGGACATCTGCCGTGACTTTCCCACGACAGTTGGCGCCCACCATGGGGCCTACGCACGCAGGCGTCATTATCCTGGAGGGAGCTCTTCAAGAAATGGAGGGCTTCCCATAGGCCGGATCACCAGAAGCCGGCGAGGGAAGCTCAACATTGATGAAACCGCCTGGGGTCCCGAGGCCGACTCCATTGAGTCGTGCTATCGGGTCCCAGTCGGCTCCATCCACCTCTTCATCGACATGCTGAACGTATCTGAACCGGAGCCAAATCGTGATGTCCTTACCGAGGCTGCGAGTCGGCTAAACCCCAGCTCCAGACACTTTTTGTCGGATTCGCCGACGGATCTCCAGAGCCGGCGCGTTCTATCGAGACCTTGGTGCAAGACGACTCGACGGAACTATCCGATGCCGACTCGTACCCCAGTGAAGGACACTATACAAATACTGGGTCGATCCGCTACATCGGAAGTAATAGACTCGGGTCCGGGCCAGATGAGTATGACCCAGACTTACCCTACTTCCAGACGCCGCTCTGTGCCGCTATGTACATGGCAGATACTCAAGTGTCGCAGCCAAACCAGAATACAATAGCCAACGCGGTTGTGAACCCAGCCGGAGCGTCAGCCGCCCATACTGCAGAGCCGACCCTGACTGGAACAGAAGCCCTCGCGACTGCCATGAATGCTTTGCATGAAGTCCTCGCCACACCAATCACCGCGGAAAATCAGGAGTCACGGAAGGCAGAGATCGACGAGCTCGAGAAGCAGGTATCCAGAATACGCGGGGAAATCCAGTTGGAGAAGGAAAACTGGAAAAATAAGGAGGCCGACTTGCACGAGAAGCTAGGCGCGTGCAGGAAGAGTCCGCACAGTTGAATGCTCAGATAGCAAACTTCTCCGCCACCCGCCAAGGCAGGCACGCGAGTTGGATTCCGTCGGGTATGGAAGGGCATGCACTTTTCCAAAGTCCGCAGCAGGAAACTACCCCGCCAGGGTTCACAGCCCCACGAGAACCGGCTAGGTTTCACACGCCGCCTAGCCACTACAACAACCCCATGCAAAACGTCCTGGCTGCGATGCACTATCTGACCAACATCCCCATCCATGGAAACACCCCCGCGGACCTCGCCACGCGAGAAGCGGTGGAGATTCTCAAAACTGCAGTCGCCCAACAGGCGCAATACTCTCAAGGTTTCTCGTATCTACACACGATGTAACAGCCCAGATTTCACAAAAATTAAAAATTTTGTTTTCGGTGTGAATTGTTTGATTGCCTGATTTGTTTGCGGTGTTTGCATCCCCGATTTATCGATCGGAGATTATTTTCCCCCTCTTATCTCGTATCGGACGGAGACCGACCCTTTCCACCCTGACACTCGACCTTTGCGACACCGGGTTTCACCCGATCACCGTCGCGAAACCGCACGAGACCAGGCGCAGCCAACGGAACGAAAACCCCGTTTAATAATTAAACGGGTTATTTTTATGGGGCGCCGAAAAATGTTGTCGGAATGTCACCGCAGTGAGGTACGATCGACGGGCTCGACGCGCTAAGCGCGTGGTTCGAGATTTCGTCGGAATCGGAGTCCGTATGCACCTTCGGCGGTCACGAACGCGATCATCGGATACGCGAGAGGGGTACCGAGGGCGTTTGCGTCAACTGGCCAGCCAACCAGCCCTATATAAAGACCACCAGCCTCCCACACCCAATTAGGGTTTACCCCATGTAAAACTTGCAGCCACCCCCCTGAAAAATTCCCCAAATTAGCCCCTAGCCCCCTCCAAACCGAAACCCTAGCCCCATCAGATCCAGACCGTCAGATCTGAGATCTGACGGCCCAGATGAGGCCACGTGTTCCCAACCGCCTGCTCCAGCCATCCGGGCCCCGGAGGGCCGCCGCCAGGCCCGCCCGGGCCCATCTGGCCGAGCTCCACGCCATGGAGCGCCGCCGCCTCCGGCAGCCGCGCCGAGCGCCTCTGGCCAGACCATGGCCGCCCGGCCACCTCTTCTCCTTCCCTTCCTCCCTCTCCTCCTCTAGCTCTCACCCGTCCCCCTCCTCTGCAGGTCGGCCGCCGCCGCGTTGCGCCATGGCCGGCGCGCCGTGGAGCTCGAGGTCGAGCCGAACCCCGCCGCCAGCTCAGGAGGCCACGGCCCCGCCTCCCCGTGCCTTCCCCCACCGGATCCGCGGCCCCCTCGCCCACCGCCTCCGCCTCCTGGGCGCCCCGCGCCCCTCGCCGCCGGTGGCCGGCGCGCCACCGGACTGCGCCGCCTCTGCCTGGCACTCCTCGCTCGGGAGGAGCCCCTGCCGCTGGGGAGCCACGGCCAGTCGGCCACGTGGGCCGCAGCCCACTCGCCCAGCCAGGCCGCCTCCCAGGCCCAAGCCAGCCCGAGCCTAGCCAGGCCAGATGGGCCGATTTCGGCCCATGGTGAGAAGAGGCCTTTCCCTATTTTTTTTTCGGATTTAGATCCTGCTGAAAAACTGCTAAGTCCCTGTGTTATTTGCTGCTGATTCAATTTTGCAACGACGATAGCAAGCGATCTGTTGCCCGGATGAACGTGCCCCCAAAACAAAAGTTGCTCAGAATTGCGTGTACTTTAATTCATATTTTGTGAGAATTTTCATTTGAGCTCGTCTTGATTGTGTAATTGTGTGCTGAACAGGGCATCAGGCCGTTAAACTGCTATTTTTCCTGTTTAGATGCTGTTGTTGTTATTTTGTTGCAACTTTGCATGATGACTGTAACAAATCCATGAGGCCTATTGCATTGATTCCTTTTGCGTTGCGTTAAGCAATGTTTGTACTTCAGTTTCATGCTTTCACATGCCATATTTGCTTGCTGCATCATTTTTATATCTTTCTCCAAAGTAGCTATCATGATGTTATTGTGCTGCTATTGCTGAAACTGTTATTTTGTTGCAACTTCGGTCGACGATTGCTTCACAACCGTTTATCGGAATTGAGTGATTACAATTGCTTATTGTTAAGCATCATGTCTACTTTCATCCCATGTATTGCTATGTCATGTTGCTGCACTTTTTCATATAGATTTACCCCTGTTTATACAGCTTGTGCCCGTAACTTGTTTTTCTTATATCTTTTTAACCGTAACTCCGTTTGGGGTGTTCTTTATATGTAACTTGATTAGTTTTTCGTGTTCTTTGTGTTTATGCTATTGTTTTCTGTTGTTAACCAAGATAAAATATGGTTTAGGACAGAACAGTACCAAATCTTTTAATCATCGTGCGGCACTTAGTGTTATGCCATGTTTAGGTTGTGCCTCACTTAAATTGACTAGCATAGATAGTTTACTTTGTGCTTCACCTCTTGCCATGTTTGTGTGATATGCCATGCTTGCTTGAGTTGCCATGTTAATAACCGTTGTTTGGTCACCTGTAGCTAAACAACTTGAACCACCGTAAACGTGCGGTATTCGTCGTGTGTGACGAGTACTCCACTTAAATTGTTAGTAACCGCTCTCGACGGTAGGTGCGATGTCTCGTGTTACTTCTTGTTGATGCTTGCTCGTGTTTGCTTCGTAGTAATAGTGGTGCACCGTTGATTGTTTTCCAGTGTTTACTTCTTGTGTGCTCCCGCGGGTACCTCTCGGAGACGATGCGAGCTTGCGATCGACTACACCTTCGGAACCCGACTTATCAACAGGCAAGGACTTGCATTACTTATGATCCATTCTATTTCAACCAGCGGTTTGCATGCTAGTCTAGGTTAGGTTCGATGTTTGATCCTACCACATGTTTACAGCCTCTTTTAAACCGATACAGCCATGTCCCTTCCCAGCAAACCTTGTACTGCTATGTTACTATTACTCGTTGCTCAGCCCCTGCTTAGTATGCATGCTTAGGATGCTACGATGTTACTCTGTTACTCCTAGGTTTGGGATATCACCTTATTATTATATTATTGTTGATGATATGATTATTATTATAATGTTGACTATATTCGACGAAGGATGGAAGGTCTAGGCTATCCCGCCCCGACGCTTTGTTCCATTCGAGTCACCTAGGATCCGAGTTCCGGGTATTGGTTTTAAGACTGAGCGTGCCTAACCGCGTGTGGGATTTTATGGGGTCCCCTTCTCTTACCTACCTAGCTTCAAATATTTCTAGTGGTGGCCCAAGCTGATTTACCATTTGAAAAACGTGTGTGTGTCTGTCGGGTAGCTCCTGGCAGATATTATTTAAAACAACCAGGGCCAGGAGGACGTAGTTTCTTGGCTGGCCCACCTTGTCAGGCTGAGGACCCGGTTATCCCAATGTGTGATGAACCGGCTATCCAAACCTGCGACAGACGGTAGAGACCAGATCGAGAGAGCGGCCGGCTCCTGAGATGGATGTCGACTCACCGGGGGCCACCCGGATTTGTTCGTTGTTAGTTAGAGGGACCTGTCGTTTCGGATCTCTTGGAACTAAATCATAAAATGGTTGCCTGTGATGGGTAGCAGCTGAGAGTGATGGGCGTGCGTGCGGAGCCTCGTAATGGGCAGTTGGTACACCCTTGCAGGGTTAAATCTTTTCGAGAAGCCGTGTCCACGGTTATGGACGACTTGAGACCTACTCCTTGTTCATAGACAACAACAACTGAGATAATCTTAATACAACTTGATCAACGTGTGTGTGTGCCTTGACTGCTTCTTCTTCGTTGGGATGCGAAGAGGAGGACAAGGATAGGATAGGTGTTATGTTTGCGTAAGTAGTTGATAGCAAGACTTGTTGGAGGCGATTCCTCATCGAATGCTTGGCTTCTTATCTTACTCTCTAGATCGTTAGCCACTTCATAAATGCTAGTGCGGCAGCAACGTCACCACTTACCCCTTCCTTACCATAAACTACTAGTTGTCCTAGAATGACGAGTGATGAGGTCCTTGCTGGGTCAGATGACCACTACAGTTGGATGATGAGTACCTCTGTACTCATGATACTACCCCCAAACTCTTTTCAGGGTTCCGATCGACAACAGGTATGGTGATAGACGTTTCACGTGGAGACTCGACGACGACTAGTTAGGCGGATCCCGGCGGAGGGCCTGGACCCGTGTGGTTATGGGATCGTTGTTTTTCTCTTTGCCACTAGGCATTTGCTTGTAGTCTGTACTCAGACATGTATCTTCCGCTGTTGTATTACATTTGAGGCAGTTGTATGCCGATTGTATGAGATGTTGTATCCTTGTATCTGTAATGTTGTGATATCATGTTGGAAATCCGGAGCATATGGCTTTGTCATATGTCGCGGTGGGTCCGATATGTGCTTCGTCCTCGGGTTCGGGCGGAAACGTCCGAATCTGAAACAGTACCGCATATCAGGCCTTACACATGACTCCTTATCAAAGTATAAGTACACAAGCATAATCACCAGCTCCTGAAGTTTCCAGCAGCCATCGTCAGCAAAGAACACAAACATGTATCGAGCCACATTAGACCGTCATACTTGTTAGCCAGCCCGCTACCATCGTCCTTAAACGATACCGGGAGCCAGCGGTTCAGCTTCCGCGAGGACGAGGACACGGGATTCTTCAGTCGTTCAATTGGAAGCCGGTGTTTTGGTTCCAGCTCTACGAAAAACCCGTCTCCCTCCATATTTCAAAGGACCCCGCAAGATCCCAAATTACACGGCAGATATGGACCTAGCTGCATTGATTGAGAGGTATGAACTAGCAATGGATATGCTGCAAGTCAGCGATGGGGTTTGTGCCAGATACCTGACGATGATGATGGAAGGGCCGGCTCGCTCCTGGCTCAAGAACCTTGCCGAAAACTCAATCCAATCTTGGTCAGAGTTGAAAGAGAAGTTCTTCAAAAATTTCCAACGCACATGCCAACGAGCCACCACCATTGTTGATCTGGAGCACTGTGTTAGGGAGGAAGGGGAGTCGGCCCCTCACTGGGCACGACGAGACACCGAGATAATCCACTCTTCAGACAGCATCACTGCCCAGACCGCCGTCTTGGTCTGTCACAACCCCAAGTTAGGTATGTGCTAGGATCAAGTGCTAACTTGCATCATGTGAAAAATTCAAAAAGAAAATCAAAATTGGGGAAAAGAAAAGCCCTGAGAAATTAAATCAAATGGCCAGATAAAAATCTTTTTCCAAAAATCGTTTGAACATTTGGAAAATTCTTATAAATGGTGCTGATCATTTTCAAAATGATTTGGGAGCAATCCCATGCCCATGGAATTTTCTAATATTCAAACAGTGGCTTTGGAAATTAAATAAAACCCTATTTGAATTGAAGTTCAAATTATTTGAATTTCAAAAATGCTCAAAGTTTATAAGTGGCTAGCTCTCTATTTTATGAGGCCATATAAAAAATTGTGGCATTTTTAAAAATGCCTAGCTATTTTTTTTAGCCTGGCCAACAAATAACAGAAAGAATAAACAGAAAAACGTCAGAAAGCCTTACCTCTCGCCCAGGGCGAGGCCCAACAGGCGGCCCAGCAGCCTTCTCCGTTGTCTTCTTCCTCCCCCGCGCCTCCAAGCTGCTCGGTGGAATGCCACCGAGACAGCCGAGCGCGCCGTCGTCCCCCCAGCCGCCACCTGCCCCTCCCCGGCCTTCTATGCGCACCTGGAGACGCACCCGAGTGCCACGCCTCCATTCCTTCCCTCCAGAGTCTCTCCCTCTCACTCCTGCGACGAAACCGACGACGACCGAATGCCTCGCCGGAGCACGGCCGTGCGCATGCGCGGCCAGAGAACTCCCTGGACCCAGCCGACGGGTCCAACGCACTCCTCGACGTCGTCTTCTTCTCCGTGCCAGAGGAATCGGCCCCGGAAGCCCGGAGCACGCCATCCCCTTCGTCTTCGTCTCGCCGGAACCGCAAGTCGCCTTCGTCGAATACTCCGGCCACGGACCCTCTCCGACCTCGCCACCGCCTCCACTTCATCCGCGGTGAGCCCCTGCTTCGTTCCACCTAGCTTGCGGTCGCCCCCTTCGCCTGTACGGTATTCTGCCATGAGAGCCGAGCCTCGCCGCCGCCATGGCCGTTGAGGTACTTGCTCCCGTGCTCCAGCGCCTCCCCCTTCTAGCCTACGTCGCTCCCAGTGCTCACAGCTTTCCAACGCACCACGTCTCGGTCAAAACCCCGCACCAGAACGCAAACCCGACGTCGCCGGAATTCTGTCGCCGCCGAGCTCGTCGCCGCCTTCGCTCCAGGCCCTTTCCCGAGCCCCTGATGGTACCGCTCGACACGGGAGAACTCCAGGAGCTCAACGATGGTCTCCCCGGCTTCTCCCATGCCCCCAGCCGTCGTCGCCTTCTTCCAGTGGCTCCGGCCGCCGCGGAAGTTGAAGCCGTCGACGCCGTGGTCCTCCCCGGCGACGATGGACTAGTCCATCGTACGCGCGAGGCCACGGGGAGCCGAACGGTGACCTCTGCAAGGCTCCTGGAGGCCAGGAAACCCACTCCGGCGCACCTCCGCCGTGGCCGTGGTCGCCGGTGGCTAACCGCCGGGCACTTAGGCCTTAAGCACCCACTAAACCCCCTAATCCCCAATGACAGGTGGGGCCCCAGCCCTAATCCCTCTCTGTTAGTTTAAACTAACAGGGATTAAAACCCACAGAGACAGACAGGTGGGCCCCTGTTGTCAGCCCCCCCCACGTCATTGTGACGTCAGCCTGACGCAATAAATCGAGTTAATGATTTTCCAATGAATTAATAAATCAGAGAAATTCCAGAAAATGCAATAAACTTTGGAAATTCATAATTAATTCATCCTAACTCCAAATATAGCAAATAATATGTCTAAAATTATCAAAAAAATACAAGGATTATGAATATGCAATTTGTTTTCATGTTTGACCATTTTAAAATGGGTGAACAGTAGCAAACATGCATATGAATCCTTTTCAAATTCAAATTTGGGGTGATTTTGCAATTGATTTTGCAACACCCTTAATTCCAATGGATTCATCCACACATCAGAAGCTTTACTTCAAATATACAACATCACTTCATGATCAACATTTTCAAATGAACTTTCATGCATTCAAATGCATTGAAATTCATCGATAAATCAAATGGAGTTTGAATTTGCATTTCAAATGCAATATACTCCTTTTAAATGGAATGCTCAACACATCAGTACCTTGAACATCACCATTACAATCTTATTCATGTGATTGTGCATTGTACATTATGTTGATCCTATGATTGTCATGTTTCTGATAGAAGTGGAATCGGAGCAGGAGGCTACCCCCTTCGCTGAAGATCCAGAACCCGAACCTCGTCAGCAAGGCAAGCAAACCCCCATTGATCATGTCGATAAAATCCCACTTCCCTCTCATGTCTCGCTTATGCATTGTTTAGGATGATCACCATGATAAAGTTTCTACCGCATAGTTGAACCCATGTCCTTTGCATGACCTATCATCTTGTCACAGTAGTAATCAAACCACAATCCTAGCAGATGTAGGAGTTGATTGATATCATGTGACCCCTGCAACTGTTACTTCTTATTGCATGCTTAGTGGTACAATGAGGTTGCTTATGATGTGAGTCGGGATGATGATAATTGGTGTTGATGGAAGTGAAATGTGTTGGTGAATCTACCCTAATACAAGGTGAACGATGAGAGGCTGTGTAGGAGTACACGGTGGGTTGTCTCGTTGAACACCGCCCTAACACGAGTTCTTGTTTGGTGATCCAAGATGAAGAGCACAACCACACATTGGGCTCACTGACCCCTCTCGGCTTACTAACTCATCCCTTTCGATGTCCAGATGTCGCAGTAGTTCGGATTTCTGTAGGTATTGTGGCCTGGTAGGCAAGTGAGAGAATGGCTCATCCGAGACCGGCTTTCGCACCACGCACACATCGTCTGGGTCCACTTCGGTAAACCGGCCGGTTTCACGATAGTGGCAGACAACCCAGATAGGCGGCTTTCATGGACTAGATCGGCTATGAGGTAACGGTTGTGGTGGCATCCTCGCTGTCATCTCTTGAACGGTGACACGCAAAAGGCGGTAACTGATGGCACGTGTGTGTAGCGGTACACCCCTGCAGGGTTAACAAAACTATTCGAATAGCCGCGTCCGCGGTTATGGACTGCTTGGAAAGCTTAGCTTGATTATTAGACAACTTGAACTGGATACTTCTAAAACTCGCAAGATAAGCGTGAGTGCTATGGTGTGCTTCTCGTGGGGAAGTCGAGGAAGTAACCATAGTGGTGTAATTGGTTGAAGAGATGTAGTGGACTCGTGTACGCTTCTTACCTCAAGTCTGGTACTCGTAGTTCAGGACTAGCCAAGTCAAAGCTGGTACTTCTGCAAGTGAACCCCACCTCCCTTTACCTTGATACATGTGCATGAGTAGTATAGCTCCTATGTAAGTCTTGCTGAGTACGATTTTGTACTCACGTTTGCTTAATCTATGTTTTAGATGAACCCACCGACCCCGATGGTGGCTTCTATCCGAAGCTCGAAGAATGAAGACTCAGACCAAGACCAAGCTAGTGTAGTCCCAGTCAGACGACTGGTTCCCTCGTGGAGGGCTTGTTTTTAGATAAGGCTTCTCTAAGCCATTTGTTAAACTTGTCTGTACTCAGACCTACTTTGCTTCCGTATGCTTGTTGTAATGTTGGATCACATGCTTGTGATCTCTGTGTGCACTCTGTAAGAGTTACTAATAAAGATATTTACTTTGTAGAGAATTGCAATGATACCTGCTGTTCATACAAGGCATGTGTGCTGCGTGTATGTTTATAACATGCATGTCTTTGTATGGGTTTTCGAGACCTTAGTTGTGATCTGGCTGGCGGTCTTTTATACACCAAGTGGCCCTTAGATGTGCGCAGCTTGGGGCATCGCGATGCGATTGTTCGAGACTCTGTCTCGTGCACACTTTGATGTATGATCGAGCCCGCCCTAGACCCCGACTAAGTGATCGGGCTGGAGTAAGTCTATGTAAGGGTTATAATACAATCGATAGTATGGTTGAGGCGACTTGTCTATGAGTATGGGAATTCACCACCCATATCAGTTAGACTTGTGTGCGGACGATGAGGACCCATCTCAGTGGATCATTCGGCCTGAATGGGATGCCCCTCATGTTCGATGCTTTCCGAGAACGTTCTGTGCTTGGCCTTGTCTGCTTAGACAAGTGGGTATGGTTCTCGGCTCTCCATATGATTGTGTTGTAGCGAGGCTTATATACGCTAATTCCGGGTCCCGACATGGTCCTAGAGAAGAACTGAAAATTTGAGCCTCTAATCCATAAACTTGGTCATATCAAAAGAACGGTCAGAGATATGGGAGAACTCATGGATGCAGTCACCAAATACGCCGAGTCTGATAAAACTAAAGATGGCGACTCCGATGAGGATAAAGCCGGCCAGGGAAAGAAGAACGGTGACAAAGGACAACAAAGCGGTGGAAATGAAAATCAACATAACAAGCGTCGACTCGATCAGAATACTTCTGACTTGGTTGCAAACACGAATGTTGGTTTCCAAAGGCATAAACAGGGGGGTAACTATCGGAAGCAACGGGAGAACTTCCGCCCAAACAGTTATGAACAAGCCATTAAAGGACCGTGCCCAAGCCATAGCAAGCCTGGTCGACCAAGGACCGCTACAATAACGTCAATAAGCAATCCGTCCAACAAGGAGGCGGCACGGGACCTCAACATCAAGGACCCAGAGGAGGACAACAGATGCAAGCAGGACTTGCCGGATTCCAAGCCAACCCGAAGCAACTCAATGATCGCGGAGTGTACCATGTTTTCACCACTAGTAGTTGTCGGAGAGACAAAAAACTCCAGCAGCGAGCTGCCCTGGCTATGGCGACGACACCGACTTTCCCCATATGGCTTAATTGGTCTGAGAAACCTATAACCTGGACAAGAGCTGACCACGTTCTGGTGGTAGATAACCCAGGGGCTCTAGCCCTTGTAGTGGCACCGCAAATCAAATTGTACACACTGGACAAGGTGCTCATGGACGGAGGAAGCAACATCAACATCCTTTACTATGAGACCTTTCGGAGGATGGGCCTCACTCATAAATAGCTATAGCCCTCCAATACTGTTTTCCATGGAATTGTCCGAGGCAACTCGGCCCGACCCATAGGCAAGGTACACCTTGAGACGGCCTTTGGAAACTCTGAGAATTTTCTCTGAGAAATTATACCTTTAGAAGTGGTCAAACTCGAGAGTCCATACCACGCCATTTTGGGATGGCCAGCCTACGATCGATTCATGGCCTGCCCATGTTACATCTATCTGAAACTTAGAATGTCGGGTCCAAACGGGACAATCACGGTTGATGGAAGCCGACCATGGAAATTGAGTGTGAGGAACAATATGTCAAACATGCTAACTCGTCTTGTGCTAAAGAGGATTTGTCGGCGTATCAGGAGAAGGTAGACCCGGCTGATCCCACGATTTTGAAAAAGCAAACTCTTGACTCCAATCCAAAGTTTCAGCCGGCTCAAGACACTAAGAAAGTCAACTTCGTCCCTGGTGACTCTTCACAACAGTTCACCATTGGGATAGGACTGTGTGATAAATAGGAAAGCACGCTCATCGAGGTCCTCCGTGAGAATTGAGACATCTTTGCATGGAAACCTTCTAACATGCCAGGTGTCCCAAGGGAACTCGCTGAGCACCACCTTAACATTGATCCAAATCTGAAGCCGGTAAAGCAATTCCTTCGCCGTTTCAACAATGAGAGAAGAGATGCTATCGAAGAAGAGATAGCCCGACTCCTTGGTGCAGGATTCATCATGGAGGTCTTCCATCCTGAATGGTTGGCAATCCCGGTCCTCATTTTGAAAAAGAACGAGACTTGTCATATGTGCATCGACTACACCGACCTGAATAAAGCTTGCCCAAAGGATCCATTCTCTTTACCCCGCATAGACCAGATCATAGATTCAACTGCGGGATGTGAGCTCCTATTTTTTCTCGATGCTTACTATGGGTACCATCAGATTAAGATGGCCATTGAGGATCAGGAGAAGACGGACTTCATCACACCCTTTGGTTCTTTATGCTACACTTCAATGCCTTTTGTCTTGAAGAACGCATGAGCCACTTATCAAAGAACATTGCAAAATTGCCTCAAGGAACAGACTGGGCGCAATGTGCATGCTTATATGGATGACATAGTGATAAAGTCCCAGTTGTCCGACTCGTTGATCAACGATCTACAGAAAACTTTCAAAAATCTTCTTACATACCATATGAAGTTAAACCCGGCCAAGTGTACTTTTGGAGTCCCCGCAGGAAAACTTCTTGGAGTATCTGAGAGAGGTATTGAGGCGAATCCACAAAAAATCAATGCTATCATGACACTCCAGAAGCCGGTTTTTGTCAAGGGGGTTCAGCGACTCACGAGGTTTGTTGCCTCCCTAAGTCGGTTTATAAGTCGGCTCGGTGAAACAGCTAACCCGCTATACCGACTCTTGAGAAAAACAGAGAAATTTGTTTGGGATGCAGAGGCTGATGAGGCGCTTGAGTCATTAAAGAAAAAATTGTCCCAAGCACCCATCTTGGCGGCTCCCAAGCCAAAGGAACCTATGCTACTCTAAATTTCGGTTAACAATTGGCCGGTCAGTGCTGCAGTTGTTGTTGAACGCAAGGAAGAGGGCAAGTAACATCTCGTACAGAGTCCCGTTTACTATTTTAGCGAAGTCTTGACATCATCCAAGGAACACTGCCCTCAATGGAAGAATTTGGTCCTAGTCATGTTTATGGCGAGCAGGAAACTAAAACACTATTTTCAAGAGAACCCCATCACTATGGTGAGCTCAGCACCGCTCTCCGACATCATCTAGAATCAGGAAGCCACTGGAAGAATTGCTAAGTGGGCTATTGAACTGGGAGCTTATCACATCAAGTATGAGCTGCGCATAGCTATCAAGTCCCAGGCCCTGGTCGACTTCATCTATGATTGGATGGAACTTCAAGCACCCTCAGACAAGCCGACTACTATGTACTGGACTATGCACTTCGATGGGTGCCGGCAGCTCCAGGGGTCGGGAGCCGGAGTCGTCCTCACCACACCCAAGGGGGAGAAGTTCTGCTACATTTTTCAATTGCAATTTACCTGCACCAATAATGCGGCAGAATATGACGCTCTACTCCACGGCCTACGGTTGGCACGGGAGATGAACATAAGACAAATCCAATGTTTTGGAGACTCTGACCTTGTTTCTCAACAAGTATCAGCAACAAGGGACTCCAAAGACCCTATCATGGTAGCTTACAGGCGAGAAGTTTCGAGGCAAGCCGGGTTCCTCATTTGCTATCAATTGGACCATGTTGATCGAAGATGGAATGACGGGACCGATGCTCTGTCCCGACTTGGCTCACAACGAAAGGCGGTTCCGCCAAATGTCTTCCTTGATGTTTTGTTGCACCCATCTGTCCAGCCCCATATGGAGCAAGACATAACAGTGCCAGACCCAGAGATGGCCTTGGTGGCTGCAATACATCCTACTCCCTCATGGGTCGAACCCTATTTGGATTACAAAACGTGGGGTATCCTCCCAACAGATGAAGTATTGGCCAGGCAAATCATCAGACGTAGCAAGTCCTTTGTGTTAATGAATGGCAAGCTACACTGGCTCAGTCCCACACAAGTTTTCCAGCGATGTGTCTCACCAAAAGAAGGGCGAGCCATATTGAATGAGATACATTCTGGGGGTTGTGGTCATCATGCTGGCTCTCGCTCCCTTGTGGTCAAAGCCTACAATCATGGATTCTATTGGCCCACGGCTCATGCAGATGCGGAGGATACAGTAAGGAAGTGTGATGGTTGCTAGCGTTATGCCAAGCAGGACCATGTGCCGGCTCAGGAACTCCGGAAGATTCCAATCACTTGGCCTTTCGCAGTCTGGGGGCTCGATATGGTGGGACCTTTCAGACATTCCAAATGTGGAAACACTCACCTCCTAGTCGCGGTGGATAAATTCATTAAGTGGGTTGAACCAAAGCCGGTCAGAAAATGCAACGCGGCAACATCACTAAAATTCCCGAAGAAGATCATCTTCAGATTCAGTTACCCCCACAGCATCATCACTAACAATGGAAGTAACTTGTCAGAAGGTGTCATGCAGCATTTCTGCGAGAGGGAGCATATCCGGCTTGATCTTGCGTCTGTAGCTCACCCGCAGTCCAATGGACAGGCCGAGAGGGCTAACCTGGAATTGCTACGTGGCATGAAACCCTGACTTCGCATTCCTTTATTAAGATTGCCGGGTTGTTGGGTTGAGGAACTACCCTCTGTTCTTTGGAGTATCAGGACTACACCCAACATGTCGATTGGTTATACGCCTTTCTTCCTTGTCTATGGAGCTGAAGCCGTTATCCTAAGTGACATCAGTCACGATTCACCACGAGTCACCGCTTATGTTGAGGCTGACAATGAGGAAGCAAGACAAGACTCTTTGGATGTCCTCGATGAAGAACGAGATTTAGCGGCCTCCAAGTCGGCTATTGATGACCCTCAACGTAAAGGGATCTATTGTAGCGATTTCGATAAGTAAGTGTCGAACCCAACGAGGAGCGAAAGGTATTGATAGGTGATTTTGGACAAGGAATAATTGCAGGCACTGAAAGATAACTTTTTAGGGGTTTTTGATATAAGCGACAATAAGATAAAAGCAAGAAAAGTAAATAGCACTGAGGAGCAGCAAGTGGCCCAATCCTTTTGAGAAAAGGATAAGCCTGACAACTGAACTTATAAAGACTAAAGCGTTCTTGAGGACACATGGAGAGGTAGTCACGTGCTTTCGCCATACTCCGTATCGATAACAAGTGTTGTGATGATAAGTGTTGAGTGGGTGGATCTATGCTAGCACACCTTCTAGACTAAGATAAGTGCAGTCTTATGATTAAACATCTTGCAAGAATCCGCAAATACAAGATAGAACTTAAGGCAAAGCCTAACCACAACAATAAGATCAAGGATCCATTATTCCCTTGTGCAAAAGTGTGCAAACTGGGGTTCAGGTTTCTGTCACTCCGGCAACCCACCGTAAGAATTCTTAATACACAATGTATTCCCCTAGGTCCTTAAGAAGGAGAAGTGTTGAGTGTTCGACTCAGACAACACCACTAGGAAAATAACAACACAACTCAAATATCAAACAACACAAATTACTTCAACATCATATGACTACTAGCAACTAGACTTCTCCCATGTCCTCAAGAACTAAAGTAACTACTCACAAGAAATAAAATAGATCATGATCAGAGGTGATAAATATATGATAAAAAATCTGTACATAATGGTATTTCTCCAATAAAACTCAATAGCATTCACCACAAAGTAGTAATCCACACCGGTAGACTAGAGAGGATAGACAGTACGGATTACAACACAAGATGAACTTGTGAGGTGAGATTGGATGGTGGTGAAGATGGTGCTGATGTTGGGGATGATGTGGATGATGATCTCGATGATGCCCGTGACGATGGTAATGACGATGGCGATGATCTCCCCTTCCGGGAGGTGATCTCCTCGGCGGAATCTGCCCACCGGAGAGCCCTTTTCTTCTCTGTAGGTTTCCTGCACGTAGCGGCAGGGGAACTCCGTGAAAGCCTCTTCTTTTAGGGTTTTCGCATAACGAGGAGTATATACGCCAGAGGGGGGAGCCGGGAGTGGCCCCAGGGCTCGAAGCGCCTTTCCGGCGCGGCCAGGGGTGGGGCCGCGCTAGGTGGCCGCCTGGGGCCCTTGTGGCCCCTCTTCGGCGAGTCTTCGTGAATCTCCTGGAAAAGACCCCCCGTCGATTTTTAGGTAATTTGGAGGTATTCTTCTTCAGCAACTCAGCGTCCACTTTTTACCGCTGAATCCTGCGTCTGCTGCTTCGGCACCGGAAAGTTGCAAACTGTGTAAAACAAGCCAAAACAACATAAGAACATCATCGTAATGTGAAATATATCAATGATTAAGGATGAATTACGATATAAAATAGTGATGCATTTTGGACGTATCAGCTATCTATCAGCAAGACCTACGACGTTATCATAGTGGACGCAACAAAAGTCAGACATTCCAGGAAGGGGACTTAGTGCTCCGCCTAATACAAAAAAGGAAGGGTATGCACAAGTTATCCCTACCTTGGGAAGGACCGTTTGTGGTAAACAAGAATTTATACAGTGGATCCTACTACCTGGTTGATATACGAGAGCCGACAGCCACACGCACATCCGAGGTAGAAACTCCCAGGCCGTGGAATATTTCTCAGCTCCTTCCATATTAGACTTGAGTAGATCAAGAATATTCTTGTACACCCGTCTGAAAACATCAGCAATAATATAAAAGTCGGCTATTCCGTGCCGACTTCTTTCTTTTCTTTTTTAAACAATTTATTTATTTCTTTCGTTTTGCATTGCATTATATTTCTTGCATTTAATAATCTGGAGACCTGGAGGGCTTGATCACCCCTCTTATTGGTACTGGGCATATATGTGACTTTATTAAGGGAACATGGGGGCTTGATATTCTTTGAAATTAGCTCTTTATCTGGGGACTCGACATATATATGTAATTGTCCTACTATGGCATTATTTTGGCCTATATGGCTGATGCAAAAATCGCACTCATATGACCCTAGTGACCTGTTTTTTATTCAGTCATCCATCGACTCTGTAAAATGTTCGCTGAGACTGATTCTTGAGCAGGAAAACTAGAACAAGTCATGCGATGCCTGCTTACAGAGAAGTTTTGACCTACACGCAAAGACCAACAATCCTTTTTTTCTGTAAAGTCAATCAGCAGCCTCCTATTATGGAGCCGGTTGACCTTGAATTTGTATGATTAAAGGATGTTGTAAAAGTCATGCGCACATGGGACTTCTATATGAGACTTTTACTTTTTTGCATACGTAAACATATTTTTAAGCATATATTGCAGCATGTTTTTCTCTTATACCATAGGCATGCTGAGATTACAGTATTTTTGGTCTTTATTTATCTCTATCTGCCGACTCCTATATACATTATCAAGTGCACTAAAAATCGGTATTTGGTGGTTACAATTTTTCTCTACCATGACTCGACATGACATAAATTGATCATACCGACTCATGGGGGCTACATATTTGCTCTATTATGAGTCAACATGACATAAAATGACCATACTGACTCATGGGGGCTACATATTGATTTTACTATGACTCGACATGACATATAAAATTATCTATACCGATTCATGGGGGCTACATATGGTCAAGAGACCGACTCCCCAAATAGATTGTTTGTCAGTTAATAAGTTATTTACAGAAACCGGCTAACTGGCATACTGAAAAATAATTACTTACAATCTTAGAATCAACAGATCAAAGAGAAGGTTTGCTAGCTATTCAAATATTTCTTTTAAAAAATTTCTGCCTTCATAAAGGAAAAACATTACAAGCATGACCAACACTTGAAAGAAAAGTAGTTTGAAAAATGATCATGGCTTGATCTCTTCAACATCATCATCACTTCTGGAAACACCATCATTGTCAGTCGATGAGGAACTATGGGATTCGCCTTCTCCATTGTAAAATTCACTATCACTACTACTGGAGCTCTCCATGCAGCACTCCACGCGATCCCCGTCAGAATCAAAACATCTTGCCCACAAGGTTTCATCTCCGTCATATCTGAAGACGATGTTATCTCACTTTTTAAGATTACGAGAGCAGATAAAAGTTTTTCAACCTTTATCCAAGAACATGGAGCCATTGCTGGAGAAGCTTGTGGCCACCCAGACAGGCCCGTGAGGGCAGCCATCTGATCGAAGCCACAACCCCGGGGGTTTGGAATTTGCCATGATTTGAGAAAATGAGCTGGGGAGATGAACCCATCAACGAGGTTTTGAGTGGAGCTTTATGAGGAAATCGTGACTAAGTGCTCCCTCATGAGCAGCACCACGAGAAGAAGAAGAAGATGATCCCCCGCGGGCTCCACGCCCTTGCGCACCGCGTCCACCTCTACCTCTTTTACCTCGTCCATGATCGCCACAATAACCAACACCTCCGTGAGTGTTGGGATTTGTCCCATCCATGAACGAGGATTCACGGTTGCGGATCTTGGGAGACATGAGAAGGAAAAATCACATAATGAGAAGGATATAAGAATAAGGGGATATACATTTCATTTGACACTATGAACGGTTATATATTGATGAGAGGTGGTGTAGTTAAAGAAATATCATTATAGCGTTGCAGATTACCCATGTCAAGCGGCATTTAACAGGAAGACTCTTTGATTTCCGCCATGGCATGAATGGGACGTTTATTGAAGATGCTTCGTTTTCTGTAGGAACTTTATGAGGATTTATCAGCTAGAATAGTGGTGAAATTCTTTGTGGACTTTGCGATGCCAATTGTGGTGAAATTCTTTGTTGACTAAGAAAACAAATTCGTAAGGGAAGTCTGCTCATTAGAAGAGCCGGTCTATATCATGAAGATGAATCCATCAAGTCTTTTTCTGGAAGAATTATCTGTGAAAAAAATTACAGGAGTCATCTCTAACTTTTTAAGAGTCGGCATTGATAATTTCAAAAGAAGCCAGGAATATTGTCGTGAAGCTAAAGCATCGCGCCGATCTTGGGGGCTAATGTCGGGGGGATGGATCAAGACCATAACCCGACATATAAATGATCGAGGTCGACATACTGGAGGAAGGACAAGATGAAGACTCGGCTATGGCCCGGGTTTTGCCAAGCATGAAGACCGAAGGCCTTAGAAGAAAATAGAGTTGCCTGGCGGAGTAAGGAAACCGCTTGTACTTAGACTAGGACTCTATTTCGTGTAGGAGTCCTATTGTGTAAACCCTAGGACCCGACATCTATATAAGTTGGTGTCATGGGGCATCAAAGGGACAACTCAACTTAGAACCTCTCGAGGCAAAGGTAGCGATTCCGCACCCTTGTAATCGAGAAGTCGACACCCGATAATAGAAAAGAAGGAGTAGGTCTTTACCATACGAGGGGCCGAAACCTGGGTAAACACATGTCTTCCGTGTTTCCACCGACTCTCTCCTCGTATCCACCTCGTAGTGAAGGCTCCGCATTAAGTCCTCCAATGAGGACATGTGCCGTGACTTTCCCACGACAACTACCGCCCTGGTAAAATCAGGGAGCCCTTGGCACATAAAAGATGAACTCCAAAAGAAACAGGAAAACCCTGAACTGCCATAACTTCTGCAAATGAACTCCGATTAAGGCAAACTCAAGCTTGATGGAAATATTCAGAAGTGGTAAGGGAGAAATACCACACAAATAGAGGTGTGAATCCTCTAACAGAAAAGAACCGACAAATTTCCCACGTCGAAAAAGACAAGAGAAGATGCATGTGAAATCCGCTTTCGATGAACATGAGCTTGTCATGAAGAAGACCACAAGCGCCAAAACTCACAAAGAGAAAAATAAAACAAGAACCAATAAAGATGATGCCAAGGATGCAAAGGTTTGAGCTCTCCACGAACGATGCGGAATAGCCTATAACCCGGTCTCCTAACCAGTATCATGAGACCGGTAACTGGAAGACTATCAAAGTCAAACCTTTGTCTTGCGCATGATCCACTTGAGCTTGATGATGATGATCATGCCCTACTCAAGTTGGAACATCTTTCTTGATTCCGCCGGCTCAATGAAGACTAGTAGATTACTCCACGATACTCCATTATGGGTGAGCCTCTTTTAGGCACATCTTCACAAGACCATTATCACCAAATGGTGGGCAAGCTCCAAGCATATGATTTCTTCGTGATGTTCCTCTTGAACTTGCACACATCAACCGGACCAATCTTTGGATTACTCAATGAAGAACACCTTGGTCAACATGTAATCTTCACCTTTCAACCTTGAAGACAACATATGATCTTCAAGCGTTGCCTATGGACAAACCTTAAAGTACAACTCAAGGAAACCGTTAGTCCATAAAGATTGTCACCAATTACCAAAACCAAACATGAGGGCACATGCCCTTTCAATAATTATGCTCTTGGTTCCTTGCTTGTGGGGGACTGTCCCACCACATTTGTGATGGAGAAGGCTCCTCCACCTACTGAAATTGTTCCTTTTAAAATACCAACTTGTATTATCGGTCATATCATGGGTAATCGTTATGCAGGAGATGGACATCCCAGTGATCATTTGCTCTATCTTTCAGAATTATGTGCCTTATTTAAGCTTGTAGGTGTATCCAGGGATTTTGTCATGAGGAAATTATTCTCTCTTTCATTGAAAGATAAATCTTGGGATTGTTATAAGGTTCTCGATAACTCTCATCTATTAAATTGGCAAGAGCTTATGTCTCTCTTTTACACAAAGTTTTATCCTCTTCTTGAAATACATCGAGACAGGAACTATATTTATAACTTTTGGTCTCGTGATGGAGAAAGTATCGCCAAAGCTTGGGGGAGATTGAAATCCCTAATGCTCAAATGTCCCAATCATGAGCTCCCCAATGATATTATTCTTACAAATTTTTATGCAAGACTTCCTCGTCAAGATAGAGATATGCTTGATGCCTCTTCTAGTGGGACATTCTAAAAAAAAGCATCAAAGCTAAATGCGATCTAATTGAAAGGATCCAGAAAAATACCGAGGATTGGGAGATTGATAAAGGTAATGAACCCTTTATAAATTATGAGCATGATTATATTGAGAGCTATGTGAAAATTGATCACTTAATTCCCTTTTATGCTGAGATTGGTCGTGGGTGGAGGAAGTAGCATGTTCTCATGTTCATGGATGGAGGAAGTAGCATCAACATCATCTTTCCAAGATGCTGCGAGAGATACTCATCCCAAGTTTACACCATATGCGTGTGAGACTACGAGGTGCTACACGTGTGATACTCCTTCATCATTAGGAGGACTTCAACACGACCATGCGGTCATGGGCGTACGTCTTCACCAACAATGTTCCGATGGGGTCGTAATACCGTCATCGGTCTACAAGGACCGAGTGGATTCTAGAGTCATGCGAGGATCCCCGCGGCATCAAGGGTCGACGTGTACGACTACATCAACCACGTTCACGATGGAATGCTCAATGGACTACATCCAGGTATGTTACCGATTTACTTTCGTTACTTACATTAGCATAGTACAGATCCTTGGGTTTGGGTCTCGTAGCTAGAAAATTTATTGTTTTCTGCACCGGAACCCTAACGGGCCTGTCCTCCCCACGCCCTCCTTGGGCATGACGTCCTTTGCTCCGGAAGGTTTCTCCTAGTCCCTGGCATCGTCTGTACCGTCAGGGCATGGGGGTTGTGTTCCTCTATCGAACGCTTGATGGCGGTGAAGTTAATAGGTTTAGTTGGGTTGCCTCCCCAGTTAACCGCGCCAGTAAACGATTCTTGATTACCCAAAAATCTAGGGGATCAATTGTAGCTTTTCGATAAATAAGGATGTCGATCCCACGAGGAGCAGAAGGTGGTGATAAGTGACACTAGATAAGGAAAGGTTGCATACACTCAAAGGTAAATATTTAGGGTTTTTTGGTTTAAGCTGTAGGGGAACGCAACAGAAAAAAAAAATTCCGCAACTGCGAACACGCCCAGGACCACTATGGAGACTGCATACAAGGTTTTGATCTGATCGTTACCGACTCGTAGCGCAGCGGAAGTAGAGTCGATGTAGATCGTCGGTGCAGATCCCCGCATCTAGGATTTACAACCTCCCAACCGCGAGAATGTATTCCCTCGTCTGCTCCTCGGACAGCGCTCAGGGAGGCGGTCGGACAGTCCCTCGGACGATGTCACGGACAGCCCTTCGGGAGGCCCCTCGAAACTCGATCGGTAACTCGGACAGCCCTTCGGGAGGACCCTTGAAACTCGAACGATAATTTGGACAGCCCTTCGGGAGGACCCTCGAACAGCCCCTCGGGCAAAAAGATCGAAACTACGACCTCTCTACGGGGTTGCACACATACGGTGTCAGCTATCCGGCAGGGCTTCGCCGTCCAGAACTAGTTCCTGCCGGAACCCAGACAGCCTTTCGGCTCTACGAAACTATTTCGCGGGGAGGGAGAGAGAATGCCAGATCATGCATGGCTTGTGTATTGAACTCAAGGGAGAGCTTGGATCAAATATATGGGGCTGCCCTCACACCTCTATTTATAGGAAACCCAAGGGGGCTTTCTTGGCTCCCAAGTCCTTCTAGAAGGCTTTCCAAAAATATCCCAAGTAGTACTTTTTACTATTCATGACACCACTTTTTCGCGTCCGAAAAATCCAAAAATATTTCTGTGGGTCTTAGATTAATTCCAATACCCACTAAAATGATTTTGGGCGCGTTCCGAAACAATTCCGGATTAGTGATTTTCATCTGCGAAAAGCAACCTAAGCATTTCCGGCAGCTCCGGAACATTTCCGGCAGCTCCGAAATATTTCCGAAAAAAATATATTTTATTCTTTTCTCCAAAAAAATTCCAGAAGTTACCAGAACAATTCTGGCACCCTCCAAAAGTACCAGGTGCTTACCGAAACCTTTTCGGCTTAGTGGTTCACTCCGAAACAACTTTTCGGTTTTACCGAAACTATTTCGGTGTTCTCTCTCCGGAACTTTTCCGTTTTCTCCGAAACCTTTCCGGTGACTTTCTCTTAGACTCCCTGTCTAGTATTTAGCAGATAGATGACCCTTAAGCCTGTGACCCTATAGGTTCGGTGAAGTATAGACATGACCCGGAACACTTTCCGATCAATGATCAACATCGGAGCCGTGGACACCCATATTGACCCCTATACCCACACGAATAAATATTCGAGTGAACCTC
This sequence comes from Bromus sterilis, assembly GCA_950022295.1. Classification (NCBI taxonomy): domain Eukaryota; kingdom Viridiplantae; phylum Streptophyta; class Magnoliopsida; order Poales; family Poaceae; genus Bromus; species Bromus sterilis. The sequence goes on from OX465596.1 coordinate 344,318,978, forward strand.
CAGTTGCCGTGTGCTATTCCTGTTGCTTCGCGATATGTTACAAATACCCGAGGTGAGACTTATCGGCATCCCCGTGAATCAACAACTTGTCCACTATGCCAGTTACCTCGTTTCCGATATTGTTCTCTTTTCTCGTTCCGTGTTCCGGCATCCCTGTGATCAAATCACACTGTGTCTGGCCAGACGATGGTGGATACCGTAACACCGAGAGGGCCCGAAGAATATCTCTCCATCGACGGAGGAGCAAATCCCAATCTTGAGCTACCTAGTTCCTTGTCATACTTTTCCGTGAACCCGTAAGCCGCCGTAATAGGCACCCTTTTACAGATGACGTTTAACAAACCCCAAAGTTCACGAAGCAAGTACGAAGGAACTCGATACTCTCATGGTCTAAGGAATTATGCAAACGCTCAACTTTCTCTGTGTTATAATCCATTAACTGGTGACGAAAGTATCTCATAGCATAACATCAATCTGGGTCGTTTCAACACAAATGTTCTTCTAACATTGTGCCCTCAAAATTGCCGGCATAGTCATGCCCATGATCAGGAAAACAGAACCATCATGCAAAACTTGAGCTAGTCTTAGAGGCGAGACTAGGAATATATATTTTATTTGTTTATTATTCCACACGTGCATATGAGTCTTCCTCCGAGCCTCGTGGTTATTGCAGACTCGAGAACCATTGCAGTTATAGCATGGAATATAAACATAATTAGGAACATGGGGATAAATAATAACATTTATTATTGCCTCTAGGGCATATCTCCTACATAAGCAACAGAAAAGTAAAAGACAAGCAAAGTAAACAGGGTAACTGAGGAGTAGCAAGTGGCCCAATCCTTTCACAAGGATAAGCCTAGGAACTAAACTTATAAAAGTTACAGCGTTCTCGAGAACACACGGGAGAGATAGCCAAGTTACTTTCACCATACTCCGCCAAGTAATATGTATTGTGTTGATAAGTGTTGGTGGGTGGATCAATGCTAGTACACCTTCTAGACTAAGATAAGTGTACTCTTATGATTACACCTTGCAAGCATCCGCAAATAAAAGGTAGTAATTAAGGCATAAGCCTAACCACAACATTACGATCAAGGATCCATAACTCCCTTGTGCAAAAGTGTGCGAACTGGGGTTTAGGTTTCTGTCACTCCGGCAACCCACCATAAGCATCCTTTGTGCACAATGTATTCCTCTAGGCCCATGAAAGGTGAAGTGTTATGTGTTCGACTCACATAACACCACAAGAGAAATAACAACACAACTTAAGTATCAAACAACACATAATACTTCAACATCATATGACTACTAACAACTAGACTTCTCCCATGTTCTCAAGAACTAAAATAACTACTCACAAGACATAAAAGAGATCATGATCAGAGGTAATAGATGGGTGGCAAACAATCTGGACACAATGATAGTTCTCCAACAAAACTCAATAGCATTCACCACAAAGTAGTAATCAACACCAATAGAGTAGAGAGGATAGATAGTACGGATTGCAACACAAGTTGCAATTGTGAGATGAGATTGGATGGTGATGGAGATGGTGCTGATGTTGGGGATGATGTTGATGATGATCTCGATGATGCCCGTGACGACGATGATGATGATGGCGATGATCTCCCCTTCCGAGAGGTGATCTCCCCGGCGGAATCTGCCCATCGGAGATGGATTTTCTCCTCTGTAGGTTTCCGCCCCGTGGCGACGGCGAAACACGGAAACTCTTCTCTCTTTAGGGTTTTCACCCCAGGGGGGTCTTATAGGCGAGAGGGGCCACCGAGGGGGTCCACCAGGTATCCAGGAGGGTGCCTGGCGCGGCCAGGAGGGGGCCTGCGCCAGGCACCCTTCTGGCTGCCTGGTGGGTCCCCTTACCTCCATCTTTGGTGATCCCTAGTAAATTCCCATAAAAACGATCCCCGTAAATTTTCATCACGTTTGGACTTGATCTGGCTCAGCAACTTGGTGTCCACTTTTCACCGCAGAATTCTGGTTCTGCTGCTTCGGCACCGGAAAGTTGTAAACTATGTAAAAAAAGTCAAAACAACATAAGTACAATACTTTAAAGTGGAATATATCAATGAATAGGATGAAATTACAATATAAAATAGTGATGCATTTTGGACGTATCAACTCCCCCAAGCTTAGACCTCGCTTGTCCCCAAGCGATTGCTGAGCTCAGTATATCTGTCCACAAGTTTAGAGAGTGAAGCGTCGATAAAAGAATACAGACAAGAAGCATCAAGATTTCTCACCTATTTGAAGCATCCTCAACAGCAACCTCAACTCATAAGGTCCTTATGAGAAAGTAGTAATAATTATAACAAAGTAGGACCTGGAAAACTCATCAAATCATGGCAAACATAGCCTTGGTCAAGGAACAACTAATAACTTTTACTTTTGCTCTTTTCACTTATAATGGAACCAGTTGAATCTTTGGAAAGAACATGTTATTAGTCAAGAAGTGCACATGTTAACACAAAAGAAAGATGTTTACTCAGCATAAGCTTTTGCAAACAACTCACTTATCAAAAGATAATGTCAACAAAGATGTAACATGCTAACTTTCAATGCAGCTTTGTATGCAAGAATCTTTATTAACATCAAGTGTCTGTTCTCACTCAAGAAGGAAGGAAGTAGGAAGGACTGACTCAGCACAAAATATAGGATAAACCCCGTGCAAAAGGGTAAGCAGGGAAAACTCATGTGCCATCTCTAGATCAAACAGAATAAAAACAGAATTTTGGGAGGTGCATGATCTGTCAACGACTGCTGATGGATAACTCACTCACTTCATGATTTGTAAAAGTTTCGAGGAACGGCTCCCATGTGGGGACGATCGCATCCCCTTAAATTTCTTTGTTTATCACTCATAAATGGGCCAAGGAACTTGTGTGTTAGTATTTATCTTTTACGAGCTGGGAACTCATGCCAGGCCCTTCTCATATTAGGGGTTTGCAGATTAGGCATGCAATCCCAAGATAAAACTTGTCCAAATTAATAAGATCATGGGTTACCCACCACTTCCTCATGAGATGAATCAGTGGCACAATACAGAAGATTTTGAACATCTAGAGATAGCACATAAATTATATACTTTAGGAGTGGTAGTGGAATACCACAAATAGGAAGGTATGGTGGACTCAAGTGGAAGATGTTGGTTTCAAGGTATGGAAGTACAAGCAGAATTACGCTTAGTACAGAGTTTTGGCTAGCAAGGCTTTGAGAGACCAGACAATTGATGACAACTTAGATGCAAGCAATACAAAGCATAAACATTAAAACTAGCATGAAACATCAAGTTGTCTTCCTTGTGAACATAACACTTCAAGCATAATAACACAAAGGTTTTGGCTATGTCGCTACTTTGAGAAAAAAATGCTTGTTGTTATTACCAAAGCTATACTTGCCAAGATTTAAATAAAGTTTTCGAAGCCATACCTGATATAAGGTCAATACTCCCCATAAGAATCAGCTCATAATGTCGATTGCGTGAAGAGAATACCGAGTGCAGCGAAGAAACCAATAGACTTCTTATTAATATTATTTCATAGACGACCCCACACTCATGGATACAAAGCTCTCCACAAAAGTTGTGATAGACCTCAATGCAACACCTATTTCATAAAGTAACTTCCCTAGACATGATACGACTCTACTTGACTCCTAAAGACAAAGATAAAGATAAAGATACCCGGCACTCCCCCAAGCTTGGAACAAGCTAAGGGGATGCCATTACCCGAGGAGATTTACTCCTCATTCTTGTTCTTGTCGGTCACGTACTCCTTGGCGAAGCGCTTCCATGGCAGTCATTCTCCAGTATCAAAGGACATTCCCGTCTCCAAGATCCTGCACTCAGCACCTAAACCCATGCGCAGAAACTTTAGTTCATACTCACAGTTCTGGTTCTGTAGATCATAGATCTGTGCTTGGAGCCCATAAACTTTTTCTACTAGTGTGGCCAGACTTGACCACATCTCCTTCATCTCTTTCTTGTGGGAAGCCTCGATCTCGTTCATGATGTCGAAGTTAGCTTCAACACCACGCTCCACCATCTTATTGAACTTGAAGACCTCATGTTCCATCTCCTTCAGCCGCTCCTCGGTACTCCCTTCCTTGACTGGTCCCTTCAGATCTTGCTTGTGGAGAACACCGTCCTCCACACGAAGGACCTGGGGGTGCTTCCTCACCTCTGCGAGGTAAGGGTTGATGACGTTGACGACGAACTTGTCCTTGGGGGAACATGGGGAAGCCATGGCACCTAGATCTGCTGAAAGTTTTCCTGGCAGAAACAGACCGAGAAAGAAAACACACGAAATCGCGAGATACTGTGCCGGGACTATCCGGGAAAATATATAGCAAACATTTATGCAACAGAAGGAAGGTTTCAAGCCTAGGTGGAGTCGGAGTCGGAGTTCAGGTCACCCAGGAGGGTGCCTGGCGCGGCCAGGAGGGGGGCCGCGCCAGGAGGCCTCCTGGGCCCCCTGGAGCTCCTCTCCGGCTCCACTCGGGCTTGGAATTTTCCTAATTTTGCAAAAACCTTGAAAAGTAAACTTTTATTGACGTTCGCGATGTTTCCTTACCGTAATACATACCTTTTCTTATTCTTCTCCTGCCGGAGTCTAAAACTGGGCTGCAACATGCTCTTCATGAGTTCTTGTATATATCATGTTTGCATCCACGTTGATTGGATCACCTGTCATATAATGTTTGAGTCTTTGTCCATTCACAACTTGAGGTTTGGTGCCTTCAAAATTATTGATCTTGATTGCACCAGACCGATATACTTCTTCGATATGAAAAGGTCCTTCCCATCTGGAAAGTAGTTTACCTGGAGAAAACCTGAAACGAGATCTAAACAACAAAACTTTATCACCAACATTAAATTCACGTTTCAGAATTCTTTTATCTTGCCACTTCTTTACCTTTTCCTTGAACATTTTAGCGCACTCGTAAGCTTCACTCCTCCACTCATCTAGAGAAGTCAAGTTCATGAGACGCTTTTCACCAGCTAACTTTGGGTCAGCATTTAGCTCTCTGACAGCCCAGAAAGCCTTGTGCTCTAACTCTAGTGGTAAATGTCAAGCCTTTCCATAGACCATTTTATACGGAGACATGCCCATGGGGTTTTTGTAAGAAGTTCTATACGCCCACAAAGCATCTCCTAACTTCTTTGACCAGTCCTTTCTAGAACTGTTTACTGTCCTCTGTAAGATCAACTTGATCTCCCTATTGGTGAGCTCAATATTCCACTAGTTTGAGGGTGGTACGGTGATGCAATCCTATGATTGACATCATACTTGGCTAGAGCTTTCCTAAAAGCTCCATGCGTGAAGTGTGACCCTCCTTCTGTCATGAGGTACCTTGGTACTCCAAACCTAGGAAAAATTACATCCTTGAGCATTTTCAAAGATGTCTTGTGATCAGCACTCTCAGTGGGGATTGCTTCAACCCACTTGGTTACATAATCAATAACAACTAAGATGTGTGTGTACTTGTGTGAAGGAGGAAAAGGACCCATAAAATCAAAACCCCAGCAACCGAATGGTTTGATCACTAGTGAGTAATTCATAGGCATCTCATTTCTCCTGCTAATGTTACCAACTCTCTAACACTTATCAAAAGATAGAACGTACCTTCGGGCGTCCTTAAAAAGAGTAGGCCAATAAAAACCTGATTGTAAAACTTTATGTGCGGTCCTTTCACCGGCATGATGTCCTCCATAGGGACTATCGTGACATTGTCGAAGAATGTCCTGCTGCTCGTGCTCCAGTATACACCTTCTTACGATCCCATCCGCACCTTCTTTGAAAAGATGTGGGTCATCCCAAAAGTAGTGCCTCAAATCCGTGAAGAATTTCTTCCTCTTCTGAAATGTAAAACCTCGAGGCAAAAACTTTGCAACGATAAAATTAGCATAATCTGAAAACCAAGGGTCGGAATGAGATTGTACTTTTACAACAGTAAGATGTTCATTTGGGAAACTGTCGTTGACTGGAATAGGATCGTGCGGGATATCTTCCATCCTTGAAATATTATCCGCCACCGGACTGTCTTCTCATTTTCTATCGACAATATGCAAATAAAATTCTTGAAGAAGGAGTACCCATCTAATGATTCTTGGTTTGTGCGTCCTTTTTCTGCATAAGATACTTAATGGCAGCATGGTCAGTATGAATAATAACTTTAGAATCAACAATATACGGTCTACACTTATCACAAGCAAACACCACTGCCAAGAATTCCTTCTCGGTAGTAGCATAATTCTTTTGAGCACTATCAAGTGTCTTGCTGGCATAGTGGATGACATTCAGCTTCTTGTCAACCCTTTGTCCTAAAACAGCTCCAACAGCAAAATCACTAGCATCACACATAATTTCAAAGGGCAAATTCCAATCAGGTGGTTGTACTATAGGAGCGGTTATCAAGGATTTCTTAAGAACTTCAAAATATTCCTTACAATCTTCATCAAATACAAAAGGAGAATCCTTCTGGAGAAGATTGGTAAGGGGTCTCGAGGTCTTAGAAAAGTCCTTGATAAATCTTCTATAGAAACCAGCATGACCTAGAAAACTACGAATACCTTTGATGTCCCTTGGATAGGGCATCCTTTCAATAGCTTCAATTTTTTCCTTGTCCACTTGAATTAACCTTTCAGAAATCTTGTGTCCAAGAACTATCCCTTCGTTAACCATGAAATGGAACTTCTCCCAATTGAGCACCAAATTCGTTTCTTCACATCTCTGCAAAATTTATTAAGATTGTGGAGACAGTGGTCAAAGGAGTTTCCATAGACGGAAAAGTCGTCCATGAAAACTTCTACAATCTCCTCACAGAAACCATGAAATATTTCAGACATACACCTCTGAAAAGTAGTAGGTGAATTACACAAACCAAAAGGCATACGCCTATAAGCATAAGTACCGTAAGGACACGTAAAGGTGGTCTTCTCTTGATCTGCGGTGTTAACGTGAATCTGGGAGAAGCCAGAATACCCATTAAGATAGCAGAAGTGGGTGTTTTTAGACAACCGCTCGAGCATCTGATCAATAAAGGGCAGAGGATAGTGGTCCTTCCTGGTGGCCTTGTTCAACTTCCTGAAATCGATACACATTCTATACCCAATAATAGTCCTCTGAGGTATTAGTTCATTTTTATCATTAGGAACAACAGTCATACCTCATTTCTTAGGAACACAATGAACGGGACTTACCCACTTACTATCAGCTATAAGATAGATGATACCTGTGGCTTGAAGTTTGAGAACCTCCGTCCTAACCACGTCCTTCATCTTTGGGTTCAACCGTCGTTGATGATCAACAACTGGTTTAGCATCGGGCTCGAGATTGATAGTATGTTGGCAAATGGATGGACTAATACCCTTGAGATCATCAAGAGTATACCCAATAGCACCTCGGTGTCTGCAGAGTGTCTCCAATAATCGCTCTTATTCATACCCTGAAAGGTTAGAATTGATAATAACAGGATATACTTTCTTTTCATCTAAATAAGCATACTTGAGCGTATCGGGTAGTGGTTTTAGATCAAACACATGGTCTTCTCTTGGTTGCGAGAGGATTCCTAAAGGTTCAACCGGGAGATTGTGCTTCAGGATAGGAGTTTATCTTAAAAATATGTCTTCTAGTTCATCCCTCTCCTGCATATGTATGTCATTCTCGTGGTCTTCCATAAATTGCTGCAAAGTATCATCAGGAGGAATAGCAATAGAAGCAATTTCTTCAATAATTTTGTCATTACTTGACAAGTCAGTACCACGAGGCTGCTTAGAAAACTTAGAAAAATTAAATTCATACGGCTCACCGTTGAATTCAACAGAAACTTTACCTTTCTTGCAATCTATTATAGCTCCACAAGTGCTGAGGAAGGGCCTAGCAAAGATAATAGGGAAAAAACTATCTTGCACTGAACCAAGCACAAGAAAGTCAGTAGGATATTTTACCTTCCCGCAGAGTACTTCAACATCTCTCACAATCCCAACTGGAGAGATCGTTTGTTTATTTGCAAGATGAATCGTGACATCAATGTCCTCGATCTCACATGGCTGAATCTTGTGCATGATCTCTTGATAAATTGTGAAGGGAATAGCGCTGACGCTAGATCCCAAATCACATATCCCATAGTAATTATGATCTCCTATTTTGACAGATACAACTGGTGTACCTGAAATTGGGCCTTTGTTCTTGGCTGTGACAATGTTAGTGGAAACAGCACAAAAACTAATAGTGGATTCTTCAATATCACTGGTTACCAGATCCTTGACCATTGGAACTTGAGGCTTGACCTTGATCATGTCCTCAGGTTCTTCAGTGGTCCTTCCGTTTTTGTTTAGAATACCTGTAACAAAAGAATGCTCCTTCATCCTTGAGGGATAAGGAGGCTGTTCATACACAACTGCAGGTAAAACAAGATCATTAACATTAATTTCAAAAGGTGACTCCTTGAAAGGTTTATGATGTTGACTCTCCTTCTTCTTAGAAGAATCAATATGAGAAGCAAAGTCCTTGCAAAAGTCAACCATTAGCTGGGAATCAAGACCAATTTTAGAGCAAAAGGTATTAAAGTAATCAGTCTTCACATAACTCTTAATGTAGTCATGCTCATAGTTTATAGCGGGTTCAATACCTTTATCAATTTTCCAGTCTTCAGTGTTCTTCTGGATCCTTTCTATAAGATCCCATTTTTCTTCCATACTTCTGGTCTGGAATACCCCGCTAGAGGAGGCATCCAACATCTCCCTGTCCTGACGATAAATCTTGGCATAAAAATTTGTAAGTAATTTCCTTGGGGAGCTCATGGTTTGGGCATTTGAGCATCAGGGACTTCAGTCTCCCCCAAGCTTGAGCGATGCTCTCTTCGTCGTGAGACCAAAATTTGGAGATGTAGTTCCTGTCTTGGTGAATTTCACGAAGAGGATAAAACTTTGCATAAAAGAGAGACATAAGCTCTGGCCATTCAAGCAGATTAGAGTTATCGAGTAGCTTATACCAATCAGAAGCTTTATCTTTGAGTGATACGGCGAATAGTTTCTTCATGATGAACTCCATCGTTACACCTGCAAGCTTAAATAATGAACATAATTGTGATAAATATAGCAGGTGTTCTCCCGGATGTCCTTCTCCTATATAACAATTAGCCAAGACATAATCAATAATACCATATGGTATTTTATAGGGCACAATTTCAGTAGGGGTAGGAGTGACCACCACAGTCGTGGGGCGGCTCCTTACCAGCAACGAACCAACAGTAGAAGAGTCCATAAGGACTGAAGGTAAGAATAGAAAATAAAGGTTTCCTTACCGGCTTCACTTACCAGTAGCGCTACACTCCCCAGCAACGGCGCCAGAAAAGCTCGTTGATGGCGGTGAAGTTAATAGGTTTAGTTGGGTTGCCACCCCCGTTAACCGCGCCAATAAACAATTCTTGATAACCCACAAGTCTAGGGGATCAATTGTAGCTTTTCGATAAATAAGGATGTCGATCCCACGAGGAGCAGAAGGTGCTGATAAGTGACACTGGATAAGGAAAGGCTGCATACACTGAACGGTAAATATTTAGGGGTTTTTGGTTTAAGCAACAGAAAAGTAAAAGACAAGCAAAGTAAACAGGGTAACTGAGGAGTAGCAAGTGGCCCAATCCTTTCACAAGGATAAGCCTAGGAACTAAACTTATAAAAGTTAAAGCGTTCTCGAGAACACACGGGAGAGATAGCCAAGTTACTTTCACCATACTCTGCCAAGTAATATGTATTGTGTTGATAAGTGTTAGTGGGTGGATCAATGCTAGTACACCTTCTAGACTAAGATAAGTGTACTCTTATGATTACACACCTTGCAAGCATCCGCAAATACAAGGTAATAATTAAGGCATAAGCCTAACCACAACATTACTATCAAGGATCCATAACTCCCTTGTGCAAAAGTGTGCGAAATGGGGTTCAGGTTTCTATCACTCCGGCAACCCACCATAAGAATCCTTTGTGCACAATGTATTCCTCTAGGCCCAAGAAAGGTGAAGTGTTATGTGTTCGACTCACATAACACCACTAGAGAAATAACAACACAACTTAAGTATCAAACAACACATAATACTTCAACATCATATGACTACTAACAACTAGACTTCTCCCATGTTCTCAAGAACTAAAGTAACTACTCACAAGACATAAAAGAGATCATGATCAGAGGTGATAGATGGGTGGAAAACAATCTGGAAACAATGATATTTCTCCAACAAAACTCAATAGCATTCACCACAAAGTAGTAATCAACACCAACAGAGTAGAGAGGATAGATAGTACGAATTACAACACAAGTTGCAATTGTGAGATGAGATGGGATGGTGATGGAGATGGTTCTGATGTTGGGGATGATGTTGATGATGATCTCGATGATGCCCGTGACGATGATGATGATGGCGACGATCTCCCCTTCCGGGAGGTGATCTCCCTGGCGGAATCTGCCCGCCGGAGATGGCTTTTCTCCTCTGTAGGTTTCCGCCCCGTGGCGGCGGTGAAACACAGAAACTCTTCTCTCTTTAGGTTTTTCACCCCAGGGGGGTCTTATAGGCGAGAGGGGGCACTGAGGGGGGCCACCAGGCATCCAGGAGGGTGCCTGGCGCGGCCAGGAGGGGGGCCGCGCCAGGCACCCTTCTGGCTGCCTGGTGGGTCCCCTCACCTCCATCTTCGGTGATCCCCAGTCAATTCCCATAAAAACGATCCCCGTAATTTTTCATCGCTTTTGGACTTGATCTGATTAAGCAACTTGGTGTCCACTTTTCACCGCTGAATTCTGGTTCTGCTGCTCCGGCACCGGAAAGTTGTAAACTGTGTAAAGCAAGCCAAAACAACATAAGAACAATACTTTAAAGTGGAATATATCAATGAATAGGATGAAATTACAATATAAAATAGTGATGCATTTTGGACGTATCAACGCTTCGCCTCCATTTTCCCCATCGACCATGGTTCAGTATCGCCTCTTGAGGGTGCCTCCGCTCCCGAAGTTTGAGGAGACCGGACGGCCCCTTGCGGAGGGGTCATGGAATGGACCCCCTCCGTTCCTTCTGACGAAGTCACTCGAGGCTCAAGAAAGGCCGCTCCCAAGGGCTTATGAACAGAAGCGGGTCGCTCGCTCCCCTCCTGTTGGGGCGCTGCAGTGAAAGACCAAGGACGTGATTAGAGGGGGGGGCGGTGAATGATCACTTAAATTTTTTCGACAAAAACTTCGAAGTGAAGCAAAAGGAAGCTAAAGGAAGAACAACAGAACAGATAACTAGGAAGCAAAACTACACAGTGAAGCTAAACATAGTGAAGCAGAACATAATGAAGCACAACATCAAAACTAAATGTACTGTATGTAAGTGCAGGTAAGTAGAACGAGCCTTAGTACGCAATGATGTTTGCTCGACCAGTTCACATTCTGCAAAGTGCTACGGCTGGTTGGAGGGACTTGCGATTGAACACATGAGCTAACCTCTCTCCGTTCGTTTCTCCACTTCACAATTCTCCTTGACAGACTTGAACTTCGAGGTGACAATCACTCTTCTCTCTCTGAAGACGACTCTCTAACTATCTAGGAGGCTTGCAGTCCTCCAAGATAAAAAAGGCTAGCAAACTTCTAACTAAGTCATAGTGAATCAGCTGAGATCAATAGGACTTCTGATTCGGTGGGTGGCCTTTTCGTTTAGCTTCAGTGTCTTTCTTGGGATGCTTTTTGCAGTCTCTCTCTGGGAATAATCACTGAGCAGCCAACCACAAATGATGGTGGGGGCGGCGTATTTATAGGTGGTGATCCCAAAGTGCGAAATGATCGATATGACCCGAAGAGACAACTTGACGCATTTCCACAATGGCCGGATTTGTCATCAATGCACCACTTTACTTGCGGAACAAGTAAAGCTGACTCACAGTCCGAGTTTCGATTCGGAGGCGGAAAGTACGACGCCATTGCCACCGAAGCTTATCTCAACACTCATGAGATTTCTCCTCTGAAGCTCTCACTGGGTTTAGATTCGAACTGGGCATTTTCATAATGACTTCGACTTACTTACCCCTCTTGATAGTATGGTATTTCCTATGACTCAAAGAATATAAAAAGAACTACACAAAACTACTAAGTCTTGCACCATCTTCTTCATTTCCTTCGGTGAGTTAAGCTTCAGGACTCCATAACTTTTTAGGGGTCACCCATCGCGATTAAGCTTCGCTCCAAGGAATAAGCTTCGACATCTTGTCCATCTTCCTTGAAGATCCACCACTTGCTTTGATCTCCAGGAACCTAAACAACTGTTTATAGAAGCAAACATTGTTAGTTCCTCTACTGTCTTTTCCAACAATATCAAAAACACATGGGGGCACAATATTTCTCTTACAATCTCCCCCTTTTTGGACTATTGTTGACAAAACAAGCATCGATAAACATATTGAAGTTTTTTTAGTAGTGATGAGAAAAAACTCTAAGATGTGAAATTTTCACTCCCCCTGAATGTAGGCATCGAAGATATATAGAATCGAAGTAGATGGATAGTTAAATTTTCTTCGGTGGAGAGCAAAATTAAACATCTTAGCAAGTAGGATTGCAGTTCTAGTTAGAATTCCAATGATATGTAATCCTCTCGAATGACCTGTGTCGGGGGTTGCTTCTCGGGCCCTCCTCCTAGCACTAGATGTCGGGAGTTCGTGCCCAGCCCTCGCCCAGCGCCAAAAGTAAGCACGTAAGGCTCCCGCTTGTTTGATGTAGACGGAGGTTGATGTTGGCGTCGAAACGGCGCTCGGGCTTCATGAAGATGATGCGAGCAAACACGGGGTTTACCTAGGTTCGTTCCGTCCGGACACTAAAATCCCTACTCCTGCTTGTCTGCTCTTTCTTGTGGGTGGAGCATAATGGTACAAAGTGATCCTCCAGGGAAGATTTCCTATACTACGTTCTTGTATTCTTCTTGTGGCTAGCTAGAATGAATTGGGGATCAGCAAAAAGTTGGCTACAAGGTGGCCGACGTCTCCCTTTTATAGCTCAAGGGGATCGTCATAGATGCCACCGCTGTTGAGGGGATATGATGCGTGGCGCTACTTGGCGCCTTTCGGAAAGCTTCGGGGGCGGCGCCGTGCCAGCTGGGTGCATGCACGCGCTGAGTCGCTAGGAGGCGCGCGCCAGGTGCCGCTTCACGCCCGCCACGTGTAGAGACTTGTCTCTTGATCCTCCGGAAAGGCCGTTGGGAATAAAATCCCACTTACTCTCTAGCCGTCCCATGTCATTTATACTAGGGGAGGATGAAGTTCCTTGGCCCATACTCCAATTCTTCCTTGGCGTTCAAGTCTACTGCTGCTTGATCTTCAAGCCAGCTGCTCCTTGGCCCTCAAGCCAGCCAATCCTTGGCCCTTAAGCTAGCTTTTGTCTTGCACAACAATGATAGACATATATATTTTTGAGGTCCCAGATGACCTCGGATGAAAAAGTTTTCAACAACGAAGTTGTTGCCCTCAAAATTTCCAACAACTTTCATGTTGGAAGTTTTTTGATTAGAGGCCACCTTGAAGGCGTATTATCCTAATTTCTCTGCTGCCAGTCACCTGTAGATAGTTTTGAGAAGGCTTGTGCTGAGATGCCTCTGGCTTCTAGGAACCGATATTATCTTTCGGCAAAGGTTCCTGTCTAGCACCGCGTATATCAAGGTTTCTGGAAACCCCTGTTTCCACGGTACCCACAGTAGCCCCCGGGCCTAGGCCAGACGTGTGAGCTCCACACTGTCTGGGCTAGGTCTCAGCTCTTTCTCTATAACTCCCATAAATAGTGTTCTGAAAATACTGATGATCCTCCGGGAGTAAACATCCGGGAATATTGGTAATCATCCGGGAATATTGATAGCCGTCGGGGAATAAACACCCGGAAATATGATAATCGTCCAGGAATAAACAATCGGGAATATTGATAGCCGTTCGGGAATAAACATCCGGGAGTATGATAATCGTCCGGGAATAAACATCCGAGAATATGATAATCTTCCAGGAATAAACATCTGGGAATATGATGAGCTTTATTTATGAATTTGGACCCGGGGTTTATTTCTATATCGCGGGGCGATAATAGACACCCGGTGAGATTGTCTTGGCTCTTGCCGGGGTTTATTCCTACATCGCGGAGTGATGGTAGAAACCCAGGGAACTTGTTTCTACTCTTGCCGGGGTTTATTTCTACATAGCGGAGCGATGGTAGAAACCCGGGGAGCTTGTCTCTACTCTTGCCGGGGTTTATTTCTACATCGCAGAGCGATGGTAGAAACCCGGTGAGAATGTCTTTACTCGTGCCGGGGTTTATTTCTACATCGCGGAGCGATGGTAGAAACCCGTGGAGCTTGTCTCTACTCTTGCCGGGGTTTATTTCTACATCGCGGAGCGGTAGAGACCCGGTGAGCATGTCTTCTCACTATCGACCGTGGCTTTCACCGACGAATCTCGTGCTAACACTAATTCACCCACCCAACAAGCTGGGTGATGGTTAGTCGTTCTCCCTGCTAGATTGATGAGGGGGCGATCTTGACCTTGTGCGGTGGCTTCCGCCGCGTGCTTAGCTCGCATTGACGCGAACACATCCTTGATGCGTAGTCGCGCGCATGCGTGTGGAAGCGACTGGGTGCCATCCTTGAGCGGCTGATTCATATGTTGAAGGCGGTGAAGTCAAAGAAGATGAAGCCGATGTGTGCGCGTAAATCCTCCATGCAGGAGCACTGAGGAGCCCCCGACAATGAAATATGCACCACTTCCGCGGGAGGTCACGGCGGAAACAAGCCGCTGCCCGCGGGAGTATTGGTTCAACATGTGTTTGCTTGAGCGTGGTGGTGCCATATGAAAATAAAACAACGTTACGGCCGACGTGATTGCTGGCCCTCCTTCTAGTGCCAAATGTCAGGGGTTTCTTGTAGGGCCCTCCTCCTAGCGCCAAATGTCGGGGGTTCGTGCCCTGCCCTCATCCAGCGCTAGAAGTTGGGGAGGACATCGGCGACGCTGACCCGAAATATCCTTCCGGAAGGGCTTCATCCCGCAGGGCGCAGCTCGGATGTCGTGCGAGACGGAGAGCACGTAAGGCTCCCGCTTGCTTGCTATAGATTGAGGTTGCCGTTGGCGTCGAATCAACGCTCGAGCTTGATGAAGATGATGCGAGCAAACACAAGGTTTACCCAGGTTCGGGACGTCCGGAAACTAAAATCCCTACTCCTGCTTGTCTCATTTTTCTTGTGGGTGGAGCATAATGGTACAAAGTGATCCTCCAGGGAAGATTTCCTATACGACGCTCTTGTATTCTTCTTGTGGCTAGCTAGAATGAATTGGGGATCAGCCAAAAGTTAGCTACAAGGTGGCCGACGTCTCCCTTTTATAGATCAAGGGGATCATCACAGATGCCACCGTTGTTGAATGAATATGATGCGTGGCGCTACTCGGCGTCTTCCGAAAAGCTTCGAGGGCAGCGCCGCACCAGCTGGGTGCATGCACGCGCTGAGTCGCTAGGAGGCGCGCGCCAGGTGCCGCTTCCCTCCCGCCACGTGTAGAGACTTGTCTCTTGATCCTCCGGAAAGGCCGTTGGGAAAAAAGCTCACTTACTCTCTAACTGTCCCATGTCATTTATACTAGGGTAGGATGAAGTTCCTTGGCCCATACTCCAATTCTTCCTTGGTCTTCAAGCCAGCTGCTCCTTGGCCCTCAAGCCAACCAATCCTTGGCCCTTAAGCTAGCTTTTGTCTTGTTCTGGTTGCCTTGCACAACAGTGATAGACATATATTTTCGAGGTCCCAGATAACCTTGGATAAAAAAGTTGTCAACAAAAAAGTTGTAGCCCTCGGAATCTCCAACAACCTTCATGTTGGAAGTTTTTTGATTCGAGGCCATCTTGAAGGCGTATTATCCTGATTTCACTGTTGCCTGTCACCTGTAGACAGTTCCGAGAAGGCTTGTGATGAGATGCCTCCGGCTTCTAGGAAGTGATATTATCTTTAGCCAAAGGTTCCTGTCTGGCACCACGTATATCAAGGTTCTTGGAGACCCCTATTTCCACGGTACCGACAACCTATGAACTTAGTTATAATAACCACCTGCAAGAGAAATGTTACGAAGCAATACTTGCAAGCATGGGGTTATTAATGCGACATTGTAGCATAGTAGTTCATAGAAACGACTTAAGTTAAGTTACAACCCAATCAAAGCGAAAGGAAAGTTTGTTGCAACTTAAAATGCCAAGAAAAACCCTGATCCCCGTGGCGAACTATACTAATCGATGCATCATTCTCCCCTTTTTTCAATTATTGGACAAAATGTAATGAAGAGCATGAAGAGTGACGAAGCGTTGGCACCATCTTGGGGAGTCTTGTCGTGGGAAAGTCACGGCAGATGTCCGTAGAGTCGGACTTATCGTGGGACCTTTCCTGCGAGGCGAATTCAAAGAGGGAGTCGACATTGGCACAAGACTCGGCGAGTTACCCAGGTTCGGCCCCGACGGTGCAGTAAAGACCTACTCATTCTTTATGACTATATGGGGATCGACTCCTCAATAGGATGAGCCGATCGTATCGATTACAGTGGTGATGTTTCGCCGGCTTAGTCTCATGGAGATCTAGGCTCTGAAGCGAGTTGTCTAAACCTGGCTTGTTGTAAGTTCTGCCCCTGGCTCCCGTGGTCCTCGGCTTATAAAGGTGCCAGGTCCCGGGGTTCCTAGAGTCCGACTCCTACATGATGTGGAGTTCTATTCTACTTTACAAGTTTTCAACGCGCTATACAAGGTAAGTCGAATTCCTTCTAGGGCTTCAATCTTCACGCTTGGCACGTCAGACTCCTGGTCGGGTCTTCTTTGTGGGCCTTCGTATATATGCCGGCCCAGAGGTTACTAATGCCGGGTGTATGGGCTTGATCCATCCCCCCGACATTAACCCCAGGATTGTTGTGATGCTTTAGTCTTCATAGCAATCTTCTTTCTTCATTTCCGCCGGCTCTTCATAGATCAATGGCGGACTTTTATGCTTAACATTAATTGGGAGTCGGAGTCATCTTTCTTTGATTCCTTGATCTTCAGAGAGTCGAATCTTCTGATTGAGTCGACCGATATATCAGCTGATGCTTTTTACTAGGAGTCGACGTCTAACTCTTTTTAGCTTCCTGTTTCTTCTTATTTGAAGATTTCTTTTTTGACCTTTGGTCAAAGATTCGGTTTAGTTTTTATGGTCACACTACCCAAAACGCCAGTTTAAAGGCATTGATGTTTGTAGTGGGAATCGAGGAGTCCTTTCTTAAATGTCATCTACCATGGGTAGTTACTCCTCGTTTATCGTGGCATTAATTGGACCCTCTTTGTAAATCTTTTACAAATAGCCCTCCGATAGCTTGATTTTTCAAGCACATCCCATTCTTCTCTTCCCCTTCCTGCCTTCTCCATGGCCCCTAAGCTAGAGACCTCCTCTCCTTTGGCCTCCAATGAGTCTGATCCTCTCGCAAATACCCGAGGTCGCGGCCGAGGTCGTGGTCGTGGCCGTGGTCGTGGCCGTGGCCGTGGCAGAGGTAGGGGAAGAAGTGCTCGTGCTGCCTCTCCTTCTGAATCTCCCCCTTCTTTTCCTGAGAGGAATGAATTCTTGGTTCATATCAGGACGATTCGTCGCTGGATCAAGCTTCCTGAGTCTTTTTCGAATCTTGTATTTGACTCATCACCTTCGGGTCTTTGGCTTCAATCTGAGGGATGTCCTCATGGTCCTGTGACGAGGGGGTGACCCCACGACTCATATGGATGGGCCTACCCGGTGTACCCGAAGATAGAAGGCCCACAAAGATGCCGCCTGGGCCCAGCCTTTGCCCACTAGTGGCACCGTCGTAGGAGTCCGCGACTCATAAGGAAGGTGCAAACCTGCCGTACGAAACAAGATCAGGGTTAGGAAACCTCATCTGTAATCCAGGACGGACTCCCCGAGACCTAGCCTAGTATATAAGGGCTAGGAGGGGAGACGTCGAGATCAAGAAATACACAATCTGTAACCCTAGCCTCGTGCGCATTAGCCTTGGCTTCCCTGTAATCGCCATCTCCAATCATTAACATCGAGCAGGAACGTATCCTCCTGTTAGCCGACGAGCCATCGTCCAATCTGTGCCTCTCATGACTAAACCAGGGTCCCTGACCATGGGATTTGCCGGGGTACATCCCCGACAATTGGCGCCGTATGTGGGAAACGCACAGGTTGGGAACGCGATCTCGGCGGCCTCACCAGTATCTTCAACACCCGCCGACGCGATGACTTCACCAACACTCTTCGATCCGATGACACAGGTGGAATCCGATCTGTTTGGGTCCCTCGGTTTCACGGCCAACCTTTCGACTCTCCGACCAGTCTTTGCTGACCTACGCTCCGACATCAACCTGATCTTCGGAGCATATCAGATCTACATCAACCACTGGGGCGCCCTCCGCCTCATGGACGACGCCCGAGTACCCGCAACGACATCTACAGCAGCAATTGACGCAGTCACCACCCGCGCGGCCACCCTTCGAGCCAGCCACGACTTCCCACCCAATCCAAGGCTTCCCTTCACCCGCGATCGCTCGGGTGGACCCTCGGCCTAGAAAAGCAGCATCACACGCACGAGCAATAAGGCAGCCAGGACACCATCTCAGGTGTTCATGGCAGAAACCGATGCACCACCAGCAAACGGCAAGGGCCAAGACGACGACTCGAACACTCGCCAAGCCAACGGAAACACAAAAGAGCCCGGAACCACCAGTAAGACCATCATGAAGCTAGGAGAAGTGGGAAGCATACCAATGAAAGTACCACAGGGACAAGAACAGAGCAACCACAAGAGCGACAAGCCATCAAGCAGTAAACAACAAACCCCGGGTCCGGTGGACGACCCACCCAAAGAGCGAATATACCTGTCCAAAGAGTCAATGGCCAGAGTAAGGGACGCAGTCGAACACGACAAGCTACTACCATCAAACGCAACAAGGGACGAGCTCAGGGCATACAACAAATTGGCAAGTGAGCTAACCCAGCAAGAGAGACAACGACGCTTAGAGTTGGAGAAGTAAGAAAAGGTGGCCGTCGAGCAGAAAAGAAATCGCAAGCCACCTCCAAGAGACTACTCCCTGGATCATGACTCCCCTCTTCGCAATAAATCGAAATTCAGCAACCTGCAGCGAACAGATAAGAAGAGAATGGTTCGGAAGCTCGACGACGACTTCAAGCTAGAAGAGGCGGACGACGAAGAGGAACCCCTCACACCAGCAGAAGCCCTTATAAGCGCCCCAGACTACCTGTCTCGTGCCCAGAAAAATAGGCAGAACAGACCAGACCGCAATAGATCAATAGCCTTGCAGATAATGAAAGACGTCATCGCCGCCTTAGCACCCAAGAAATCAAGTGCAAGGCGACCTACCCGCGAGAGGACACCAGACAGGGACCCCAGCTCACCCGATGACGACGTCAGCAGCGATGACTGGCGCAAACGCTCCGGCAAAAATAGGAAGCACGACAGCGACGACAACGACAACAGGCGCAGCAGCAGTCGATGAGATGTGCGCGACGGCATCACACAGAACAAAGTCAACCGCAGCAGACGAAGACGCGCAGCACGTGAAGAGTACTCGGACGAAGAAGCCTTCAACGAAGAAATTGAGCCATGCGGAGCATTATGCTTCACGCGTTCCATACGCGAGACGCGAATGCCCAGTGGGTTCAAATTGAACTCCACAACACTAAAATACAATGGACTCGAGGAGCCAGAGGCTTGAATTGACGACTACTTAACAACAGTCAAGTTCCAGCGAGGGACCAACGTCACGACAATGCAGTATGTGCAGCTCATGCTCGAGAGCTCGGCACGACACTGGTTGAAGAATCTCCCGCGAGGATCCATCAGCTCATGGAGGCAGTTCCGTGAAGCCTTCATAGAAAAATTCAAATCCACATACAAGCGACCGGCATCGCTCGAGGAGCTGCACAGAAGGCCCACATACTGGTGGTTCCGGGCTGACGGTCTTACTGGTGGTTCCGGGTTCTTTTGTGTTGCCGTTAGTTTGTTTATCTTGGTGAGTGTTCGAGTCGTCGTCTTGGCCCTTGCCGTTTGCTGCTGGGTCGTCGGCTTCTGCCATGAACACCTGCGATGGTGCCCTGACTGCCTTCTTGCTCGCGCGTGTGATACTGCTCTTCCAGACCGAGGGTTCACCAGAGCGGTCGCGGGTGACATGAATTCTTGGGTTAGGTGGGCAGTCGCGGTTGGCTCGAAGGGTGACCGCGCGAGTGGCGACTGCGTCGATTGTTGCTGTAGATGTCGTTGCGGACGCTCGAGCGTCGTCCGCGAGGCGGAGGGCGCCCCAGTGGTTGATGTAGATCTGATATGCTCCGAAGATCAGGTTGATGCCGGAGCGTAGGTCGGTGAAGATGATCCGTGAAACCGAGGGACCCGAACAGATCAGATTCCTCCTGGGTTGTCGGATCGAACAGTGCTGGTGAAGTCATCGTGTTGGCGGGTGTTGAAGATGTCGGTGAGACCGCCGAGATCGCGTTCCCAACCTGTGCGTGTCCCACAGCCGGCACCAATTGTCGGGGATGTACCCCGGCAAATCCCATGGTCAGGGACCCTGGGTTGATCATGAGAGGCATAGGTTGGACGATAGCTCGTCGACTAACAGGAGGAGACGTTCCTGCTCGACATTATTGCTTGGAGACGGCGATTACAGGAAAGCCAAGGCTAGTGCACACAAGGCTAGGGTTAAAGATTGCGTATTGGTTGATCTTGACGTGTCCCATCCTAGCCTTTATATAGCCGGCCAGGTCTCGGGGAGTCCGTCTCAGATTACAGATTATATTTCCTAACCCTAAGCTTGTATCGTACGGCAGGTTTGCACCTTCCTTATGAGTTGCCGCAGCAGCCATCCCCCGAAGAGTTCTTCGCAATCGCGAAATAAACCAAACTGGAACTCGGGGGCTCGCCGCAGCAGCCACCCCCCGAGACGTTCTTCGCAATCGCAACCTAAACAAAACTGGCACTCGGGGGCTCGCCGCAGCAGCCACCCCCCGAGGTGTTCTTCGCAATCGCGACCTAAACAAAACTGACACTCGGGGGCTCGCCGCAACAGTCACCCCCGAGGCGTTCTTCGCAATCGCGACACAAACGAAATCAGCACTCAAGGGCTCGCCACAGCAGAAAAACCCTTTACTGCAAAAACGAGACAACAAAGGAATACAGTACACCAAGAATAAACACATACAAAGAAAGGAAGCGTCCAACCCCAAGGCTCCATCTTTGCCTTAATAAGGGCACCCAGATAACGATCGTTCTCTTCGCAAACCCGCTTCACAACTCGGCGCGCAGGCTCATCGACCGCCGCGTAATCCTCATCCATCGGGTAATCCCTACCACCCGGAGGACCCTCCACCACTTGAGCAATATCAGCTCCCGGCCAATGACTATGGACCAAGCCCAAGACAGCTCGAGCTCCAGCACGAATCTGGTGACCCATCACACGACGCAGCTCTGCCGGCTGGGAAAATACACGGCAGAGAGTCTCAAAAGACGATGGCACCACCTGCAGCGGATAAAACTCCGAGTGGATCCCGCCCAGCACCCGGTGACAGTACCGCAGAGTAGCGGGAACCCGTTCAACTCGAAGACGAAGCACAACAAATGCTCGAGCATGAGCCCCATCTGCCCAGAAAGGATTGCTCGCCTGCACATCAGGATCATCCAGCCGAGACAGCTCCGACCGGATGGCCTTCTCCTCATCCCAGGACCGCCCCTCCAGCACTTCGAAAAACAGAAGCAAAATCAAGACGACGACAGGAAAGCTACTAAATGCAGTCAAGCAATCGAGCATCAGCCAAACTCACCTCGCAGGAGGTCAGACAACTTCACCACCCACGAAGCAAGACTATCCAGCACGGCCTCAGCACGCTCGCGGTTGGAATGATGGACTGCTGCAGCCCCCTTCAAGCGAACAACTTCCCGCTCATCGTTTCTCAGCCTCAAACACACGGACTCGTACGCGCCCTCACGAGCTTCCTCCTTCAACGAACTCCAGGACTGAAGCACGCCCGGGGCGGCCTACCGCAAAACGAACAAAAGGAAAGGACAATCAAGCACAACAGCAGGAATGGCCAAGCAGTTATTCCAATCAAAGTAACACAGATTCACCACCACAGAGGAGGCATATTACAACCAGAAGTTTCAGACGACAAGACATGGCTACACCCCCCTTTGCCTGCAGAGGAGGGATACTGAGCATCCACAACTTCCTGCAGGCGACGAGCCAGAACAGTGGCTCGCGCGCTCTGCTCGTCAGTATAAGCAGGGACAGTCTCAACCAGAGAGTCGTCAATGGAAATTCCGTGCCCCATAAGAACAACAAGGGACGTGGAAAGACCACTCACCATGTTATACCCAACTAACTCCTCCAGGAGATCCCCGCCATTACCAAATGCAGCAACGCGGGCGTCCAGACCAGCTGGCACCTTCGCGCCCTCCGGCATGAGGTGCTCATGAACAAGACCCACAAGAGTGGAAGCCCGGGCGCAGACACCCTTGGCAACATCAACAACAGCCGACATGGCATCCACGGCCCCACAGAGGACTCCAGAACCCGATGCAACCACCTCCGTCGCACTCGCACCCGTAGAGGCTGCACCAAGCAACCAAAATCACTACGGGAAGACAAAGAGTGAAAACGCCCAGCAACGGAACGACGACTTACAGACAAGTGAGTCCGCCAAGACCCGAAGACGCTCGCACTCGACCGCCTCCGCCTGCTCAAGCACATCCTCAGCCTGATGCAGGCGTACCAGCTCCTCGTGCTGATCATGCAGCTCCTTCTCCTTGGAATCCAAAGCATCCTTAAGGTTGGAAATCATTCTTTCCGCCTTCTCGACCTGCTTTTCGCCAGTTTGACGATGGTATGAGAAACAAGACAACAGTCAAAATAAAGGACACATCAGTTCAAGCACAGCAGTACAGGAAGAAATGCTCACTACTCATGGCAGACAAGGCATCCTGGGCAGAATTGTGGGCCTGCTGCCAACTCTCAGCTTCGACCACCAGACGCTCACATTGCTGGAACACCGTCTACTCGAAGAAACCAAATATTAAGACGGAACCAAAGCAAGACTACAACCAACCGCGAGCGCTTGCTTGCAGCCTCGGGGGCTACTCCCATCGGGAGCATTAGCCGTGCTCCCAATGACAATACAATGCATGGACAGAGCCAAGGCAAGACTACAATCAACTGCAAACACTTGCTTGCAGCCTCGGGGGATACTCCCATCGGGAGCACTGCGTTTCCCCGATTACAAAAACTACACAAGCAAAACAGGAAACAAACTCACCAGCCCAGCTATGCGGTCGAAAAAGCGGACTTTATCCTCAAAAGCGAGATCAAGACAGCCCAAGTAAGGATGACCTGCTGCAGCACGCCTGACATCAGGAGCAACAACACCAGACGCCACAGGAGGACCAGCAGCAGGAATCACACCAGCAGCCGAGAAAACAGGAGTCACCGATGGTACAGGCTGACCAACAGCAGCCGAAGAATCCCCAGTATGCTTGGCGGCTACTCCAGAGTCAGTCGACTCCAGGTCGACAACAGCCTCACTAGTGGAGAAAGCAGCCGGAACAGTCGTAGCGCTACAAGATAGAATCCATCAGAAAAAAGAATAGAGGAAACACAACCCCAGCAAAGTCAAGCATATGCTTACCCGCCACACGCAGAGAGAGAACGCAACAACCTCCCAAACTTGGGCCTTTTGCACGCAGCAACAAGAGGAGACGAACCAACAGACGGTACAGACAGCGGGACAGCACCGCTCGTCGCGTCAAGATCCTCGGCACCCGAAGGCCGCGAACGCTTGACACGAAAGGGAGCCGATTCCACACTATCTCCGGTCCCCGGCAGCCCGACCCCCGTGGACTCGTCAGCACCAGTGGCACCCGCGAGCACGCTGGAACCGGCACTCGGAGCAGCATCGTCAGCAGTGGAAGCATCCGGCTCTTCGCGAATATCAGCATCCTCCGGCTGCGGAGGATTGCACAACACAGGAACATGATCCTACCAAAGCAAATAGCATCATCAACAAGCAGTCAAGCAAACATCTCAATCAGACGAGAAATTCAAAAAATGCGAACCTGCGGAAGCGCGTGATCAGAAGAATAAGGAAGGACGAAACCCATCTCAGAAACGCTCGAGCACTTGGCCACGTACTGCATCCGGGCCAAGAGTCCATCGGCATGAAGCTCCTTGCGGGAGCATCTCGTCGAGTTCTTGATCCCCTCATATTGCCACATGGGACGGGCTCAAGACTGCAATGGCTAAACGCGCCTCCCAATGAAAACAGAGATGAGATGCCCACCTGTCAAGTTGTCCTTCACAAGAGCAACCCTCTCCAAGAACGGAGTCACTTCAGATGACACTTTCGCAGACAAAGAATGGGACCATGAAGCCTGCTTGACTACTCGCGCATCGGAATTAAAGGGACAAACCCGCGAGGGAAGAACGCCTGAAAACACACCCGCTCATCTGCCGTTGGAGCGGGAACAGGTTCATCCCCTGGAATCCGCACGACATCTCCCGCCACCAAGCCATCAGCAATCAACGAGCCGAGATCCGCCGCCCCAAAGGTCGAGCGCTCCCACTTGCCAGACATCTTGGCCGATTCCGGAGCAGCACGGGAGCGCGTTGTCATCAATTTTGCAGCACGCAGCAAAAGGTGGAAGAAGAAGGCTCAAGAACAGGGGAAATCCA
Organism: Bromus sterilis; assembly: GCA_950022295.1. Lineage (NCBI taxonomy): Eukaryota > Viridiplantae > Streptophyta > Magnoliopsida > Poales > Poaceae > Bromus > Bromus sterilis. The sequence goes on from OX465596.1 coordinate 344,343,757, forward strand.
GAAGCAAGAGGAGAAGACAGTGGCTGGGTAAAACCTAAAACTTACTCAGTCGCTCGGTATTTAACCAACAATCAGACGAGCAGGGGCACCGTTCTATCCCAGCGTCCATTAAACGTGGCACGATCCGACGGCAGGCGAAAAACATGGAAAACCCAATCGGCGTAGTAACAAACACCGCCCACTACGCGCGCAAAAAGAGGACCATAATCACACGACGCGAAAATTTCGGCGGGACAGCGCCAAGTCATTTCCTTTGACAGGCTACTGTGGTCAAGATACCAGAAAACCAAGCCAGCGTCACATCCCAACAAGGCGTATCGAGTACGTTCCCCAGCCTCAGAGGCTCAGCCTTTTAAATCTTTTTCCGATGGGAAAAACATTTTACTCCCATCGGGAGCATCTCCACTAGAGTTTCGGGTGCTCCCTCACCTAAAGGACAAGTATGTGCTCGAGTGATCACTCGCACTCACACAGTCCCGAGTGCTCCCTCACTCGAAAGAAAAACGCGCTCGGGTACTTTATCACCTGAAAGGAAAAGAAAATACGTGCTCGAATAATTACTCGCACCCATGAGAGTTTCGGGCGCTCCCTCACCTAGAAGAACAAACGTTCTCGAGTGATTACTCGCACCCATGAGAGTATCGGGTGCTCTCTCACCATGATGAAAGATAAGCAAACTTGCAGTCGACAGATCGAACGGTCCTAGAGTATCGGGTGCTCCCTCACCCCGAGAGCAAAAGTGATACTCAAGTGATTACTCGCAAAACTCTATTTACCCGAGAACTCGACGACCTCCCGAGCAAATACTCATCTACATTACTCCTCGCACGAGTACTCGGCAAAGCTCCGAGAGGGACCGAAAAAACAGCTCACTTGATTGTTTATTCCAAGTGGGTGCATTATCTACTAGGCTCCGCACCTCAATAAAAATACATATTCCTAGAACACGATACACTGTGCCTAGATGCCACGCAAGCTTAGTGTGTAGGTAAGACCCCGCTGCGCAGATCGGCCGGTCTGGGACATGCCACAGAGCGATTTCACTCCCAATCTTTTCCATGCGCTTGCATGATAGAAAAAGCCGGGCGAACGCGCCTAGGCTATGAACTTTACTGGCGGCAATTGATCACTGTAAGACCTGCAGCGGCATGACTTTTGCTCGACACCAGTGTTCCAAGCTCGTGTCGAGGGACGTGAGTTTGATTGGGCTACTGCGGTATTTGCCACTAGTGCAATTCACCAAGGCTCGACCAGTCGACTCCTTGGGCCCTTTCAGCTTAGCATTCCCTCGAAACAGGTTTTGTCATGGCCCTAGACTGCCAGCGACCCGCGGTTGAACCATGCATACTTAAAAACGACGCAAGAATGGACTCGAGTCCCTGCGCGACTCTTCGAGCCCCCCAGGCACTCGGGGGCTACTAACGAGGAAGTGACCCCACGACTCCTATGGATGGGCCTACCCGGTGTACCCGAAGACAGAAGGCCCACAAAGATGCCGTCCGGGCCCAGCCTTGGCCCACTAGTGGCACCGACGTAGGAGTCCGCGACTCATAAGGAAGGTGAAAACCTGCCGTACGAAACAAGATCAGGGTTAGGAAACCTCATCTGTAATCCAGGACGGACTCCCCGAGACCTAGCCTAGTATATAAGGGCTAGGAGGGGAGACGCCGAGATCAAGCAATACACAATCTGTAACCCTAGCCTCGTGCGCATTAGCCTTGGCTTCCCTGTAATCGCCATCTCCTATCAATAACATCGAGCAGGAACGTATCCTCGTGTTAGCCGACGAGCCATCGTCCAATCTGTGCATCTCATGACTAACCCAGGGTCCCTGACCATGGGATTTTACGGGGTACATCCCCGACAGCCTGTTTGGGTGAAAGTTAGCTTTTCTAACCAAGGCACCATGTTTTTTGAGAAAGGGTGGAAAACTTTTCTTCGCTGCAGGAATATTTCTCGAGGAGACACCATTATCTTCAAGTTTGATGGCGAAGATACTTTGTCAGCTAGGATCTTTGACTCGGATGGAGACTGAGCCTGCTGTTGTGTGGAGAGCTCCAGTGACGAAGAGCTCCTTAGTGAAGAAGATGTTTCAACAGAAGATGAGGCTGACTCTGAAGAAGATGCTTGAAGCTGTAGATTCTTTTTCAGTAGTAGTTTGCCGAGTTTGGATTTTTTCTTGTAAGGTTGCTTCCTTTGATGTAAGAATCTACTAGTTTTAATGCATGAAATCTATGAAGTTTTTCTGAGTCCATAAATTTACAAGTCGGTTTTTATTCCTGACTTGAAAGTCGGAATATATGGGAGCCGGTCATTTATGATAGTGTATGTCTCTGTAGCCCCCTGAGTCGATTCAGAATAATGTAGTATCCGCTAATCTCCTCATAGGATAGATCGACTTGTAGCCCCCATGAGATGGTATGGTCATGTTTATATGCCGTACCGGGTCATCAAAAAGGACTTTTGTGTTTATGAAACTTACTTCGAAGTAGTGTAGCCCCCAAGTGTCGGGTTGTCTTGCCTGCAACAACCTGGGACTTACAATTTCTTGCATATCTTTTGAAGTTTTACTCCCCAAGAGTCGGTATATTCAGCTGGGTGATGTACCGAGTCTTCGTTTGAGAAGAAACTTTGAAGTGTAGTGCCCATGAGTCGGTACATGCACCTGTTGTGCAGTGCCGAGTAACATAGGTCTATTTTTGAATCTGTCAAATCATATAGACATGACACGATGGATTTTATTCCCAGTAAATAAGTCGGCGAGAGCCGGCTTGACAAATATTGATCTGGATATGTATGGCAAAATCCGTCGTGACCGAAGTCGACTTTACATATGGCGATAGCCATTGCGACCAAAGTCGACTTTATAGATGACGATAGCCCTCGCGACCGAAGTCGGCTTTATATATGCAGAAGATGCAATAAAAAATGTGTATTTCCCATGAGTCGATATGGGCATCTTTTGTGCCATGCCGATTCACATGGGTTAATATAGAAGTCGACTCTGGATTCATCTTTTACTCATCTTCTCTTTGAGAAGAATTTTTGGGTTATTGATACGTCCAAAACGTATCTATAATTTCTGCTTTCTCCACGCATGCTTTGTGTGATATTGCTATGATCTAGATACACTTTCATAAACTTTTGATCATATTTGGACTAACCTATTAACTCAGTGCACCCTAGTGTCAGTTCATGGTTTCTTCTATTTTTCTATTTCAGTTTTCGCCCATATAAAAAGTGCCAGAAAAATTCTGGGAAAAATACAGGAAAAATTAGCATACAGGAAGCTTCGAGAAGATCCCGGGAGGGGCCAGAGGGGAGCCAGGGCGGCCCCAGGAGGCCACCCGGCCCGGCCCCACCCCTGGCCGAGCCAGGGGGCGCCTGGGGCCCTTGGTCCACCTCTGGCTGCCCCCCTTCGCCTATTTATTCTCCGTCACGGGAAAAATCCAGAAGAAGAACCCTATTCCACAAACTCGCCTCTGTTCCTCCGGCGCCGCGCTTCCGAGATCGGGAGCACCAGAAGACCTCTTCCCGGCACCCTGCCGGAGGGAGGATTGACCTCCGGGAGTCTCCTCTCCACCATGGATGCTCCCCGGATGTCTCGTAAGTAGTTTTCCTTGGACCATGGGTCCGTGATGAGTAGCTATGTGATGTTCTCCTCCCCTCTTTGATCTTCATTGTTTAGACCTCGTGAGCTGCCCTACATGATCGAGGCACCTTTGTAATATTTTTGCTGTTGCTATGCTGAGTTTGGAGGGATCTGATGGATTATGAGATTATGTTCAGATTGTGATAGAGTAATATATTTGGGTTTTATCTCTTATATTTTTGTTCCTAAGTAATTCTTGCATGTTCTCCGTTGCTGTTTATTGCTTTGGCCAAGTAGTAGGTAGTGACTCCAAGAGGGAACGTTGTGCTAGATTGTGGGTTCATGCCCCCCGATGACACGCTTGAGTGACAGAAACATGAGTCTAGGGGATGTGCTGTTGCCACAAGGGGGAAAACAATGGTGCTTGTAACCGTGGTTACAAGGATTGCTTACTTTACGCAAAGTTCTTTTTAATGCAGTTGTCTATTGCTTTGGGGTTACACTTTGGGTGGGGCTCGCAACTTAATACCAGCGAGATGTTCTGGATAGATATCTCAAGGTGGATGATTAGTAGTAGATGCAGATGGATTTCGGTCTACTTATTTTGGCGTACTGCCCGTGCTTTTGAGCCTCTTCCTTTCTTTTGTAGCATAGTTAGCATTGCGGTGCGTTCATAATCCTGTCAATTGCCCTTCTGTAATTTGTTTACCTCGCATAGCAGTTTTATCGTCTTTTGGGAGAGAGACATCACTAGTGAACATCACGTATCCCGGTTCATATCCTTATTATTATTTCCACGCTATATTTACTTTACTGCTTTTACTTGCTATCATTATCCCTTGCGTTTTATCCTTTGTGAACAACAAGACCGGAGAGATTGACAACCTCTCTGAACTTCGTTGGAAACAAAGTTATCTGTGTCTGTGTGCAGGTCCGCGTCAGTTGCGCCGCTGACACCTACTTATCATCTCTGGAGTCCTACTGGAGACAAACCTTGGTATCTTCACCGAGGGAAAACTGCTGCTGCACTACATCTCAAACCTTCCACTTGGGGTAACCAACGAAGGGCGAGAAGCCATCAAGCAAGTTTTCTGGCGCCGTTGCCGGGGACTCCGAGTGCTAAGATAGGGGAGTTGCACACTACCCTTTACCTTTGTTTTTTAGTCTTGTTAGTTTATCTTTCAGTTTTTATCTTTGTGTCTTTTATCAAAATTTACAAAAAAATTATTTATCTTGCTGTTAGTAGTCCTCCTTGTTCAGATGAGCATGTTAGGACTAGGTGCTTTGCGGGAATCGGAAGTTCTCGATTTCCGTCAAAGAGATGGAGAAAATATGAAGAAGGCATGGGACAGAATTTCTAAAGCACATAAAATAATTATGCCTTGGATATCTATAAAAATTGTGCTTAGAAATTTTTACCATGGTCTTTTTAAGTGGTGTAAACACTCTCTTGACATTATAGCTGAAGGATTTTTTCTAGAGTGTGATGAAGATAGGGCTCTTGATATTTTGCATAGTCTATCTAGTTATTTTGGTTATGATCGTAGTGTTGATACTGTCATAGATAGACTTGCCACTATTGAAAAAAGATTGGATGCTCTAGACTTCAGTAAAGTAGAGGAACTTAAGCCCAACAAGAAAGAAATGTTGGAGATAGATGATGATTGGGAGGCCTTTGTTAGGATTAGCATATCTAACCAAGGCTTCCTTGCTCTTTGTGATATTGGATCCACAGTTTCTACTATGCCAAAAATAGTTTATGATTCTTTGAAACTAGATATGGATATATTATCATCTTATCATGAACATTCTAATGGAGATATTTCAGAGATTAAAGGAAAGGTAAAAGAAGTCCAAGTTGCATTCCTTCATAGGACTGCACCAATGGATTTCTTCATCATGGAGCCAAACCAAAGTAACATTGTGCTCGGAAGAGACTTCCTCCGTGCTATGAAAGGCTTCATTGATATTGGTAATAGGCACATACGCTTACGCGGTATGGCAAAAGGTAAGTATATATTTCCTAGTAAGAAGAAGAATGAGCTTATTGAAAATCAATTTGAAGGTTTTTATGATTCTGATCTTGGATACCCTTGATTCTTCTTTTGCATTAAGCCTAGCTAATGGCTTTAAAGAAGCTCTTTCGGGACGCAGCCCGCAACGAATTTAGGTGTTTTATTTTTTATTTTGTTGTGTCTTGATGATTGTTACTACTTTAGCAACACCATTGTATCTTTATTTTTCAACTTTGTGCCAAGTTATAGCCTCTTACGGCAAGGGAAGTAAAAGTTGTGACATGCTGTCCAGAAAACAGCTACTGTCCTCGTGACCAGAAAAATTCCAGAAAAATCCCAGTTCATCTTTTTGAGCTGAAATTTTCACACAGTATGCTCTATACAATTACGAAACTTCCGTATGTTCTGAGTTTTTTGATTTGAGTTCAGAAGTGCCCCTAAAAAATTCTTTACCATCTGTTGTTCTGTTTTTCACAGATTCTTCCACGTTTTGTCTCTCCAAACTTTTGCAAACCTTAGGCTTGCTTTTTCTTTGCAAATTTTTTTTGGCACTCTTGAGAAACAGTAGCTCTTCAAGAATATCTTTTTATCCAGTGGGGAAAAATTATTTATTAAGGGTACTAACCTCTCTAATCAGCTTATGATGAGTTATGTATGAAGGGAGTTTTCAAGTGTGCGATGGAAGATGATGAAAGAAGATCCAGGAGTGTCAGGCGCTCAAGCTTGGGGATGCCCCCATGCATCCCCAATAAATATTCAAGGATACTCAAGCGTCTAAGCTTGGGGATGCCCCCGTGCATCCCCTTCTCCATCAACAATCATCAGTTCTTCCTTCGTCTCACTATATTTTTATCACTTCATGTGTTATGTGCTATGCTTGGAGCATCTCGCTCTTAGGTTTTGTTTTTAGTTTTCTTTAGCTTTGCTTGCTGTTCATAACAAGTTAGATCCCTTCTTACTTTGTGTGGGAGAGAAACATGCTCCACTTTAAAAATTTAGAACACATCATAGGATTCTTCATGCCTATCTTTTTGCTGTTGTGTGTTCTTTATCTTTTCATAGCTACTGCCATGTTTAGTTTTAGTTTTAGTTTGTCTTTAGCAAGAGCCTTGGCTTTTTTTTAGTTTGTTGCTGGAACTCTTTTTAGTTTTCATGTTTATCTTGTTAAAGAGAGTTGGTTGTTGCACTGAGTTTTGTCTTGTCTTGAAAGTAGGTAATTGAGGTTGCTATTTAATTCTAGTAGTAGCTTGCAATAGTTTTGAGGTATTGTTGTGAGTAATGTTTGAACTTTTGGTGTCAAGAGCTCTAGCCTATTAGTGATAGGTGTCGTATTTTGGGCAATCCGTGTTTATTTTCAAAACCTACAAAACTTGTTGAGAACTCTAGCTACTAGATAGATCACTACTCTTCTGAGGGGTCGAATATTAGAGTACACTCACGTACCATGAGTCGATGATGCGCAAGGATAACCAAACCCCAATACACTCCTCCTCGGGGTGCTTGTCTCTTTGTGAACCTCCTCATTAGATTGAGAGTTACCGATAATAAGTGCATGAGTTCTTCGGACTAATGTAAGTATTGAAAGTTGACACTTCCACCTTCCCATATTTTGCTAACCTCTCCCGTGCCGTGCATTGCCTTCTTCTCACTCCGAGAGTTGGTGTCCACCTTCGCCGGTACATCCAAACCCTTGGCATGATACGCTCTGTCATCATAAGCCTCCTTATATCTTCCCTCAAAATAGCCACCATGCCTACCTATCAAGGCATTTCCATAGCCTTTCCGAGTTATATTGCCATGCAACTTCCACCTCTTCATGACTTGATCTTCATGTCATACATGTTCTTGCTACACTGGCAGCACCATACCTTGCATACATCATGATAGTTACATCTTCTTTATGATTTTGAGTACCTTGTAAAGTGTGAAAGATCTCCTTTACCTTCTTGTAAAATAGAGTGTTGCCCTTAAGTGAGGAAAAGATCCCAAAGTGGACACATTAAAAGATCCCAAAGAGGACAAATGAGAGTTAAGTAGAAAGAGCCATTGAGGCAAAAAAATACAAAAAAAGAGAAAAAAGAGAAAAAGAAATAAAAAGAGAGAAAGGGGCAACACTACTATCCTTTTGAGAGATCCACACTAGTACTCCCTTTATATCCTTGTACTACATAGAGATGATCTTTATGCATATAGTTTGGAGAGCTTCTTAGCTCGTATGTGCATTCGTTGCATGGCAATCCCTACTCCTCACATCATATCTATCATTTGGCATTTCTTGCCTATGATTGTCCTCATTGATGTGAGTCTTTCTCATCCTTTTTGTCTTCCTCCTCCGTACTTCTCTCTTTGCCATCCTAAGTGTCAACTCTCGTGCTTACGCTCATCCATTGCATGAGTGCTCAAAATATCGAAAAGGAGTGGATCAAATTGACTTGTACCTGGCTAGTGGTCTGGGGACGAGTCAAGATAAGATTCCAAAGAAGACCAAGTGTGAAACTTTAGTAGATTGAGTTCCCAACAAAAATACTTTTTTCTCGTATTCCCTATCCCCCTTCTTGCACGCAAACACCATTTGGCGACATTCGAGTCATGGACAGCGAGAGCTCTTGCACCTATTGTTCTTTTGTTACTTGTTTCAATGCTAATATAGAATCTCGCATGTTATGACTTCAATTGAATCTCTAACCTTGATTTCTTTACTTTTCAAAGTTCTTTTATGGTTGCTAGCATGTCACCACAGAAATTATGCTTGCTGTCATTTACCTACTCGAGGACAAGCAGGAATTAAGCTTGGGGATGTTGATACGTCCAAAACGTATCTATAATTTCTTCTTGCTCCATGCATGCTTTGTGTGATATTGCTATGATCTAGATACACTTTCATACACTTTTGATCATATTTGGACTAACCTATTAACTCAGTGCACCCGAGTGCCAGTTCCTGTTTTCTGCTGTTTTTCTATTTCAGTTTTCCCCCATATAAAAAGTGTCAGAAAAATTCCGGGAAAAATACAGGAAAAATCAGCGTCCAGGAAGCTTCGAGAAGATCCCGAGAGGGGCTAGAGGGGAGCCAGGGGGGCCCATGCGGCCACCCTGCGCGGCCCCACCCCTGGCCGCGCCAGGGGGGCGCCTGGGGCCCCTGGTCCACCTCTGGATGCCCCCCTTCGCCTATTTATTCTCCGTCACGGGAAAACTCCAGAAGAAGAACCCTATTCCACAAACTCGCCTCTGTTCCGCCGCCGCCGCGCTTCCGAGATCGGGAGCACCAGAAGACCTCTTCCCGGCACCCTTGCTTATTGGCTTCTCTCCCTTCGTTGGTTACCCCAAGTGAAGGTTTGAGATGCAGTGCAGCAGCAGTTTTCCCTCGGTGAAGATACCAAGGTTTGTCTCCAGTAGGACTCTAGAGATGATAAGTAGGTGTCAGCGGCGCAACTGACGCGGACCTGCACACAGACACGGATAACTTTGTTCCCAACGAAGTTCAGAGAGGTTGTCAATCTCTCCGGTCTTGTTATTCACAAATGATAAAACGCAAGGGATAATGATAGCAACTTGAAAGTAAATGCAGAAAAGTAAATATAGCTTGGAAACAGTAATGAGGATATGGACCGGGATACGTGATGTTCACTAGTGATGTCTCTCTCCCAAAATACGATAAAACTGCTATGCGAGGTAAACAAATTACAGAAGGGCAATTGACAGGATTATGAACGCACCGCAATGCTAACTATGCTACAAAAGAAAGGAGGAGGTTCAAAAGCACGGGCAGTACGCCAAAATAAGTAGACCGAAATCCATCTGCATCTACTACTAATCATCCACCTTGAGATATCTATCCAGAACATCTCGCTGGTATTAAGTTGCGAGCCCCACCCAAAGTGTAAACCCAAAGCAACAGACAACTGCAATAAAAAGAACTTTGCGTAAAGTAAACAATCCTTGTGACCGCGGTCACCAGCATCGTTGTTTTCCCCCTTGTGGCAACATCACACCCCCTAGACTCATGTTTCTGTCACTCAAGCATGTCATTGGGGGGGCATGAACCCACAATCTAGCGCAACACTCCCTCTTGGAGTCAGTACCTACTACTTGGCCAAAGCAATAAACAGCAACGGAGAACATGCAAGAATTACTTAGGAACAAAAAACCAAGAGATAAAAACCAAATATATTACTCTATCACAATCTGAACATAATCTCATAATCCTTCAGATCCCTCCAATCTCAGCATAGCAACAGCAGAAATATTACAAAGGTTCCTCGATCATGTAGGGCAGCTCACGAGGTCTAAACAATGAAGATCAAAGAGGGGAGGAGAACATCACATAGCTACTGATCACGGACCCATGGTCCAAGGAAAACTACTCACAAGACATCCGGGGAGCATCCATGGTGGAGAGGAGACTCCCGGAGGTCAATCCTCCCTCCGGCAGGGTGCCGGGAAGAGGTCTTCTGGTGCTCCCGATCTTGGAAGCGCGGCGGCGGCGGAACAGATGCGAGTTCGCGGAATAGGGTTCTTCTTCTGGAGTTTTCCCGTGACGTAGATTAAATGGGCGAAGGGGGGCAGCCAGAGGTGGACCAGGGGCCCCAGGCGCCCCCCTGGCGCAGCCAGGGGTGGGGCCTCGCCGGGTGGACGCCTGGGCCCCCTGGCTCCCCTCTGGCCCCTCCCAGGCTCTTCTCGAAGCTTCCATCACGCTGATTTTTTATCTGAATTTTCCCGAATTTTTCTGGCACTTTTTATATGGGGGAAAACTGAAATAGAAAAACAGCAGAAAACAGGTACTGGCACTCGGGTGCACTGAGTTAATAGGTTAGTCCAAATATGATCAAAAGTGTATGAAAGTGTATCTAGATCATAGCAATATCACACAAAGCATGCATGGAGCAAGCAGAAATTATAGATACGTTTTGGACGTATCAACATCCCCAAGCTTAATTCCTGCTTGTCCTCGAGTAGGTAAATGATAACAAGCATAATTTCTGTGGTGACATGCTAGCAACCATAAAAGAACTTTGAAAAGTAAAGAAATCAAGGTTAGAGATTCAATTGAAGTCATAACATGCGAGATTCTATATTAGCATTGAAACAAGTAACAAAAGAACAATAGGTGCAAGAGCTCTCGCTGTCCATGACTCGAATGTCTCCAAATGGTGTTTGCATGCAAGAAGGGGGATAGGGAATACGAGAAAAAAGTATTTTTGTTGAGAACTCAATCTACTAAAGTTTCACACTTGGTCTTCTTTGGAATCTTATCTTGACTCGTCCCCAGACCACTAGCCAGGTACAAGTCAATTTGATCCACTCCTTTTCGATATTTCGAGCACTCATGCATTGGATGAGCGTAAGCATGAGAGTTGACACTTAGGATGGCAAAGAGAGAAATATGGTGGAGAAGGAAGACAAAAAGGATGAGAAAGTCTCACATCAATGAGGACAATCATAGGAAAGAGATGCCAAATGATAGATATGATGTGAGGAGTAGGTATTGCCATGCAACGGATGCACATACGAGCTAGGAAGCTCTCCAATGGAACTATATGCATAAATATCATCTCTATGGAGTACAATGATATGAAAGGAGTACTAGTGTGGATCTCTCAAAAGGATAGTAGTATTGCCTGTTTCTCTCTTTTTATTTCTTTTTCTCCTTTTTCTATTTTCTTGTATTTTTTTGGTGGCCTCAATGGCTCTTTCTATTTAACTCTCATTTGTCCTCTTTGGGATCTTTTTATTGTGTCCACTTTGGGAACTTTTCCTCACTTAAGGGCAACACTCTATTTTACAAGAAGGTAAAGGAGATCTTTCACACTTTACAAGGTACTCAAAACATAAAGAAGATGTAACTATCATGATGTATGCAATGTATGTCGCTGCTAGTGTAGCAGGAACATGTATGACATGAAGATCAAGTCATGAAGAGGTGGATGTTGCATGGCAATATATCTCGGAAAGGCTATGGAAATGCCTTGATAGGTAGGTATGAATTTGGCATAAGCCGGTCTGCCCAAAATGGCGTGATATGGACTCTCGAGGTTTACCACTTCAAAGGGTATGAGCTCGGAGCGGAAATTCTCAGCGTTTCCAAAAGTTGTCTCTAGGTAGATTTTGCCTATCGGGCGTGCCGACTTGCCTGGGACTATTCCATGGAAAACGGTGTTGGAGGGTTGAAGCTGTTTTTGGGTCAACCCCATTCTGCGAAAGGTTTCGTGATAGAGGATGTTGATACTGCTTCCTCCATCCATGAGCACTTTGTCAAGTGTGTATCCTCCAATTTGTGGAGAAACTACTAGAGCCAAGGCCCCTGGGTTTTCTACCACTAGGGGGTGATCATCTCTTGTCCAAGTGATTGGTTGTTCTGACCAATTGAGCCATCTAGGCCAGGCCGGCTCTGTGGTCACAGCCATAGAGGCTCTTCTCTGCAGCTTCCTATCCCTTCTGCAACTACTGGTGGTGAAGACGTGATATGATGCACGGTCGTGGAGTTGTTTCGGGTTTGCTTGGAATTTAGCAAGTCCGGACTGATTTTGCTGGGCTCCTCCTCCGGGTCCTTCGTGTTGAGGCATTGCGCCGGCTCCTTGGTAGCCAGGATTCTGGTTGTTACCGCTCTGGCCGGCTCCCCCACCTGACTCGGGAGGTCCTTGGTTTCCACGTCGTGCAAATTATTTCATGAAGAAGAAATCTTCCCAGGTGTGATTGGCTGGGCGACCGGGTTTACTATGAGTTTGGCAAGGACCCTTCATAGATGCTTCATAGTTTCTCGGACGAAAGTTTCCTTCCGGCTTGCGGTAGTTATTGCCCCCCTGCTTCTGTCTTTGGGAGCCGACATTTGTGTTGGCTACCAAGTCAGAAGTAGTCTGGTCAAGTCGTCGCTTGGTTTGCTGATTCTAATTTTGGGATGTTTTGCCGCCATTCTTGTTTTGGCCGGCTTTATCCTGCTGAGGTTCAGCATCCTTAGTTTTGTCAGACTCGGCGTATTTGATGACTGCGTTCATGAGCTCTCTTATATCTTTGACCGTCCTCTTGAGTCAGCCAAGTTTGTGGACCAGGGGCTCGAACTTGAAGTTCCTCTCCAAGACGATGACAACTGTTTGGGCTGTGATGGTGTCCGAAGAGTGGATTATTTCTGCAACCCTTCGCGTCCAGCTCAGGGTCGACTCTCCTTCCTTTTGGACACAATGCTCCAAGTCGACATCGTGGTAGCTCGCCGGCACGTTCCTTGGAAGTTCTAGATGAATTTTTCCTTGAGATCCGTCCAGGAGGTGACGGAATTCTCTGGGAGAAATTTGAACCATGTGCGAGCCGGCCCTTCCAACATCATTGTGAGATAATGGGCACACACTCCTTCGCTGGCTTGCAGCATGTCCATGGCTAGATCATAACTTTCTATCCAAGCTGTCGGGTCCATGTTAGCTATGTAATTTGCAATCTTGCGTGGGCCTTTGAAGTCTGATGGCAGGCGTGTATAACGAACAGCCGGCACCAGGCATCGGTTGCCCACGGATCTGCTGATGAACTCGGCGTCTTGGTCTTGGGGTGGAAGTTGAACCATCTGTTCTATCCGGCGTTCGGGGCAGAGGTTGGATGGTATATCTTGGATCCTTATTGCCCCCGGCGGGTCCGGTGGCGGGGCGTGGCGCTGACGAGGACTGCTCGAGCCGGCCGGTGCTGGCAAGTCCGCTTGACGGCTCACGCTGCGATATGGGGTCTCGTGTAGGTATTGAAATCCCTGTGAGTACTGTGCTTGCTGTGTGATTGCGGTTTTGTGCAGATCAATCGCCCCTCGAGTGGCCTGGTCTACCTGGGTGTTCCCATGCACAGGTACGCTAGCGAGGTACCGTGTTACTGCCACCACGTTGACCATGGGGTTGTTGTAGTGATCTAGGGGTGTATGGAATCGTTCCTGCCGCGGCGAGGGGACATGTTGCCTTGGTGGTGTGTGCCCTGGAGGAGTTGACTCGTTTATGTTCTGGAATAGCCTCCGAGCCGGGAGGTCAGCTGGGATCCGGCTCGCGGGCCCTGCAGGGCGTGTGTTGGCGAGACTTAATCTCTAGGCTTCTATCAGTTCTGACTCATGTCGCAAGCGCCGGGATTCTTGGGCGAGTTGCATCTCTCTCCACCATCTGGGAGTTCTGGGAGTTAATTTCCCTTCGGATGCTCATCACCTGGGCCTTGAGTCCATTAACCTTGGTCCTCCAAGCTTGCTGGTTTTAAGGTGTTATTGGTGCAACCAAGGCTTCATCCAAGGCGTTTAGTGCATCTGAAAGGGCTTCTGCTCCCGTAAGAACTTCTGGCTGTTCCCTATCTGGGTTGGGGGCCGTGGTGTGAGTCGTCTCCACGTTCCGGTTATATGTTGTAGCCGGTTGGTTTCCCTGCTCTTTAGTGCCTGCCATGAACACTGTCACGCAATATGGCGGCTCGTACAGTGGAAAGTTGGGATTGTATCCAGATATTCCCGTGTCGAGTATGTTGCTTCTCCCGTGGTGTTGGGTGTCAGAGGCTCGACAGAGCACGCCGGCTCCGGAGATCCAGTAACGTACCCAACAAAGGCGTGTCTCGAGCCGGCATGTCGTCGACTCGAGGTTTCCAGGGGGTCTTCGGGATCCGGATCTGGCTCCGATCTGTCCGTCCTCCCGATGAAGATGTGAATAGCTCCGATCGGAACCCGATAACCGGATTCGACGGAATCGGCATCAGGCCCCCAAGTTGAGTCTTCGATGCAGAGCTTTCTGCGTCGGCTCCTGGTGATCCGCCCGGTCACGAATCCTTCCATGCCTTGCAGAGCCCCTTTTAGAATCTCAACACCTGCGAGCGCAGGACCCACGGTGGGCGCCAACTGACATGGGAAAGTCACACCAGATGTCCGTAGAGTCGGACTTATCATGGGACCTTTGCTGCTAGGCGAATTCAAAGAGGGAGTCGACATTGGCACAAGACTCGGCGAGTTACCCAGGTTCGGCCCCGATGGTGCGGTAAAGACCTACTCCTGCTTTATGACTATATGGGGATCGACTCCTCAATAGGAAGATCCGATCATATCGATTACAGTGGTGATGTTTCGCCGACTTAGTCTCGTGGAGATCTAAGCTTAGAAGCGAGTTGTCTAAACCTGGCTTGTTGTAAGTTCTGCCCCTGGCTCACGTGGTCCTCGGCTTATAAAGGTGCCAGGTCCCGGGATTCCTAGAGTCTGACTCCTACATGATGTGGAGTTCTATTATTCTTTACAAGTTTTCTACGTGCTATACAAGGTAAGTCGAATTCCTTCTAGGGCTTCAATCTTCACGCTTGGCACGTCAGACTCCTGGTCGGGTTTTCTTTGTGGGCCTTCGTATATAAGCCGGCCTAGAGGTTCCTAATGCCGGGTCTATGGGCTTGATCCATCCCCCTGACAACTCTGTCGAGCAGAACCATGCAGAGATGAATCGCTCGAAGAAGATTGGTCGCCGGAAGATTCTTCGTTGGAGGTGGGTGACATGTAGTCGTCAGTGTTGGCCGGAGCGGTGAGACCAAGGTTGCTGTCTTCAAGGATATCTTCAGGATTCGACGTGACAAAATCACCTTTGGAGACAGTGTCTGGACGGATGGGTTCAGGATCGTTGACGAAAAGAACTTCGTCAATCTTGTGCAGAGGGGGCAGCTTCGGGTTCGGAATATCAATCTTGTCATTCATTGAAAAGTTGCGGTTGAGATGCGGGTAGTCTTTGTAGAATTTCTCCTTATTCAGACCCTTGGCAGAGTAAAACTTCCGATGCCCTTTCCATGAATTACGCTTCAGCACACGAAGATATTGATTGTTGTTCAGTGCTATGTTGCCCACACGATTGATCTCATTGCCAAGGAATTGCATCTGACGCATATTGGCTTCGATGTAATTTTCAAGCATCTGCTGTGAGCGAAGCGAAACCTCAAAGTGACGACAGTCTTTTCGGAATTAATTCGATAGGTTTCTCTCATTGACTTCTTGACGAATGCCAACATATGTTCTCATTGGATTGTTGGGCTGACGAAGCATATTCATTGTGTCACGCAAAGGAGGAGTGAATAGCTACGGGTGATGGCGAACAATGAAATCTTCATCCCGACAATAATTCCATACTGCCTGAAGCCATGGAGCATATGGCTTGAATGTGAAGGGAGGTTCAGTAGCAAGGACCATTGTGCGAAGGAAACAATCTTCGAAGTCAAAGACCATTCCATGGGATAGCTTAAAAATAGCATGACGCACTTGAGGATATATATTTTAATCTTCTGAAGAAGTACTCAGCGGCATCAAGGAGTTTGACAAGATGTAGAACAAAGTCTTGGAAATGAATACCAAATGCTTCGGGTGAATATTCTCAGGCATATACTCTTTGGTGACCTCATGATCCAGCAATGAAGCAAATTCTCCATCGGTCATGTCCGGAAGAAAATGAATCTTGGCATGTGCACCAGTGTGCCGAGGAATATTCACGATTTCCATGAGCTCTTGCGAGGACATGAGAAACACTTGGCCTTGTATCATCCATTCTAATGTCCATGTGCTGGGATCATTGGATTCGCCAGACACATACAACGTTGTATAAAATTGCTTGATCAACTCTGAGTTGAAGGTTGAGCAAAGAGCAAACAGGAGGACCAAGTTTTGAGCATTGATGGTTTCACAGATGTTGTGGAAGCAATGAGAACTGGCCAAGCTTCGCATATCCAGATAACGGTGGTCAAAAAAAACATCCTTCGGACAGAGCACTTTCGTATATAACACTTGTTGTTCAGCTTTCCAGAAGCGAGGGTCATCTGCCGTTCTTGGCGAACATATGGGATGTTTCCAAAGAAGTGCAATTTGCTTCGATGACGCTCGAGGTCAAACTCAGGACCATGTCTAGAAGAGCTGCTAGCACCCAGATAGATGAGAAAAGTTCCGCTCGGACAGTTAGAATCCAGCTGAGCATCTTGAGAAGGAATGAAGTGCGAAGCTGATCTGATCTGCAGTTGGCGAGGTGATGGAATCACTTGGGATGGCCCAGCCTCTTGTGCCTTTGCAAGATCTGCAGTTGGCGAGGGGTTCATAATTTCAACCTCCTCATTTGTGGCAGGAATGGCATTAGCTTCAGCTGCTCGTGACTCGGATGCAAAAAATGCAGGAGAATAATTTCGAGTCTGTCGGGACCCAGGGTTAGCATATGCAAGTACAGTTAAGACATAGTCATATGGAGAGCTGAGAACCGCACCCACTTGTTTAAGCAGACAAGGCCAAGCACTGAACATTCTCGGAAAGCATTGTACGTGAGGGGCATCCCATCCAGGCCGGATGATCAACTGAGATGGGTCCTCATCGTCCGCACACAAGTCAAATGATATGGGTGGTGAACTCCCATATTCAAAGACAAGTCGCCTCAACCATACTACCGACTATCTCAAAACTCTTACATAGACTTACTCCAGCCCGATCACTTAGTCGGGGTCTAGGGCGGGCTCGATCATACCACAAAGTGTGCACGAGACGGAGTCTCGAGCAATCGCATCGCGATGCCCCAAGCTGCGCACATCTAAGGGCCACTTGGTGTATGAAAGACCGCCAGCCAGAACACAACTAAGGTCTCGAAAACCCATACAAAGACATGCATGTTATAAACATACACGCAGCACACATGCCTTGTATGAACAGCAGGTACCATTGCAATTCTCTACAAAGTGTAAATTTTATTTATAACTCTTATAGAATACACACAGAGATCACATACATGTGATCCAACATTACAACACAGAGCGGAAGCAAATTATGTCTGAGTACAGACAAGTTTAACAAATGGCTTAAGAAGCCTTATTTAAACACAAAGCCCTCCACGAGGGAACCAGACTGCTGACTGGGACTAGACTAGCTTAACTTCAGTCGTCCAGCTCGATGAAGAAGCCACCTTCGGGGTCAGTGGCATCATCTAAAACATAGATTAAGCAAACATGAGTACAAAGGCGTACTCAGCAAGACTTACATAGGAGCTATACTACTCATGGACATGTATCAAGGTAAAGGGAGGTGGGGTTCACTTGCAGAAATGCCAGCTTTGAATTGGCTAATCCTGAACTACGAGTACCAGACTTTGAGGTAAGAAGCGTACACGAGTCCACTACTTTCTCCAACCAATACACCACTATGGTGCCTTCCTCGACTTCCCCACGAGAAAGCACGCCATAGCACTCACACTTATCTTGGTGTGTTTTAGAAGTATCCGGTTCAAGTTATCTAATAATCAAGCTAAGCTTTCCAAGCAGTCCATAACCGCGGATGCGGCTATTCGAATAGTTTTGTTAACCTTGCAACGGTGTACCGCTACACACACATGATCATCATTTACCACCTTTGATCTCGACACCATTCAAGGGGTGCCAGCGAGGATGCTCACCACAACTGTTACCTCATAGCCGATCTAGTCCGAGAAAGTCGCCTACTTGGGTTGGTTACCACTATCGTGAACCCGGCCGGTTTACCGAAGTGGACCCAAGCGATGTGTGCGTGGTGCATAAGCCGGTCTCGGGTGAGCCGTTCTCTCACTTAGCATCCAGGCCACAAGCCTACCAGAACTCCGAACTACTGCGACATCTGGACATCGAAAGGGATGAGTTAGTAAGTTGAGAGGGGTCAGTGAGCCCAATGTGTGGTTGTACTCTTCATCTTGGATCACCACACTAGAACTCGTACTAGGGCGGTGTTCAACGAGACAACCCACCGTGTACTCCTACACAGCCTCTCATCGTTCACCTTGTATTAGGGTCGATTCACCAACACTTTTCTACCATCATCAACATGATCACTACCATCCCGACTCACATCACAGTAACAACATGGTATCATACTAAGCATGCAATAAGTGGTAACATTGCAGGGGTTACATGATATCAAACAACTCCTACATTTGCTAGGATTGTGGTTTGCTTACTACTGTGACAAAAAGATAGGTCATGCAAAGGAATGGGTTCATCTATGCGGTAGAATCGTAACATGGTGATCATCCTATACAATGCATAAGCGAGACATGAGAGGGAAGTGGGATTTTATCGATATGATCAATGGGGGTTTGCTTGCCTTGCTGACGAGGTTCGGGTTCTGGATCTTCAGCGAAGGGGGTAGCCTCCTGCTTCGGTTCCACCTCTACTCGACAAACAAAGCACGAAGTAGCAATCAATATGAATGCAATGCTCAAGCACATGAATGAATGTTGAAACTTGAAGTATAAGTTTTGATGTGCGAGGCAATTCCATTTAAGTGGAATATATTGCATTTAAAATGCAAATTCAAACTCCACATTTGAATTTAACTTAGCCAAGTTGAATGTGACATAGTTTGATCATTTTGAATCAACTTCAAATGTATAAGATATGCCTCTGATGTGTGATTGAATTGTAGCATGTTGCCATGGTTCAAGTTGCAAAATTATTTGATTTGAATTTGATTTAATTCCATTTAAATCAAATAGCAAATGCTACTGATCACATTTTAAATTCAACTCAAACAGAGTTGAAAGTTGCATATTTGGAAAGATAATTTTCTCCTGATCATTTTTCATATATTATTTCTCCAATTTGGAGTTAATATGAATTTTCTATGAATTTCCAAAGTTTGGGGTATTTTCTGGAATTTCTGGAATTCTTTTAATTTAAATAATCTCTGGAAATTCATTTAAATGATTTTCTGCGTCAGGCTGACGTCAAGCTGGCGTCAGGGGGGGCTGACATGTGGGGCCACCCTGTCAGTGGCTGGTTAACTTAACCCGTGGGTTAACTTAATCCAGTGGCTTAATTAAGCCACTGGGCCCACTGGTCAGTGACCCAGGGGTCACTAATTAGGTGATTAACCGGGGGGGGTTAGCCTGACACGCCGGCGGCTTGACGCCGACGACTGGACCACGGCGGCGCTGCACGGGGAGGACGATTCCGGCCACGGGAGGGGAAACGGAGGGCACCGTCTTGCTCCTGGAGGTCGTCCGCATCTTCTGGAGGCAACAGGGGGTCACGGGGTGGTCGGGAGCGACGACGGCGACGACCCCGGCGGCAACAGAACCACGGCGAGGTCGGAAGTGACGTTGCAGTGCAAGACTTGAGGCGATTCGGGGCGCGTTCGAACGCTGGCAACACTGGGAGTCAAACGCACGCACTGGGGGTTCACGACAAGCACTGGAGCGAGGAGGACGACGACCATGGCGGCGAGGTGCTCGGGTTCCCATGGAGGATCCGGCTAGAGGAAGAAATCGAGGGGGAGAAGTGAGGGGTTTTGCTTGCGAGCTCACCCTGAATCTGTCTGGAGTGGTGGCTTGCTCGGGGAGGCTCTGGAGTTGCCGGAATTCGAACTCGATCCACGGCGGCCGGCGATGAAGACGATGAAGCTAGCGAGCTCGGGGAGGCGTTCGGCTCCGATTCCATCTGCAGTTAGATGAAGACGACGACGGCGAAGCGCTTGGACACCTTGGCTTGACTCCTCGACGTCGATGGACGCGAGTTCTTGCGACGGCGAGCGGCGGCGCTCTCGGTTGGAGGAAGAAATCGGCGAAGGAGGAGGAAGGAGTCGCGCTGGAGGGAAGGAAATGGACGTGGCGGCTGCGAGACGTCTCCAGGACGCGAGAAGAGGCACGGGGCGGCCTGGAAGCTCGTCGACGACGACGTGGCGTGCCCAGCTAGCTCGGTGGCATTCCACCGAGCAGCTTGGAGGCGCGGGAGGGGGAAGAAGACCCCCGTGCCCCTTTGGGCCGGCTGGGCTGGGGTGGGCCGGCTTCGCCTGGGCGCCAGGTAACGTTTTCTAATTTCTTCTGTTTAATCTTTCCTTTCTTTTTCTGTAATTTGTTTTGGCTCTGATAAAAATACCAAACCATTTTATTAAATGCTGAAAACTTTTATGTGGCCTCATAATAATATAAATTAGCCACTCATAAACTTTCAACATTTTTAAAATTCAAATGATTTGAATTTTAAATCAAAAAGGGGTATTTCTTTAATTCCAAGGTACTGTTTGAATATTTGAAAAATCTATGAGCATGGGGTGGGTCCCACATCACTTGATATGTTATCACACTCATTTATAAGACTTTTCAAAACTCTAACATGAATTTTTGGAAAAGAGTTTTATCTGGCCTTTTGAATTAATTCATCTGGGGGTGTTCCTTCTCCCATTTTGATTTTGAATTTGATTTCCTTTGAAATTTTGACATGATGCAAAGGCACTAGCTAACCCTAGCACATACCTAACAGAGGGTTCTGACAACTCGCCCCCACTCAAAAGAATCTCGTCCCGAGATTCAGAAGTCTGCGGGAGGAAGGAGGGGTACTCGGCAATGAGACGGTCTTCTCTTTCCCACGTAGCTTCTCTTTCAGAGTGGTGTGACCATTGCACTTTCAGAAACCTAATCTTCTGACGACGAGTGACACGCTCTGCGGAATCAAGAATACGAACGGGGTATTCTCGATAAGAAAGGTCATCTTGGAGATCAAGCGTTTCATGGTCGACTTCGCGGATGGGGTCCTTGAAGCAACGCTTGAGTTGGGACACATGGAATACATCATGTACTCGGGAGAGGTACGGATGTAGTTCAAGTTGGTAGGCAACTTCTCCACGTTTAGCAATAATGCGGAAAGGTCCGATGTAACGTGGGGCCAACTTGCCTTTGATACCGAAACGTTGGGTTCCCTTCAGAGGAGTAACCCGAAGGTAAGCCTTCTCATCCAGATTGTAGCTCTCTTGCCTATGATGACGATCATAGTAGCTTTTCTGACGAGACTGGGCTGCTTTCAATTGTTCACGAACGATACGAACTTGCTCTTCTGCTTCCTTGATCATATCCGGTCCAAAGAATTGTCTTTCAGCGGTTTCTGACCAGTTTAAAGGTGTTCGACATCGTCGTCCATATAGGAGCTCAAAAGGAGCCATTCTCAGACTAGATTGAAAACTATTGTTATAAGCAAATTCGGCAAATGGAAGTGAATTCTCCCAATTCTTTCCGAATGAGATAACGCAAGCTCTGAGCATGTCTTCAAGAATTTGGTTAACCCTTTCGACTTGACCGCTAGACTGAGGATGGAAAGCTGTACTAAAGGAGAGATGAGTTCCCATAGCATTTTGAAAGCTTCCCCAAAATCTAGAGGTAAAAAGGCTACCGCGATCAGAATTGATTTCCAAAGGAACACCATGAAGGGATACAATTCTAGAGACGTACAAGTCCGCTAACTGGCTAGCAGTTATAGACTCGCGAACCGGAAGGAAGTGAGCAACTTTGGAAAGCCTATCTATGACAACGAAGATGGCATTGTTTCCTTTCTGGGTTCTTGGAAAGCCGGTGATGAAATCCATACCAACTTTGTCCCATTTCCACTCGGGAATAGACAAAGGTTGAAGTGTACCAGCAGGTCTTTGATGTTCTGCCTTAATGCGACGACAAACATCACATTCGGCAACAAATTGAGCAATGTCTCTCTTCATCCTAGTCCACCAAAATCTCTGGCGTAGATCTCGGTACATTTTTGTGCTACCGGGATGAATTGAGAGGGGTGTGTCATGGGCTTCTTTGAGGATGAGTTGCCTTAGTTCCTTATTCTTAGGTACTACCAATCGATTTCCAAAGAAAACCGTTCCCTTGCTATCTATGGAGAAACATTTAGCAACTCCGCTAGCAATGTTCTCCTTGATCCGGCGAACACCTCGTGCACGCCTTTGGGCAACTATAATTTGATCCTCAAGAGTTGGTTTCGCCACCAAGGTAGAAAGATAGCCATGAGGAACAATCTCAAGGTTGAGTTTGCGAAAGTCCTCATGAAGAAGTGGTTGATACTGTTGTAACATGAGGTTGTTACAATACGACTTACGACTTAGTGCATCAGCCATGACATTGGCTTTGCCTGGGGTGTAAGAAATTGCTACGTCGTAATCTTTTATCAACTCAATCCAGCGTCTTTGCCTGAGATTAAGATCTGGCTGGGTGAAAATGTATTTGAGGCTTTGGTGGTCGGAATAAATCTCACAACGATTACCAAGGAGGTAATGTCGCCAAGTTGTTAGGGCATGAACTACGGCAGCGAGTTCAAGGTCATGGGTAGGATAGTTCTCTTCATGTGGCCGCAACTGGCGTGAAGCATAAGCTACCACATGTCGATCTTGCAGAAGTATGCATCCTAACCCTTGCCGTGATGCGTCACAATAGATCTCGAAATCTCTTTTGGTGTCTGGAGGTGCAAGTACAGGTGCAGAAGTCAATCTTCTTTTTAGCTCTTGAAAGCTTTCCTCGCACTTGCGAGTCCATAAGAATTTCTTATCTTTCTTGAGGAGTTCAGTTAGAGGCTTTGCAACTTTAGAAAAGTTCTCGACGAAGCGACGGCAATAGCTGGCTAGGCCAAGAAAACTTCTAACTTGCTTAACCGATTCAGGTGGAGTCCAGTCAAGGACGGCCTGAACTCTCTCGGGATTCACAGCAATGCCTTTTGCAGAAATCACGTGGCCTAAGTAGGTCACTTCTGGTAGACAGAATTCACACTTGGAGAATTTAGCGTACAGGCGATGCTCTCTAAGCTTCATCAATACCAGCCTTAAGTGTTCGGCATGATCTTCTTCGTTCTTCGAGTAGATGAGAATATCATCAAGATAAACCACAACAAATTTATCTAGGTACTCCATGAAGATCGAATTCATCAGGCGTAAGAATGTGGCGGGGGCATTGGTTAAACCAAAGGACATGACGGTGTACTCGTAAAGACCATAACGAGTAGTAAAAGCCGTTTTGGGAATGTCCTCGTTTCGGATTCTGATCTGATGATAACCTAATCTCAAATCCATCTTGGAGAAGACGGAGGATCCTGCAAGTTGATCATAAAGATCATTGATCCTGGGCAGTGGGTATTTGTTCTTTATCGTCGCTAAATTTAGCGGGCGATAGTCTACGCACATCCTTTCTGTTCCATCTTTCTTCTTTACGAACAGAACGGGGCAACCCCATGGCGATGAGCTAGGGCGGATGAAGCCTTTTGCCAACGAAGCATCAAGTTGGGTTTTTAGCTCAGCTAACTCATGTGGGGCCATTTTATATGGGCGTTTGGAAATTGTTGCGGTTCCTGGAACAAGATACACTATAAATTCTACACATCTGTCGGGTGGCATGCCCGGCAGCTCTTCAGGAAAGACATCCGGGAAGTCACGAACCACCGGAATATCTTCAAGTTCGGGAAGGGGAAGTACATTCAAGGAATGCACTTGGGTTCTTGTTCTGGGTGAGGTATAGTTGACGGTTTGGCCTGAAGGGTGGGTGAGTTTCACGGATTTGCTTCTGCAATCCAGGTAGGCATTCTGTCTTGATAGCCAATCCATGCCAAGGATGACATCAATGTCTGAAGACTTGAGGGCTATGAGTGAAGCAAGGAATACTAAACCCTCAATTGCAATTTGATTACCATGGCTCACTCTATTAGTTTGCCATCTTGACCCTGGAGTTTGAATAACCATCGGGGTGGACAATTCAACAAAGGGTAACTCATGACGAAGTGCATAACTTTCCGACATGAATGAATGAGATGCTCCTGGGTGAAAAGAACGGAAGTAGGAACAAAATTGACTGGGAGCGTACCAAGAATGACGTTAGTGGTGTCGTCAGTCTCTTCGGCGGCAATCTGGTTCAGACGTCCACGAGTGGCGGGAGGAGCGGGTTTGGCGGTGAAGACCTTCTGGGGTGGCTTGCCACGGCCATTGTTGTTGTTGTTGTTGCCTCCGGCACGTGGTGGAGCATTTTGATGCTGGAGCTGGTTCTGGGGACACTCATGAGAGTAGTGGCCTGCCTGACCACACTTGTAACAGGCTCCGAAAACAGTGCGTGGAGCTGGGTTGTTTGGTGGAGCTGGGTGGAACTGGGTGGTTGGACGAGGCGCCACATAGGATGGCCTCGGGGGGTTGTTCTGGCGGAACATGCTATTTGGGATCCAGATCTTGCGCTTCTGGGAGCCAGAACTGGATGAACTGTCCTCTCTGGGGTGTTTGCGAAAGTCGTTGGGGGTGTTCATGTCCTCTGCCTTGATGGCCTTGTTGACAAGGACCTGAAATGTGGCAAAGTCATGAAGGTTGAGCTCGCGACGGAGTCCGGAGTTGAGGACACGACAGAACCTCTCTTGTTTCTTGGAGTCGGTGGAGACTTCTTCAGTTGCATAACGAGCAAGTCGGTTGAACTCACGACTAAACTCGTCCACGGTTCTTCTGCCTTGAGTGAGGTTACAGAATTCCTCACGCTTGCGGTCCATGAGACCTTTGGGAATGTGGTGCTCGCGGAAGGACGTGCAGAACTCCTCCCAAGATGCAGATGGTCCAACGGGACGCATATTCAGAAAGTTCTCCCACCAAGAACTAGCTGCACCTTCGAGGTGATAGGTGGCATAGCTGACCTTGTCACCAGTTGCAACACGGCCTGCTTGGAGCTTCCTTTCGATGTTGCGGAGCCAGTCATCGGCGTCAAGGGGCTCGGTGGAGTAACTAAAAACCGGGGGATGAAGCCGGATGAAGTCGTTCAGAGACACCAACTCATTGCGCTGCTAAGTGGTGTTGCGTGCGATGACTTCCAGCAGGTGGTGAGAGTCACGGCGGTTCCTCTCCACTTCCATCAGAACTTGTGCCATCGTGGGTGGGGGTGGAAGGTTGCCTTCCTCCTGGTCATTCCCACGACCTTGGTTACGACCAACCTGGCCACGGGTTCCTTGAGACATCCTGAAGGTGAAAACCAAAGTCAAACAGAGTTGATTGAAGAGTCGAAACAAGGTATTGAAGTACTGGAAGGATTACAGAGCAAAGGAAGTAATCATCTTGACAACATGGTGATAAAGCATACAAGCCATATATTCACAAGCTGTCATACAAACCATACATCATTTTAGTACAAGCACTAAGCTAATACAAACGTGATGAAGATGATACATCCTTCAGAGGCACTCTGACTTCCTATACATTATTTATCTAAGCCTCTGGAACTTAGACACCTTGCTTACAATATACTAAGATACTACTACATCATCACTAAGCAAGACCACAGGCGGTCTCACTCATCTCCATCTCCATAGTAGTCCTCATAAAAGTTACCCGCGTATCCCGGTAGCTGGAGGTGACCATCGGAAAACACGGAGGCTTGTGGACCCTGATATCCATTTGGGCAAGGATGGGGCCTAGGTCCAGTGTAGGGTGGAAGCAAAGGACCACGGGGTGGAAAAATGCCTCCAATCTCGGGCCAAGCAACTCGAGAAGGCATATGAGTCCTCACTGGATAGATCGCATCAAACTCAACTGATCCCACGCTCACAAAGGGTGCCAAGAGCGTCAGTGCTCGGTACAGACGAACTCGGGTGGCGTGGAGCTCAAAACGGAGAGCGCGTGCATCACGATCTCGATCACTAGCAAACCTAGCAGTCACCTGGAGTGCTGGATCCTCTGCAGAGTGATCTGAGTAGAGTCCGGTGTAATATCCCTCTTCTCCTGGAAGTGCAGCAGGGATATAGCAGAATGAAGTCTCTCTCAGCATGGTGTGCTCCTCTCTCAGCAGTGTAATACATGAATATGCAGCATCCTGCACAGCCATGTTCTCGGTAACGCCTATGCCATGTCCAAAGTGGATAGGCTGGGTGACTCCAACGTGGTGCGGGTAGATCCGGACAATGCAGTGGAACTGCGTCTGGTTGAAGTCGTGGAACTGCTCCTTGACGGTGTACTCAGGGTACCACCGATATCCCACATAGGACATCATCTCGATCAACGTGGCGGGATGGCCACGCACACTGAGGCACCTGGTCAAACGAACAATCTGCCGAGGGGGAAGATCTTCCATCTGAAACAGAAAGGAGTTTGCAAATGCATCAGATTATGAGATAAACCTGGAATGACTCGGACAGCATAACGGCTGTAATTGTAAGAAATGACAATTTCTTTCAATCATGAAAACATCACTTACATAATATGATGTAAGAAATCAGCATTATAACAATGCTAGGAAAACCTGACACAACTTTCCTACGGCTATAAGGAAGCAATCAACGAGATGTTCTAATCAGACAGAGGAGAGCCTAGTCCTATCTTCCCGTAGAATAAGATAAGGGTGACCCAGAACTCAGAACGAAGGGGTAAGGAGAAAAAAGAAGACTTACGTTGTTCCCTTATATACCCAGAGTAACTATATAACTATAGAAAGCTAGACTCGACTTCGGCCAAGGCTACTAGTCCTACAGTCAGTCCTGCTCTGATACCAAGTCTGTCGGGACCCGGGGTTAGCGTATGCAAGTACAGTTAAGACATAGTCATATGGAGAGCCGAGAACCGCACCCACTTGTCTAAGCAGACAAGGCCAAGCACTGAACATTCTCGGAAAGCATCGTACGTGAGGGGCATCCCATCCAGGCCGGATGATCAACTGAGATGGGTCCTCATCGTCCGCACACAAGTCAAATGATATGGGTAGTGAACTCCCATATTCAAAGACAAGTCGCCTCAACCATACTACCGACTATCTCAAAACTCTTACATAGACTTACTCCAGCCCGATCACTTAGTCGGGGTCTAGGGCGGGCTCGATCATACCACAAAGTGTGCACGAGACGGAGTCTCGAGCAATCGCATCACGATGCCCCAAGCTGCGCACATCTAAGGGCCACTTGGTGTATGAAAGACCGCCAGCCAGAACACAACTAAGGTCTCGAAAACACATACAAAGACATGCATGTTATAAACATACACGCAGCACACATGCCTTGTATGAACAGCAGGTACCATTGCAATTCTCTACAAAGTGTACATTTTATTTATAACTCTTATAGAATACACACAGAGATCACATACATGTGATCCAACATTACAACACAGAGCGGAAGCAAATTATGTCTGAGTACAGACAAGTTTAACAAATGGCTTAAGAAGCCTTATTTAAACACAAAGCCCTCCACGAGGGAACCAGTCTGCTGACTGGGACTAGACTAGCTTAACTTCAGTCGTCCAGCTCGATGAAGAAGCCACCTTCGGGGTCAGTGGCATCATCTAAAACATAGATTAAGCAAACATGAGTACAAAGGCGTACTCACCAAGACTTACATAGGAGCTATACTACTCATGCACATGTATCAAGGTAAAGGGAGGTGGGGTTCACTTGCAGAAATGCCAGCTTTGAATTGGCTAATCCTGAACTACGAGTACCAGACTTTGAGGTAAGAAGCGTACACGAGTCCACTACTTTCTCCAACCAATACACCACTATGGTGCCTTCCTCGACTTCCCCACGAGAAAGCACGCCATAGCACTCACACTTATCTTGGTGTGTTTTAGAAGTATCCGGTTCAAGTTATCTAATAATCAAGCTAAGCTTTCCAAGCAGTCCATAACCGCGGATGTGGCTATTCGAATAGTTTTGTTAACCTTGCAGGGGTGTACCGCTACACACACATGATCATCATTTACCACCTTTGATCTCGACACCATTCAAGGGGTGCCAGCGAGGATGCTCACCACAACTGTTACCTCATAGCTGATCTAGTCCGAGAAAGTCGCCTACTTGGGTTGGTTACCACTATCGTGAACCCGGCCGGTTTACCGAAGTGGACCCAAGCGATGTGTGCGTGGTGCATAAGCCGGTCTCGGGTGAGCCGTTCTCTCACTTAGCATCCAGGCCACAAGCCTACCAGAACTCCGAACTACTGCGACATCTGGACATCGAAAGGGATGAGTTAGTAAGTTGAGAGGGGTCAGTGAGCCCAATGTGTGGTTGTACTCTTCATCTTGGATCACCACACTAGAACTCGTACTAGGGCGGTGTTCAACGAGACAACCCACCGTGTACTCCTACACAGCCTCTCATCGTTCACCTTGTATTAGGGTCGATTCACCAACACTTTTCTACCATCATCAACATGATCACTACCATCCCGACTCACATCACAGTAACAACATGGTATCATACTAAGCATGCAATAAGTGGTAACATTGCAGGGGTTACATGATATCAAACAACTCCTACATTTTCTAGGATTGTGGTTTGCTTACTACTGTGACAAAAAGATAGGTCATGCAAAGGAATGGGTTCATCTATGCGGTAGAATCGTAACATGGTGATCATCCTATACAATGCATAAGCGAGACATGAGAGGGAAGTGGGATTTTATCGATATGATCAATGGGGGTTTGCTTGCCTTGCTGACGAGGTTCGGGTTCTGGATCTTCAGCGAAGGGGGTAGCCTCCTGCTCCGGTTCCACCTCTACTCGACAAACAAAGCACGAAGTAGCAATCAATATGAATGCAATGCTCAAGCACATGAATGAATGTTGAAACTTGAAGTATAAGTTTTGATGTGCGAGGCAATTCCATTTAAGTGGAATATATTGCATTTAAAATGCAAATTCAAACTCCACATTTGAATTTAACTTAGCCAAGTTGAATGTGACATAGTTTGATCATTTTGAATCAACTTCAAATGTATAAGATATGCCTCTGATGTGTGATTGAATTGTAGCATGTTGCCATGGTTCAAGTTGCAAAATTATTTGATTTGAATTTGATTTAATTCCATTTAAATCAAATAGCAAATGCTACTGATCACATTTTAAATTCAACTCAAACAGAGTTGAAAGTTGCATATTTGGAAAGATAATTTTCTCCTGATCATTTTTCATATATTATTTGTCCAATTTGGAGTTAATATGAATTTTCTATGAATTTCCAAAGTTTGGGGTATTTTCTGGAATTTCTGGAATTCTTTTAATTTAAATAATCTCTGGAAATTCATTTAAATGATTTTCTGCGTCAGGCTGACGTCAAGCTGGCGTCAGGGGGGGCTGACATGTTGGGCCACCCTGTCAGTGGCTGGTTAACTTAACCCGTGGGTTAACTTAATCCAGTGGCTTAATTAAGCCACTGGGCCCACTGGTCAGTGACCCAGGGGTCACTAATTAGGTGATTAACCGGGGGGGTTAGCCTGACACGCCGGCGGCTTGACGCCGACGACTGGACCACGGCGGCGCTGCACGGGGAGGACGATTCCGCCACGGGAGGGGAAACGGAGGGCACCGTCTTGCTCCTGGAGGTCGTCCGCATCTTCTGGAGGCAACAGGGGGTCACGGGGTGGTCGGGAGCGACGACGGCGACGACCCCGGCGGCAAAAGAACCACGGCGAGGTCGGAAGCGACGTTGCAGTGCAAGACTTGAGGCGATTCAGGGCGCGTTCGAACGCTGGCAACACTGGGAGTCAAACGCACGCACTGGGGGGTTCACGACGAGCACTGGAGCGAGGAGGACGACGACCATGGCGGCGAGGTGCTCGGGTTCCCATGGAGGATCCGGCTAGAGGAAGAAATCGAGGGGGAGAAGTGAGGGGTTTTGCTTGCGAGCTCACCCTGAATCTGTCTGGAGTGGTGGCTTGCTCGGGGAGGCTCTGGAGTTGCCGGAATTCGAACTCGATCCACGGCGCCCGGCGATGAAGACGATGAAGCTAGCGAGCTCGGGGAGGCGTTCGGCTCCGATTCCTTCTGCAGTTAGATGAAGACGACGACGGCGAAGCGCTTGGACACCTTGGCTTGACTCCTCGACGTCGATGGACGCGAGTTCTTGCGACGGCGAGCGGCGGCGCTCTCGGTTGGAGGAAGAAATCGGCGAAGGAGGAGGAAGGAGTCGCGCTGGAGGGAAGGAAATGGACGTGGCGGCTGCGAGACGTCTCCAGGACGCGAGAAGAGGCACGGGGCGGCTTGGAAGCTCGTCGACGACGACGTG
Organism: Bromus sterilis; assembly: GCA_950022295.1. Lineage (NCBI taxonomy): Eukaryota > Viridiplantae > Streptophyta > Magnoliopsida > Poales > Poaceae > Bromus > Bromus sterilis. The sequence goes on from OX465596.1 coordinate 344,374,086, forward strand.
GCGTGCCCAGCTAGCTCAATGGCATTCCACCGAGCAGCTTGGAGGCGCGGGAGGGGGAAGAAGACCCCCGTGCCCCTTTGGGCTGGCTGGGCTGGGGTGGGCCGGCTTCGCCTGGGCGCCAGGTAACGTTTTCTAATTTCTTCTGTTTAATCTTTCCTTTCTTTTTCTGTAATTTGTTTTTGCTCTGATAAAAATACTAAACCATTTTATTAAATGCTGAAAACTTTTATGTGGCCTCATAATAATATAAACTAGCCACTCATAAACTTTCAACATTTTTAAAATTCAAATGATTTGAATTTTAAATCAAAAAGGGGTATTTCTTTAATTCCAAGGTACTGTTTGAATATTTGAAAAATCTATGAGCATGGGGTGGGTCCCACATCACTTGATATGTGATCACACTCATTTATAAGACTTTTCAAAACTCTAACATGAATTTTTGGACAAGATTTTTATCTGGCCTTTTGAATTCATTCATCTAGGGGGGTGTTCCTTCTCCCATTTTGATTTTGAATTTGATTTCCTTTGATGCAAAGGCACTAGCTAACCCTACCACATACCTAACAGAGGGTTCTGACAGAGTCACTCGCACCTTGGCAGCAGGGGGAGTTCTGGGGAGCATCAACTTCGGGGACAACATCTTGTTGTTGTTGTTTTTGTTGTTTTTGTTGTTGTTGTTTTTGTTTTTGTTGTTGTTGTTGTTGTTGTTGTTGTTGTTGTTATTGTTGTTGTTGTTGTTGGGGTGGCGTTAGCTCTCGTGGCGGAGTCGGGGCATGAGGTGGAGTGGGAGAACAGTGTGGAATATCTTCGGTGGTAGGAGGTGGTGATGGGATTCTGATGGCTTCTCGCCCTTCGTTGGTTACCCCAAGTGGAAGGTTTGAGATGTAGTGCAGCAGCAGTTTTCCCTCGGTGAAGATACCAAGGTTTGTCTCCAGTAGGACTCCAGAGATGATAAGTAGGTGTCAGCGGCGCAACTGACGCGGACCTGCACACAGACACAAATAACTTTGTTCCCAACGAAGATCAGAGAGGTTGTCAATCTCTCCGGTCTTGTTGTTCACAAAGAATAAAACGCAAGGGATAATGATAGCAAGTAAAAGAAGTAAAGTAAATATAGCGTGGAAACAGTGATAAGGATATGGACCGGGATACGTGAAGTTCACTAGTGATGTCTCTCTCCCAAAAGACGATAAAACTGCTATGCGAGGTAAACAAATTACAGAAGGGCAATTGACAGGATTATGAACGCACCACAATGCTAACTATGCTACAAAATAAAGGAAGAGGCTCAAAAGCACGGGCAATACACCAAAATAAGTAGACCGAAATCCATCTGCATCTACTACTAATCATCCACCTTGAGATATCTATCCAGAACATCTCGCTGGTATTAAGTTGCGAGCCCCACCCAAAGTGTAAACCCAAAGCAACAGACAACTGCATTTAAAAGAACTTTGCGTAAAGTAAACAATCCTTGCAACCGCGGTTACAAGCACCGTTGTTTTCCCCTTGTGGCAACAGCACATCCCCTAGACTCATGTTTCTGTCACTCAAGCGTGTCATCGGGGGGGGGGGGCATGAACCCACAATCTAGCACAACGTTCCCTCTTGGAGTCACTACCTACTACTTGGCCAAAGCAATAAACAACAACGGAGAACATTCAAGAATTACTTAGGAACGAAAATATAAGAGATAAAAACCAAATGTACTACCCTATCACAATCTGAACATAATCTCATAATCCATCAGATCCCTCCAAACTCAGCATAGCAACAGCAGAAATATTACAAAGGTGCCTCGATCATGTAGGGCAGCTCACGAGGTCTAAACAATGAAGATCAAAGAGGGGAGGAGAACATCACATAGCTACTGATCACGGACCCATGGTCCAAGGAAAACTACTCACAAGACATCCATGGAGCATCCATGGTGGAGAGGAGACTCCCGGACGTCAATCCTCCCTCTGGCAGGGTGCCGGGAAGAGGTCTTCTAGTGCTCCCGATCTCGGAAGCGCGGCGACGGCGGAACAGAGGCGAGTTCGCGGAATAGGGTTCTTCTTCTGCAGTTTTCCCGTGACGGAGAATAAATAGGCGAAGGGGGCCAGCCAGAGGTGGACCAGGGGCCCCAGGCGCCCCCCTGGCGCGGCCAGGGGTGGGGCCGCGCCGGGTGGCCGCCTGGGCCCCCCTGGCTCCCCTCTGGCCCCTCCCGGGCTCTTCTCGAAGCTTCCTGTACGCTGATTTTTCCTGTATTTTTCCCGGAATTTTTCTGGCACTTTTTATATAGGGGAAAACTGAAATAGAAAAACAGCAGAAAACAGGAACTGGCACTGGGGTGCACTGAGTTGATAGGTTAGTCCAAATATGATCAAAAGTGTATGAAAGTGTATCTAGATCATAGCAATATCACACAAAACATGCATGGAGCAAGCAGAAATTATAGATACGTTTTGGACGTATCAGATTCGAGCTGGTGGAGTAGGATTTCTTGGTTGAGTGGGTGCTTTAGGTGGAGGAGTTGGTGTTTTTGTGGGAGGGGTAGGTGTTTTGGGTGGAGTGGAAGTTGTGATTCGGGAAGGTGTGGGGATTTTGTTTTGTGTTGGAGCTTTGGGAGGAACTGATTTGGGGCCAGTCCTGGAAGCACGGGCCTGAATCACAGGCGAACTGGATTCGCCTTCATCTTCCATATTGGTCGCACCGTCCAGAGTCATACGGGCCTTTTTCTTTCCCAGTTTCTTCCTCGAAGCAGGATCATGTGATACTGCTTCGTCAGTTTCCTTCCACTTCCTGGATTTAGCAGCCACAATTGCATCGTTGTGGCTATGGCAAAGATCTTCAACAACCTTCTTGATCTTTCCCTGTAATTATCCACATCACTCTTAGTGGCAGAATTATTATTAGAGACTTGTTGGAGGAGAGACAACACATACTCCTTGATATCATCATTGTCTTCAGTCTCAGCCTTCTTCTGAAATTTCTGAATCTTTGCAGATTCAGCTTTGTCTTGGGCAAACAACTATTTCAACTTCGTCATCAAGTTCGCAATTATCTCTCCAATAGTGGGAGGCACATACAGGGTACCAGGAACAACTACATCTTACGATTCTCTATTTTTCCATAGAGCTTCGGTGATGCGCAGGGCATCTCGCGGTTCAGCTTCGCATGGGTCAGGAAACTGATGTTGACTATGGCAGTCCATGTAATTTTGAGCCATTGTCTCATTAGCAATGTTCTTCTGGACTGTGGACACAACAACCTTTTTTCAGAGCCTCTCGTCCTCTCTTCTCAACAATTTTATTTGCAATATTTTCAAGAGATACTTTTCTCTTTGGGCCAGAAGCCCTAAGATGTTGTGCTTCACCAGCAGGTTTCTTTTCATTTTCAGCTGCTTCAATGAGCTTTCGCTTCGCATCAGCTTCAGCAGCAGCCTTGTTGACAGCATCAACTCTTTGTTTTTCCTTTGCAGCTTTGTCCTTCGCTGCAGATTCTCTTGCCAACTTTTGGTGATGTTCAGCTTCTTCCAAGTCCCTTTTCTTTAGTTCAGCTTTAGTGGGCCTTGTGGAAACCGTCCCCTTTGGCTTGGGAGCGGCAACAGACTTCTCAGGAGTTTTCATCTTCTTCGAAGGGTCGTGCTTTTGCTTCGACCTTCTCTCAGTTGGAGAAGCTTGGGGAGGAGGCTTGGAAGCCAATGGCTTCTCGATCACCAAATGTGTGGTGTCGATAGGCATGTCGGTAGGGTCACGAATCTAAATCCCTCTGTTTGCTGGTTTCTCACCAGGCTTCTTCTTATGAACTCGAATCTATTCTCTTGGTGGGGGAGCAACTGGAGCCTTCTAAGACTCATCATCTGCCTGACTTGCATGGTTATCTTCTTCAGAAGAATCTTGAAGTGCTTAGGCAGTGAGATTAGCTTGGTCGTCATCAGTGAAGGCAAGAGGTGGTGCAGCAACCTTCTCCCGTAGCTTCCGAGACTTTTTCTTTAGAGTGCTGGTTTCTTCTCCAGCAATCTCAGCTGCGCGCTTCTTGGCGGCTTCCTTCTCCTTCTTCTTGCGAAGCTTTTCAGCCAGAATGGCCAATCTCTCCTGTTCTTTTGGATAGTCATCTAAAGTTCTGAGTGAAGTAGGGTGTGGTTTCTTTAGGGGCACTGGATAGTATAAATGGCGGTTTTCTGGGGTGTACTTGTTGGCCATGTGCATGCAGTACTGATATGGAGCGATGAACGCAAAATGCATTGCCCATTTATCTTCGGGTACACGCTTGTACTTATACCATCGGATTGGCCAGCAGCGGCGAATCCCTTGCAATATGATCTTCCTCTTATGGGAAGTTTCTTCGTCAGGTGTAGCGAAGCCTAACTTATTAATAACTGCCCGAGGGATACTGCGAGCATTCTTATGCTCCTTGGTTCTTCCCCCTTTCTTCTTCATAACAACTTGCTCCACTATTGCTGGAGCATCATCATCTAGCATTGGGGACTCATTACCATATTCCAGATCAGCATACATCTTGTGAATAAGAAATAGAAACGAAGGAAAATAGAGATAGGTATGATCAAGAACCACCAAAAGTTTCGAAAACGATTTTGACAAGATATTCGGTAAGATTAGATTTGATTCGTGTTCTCATATGTGCTGAGCTAGGTAAATTTCTCTAGAAAGTGATGTAACTCAGAACAAACAGATCGAGGGATCAAACTAAGATCTAACCTGAATAGGAGTAGGAGCATGAGATTATAAAACTAGGTATCCCACGGAGCAAAGAATCCATTGGATCTAGAAAACTCTGGAGAATTCAACAACAAAAAACCTAAGAACATCGATCCAAACTCGCAGAAGATTAAAAGAAGTAAAGAGATCAGCTCGAGCCCGACATACCCTAACTTGGTGACAGAGGGCGGCTACGGTGATGGGAGCGGTGAAGACTGAGCTCTCGTCGGCAGGGAGTTCCACGGCGATGGCTATCCGGCAGCTAAGCGGCACAGTCGTCGACGGGGAGAAGATGCACGGCGGCGCACTCAGGAGCAAATTGGGTGCGGGAAAGAGATGACGTGTGGTTAGGTTTCGCTGGGGTTAGACACCTTATATAGTGGCCGATCTGACAGATCTATCAAATCGCATAGAATGGCTCCCAGAATACCTATGGTTAAAAGGGTAAATCCTAGGCTAATGACACGATAACTCCAAGAATCCAAACGCTCCGTTAACTGATATTTGTAATAATTTGGAAATGAGGGGAAAGAGGTGCTTTTTAAAGCACTTCTTTTTGCATAGAAATATTCAATCTCACTAAACAAAAATGTTTTATTTAAAACATTTTTATTCTTTTTAGAAAACAAATGAATTTTTTTTCGAAATCTAATGATTAAAATAGCGGCAGATAATAAGGATCCGCACAAATAAGTTGCATCGCTTAATAACATCATACTGACATGCATCATTAACCACTGAGATTGTAGAGCAGGTACTAGTATTGTGGATTGATGCATTTCAGTTAAAAGACCCGACGTGGCAAAGCCTTGCGTTAAAATAGTACTTGGCGTAGTTATTGTGCTTAAACGATTGTCTCTCCGGATTCTACAGCTAGGATCTCGTGGCGGATCGCGAGAAAATATCAATGACCCGAAATAGACGGATCTCAACGGTCGAATCCAAACACTCGACCTTGAGTAAAAATTCGATAAAATTGACAACATTTGATTCGGAACACAATGACGTTCGAAGCAAAATGCATATATTTTCAAATGTGCTTGACCATTTTAGACTAGACAGATTGGAAAAGAAGAAGAATAGAAGGGATAGGGTCCGAAACTTATCACCTCGAGACCAAACAGCAAAACGAAGCTAAATACGATAAGCATAGGGGACAAATATCAAAGCAGAGCTTAAAGACAAACAGGAAAATGAAACAAAACACTCAAACAATATAAAATGAATATATACATGGGAGTGAGGTTTTAGCCTTACAGAACATTGTGTGAGTCTAAAATATTTAGCTCACATCTCAACGCACAGAACCTCTTCTCATCCAAAGGTTCCGTGAATATATCTCCCAATTGATACGTCCCAAACGTATCTATAATTTCTGCTTGCTCCATGCATGTTTTGTGTGATATTGTTATGATCTAGATACACCTTCATACACTTTTGATCATATTTGGACTAACTTATTAACTCAGTGCACCCCAGTGCAAGTTTCTGTTTTCTGCTGTTTTTCTATTTCAGTTTTCCCCCATATAGAAAGTGCTCCAAAAATTCGGAAAAACTCAGATAAAAAATCAGCGTGAAGGAACCTTCCGGAGTACCGAAGGGGGGCCAGGTGAGACCTACCAGGGCCCCAGGCGGCCACCTGGCGCGGCCTAGGGCTTGGCCGCGCCAGGGGGCGCCTGGACCCCTGGCTGCCCCCTTTCGCCTATTTATTTCCCGTGACGTGAAACTCTGAAGACAGAACCCTTTGTCGTGATCTCGCCTCTGTTCCACCGCCGCCGCGCTTCCAAGATCGGGAGCGTCAGCAGGACCCTTCCCGGCACCCTGCCGGAGGGAGGAACGACCTCCCGGAGCTTCCCCTCCACCATGGATACTTCCCGGATGTGTCGTGAGTAGTTTTATTTGGACCATGGGTCCGTGATTAGTAGCTATGTGATGTTCTCCTCCCCTCTTTGTTCTTCATGGTTTATACCTCGTGAGCTGCCCTACATGATCGAGGCACATATGTAATCTTTCTGCTGTTGCTATGCTGATTTTGATGGGAGCTGATGGATTATGAGATTATGTTCAGATTGTGATAGAGTAATATATTTGGTTCTTATCTTTTGTATTTTTGTTCCTAAGTAATTCTTGCATGTTCTCCGTTGCTGTTTATTGCTTTGGCCAAGTAGTAGATATTAACTCCAAGAGGGAACGTTATGCTCGATTGTGGGTTCATGCCCCCCGATGACACGCTTGAGTGATAGAAACATGAGTCTAGGGTATGTGATGTTGCCACAAGGGGGAAAACAATGGTGCTTGTCACCGCGGTTGCAAGGACTGTTTACTTTACGCAAAGTGCTTTTTAATGCAGTTCTCTGTTGCTTTGGCTTTACACTTTGGGTGGGGCTCGCAACTTAATACAAGCGAGGTGTTCTGGATATGCATATCAAGGTGGATGATTAGTAGTAGATGCAGTTGGATTTCGGTCTACTTATTTTGGCGTACTGCCCATGCTTTTGAGCCTCTTCCTTTCTTTGTAGCATAGTTAGCATTACGGTGCGTTTATAATCCTTTCAATTTCCCAGCTGTAATTTGTTTACCTCGCATAGCAGTTTTATTGTATTTTGGGAGAGAGACATCACTAGTGAACATCACGGGACCCCGGTCCATATTCTCATCACTGTTTACACGCTTATTTACTTTTCTTCTTTTTACTTTCAGTTGCTATCATTACCATTATCCCTTGCGTTTGATGCTTTATAAACACCAAGACCGGAGAGATTGAAAACCTCTCTGAACTTCGTTGGGAGCAAAGTTATTTGTGTTGTGTGCTGGTCCACGTCAGTTGCGCCATTGACACCTACTTATCATTGCCGGAGTCCTACGGGAGACAAACCCTATCCTCTAAATAGGGGAAATTTGCTGCTATCCTACATCTCACCTTCCACTTGGGGTAATCAACGAAGGGCGAGAAACCATTATCATCATCTCGCACATCAAGCAAATTTCTGGTGCCGTTGCCGGGGAATCCGAGTACTAAGATAGGGGAGTTGCCCACTACCTTTTACCTTTGCTTTTTAGTCTTGTTAGTTTACCTTTCAGTTTTTATCTTTGTGTCCTATACCTAAAACCCAAAAAATAGTATGTATAGTTCCTTGCTTGCTATCAATTCCTAACTTCTTTGAAACCGGATCCTATTGGCATGGAGGATTCACCGAGGATCAACAAAAGTGGTACAAGGAAGACCACTTGTCTCAAAATGGGATACACTTATGGAAACAAATACACTAGTTGTATGACTATGCTAGAAACTTGTGCTCAATATATAATATATCTTTCTGCAGGGATGAATCTTGTTGCTTTATGAGGCACAAATACCTTGCTTTCCAATGTGAGTACAATGATGATGAAAACTTAGTTTCTTATGCTAAAGGATACTATGATTTTTATGATGCAGAGCAAATAGAAGAATTTGTTGCTTATAAGTGTGCCTGCGAAATTACTCTTCTTCTTAAAAATATTGATGATGCCCCTTACAAATCTGAGAGTCTTGCTATACTTAACTATTGTTTGGAAAATTATGATGCAAATTATTATATTACTGATCATCTTGAGAGAATCTCTCCCCCAATGGAAGAGATTAATGATATGCAGGACTCTATGCAATAAGAAATTTATGAACCTGAAAGCTCCTTGGATGAAAAAGAGGAGGAGAGTGACGAACAAAAGGAGGAAGAATGGAGCTATCCATGTCTACCTTCTAATGAGAGTAAATCTTTGAATCTTACCTTATATGAGTATTATGATCTGATGACCCTCAACGTAGAGGGATCTATTGCAGTGTTTTCGATAAGTAAGAGTGTCGAACCCAACGAGGAGCAGAAGCTAGTAGAAAGTGACTTTGGGAAGGAGGTAACTGCAAGCACTGAAAGATAACTTTTTAGGGGTTTTCTTGGTATAAGCGACAGGATAGTAAAAACGAGCAAAGTAAAAGATACTGGATAGTAAATAGTGGCCCAATCCTTTCTGAGCAAAGGAGAGACCTAGCAACTGAACTTATAAAAGCTAAAGTGTTCTTGAGGACACACGGGAGAGGTAGTCATGTGCTTTCGCCATATTCTGTATCGGTACTATGTGCTGTGTTGATAAGTGTTGAGTGGGTGGATCTATGCTAGTACACCCTCTAGACTAAGATAAGTGTACTCTTATGATTAAACTCCTTGCAAGCATCCGCAAATAAAAGGTAGTAATTAAGGCAAAAGCCTAACCATAGCAATACGATCGGTGATCCATTGTTCCCTTGTGCAAAAGCGTGCAAACTGGGGTTCAGGTTTCTGTCACTCCGGCAACCCACCGTAAGCATTCTTTGTACAGAATGTATCCCCCTAGGTCCTTGATAAGGCGAAGTGTTGAGTGTTCGACTCACACAACACCACTAGGAAAATAACAACACAACTTAAATATCAACCAACACATATTACATCTACATCATATGACTACTAACAACTAGACTTCTCCCATGTCCTCAAGAACTAAAGTAACTACTCACAAGACATAAAAGAGATCATGATCAGTGGGGATAAATATATGATAAACAATCTGAACACAATAATATTTCTCCAACAAAACTCAATAGCATTCACCACAAAGTAGTAATCAAAACCGATAGAGTAGAGAGGATAGATAGTACGGTTTACAACGCGAGTTGCAATTGTGAGATAAGATTGGATGAAGATGGAGATGGTGCTGATGATGGGGATGATGTTGATGATGATCTCGATGATGCCCGTGACGATGGTGATGACGATGGCGACGATCTCCCCTTCCGGGAGGTGATCTCCCCGGCGGAATCTGCCCGCCAAAGATGGCTTTTCTTCTCTGTAGGTTTCCACCACGGAGCGGCGGCGGAACTCCGGAAACTCTCCTCCTTTTTAGGGTTTTTGGACGACAAGGAGTATATAGGCCAGAGGAGGGAGCCGGGAGTGGCCCCGGGGGTCCAGGCGCCCTCCCGGCGCGGCCAGGGGTGGGGCCGCGCCAGGTGGACGCCTGGGCACCCTGTGGCCCCCCTCTGGTCGCTCTTTTTCATGTCTTCGTGATCCTGCTGGAAAACAGCCTCCGTCGATTTTCAGGTAATTTGGAGGTGTTCTTCTTCAGCAACTCAGCGTCCACTTTTTACCGCTGAATCCTGCGTCTGCTGCTTCGGCACCGGAAAGTTGCAAACTGTGTAAAATAAGCCAAAACAACAGAAGGATAGCATCATATCATGAAATATATCAATGAATAAGAAAGAATTACTATATAAAATAGTGATGCATTTTGGACGTATCAACTCCCCCAAGCTTAGACCTCGCTTGTCCTCAAGCGAATACTGAGCTCGATAAACCTGTCCACAAGTTTAGAGAGTCAAGTGTCGATAATAAAATACAGACAAGAAGCATGAAGGTTTCTCCATCAAACTCAAGCATCCTCAACAGCAACCTCAACTCATAAGGCCCTCATGAGAAAGTAATAACAATTATAATCAAAAGTAGGGCTGAGGAAACTCATCAAATTATGGCAAACATAACCTTGGTCAAAGGACAACTACAAACAATTTGAAGCTTTTGAAAGGACATGTTAATAGTCATGAAGTGTAAATGCTAACCCAAAGGAAGATGCTTGCTAGGCAATAGCTTTTCCAAACAAGTTACTTATCAAAAGATAATGTCAACAAGGATATGGCATGGCAAAACTTAATGCAACTCTATATGGATGAATCCTCATCAACATCAAATGTTTGTTCTCTTATGGAAAAGAAGGAAGTGGGAAAACTGACTCAACATGAAAGTGGGAGAAAGGCCTTGTTAAGGGCAAGCAGGGAAAACTCATGTGCTATCCTTAAATCAAACAGAATAAAAATAGATTTTGGGGCGGTGCATAGTTTGTCAACGAATGCTAATAGATAGCTCAATTATTTCTCAAGATGGACAAGTTTCGAGGAACAGCTCCCAAGTGAGGACGATCACATCCCCTTAATCTCCTTTGTTTATCACTGCCAAAGTTTCTGATTTCTCATAGACCAAGCGTGAAGGAGGGTTTGTTTGTTATATTATCTTTCGAGCTGTGCGCACCCATGCCAGTTCCTCCTCGTATTATGGGTTTGCAGATTAGACATGCAATCCCGGGATAAAACTTGTCCAACCTGAGAAGATCATGAATTACCTACTACTTCCTCATGAGCTAAACAAGAGGCACAAAACAGAAGATTTTGAACATTTAAGGATAACACATAAATTCTATACTTATAGGAGTGGTACGGGAATACCACGAATAGGAAGGTATGGTGGACTCAAATGGAAGGTAGTGGTTTCAGGGTATGGATGCACAAGCAGAAATCTACTTGGCAAAGAGTTTGGCTAGAAAAGGCTTTGAGAGAACAGACAGTTGATGCTAATTTAGATGCAAAACATATAAGGCATAAACATTAAGGTAAGCATAACACATCAAGTTGTCTTCCTTGTCAACATAATACTTCAAGCATAATAACATAAAGGTTTTGGCTATGTCGCTACTTGAGAAAACATGCATGTTGTCAAGACCAAAGCTATGTTTGCCAAAATTAAATAAATTTTTCAAAGCCATACCTGATATAAGGTCAATACTCCCCATAAGAATCGTCATATGAGGACGATTGCATGAAGATAATACCGAGTGCATAGAAGGAACCAATAGACTTCTCATTAATATTCCATTAAAGACGACTCCACACTTACGGATACAATCTCTCCACAGACGGAGTGATAGAACTCAATGCAAACACCTATTTCATATAATAAACTTCCTAGACATGATACGACTCTACTTGACTCTAAAAGACTAAGATAAAGATAAATATACCCAGCACTCCCCCAAGCTTGGAACAAGCTGAGGGGATGCCATTACCCGAGGATATTTACTCCTCATCCTTGTTCTTCTCAATAAGGTACTCCTTGGTGAAGCGCTTCCATGGCAGCTCCTCTCCAGTCTCGAAGGACATTCCCGTCTCCAGGATCCTGAAATCAGCACCTAAACCCATGCGCAGAAAATTTAGTTCATACTCACAGTTCTGGTTGGGCAGATCATAGATTTGTGCTTGGAGCTGATAAACATTTTCTTCTAGTGCGGACAAACTTGACCACATCTCCTTCATCTCTTTCCTATGGGAAGCCTCGATCTCATTCCTGATGTCGAAGTTGGCTTCAACACCACGCTCCACCATCTTCTTGAACTTTAAGACCTCATGTTCCATCTCCTTCAGCCGCTCCTCGGTGCTCCCCTCCATGACTGGTCCCTTCAGATCTTCCTTGTGGAGAAAACCGTCCTCCACACGAAGGACCTGGGGGTGCTTGTTCACCTCAGCGAGGTAAGGGTTGATGAAGTTGACGACGAACTTGTCCTTGGGGGAACTTGGGGAAGCCATGGCACCTAGGTCTAGCTAAAATATTTCCTGGCAGAAACAGATTGAAGAGAAAACACACGAGATCGTGAGATACGTTTCCGGAACGATCCGGGAAAATATATAGCAAAAATTTCTGCAACAAAAGGAAGGTAACGAGCCAAAGTGGGGTCGAAGATGGAGTCCTGGGTGCCCAGGCGGCCTCCCGGCGCGGCCAGGGGGTAGGGCGCGCCAGGGGGGCGCCTGGGCCCCCTGGAGCTCGTCTCCGGCTCCACTTAGGCCTCAAATTTTCCTAATTTTGCAAAAATTCATAATATGGAACTTTTAAGGCGGTTCACGATGTTTCCTTACCGTAATACATACCTTTTCTTATTCTGCTTCTGTCGGTGTCTGAAACAGGAATGCAACATGTTCTTCATGAATTGTTGTGCGTATTATATTTACATCAACATTGATGGGATCTCCCGCCATGTAATGCTTGAGTCTTTTCCCATTCACAACTTGAGGTTTGGTGCCTTCAAAATTGTTAATCTTAATTGCACCAGACCGGTAGACTTCTTCGATATGAAATGGCCCTTCCCACCTGGAAAGTAGTTTACCTGAAGAAAACCTGAAACGGGATCTAAACAATAAAACTTTATCACCAACATTAAATCCCTGTTTCAGAATCCTCCTGTCATGCCACTTCTTTACCTTTTCCTTGAACATTTTAGCGCTCTCGTAAGCTTCACTTCTCCACTCATCTAGAGAAGTCAAGTTCATGAGACGCTTTTTACCAGCTAACTTTGGGTCAGCATTAAGCTCTCTAACAGCCCAGAAAGCTTTGTGTTCTAACTCTAATGGCAGATGGCAAGCCTTGCCATAGACCATTTTATAGGGAGACATGCCCATGGGGTTTTTGTAAGCAGTTCTATACGCCCACAAAGCATCTCCTAACTTATTTGACCAGTCCTTCCTATTTCTGTTGACTGTCTTCTGCAAGATCAACTTGATCTCTCTATTGGTGAGCTCAACTTGCCCAATAGTTTGAGGATGGTACGGTGACACAATCCTATGATTGACATCGTACTTGGCTAAAGCTTTTCTAAAAGCTCCATGCATGAAGTGTGACCCTACATCAGTCATGAGATACCTAGGTACACCAAACCTAGGGAAAATTACATCTTTGAGCATTTTCAAAGATGTTTTGTGATCAGCACTCTCATTGGGGATTGCTTCAACCCACTTGGTCAAATAATCAACAGCAACTAATATGTGAGTGTACTTGTGTGAAGAAGGAAAAGGACCCATAAAATCAAAACCCCAGCAATCAAAAGGCTCAATCACTAGTGAGTAATTCATAGGCATCTCATTCCTCCTACTAATATTCCCAACTCTCTGACATTTATCACAGGCTAAAACATAATTTCTAGCATCTTTAAAGAGAGTAGGCCAATAAAAACCTGATTGGAGAACCTTATGTGCGGTCCTCTCACCGGCGTGATGTCCTCCGTAGGGACTACCGTGACATTGCTTGAGAATGTCCTTCTGCTCGTGTTCCGGTATGCATCTTCTCATGATCCCGTCTGGACCTTCTTTGAAAAGATGTGGGTCATCCCAAAAGTAATGCCTCAAATCATGGAAGGATTTCTTCCTTTGCTGAAATGTTAAACCTGGAGGCAAGTACTTTGCAACAATAAAATTAGCGTAATCTGCAAACCAAGGATCGGAAAGAGATTGTACTTTAACAACGGCAAGTTGTTCGTCTGGAAAACTGTCGTTGACTGGGATGGGATCATGCGGTATATCTTCCATCCTTGAAAGATTGTCCGCTACAGGGTTGTCTGCTCCTTTTCTATCAACAATCTGCAAATCAAATTCTTGAAGAAGGAGTACCCATCTGATGAGCCTTGGTTTGGCATCCTTCTTCGTCATAAGATACTTAATGGCAGCATGGTCAGTATGAATAATAACCATAGAATCAACAATATACTGCATAAACTTATCACAAGCAAACACTACAGCTAAGAATTCGTTCTCAGTAGTAGCATAATTCTTTTGAGCACTATCAACGGTCTTACTAGCATAATAAATAACATTCAACTTTTTATCAACCCTTTGTCCTAAAACAGCTCCAACAGCAAAATCACTAGCATCACACATAATTTCAAAGGGAAAATTCCAGTCAGGCGGTTGTACTATAGGAGCGGTTATTAAAGCTTTCTTAAGAACTTCGAAAGCCTCCTTACAATCTTCATCAAATACAAAAGGAACATCCTTCTGGAGAAGATTAGTGAGGGGTCTCTAGGTCTTAGAAAAGTCTTTAATAAATCTTCTATAGAAACCAGCTTGACCGAGAAAACTACGAATACCTTTAATGTCCCTTGGATAGGGCATCCTTTCGATAGCTTCAATCTTAGCCTTGTCCACTTCAATTCCCCTCTCGGAAATCTTGTGGCAAAGCACGATCCCTTCATTAACCATGAAGTGGCACTTTTCCCAGTTTAGAACTAAATTTGTATCCTCGCATCTCTGCAAATATTTATTAAGATTGTGGAGACAGTGGTTAAAGGAAGTTCCATAGACAGAGAAATCGTCCATGAAGACTTCCACAATCTCCTCATAGAAGCCATGAAATATTGCAGACATACATCTCTGAAAAGTAGAAGGGGCATTGCATAAACCAAAAGGCATACGCCTGCAAGCATAAGTACCATAAGGACAAGTGAAAGTGGTCTTCTCTTGATCGGCAGTGTTAACATGAATTTGAGAGAAGCCAGAGTACCCGTCAATATAGCAAAAGTGGGTTTTTTTCGACAACCTCTCAAGCATCTGATCAATGAAAGGCAGCGGGTAGTGGTCCTTCCAGGTCGCCTTGTTCAACTTCCTGTAATCAATACACATTCTATATCCAATAATAATTCTCTGAGGTATTGGTTCATTCTTATCATTAGGGACTACAGTTATCCCTCCTTTCTTAGGAACACAATGAACTGGACTTACTGTCGGCTATAGGGTAGATAATACCTGCGGCTAGAAGCTTGAGGATTTCGGTCCTCACAACATCCATCATCTTTGGGTTCAACCGTCGTTGATGGTCAACAACAGGTTTGGCATCGGGCTCGAGGTTGATAGTATGTTGACAGATAGATGGACTAATTCCCTTAAGGTCATCAAGGGTATAGCCAATTGCACCACGGTGTTTACGGAGTACTTCCAATAATCGCTCTTCTTCATATCCTGAAAGGTTAGAGTTGATAATAACAGGATATACTTTCTTTTCATCTAAATAAGCATACTTGAGCATATCGGGAAGAGGTTTGAGATCAAACACCGGGTCTTCTTTTGGTTTGGATAAAATTCCTAAAGGTTCAACCGGAAGGTTGTGCTTCAGGATAGCAGGTTGCCTCAGGAAGATTTCATCAATTTCATTTCTTTCCTGCATATGAGTATCATTCTCGTGGTCGTCCATCTATTGCTGCAAAGGATCATTAGGGGGAATAGCAATAGAAGCAATACTTTCAATAATTCTATCATCATTAGGTAATTCAGTACCACGAGGCTGCTTGGAAATCTTAGAAAAGTTAAATTCATATGGCTCACCATTGAATTCAACTGAAACTTTACCTTTCTTGCAATCTATAATAGCTCCACAAGTTCTGAGAAAAGGTCTACCAAAAATAATAGGACAAAAACTATCTTGTACTGAACCAAGTACAAGAAAGTCGGTAGGATACCTTACGTTTCCACATAGGACTTCAACATCTCTCACAATCCCAATAGGAGAGATAGTAGCTATGTTTGCAAGATGAATAGTAACATCAATCTCTTCGAGTTCACAGGGTGAAATCTCACTCATGATCTCTTGATAAAGCGAATAAGGAATCGCGCTAGCACTCGATCCCAGATCGCATAGCCCATAATAATTGTGATCTCCTATTTTAACAGATACAACTGGTGTACCTAAAACTGGGCTTTTATTCTTTGCTGTGACAATGTCAGTTGAAACAGCACAAAAATTTATAATAGAATCTGAAACATCATTAGTAACTAAATCTTTAACCATAGCAACTTGAGGATCGACTCTGATCTGGTCCTCAGGTTCGCCTGTTCTTCTCTCACTTTTATTTATGATGCCTGTCACAAAAGAGTGCTCCCTTATTCTTGAAGGAAAAGGGGGCTGTTCATATATAACTGCAGGCAAAATAGGATCAACAACGTGAATATCAATAGGTACTTCTTTGAAAGGCTTATGGTATTGATCCTTCTTCATCTTAGAAGAATCAACATGAGAGGAAAAGTTCTTACAAAAATCAATCATTAGATGGGAATCCAGACCAATCTTGGAGCAAAAGGTATTAAAATAATCAGTTTTCACATAGCTCTCAATATAATCATGCTCATAATTTATAGCAGGTTCAATACCTTTATCGATTTCCCAATCTTCAGTATTCTTCTGGATCCTTTCGATGAGATCCCATCTTTCTTCCATGCTCTTTGTCTGAATTACCCCGCTAGAGGAGGTATCCAGCCTTTCCTTATCCTGACGAGAAAGCATGGCATAAAAATTTGTAAGTATAATATCTTTGGGGAGCTTATGGATAGGACATTTAAACATTAGGGATTTAAGCCTCCCCCAAGCTTGAGCGATGCTCTCTCCGTTGCGAGACCTAAAGTTATAGATGTAATTCCTGTCTCGATAAACTTCATGAAGAGGGTAAAACTTTGTATAAAAGAGAGACATAAGCTCTTCCCAATTAAGAGAATGTGAGTTATCGAGGAGCTTATACCAATCTGAAGCTTTGCCTGTAAGCGATACGGAGAATAATTTCTTCATAAACAACTCCAGTGACACACCTGCAAGCTTGAAAAATGAACATAGTTGTGATAAATATAGCAAGTGTTCACCTGGATGCCTGTCTCCTACATAGAAATTAGATAGAACATAATCGATAATACCAGATGGTATCTTATAAGGCACAATTTCAGCAGGGTCAGGAGTAACTACCTTAGTTGTGGGGCGGTTCCCCAAGAACAACGATCCAAGAGTAGGAGTGTCCATAAGGACAAAAGCAGCAACAGCAAAACTTAAAACAGAAATATAAAAACTTCCTTACCGGCTTCACTTACTAATAGCGCTACACTCCCCGGCAACGGCGCCAGAAAACGTCGCTTGATGACCCTCAACGTAGAGGGATCTATTGCAGTGTTTTCGATAAGTAAGAGTGTCGAACCCAACGAGGAACAGAAGGTAGTAGCAAGTGACTTTGGTAAGGAGGTAACTGCAAGCACTGAAAGATAACTTTTTAGGGGTTTTCTTGGTATAAGCGACAGGATAGTAAAAATGAGCAAAGTAAAAGATACTGGATAGTAAATAGTGGCCCAATCCTTTCTGAGCAAAGGAGAGGCCTAGCAACTGAACTTATAAAAGCTAAAGTGTTCTTGAGGACACACGGGAGAGGTAGTCATGTGCTTTCGCAATATTCTGTATCGGTACTATGTGCTGTGTTGATAAGTGTTGAGTGGGTGGATCCATGCTAGTACACCCTCTAGACTAAGATAAGTGTACTCTTATGATTAAACTCCTTGCAACAATCCGCAAATACAAGGTAGTAATTAAGGAAAAAGCCTAACCATAGCAATACGATCGGTGATCCATTGTTCCCTTGTGCAAAAGCGTGCAAACTGGGGTTCAGGTTTCTGTCACTCCGGCAACCCACCGTAAGCATTCTTTGTACACAATGTATCGCCCTAGGTCCTTGATAAGGCGAAGTGTTGAGTGTTCGACTCACACAACACCACTAGGAAAATAATAACACAACTTAAATATCAACCAACACATACTACTTCTACTCATATGACTACTAACAACTAGACTTCTCCCATGTCCTCAAGAACTAAAGTAACTACTCACAAGACATAAAAGAGATCATGATCAGTGGGGATAAATAGATGATAAACAATCTAAACACAATAATATTTCTCCAACAAAACTCAATAGCATTCACCACAAAGAAGTAATCAACATCGATAGAGTAGAGAGGATAGATAGTACGGATTACAACGCGAGTTGCAATTGTGAGATAAGATTGGATGAAGATGGAGATGGTGCTGATGATGGGGATGATGTTGATGATGATCTCGATGATTCCCGTGACGATGGTGATGACGATGGCGACGATCTCCCCTTCCGGGAGGTGATCTCCTCGGTGGAATCTGCCCGCCAAAGATGTCTTTTCTTCTCTGTAGGTTTCCGCCACGGAGCGGCGGCGGAACTCCGAAAACTCTCCTCCTTTTTAGGGTTTTTGGACGACGAGGAGTATATAGGCCAGAGGGGGGAGCCGGGAGTGGCCCTGGGAGTCCAGGCGCCCTCCCGGCGCGGCCAGGGGTGGGGCCGCGCCAGGTGGCCGCCTGGGCACCCTGTGGCCCCCCTCTGGTCGCTCTTTTGTGTGTCTTCGTGATCCTGCTTGATAACAGCCTCCGTCGATTTTCAGGTAATTTGGAGGTGTTCTTCTTCAGTAACTCAGCGTCCACTTTTTACCGTTGAATCCTGCGTCTGGTGCTTCGGCACCGGAAAGTTGCAAACTGTGTAAAATAATCCAAAACAACATAAGGATAGCATCATATCATGAAATATATCAATGAATAAGAAAGAATTACTATATAAAATAGTGATGCATTTTGGACGTACCATGATCCTATGGATTCTTTTGAAATATCCCTTTTTGTTGAAGTTGATGCCTTCTACACTTATGGCCGTGATGCCACTATGGATGATGCTTACGGAGATGAACTTGCTATAGTTCCTCATGTTAAGCATGAAATTTTTGCTATTGCACCCACACTTGACTGTCCTATTATCCTTTTGAAATCTCCAACTCATATTCCGGAGAAGTGTGCTCTTATTAAGGCTCAATGTGATGGGTTGCATTTATCTTATGATCCTAAAAACCGTGTTGAAAACAATACACATGTGCTTGTAGGTCATGAACAACATGATTTCTGTGAAAGTTATATTCTTGATGTTGTTCATGATACTACTGAAAAGTACTTCAAGAGAGGAAAGTTTGGTTATAGAAACTTCCATGTTACAAAAACACCTCTCTCTAAGCTGAAACTTTCGAACTTGTTCTTGTTCCAACTTCCTATGCATGTCACTTTGTGCTTCTTTTATTTATTTTCTTACGAGATGCCTATGCATAGGAAGTGGGTTAGGCTTAAATGTGTTTCATATTTGCTTCTTGATGCTCTCTTTTGCTTCAAAATTCTTATTATTGTGAGAGCATCTTCTATAATCTTCATGCCTAGCTTAAAGGCGTAAAAGAAGGCGCTTGTTGGGAGGCAACCCAAGATATTTTTACTTCTGTTTTTAGTGCCCTTGATGATTGTTACTACAGTAGAAACATCAGTGTATCTTTATTTTCAAGCTTTGTGCCAAGTTATAGCCTCTTATGATAAGGGAAGCAAAAGTTGTGACATGCTCTCCAGAAAACAGATTCTGTCCGCTTGACGGAAAAAATAGAAACAAATCACCAGTTCATCTTTTTTAGCTGAGTTTTTTACACAGCATTCTCTATACAATTGTGAAACTTTCGTATGTTCTGAGTTTTTTTATTTGAGTTGCAGAAGTGCCCCGAAAAAATTCTTTACTACCTGTTGTTCTGTTTTTCACATATTCTGCCACGTTTTGCCTCTTCACTTTTGCAAACCTTAAGCTTTCTTTTTCTTTGAAAAAACTTTTTGGCAATCTTGAGAAATAGTATCTCTTCAAGAATATCTTTATAGCCAGTGGGAAAAATTATTTTATTAAGGGTACTAACCTCTCTAATCAGCTTATGATGAGTTATGTATGAAGGGAGTTTTCAAGTGTGCGAGGGAAGATGATGAAAGAAGACCCGGGTGTGTGAAGCGCTCAAGCTTGGGGATGCCCCCATGCATCCCCAATAAGTATTGAAGGAGACTCAAGCGTCTAAGCTTGGGGATGCCCCAGTGCATCCCCTTCTCCATCAAAAATCGTCAGTTCGTCCTTCGTCTCACTATATTTTTATCACTTCATGTGTTATGTGCTATGATTGGAGCGTCTCACTCTTAGGTTTATTTTTTATTATTTTTTAGCTTTGCTTGCTTTTCATAACAAGTTAGACCCCATCTTACTATAAATAAGTGTGATCACACATCAAGTGATGTGGGACCCACCCCATGCTCATGGATTTTTTAAATATTCAAACAGGACCTTGGATTAATTCAAAAACCACTATTTGAATTAAAGTTCAAATAATTTGAATTTTAAAAAGTGCCAAACTTTATAAGTGGCTAGTCTAATATAATATGAGGCCATATAAAAAGTTTCAGCATTTTTAAAAAATGCCTAGCTATTTATTTTAGCATGGCCAACATATTACAGAAAAGAAAACAGAAAAGAAAAGGGAAAAGCCTTACCTTACATCTGGCCCAACGCATTCCCCAGCCGGCCCAAGCCCACCTCCAGTTTTGGCGTCTTCTTCCCCGCGCCCACAAGCTGCTCGCTGTATTGCATGCAGACGCCGCCACCGCCCCCTTGCCACGTCCTGCTCGCCGTGGACGGCCCCGAGCCCTCTAGACGCGCCACGGAGATGCCCTGCACCTCCCTGGTCACTCTCCCCCTCTCGCTGCTGCCTCTCTCGCGCTCTACGCGTTTTCCCCAATTCATCCGAGCGCCGCCGGGGTTCATCGCCGTGAGAAGCCGCGGCCAATGTCGACAAGAAGGCCAGCCACCATGTCCCTTGTGCGCAGCGTCGTCGTCTTCGTCGATCTGGAGAAGTTGGCGCCCTAATTTGAACTGAAGCAGTCGCAAACGTCGCCATCGTCCCGCCGGAGCCGACTCGCGTCTTCTTCAATTTCGACCACTGTGAAGCTCCTCCGACCGCGCCACCGTCTCCATTGAGTTCACGGTGAGCTCCCAGTTCGCTCGAGCTACTCCGCGGTCTCCATCCCGCTCTCTGTCGCCATTCTCCATGAAAGCCGAGGAGCACCGCCGCCATGAACGACGTCGAGGAGGCTACAGTGCTCCTTCGTCTTGTCCGTGACGTCCGTTGCATTCCTAGTGCTCCCAGGGTCACGTAGCACTAGCGCAAGCCCAAGCTCTCCCCTCACAGCCACCTCTCCGTCGAGCCCGTGGCTCCGGCCGCCGCCACCTTTGAAGACGTCGTCGTCCTGGTCACCCCCGAGGCCGCCCGCGTGCACCAGACGACGCGCGAGAGAACGGGCTACGTTCCCGTGGTCTGAGCGCATCGAATGATGCACGGGAGCAGCAGATCCGAGCAACGCCGCCGCGTAATTGGTCGCTGGCGACCTCCCGCCGGTGTCCAGCCCTGGGCCAGTGACATGTGGGCCCAGGATGTTAATTAACCCTGGGTTAATTTTAAACAGAGGTTAATTAAGCCATGTGTCACTGATAGCCTGACCCCACTAGTCAGACCCCTCCCCACGTCAGCATGACCTCATGCTGACGCAATAAACGTTTTTCCAAATTAAAAGAAATCAGAAAATTACAGAAAATTGATTAAACTTTAGAAATTCATAACTAATTAATTTTTACTCCAAATTGGACAAATAATATGTCTAAAATTATCAGAAAAATACAAGGATTCTGAATATGTACTTTTTTTTGTATGTTTGACCAATTTAAATTGGGTGAACAGTGGCAAACATCCATATGACTTTAAATTGAATTCAATTTTGGAGTGATTTTGCAAATGATTTTGCAACACACTTCTTTTAGATGGATTCATCCACACATCAGAGGCTTTACCTCACCTTTACAACACCACTTCATGATCAACCATTTCAAATGAACATTCATGCATTCAAATGCATTTGAAATTCATCGATAAATCAAATGGAGTTTGAATTTGCAATTCAATTGCAATATACTCATTTTAAATAGAATTGTCCACACAATGCAACCATGAACATCACCATATACAATTGATCATGTGCTTGTGCATTGTACCTTATGTTGATCACTTTGTTTGTATTGTTTACTCGGATAGAAGTGGAGCCGGAACCCGAGATCACCCCCTTCGATGAAGACCCCGTGACTGAACCTCGTCAGCAAGGCAAGCAAACCCCCATTGATCATGTCTATAAAATCCCAATTCCCTCTCAGTCTCGCTTATGTATGTTTAGGAGATCACCTTGTATCGATTCTACCGCATAGTTGAACCCATATCCGATGCATGACCTATCATCCTGTCACAGTAGTAAGAATACCACAATCCTAGCTAACATAGGATTTGTTTGATATCATGTGGCCCCTGCAACTGTTACTGCTTATTGCATGCTTAGTGGTACAATGAGGTTGCTTTTGATGTGAGTCGGGATCATGGTGAACATGGTGTTGATGAAAGTGAAACTGTGTTGGTGAATCTACCC
This sequence comes from Bromus sterilis, assembly GCA_950022295.1. NCBI lineage: Eukaryota > Viridiplantae > Streptophyta > Magnoliopsida > Poales > Poaceae > Bromus > Bromus sterilis. The sequence continues at coordinate 344,396,577 of OX465596.1, forward strand.
TAATACAAGGTGAACGATGAGAGGCTGTGTAGGAGTACGCAGTGGGTTGTCTCGTTGAACACCGCCTTAAGTCCGAGTTCTTGTGTGGTGATCCAAGAAGAAGAGTACAACCAAACATTGGCTCACTGACCCCTCTCATCCTAGTACCTCACCCCGTTCGAACCCCAGAAGTCGCAGTAGTTCGGAGTTCGGGTAGGGCTGTGGCACGGTCTGCGAAGTGGATGAACGGCTTTTCAAGACCGACTTGGGACCATGCACACATCGTTTGAGTCTGTAGAGGAACCTCGGCCGGACTTCCGTACGGATCCCCCTCAGATAGGCGACTCTCTAGACTAGAACGGAGCTGTGGGCGAAGTGTTGTGGTGGCATCCTCGCTTTCACCTCTTGAACGGTGACACACAAAAGGCGGTAACTGATGACACGTGTGTGTAGGGGTACACCCCTGCAGGGTTAACAAAACTATTCGAATAGCCGCGTCTGCGGTTGAGGACTGCTTGGAAAGCTTAGCTTGATCATTAGACAACTTGAACTGGATACTTTTAAAATTACCAAGATAAGAGTGAGTGCTATGGCGTGCTTTATCGTGGTGAAGTGGAGGAAGGCACCATAGTGGTGTAATTGGTTGGAGATGTAGTGGACTCGTGTACGCTTCTTTCCTCAAGTCTGGTACTCGTAGTTCAGGACTAGCCAAGTCAAAGCTGGCATTTCTGCAAGTGAAACCCCACCTCCCTTTACCTTGATACATGTGCATGAGTAGTATAGCTCCTACGTAAGTCTTGCTCAGTACGACTTTGTACTCACGTTTGCTTATTCTATGTTTTAGATGAACCCACTGACCCCGAAGGTGGATTCTTCATCGAGCTCGACGACTGAAGACCAAGCTAGTCTAGTCCCAATCAGACGACTGTTCCCTCGTGGAAGGGCTTGTTTTAGATAAGGCTTCTCTAAGCCATTTGTTAAACTTGTCTGTACTCAGACCTACTTTTCTTCCGCATGTTTGATGTAATGTTGGATCACAGACTTTTGATCTCTGTGTGCACTCTGTAAGAGTTATCAATAAAGTATATACTTTGTAGAGAATTGCAATGATACCTACTGTTCATACTAGACATGTGTGCTGCGTGTATGTTTGTAACATGCATGTCTTAGTATGGGTTTTCGAGACCTTAGTTGTGATCTGGCTGGAGGTCTTTTATACACCAAGTGGGCCTTAGATGTGCGCAGCTTGGGGCATTGCGATGCGATTGTTCGAGACTCTGTCTCGTGAACACTTTGATGTATGTTCGAGCCCTCCCTAGACCCCGACTAAGTGATCAGGATGGAGTAAGTCTATGTAAGAGTTATGAGATAGTCGATAGTATGGTTGAGGCGACTTGTCTGTGAATATGGGAGTTCATCACCCATATCATTAGACTTGTGTGCAGACGATGAGGACCCATCTCAGATGATCATACGGCCTGGATGGGATGCCCCTCTCGTACGATGCTTTCCGAGAACGTTCTGTGATTGGCCTTGTCTGGTTAGACAAGTGGGTACGATTCTCGGCTCTCCATCTGACTATGTCGTAGCGGGACTTGCATACGCTAACCCCGGGTCCCAACAGACTTGGTATCAGAGCAGGACTGACTGTAAGATTATCAGCCTTGGCCGAAGTCGAGTCTAGCTTGCTATAGTTATATAGTTACTCTGGGTATATAAGGGAACAACGTAAGGCTTCTTTTTCTCCTTACCCTCATCGATCTGAGTTCTGAGTCACCCTTATCTTTTCTACGGGATGATAGGACTAGGCTCATCTATGTCTTACTAGAACATCTCGTTGATTGCCTCCTTGTAGCCGTAGGATTGTTGTGGTTGTCCAGAGTCTTCGTGTTTTGAGTTCCTTGAAGAAGTTCTGTCCAATTTCTTCGAGGTTGTTTCATTCTCCATCCCAGTGTAGTCGTTATGCTGCCGGATTTGTTCCGTGTTTCTTTGAGTCTTTGCCTTCACATTATTATCTTTTCCGCATAAATCATATCCTTTTATCCTTTCCTCCATCGTACAACATGTTCTGATTGATGATTTTTATCACACAGGATGTCAGGTGGAACTCGTAGTACTGTTCTTCGGAATCGAGACCCTGATCGGAATCAAAATGTTGATGAACCTCCACCACCACCTTCTGCGGCGGAAATCATGATGGAAGCTGAGCGGAATAGACGTGATCAAACACGCCTTCTGGAGCTCATCGAGCAGAATACCGCCCACCATCGTAATGTGGTGGTCAGCATTCAGAACTTCATCTTCCTCAAGCCACCGGTATTCCGATGTTCTTCTGAGCCCCTCGAAGATGATGATTGGCTCCGTTCCATCGAGCGTAAGCTTGATACAACACATGTTGCTCCCGATGACCGAGTTATTTTCGCGGTATACTTCTTGGAAGGTGCTGCTCTTCAGTGGTGGGAGAACTATGTTGCAATGCAGCCAGATGGTCACGTAGTGACTTGGCAGGAGTTATGTGTTGCCTTTCGAGGGTACCACATTCTGGATGAGTTGATGGAGCGCAAGAAGGAAGAGTTCTGCAATCTGAATCAAGTAGAGATGTCCATTCATGAGTATGTGAGGGAATTCAACCGTATTGCTCGTTATGCCCAAGATGAGACCACCACCGATGCCAGAAAGCAGGAAAGGTTCCGCAAGGGACTTAGCCCCATCCTTCGTCATGATCTCAACCTCCTTGAGTTTGCCACCTTTGAGGATTTAGTCAACAGATCTTTTAGAGCTGAGCATGGCAATGAAGTTTTCGAGAAGTCTCGCAAGCATGCTCTTGAGCTTGCCCCTTCTTCCAGTTCACGCTCTCAGAAGCGCATCATATGGATTCCTAACAGTTTGATCCACCAAAACAACCCACCGAGGCCATCACTTGTGCCGCCTCGTCCACCAGCTCCCTGCACTATCTTTGGAGCCTGCTTCAGATGTGGCCAGCCTGGACACTATTCTCGTGAGTGCCCCGTCAATCAAAATGCTCCACCCCATGCCAAAGGAAACCCCAATGTTCGTGCCAAACCACCCCCGAAGGTTTCCACCGCTAAGCCTTCCACTTCCGCAAGTCTTGGACGTGTGAACCAAATCTCAGCTGAGGAAAATGATAGTACTTCTGACGTCATTCTTGGTACGCTCCCAGTCAATTTTGTTCCCACTTCTGTCCTTTTCGATCCAGGAGCAACTCACTCATTCATGTCGGAGAGTTATGCACTTCGGCATGATGTATCCTTTGAAGAAATATTCACCCCTATGATCATTCAAACTCCTGGTTCAAAATGGAAAACTAATAGAGTAAGCCATGGTAATCAAATTGCAATTGAGGGTTTAGTATTCCTTGCTTCACTCATAGCCCTCAAGTCTTCAGACATTGATGTCATCCTTGGTATGGATTGGTTATCAAGACAACATACTTTTCTTGATTGTAAATCCAAGTCAGTTAGACTTACACATCCTTCAGGCCAAACAATAGATTACTCTTCACCAAGAACAAGAACCCAGATGCATTCTTTGAATGTGCTTCCCCTTCCCGAACTTGAAGATGTTCCGGTGGTTCGTGACTTCCCGGATGTCTTTCCTGAAGAGCTGCCGGGAATGCCACCCGACAGATGTGTAGAGTTCATTGTAGATCTTGCCCAGGAACCGCACCAATTTCCAGACGCCCATACAAAATGGCCCCACGTGAGTTAGCTGAGCTTAAAACCCAACTTGAAGCTTTGTTGGAAAAAGGCTTCATCCTCCCTAGCTCATCGCCATGGGGTTGCCCCGTTCTGTTCGTAACGAAGAAAGATGGAACAGAAAGGATGTGCGTAGACTATCGTCCGCTAAATCTAGCGACGATAAGGAACAAGTACCCACTGCCCAGGATCAATGATCTTTATGATCAACTTGCTGGATCCTCTGTCTTCTCCAAGATGGATTTGAGATTAGGTTATCATCAAATAAAAATCCGAAACAAGGACATTCCCAAAACGGCTTTTACTACTCGTTATGGTCTTTACGAGTACACCGTCATGTCCTTTGGTTTAACCAATGCCCCCGCCACTTTCTCGCGCATGATGAATTCGATCTTCATGGAGTACTTAGATAAATTTGTTGTAGTTTATCTCGATGACATTCTCATCTACTCGAAGAACGAAGAAGAACATGCCGAACATCTAAGGATGGTATTGATGAAACTTAGAGAGCATCTCCTGTATGCTAAATTCTCCAAGTGTGAATTTTGGCTACCAGAAGTGACCTACTTAGGCCACGTGATTTCTGCAAAAGGCATTGCTGTGAATCCCGAGAGAGTTCAGGCCGTCCTTGACTGGACTCCACCTGAATCGGTTAAGCAAGTTAGAAGTTTTCTTGGCCTAGCCAGCTATTGCCGCCGCTTTGTCGAGAACTTTTCTAAAGTTGCAAAGCATCTTACTGAACTCCTCAAGAAAGATAAGAAATTCCAATGGACTCCCAAGTGCGAGGAAAGCTTTGAAGAGCTAAAAAGAAGATTGACTTCTGCACCCGTACTGGCGCCTCCAGACACCAAAAAGGATTTCGAGATATTTTGTGACGCATCACGGCAAGGGTTACGATGCATACTTCTGCAAGATAGACATGTGGTAGCTTATGCTTCACGCCAGTTGCATCCACATGAAGAGAACTATCCTACCCATGATCTTGAACTCGCTGCCGTAGTTCATGCCATAATAACTTGGCGAAATTACCTCCTTGGTAATCGTTGTGAGATCTATTCCGACCACCAAAGCCTCAAATACATATTCACCCAGCAAGATCTTAATCTCGGGAAAAGACTCTGGATTGAGTTGATAAAAGATTATGACTTAGGAATTTCTTACACCCCAGGAAAAGCCAATGTCATGGCTGATGCACTAAGTCGTAAGTCGTATTGTAACAACCTCATGTTACAACAGTATCAACCACTTCTTCATGAGGAATTTTGAAAGCTCAATCTTGAGATTGTTCCTCATGGCTATCTTTCTACCTTGGTGGCGAAACCAACTCTTGAGGATCAAATCATAGTTGCCCAAAGGCGTGCAGGAGGTGTTCGCCAGATCAAGGAGAACACTGCTAGCGGAGTTTCAAAATGTTTCTCCACAGATAGTAAAGGAACGGTATTCTTTGGAAATCGTTTAGTAGTACCTAAGAATAGAGATCTAAGGAAACTCATCCTCAAAGAATCCCATGATACACCCCTCTCGATTCATCCTGGTAGCACAAAAATGTACCGAGATCTACGCCAAAGATTTTGGTGGACTAGGATGAAGAGAAACATTGCTCGATTTGTTGCTGAATGTGATGTTTGTCGTCGCATTAAGGCAGAACACCAAAGACCTGCTGGTACACTTCAACCATTGCCTATTCCATAGTGGAAATGGGATAAAGTCGGTATGGACTTCATCACCGGCTTTCCAAAAACCCAGAAAGTAAATGATGCCATCTTCGTTGTCATAGATAGGCTTTCCAAAGTTGCTCACTTCCTTCCAGTTCGCGAGTCTATAACTGCTAGCCAGTTAGCGGACTTGTACGTCTCTAGAATTGTGTCTCTTCATGGTGTTCCTTTGGAAATCAATTCTGATCGTGGTAGCCTTTTCACCTGTAGATTTTGGGGAAGCTTCCAACATGCTATGGGAACTCATCTCTCCTTTAGTACATTTTTCCATCCTCAGTCTAGTGGTCAAGTCGAAAGGGTTAACCAAATTCTTGAAGACATGCTCAGAGGTTGTGTTATCTCATTCAGAAAGAATTGGGAGAAGTCTCTTCCATTCGCCGAATTTTCTTATAACAATAGTTTCCAATCTAGTCTGAACATCGCTCCTTTTGAACTCCTTTATGGACGACGATGTCGAACACCCCTTAACTGGTCAGAAACCGGTGAAAGACAATTCTTTGGACCGGATATGATCATGGAAGCAGAGGAGCAAGTTCGCATTGTTCGTGATCAATTGAAAGAAGCCCAGTCTCGTTAGAAAAGCTACTATGATCGTCATCATAGGCAAGAAAGCTACAATATGGATGAGAAGGCTTACCTTCGGGTTACTCCTCTGAAGGGAACCCAAAGATTCGGTTTCAAAGGCAAGTTGGCCCCACGTTACATCGGACCTTTCCGCATTCTTGCTAAATGTGGAGAAGTTGCCTACCAACTTGAACTACCCCCGCACCAGTCCCGAGTACATGATGTATTCCATGTGTCACAACTCAGGCGTTGCTTAAAGGACCCCATCCGCGAAGTCGACCATGAAATGCTTGATCTACAAGATGACCTTTCGTATCGAGAATACCCTGTTCGTGTTCTTGATTCAGCAGAGCGTGTCACTCACCGAAAGAAGATCAAGTTTCTGAAAGTTTAGTGGTCACACCACTCCGAGAAAGAAGCCACGTGGGAAAGAGAAGGTCGTCTCCGTGCCGAGCACCCCTCCTTCCTCCCGCAGACTTCTGAATCTCGGGACGAGATTCTTTTGAGTGGGGGCGAGTTGTCACAACCCCAAGTTAGGTATGTGCTAGGATTAGCAAGTTCCTTTGCATCATGATAAAAATTTCAAAAGAAATCAAAATGGGAGAGAGAACACCCCCCAGATGAATTAATTCAAATGGCCAGATAAAAAGTTGCTCCAAAAATTCCTTTTGCATTTTTGAAAAGTCCTATAAATGAGTGTGATCACATATCAAGTGATGTGGGACCCACACCATGCTCATGGATTTTTCAAATATTCAAACAGGACCTTGGATTAATTCAAAAACCCTTATTTGAATTAAAGTTCAAATAATTTGAATTTTAAAAAGTGCCAAACTTTATAAGTGGCTAGTCTAATATAATATGAGGCCATATAAAATGTTTCAGCATTTTTAAAAAATGCCTAGCTATTTATCTTAGCATGGCCAACATATTACAGAAAAGAAAACAGAAAAGAAAAGGGAAAAAGGCTTACCTCACATCTAGCGTAACTCGTTCCCCAGCCGGCCCAAGCACACCTCCAGTTTTGGCGTCTTCTTCCCCGCGCCCACAAGCTGTTCGCTATATTGCATGCAGACGCCGCCGCCGCCCCCTTGCCACGTCCTGCTCGCCGTGGACGGCCCCGAGCCCTCTAGACGCGCCACGGAGATGCCCTGCACCTCCCTGGTCACTCTCCCCCTCTCGCCGCTGCCTCTCTCGCACTCTACGCGTTTTCCCCAATTCATCCGAGCGCCGCTGGGGTTCATCGCCGTGAGAAGCCGCGACCAACATCGACAAGAAGGCCAGCCACCATGTCCCTCGTGCGCAGCGTCGTCGTCTTCGTCGTTCTGGAGAAGCTGGCGCCCTAATTTGAACCGAAGCAGTCGCAAACGTTGCCATCGTCCCGCCGGAGCATCCGCGCGTCTTCTTCAATTCCGGCCATTGTGAAGCTCCTCCGACCGTGCCACCGTCTCCATTGAGTTCACGGTGACCTCCCAGTTCGCTCGAGCTACTCCGTGGTCTCCATCCCGCTCTCTGTCGCTGTTCGCCATGAAAGCCGAGGAGCACCGCCGCCATGAACGACGTCGAGGAGGCTCCAGTGCTCCTCCGTCTCGTCCGTGACGTCCGTTGCATACCTAGTGCTCCCAGGGTCACGTAGCACTAGCGCAAGCCCAAGCTATCCCCTCACAGCCACCTCTCCGTCGAGCCCGTGGCTCCGGCCGCCGCCACCTTTGAAGACGTCGTCGTCCTGGTCACCCCCGAGGCCGCCTGCGTGCACCAGACGACGCGCGAGAGCACGGGCTACGTTCCCTTGGTCTCAGCGAATCGAATGATGCACGAGAGCAGCGGATCCGAGCAACGCCGCCGCGTAATTAGTCACCGGCGACCTCCCGCCGGTGAGCCCACGTGTCCAGCGGGGTTAACCCCTAATTAGCCCAGCCCTGGGCCACTGACATGTGGGCCCAAGATGTTAATTAACCCTGGGTTAATTTTAAACAAAGGTTAATTAAGCCCTGTGTCACTGACAACCTGACCCCACTAGTTAGACCCCCCCACGTCAGCATGACCTCATGCTGACGCAATAAACCTTTTTCCAAATTAAAAGAAATCAGAAAATTACAGAAAATTGATTAAACTTTAGAAATTCATAACTAATTCATTTTAACTCCAAATTGGACAAATAATATGTCTAAAATTATCAGAAAAATACAAGGATTCTGAATATGTACTTTTTTTGTATGTTTGACCAATTTAAATTGGGTGAACAGTGGCAAACATCCATATGACTTTAAATTGAATTCAATTTTGGAGTGATTTTGCAAATCTTTTTGCAACACACTTCATTTAGATGGATTCATGCACACATCAGAGGCTTTACCTCACCTTTTCAACATCAATTCATGATCAACCATTTCAAATGAACATTCATGCATTCAAATGCATTTGAAATTCATCGATAAATCAAATGGAGTTTGAATTTGCAATTCAATTGCAATATACTCCTTTTAAATAGAATTGTCCACACAATGCAACCATGAACATCACCATATACAATTGATCATGTGTTTGTGCATTGTACCTTATGTTGATCACTTTGTTTGTATTGTTTACTCGGATAGAAGTGGAGCCGGAACCCGAGATCACCCCCTTCGTTGAAGACCCCATGACTAAACCTCGTCAGCAAGGCAAGCAAACCCCCATTGATCATGTCTATAAAATCCCAATTCCCTCTCAGTCTCGCTTATGCATGTTTAGGAGATCACCTTGTATCGATTCTACCGCATAGTTGAACCCATATCCGATGCATGACCTATCATCTTGTCACAGTAGTAAGCAAACCACAATCCTAGCTGACATAGGAGTTGTTTCATATCATGTGGCCTCTACAACTGTTACTGCTTATTGCATGCTTAATGGTACAATGAGGTTGATTTTGATGTGAGTCGGGATGATGGTGAACATGGTGTTGATGAAAGTGAAACTGTGTTGGTGAATCTACCCTAACACAAGGTGAACGATGAGAGGCTGTGTAGGAGTACACAGTGGGTTGTCTCGTTGAACACCGCCTTAAGTCCGAGTTCTTGTGTGGTGATCCAAGAAGAAGAGTACAACCACACATTGGGCTCACTGAGACCTCTCATCCTAGTACCTCACCCCGTTCGAACCCCAGAAGTCGCAGTAGTTCGGAGTTCTGGTAGGGTTGTGGCATGGTGAGCGAAGTGGATGAACGGCTTTTCAAGACCGGCTTGGGACCCTGCACACATCGTTTGAGGCTGTACTGGAACCTCGGCCGGACTTCCATACGAATCCCCCTCAGATAGGCGACTCTCTAGGCTAGAACGGAGTTGTGGGCGAAGTGTTGTGGTGGCATCCTCGCTGTCACCTCTTGAACGGTGACACGCAAAAGGCGGTAACTGATGACACGTGTGTGTAGCGGTACACCCCTGCAGGGTGAACAAAACTATTCGAATGGACGCGTCCGCGGTTAAGGACTGCTTGGAAAGCTTAGCTTGATTATTAGACAACTTGAACTGGATACTTTTAAAACTTACCAAGATAAGCGTGAGTGCTATGGCGTGCTTTCTCGTGGGGAAGTCGAGGAAGGCACCATAGTGGTGTAATTGGTTGGAGATGTAGTGGACTCGTGTACGCTTCTTACCTCAAGTCTGGTACTCGTAGTTCAGGACTAGACAAGTCAAAGCTGGCACTTCTGCAAGTGAAACCCCACCTCCCTTTACCTTGATACATGTGCATGAGTAGTATAGCTCCTACGTAAGTCTTGCTGAGTACGACTTTGTACTCACGTTTGCTTATTCTATGTTTTAGATGAACCCACTGACCCCGAAGGTGGATTCTTCATCGAGCTCGACGACTGAAGACCAAGCTAGTGTAGTCCCAGTCAGACGACTGTTCCCTCGTGGAAGGGCTTGTGTTAGATAAGTCTTCTCTAAACCATTTGTTAAACTTGTCTGTACTCTAACCTACTTGGCTTCCGCATGCTTGATGTAATGTTGGATCAAAGACTTGTGATCTCTGTGTGCACCCTGTAAGAGTTATCAATAAAGTATATACTTTGTAGAGAATTGCAATGATACCTGCTGTTCATACTAGACATGTGTGTTGTGTGTATGTTTATAACATGCATGTCTTAGTATGGGTTTTCGAGACCTTAGTTGTGATCTGGCTGGCGGTCTTTTATACACCAAGTGGCCCTTAGATGTACGCAGCTTGGGGAATCGCGATGCGATTGTTCGAGCCTCTGTCTCGTGCACACTTAGATGTATGATCGAGCCCGCCCTAGACCCGGACTAAGTGATCGGGCTGGAGTAAGTCTATGTAAGAGTTATGAGATAGTCGATAGTATGGTTGAGGCGACTTGTCTGCGAATATGGGAGTTCATCACCCATATCATTAGACTTGTGTGCGGACGATGAGGACCCATCTCAGATGATCATCCGTCCTGGATGGGATGCCCCTCACGTACGATGCTTTCCGAGAACGTTCTGTGCTTGGCCTTGTCTGCTTAGACAAGTGGGTACGGTTCTCGGCTCTCCATATGACTATGTCGTAGCGGGACTTGCATACGCTAACCCCGGGTCCCGACAGTTAGATGCACCCCCACTAGTTCCATTGGAGAGATTTTTAGCTCATATGTGCATCCGTTGCATGGAAATCCCTACTCCTCACATCATATCTATCATTTGGCCTTCTCGCCTATGGTTGTACTCATTGGTGTCAGCCCTTCTCACCTTTTTGTCTTCCTCCTCCACCATATTTCTCTCTTCGCCATCCTAAGTGTCAGCTCTCGTTCTTACGCTCATCCATTGCATGAGTGCTCAAAATATCGAAAAGGAGTGGATCAAATTGACTTGTACCTGGCTAGTGGTCTGGGGACGAGTCAAGATAAGATTCCAAAGAAGACCAAGTGTGAAACTTTAGTAGATTGAGTTCTCAGCAAAAATATTTTTTTCTCGTATTCCCTATCCCCTTCTTGCACGCAAACACCATTTGGAGACATTCGAGTCACGGACAGCAAGAGCTCTTGTACCTAATGTTCTTTCATTGCTTGTTTCAATACTAATACAGACTCTTGCATGTTATGACTTGAATTGAATCACATACCTTGATTGCTTTACTTTTCAAAGTTCTTATATGGTTGCTAGCATGTCACCACAGAAATTATGCTTGTTATCATTTACCTACTCGAGGACGAGCAGGAATTAAGATTGGGGATGTTGATACGTCCCAAACGTATCTATAATTTCTGCTTGCTCCATGCATATTTTGTGTGATATTGCCATGATCTAGATAAACTTTCATACACTTTTGATCATATTTGGACTAACTTATTAACTCAGTGCACCCCAGTGCCAGTTCCTGTTTTTTGCTGTTTTTCTATTTCAGTTTTCCCCCATATAAAAAGTTCTCCAAAAATTCGGAAAAAATCAGATAAAAAATCAGCGTGAAGGAACCTTCCAGAGTCCCGAAGGGGGCCAGGTTGGACCCACCAGGGCCCCAGGCGGTCACCTGGCGCGGCCTAGGGCTTGGACGCACCAGGGGGCACTTGGACCCCTGGTGGCCACCCTGGCTACCCCCCTTCGCCTCTTTTATTCCCGTGACGTGAAACTTCCGAAGACAGAACCCTTTTTCGTGATCTCGCCTCTGTTCCGCCGCTGTCGCGCTTCCAAGATCGGGAGCGTCAGCAGGACCCTTCCCGGCACATTGCCGGAGGGAGGATCGACCTCCGGGAGCTTCCCCTCCACAAAGGACGCTTCCTGGATGTGCCGTGAGTAGTTTTATTTGGACCATGGGTCCTTGATCAGTAGCTATGTGATGTTCTCCTCCCCTCTTTGTTCTTCATGGTTTAGACCTCGTGAGCCGCCCTATATGATCGAGGCACATATGTAATCTTTCTTCTCTTGCTATGATGAGTTTGATGGGATCTGATAGATTATGAGGTTATGTTCAGATTTTGATAGAGTAATATATTTGGTTCTTATCTTTTATATTTTTGTTCCTAAGTAATTCTTGCATGTTCTCCGTTGTTGTTTATTGCTTTGGCCAAGTAGTAGGTAGTAACTCAAAGAGGGAACGTTATGCTCGATCATGGGTTCATGCCCCCCGATGACACGCTTGAGTGACAGAAACATGAGTCTAGGGGATGTGTTGTTGCCACAAGGGGAAAACAACGGTGCTTGTAACCGCGGTTGCAAGGACTGTTTACTTTACGCAAAGTGCTTTTTAATGCAGTTGTGTGTTGCTTTGGGTTTACACTTTGGGTGGGGCTCGCAAGTTAATACCAGCGAGGTTTTCTGGATAGGCATCTCAAGGTGGATGATTAGTAGTAGATGCAGTTGGATTTCGGTCTACTTATTTTGGCGTACTGCCCATGCTTTTGAGCCTCTTCCTTTCTTTGTAGCATAGTTAGCATTGCAGTGCGTTTATAATCCTGTCAATTGCCCAGCTATAATTTGTTTACCTCCAATAGCAGTTTTATCGCCTTTTGGGAGAGAGACATCACTACTAAACGTCACGGGACCCCGGTCCATATTCTCATCACTGTTTACACGCTTATTTACTTTTCAGATTTTTACTTCTAGTTGCTATCATTACCATTATCCCTTGCGTTTGATCCTTTGTAAACAACAAGACCGAAGAGATTGGCAACCTCTCTAAACTTCGTTGCGAGCAAAGTTATTTGTGTTTTGTTCAGGTCCACGTCAGTTGCACCGTTGACACCTACTTATCATTGCCGGAGTCCTACGGGTGACAAACCCTATCCTCTACATAGGGAAATTTGCTGCTAACCTACATCTCAACTTCCACTTGGGGTAACCAACGAAGGGTGAGAAACCATTATCATCATCTCGCACATCACCAATTGAACTTCAGTTCTAACATGGCTAATCACAATATCTTCACGTTGAACATGATCACGAAGAAAATGATGATGAATGTCAATATGTGTCGTGCGAGAGTGTTGCACTTAATTATGAGAAATTTTGATAGCACTCTCATTATCACATAGAAGGGGAATTTTCTTCAGATGAATACCATAATCTTTCAACGTGTGCTTGTATTGGGGTTCGGGGCAGAAAACTATAATTTTTCATAACCTACGAGACCCATACCCAAGACCTATGCTATGGCAATGCAAATAACGGATGGAATGAGGTCACATACCAGTATGTAGTCCGTTAAGTGGGAAATGTTCCCGCGTGAACATGGTTGATGTAGTCATACCGACAATCCCCGATGCTACGCAGATACACGATGACTCTAGTAGCCACCCGGTCCTTGTAGACTGATTACAGGATTACGTCCTTGTCGGAACGTTGTCGGTGAAGACGTCGCGATACGTCCACGATGATGAAGGAGCACCACAAGTGTAGCGCCTCGCGGGATTACACACATCCGGGCTCCGTACCAGGCGAGCAGCGGAAAGAAGATGGATTCAGATCCCGATTCCAGCAGCACGACGACGTGCGTATGGTGGAGAAATCCCCAACCAAGTGCAAACTCCAAACAAGGGGAGTCCACTCAAGGAAGGAGAAATGAGGAAAAAGAGAGATGAGAGAAACTTGTCTCAAATCAAAAGTTATGAAGAAAAGAGCACCCTACCCCTCCTTATATAGGCCAAGGTGGGGAGGCCACACTCCCTCAACTTCCCATGTGGTACTAAACCAGAGGGAGAGGGAGGGGGTGCTCCATGGGGAGGTGGCCCCCTCCCTTGGCGCATGGACCAAGTGCGGAGGCTCCCTCCTTCCCGTAATGGGCCTCTTTAGGCCCATATGGCTTTTCTTCAATTTTTTATTATATTTTAATATTTAATTCTATTAATTACATAATAAACATATTTAAACATTATGAAATAATATTTTGAACCTTTCAAAATACCCAGAACCATTTCTGGCCTCCACCGGAACAATTCCGGTGTTCTCTCTTATTTGTTCGGTGATCCCGAATCTATCGTTATTGCGTCGAATACCCTTAAGTGTGACACCCTACAGTCCGGGAAACAACAGACATGACCGGACACTCTCTGACCAATGGCTAATAAATTGTAGCTGGTTACAATCCTTGATAGCCCATGCGCTTCCATCAAATGAACTTCATCGCTAATTGATCCATTAACGTTGAGTTCTGTTCTCTTTGTCCTATGGTACTTTGCTTGTCCATGGTTTGATCGTCGGTATAAAATATACCTAGTTCATCCTCGTTACCGACAAACATGTTTACTCATTTCCGTGATATTACAACCCCGTGACCTAGTCACATGATTGCAATCTTTATGATGTAATATCACCGAGTGGGCTCAGAGTACCTATCCGTCACTCGGATGGACAAATCCCTCTTTGATCTATTAGCATACTCATCAACATATCTATTTCGGAATATCCAAAGTACACCTTTATGGCCAGCATATTTCAGTCAGGCGGTGGATGCAAATCAAAGCATCCTAATAGATAGCAATTACATATGATCATCACAGTCTAAGGATCTGGTCACTACGTTACGGTTATCGCAATGTTGAACTTATGTGACTCGATCACATTAAAAAACTTCTGGTGGGTGGGTGTCCATCATATCATTATCCCAATGATACGACCCCATTGTCAATACGCAATTATGTCCTCATGATCAGGAAACCTTCATTAGTATGATATCTCAATTTTCTAGGTTAGTGAGGTAGAGTGACGCTTCCTTAGTTGTTATTCAGTAATGACATCCGTTGGGTCACGAGGCACTTCACTTAGTCATGCACACTAAAAAATCATTTAATTAGAAGTCAAACTTCTTAAGCCTAATTATAACAGTTTCCTCTTCTAAAGCAGCCTTATCAATGTAGATTTAATCTTAATGCATTGTATCCAACTTTCATGTCTAACCATGTTTCTTTCAACTTAGGCATTCATTAGTATGATATCTCAATTTTCTGGTTTAGTGTCGGAACTTGTAACACCCTCAGTTTCTGTAACAGTAATCATCATCACTGTTGATCATCACTGTTGGATTATCACTGTTTGATCTCCCTTGTACCTGATAAAACTTTGTGATGCTCATGATCAAACCTTGCTGTGGTTGATCAACACCCCATGCACCATGTACTTGAGCCCTTGGGATCAAATCCCAAAGCCAAATGCACCTTGCTCATCTAACAAACCAAACCCTAGTTGAGACTACTTTAAATGGAAAATAAAACAAAGGTGCTCAAATAAAGTTGTTCCAAAAATCATGGAACTATTTTTGTAAATTGCCTAAAATCATTATAATAATGTTGGAACAACTTTGGTAATTTTTGAAGTTACAGAAAATTCCAAACAATTCAAACAGTAGGTTAAAACCCTTACTTTGGGCATTTAATATTTAAAATAAATATCAAATGATTTTATTTTGCTGCAAAAACTTTTATGGCACTGACATATAATGTTATACTAATATTGGGACACCTAACCCATTTTACAAAAATGAAAAAGGCACTAAATTAAAATACAAACAACAGGACAGTAAACAAAAACCAGAAAATGGGAAAACTTTAAAACTCGCCTGGGGCGAGGCCCACCGCAGCCCAGCCCAACCCCCCCCCCCCCTTGTCTTCTTCCTCCCCCAACCACTCCCACCTGCCCCGTACGGTGGCCGCCGTGGGCACGACGCTGCCAAGCCGACCCCGCCTCCACCTGCTCCCCCTCGGCGCCGACGCGATAAGAACGAACCCCCCCCCTCCCTCCTGGACACGCTCCCCTTCTCCTTCCCCTCCTCCTCCTCTCTCGCGCCTCCGGGAAAAGCAGCCGAGGGCCGTCGTCGCCATTGCCGTGGCCAAGCGCGGCCAACGTGCTCACGACGCCTCACCGTGTTGTCTAGGAGCCGCGTCATCGTCGTCTTCGTCAAGTCCCGCAGGGAATCGAGCCCTAGTCCACCACGTCGAGCTCTACTTCATCGTCTTCGTCTTCAGCTCCGGCGGGATCCGTGACGAATTTCGGCCGCATCAGCCCCTCCCCGAGCTCGCTGCCAGCCTCAACACATTCCTGGTGAGCACCTCTACCACCGGCAACGCCCCGTCCCCTCTTCCGTACCCCATGTGCCGATCCGCCATTAGGGCAGAAGCGCCTCGCCGCCGTGGCCTAGCCCTCCCATTTGGCACGCCACGCGCGTCTTCTTACTCCCCGGACTCTCAGGAACCGATCCCCGTAGGGCACGCTCACTATTAGTCCCTAGAACGTCGACGTTGTCAAACCCGTGCTCCGGCCGCCGCCTGACCTTGTCGCCGTCGCCGCTCCGGTGAACCCCCGGCGACGCCATCACCCCCAATCGACGCGCCACGCTCCTCTGGTTCGTTTTCGACCAACCGCGTCCCAAATGGCACCCCACAAGCGAAACCTGACCCCCCTTCCGTGCGCTCCGCCCTGTTGCAGCTCGCCGGCGACTCGCCGACGGCAGCCTCCGACGTGGCACACCTGGGGGCAACCCCTGGGTCACTGCCAGTGGCCCCCTTGGTCCCAGTTGACTGGGTTGACCAGTCAACTGTGCTGACTGGGTAACCCCAGTCACTGACAGGTGGGTTCCCTTTAAAATAATTAACTTAATGATTTAGATTAATCCAATAATTAAAATTGAGTCACTGACATGTGGGACCAGAGGCATTTTCTAATTTAATTAAATGTTTTATAAATAACAGAGGCTGACATGTGGGTCCCCCATGTTAGCACTGTTCTGGATAATGTTGTGGATAATGTTTGGATAATGTTTAATAAATAAAAAAAGAAATTCAGAAAATCATTTAAATGATTTAAAACTTTGAAATTCAATAACTTTTAAACCGTAACTCAGATTCAAAAACTTTATACATGAAAATTGATCAGAAAAATATAACGAATACGAATACGCTATCCGTATGTCTACCACACCCCTCTAACACAACGAACATCGAACATTCCCCCTCCGGACCGTCTGTCCGATAAATTGTCCGGTACTGTTAGAGTGCCCGGATGAATTTATTCCGAACACGAATGTTTTTCGGAATAGGTCAACTAGCACGGATACACCCCGCTTATGTTTTTCCGGTACCCACGACACCTCCGTCTTGATCCTTCCCCCTCCGGACACCCTGTCCGGTAATCACTCGGAGCCGGTAGTTCATCCCCAGATGAATTCCCGCTCCGAGCGTATTGCATTGCACTGCGTTAGAATACCGTTAACATTTTATTTGTCATGTCATGCATCTATTTGTATATGCTTGCTGTGTATTTACTGTTTCTTCCCCCTTAATCTCCGGTAGACCCCGCAGCTGCCGTCGACTACACCGCTGCTGAGTACGACTACGTCGTCGACGACCCTACTACTACCGTCGAGCTTGCAGGCAAGCAGAGCCATTCTCTTCCCCAGATATCGCCTATCTTTCCGTACAATTCTTGCACTAGGCATTGTTACTGCTGCTGCTACGTTTACAATCCTATTCAACTGCATAGCCTGCTTTTTGTCGCCCCTTGATGTGCCTTCCTTTATCCTATGCTGCATATTATTATTATTATGCATTATTCAGCAGTGAGCCCTGCGCATTGTTAGCTAGGATTAGATAGAGGGCCGTGATCACTCAGGGGAGTGAACGCGGGTACCATTATTATAACTGCACAGGTACGGTACAATGCAGACACCGCCTTAGGCCCTATCTAGGTTATGCCCAGTCACCTCAAGTGTGAGCTATCAAGGAGTAATCCTTGTACTCCACTCGAGGCTGACTTTGTCTTACCGCCATAGGGTCTTGAAAACGGTTGTCCTTCAGGTAAGAAGTCGGGCGACCCAACGGTGCCCGCGAGAGGTATTGCGACGGGACGACAGGGAGGGCACGACCAGTGTACCGGTGTGCTTGGCCCCTGGTCGTTGGCCGCGAGAGTTACCAAACCACGAAAGTCGAGCTCCTCCAGGAGCACACGCGAGACAAGGTAAGGAGACGGTTCACCTTGTTGGTAACCGCAGTGACTTGGTGGGACGACAGGGCAGGCACCGATGTACTGGTGGTCCTGGCTGCTGTCGTTGTCCGCGGGTCGGTTAAGTCGAGGCAACGATAACGGTTGTCACGTAGGTTAATTAAAATACTAAATGGTTCAGTGAATGTCTTGAGTTGGCTATATGCCATGTACGCACTACCTACCCGTGGGAACTACGAGTTATGGGCTCCTCTGCTTCTTAGTGTCGTCCGAGGACTCTTCAGACGTCAGCGGTACCGCGGGATGATTGCCGGGAAGTGGTGTTGTCTTATTTGCCGCGGCAGTGTGATTTTTATTTGCTTTGATTTAACTTCACCGGCCAGCCACGCACCGTGCAGGAGTACGTTTGGGTTGGGGTCCAAGGCCCGGCGTACTTAGGATTTAGACCGGCGGATGACCTCTTTGTTGAGTTTGAAAGATGGGCTATGAAGTGTCGGATAGCCTCGGTGGAGCGTTCCCTAACAAGGTTCCCGCCACCCTGGAGATTCGTGCGTGTAGCGTAACACAAGTGCACCCCTGCAGGGAAGATTGATCTATCGATAGCCGTGATCACGGTAACAGGACGCTTTATGCTGAAGCTGGATCCTACCACTAGAAACTATTATTAAACTGTATGGTTCCGGGTTCCCTTCCTCGCGGGGATGTCGAGGAGGTGGATTCGGAGGCATTGTTAATTATTACAACTTATTATTATTCAATGTTGCAGCAACTTCTGCTTCATTGATACTTTACTGCTTTATATCAACTGTTGGCTGATTCTTACCTCATGCTGCAAGACACCGTCGGAAGATGCTAGTCTTCGATAGGCCTAGCTTCTTACCCTTGCTCTGAATTTCTGTCTTCAGTCCACTATATACAGCCTCTTCATTCCGTTGATACAATGCATAATGCTTAGTAGCGGACGTAAGACTCGCGGGTATACTAGATACTCACCTGCTTTATTTCCTTTACTGTTTTGCCTGATCGGCCGCTGCAGCCGACGTTGGAGCCCAGGAGCAGGAGTACCCCGGAGGCGCCTACTACGACGTCGAGTTCCCCGTTGACCAGGAGTAGTTCTGTGCATCCCAGGCAGGAGGCCTCGCCTTTTCGTTCCGTATCTCTGATGTGATTTGTGCTAGCCTTCTTAAGGCAAAACTTGACTAACTATGTCTGTACTCAGATCCTATGGCTTGTATGACTTATGTATTCGGGTCCGCGTGACCCCCCCCCCCCTCTATTGTAATATATTTGTTTATCCTTTTGTGTTTAGTGTTGTGCTGTGATATTATCACCGTGGCACCCTAATCTCAGCCGTGTATCCTGCGTGTATGATTACTGTACACGAGTTGATTTTGGGGGCGTCACAAGTTGGTATCAGAGTCGACTGCCTGTAGGAAGCCACCCCACCACTACCTGGTCGAAGTTGAGTCTAGAATTTGAAAAACTATTTTGCTAACTTAATATTTGGCTTACGGGCCCACATCGATGTCACTACGTGTGATATCTATGGTATTAGGATCCTTTTCTCCTTACCTATGCTCTGGGAATCTGCTCTCTTATCCTTCCTGGTAAGTTTTACACAAGCTGACATTAGGATCACGTTCTCTTGATTCCACCCGGCGTTTTTGGTGCTTCCCCCATTGATTGAGTCGTGTCGCAGGCGTCGTACGCCAGATCCCAGACCGCGGATCCCATTCTCATTCTGGGCAGGCCGCGCGATATCTGGCATCAACTCCTGTGGCCAACAGTTTTCTTGCGGCGTGATTGACATAGTGGAATCTATGTCGCGTCGTGTAATCCTTACCGCGGTCTGCGCGCCGCCTAGAGAGTCCTTTTTCCTTAATTTCTACGACGTTACGCTGCCCGATTTTCGATTGACTCTGTGTGCAAATGTGTATGTCTTATGTGACTACTCCTGTATATATCTGCGCCTTCTTTTCGTTGTCGTTTTACTTTAGGCTTGATTCCGGTATCTCGTTAAATTTTCATCGCTGAAATACCCCTGTTAAATTCTAGCAGGATGGCTGGTCGTGGTCGTGGTCGTGGTCGTGCTGCCAACGACCCACCTCCGCCGCCGGATTATATGGCCGCGATGATGCAACAGTTCAAGATGAACCGTCAGTTCATGCAGAATATCATGGCTCAGTTCCCTCATCCGAATCAGAATGGGCACCACCATCAGCATGCCACCGTGACTCTGCACGATTTCACCCGCCTCAACCCCACTATGTTCCGCAACACTGTTCAGCCGTTGGATGCTGATGACTGGCTTCGCGACATCACTCACGAGCTGGAGTCTGCTAATGTCGATCCAGACGACTATGTGAACTTTGCGTCTTACCATCTGAAGGGCGCCGCTGCTCAGTGGTGGAACAGCCACAAGCGTTCACTGCCCGTCGGAGAAGTCATCACTTGGGATGAATTTCAGTCTGCCTTCCGCGCCCGCTATATTCCTCAGGGGATCATGGATCGTAAGGCGGAAGAATTCCGCAACCTCACTCAGGGCGACATGACTGTTGAAGCCTATCAGCGCGAGTTCCTTAACCTCTCTCGCTATGCGGAAGAAGAGATCGCCACTGATGCTCCCAGGCAGCAGAAGTTCCGTCGTGGCCTCAACCCAGAACTCAGGCTCGCTCTTGCCGTTCATGATTTCACCAACTTCGCCACCATGGTGAACAAGGCTATCATCGTCGAGACTGCCCAGATGGAGCACAAGAACTCTCTGAAGCGTTATCGTGACGTTGGCTCATCTTCGGGCGCAACGCAGAAGCGTCGTATCTGGCTCCCTACCAGTGTGACCCACGCAGCTTTCCCTGCTCCAAGGCCGTCTTATGCTGCACCCCGTCTGCCTCCGCCACCGCAGATGCCAAGAGCTCTTCCTGCACCACCCAATGCACCACCCCTTCGTCCTCAGGATGGATTATGCTTCATGTTCCGCCAACCTGGGCATTTTTCCAGAGAGTGTCCCCAGAAACAGAAGCAACTGGTAGTTCACCCCACTGGCCGCGGAAATGGTCGTGGCAACAACAGGACCCCCAACTATAATACTGGGTCTGCTGCTTATGCCCGTGGACATGCTAACAACGTCAATGTTGAAGAAGCTCAGCAACAACCCGCTACCGTGATGGGTACCCTTCTCGTTAATTCCGTACCTGCTACTGTTTTATTTGATACAGGAGCATCGCATTCATTCATGTCGGAAGCATTCGCATTGTCGCATAACTTCACGCTAGAAAAGATGAACCCACCGATGGTTGTCCGCACCCCAATAGGCTAATGTCAAACCACCAAGATAGTGCCCGGAACCATCATTGAAATTGAAGGGATTGAATTCCTTGTTTCCCCCATCATTCTAAAGACTTCCACCATAGACCTAATTCTGGGCATGGATTAGTTGAAATTTCACGATGCCGCACTGTATTGTGGCACCAGCTCTGTCCAACTTTTACACCCCTTCGGCGAGATTGTTACCCACACCACCAGAGTAACCCGTAATGCTGAAACACAGATATTTATGATGAATGCTTTGAATGCCGCCCCCCTTGAAGGCATTGAGACCGTTCCAGTCGTTCGCGATTTTCCCGACGTCTTCCCAGAAGAACTGCCGGGAATACCCCCGATTAGGGAAGTTGAATTCGTCATCGACTTGAAGCCAAGCACTGTCCCTATTGCCAAGCGTCCTTACAAGATGCCGCCACATGAACTCCTTGAACTTAAGGAGGAAATCGACAAGGCACTTCAAAAAGGATTCATTCGCCCCAGTTCCTCAGCTTGGGGAGCACCTTCGCTCTTTGTCAACAAGAGCGATGGGACAAACCGATTGGTCCAAGATTATCGGCCCATTAACCAAGCCACCATCCAGAACAAATACCCACTCCCCCGGATCAACGATTTGTATGATCAACTTGCCGGATCCAAGGTGTTTTCTAAACTCGACTTGAGGTTGGGTTATCACCAAATTCGGGTCCGTGATGAGGACATTCCGAAGACTGCCTTCATTACTCGTTATGGTTCATACGAGTACACCGTCATGTCCTTTGGCTTAACCAATGCTCCAGCCACCTTCTCCAGATTGATGAATTATATTTTCATGGAGTACCTCGACCAGTTCGTCGTGGTTTATCTGGATGATATATTGATATATTCCAAGAATGAAGAAGAACATGTTGAACATCTTCGTCTTATACTGGAGAAGCTTCGAGAACACAAACTCTACGCTAAGTATTCTAAGTGTGAGTTCTGGCTTCCCGAAGTAACCTACCTTGGACATGTGATTTCCAAGGATGGCGTTGCCTTCACCCCAGAACGTATCCAGGCTATTCTTGACTGGACTCCTCCCAAGACCGTCAAGCAAGTCCGCAGTTTCCTCGGGCTCGCTAGCTATTGCCGCCGTTTCGTCGAGAATTTCTCCAAGATTGCCAGGCCTCTGACTAATCTGCTTCACAAAGGCGTCAAGTTTGAGTGGACAGATAAATGTCAAGAAAGTTTTCAAGCACTCAAGGACAAGCTAACTTCTCCCCCGGTGCTCGCTCCCCCTGATACTCAGAAGGACTTCGTGATATATTGCGACGCGTCTCGTCAAGGATTAGGCTGTGTCCTATTGCAAGAGCGCAAGGTGATTGCTTATGGCTCTCGTCAGTTGCGTGCTCACGAAGACAAATACCCAACACATGATCTCGAATTAGCAGCAGTAATTTATGCATTGAAGCTGTGGCGACATTACCTCGTCGGGAATCGTTGCGAGGTCTACACCGACCACCAAAGTCTGAAGTACCTGTTTACTCAGCCCGACCTGAATCTTCGTCAAAAACGATGGCTCGAGACAATAGCCGACTTCAACATGGATATTTCGTATACCCCGGGCAAGGCTAATGTGATGGCCGATGCCTTGAGCCGCAAAGCTTACTGTTCTGAACTTGAGGTTCAGGTGCAGCAACCACTTTTGTATGAAGAGTTTCGCAAGTTGAACCTCGAGATTGTTCCTCAAGGTTACGTCAATAACCTGGTTCTCGAGTCAAAGCTCCACGCCCTCATCAAGAGTAGACAATCTCTGGCCCCTGACATTGTGAAGATCAAGCAGGACATCGCCGAGGGAAAGCCCTCCTCTTTTACCATTGATGTTAACGATGGTGATACTGTGTACTTCAAGGGCCGCTTAGTAGTTCCTGTGAGCCCGCCCCTCATTAACTGTGGTCCGGATATCATGGAAGAAGCCCATAATTCTCCCCTGTCAATCCACCCTGGCAGTACCAAGATGTATAAAGACCTTCGTCAACAGTACTGGTGGCCGTACATGAAGCAAGACATCGCACGCTATGTTTCTCAATGTGACGTTTGCAGTCGCATCAAAGCCGGACATCAGAAACCTGCTGGTTGGCTGCGACCACTCCCTCCTCCTGATTGGAAGTGGGACAAAGTCGAAATGGACTTCGTCACCGGTTTTCCTAAGTCACAGAAAGGTAACGATGCCATCTTTGTCGTCATCGACCGATTCTCCAAGATTGCGCACTTCCTGCCGGTCAAGGAGACTACCACTGCTAGTCAGTTAGCACACTTTTATATGTTCCGAATTGTGTCACTCCACGGTATTCCGTTGGAGATCAGTTCAGATCGTGGCAGCATTTCACCTCACGATACTAGAATAGTTTCATGGAAGCTTTCGGGACTCGTCTGAATCTCAGCACCGCTTATCACCCCCAGTCGCAAGGCCAAGTTGAACGAGTTAACCAAGTGCTGGAAGACATGCTTCGCGCTTGTGTCCTTTCTTTCGGCATGAAATGGGAGGATGCCCTCCCATACGCGGAATTCTCGTACAACAATAGCTATCAGGCTAGCTTGAACATGGCCCCCTTCGAAGTTCTATACGGACGTAAATGTCGAACCCCCCTGAATTGGTCAGGAACTGGGGAACGACCCTACTTCGGACCGGATCTTGTCCAAGAAGCTGAAGAACAAGTTCGCATTGTGTAAGAAAATCTCAAGGCCGCACAGTCTCGTCAGAAGAGCAACTATGACCGTAAGCACAAGGAGATGGAGTATCAACCTGGTGAATACGCTTACCTCCGTGTCACTCCCATGAGGGGCACTCATCGCTTCGGTATCAAGGGAAAGTTGGCTCCTCGCTACATTGGCCCGTTCCGTATCCTTTCCAGGAGTGGACCCGTGGCATACCGGTTGGAATTGCCGCCGAACCTCTCCCAAGTCCACGATGTCTTCCACGTGTCGCAACTCCGTCGCTGCTTCAAGGATCCTATCCGCGAGGTGGAGCATGATATGATCGAGCTGCAACAAGACTTGACTTATCGAGAACATCCGAGCCGCATTCTCGATCAGTCCGAGCGTCGAACCCGCAACAAGACCGTCAAGTTCCTCAAGGTCCAGTGGTCGAATCATTCTGAAGATGAAGCCACTTGGGAACGCGAAGATCGCCTTCGCGATGAATACCCCGATCTTTTCCTCGCTACCACTTAAATTCTCGGGACGAGAATTCTTGTAGTGGGGGAGATTTCTAACACCCTCAGTTTCTGTAACAGTAATCATCATCACTGTTGGATTATCACTGTTTGATCTCCCTTGTACCTGATAAAACTTTGTGATGCTCATGATCAAACCTTGCTGTGGTTGATCAACACCCCATGCACCATGTACTTGAGCCCTTGGGATCAAATCCCAAAGCTAAATGCACCTTGCTCATCTAACAAACCAGACCCTAGTTGAGACTACTTTAAATGGAAAATAAAACAAAGGTGCTCAAAAAAAGTTGTTCCAAAAATCATGGAACTATTTTTTTAAATTGCCTAAAATCATTATAATAATGTTGGAACAACTTTGGTAATTTTTGAAGTTACAGAAAATTCCAAACAATTCAAACAGTAGGTTAAAACCCTTACTTTGGGCATTTAATATTTAAAATAAATATCAAATGATTTTATTTTGCGGCAAAAACTTTTGTGGCACTGACATATAATGTTATACTAATATTGGGACACCTAACCCATTTTACAAAAATGCAAAAGGCACTAAATTAAAATACAAACAACAGGACAGTAAACAAAAACCAGAAAATGGGAAAACTTTAAAACTCGCTTGGGGCGAGGCCCACCGCAGCCCAGACCAAACCCCCCCCCCCCCCCTTGTCTTCTTCCTCCCCCAACCACTCCCACCTGCCCCGTACGGTGGCCGCCGTGGGCACGCCGCTGCCAAGCCGACCCCGCCTCCACCTGCTCCCCCTCGGCGCCGACGCGATAAGAACGAACCCCCCCTCCCTCCTGGACACGCTCCCCTTCTCCTTCCCCTCCTCCTCCTCTCTCACGCCTCGGGGAAAAGCAGCCGAGGGCCGTCGTCGCCATTGCCATGGCCAAGCGCGGCCAACGTGCTCACGACGCCTCACCGTGTTGTCTAGGAGCCGCGTCATCGTCGTCTTCGTCAAGTCCCGCAGGGAATCGAGCCCTAGTCCACCACGTCGAGCTCTACTTCATCGTCTTCGTCTTCGGCTCCGGCGGGATTCGCGACGAATTCCGGCCGCATCAGCCCCTCCCCGAGCTCGCTGCCAGCCTCAACACATTCCTGGTGAGCACCTCTACCACCGGCAACGCCCCGTCCCCTCTTCCGTACCCCATGTGCCGATAAGCCATTAGGGCAGAAGCGCCTCGCCGCCGACGAGCTCGCCGCCGTGGCCTAGCCCTCCCATTTGGCTCGCCACGCGCGTCGTCTTACTCCCCGGACTCTCAGGAACCGATCCCCGTAGGGCACGCTCACTATTAGTCCCTAGAACGTCGACGTTGTCAAACCCGTGCTCCGGCCGCCGCCTGACCTTGTCGCCGTCGCCGCTCCGGTGAACCCCCGACGACGCCATCACCCCCAATCGGCGCGCCACGCTCCTCTGGTTCGTTTGCGACCAACCGCGTCCCAAATGGCACCCCACAAGCGAAACCAGACCCCCCTTCCGTGCGCTCCGCCCTGTTGGAGCTCGCCGGCGACTCGCCGCCGGCAGCCTCCGACGTGGCACACCTGGGGGCAACCCCTGGGTCACTGCCAGTGGCCCCCTTCGTCCCAGTTGACTGGGTTGACCAGTCAACTGTGCTGACTGGGTAACCCCAGTCACTGACAGGTGGGTCCCCTGTAAAATAATTAACTTAATGATTTAGATTAATCCAATAATTAAAATTGAGTCACTGACATGTGGGACCAGAGGCATTTTCTAATTTAATTAAATGTTTTATAAATAACAGAGGCTGACATGTGGGTCCCCCATGTCAGCACTATTCTGGATAATGTTGTGGATAATGTTTGGATAATGTTTAATAAATAAATAAAGAAATTCAGAAAATCATTTAAATGATTTAAAACTTTGAAATTCAATAACTTTTAAACCGTAACTCAGATTCAAAAACTTTATACATGAAAATTGATCAGAAAAATATAACGAATACGAATACGCAATCCGTATGTCTACCACACCCCTCTAACACAACGAACATCGAACATTCCCTCTCCGGACCGTCTGTCCGATAAATTGTCCGGTACTGTTAGAGTGCCCGCATGAATTTATTCCGAACACGAATGTTGTTCGGAATAGGTCAACTAGCACGGATACACCCCCTTATGTTTTTCCGGTACCCACGACACCTCCGGCTTGATCCTTCCCCCTCCGGACACCCTGTCCGGTAATCACCCGGAGCCGGTAGTTCATCCCCAGATGAATTCCCGCTCCGAGCGTATTGCATTGCACTGCGTTAGAATACCGTTAACATTTCATCTGTCATGTCATGCATCTATTTGTATATGCTTGCTGTGTATTTACTGTTTCTTCCCCCTTAATCTCCGGTAGACCCCGCTGCTGCCGTCGACTACACCGCTGCTGAGTACGACTACGTCGTCGACGACCCTACTACTACCGTCGAGCTTGCAGGCAAGCAGAGCCATTCTCTTCCCCAGATATCGCCTATCTTTCCGTACAATTCTTGCACTAGGCATTGTTACTGCTGCTGCTACGTTTACAATCCTATTCAACTGCATAGCCTGCTTTTTGTCGCCCCTTGATGTGCCTTCCTTTATCCTATGCTGCATATTATTATTATTATGCATTATTCAGCAGTGAGCCCTGCGCATTGTTAGCTAGGATTAGATAGAGGGCCGTGATCACTCAGGGGAGTGAACGCGGGTACAATTATTATAACTGCACAGGTACGGTACAATGCAGACACCGCCTTAGGCCCTATCTAGGTTATGCCCAGTCACCTCAAGTGTGAGCTATCAAGGAGTAATCCTTGTACTCCACTCGAGGCTGACTTTGTCTTAACGCCATAGGGTCTTGAAAACGGTTGTCCTTCAGGTAAGAAGTCGGGCGACCCAACGGTGCCCGCGAGAGGTATTGCGACGGGACGACAGGGAGGGCACGACCAGTGTACCGGTGTGCTTGGCCCCTGGTCGTTGGCCGCGAGAGTTACCAAACCACGAAAGTCGAGCTCCTCCAGGAGCACACGCGAGACAAGGTAAGGAGACGGTTCACCTTGTTGGTAACCGCAGTGACTTGGTGGGACGACAGGGCAGGCACCGATGTACTGGTGGTCCTGGCTGCTGTCGTTGTCCGCGGGTCGGTTAAGTCGGTACCGCGGGATGATTGCCGGGAAGTGGTGTTGTCTTATTTGCCGCGGCAGTGTGATTTTTATTTGCTTTGATTTAACTTCACCGGCCAGCCACGCACCGTGCAGGAGTACGTTTGGGTTGGGGTCCAAGGCCCGGCGTACTTAGGATTTAGACCGGCGGATGACCTCTCTGTTGAGTTTGAAAGATGGGCTATGAAGTGTCGGATAGCCTCGGTGGAGCGTTCCCTAACAAGGTTCCCGCCACCCTGGAGATCCGTGCGTGTAGCGTAACACAAGTGCACCCCTGCAGGGAAGATTGATCTATCGATAGCCGTGATCACGGTAACAGGACGCTTTATGCTGAAGCTGGATCCTACCACTAGAAACTATTATTAAACTGTATGGTTCCGGGTTCCCTTCCTCGCGGGGATGTCGAGGAGGTGGATTCGGAGGCATTGTTAATTATTACAACTTATTATTATTCAATGTTGCAGCAACTTCTGCTTCATTGATACTTTACTGCTTTATATCAACTGTTGGCTGATTCTTACCTCATGCTGCAAGACACCGTCGGAAGATGCTAGTCTTCGATAGGCCTAGCTTCTTACCCTTGCTCTGAATTTCTGTCTTCAGTCCACTATATACAGCCTCTTCATTCCGTTGATACAATGCATAATGCTTAGTAGCGGACGTAAGACTCGCGGGTATACTAGATACTCACCTGCTTTATTTCCTTTACTGTTTTGCCTGATCAGCCGCTGCAGCCGACGTTGGAGCCCAGGAGTAGGAGTACCCCGGAGGCGCCTACTACGACGTCGAGTTCCCCGTTGACCAGGAGTAGTTCTGTGGATCCCAGGCAGGAGGCCTCGCCTTTTCATTCCGTATCTCTGATGTGATTTGTGCTAGCCTTCTTAAGGCAAAACTTGACTAACTATGTCTGTACTCAGATACTATGGCTTGTATGACTTATGTATTCGGGTCCGCGTGACCCCCCCCCCTCTATTGTAATATATTTGTTTATCCTTTTGTGTTTAGTGTTGTGTTGTGATATTATCACCGTGGCTCCCTAATCTCAGCCGTGTATCCTGCGTGTATGATTACTGTACACGAGTTGATTTTGGGGGCGTCACAGAACTTTAACCAGCATAACATTTATGGTCAAGTTCACTATCCTTTACAAATGAGAGATGTATCCTCAGTTCATTCCAGACACTTAATGATAAACTTAACTCTTTGTTCAATGATTTACTCATAAATCATATCACAACATGTTCTTCTTGCTGAGAACTTGGGTCACATTACGTCAAGTACAAAACTCTAGTTTTATATGAGAGAACCTATGACAGAGGCATAGAGGATGTAGCACATTCATTTCTTTCCTTTATTTAACCTTTATTCTTGTACTAAGATTAACTCGATACTTATCTTGGATATACAAGTAAGAACTACCTTCTTGACTTGTCCCATTCTGAACTCCTTCAGAATCTTATCCAGGAAAGTATTCCGACTCAATGTTGTTCAAACACAATAATCTATCTTGATAGATTTTAATGTTTAGTGCTTATTCATCTTCATTTATGAAATATTCAAATAATAATTAATACCAACTACACCATTCACAATATGTTATCCATATATGAGAATGTTGTCATGCTCCCACTCAAATATGTCATGCACATATTAAGTTCAGGATAACACTCACATAGCTCCCATTCAAATATGTCAGTTACATATAAGGTAAGGATAACATCCACATAGCTCCCACTCAGATATGTCAAACACATATTAAGTTTAGGATAATAACCACATGGCTCCTACTCAAATATGTCAGTTACAGATAAGACTATGATGATACTCCCATAGCTCCCACTCAAAATATGTTATCCATATATCAAGTTTAGGAAACTATTCAACTCCCACTCAGTTTCATGCAAATGCATGTTTCCTCGATATTTTGGCTAAGTCTAAAATCTTTTGATCATCCATCAAAACGAGAATTTAGGTTACGATACACTAGCATCCATACGTTTTCCAAAACCTTCTTGTTGTAAAAATTACAACACTTCTTTAAATGTAGGATTTGAGGAAGTCACGGTATTGATAACATTTTTTGGATCAATCGTAGTGAATATCCCATTGACTCAAGCAT
The DNA here is from genome assembly GCA_950022295.1 of Bromus sterilis. Taxonomy (NCBI): domain Eukaryota; kingdom Viridiplantae; phylum Streptophyta; class Magnoliopsida; order Poales; family Poaceae; genus Bromus; species Bromus sterilis. The sequence continues at coordinate 344,426,229 of OX465596.1, forward strand.
CGCAACATATTGTAGTCAACCTATTTGAATTTGTAAGAAACATTCTTTGTGACAAATCGATCATGACGTCTTCCTTGATGTTCACATTTATTCCTTATAACTTTTAAGTTATTGAGAATATGAAGTAACCTATTTACATGATAAGATTCAAGTAATCTTAAATGTAACTCAATATAGGATTTCATGACTCATAGTCATATCTCGTACTTAGGTCCACCATTGCTTCTTCGTAGTTCGTAGGTACGTCTGGTTCCATTAACTTGACAAGTGAATCATGAATATCATTCTGCACAAGGGGAAAATATGTATTCTTGAATCCTACTTTGTTTAGTAAAAGCTTTAATCGAAACACCATGATCATTAACATTAGTTTCTCCTCTAACTGTAGAGCTTTGCTTCCGGAACATGTTCCCTTCTACTTCTCTTATATCTGGAGGCAAGGTCAATTACCTTGGTTGAACTTTCACTTTTCTTCCATTAACACATCCATCAAGAACACTTCTTGATAAACACCAAACTTGGCAATACAGGTTTTTCTCCTTTGGTTCTAGTTGTGGAAGATGCATCCATAGTTGTGTAAGGATACACTACGAAGATAATTTATCATATAAATCAAGTTTCCTAGAAACCACGACACACCATAAAATATATAGTGTTTGTTTGCACGAACTCTGATGGTTACCTATACTGAAGTGAGTGTTTGCATATTAAATTAATAACTCTAAACAATAATAACGTAACTCGGTAAGAAATAACTTAAACTATAAACTATTCAATAGAATATGATTATAATTTTCATGCACATCAACCAATATTGAAGTGGTCCAAGCATTGTAATTTGTGGAACAACTTTCACAAGTCTTTATGCCCAAGACTAACTCAAAACATTTGTCACTTTGATCAAATCGTAAAAACTTGTCTTTCTTGTTAATTTAATATCCATCTTTATTCTGAAATCCCTTTTGATCAAATAAAACTATTTTAGACTCATCTTTGTCTTCATTCTGAAATCCCTTTGATCACATCAAATTATTTCAGACTCATGTTTCATTAGTGAATACACATATTCATCTAATGTCCACATATGAAGTTCATGAAATAATGAAATTCACTACTTGTTGAAACATGATACATCACAATGTATGTTATAGAACGATCATCGCAAACTCTGTTTTACCAGAATGCGAGGTTTTAGTCATCTCACCCAAAGAGGCATGGTTTGCATGTGTCTAGAGATCAAGTATCTCAAGACTTCATCAAACCAATCATGACTTAAAGGGTAGTGTCATTATTAAGTTTGGATAATTCTTGGTATTACAATATTTCTTATAAATGATCAAACTACTATCATCAATATAAGAATAACACATTCATAACCGTAATGTGACCATAAAAGATATCATTCATAAAAAGAGAACAACTGACTTGTTTCTCACTAATATTAATAATTGTCTTCGCGAGATGCAAGACACACTAATAAAGTTCACATTCAAACGATCATAAATTTATTCATATATTAATCAAATGATAGATGTAGAGGGAGAGTCTTGTCGACCATCAAGTATCTTGATTATCATCAGCACACTTTGTCACCTCATCCCGTCCAAGACACTCTATAAGTAGCATGTTCAAGCATCAAATACTTAATAAACCGCAATTAGTGTTTTATGAGGAAATACATTTATAACTCATATATCAAATATACTTTCTCCGTTAATGACAATTCCTGCATTGGTTCTACATTTAAAGTTCACAACTTTAATCATGACCTCATGACAGGTGAACGATTCTCCTTCATGACATAGTCTAGACACGGTGTTTGTAGCTGGGAGGAAGCGGATGCCATTTCCTACTTATGGCAAGGTAACCAGTCATTCAGTAGTCCAAGTTGTACACAAGGTGTTCATGTATCTTATACATTTTCCATGTGACCTTCTCAGCAGGTTGTTCCTTCCACCATAGTTGAAAGAAACCCCGTACATATACTCATATTCCATTACTCTGATTTGTGACTTAGTGCTTTCAAGTTCACCTAGCACGTTATACGTGTTGGTGTCATCAATACTCACTCCCAATTTAGATTCTATAGAATGAAGTATGGTGTATTGGACAGTCATTCATAAGTGACGGTGAGTACAATACTCATCATCATCTTCCTTAATGACGGAGTTGTCAGGTGTATCTCCTAGCAGTTCTCGTATTACGTTTAGCAAGTCATTACTAATGAGTATATCTCTAACGGTGTTGGTAACAATCAATGAAGTAAGACCAATTTACCTTAAGTTCTTCATTAAACTAAAAGAGCCATAGTTATAAACATTTGGGTATGAAATTATCGACAATGATATTAGCTAAGACATGAAGATTAAGTTCATAATATGTGGAGTTCAATTTTTAATTAATTATAAAACTCCTACTTAGTTAAACATCTCTCAAATTTACTAAGCGATTACACAATCCTAGAACCTCATACCTCCCCGATCGTCACGGCCATCAGTATGCGGCTAAGGTAGGCCATCATGCCAATCACATCAGTTATGCTACTCGTGCTCGATCTTTCGATCTTCTGTGTTCCAGGCCCGCATCTACATACGTCAAGCCTTCCATTCTGACCTTAATGTTAGCTTCTTAGCAAGGCCATATCTGCATATGACAGGCTTTCCAAACCCAACCTCATGCGAACGCCGTTGATTATGTGTGAGACCCAATGTATGGTGTGTCGGCCATAAGGGCAATCCTACCAGGCGGTGCCCATTAAGGGAGAACACAATGCTGGTATTGTGAGAGATTGTCCTATTATGCTACCGTCGTTATATCTAGCATATTAGCAAAACATGAAGTAAACCAATAAATCATACATGCTATGATGCCCCCTGACATGCAAATTAAAGTTAAAACGCCTTCTACTTTATCTTTTTCAAGTTTTACGTGGCTGCTAGGGGTTTCGGGAAAAGAACCATTTTCTATCCTACGAAAACAAGCCACAACACAAATCCCGCAATTGTCTCTATTACACCCCTATCGGGGGCCTCTGTTGCAAACGTCTTCGCATCGCTAATGTTAAAGAGACACACCCCCCAGCCACTTATATGGTACAAGCCATATGTCAAGCGTGGAACCAGTCTCGCGTAAACGTGTAAGGTCGGTCGGGGCCTCTTCATCAAGACATTGTCGCAATGTTAAATGAGTACATGTGAGATGGTAATAATTGGGGAATTGATGCCCACATACTAGATGTGTTCTATTCGTACAAATCATCTACGCATAGCCTTTCTCATGATACCACTGTTGGGGTTCGACGCAGAAAACTATAATTTTTCATAACTTACGAGACCCATACCCAAGACCTATGCTATGGCGATGCAAGTAACAGATGGAAATAGGTCACATAGCAGTATGTAGTCCGTTAAGCGGGAAACGTTCCCGCGTGAATGTGGTTGGTGTAGTCGTACCGACAATTTCCGATGCCGCACAGATCCACGGTGACTCCAGTAGCCACCCGATCCTTGTAGACCAATGACAGGATTACGTACCCGTCGGAACTTTGTCGGTGAAGACGTTGCGATATGGCCACGACGATGAAGGAGCACCACAAGTGTAGCGCCTCGCGGGATTACACACATACGATGTACCCGACGTTCCCTCCGGGCTCCGAACAAGACGAGAAGCGGAAAGAAGATGGATTCGGATCCCGATTCCAGCAACGCGACGAAGTGCGTATGGTGGAGAAATCCCCAACCAAGTGCAGACTTCAAAAAAGGGGAGTCCACTCGAGGAAGGAGAAAGGAGGAAAAAGAGAGATGAGAGAAACTTGTCTCAAATCAAAAGTTCTGAAGAAAAGAGCACCCCTACCCCTCCTTATATAGGCCAAGGGGGAAGGCCACCCTTCCTCAACTTCCCATGTGGTACTAAACCAAAGGGAGAGCGACTGGGCGCGCCATGGGGAGGTGGGCCCGTCCCTTGGCGCATGGCCACAGGGGGAGGCTCCCTCCTTCCCCTAATGGGCCTCTTTAGGCCCATATGGCTTTTCTTCCATTTTTAATTATATTTAATTATATTTTGATATTTAATTATGTTAATTAAATAATAAAACATATTTAAACTTTATTAAATAATATTTTGAACCTTTCAAAATACCTAGAACCATTTCTGGCCTCCACCGGAACAATTCTGGTGTTCTATCTTATTTCTCCGGTGATCCCGAATCTATCATTATTGCGTCGAATACACTTAGGTGTGACACCCTAAGGTCCGGGAAACATCAGACATGATCAGACACTCTCTGACGAATGACTAATCAATTGGACCTGTTTACAATCCTTGATAGCCCCTGCGCTTCCGTCGAATGAACTTCATCGATGTTGGATCCGTTAACTTTGAGTCATGTTCCGTTTGTCCTATGGTATTTTGCTTGTCTAAGTTTTGATCATCGATATACAATATACCTAGTTCATCCTCGTTACCGACAAACATATTTACTCGTTCCCGTGATAATACAACCCCATCACCTAGTCACATGAGTGCAATCTTTATGATGTAATATCACCGAGTGGGCCCAGAGTACCTATCCGTCACTCGGATGGAAATCCCACTTTGATCTATTAGCATATTCATCAACATATCTATTTTGGAATACCCAAAGTACACCTTTATGGCCAGCATATTTCAGTCAGGCGGTGGATGCAAATCAAATCATCCTAACAGATAGCAATTACGTATGATCATCACGGTCTAAGGATCTGGTCACTATGTTATACTTATCGCAATGTTGAACTTATGTGACTCGATCACATTGCAACACTTTTGTGACATCCAAATTTTTATATTTAAATTTGGATGTTAATAGAATCATTATTGCATCTCATGTTTCTATGCATATTGGATTTTTCTGGATTTCCCAATCATTATTTTAACCCAATGAAAATAAAGAGAGAAGATAAAGTGACTTCTTCAATATAAAAAGGGTTAAAAAATGTTGGAACATTTTATTTGGAGTTAATAAAGTATTTTGGGAATTTAATAAATCCTAGAATAAATTTTAGAAATTTATTATTTGCCCAAAATGACTTTATAAAAATAAGTGCATTTTTATAAAATTGCATTTGAGTTAAGAATAATTTTCCTAGACTCTATAATTATAAATATTATTTTTGCGAATTTTTCTGGTGTTTTTAGAAAAAATTATATATTTATTTTATTGCCCTATATTTTGCCCTATATTTTATTTTCTGCGAGAAAAGTTTAAAACAGTAGGAAACCGACTAAATGGGCCACGGCCAGTCGTTTTTTTTCTTTATCTGCGAATTCAAAAAAACAGGCTAGCCCAGCAGCGACTAGCACCCCAGCACGCCCGTGGGCGCGCAAGCAGCAGCAGCGCCAGGCCGCGATTTCGGCCCAAATTGCCTGGCCGCCGCGCCCAGTTTTTTTCCTTTTCCTTTTTTTTCTCTGCGTTGACGTGTGGACCCGCCCATGCTTATCCCTCCCAGCGACCCGTGCAAAACGCACGGGATAAATAGCAGCGACCGCCGCCGCGTATCTCGCCGGACACGCCCGGAACGGCGCTCGTATCTCGCACCTCGGAGCTCATCCTCGCGTCTATTTAAAGCCCTCGAACTCCTTTTCTAATCCTGCCAGTTTCGCAACTCCACGCCGGTCATACGTCCGCAAATCTCGCATCTAAGTTCGCCGGCCGAGCTCCGCTCGTCGTCGATTGCGTCGTCGGTGAGCACTCCCGAGATGCCAAATTTTGAAGATCGGAGGCTCTTCTCCGCGCGCATCTAATGGACATATTTTTGTCTCTTAGGTCTCGCTGGAGCGCCTTGCCGAAGTACGTCGCGCCCACCGAAGCACGCCTGGTTCACGCCGAGTTCGCGCTTGCCCCGGTATTTTCTGACGTCGCCGACGACTGCCACCACCACTACCGGGACACCCTCGAACAGACGCAACTCTAAGACATCTTCGCCGCCGCCAAAGATCGCCGGAGCCGTCGTCCCTTCGAGCTGAGCCGTTTCCAGTACGTACGTACGTTTTTTTTGTGCTTCCTGTACACACGCACACCTACATGTACCTACCTAACTAAGCCATGCACGAACTAATGGATACGTACGCACGTACTAATCTCGTCAAAGAAAATTAGATCGATTCTAATAGTTTAGAGTAGTTAGTTTTTATATATTTATTTATTAGATTAGATCGATTTATTAGATTAGAATGGTTAGTTTTTTAATTATTAGATTAGATCGTTTAGTTTATTTTTTTTATTATTAGATTAAATCGTGTAGGTTTATTATTTTCTCTGATCCATATTAATTGACGCACACTTACTACAACTCTAGTACAAAGTTATACTAAGTGTATATCAATTAATTTGAATCAGAGGGAGTATTATTATTAGCTTAGATCGGTATGTTTTTTTATATAGATCGAATTAGTTAGTTAATTGTAATTAACTGGTCTTATTAAAAAAACGAGTGTTCGTCAAATTATAATTATAGTGCACTTTGTTCGTCGCGGAGCATTCTTCTAGTTAAAACTAGTAGATTAAAACCTTGACTTGTTCAAAATCTTAAACTTTACTATTTCAATTTAACATTTTTAGATGGTATCACTCAAACTGTTTTATTTTGTTGAGTTTATTCGATGTTCTTTGCAAATCTTTCATTTGCATTTTTTATTGGATGAAAATTGTGTGCTTAGTTGTTTCCTTGTTTGTTGATGATAGATTGCCCGGAGTGCGAGGCAGCTTATCACCACAATTTAGAGTTCAATAACCAGCACGAAGGCAAGTTACACCTTTGATCATACTCTCCGTATTACCCATGTTTTAATGCATTTAGTCCCCTTTCTATAGTATGCATGGATAGGATTGTTGCTATGCCATCACCCAGTAGATTCATTGTGGTAGGTTTACTTGTTGTCACCCTCGCGTAATTATTACTTTGCTATGCTAAGTAGACGTGGATTGGGGTGAGAATCATTATGAGGTACGAGTGGCAAAGTAGTAAACAGGACCAACATAAAATCGATGAATCACCTGGGTGGAGTGCTTGGAGGCACCTTGGAAAGACCAGTGGATTTGCCTGGGTGTCCTGGAGATGACCAGTGATAACTGCGGAAAGCCACCCAGGCTTCAAGGGATTAATCAGGATTGTCACCACTAGAAGCTTACGTGTGCAGCCACATGCCATTATGGGCTCTGGCTTAGTTGATTAAGTTGTGTGACCCCTTTCCAGGGTAGACTAGCTGATGTAGAGAAATGTAGGTGTACCGGTCTACCCAGTGGTTAAGGGGAAATACTTCTAAAAAACTTCGTCTCGACCTTCCTGTTCCCATACAACATGAAGTGTGATGAACTACAAAAGGAGGTGGTCGAGTCTTGTGGGGAAAAGTGCACAACCTCTGCAGAGTAAAAATCTAATCGATTAGCCGTGTCCCCGATTATGGACATTTTGAGCGTCTAGGTGTGGTAATATTGAGTAATCTTATCACTCTTATTTAAACAACTTGGGTTTAATCACATGGTTCAGATTGAGTGGAGTACCCTCTCAATCTTGTATTATTAGTAGAACTTAGAGCTTATATCTTCTGATAGGAAAATTTTGGCTTTATGCAAATAAACTGTTGAAGCTCCGCCAGCCAAAAATGCATGTATTGTAGGAACTTCTTTTCACCTCTATAGTGGAACTTGCCATACATTCAAAGTACTCTCCCATGTTGGGCTGTAACGATTGTTGCAGAGTTTTATGGCGAGGAGTAAGGAGTGATAGGTCGGGTTCCTACACTCAACTTTCTGTAGTGGAGTTGATGGACTCGCTACTACTATTTTTGCTTCCGCAATATTTCTTTATTCAGGCCTTGTGCCACATTATTGTAATAAATACTTTATTCCTGGAACTTCGATGTAATAAAGATATGTGTTATTTCTGTTATTTCATCGAGTATTGTGTGTGCTAGCAGTTCGATCCAGGGACTAGCACAGTAAGCACAGAAGACTTCGATCTTTGCGGATCGGTTCGTTACAACTTCTGGTGGGTGGGTGTCCATCATATCCTTATCCCAATGATACGACCCCATTGTCAATAGGCGATTATGTCCTCATGATCACGAAACCTTGATTATCCAATTGCCAATGGACTAGTATACTAGAGTTAACTAGGGACCTGGTTGTTTTATACCACACATGTATTAATGTTTCCGCTTAATACAGTTATAGCACAGTATAAAAATTATTATGAACTAATGGATTATCCCAATAAACATATTTTATTTGCCTCTAGGGCACATTCCCAATAGCTTGAGCCAAAGAATCTGAGTGCAGCATGAGCCAGGAGCAATATATTCAGCTTCAGAAGTAGATGTTGATACACAGTTTTGCTTCTTCAAAGCCCAACACACAAGAGATCTACCAAGAAAATGAAAAGTGCCCGAGGTGGATTTACAATCGACTCGATCATCAGCCCAGTCCGAATCAGAATAGCCAATTAGATCAAACTGAGCACCTTTGGGATACCACAAGCCCAAAGTAGGTGTGTGAGCTAGATATTGAAGGATTCGCTTAACAACAATATGATGTGATTCTTTTGAATTCTCCTGAAATCGAGCACAACTACATAATGAAAGCATAATGTCAGGTCTAGATGCACATAGATATAAAAGAGAACCAATGATAGACCGATATTTCTTCTGATCGAAGGGTTTTCCCTTCTCATCTGCATCAAGAAACCCACTGGTTGGCATAGGTTTTTTGATAGGTTTGCATCCAGTGAGGCCAAACTTCTTCAGGCAATCCTTAAGATATTTCTCTTGAGATATGAATGTCCCATTCTTCTGTTGACGATTTTGAAGTCCGAGGAAGAACTTCAATTCATCCATCATGGACATCTCGTATTTCTTCGACATCATTTTGGCAAATTCTTCGCTGATATCAGGGTTAGTATAGCCAAAGATAATATCATCTACATATATCCGAAACACAAATAAACCACCATTATAGAATCGAGTGAAAAGAGTTGGGTAAGTTGTTCCTGGTTCGAAGCCCTTCTTGAGAAGAAAATCTTTAAGAGTTTCATACCAAGCACGAGTTGCTTGCTTCAACCCATAAAGAGCTTTGTGTAACATGTACACCATGTCAGGATTCTTGGGTCTTCAAAACCTCGTCGCTGCATAACATATACTTCTTCCTCGATTTCACCGTAAAGAAAAGAACTATTGACATCCATTTGATATAGAAAAATACCATTGTAATTTGCAAAGGAAAGTATAACACAAATGGATTCGAGACGAGCTATAGGAGCATATGTTTTTCCAAAATCAATACCTTCGATTTGTGTGTAACCTTGTGCAACGAGTCATGCTTTGTTTCTTACCACAATACCATCTTCGTCTTGCTTATTGCAAAATATCCACTTTGTACCAATGATATTATGCGTCGTGGGATCCGGTTTCTCAACTAGGGACCATACTTTGTTTCTCTCGAACTGATGAAGTTCTTCGATCATACCAGTTAACCAGTCTGAGTCCTTCATGGCTTCATCGAATTTTGATGGTTCTAGCATGGAGACAAACGAGAAATTTCCACAAAAGTTAGCCAAACGAGTACGAGATCGAGTAGTGGGCTTACCTGGTTGACGAATGTCTTCGAGGATCGAATCAACATCAACTCTTCTCCGGACTCGAGATAATGCTACTTCATTTGCTTGTGGGTCAGGATCTCCTTCAGGATTAGCTTGCCATTCGGGATCAGCTTGTCCTTCGGGATTAGCATTTTATCCGTTCATGGGTTCTTCTTCGTCTTGTCCATCATTGTCTTCAGGATTTTGATCTCCAGCGCCCTGGGCTATGTGTGGGAACATTGGATCATCATCATCCTTTTCGACTTGAAGAGGATTTCCTTCGACAGGGCGAATATCTCCAATAGGCATGGACCTAATCACTTCATACAGAGGAGGTTCATCTAGATCATGAGGCAAATGCTCTTTTTGAGAGCCATTAGTTTCATCAAACCTCACATTTACAGTTTCCATAACCTTCCCAAAGTGGGAGTTTGTAAGTATGAGAATTTGAGCCATAACCTAGAAGAAAACCTTCATGTTCCTTAGGGGAAAATTTAGAGCTATGATTGATATCTCTAATGAAGCATGGAGCAACAAAAACCCTAAGGTACAAAACGTTAGGCTTGTTACCAGCGATAAGCTCAGGTGAAGTTTCATTTAGGAACTTATGCAGATAAACCTTGTTGATGATATGGCATGCAATCTTAATTTCTTCGGTCCAGAACCTGATAGGAGTCTTGTATTCATCAAGCATAGTTCTGGTCATCTCAATAATAGTACAATTCTTTGTCTCAACAACACCATTCTGTTGAGGTATGTAAGCAGCAGAGAATTCATGAGTAATACCATAATCCTCAAGAAAATCTTCAATATGAGTATTCTTCAATTCAGTTCCATTATCGCTTCAGATGTTCTTCACTTTCAATTCATACTCATTTTGACCTCTCTTTGCGAATGACTTGCAAATAACAAAAACTTTGCTCTTGTCATCTAGAGAGAAAACCCAAGTGAAGCAAGAAAAATCATCAACAATAACGAGACCATACTTGTTACCTCCCAGGCTAGCATAATTTTGGGGACCAAATAGATCCATATGAAGAAATTCTAGAGGACGAGTAGTAGTCATGATTGTCTTCGCTGAGTGATGTTTCTTTGTAAGCTTTCCTGATTCACGGGCACTACAGAGATGATTCTTGTCGAATTTTACTTCACTGAGTCCAATGACATAATTCTTCTTCACTAGAGTTTGAAGATTTCTCATCCCTGCATGACCAAGTCTTCTATGCCATAACCATCCTGACGAAGCTTTTGCCATTAAGCAGGTGGAAACAGCAGGGCCCGAAGAAAATCCACAATGTATAAATCTCCTTTTTGGTAGCCCTCGAAGACAAATGTTTAGTCATCCTGTGAAAACACAACACAATGCGAAGCAGAAAACAATACAAGCATACCCATATCACATAGTTTTGATATTGACATGAGATTGTATCCAAGAGATTGGACCAACATAACTTTTTCAATATGATTATCTTTGGATATAGCAACCTTACCCAAACCAATAACTTTACCCTTGTTGTTTTTACTGAAGGTAATGTACCTTTGAGAGGATTGAGTGAGTTTTTCTTCGGTGAACAACTCTTTGTCTCCGGTCATATGATTAGTGCAACCACTGTCCATGACCCATTCGGATCCACCGGAGACATAGCCTTGCAGAAAAATTAGTTATTCTTAACCACCCACAAACGAGAAGGTGATTGGGAAGGGGCGGGTGCACTAGTAGATGCAGCGGAATAAAAGCGAGTAGGATTATATCTACAAGGAGGACCATCAAGCACACCATAAATGTAATTCCTCTGTGAAGGGTTAAGGTAAGTATGAGCATATGCAATCTTATCATTGTTATCACGATGGAAATAAAGATTACAATCAAGACGATAGTATTCCTTTTGAGAAACATTTGATTCGGGAACCAAAGGATCGTTTCTCTCTTCAAGATAATAGAAATGTTTCGGTGGTACCGAAGATTTTCCCTACATAGAATGGTTAGCAGGCAGTTTCTGAACGACTGACTTGCGCACCCAGATCTGTCTCTTATAGAAACCATTCTTTTGTGGGGTACCTATGTATTCGGCCAAAACTTTTCCTTCCTGATCTTTGATAAGTTTGTAGTCAGAGTCAATTGACTCTTCAACAATGGCCTTATCAAATTTGCAGTTAAAACCTGAAAGGTTAGCAATATCAATGGGCTTTTCCTTTGCCAAAATCCACACAGTTTTTTCATACTGCTCAGGTTCCCAGTAAGTTCCATCATGGTTTAGCTTCCTTTCGAAACAACCACCTTCCTTTCTAGGATTCCTTTGAAGGAGATCCTTCTTTAGGATATCACAGAGGTATTGGTGTCCCTAAACACTTTTGAACATACCTGTTTCAATCAAATCTTTCAACCTGAGGAGTTCCTCGATAACAAAAGAATTTTTCTCATCCGAGGGATTAGTGTCATCAATAATCATAGGCTCTTTGCCTTTGTTCAGTTTAGAATTAGACTCATTTTTACTTCGGTCCAAACAAGTTAAGCATGGTGTAGCAAAATCAGTTTTAGCTTCGGAAACTTGTTGAGCCATGAGAGAGAGGTTAACATTTTCCAATTCTTCATGAGCCTCTTTCAGTTTTTTGAGAGCCATTTTCCTTTGAAGAAATTAATAGGTGATCTTATCACAGTCCACTGAAAGAAGATCATGCCGAGTGTATAGTTCCTCGAACTTCTCCTTCAGAGCATCATGCTCATTAGTTAAAGTTTGACCTTTCTCTATCTCATCGATCAACACGGTTCCTGATTTCTTAATAGTTTTGCTAATTGAATCAAGCTCATCTTGTTGCATGGAAGCAATTTTAGCAAGTTTAGCATAACTGATTCTAGAGTCACTATCATATGAGAGCCATCAGAAGTATCATAGGCAACTTTAGAGGAAGATACCTTGGCCTTGGCCATGAAGCAGTAGGCAGGAATTTCATCTTCGCTGCTTTGGTTGGTGAAGAATGAGCTCAAAGCAGATTTCGAAGCGAATGCAATTCCAACAACACCATCAGATTCTGATCCTGAACCAGATCCTGATCTTGATTCTGCTTCGGATCCATATGCTTCTTCTTAGGAGTTCATTTCCTTCCCCAGATAAGCTTTTTCCTGGTGAGAGATGCTTCGACGTGATGAATAAATCTTTGGAGATGAGCCCTCATGCTTTTTGTGATACTTCTTCTTCTTGTCATCATCAGAATCATTTTTCTTCTCTCTTCTGTGTATTGATTCATGTTTCTTTGGCTGATAACTTTTGGATGATTTGTGAGACTAGCTACAGGAGTTGCTGTGTGAATGCTTCGATTTGTTTTCAAATTCCCATAGAGGACAGTCGGCAATGTAATGGCCTGGTTTCTTGCACTTGTAACAACAGTTGTCTTTCGTTGGCGAGCTTCTTGAGGACGAGCGGTGAGAGGAATTGCTTGAATGCCTTGATAAGTAATTCTTCTTCGGTGACGAGGAGCTTTTTCTTTGGAAACGGTTGAAGTGCTTCATGATTAGAGACAAATCCTTTCCAGTGCTTGCAGGATCATCTGATTCACCACCAGAGACAGAACTTGCATCTGCAGAAGAATGATGCGAAGCTCTCGCTTCGAGGGCATATGTTCTTCTTCGAGATCCATTGAAATGACGTTTCTCATCTTCTTCCATCTCAAAAGTTGTGAGTCTCTCAAGAATGTCCACAGGGACCAGAGTTCTGAAGTCAGATCTCTCTTTGATCATCAACACTAGATGAGCAAAGAAGTCATCCAGATTGAAGCAAAGTTCTTACAACCATGTGGCTGGTGACATCAGTTGCACCAAGGGAGGTGAATTCATTCGCTAAAGCAGTGAGTCTGCTGTAGATAGAACCAACCTTTTCACCTTCATGACACTTGAACCGATGGAATTTCATTCGGAGAGTGTCAATTCGATCATCTTTCTGTGTAGAGACACCTTCTCCAATCTTCTCAAGATAGTCCCAGACACCTTTGGTAGAGCGTATATTCTTCACTTCATGATATTTCTCAGGAATCAAGTGATTTGTGATGAATACCCAAACTTGCGAATCAAGTTCTAGTTTCTTCATCTCATCAGGAGTAAGAGCATCTTTATCCATGACTTGAAATCTAGTCTGAACAACTTCCCATGCAGGTTTATCAATGAAGACAATATTTCTCATCGTCTTGTCCTTCCAGTATGGGTAGTCAGTTCCATTGAACACATGAATGGGTTCGCCGGAACGAATAGCTGCAAACGACATACTTGGCAACACTCCAGGAGGTTAGTCCGAAACACGAAGAGCATAGGGAGTGCCTAGCTCTGAGACCAATTGAAAGAACAAGGATATGATCAGAGGGGGAGGGGGTGAATGATCACTTCAAAATTTTCGAAAAAAACTTCAAAGTGAAGCAAAAGGCAGCTAAAGGAAGAACAACAGAACAGATAACTAGGAAGCAAAACTACACAGTGAAGCTAAACATAGTGAAGAGGAACATAACGAAGCACAACATCGAAACTAAATGTACCGAATGTAAGTGCAGTTAAGTAAAACGAGCCTCAGTATGCAGCAATATTTGTTTGACCAGTTCACACTCTTCAAAGTGCTACGTTTGGTTGGTTATTGAACACATGAGCTAACCTCTCTCCGTCCGTTTCTCCACTCCACCAATCTCCTTGAGCATGGCTAGTTTTGACTCGTGGTAGATTATTGAGGACAACTTTGAAACCTTTGACAGACCTAAACTTCGAGGAGACAATTACTCTTCGCTCTCTGAAGAAGACTCTCTAACCTTCTAGGAGGATTGAGGTCCTCCAAGATAAAAAGGCTAGCAAGCTTCCACCTAAGTCATAGTGACTCAGCTCAGATCAATAGGACTTTTGATTCGGTGGCTGCCTTTTTGGTTTAGCTTTTGTATATTTCTTGGGATGCTCTCTGTAGTCTCTATTTGGGAATAACCACTGAGCAGCCAACTACAAATGATGGCGGGGGCGGCGTATTTATAAGTGACGATCCCAAGGTGCGAAATGACCGATCTGACCAGAAGCGACTGATACGTCCCGAACGTATCTATAATTTCTGCTTGTTCCATGCTCTTTTAGGTTACATTATGTAACAGCCCAGGATTTTCACCCCAATTAAAAAAATTGTTTGCTATGTTATTTTGTTGCTAGCATTGTTTGTAGTATTTTCTTCACCAATTTATTATTTGGTGAATATATTTCTCCCTTCTTCTCGTACCGGCATTCGTGAACGAACATTTCCACCATGGCACACGACCTTTTGCGACACCGGGTTTAGCCCAATCACCATCGCAACTTCCGGCACTAGACTAGCCATCACCATCGGAACGAAAATCCCATTTATTAAATAAATGGATTACTTTATTGGGCGCTAGAAAATATTCTTGGAACAGTTTCTAAGTGAGGTAGAGGTGACCGGCTCATTGCGTGGATCGCATGGTTCAATATTTCGTCTGAATCAGAGGTCGTACGGACTCCTGGCGGTCAGAAACGTGGAACACCGGACGCGCGAGAGAGAACCGGGGGCGTTTCCATAAAACTGCTAGCCAACCCAGCCTATAAATAGACCACCCACTCTCTCCCAACCATTTTTAGGGTTTCCCTAATACATTTTGCAACCCCCATGATACGTCCCAAATGTATCGATAATTTCTGCTTGCTCCATGCATGTTTTGTGTGCTATTTCTATGATCTAGATACACTTTCATACACTTTTGATCATATTTGGACTAACCTATTAACTCAGTGCACCCCAGTGCCAGTTTCTGTTTTCTGCTGTTTTCCTATTTCAGTTTTCCCCCATATTACAAGTTCTCCAAAATTTTCGGAAAAATCAGATAAAAAAATCAGCGTGAAGGAAACTTCCGGATTCCCGAAGGGGGACCAGGTGGGACCCACCAGGGCCCCAGGCAGCCACCTAGCGCGGCCTAGGGCTTGGCCGCGCCCGGGGGTCTCCTGGACCCTGGTTGCCCCCCTGGCTGCCCCCTTCGCCTATATATCTCCCGTGACGCGAAACCTTCGAAGACAAAACCCTTTTTCGTGATCTCGCATCTGTTCCGTCACCGCCGCACTTCCAAGATTGGGAGCAACAACAGACCCCTTCCGGCACCCTGCCGAAGGGAGGATCGACGTCCGGGAGCTTCCCCTCCACCATGGACGCTTCCCGGATGTGTCGTGAGTAGTTTTCTTTGGACCATGGGTCCGTGATCAGTAGCTATGTGATGTTCTCCTCCTATCTTTGTTCATCATGGTTTAGACCTCGTGAGCTGCCCTACATGATCGAGGCACATATGTAATGTTTCTGCTGTTGCTATGCTGAGTTTGATAAAATCTGATGGATTATGAGATTATGTTCAGATTGTGATAGAGTAATATATTTGTTTCTCATCTTTTATATTTTTGTTCCTAAGTAATTCTTGCATGTTCTCTGTTGCTGTTTATTGCTTTGGCCAAGTAGTAGGTAGTAACTCCAAGAGGGAACGTTATGCTCGAATGTGGGTTCATGCCCCCTGATGACACGCTTGAGTGACAGAAACATGAGTCTAGGGGATGTGCTTTTGCCACAAGGGGGAAAACAACGGTGTTTGTAACCGCGGTTGCAAGGATTGTTTACTTTACGCAAAGTTCTTTTTAATGCAGTTGTCTGTTGTTTTGGGTTTACACTTTGGGTGGGGCTCGCAACTTAATACCAGCGAGATGTTCTGGATAGATTTCTAAGGGTGGATGATTAGTAGTAGATGCAGTTGGATTTCGGTCTACTTATTTTGCCGTACTGCCCATGCTTTTGAGCCTCTTCCTTTCTTTTGTAGCATAGTTAGCATTGCGGTGCGTTTATATCCTGTCAATTGCCCATCTGTAATTTGTTTACCTCGCATAGCAGTTTTATCGTCTTTTGGAAGAGAGACATCACTAGTGAACATCACGGGACCCCGGTCCATATTCTCATCACTGTTTACACGCTCATTTACTTTTCTTCTTGTACTTTCAGTATCTATCATTATCATTATCCCTTGTGTTTTGATCCTTTGTAAAGAACAAGACCGGAGAGATTGAAAACCTCTCTGAACTCCGTTGGGAGAAAAGTTATTTGTGTCTGTGTGTAGGTCCATGTCAGTTGCGCCGCTGACAGCTACTTATCATCTCCGAGTCCTACTAGAGACAAACCTCGGTATCTTCACCGAGGGAAAACTACTGCTACGCTGCATCTCACCTTCCATTTGGGGTAACCAATGAAGGGAGAGAAGCAATTATCATCTCTCGCGTATGAAGCAAATTTCTGGCGCCGTTGCCAGGGACTCCGAGTGATAAGATAGGGGAGTTGCCCACTACCTTTTACCTTTACTTTTTAGTCTTGTTAGTTTACCTTTCAGTTATTATCTTTGTGTCTCATATCAAAAATTACAAAATAATCTGCCACACTTGCTGCTACTATGGGTTCCACTGAAAACACCAAGTTGTGTGACTTCACCAGTCACAACAAGACTTTATCTGCACTCCCATTGCCACACCTGCCACTTCAGCTACCTCTTATGAAATTAAACCTTCTTTGCTAAACATTGTTATGAGAGATCAATTCTCTGGTGCTGGAGATGATGCTGCTTTACACTTAAATAATTTTGTTGAGTTATGTGATATGCAAATGTGATGTTGTTAAGCTCAAGCTTCTTCCTTTCTCTTTGAGGGAAGGAGCTAAAATCTGGTTTCAATCTTTGCTTAGGAATAGCATAGATTCTTGGGATAAATGCAAAGATGCTTTTACTGGGAAGTATTACCCACCTGCTAAAATTATCCAATTGAGGAGTAACATTATGAATTTTAAGCAATTGGATAATGAACATGTTTCCCAAGCTTGGGAACGTATGAAATCTCTTGTTAAGAAATGCCCTACACATGGTTTGACTACCTGGATGATTATCCAGACTTTTTATGCAGGCTTGAACTTTACCTCGCGGAACTTGTTAGATTCGGCCGCGGGAGGAACCTTTATATCAACTACACTTGGTGCTGCCACAAAGTTTCTCGATGAGATGATGACCAACTATTCTCAATGGCACAGCGAACGCGCTCCAACAGGTAGGAAGGTAAACTCCGTCGAGGAGATTACCTCCCTAAATGAAAAAGTTGACTTAATTATGTCTCTACTTACCAAGCAACCCTCTATTGATCCTCATGATGTTCCTTTAAATTCTTTGGTTGCTCAAGAACAAGTAGATGTGAACTTCATTTCTAGAAAGAACTTCAACAATAATGCTTATAGGGGCAATTTTTCTAGTAATCCTAGACCGTTTCCATCCAACTATGGGAACAACAACACCTACCCTAGCAACAAGAACCCCACTTCTGAATTAGAAAGCATGCTTAGAGACTTTATCACTACCCAAAAATCCTTCAACAAGAATGTAGAAGAAAAGTTAGCTAAATTAGATAATCTTTGTTTGAAGGTAGACAACTTAGCCCTTGATGTTGAGATGTTAAAAATTAGAACCTCTCCCCTTGAGGAGAGGAAGGCTAACCCTATTAATGCTATCCAATTACAAATTAATGAAAATATTAGGATGATGGCTAAACTTAAAGAAAGATGGGCTAGAGAAAAAGAGGAAGAGGATAGAATTAAGAGCCTTCCTACACACCACACAGTTGCCACTATCAAAATTGTTGATGATACCGAAAATATTAGCACCCAATGCACCCCTGGTCCCATTGGACCTATTAATGGTGATGCTATTAGCTCAACCGTAGAAGAAGAAACTCCTATGAACAAAGAGGGTTTCAAACAAGTGAGCCTAGAAGACACTACTACCATCTTTGATAGTAGTGATATTGATTTTTGTAGTTGCAACCTCTCAGAAGTTATTAGCTTAATACACAAAATGTCTAGAGACCCCCACACTAGCACACTCAATCTTGCCTTCACGGAGCATATCACAAATGCTCTCATCGAAGATAGGGAGGAGAAGCTTAGGATAGAAGCCTCCATACCTAAGAAGCTTGATGATGGTTGGGACCCTATGATCAAAATTAAATTAAATAACTTCTCTTGCTATGCTTTGTGTGACGTTGGAGCTAGTACCTCCGTCATGCCCAAAAGTATGTATGACATGTTTGAATTGAAACCTTTTGATTCTTGTTCTTTTGCTGTTCGTCTTGTCGATTCTTCCTTAAATAAACCTTTGGGAAAGATCGACAATGTTCTTATCATTGTCAATGAAAACTATGTTCCCGTTGATTTTATTATTATGGATATAGAGTGTGAACCTTTATGTCCAATTATTTTGGGACGTCCTTTTCTTCGCACCATTGGTGCTATCATTGACATGAAAGAGGGGAATACAAAATTTCAATTCCCTCTCAAAGAGGGGATGGAACACTTCCCTAGAAAGAAAAGTTACCTTTTGAGTCTGTTACACGGGCTAGCTATTCTCTTTCTCTTGATAAAACTTGATTCTTCTTTTGCCTTATGCCTAGCTTAAAGGCGTAAAAGAAAGCGCTTGTTGGGAGGCAACCTAAGATGTTTTTACTTCTGTTTTTAGTGGTCTTGATGATTGTTACTACTGTAGCAACATCATTGTATCTTTATTTTCAAGCTTTGTGCCAAGTTATGTCCTCTGATGACAAGGGAAGCAAATGTTGTGACATGCTGTCCAGAAAACAGATTTTGTCTTCTTGACGGAAAAAAATCGGATCAAATCACCAGTTCATATTTTTGAGCTGATTTTTTTACACAGCATGCTCTATACAATTGCGGAACTTTCGTATGTTCTGAGTTTTTTTATTTGAGTTCAAGAAGTGCCCATAAAAAATTCTCTACTACCTGCTGTTCTGTTTTTCACAGATTCTGCCACGTTTTGTCTCTCCTTACTTTTTCAAACCTTAAGCTTGCTTTTTCTTTGCAAAAACCTTTTGTCAATCTTGAGAAACAGTATCTCTTCAAGAATAACTTTATATCCAGTGGGGAAAATTTATTTTATTAAGGGTACTAACCTCTTTAATCAGTTTATGATGAGTTAGGTATGAAGGAAGTTTTCAAGTGTGTGATGGAAGATGATGAAAGAAAATCCGGGAGTGTCAAGCGCTCAATCTTGGGGATGCCCCCCTGCATCCCCAATAAATATTCAAGGAGACTCAATCGTCTAAGCTTGGGGATGCCCCCATGAATCCCCTTCTCCATCAACAATCACCAGTTCGTCCTTCGTCTCACTATATTTTTATCACTTCATGCGTTATGTGCTATGCTTGGAGCGTCTCGCTCTTAGGTTTTATTTTTACTTTTCTTTAGATTTGCTTGCTGTTCATAAAAAGTTAGACTCCATCTTACTTTGTGTGGGAGAGAAACACGCTCCACTCCAATCTAGAACACATCATAGGATTTTTCATGCTTATCTTTTTATAGTTGTGTGTTCTTTATCTTTTCGTAGCTACTGCCATGTTTAGTTTTAGTCTTAGTTTGTCTTTAGCAAGAGACTTGGATTTTGCTTAGTTTTTTGCTGAAACTCTCATTAGTTTTCATGTTTATCTTGTTAAGAGAGTTGGTTGTTGCACTGAGTTCTGTTTTTTCTTGAAAGTAGGTGATTCAGGTTTCTATTTAATTTTAGTAGTAACTTGCAATAGTTTTGAGGTATTGATGTGAGTAATGTTTGAACTTTTGGTGTCAAGAGCTCTAGCCTATTAGTGACAGGTGTCTATTTTGAGAAATCCGTGTTTATTTTCAAAAACCTACAAAACTAGTTGAGAACACTAGCTACTAGATGGATCACTAATCTTTGGAGGGATCGAATATTAGAGTACACTCACGTACCATGAGTCAAGGATGCGCAAGGATAACCAAACCCCCATACACTCCTCCTCGGGGGTACTTGTCTCTTTGTGAACCTCCTTATTAGATTGACAGTTACTGATAATAAGTGCATGAGTTCTTCGGACTAATGTAAGTATTGAAAGTTGACACTTGCACCTCCTCATATTTGCTAGCCTCTCCTGTGACGTGCATTGTCTTCTTCTCACTCTGAGAGTTGGCGTCCACCTTCGCCGGTACATCCAAACCCTTGGCATGACACACTCTGTCATCATAAACCTCCCTATATCTTTCCTCAAAACAGCCACCATACATACCTATCAAGGCATTTCTATAGCCTTTCCGAGATATATTGCCATGCAACATCCACCTCTTCATGACTTGATCTTCATGTCATACATGTTACTGCTACACTAGCAACGGCATACATTGCATACATCATGATAGCTACATCTTCTTTATGATTTGAGTACCTTGTAAATTAGAGTGTTGCCCTTAAGTGAGGAAAAGATCCCAAAGTGGACAAAATAAAAGATCCCAAAGAGGACAAATGAGAGTTGAATAGAAAGAGCCATTGAGGCCACCAAAAAATAGAAAAAAATAGAAAAAGGAGAAAAAGAAAATAAAAAGAGAGAAAGGGGCAACACTACTATCCTTTTGAAAGATCCACACTAGTACTCCCTCCACTCCATAGAGATGATCATACATACATATAGCTATGTGGGGACCTTCACACTATAGAACTTGGCTTGCATATTCCAAGGATGAGCTTCCTCAAAAGAGCTCTAGGTCTTCATGAGCGAGCAAGTTAGATGCACCCCACTAGTTCCATTGGAGAGCTTTTCTTAGCTCATATGTGCATCCGTTGCATGGAAATCCCTACTCCTCACATCATATCTATCATTTGGCCTTCTCGCCTATGATTGTCCTCATTGATGTGAGCCTTTCTCACCTTTTTGTCTTCCTCCTCCACCATATTTCTCTCTTTGCCATCCTAAGTGTCAACTCTCGTGCTTACGTTCATCCATTGCATGAGTGCTCAAAATATCGAAATGGAGTGGATCAAATTGACTTGTACCTGGCTAGTGGTCTGGGGACGAGTCAAGATACGATTCCAAAGAAGACCAAGTGTGAAACTTTAGTAGATTGAGTTCTCAACAAAAATATTTTTTTCTCGTATTCCCTATCCCTCTTCTTGCACGCAAATACCATTTGGAGACATTCGAGTCACGGACAGCGAGAGATCTTGCACCTAATGTTCTTTTGTGACTTGTTTCAATGCTAAAATAGACTCTTGCATGTTATGAGTTGAATTGAATCACATACTTTGATTGCTTTACTTTTCAAAGTTCTTATATGGTTGCTAGCATGTCATCATATAAATTATGCTTGTTATCATTTACCTACTCGAGGACGAGCAGGAATTAAGCTTGCAGATGTTGATACATCCCAAACGTATCGATAATTTTTGCTTGCTCTATGCATGTTTTGTGTGATATTGCAATGATATAGATACACTTTCATACACTTTTGATCATATTTGGACTAACCTATTAACTTAGTGCACCCCACTTCCAGTTTCTGTTTTCTGCAGTTTTTCTATTTCAGTTTTCCCCCATATTAAAAGTGCTCCAAAAATTTGGGAAAAATCAGATAAAAAATCAGCATGAAGGAATATTCCGGAGTCCCAAAGGGGGACCAGGTGGGACCCACCAGGGCCCCAGGCGGCCACCTGGCGCGGCCTAGGGCTTGGCCGCGCCAGGGAGCCGCCTGGACCCCTGGTGGCCCCCCTGGCTGCCCCCTTCGCCTATATATCTACCGTGACGCGAAACCTCCGAAGACAGAACCCTTTTTCATGAACTCGCCTCTGTTCCGCTGCCGCCTCGCTTTCAAGATCGGGAGCACCAGCAAACCCCTTCCCGGCACCCTACCGGAGGGAGGATAGACCTCCGGGAGCTTCCCCTCCACATGGACGCTTCCCGGATGTGCCGTGAGTAGTTTCCTTTGGATCATGGGTCCGTGATCAGTACCTATGTGATGTTCTCCTCCCCTCTTTGTTCTTCATGGTTTAGACCTCGTGAGCTGCCCTACATGATCAAGCCACATATTAATCTTTCTGCTGTTGCTATGCTGAGTTTGATGGGATCTGATGGATTATGAGATTATGTTCAGATTGTGATAGAGTAATATATTTTGTTCTTATCTTTTATACATTTTTTCTAAGTAATTCTTGCGTGTTCTTTGTTGTTGTTTATTGCTTTGTCCAAGTAGTAGGTAGTAACTCCAAGAGGGAACGTTATGCTCGATTGTGGGTTCATGCCCCTTGATGGCACGCTTGAGTGACAAAAACATGAGTCTAGGGGATGTGTTGTTGCCACAAGGGGAAAACAACGGTGCTTGTAACAGCGGTTGCAAGGATTGTTTACTTTACGCAAAGTTCTTTTTAATGCAGTTGTCTGTTGCTTTGGGTTTACACTTTGGGTGGGGCTCGCAACTTAATACCAGCAAGATGTTCTGGATAGATATCTCAAGGTGGATGATTAGTAGTAGATGCAGTTGGATTTCGGTCTACTTATTTTGGCGTACTGCCCATGATTTTGAGCCTCTTTCTTTCTTTTGTGGCATAGTTAGTATTCCGGTGCGTTTATAATCCTGTCAATTTCCCATCTGTAATTTGTTTACCTCGCATAGCAGTTTTATCGTCTTTTGGGAGAGAGACATCACTAGTGAACATCATAGGACCCCGGACCATATTCTCATCACTGTTTACACACTCATTTCGTTTTCTTCTTTTACTTTCAGTTGCTATCATTATCATTATCCCTTGTGTTTTGGCCCTTTGTAAATAATAAGACTGGAGAAATTGACAACCTCTCTGAACTTCGTTGGGAGAAAAGTTATTTGTGTCTATGTGCAGGTCCACGTCAGTTGCGCCGCTGACACCTACTTATCATCTCCAGAGTCCTACTGGAGACAAACCTCGGTATCTTCACCGAGGGAAACTTGTCGTTACGCTGCATCTCACCTTCCACTTGGAGTAACCAACGAACGGCGAGAAGCAATTATCATCTCTCGCGTATCACCCCCTCAAAAAATCCTGAAATCTTCCATCTAGACCCCGAGATCCGAAACCTTATCCCTCCCTCAATCTCAACCATCAGATCTTACCACCAAGGGTCCAGATCCACGCCACGTCACCACCCCGTCCAGTACCAGGTGCATCCGGGCCCCGCAGGGCCTTAGATCCGCCGATAGGCCCACCCGGGCCCTCTCCTTCCGCCTCTATAACACCCCGGGTGTCACACTACAGTAATTACTTTTGATTAACGTCAAGTCACCATGATTAGGCATGTGGTGATCACCCTTGATCATGGCTTATTCAAATTAAACCCAATAAATTTTTTCCAAAACAATGTGCAATCGATGTTCAACTAAAAATTGTACAAATAATTTTATAAAATGCCTAACAACCAGTAGGTCTTAGTAAAATAGAAATGGGAATTTATTAAAGTGTTTTAGTGATATAAACAAATAAAAACAGTAGCAAAACATGCCCCTTTAATCTTTTCCTAATTAGATAAAATCCAAATGATTTTATTAATGACTCAGATTTTTTTAGCTGTACATAATATTGCAACATGAATATTGGGACTGGTGGCACAATTTTGTAAAATCAATTGTTAGAAAAATAAAATATAAACATAAAAGAAGAAAGAAAAGAAAAGAAAAGAACCTAAATAATGCTTAGGGGCAAAGCCCCCTCCCCATCCCGCTGTGGCCCAGCCCAGCCCATCCTCCCCTCCCCTGCTTCTTCCACCTCTCGCTATAGTGGGAGTCTAGGGGAGCCTTGGAGGCCATCCCACGGTCGTGGCCACGTCCTGGCCATCCCACCGTCGCCGGCGGGGATAAGTCCGCCCCCCTGCGCCCCTCGCCCTAAACTCTAGCCGCACCCCCACTCCCCCCTTCCCTCGCACCGTCGTCCTCCCCTACCTTCTCCACAGCCGCCACGCGCCCGTGGTTGCGCCTCCGTCTTCCCCATGGCCAACAGCGAAGGAAAGCTAAGCCTCCATGTCCAGTAGCTTCATCGGCCTCCTCCTCGTCTCCCTGCGCAACTCGTCATCGCCAGAGGCCTCTACAACGCGCGAATCGGACTGCCCCCTTCCGCCGGCCGCGGTGCCCCTCGTCGTCGGTTCCTTTGCTACGCGACGCCGGCCTCCCCGGGCCCTCCCCTACATTCCCAGTGAGCCGCCGCCCGTCTCCCCTTCCCTCTTGCTCGCTTTCGTCACCTCCGGTGCCGTTGCCGCGGTGCCGTGCTCCGGCCGCCTCTGTGGTTGGCCATATGCATGCCCCTGATCTTCCCATCGCGCGCCAGTAGAACCTTCCTTCTCCTGATGCATTGTAGGTCACGTCCAGCTAGCACACGCACACCAAATTGCCCCCTAGTCTTTTCCTGTACCATCCATGGAATGGCCACCACCATTGTTGACGTGGAGCTCAGCTCCGACCACCTCGTCTCGTTCTGGTTGCTGGGTTGGATGCGGCTTGTCGTGTAGAACATGTAGAAACAAATGGCGATTAAAATGGACACCTATACACAGCGCCCGCACAAACTCCGGCGGCCCTGCCGTCGCCAGCGATGGCCTGGGTGGCTGACCTGTGGACCCCGCGTGTCAGAATTACTATTGCACTAACTAAACTGCCCCTGTGTCCCATTGATAGTGGGCCAGGCCCCTGTGATTAAAACAAATGAGAATAACCTTCAAGTCATTTACATGTGGTCCTCGCCCCAACTAACCCTCTAGATAAATAAATCCGCTTAGTTAAGTCACTGAGTCTATGAAATGTGGGTCCACATGATTTTTAAAATAAATAAAATTATTTAATTAAATGAGTAGAGGCTGACCAGTGGGACCCACTGGTCAGGTTTGACCATTCAACTATCACTGCTGTGGATAATGTTGGTTTAATAATAATAGAAAAATCCAGAAATTATTTTAAATTGATTTAAACTTTGAAAATCAATATATTTTAAACCGTAAGTCAGAGTAAAATAATTTATAGATGAAACTTGTTCAGAAAAATACAACGATTATGAATACGCTACCCGTATATCAACCAACCCCCTCTAACATAATGAACACAATACATTCCCCCCTCTGGGCCGTCTGCCGATAATCACCCGAAGCTAGCAGTACATCCCTGATGAATACCCGCTCCGAGCATAACACTTTGTACTGCGATAGAACACCGATAACATCGCATCTGTCATGCCTTGCATCTATTTGCATATGATTGCTTTATTTTTACTGTTTCTCCCCCCTTATTCTCTGGTAGACCCCGAGACTGCCGCCGACTACACCGTTGCTGAGTACGACTACGTCGTCAATGACCGTACCCCTACTGTCGAGCTTCCAGGAAAGCAGAGTCATTCTCCTTCCCCAAATATCGTGTAACACCCCGGGTGTCACGCTACAGTAACCACCTTGTTAAATGCCATGTCATCATGATTAGGCATGTGATAAGCACCCTTGATTATGTCAAGTTCAAATTCAAGCCCTCATAAAAATTCAAAATAATGTGGGGAATAAAGTTGTTCTAAAAATTGTTGGAAAAATATTCTAAATCTTGCAAATATTCCATAGGTAATGGAAACATAGCCACCACTATTTAATAAAATATTTAGTTGGTCTATATAAATAAAACAGTACCAAATCATACCCATTTAATCCTTTAAATAATTAAATGGAAATCAATTGATTTATTTTAGACCTCAAACTTTCTGTGGGCCTATGGTAATATGCAATACCACTTATCGAACATGTTACACATTTTAAAAAAATACAAAAGGCAATTAAAGTAAATATAAAGACAAAAGAGAAAATATAGAAATACAAAAAAGAAAAGAAAAAGGGAGACCTATCTAACACTCAGGGGCGAGGCTCCCTCCCCTCCCCATTGGGCCGGCCCATCCCCACCTCCTTCTATCTTCTTCCTCCCTTGTAGATCTGGTGCGTGGTGCGCATCTGGCCGCCATGGCCCCTGCCTTGCCTCGCTGTCGGGCATCCATGGTGCCCCGGAGGCCTATAGGACCCCCCTCTCTCGCCGTGGACGAACCCTAACACCCCCTGCCCCTCCTTACCCGCGCCTCTTCCTCCCTCCCTCTCTGCCTGCCCCTCCCCGAGCACGCCAGGCGCGACCGTCGCCGCCTGTCATGCATGTCCGTGGCCACAGGCCACCTCGTCGGCCGTGGGCATGTCCAAGGTCCCCGTGGGCCTCTACTCCGTCACCTGCATACACTACCTCGAGCCTCTAGCATCTGCATCGCCGGAATCGTCCGCACCCTTCGCCGCCGGCAGCCGCATTGCGCCACCGAATTCGCCGTCGACGCTACCTCCCCGGCCCCCTCGAGCTTCTCCTCGACATCACTGTGAGCTAGCGCGCCGAAAGCCCCCTTTCCCCCTCCGTTTTGGCCGCTTCGGTCGCCGTCTCCACTTCACCATGCTCCGGCCTCCGCCCAGCTCGACGCAGCCCTCCCCCTGGTCCATCTTAGTGCGCACGAGTGGCATGGCTGAGTGCGGCGCCTCGCACTGGTTCCATAGGAACAAATCTCGCCCAAGGTGGTTCCCCTGAGGTGTGCACATGCACGTCGCCGCCGCCTCCTTGTTCGTCGCCGGCAAGGACGACGGCGGGGTTAGCCAGTGGGCTAATCCCCACCTTAACCCCCCTTTTGCTTTGTGTCTGTGACAAGTAGGCCCACCCCCTATAATTTAGCATTAGATTAAACTAGTCATTAACCCGTGCGATTGCACGGGCTAGAAATATAGAAAAATATTTATAATTATTAGTTGTTTTTGAAAAAAATACTCATTTTTTTGGCAATTGGAAAAGTTGAAAAAGTGACATACTACTCAAAGTAAGTTCCTAATTAGGCACCTATATGTATCTTGTGGAAGTCTAGCTCTTTTGTGTACTTCCATAATTATGAATAGCTCTAACAATATGAATTGACAAAGTAGATGAACATCCTTTAATGTGAAAATTCAATTACATGTTGCTTCGGCAATGAATACTAATATTTACCTCATTAACTCCGAGGCCACTAAAACCTATATGTGAGAAATAATCTGTAGTTGATTCAAACACTCGCCTAATTGAACTTCCAAATGAATGCTAACCATAACATTTATGTACATCTATTTAACTAAGTTGGCTTGAAAAGAAAGTTTATGTAAAAGTATAGAAAACAACGTGTGGGGCTTTTGTAGTTAGCCTGATCATCAAAATTCAGGAATAGAAATAATGAAAATGTCCTTACTGAATCCATTGCTACAAATCAAACACTATCGTCAGAAATTTTTCTAAATATTGTAGTCCACAAAATTACTATGGATATTCTTTGAATCAAAGAGACCCATAGAAATGAAGTGTTGCCTAACAATAAGTTTTCAATAGTATGCATGATACATATATAAATAAGAAAATATACCACTACATTGTAGTAAATGCAAATCTCTCGCACCAACCTTTATACTACTGTCGCATGTACAATACCAATTGTAAATGGATGGAAACATATTAGCTTTAGTTAAGAAATGTATTCTACTATGAATGACTTGTATAATTGTATTCTCTGGTCAATTTAGAAGCACAATAAGTAAATATTGGACTTCGGGCTTTGAGATGTAACCCTTTTGCTCTTTTTCCCAAAGAAGGGATGACAACAAAAACCCAATCCTTTCTTTATTTAGTTCAGATGTGTACTTAATTCAGAGTATTATTGCACATTATGGCCGATAGGGTAGAAAGAATATACCGGAATATGATGACTGTACAATATACACTGATGCTTGTAATTTATTTGCAAGAGCACTATAACGAATCTACTGTTTCCCAATTCCAGAAGTTAATGGTTCTGTATGCACCCATACTTTCTTGTTGTTCAGCAAAATATGGCTTCAATTAAACTATCTGAACTTCAAGATATAAATTTGTAACTCGTTAGAAAATTAGACACATGAAATACCCATGACACAGTTAGAAATATTGCAGTCAGCTATCGTATTCAATATATAGCTGAAAAAAGGGTCTCACGATTCAGAGATATTAGTTTTTCTGTCGGGTGATTCTATCGTATTGACATTGACTGACACATATAGCAGGATATTTGGAATAAAACAAATCAAATCTGGCCATTGCTTAGTTCATTGCGCCTCCTGAATCGGCACTGATAGAATCATCCGACAGAAAAACTAATATCTAGCCAGTTCTCGCTCAATGCTTAGGAATAGATGTTGGCGGATCCGTTCTTGGTATTGTGTATTGGCTGATGCATGTGCTAACAATATTGTAGCAGATTGATTTAAGAGATTAGGTCATAATTACCTGAGAATGAGATAGATTAAGTGAGAATCAATAGATTAGATGTCGATCGGAAACGAAGATATCGAGACGAGGAGGAAGATCGAGGAGACCGTAAAAAAGAAGAAGCCACGATTGGGCAGGGGAGGCCGAAGAAAGAGTAGGTATCCTTTGTTTGAGATTCTTTTTAGATATTGTAGCACCTGGAACGTTTAGGCTTCTTTTGGTTTGGAGGAATATCATAGGAATTTTGTAGGATATGATTCTTATAGGAATTTTTTCTTTAGAGCCCTTTGGTTCATAGGAATGGATTCCTATTCCTATATAGAATTGGTTTATATTCTTCACATTTCAAAGGAAAATAAAAATGAGCCTAGACTCAATGAAAAATTTCCTTTGGTATGAACCAAATGACATCTCTTTTTCTATCTCTACTCATAGAATTGAAGATACATGTCATTTCAATCCTACAAATTTCCTATTCCTATGATAATCTATACCTAATAATAAAGGGAGGTGGCTTTCTTAGTCCGTTTTTATATTTTTACAAAAAAACCCTTCACTTTTCTATGAATTAACCCGCAGTCCTATGTATCAGGCAAAAAAAAACGATTCGTATATTATTATGTTCCGCACGCAGGCGTCCCCCCCTCTCGCTCGCTCGCCTCTGGCCCAAGAAGAAAGATGAGCCCACCAACGAAGCAGGCTGAGTTCCTGAAAATGCTGCACAAGGAAGCCGGCCCATTAAGCATAAAAAATATGTTTACGCATGCAGTTACAAAAATATTGGAGCAATTTAAAAATAAAATCTTAATGGCATGCAAAATAATCTGTCAATCACTTTTCAGAAATAAAAAATAAATTTTCATGATATTGTGAAAAATAAATATGGGGTGTCAAAATAATGTTCATAAACCATTAGAAAAATGTTAATTGCATAGAAAAACATGTACATAAAAATAATATACTAACGTTTAGAGAAAATGTTCATAATATTTGAAAAAATGTAAAAAGATGATCACGTATTTTTTCACTGTTTCAGACTATTCGCAAACATGTGTGCCACATTCTTCTAAAGTGCTACCTCTATTTTAGCCTACCAAAATATCATATATTTCTAAACGGATCGAGTATTATCTATCTATATCTATACCTAATAATAAAGGGAGGTGACTTTCATAGTCCGTCTTAGTGTTTTTGCACAAAACCCCTTTGGTATTCGCTAAATCAACCCGCACTCCATATTTAAAGCAGTCTGCGTCCGCACATTTTGCAAAAAGAAAAAACGTCTCGCTTTGTGGGCCTATAATTGCGCCACCATGGCCCGGTTGGCCCTCAGCCGAAGCCCCCGGTACAGCACGCTAGGACCTTTGATGGGCGACACACTGAAGTAGTGTAATAAAAAAATGACGAAGAAGGAGGATCGAACACTGGACCAAAGTGTTGTTTAAGGAATACTGACCAACTGAGCCAGCTGATTATTTTGTTCAAATCTGAGTCATGCACGAAATATCACCCGCTAGAACGGTTTAGACTGGATTGGGCCTTAATCCGCTACAACTGTTGGGCCAGTTTCATCAGCACGCACGCAACATCGTACACAAAATACAATTCATATATTCTGGGTTGAATAGTCCCACAAAATACAATTCATATATTCGTACACAAAAAACAGGCATGATGGTGATGACGTGTAAAATCCTGTGGCATCGTCCGGTCCAAAACAGGCACAGAAGAATCCCAACACCAGCAGATTGTGGCATCCCACAGAGGAATTTAGGGATTGATGTGCATTCTTCTAGAATTTGATGCTGCTGGTGTACAAAACAACTAACACTACGACGTGATATGCTTGAGCAGATTTCTTTTATAACTTTGGACGTTAATTTATCTTCCGTTGCAAATGCACGGGGAAATGAGTCTTTGTCCGTCACATAGTTTTGCAAAAAGACTCCTCACATTTTTGCAAATTAACCCGTAGTATGAAGCACGCTCGATCTCTGTTTCAGATCCTCGATCAGTCGATCAGTACACTATATACTTAATCAAAGGGTTTTGTACTTGCATCTTCCAACCTCGGTTTGTGCCTCTCTATGTTGGATTTTTTTATGGCCCAACTAACATTTTTTATGTACCGAATCATAGGATTTTGTACTTGCATATAGAATTTTTATTAAATTAAGGAATATGTTACTTTTCTCCTGTTGCAACGCACGTACATATGTCTCTGTATATGTAATAACCAACCCTCTACATACAATTAGAAGAATCCCAACACGTTTTATTTTTTAAATTATTTTAAATGCGTTTGCGCCTTTTTAAAATATAAAAAGATAATTTTAGGTAAATTATAGGTGTTTTATCAGAAGATTAAAATTTTCTCCCGTTGTTTGAAGCAATCTTTATTTTTATTACTAAAATATTGCTCCAAACACCACAAATTGTATTATTTTAAATACTTTTGCGTCTTTTAAAATATATAAAGTTAACTATACATAAATCATTAGTTTTTTATCATAAGATTAAAATTTTCTTTCGTTTTTATGTAATATTTTATTTTTATTTATAAATATTGCTCCAAATACCCCAAAAAAATGTT
Source organism: Bromus sterilis (assembly GCA_950022295.1). Taxonomy (NCBI): domain Eukaryota; kingdom Viridiplantae; phylum Streptophyta; class Magnoliopsida; order Poales; family Poaceae; genus Bromus; species Bromus sterilis. The sequence goes on from OX465596.1 coordinate 344,457,605, forward strand.
CACGTGATTTTAATTTTTACTGTCATTCATTCCAAAATACTACATGTAGCTAACTCACGAAAAAGTTTACCTGCAAAAAAATCTTAAGAAAAGTGTTCATACGTTTTCATATTTTTATTATTTTAAATGCATTAGTGCCTTTTAAAAATCTATAAAGTTGATTTTCCGTACATCATAGGTATTTTATCACAAGATTAAAATTGGTTCCCGTTGCAACGCACGGGCATTGTCCTATCCTATCCTATGAACCATTAAGGTGGGGACAAATTTCACGGACTCCTTGCCATATTTCATTCAACGCATGTAAATAACTAATAGGCCAATCGGATGGATACTATTGCTTGTTTTTCTAGGATTATCGTGAAGCCTCCTTTGGTGATTCCAATTAGTATATATAAGATACAAATGAATTAACCACCTGTACACATGACATGTGGGCCCAATATCACCTAATCCTTTGTTTAGTAAAAATAACTATTAGATTAAAACTATCTCTATGACACATGGGCCCCACTGGCAGATTTAATAAATAAATTGATTAATTTTAATATCCAGTGTATGACATGTGGGACCAGATGATTTTAGAATAAAAATAAGGATTCAAGAAAATGTCTAGAGGCTGACAGGTGGGACCCCCTGGTTAGTTTGACCAGTCAAAGGCCTCAGCCTATGACAGGGTGGCCCCACATGTCAGTGGTACTGTTTTGGATAATGTTTCTATTAATGATAAATAAATCTAAAAAATAGATTTAAATTGATTAAAACTTTGAAAATCAATATCTTTTAAACCGTAGCTCCGATAGAAAAACTTTATACATGAAAGTTGCTCAGAAAAATGTCACGAATAAGAATACGCTACCCGCATACCCATCGCACCCCTCTAACATACCGAACCGTGACTTTCCCCCTCCGGATCGTTTGTCCGGTAATTACCCGGTACCGGTAAAACTTTCCGGATAGAAATGTTCTGAACATAAAAGTTGTTCGGAATGCATCAACGATCACGGATACACTGTCGACATGTCTGTCAGATATTCACGACACTGTAGACATGGAACCTTCACCTCCGGGCCCTCTGTCGATAATCACCCGGAGTCGGTATTTCATCCCCGGATGAATTCCCGCTCCGAGCGTAACACGTTGCACTGCGTTAGAACACCATTAACATTGCGTTTGCCATGTCTTGTATTTGTATTGCTATTATTGATGTGTATTTATTGTTTCTCCCCCTCTCTTATTGTCCGGTAGTCCCGACGACCGCTGCCGATGCCCCTGTGATCGACTACGTCGTCGACGATCGTGTACCCCTACCGTCGAGCTTGCAGGCAAGCAGAGCCATTCTCTTCCCCAGATATCGCCTATCTTTTCCGTACTTTCTTGCACTAGGCATTGTTACTGCTGCTGCTACGTTACAATCCTATTCAATTGCATAGCCTGATTTTGTCGCCCCTTGATGTACCTTCCTTATCCTATGCTGCCTGCTATATCTATACATTATATTCAGCAGTGAGCCCTGCGCATTGTTAGCTAGGATTAGATAGCGGGCCATGGCCACTCAGGGGAGTGACGCGGATACAACTTATTGCAACTACACAGGTACGGTACAATGCAGACACTGCCTAAGGCCCTAACTCGGCTCTGCCGAGCCACCATCAAGTGTGAGCTATCAGGGAGTAATCCTTATACTCCACTCGTTGTTGACTCTCTATAGCCGCTCTAGGTACCTGAGAAACGGTTGTCCTTAAAGATAAGAGTCGGGCGACCCAACGGTGCCCGCGAGCGGTATTGCGCCAGGAACGACAGGGAGGGTACGACCGACGTTACTGGCGTGCTTGGCCCCTGCTCGTATCTCGCGAGAGTTACCAAGCCATGAAAAGTCGAGCTCTACCAAGAACACACGCGAGACAAGGTAAGGAGTCGGTTCACCTTGTTGGTAACCGCAGAGACTTAGTGGGACGACAGGGCAGGCACCAATGTACTGGTGGTCCTGACTACTGTCGTTGTCCGTGAGTCAGTTAAGTCGAGGCAACGATAACGGTTGTCACGCAGGTTAATTAAAATGCTAAATGGTTCGGCGGATGACTTGAGAGACCCATTGGTCTCTACACACTACCTACACGTGGGATTACGGTGTGGGCCCTCCGCGTCGTAGTTCGTCCGAAAGCTCTTCAGACGTCAGCAGTACTGCGGCCTGATCGCCGGGAAGCCGTGGTGTCTTATTTGCTGCAGCAGGTGTGTTCGGATTTGCTTTTTCTTCACCGGCCAGACTCGCACCGTGCAGGAGCGTGCAAGGGTGAGGGACCTAGACCCCTTGGAGCATAGGATATAGTCCGGCGGATGGCCTCTCTGCTGAGCCTAGGATGAACTGCGATGTGTCGGATAGCCTCGGTGGGGCATTCCCTAACAAGGTGTACGCCACCCTGGAGATCCGAGCGTGCAGGCTGAACAGTAGTGCACCCCTGCAGGGAGTTTAATCTATTCGAATAGCCGTGTCCACGGTAACAGGACGCTTTATGCTGAAGCTGGACCTTATCACTACAAACTACTACTATTAGTCTGTTGGTTCCGGGTTTTCTTCCTCGCAGGGAAGTCGAGGAGGGGAATTCGGAGGCATATATTATTATTAATTATTACAACTTACTATTATACAATGTTGCAGCAACTTCTGCTTCATTGTTACTTTATTGCTTCATATAAACTGTTGGCTGTTCCCTTCTTGTCCTGCAAGACATCGTCGGAAGATGCTAGTCTTCGATAGGCCTAGCTTCTTACCCTTATTCTGATTTCTACCTTGCAGTCCACTATATACAGCCTCCCCTTTCCGTTGATACAAATTCATAAATGCTTAGTAGCGGACATAAGACTCGCGGGTATGCTAGATACTCACCCTTGCTTTATTTTCCCCCTTTTTGTTTTGCCTGATCGGCCGCTGTAGTCAACGTTGGAGCCTTGGAGTCTAGGAGCAGGAGATCCCCGATGCCGACCACCGCAACATGAAGATCCCCGTTGCCTTCTACGACGTCGAGTTTCCCGTTGACCAGGAGTAGTTTGGAGGTTCCCAAGCAGGAGGCCTCGCCTTTTCGATCGTTGTTGTTTTTTTGCTAGCCTTCTTAAGGCAGATCATGTGTACCTTGTGTTTGTACTCAGATACTATTGCTTCTGCTAACTTTGTGCTTGCGAGCTGTTGTATTCGAGCCCTCGTGGCCCCTGGCTTGTATTATTTTATTTATAGACACTACTGGAAAACAGGCTATAGATAATATGGACATTAATGGCGCACTATACATGTGATGCGCCACTACTATATAGTAATGGCGCACCTATACATAATGCCCCATTAGTAGCCTAAATAGCAATGAGCACCTGGTAAAAAATGCGCCATTACTATATTTAACCAAGGTTTGACCCATTCCTAGACATAGTAATTGCGCATTTTTCATAGATGCGCCATTAGTAAGTTAACATAGCAATGGCGCACCTTCATAAAAATGCGCCATTACTATGTCCAGAAATGGATGTGAGTGGCGCATCATACTAGTGCGCCATTGGTAAGCGCTGACGCCTCGCACGTGCCTGCCCACATCCCCACCCTGCCACCCACCGCACCACGCTGTCCACGCACATGCCCGATTCCACCCTGCCACCCACCACGCTGCCCCACCCTTTTCTCTTCTCAATCCCCTCCCGCACCGCTCTCGATACCAATCCTTTCCCCGGTTCCTCTTGTCCTCCTCCTCCTCCAGATCCCCCGCAACCCCAGCCCCAAACCCTAGCCGCCAGGGAGCACGTCTGGGCGAAGACCAAGGGACGCCACCACTGGTGGCCCGCGTGCCTCCACGCCCCCGACCCCGACGCCCCCATCATCTCCTCCCCCGTCACCGACTACTCCGACGACCAGCGCCATGCTACCGCCGTCAAGCCCTTCCTCGCCGCGCCCGACGCCGACGAGCCCGCCAAGGGCAACACCGCGCTCGCCTTCCTCGCCCAGGCCCCGACTGCTACATGGAGACGGCGGCGACGTGGATCCTGGAGGAGGCATCCGAGAAGGTGAGGTGCAACACCTCCTGCACGTGGATCTAGTCTGTAGTACGTATGTCGTTTCTGGCCGATGGAGCGAGCTCACGCATCGTCGCTTGATCGTTCTTTTGTTTGTTTGTTTGTTTTCCGTTCTTCTTTTTCAGTTCCTTGGCACGCCACATCTTTTGTTTGTGTTGATTTCTTTTATTAGAAGAAATTGTGAGCCGGCAGTCCTAGGAAGCATGCATGCATGAGAGGATTAGATTGAAGTATATACATGGATATGTTTGAGATATGCGGCATGTGCTCTGTTACAATGCTCTGCTCCCTTTTGTTTCTGGCATAATGTTAACTTTCAGAAATTCATTTTGTGAACTGAAAATTGAGATTAAGGCAAAGTTTGAGTTCCAATGATGCAGCGAATCTGAAAATACATAAACTGATATTTGGTCTGATTTGTGCACAACTTGACTTTGGCGTGTGAATAGGATTTGATGTGTTGACACTGAAATCAGTAAGGTAGTTGATTGAATTCCACTTTGCATCTCCTGGTGGTTTTCCACTAATGTTGTCCCTGCTTTACATTAAGGTAGTTGATTGAATTCTACTTGGCTGTTGCTTTACTTCGAAAATCAGTATGCGGTCTATTTTCAATGTCAGTTTTCGGACAAAAAAGTATAGGTTTATTATGTTGTTTTCACTTATCCATTCTTCATTTTCAAGGTAGGAACTGTTTTTTCAAATGCTGAAGCTATCTTCTTTTTTGCAAACCTCTAATTCAATTCTGTATTTTAATGAAATTCCATATTGCATACAGTAAAAAATGAAGTTGCAAACATACTTCTGTCTATTACTTGTCTGATTAAGGTTTGATGGTTCTTTTAAAATAATAGCTCTTCCTTCATCTCCTGGTTGCAGGGCATGGATAGCCATAAAGGGAAAAACCGGGAAGGGCAAGACGACAACATTCCCCCACTCCCTGGTGCTGCCAGCCGCATAGGCCACCATTGCCTCCTCTGGCTCGCCGACCGAGACATGGCGGCCGAGCTCGACGCCAACGCTGCCTCTCCGTCGTTTCTGATGCACGGCCCACCGACAAGAGGCTGCTCCGCTCCTTGATTGCGATTTTTTTCTTTTTTTGTAGGATCCTAGCTGCAAAGTTTAGAAATTTTGTTTTTTTTTCATTTAGGTCCTGTAATAACTCTGATCTGATTTATAATATAATAAAGTGGCCTTTTTTTAACAGGTCAACCCAGATCCACCGCATTTAAAAAAATCCAGATCCGCCGCCTACCACACCCAGGCCCACGTGGCCTTTTAATTTATTCGGTAAGAAGTGCACACACAGTGAGTATATCAATGGCGCACTCTATTGGTATAACGGTGGCGCACGTTGAAGCTATTAATAGCGCATGTCTTGGTGCGCCATTATTACCTGAGATAGTAATGGTGCATAAAATGTGCGCCATTACTATAAGTTAGTAGTGGCGTGCTAGTAATGGCGCACCGGATGTGCGCCATTAGTAGAAAAAATAGGTGCGCCATTAATGTCCTGTTTTCTAGTAGTGAGAGTTGTGTTGGTAGACCCCGAGACTGTTGGATATGTGCCCTAGAGGCAAATTAATAAAGATATTTGTCACATATCTATTTGTTCATAATACGTTGTATACTATGCTAGAACTGTATTAAGCGGAAACATTAATACACGTGTGGTATATAACAACCTGGTCCCTAGTTAACTCAGGCATACTAGCTCATTGGGCAATCGATGATCAAGGTTTCCTGATCATGAGATGTGAACTGTCTATTGACAATGAGGTCATATCATTAGGAGAATGATGTGATGGACACACACCCACCTATAGCATTGCAGTGTGATCAAGTCACATAGTTCAGCATTGTGATGACTTAATAACATAGTGACTCAATCCTTAGGCCGTGATGATCATACATAATTGCTATCTATTAGGATGCTTTGAGTACATCAACCGTTACACTGAAACATGGTAACCATAAAGGTGTGTCTTGGGTAATCCGAAGAAAATATTTTGATGAGTATGAAATAGATCAGAATGGGATTTGTCCATCCGAGTGACGGATAGGTACTCTGGGCCCACTCGGTGATATTGCATCAACAACTAGCTAGTGACTAGGTCACATGAGATGTAATATGCACAGACGAGTAAACATGTTTGTTAGAGACGAGGGAGAACTAGGTATTTGATACCGACGATCATACCTCGGACAAACATAGTACCGCAACACAAAGGGATCAAGTCATATTGTTAACGGTTCAACGCCGAAGAAGTTTATTCGATGGAAGCGCAGGGGCACATCAAGGATTGTAACCAGATCCCACATGATGGTCATTGGTCAGAGAGTGTCTCGATCATGTCTACTGTTTCCCGAACCGTAGGGTGTCACACTTAAGGGCAATCGATGCATTTAGGACAGATTCGGGATCATCGGTGAAATAAGAGAGAACACCGGAATTGTTCCGGGAGGTCCCGGAAGCTGTTCCGGATATTTTGAAAGGTTCAAAATAAATTTTATTGATGTTTACATATGTTTTATTATTTAATTGACAGAATTAAATATTAAAAAGGATTTAAATATTAATTAAAAACGTGGAAAAGGCATATGGGCCTAAAGAGGCCCATGAGGGGAGAAGGGGGTTTCCCCCCTTGGCCCATGGCGGCAAGGGATGGGCCTTGGCCCCCTCCCTAGCCGCACCCTTTCCCCCCTCTGGGAGTTTAGTCCCACATGGGGGAGGGGAGGAGGTCCCCCCCCTCCTTGGCCTATATAAGGAGGGGTAGGGTGCCCTTTTTCATCCATCCCATTGAGTTCTTTCTCTCTCTCTTTCTCCGACCTAGAGCGGACTCCCCTTGTTTGGAGTTTGCACCTGGTTGGGGGTTTCACCATCATCCGAACGCCTTCGCGCTGCCGGAATCGGGATTCGGATCAGTCTTCTTTCCGCTGCTCTTCTGGTTCGGAGCCCGGAGGGACATCTGTTGCACCGTACGTGTGTAATCCCGCGAGGCACTACACGTGTGGTGCTACTTCATCGCCGGAGGTTCTTCAACACGACAGGGAGGTCGTAGGATCAGAGTCTATGCCAACCACGTTCGAGGAACGTTTCCCTCTTTCGGTCTTCAAAGGTATGAACACTGATTCCTTCCGTTACATACATCAGCATAGCATAGATCTTCGGTTTTGGAATCATAGTTGGAAAAATTATTGTTTTCTGCCCCGTTCCCCAACAGTGGTATCAGAGCAAGGCTATGCGTAGATGTATTGTACGGGTAGAACACATCTAGGATGTGGGCATAAATTATCCAATTGTTACCCTCCCACGTGTACTCGTTTAGCGTTGCGGCAATGTCCTGATGAAGCGGCCACGACCGACCTTACGCGTTTACGCGAGACTGGTTCCACGCTTGACATATGGCTTGTACCATATAAGTGGCTGGGGGGTGTCTGTCTCTCTAACATTAGCGACGCGAAGACGTTTGCAACGGAGGGCCCCGACAGGGGTGTAATAGAGACGATTGCAGGATTGGTGTTGTGGCTTGTTTTCACAGGATAGAAAGCGGTTCTCTCTCGAAACCCCTTAGCAGCCACGTAAAACTTGCAAAAGATAAAGTAGAAGGCGTTTTAACTTTAATTTGCATGTAAGGGGGGATCATAGCATGTATGATTTACAGTTTTACTTCCTGTCTTGCTAATATGCTAGATATGCGACGGTAGCATGATAGGATAATCTCTCATTATAAAAACACACCAAGTGTATTTACCCTAGTGAGCACCACCTGGAAAGATCTCCATTATGGAGGCATCACGTGTCCCACGGGTGTCAAACATATTTGCGTTCAAATGAGGTGGGTGTAGCAAGCCTAGCATGTCCAGAAACATGGCCTTGTATGACACAGCCAGAAATCACTTAGGGTATGGTGGCGAGCCTGGCATGTTGTGACGCCCCCAAAATCAGACCGTGTACAGTAATCATACACGCGAGGTACACGATCGAGATTAGGGGCTCACGGTGAGATATCACAACACAACTCTACAAATAAAATAATACAAGCTGTTTAATACAAGCCAGGGGCCACGAGGGCTCGAATACAACAGCTCGAGAGCACAAAATTAGCGGAAGCAATAGTATCTGGGTACAGACAAAAGAATACAAGGTTGCCTTAAGAAGGCTAGCACAAAAAGACACGATCGAAAAGGCGAGGCCTCCTGCCTGGGAACCTCCAAACTACTCCTGGTCTAAGGGGAACTCGACGTCGTAGAAGGCATCGGGGATCTTCATGTTGCGGTAGTCGGCATCGGGAACTCCTGCTCCTGGGCTCCAACGTCGACTGCAGCGGCCGATCAGGCAAAACAGTAAAAGAAATAAAGCAGGTGAGTATCTAGTATACCCGCGAGTCTTACGTCCGCTACTAAGCATTATGCATTGTATCAAATGGAAAGGGCGGCTGTATATAGTGGACTGCAAGATAGAAATCAGAATAAGGGTAAGAAGCTAGGCCTATCAAAGACTAGCATCTTCTGACGTGTCTTGCAGCATGAGAAGAGAAACAGCCAACAGTTCAATAACATGAATGTAATAACAATGCAGCAGAAGTTGCTGCAGCATTGTATAATAGTAAGTTGTAATAATTAATAATGATAATTCCTCAGAGTTCCCTTCCTCGACTCCCTGCGAGGAAGAAGACCCGGAACCATACAGTTTAATAGTAGTAGTTTCTAGTGGTAAGATCCAGCTTCAGCATAAAGCGTCCTGTTACCGTGGACACGGCTATTCGAATAGATTAATCTTCCCTGCAGGGGTGCACTGGCATGACTCTACGACGCTCGGATCTCCAGGGTGGCGGGAACCTTGTTAGGGAACGCTCCACCAAAGCTATCCGGCACAAAGTAGCCCATCCTTCGGCAATCAACAGAGAGGTCATCCGCCGGACTATATCCTATGTACGCCGGGCTTTGGACCCTAACCCGAACGTACTCCTGCACGGTGCGTGACTGGCCGGTGAAGAAAAATCAAAGCAAATACAAATACACCGCTCGAGCAAGAGAAGACAACACCACTTCCCGGCAATCAGCCCGCGATACTGCTGACGTCTGAAGACCCTCGAACGAGACTACGATGCAGGGGAGCGCACACTCCTCGTCCCACGTGTAGGTAGTGCGTACAAGCCAAAAGGCTACTCAAGACATCCGCCGAACCATTTAGCATTTTAATTAACCTGCGTGACAACCGTTATCGTTGCCTCGACTTAACCGACCCGCGGTCAACGACAGCAGTCAGGACCACCAGTACATCGGTGTCTGCCCTGTCGTCCCACCAAGTCACTGCGGTTACCAACAAGGTGAACCGTCTCCTTACCTTGTCTCGCGTGTGCTCTTGGTAGAGCTCGACTTTTTCGTGGTTTGGTAACTCTCGCGAGATACGAGAAGGGGCCAAGCACGCCAGTAACGTCGGTCGTACCCTCCCTGTCGTTCCCGACAATATACCGCTCGCGGGCACCGTTGGGTCGCCCGACTCTTACCTTTAAGGACACCAGTTGGTTTGAGTGCCTACCATTAAATGAAACTAGGAGGTATCACCCTCGATGGCACACTTAAAGAGGTTTGACAGAGACATCGGCGGAATGAACTAAAGAGGTAAACCTCGTATCATCGCGGTGATGCTATGCTACTGAACCGACGAGAGTGAAATACGAGTCCATTCCACTCGTAAGTCAAACTTGCAGTGACTCGGCAGAGTCTCGCCGTTGTAGGTTCCCTAGGGCGTCTGCATTGATCCGTACCTGTTGCAGTCGTATATGTTTTGTATCCGCGTCACTCCCCTAAGTGACCACGGCCCTCTATCTAATCCTAGCTAACAATTGCGCAGGGCTCACTGCTGAATATAATATATAGATATAGCAGGCAGCATAGGATAAGGAAGGTACATCAAGGGGCGACAAAATTAGGCTATGCAATTGAATAGGATTGTAACGTAGCAGCAACAGTAACAATGCCTAGTGCAAGAAAGTACGGAAAGGTAGGCGATATCTGGGGAAGAGAATGGCTCTGCTTGCCTGGTAGCTCGACGGTAGGGGCACGGTCGTCGACGAAGTAGTCGTACCCGGCGGCGGTGTAGTCGGCGGTAGCAGCGGGCTCTACCGGAGAATAAAGGGGGGAGAAACAGTAAATACAAAGCAAGCATAAACAAACAGATGAATAGCATGGCGTATGCAATGTTAACGGTGTTCTAACGCAGTGCAATTTACGTTGCTCGGGGCGGGAATTCATCCTGGGATGAACTACCGGCTCCGGGTGATTACCGAACAGGGTGTCCGGAGGGGGAAGGGTTCATGCCAGAGGTGTCGTGGACATCCAACAAAGATAAGGGGGGTGTATCCGTGTTAGTTGAACCATTCCGGACAACTTTCGTGTTCGGAATAAATTCATCCGGATACTTTATCAGTACCGGACAAATCATCGGACAGACGACCCAGAGGGGGGGATGTCGATGTTCGGTATATTAGAGGGGGTGGTTGGTATACAGATAGGGTATCCGTATTCGTTATATTTTTCGGATCAATTTTCATGTATAAACTTTTTCAATCCGAGTTACGGTTTAAAAGATATTCAATTTTAAAGTTTTAATTCAATTAAAATCCTTTTCTGATTTATTTTTATTAATAAATTCAAACATTATCCACAAAGGGGTTTGACCAGTCAAACCTGGCCAGTGGGACCCACTGGTCAGCCTCACACTTTAACATAATCATTTATTTTAACTAACTAGCTAGTGGGGTACACATGTCATACTCATGTTTTAATATTAGTTCATTTTAATTAACAACCTGACAGTGGGACCTAGGTTTCATAGACACATAGACATAATTAGCTAATCTAATTAATCCAGGGGGTTATCTAATGGTTTGGACCCACATGTCAGTGAGCCATTTGCTAAGAGTTTCTAAGTATCTAGCACTAATGGCCTTGGGCCCACAGTCAGTGAGGTGGAGGGGGTCGTTAACACTAATGGGGGAGGGTTAGCCCCTGGCCAGAGGGCACGCCGGCCATGTCTGGCATGGCTTGCCGCCGGCGGCAATCGGCCAGGGCGGCCAGGGGTGCAGGAGGGAGCCAAGGCGCGGCTGGCCTGCGGTTTACACATGAGCGCGCGCGGAGGGGAGCCGCCAGGGCGCGGTCTCGCGGCGAGGACACGGCTCTGCCCGCACACCGGCGGCCGGAACAACTGCGGGGAGGACCTACGGTGGAGGCTCGCGCGAGAAGTGAGGGGGAATCGAAGGGGGAGGCTCACGGGGGTTCAGTAGGGGACGACAGCAATCTCGGAGCAGCGTCGGCGGCGACGAATTCGTCGGGGAGGGCGACGGCGGCCCGGCGGGAGGAACTGGTTTGATTCACGGCTTTCGCGGCGCCCTGGTCCGATTCCTCACCGCTAGTGAAGAAGACGTATGTGGGGAACCTCCTGGACAAGCTCTTCCGGCGTGGGGGTTCTCCGGTGCGCGGCTACGATGACGGCGCGGCGACCGCATCTTCGGGGCGGCCATGGCAGCGAAAGGCGATGGCGACGCGAGGAAAGGGAAAGTGGAGGCGAGGCTCTAGGGTTCCAAGGGAGGGAGAGGGCAACCGGGGCACTTGTCCCTGCCGGCTCGCCGGCAGATGGCGTCCACGGCGACAGCCACGGCCGTGGCACCATGGGATGGTCGCCACGGTACCCTAGTGAACAGGGGGTTGAAGATGGAGGCGTTGGGTGGGCTAGGCCTGGCCCAAGGGGGGGGGAGATGGCTGGGCAGGTTGCCCAATGCGCTAGACAGGGTTTTCGTCTTTTTTTATAATTCTTTTCCTTATTAATTTTGCTTGCATTTATTTTATTAGCTTTGCCAATTTTGTAAACCATGAAAGTTGTTCTATAAATTGTATTGCACATTACTAAAGTGCCAATAAAAGTTTGGGGGTTTTTATAAATTATTTTGCATTTTTTCTTTTATTAAAAAGGTATTAAATGCCACTGTTTTGCTACTGTTTTAATTGTTGGATTTATTTTATAGCACAATAAATTCCCATTGTTGTTCTAGCATGGTCCAATGATTATTTGGGATTTAACAAAAGTGGTAGCACCAATTTTGGACAAGGTTTTATTTATCACATATTTTTAATATTCATAAAAAGGCATTTTGAGTTTGTGTTGATTCAAAAATGATCAAGGCATGATTAGCAACAGTAATTGAGATCACTGTAGTTGATTACTGTAGCGTGACACCCGGGGTGTTACACATGTGTAGACATGGCCTCGGGACACAATGACCGAAAGGTTAAGCATGAGTCACATAACGGATGTGATTGGCATGATGGACTACCTTACACACATACTGATGGTCGTGTCACACGGGGGAGGTATGGTGTTCTCGGATTGTGTAATCACTTAGTAAAACTTTGAGGGATGTTTAACTGAGTGGGAGTTCTAGAATTGTTTTAAAAATTGAACTCCAATTATGAACAAAGTCTAAATATGTATTTTGCAAATAACCATTGTAGATGTCGGCACTTTCGCACCCCATATTCAACTTAGGGTCATTCCTAGAGAAAGATAAACTGAAAACCGATGGGTCAAACTTCACATCCTGGTTCCGCACTCTGAGGATTCTCCTCATTCCCCTCAAAATGTCCTATGTACTTGAGACTGCATTAGGTGATGCACCAGCAACTACCGCTACTTTGGCTGAGAAGAATGTCTACCTCATTAAGTCGGATGATTCCTCCCTTGTCCAGAAGGGTGTGCTCTATGCCATGGAGGCTAAACTGCAGAAACGGTTTGAGAGCCTCAGTGCTTATGAGATAATCACTGACCTCAAGACCACCTTTGCACCTCAAGCCAGGGTCGAGAGAAATGAAGTTTCTGAAGCTTTCTTTTCGGCAAAGATGGAAGAGCACAGCAGCATGACTGAGCATGTAATCAAAATGTCTGACTATGTTCAATGCCTAAATGACCTGGAATTTAAGATTCCGGATGGAATGGCGATTGATAGGGTGTTGCGTTCGCTGCCCCCTAGCTACGAGAGTTTTGTGTTGAAATACAACATGCAAGGAATGGTTAAGAACCTTTCTGAGTTGTTCACCATACTCAAGATTTCTGAAAGGGAAATCAAGAAGGAGCATAGCTGCACCAAGTACTTAGAAGATAAGAAGGTCGGCAAGGTTGCTGGAAGAGACATGGATATAGTTGATATACATGTTATTGATGTTTTCCTAACAAGTGCTCGGAGCAACGTCTGGATATTTGATACCGGATTAGTTGCTCACATCTGTAACTCCCAGGAGGGGCTACATAATAAACGACCCTTGCGAAAGAATGAAGTGACGATGCGCGTTGGAAACGGTTCCAAGGTTGATGTAATGTCCATTGGCACACTTCGTCTCAGTCTCCCTTCGGGATTGATTCTTGTTTTGAATAACTGTTATTATGTACCCGCGTTGAGTATGAACATTGTGAGTGGGTCTTGCTTTATGCAAGACCATTATTCTTTTAAATCTGAGACAACTGGTTGTTCGATTTATAAGTATAATGACTTCTATGTTCATGCAGCGGTGCGTAATGGTTTATTCTTAATGGATCTCAAATATCATGACTCCCACATTAATAACATAGAGGCCAAAAGATTAAAGCCTAGTAACAAAGAACACATGACGATGTGGCATTGTCATCTTGGTCATATTGGCATAAAACGCATGAAGAAGATCCATTCTAATGGACTTCTAGAGTCATTAGATTTTGGATCTCTTGACACGTGCGAGCCATGCCTTATGGGAAAAATGACAAGGACTCCATTCAATGGAATAATGGAGCGTGCGGCAGAATTATTGGGAATCATACATACTGATGTATGTGGACCAATGAATATCACCACACGCAATGGATTTCGTTACTTCGTGAACTTCACGGATGACTTGAGTAGATACGGGTATATCTACTTAATGAAACATAAGTCTGAAACCTTTGAAAAGTTCAAGGAATTTCAGAGTGAGGTCGAGAATCAACTCGGGAAGAAAATCAAGCACCTTCGATCCGATCGAGGTGGCGAGTATTTAAGACTTGTGGCATTGTACCACAACTTACGCCAGCTGGAACACCTCAGCGAAACGGTGTGTCCGAGCGACGTAATCGTACACTATTGGATAGTGTGCGGTCAATGATGTCTCATACCGACTTACCTACATCATTCTGGGGGTATGCATTAGAAACTGCCGCTTACGTTCTTAATAGGGTACCGTCCAAATCCGTGAAGACAACACCGTTTGAAGAATGGTTTGGCAAGAAACCAATGTTGTCTTACCTGAAAATTTGGGGTTGTGAGGCTTACGTTAGGAAACTTCAGCCTGACAAACTTGAATCTAAGGCGGAGAAATGCATCTTTGTGGGATATCCAAAAGAAACTGTTGGATACATCTTCTACAACCAGACTGAGGGAAAAACGTTTGTCGCCAAGACTGGACACTTTCTTGAGAAAGAGTTTCTCTCGAAAGAATTGAGTGGGAGGAAAATAGACCTCAACGAGATGATTGACCAATCACTCCAAGTGGAAGACATGGCAATGGAAGTTGTTCCGGAACCACCTTCCGTAGTGGGAGCTGAAGAGAACGGTCATCATGATATTCATAACGATCGTGACATACATGATGATCTTGATCAAGATGAAGAGGATCCTATTGTACCCCGCAGGTCATCAAGAGTCCGAAATAAAGTTGAGTTTTACGGACAGCTTGTCAATGCAGTCATGTTAAATGAACCTGACGAACCTGTGAACTACAAAGAAGCAATGGAGGGACCCGAGTCCGAGAAATGGCTGGAAGCCATGAAATCCGAGATAGACTCCATGTATGCCAACAAAGTATGGACTTTGGTGGATATTCCCGAGGACCGAAAGGCCATCGAGAATAAGTGGATATTCAAGAAAAAAAACTGACGCAGACGGAAACGTATCTGTCTATAAAGATCGACTTGTCGCAAAAGGTTTCTGACAAGTTCAAGGAGTTGACTACGAAGAGACATTCTCTCCCGTAGCGATGCTGAAGTCTATCCGGATATTACTAGCAATTGCTGCCTATCATGATTATGAAATATGGCAGATGGATGTGAAAACCGTGTTCCTTAATGCTAACATTGAGGAAGAGTTGTACATGGTACAACCGGAAGGTTTTATTGATCCTAAGGACGCTGGTAAGGTATGCAAACTTCAACGGTCCATTTATGGGTTGAAGCAAGCATCTCGGAGCTGGAATCTTCGATTTGATGAGGTGATCAAAGCATTTGGATTTGTCCAAAATGTCGAAGAATTCTGTGTTTATAAGAAAGGGAGTGGGAGCTCTGTAGCATTCCTAGTACTATATGTGGATGACATATTGTTGATAGGGAATGATGTAAAATTTCTGGAGAGCGTGAAGGAATACTTAAATGGACAGTTTTCCATGAAGGACCTAGGTGAAGCTGCATATATATTAGGCATTAAATACTATAGAGATAGATCAAGACGCCTATTAGCACTGAGTTAGAGAACTTACCTTGAGAAGATATTGAAAAGGTTCAATATGGATAACTGATACTTCCCAAACGTATCTATAATTTCTTCTTGCTCCATGCATGTTTTGTGTGACTTTGCCATGTTTTTATTGAACTATCATACACTTTTGAACCTATTTGGACTAACATATTAACTCATTGCACCCAGTTGCCAGTTTCTGATTTATGCTATTTTTGTATTTCAGGTTTTCCGGCCATTAAAAGTGCTCCAAAAATTCCGGGAAAAATATAAAAAAAATCAGCGCAACAGAAGCTTCCGGAATCACCAAGAGAGGGAAGGGGGCCACCACCAGGCAGCCAGGAGGGAAGGTGGCGCGGCCCCACCCTGGGCCGCGCCAGGGACCCTCCGGACTGCCTCGTGGGTCCCCTCGACGCCCCCCTTCGCCTATATTTACCCCTCGGGGTGGAAACCCCTAGGACGGACTCCTCTTTCGCGATCTCGCCTCTGTTCCGCCGCCGCCGCCGTTTCTAGATCGGGGCTGCCTGGAGAAGCTGCTCCGGCACCCTGCCGGGAGAAGCTACCCCCTCCGAGAGACCCTCCATAGCCATGGACGCCTCCCGTATGTACCGTGAGTAGTTTCCCTTGGACCATGGGTCCATGACCAGTAGCTATGTGATCAATCTCTCCCCCTTTTGTGCTTCTACTTTCGAGTCCTCGTGAGCTGCCTCACATGATCGAGGCATCTATGTAATTTCTGCTGTTGCTATGCTAAGATTGTTGGGATCTGATGGATTATGAGACTATGTTCAGATTGTGATGAGTAATATATTTGGTTCTTCTCTTTTATATTTTGTTCTTGAGTAAATTCTTGCATGTTCTCCATTGCGGTATTTGCTTTGGCCAAGTATTTTATTTGCAACTCCAAGAGAGAGCGTTATGCTCGATTGTGGGTTCAGCCCCTTGATGTCTAGCTTGAGTGACAGAAACATGAGACTAGGGGATGTGCTGTTGCCACCAGGGATAAAACAACGGTGCTTGTACCTGCGGGTGCAAGGATTGTTTACTTTACGCAAAGTTCTTTTAATGAAGTTGTCTGTTGCTTTGAGTTTACACTTTGGGTGGGATTCGTAACTTAATACCAGCGAGATGTTCTGGATAGATATCTCAAGGTGGATGATTCGTAGTAGATGGAGATGGATTTTGGTCTACTTACCTTGGTGTACTTCCCATTGCTTTTGAGCCCTTCCTTTCTTTGCAGCATAGTTAGCATTGCGGTGCCTTCATAATCCTGTCAATTGCCCAACTATGATTTGTTTACCTCGCTAGCACTTTTATCGTCTTTTGGGAGAGAGACATCACTAGTGAAAATCACGGGACCCCGGTCCATCTTCACATTATTGTTCACACCCTCAATTTACTTTCATCTTCTGCACCTTTTATCTCTTGCGTTGATCCTTTGTAAACGACAAGGCCGGAGGAATTGACAACTCCTCTGCACTCGTTGGGAGCAAAGTTATTTGTTGCTGTGTGCAGGTCCACGATAACACCCTAGTCAGGAAGCAATTTCTGGCGACGTTGCCACCTACTTGTATCTCTTGAGTCCTACTGGTTCGATAACCTTGGTATCTTCACCGAGGGAAACTTGCTGCTGCACTGCATCTCAAACCTTCCACTTGGGGTAACCAACGAGGGGCGAGAATCCATCAAGAAAATTTCTGGCGCCGTTGCCGGGGATTGAAAGAGCTACAAAAGACTGGTCCCGTCAACCGCCAAATTTCTGGCGCCGTTGCCGGGGACTCAAGTCTACAAGATAGGGGAGTTGCACACTATCTTTTACCTTTGCTTTTTAGTCTTGTTAGTTTACCTCTCAGTTTTTTACTTTCGTGTCCTTAATCAAAAATACCAAAAATACCTGCTGCTACTATGGGTTCCAATGAAAACACTAAGTTGTGTGACTTCACTAGTCACAACAACAGTGACTTTATCTGCACTCCTATTACTCCACCTGCCACTTCAGCACCTTCTTATGAGATTAAACCTGCTCTGCGTCACCTTGTTATGAAAGATCAATTCTCAGGAGCAGGAGAAGATGCTGCCTTTTACCTAAACAACTTTATCGAGCTCTGCGACATGCAGAAGTACAAGGAAGTGGATGGAGACATCGTCAAGCTGAAGCTTTTTCCTTTCTCTTTGAGAGGAAGAGCCAAGGAGTGGCTACAATCTTTTCCCAAGAATAGTATCGATTCTTGGAGTAAATGCAAAGATGCTTTTATAGGGAAGTACTATCCCTCTGCTAAAACTATTCAATTGCGGAGTAAGATTATGAATTTCAGGCAATTGGATAATAGACACGTTGCCCAGGCTTGGGAACGTATGAAGACGCTTGTCAAGAACTGCCCCACACATGGACTGACTACCTGGATGGTTATCCAGACTTTTTATGCAGGCTTGAACTTCACCTCGCGGAACCTGTTAGATTCGGCCGCGGGAGGAACTTTTATGTCAACCACGCTTCGTGCTTCCACAAAGCTACTTGATGCGATGATGCTGAACTACTCGCAATGGCACACCGAGAGATCTCCAACCGGTAAGAAGGTAAACTCTATCGAGGAGATCTCCTCTTTAAATGAAAAGGTTGACCTTATCATGTCTCTACTTACCAAGCAACCCTCTATTGATCCTCAAGATGTTCCTTTAAATTATTTGGTTGCTCAGGAGCAAGTAGATGATAATTTTGTCTCTAGAAACAACTTCAACAATAATGCTTATAGGAGTAACTTTGGTAGCAACAATCCTAGACTGTTACCATCCAACTATGGGAACAACACTTATCCTACCACCAGAAACTCCACTTCAGAACTAGAGACCTTGCTCAAAGACTTTATCACTACCCAGAAAGCCTTCAACAAGAGTGTGGAGGAGAAATTAGATAAATTAGATAATCTTTGTTTGAAGGTAGACAACTTAGCCCTTGATGTTGAGATGTTAAAAATTAGAACCTCTCCCCTTGAGGAGAGTAAGGTCACTACTATTAATGCTATCCAGTTACAAATCAATGAAAATATTAGGATGATGGCTAAACTCAAAGAGAGATGGGATAGAGAAAAGGAGGAAGAAGAGAGAATTAAGAGCCTTCCTACCTACCACATAGTAGCTACTATCCAAGTAGTTGAGGATGTCCAAACTGTTAGCACCCATCACACCCCTAGTCCCACTGGACCTATCAATGGAGATGCTACCACCTCAACCTTAGAAGAGGAAACCTCTATGAACATAGAGTCTTTCAAACAAGTGAGCTTAAATGATATCACTACTTCCTTGGTAGATAGTAGTGACCTAGACTTTGACAACTACACTTTACCTGAAGTTATTGGTTTCCTACACAAGATGTCTAGAGACCCCCACACTAGCACACTCAATCTTGCCTTCACAGAGCATATCACCAATGCTCTAATCAAAGTTAGGGAGGAGAAGCTTAGACTAGAAGCCTCCATACCTAGGAAGCTAGAAGATGGTTGGGATCCTATGATAAAAATTAAATTGAATAACTTCTCTTGTTATGCTCTTTGTGATGTTGGAGCAAGTACCTCTGTTATGCCCAAAAGAATGTATGATATGCTTGAATTGAAACCTTTTGATCCCTGTTATTTTGGTGTTTGTCTTGTTGATTCTTCCGTAAATAAACCTTTGGGGAAGATCGACGATGTTCTTATCATTGTCAATGACAATTATGTTCCCGTTGATTTCACTATTATGGACATTGAGTGTGAGCCCTCTTGTCCAATTATTTTGGGACGTCCTTTTCTTCACATAGTTGGTGCTATCATTGACATGAAAAAGGGAACTATCGAATTCCAATTCCCTCTCAAGAAAGGGATGGAACATTTCCCTAGGAAAAATATTAAGTTACCTTTTGAGTCCGTCACACGGGCTAGTTATTCTCTTGAAAAGACTTGATCTTCTGCTTTAAGCCTAGCTAATGGCTCTAAAGAAGCGCTTTCGGGAGGCAGCCCGCAACGAATTTAGGTTTTTATTTTTTGCTTTTGTTCTGTTCTTAGTGTTCTTGATGATTGTTACTACTGTAGAAACATTATTGTATCTTTACTTTTCAAGCTTTGTGCCAAGTTTAGCCTCATACGGCAAGGGAAGTAAAAGTTGTGACATGCTGTCCAGAAAACAGATTCTGTCCTTGTGACTAGAAAAATCAGAGAAAAATCCCAGTTCATATGTTTGAGCTGAAATTTTTACACAGCGTGCTCTATACAATTACGAAACTTCCGTATGTTCTGAGTCTTTTGATTTGAGTTGCAGAAGTACCCCTAAAAAATTAGTTTCTATATGCTGTTATGTTTTTCACAGATTCTGCCACGTTTTGTCTCTCTTCACTTTTGCAAACCTTAAGCTTGCTTTTTCTTTGCAAAAACCTTTTGGAAATCTTGGTAAAGAGTAGCTATTCCTGGAAATCTTTATTTTCAGTAGAGAAAAAATATTTTTATTAGGGTACTAACCTCTCTAATCAGCCTACAATGAGTTATGGATGAAGGGAGTTTTCAAGTGCGCGATGGAAGGTGATGAAAGAAGATCCAGGAGTGTCAAACGCTCAAGCTTGGGATTGCCCATGTGCACCCCCAATAAATATTCAAGGAGACTCAAGCGTATAAGCTTGGGGATGCCCCCGTGCATCCCCTTCTTCATCAACAATTATCAGTTCGTCTCTCGTTGCACTATATTTTTTATCACTTCATGCATTATGTGCTATTCTTGGAGCGTCTTGCTCTTAGGTTTTGTTTTTAGTTTTCTTTTGCTTTGTTTGCTGTAGTTACAAGTTAGACCCCAACTTATTATTTTGTGTGGGAGATATTCACGCTCCGCTTGAACTAGAACTCCTCATAGGATTTGCATGCTTATTCTTTTAGCTGTGAGCTGTTCTTTTTCTTTTCTTAGCTGCTGTTCTGTTTAGTTCTAGTGCTTTAGTTTTTCTAGAGCTTTTCTTTTTGTCTTAGGTTGAACTTTCTATAGGTTGCATGTTTTATCTTGTTAGAGAGTTTTCCTGTTGCACTGAGTTCTGTGTCTTGACTGAAAGTAGGTAGTTAAAGTTGTTGTTCTCTTTGTAGTAGTAACTTGCAATAGTTTTGAGGTATTGACTAGAGTAATGTTTGAACTTATGGTGTTAAGAGCTCTTGCCTATTAGTGATAGATGTCGTATTTTGGGCAATCCGTGTGTTTTTCGAAAACCAAAAAAAACCCTGTTGAGAACTCTAGCTACTAGATGGATCACAAACCTCTGGAGGGTTCGAATATTAGAGTACACTCACGTACCATGAGTCGAGGATGCGCAAGGATAAACAAACCCCCATACACTCCTCCTCGGGGTACCTGTCTCTTTGTGATCCTCCTGATTAGATTGAGAGTTACTGATAATAAGTGCATGAGTTCTTCGGACTAATGTGAGTTTTCGAAAGTTGACACTTCCACCCACCTATACTTTTTCTAGCCTCTTCGGTACCGTGCATTGCCCCTTTCTCACCTCGAGAGTTGGCGCATACTTCGCCGGTGCATCCAAACCCTTGGCACAATACGCTCTGCCATCATAAGCCTCCTTATATCTTTCCTCAAAACAGCCACCATACCTACCTACAAGGCATTTCCATAGCCTTTCCGAGATACATTGCCATGCAACATCCACCTTCTCATGACTTGATCTTCATGTCATACACGCTACTTGCTTGATCGATGAGCCGCATGCTAGTTGGGCCTTGCCCTAATCATTGCTACATGACGCGCTAGTATCATTGCATATCCAGCTATCCTGGCAGAAGCATACATTTGCATCATGATAGTTACATTTTCTTTATGTGAGTACCTTTGTAAAGTGTGAAAGATCTCCTATATCCTTGTAAGATATAGAGTATTGCCCCTAAAGTGAGGAAAAGATCCCAAAGAGGACAAATGAGAGTTAAATAGAAAGTGCCATTGAGGCCACTAAAAAAATAAAAAAAGAGAAAAAGAGAAAAAAATAAAAAGAGAGAAGGGGGCATACTACTATTCCTTTTGAGAGATCCACACTAGTACTTCATCTCCTATCCCTTGTACTCCATAGAGATCATCATCATGCATATAGCTATGTGGGGACCCTTCACACTATAGAACTTGTCTTGTATATTCCAATGAGGAGCCTCCTCAAACGAGCTCTAGGTCTTCTTGAGCAAGCAAGTTAGATGCACCCCCACTAGTTCCCTTGGAGAGCTTTTAGCTCACATGTGCATCCGTTGTATGGCAATCCCTACTCCTCACATCATATCTATCATATGGCCTTCTCTCGCCTATGATTGTCCTCATTGATGTGAGCCTTTCACACCTTTTTGTCTTCCTCCTCCACCTTATTTCTGTTTCTCCTTTTAGGTGTCAACTTTCTTGCATGAGTGCTCAAAATATCGAAAGGGAGTGGATCAGTTTGACTTGTACCTGGCTAGTGGTCTGGGGACGAGTCCAGATAAGAATCCAAAGGAGACCAAGTGTGAAACTTTAGTAGATAGTTGTTCTCAACAACCTTATTTTTTCTCTCATATTTCCCTATCCCTTGCTTGCACGCAAACACCATCTGGAGACATTCGAGTCACGGACAGCGAGAGATCTTGCACCTTTTGTTCTTTTGTTGCTTGTGTCAATGCTAATATAGACTCTTGCTTGTTAAGACTTGAATTCAATTGCATGCTTTGATTTATTTACTTAAAAGTACTTTTATGGTTGTGTGGCATGTCACCAAAGAAATTATGCTTGTTATCATTTACCTACTCGAGGACGAGCAGGAATTAAGCTTGGGGATGTTGATACGTCCCAAACGTATCAATAATTTCTGCTTGCTCCATGCATGTTTTGTGTGACTTTGCCATGTTTTGCTTGAACTTTCATACACTTTTGAACCTATTTGGACTAACCTATTAACTCAGTGCACCCAGTTGCCAGTTTCTGTTTTCTGCTGTTTTTGTATTTCAGGTTTTCCGGCCATTAAAAGTGCTCCAAAAATTCCGGGAAAAATATATAAAAAATCAGCGCAACAGAGCTTCCGGAATCACCAAGAGAGGGAAGGGGGGCCACCACAAGGCAGCCAGGAGGGCAAGTGGCGCGACACCACCCTGGGCCGCGCCAGGGACCCTCCTGACTGCCTCGTGGGTCCCCTCGACGCCCCCCTTCGCCTATATTTACCCCTCAGGGTGGAAACCCCTAGGACGGACTCCTCTTTCGCGATCTCGCCTCTGTTCCGCCGCCGCCGCCGTTTCTAGATCGGGGCTACCGGGAGAAGCTGCTCCGGCACCCTGCCGGGAGAAGCTACCCCCTCCGGGAGACCCTCCATAGCCATGGACGCCTCCCGTATGTATCATGCGTAGTTTCCCTTGGACCATGGGTCCGTGACCAGTAGCTATGTGATCTATCTCTCCCCCTTTTGTGCTTCCACTTTTGAGTCCTCGTGAGCTGCCTCACATGATTGAGGCATCTATGTAATTTCTGTTGTTGCTATGCTGAGTTTGTTGGGATCTGATGGATTATGAGACTATGTTCAGATTGTGATGAGTAATATATTTGGTTCTTCTCTTTTATATTTTTTTCTTGAGTAAATTCTTGCATGTTCTCTGTTGCGGTATTTGCTTTGGCCAAGTATTTTATTTGCAACTCCAAGAGAGAGCGCTATGCTCGATTGTGGGTTCAGCCCCTTGATGTCTAGCTTGAGTGATAGAAACATGAGACTAGGGGATGTGTTGTTGCCATTAGGGATAAAACAACGGTTCTTGTACCTGCGGGTGCAAGGATTGTTTACTTTACGCAAAGTTCTTTTAATGCAGTTGTTTGTTTCTTTGAGTTTACACTTTGGGTGGGATTCGCAACTTAATACCAGCGAGATGTTCTGGATAGATATCTCAAGGTGGATGATTCGTAGTAGATGCAGATGGATTTCGGTCTACTTACCTTGGCGTACTGCCCATTGCTTTTGAGCCCTTCCTTTCTTTGCAGCATAGTTAGCATTGAGGTGCCTTCATAATCCTGTCAATTGCCCAACTGTGATTTGTTTTCCTTGCTAGCACTTTTATCGTCTTTTGGGAGAGAGACATCACTAGTGAAAATCACGGGACCCCGGTCCATCTTCACTTTATTGTTCACACCCTCAATTTACTTTCATATTTTACTTTCCTTTGCACCTTTTATCTCTTGCGTTGATCCTTTGTAAACGACAAGGCCGGAGGAATTGACAACTCCTCTGTACTCGTTGGGAGAAAAGTTATTTGTTGCTGTGTGCAGGTCCACGACAACACCCTAGTCAGGAAGCAATTTCTAGCGATGTTGCCACCTACTTGTATCTCCTGAGTCCTACTGGTTCGATAACCTTGGTATCTTCACCGAGGGAAACTTGCTGTTGCACTTCATCTCAAACGTTCCACTTGGGGTAACCAACGAGGGGCGAGAATCCATCAATAACTCCAAGAGAGGCCTCTTGCCCGCTATGAAAGGAAGTAAATTGAGTGTGACTCAATGCCCAGCAACAGCAAAAGAAAGGGAGGAAATGTCCTCAAAGCCCTATGCTTCAGCCATAGGTTCTATCATGTATGCTATGTTGTGTACTCGACCAGATGTGGCCTTAGCGGTTAGTCTGACTAATCATTACCAAAGTAATCCTGGAATGGATCATTGGAATGCATTACAGAATGTCCTTAAGTACTTACAAAGAACTAAGGACCTGGTTCTCGTCTATGGGGGATGTGAAGAAGAGCTTGCCGTAACAGGTTACGTCGATGCTAGTCTTGGTACTGTTCCCGATGACTCGAAATCTCAGACGGGATACGTATTCATGTTGAATGGTGGTGCGATTAGCTGGAGGAGCGGCAAGCAGTCAGTCGTCGCCCAATCTATGATGGAGTCGGAGTATATTGCCGCTTGCGAAGCGTCAAATGAAGCGCATTGGCTGAAGAAGTTCGTCATCGAGCTTGGCGTATTCCCTAGTTGCACTGACCCCGTTAGCATTTATTGCGACAATACGGGTGCCATTGCTAACGCAAGGGAGCCGAGGACTCACTCTACAGCCAAGCATATTCTCCGACGTTTCCATGTGACGCGAGACTACGTCAAGGATGGTCATACTAGGATTTGCAAAATACATACGGATCTGAACCCGTCAGACCCAACGACTAAACCTCTTCCACAGGGAAAGTTTGAGAAACACCGAGAGACTATTGGTGTTAGATACATACCTGATGTAAACTAGTGTAATTTGTACTCTAGTGCAAGTGAGATACTGTTGGATATGTGCCCTAGAGGAAAATTCATAAAGATATTTGTCACATATCTATTTGTTCATAATACGTTGTATACTATGCTAGAACTGTATTAAGCGGAAACATTAATACACGTGTGGTATATAACAACCTGGTCCCTAGTTAACTCAGGCATACTAGCTCATTGGGCAATCGATGATCAAGGTTTCCTGATCATGAGATGTGAACTGTCTATTGAGAATGAGGTCATATCATTAGGAGAATGATGTGATGGACACACACCCACCTATAGCATTGCAGTGTGATCAAGTCACATAGTTCAGCATTGCGATGACTTAATAACATAGTGACTCAATCCTTAGACCGTGATGATCATACATAATTGCTATCTATTAGGATGCTTTGAGTACATCAACCGTTACACTAAAACATGGTAACCATAAAGGTGTGTCTTGGGTAATCCGAAGAAGATATTTTGATGAGTATGAAATAGATCAGAATGGGATTTGTCCATCCGAGTGACGGATAGGTACTCTGGGCCCACTCAGTGATATTGCATCAACAGCTAGCTAGTGACTAGGTCACATGAGATGTAATATGCACAGACGAGTAAACATGTTTGTTAGAGACGAGGGAGAACTAGGTATTTGATACCGACGATCATACCTCGGACAAACATAGTACCGCAACACAAAGGGATCAAGTCATATTGTTAACGGTTCAACGCCGAAGAAGTTTATTCGATGGAAGCGCAGGGCACATCAAGGATTGTAACCAGATCACACATGATGGTCATTGGTCAGAGAGTGTCTCGATCATGTCTACTGTTTCCCGAACCGTAGGGTGTCACACTTAAGGGCAATCGATGCATTAAGGACAGATTCGGGATCATCGGTGAAATAAGAGAGAACACCGGAATTGTTACGGGAGGTGCCGGAAGCTGTTCCGGATATTTTAAAAGGTTCAAAATAAAGTTTATTGATGTTTAAATATGTTTTATTATTTAATTAAAAGAATTAAATATTAATAAGGATTTAAATATTAATTAAAAAGGTGGAAAAGGCATATGGGCCTAAAGAGGCCCATGAGGGGGAAAGGGGGTTTCCCCCCTTGGCCCATGGCGCCAAAGGATGGGCCTTGGCCCCCTCCCTAGCTGCACCCTTCCCCCCCTCTGGGAGTTTAGTCCCACATGGGGGAGGGGAGGAGGTCCCCCCCTCCTTGGCCTATATAAGGAGGGGTAGGGTGCCCTTTTTCATCCATCCCATTGAGTTCTTTCTCTCTCTCTTTCTCTGACCTAGAGCGGACTCCCCTTGTTTGGAGTTTGCACCTAGTTGGGGGTTTCACCATCATCCGAACGCCGTCGCGCTGCCGGAATCGGGATCCGGATCAGTCTTCTTTCCGCTGCTCTTCTGGTTCGGAGCCCGGAGGGACATCGGTTGCACCGTACGTGTGTAATCCCGTGAGGCACTACACGTGTGGTGCTACTTTATCGCCGGAGGTTCTTCAACACGACAGGGAGGTCGTAGGATCAGAGTCTACGCCAACCATGTTCGAGGAACGTTTCCCTCTTTCGGTTACATACATCAACATAGCATAGATCTTGGGTTTGGGAATCCTAGTTGGAAAAATTATTGTTTTCTGCCCCGTTCCCCAACAGAGACTGCCGCCGACTACACCGCTGCTGAGTACGACTACGTCGTCAACGACCGTACCCCTATTGTCGAGCTTCTAGGAAAGCAGAGCCATTCTCCTTCCCCAGATATCTCCTATCCTTTCCGTACATTTCTTGCACTAGGCATTGTTGCTGCTGCTACGTTACAATCCTATTCTATAGCATAGCCTGTTTTTGTCGCCCCTTGATGTACCTTCCTTTATCCTATGTTGCCTATAAATAAATAAATATATATATATATACTAGATAGGGGGCGCGGCTTGCCGCGCGTTGCCCGCCCAACATCAGGAAAGAAAACATTAATATCGGCTTAGAAAAAACGACCATTGCTAGAAAGAGGTATTCTCAAATCATGCCAACTATAACAAAAAAAACTACAACTAATAAGGAGAGAACAACACAACAACATGAAGTTCTAGATTTCATAGAAGCACATAACAGGAACATATAGTTGTTGACCGTTACATTGGCAGTTCAAAACAAAAGCAGTAGAGTGAAGATTCAATTCACAGAGGCCAGTTAAACACCTTCCAAAAATATCTCAAATTAATACGGTAATGCATAGGTGACAAGGTGAAGGTGATGACTTGAAAAAAATAATACAAGGAATAGATTAGTAGGAACTTCATAGTACAGAGAGCGATAGAGGAGGAGCTTGGACCACCACCAAACGTCCAAGAACAAGTTGGGGGCCTCTTTGATTCAAACGAATTTCGTAAAACTCTTTTAACACATTCCTGCATTTCTGATATCCTCACGTTTTTAGAATCCTGTGAGCCAGAGAGGACCAAGAAGATTGTGAGAGTGAACATCGTGATCTCCGGCATACAAAACAAAAAATAGCCATCGACCACCACCATGTTATGATTAAATCCTGTAATAATATTTTTTGGAATACCTCATGTTATGATTAATCAAATGAAATTTAAAACAATGATAATATGCAAATTGTGGAGCGATTGACCAGTAAATTTGGAAAATTGCTTTTTTGGCACTATTAATGGAAGTGATGATGAGGTTTAAAACATTTACTTAGTCTTGGCACAGTTAGTAGCAGAACTGCTGAGGTAAAATGATCTTTGTGTAGCCAGAGCAATAAATTTCCCCTGAATACAAACTGTTGCTACATTTCCCTTTAAATTTTACCAGGTGGCTTAGTTGCTCATCTAAAAAATTGAATAAGATAATCGAATAGTCTAGCCGCCACAATCTGTACACTGGCATAATGATCGAGATTGAAGAGTAGTGACACATCTTGGTTTACCTGTATGATAAAACCTTCAAGTTTGTCCAGCTTGCCGTGGGCAACGGCCATGTCACCCATGAAGATCCCCATGTTGGTATCATCGACAAGAGACCCGCTGCCTGCCACTGTGACTGGTAACGACTGATGAAGTTGTTACAGGCCCTGGGTGAGAGCTTCTTCTGCTTGCTGCAATGACTGCTCAAGGCTACAGAGGTCGACCATTTGTTGTTCGGTCAAGGGATCAAGCTGAGGTACCAGTGTCTACAACATCAGTGGGAAGTACGTACTTTCATTAGGATATCATTAGTTCACTTTGGATAGTTTTCTTGTTAATCAGGTTCTTGAACTATCAAATGAACTCTTTTTGCCAGAAACTATGCAATGAAAATGATAGTTGATTTCATTTGCAATTTTTCTATAGGAATAACATTGCTAATGTTCAATGTACTTAGGGGCACATGCCTTGAGCAGATCAGAGGTCCAGAAGCTGCCCATCCAAAGGAAGCACAACTTGGCTGGGGTCGCCGACATCCCGGTGATAAGATGAAAGGCATCCACCCGTACAGCGACACTCTTGAGGCGAAAGAGCTCATCATAGTGGGTCAAGGTGTCGTTGATGATGGCCCTAAGGTCACCATCCGGCAAGTGCGCATGTAGGCCCCCCTAGAGCTCAACCATGTGCCTGCTGTTGTCATCTAGCCACGTGATGTACTCAACATCGAACATAGCAGCGCCTGTATAATAGATATCACAATTTGGAATCAGTCATGTGAGCGAGCTCCTGAACAACCCAAAAAAGTAGGTTAAAAGGAAAATAACTAACCTGGTTGAATTATTTTAGGAAACTATTGTACTTAGAGGCTAGCCAAAGCAAAACCCAAGAGATCAAGATAAATCTTTTATCCTATCTTACATTATCCCTTCGGTTTTTAGATGTGATGCACAGTGGCACCCACATATTGTGACTGATTCCTTACACATGTGCATGATTCAGAAGTGAAAAGACATAAATAAATGATCAAACATAAATAGATGATTATTGAAGGAAAGGAATTTTAGACTTCAGAGAGATGTAAATCATATGAGCTAAATTCGTATTTTAGAGAGGGAGCAAGTCACTCACCATCTTTACTTATATCCTCTGAGCGTATTTACTTTAAGTGGAAGTCGCTCCTTCCATCAAGAGTGCTTTGCTTATGAGCCCTCTATAGTGAGAGGCAACTAAATTAGACAGAATGCAATGTTGTTGCATCCCATATGAAGTTGTTCCTGGTATAACAGAGAAATATTTGGTAATTAACACAATAGGTGTATTAGGGAAGTATGGACCAGATTAGCACTTGAATAAAAAACTAATAAGGGATGAAGAAAATTAGTAATGGTGAAGCAAATAAAGCAAGATAATGACCTGGAAAAAGCAATAAATACAACAAAACAATAGTCCATATCTGCAGTTGGGACTCCTCCTGCCGAGTCCCGATGAATAGCAATGATGATGTCGCCGGGATTGCTCGTCCTCCACGTCGTATTCATGGTCGGCGTTCCTCCTATCGAGTCCCAATGAACAGCGACAAAATCATGGACAAATCTGTGTCCACGTCTGTGTGAGCCTACTCTCCTCCTGCCCAGCCCAGCAATTCTGCAAGGCCACTCATTGGCGTACAAATTAGCACCTGCAGATTGCATCAAAAAGATGACAGTCACACATCTCACAGAGCAGAGAGATGCAGGGATAGCACATTGTAGTGAACTAACTTCACATATATAAAAGATGTAAAGTCATTGTAAGGCCCGATATGCGGTACTGTTCCAGATCTAGATGTTTCCATCCAGATCCGGGGACGAAGCACATATCGGTCCCACCGCGACATATGACGAAGTCATATGCCCCGGATTTCCAACATGATATCACAACATTACAGATACAAGGATACAACATGTCATACAATCGGCATACAACTGCCTTAATACAATACATCAGCGGAACATACATGTCTGGGTACAGACTACAATCAAATGCCTAGTGGCAAAAGAAAATCTTCGATTTCCATAACCACACGGGTCCAGGCCCTCCGCCGGGATCCGCATAACTAGTCGTCGTCGAGTCTCCACGTGAAATGTCGATCACCATACCTGTTGTCGATCAAGAACCCTGAAAAGAGTTTGGGGGTAGTATCATGAGTACAGAGGTACTCAGCATCCAACCGTAGTGGTCATCTGACTCAGCAAGGACTTCATCACTCGTCATTCTAGGACAACTAGTAGTTTACGGTAAGGATGGGGTAAGTGGTGAGGTTGCTGCCGCACTAGCATTTATGAAGTGGCTAACGATCTAGAGAGTAAGATAAGAGGCCAAGCATTCGATGAGGAATCGCCTCCAACAAGTCTTGCTATCAACTACTACGCAAACACAACACCTATCCTATCCTTGTCCTCCTCTTCGCATCCCGACGAAGAAGAAGCAGTCAAGGCACACACACGTTGATCAAGTTATATTAAGATTATCTCAGTTGTTGTTGTCTATGAACAAGGATTAGGTCTCAAGTCGTCCATAACCGTGGACACGGCTTCTCGAAAATATTTAACCCTGCAGGGGTGTACCAACTGCCCATTACAAGGCTCCGCACGCACGCCCATCTCTCTCAGTTGCTACCCATCACAGGCAACCATTTTATGATTTAGTTCCAAGAGATCCGAAACGACAGGTCCCTCTAACTAACAACGAACAAATCCGGGTGGCCCCCGGGGAGTTGACACCCAACCCAAAAGCCGGCCACGCTCTCGGATCGGACTCTTCCGAATGGCTAAGGTCAGGGTTAGCCTCGCCTATATAATAGGGGACTTCCCTAGCTCACCAGTGTGGAACAACAAAGGAACTATGTCTCTGCTGGCCCGAGTTGTTTTAAAACCACAGGCTGCAGACCCGTTATGCATGCGGTTTCAAATGGTAAATCAGCTTGGGCCAACTCTAGAAATGTTTGAAGCTAGGTAGGTAAGAAGAGGGGACCCCATAGTATGCCACACGCGGTTAGGCACGCTCAGTCTTAAAACCAATACCCGGAACTCGGATCCTAGGTGACTCAAATGGAACAAAGCATCGGGGCGGGATAGCCTAGACCCTCCATCCTTCGTCGACTATAGTCAACATTATAATAATCATATCATCAATAACAATCATAATAATGTGATATCCCAAACCAAGGAGTAACAGGATAACATCGTAGCATCCTAAGCATGCATACTAAGCAGGGGCTGAGCAACGAGCAATAGTAACATAACCGTACAGGGTTTGCTGGGAGGGGACATGGCTGTATCGGTTTGAAAAAGGCTAGCATGCAAACCGCTGGTTGAAATATAATGCAAACCGCTGGTTGAAATAGAATGGATCATAAGTAATGTATAGTCCTTGCCTGTTGACAAGTCGGGTTCCGAAGGTGTAGTTGATCGCAAGCTCGCATCGTCTCCGAGAGGTACCCGCGGAAGCACACAAGACGGTAAACACTGGAAAGCAGTCAACGAGCAAGCATCTATTACTACGAAGCAAACACGAGCAAGCCTCAACAATAAGGCAACACAAGACATCGCACCTACCGTCGAGAGCGGTTACTAACAATTTAAGTGGAGTACTCTTAACACAGCAGCAAACAATAGCATAAACACAAAGTACAAGAAAAACTAATCAAGTTACATATAAAGAACACCCCAAACGGAGTTACGGTTAAAAAGATACAAGCAAAACAAGCTATGCACAATGCTGTATAAACAGGGGCAAATCTATATGAAAAAGTGCAGCAACATGACATAGAAATACATGGGCATGAAGTAGACATGATGCTTAACAATATGCAAATGGAACCACTCAATTTCGATAAACGGTCGCGACACACTCGTCGACCGAAGTTGCAACAAAATATAAACAGCAACACACTAACAGCAAGGTAGCTACTTTGGAGCAAGATACAATCATGATGCAGCAAGCAATTATGTCATGTGAATGCATGAAACTGAACTAGAAACAATGATTGACAGGATGCAAAAGGAATCAATCAATTCCGATGAACGGTTGCGAAGCAATCGTCACCCGAAGTTGCAATAAAATAACAGTTACAACAACTTAGCAGCAAATAACGACAGGTAGCCCTGTTTAGCACATAATTACACAATCAATATGACCTCAAATGCAAATTCTCACAAAAGATGAATTTAAGTACACGCAATTCTAAGCAACTTTCATTTTGGGGGCACGTTCATCGGAGCTACGGATCAACGGCAAATCGCATTACAAAACGGGATCAGCAACAATATTTAAAAGACTTAGCAGAATTTCGCAGGGTTATACCTAAAAAAAATAAAGGGGCTCACGCCACTGGGCTCGGCCCAAGTGGCTTGGGGGTGGCTGGAGTGCTGGCAGGCCGGCCTGGTTGGGCTGTGGCGGCCTGGGCTGGGAGGCGCCGGCTGGGCCGGCCCACCAGCGGCGGAGGCGGTTGGCTCGCCCGATCCAGATCGGATCGGGGCGGCCGAGCCCGACGGCGTGCAGCGGCGGCAGGCTTGGCCTCCGACGAGGCAAGCGGCGGCGCATGGGGGTTGACGAGGAGGCGCAGAGGGGAGGTCAAGTGAGGGGGCGCAAGATCCGGGCGGCGGCGGCCATTGGCGGGCGACGGGGAGGCGTGTCGCGAGCTCTGCCGAGCTCGGCCATGGCGCCATCGGGCGGCGGGTGGCGGATCTCGTACCTGCGAGGAAGAACGGAGGTGAGGGGAGGGGAGAGGGATAGGAGGAGAGGGAGAGAGGAGGCCGGCGACCTGGTCGGGAGGATGCATGGCGGCTCACCGGCCGGAGTGCAGCGGCGGCGGGTCGGGGCGTCCACGCGCGAGGCTGCTCGGGAGAGAGGAGCTCCCCACGGGAGGGTTGATTTTGGTGACGTGGCACGACGAGGGGCGTTCGATCTAGATCTGACGGCCCAGATCGGCTGATCTGGAGCTGGAGGTGGGATTGGCTGGCTGCTGAAAACGAGGTGGGTGGCGGCAAGGGTTTTGTCCAGTTTAGGTAGGGGTAGCACTGCTATAAATAGCAAGTGGGTGTTTGGGGGTGTTTTGGGCCACACAATTTTCCGGTTTGTCGGGTAGGCTAGAATCCTAAGATAAAAGGGGTATTTGGGGGTCCAGCTAACAGCTCATACGATATTTTATAAATACGGCATCGGAATTACACCGGCTACTATGCCTGCCTAATCCAATCGTTCACCTACCCGACGAAGTCGAAATCGCACGAAAATTAAAACAGCGCCTCAAAGCACCGAACTCGCGTCGTCTACAACGTTTAATGCCAAAAGATAACGTCGAACACCTCACGATAAAATAACCCATTTAAATATAAACGGGGGTTTTTCCGCACCATTGGTGATGGCTGGTCTTGTACCGGAGGTCGCGACGGTGATCGGGTGAAACCCGGTGTCGCAAGGTCGAGTGTCTGGGTGGGAAGGGTCGGTCTCCGTCTGATACGAGATAAGAGGGGTAAAATAATCGCCGATCAATAAATCGGGGATGCAAACACCGCAAACAATTCAGACAATCAAACAATTCACGCAGAAAACAAAATTTTTAATTTCTGTGAAATCTGGGCTGTTACAATACAACACCACCAACAAGGGATCTCGTCACGAGATCCTGGACGATCTGGGGGAGAGGGTGGGAGAGAAAAGAGAGACGACGATCTTCAACACCACCAACAAGGGACTCTGTTCCATGTGGACGTCGAACATCCGTCGAGAAACTTTGCGCAGAGAGACGAAAACGTCGGAAAACGAAACCATCAGGTGGTCAAGAGGAAGAAAGATAGCAAGACCCAGATCAAAGGATAGTGTCTTCGACGCAAGTCGTGAAAACACCGGGAAAAAGGAGGGAGGGCAAAGGATGACCCATATGATATCCGGAGAAGCTAAAGGTACTACTGGAATTCCCAACCTAAGATCGGAATCGAGACAATACGCTGAAAGCAAGGCATTGTAACTATTCCGAACTCCACACACTCGAGATCCTAGGGTTTTGAAGGGGATAAGGCGAGAACAAAAACACTTACAACACTTGTCCTGACCAGAGCAAGGGTAAGGAGTAAAAGATTCCTTCTCTTCGATAACAAACTTAGTAACTACAAAATAGTTTTTGTCTAGACTCGACTTTGGCCAGAGAAGGGATCCTACGGTCGGTAAGGCTCTGATACCAAGTTGTAAGGCCCGATATGCGGTACTGTTCTAGATCTAGATGTTTCCATCCAGATCCGGGGACGAAGCATATATCGGTCCCACCGCGACATATGACGAAGTCATATGCCCCGGATTTCCAACATGATATCACAACATTACAGATACAAGGATACAACATGTCATACAATCGGCATACAACTGCCTTAATACAATACATCAGCGGAAGATACATGTCTGGGTACAGACTACAATCAAATGCCTAGTGGCAAAAGAAAATCATCGATGCCCATAACCACACGGGTCCAGGACCTCCGCCGGGATCCGCCTAACTAGTCGTCGTCGAGTCTCCACGTGAAACGTCGATCACCATACCTGTGTCGATCAAGAACCCTGAAAAGAGTTTGGGGGTAGTATCATGAGTACAGAGGTACTCAGTATCCAACTGTAGTGTGTCATCTGACCCAGCGAGGACTTCATCACTCGTCATTCTAGGACAACTAGTAGTTTACAATAAGGATGGGGTAAGTGGTGAGGTTGCTGCCGCACTAGCATTTATGAAGTGGCTAACGATCTAGAGAGTAAGATAAGAGGCCAAGCATTCGATGAGGAATCGCCTCCAACAAGTCTTGCTGTCAACTACTACGCAAACATAACACCTATCCTATCCTTGTCCTCCTCTTCGCATCCCGACGAAGAAGAAGCAGTCAAGGCACACACACGTTGATCAAGTTATATTAAGATTATCTCAGTTGTTGTTGTCTATGAACAAGGAGTAGGTCTCAAGTCGTCCATAACAGTGGACACGGCTTCTCAAAAAGATTTAACCCTGCAGGGGTGTACCAACTGCCCATTACAAGGCTCCGCACGCACGCCCATCTCTCTCAGTTGCTACCCATCACAGGCAACCATTTTATGATTTAGTTCCAAGAGATCCGAAACGACAGGTCCCTCTAACTAACAACGAACAAATCCGGGTGGCCCCCGGGGAGTAGACACCCAACCCAAAAGCCGGCCACGCTCTTGGATCGGACTCTTCCGAATTGCTAAGGTCGGGGTTAGCCTCGCCTATATAACAGGGGACTTCCCTAGCTCACCAGTGTGGACCAACAAAGGAACTATGTCTCTACTGGCCCGAGTTGTTTTAAAACCACTGGCTGCAGACCAGTTATGCATGCGGTTTCAAATGGTAAATCAGCTTGGGCCAGCTCTAGAAATGTTTGAAGCTAGGTAGGTAAGAAGAGGGGACCCCATAGTATCCCACACGCGGTTAGGCACGCTCAGTCTTAAAACCAATACCCGGAACTCGGATCCTAGGTGACTCGAATGGAAAAAAGCGTCGGGGCGGGATAGCCTAGACCTTCCATCCTTCATCGAATATAGTCAACATTATAATAATCATATCATCAATAACAATCATAATAATGTGATATCCCAAACCAAAGGAGTAACAGGATAACATCGTAGCATCCTAAGCATGCATACTAAGCAGGGGTTGAGCAACGAGCAATAGTAACATAGCAGTACAGGGTTTGCTGGGAGGGGACATGGCTGTATCGGTTTGAAAAAGGCTGTAAACATGTGGTAGGATCAAACATCGAACCTAACCTAGACTATCATGCAAACCGCTGGTTGAAATAGAATGGATCATAAGTAATGTATAGTCCTTGCCTGTTGATAAGTCGGGTTCCGAAGGTGTAGTTGATCGCAAGCTCGCATCGTCTCCGAGAGGTACCCACGGAAGCACACAAGATGGTAAACACTAGAAAGCAGTCAACGAGCAAGCATCTATTACTACGAAGAAAACACGAGCAAGCCTCAACAGGAAGGCAACACAAGACATCGCACCTACCTTCGAGAGCGGGTACTAACAATTTAAGTGGAGTACTCGTCACACAGCAGCAAACAATAGCATGAACACAATGCTAAGGAATAATAGGTCGGATATAAGATGTCCGTGTCGGAGATGCGAACTGCAGTGCGTGACCGAGCCTGATTCCAGAATATTGCAAAGACACCTGAAGCGTAATGGTTTGATGGATGGCTACACACGATGGATAAGTGATGAAGCTGGTGAGGAGGAGGACGTCAATGGTGGGGCGCCAGTAAATGAGGAAGGGCAACCAGAAAACAGCGGCGGGCGAGATGAAGAAGAGCATCCCGTACATGATCATGAAGAAGATGCCGAAGCGGATCATGTAGATCAAGATGCCGGACATGAAGATCAAGAAAGTCCTTTGCCCTCTCGATCTTCCGCACGTTAAATACCACGTCTGCATAAATGATTGCATGATCTATCGGGGTGAGGACGAAGATAAAACCACATGTTCGGTGTGCGGTGTTAGTCGATACAAGAGAGGGAAGAAAGTTCCTAGAAAAGTGGTATGGTACTTTCCGATCACTCCTCGTCTTCAGAGGTATTTTGTAGATCCCGAGGAAGCAAAGCTCATGACCTGGCACGCGGATAGAAAGAAGCTAAAAGAGGATGACCCGAACCCGGATCCGGAAAAGGAGGACATGCTGAGGCACCCTTCAGATGGTAGCCAATGGACTGCGTTGGACCTCGAATACCCAGATTTTGGGAAAGAACCAAGGAACCTCAGGATTGGTGTGAGCGCCGCTGGAGTCAATCCGTTTGGCGGCCAGAGCAGCACACACAGTACCTGGCCCGTGTTTGTATGCATATACAACCTTCCCCCCTGGAAGTGCATGAAGAAAAAGTACATAACAATGTGTATGCTAGTTCAAGGGCCGAAACAACCAGGTACGGACCTCAATCTATATCTGCAGCTGTTGAAAGAGGAGCTAGAAACGTTATGGAAAGACGGAGTCAATAGGTGGGACGCCGCGGCAAAAGAATATTTCCCAATGAAAGCCGCGGTGATCACGACGGTGCACGACTATCTCGGATACGGATATTTCTCAGGGCAGGTGGTCCAAGGATTCTGTGCATGCGTTAGGTGCATGGATAATACAACGTAGCGCCAGCTACCAAAAGATCCCGGATCTTCAAAAACCGTGTTCCAGGGGTCTCGGAGGTGGCTTCCCAAGAAACACGCGTGGAGAAAACAGGGACATCCATTTGATGGAAGCGAGGAGCTCCGAGCACCCCCAGCTCGAAGGAGCGGCAAAGAAATCGACAACTTGCTGAAAACTTGGAAAGAGTTCCCCGCGCCGGGAAAGAAAAAAAAGAAGACTCAGCCGTTGATGAGGGTATGGAAAGCGAGGTCTGTTTTCTGGGATTTGCAATACTGGAGTCTACTCCGAAGTCCTCATAGCCTTGATCTAATGCATATCACAAAGAACGTGTGCGAGAGCTTGTTTGGCACGCTCCTCAACATGCCGGAGAAGACCAAGGACGGGCCAGAAGCAAGGAATGACTTGAAATTTATGGGCATCAGGAGGGAACTTCACCCCCCTAGTGACGACGATGATGAGCCGGAGGAGGAAGAGGATACGGAAACGCAAAACTCTCGCAAACGAAAAAGGACGACCAAGAAGAAGACCGGTATTGATCACTGCCCCCCGGCATGCTTCACTCTGTGCGAGGAGGAGATCAAGCGGTTTATCCACTGCCTCATAGGAGTAAAATTTCCGAACGGCTACGCGGGGAAGATAAGCAGATACCTAGACGAGGCGAAACAGCGTTTCAGCGGGATGAAATCTCACGACTGTTTCGTGCTGATGATGCAGATTCTCCCGGTTGCGATGCGAGGGATAATGGACGAGCACGTCCGTAAAACGTTGTTTGGCCTTTGCAACTTTTTTGACGTCATCTCCCAGAAGTCGATTTGCGCTACGCAACTCAAAAGGCTACAGGAGGAGATCGTGCTCATACTATGCGAGCTTGAGATCTATTTCCCGCCCGCGTTCTTCGACATTATGGTGCATCTGCTGATCCACGTCATGGAGGATATCATCCAACTCGGGCCTGCGTTTCTGCGCAGCATGATGCCGTTCGAAAGGATGAATGGGCACATCAAAAAATACGTTCGTAACAGGTCCCGTCCAGATGCAAGCATAGCGAAGGGCTTTCTAACCGAAGAGTGCATCTCTTTTTGCACGAATTATCTCAACACCGAGAACCCTGTTGGTCTGGCCGTCAACAAGCACTTTGGCAGGACCGATGGGTGTGGTCACCACGAGGGAAGCCGCGCAATGCATGTCAACTTTGACGGTCGAGACATCGACTTTGAAAGAGCAAGCCTAGTCGCGCTACAACACATCCAGCTGGTCGATCCTTGGATAGTAAAGCACAAGGATTTAATCAGGAAGAAGTACAGTGACCAGGGCCTGCAGATAACGGACCGAGATCCACGGCTAATCAAAGAGCACAACTCCGGTTTCATGACTTGGTTCAGGGACGAGCTTCGTGCTAATCCCCCGCGAAGGAACGTTTCCGAGGACGAAAAGATGATATTCACCTTGTCACAGGGTGCCGCACACAACCTGATGACCTATCAAGCATATGATATCAACGGCTACACATTTTACACGGAGGAAAAGGACAATAACTGCGATTACCAGAACTCAGGGGTAACGGGGATATTCTACACCGATGACGTCAAGGAAAGATTCTATGGAAGGATCGAGGACATATGGGAGCTCGACTACTGTGGAGAGAAGGTGCCGATGTTCCGTGTGAGATGGGCCAAGAGCGTCGTAAAAGAAGACCGGTACTTCACCATCATGGTTATACCCGAAGCCAAATCCAAGTCTACGGGCGCAAATGTCACCGCGAAAAATGAGCCATGGGTACTGGCTAGCCAAGTGGACCAATGCTTCTTCATTACCGACCCATCAAAGCCGAGCCGCATTGTAGTGAGGAGAGGCAAAATAAACATCATCGGAATGGATGGAGTTGCCAACGAGCAAGACTTTGACAAGTACGGCGACCCGAAGATGGAGGATGACTACGCCGCTCAGGATACATACACCACAACCCTACCGAAGAAAGGTCACCTCCCGTCCAAGAGGAAAAGTGAAGGCGTCCCGGGCCTAAATTATTCAACCACCACAAAGAAGGGCAAGAAGAAGATCATGAGGAAACGATAGCTAGATAGCTAGCTCCAAATTTAAGAAAATCTTTTGTAATTCATGATCACTTTGTGTATGCATGGATTTAATATGACTTTGTAATTGATGATCACAATCTTATGTTTCCAAATGCCACCACACCATGTGTTTGTGGATCTTGGTTCGGCGACGACACGGTTAAGGCATGGTACGTGGATCGATATGATCACATTAATATGTTTGAAGTGTATGAACATCGACGATACACAATCGAAGCACCATTCTCAAAAGGTCGGTTAGAGAAAGTACTCCCTCCGTTTATTTTTACTCCGCATATAAGATTTGGTCAAAGTCAATCTTAATAAAGTTTGACCACTTTTATAGAAAAATGTACTCCATAATTATTATTTTTAAATGGTTTCACTTTAATTAAATTTTTTTTGTTTCAACTCTAATTAAAAAATAAAAAAGCATAGGGGTGGCGCATATTGTTGAAATGCGCCACTAAGTGTTCTTAGGGGTGGCGCATTTTGCCAGAATGCGCCACCAACAGGTTTCTTATGCGTGGCGCATTTTTCCGAGATGCGCCACGCATAAGAAACCTGTTGGTGGCGCATTCTAGCAAAATGCGCCACCCGTATGCCTTAACTTCCAACTAACCCGCACAGTAACCACCATTCGCCCCCACCTCTCACTCTCCTCTAGCCACCGCCGCCGGAGCCCTAGCCCGCCGCCGGAGCCCTAGCCCGCCACCGGAGCCCTAGCCACCACCGGAGCCCCTCCTCTCCGGCCGCCGCCCTCGACGACGGAGCCCTAGCCGCCGCCCTGACGTAGCCGCCTGCCGGAGCCGCCCCAACCCCTCCACGGCGACGCCCCTCCACCGCCAGGTACCCCATCCTCCCCTTGCTGGATTCCGACGACGGCCGTGGTGGCCATGGCGCCGCCCCCAACCCCCACTCCCCCTGTGTATGCCCCTGTTCAAATTTTAGATGCCTAGGGTCCAATTTTTCAGTAATTACAATGCTAAAATGTTTACCTTGTGAATATAGCAGCAAGCTAATTTAGTTGAGCCATAAGAATAGGTTTCAGTTTGTGCATTACATCTCAGTGAGTGGTGGCAGTTTGATCATGTAAGAATGCTTGCTTGCTTGCTCTTGCAGAAGCTGTGTACTTGGACCTTGTCCAAATCCTTTGTTTTTTAATACATAGATCATCCACAGATTTCACTTTTACTTGGCAAGTAATATTCCTCACCTTTTTTTCTTGTTAAAAATATTGCATGCTCTGCCAAATTCTTTATCAAAATTGAGATTCACTAGGTATGTACATGTACATCTGTTGGTCATGCAATCAAACTGCATGCAGGGTAGGGGTGCAGTAATATATATGCTCATGACTACATGTATGGCTATTGCATGATCTATGCATGAGTGTTATTTCTATATATATATAGTCTATCCCAAAACGTATTTTCCTTCCTGCAGTTACAACTTACAACTGTAGTGAAACAGAAACCTATTGGAGTGAAACAGTGATGTTGGAGTGAAACAGTCATGGGTCCAGTTACTTGTCTCAAAAACCCTTATGGGATGTTGGAGTGAAACAGACAAGATAGTTGTTCCCACCATTGAGCAGCTTGCTTCTAGACAAGTTGGCATTCCGTCTTGTTCAATATATGTATCTTGACACAAATCAAATAAAAACACCTAGTGGATAGTGGATACACACACAGAGAAAACCACTTTTTGTTTTGTGTGGTAGCAGTGGAATAGAATTTTAGGATTCTAGCATAGCATATGTTGTAAATGATCAAGCAAAGTGACAAGTAGTTGCTACTGCTGCTGTTGTTGTTTTTAAATGATGTTTTTTAGTGCATTGACAAGATGCTTTTCTTATCAATATTTTTATGCACTGTTTAGTGCATTGCTAGAATATGTACTGTTCTACACTATATATGTGTTGCTTGTGCCTACATGTAGGCATTTTTTATGTGCAGGGACTCTCATTATCCCCTTTCTCCCGAAATGTTGATTAACTTCCGTTTCGGTTGAGAATGGGGCACTCTCATGTTAAGAAAAAGAGCAAAGGTCATGCCGAATTTTTCCGTGAATTCGTGCATGACCTTTGCTATTTTTCTTAACATGAGAGTATTTGCATTTATTTATTGTGCTAATTAATTAAGTAGTTGCATTTTTTAATATTGTACTAGTGCAAACATGTCGACCGGAGCCGACGCCGGTCCTTCTTCTCAGCCGGGTACAAAAAGGAAGCAATTTTGGGAATACTCCCAGGAGGAGGTCGAGGAGCAGAGAGAAGAGGAGGTACCTCCGGGCGAGGAGGAGTATGAGGAGGAGATAGAGTCGGAGTCCGACTCATCGGATGATGACTTGGAGGAGGCTGGTACGACAGACGGCGAGAGGAACATCGGCGAGGATGATGGGACCGGTGGCTCCAACACAGATGGTACCCAGTCGAAGATGAGGAATCGGAAACCGACCAAGGTCGGCGTCATCAGGCAAGAGTTTACTGTTGTGACCGCCGTCGGGATTCCTAAAGAGCCCGAACGTTTTTCGGAAGGGTACGGCCGTCAAGTCGCGGCGATCCTCTGCAACACCGTGCCGATCACCACGATTAACCTCAGGAGTCGTGAGAATATTCATTATTTTCAGCTTCTTATCAACAAGCTTCACGGACGATACAAGTTTCCGGAGCCGTACGATAACACCAAACTCAGAGGGAACAAAGTAAACACATGGGCCCTTAGGAAGATGAGCAAGGCCTTGTCCAGTTGGAAAACCCGGGTGAAGAGGGCAATTTTTGAAAAGAACAAAACCTGGGAGGAGCTCAAGGAGAAAGAGCCGTTGATCGACGAAGCTACCTAGAACCTTTTCAAGGCTAGGTGTGAGTCCGAGCAAGCCAAGGCCGCGAGTGAAAAGGGCAAGGCCATGTGGTTGAAGGTCATAGGTAACCATCGTCTCGGAGCCGGTGGTTACAAAAGTTCCAAGCCTAAATGGGACAAGGAGGATGCCGAGTACGCCGCTGCGGGCATACCTAACCCCTTCCAGCAATACAAAGATGATCCGCAGACCGAATTCTTTGTGAGGGCCCGGAGCTATAAGGACAAAGCAACCTCGAAAATAATTATCGATCCTAAGATTCAGGAGTTTACGACTGCCGTGGTAAGTAGTTTACCACGCGACCTTGTCGATTGAATTCTCGAGTGAAGTTCACAATTTCTTAACGTTTCACATTCTTTTTGCAGCAAGCGGAAATGAAAATCGCCTCATCGCAGGAGTCGTCGGTTAGGGCGGCCGGCCCGTGGGACAACGCCTTCAACAGGGCGTTGAACAAGGTCAAGAAGGTTGACGACGTGACGGCGAAGCCATCGTCAGCCGGCCGTGTGGTCGGCTTTGGTGCGGACCTAAATTGGTCCGAATATTATGGAAAATCGGCGGAGCAGTCCGGTTCGAGGGGGCGCAAGGCGAGAAGGACCAAAGAAGATGCCGCTTATGTTCGTGGACTGGAGGAGAAGGTGAACATGCTTCCGCAGCTTGTCCAGGACGAAGTGGCGAAGACGATGAACGCTCTCCTTCCAGATATGATGCAGTCGCTCGCGAATTGGCAAGCGCCTGGTGGACAAGGGCCCATACCAGTCCCCAGCATGGTCGGCAGAACCTCGGGCCCCGCGGCGCCTGCAGTCCCGACTCCGGCCATAGTGGTGGCTCCCGCACCGACTCCCGGCGTATTGGTGACTCCGGCCGCCAACACCGCGGCGGCGACGCCGGACGTGATGGTAACTCCTCCGGCCACGATCGAGCAACCGGGGAATAACAATAATGCACCCGGCGGCAGCACAAATAGGGCGACCGACGCCACAGGAGGCAGCGCGCCCTCCGTCTCTTGCATGCCCGCCGTCATCGGCGGGGTCTCTTCACTAGCCGACCTCGACGCCCTCAAGGTAACTATAAGCGTCTGCAACTCAAACGAGGACTTCATCTCCTTGCAACTCAAACGAGGACTTCACCTCGACGCCCTTTTTTAGTGGAATCTCTCTGATGCATATATATATATATATCTTTTGCAGGAGGACACTCCATGCATTCTATTACAAGTCGTGGACGGCGAGTTGAAGGATGTTGCCAAAGGTAAAATCATTCAACCACAAAATCGAATCATGCACAATATGCCGATGGCACCGGAGATGCATAGGGTTCAAATCTCTCTCGTGATTTCGGGCTACGAGAGAGTTGAACCTCCCATTCAACCCCCCGGATACGATGAGGATGAGCCGGCAGTCCTCAGTGACTGTTTCAACCAAATATGCCTATGGCCGAAGAGCCAAATGCGTTTAATGACGGGGGAAAGGGGCACCACACCTAGGACAACACCGCTAGTCATCGTGTCGGCGCCACATGATCCCATCGGAGCACAACAAGAAGACGATAATCTTGATGATGATATCAGCGCCGACCAGTTCATCAATACTTTGTATGATGCTGATGACTTATTCATGCCTCCTGCTAAAGGAGCCTGTCAGCATGACGAGGAAGCTCGCGGTCCAGCTGATCCTGCGGCGAAGCCTGCTTTCTCCACGCGTCTCTTCGCTGCTTCTCAGGACATGTCTCCAGCAGCTTGCGCCTTCACTGAGCCTCAAGCAGATGCCACAAGATCTATTCTCAGCTCGTCCACACTCCATAAGGCGGCCACTGAGCAGATAAAGGCCGGTGACTGCTCAAAATCAGAAAAGAAGAAGGGACGGAAAAGAAAGAAGAGCATCACTTCTAGTAGCCAACCTTCGATGCCGATCCGGGCTCAGGACGGGCCACCAAGACCCAAGGATCTCTCGTTTGAAATCCATGTGGCTGGTAGGGCGATGCTACCTAAGGACATGCTGGACCTTGCAACTTCGGATATGCAGAGTGTGCATCATAGTATTAT
Source organism: Bromus sterilis (assembly GCA_950022295.1). Classification (NCBI taxonomy): domain Eukaryota; kingdom Viridiplantae; phylum Streptophyta; class Magnoliopsida; order Poales; family Poaceae; genus Bromus; species Bromus sterilis. Next base: position 344,501,493 of record OX465596.1, read on the forward strand.
GGCATTAGAGAAGATTCTTCTTGGAGAAGAGAATCCCTCGTACCCGGTTTTCCTGGCCAAGGTGCCACTCAACATGGGCTTCATCAACACTATCCCCGCGGATATGATAATCCTACGGTTTTCGGAGATCTTCAATTTGTACCATCTCAAGCGGCTGGACCATAGCCTTATCCGTCTGTTCTCGCTCAGCCTTTCTATGAGTATCAGGAGAGATAAGACCCCGAGCGTCGCGATATTGGACCCCTTCTACATGCGTGAAAGCATCTTGATGGACGACGGGGACGCGGCTCTCGCGGCGGGGTACATCACAGACTTCATGCTACGGAACGCCGACAAAGATTCATTTCTTATGACCTACTCTCCCAAGTAAGTCATTCGCTCGCCTCCGTAGCATATATGCTTTCTTAGCTTTCCATTGTCCTCTTCCAACATTCCTTTTGGATTGTTTTAATTATGCAGTGAGGATCAAGACTGCGTGCTCATCTGCTTTTCACCGCAACACTCGCATGCCGTGTATTTAGACTCGGGGAGTGTGAACAAAAAAGATTACAAGTATATTATGAGAGTTTTGGATGATGCTCTCGTCGGCTATATAAAAGCCGGAGGCAAGATCATGAAGCACAAGTTCAGGAAAAATCAGCCTGGCGTGAACGTGTTCAACCACGTAACGCAGTTCCCGTGCGTCAAGCAGCCGGCTGGCAGTGTGAGGGATGCGTACTACGCCCTTTATCACATGAGGGCGATTGTACAGGAACAACGCAACCTTACGCTGCCAAGTCATCTCAGAGCGTGGGCTGAAAGGAAGGCGGAAATCGCCGATGCAAATCTGAAGGAGGAGTTCTTTCACATCCAAGCGCAGATGGGGACTATCATCCGTCATGAAGTACAAATGAGGGGGTCGATCTTCCACTCCAACATTGCACCATCCAATGGGGAGATAGAAGTCCGCCTAAAGGCCCTGCGTGACACAAGGCCTTTCATGACGAAAGAAGGATGCCGCCAATTCCCCGAGCCGAGTCAAAACAATTAATTGAATGTACTCTTTGTGTAATTTGGATGTACTCTTTGTGTACTAGATGGTATGATGGATGTGACCTCTAAAGCTTTGTTTTGTGCAGGTTGAAGAGAAAACAAGTAGTGATGACGAAAGTAGCTTTCGGTTTTCAATAATTGTTGGACTCATTGTAATTTTGTGATGGAATGTAATCTTGTGATCTTGTTGGCCTCTAAACCTTTGTAATAAAAATTATATTGCAATTCTTTTGTATCAATAATTGTTGGCCTCATTGTTATATTGTATTTTGCATTTCTGTAATATAATAAAAATATCTGTAATGCTTTTATTCTTTTATGTAATTCTTTTTTTTGTTTCCTGTAATTATTTAGTGGCGCATCTTGTTAGGATTTAGTGGCGCACTGTGAATGCGCCACCCCTAAGTCCCTTAGGCGTGGCGCATACCAGAATGCGCCACCCCCAAGAGCTTAGAGGTGGCGCATTCTGAGATGCGCCACGCCTAAGGGCCTTAGGGGTGGCGCATCCAGAATGCGCCACCTCTAAGCCCTTATTAGTGGCTTGTAGTTAGTGGCGCACTGTGAATGCGCCACTAAACTCAAAAGCAGTGCGCCACCATAAGGGTATTCCCTAGTAGTGCTCATCACACACGACGATTCCGCACATTTAGAGAGGTTCAAGTTGTTTAGCTACAAGTGATCAACCAACGGTTATTAACATGGCAAGTCACCCAAGCATGGCATGTCACACAAACATGACAAAAGATTAAGCACAAAGTAAACTACCTATACTAGTCAAGTTAAGAGAGGCAACACCCTAAACATGGCATAACACTAAGTGCCTCACGACAATTAAAGGATTTGGTACTGTTCTGTCCTAAACCATATTTTAGGTTGGTTAACAGCAGCAAACAATAGCATAAACACAAAGTACACGAAAAACTAATCAAGTTACATATAAAGAACACCCCAAACGGAGTTACGGTTAAAAAGATACAAGCAAAACAAGCTATGCACACATGCTGTGTAAACAGGGGCAAATCTATATGCAAAAGTGCAGCAACATGACATAGCAATATATGGGCATGAAGTATACATGATGCTTAACAATATGCAAATGGAATCACTCAATTCCGATAAACGGTAAGCGACACAGTCGTCGACCGAAGTTGCAACTAAATATAAACAGCAGCACACTAACAGCAGGGTAGCTACTTTGTAGCAAGATACAATCATGATGCAGAAAGCAATTATGGCATGTGAATGCATGAAACTGAAGTAGAAACAATGCTTGACAGAATGCAAAAGGAATCAATCAATTCCGATGAATGGTTGCGAAGCAATCGTCACCCGAAGTTGCAATAAAATAACAGTTACAGCAACTTAGCAGCAGTTCACGACAGGTAGCCCTGTTTAGCACACAATTAAACAATCAAGATGACCTCAAATGAAAATGCTCACAAAAGGTTAATTGAAGTACACGCAATTCTAAGCAACTTTTATTTTGGGGGCACGTTCATCGGAGCTACGGATCAACGGGAAATCGCATTACAAAACGGGATCAGCAGCAATATTTAAAAGACTTAGCAGGATTTCACAGGGTTATAACTAAAATAAATAAAGGGGCTCACCCCACTAGGCTCGGCCCCAGTGGCTTGGGGGTGCCTCGAGCGCTGGCAGGCCGGCCTGGGCTGGGAGGCGCCGGATGGGCCGGCCCACCAGCGGCGTGCAGCGGCGGCCGGCTTGGCCTCCGACGAGGCAAGCGGCGGCGCCTGGGGGTTGAGGAGGAGGCGCAGAGGGGAGGTCCGGTGAGGGGGCGCAAGATCCGGGCGGCGGTGGCAATTGGCAAGCGACGGGGAGGCGTGTCGCGAGCTCTGCCGAGCTCGGCCATGGCGCCATCGGGCGGCGGGTGGCGTCTCCCGTACCTGCGAGGGAGAACGGAGGTGAGGGGAGGGGAGAGGAAAAGGAGGAGAGGGAGAGAGGAGGCCGGCGACCTGGTCGGGAGGATGCACGGAGGCTCACCGGCCAAAGTGCAGCGGCGGCGGGTCGGGGCGTCCACGCGCGAGGCTGCTCGGGAGAGAGGAGCTCCCCACGGGAGGGTTGATTGTGGTGACGTGGCACGACGTGGGGCGTTCGATCTGGATCTGACGGCCCAGATCGGCTGATCTGGAGCTGGAGGTGGGATTGGCTGGCTGCTGAAAACGAGGTGGGAGGCGGCAAGGGTTTTGTCCAGTTTAGGTAGGGGTAGCACTGCTATAAATAGCAAGTGGGTGTTTGGGGGTGTTTTGAGCCACACAATGGTCCGGTTTTTCGGGTGGGCTAGAATCCGAAGATAAAAGGGGTATTTGGGGGTCCAGCTAACAGCTCATACGATATTTTATAAATAGGGCATCGGAATTACACCGGCTACTATGCCTGGCTAATCCAATCGTTCACCTACCCGACGATGTCGGAATCGCACGAAAATTAAAACACCGCCTCAAAGCACTGAACTGACGTCGTCTACAACGTTTAACGCCAAAAGAGAACGTCGAACACCTCACGATAAAATAACCCATTTAAATATAAACGGGGGTTTTTCCGCACCGTTGGTGATGGTTGGTCTTGTACCGGAGGTCGCGACGGTGATCGGGTGAAACCCGATGTCGCAAGGTCGAGTGTCAGGGTGGCAAGGGTCGGTCTCCGCCCGATACGAGATAAAAGGGGTAAAATAATCGCAGATCAATAAATCGGGGATAAAAACACCGCAAACAATTCAGACAATATAACAATTCACGCAGAAAACAAAATTTTTAATTTTTGTGAAATCTGGGCTGTTATAGTCATCCCAGTCGGTCATATGTATAGACATGAAATTTATTTTATTTGTCTTAATATAAGCCGTTCAACATTACACATGCTTATATACTTAGAAAGACACATCTCGATTAACCTGCCACTCAGGCAATGCTTAATCTTCTATCACTCATATATCAACAAAAGAACAAACATCTTTGCATAGAGCAAGGATAGAGCTTGATGCCAAATTTGTCTCCTCCTTAACAGTGAAAAAGAGCAAGGTATCCAACAAACTAAGAAAGGTAATAAAACATACTCATTCACAGAAACCTCTAGATATGACCATCTCCTCTAAAGGAAGAAAACAAGAGCAGGATATGCTATCAACCAAGGAATAGCACACGGCGTATAATCTCCAGGATCAGCAGAGTAAACACAAAGGAGAAGTAGCTCCGCAAGCGTCGTCCCTACAACTTTTTATCCCACGAGCATCCACCGAATCCTTACTTACCGATCCACCACATGGAGAAGATGATCAATACAGAGAGAGACCTAGTTACGGCAGTGACATCTAGGAAAATGAGAAACAGAGCAACATATATATAACAAATGTACATAACAGGAGATGATCCAATAGTCGCAACCAGCAAGGCCTTACTAATTTATCTAGCTAATACAAATTTAACACGAGATGATCCAGTAGTAGGAACCAGCAAGACCAGCTAAAAACGCAGAACCACATAAATCCAAATTCTCTCACTTGGTTGTACTTAATTTACTAATTATCTAGCTAACACAGCAGCAAGGGCACCTCAACATGCTCACACTTAGTTGTACACACCTTACTAAGCAAGGTAAATCCAAATGGCACATGAGCAAAGAGGGTTGATCTCAAACTTTTCATCCCCAAATCCCGCTAATACATAAAAACTAACATGATAATACAAAATAAAAGCCTCAAAGTGACTAAAACAACGAATTCTTCTTAAATAGGGCAAATAAATAGTCAAGCCATGTGGGTACAAAGGAAAATATGCAGAGATCTAAAACGTTAAATCAAACCAAACTAAGAGGCAGCACAATCTCTTCAGGTATAGTGTATGCATCCTAATAGGTCCTAGAAATGCACAGTAAACCATATATTATGTAACTTACATGCCTTGTGTATCAATTGGAGATGGAAACAATCTCAAATGCAAGATCCACAACAACAATCTCAAATGGAAGATCTAGACATATATTTAGCGGATAACATAACTCATAACAACAATAAATGGACGCACACCTGGAATATATATGTGTCTATATCAGAACACATTATTTATGTCTGTAGAAAGTAGATGTGTAAAAGGAGGTCCATCGGGAAAACTAACTTTCAATGACAGATATACTTAATTAGAACTCCATAGAAGGATTGGAGCATTTGAAGTAGTAAGCATAACTATGTGTGGAGATTGTAGTAATCTAAAAATGAAAAAAACTAAGAACGACAAATACAATATATTGACAGGATCCGCACCATGTTTCAGGGTATAAGTAAAATCTTGTTGTAATTACCGAGAGGAAGGCATTATGGATCTTCTATAAAGGCATGAACGCACACATACAAGGTCTTGAAGAAAAGAAAGCATGGTTATCAGTAACACAAGTGTGAATCAAGAAAATTGCAATATCAGTGGCTTCTTTTGGGGCAAAATCAACATATCTTCAGCCAAAGGGAAGAAAACGCACACACACACATATATTTATACAGATATATTACCTAGTAGCTCTATGCATAAACAGATGTAAAGCCCATCTTGTAGCCAAAAACACACATAAAAGGAAAGGAAGGCGATAATACAACACCAGATGTCCATGTTTAGCTTGGTTATTTGATATAAAGCTATAAATATTAATCTCAGCATGTGAAAGTACAGATTAGAACTTTGAGAAATAAAATCCCATTTGTTTTGTTTTACTAAGTAAAAGAACATTAGCATAATAAAATTCTTTTGTAAAACAATTAATAAGCATGTGATGGAAAGAAATGCTATTACACGGTGAGGGATTGTAACAACAAGAAAAAGTCCCTTTCCAGTTTTCAAGTAAGTAGAAAAAATCTTTGAATATATTAAACTCTAGAGCAAATCTTTGTTGTGTTATTTTTTCAGTTGTGTTGTAATTAGTTACTGGTTCTATTTTTCAGGTCATAGCCACTTTGTCTGGTGCAAGGAAGAACTCCATTTGCCGCTGATGAAGTATTATCTATAATAGGTAAATCATCTTGCATAGAAACCACTTGTTTCCTACAAAGGTTAAGACCGTAAGCCAAGGGCATGGATCATTTATTTGACACGAGAAATATGATGCCTAGGTAAACAAAAGTAGCATCAAATGGGTACTCCTAGTGGAATGGTTCCAAAGCGTTCTACTATGCCTAGTATCTATGGTTCATGTACAGAACACACTACACATATACCTCATACTAAGCTTGAGGATAGTTGGTCTATCATGAATCATGATTGCTGTAAGAAAAGCAGGCCAAAAAGACATATAGGGCGACGACTTCAACCAAAAATACATGCCTACATATTTTATTGTACCCGAAAGTAGCTCCTCACCATTGTTATCACTTCTTAGAAGGATGAAAATTGCCATTTTAGAAGGTACAGTTATTATTATATCAAATAAAACACAATGGGTTTGTATGCAACAATCTACTTTAAGTCTCTGCCACCATCTTATATATTCCACCAAAGCAACCCTGCTCACCAATATGACATATATCATTGTTCTCGCGATCTACAACTAATCTAAGTGTTGGTTATCCAGTCTAGTACATCTGTATAACACCAAAGGAGATAAACTTGGCATCTGGAATTACAATGCAAATATACACAGCTAGGTTATATCTCTGTGCAGAGCATCAATGTTGTACTATACCTATTGTGAACTGCACTTTCATAATTTTGGTATACCCATTACCCGGTACCCACCACATATGTAAGAGAAAATTGTACAGAATATACATGGAAAGTTGAAATTAAACACCAATTGACTTCAAATAAAAATAGATATCTGGAATTCATTACAAAAAATTAACATTTTTTGTTACTGTAAGTTCAAGTATGTGATCAGAGGGGGAGGGGGTGAATGATCACTTCAAATTTTTGCATGAAACTATGAAGTGAAGCATAACTTAACAGCAGAGGAGTTTCAACAGAAAGGTAAACATCGAAGCAGAACATGATTGAAGCAAAACATAGCGAATCAAAAGCATCGAATCAATTGCATTGAAGAAGATCACTGAAGCAATTGATAAACTGAATGTAAGTGCGGAAAGTAAAACGAACTCTTGACTCGGCGATGTTTGTTCGACCAGTTCACACTCTGCAAAGTGCTACGTCTGGTTGGAGGGACTTGTGATTGAACACAGGAGCTAACCTCTCTCCGTTCGTATCTCCACTGCACCAATCTCCTTGAGCTTGGTCAGTTCTTCACTCGTGGTTGATTATTGAGGAAATCACCGAAACCTTTGACAAACTGGACTTCGAGGCGACAATAACTCTTCGCTCTCTGAAGAACAACTCTCTAACCGTCTAGGAGAATTGCAGTTCTCCAAGATAAAAAGGCTGGCAAACTTCTTCCTAAGTCATAATGAATCAACTCAGATCAATAGGACTTCTGCTTCGGTGGATGGGTTTTGGTTTGCTTCGGTGGGGTGCTCTCTCTCTCTCCTCTGTAAGGAATTAATCTTGGAGCAGCCACCAGCCAATGAGGGCTGGGGAGGCGTATTTATAGGTGGCAATCCCTAGGTGCGAAATGACTGAAGTGACCCGATGTGACAGCTTGACACCTGTCCCCAACGGTCATATTTCCAATCAAAGCGCAACTTTACTTGCGGTCCAAGTAAAGCTGACTCACGGACTTGGTTCTGCTTCAGGAGCCGAAAGAACTAAGTCTTCGTTGGTGAAGCATTACCTAGCGCACATGAGATTTCTTCAACTCTGGTTTCTCACTGGTTTAGATTCGATCTGAGTCTTTTCATCAAAACCTTCTGAGTACATTTACTAAACCCCTCTTGATAGTACGGTTTTTCCTATGACTCAAGGAAGTGAAAAAGAACTACGCAAAAACAACTAAGTCTTGCGCCATCTTGGTCATCTTCTTCGATGAGACGTGCTTCAGGATTCCTTATCTTTTTAGGGGTCGACATCCGTGATGAGCTTCACTCCAGTGGATATGCTTCAGTAAAAGTATAAATCTTCGTTGAAGCTTTATCACCAACCTATAACTTCAGGAACCTAACCATCTGTTCATACTAGAAAACTTGTTAGTTCCTCTACTGTTTTGACCAACAATATCCAAAACTCATGGGGTTATAACTTTGCTCTTACAATCTCCCCCTTTTTGGACTATTGTTGACAAAACAGGCATCGATAAAAGATATGGAATATTGAGTTGAGTTGAGAGCAAACTCTAAGATATGAAGCCTAAGACTCCCCCTGAATGCAAGCATTGAAGATTTATATAATCGAAGAGAATGCTTGTTAAAGAATATCATCAATGGGAAGCCTAACACATATCTTAGTGAATCAATTGCATACAAAGATAATTCTTCTTGAAGAATATGCAATCATCCAAAGACCTGTGAACTTAAGGATAATAACCACCTGCAAGATAAAAATAGGAGAGCAACTTGCAAGCACGGGGGTTATTGACATATAAGATGAAACAGTTCACAACCAAAGTAAAACTTAAGTTACAACCCAATCGAAGTGAATGGAATGTTTGTCATAACTTAAGAACATGCAAAAGATCGAATCAAAACCCTAAACCCCGCAGCGAATCTAAACTCAATCGATGCTACTTTCTCCCCCTTTTTGTCAATAATTGGACAAAAGGTTGATAGGTAGATCAAGAGCATCTATGCGTCAGCTGCAACCCTAGGACCCTGCACATTGTGTTCGCCTGAAGAAGATGCATCTCCTGAAGTGTCTCCTTCGGTCGAAGCAGGTGACTCTTCCTCGTCGAAGTCCATCGGCGCTTGAAGCAAATCAAGGTCGCTGTCGTCGAGGGGATCATCTTCTTGCTTCGAGGTGTGGGAGTCTTCATTAGAGAAGGTATCAGGGCGAATCTGTTCAGCAGGGTTGACAAAGAGGACTTCATCAATCTTATCCAGCGAAGGGATCTTTGGGTTGGGGCGGTCGATCGAATCATTTCTTGAAATATGACGTTGAAGATGTGGATACTCCTTGAAAATCCGGTCAGCTTCAAGTTTCTTCACAGAGTTGAATTTCCGTAAACCTTTCCAAGAATGACGCTTCAACACCTTCAAGTACTGGTTGTTGTTCAGGGCAATGTTTCCAACTCTATTAATCTCATCTGACAGATGTTGCATCTGGCGCTGATTTCCTTCAATGAAGTTTTCAAGCAGCTGTTGGTTTCGAATGGCAACTTCAAAGTGGTACACTTCTTTCTGGAAACTCTTCGACATATTGCGTTCATTGACGTGATGTCTGACTCCAACATATGTTGCAAATGGATCATTTGGCCTCCTGAAGATATTCATGGTATCGCGGACCGGAGGGCAGAACAGCTTCGGGTGATGCTTCGCAACAAAATCTTCGCTGCGTCCATGGTTGCAAATGGCTTGCAGCCAAAGAGCATATGGCTTCAGTTGATTTACTAATTCAGCAGCTTGTACCATGTATCGAAGAAAACAGTCCTCGAAGTCAAATACATGACCATGAGTGAGCTTCATTAGAGCATGACGAGTGTGATAGTGGATGTTGGATTCTTCATTCACAGTGCTGAGAGGCATCAAAGAATTTGACAAGATGTAAAACCAAGTCTTTGAAATGAATACCAAATGCTTCGGGCGAATGTTCTCAGGCATGTGATCTCCAGTGACTTCGGGATCCAGGAGTGATGCGAATTCGGCTTCAGTGGGATCAGGCAACAGATGGACCTTAGCTAATTCTCCAGTGTGCCTTGGGATGTTCACTATTTCCATGAATTCATCAGTATGCATCCGAAACACCTTCCCTTGAATCATCCATTCAATAATCCATGTGCTTGAATCATCAGGGTTTCCAGAGACATAGAGAGTGGCATAGAATTGCTTCACTAGCTCGGAATTGAAAGGAGTTCACATGGCAAACAGGCCAGTCAAATTCTATGCTTCGATGGTTTCCATGATATTTTGGAAGCACGTTGCAGAAGATAGACTGTGCAAGTCTAAGTACTTGTGTCTGAATAGAACACCTTTCTGGCAGTATAGCTTCGTGTACAAGATTTGCTGTTCGGCGGTCCAGAATCGAAGGTCATCAGCAGTTCTTGGTGAGTCATATGGACTAGTGCCAAAGAATCGAAGCTTCTTGCGATGAACTTCAATATCAAACTCAGGACCATGTCTTGAAGAAGATCGTTCTCCCAGGTATATGGGAAAAGTCTCTCTGGGATAGATGGAGTCCAGCTGAGTGTCTTGAGCAGGAACACAGTGCCTTCGTGCATCTGTGACTCGCCTTTGCGGTTGAGTGACGATGGCCAACTCATTCGCTCCGGCTTCTGCTTCGACTTCTGCATTTGCATCGGCTTCAACATTTGGATCTTTGGCTTCGCCTTCTTTGTCTTCAGACTCCTCAGCAGAGTGAGCTGAAGAATAATCCTTTTCAGGAATGTCTTGAGGTGGTGGAGAAGGTTCTGGCGCAAAGTTGTCTTGAGCAGACGGTTGAGGAGCGGGTGGAGGTGGAGGAGGAGTTTGAGCACGGGGTGGAGCGACTTCGGGGGCGGAAGGCTTCGTAGAAGGTTTGGTAAGCTTGATGATTTTGCATCGAGGGGGCGATGCCTTTCTTGGGGCCTTCTTGGCCGGATGAGAGCTCACCTCATCAGCTTCTTCAGTGTCAGCAATGAGACGCCTCTTCCTTTGTTGCAATATGGGAAGTGGTGAAGCTAATTGCTTGAGCATGGCTTCGCGCTTCTTTGAGTCAAGAGCCATGACTGAAGCATTGTGAGTCTTGCAACATTCTTCAATGGCAGACTTTAACTTGTCTTGAAAGACTTGTAAATTTTGCTTCGTTTGCTCATGAACAACAGCAATTTTCTTCGAAGCAGCTATGGCTTCGGTCTTGAAATCCTCATCTGATTCATCATCTGCTTTCTTCTTGAATTTCAGAATCTTAGCAGTTTCAGATCTGTCTCTGGCATGTAAATCCCTCAGCTGATTGTATAAGGTTTCGAGCATAGCTGAAAGATTTGGTGAAATGTAGATATTCCCAATATCCACAGCCTGGGGATCAACAACTTCAGCAAGTTTGCAGTATACCTAATACAGGCTCAAACAGTCCCAGAGTTCACCTTCTCTAGCATCTGGGAAGTTATGTTCACTGTGCTCAGCTTCAGCATGAGCTTCGGGAACAGGAGCAGCGACTAGCTTCGGAGGAATGTCCTTTGGAGCCATGTCAACAGCGGCTTCCTTTTGAGCGGCTCTGGCAATCTTTTCAGCTTTCTTCGTGCGAAGAACATCCAGCTGAGCTTGGCGTTTGGCTTCAGCTTCACTGAGCTGTTTGGCTTCAGTGGCAGCCTTAGCCTCTTGAGCTTTTGCTTCAGCGAGCTTGCGCTTCGCTTCAGCTTTCTGGTTGGATTCAGCCAGCATTTTCCTTTGCTTTTCCAGCTCAGCAGCTTCTCTATCAGCTTTCTCTTTCTCTTTGGCTTCTTTCTCAGCCTTAGCTTTGGCTTGAGCTTCGGCATGCAGACGTTCAGCTTCGATGCGGTCTCTCTTCCGCAATTCAGCTTCAGACAACTTCTTTGTGCCAACCTGGGCATAAGTCTGTCCAAGCTTGGCAACGGTTGTCTTGGGCTTCGAAGCTTTGGCTTGTTCCGGAGCTTTAGCTTCGGGCCTAGCAGCAGGCTTAGCCTTCAGGTCATGCCTTTCCTTGGTCCTTTGCTCAGCAGGAACAGGACGGCGAGGTGGCTTGGAAGACAGGGGAGCCTCAACCACCAAGTTCGTCAAGTCTATGTTTGTCTTGGGAGCAGGAGGATCAGTGGGATCTTGAAACTTAACACCTTTAGGAGCAGACGGTTTTGCTCCAGCCTTCTTCTTCAGTGGCTTCTGAATTTGTTTCTTCTTGGGACTAGGGGGATTGGGAGAGTGCTCGGACTCATCATCTGCTTCGTCAGCAGGATCTTCATCAATCGAATCTTCAAGCTATGCAGCAGCATCAACTTCGTCATCTGCTTCGTGATCAGCCTCCTCTTCAGAAGAAGGAGGGGGTGAATCACTCAATTTGCGAAGCTTTCGCCTCTTCTTAGGCTTCGATGCTTCGGCTTCATCAAGACCTGCAGCAGCAAGAGCTTTTGCCTTTTTCTCTTCTCGAATCCTCTTCTTCTCAGCCAAAATAGCAAGCCTCTCTTGCTCATCAGGATAATCATCCGGAGTCTTGAGTGTATTTGGGTGCGGAACAGCCGGAGGCTTCGGGTAGTACTTCTTCCTGTTACCTGCAGTGTATTGAGCACACATAGCGGTGGTGTACCGATAAGGTGGACTGAAGGCAAATTGCATTGCCCACTTCCAAGTTGGGATACTCTTGTACTTGTACCACCTGATAGCCCAATATCGACGAATCCTTTGCAGTCGAATCTTTCTATCATGATTTGTTTCTTCTGGCGGGGTGTCATAGCCCATTTTGAGGCGAATGGCTTCGGGTATGCCTCGGGCATTATTGACTTCCTTCGTTTTTCCTCCTTTGCCCTTCTGCTTCGGTGGCTCTGGATAGTTTTCGAGCCCTTCAACAATGGGAGACTCATTCCCCATAGCAGCCTCTTCGTCATACATCCTGTGAAAGGAATATAGACAAGAGGGAAACAAGGAGAGGGAATGAATAAGCACAGGCAAAGGTTTCGACCAAAACCAAAAGACTTTTGACAGGAACCCAGATCAATCTGAGATCAGATGTAACTCTGTTAATGAATTTAGCTAGAACCCGTTCAAGAACAAGACCTAACCTAATCCACATCACAGAATAGATCGTATCTCATACATTGACCTGAGGAGATGGGATCACTTGATTCTAAGAACAGTTTTCCCAGGGAGTAAAGATCAGCACGGATCAAACAGTCCTATAAACAGAAAACAAAAACCCTAACAACTCTTAGATCCAAGCCCTAGATGAAGAACACAGAGTAAAGATTGGATCCAAGAAGCTTAGCGTACCCTATCTTGGTGACGCGAAGCGGCTACGGCGACGGAGTGCGGAGACGTGCTCTTTGTCGACGGGGAATGTCCACGGCGGCGGCGCTCCGGCAGTGAAGCGGCGACGGCGACGTCGAGGACAGGAGCTCTGTGGGTTGCTCGAGGTGGAAGACGGGGGAATCGGAGAGAATGAATCGTGGGGAAACCGTTTCGCTGGGGAACGCCATAAATAGGCCCGATCTGGAGTGGTTACTAGATCAGATCGAATGGTTCTCAGCGAGTTACTCTTCCGATTCAACGGCTCAGATGAAGTGGCGTATCGCGAGCGAATCTCAACGACCCGAAAAAGACGGGGACTCAACGGCCGAAGAATAAGTCTTGACCGAGAGCAAGAACTTCGATAAATTTGGAAGCATTTGATTCGGAACTCAATGATGTTCGAAGCAATATGCTTTCCGTTTCAATTGTGCTTATCATTCAAGATAGAAAAGATTGGGAGCGAATTAGAATGGAGGGGTAGGGTCCGAAACTTATCACTTCGAAGAACAACAACGAAGCTAAAAGCGATAAGCATAGGGGACAAAAGAAACGAATAAAAAGAAATAACACAGAACAGACAACAAATGGCAAACGAAGCTAAACTTGGACGAAGGAAAACACAAACGAAACTAAACAAATAAAAACACAACGAAGGTGAATATATACAGTGAAAAGTTTCGATCTTACTGAACATTGTGTGAATTTAAGATGTTTAGCTCACATCTCAATGCAAAAAACCTTTTCTCGTCCAATGGCTTCGTGAATATATCTGCCAATTGATCTTCAGTTCTTACATGGCTAATCTCAATGTCTTCGCGCTGAACATGATCTCGAAGAAAATGATGACGAATATCAATATGCTTCGTTCGAGAGTGTTGCACAGGATTGTGAGCAATCTTGATGGCACTCTCATTGTCACAAAGCAGAGGGATTTTCTTCACAAATATACCATAGTCTTTCAGCGTCTGCTTAAGCCAAAGTATTTGAGTGCAGCATGAGCCAGCAACAATGTATTCAGCTTCAGCAGTAGATATTGAGACACAGTTCTGTTTCTTTGAAGCCCAACACACAAGAGATCTACCAAGAAAATGACAAGTGCCTGAGGTAGATTTCCTGTCAACCCTATCACCAGCCCAGTCTGAATCAGAATATCCAATCAAATCAAACTGAGTACCCTTGGGATACCAAAGTCCCAAAGAAGGAGTATGTGCTAGATATCGAAGAATTCGCTTCACAGCAATATGATGCGATTCCTTCGGATTTGCCTGAAAACGAGCACAAATACAAACTGATAGCATAATGTCAGGTGTAGATGCACATAAGTATAAGAGTGAACCTATCATAGAAAGAAATTTCTTCTGATCGAATGGTTTCCCTTTCTCATCTGCATCAAGAAAACCATTAGTAGGCATGGGCGTTCTAATGGTCTTGCATTCCGCAAGATCAAACTTCTTCAGGCAATCCTTCAAGTATTTCTCTTGTGAAATAAAGGTGCCATTCTTCTGTTGTCGAATCTGAAGTCCAAGGAAAAACTTCAATTCACCCATCATAGACATCTCATATTTCTTTGACATCATCCTTGCGAATTCTTCGCTGATTTCAGTGTTAGTACAACCAAATATAATATCATCTACATATATCTGACACACAAATAGATCATTGTTATATGATCGAGTGAAAAGAGTGGGGTCAGTGGTTCCTGGTTTGAAGCCTTTCTTCAGGAGGAAATCCTTCAATGTTTCATACCAAGCACGAGGTGCTTGCTTCAGTCCATACAAAGCTTTGTGAAGCCTGTACACCATATCAGGATTCTTCGAGTCTTCAAAACCTGGAGGCTGCATAACATACACTTCTTCTTCTATTTCACCATTAAGAAAAGCACTCTTGACATCCATTTGATATAGCAATATATTTTTGTGATTAGCAAAAGCAAGCATGACACGAATGGATTCGAGACGGGCTACTGGAGCATAGGTTTCACCAAAGTCGATGCCTTCGATTTGGGTGTAACCTTGTGCTACCAATCTAGCCTTATTTCTTACCACAATACCATCTTCATCTTGCTTGTTGCGAAATATCCACTTTGTGCCAATAACATTGTGCTTCGTGGGATCTGGCCTTTCAACAAGTGACCAGACCTTGTTTCTTTCAAATTGGTGAAGTTCTTCCATCATAGCCAATAACCAATCAGGGTCCTTCATGGCTTCATCATATTTTGAAGGCTCTAGCATGGAGACAAAAGAAAAGTTTCCACAGAAGTTAGCCAAACGAGTACGAGATCGAGTAGTGGGACGACCTGGTTGATTGATATCTTCAAGGATCGAATCCACATCAACTCTTTTTCGAACTCGTGATAGCGTAATGTCATTTGCTTCAGGCTCAGCTTCTGCTTCAGGATCTGCATCAGCTTCGGGATCAGCTTCACCTTCAGCTTCAGCATTTCCTTCAGGATTAACATTTCCTTCGTTCCCTTGACCTTCTTCGTCCTCTTCATTATTAGCTTCAGGATGTTGATCTCCAGCGCCCCGGGCTATGTGTGGGAACATTGGACCATCATCATCCCTAACAGCTTGACGTTGATTGGCTTCAACAGGGCGAATCTCACCAATAGCCATGGACCTGGTCACTTCATCAAGAGGAGGTTCATCTAGATCATGAGGCAAATGCTCCTTTTGAGAGCCATTAGTTTCATCAAACCTTACATTCACAGTTTCCATAACTTTCCCAAAGTGAGAGTTATAGACTCTGTAAGTGTGAGAGTTTGAGCCATAACCTAAAAGAAAACCTTCATGTGCCTTAGGGGCAAATTTGGAGCTATGATTCATATCTCTAATAAAGCATGGGGCACCAAATACCCTAAGATATGAGACATTTGGTTTGTTACCAGTGATAAGCTCATGTGAAGTTTTCTTCAAGAATTTGTGAAGGTAAACCTTGTTGATGATGTGACATGCAGTATTGATTGCTTCGGCCCAGAACCTAATAGGAGTCTTGTATTCAGCAAGCATAGTTCTGGCCATCTCAATAAGAGTTCTATTCTTCCTTTCAACTACACCATTCTGTTGAGGTGTGTAAGCAGCAGAGAACTCATGAGAAAATCCATAATCATCAAGAAAATCTTCAATATGAGTATTTTTGAACTCAGTTCCATTATCACTTCGGATATGCTTCAGAGATAATTCATATTCTGTTTGAGCTCTCTTTGCGAATGACTTGAAGATTTCAACCACTTTGCTCTTGTCATCCAAAAAGAAAACCCAAGTATAACGAGAAAAGTCATCAACAATAACTAGACCATATTTGTTTCCTCCCAGGCTTGCATAATTTTGAGGACCAAAAAGATCCATATGAAGCAATTCAAGAGGACGAGTGGTAGTCATGATGGTCTTCGCTGAATGATGTTTCTTCGTAATTTTACCAGCTTCGCAAGCACTGCAGAGACGATCCTTATCGAATTTTACTTCGCTAAGACCAACAACATGATTCTTCTTCACTAAGTTATGAAGATTTCTCATCCCTGCATGACCAAGTCTTCGATGCCATAACCATCCAGATGAAGCTTTTGCCATTAAGCAAGTGGACACAGCAGGGCCCGAAGAAAAATCAACAATGTATAGATCTCCCTTTCGGTAACCCTCGAAGACAAACGTATAGTCATCCTGTGAAAAGACAACACAACGCGAAGCAGAAAACAGAACAAGCATACCCATATCGCATAACTTTGAAATAGACATCAGATTATATCCAAGAGATTGGACTAGCATAACCTTGTCAATGTGCTTATCCTTCGATATGGCAATCTTACCCAAACCTAACACTTTACCTTTGTTGTTATCACCGAAGGTAATGTACTTCAAAGAAGATTGAGATAGTTTTTCTTCGGTGAATAACTCCTTCTCTCCGGTCATATGATTTGTACAACCACTATCCATGACCCATTCGGATCCACCAGAGACATGGCCCTGCAGAAGAATTAGTTCTTCTTAACCACCCACAAACGAGCAGGTGACTGAGAAGACGTTGAAGCACTGGTCGAAGCAATATTAAATCGAACAGGAGTGTATTGCTTCGGTGAACCATCAAGCACACCATAAATGTAAGTCCTCTGCGAACGGTTAGCATAAGTATGAGCATATGCAATCTTAGTACGATTATTATGAGGACGATATGTGTGGCGACCAGTACGATAGTATTGCTTCTGCGGAACATTTGATTCGGTCACCAATGGATCATTTCTCGTCTCAAGAGAGTAGAAATGATTCGGTGGTACCGAAGACTTTCCCTGCATAGAATGGTTAGCAGGCAGTTTTTCCACAAGTGCTTTCTGCACCCATATCTGCCTCTTATAGAATCCATTCTTTGGTGCAGTACCTACATACTCAGTTGAAACTTTTCCCTGTTCATCTTTCATGAGTTTGTAGTCTGAATCAAGTGATTCATCCACAATGACTTTGTTCATTTTGCAGTCGAAGCCTGAAAGGTTAGCAATATCAATGGGTTTCTCCTTCGCTAGAACCCAAACAGTCTTAGCATACTGTTCAGGCTCCCAGTATGTGCCATCAGGATTTATCTTCCTTTCGAAACCAACACCTTCATTTCTGGGCTTCCTGTGAAGGAGAGCCTTCCTCAGGATATCACAGAGATATTGATGTCCTTGCACACTTTTGAACATGCCTGTTTCAAATAAGTTTTTCAACCTGAGGAGTTCCTCAGTAACAGCAGGATTTTCCTCATCGGAGGCATTAGTATCATCAATAACAATAGGAGCTTTCCCTTTGGAATCAGTTTTGTTTCGTTCCAAACAATCCAAACAAGGTGATTCAGTTTTATCAATTGCTTCAGAACCTTGTTGAGCCATGAGAGAGAGATTAACATTTTCCAATTCTTCATGAGCCTCTGTCAGTTTTTCGAGAGCCATATTCCTCTAAAGAAATTCATAGGTGAGCTTCTCATAATCAACTGAAAGAAGATCATGCCGAGAGGATAATTCTTCAAACTTCTCCTTCAGAGCAACATGCTCATTAGTTAAAGTTTGACTCTTCTCAATCTCATCGATCAACAACGTTTCTGATTTCTTAATGGTTTTGCTTAGTGAATCAAGTTCATCTTGTTGAATTGAAGCAATTTTAACAAGTTTAGCATAGCTTATCTTTGAGTCACTTTCACATGAGGAATAATCGGAAGTATCATAGTTTGACTTGGATGAAGATACCTTTGCCTTGGCCATGAAGCAATATGCAGGAGTTTCATCTTCACTACTGTTGTTGGTGAAGAATGAGCTCGAAGCATTGACTGAAGCATCTGCCGAAGCAAAGGCCAAACCAGCAACACCATCTGATTCGGACCCTGAAGCAGACCTTGAATCTTGTTCAGCTTCGGAACCAGAGGCTTCATCTTCTGAGTTCATCTCCTTTCCCAAATAGGCCTTGGCACGGTGAGAGCTTCTTCGACGAGACGAGTGAGTCTTCGATGAAGAACCCTCACGCTTCTTATGATACTTCTTCCTCTTATCATCATCAGAATCTTTCTTCTTTTCCCTTCTTGAACTGGAATCATGTTTCTTTGACTCATGACTTCTGGAGGATCTGTAAGGCTTCGATGAAGAGTCTCTGAGTGAATGCTTCGATTTGTTTTCAGCTTCCCACAGCGGGCAATCAGCAATGTAGTGACCTGGTTTCTTGCACTTGTAGCAGCAATTGTCCTTTGATGGAGAGCTTCTAGAGGATGAACGGTAGGAAAAACGACTTGAGCTTCTTGAAGGATAACTCTTCTTGGGTGAAGAAAAACCTTTTCTTTGAAAGCGATTGAAGCATCTCATGATCAGTGCTAAATCTTTTCCAATGCTTGAGGGATCATCTGATTCGACACCTGAAGCAGAACTGACTTCGGGTGAAGAATGACGCGAAGCTTTTGCTTTCAGGGCATGGGATCTCCTTCGAGAACCATTTATGTCACGTTTCTCTTCTTCTTCCATTTCAAAGGTAGTGAGTCTCTCAAGAACATCAGCAGCAACAAGACGTCTGAAATCGGTCCTTTCCTTGATCATCAGCACTATGTGATCAAACGAATCATCCAATGAGCGAAGCAAAGTTCTCACAACAGAGTGAGGAGTAATGTCATCAGCACCGAGGGAAATCAATTCATTAGCAAGAGTTGTGAGTCTGCTGTAAATGGAACTGACTTTTTCACCCTCGTTTCTCTTGAAGCGATAGAATTTGCTTCGAAGAGTGTCAATTCTGGCATCTTTCTGGGTCGAAACACCTTCACCAATCTTCTCAAGATAGTCCCAGACACCTTTGGCAGTTGGAATATTCTTCACTTCATGATACTTTTCAGGTGTCAAGTGATTGGTGATGAAAACCCAAACTACAGAATCAAGATCAATCAGTGTAGCTTCTTCAGGGGTGATCTCCTTCTCATCGGCAACAAAGACTCCATACAAGACAACTTGCCAGGCAGTTGAGTTGATAGCCATGATATTCCTTTTCATCTTGTCCTTCCAGTACAGGTAGTCCTTCCCATTGAAAATAGGAATAGGTTCGCCAGAGCGAATAGCTGCGAAAGACATACTAGAAGACATACTTGAAAACACTCCAGGAGGTTAATCCAAATAAAGAGTGCCTAGCTCTGATATCAATTGTAAGTTCAAGTATGTGATCAGAGGGGGAGGGGGTGAATGATCACTTCAAACTTTTTCATGAAACTATGAAGTGAAGCATAACTTAACAGCAGAGGAGTTTCAACAGAAAGGTAAACATCGAAGCAGAACATGATTGAAGCAAAACATAGCGAATCAAAAGCATCGAATCAATTGCATTGAAGTAGATCACTGAAGCAATTGATAAACTGAATGTAAGTGCGGAAAGTAAAACGAACTCTTGACTCGGCGATGTTTGTTCGACCAGTTCACACTCTGCAAAGTGCTATGTCTGGTTGGAGGGACTTGTGATTGAACACAGGAGCTAACCTCTCTCCGTCCGTATCTCCACTGCACCAATCTCCTTGAGCTTGGTCAGTTCTTCACTCGTGGTTGATTATTGAGGAAATCACCGAAACCTTTGACAAACTGGACTTCGAGGCGACAATAACTCTTCGCTCTCTGAAGAACAACTCTCTAACCGTCTAGGAGAATTGCAGTTCTCCAAGATAAAAAGGCTGGCAAACTTCTTCCTAAGTCATAATGAATCAACTCAGATCAATAGGACTTCTGCTTCGGTGGGTGGGTTTTGGTTTGCTTCGGTGGGGTGCTCTCTCTCTCTCCTCTGTAAGGAATTAATCTTGGAGCAGCCACCAGCCAATGAGGGCTGGGGAGGCGTATTTATAGGTGGCAATCCCTAGGTGCGAAATGACTGAAGTGACCCGATGTGACAGCTTGACACCTGTCCCCAACGGTCATATTTCCAATCAAAGCGCAACTTTACTTGCGGTCCAAGTAAAGCTGACTCACGGACTTGGTTCTGCTTCAGGAGCCGAAAGAACTAAGTCTTCGCTGGTGAAGCATTACCTAGCGCACATGAGATTTCTTCAACTCTAGTTTCTCACTGGTTTAGATTCGATCTGAGTCTTTTCATCAAAACCTTCTGAGTACATTTACTAAACCCCTCTTGATAGTACGGTTTTTCCTATGACTCAAGGAAGTGAAAAAGAACTACGCAAAAACAACTAAGTCTTGCGCCATCTTCGTCATCTTCTTCGATGAGACGTGCTTCAGGATTCCTTATCTTTTTAGGGGTCGACATCCGTGATGAGCTTCACTCCAGAGGATATGCTTCAGTAAAAGTATAAATCTTCGTTGAAGCTTTATCACCAACCTATAACTTCAGGAACCTAACCATCTGTTCATACTAGAAAACTTGTTAGTTCCTCTACTGTTTTGACCAACAATATCCAAAACTCATGGGGTTATAACTTTGCTCTTACAGTTACCTTAGGGATATGGCTCTCATATTTCTTAGCTGAATGCATCTTTCCAAATAAAGAAAAATACATGACATATCCATTTGCTCCTGCAAGCATAAAAAATCCAAAATCAACAAATAAGTAAAAACAACAAACAACAACAGCCAAAAGAAACAGCGAGAAGCAGTGTTGACATAGGCACGGTCACCGTGCAGCCGGGCTTGCGGAAGTTGCAGGCCGTGGTGGCGGACCGGGTGGGGGTGGCGTCGCAGCAGATCTCGGCGTCCCTAGCGTGGCCTCGCCACCAACGCCGCGTGCTACTCGACGAGGGCGCCGGCCTCACCGCCGCCGTCGCACGCGAGGGCGTCGGCTGCTACGTCCTCGCCTCGCTCCGCCGTGACGAGTCCGGCGTGGGCGCGGGGTCTCTGCAGCAGAAGCAGCCGCCGACGACATGGTAAGGATCGAGGCCAATGGAAGAGCACGGTGATGAGAAGAGGGAAAGGAAGGAGCGGGGGCGTCGGCGACGATGCGAGAGAGGCAACAGGGAGCGAAGCGGGAGGAGGCGGCTGGGCGAGCGGGTGCGGGACGAAGGGAGTCTAGGTTTCACGTTTTATATGACCGAGGAGGGAGATCGAAACGCCAACATCAAGCCAAGCCAGCAGGAGAATCGAATCTAACGACCATGAGGCCAAGTGCCCTGAGAGAGCTCCCACGCCCGGACGAATCAACTAAGGGGATTATTCAGCAGTTAGTCATGCGCATTGTTAGTCAACTAGGATTAGATAGCGGGCCATGACCACTTTGGGGAGTGAACGCGGATACAATAATTATAACAGCATAGGTACGGTACAATGCAGACACCGCCTAAGGCCCCAACCTCGACTCTGCCGAGCCACATCAAGTGTGAGCTATCGAGGAGTAATCCTCGTACTCCACTCGTTGCCGACTCTGTATAGCCACCCTAGGGTCCTGAACCACAGTTGTCCTTAAGGTAAGAAGTCGGGCGACCCAACGGTGCCCGCGAGCGGTATTGCGACGGGAACGACAGGGAGGGTACGACCGACGTACTAGCGTGCTTGGCCCCTGCTCGTATTCCGCAAGATTTACCAAACCACGAAAGTTGAGCTCTTCCAAGAGCACACGCGAGATAAGGAAAGGAGACAGTTCACCTTGTTGGTAACCGCGTGCTTTGACGGGACGACAGGTCAGGCCCCGATGTACTGGTGGACTTGACTGCTGTTCGTTGTCCGTTGTGTGAATTAGTCAGGAAACGATAACGGTTGTCTGCAAGATAATATTAAAATGCTTAAATGGGTCAGGTGGATGACTTGAGTGGGTCGACGTGCCCTATACGCACTAACTCCACGTGGGATTACGGTGTGGGCCCTCCATGGCGTACATTTCTATCGAAAGCTCTTCAAACATCAGCAGTAACATGTCCTGATTGCCGGGAAGTGGTGTGTCTTTTTGCTGCAGATGTGTCATTTACTTTTGCTTCACCGACCATACTAGCACCATGCAGGAGTACATAGGGCAAGGGTCCAAAGTCCATGCGTACATAGGATTTAGTCCGACGGATGGCCTCTCTATTGAGCCTAGGTAGGACTACGTCATGTCGGATAGCCTCGATGGGTCATTACGAGTGTGTAGTGTAATAGTAGTGCAGCCCCTGCAGGGAAGAAAATCTATTCAAATAGTCGTGTCCACGGTAACAGGACGCTTTATGCTGAAGCCAGACTCTACTACTACAAACTACTACTACTAAACTGTTTGGTTCCGGGTTTGCTTCCTCGCAGGGAAGCCGAGGAAGGGATCTCGGAGGCATTGATAATTATTACAACTTACTATTATACAATGATGCAGCAACTTTTGCTGCTTTGTTAGTTTATGCTTTATATATAAATGTTGGCTATTCTCTTCTCATGCTGCAAGAATCGTCGGAAGATGCTAGTCTTCGGTAGGCCTAGCTTCTCATCCTTATTCTGACTTTCTACCATACATTCCACTATATATAGCCTCCCCTTTCCATTTGATACAAATGCATAAATGCCTAGTAGCGGACGTAAGACTCGCGAGTATGCTAGATACTCACCCTTGCTTTCCCCCTCCCCTTTTGGGTTTTGTATACATGGTTGCTACAATCAGACGCGAGGCATCTAGGAGCAGGAGATCCTCGAGGCCAACCACCGCAATGTGAAGATCCCCGATGCCAACCACTGCAACGTGAAGATCCCCGATGCCTTCTACGATATGGAGATCCCTGACGACCAGGAGTAGTTTTGAGGTTCCCAGGCAGGAAGCCTCGCCTTTTCGACCGTTTTTGTTTTTGTGCTAGCCTTCTTAAGGAAAATCATGTGTACCTTGTTTCTGTACTCAGATACTATTGCTTCCGCTAACTTTGTGCTCTCGAGTTGTTGTATTCGAGCCCTCGTCGCCCCTGGCTTGTATTAAACATCTTGTATTATTTTTATTATTAGAGTTGTGTTGTGATATCATGTCGTGAGTCCTTAATATCGGTCGTGTACCTTGCGTGTATGATTACTGTACACGGTCCGATTTTGGGGGCGTCACATCCTCCCTCCTTCCTCTCACTTCTCTCTCTCCCTCCCTTGCAGGTACGGCCGCCACCATGGCCATGGCGGCCCGAGCTCGGGCGAGCTCATTGCCGCCGGCCGCCACCTTGCCGCTAGCCACTCCCCAACCCGGATCCAGGAACCCTCCGCCGACCCCGGTCGTCCATGAGCCTGTTGGGATACGGGGCAGAAAACAATAATTTTCCAACCTACGATACCCTAACCCAAGATCTATGCCATGGCGATGTAATGTAACGGAGGGAATCATTGTTCATACCTTTGAACATCATAAGCGGGAAACGTTCTTGCGAACGTGGTTGGCGTAGACTCTGAACTACGACCTCCCTGTCGTGTAGAAGACCCCCGTCGTTGGAGACTCCCGGTGACCTCCAGACGATGAATTAGCACCACAGGTGTAGTGCCTCGAGGAGATTACACACGTACGGTGCAACCGATGTTCCCTCCAGGCTCTAAACCAGGCGAGAAGCGGAAAGAAGACGGATTTGGATCCCGACTCCGGCTGAGCGATGGCGTGCTTTAGTGGAGAACTCCCAACCAAGTGCAAACTCCAAACAAGGGGTCCACTCGAGGTAGGAGAAAGAGAGAGAGATGACTCAATGAGATGATGGAAAAGGGGGGGTCTATCCCTCCTTATATAGGCAAGGGGGGGGGGGGTGGGATCCTCCTCCCCTCCCCGATGTGGGACTAAACCCTTTGGAGGGGGGGTGCACCATCTAAAGAGGGGTGGGCCCCTCCCATGGCGCATGGCACGGGGGAACCCCCTCCTTCCCCTAATGGGCCTCAAATAGGCCCATATGCATTTTTCCCATTTAATTAATTAATTTAAATATATTTTAATATTTATTTCTGTTAATTAAATAATAAAACATTATTAAATATAATTAAACATTATCTTGAACCTTTCAAAATATCCGGAAGAACTTTCGTTCTCTCCCGGAACTATTTCGGTGCTCTCCCCTATTTCACCGATGATCCTGAATCTATCCCAATGCATCGATTACCCTTAAATGTGACACCCTATGGTCCGGGAAATAGCAGACATGATCAAGACACCCTCTTGATCAATGAATAATCAATTGGACCTGTTACAATCCTTGATACCCCCTGCGCTTCCATCGAATGAACTTCAATCACTGTTGGAAACCGTTAACGATAAGACTTGATCCCTTTGTCCCGCGGTACTTTGTTTGTCCGAGGTTTGATCGTCGGTATCCTTATACCTTCTTCAGACCTCGTTCTCAACAAACAAGTTACTCGTATGTGCCTATTACATCTCTTGTGACCCATTCACTTCCTTGCAAGGTCTTGATGCAATATCACCGAGTTGGCCCAGAGTACCTGTCCGTCACTCGAACTGACAAATCCCGCTTTTATCTATTTGCATACTCATCAACGTATGTATTTCGAAATGCCCAAATTATACCTTTTTGGCCAGCATATTTCAGTCAGGCGGTGGATGCGAATAAAATCCTTCTAGTAGATAGTAATTACGTATGATCATTACGGTCTAAGGACTAAGTCATATGTTACAAAGTCATCGCAATGCTGAACTATGTGACTTGATCACATCCCAATGCTTTAGGTGGGTGTGTGTCCATCTCATCATTGTCCTAATGATATGACCTCATTGTCAACGGACGTATGTGTCTCCATGATTAGGAAACCGTGATCATCAATTTCCCAATGAGCATGTATACCTGAGTTTAACTAGGGACGGATGTTTATATACTACACGTGTATTGGTGTTTCCGAGTAATACAGTTCTAGCATAGTATAAAACGTATTATGAACAAAACGAATATGTGACAAATATATTTATTAATTTTCATCTAGGGCACATATCTAACAGTTTCCCACTTGCACTAGAGTAAAAATTACACTAGTGTACATCCGGCATGTATCTAACACCTATAGTCTCTCGGTGTTCTTCAAACTTGCTTTGTGGAAGAGGTTTAGTCATTGGATCTGCTGTGTTCAGATTCGTATGTATTTTGTGAATCCTAGTATGAACATCCTTGACGTAGTCTCGCATCACATGGAACTTTCAGAGAATGTGCTTGGTTGTACAGTGAGTTCTTGGTTCCTTCGCATTAGCAATGGCACCCATGTTGTCGCAGAAAATGCCAACGGGGTCAGTGCAGCTGGGAAAGACATCAAGCTCGATCACGAACTTCTTCAGCCAATACGCTTCATTTGACACTTCGCAAGCAGAAATATACTCCGACTCCATAGTAGATTGGGTGAATACTGACTGCTTGCCTCTCCTCCAGCTAATTGTGCCGCCATTCAACATGAACACATATCCCGACTGGGAATTTGAGTCATCTGTGTCAGAGTTAAGGCCAAGATCGACGTAACCCGTTATGACCAACTCCTCTTCACATCCTCCATAAACGAGAAAGAGATCCTTTGTCCTTCGCAAGTATTTCAAGATGTTCTTTACTGCGGTCCAATGAATCATTCTAGGATTACTCTGGTAGAGATTAGTCATACTAATTTCCAGAGCCAAACCCGGTGGAGTACATAGCATAGCATACATTATAGAACCTATGGTTGAGGCATAGGGCTTTGAGGACATTTCCTCCTTTTCCTTTGCTGTTGTTGGACATTGAGTCACACTTAACTTAACACCTTTTCTAACTGGCAAGAGGCCTCTCTTGGAGGTATCCATACTGAACCTCTTCAGTATCTTCTCAATGTAAGTTCTTTGACTCAAGGCCAATAGGCCATTAGGTCTATCTCTATAGATCTTAATGCCTAGTATGTATGCAGCTTCACCTAGTCATGGAAAATTGTCCATCCAAGTATTCCTTCACACTCTCTAATTATTTCACATCATTCCCTACCAGTAATATGTCATCCACATATAACACAAGGAATGCTACAGAGCTCCCACTCATTTTCTTATAGACGCAAGACTCTTCGACGTTTTGGACAAATCCAAACGCTTTGATGACCTCATCAAATCAAAGGTTCCAACTCCGAGATTCCTGCTTCAACACATAGATGGACCGTTGAAGCTTGCACACCTTACTAGCGTTGTTAGGATCAATGAAACCTTCCGGTTACATCATATACAACTCTTCCTCAATGGTTCCATTAAGGAACGCGGTTTTCACGTCCATCTACCATATCACTTAATCATGATAGGCAGATATCGCTAGTAGAATCCGAATAGACTTTGTCATCGCTACAGGAGAGAATGTCTCCTCGTAGTCAACTCCTTGAACTTGTCGGAACCCTTTCGCGACATGTCGAGCTTTATAGACAGAAACGTTTTCGTCTGCGTCAGTCTTTTTCTTGAATATCCATTTATTCTTGACGGCCTTGCGCTCCTCGAGAATGTCCACCAAAGTCCATACTTTGTTGGTGTACATGGAGTCCATTTCGAATTTCATGGATTCTAGCCATTTCTTGGACTCTGGTCCTTCCATTGCCTCTTTGTAGTTTGTAGGTTCGTCAGGTTCATTAACCGTGACTGCATTCACAAGTTGATCATAAAACTTAGGAGCTTGACGAATCCTTGATGACCTACGTGGCACAATAGGTTCCTCTTCATTCTCATCATGATCATCATGTATGTCATGATCGTTTTGAATGTCGTGCTGACCACCTTCTTCAGCGCCCACTGTGGAAGATGGTTCCAGAACAATTTTTGTTGCCGGATCTTCCATTTGGAGTGATTGGCCAGTCACTTCATCGAGGTCTATTTTTCTCCCACTCATTTCTTTCCAAAGAAACTCTTTCTCAAGAAAGTGTCCAGTCTTGGCGACAAACGTTTTTCCCTCAGACTGGTTGTAGAAGGTGTATCCAATAGTTTCCTTTGGATATCCTACAAAGATGCATTTCTCCGCCTTAGATTCAAGTTTGTCAGGCTGAAGTTTCCGAACATAATCCTCACAACCCAAAATCTTCAGGTATGCCAACATTGGTTTCTTGCCAACCCATTCTTCAAACGGGTTGTCTTCACGGATTTGGACGGCACCCTATTAAGAACGTAAGCGGTAGTTTCTAATGCATACCCCCTTAATGATGTAGGTAAGTCGGTATGAGACATCATTGACCATATGCTATCCAATAGTGTTTGATTACGTAGCTCAGACACATCATTTCGCTGAGGTGTACTAGCTGGCATAAGTTGTGGTACAATACCACAAGTCTTCATATGAGTGCCAAACTCGTGACTTAAATATTCGCTTCGTCGATCAGATCGAAGGTGCTTGATTTTCTTCCCGAGTTGATTCTCGACCTCACTCTGAAATTCCTTTAACTTTTCAAAGGTTTCAGACTTGTGTTTCATTAAGTAGATATATCCGTATCTGCTTAAGTCATCCGTGAAGGTCAGGAAGTAACGAAATCCATTGCGTGTGGTGACATTCATTGTTCCACATACATCAGTATGTATGATCCCTAATAAGTCTTCCGCACGCTCCATTATTCCATTGAATGGAGTCTTTGTCATTTTTCCCATCTGTCATGGCTCTCACGTGTCAATAGATCCAAAATCTAATGACTCCAGAAGTCCATCTTTATGAAGCTTCTCCATGCGTTTTATACTAATATGACCAAGACGACAATTCCACATCATCATGTGTTCTTCTTTACTAGGATTTAATATTTTGGCCTCTATGATATTGATGTGGGAGTCATGATATTCGAGATCCATTAAGAATAAACCATTACGCACCAGTGCATGGACATAGAACACATTATTCTTATAAATCGAACAACCAGTTGTCACGGATGTAAAAGAATAATGGTCTTGCATTAAGCAAGACCCACTCGCAATGTTCATACTCAATGCGGGTACATAATAGTAGTCATTCAAAAAAAGAATCAATTCCAAAGGGAGACTAAGACGAAGCGTTACAATTGCCACGACTTCAACCTTGGCACCGTTCCCAATGCGCATCGTCGCTTCATTCTTCCGCAAGATTTGTTTATTCTGCAGCCCTTCCTGGGAGTTACAGATGTGAGCAACTGATCCGGTATCAAATATCCAGACGTTGCTCTGAGAACTTTTTAGGAAAACATCAATAACATGTAATATATATCCATGTCTCTTCCGGAAACCATGCCACCCTTCTTATCTTCTAAGTACTTGGTGCAGCTATGCTCCTTCTTGATTTCCTTTTCATCAATTTTGAGTATCGTGAACAATTAAGAAAGGGTCTTAATAGTTCCTTGCATGCTTTATTTCAACACAAAACTCTCATAGCTAGGGGGTAGCGAACACAACATCCTATCAATCGCCACTTCATCTGGAATCTTAAATTCTAGATCATTTAGGCGTTGAACGTAGTCAGACATTTTCACCACGTGCTCAGTCATATTGTTGTGCTCTTCCATCTTTGCCGAAAATAAAGCTTCAGAATCTTCATTTCTCTCGACCCTGGCTTGAGGTGCAAAGACGGTGTTGAGGTCAGTGATTATCTCATAAGCACTAAGACTCTCGAACCATTTCTGAAGTTCAGCCTCCATGGCATAGAACATACCCTTCTTGACAAGGGAGGAATCATCACACGGAATGAGGTAGACATTTTATCAGTCGGAGTGGCGTTAGTTGTTGGTGCATCACCTAATCCAGTCTCAAGTACATAGGACATTTTGAGGGGAATGAGGAGAATCCTCAGAGTACGGAACCAGGGTGAAGTTTGACCCATCGATTTTCAGTTTATCTTTCACTAGGAATGACCCTAAGTTGAATAATGGGAGTGGTGCTGTCATCTACAATGGTGATTCACAAAGATA
Source organism: Bromus sterilis (assembly GCA_950022295.1). Lineage (NCBI taxonomy): Eukaryota > Viridiplantae > Streptophyta > Magnoliopsida > Poales > Poaceae > Bromus > Bromus sterilis. The sequence continues at coordinate 344,530,740 of OX465596.1, forward strand.
CATATTTAAACTTTTGTTCATAATGTGGAGTTCAATTTTAATTAATTCTAAAACTCCCACTTAGGAAAACATCTCTCAAATTTGCTAAGTGCTTACACAATCCTAGAACACCATACCTCCCCCGATCTTCACGGCCATCAGTATGTGTTTAAGGTATGCCATCATGCAAATCACATCATCTATGTGACTCATGCTCGACCTTTCAGTCATTGTGTCCCGAGGCCATATCTGCACATGCCAGGCTCTCCACCATACCCTATGTGATTTGTTGCTGTGTCATACAAGGCCATGTTTCTGGACATGCTAGGCTTGCTACACCCACCTCTTGTGAACAGAAAAATGTTTGACACCCGTGTGACACGTGGTGCCTCCATAATGTAGAACTTTCCAGGTGGTGCTCACTAGGGTAGGGACACTTTGTTGGTTTTTAGCGAGGGATCATTCTATAATGCTACCGTCGTTATATCTAGTATATTGGAAAAACAGGATGTAAAACATTAAATCATACATGTTATGATCCCCCTCCATGCAAAGTAAAGTTAAACGCCTTCTAATTTATCTTTCACAATTTTTACGTGGATGCTAGGGGTTTCGATAGAGAGAACCGTTTCTATCCTGCGAAAAACATGCCACAGCACCAATTCTGCAATTGTCTCTAGTACACCGCTGTCGGGGCCCTTCGTTGCAAACATCTTCGCATTGCTAATGTTAGACAGACAGACACCCCTTGAGCCACTTATATGGTACAAGCCATATGTCAAGCATGGAACCAGTCTCACGTAAACGCGTAAGGTCGGTCGGGGCCGCTTCATCAAGACATTGCCGCAACGCTAAATGAGTACACATGGGAGGGTAACAATTGGAGAATTGATGCCCACATCGAAGATGTGTTCTACCCGAACAATACATCTACGCATAGCTAGCTCTGATACCACTGTTGGGATATGGGACAGAAAACCATCATTTTTCCAACCTACGATACCCGAACCCAAGATCTATGCCATGACGATGTAATGTAACGGAGGGAATCATTGTTCATACCTTTGAACATCGTAAGAGGGAAACGTTCTTGCGAACGTGGTTGGCGTAGACTCTGAACTACGACCTCCCTGTCGTTTAGAAGACCCCCGTCGTTGGAGACTCCCGGTGACCTCCAGACGATGAATTAGCACCACAGGTGTAGTGCCTCGAGGAGATTACACACGTACGGTGCAACCGATGTTCCCTCCAGGCTCTAAACCAGGCGAGAAGCGGAAAGAAGACGGATACGGATCCCGACTCCGGCAGAGCGATGGCCTGCTTTGGTGGAGAACTCCCAACCAAGTGCAAACTCCAAACAAGGGGAGTCAGCTCAAGGTAGGAGAAAGAGAGAGACAGAGATAACTCAATGAGATTATGAAAAAAGGAGGGGGGGGTCTACCTCTCCTTATATAGGCCAAGGGGGGTTGGATACTACTCAACTCCTCCTTGTGGGACTAAACCCTTGGGAGGGGGGAGTGTGCCATCTGAAGGGGGGTGGGCCCCTCCCTTGGCGCATGGCCAAAGGGGGACCCCCTCCATCCCCTAATGGGCCTCAAATAGGCCGATATGCCTTTTTCCCATTTAATTAATTAATTTAAATATATTTAATATTTAATTCTGTTATTAAATATAATTAAACATTATCTTTAACCTTTCAAAATATTCGGAACAACTTCTGTTCTCTCCCGGAACAATTTCGGTACTCTCTCCTATTTCACCGATGATCCCTAATCTATCCCAATGCATCGATTACTCTTAAGTGTGACACCCTACGGTCCGTGAAACAACAGACATGATCAAGACACCCTCTTGATCAATGACTAATCAATTGGACCTGGTTACAATCCTTGATAGCCCCTCCGCTTCCATCGAATGAACTTCAATCGCTGTTGGAAACCGTTAACGATAAGACTTGATCCCTTTTCCTTCGGTACTTTGTTTGTCCGAGGTTTGATCGTCGGTATCCTTGTACCTAGTTCACACCTTGTTCTCAACAAAAAAGTTTACTCATCTGTGCCTATTACATCTTTTGTGACCCAGTCACTTCCTCGCAAGGTATTGATGCAATATCACCGAGTGGGCCCAGAGTACATGTCCGTCACTCGGACTAACAAATCCCGCTTTGATCTATTTGCATACTCATCAACATATCTATTTCGGAACGTCCAAAGTACACTCTTATGGCCATCATATTTCAGTCAGACGGTGGATGCAAATCAAAGCCTCCTAGTAGATAGCAATTACGTATGATCATTACGGTCTAAGGACTAAGTCATATGTTACAAAGTCATCGCAATGCTGAACTATGTGAGTGGATCACATCTCAATGCTTTAGGTGGGTGTGTGTCCATCAAATCATTCTCCTAATGATATGACCTCATTCTCAATGGACTTATGTGTCTCCATGATTAGGAAACCTTGATCATCAATTGCCCAATGATCTAGTATACCTAAGTTTAACTAGGGACGGATGTTTATATACTACACATGTATTAGTGTTTCCGAGTAATACAGTTCTAGCCTAGTATAAAATTTATTATGAACAAAACGGATGTGTGACAAATATCTTTATTAATTTTCCTATAGGGCACATATCCAACAGAGCCTCCCGTGGCGTCCCGTGCCCATGCCGTGGCTGATCTGGTCCTGGCCAGCCCGACATGGATGAACTGCCCTGAGCTCGTAGGCCGTATGATTTTGCGCCCAACATGAAAAAATTTCCTGCTTGATGTGATCTACAATATTGATTTATGAATTTTATTGATTTGAGGTCATTAGGGTGATGCAATTGCTTGTGGAATACTGCTACTTTCTTTTTACTGTTAAAAATTATTTTTTAGCAATGTTTGATTGATGATCGCCTCGCATCCATGCATCATATGCATATGCTTCCTTTATATGGATTGCTAATCATCATGTCTACTTTAACACCATGCATTCACTTGTCATAATATCTTGTTGTAGGTTGCACTTATATTGCTCCAAAGTATTGTACCTGTTAATCTGTCATTCCTGATTGCATTTTGTTGCATCTTGCTAGCCTTATAGTTATTGATTCATGCCTGATATGAGTTATCACCAATGGAATGAATTGCTCCTTGTCATGTATACTTTCATTCCATCTATTTCTATGCCATGATATCTTTCCTGTTCATATAGTTCTTGAGCTCCCAAAGTACCTACTTGTTGTTTCTGTCAACATCACTGAAAATATGTTTTACCTGTTTTGCATGCTTGTTACATTTTCATCCTTGGGTCTTTTGACCACAAGTTCTATGTATGGATTGATGAGCATCATGTATACTCCATGTTCGTGCATTGTATTGTCATCTTGAAGTAGTATTGCTATCACTTTTGCTATTGTTTATAGAGCATGATTATAACAGTTTGCCCTGATTCCTGTTTTTCACTAAGTCTGTAATCTGAAGTAGCTCTCTTGCATCCTTGTTATATGTTGATCCATGATTCTTTTGAGCATAAACTTAATGTATGGATTTATGTGCATCATGTAGGATTTTTGTTGATATATTGCATTGTAAATTTGGAGCTGTTTTGATATTGCTTTACCTGCTGTTTAGAGAGCATGTTATTAACCTTGTACCCAGCTTTCCTGATTTCACTAAGTCCTAAACAAGTAGCATAAATTAGCTTCTTTCATGCGTTATAATTATTTAATCTTTATGCTTCTGTACATGAAACCTTTATGTCATGTCTTTCCATTCATGTCTACTGTTAATACATATCATTTTTGTGCATGTTTGCAATCTGTAGCATGTTGCTTCGTTGCTCTCGATTGTGCTACTTGCTGTTGGCAGATTGTGTCCATAACTTGTGTTGCTTGTATATTTTTAATTGCATGTAACTTCAGTAGAATTTCATGTAGATTGTTTTTGTGCTATTGTTTTCTGTTGTTAACCAATCTAAAATATGGTTTAGGGCAGAACAGTACCAAATGCTTAAATTTTCGTGGGGTACTTAGTGATATGCCATGTTTAGGATTTTACCCCACTTAACTTGACGATCATAGATAGTTTACTTATGCTTCAACTTCTTGCCATGCTTGTGTGATATGCCATGTTAACAACCTTTTCTCATGTTGTGTAGCTAAATGTAAGGCACGATATACAGTACTGTTCTAGATCTAGATGTTTCCATCCTGATACGGGGACGAAGACATATCGGTCCCACCGCGACATATGACGAAGTCATATGCCCCGGATTTCCAACATGATATCACAACTTAAAGATACATGGATACAACATCTCATACAATCGACATACAACTGCCTTAATACAATACATCAGTGGAAGATACATGTCTGGGTACAGACTACAATAAAATGCCTAGCGGCAAAGAGAAAATCATCGATCCCCATAACCACACGGGTCTAGGCCCTCCTCCGGGATCCGCCTAACTAGTCGCCGTCGAGTCTCCGCGAAGGCGTCCAGAAGAAGGGTCGTCGAGGTCCTCTGAAGTCCAAGATCGTTTGCATAACGTGCGTAAAAGAGAAAAGAAGAGGTGAGCTATATCAAAGTCTTGTAACTAACTTCTCATGGGTAATATGGGGGTAGTGGTGAGGTTGCAGATGCACGAGAAATATATGAGTGGCTAACGGTCTATTTTAGAGTAAGATGAGAACCAAGCATTGATGTGGAATCGCCTCCAACAAGTCTTGCTATCAACTACTAACACAAACATAACACCTATCCTATCCTTGTCCTCCTCTTCGCATCCCGACGAAGAAGAAGCAGTCAAGGCACACACACATTGATCAAGTTGTTAAGATTATCTCAGTTGTTGTTGTCTATGAACAAGGAGTAGGTCTCAAGTCGTCCATAACCATGGACACGGCTTCACAAAAAGATTTAACCCTGCAGGGGTGTACCAACTGCCCATTACAAGGCTCCGCACACACGCCCATCTCTCTCAGTTTCTACCCATCATAGGCAGCCATTTTATGATTTAGTCCCAAGAGATCTGAAACGACAGGTCCCTCTAACTAACAACGCACAAATCATGGTGGCCCCCGGGGAGTCGTTACCCAATCCAAAAGCCGGGCGCGCTCTCGGATCGGACTCTTCCGTATGGCTAAGGTCGAGGTTAGCCTCACCTGAACTCAGGGGCTTCCCTAGATCACTAGCGTGGACCAACAAAGGAACTTTGTCTCTGCTGGCCCGAGTTGTTTAAAGTCTGCTGGCCGCGGAACCAGTCACACACACAATTTCAAATGGTAAATCAGCTTGGGCCACCAATAGAAATGTTTGGAACTAGGTAGGTAAGAAGAGGGGACCCCATAGTATCCCACACGCGGTTAGGCACGCTCGTCAAGAGACACAATACCCGGAACATGGGTCCTAGGTGACTCGAATGGAACTAAGCGTCGGGGCGGGATAGCCTAGACCTTCCATCCTTCGTCGAATATAGTCAACATTATAATAATCATATCATCCACAACAATATAATAATGTGATAGCCCAATCCAAGGAGTAACAGGATAACAGTTGATAATATCCTAGCATGCATACTAAGAATTGGCTGAGCAGCGAGCAATAGTACATATCCAAACAAGGTTTGCTGGGATGTGGAGGACATGGATGTTTGGGTTTATTTGAGAGGCATGATTATGAAGTGGTGGGATCAAGAAATCGTTCTATCCTACACCTAGGCGCGAGTGATCTGAAAGTTATAAGCATGATATATGCTCCCCTTACCTGATTAGAAGACGAAACCAAAGGTGTAGTCGATCGCAAGCTCGCATCTTCTCCGAGAGGTACCCGTGGAAGCACACAAGAGGAAAGACTGGAAAAGGCAATCGACGAGCAAGCATCTATTACTACGAAGCAATCACGAGCAAGAATCAACAAGAAGGCAACACGGGACAACGCGATACGATACAGGTCTACCGTCGAGAGCGTTTACTAACAGGTTAAGTGAGGTACTCGTCACACATGACGATACCGCACGTTTATAATGGTTCAAGTTGTTTAGCTAGACAACATGAGAAAAGGTTGTTAACATGGTATCTCACTCAAGAGTGTCATATCACACAAACATTACAATAGGTGAAGCATAAAGGAAACTATCTACGCTAGTCAATTTAAGCGAGGTACAATCCTAAACATGGCATTCCACTAAGTGCCCCACGACAATTAAAGTATTTGGTATTGTTATGTACTAAAACATATTTTAGGCTGGTTAACAACAACAAAAAATGGCATAAACACAAAGTACATGAAATTCTCATCAAGATACATATAAAGAACACTCCAAACGGAGTTACGGTTAAAAAGATACAAGAAAAACAAGTTATGCACACAATCTGCCAACGTCAGGAAGCCCACTTTAGAGCAACAAATGAACAAGAAAAAGGTTGTAAACATGCACAAAAATGATATGCAACTAAAGTAGACATGGCAGGTAAGGCATGGCAAAATGAATCATGCAAATAGGCATCATGAACAATTAATTATAGCCCAAGCAAAAATGCAATAAAACAATACTGGTCTAGGACTTGCTGAAAATCAGGAAAACAGGGCAGAAACTGTTATTTTCATGCTGTATAAACAGGATCAAAACTATATGCAAAAGTGCAGAAACATGACATAGCAATATATGAGCATGTAGTAGGCATGATGATGATCAGGTACAAACAAGAATCAATGTCATAGGCATAAAAGATCAAAAGATATTAAGCGTGCAACATGGCATTGGAAAGTTACAGACTTGGAGAAAAACAGAGGTTGCTGTCAAAAAAAGAAGGATAGAAAATTTGGAGCTGAAATATAACTATGACCAGTAATGCTAACATGACAATGCAATACATATAATGGAAGTACACATGGCATAGATCAAAATGACATATTGCAATGCTCAATAGGATGCACAGTTAAAAAGATATAGGGCAGCAAAGTAGAAACTTTATATAAACAACATCACACTTACAGCAGGGTAGCTACTTTGGGTGAAGATACTATCAACATGGAGCAGGACAAAATGACAAGTGAAATCATGGAACTGAATTAGACATGATGCTTAACAGTATGCAACAAGAATCACTCCATTCCGATGAACGGTTGCGACGGAACCGTCACCCGAAGTTTAAATCAAGAAACAGTTTTCAGCAGCAGTTAACAACAGTTTGCAATTAACTATGGGTGGCCCTGTTTGAACAAAAATTACATAATCAACATGACCTCAAAACAAAATGCTCACAAAAGATGAACTGAAGTACACACAAAACTAAACAATTTTCCTTTTGGGCGCAACGTCATCCGAGCTACGGTTTACTCGCAAACGCTAGCGCAAAGCTGAATCAGCAGCAGGTAATTTCAGACTTAGCAGAATTGAGAGACAAAAAACAGACGAAAAAAATAAAAAAATAAAAAAAATAAATAAATAAGGGGGCGCTGGGCTGGTTCTCACCCTATAGGGTCGAGGCCCAGCTGGCGGCTGAGGCGGCCTGGTGGATCTGGGCTTGGAGGGGCGAGCTGGGCCGAGCTCCGTGGAGGCGCGCGGCCCACGCGGCCGACTGGCATGAGGCCGCGGCCGACTGGCTCGAGTCCGGCTCGACCGACTAGCTCGAAGCCGCGGTGGCGCGGCGGGACGACGCCGACCAGCAGCAAGGCGGCGGCGCAGACGGGGCGCGGTTGCTTCGGCCGTTGGTGCAGGGGGCAAGGGCGGCGCCGCCGGGAGGGTCGCCGGCGTCTGGGCTCGGGCTAGGCCGAGATGCGTCCATTGCGCGGCGGCTGCCGCTCTGGCGACCTGCGAGGTGGAGCAATGAGGAGGAGGCCATGGAGGAGAAGAGGGAGGAGGGGCGCGATGGTGGAGGGGCTCACCGGCGCGGCTGCTGGAGTCGACGCGCGGCGGCGGCCGGATGGGCTCGGCGGGCCTGGCGGTGGTGGTGCGGGCCCGGCGCTGCCCGGTTCCTGCTGGTTGGAGGTGGGTGGAGCAGGTGGTGCGATCTGGACCGTTGGATCCCAGATATTGACGGTCCAGATCTGAGGGAAGTTAGGGTTTCGGCTGTGGAGGGGTTTGGGCAGATTTTTGGGGCAATTCCAGGGGTGGCTGCAAAATTTTCTTAGGGGAAACCATAGAAAGGGGTGGGAGAGTGGTGGTTTTTATATAGGGGGTCTGGCTGGCAAGTTTATGCAAAAGTCCCTCAGGTTTTCTCCCTCGCGTCCGGTACTCCACGTTTTTGACCGCCGGGAGTGCATACGAGCTCCGATTCGGGCGAAATCTCGAACCACACGCTTAGCGCGGCGAACCCGTCAGTTGTACCTCACTTCGATACCGTTCCAAGAATATTTTACGGCGCCCAATAAAATAATCCATTTAATTATTAAATGGGTTTTTTCGTTCCGATGGTGATGGTTGGTCTCGTGCCGGTTTTAGCGATGGTGATCGAGCGTAACCCGGTGTCGCAACAGCCGAGTGTCCAAGTGGCAAGGGTCGGTCTCCGTCCGGTAGGAGATAAGAGGGGGGAAAATAATCGCCGATCGATAAATTGGGGATGCAAACACCGCAAACAAATCAGACAACCAAACAATTCACACCGAAAACAAAAATTTTAATTCTTTTTGAAATTTGGGTTGTTACAATACAACACCACCAACAAGGGATCTCGTCCCGATATCCTGGACGATCCGGGGGAGAGGGGGGAGAGAAAAGGGAGTCTACGATTCTTCAATACCAGCAACAAGGGACTATGCTCCATGTCGAACGATGAACGTCCATCGAGAAACTTTCCGCAGAGAGATGGCGACGTCGAAGAACGGAACCATTGGGAGACAAAAGAAAGAAAGATAGTTGAAAGCGACGATCAAGGGAAGCATTCTCACTGAAATCGTGAGGATACTGGGCAAGAGGACTAAAGTCAACAAACGACCAAGATGTTTACCTAGAGTCAGAAGAACTAAAGGTACTACAGGATTTCCCAACCTGAGATCGGAATCAAGACAATACGCTGCAAGCAAGGCATTGTAACGGTTCGGATACTCAACACACTCGAGATCCCAGAGTTTGAAGGGGATAAGGAGAGCATAAAACACTTACGGCACTTGTCCTGACCAGAGCAAGGGTAAGGAGTAAAAAGAATCCTACTCTCCGATACCTATCTTAGTAACTACAAAATAGTTTTTGTCTAGACTCGACTTCGGCCAGAGAAGGGATCCTACGGTCATTAAGGCTCTGATACCTAGTTGTAAGGCCCAATATGAGGTACTGTTCCAGATCTAGATGTTTCCATCCTAATCCGGGGACGAAGCACATATCGGTCCCACCGCGACATATGACGAAGTCATATGCCCCGGATTTCCAACATGATATCACAACGTTACAGATATAAGGATACAACATCTCATACAATCGGCAAACAACTGCCTTAATACAATACATCAGCGGAAGATACATGTCTGGGTACAGACTACAAGCAAATGCCGAGCGGCAAAGAGAAAATCATCGATCCCCATAACCACACGGGTCCAGGCCCTCCGCCGGGATCCGCCTAACTAGTCGTCGTCGAGTCTCCGCGAAGGCGTCCAGAAGAAGGGTCGTCGAGCTCCTCTAAAGTCCAAGATCGTTTGCATAACGTGCGTAAAAGAGAAAAGAAGAGGTGAGCTATATCAAAGTCTTGTAACTAACTTCTCACGGGTAAGATGGGGTAGTGGTGAGGTTGCAGACGCACTAGCAATATATGAGTGGCTAACGGTCTATTTTAGAGTAAGATGAGAACTAAGCATTCGATGAGGAATCGCCTCCAACAAGTCTTGCTATCAACTAGTTACGCAAACATAACACCTATCCTATCCTTGTCCTCCTCGTCGCATTCCGACGAAGAATAAGCAGTCAAGGCACACACACAATGATCAAGTTGTTAAGATTATCTCAGTTGTTGTTGTCTATGAACAAGGAGTAGGCTCAAGTCGTCTATAACCGTGGACACGGCTTCTTGAAAAGATTTAACCGTGCAGGGGTGTACCAACTGCCCATTACAAGGCTCCGCACGCACGTCCTTCCCTCTCAGTTTCTACCCATCATAGGCAACCATTTTATGATTTAGTCCCGAGAGATCCAAAACGACAAGTCCCTCTAACTAACAAAGCACAAATCCGGGTGGCCCCCCGGGAGTCGATACCCAATCCAAATGCCGCCCGCGCTCTCGGATCGGACTCTTCCGTATGGCTAAGGTCGAGGTTAGCCTCACCTGAACTCAGGGGCTTCCCTAGCTCACCAGCGTGGACCAACAAAGGAACTCTGTCTCTGTTGGCCCGAGTTGTTTAAAGTCTGCTGGCCGCGGAACCAGTCACACACACGGTTTCAAATGGTGAATCCGCTTGGGCCACCACTAGAAATGTTTGGAGGTAGGTAGGTAAGAAGAGGGGACCCCATAGTATCCCACACGCGTTTAGGCATGCTCGTCAAGAGACACAATACCCGGAACTCGGGTCCTAGCTGACTCGAATGGAACAAAGCGTCGGGCGGGATAGCCTAGAACTTCCATCCTTCATCGAATATAGTCAATATTATAATAATCATATCATCCCCAACAATATAATAATGTCATAGCCCAATCCAAGGAGTAACAGGATAACAGTTGATAATATCCTAGCATTCATACTAAGAAGTGGCTGAGCAGCGAGCAATAGTAACATAGTCAAACAAGGTTTGCTAGGATGTGGAGGACATGGTTGTTTGGGTTTATTTGAGAGGCATGAATATGAAGTGGTAGGATCAAGCAATCGTTCTATCCTACACCTAGGCGCGAGTGATCTGAAAGTTATAAGCATGATATATGCTCCCCCTTGCCTGATGAGAAGACGAAACCAAAGGTGTAGTCGATCGCAAGCTCGCATTGTCTCCGAGAGGTACCCGCGGAAGCACACAAGAGGAAACACTGGAAAAGGCAATCGACGAGCAAGCATCTATTACTATAAAGCAATCACGAGCAAGCATCAAGAAGAAGGAAACATGGGACAATGCGATACGATACGGGTCTACCGTCGAGAGCGGTTACTAACAGGTTAAGTGAGGTACTCGTCACACACGACGATACCGCACGTTTATAATGGTTCAAGTTGTTTAGCTAGACAACATGAGCAAAGGTTGTTAACATGGTATCTCACTCAAGCATGGCATATCACACAAACATTACAAGAGGTGAAGCATAAAGGAAACTATCTACGCTAGTCAATTTAAGCGAGGCACAATCCTAAACATGGCATTCCACTAAGTGCCCCACGACAATTAAAACATTTTGTACTGTTCTGTCCTAAACCATATTTTAGGTTGGTTAACAACAGAAAACAATGGAATAAACACAAAGTACATGAAATTCTAATCAATATACATATAAAGAACACTACAAACGGAGTTACGGTTAAAAAGATACAAGCAAAACAAGTTATGCACACAATCTGCCAACATCAGGAAGCACACTTTAGAGCAACAAATGAACAAGCAAAAGGTTGTAAACATGCACAAAAATTATATGAAACTAAAGTAGACATGGCAGGTAAGGCATGGCAAAAGGAATGATGCAAATAGGCATCATGAACAATTAATTATAGCCCAAGAGAAAATGGGATAAAACATTACTGGTCTAGGACTTAGTGAAAATCAGGAAAACAGGGCAGAAACTGTTATTTTCATGTTGTATAAACAGGAGCAAAACTATATGCAAAAGGGAAGCAACATGACATAGCAATATATGAGCATGGACTAGGCATGATGATGATCACGTACAAACAAGAATCAAGGTCATAGGCATAACAGATCAAAATATATTAAGCATGCAACATGGCATTGGAAAGTTACAGACTTAGAGAAAAACAGAGGTGGCTGTCAAAAACAGCAGGATAGCAACTTTGGAGCTGAAATATAACAATGACCAGGAATGCTAACATGATAATGCAATAAATATAATGGAAGTACACATGGCATAGATCAAAACGACATATTGCAATGCTCAATAGGATGCACGGTTAAAAAGATATAGGGCAGCAAAGTATATAAACAACATCACACTAACAGCAGGGTATCTACTTTGGGTGAAGATACCATCAACATGGAGCAGGACAAAATGACAAGTGAAAGCAATGAACTGAAGTAGACATGATGCTTAACAGTATGCAACAAGAATCACTACATTCCGATGAACGGTTGCGACGCAACCGTCGCCCTAAGTTTCAATCAAGCAACAGTTTTCAGCAGCAGTTAACAACAGTTTGGAATTAATGATGGGTGGCCCTGTTTGACCAACAATTACACAATCAAGATGACCTCAAAAAAATTCTCACAAAAGATGAAGTGAAGTACACACAAAACTAAACAATTTTCCTTTTGGGCGCAACGTCATCCGAGCTATGGTTTACTCGCAAACGCTAGCGCAAAATTGAATCAGCAGCAGGTAATTTCAGACTTAGCAGAATTACAGGACAAAAGAAAAAAATAGACGAAATAAATAAATAAATAAATAAATAAATAATGGGGGCGTTGGGCTGATTCTCACCGTAACGGGCCCAGGCCCAGTTGGCGGCTGAGGCGGCCTGGCGGATTTGGGCTTGGAGGGGCGAGCTGGGCCGAGCTCGGTGGAGGCGCGCGACCCACGCGGCCGACTGGCTCGAGGCCGCGGCGGCGCGTCGGGACGACACCGACGAGCGGCGAGGCGGTGGCACAGACGGGGCTTGACTGCTTTGGCCGTCGGTGCAGGGGGCAAGGGCGGCGCGCCGGTTATGGTGGCCGGGAGGGTCGCCGGCGTCTGGGCTCGTGGTGGCGCGAGCTCGGGCTCGACCGAGATGCGTCCATGGCGCGGCGGCTGCCGCTCCGGTGACCTGCGAGGTGGAGCGGTGAGGAGGAGGGTAGGGAGCAGAAGAGGGAGGAGGGGCGCGACGGTGGAGGGGCTCCCCGGCGCGGCTGCCAGAGTTGACGCGCGGCGGCGGCACGGCGAGGCCGAGCGGTGGCTCGGGTGCGGCGGCGTCCGAATGGGCTCGGCGGGCCTGGCGGCGGCGGTGCGGGCCCGGCGCGGCCCGCTTCCTGCTGGTTGGAGGTGGGTGGAGCTGGGGGCGCGATCTGGACCGTTGGATCCCAGATCTGACGGTCCAGATCTGAAGGAAGTTAGGGTTTCGGCTGTGGAGGGGTTTGGGGGTAGATTTTTGGGGCAATTCCACGAGGTGGCTGCAAATTTTGCTTAGGGAAACCCTAGAAAGGGGTGGGAGAGTGGCGGTCTTTATATAGGGGGTCTGGCTGGCAAATTTATGCAAAAGCCCCTCGGGTTTTCTCCCTCGCGTCCGGTACTCCACGTTTCTGACCGCCGGGAGTGCATACGACCTCCTATTTGGGCGAAATCTCGAACCACGCACTCAACGCGGCGAACCCGTCAGTCGTGCCTCACTTCGGTACCGTTCCGAAAATATTTTCCGCCGCCGAATAAAATAATCCATTTACTTATTAAATGGGGTTTTCCGTTCCGATGGTGATGGCTAGTCTCGTGCCGGTTTTTGCGACGGTGTTCGGGCGTAACCCGGTGTCGCAAAGGTCGAGTGTCAAGGTGGCAAGGGTCAGTCTCCGTCCGGTACGAGATAAGAGGGGGGAAATAACCGCCGATCGATAAATCGGGGATGCAAACACAGAAAACAAATCAGACAATCAAATAATTCACACCGAAAACAAATTTTTTAATTTTTTTTGAAATCTTGGTTGTTACACTAAACAACCTTAATCGATGATAAATGTGCGGTATCTTCATGTGTGACCGATACTTCACTTAGCCTGCTAGTAACCGCTCTGGACGGTAGATGCGATATCGAAGTGCGTTGCCTCGTGTTTCCTTCTTGTTGTTTATTGCTCGTGATTGCTTCGTAGTAATAGATGCTTGCTCGTTGATTGCCTTTCCAATGTTTCCTTCTTGTGTGCTCCCGTGGTTACTCTCAGAGACGATGCGAGCTTGCGACCGACTACACCTTCGGTTTTGTCTTCTCATCAGGTAAGGGGGAGCATATATCATGTTTATAACTTTCAACTCACTTGCCTAAGTATAGGATAGAATGATTGCTTGATCCTACCACCTCATATTCATGCCTCTCAGATAAAACCAAAACAACCATGTTCCCCACCATCCCAGCAAACCTTTGTTTTGCCATGTACTTTGCTTGCTTAACCACTTCTTAGTATGCATGCTTAGGATTCTATCAACTGTTCCCCTATTACTCCTTGGATTGGGCTATCACAGTATTATATCTTTGTGGATATATGATTATTATGATGTTGACTATATTCGACGAAGGATGGATGGTCAGGCCATCCCGCCTCACTAGTACAAAACATGCCTTTGGATATGAGCAAAGGTCATGGTTCGAACACGGACCGGTTCTACTGGCCCATTAGAACCGGTTCGTGGCTCCAGGCTTTAGAACCGGTTCGTGTGGTAGGCCCCCAGCCCAACGGTGCCCTGCCAGCGCCCCTTTAGAACCGGTTTGTACTACCAACCGGTACTAAAGATGCGGTGGCAGGTTACCGTTCGGCGTGCAGGCCACCTAGCAACATTAGAACCAGTTGGTAGTACAAACCGGTTCTAAAGGTGCAATAAGTTTAGTACCACCTCGCTAACCGAAGACGAGTTCGACCGGTTTATAAGCACGGGTCAGTGTCGACTTATCGTAGCATAACAAGTTTAATAAAGGTTGTCCACGAGTGATTCATCTATATGATGTATACTATAAAGGAAATTTCGGTTGAACCTTGATTGGTGGGCAGATTGCTAGATTTGCCAACCAATCAGGGCTTAACGGAAATTGTCCTTTATGGTGTACAGAGTGTGGAGTAATCTTCCGTTGACATCCTATAATGAAATTTCTATACTTTTTTTTCCAACCAAATAAAACACAAGGTTTCCCCTGCATACAGATGAATGATTTGTATTTGGTCGATATGAAGTGAAAGATTTCTAGCTAGATATATGTAACATCAACAAAACATACGATTTCGCCTGCATACAGCCCGACGGTGGCTCATGAGTGCAAGCATATCAAATGCACCGTCGAACGTATGCAGACGAATCCGAATGGTTTGTATTTGGTCGATGAAGTGAAAGATTTCTAACTAGATATATATAAGATCAACAAAACACACGGTTTCGCCTGGTTACAGCCCGACGGTGTGGCTCTCGTGAGTGCCCGCATATCAAAAGCACCGTTAGACCGCAACCAGGCGAATCAGAATGATTTGTATTCGGCCGATGATATGAGTGTCGAACATGTCCGAGAGGTGGGCTATATATAGGCAACGGTTGACAAGCCTGATCCAACGACTCACATAGCGCTTGAAAGAAAAACGCGATCCGTGTGCTTCTTCCTGATTGGTCGAGGTGAGCTGTAAGAAACAAAGCGCTTGAAGTACCAGTTTGTAGTTGAAACCGGTACTAAAGACCTTTCTGACTTCATTTGCTATTTTTTGAACTCAGAAAAGGTTGAAACTTGGCATGGTATCATCATTTTACCATAACATGTGTGCAAAAGTTGAGAGGGTTACGACAAAAATTGGATGCACTTCGTGTACAAACTGGACCATCTCTTTTAAAGTACGAGGGTTTCAGACGAAAACACATGTGTTTCAAAGGCATTTCATTTTTCTAAACTTATTTCAACTCAAGACTTTTTTTGCATCCAACATGCAACATTCAAATCCACATACTAAAATCCGTGTGCTTCTTCCTGATTGGTTGGATCCAACGGCTCAGAAGCCTGATCCAACGAATCACAAGCGCTTGAAAGAAACACGCGATCCGTGTGCTTCTTCCTGATTAGTTGGATTCAAAATCGTGTACGGTTAAAAGCGCGTGGAAAAGGACTCCACGCAACGCCAGTCGCCACTAGTTCTTTTCTCGTGCACTCTTTCCCCTTCCGCGCCACCGCCACCATGCCGCTTCACCGCCGCCGACCAAGCTACCACGGCGTCCGTGAGCGCTCAGTCGGCACATTCATGGCGGTGATCACTTGCGCCAACAACGAGCGTGTGTGTTTCGGCAGGTTCTGGCATGCATATTTAGCCGCCCGCGCGTACAACATTGCGGCGTGGAGGCTAGGCCGCCCGCGCACGGAGATGAATACCCGCGAGTGTCGCAGCTTGGAAGAGGTGGAGGACATGGAAGATCCGCCGCTCCTCCTCACTAAAGAGGACCACCGCCTCCATCGTCGACGAGCGGTGCTCGGACTCACCTCGGAGCAGGACCAGCGTGCCGTGCAGGATTGGTACGCGAGCCATCCCCGTGAAGCCTCTGAGGAGGCGGAACACTGGACGAGGCTGGCGGCCGAGAGCGCGGAGAGGCGACAGGAGCGTCATGAATGGCGGGAGGAGTGGCGGGCGGCCAAGGCGATGGCGGAGGAGGAACTGGCGAGAGGCGCAGCCAACTGGCCCCTAGGTGACCCCCGCTGGATAGCGCTGGAGGATGACATCAGCTCCGACACCGAAGACGATTTCTCCGACGACGAGGAGGAGTAGTTTTTTTATGTTCTAGGTTTGAGATGTTAAGTTTGTTGAATGTTTTAAGTTTGCCGCGTCGCCGCCACCATTTGCTCTTTTTCATGCATTTTATGATTTATTTTGAGCTAAATGACCCTAAAATTGGACTAATGCTTGTGGGTGTGACTTTAGTCCCGGGTCAGGCCACAAACCGGAACTAATACTTGTGGGCCAGGAGCGGGGTGCATTGGTCCCGGTTCTTGGCTGGAACCAGGACATATGCCGCCATAAAAGGTTGAAACCAGGTCATTTCATTTTTCTAAAACTATTTCAACTCAAGACTTTTTTTGCATTCAATATGCACCATTCAAAGTCACATACTAAAATTTCAACCCTTTCTGACTTCATTTGCTATTTTTCATGCATTTAATGATTTATTTTGAGCTAAATGCCTTGAATTTGGAAAGCACTACAACTAAACTCAGAAAAGGTTGAAACTTGGCAAGACATCATCATTTGACCCACATAACATGTGTGCAAAAGTTGAGAGGATTACGGAAAAAATGGATGCACTTCGTGTACAAACTGGATTATCTCTTTCAAAGTACAAGGGTTTCAAACGAAAACTCATCTGTTACAAAGACATTTCATTTTTCTAAACTTATTTCAACTCACGACTTTTTTTGCATTCAATATGCACCATTCAAAGCCACATACTAAAATTTCAACCCTTTTAGACTTCATTTGCTATTTTTCATGCATTTAATGATTTATTTTGAGCTCAATGACCTTGAATTTGGAAAGCACTACAACTGAACTCTGAAAAGGTTTAAACTTGGAAAGGTATCATCATTTGACCCACATAACATGTGTGCAAAAGTTGAGAGGATTATGACAAAACTGGATGCACTTCGTGTACAAACTGGACCATCTCTTTCAAAGTATAAGGGTTTCAAATAAAAACTCATCTGTTTCAAAGACATTAAATTTTTCTAAAATTATTTCAACTCAAGACTTTTTTGCATTCAATGTGCACCATTCAAAGCCACATACTAAAATTTCAACCCTTTCTGACTTCATTTGCTATTTTTCATGCATTTAATGATTTGTTTTGAGCTAAATGACCTTGAATTTGGAAAGCACTACAACTGATCTCAGAAAAGGTTGAAACTTGGGAAGGTATCATCATTTGACCCACATAACATGTGTGCAAAAGTTGAGAGGATTACGGCAAAACCTGGATGCACTTCGTGTACAAACTGGACCATCCCTTTCAA
Organism: Bromus sterilis; assembly: GCA_950022295.1. Classification (NCBI taxonomy): domain Eukaryota; kingdom Viridiplantae; phylum Streptophyta; class Magnoliopsida; order Poales; family Poaceae; genus Bromus; species Bromus sterilis. The sequence continues at coordinate 344,548,491 of OX465596.1, forward strand.
AGTATAAGGGTTTCAAACGAAAACTCATCTGTTACAAAGACATTTCATTTTTCTAAAACTATTTCAACTCAAGACTTTTTTTGCATTCAATATGCACCATTCAAAGCCACATACTAAAATTTCAACCCTTTTTGACTTTATTTGCTATTTTTCATGCATTTAATGATTTATTTTGAGCTAAATGACCTTGAATTTGGAAAGCACTACAACTGAACTCAGAAAAGGTTGAAACTTGGCAAGGTATCATCATTTGACCCACATAACATGCGTCAAAAAGTTGAGAGGATTACGGAAAAAACGGGATGCACTTCGTGTACAAACTGGACATCTCTTTCAAAGTATAAGGGTTTCAAACAAAAAATCATCTGTTACAAAGACATTTCATTTTTCTAAATTATTTCAACTCAAGACTTTTTTTGCATTCAATATGCACCATTCAAAGCCACGTACTAAAATTTCAACCCTTTCTCAATTCATTTGCTAATTTTCATGCATTTAATGATTTATTTTGAGCTAAATGACCTTGAATTTGGAAAGCACTACAAATGAACTCAGAAAATGTGGAAACTTGGCAAGGTATCATAATTTGACCCGCATAACATGTGTGCAAAAGTTGAGAGGATTACGACGAAAACTGGAGGCACTTCGTGTACAAACTGGACCATATCTTTCAAAGTATAAGGGTTTCAAACGAAAACTCATCTATTACAAAGACATTTCATTTTTCCAAAATTATTTCAACTCATGACTTTTTCTGCATTCAATATGCACCATTCAAATGCACGTACTAAAATTTCAACCCTTTCTGACTTCATTTGCTATTTTTCATGCATTTAATGATTTATTTTGAGCTAAGTGACCTTGAATTTGGAAAGCACTACAACTGAACTCAGAAAAGGTTGAAACTTGGCAAACTATCATCATTTGACTCACATAACATGTGTGCAAAATTTTAGAGGATTACGGCAAAAACTGGATGCACTTCATGTAAAAACTTGACCATCTCTTTCAATGTATAAGGGTTTCAAACGAAAACTCATCTGTTACAAAGACATTTCATTTTTCTAAAATTATTTCAAGTCAAGACTTTTTTGCATTCAATATACACCATTCAAAGCCACATACTAAAATTTCAACCCTTTCTGACTTCATTTGCTATTTTTCATGCATTTAATGATTTATTTTGAGCTAAGTGACCTTGAATTTGGAAAGCACTACAAAGGAACTCAGAAAATGTTGAAACTTCGCAAGGTATCATCATTTGACCCACATAACATGTGTGCAAAAGTTGAGAGGATTACGGAAAAAACGGGATGCACTTCGTGTACAAACTGGACCATCTCTTTCAAAGTATAAGGGTTTCAAACGAAAACTCATCTATTACAAAGACATTTCATTTTTCTACACTTATTTCAACTCACGACTTTTTTTGCATTCAATATGCACCATTCAAAGCCACATACTAAACTTTCAACCCTTTCAGACTTCATTTGCTATTTTTCATGCATTTAATGATTTATTTTGAGCTAAATGACCTTGAATTTGGAAAGCACTACAACTAAACTCAGAAAAGGTTTAAACTTGGAAAGGTATCATCATTTGACCCACATAACATGTGTGCAAAAGTTGACAGGATTACGGAAAAACTAGATGCACTTCGTGTACAAACTGGACCATCTCTTTCAAAGTATAAGGGTTTCAAACGAAAACTCATCTGTTACAACGACCTTTCATTTTTCTAAAATTATTTAAACTCACAACTTTGTTTGCATTCAATATGCACCATTCAAATCCACATACTAAAATTTCAACCCTTTCTGACTTCATTTGCTATTTTTCATGCATTTAATTATTTGTTTTGAGCTAAATGACCTTGAATTTGGAAAGCACTACAACTGAACTCAGAAAAGGTTGAAACTTGGCAAGGTATCATCATTTGACCCACATAACATGTGTGCAAAAGTTGAGAGGATTACGGCAAAAACTGGATACACTTCGTGTACAAACTGGACCATCCCTTTCAAAGTATAAGGGTTTCAAACGAAAACTCATCTATTACAAAGACATTTCATTTTTCCAAAATTATTTCAACTCATGACTTTTTCTGCATTCAATATGCACCATTCAAATGCACGTACTAAAATTTCAACCCTTTCTGACTTCATTTGCTATTTTTCATGCATTTAATGATTTATTTTGAGCTAAGTGACCTTGAATTTGGAAAGCACTACAACTGAACTCAGAAAAGGTTGAAACTTGGCAAACTATCATCATTTGACTCACATAACATGTGTGCAAAATTTTAGAGGATTACGGCAAAAACTGGATGCACTTCATGTAAAAACTTGACCATCTCTTTCAATGTATAAGGGTTTCAAACGAAAACTCATCTGTTACAAAGACATTTCATTTTTCTAAAATTATTTCAAGTCAAGACTTTTTTGCATTCAATATACACCATTCAAAGCCACATACTAAAATTTCAACCCTTTCTGACTTCATTTGCTATTTTTCATGCATTTAATGATTTATTTTGAGCTAAGTGACCTTGAATTTGGAAAGCACTACAAAGGAACTCAGAAAATGTTGAAACTTCGCAAGGTATCATCATTTGACCCACATAACATGTGTGCAAAAGTTGAGAGGATTACGGAAAAAACGGGATGCACTTCGTGTACAAACTGGACCATCTCTTTCAAAGTATAAGGGTTTCAAACGAAAACTCATCTATTACAAAGACATTTCATTTTTCTACACTTATTTCAACTCACGACTTTTTTTGCATTCAATATGCACCATTCAAAGCCACATACTAAACTTTCAACCCTTTCAGACTTCATTTGCTATTTTTCATGCATTTAATGATTTATTTTGAGCTAAATGACCTTGAATTTGGAAAGCACTACAACTAAACTCAGAAAAGGTTTAAACTTGGAAAGGTATCATCATTTGACCCACATAACATGTGTGCAAAAGTTGAGAGGATTACGGAAAAACTGGATGCACTTCGTGTACAAACTGGACCATCTCTTTCAAAGTATAAGGGTTTCAAACGAAAACTCATCTGTTACAAAGACATTTCATTTTTCTAAACTTATTTAAACTCAAGACTTTTTTCGCATTCGATATGCACCATTGAAAGCCACATACTAAAATTTCAACCCTTTCTGACTTCATTTGCAATTTTTCATGCATTTAATGATTTGTTTTGAGCTAAATGACCTTGAATTTGGGAAGCACTACAACTGAACTCAGAAAAGGTTGAAATTTGACAAGGTATCATCATTTGACCCACATAACATGTGTGCAAAAGTTGAGAGGATTACGGCAAAAACTGGATGCACTTCGTGTACAAACTGGACCATCTCATTCAAAGTATAAGGGTTTCAAACGAAAACTTATCTGTTACAAAGACATTTCATTTTTCTAAACTTATTTAAACTCAAGAATTTTTTCGCATTCAATATGCACCATTCAAAGCCACATACTAAAATTTCAACACTTTCTGACTTCATTTGCTATTTTTCATGCATTTAATGATTTATTTTGAGCTAAATGTACTTGAATTTGGAAAGCACTCCAACTGAACTCAGAAAAGGTTGAAACTTGGCAAGGTATAATCATTTGACCCACATAACATGTGTGCAAAAGTTTAGAGGATTACGGCAAAAACTGGATGCACTTCGTGTACAAACTGGACCATCCCTTTCAAAGTATAAGGGTTTCAAACGAAAACTCATCTGTTACAAAGACATTTCATTTTTGTAAACTTATATCAACTCAAGACTTTTTTTGCAGTCAATATGCACCATTCAAAGCCACATACTAAAATTTCAACCCTTTCTGACTTCATTTGCTATTTTTCATGCATTTAATGATTTATTTTGAGCTAAATGACCTTGAATTTGGAAAGCACTACAACTGAACTCAGAAAAGGTTGAAACTTGGAAAGGTATCATCATTTGACCCACATAACATGTGTGCAAAAGTTGAGAGTATTACGGCAAAAACTGGATGCATTTCGTGTACAAACTGGACCATCCCTTTCATAGTATAAGGGTTTCAAACGAAAACTCATCTGTTACAAATACATTTCATTTTTCTAAACTTATTTCAACTCAAGACTTTTTTTGCAGTCAATATGCACCATTCAAAGCCACATACTAAAATTTCAACCCTTTCCGACTTCATTTGCTTTTTTTCATGCATTTAATGATTTGTTTTGAGCTAAATGACCTTGAATTTGGAAAGCACTACAACTGAACTCAGAAAAGGTTGAAACTTGGCAAGGTATCATCATTTGACCCACATAACATGTGTGCAAAAGTTGAGAGGATTACGGCAAAAACTGGATGCACTTCGTGTACAAACTGGACCATCTCTTTTAAAGTATAAGGGTTTCAAACGAAAACTCATCTGTTACAAAGACATTTCATTTTTCTAAACTTATTTAAACTTAAGACTTTTTTCGCATTCAATATGCACCATTCAAAGCCACATACTAAAATTTCAACCCTTTCTGACTTCATTTGCAATTTTTCATGCATTTAATGATTTGTTTTCAGCTAAATGACCTTGAATTTGGAAAGCACTACAACTGAACTCAGAAAAGGTTGAAACTTGGCAAGGTATCATCATTTGACCCACATAACATGTGTGCAAAAGTTGAGAGGATTACGGAAAAAACTGGATGCACTTCGTGTACAAACTGGACCATCTCTTTCATAGTATATGGGTTTCAAACGAAAACTCATCTGTTACAAAGACATTTCATTTTTCTAAAATTATTTCAACACAAGACTTTTTTTGCATTCCATATGCACCATTCAAAGCCACATACTAAAATTTCAACCCTTTCTGACTTCATTTGCTATTTTTCATGCATTTAATGATTTATTTTGAGCCAAATGACCTTCAATTTGGAAAGTACTACAAATGAACTGAGAAAAGGTTGAAACTTGGCAAGGTACCATCATTTGACCCACATAACATGTGTGCAAAAGTTGAGAAGATTACGGAAAAAACTGGATGCACTTCGTGTACGAACTGTACCATCTCTTTCAAAGTATAATGGTTTCAAACGAAAACTCATCTGTTACAAAGACATTTCATTTTTCTAAACTTATTTCAACTCAAGACTTTTTTTTTGCATTCAATATGCACCATTCAAAGCCACATACTAAAATTTCAACCCTTTCTGACTTCATTTGCTATTTTTCATGCATTTAACTATTTATTTTGAGCTAAGTGACCTTGAATTTGGAAAGCACTACAACTGAACTCAGAAAAGGTTGAAACTTGGCAAGGTACCATCATTTGACACACATAACATGTGTGCAAAAGTTGAGAGGATTACAGCAAAAACTGGATAGACTTCGTGTACAAACTGGACCATCCCTTTCAAAGTATAAGGGTTTCAAACGAAAACTCATATGTTACAAAGACATTTCACTTTTCTAAAACTATTTCAACTCAAGACTTTTTTTGCATTCAATATGCACCATTCAAAGCCACATACTAAAAGTTCAACCCTTTCTGACTTCATTTGCTATTTTTCATGCATTTAATGATTTATTTTGAGCTAAATGACCTTGAATTTGGAAAGCACTACAACTGAACTCAGAAAAGGTTGAAACTTGGCAAGGTATCATCATTTAACCCACATAACATGTGTGCAAAAGTTGAGAGGATTACGGCAAAAACTAGATGCACTTCGTGTACAAACTGGACCATCCCTTTCATAGTATAAGGGTTTCAAACGAAAACTCATCTGTTACAAAGACATTTCATTTTTCTAAAACTATTTCAACTCAAGACTTTTTTTGCATTCAATATGCACCATTCAAAGCCACATACTAAAAGTTCAACCCTTTCTGACTTCATTTGCTATTTTTCATGCATTTAATGATTTATTTGGAGCTAAATGACCTTGAATTTGGAAAGCACTACAACTGAACTCAGAAAAGGTTGAAACGTGGCAAGGTATCATAATTTGACCCACATAACATGTGTGCAAAACTTGAGAGGATTACGGCAAAAACTGGATGCACTTCGTGTACAAACTAGACCATCTCTTTCAAAGTATAAGGGTTTCAAACGAAAACTCATCTGTTACAAAGACGTTTCATTTTTCTAAAATTATTTCAACTCTAGACTTTTTTTGCATTCAATATGCACCATTCAAAGCCACATACTAAAATTTCAACCCTTTTAGACTTCATTTGCTATTTTTCATGCATTTAATGATTTATTTTGAGCTCAATGACCTTGAATTTGGAAAGCTCTACAACTGAACTCTGAAAAGGTTTAAACTTGGAAAGGTATCATCATTTGACCCACATAACATGTGTGCAAAAGTTGAGAGGATTATGACAAAACTGGATGCACTTCGTGTACAAACTGGACCATCTCTTTCAAAGTATAAGGGTTTCAAATAAAAACTCATCTGTTTCAAAGACATTAAATTTTTCTAAAATTATTTCAACTCAAGACTTTTTTGCATTCAATGTGCACCATTCAAAGCCACATACTAAAATTTCAACCCTTTCTGACTTCATTTGCTATTTTTCATGCATTTAATGATTTGTTTTGAGCTAAATGACCTTGAATTTGGAAAGCACTACAACTGATCTCAGAAAAGGTTGAAACTTGGGAAGGTATCATCATTTGACCCACATAACATGTGTGCAAAAGTTGAGAGGATTACGGCAAAACCTGGATGCACTTCGTGTACAAACTGGACCATCCCTTTCAAAGTATAAGGGTTTCAAACGAAAACTCATCTGTTACAAAGACATTTCATTTTTCTAAAACTATTTCAACTCAAGACTTTTTTTGCATTCAATATGCACCATTCAAAGCCACATACTAAAATTTCAACCCTTTCTGACTTTATTTGCTATTTTTCATGCATTTAATGATTTATTTTGAGCTAAATGACCTTGAATTTGGAAAGCACTACAACTGAACTCAGAAAAGGTTGAAACTTGGCAAGGTATCATCATTTGACCCACATAACATGCGTGAAAAAGTTGAGAGGATTACGGAAAAAACGGGATGCACTTCGTGTACAAACTGGACATCTCTTTCAAAGTATAAGGGTTTCAAACAAAAAATCATCTGTTACAAAGACATTTCATTTTTCTAAATTATTTCAACTCAAGACTTTTTTTGCATTCAATATGCAACATTCAAAGCCACGTACTAAAATTTCAACCCTTTCTCAATTCATTTGCTAATTTTCATGCATTTAATGATTTATTTTGAGCTAAATGACCTTGAATTTGGAAAGCACTACAAATGAACTCAGAAAATGTTGAAACTTGGCAAGGTATCATAATTTGACCCGCATAACATGTGTGCAAAAGTTGAGAGGATTACGACGAAAACTGGAGGCACTTCGTGTACAAACTGGACCATATCTTTCAAAGTATAAGGGTTTCAAACGAAAACTCATCCATTACAAAGACATTTCATTTTTCCAAAATTATTTCAACTCATGACTTTTTCTGCATTCAATATGCACCATTCAAATGCACGTACTAAAATTTCAACCCTTTCTGACTTCATTTGCTATTTTTCATGCATTTAATGATTTATTTTGAGCTAAGTGACCTTGAATTTGGAAAGCACTACAACTGAACTCAGAAAAGGTTGAAACTTGGCAAACTATCATCATTTGACTCACATAACATGTGTGCAAAATTTTAGAGGATTACGGCAAAAACTGGATGCACTTCATGTAAAAACTTGACCATCTCTTTCAATGTATAAGGGTTTCAAACGAAAACTCATCTGTTACAAAGACATTTCATTTTTCTAAAATTATTTCAAGTCAAGACTTTTTTGCATTCAATATACACCATTCAAAGCCACATACTAAAATTTCAACCCTTTCTGACTTCATTTGCTATTTTTCATGCATTTAATGATTTATTTTGAGCTAAGTGACCTTGAATTTGGAAAGCACTACAAAGGAACTCAGAAAATGTTGAAACTTCGCAAGGTATCATCATTTGACCCACATAACATGTGTGCAAAAGTTGAGAGGATTACGGAAAAAACGGGATGCACTTCGTGTACAAACTGGACCATCTCTTTCAAAGTATAAGGGTTTCAAACGAAAACTCATCTATTACAAAGACATTTCATTTTTCCACACTTATTTCAACTCACGACTTTTTTTGCATTCAATATGCACCATTCAAAGCCACATACTAAACTTTCAACCCTTTCAGACTTCATTTGCTATTTTTCATGCATTTAATGATTTATTTTGAGCTAAATGACCTTGAATTTGGAAGGCACTACAACTAAACTCAGAAAAGGTTTAAACTTGGAAAGGTATCATCATTTGACCCACATAACATGTGTGAAAAAGTTGACAGGATTACGGAAAAACTGGATGCACTTCGTGTACAAACTGGACCATCTCTTTCAAAGTATAAGGGTTTCAAACGAAAACTCATCTGTTACAACGACCTTTCATTTTTCTAAAATTATTTAAACTCACAACTTTGTTTGCATTCAATATGCACCATTCAAATCCACATACTAAAATTTCAACCCTTTCTGACTTCATTTGCTATTTTTCATGCATTTAATTATTTGTTTTGAGCTAAATGACCTTGAATTTGGAAAGCACTACAACTGAACTCAGAAAAGGTTGAAACTTGGCAAGGTATCATCATTTGACCCACATAACATGTGTGCAAAAGATGAGAGGATTACGGCAAAAACTGGATACACTTCGTGTACAAACTGGACCATCCCTTTCAAAGTATAAGGGTTTCAAACGAAAACTCATCTATTACAAAGACATTTCATTTGTCCAAAATTATTTCAACTCATGACTTTTTCTGCATTCAATATGCACCATTCAAATGCACGTACTAAAATTTCAACCCTTTCTGACTTCATTTGCTATTTTTCATGCATTTAATGATTTATTTTGAGCTAAGTGACCTTGAATTTGGAAAGCACTACAACTGAACTCAGAAAAGGTTGAAACTTGGCAAACTATCATCATTTGACTCACATAACATGTGTGCAAAATTTTAGAGGATTACGGCAAAAACTGGATGCACTTCATGTAAAAACTTGACCATCTCTTTCAATGTATAAGGGTTTCAAACGAAAACTCATCTGTTACAAAGACATTTCATTTTTCTAAAATTATTTCAAGTCAAGACTTTTTTGCATTCAATATACACCATTCAAAGCCACATACTAAAATTTCAACCCTTTCTGACTTCATTTGCTATTTTTCATGCATTTAATGATTTATTTTGAGCTAAGTGACCTTGAATTTGGAAAGCACTACAAAGGAACTCAGAAAATGTTGAAACTTCGCAAGGTATCATCATTTGACCCACATAACATGTGTGCAAAAGTTGAGAGGATTACGGAAAAAACGGGATGCACTTCGTGTACAAACTGGACCATCTCTTTCAAAGTATAAGGGTTTCAAACGAAAACTCATCTATTACAAAGACATTTCATTTTTCTACACTTATTTCAACTCACGACTTTTTTTGCATTCAATATGCACCATTCAAAGCCACATACTAAACTTTCAACCCTTTCAGACTTCATTTGCTATTTTTCATGCATTTAATGATTTATTTTGAGCTAAATGACCTTGAATTTGGAAAGCACTACAACTAAACTCAGAAAAGGTTTAAACTTGGAAAGGTATCATCATTTGACCCACATAACATGTGTGCAAAAGTTGAGAGGATTACGGAAAAACTGGATGCACTTCGTGTACAAACTGGACCATCTCTTTCAAAGTATAAGGGTTTCAAACGAAAACTCATCTGTTACAAAGACATTTCATTTTTCTAAACTTATTTAAACTCAAGACTTTTTTCGCATTCGATATGCACCATTGAAAGCCACATACTAAAATTTCAACCCTTTCTGACTTCATTTGCAATTTTTCATGCATTTAATGATTTGTTTTGAGCTAAATGACCTTGAATTTGGGAAGCACTACAACTGAACTCAGAAAAGGTTGAAATTTGACAAGGTATCATCATTTTACCCACATAACATGTGTGCAAAAGTTGAGAGGATTACGGCAAAACCTGGATGCACTTCGTGTACAAACTGGACCATCTCATTCAAAGTATAAGGGTTTCAAACGAAAACTTATCTGTTACAAAGACATTTCATTTTTCTAAACTTATTTAAACTCAAGACTTTTTTCGCATTCAATATGCACCATTCAAAGCCACATACTAAAATTTCAACACTTTCTGACTTCATTTGCTATTTTTCATGCATTTAATGATTTATTTTGAGCTAAATGTACTTGAATTTGGAAAGCACTACAACTGAACTCAGAAAAGGTTGAAACTTGGCAAGGTATAATCATTTGACCCACATAACATGTGTGCAAAAGTTTAGAGGATTACGGCAAAAACTGGATGCACTTCGTGTACAAACTGGACCATCCCTTTCAAAGTATAAGGGTTTCAAACGAAAACTCATCTGTTACAAAGACATTTCATTTTTCTAAACTTATTTCAACTCAAGACTTTTTTTGCAGTCAATATGCACCATTCAAAGCCACATACTAAAATTTCAACCCTTTCTGACTTCATTTGCTATTTTTCATGCATTTAATGATTTATTTTGAGCTAAATGACCTTGAATTTGGAAAGAACTACAACTGAACTCAGAAAAGGTTGAAACTTGGAAAGGTATCATCATTTGACCCACATAACATGTGTGCAAAAGTTGAGAGTATTACGGCAAAAACTGGATGCATTTCGTGTACAAACTGGACCATCCCTTTCATAGTATAAGGGTTTCAAACGAAAACTCATCTGTTACAAATACATTTCATTTTTCTAAACTTATTTCAACTCAAGACTTTTTTTGCAGTCAATATGCACCATTCAAAGCCACATACTAAAATTTCAACCCTTTCTGACTTCATTTGCTTTTTTTCATGCATTTAATGATTTGTTTTGAGCTAAATGACCTTGAATTTGGAAAGCACTACAACTGAACTCAGAAAAGGTTGAAACTTGGCAAGGTATCATCATTTGACCCACATAACATGTGTGCAAAAGTTGAGAGGATTACGGCAAAAACTGGATGCACTTCGTGTACAAACTGGACCATCTCTTTTAAAGTATAAGGGTTTCAAACGAAAACTCATCTGTTACAAAGACATTTCATTTTTCTAAACTTATTTAAACTTAAGACTTTTTTCGCATTCAATATGCACCATTCAAAGCCACATACTAAAATTTCAACCCTTTCTGACTTCATTTGCAATTTTTCATGCATTTAATGATTTGTTTTCAGCTAAATGACCTTGAATTTGGAAAGCACTACAACTGAACTCAGAAAAGGTTGAAACTTGGCAAGGTATCATCATTTGACCCACATAACATGTGTGCAAAAGTTGAGAGGATTACGGAAAAAACTGGATGCACTTCGTGTACAAACTGGACCATCTCTTTCATAGTATATGGGTTTCAAACGAAAACTCATCTGTTACAAAGACATTTCATTTTTCTAAAATTATTTCAACACAAGACTTTTTTTGCATTCCATATGCACCATTCAAAGCCACATACTAAAATTTCAACCCTTTCTGACTTCATTTGCTATTTTTCATGCATTTAATGATTTATTTTGAGCCAAATGACCTTCAATTTGGAAAGTACTACAAATGAACTGAGAAAAGGTTGAAACTAGGCAAGGTACCATCATTTGACCCACATAACATGTGTGCAAAAGTTGAGAAGATTACGGAAAAAACTGGATGCACTTCGTGTACAAACTGGACCATCTCTTTCATAGTATATGGGTTTCAAACGAAAACTCATCTGTTACAAAGACATTTCATTTTTCTAAACTTATTTCAACTCAAGACTTTTTTTTTGCATTCAATATGCACCATTCAAAGCCACATACTAAAATTTCAACCCTTTCTGACTTCATTTGCTATTTTTCATGCATTTAACTATTTATTTTGAGCTAAGTGACCTTGAATTTGGAAAGCACTACAACTGAACTCAGAAAAGGTTGAAACTTGGCAAGGTACCATCATTTGACACACATAACATGTGTGCAAAAGTTGAGAGGATTACAGCAAAAACTGGATAGACTTCGTGTACAAACTGGACCATCCCTTTCAAAGTATAAGGGTTTCAAACGAAAACTCATATGTTACAAAGACATTTCACTTTTCTAAAACTATTTCGACTCAAGACTTTTTTTGCATTCAATATGCACCATTCAAAGCCACATACTAAAAGTTCAACCCTTTCTGACTTCATTTAATATTTTTCATGCATTTAATGATTTATTTTGAGCTAAATGACCTTGAATTTGGAAAGCACTACAACTGAACTCAGAAAAGGTTGAAACTTGGCAAGGTATCATCATTTAACCCACATAACATGTGTGCAAAAGTTGAGAGGATTACGGCAAAAACTAGATGCACTTCGTGTACAAACTGGACCATCCCTTTCATAGTATAAGGGATTCAAACGATAACTCATCTGTTACAAAGACATTTCATTTTTCTAAAATTATTTCAACTCAAGACTTTTTGTGCATTCAATATGCACCATTCAAAGCCACATACTAAAATTTCAACCCTTTGTGACTTCATTTGCTATTTTTTATACATTTAATGATTTATTTTGAGCTAAATGACCTTGAATTTGGAAAGCACTAAAACTGAACTCAGAAAAGGTTGAAACTTGGCAAGGTATCATCATTTGACCCACATAACATGTGTGCAAAAGTTGAGAGGATTTCGGCAAAAACTGGATGCACTTCGTGTACAAACTGGACCACCTCTTTCAAAGTATAAGGGTTTGAAACGAAAACTCATCTGTTACAAAGACGTTTCATTTTTCTAAAATTATTTCAACTCAACACTTTTTTTGCATTCAATATGCACCATTCAAAGCCACATACTAAAATTTCAACCCTTTCTGACTTCATTTGATATTTTTCATGCATTTAATGATTTATTTTGAGCTAAGTGACCTTGAATTTGGAAAGCACTACAACTGAACTCAGAAAAGGTTGAAACTTGGCAACGTATCATAATTTGACCCACATAACATGTGTGCAAAAGTTGAGAGGATTACGGCAAAAACTGGATACACTTCGTGTACAAACTGGACCATCCCTTTCAAAGTATAAGGGTTTCAAACGAAAACTCATCTGTTACAAAGACATTTCATTTTTCTAAAACTATTTCAACTCAAGACTTTTTTTGCATTCAATATGCACCATTCAAAGCCAAATACTAAAATTTCAACCCTTTCTGACTTCATTTGCTATTTTTCATACATTTAATGATTTATTTTGAGCTAAATAACCTTGAATTTGGAAAGCACTACAACTGAACTCTGAAAATGTTAAAAATTGGCAAGGTATCATCATTTGACCCACATAACATGTGTGCAAAAGTTGAGAGGATTAAGGCAAAAACTGGATGCACTTCGTGTACAAACTGGACCATCTCTTTCAAAGTATAAGGGTTTCAAACGAAAACTCATCTGTTACAAAGACATTTCATTTTTCTAAACTTATTTAAACTCAAGACTTTTTTCGCATTCAATATGCACCATTCAAAGCCACATAATAAAATTTCAACCCTTTCTGACTTCATTTGCAATTTTTCATGCATTTAATGATTTGTTTTGAGCTAAATGACCTTGAATTTGGAAAGCACTACAACTGAACTCAGAAAAGGTTGAAACTTGGCAAGGTATCATCATTTGACCCACATAACATGTGTGCAAGAGTTGAGAGGATTACGGCAAAAACTGGATGCACTTCGTGTACAAACTGGACCATCTCTTTGAAAGTATAAGGGTTTCAAACGAAAACTCGTCTGTTACAAAGACATTTCATTTTTCTAAACTTATTTAAACTCAACACTTTTTTCGCATTCAATATGCACCATTCGAAGCCACATACTAAAATTTCAACCCTTTCTGACTTCATTTGCAATTTTTCATGCATTTAATGATTTGTTTTGAGCTAAATGACCTTGAATTTGGAAAGCACTACAACTGAACACAGAAAAGGTTGAAACTTGGCAAGGTATCATCAGTTGACCCACATAACATGTGTGCAAACGTTGAGAGGATTACGGCAAAAACTGGATACACTTCGTGTACAAACTGGACCATCTCTTTCAAAGTATAAGGGTTTCAAACGAAAACTCATCTGTTACAAAGACATTTCATTTTTCTAAACTTATTTAAACTCAAGTCTTTTTTCTCATTCAATATGCACCATTCAAAGCCACATACTAAAATTTCAACCCTTTCTGACTTTATTTGCTTTTTTTCATGCATTTAATGATTTGTTTTGAGCTAAATGACCTTGAATTTGGAAAGCACTACAACTGAACTCAGAAAAGGTTGAAACTTGGCAAGGTATCATCATTTGACCCACATAACATGTGTGCAAAACTTGAGAGTATTACGGCAAAAGCTGGATGCATTTCGTGTACAAACTGGACCATCCCTTTCATAGTATAAGGGTTTCAAACGAAAACTCATCTGTTACAAAGACATTTCATTTTTCTAAAATTATTTCAACTCAAGACTTTTTTTGCAGTCAATATGCACCATTCAAAGCCACATACTAAAATTTCAACCCTTTCTGACTTCATTTGCTATTTTTCATGCATTTAATGATTTATTTTGAGCTAAATGACCTTGAATTTGGAAAGCACTACAACTGAACTCAGAAAATTTGAAACTTGGCAAGGTATCATCATTTGACACACATAACATGTGTGCAAAAGTTGAGAGGATTACGGCAAAAACTGAATGCACTTCGTGTACAAACTGGACCATCTCTTTCAAAGTATAAGGGTTTCAAACGAAAACTCATCTGTTACAAAGACATTTCATTTTTCTAAACTTATTTCAACTAAAGAATTTTTTGGCATTCAATATGCACAATTCAAAGCCACATACTAAAATTTCAACCCTTTCTGACTTCATTTGCTATTTTTCATGCATTTAATGATTTATTTTGAGCTAAATGACCTTGAATTTGGAAAGCACTTAAACTTAACTCGGAAAAGGTTGAAACTTGGCAAGGTATCATCATTTGACCCACATAACATGTGTGCAAAAGTTGAGAGGATTACGGCAAAAACTGGATGCACTTCGTGTACAAACTGGACCATCTCTTTCAAAGTACAAGGGTTTCAAACGAAAACTCATCTGTTACAAAGATATTTCATTTTTCTAAACTTATTTAAATTTAAGACTTTTTTCGCATTCAATATGCACCATTCAAAGCCACATACTAAAATTTCAACCCTTTCTGACTTCATTTTCTATTTTTCATGCATTTAATGATTTATTTTGAGCCAAATGACCTTGAATTTGGAAAGTACTACAAATGAACTCAGAAAAGGTTGAAACTTCGCAAGGTACCATCATTTGACCCACATAACATCTGTGCAAAAGTTGAGAGGATTACGGAAAAAACTGGATGCACTTCGTGTACGAACTGTACCATCTCTTTCAAAGTATAATGGTTTTAATCGAAAACTCATCTGTTACAAAGACATTTCATTTTTCTAAACTTATTTCAACTCAAGACTTTTTTTTTGCATTCAATATGCACCATTCAAAGCCACATACTAAAATTTCAACCCTTTCTGACTTCATTTGCTATTTTTCATGCATTTAACTATTTATTTTGAGCTAAGTGACCTTGAATTTGGAAAGCACTACAACTGAACTCAGAAAAGGTTGAAACTTGGCAAGGTACCATCATTTGACACACATAACATGTGTGCAAAAGTTGAGAGGATTAAAGCAAAAACTGGATAGACTTCGTGTACAAACTGGACCATCCCTTTCAAAGTATAAGGGTTTCAAACAAAAACTCATATGTTACGAAGACATTTCATTTTTCTAAAACTATTTCAACTCAAGACTTTTTTTGCATTCAATATGCACCATTCAAAGCCACATACTAAAAGTTCAACCCTTTCTGACTTCATTTGCTATTTTTCATGCATTTAATGATTTATTTTGAGCTAAATGACCTTGAATTTGGAAAGCACTACAACTGAACTCAGAAAAGGTTGAAACTTGGCAAGGTATCATTATTTGACCCACATAACATGTGTGCAAAAGTTGAGAGGATTACGGAAAAAACTGGATAGACTTCGTGTACAAACTGGACCATCCCGTTCAAAGTATAAGGGTTTCAAACGAAAACTCATCTGTTACATAGACATTTCATTTTTCTAAAACTATTTCAACTCAAGACTTTTTTTGCAGTAAATATGCACCATTCAAAGCCACATACTAAAATTTCAACCCTTTCTGACTTCATTTGCTATTTTTCATGCATTTAATGATTTGTTTTGAGCTAAATGACCTTGAATTTGGAAAGCACTACAACTGAACTCAGAAAAGGTTGAAACTTGGCAAGGTATCATCATTTGACCCACATAACATGTGTGCAAAAGTTGAGGGGATTACGGCAAAAACTGGATACACTTCGTGTACAAACTGGACCATCCCTTTCAAAGTATAAGGGTTTCAAATGAAAACTCATCTGTTACAAAGACATTTCATTTTTCTAAAACTATTTCAACACAAGACTTTTTTTGCATTCAATATGCACCATTCAAAGCCACATACTAAAATTTCAACCCTTTCTGACTTCATTTGCTATTTTTCATGCATTTAATGATTTATTTTGAGCCAAATGACCTTCAATTTGGAAAGTACTACAAATGAACTCAGAAAAGGTTGAGACTTGGCAAGGTACCATCATTTGACCCACATAACATGTGTGCAAAAGTTGAGAGGATTACGGAAAAAACTGGATGCACTTCGTGTACGAACTGTACCATCTCTTTCAAAGTATAATGGTTTCAAACGAAAACTCATCTGTTACAAAGACATTTCATTTTTCTAAACTTATTTCAACTCAAGACTTTTTTTTTGCATTCAATATGCACCATTCAAAGCCACATACTAAAATTTCAACCCTTTCTGACTTCATTTGCTATTTTTCATGCATTTAACTATTTATTTTGAGCTAAGTGACCTTGAATTTGGAAAGCACTACAACTGAACTCAGAAAAGGTTGAAACTTGGCAAGGTACCATCATTTGACAGACATAACATGTGTGCAAAAGTTGAGAGGATTACAGCAAAAACTGGATAGACTTCGTGTACAAACTGGACCATCCCTTTCAAAGTATAAGGGTTTCAAACGAAAACTCATATGTTACAAAGACATTTCACTTTTCTAAAACTATTTCAACGCAAGACTTTTTTTGCATTCAATATGCACCATTCAAAGCCACATACTAAAAGTTCAACCCTTTCTGACTTCATTTGCTATTTTTCATGCATTTAATGATTTATTTTGAGCTAAATGACCTTGAATTTGGAAAGCACTACAACTGAACTCAGAAAAGGTTGAAACTTGGCAAGGTATCATCATTTAGCCCACATAACATGTGTGCAAAAGTTGAGAGGATTACGGCAAAAACTAGATGCACTTCGTGTACAAACTGGACCATCCCTTTCATAGTATAAGGGTTTCAAACGAAAACTCATCTGTTACAAAGACATTTCATTTTTCTAAAATTATTTCAACTAAAGACTTTTTGTGCATTCAATATGCACCATTCAAAGCCAAATACTAAAACTTCAACCTTTTCTGACTTCATTTGCTATTTTTTATACATTTAATGATTTATTTTGAGCTAAATGACCTTGAATTTGGAAAGCACTAAAACTGAACTCAGATAAGGTTGAAACTTGGCAAGGTATCATCATTTCACCCACATAACATGTGTGCAAAAGTTGAGAGGATTTCGGCAAAAACTGGATGCACTTCGTGTACAAACTGGACCACCTCTTTCAAAGTATAAGGGTTTGAAACGAAAACTCATCTGTTACAAAGACGTTTCATTTTTCTAAAATTATTTCACCTCAAGACTTTTTTTTCATTCAATATGCACCATTCAAAGCCACATACTAAAATTTCAACCCTTTCTGACTTCATTTGATATTTTTCATGCATTTAATGATTTATTTTGAGCTAAGTGACCTTGAATTTGGAAAGCACTACAACTGAACTCAGAAAAGGTTGAAACTTGGCAACGTATCATAATTTGACCCACATAACATGTGTGCAAAAGTTGAGAGGATTACGGGAAAAACTGGATACACTTCGTGTACAAACTGGTCCATCCCTTTCAAAGTATAAGGGTTTCAAACGAAAACTCATCTGTTACAAAGACATTTCATTTTTCTAAAACTATTTCAACTCAAGACTTTTTTTGCATTCAATATGCACCATTCAAAGCCAAATACTAAAATTTCAACCCTTTCTGACTTCATTTGCTATTTTTCATGCATTTAATGATTTATTTTGAGCTAAATAACCTTGAATTTGGAAAGCACTACTACTGAATTCAGAAAAGGTTGAAAATTGGCAAGGTATCATCATTTGACCCACATAACATGTGTGCAAGAGTTGAGAGGATTACGGCAAAAACTGAATGCACTTCGTGTACAAACTGGACCATCTCTTTCAAAGTATAAGGGTTTCAAACGAAAACTCGTCTGTTACAAAGTCATTTCATTTTTCTAAACTTATTTAAACTCAACACTTTTTTCGCATTCAATATGCACCATTCGAAGCCACATACTAAAATTTCAACCCTTTCTGACTTCATTTGCAATTTTTCATGCATTTAATGATTTGTTTTGAGCTAAATGACCTTGAATTTGGAAAGCACTACAACTGAACACAGAAAAGGTTGAAACTTGGCAAGGTATCATCATTTGACCCACATAACATGTGTGCAAATGTTGAGAGGATTACGGCAAAAACTGGATGCACTTCGTGTACAAACTGGACCATCTCTTTCAAAGTATAAGGGTTTCAAACGAAAACTCATCTGTTACAAAGACATTTCATTTTTCTAAACTTATTTAAACTCAAGTCTTTTTTCTCATTCAATATGCACCATTCAAAGCCACATACTAAAATTTCAACCCTTTCTGACTTTATTTGCTTTTTTTCATGCATTTAATGATTTGTTTTGAGCTAAATGACCTTGAATTTGGAAAGCACTACAACTGAACTCAGAAAAGGTTGAAACTTGGCAAGGTATCATCATTTGACCCACATAACATGTGTGCAAAACTTGAGAGTATTACGGCAAAAACTGGATGCATTTCGTGTACAAACTGGACCATCCCTTTCATAGTATAAGGGTTTCAAACGAAAACTCATCTGTTACAAAGACATTTCATTTTTCTAAAATTATTTCAACTCAAGACTTTTTTTTGCAGTCAATATGCACCATTCAAAGCCACATACTAAAATTTCAACCCTTTCTGACTTCATTTGCTATTTTTCATGCATTTAATGATTTATTTTGAGCTAAATGACCTTGAATTTGGAAAGCACTACAACTGAACTCAGAAAAGCAAGGTATCATCATTTGACACACATAACATGTGTGCAAAAGTTGAGAGGATTACGGCAAAAACTTAATGCACTTCGTGTACAAACTGGACCATCTCTTTCAAAGTATAAGGGTTTCAAACGAAAACTCATCTGTTACAAAGACATTTCATTTTTCTAAACTTATTTCAACTAAAGACTTTTTTGGCATTCAATATGCACAATTCAAAGCCACATACTAAAATTTCAACCCTTTCTGACTTCATTTGCTATTTTTCATGCATTTAATGATTTATTTTGAGCTAATTGACCTTGAATTTGGAAAGCACTACAACTTAACTCGGAAAAGGTTGAAACTTGGCAAGGTATCATCATTTGACCCACATAACATGTGTGCAAGAGTTGAGAGGATTACGGCAAAAACTTAATGCACTTCATGTACAAACTGGACCATCTCTTTCAAAGTATAAGGGTTTCAAACGAAAACTCATCTGTTACAAAGAAATTTCATTTTTGTAAACTTATTTCAACTAAAGACTTTTTTGGCATTCAATATGCACAATTCAAAGCCACATACTAAAATTTCAACCCTTTCTGACTTCATTTGCTATTTTTCATGCATTTAATGATTTATTTTGAGCCAAATGACCTTGAATTTGGAAAGTACTACAAATGAACTCAGAAAAGGTTGAAACTTGGCAAGGTACCATCATTTGACCCACATAACATGTGTGCAAAAGTTGAGAGGATTACGGAAAAAACTGGATGCACTTCGTGTACGAACTGTACCATCTCTTTCAAAGTATAATGGTTTCAAACGAAAACTCATCTGTTACAAAGACATTTCATTTTTCTAAACTTATTTCAACTCAAGACTTTTTTTTTGCATTCAATATGCACCATTCAAAGCCACATACTAAAATTTCAACCCTTTCCGACTTCATTTGCTATTTTTCATGCATTTAACTATTTATTTTGAGCTAAGTGACCTTGAATTTCGAAAGCACTACAACTGAACTCAGAAAAGGTTGAAACTTGGCAAGGTACCATCATTTGACACACATAACATGTGTGAAAAAGTTGAGAGGATTACAGCAAAAACTGGATAGACTTCGTGTACAAACTGGACCATCCCTTTCAAAGTATAAGGGTTTCAAACAAAAACTCATATGTTACGAAGACATTTCATTTTTCTAAAACTATTTCAACTTAAGACTTTTTTTGCATTCAATATGCACCATTCAAAGCCACATACTAAAAGTTCAACCCTTTCTGAC
Organism: Bromus sterilis; assembly: GCA_950022295.1. NCBI lineage: Eukaryota > Viridiplantae > Streptophyta > Magnoliopsida > Poales > Poaceae > Bromus > Bromus sterilis. Next base: position 344,569,229 of record OX465596.1, read on the forward strand.
TTCATTTGCTATTTTTCATGCATTTAATGATTTATTTTGAGCTAAATGACCTTGAATTTGGAAAGCACTACAACTGAACTCAGAAAAGGTTGAAAGTTGGCAAGGTATCATTATTTGACCCACATAACATGTGTGCAAAAGTTGAGAGGATTACGGAAAAAACTGGATAGACTTCGTGTACAAACTGGACCATCTCTTTCAAAGTATAAGGGTTTCAAACGAAAACTCATCTGTTACAAAGACATTTCATTTTTCTAAACTTATTTAAACTTAAGACTTTTTTCACATTCAATATGCACCATTCAAAGCCACATACTAAAATTTCAACCCTTTCTGATTTCATTTGCAATTTTTCATGCATTTAATGATTTGTTTTGAGCTAAATGACCTTGAATTTGGAAAGCACAACAACTGAACTCAGAAAAGGTTGAAACTTGGCAAGGTATCATCATTTAACCCACATAACATGTGTGCAAAAGTTGAGAGGATTACGGCAAAAACTGGATGCACTTCATGTAAAATCTTGACCATCTCTCTCAAAGTATAAGGGTTTCAAACGAAAACTCATTTGTTACAAAGACATTTCATTTTTCTAAAATTATTTCAACTCAAGACTTTTTTTGCATTCAATATACAGCATTCGAAGCCACATACTAAAATTTCAACCCTTTCTGACTTCATTTGCTATTTTTCATGCATTTAATGATTTGTTTTGAGCTAAATGACCTTGAAATTGGAAAGGACTACAACTGAACTCAGAAAAGGTTGAAACTTGGCAAGGTATCATCATTTGACCCACATAACATGTGTGCAAAAGTTGAGAGGATTAAGGCAAAAACTGAATGCACCTCGTGTACAAACTGGACCATCTCTTTCAAAGTATAAGGGTTTCAAACGAAAACTCATCTGTTACAAAGACATTCCATTTTTCTAAACTTATTTCAACTAAAGACTTTTTTTGCATTCAATATGCACCATTCAAAGCCACATACTAAAATTTCAACCCTTTCTGACTTCATTTGCTATTTTTCATGCATTTAATGATTTGTTTTGAGCTAAATGACCTTGAAATTGGAAAGGACTACAACTGAACTCAGAAAAGGTTGAAACTTGGCAAGGTATCATAATTTGAGCCACATAACATGTGTGCAAAAGTTGAGAGGATTACGGCAAAAACTGTATGCACTTCGTGTACAAACTGGACCATCCCTTTCATAGTATAAGGGTTTCAAACGAAAACTCATCTGTTACAAAGACATTTCATTTTTCTAAAATTATTTCAACTCAAGACTTTTTGTGCATTCAATATGTACCATTCAAAGCCACATACTAAAATTTCAACCCTTTCTGACTTCATTTGCTATTTTTTATGCATTTAATGATTTATTTTGAGCTAAATGACCTTGAATTTGGAAAGCACTAAAACTGAACTCAGAAAAGGTTGAAACTTGGCAAGGTATCATCATTTGACCCACATAACATGTGTGCAAAAGTTGAGAGGATTTCGGCAAAAACTGGATGCACTTCGTGTACAAACTGGACCACCTCTTTCAAAGTATAAGGGTTTGAAACGAAAACTCATCTGTTACAAAGAGGTTTCATTTTTCTAAAATTATTTCAACTCAAGACTTTTTTTGCATTCAATATGCACCATTTAATGCCACATACTAAAATTTCAACCCTTTCTGAATTCATTTGATATTTTCATGCATTTAATGATTTATTTTGAGCTAAGTGACCTTGAATTTGGAAAGCACTACAACTGAACTCAGAAAAGGTTGAAACTTGGCAAGGTATCATCATTTGACCCACATAACATGTGTGCAAAAGTTGAGAGGATTACGGCAAAAACTGGATGCACTTCATGTAAAAACTGGACCATCTCTTTCAAAGTATAAGGGTTTCAAACGAAAACTCATCTGTTACAAAGACATTTCATTTTTCTAAAATTATTTAAACTCAAGACTTTTTTTGCTTTCAATATACACCATTCAAAGCCACATACTAAAATTTCAACCCTTTCTGACATCATTTGCTATTTTTCATGCATTTAATGATTTATTTTGAGCTAAATGACCTTGAATTTGGAAAATACTACAAATGAATTCAGAAAAGGTTGAAACTTGGCAAGGTACCATCATTTGACCCACATAACATGTGTGCAAAAGTTAAGAGGATTACGGCAAAAACTGGATGCACTTCATGTAAAAACTGGACCATCTCTTTCAAAGTATAATGGTTTCAAACGAAAACTCATCTGTTAGAAAGACATTTCATTTTTCTAAAATTATTTAAACTCAAGACTTTTTTTGCTTTCAATATACACCATTCAAAGCCACATACTAAACTTTCAACCTTTTCTGATTTCATTTGCTATTTTTCATGCATTTAATGATTTATTTTGAGCTAAATGACCTTGAATTTGGAAAGTACTACAAATGAATTCAGAAAAGGTTGAAACTTGGCAAGGTACCATCATTTGACCCACATAACATGTGTGCAAAAGTTGAGAGGATTACGGAAAAAACTGGATGCACTTCGTGTACAAACTGGACCATCCCTTTCAAAGTATAAGGGTTTCAAACGAAAACTCATCTGTTACAAAAACATTTCATTTTTCTAAAACTATTTCAACTCAAGACTTTTTTTGCATTCAATATGCACCATTCAAAGCCACATACTAAAAGTTCAACCCTTTCTGACTTCATTTGCTATTTTTCATGCATTTAATGATTTATTTTGAGCTAAATGACCTTGAATTTGGAAAGCACTACAACTGAACTCAGAAAAGGTTGAAACGTGGCAAGGTATCATAATTTGACCCACATAACATGTGTGCAAAAGTTGAGAGGATTACGGCAAAAACTGGATGCACTTCGTGTACAAACTGGACCATCTCTTTCAAAGTATAAGGGTTTCAAACGAAAACTCATCTGTTAAAAAGACGTTTCATTTTTCTAAAATTATTTCAACTCAAGACTTTTTTTGCATTCAATATGCACCATTCAAAGCCACATACTAAAATTTCAACCCTTTCTGACTTATTTGCAATTTTTCATGCATTTAATGATTTGTTTTGAGCTAAGTGACCTTGAATTTGGAAAGCACTACAACTGAACTCAGAAAAGGTTGAAAGTTGGCAAGGTATCATCATTTGACCCACATAACATGTGTGCAAAATTTGAGAGGATTACGGCAAAAACTGGATGCACTTCATGTAAAAACTGGACAATCGCTTTTAAAATATAAGGGTTTCAAACGAAAACTCATCTGTTACAAAGACATTTCATTTTTCTAAAATTATTTAAGATCAAGACTTTTTTTGCTTTCAATATACACCATTCAAAGCCACATACTAAAAGTTCAACCCTTTCTGACTTCATTTGCTATTTTTCATGCATTTAATGATTTATTTTGAGCTAAATGACCTTGAATTTGGAAAGCACTACAACTGAACTCAGAAAAGGTTGAAACTTGGCAAGGTATCATCATTTGACCCACATAACATGTGTGCAAAAGTTGAGAGGATTACGGAAAAAACTGGATGCACTTCGTGTACAAACTGGACCATCCCTTTCAAAGTATAAGGGTTTCAAACGAAAACTCATCTGTTACAAAAACATTTCATTTTTCTAAAACTATTTCAACTCAAGACTTTTTTTGCATTCAATATGCACCATTCAAAGCCACATACTAAAAGTTCAACCCTTTCTGACTTCATTTGCTATTTTTCATGCATTTAATGATTTATTTTGAGCTAAATGACCTTGAATTTGGAAAGCACTACAACTGAACTCAGAAAAGGTTGAAACGTGGCAAGGTATCATAATTTGACCCACATAACATGTGTGCAAAAGTTGAGAGGATTACGGCAAAAACTGGATGCAATTCGTGTACAAACTGGACCATCTCTTTCAAAGTATAAGGGTTTCAAACGAAAACTCATCTGTTAAAAAGACGTTTCATTTTTCTAAAATTATTTCAACTCAAGACTTTTTTTGCATTCAATATGCACCATTCAAAGCCACATACTAAAATTTCAACCCTTTCTGACTTATTTGCAATTTTTCATGCATTTAATGATTTGTTTTGAGCTAAGTGACCTTGAATTTGGAAAGCACTACAACTGAACTCAGAAAAGGTTGAAAGTTGGCAAGGTATCATCATTTGACCCACATAACATGTGTGCAAAAGTTGAGAGGATTACGGCAAAAACTGGATGCACTTCATGTAAAAACTGGACAATCGCTTTTAAAGTATAAGGGTTTCAAACGAAAACTCATCTGTTACAAAGACATTTCATTTTTCTAAAATTATTTAAGATCAAGACTTTTTTTGCTTTCAATATACACCATTCAAAGCCACATACTAAAAGTTCAACCCTTTCTGACTTCATTTGCTATTTTTCATGCATTTAATGATTTATTTTGAGCTAAATGACCTTGAATTTGGAAAGCACTACAACTGAACTCAGAAAAGGTTGAAACTTGGCAAGGTATCATCATTTGACCCACATAACATGTGTGCAAAAGTTGAGAGGATTACGGCAAAAACTGGATGCACTTCGTGTACAAACTGGACCATCTCTTTCATAGTATATGGGTTTCAAACGAAAACTCATCTGTTACAAAGACATTTCATTTTTCTAAAATTATTTCAACTCAAGACTTTTTTTGCATTCAATATGCACCATTCAAAGCCACATACTAAAATTTCAACCCTTTCTGACTTCATTTGCTATTTTTCATGCATTTAATGATTTATTTTGAGCTAAATGACCTTGAATTTGGAAAGCACTACAACTTAACTCGGAAAAGGTTGAAACTTGGCAAGGTATCACCATTTGACCGACATAACATGTGTGCAAAATTTGAGAGGATTACGGCAAAAACTGGATGCACTTCGTGTACAAACTGGACCATCTCTTTCAAAGTATAAGGGTTTCAAACGAAAACTCATCTGTTACAAAGACATTTCATTTTTCTAAACTTATTTAAACTTAAGACTTTTTTCGCATTCAATATGCACCATTCAAAGCCACATACTAAAATTTCAACTCTTTCTGACTTCATTTGCTATTTTTCATGCATTTAATGATTTGTTTTGAGCTAAATGACCTTGAATTTGGAAAGCACTACAACTGAACTCAGAAAAGGTTGAAACTTGGCAAGGTATCATCATTTAACCCACATAACATGTGTGCAAAAGTTGAGAGGATTACGGCAAAAACTAGATGCACTTCATGTAAAATCTTGACCATCTCTCTCAAAGTATAAGGGTTTCAAACGAAAACTCATTTGTTACAAAGACATTTCATTTTTCTAAAATTATTTCAACTCAAGACTTTTTTTGCATTCAATATGCACCATTCAAAGCGACATACTAAAATTTCAACCCTTTCTGACATCATTTGCTATTTTTCATGCATTTAATGATTTATTTTGAGCTAAATGACCTTGAATTTGGAAAGCACTACAACTGAACTCAGAAAAGGTTGAAACTTGGCAAGGTATCATCATTTGACCCACATAACATGTGTGCAAAAGTTAACAGGATTACGGCAAAAACTGGATGCACTTCGTGTACAAACTCGACCATCTCTTTCAAAGTATAAGGGTTTCAAACGAAAACTCATCTGTTACAAAGACATTTCATTTTTCTAAACTTATTTAAACTCAAGACTTTTTTCGCATTCAATATGCACCATTCGAAGCCACATACGAAAAGTTCAACCCTTCCTGACTTCATTTGCTATTTTTCATGCATTTAATGATTTATTTTGACCTAAATGACCTTGAATTTGGAAAGCACTACAACTGAACTCAGAAAAGGTTGAAACTTGGGAAGGTATCATCATTTTACCCACATAACATGTGTGCAAAAGTTGAGAGGATTACGGAAAAAACTGGATGCACTTCGTGTACAAACTGGACCATCTCTTTCAAAGTATAAGGGTTTCAAACGAAAACTCATCTGTTACAAAGACATTTCATTTTTCTAAACTTATTTAAACTGAAGACTTTTTTCGCATTCAATATGCACCATTCAAAGACACATACTAAAATTTCAACCCTTTCTGACTTCATTTGCTATTTTTCATGCATTTAATGATTTGTTTTGAGCTAAATGACCTTGAATTTGGAAAGCACTACAACTGAACTCAGAAAAGGTTGAAACTTGGCAAGGTATCATCATTTAACCCACATAACATGTGTGCAAAAGTTGAGAGGATTACGGCAAAAACTGGATGCACTTCATGTAAAATCTTGACCATCTCTCTCAAAGTATAAGGGTTTCAAACGAAAACTCATTTGTTACAAAGACATTTCATTTTTCTAAAATTATTTCAACTCAAGAGTTTTTTTGCATTCAATATACACCATTCGAAGCCACATACTAAAATTTCAACCCTTTCTGACTTCATTTGCTATTTTTCATGCATTTAATGATTTGTTTTGAGCTAAATGTCCTTGAAATTGGAAAGGACTACAACTGAACTCAGAAAAGGTTGAAACTTGGCAAGGTATCATCATTTGACCCACATAACATGTGTGCAAAAGTTGAGAGGATTAAGGCAAAAACTGAATGCACTTCGTGTACAAACTTGACCATCTCTTTCAAAGAATAAGGGTTTCAAACGAAAACTCATCTGTTACAAAGACATTTCATTTTTCTAAACTTATTTCAACTAAAGGCTTTTTTTGCATTCAATATGCACCATTCAAAGCCACATACTAAAATTTCTACCCTTTCTGACTTCATTTGCTATTTTTCATGCATTTAATGATTTGTTTTGAGCTAAATGACTTTGAATTTGGAAAGCACTACAACTGAACTCAGAAAAGGTTGAAACTTGGCAAGGTATCATCATTTGACCCACATAACATGTGTGCAAAAGTTGAGAGGATTACGGCAAAAACTGGATACACTTCGTGTACAAACTGGACCATCCCTTTCAAAGTATAAGGGTTTCAAACGAAAACTCATCTGTTACAAAGACATTTCATTTTTCTAAAACTATTTCAACACAAGACTTTTTTTGCATTCAATATGCACCATTCAAAGCCACATACTAAAATTTCAACCCTTTCTGACTTCATTTGCTATTTTTCATGCATTTAATGATTTATTTTGAGCCAAATGACCTTCAATTTGGAAAGTACTACAAATGAACTCAGAAAAGGTTGAGACTTGGTAAGGTACCATCATTTGACCCACATAACATGTGTGCAAAATTTGAGAGGATTACGGAAAAAACTGGATGCACTTCGTGTACGAACTGTACCATCTCTTTCAAAGTATAATGGTTTCAAACGAAAACTCATCTGTTACAAAGACATTTCATTTTTCTAAACTTATTTCAACTCAAGACTTTTTTTTTGCATTCAATATGCACCATTCAAAGCCACATACTAAAATTTCAACCCTTTCTGACTTCATTTGCTATTTTTCATGCATTTAACTATTTATTTTGAGCTAAGTGACCTTGAATTTGGAAAGCACTACAACTGAACTCAGAAAAGGTTGAAACTTGGCAAGGTACCATCATTTGACACACATAACATGTGTGCAAAAGTTGAGAGGATTACATCAAAAACTGGATAGACTTCGTGTACAAACTGGACCATCCCTTTCAAAGTATAAGAGTTTCAAACGAAAACTCATATGTTACAAAGACATTTCACTTTTCTAAAACTATTTCAACTCAAGACTTTTTTTGCATTCAATATGCACCATTCAAAGCCACATACTAAAAGTTCAACCCTTTCTGACTTCATTTGCTATTTTTCATGCATTTAATGATTTATTTTGAGCTAAATGACCTTGAATTTGGAAAGCACTACAACTGAACTCAGAAAAGGTTGAAACTTGGCAAGGTATCATCATTTAACCCACATAACATGTGTGCAAAAGTTGAGAGGATTACGGCAAAAACTGGATGCACTTCATGTAAAAACTGGACCATCCCTTTCATAGTATAAGGGTTTCAAACGAAAACTCATCTGTTACAAAGACATTTCATTTTTCTAAAATTATTTCAACTCAAGACTTTTTTTGCTTTCAATATACACCATTCAAAGCCACATACTAAAATTTCAACCCTTTCTGACTTCATTTGCTATTTTTCATGCATTTAATGATTTATTTTGAGCTAAATGACCTTGAATTTGGAAAATACTACAACTGAACTCAGAAAAGGTTGAAACTTGGCAAGGTATCATCATTTGACCCACATAACATGTGTGCAAAAGTTGAGAGGATTACGGCAAAAACTGGATGCACTTCGTGTACAAACTGGACCATCTCTTTCAAAGTATAAGGGTTTCAAACGAAAACTCATCTGTTACAAAGACATTTCAACTCAAGACTTTTTTTGCATTCAATGTGCACCATTCAAAGCCACATACTAAAATTTCAACCCTTTCTGACTTCATTTGCTATTTTTCATGCATTTAATGATTTATTTTGAGCTAAATGACCTTGAATTTGGAAAGCACTACAACTTAACTCGGAAAAGGTTGAAACTTGGCAAGGTATCACCATTTGACCGACATAACATGTGTGCAAAAGTTGAGAGGATTACGGCAAAAACTGGATGCACTTCGTGCACAAACTGGACCATCTCTTTCAAAGTATAAGGGTTTCAAACGAAAACTCATCTGTTACAAAGACATTTCAACTCAAGACTTTTTTTGCATTCAATGTGCACCATTCAAAGCCACATACTAAAATTTCAACCCTTTCTGACTTCATTTGCTATTTTTCATGCATTTAATGATTTGTTTTGAGCTAAATGACCTTGAATTTGGAAAGCACTACTACTGAACTCAGAAAAGGTTGAAACTTGGCAAGGTATGTTCATTTAACTCACATAACTTGTGTGCAAAATTTGAGAGGATTACGGCAAAAACTGGATGCACTTCATGTAAAATCTTGACCATCTCTCTCAAAGTATAAGGGTTTCAAACGAAAACTCATTTGTTACAAAGACATTTCATTTTTCTAAAATTATTTCAACTCAAGACTTTTTTTGCATTCAATATGCACCATTCAAAGCGACATACTAAAATTTCAACCCTTTCTGACATCATTTGCTATTTTTCATGCATTTAATGATTTATTTTGAGCTAAATGACCTTGAATTTGGAAAGCACTACAACTGAACTCAGAAAAGGTTGAAACTTGGCAAGGTATCATCATTTGACCCACATAACATGTGTGCAAAAGTTAACAGGATTACGGCAAAAACTGGATGCACTTCGTGTACAAACTGGACCATCTCTTTCAAAGTATAAGGGTTTGAAACGAAAACTCATCTGTTACAAAGACGTTTCATTTTTCTAAAATTATTTCAACTCAAGACTTTTTTTGCATTCAATATGCACCATTCAAAGCCACATACTAAAATTTCAACCCTTTCTGACTTATTTGCTATTTTTCATGCATTTAATGATTTATTTTGAGCTAACTGACCTTGAATTTGGAAAGTACTACAAATGAACTCACAAAAGGTTGAAACTTGGCAAGGTATCATCATTTGAACCACATAACATGTGTGAAAAAGTTGAGAGGATTACGGCAAAAACTGGATGCACTTCGTGTACAAACTCGACCATCTCTTTCAAAGTATAAGGGTTTCAAACGAAAACTCATCTGTTACAAAGACATTTCATTTTTCTAAACTTATTTAAACTCAAGACTTTTTTTGCATTCAATATGCACCATTCAAAGCCACATACGAAAAGTTCAACCCTTTCTGACTTCATTTGCTATTTTTCATGCATTTAATGATTTATTTTGACCTAAATGACCTTGAATTTGGAAAGCACTACAACTGAACTCAGAAAAGGTTGAAACTTGGGAAGGTATCATCATTTTACCCAAATAACATGTGTGCAAAAGCTGAGAGGATTACGGCAAAAACTGGATGCACTTCGTGTACAAACTGGACCATGTCTTTCAAAGTATAAGGGTTTCAAACGAAAACTCATCTGTTACAAAGACATTTCATTTTTCTAAACTTATTTAAACTGAAGACTTTTTTCGCATTCAATATGCACCATTCAAAGACACATACTAAAACTTCAACCCTTTCTGACTTCATTTGCAATTTTTCATGCATTTAATGATTTGTTTTGAGCTAAATGACCTTGAATTTGGAAAGCACTACAACTGAACTCAGAAAAGATTGAAACTTGGCAAGGTATGATCATTTTACCCACATAACATGTGTGCAAAAGTTGAGAGGATTACGGCAAAAACTGGATGCACTTTGTGTACAAACTGGACCATCTCTTTCATAGTATATGGGTTTCAAACGAAAACTCATCTGTTACAAAGACATTTCATTTTTCTAAAATTATTTCAACTCAAGACTTTTTTTGCATTCAATATGCACCATTCAAAGCCACATACTAAAATTTCAACCCTTTCTGACTTCATTTGCTATTTTTCATACATTTAATGATTTATTTTGAGCTAAATGACCTTGAATTTGGAAAGCACTACAACTTAACTCGGAAAAGGTTGAAACTTGGCAAGGTATCATCATTTGACCCACATAACATGTGTGAAAAAGTTGAGAGGATTACGGCAAAAACTGGATGCACTTCGTGTACAAACTGGACCATCTCTTTCAAAATATAAGGGTTTCAAACGAAAACTCATCTGTTACAAAGACATTTCATTTTTCTAAACTTATTTAAACTTAAGACTTTTTTCGCATTCAATATGCACCATTGAAAGCCACATACTAAAATTTCAACCCTTTCTGACTTCATTTGCAATTTTTCATGCATTTAATGATTTGTTTTGAGCTAAATGACCTTGAATTTGGAAAGCACTACAACTGAACTCAGAAAAGGTTGAAACTTGGCAAGGTATCATCATTTAACCCACATAACATGTGTGCAAAAGTTGAGAGGATTACGGCAAAAACTGGATGCACTTCATGTAAAATCTTGACCATCTCTCTCAAAGTATAAGGGTTTCAAACGAAAACTCATTTGTTACAAAGACATTTCATTTTTCTAAAATTATTTCAACTCAAGACTTTTTTTGCATTCAATATACACCATTCGAAGCCACATACTAAAATTTCAACCCTTTCTGACTTCATTTGCTATTTTTCATGCATTTAATGATTTAATTTGAGCTAAATGACCTTGAAATTGGAAAGGACTACAACTGAACTCAGAAAAGGTTGAAACTTGGCAAGGTATCATCATTTGACCCACATAACATGTGTGCAAAAGTTGAGAGGATTAAGGCAAAAACTGAATGCACTTCGTGTACAAACTGGACCATCTCTTTCAAAGTATAAGGGTTTCAAACGAAAACTCATCTGTTACAAAGACATTTTATTTTTCTAAACTTATTTCAACTAAAGGCTTTTTTTGCATTCAATATGCACCATTCAAAGCCACATACTAAAATTTCTACCCTTTCTGACTTCATTTGCTATTTTTCATGCATTTAATGATTTGTTTTGAGCTAAATGACCTTGAATTTGGAAAGCACTACAACTGAACTCAGAAAAGGTTGAAACTTGGCAAGGTATCATCATTTGGCCCACATAACATGTGTGCAAAAGTTGAGAGGATTACGGCAAAAACTGGATACACTTCGTGTACAAACTGGACCATCCCTTTCAAAGTATAAGGGTTTCAAACGAAAACTCATCTGTTACAAAGACATTTCATTTTTCTAAAACTATTTCAACACAAGACTTTTTTTGCATTCAATATGCACCATTCAAAGCCACATACTAAAATTTCAACCCTTTCTGACTTCATTTGCTATTTTTCATGCATTTAATGATTTATTTTGAGCCAAATGACCTTCAATTTGGAAAGTACTACAAATGAACTCAGAAAAGGTTGAGACTTGGCAAGGTACCATAATTTGACCCACATAACATGTGTGCAAAATTTGAGAGGATTACGGAAAAAACTGGATGCACTTCGTGTACGAACTGTACCATCTCTTTCAAAGTATAATGGTTTCAAACGAAAACTCATCTGTTACAAAGACATTTCATTTTTCTAAACTTATTTCAACTCAAGAATTTTTTTTTGCATTCAATATGCACCATTTAAAGCCACATACTAAAATTTCAACCCTTTCTGACTTCATTTGCTATTTTTCATGCATTTAATGATTTGTTTTGAGCTAAATGACCTTGAAATTGGAAAGGACTACAACTGAACTCAGAAATGGTTGAAACTTGGCAAGGTATCATCATTTGACCCACATAACATGTGTGCAAAAGTTGAGAGGATTACGGCAAAAACTGGATGCACTTCGTGTACAAACTGGACTATCTCTTTCAAAGTATAAGGGTTTCAAACGAAAACTCATCTGTTACAAAGACATTTCATTTTTCTAAACTTATTTCAACTAAAGACTTTTTTTGCATTCAATATGCACCATTCAAAGCCACATACTAAAATTTCAACCCTTTCTGACTTCATTTGCTATTTTTCACGCATTTAATGATTTGTTTTGAGCTAAATGACCTTGAAATTGGAAAGGACTACAACTGAACTCAGAAATGGTTGAAACTTGGCAAGGTATCATCATTTGACCCACATAACATGTGTGCAAAAGTTGAGAGGATTACGGCAAAAACTGTATGCACTTCGTGTACAAACTGGACCATCCCTTTCATAGTATAAGGGTTTCAAACGAAAACTCATCTGTTACAAAGACATTTCATTTTTCTAAAATTATTTCAACTCAAGACTTTTTGTGCATTCAATATGCACCATTCAAAGCCACATACTAAAATTTCAACCCTTTCTGACTTCATTTGCTATTTTTCATGCATTTAATGATTTGTTTTGAGCTAAATGACCTTAAAATTGGAAAGGACTACAACTGAACTCAGAAAAGGTTGAAACTTGGCAAGGTATCATCATTTGACCCACATAACATGTGTGCAAAAGTTGAGAGGATTACGGCAAAAACTGTATGCACTTCGTGTACAAACTGGACCATCCCTTTCATAGTATAAGGGTTTCAAACGAAAACTCATCTGTTACAAAGACATTTCATTTTTCTAAAATTATTTCAACTCAAGACTTTTTGTGCATTCAATATGCACCATTCAAAGCCAGATACTAAAATTTCAACCCTTTCTGACTTCATTTGCTATTTTTTATGCATTTAATGATTTATTTTGAGCTAAATGATCTTGAATTTGGAAAGCACTAAAACTGAACTCAGAAAAGGTTGAAACTTGGCAAGGTATCATCATTTGACCCATATAACATGTGTGCAAAAGTTGAGAGGATTTCGGCAAAAACTGGATGCACTTCGTGTACAAACTGGACCACCTCTTTCAAAGTATAAGGGTTTGAAACGAAAACTCATCTGTTACAAAGACGTTTCATTTTTCTAAAATTCTTTAAACTCAACACTTTTTTTGCTTTCAATATGCACCATTCAAAGCCACATACTAAAATTTCAACCCTTTCTGACTTCATTTACTATTTTTCATGCATTTAATGATTTATTTTGAGCTAAATGACCTTGAATTTGGAAAGTACTACAACTTAACTCGGAAAAGGTTGAAACTTGGCAAGGTATCATCATTTGACCCACATAACATGTGTGCAAAAGTTGAGAGGATTACGGCAAAAACTGGATGCACTTCGTGTACAAACTGTACCATCTCTTTCAAAGTATAAGGGTTTCAAACGAAAACTCATCTGTTACAAAGACATTTCATTTTTCTAAACTTATTTCAACTCAAGACTTTTTTCGCATTCAATATGCACCATTCAAAGCCACATACTAAAATTTCAACCCTTTCTGACTTCATTTGCAATTTTTCATGCATTTAATGATTTGTTTTGAGCTAAATGACCTTGAATTTGGAAAGCATTACAACTGAACTCAGAAAAGGTTGAAACTTGGCAAGGTATCATCATTTAACCCACATAACATGTGTGCAAAAGTTGAGAGGATTACAGCAAAAACTGGATACACTTCGTGTAAAATCTTGACCATCTCTCTCAAAGTATAAGGGTTTCAAACGAAAACTCATTTGTTACAAAGACATTTCATTTTTCTAAAATTATTTCAACTCAAGACTTTTTTTGCATTCAATATACACCATTCGAAGCCACATACTAAAATTTCAACCCTTTCTGACTTCATTTGCTATTTTTCATGCATTTAATGATTTGTTTTGAGCTAAATGACCTTGAAATTGGAAAGGACTACAACTGAACTCAGAAAAGGTTGAAGCTTGGCAAGGTATCATCATTTGACCCACATAACATGTGTGCAAAAGTTGAGAGGATTAAGGCAAAAACTGAATGCACTTCGTGTACAAACTGGACCATCTCTTTCAAAGTATAAGGGTTTCAAACGAAAACTCATCTGTTACAAAGACATTTCATTTTTCTAAACTTATTTCAACTAAAGGCTTTTTTTGCATTCAATATGCACCATTCAAAGCCACATACTAAAATTTCTACCCTTTCTGACTTTATTTGCTATTTTTCACGCATTTAATGATTTGTTTTGAGCTAAATGACCTTGAAATTGGAAAGGACTACAACTGAACTCAGAAAAGGTTGAAACTTGGCAAGGTATCATCATTTGACCCACATAACATGTGTGCAAAAGTTGAGAGGATTAAGGCAAAAACTGGATGCACTTCGTGTACAAACTGGACCATCCCTTTCATAGTATAAGGGTTTCAAACGAAAACTCATCTGTTACAAAGACATTTCATTTTTCTAAAATTATTTCAACTCAAGACTTTTTGTGCATTCAATATGCACCATTCAAAGCCACATACGAAAATTTCAACCCTTTCTGACTTTTTGCTATTTTTTATGCATTTAATGATTTATTTTGAGCTAAATGACCTTGAATTTGGAAAGCACTAAAACTGAACTCAGAAAAGGTTGAAACTTGGCAAGGTATCATCATTTGACACACATAACATGTGTGCAAAAGTTGAGAGGATTACAGCAAAAACTGGATGCACTTCGTGTACAAACTGGACCATCCCTTTCAAAGTATAAGGGTTTCAAACGAAAACTCATCTGTTACAAAGACATTTCATTTTTCTAAACTTATTTCAACTCAAGACTTTTTTTTGCATTCAATATGCACCATTCAGAGCCACATACTAAAATTTCAACCCTTTCTGACTTCATTTGCTATTTTTCATGCATTTAATGATTTATTTTGAGCTAAGTGACCTTGAATTTGGATAGCACTACAACTGAACTTAGAAAAGGTTGAAACTTGGCAAGGTACCATCATTTGACACACATAACATGTGTGCAAAAGTTGAGAGGATTACGGCAAAAACTGGATGCACTTCGTGTACAAACTGGACCATCCCTTTCATAGTATATGGGTTTCAAACGAAAACTCATCTGTTACAAAGACATTTCATTTTTATAAAATTATTTCAACTCAAGACTTTTTTGGCATTCAATATGCACCATTCAAAGCCACATACTAAAATTTCAACCCTTTCTGACTTCATTTGCTATTTTTCATGCATTTAATGATTTATTTTGAGCTAAATGACCTTGAATTTGGAAAGCACTACAACTTAACTCGGAAAAGGTTGAAACTTGGCAAGGTATCATCATTTGACCCGCATAACATGTGTGCAAAAGTTGACAGGATTACGGCAAAAACTGGATGCACTTCATGTACAAACTGGACCATCTCTTTCAAAGAATAAGGGTTTGAAACGAAAACTCATTTGTCACAAAGACATTTCATTTTTCTAAACTTATTTCAACTCAAGACTTTTTTTGCAGTCAATATGCACCATTCAAAGCCACATACTAAAATTTCAACCCTTTCTGACTTCATTTGCTATTTTTCATGCATTTAATGATTTATTTTGAGCTAAGTGACCTTGAATTTGGAAAGCACTACAACTGAACTCAGAAAAGGTTGAAACTTGGCAAGGTATCATCATTTAACCCACATAACATGTGTGCAAAAGTTGAGAGGATTACGGCAAAAACTGGATGCACTTCATGTAAAAACTTGACCATCTCTTTCAAAGTATAAGGGTTTCAAACGAAAACTCATCTGTTACAAAGACATTTCATTTTTCTAAAATTGTTTCAACTCAGGATTTTTTTGCATTCAATATACACCATTCAAAGCCACATACTAAAATTTCAACCCTTTCTGACTTCATTTGCTATTTTTCATGCATTTAATGATTTGTTTTGAGCTAAATGACCTTGAATTTGGAAAGCACTACAACTGAACTCAGAAAAGGTTGAAACTTGGCAAGGTATCATCATTTGACCCACATAAAATTTGTGCAAAAGTTGAGTGGATTACGGCAAAAACTGGATACACTTCGTGTACAAACTGGACCATCCCTTTCAAAGATAAGGGTTTCAAACGAAAACTCATGTGTTACAAAGACATTTCATTTCTCTAAAACTATTTCAACTCAAGACTTTTTTTGCATTCAATATGCACCATTCAAAGCCACATACTAAAATTTCAACCCTTTCTGACTTCATTTGCTATTTTTCATGCATTTAATGATTTATTTTGAGCTACATGACCTTGAATTTGGAAAGCACTAAAACTGAACTCAGAAAAGTTTGAAACTTGGCAAGGTATCATCATTTGACCCACATAACATGTGTGCAAAAGTTGAGAGGATTACGGCAAAAACTGAATGCACTTCGTGTACAAACTGGACCATCTCTTTGAAAGTATAAGGGTTTCAAACGAAAACTCATCTATTACAAAGACATTTCATTTTTCTAAACTTATTTCAACTAAAGACTTTTTTTGCATTCAATATGCACCATTCAAAGCCACATACTAAAATTTCAACCCTTTCTGACTTCATTTGCTATTTTTCATGCATTTAATGATTTGTTTTGAGCTAAATGACCTTGAAATTGGAAAGCACTAAAACTGAACTCAGAAAAGGTTGAAACTTGGAAAGGTATCATCATTTGACCCACATAACATGTGTGCAAAAGTTGACAGGATTACGGCAAAAACTGGATGCACTTCGTGTACAAACAGGACCATCTCTTTCAAAGTATAAGGGTTTGAAACGAAAACTCATCTGTTACAAAGACGTTTCATTTTTCTAAAATTATTTCAACTCAAGAATTTTTGTGCATTCAATATGCACCATTCAAAGCCACATACGAAAATTTCAACCCTTTCTGACTTCATTTGCTATTCTTCATGCATTTAATGATTTATTTTGAGCTAAGTGACCTTGAATTTGGAAAGCACTACAACTAAACTCAGAAAAGGTTGAAGGTTGGCAAGGTATCATCATTTGACCCACATAACATGTGTGCAAAAGTTGAGAGGATTACGGCAAAAACTGGATGCACTTCATGTAAAAACTGGACCATCTCTTTTAAAGTATAAGGGTTTCAAACGAAAACTCATCTGTTACAAAGACATTTCATTTTTCTAAAATTATTTAAAATCAAGACTTTTTTTGCTTTCAATATACACCATTCAAAGCCACATACTAAAATTTCAACCCTTTCTGACTTATTTGCTATTTTTTATGCATTTAATGATTTATTTTGAGCTAAATGACCTTGAATTTGGAATGCACTAAAACTGAACTCAGAAAAGGTTGAAACTTGGCAAGGTATCATCATTTGACCCACATAACTTGTGTGCAAAAGTTGAGAGGATTACGGCAAAAACTGGATGCACTTCGTGTACAATCTGTACCATCTCTTTCAAAGTATAAGGGTTTCAAACGAAAACTCATCTGTTACAAAGACATTTCATTTTTCTAAAGTTATTTCAACTCAAGACTTTTTTTTTCATTCAATATGCACCATTCAAAGCCACATACTAAAATTTCAACCCTTTCTGACTTCATTTGCTATTTTTCATGCATTTAATTATTTTTTGACTATTTTAAAGTATTTCACAAACTAGTATTTCAAAAGAATTCAACTTGAAACTATTTAAATTTGAAAACCACTTCCACTAACAGAATATTTATAATTATGTTTTAACCTAAAATAAAAAGATTTATTAAAAAACTCCAACTATTCTAATAGCTAGTCAAAATATAAAAACAAATATAAATCTAAAAAATAAAGGTTTAGAACCGGTTTCAACCACGAACCGCTGCTAAAGGTCCCTCCCCTTCCCGCGTGTATTTTTGGCCGAAAAATTGATGAAATTGGTGACCTTTAGAACCGGTTTGTGGCTGAAACCGGTTCTAAAGGTCCATTAGCACCGATTTTTGCTACAAATCGGTGCTAAAGGTCCATGGTATATATATCGGCACTTGGCGTCAGTTCCGCCCACCGCTTCAATTCGTCACACCACGCCGCCAGGCTGCTGCTCTTCCTCGCTGACGCCACCATCGCCGTCCACGCCGCCAGGCTGCTGCTCACCGCCGTCGCCTTCTCCGTCGCCGTCACCGTCGCCCTCTCCAGCGTACGTCCACCTCCCGCCGCCGTGGCCATGGTCCGTAGTGGTCGAATGCGCGCCGCCGTGGTCGAACATGCCGCCGGCGCGCCGTAGTCGCCGTGGCCATGGCCGTAGTGTCCGCCATGGCCGTAGATGGTCGACCTCCCCGGCCCGCCGCCGTGGCCATGGCCGTACGTGGCCGCCATGGTCGAACGTACTTGCCGCCGGCGCCTAAATGAAATTTTTGTAGAATTTTTTGCTAGATGCCATTAATAAATTGTTGATGCTATTAATTTTCTAGATTACTTAATATATGTATTAGTGATATAATTGTTGCATTCATATATATTATGGTTCATCACTATTTTCTTACTTTCTAGAATGTCGATGATTAAATTACATATTGGAGATGGGCCAATGAGGCACAATTTGTATTACTTTTCATGTTATATTTTTATAATTTTCATTATATTTTTATTACTTTGAATTAATTTTATAATTATGAACACATAGTATGTCTCATCCCAAGTGCGATATTTTTCAAGACGACTCGGGTCGATGCAACGATCCTGTGTTTGATGAAGCAGACACATACTTCTTCATCACGCTTAGGTCCTGGTTCCAAAATGTTACGGTATGTAATTTGCACGACATGTTCTTGTTATGGTGCATGCATGCATGACTTAAGTTTATGTTTATAACGTATCATTTTTTTCTAATTCTACCAGTGCATCCCTTGCTTTGCAAGACGCCACGTTTGTGACAATATCAATATTCAAGATTTCGATGAAACTATTAGTAAAGAAGTTAACATTAAGACGAAACATTTCGTTCTTAAGGTTTAGATCTTTAATCAACCAAATGCCACATTCTTTGGCTGTTCAAAATGGGATGCATTATGCAAGACATATGCATTTCATGATAATATGAAAATAGCATTTGATCTTGGACGCCGCCGTCGAGGATCCAATGTTTTTCGTGATGATAAAATTTCGATGGAACTAGGCGACATGATTCCAGTTCGATGTTCATGTGAGTTTGTTAAACAACAATTTTGTTACTTCTACAACTTATTTTTCTTTGCTTACAAATTTTTGACAACTCACTTATAATTGCCAGCTTATGTTCTTGCCACGGAAGAAGTACAAGATATTTTTGATTGTACCTTCTATAAAAATGGCTTCGACCTAAGTATGAATGAACAACATGCATTTATCGAAGTTATTAAATTGGTACCTTCGTATGCAAACTATTTAAGGGCTGGCTGTCCTTTTGGAGCATATGTGCCATTTGTCCTTAAGTTGGAGGACTATATGCTTAAATGGCCTAGCCTGGTATGATTTTTATCATTCTCTCTCAGTAGCCTATATCTTCTTCGAAAAGACATTTTATTAATTATACTCATTGCTAACTATGCTACTAATATGCATGTTCTTCAACAGAAGATACCGCAAACTTGTACGCCTAAATGTATTCTGGGATTTAAAGGCGAAGTTACAATTGTTTGTGCACGGCCTTGGACAGAACCTTTCCAACATGATTACTACACAGAAAGTGGATTAGATAGTTGTGTCAAAATCAAAGCATGGTTAAAGATAGTGGTCCAGAAGATGCCAAAACCTGGAGACAGGTTGTTCTCTATCCTCTATCGTGGAGAATATGGACTTCCTTTTTGGGTTTATTTCTTTTTACCTTCGCGTGTTTGATTAGATCCTATATATTAGGAGTGAATTCGAAGAATTATGTCCTATATATATTTAGTAGTAGTGTATCTGAACAAATTAGGTTATCGAAGTTAAACTAGGAAAAATCTTTGTGTTGGATATAATGGCTTTCGTACTTGTTCTTATTGAAATTAAATTATATATTGTCCTATATATATGAGATGTGATCGATATATTTAGACTATATTGTCTGTGTGTATGAGATGTTGTGAAGCATATGTACCGAGATACACATCTTGTAAGTGTATGCCGCAGGAACCGCTTGATATATTCATATATTGATCATCTTCATTAAATAATAAGATTGCGGAGAACCTTTAATTAATAATACAAAAACAAAACTATTAAACCCAAAAGAAAATAACAAACGGACCCTTAAACCACGAAACCTTTAGAACCGGTTTTTGTTACCAACCGGTGCTAAAGGTGCCTAAGCCCTCGCACTGCCGTGCAACCACGTGGCCTGGCTGGAGCTGGTTTAGAACCGGTTCGTGGGGAACCGGTTCTAAAGGCTTTACTCTTTAGCACCGAGACTTTAGAACCGGTTTCAAAAACCGGTTCTAAAGGCACCCTAGAACCGGTTCTAATGACCTGTTTTGCACTAGTGGCCTCGATGCTTTTTTCCATTCGAGTCACCTAGGATCCGAGTTTCGGGTATTGGTTCTAAGACTGAGCGTGCCTAACCGCGTGTGGGATTCTATGGGGTCCCCTTTTCTTACCTACCTAGCTTCAAACATTTCTAGTCGTGGCCCAAGATGATTTACCATTTGGAAACCGTGTGTGTGTGTGTCTGTCGGGTCGCTCCTAGCAGATGTTCTTTAAAGAACTCGGGCCAGCGGAGACATGGTTTCTCTTGTTGGTCCACAGCTGGAAGCTAGGGGGCTGACCACATTGTTTGGGTTGGTTACCCCGACCTCGTCCAAATGGAAGAGTCCGATCCGAGAGAGCGGCCGACTTTTGGATTGGGTGTCGACTCCCGGGGGGCCACCCGGATTTGTGCGTTGTTAGTTAGAGGGACTTGTCGTACCGGATCTCTCATAACTAAATCATAAAATGGTTGCCTGTGATGGGTAGCAATTGAGAGAGATGGGCGTGCATGCGGAGCCTTGTAATGGGCTGTTGGTACACTCCTTCAGGGTTAAATCTTTTCGAGAAGTCGTGTCCACGGTCATGGACGACTTGGAACCTACGTCTTGTTCATATATAACATCAATTGTATCATAAATAAAACTTGATCAACGTGTGTGTGCCTTGACTGCTTCTTCTTCGTCGAGAGATGAGGACAAGGATAGGATATGTGTTATGTTTGCGTAAGTAGCTAATAGCAGACTTGTTGGAGGCGATTCCTCATCGAACGCTTGGTTTCTCACCTTACTCTAAATAGAACGTTAGCCACTCATGTATTGCTAGTGCGGCTGCAACCTCAACCACTACCCCCATCTTACCGTGAGAAGTTAGTTATCTGATTGTTGATATAGGTCACCCCCCTTCATCTCTCTTTTATGTACTCTATGCAAACGATCTTGGACTACATAGGAGCCTGATGCCCTTTGTGGCACCCCGGCTCAGAGGACCGGAACGCCCGTGCTCCAGCCCAGAGATCAAGTCTTCAGGAACACGACACTTATTGATATAGAACTGAACAAATTTCTATTACCAAAGATACGGGTACAAAGGGGTTTATTACAAAGCTGGTGGAGCGAGACGAAGAACAAGCTTGCTCCCCAAGCTATCCACGGATCTACATCAAGCAGCAGACTAGCTCTCTAGCAGCGGAAAATAACTCGGCAGCGGAACAACGACGACGGTGATGAACTCCACTCCATAGGGACACTGGCTAGGACACCTCCTAGCTCGCAAACATCGGGAACGTCGTCCTACGCATCCAAAGCATTGCCTGCAAATCTGGCATGACACGCCAGGTCAGTACATCGAATGTACTTGCAAGCTCACAACAACCAAAGCACCAAGTCAAAACAATAAAATGGCATTGGCAGGTTCAAGTGTATTAATGAGTTAAACATGTGAGCACCAACATCACGCAAATAGATAATCATCAAGCATATTATCAGCATTAAGAGTAATGCATAAGAAACCATCGTTTAAGGTCACCTGGACCCCACATGATCATCGCGTGATCATGTGGCTTACCTCGGAGCCCTTACAGACTCAAGCACCGGGTCACCTCATGACCAAACCACCTGCAGGGGCCGTCACACGACCATCCACCTTCACGGGTCACGGCATGACCAAACGGGCCATCGCATGACCAATACTCTCATGGGCCATCGCATAGAAAAATGGGTCATCACATGACCATTCAATGGGTTGGGTCTGATCGCGTTTCCACCCAGCCAATCCGGTCATCGCCTGACCAACCACTCAACAAGATTATCCCACCGAACTCATGTTGATCCCAAGTGTGACCTAGTACGAACTGTGTCCAATACCGTGCACTCGGATATTCGAATAGATTTGTGATACTCTGCAGAGTTTGTGCACTTTACCCACACTATGGAGCTCCTTGTCCAACGGACTAGGACTACCCCAACGAGACCATTCTACCGCGTGTCTCCCTTACTGTATCACCGACATTCTGTCTTGGGTAGCCCCGTGTCATCCCGATAGACCTTCCATCACATGGCAAAACGGCCATCGTCGTGGCAAAACGGTCCCAAACGGGGATGGGCCCAAATCAACGCTTACCTGATCAGGATAACCACGCACGCGTAGCCTACGCGCTCCCCTCGTTGGTGACACGAATAAGAGAACCCACCAATAGGACGAGCCAGGGTCTTCCCATAAAGGCGACCGTGGCTGCACTGATAAGTTCGGTTCGGTGGCACCTAATCAACTTGGCACAAGCATGTCTCCAACAACATAAACAACAAGTATCAGGTGTAACATGAGCATTTAAGTTAATGGCATATCAACATTAGTGGAACAAACCAAGATACGTTTATAGTCACATCATGATCCAGATCATATTTAGTTGATTAGCTTGGTCATATTGAGATGATCACGATATTAACATGCAACATAGCAATATCACCAATGTAGCTAAGCATGATATGGTGATAACAGGATCAGAACTTATTATGAACATAACATGGCATATCATGTATAAAAGCATATGGACATAGCATGGTTAAAGCATGACATGGTATTAGAATAATCAATTATAACATAGCAATGCAGCATCATCAAAGTGATCCAATCATACGAGCATCACATGATCAAAGAATAACAAGAACGTCACATCACCGAAGGTTACAACAACTTTTAAAGCACGTCAAATCTTTACGAGGATGAAAAAGAAATTGTGGCTTGCCTTCACCTACAAGGTGTAGTGGAATACCCCTGGTATTCAGCACAAGCAAAGCCCTGAAAAATATTCAAATAAAGCATATGGGGAAAAGGGTCAAGCACCACTTTGACTTGACCAGCAAATAACAACAGAGAAACATGGCATGAAACCTATGCCAAAATAAAGAGGAGATCAAGAGCAATCCAATGCAAAAAGAGTCAACCCATTTGGACTTGTAGAATAGGAGATAATAAGGGTCAAAGTTTGGTCAAATTATGGATTTTAAATTGATTTAAAATCCATTTCTAGAAAATGCTCTGCGGTGACATCGAAGGCGTATAATCCGAAACCCGCCTCCACTTATACCGGTTTTTGTGGGGGTTAGAGGCTGACGAGTGGGGCCTGTTTGTCAGAGGAGAGGGAAACATAGGAGGGCCATGGATGGCGAGATCACCGAAGGAGATTCCACGGCGAGGAGGTCGCGGCTGCGGCGAGGACCAGGGGAAATGGACGGAGGAGGTCGTGGAGGTTCTCCCCGTACCCGTAGCTCCCGGAATGATGCCCGTTTTCTAGGGGGGAGAGGCGTCGCGGCGGCGGCCAACCTTCTGTCTCTGGTGAGGTTGACGATGGCGTCGACTTCGGCGGGGATTCGAGCGGGGCTTGGCCAGGGAGGCACCAGGGGATGCAGGGGAGTCTAATTGTGCGCTCAGCGGGACCTGGGGGGCTCTGGAGGTGGCTGGCGTCGGCGAGGTCGCACTGGATCTTGGCGCCGGGCTACGATTGGAGGAGAGGAGGTGCTGCTGGTGTGCTGGGGAAAGCAAGGGCATCGCCTTTTATAGGCTGGCGGCGATGCCCGAGCCGGGCGGCGACAAATGGCTATGGACATGGTGGGGCGGTGAGGTGGCGATGCTAGGGACGTTGCGAGAGGCTTCGAGGGAGGTCGTGGAGCACGCGTGCATGTACGGGGAGCGAGGTGTAAGCGAGGGCACCAGGGGCGATGGCAACGGGACAGGGGCGCTGTTTCGCCATGTTCTGGGTGGCGGCGAGTGGTGCTAGCGGGATTCCAACGGGGGTGAGGTTCGAGGTGGCGACGCGTGGAAAGGGGGCCTGTGCGGCGCGGGTTGACAACGGGATGGAAACGAGGGCGCACTGGAGCACGTGCTCAGCGAGGTCAGGGGCACGCGGACGTGGCCAGAGCCCGCCTGTTGCAGCCAGGGGCGTGGCCACCTGGGGCTGGCTCACCTTGGGGGGTTATCTTGGCCAAAGATGTCTGGGGTGTGCTTCTTTGGATGTTGATCACTGTGGTACCTTTGGATGGTCAAGGGGCCCACTGAGTTGATCTCTACTTCAAGTAGAAGATTGTTGTTGCAAACTTGGGGCACAAGCTGAGGTTAAATGGTGAATAGTGGATGAGAGGCAGGTTGTCCACTGGGTTTGGGCATGGAAGGACAAGTGATCTGGAGTTTTGCAGCTGAATTGGATCAAGGAAAAATATTCTTCCTTTGTAACCGCAAAAATATACTTCCTTTGTAACCTCAAAAATGGCTAGCATCTCTTTTTCTTGGTGGATTGAGCTGAATTTTGGTGTGGCAGGGTTATTTGGAGTGGTGCATAAGTGTGTAAAGTTTCATGGCCATTGGACACACCTAGCTAGCATTTGCTTCACAAGGTGGCCCATTGGTAAGAAACTTTGGGTTGATGATGCCCTAAAGTGGATGATTAGACTGGGCTCAAACTTGGTTTGTGGAGTTATTTGGTGGTGGAATCATGCTCAAAAAGTTCAACGCAATTGGATTCCCCTGGCTTGCACTTGCTTCACAATGCCCCTTTGCTACATCCACTCTCTGGGAATTTATGGTGGGAGTTTGGCTAAGCAAACTGTGGTGGAATTTGGTGTAGGCCAATGATATGATCACAAGAGTTTGCACAAAAAGTTTCACCAGCAATGGATAAGGATAACCAACACCTCCCTCACAAAGTGCCATTCTACCCCCAGAGGCAAATGAATTTTTCTAGAGGAATTTTATTTACTTGGGCCATGCAATGTTTTTGGATAATTTGGCAAGATATGGTGTCAAAGTCATTTGGAGATTATTTGGGGGTTTATGGAGCAATATAAATAGTGGTTGCTTCAAAATCCTCAAATAATAGGAATATTCTTTTTTATTGAAAAAAGGAATATATGGCTTGAACCAAAGGGTGGATGGGACGAGGTGGATCAATGAAATGACATGGGAGAGGCTTGGAAACAAGGGCCACTTGAGCATGGAAATAAACTATGCTCAAGTTCAAGTCCAAAGAGTTGCGCAAATCCAATCCAAATGGCAAATCCAGAAATAAATCAGACAAGTTTTTGGAAAAAGAAAGTTCCAAAATCCAGGATGTCACACACTTCCTTCTGGACGCCTTCGTGGAGACTCAACGACGACTGGTAAGGAGGATCCTGGCGGAGAGCCTGGACCCGTGTGGTTATGGGAACGGTGTCTTTTCTCTTTGACATTAGGCATTTGATTGTAGTCTGTACTCGGACATATATCTTTCGCTGATGTATTGTATTAAGGCAGTTGTATGCCGATTGGATGAGATGTTGTATCTTTGTAGCTGTAATGTTGTGATATCATGTTGAAATCCGATACATATGGCTTGGTCATATGTCGCGGTGGGTCCGATATGTGTTTCTTCCTCGGGTTTGGACGGAAACGTCCAGATATGAGACAGTACTGCATATTAGGTCTTACACATTGCTATGTGTTTTGCTACATTTTATATCTTTTTACACATATTTGGACTAACCTACTAAATCAGTGCACCCAGTGCCAGTTTCTGTCTACTGATGGCTGTAAGTTGTAGGTTTTTACCCATATTTACAGGGTTCCAAAAATTCCAAGAAAATCAGATAAAAAATTAGCGCAGAAGAAGCTTCCAGATCACCGAAGCAGGGCCAGAGGGGGGCCACCCCGCTCCCAAGAGGAAACGGGGTGCGACCCCACTCCTAGTCGTGCCAGGAGGGCGCCTGGGAGGTGGTGCCACCCCTGGTGTCCCCCTTCGGCCAATTTTTACCCCTCGTTCCAAAAACCCTTAGAGAGACCCCCGCATCGCTATTTTCCTCTCTGTCCTACCGTCGTCGCGCTTCCAAGATCGGGAGCTCCAGAAGACCTCTTCCCGGCACCCTGCTGGAGGGAGGATTGACCTCCGGGAGCTTCTCCACCACCATGGACGCTTACCGGATGTGCCGTGAGTAGTCCCCCTTGGACCATGGGTCCATGACCAGTAGCTATGTGATGTCTTCTCTCCAATCTTGTGCTTCAATTCTTAGCCCCTGAGCTTCCCTACATGATCAAGGCCTCTATGTAATTATTTATGCTATTGATATGCTGTGTTTGCTGGGATCCGATGGATTATGAGATTATGTTCAGATTGCCATGAGTTATATATTTGTTTCACCTTTTATATATTTTGTTCTGGAGTAATTTTTGCATGTTCTCCGTTTCTTTTTATTGCTTTGGCCAAGTAGTAGATAGTAATTCCAAGAGGGAGTGTTTATGCTTGATTTTGGGTTCATGCCCCCCGATGTGTAGCTTGAGTGACATAAACATGAGACTAGGGGATGTGTTGTTGCCACCAGGAAGAAAACAATAGTGCTTGTAACCGCGGTCGCAAGGATTGTTTACCTTACATAAGGTTTGTTATTGCAGTTGTCTGTTTCTTTGAGCTTACACTTTGGGTGGGGCTCGCAACTTAATAACAGCAAGATGTTTTGGATAGATATCTCAAGGTGGATGATTAGTGAGTAGATGCATATGGCGTACTGCCCATACTTTTGAGCTTACACTTGTCATGGCGTACTGCCCATACTTTTGAGCCTATAACTTTCTTTGCAGCATAATTAGCATTGCGGTGCATTTATAATTCTGTCAATTGCCCAGCTCTAATTTGTTTATCCAGCTAAGCTATTTTATCATCTTTTGGGAGAGAGACATCACTAGTGAACATCATGGGACACCGGTCCATATTTCCACCATTGTTTACACCTCCACTTTATTTTCTGTTTTTACTTTTCGTTGCAATTATCACTACTATCTGCTCTTGCGTTTGATCCTTTGTAAATGACAAGCCCGGAGGGATTGAAAAACCCTCTGTACTCGTTGGGAGCAAAGTTACATGTTGTGTGTGTAGGTACAGGTAAAGCAAGTGATTCTATTCGGATGGCGCATCACTTGCCGAGTCACCTACTTATCGTCCTTGGAGTCCTACTGGATATAAACCTTAGTATATTGACCGAGGGAAATTTGTTGCTATCTTCATCTCAACCTTCCACTTGGGGTAACCAATAAAGGGCGATAAACCATTATCATCTCTCGTACCATCAAGCATATTTCTGGCGCCGTTGCCGAGGACTCCAATCTTCAAGATAGGGGAGTTGTACACTATCTTCTAGCTTTGATTTTTAGTCTTGTTAGTTTACCTTCTCGTTTTTATCTTAGAGTCTTTCATCAAAAACCACAAAAAAATTACTTGCTTTGTTCTTGCTTGCTGCTGTTACTATGGGTTCCACTGAAAACACCAAGTTGTGTGACTTCATTAGTCACAACAACAATGACTTTATCAACACTCCTATTGCTCCACTGTGACGCCCCCGATTTACGATCATGTACAGTAATCATACACACAAGGTACACGATCGAGATCATGGACTCACGGTAAGATATCACAACACAACTCTACAAATAAAATAACTCAAGCTGTATAATACAAGCCAGGGGCCACGTGGGCTCGAATACAACAGCTCAAGAGCACAAAGTTAGCGGAAGTAATAGTATCTTACTACAGATACAAGGAATACAAGGTTTCCTTAAGAAGGCTAGCACAAAATCAACACTCGATCGAAAAGGCAAGGCCTCCTTCCTAGGAACCCCTGAACTACTACTGGTCAATGAGGAACTCGATGTCGTAGGGGTACTCCTACTCCTGGGCTCCAGCGTGTGGTTGCAGCACTCCAGGTATATAAAATAAAGGGGGAAAATAAAGCTAGGGTCAGTATCAAGCATACTCGGCGAGACTTAAACCCAGGCTACTAAGCATTTATGCACTTGTATCAAAATGGATGAAGAGGTTGTATAGTGGACTGTATGATAGAATTACCAGGGTAAGAGGGAATATGCTAGGCCTATCGAAGACTAGCATCTTCCAATGATTTCTTGCAGCCTGAGAAGATAATAGCCAACAGTTATATATAAAGCATAAAGTAACAATGCAGGAGAAGTTGCTGCAGCATTGTATAATAGTAAGTTGTAACAATTATCAATGCCTCCGAGATCCCTTCCTCGACTTACCTACGAGGAAGAAAACCTGGAACCAACAGTTTACTCGTAATAGTTTGTAGTAGTAGGATCTGTCTTGAGCATAAAGCGTCCTGTTACCGTGGACACGACTATTCGAATAGATTATCATCCCTGCAGGGGATGCACTACTGTTACCCTACACGCTCGGATCTCTAGGGTGGCGTACACCTTGTTACGGAATGCCCCACCGAGGCTATCCGATACGACGTAGTCCTACCTAGACTCAACAGAGAGGCCATCCGCTCGTCTAAATCCTAAGTACGCAGGGACTTTGGACCCTTGCCCTGACGCACTCCTGCACATTATGTGACTGGCCGGTGAAGCATAAGAAAATAAGACAGCTCGAGAAAAAAGACACATCACTTCCCGGCAATTAGCCCGTGGTACTTCTGACGTTTGAAGATCTTTCGATAGAATGTACGCCGCGGAGGGTCCACAACGTAATCCCATGTGGAGGTAGTGCGTATTGGGCACGTCGACCCACTCAAGTCATCCAACTGACCCATTTAAGCATTTTATTATCTCGCGGGTCAACCGTTATCGTTGCGCAACTAGTTAGCACCACGGACAACGATAAGCAGCCATGACCACCAGTACATCAGTGCATGCCCTGTCGTCCCGTCAAAGCACGCGGTTACCAACAAGGTGAACCGTCTCCTTACCTTGTCTCGCGGGTGCTCTTGGAAGAGCTCGACTTTCGTGGTTTGGTAACTCTCGCGGACAACAATCAGGGTCCAAGCCCACCTGTACATCGATATTCCCTCCTTGTCATTCCGTCGCAATACCACTCGCGGGCACCGTTGGGTCGCCCGACTACTTACATTTGTAGGACACCAGTTGGTTCAGGTTCCTACCATCAAGTGAAACCAGGAGGAATCACCCTCGATGATAAAGTTAAGGAGGTTCGACAGAGACATCAGCGGGATGAACTAAACAGGAGTATCCTCGTATCATCTCGGTGGTGCTACGCTACCGAGCCGGCGACGAGAGTGAAATACGAGTCCATCCACTCGTAATTCAAATTTGAAGTGACTCAGAGAGTCTCGCCGTTGTAGGTACCTTCGTGCGTCTGTTCTGAACCGTACCGGTTGCAGTAATAATATATTGTATCCGTGTTCACTCCACAGAGTGATCACAGTCTGTTATCTAATCCTAGTTGACTAACAATGCGCAGGGCTAACTGTTGAATAATATATATATTTAATAGGCAACATAGGATAAACGAAGGTACAACAAGGGGCGACAATGACATGCTATGCAATTGAATAGGTCCGCAACGTACCAGCAACAATGCCTAGTGCAATAGACAAATATAGACTGATAGGCGATATATGGGAGAGGTGATGGGGCACTACTTGCCTGGAAGGTCTGTAGCAAGAGGTTGGTCGTCGACGACGTAGCCGATCATGGGGGGAGTCGACAGCGTTCGCCGGGTCTACCGGACAATAAGAAGGAGGGAAGAAACAATAAATACACAATAATAATAGCAATACATATACAAGACACGGCGAACGCGATGTTGGTGGTGTTCTAACGCAGTACAAAGTGTTATGCTCGGAGCGGGAATTCATCCGGGGATGAACTACCAGCTCCGGGTGATTATCGGCAGATGAACCTAAGGGGGAAGGTCTCGTGTTCATCGTGTTCGAGGGGGTGGTTGATATACAGATAGCGTATTCGTGTTCAATGTATTTTTCTGAGCAACTTTCATGTATAAAGTTTTTTCATCCGACTTACGGATTAAAATATATTCAATTTCAAAGTTTAAAACATTTAAATCATTTTTTTTTGAAAAGTAGTGTTGACTGGTCAACCTAACACAAGGGCCCCATATGTCATAGGCTGGAGCATTTGACTGGTCAACTGACCAATGGGTCCCATATGTCATTGCCACTCTTTTGGAATCTCCTAAAAATTGCCAAGTCTAAGAAGTCTTAGTTAAACAACTATTAGTTGTTTTCGAGAGGCTACGGTTTTAGGTTCTGCACATCCAATGAATTAGTGCGCTATATCAAAGTTGAGAAATTTTCTGCGATCTTCAATCTGGTACGGAAATCATCCACGTTAGAGTTCATTTACTTGATAGAATCTTTGATAGAAAAGTGCCACTTAATGATATTTTCAGAATCTATTAAAATTGGCATTTTTTAATTTTCGTAGCATTTAATCTATGCATTTTCTAAAATCGGTCCAATGAAATAAAATGGAGCTAGTTACATCTACTTTTAGCCCACCTATTTTCTATCCATATTAAATTTGTTTTTCTCATTGTTTTTACTGTCTCAAAGGGGTACATAGCAGCGGCAAACATCAGAGCCACAAAGAGCAGCAACAACGCTGCTGGGAACATGGGGGTGGCGCCTAAGGCAGCCAGGAGGTGGTTG
Source organism: Bromus sterilis (assembly GCA_950022295.1). Lineage (NCBI taxonomy): Eukaryota > Viridiplantae > Streptophyta > Magnoliopsida > Poales > Poaceae > Bromus > Bromus sterilis. Next base: position 344,600,406 of record OX465596.1, read on the forward strand.
GGTGTGCACAGGGCGTCCAACATGTGGTGAGCGTGCGTGACGCGCGCGTGTGCGGGGCGTGGCAACACCCAGGCAGGCGGTGGCCGGACGCGGCCACGGGCTCGGACGGTGCGGCGACCACGGCGAGTAGCGGGCGGCACCCGGAGCACGCGTGGATGGAGATGGAGACATGGTGCTCGAAATGCGACGGAACAAGAGGGGGAAATGCGGCAGCTCCCAGGGGGGGTGCAGCAGGGCGGCTAGGGGCTCAGGGGAGGACTAGGAGGAGCTTGGTGTGGCTTGGAGGATGTAGAGGAGGTCCACCGGGGGGAACAGGAACTGCGCCGACGTCCATAGCGTCGATGGCCATGGCAACGAGCTCGAGCCCGTGGCGAGTTAGGGTTGGCAGTGGCCGCGATAGGAGAGGTCGGCCGGCGCATCGACGAAGGGGAGGTGGTGCGCCAACGCGTGGTGCATCCGCGTGTGTCAAGGGTAGCAACGGCGACGCCAGCCATCGCCGGGATCAACCGGCGGTCTGTAGGGCAGATGGGGGGGGTCGGGAGGGGAGAGAAACGAGAGAGAGTGCAGATGGTCTATCAGAGGGGGCACGACTTGGTGGGAGGTAGGGGTAAAAGAGAAGAGGAAGAGGGATTGGGCTGGGCCGGCTTGGGGGTATTGCCTAGGGCGATAAATAGTTTTCTTTCCTTTTTGTTTCTATTGTAATTTGTCATCATTTGATATTATAAAAATGCGTCACTTGTTTTATTATTTAATTTTAAATATTTTATACTGCTACAAAAATTGGGTGCTCAAATAAATTCATTTGGTTATTATATAAAATGCAAATGATTGATTATGACCCTTTTAGCTACTGTTTTAAGTTATTCAGATTATTTATTATTTTAATATTTCCACATCACTATACTATCATGATTTACTTCTTATTAGACATTTTATAAAAATGGATGAACCATTTATTGTTTAACTTTAGTTTCCACTTTGTTTTTTTTATTTCAACCAAGGGGACATTTATATGATTTGATTCAAAGATGATTAATGCATGGTTAATCGCGGTGATTTGTGATCAGCAAAAGTTGATCACTCTAGCTGGACACTGAGGGTGTTACATCCACCTGCCACTTCAGCACCTTCTTATGAAATCAAACCTGCTTTGCTGAACCTTGTTATGAAAGATCAATTCTCTGGTGCTGGAGATGCTGCTGCTTTGCACTTAATTAATTTTGTTGAGCTTTGTGACATGTAAAAGTACAAAGAAGGTAGATGGTGATATTGTTAAGCTTAAGCTTTTTCCTTTCTCTTTGAGAGGAGGCGCTAAAGTGTGGCTTCAATCCTTGCCTAGGAATAGCATAGATTCTTGGGATAAGTGCAACGATGCTTTAATTGGGAAGTACTACCCACCTGCTAAGATTATCCCGTTTAGAAGTAACATTATGAATTTTAAACAATTGGATAATGAACACATTTCCCAAGCTTGGGAACGAATGAAATCTCTTGTTAAGAATTTCCTACACATGGTTTGACTACTTGGATGGCTATCCAGACTTTCTATGCATAATTAAACTTTACCTCACGAAATCTGTTAGACTCGGCCGCGGGAGGAACCTTTATGTCACCTACACTTGGTGCTGCCACAAAGCTATTGGACGAGATGATGAAAAATTATTCTCAACGGCACACCAAGAGAGCTGCAACAGGTAGGAAGGTAAACTCTGTTCAGGAGATCTCCTCTTTAAATGAAAAGGTTGACATGATCATGTCTTTACTTACCAAGCAAGCTCCTATTGATGATCATGATGTTCCTTTAAATTCTTTGGTTTCTCCAGAGCAAGTTGATGTTAATTTTATTTCTAGGAAAAACTTTAATAATAATGATTATAGGAGTAATTTTGGTAGCAACAATCCCAGACCGTTCCCATCCAACAACTATGGGAACAACAACACTTGTCCTAGAACCAAAAACTCTACTTCTGAATTAGAGAGCATGCTTAAGGACTTTATCACTTCTCAAAAGGCCTTCAATAGGAGTGTAGAAGAGAAATTAAAAAAACTAGATAGTGTCTCTTTGAAGGTAGAAAATATATCTCATGATGTAGAGATGCTTAAAATTAGAACCTCTCCTCTTGAGGAAAGGAAAACTACACCCATGAATGCTATACAAGTGCACATTAATGAGAACATTAGAATTCTAGCCAAACTTAAGGATAGATGGGTGAGATAAAAAGAAGAGGACGATAGGATTAAATCCTTCCTACACACACTACTATCTCCACTATACAAGTTGTTGAGGATCTCAAAACTTTTAGCACCCAACACATCCCAAGTCCCAATGTAGATATTAATGGTTATGCTAATACCTCAACTTTAGGACAAGAAGGTCCAACGATCTTAGAGACTACCAAGAGAATGAGCTTAGATGATATCACGACCACTTTAATTAATGGTAGTGATCTTGATTTCGATAATTATAGTCTTTCTGAAGTTATCACTTTTTTGCAAAGAATGACTAAAGACCCCCACACTAGCACACTTAACAGTGCCTTCACTGAGCATATCACCAATTCTCTTATCAAAGCTAGGGAGGAGAAGCACAATCTAGATACTTCTATTCCTAGGAATCTAGAAGATGGTTGGGATCCTATATTCAAAATCAAATTGAATAATTTCTCTTGCTTTGCTTTATGTGATGTTGGAGTTAGTGCCTCCGTTATGCCCAAAAGAATATATGATATGATTGACTTGAAACCTTTTGATACAGGTTCTTTTGGTGTTTGTCTTCTTGATTCTTTCGTAAAGAAACCTTTAGGGAGGATTGATGATATTCTTCTTATTGTCAATGATAATTATGTTCCCGTTGATTTCCTTGTCATGGACATTGAGTGTGATCCCTCATGTCCAATTATTTTGGGACGCCCTTTTCTTCGCACCGTTTGTTCTATCAATGACATGAAAGAAGGGACCATTAGATTCCAGTCCCCCCTCCAGAATGGAATGGAACATATCCCTCGAAAGAAGATTAAGTTACCTTATGAGTCCGTTACACGGGCAAGCTATTCTTTTGAAGTTGGTAAAACTTGATCTTTTTTGCTTCATGCCTAGCTAAAAGGGATAAAAGAAAGCGCTTATTGGGAGGCAACCCAAAATGTTTTTACTTTCAGTTTTAGTGGTCTTGATACTTGTTACTAGTAGCAACATCATTGTATCTTTATTTTCAAGCTTTGTGCCAAGTTTTGGGTTCTGATTGCAAGAAAGTTCAAAAGTTGTGACATGCTGTCCAGAAAAAGATTATGTCCCCTTGAAGAAAAAATTAGCTAAAAATCACAAGATCATCTTTTTGATCTGAGTTTATTTGACAATATGATATATACAATGATATTTTAGGCTTCTATTCGGAGTTTTTTGATTTGAGTTGAAGAAAGTACCCCAAAATTTTATTTACTACCTGCTGGTATGTTTTTCATAGATTCTGCCACTTTTGCGTTTTCATCGTTTTTCAAATCTTAAGATTGATTTTTCCTTGCAAAAACTTTTTGGAAATCATCATAAACAGTAGATCTTCATGAAAATCTTTATTTCTAGTGGAGAAAAAATATTTTATTATGGGTACTAACCACTCTCATCAGCTTATGATAAGTTTCGTATGAAGGGAGTTTTCAAGTATGCGAAGGAAGATGATGAAAGAAGATTTGGGAGTGTCAAACGCTCACGCCTGGGGATGCCCCCATGCACCCCCAAGAAATATACAAGGAGACTCAAGCGTCTAAGCTTGGGGATGCCCCCATGCATCCCCTTCTTCATCAAAAATCATCGGTTCGTCCTTCTCCTTGCTATATTTTTATCTCTTGATATGTTATGTGCTAAACTTGGAGCGTCTTGCTCTTTACTTTTTAGTTTGTTTTAGTTTTGCTTGTTGTTCGTAACAATTTCGATCCTAGCCTTCATTGTTTGAGAGAGAAACACGCTCCACTCCACCCTAGAAGACAACAAAGGCTTGCATGCTTATCTTTATTTTTGTGTGTGTTCTTTATCTTTGCATAGCTGCTATCATGCTTAGCTCTTAGTTTTCATGCTTATCCTTTTAAAAGCTTTTAGTTAGGTTGATTTAGGAATTCTCTTGAGTTATCATGCTTATCTTGCTTAGAGAGTTGGCTTGTTGCACTGAGTTGTGTGTCTTGCATGAGTAGGTAATTAAGGTTGCTATTACCAGTGTAGTAGTAACTTGCAATAGTTTTGAGGTATTGATTTGAGTAATGTTTGGATTTTTGGTGCCAAGAGCTTGAGCCTATTACTGATAGGTGTCGTATTTTGGGAAATTCGTGCTTATTTTCAAAAACTACAAAAATTAGTTGAGAACTCTAGCTACTAGATGGATCGCCAACCTCTGCAGGGGTTGGAATATATAGAGTACCCTCACGTACCATGAGTCGAGGATGCTCAAGGATAAACAAACCCCCATACATTCCTCCTCGGGGTACTTGTATCTTTGTGAACCTCCTGATTAGATATAGAGTTACCTATAATAAGTGCATGAGTTCTTCGGATTAATGCAAGTATTCGATTGTTAGCACTTCCACCTTCCATATTTTGCTAGCCTCTTCGGTATCGTGCATTGCCCTTTCTCATCTTGAGAGTTGGTGCATGCTTCGCCGGTGCATCCGAACCCTTGGCATGATACGCTCTGTAATCCTAAACCTCCTTTTATCTTCCTCAAAACAGCCACCATACCTACCTACCAAGGCACTTCCATAGCCTTTCCGAGATACATTGCCATGCAACATCCATCTTCTCATGACTTGATCTTCATGTAATACATGCCACTTGCTTGATCAAGGAGCCGCATGCTAGTTGGGCTTTGCCCTTATCATTGCTACATGACGCGCTAGTATCATTGCATATCCTGCTACACTGGCAGAGGCATACATTTGCATACATCATGATAGTTTTCATTTTTCTTTATATTGAGTACTTCTTGTAAATTGTGAAGATCTTCTTTATATTCTTGTAAAATATAGAGTGTTTCCCTTAAGTGAGGAAAAGATTCCAAAGAGGACAAATTAAAAGATCCCAAAGAGGACAAATGAGAGATAAATAGAAAGAGCCAATGAGGCCACAAAAATAAAAGAAAAAGAGAAAAAATAAATAAAAAGAGAGACGGGGGCAACACTACTAATCCTTTTTGAAAGATCCACACTCGTACTCCATTGTCATATCTGTACTCCATAGAGATTATCATTCATGCAAAACTATGTGGGGATCCTTACAATATAGAACTTGGCTTGCATATTCCAATGATGAGCCTTCTCAAAAGAGCTCTAGGTCTACATGGGCAAGCAAGTTGGATGCACCCCCACTAGTTCCATTGGAGAGCTTACTTTAGCTCATATGTGCATCCTTCGCATGGCAATCCCTACTCCTCACATCATATCTATTATTTCGCATTCTCTCGCCTATGATTTTCCTCATTGATGTGAGCCTTTCACACCTTTTTGTCTTCCTTCCCCATCATTTGTCTCTTTGCCATCCTAAGTGCCAACATATCTTGCTCGCGCTCGTCCATTGCATGAGTGCTCAAAGTCGAAAGGGAGAGGATCATGTTGACTTCTACCTGACTAGTGTTCTGGGGACGAGTCAAAATAAGATTCCGAAGGAGACCAAGTGTGAAGTTTTAGTACATTGAGTTCTCAATTAAACCATATATTATTTTTATTCTCTAAACCCATCTCCCACTTCTTTACGCAAACACCATTTGGAGACATTCGAGTCACGGACAACGAGAGCTCTTGCACCTTTATGTTCATACTTTGCTAGTTTCAATACTAGATATAGACTTTTTCTTGTTATTATCTTGACTTGAATAGCATACCTTACTTCCTTTCCTTTGTAGTTCTTATATGTGTGTTAGCATGTCACCACATAAATTATTTGTGTTATCATTTACCTACTCGTGGACGAGTAGGAGTTAAGCTTGGGGATGTTGATACGTCCCAATCGTATCTATAATTTCCGCTTATTCCATGCTCTATTAGGTGACATTGCTATGTGTTTTGCTACACTTTTATATCTTTTTACACATATTTGGACTAACCTACTAACTCAGTGCACCTAGTGCCAGTTTCTGTCCGTTGATGTCCGTAAGTTGCAGATTTTTACCAATATTTAAAGAGCTCCAAAAATTTCAAGAAAATCAGATAATAATTAGCGCAAAAGAAGCTTCCAGATCACAAAAGGAGGGCTAGAGGGGATCCACCCTCCTCCTAGGCGGCCAGGGGGCGCGGTCCCACTCCTGGCCGCGCCAGGAGGGCAGCTGGGAGGTGGGGCAACCCCCCGGGTGCCCCCTTCGGCCTATTTTTACCCCTCGTTTCGAGAACCCTCAGAGAGACCCCCGCATCGCGATTTTCCTCTCTGTTCTGCCGCCGCCGCACTTCCAAGATTAGGGAGCATCAGAAGAACTCTTCTCGGCACCCTGCCGGAGGGAGGATTGACCTTCGGGAGCTTCTCCACCACCATGGACGCTTCCCGAATGTGCCGTGACTAGTCCCCCTTAGACCACGGATCCATGACCATTAGCTATGTGATGTCTTCTCTCCAATCTTGTGCTTCAATTTCTTAGCCCTTGTGATCTTCCCTACATGATCAAGGCATCTGTGTAATTCTTTCTGCTTTTGCTATGTTCTGTTTGCTGGGATCTGATGGATTATGAGATTATGTTCACATTGTGATGAGTAATATATTTGGTTCCCCTTTTATATATTTTGTTCTTGAGTAATTCTTGCATGTTCTCCGTTTCTTTTTATTGATATGGCTAAATAGTAGATAGTAACTCCAAGAGGGAGTGTTTATGCTTGATTGTGGGTTCATGTCCCCCCATGTCTAGCTTGAGTGACAGAAACATGAGACTAGGGGATGTGTTGTTGCCACCAGGGAGAAATCAACGGTGCTTGTAACCGCGGTTGAAAGGATTGTTTACCTTACGCATAGTTTGTTAAAGCAGTTGTCTATTGCTTTGAGTTTACACTTTGGGTGGGGCTTGCAACTTAATACCAACAATATGTTCTGGATAGATATCTCAAGGTGGATGATTAGTGAGTAGATGTAGATGGATTTCGGCCTACTTATCTTGCCGTACTTCCCATACTATTGAGCCTCTAACTTTATTTTCAGCATAATTAGCATCACGGTGCGTTTATAATTCTATCAATTGCCCTGATGTAATTTCTTTACCAAGCTTAGCTATTTTATCGTCTTTTGGGACAGAGACATCTCTAGTGAACATCATGGGACCCAGGTCCATATCTCCACCATTGTTTACAACTCCACTTTATTTCCTAATTTTCCTTTTCATTGCAATTATCACTACTATCTACTCTTGCGTTTGATCCTTTGTAAACGACAAGGCCAAAGGGATTGACAACCCCTCTGTACTCGTTGGGAGAAAAGTTACTTGTTGTGTGTGTAGGTCCAGGTAAAGCAAGTTATTCTATTAAGATGGCGCATCACTTGCCGATCCACCTAGTTGTCGTCCTTGGAGTCCTACTAGACTGACATCTCAATAGAAACTGAAGACGTCGGCTCAACCTTCCATTTGGGGTAACCAACAAAGGGCGAGAATCCATTATCATCTCTGATGTTAGCAAGGAAGATACTTCTCTCACTCCTCGTTGGTTACCCCAAGTGGAAGGCAAGATGTAGTGTAGCAGCAGAATTTCCCCTATGTAGAGGATAGGGTTTGTCTCCCGTAGGACTCGCTGGGATACAAGAAGGTGGTAAAGTGAACAGTGGCGCCAAGGTTGCTAACTTGGCATGGACCTGCACACACAGAAAATAACTTTGCTCCCAACGAGTACAGAGGAGTTTTCAATTCCTCCGGCCATTCTGTTTACAAAGGATCAATGCAAGAGATAATAATAGTGGCCACTGAAAGTAAGAACTGAAAGTAAATTGAAAGTGTAAACAATGATGTGAATATGGACCGGGGTCCCGTGATGTTCACTAGTGATGTCTCTCTCCCAAAAGACGATAAAAGTGCTAGCGAGGTAAACAAATCATAGCTGGGAAATTGACATGATTATAAACGCACCACAATGCTAACTATGCTACAAAAGAAAGGAAGAGGCTCAAAAGCAATGGGCAGTACGCCAAGGTAAGTTTACCGAAATCCATCTGCATCTACCACGAATCACCCACCTTGAGATATCTATCCAGAACATCTCGCTGGTATTAAGTAGCGAATCCCACCCAAAGTGTAAACTCAAATCAACAGACAAATGCATTAAAAGAACCATGTGTAAAGTAAACAATCCTTGCACGTTGCACCCGCAAGTACAAGCACCCTTGTTTTGTCCCTGGTGGCAACAGCACATCCCCTAGTCACATGTTTCTGTCACTCAAGCTAGACATCAATGGGCTGAACCCACAATCAAGCATAACGCTCCCTCTTGGAGTTGCAACAAATCACTTGGCCAAAGTAAAATACGGCAACGGAGAACACGCAAGAATTTACTAAAGAACACAAATATAAAAGAGAACCAAATATATTACTCATCACAAATTGAACATAATCTCATAATCCATTAGATCCCAGCAAACTAAGCATAGCCACATAGAAAACTACAAAAGTGCCTCGATCATGTGAGGCAGCGCACGAGGTCTTGAAAGTGGAAGCACAAAGAGGGGAGGAGTACATCACATAGCTACTGGTCACGGACCCATGGTCCAAGGGGGACTACTCATGGCACATCCGAGAGGCGTCCATGGCGATGGATGGTCTCCCGGAGGGGATTCCTCCTTTCGGCAGGGTGCCGGGGCAGCTTCTCCTGGCAGCCCCGATCTTGAAACGGCGGTGGCAGAGGAACAGAGAGGAGAACGGGAATAGCAGATCGATATTAGGGGTTTACGTCACGGGGGGTAAATACAGGCGAAGGGGGGCACCGAGGGGGCCACGAGGAAGCCAGGAGGCCTAGGGTGGGGCCGCGCTAGGGACCCTCCTGGGCCCCTGGTGGAGGCTCTCCTGCCATATCTTGGTTATTCCGGAAGCTTCCGTGACGCTGCTTTTTATATAATTTTTCCTGGATTTATTGGGCACTTTTAGTGGCCGGAAAACCTGAAATACAAAAACAGCAGAAAAACAGGAACTGGCAACTGGGTGCACTGAGTTAATAGGTTAGTCCAAATATGATAAAAAAGTGTATGAAAGTTCAAGCAAAACATGGCAAAGTCAGACAAAACATGCATGGAGCAAGCAGAAATTATAGATACGTTTGGGACGTATCAACATCCCCAAGCTTAATTCCTGCTCGTCCTCGAGTAGGTAAATGATAACAAGCATAATTTCTGTGGCGCATGCCACACAACCATATAAAGACTTTTTTTAAGTAAAGAAATCAAAGCATGCAATTTAATTCAAGTCTTAACAAGCAAGAGTCTATATTAGCATTGAACCAAGTAACACAAGAACAAAAGGTGCAAGAGCTCTCGCTGTCCGTGACTCGAATGTCTCCAGATGGTGTTTGCGTGCAAGAAAGGGGATAGGGAATACGAGATAAAAAATAATTGTTGAGAACCACTATCTACTAAAGTTTCACACTTAGTCTCCTTTGGATTCTTATCTTGACTCGTCCACAGACCACTAGACAGGTACAAGTCAATTTGATCCAGTCCCTTTCGATATTTTGAGCACTCATGCAATGGATGAGCGTGAGCAAGAAAGTTTACACCTAAAAGGCGAAACAGAAAGAAGGTGGAGGAGGAAGACAAAAAGGTGTGAAAGGATCACATCAATGACGACAATCATAGGCGAGAGAAAGCCATATGATAGATATGATGTGAGGAGTAGGGATTGCCATGCAACAGATGCACATGTGAGCTAAAAGCTCTCCAAGGGAACGAGTGGGGGGTGCATCTAACTTGCTTGCTCATGAAGACCTAAAGCTCTTTTTAGGAGGCTCATCATTGGAATATACAAGCCAACTTTTATAGTGTGAAGGGTCCCCACATATCTATATGCATGTATGATAATATCTATGGAGTACAAGGGATAGAGGATGAAGTACTAGTGTGTATCTCTCAAAAGGAATAGTAGTGTGCCCCCTTCTCTCTTTTTATTTTTTTATTTTTTCTATTTTTTTGTATTTCTTGGTGGCCTCAATGGCTCTTTCTATTTCTCTCATTTGTTCTCTTTGTGATCTTTTGATTTTGTCCTCTTTGGGATCTTTTCCTCACTTTAGGGGCAACACTCTATATTCTACAAGAATATAGGAGATATTTCACACTTTACAAAGGTACTCACATAAAGAAAATGTAACTATCATGATGCAAATGTATGCCTCTGCCAGTGTAGCAGGATATGCAATTATACTAGAGCGTCATGTAGCAATGATTAGGGAAAGGCCCAATTAGCATGCGGCTCATCGATCAAGAAAGTGGGATGTATGACATGAAGATCAAGTCATGAGAAGATGGATGTTGCATGGCAATGTATCTCGGAAAGGCTATGGAAATTCCTTGATAGGTAGGTTTGGTGGCTGTTTTGAGGAAAGGTATAAGGAGGATTATGATGACAGAGCATATCGTGCCAAGAGTTTGGATGTACCGGCGAAGGTGGACGCCAACTCTCGGAGTGAGAAGGAGGCAATGCACGGCACAGGAGAGGCTAGAAAAATATGGGAAGGTGGAAGTGTCACCTTTCGAAAACTTACATTAGTCCGAAGAACTCATACACTTATTATCGGTAACTCTCAATCTAATCAGGAGGTTCTCAAAAAGACAAGTACCCCGAGGAGGAGTGTATGGGGGTTTGGTTATCCTTGCGCATCCTCGACACATGGTACGTGAGTGTACTCTAATATTCGAACCATCCAGAGGTTAGTGATCCATCTAGTAGGTAGAGTTCTCAACAGGGGTTTTGGTTTTCGAAAATCACATGGATTGCCCAAAATACGACATCTATCACTAATAGGCTCGAGCTCTTGACACCAAAAGTCCAAACATTACTCCAGTCAATACCTCAAAACTATTGCAAGTTACTACTACAAAGAGAATAGCAACTTCAACTACCTACTTTCTAGTCAAGACGCAAAACTCAGTGCAACAGGCAAACTCTCTAACAAGATAAAACATGCAACCTATAGAAAGTTCAACCTAAGACAAGACAAAATCTCTAGAAGAAAACTAAAGCACTATAACTAAACAGGCCAGCAACTAAGAAAAGAAAAAGAACAACTCACAGCTAAGAGAATAAGCATGCAAATCCTATGAGGAGTTCTAGTTCAAGCGAAGCGTGTTTCTCTCCCACACAAAAGAAATCTGGGTCTAACTTCTTATGAACAGCAAACAAAGCAAAAACAAACCTAAGAAAAGTAAAGAGCGAGACGCTCCAAGCATAGCACATAACGCATGAAGTGATAAAAATATAGTGCAACGAGGGACGAACTGATAATTGTTGATGAAGAAGGGGATGCACGGGGGCATCCTCAAGCTTAGACGCTTGATTCTCCTTGAATATTTATTGGGGGTTCACATGGGCATCCCCAAGATTGAGCGTTTGACACTGCAGGATCTTCTTTCATCATCTTCCATCGCACACTTGAAAACTCCCTTCATACATAACTCATTTGTAAACTGATTAGAGAGGTTAGTACCCTATTAAAATAATTTTTCCCTTACTGGAAATAAAGATATTCTTGAAGAGCTACTGTTTCTCAAGATTGCCAAAAAGTTTTTGCAAAGAAAAAGCAATCTTAAGGTTTGCAAAAGTAAAGAGAGACAAAACGTGGCAGAATCTATAAAAAAATAGAATAGAAGGTAGTAAAGAATTTTTTCGGGATACTTCTGTAACTCAAATAAAAAAAGATCAGAACATACAAAAGTTCCGCGATTGTATAGAGCATGCTGTGTAAAAAATTCAGCTCAAAAAGATGAACTAGGATTCTTCTACGATTTTTCCCTTCACGAGGACAGAATCTTTTTTCTGGACAGCATGTCACAACTTTCACTTCCCTTGTCATATGAGGCTATAAATGGCACAAAGCTTGAAAAGTAAAGATACAATGATGTTTCTACAATAGTAACAATCATCAAGACCACTAAAAACAGAAGAACAAGAACAAGGAAAACCTAAATTCGTTGCGAGCTGCCTCCCGAAAGTGCTTCCTTAAATCCATTAGCTCCGCTTAAAGCAAAAGATCAAGTCTTATCAAGAAAATAACTAGCCCGTGTGACGGACTCAAAAGGCAACTTAATCTTTTTACTTCGGAAATATTCCATCCCTTTCTTGAGAGGGAATTGGAATTTGATATTCCCCTCTTTCATGTCAATAACATCACCCACGGTGCGAAGAAAAGGACGTCCCAAAATAATTGGACAAGAAGGCTCACACTCAATGTCCATAATTGTAAAATCAACGGGAAAATAATTGTCATTGACAATGATAAGAATATCGTCGATCTTCCCCAAAGGTTACTTTATGGAAGAATCGACAAGACGAACACCAAAAGAACAAGGATCAAAAGGTTTCAATTCAAGCATATCATACATTCTTTTGGGCATAACGGAGGTACTAGCTCCAACATCACAAAGAGCAAAGCAAGAGAAGTTATTAAATTTGATTTTTATCATAGGATCCCAACCATCTTCTAGCTTCCTAGGTATGGAGGCTTCTAGTCTAAGCTTCTCCTCCCTAATTTTTATTAGAGCATTGGTGATATGCTCTATGAAGGAAAGATTGAGTGTGGGGGTCTCTAGAAATTTTGTGTGGGAAACCAATAACTTCAGGTAAGGTGCAGTTGTCAAAGTCTAGATCACTACTATCTATCAAGGAGGTAGTGATATCATTTAGGCTCACTTGTTTGAAAGCCTCTATGTTCATAAAGGTTTCTTAATCTATTGTTGAGGTGGTAGCATCACCATTGATAGGTCCAGTGGGACTAGGGGTGTGATGGGTGCTAACAGTTTGGACATGCTCAACAACTTGGATAGTAGCTACTGTGTGGTAGGTAAGAAGGCTCTTAACTCTCTCTTCTTCCTCCTTTTCTCTAGACCATCTCTCTTTAAGTTTTCCCAACATCCTAGTGTTTTCATTAATTTGCACTTGGATAGCATTCATAGGAGTGGTCTTCCTCTCCTCGGGGGGAGAAGTTCTAATTTTAAGCATCTCAACATCATGGGCTATGTTGTCTACCTTCGAAGAGAGGATATCGAATTTGTCTAATTTCTCTTCTACACTCTTGTTGAAGGCTTTTCGGGTAGTGATAAAGTCTTTAAGCATACTCTCTAGTTCATAAGTGGAGTTTTTGGTGCTAGGATAAGTGTTGCTGTTCCCATAGTTGTTGGATGGGAAAGTTCTAGGGTTGTTGCTACCAAAATTACTCCTATAAGCATTATTGTTGAAGTTGTTTCTAGAGATAAATTTCACATCTACTTGTTCTTGAGCAACCAAGGAATTTAAAGGAACATCCTGAGGATCAATAGGAGCTTGCTTGGTAAGTAGAGACATGATTAATTCAACCTTTTCATTAAGAGAGGAGATCTCCTCGACAAAATTTACCTTCTTACCAGTTGGAGATCGTTCGGTGTGCCATTGAGAGTAGTTCAACATCATCTCATCAACTAGCTTCGTGGCAGCACCAAGTGTGGTTGACATAAAAGTTCCTCCCGCGGTCGAGTCTAGCAGATTCCGCGAGGTAAAGTTTAAGCCTGCATAAAAATTCTAGATAACCATCCAAGTAGTCAAACCATGTGTAGGGCAGTTCTTAACAAGAGATTTCATTCGTTCCCAAGCTTGGGCAACATGTTCATTATCCAATTGCCTAAAATTCGTAATGTTACTTCTTACCTGGATAATTCTAGCAGGGGGATAGTACTTCCCAATAAAAGCATCCTTACACTTGTCCCAAGAATCGATACTATTCTTAGGTAAGGATTGCAGCCACTTCTTGGCTCTTCCCCTCAAGGAGAAAGGAAAAAGCTTCATCTTGACGATGTCTCCATCTACTTCCTTGTACTTTTTCATATCACAAAGCTCAGAAAAATTATCTAAGTGCAAGGCAGCATCCTCTCCAGCACCTGAGAATTGATCTTTCATAACAAGATTAAGCAAAGCAGGTTTAATTTCATAAGAAGGTGCTGAAGTGGCAGGTGGAGCAATAGAATTGCAGATAAAGTCACTGTTGTTGTGACTGGTGAAGTCACACAACTTAGTGTTTTCATTAGAACCCATAGTAATAGAAGGTATTTTTGGTTTTTTTGATAAGGGACACAAAAGCAAAAACTGAAAGGTAAACTAGCAAGACTAAAAAGCAAAGATAAAATATAGTGTGCAACTCCCCTATCTTGTAGGCTGGAGTCCCCGGCAACGACGCCAGAAATTGCTTGATGCTAGCAAGGAAGATACTTCTCTCGCTCCTCGTTGGTTACCCCAAGTGGAAGGTGAGATGTAGCGTAGCAGCAGAATTTCCCCTATGTAGAGGATAGGGTTTGTCTCCAGTAGGACTCGCAGAGATACAAGAAGGTGGTAAAGTGAACAGTGGCGCCGAGGTTAGTAACTTCGCCTGGACCTGCACACATAGCAAATAACTTTGCTCCCAACGAGTACAGAGGAGTTCTCAATTCCTCCGGCCTTGCTGTTTACAAAGGATCAATGCAAGAGATAATAATAGTGGCAACTAAAAGTAAGAACTGAAAGTAAATTGAAAGTGTAAACAATGATGTGAATATGGACCGGGGTCCCGTGATGTTCACTAGTGATGTCTCTCTCCCAAAGGACGATAAAAGTGCTAGCGAGGTAAAAAAATCACAGCTGGGCAATTGACAGGATTATAAACGCACCGCAATGCTAACTATGGTACAATACAAAGGAAGAGGCTCAAAAGCAATGGGCAGTACGCCAAGGTAAGTAGACCTAAATCCATCTGCATCTACCACGAATCATCCACCTTGAGATATCTATCCAGAACATCTCGCTGGTATTAAGTAGAGAATCCCACCCAAAGTGTAAACTCACAACAACAGACAACTGCATTAAAATAACCAAGAGGAAAGTAAACAATCCTTGCACCTGCAAGTACAAGCACCGTTGTTTTTTCCCTGGTGGCAACAACACATCCCCTAGTCTCATGTTTCTGTCACTCAAGCTAGACATCAAGGGACTGAACCCACAATCAAGCATAACGCTCCCTCTTGGAGTTGCAACAAATCACTTGGCCAAAGTAAAATACGGCAACGGAGAACATGCAAGGATTTACTAAAGAACTCAAATATAAAAGAGAACCAAATATATTACTCATCACAATCTGAACATAATCTCATAATCCATCAGATCCCAGCAAACTCAACATAGCAACATAGAAAACTACAAAAGTGCCTCGATCCTGTGAGGCAGCTCACGAGGTCTCGAAAGTGGAAGCACAAAGAGGGGAGGAGTACATCACATAGCTACTGGTCACGGACCCATGGTCCAAGGGGGACTACTCACGACACATCTGGGAGGCGTCCATGGCGATGGATGGTCTCCCGGAGGGGATTCCTCCTTCCAGCAGGGTGCCGGGGCAGCTTCTCCTGGCAGCCCCGATCTTGAAACGGAGGTGGCGGCGGAACAGAGAGGAGAACGGGAATAGGAGATCGATATTAGGAGTTTCCGTCACGGGGGGTAAATATAGGCGAAGGGGGCACCGAGGGGGGCCACCAGGAAGCCTCCTGGCGCGGCCTAGGGTGGGGCCACGCCAGGGACCCTCTAGGGCCCCCGGTGGTGGCTCTCCTGCCATATCTTGGTTATTCCGGAAGCTTCCGTGACGCTGATTTTTTATATAATTTTTCCGGGATTTATTTGGCACTTTTAATGGTCGGAAAACCTGAAATACAAAAACGGCAGAAAAACAGGAACTGGCAACTGGGTGCACTGAGTTAATAGGTTAGTCCAAATATGATAAAAAGTGTATGAAAGTTCAAGCAAAACATGGCAAAGTCACACAAAACATGCATATGGAGCAAGCAGAAATTATAGATACGTTCGGGACGTATCAATCTCTCGTACCATCAGCGATAGCTTGACGCGTGTCCACAACTGTCGGAGTTGTCATCAATGTGCAACTTTACTTGCGGAACAAGTAAAGTTGACTCATAGTATGTGTTTTGATTCGGAGGCGGAGACTACGAAGCCTTTGCCACCTAAGATTAACTCAGAACTCATGAGATTTCTCCTCTTAAGCTCTCACTGGGATTAGATTCAAACTGAGCATTTTCACAATGAATTTGTCTTCGACTTACTAATCCCTCTTGATAGTACGGTTTTATCTATGACTCATAGAATAGAAAAAGAACTACATAAAAACTACTAAGTCATGCGCCGTCTTCTTCATTTCCTTCGGTGAGTTATGCTTCAGGACACCATAACTTTTAGGGGTCACCCATCGCGATTAAGCTTCGCTCCAAGGAATAATCTTCGACATCATGTCCATCTTCCTTGAAGATCTACCACTTGACTTGATCTCCAGGAACCTAAACAATTGTTTATACTCGCAAACATTGTTAGTTCCTCTACTATCTTGTCCAACAATATCCAAAACACATGGGGGAAAACATTGCTCTTACATGCAGGAACATCCTCGGGAGCCGACGACTTCGGTTTCTTTGCCGACCGATTCCTACGCACACGCATGCGGCTCAGGATCACTCCCTGAGGTGCAATAATATACAATTGATGGGGGAAGGAGACTCACCTGGCTTCGTTGAACCAACTCTTGTTCCTGAACCTCTCCCTGCTCTTGCCGCCCTGCGCGCAAGAGGGTCCGCCTTAACTCGAGGGCCCTGCAGGGACATCTCCCTAGCAGGACTCGCAGAGCTCTCCTTATGCCATGGACGACCGTCCTTACTGGGAGGTGCACTCGTTGTGTGCTTGGCTGGATGGGGTGACGATAGGCTCCTCCTTCTGTGTCCTTCTCGACCCCACTTCTGGATCCTCGATACCCGCGATGCTCGGATGAGCCCAAGAGGATACATGGGGGTCCTCGTCCTCGTTGTTGGACAAGGATATCCTCACCCTCCGACGCTTTCCCCTTCCCCCTTGGGCACCGCAAGAAGAGTCTACTGGTCTATCAAAGCCAGCGTCCATCCACACGCAGAACGGATTCTCGCGACGACTGATACGTCCCAAACGTATCTTTAATTTATGCTTGTTCCTTGATTATATTGGTGACTTTGCTATATGTTTTGCTACACTTTCATACTTTTTTCAACATATTTGGACTAACCTACTATCTCAGTGCCCCAGTGCTAGTTTCTATCTGTTGTTGTTCATGCAATGCAGGAAAATGCCAATTATTAAAGTGCTCGAAAAAATGCAAAAAAATCGTAATTAAAATCAGAAGATCAGATGACTCCAGAAGGCCAGAGGCGGGACAGAGGGGAGTTCCCCCTGGCCAGGCGGCCTCCTGGCGCGTCCTAGGGTTGGGTTGCGCCACCTGGCCGCCTGGTCAGGTGGGGCCCCCTGGTGCCCCCCTTCAGCCTATATTTAGCCCTCGACGAAAAAACCCTCGAGAGGCCCTCCATTACGCGATTTTGACCACTTTTCTGCCGCCGCCGCCGATCCTGAGATTGGGATCACCAGAAGACCTTGTCCCGGCACCCTGCCGGAAGGAGGATTGATCTCCGGGAGCTTCTCCACCACCATGAGTGCTTCCTGGATGTGCCGTGAGTAGTGCCCCTTGGACCATTGGTCCATGATCAGTAGCTAGATGATGTTTTCTATCCACCCTTGTGCCTCAATTCTTAGACCTTGTGAGCTGACGTACATGATCAAGGCACTTATGTATTAGTTTTTATGTTGCTATGTTGTGTTTGCTAGGATTCGATGGATTATGAGATTATGTTCACATTGTGATGAGTAATATCTTGCGTGTATCTTCACCGAGGGAAATTTACTTCTATCTTCATCATAACCTTCTACTTGTGGTAACCAACGAGGAAGCACTACTAGTGCTATCAAGGACCTCCCTCGGGAATCAGCCTCTAATGGCACTAAAGTAGTGCTCCTCGTTGGCTACCCCAAGTGGAAAGTTGGATGTAGTCTAGCAGTAATTTCCCTTGGAAAAGATACCAATTTGAGTCAGTCCAGTAGGACTCCAAAGGTCGACAAGTAGGTGGTGCGGCGAGTGACGCGCCGTTTACTGATATCACTTGTTTAACCTGGACCTACACACACAACAAGTAACTTTGCTCCCAGCGAGTAAAGAGGGTGGTCCATCCCTCCAGTCTTGTTGTTTACAAAGGATTAAACGCAACTTTAGATAGTAGTGATAATTGCAATGAAAGTAAAAGCAGGAAATAAAGTGGAGATGTAAATAGTGGTGGAAATATGGACCGGGGTCCCATGATGTTCACTAGTGATGTCTCTCTCCCAAAAGACGATAAAATAGCTAAGCAGGGTAAAAAAATTACAGCTGGGCAATGGACAGAATTATAAACGCACCGCAATGCTAATTATGCTACTGGAAAGTTCAAGGCTCAAAAGCATGGGAAGTACACCAAGACAAGTAGACCGAAATCCATCTGCATCAACTCACTAATCATCAACCTTGAGATATTTATCCAGAACATCTCGCTGCTATTAAGTTGTTAGCCCCACCCAAAGTGTAAACTCAAAGCAAAAGTTAATTGTATTAACAAACTTTGTGTAAGGTAAAAAATCCTTGCAACCGCAGTTACAAGCACTGTTGTTTTCTCCCTGGTGGCAACATCACATCCCCTATTCTCATGTTTCTTTCACTCAAGCTATACATCGAGGGGCATGAACCCAAAATCAAGCATAAACACTCCCTCTTGGAGTTACTATCGACTACTTGTCCAATGCAATAAAAAGCAACGGAGAACATGCAAGAATTACTCAAGAACAAAATATAAGAGGTAAACCAAATATATAACTCATCACAATATGAACGTAATCTCATAATCCATCGGATCCCAGCAAACACAACATAGCAACAGCAGAAAGAATTACATAGATGCCTTGATCATGTAGGGTAGCTCACAAGGTGTCGGGACCTGGGGTTAGCGTATGCAAGTCCCGTTACGACACAATCATATGGAGAGACGAGAGCCGTACCCACTTGTCTAAGCAGACAAGGCCAAGCACAGAACGCTCTCGGAAAGCATCGAACGTGAGGGGCATCCCATCCAGGCCGGATGATCAACTGAGATGGATCCTCATCGTCCGCACACAAGTCTAAATGATATGGGTGGTGAACTCCCCTATTCATAGACAAGTCGCCTCAAACATACTCTCGATTGTATTATAACACTTACATAGACTTACTCCAGCCCGATCACTTAGTCGGGGTCTAGGGCGGGCTCGATCATACCACAAAGTGTGCACGTGACAGAGTCAAGAGAAATCGCATCGCGATGCCCCAATCTGCGCACATCTAAGGGCCACTTGGTGTATAAAAGACCGCCAACCAGATCACAACTAAGGTCTCAAAAACCCATACTAAGACATGCCTGTTATAATCATACACGCAACACACATGTCTAGTATGAACAACAGGTATCATTGCAATTCTCTACAAAGTGTACAACTTTATTGATAACTCTTACAGACTGCACACAGAGATCACGAGACCGTGATCCAACATTACATCAAACATGCGGAAGCAAAGTAGGTCTGAGTACAGACAAGTTGAACAAATGGCTTAAGAAGCCTTATTTATAAACAAGCCCTTCCACGAGGGAATAGTCGTCTGACTGGGACAACACTAGATTGATCAGTTGTCGAGCTCCAGGAAGAATCCACCTTCGGGGTCAATGGTTCATCTAAAACATAGAATAAGAAAATGTGAGTACAAAGTCGTACTCAGCAAGACTTAAGTAGGAACTATACTACTCATGCACATGTATCAAGGTAAAGGGAGGTGAGGTTCATAAGCAGAAGTGCTAGCTTTGACTTGGCTAGTCCTGAACTACGAGTACCAGACTTGAGGTAAGAACCGTACACGAGTCCACTACCTGTCTCCAACCAATTACACCACTATGTTGCCTTCCTCGACTCCCCACGAGAAAGCACGCCATAGCACTCACGCTTATCTTGGCAAGTTTTATAAGTATCCATTGAAGTTCTCTAATAATCAGGCACATCATTCCAAGTAGTCCCTTACTGCGGACGCGACTATTCAAATAGTTTATTAACCCTGCAGGGGTGTACTGCTACACACATGTAACCATAAGTTACCGTCGGGATCTCGTCACCCTTCAAGCGGGTGTCGGCGAGGATAATCTACACAACTTTTACCTCGCAGCCAACTCAAGTTCAATGAAGACGCCTATCTGGGATGGTTTCCACATTCGTAACCCGGCTGGTTTACCGAAGGGGTCCCAGAAGATGTGTGCGTGGTGCATAAGCCGGTCTCGGTTGAGCCGTTCTCTCACTTTGTAGCTAGGCCACAAACCTACCAGAACTCCGAACTACTGCGACTCATTGAACTGAGGAGGGGTGAGTTAGTAGGTTGAGCGGGGGTCCGTTTGCCCAACATGCGGTAGTACTCTTCATCTTGGATCACAACACAAGAACTCGGGCTTAAGGCGGTGTTCAACGAGACAACCCACTGTGTACTCCTACACAGCCTCTCATCGTTCACCTTGTATTAGGGTAGGCTCACCAACACATTTCCACCATCATCATCATGATTGCTACCATCTCGACTCACATAACAATATCAACATTGTATCACTCTAAGCATGCAATAAGCAGTAACAGTTGCAGGGGACACATGATATCAATCAACTCCTACATTTGCTAGGATTGTGGTTTGCTTACTACTGTGACAAATGATAGGACATGCAAAGGAATGGGTTCATCTATGCGGTAGAAACGTAGTATGGTAATCATCCTAAACAATGCATAAGCGAGACTGAGAGGGAAGTGGGACTTTATCGACATGATCAATGGGGGTTTTCTTGCCTTGCTGACGAGGTTCAAACACAGTGTCTTCAACGGAGGGGGTGGTATCGGGTTCCGGCTCCACCTCTTTCGATAACAAACAACACAAACAAGCAATCAATATAATTGACAATGCAGAATCACATGATATGATGTTATAGCATGGTGTAAGGGGTGTTGATGTCTTGCCAATTCCATTTAAATGGAGTGTATTGCATTTGAGTTGCAAATTCAAACTCCATATTTGAATTTAAAAGGGTTCATATGCATGTTTGCTTCTGTTCCCCCATTTTAAAATGATCAAACATGCAAACAAAGTGCATATTCATAATCCTTGCATTTTTCTGATAATTTTACATATATTATATGTTTAATTTGGAGTTAAAACGAATTAGTTATGAATTTCCAAAGTTTAAAGCATTTTCTGGATTTTCTGGCTTATTCTTTTAAATTGGAAAAACAGTTATTGCGTCATATTGAGGTCAGCATTACGTAGGGTTTTTTGACCCAGGTTAAACGGTCATGGGGGACCCACCTGTCATTGGCTCTGCTTATTAATCCACTGAGTTAATTTACACAAGTGTGGTTAAGTGGCCTTGGGCCCACTGGTCAGTGTCAGAGGGGGTGACTAACAGGGTAATTAGTGCCTAATCTAAACAGGCCACGTCGACCTCACCGCGGTAAGTCGCCCGCGACGTCCAGACGAGGCGGCGTCCACGGGGGTGGCGGCTCCGGCCACCATTTGGTGCACTGATACCACCAAACGGAAGCCTGAGCACTCGCGCATCGATTCCAGCTCATTGGGGTCACTGGGGGTCACCGGAGCGTCACGAGCGACGAGCCCTAGCCGCGGCTGTGGCTCGGGTTTGATGCAGTCAACGCTGCGGTGCACCGTTTTGACCAAGGACGGTTGCGTTGCCACGCTGGTACGAAGTGGAACACGATGCGCGCCATGGTTGGGACGGAGGAGCATGAGGGCGACCTCGTAGGCGTTCATGGCGACGGCCGTGGTTCTGTTGAAAGGGGGATTTGGCTACGGGCTTAGGGGATAGCTGCGAGCGGTTGGGGAAGAACCAGGAGCTCACCACCTAGCTTATGGAGGTGACGACGAGGCAGGGGAGGCTGGAACGGTGGAGTAATCGGCGACGGCGATCTTCTGGTCCGGCGACAGCTCGAGCTCGATTCCGGCGGATGGAAGGCGTCACAGCTCAATTCCTCGCGCAGCATTACGTAGTCGATATAGGAAGAGACGTTAGACACGGTGGCGCGGCCCTAGGAGGTCACTAGCTACGCGTGCGCAAAACCATGGAGACGACGGCTTTCGGGTGGCAAAGAAATCCGGCGAGGGAGAGCTCGGGAGTGGCAGGGAAGAGGGGGAAGTGGTCGAGGGCGCTTCAGGACGTCTCCAGGCGTCGAGACGTGGACGCGGGGAAGAAGGAGGTTGCAGGGAGCTCGTTGGCGGTGTGGTGGCGTGCTGCATGCATTCCACCGAGCAGCTTGTGGGCGCGGGGAGGAAGACGACAGAAGAGGGAGGTGGGCTGGGCCTACTGCTGGGCCGGCCAGGCTTGAGTTGGGCCTCTTTGTAGGTAAGCCCCTCTGTTTTCATTTTCTGTTTAATCTTTCCTTTCTTTTTCTGTTTATTTGTTTTGGCTCTGCTAAAAATATCAAACCATTTTATAAAATGCCCCAAATTTTTATGTGGACTTGAAATGCATATATCTAGCCACTCATAAAGTTTGGGCATTTTTAAAATTCAAATAATTTGAACTTTAATTCAAATAGGTGTTTAAATTTAAATCCATGCTCTTGTTTGAATATTTGAAAAATCCATGAGCATGGGGTTGGTCCCACATTACTTGATATGTGATCACACTCATTTATGAGACTTTTCAAAAATGCAAAACGAATTTTTGGAGCAACTTTATTTCTGGACATTTGAATTAAATTCATCTGGGGGGTGTTCTCTCTCCCATTTCAATTTCTTTTGAAATTTTTAACATGATGCAAAGTTACTTGCTAACCCTAGCACATACATAAAAGAGGGTTGTGACAACTCGCCCCACTCAAAAGAATCTCGTCCCGAGATTCAAAAGTCGTCGGAAGGAAGGTGGGGTACTCAACACGGAGGCGTTCTTCTCTTTCCCATGTTGCTTCTTCCTCAGAGTGGTGTGACCATTGCACTTTCAGAAACTTAATCTTCTGACGACGAGTGACACGCTCTGCTGAATCAAGAATACGATCGGAGTATTCTCGATAAGAAAGGTCATCTTGGAGATCAAGCGTTTCATGGTCGACTTCGCGGATGGAGTCCTTGAAGCAACGGTTGAGTTGTGACACATGGAATACATCATGTACTCGGGAAAGGTGCGGGGGTAGTTCAAGTTGGTAGGCAACTTCTCCACGTTTAGCAAGAATGCGGAAAGGTCCAATGTAACGTGGGGCCAACTTGCCTTTGATACCGAATCATTGGGTTCCCTTCCGAGGAGTAACCTGAAGGTAAGCCTTCTCATCCAGATTGTAGCTTTCTTGCCTATGATGACGATCATAGTAGCTTTTCTGACGAGACTGGGCTGCTTTCAATTGATCACGAACAATGCGAACTTGCTCTTCTTCTTCCATGATCGTATCCGGTCCAAAGAATTATCTTTCACCGATTTCTGACAAGTTTAGGGGTGTTCGACATCTTCATCCATAGAGGAGTTCAAAAGGAGCCATGTTCAGACTAGATTGGAAACTATTGTTATAAGCAAATTCGGCGAATGGCAGAGACTTCTCCCAATTCTTTCCGAATGAGATAACATAAGCTCTGAGCATGTCTTCGAGAATTTGGTTAACCCTTTCGACTTGACCACTAGACTAAGGATGGAAAGATGTACTAAAGGAGAGATGAGTTCCCATAGCATTCTGAAAGCTTCCCCAGAATCTAGAGGTGAAAAGGCTACCACGATCAGAATTGATTTCCAAAGGAACACCATGAAGAGACACAATTCTAGAGACATACAAGTCCACTAGCTGGCTCGCAATTATGGACTCATGAATGGGAAGGAAGTGTGCAACTTTGGAAAGTCTATCCACAACAACAAAGATGGCACCATTTCCTTTCTGGATTTTTGGAAAGCCAATGATGAAATCCATACTGACTTTGTCCCATTTCCACTCTGGAATAGGCAAAGGTTGAAGAGTTCCAGCGGGTCTTTGATGTTCTGCCTTAATGCGACGACAATCAACACATTCAGCAATGAACTGAGCAATTTGTCGCTTCATCCTAGTCCACCAAAATCTCTGGCGTAGGTCTCGGTACATCGTTGTGCTACCAGGATGAATCGAAAGGGGAGTATCATGAGCCTCCTTAAGAATTAGCCTCCTAAGATTGTGTTTTTGTGGTACAACCAATCGAGTGCCAAAGAAAACGACACCTTGATCATTCATGGAGAAACATTTAGCAACTCCGCTAGCAATGTTCTTCTTGATCTCTCGAATACCACTATCACGTTTCTGGGCGGCTATGATTTTATCCTCAAGGGTTGGTTTCGCCACCAAGGTAGAAAGATAACCATGAGGGACAATCTCAAGATTGAGCTTGCGAAATTCCTCATGAAGAAGTGGTTGATACTGTTGTAACATGAGGTTGTTACAATACGACTTAGGACTTAGTGCTTCAGTTATGACATTGGCTTTGCCTGGGGTGTAAGAAATCCCTAAGTCATAATATTTTATCAACTCCATCCAGCGTCTTTGCCTGAGAATAAGATCTGGCTAGGTGAATATGTATTTGAGGCTTTGGTGGTCGGAATAGATCTCACAACGATTACCAAGGAGGTAATGTCGCCAAGTTGTCAGGGCATGAACTACAGCAGCGAGTTCAAGATCATGGGTAGGATAGTTCTCTTCATGTGGATGCAACTGGCGTGAAGCATAAGCTACCAAATGTCTATCTTGCATAAGTATGCATCCTAACCCTTGCCGTGAGGCGTCACAAAAGATCTCGAAATCCTTTTTGGTGTCTGGAGGCGCAAGTACGGGTGCAGAAGTCAATCTTCTTTTTAGCTCTTGAAAGCTTTCCTCGCTCTTGGGAGTCCATTGGAATTTCTTATCTTTCTTGAGGAGTTCAGTTAGAGGCTTTGCAACTTTAGAAAATTTCTCGACGAAGCGGCGGCAATAGCTTGCTAAGCCAAGAAAACTCCTAACTTGCTTAACCGATTCAGGTGGAGTCCAGTCAAGGACGGCCTAAACTCTCTCGGGATTGACTGCAATGCCTTTTGCAGAAATCACGTGGCATAAGTAGGTCACTTCTGGTAGCCAAAATTCACACTTGGAGAACTTTGCATAAAGGCGGTGTTCTCGAAGTTTCATCAATACTAGCCTAAGATGTTCGGCATGTTCTTCTTCGTTCTTCGAGTAGATGAGAATGTCATCAAGATAAACTACAACAAATTTATCCAAGTACTCCATGAAGATCGAATTCATCATGCGCAAGAATGTGGCGGGGGCGTTCGTTAAACCAAAGGACATAACGGCGTACTCGTAAAGACCATAACGAGTAGTGAAAGCCGTTTTTGGAATGTCCTCGATTCGGTTTTTGATTTGATGATAACCTAATCTCAAATCCATCTTGGAGAAGACAGAGGATCCCGCAAGTTGATCATAAAGATCATTGATCCTGGGAAGTGGGTACTTGTTCTTCACCGTCACTAGATTTAGCGGGCGATAGTCTACGCACATCCTTTATGTTCCATCTTTCTTCGTTACGAACACAACGGGGCAACCCCATGGCGATGAGCTAGGGCGGATGAAGCCTTTTGCCAAAAAAGCTTCAAGTTGGATTTTAAGCTCAGCTAACTCCCGTGGGGCCATTTTTTATGGGCGTTTGGAGATTTGTGCGGTTACTGGCATAAGATCCACTATGAACTCTACACATCTGTCGGGTGGCAAGATTTGAGGATTTGGGTTACTGGATGGTTTTCCTAGGGGATGACCATGGCTTACTAGGGGCTAGAACACATATGTTAGAGTAACAAATTACCCCAACATGATGGTCAGTGTGGTTATTCTCGCTAGAAGACATCTAAAGTGGGAGGAAGAACTGCAAATGAATCAGTATAGGTTTCTAGAAGAAAACCTACAACAAACACTATGGAGCTGTCGGGAATGCCACCTAACAAATCTTCTAGAAGGACAACCGAAATAGAGGAAAGGATTTTTCATATGCATCAGATTATGAAGAAACTTGGAATGACTCGGACATCATAACAGCTGTAATTGCAAGAGAAAACAATTTCTTACAACATGAAAACATCACTTACATACGATGTAAGAAATTAGGAAGCACAACAACTCTAGACAACCGAACACAACTTTCCTACGGCTACAAGGAAGCAAACAACAAGATGTTCTAGTAAGACATAGATGAGCCTAGTCC
Source organism: Bromus sterilis (assembly GCA_950022295.1). Taxonomy (NCBI): domain Eukaryota; kingdom Viridiplantae; phylum Streptophyta; class Magnoliopsida; order Poales; family Poaceae; genus Bromus; species Bromus sterilis. The sequence continues at coordinate 344,626,742 of OX465596.1, forward strand.
TATCTTCCCATATAACAAGATGAGGGTGACTCAGAACTCAGAACGATGAGGGTAAGGAGAAAAAAGAAGCCTTACGTTGTTCCCTTATATACCCACAGTAACTATATAACTATAGAAGGCTAGACTCGACTTCGACCAAGGCTGATAATCCAACAGCCAGTCTTGCTCTGATACCAAGTCTATCGGGACCCGGGGTTAGCGTATGAAAGTCCCGTTACGACACAATCATATGGAGAGCCGAGAGCCGTACCCACTTGTCTAAGAAGACAAGGCCAAGCACAGAACACTCTCGGAAAGCATCGAACGTGAGGGGCATCCCATCCAGGCCGGATGATCAAACTGAGATGGGTCCTCATCGCCCGCACACAAGTCTAAATGATATGGGTGGTCAACTCCCATATTCATAGAAAAGTTGCCTCAAACATACTCTCGATTGTATTATAACACTTACATAGACTTACTCCAGCCCGATCACTTAGTCGGGGTTTAGGGCGGGCTCGATCATACCACAAAGTGTGCATGTCACAGTCACGAGCAATCGCATTGCGATGCCCCAAGTTGCGCACATCTAAGGGCCACTTGGTGTATAAAATACCGCCAGCCAGATCACAACTAAGGTCTCGAAAACACATACTAAGACATGCATGTTATAATCATACACGCAACACACATGTCTAGTATGAACAGCAGGTATCATTGCAATTCTCTACAAAGTGTACAACTTTATTGATAACTCTTACAGAGTGCACACAGAGATCACAAGACCGTGATCCAACATTACATCAAACATGCGGAAGAAAAGTAGGTCTGACTACAGACAACTTTAACAAATGGCTTAAGAAGCCTTATTTATAAACAAGCCCTTCCACGAGGGAACAGTCGTCTGACTGGGACTACACTATCTTGATCATTCGTTGAGCTCCAGGAAGAATCCACCTTTGGGGTCAGTGGTTCATCTAAAACATAGAATAAGCAAACGTGAGTACAAAGTCGTACTCAGCAAGACTTACGTAGGAACTATACTACTCATGCACATGTATCAAGGTAAAGGGATGTGGGGTTCATAAGCAGAAGTGCTAGCTTTGACTTGGCTATTCCTGAACTACGAGTACTAGACTTGAGGTAAGAAGCGTACAAGAGTCCACTACATGTCTCCAACCAATTACACCACTATGTTGCCTTCCTCGACTACCAACGAGAAAGCACGACATAGCACTCACGCTTATCTTGGCAAGTTTTATAAGTATCCATTGAAGTTGTCTAATAATCAGGCATAGCTTTCCAAGTAGATCCTTACCGCGGACGCGTCTATTCGAATAGTTTATTAACCCTGCAGGGGTGTACTGCTACACACATGAAACCATCACTTACCGTCGAGATCTCGTCACCCTTCAAGCGGGTGTCGGCGAGGATAATCTCCACAACTCTTACCTCACAACCAACTCAAGTTCAATGAAGATGCCTATCTGGGATGGTTTCCACATTCGTAACCCGGCTGGTTTACCGAAGTGGTCCTAGAAGATGTGTGCGTGGTGCATAAGCCGGTCTCGGTTGAGCCGTTCTCTCACTTTGCAGCCAGGCCACAAACCTACAAGAACTCTGAACTACTGCGACTCATTGAACTGAGGAGGGGTGAGTTAGTAGGTTGAGCGGGGGTCCGTTTGCCCAACATGCGGTAGTACTCTTCATCTTGGATTACCACACAAGAACTCGGGATTAAGGCGGTGTTCAACGAGACAACCCACTGTGTACTCCTACACAGCCTCTCATCGTTCACCTTGTATTAGGGTAGATTCATGAACACATTTCCACCATCATCATCATGATTGCTACCATCCCGACTCACATAAAAGTATCAACATTGTATTAGTCTAAGCATGAAATAAACAGTAACAGTTGCAGGGGCCACATGATATCAATCAACTCCTACATTTGCTAGGATTGTGGTTTTCTTACTACTGTGACAAATGATAGGTCATGCGAAGGAATGGGTTCATCTTTGCGGTAGAAACGTGGTATGGTAATCATCCTAAACAATGCATAAGCGATACTGAGAGGGAAGTGGGACTTTATCGACATGATCAATGGGGGTTTGCTTGCCTTGCTGACGATGTTCAAACACAGTGTCTTCAACGGAGGGGGTGGTATCGGGTTCCGGCTCCACCTCTTTTGATAGCAAACAACACAAACAAGCAATCAATATAATTGACAATGCACAATCACATGATATGATGTTATAGCATGGTGTAAGGGGTATTGATGTCTTTCCAATTCCATTTAAATGGAGTGTATTGCATTTGAGTTGCAAATTCAAACTCCATATTTGAATTTAAAAGGGTTCATATGCATGTTTGCTTCTGTTCCCCCATTTTAAAATGGTCAAACATGCAAACAAAGTACATGTTCATAATCCTTGCATTTTTCTGATAATTTTACATATATTATATGTTTAATTTGCAGTTAAAATGAATTAGTTATGAATTTCCAAAGTTTAAAGCATTTTCTGCATTTTCTGGCTTATTCTTTTAAATTGGAAAACCAGTTATTGCGTCATAGTGAGGTCAGCATGACGTAGGGGGTTTTGACCCAGGTCAAACCGACATGGGGGACCCACCTTTCATTGGCTCTGGTTATTAATCCACTGAGTTAATTTAACCAGGGGTGGTCAAGTGGCCTTGGGCCCACTGGTCAATGTCAGAGGGGGTGACTAACAGGGTAATTAGTGCCTAATCTAAACAGGCCACATCGACCTCACCGAAGGCAATTCACCGGCGACGTCCAGACGCAGCAGCGTCCACGGGGGCGGCGGCTCCGGCCACCATTTTGTGAGCTAAGACCACCAAACGGAAGCCTGAGCACTCGCACATCGATTCCAGGTCAACGGGGTCACTGGGGTCACCGGAGCGTTACCGGCGAAGAGCCCTAGCGGCGGACGTGGCTCGGGTTTGATGCAGTCGATGCTGTGGTGCACCGTTTTGACCAAGGACGGTTGCATTGCCACGCTGGTACGAAGTGGAACACGATGCGCGCCATGGTTGGGACGGAGGAGCACGATGACGACCTCGTTGGCGTTCATGGCGACGGCCGTGGTGCTGTTGAAAGGGGGATTTGTCTACGGGCTTAGGGGACGACTGTGAGCGGTTGGGGAAGAACCATGATCTCACCACGGAGCTTATGGAGGTGACGACGAGACAGAGGAGGCTGGAAAGGCGGAGTAATCGGCAACGGCGATCTTCTGGTCCGACGACAGCTCGAGCTCGATTCCGGCGGCTGGAAGGCATCGCAGCTCAATTCCTCGCGCAGCGTGACGTAGTCGACGTAGGTGGAGACGTTAGAAACGGTGGTGCGGCCCTAGGAGGTCACTGGCCACGCGTGCGTGCAGCCATGGCGATGGCGGCTTTCGGGTGGCGAAGAAATCCGGCGAGGGAGAGCTCGGGAGTGGCAGGGAAGAGGGGGAAGTGGTCGAGGGCGCTTCAGGACGTCTCCAAGCGTCGAGACGTGGACGCGGGGAAGCAGGAGGTGGCGGGGAGCTCGGCGGCGGCGCGGTGGAGTGCTGCATGCATTCCACCGAGCAGCTTGTGGGCGCGGGGAGGAAGACGACAGAAGAGGGAGGTGGGATGGGCCTGCTGCTGGGCCGGCCAGGCTTGAGTTGGGCCTCTTCATAGGTAAGCCCCTCTGTTTTTATTTTCTGTTTAATCTTTCCTTTCTTTTTCTATTTATTTGTTTTGGCTCTGCTAAAAATAGCAAACCATTTTATAAAATGCCCAAATTTTTATGTGGACTTGAAATGCATATAGCTAGCCACTTATAAAGTTTGGGCATTTTTAAAATTCAAATAATTTGAACTTTAATTCAAATAGGGGTTTAAATTTAAATCCATGCTCCTGTTTGAATATTTGAAAAATCCATGAGCATGGGGTTGGTCCCACATCACTTGATATGTGATCACACTCATTTATGAGACTTTTCAAAAATGCAAAAGGAATTTTTGGAGTAATTTTATTTCTGGCCATTTGAATTAAATTCATCTGGGGGGTGTTCTCTCTCCCATTTCAATTTCTTCTGAAATTTTTAACATGATGCAAAGTTACTTGCTAACCCTAGCACATACCTAAAAGAGTGTTGTGACACAAGGGCTAAGAATTGAAGCACAAGATTGGAGAGAAGACATCACATAGATACTAGTCATGGACCCATGGTCCAAGGGGGACTACTCATGGCACATCCGGGAAGCGTCCATGGTGTTGGAGAAGCTCCCGGAGGTCAATCATCCATCCGGCAGGGTGCCGGGAAGAGGTCTTCTAGTGCTCCCGATCTTGTAAGCGCGGCAGCGTCGGAGAAAAGACGAAATTCGCGATGCGGGGGTCTCCCTGAGGGTTTTCGGAATGAGGGGTAAAAATAGTCCGAAGGGGGGCACCAGGGGGTGGCCCCTCCTCACAGGCGGCCAGAGGGCGCGGCCCCACTCCTTCGGTGATTCCGGAAGCTTCCGCCACGCTCATTTTTCATCCTATTTCTTGGAATTTTTGGAGCTCTATAATATGGGTAAGAACCTGCAACTTACAAACATCAGCAGACAGAAACTGGCACTGGGTGCACTGAATTAGTAGGTTAGTCCAAATATGTGTAAAAAGATATGATAGTGTAGCAAAACATATAGCAGTGTCACCTAAAAGAGAATGGAACAAGCATAAATTATAGATACGTTTGGGATGTATAACCATCCCCAAGCTTAATTTATGCTCATGCTCGAGTAGGTAAATGATAACACAGATAATTTCTGTGGTGACATGCTAACACACATATAAGAACTTCAAAGTAAAGCAAGTAAGATATGCAATTCAAGTCAAGATAATAACAAGCAAGAGTCTATATCTAGTATTGAAACTAGCAAAGTATGAACATAAATGTGCAAGAGCTCTCGCTATCCGTGACTCGAATGTCTCCAAATGGTGTTTGCATGCAAGAAGTGGGAGATGGGTTTAGAGAATAAAAATGCCATATAGTTTAATTGAGAACTCAATCTACTAAAACTTCACACTTGGTCCCCTTCGGAATCTTATTTTGACTCGTCCACAGACCACTAGTCAAGTACAAGTCAAATTGATCCTCTCCCTTTCAAGTTTGAGCACTCATGCAATGGATGAGCGCGAGCAAGATATGTTGGCACCTAGGATGGTGATACGTCCCAAACGTATCCATAATTTCTGCTTGCTCCATGCATGTTTTGTGTGACTTTGCCATGTTTTGCTTGAACTTTCATACACTTTTGAGCATATTTGGACTAACCTATTAACTCAATGCACCCAGTTGCCAGTTCCTGTTTTCTGCTGTTTTAGTATTTCAGGTTTTTCGGCCATTAAAAGTGCTCCAAAAATTCCGGAAAAATTAAATAAAAAATCAGCGTCCCGAAAGCTTCCAAAATAACCAAGACATCGCAGGAGGGCCAACACCAGGGGCCCAGGAGAGTGCCCGGCGCGTGTCCACCCTAGGCCGCGCCACCTTCCCTCCTGGATGTCCTGTGCCCCCCTGGTGCCCCCCTTTGGCCCTATTTTTACCCCCACGAAGGAAACCCTGATTCCGGACCCCTTTTCTCCAGAAGAAATTCCGATCTCCGCCGCCATCGCCATCAAGTTTCGGGGGGACATAATTCTTGTGTCGCCACCCTGCCGGGACGGGAAAGTGCCCCCGGATTCATCTCCATCGATGTTGCTTCCTCCCTCCATGAAGCGGGAGTAGTTCTCCCTCGGGTATGAGGTTTCTATCAGTAGCTATGTGTTCTCTCTCTCCCATGATGTGATCTTTGTTGTGATCATAGGCTATGTTAATCTAGGGTGATCCCATGATATTTCCCCTTCCTCTATATATTGGATTGATGTACTCAATTGATCTTATCTAGTATAATCCCCGAGACCAAGGTGACAGCGGTCTATTGGACATGGGTTAGAAGAATATTATCATGAGTGATTTCCTCTTTTGTGTGTTGATTGAAGATTGAGAGTCTCTTCGTGCTTGTCTTTGACTATCCTTGAGATATGTTGTGGTGATTGTGGTACTCTCTTTGGATGGCCGCGGTGACGTTGGGAAATCCATAGATTGAGAACTACGAACTTTGAGATGTGCTTTTGTAGCCCTACATAATTCTCATCCTCTCTTGACCACAAAGGAATGACCTTCGAGTGCGTCTCCATTGCATGTTTAATGGGAAATATCATGTGATTAGACTATGTTAATGTTGTTGTGAGTTGCCACTAGTGAAAGTATGAAGCCTAGGCCTTGTTTCCACCATTGTTACACCATTTGTGCTCACTTTTGTCACATGTTTTCTTTCTGCACTTTTTATTACAGATTTATATTACCTTGTTTTGCCACACCTATCACCCACATTTTACCATCTCTTCGCCGAACTAGTGCACCTATACAACTCCTAGTTGTATTAGGTGTGTTGGGGACACAAGCGACTTCTTGTATTTTAATTGCAGGGTTGCTTGGGAGAGACCATCTTCAACCTCTACTTCCCTGAGTTCGATAAACCTTAGGTCATCCACTTGAGGGAAATTGTTGTTGTCCTACAAACCTCTGCGCTTGGAGGCCCAAAATAGTCTACAAGAATAGAAGCGTGCGTAGACATCAAGCTATTTCTGGCGCCGTTACCGGGGAGGTAAGCGTTGAAGGTATATCTTTAGATCTTGCAATTAAATCTTTTATTTTCTTGTTTTTATTTTCACTAGTTAGGCTTATGGAAAACAACAAAAACATTATGAGAGAGCTTTATGAGCTCTACCTTGAGTTGGGACATGAAGTGTTTGAAGAGAAAATCAAAAATCCTATGGAGCTTTACTATTTGCACAATACTCATGATAGTAGCAATGTTATTACTATGTCTTCTTTGAATACCTTTGATCCTAATGATATGCAAAGCTATAAGCTTGGGGATGCTACGTTTTATGAAGATGATCTTTTTAGCCCCTCAAGTTTTGATGAGGAAATTTATTTTGATGATACTTTGCCTCCTATATATGATGATTATTGTGATGACACTTATGCTATAAAAAATGAATGTTTTCAAGTGCATCATGATATGAATGATTCATGTGATAGCTATTTTGTTGAGTTTGCTCCCACTATTACTAATGAGAAGGATTTTGCTTATGTGGGGAGTAACAAATTTTCTATGCTTGTGGATCATGATAAGAAAGTTTTATGTAATACTTATATTGTTGAGTTTATTCATGATCCCACTGAAAATTATTATGAGAGGGGAACATATGCTTATAGATATTTCAATAATATCAAGTTCCCTCTCTTTATGTTGAAGGCTTTGAAGTTGCACTTATTTTGCCTTCCTATGCTAATATCTTTATGCTTCAATGAGTTTTTCCTCTACAAGATCCCTTTGCATAGGAAGCATGTTAGACTTAAATGTGTTTTTTATTTACTTCTTGATGATCTCTTTTGTTCTTCAACTCTTATTCCTTATTCCTATGAGAGCATCATTAAAATCTTAAGCCTATGTTTATGGCTATAAAGAAAGAGCTCTAGGGAGACAACCCTTTTTATCTTTACTTTGAGTTTTTACTTTCAGTTTTTAGTGGTCTTGATTCTTGTTACTACTTTAGCAACATCATTGTATCTTTAATTTCAAGATTTGTGCCAAGTTATAGCCTCATATGACAAGGGAAGTGAAAGTTGTGACATGCTGTCCAGAAAACAGATTCTGTCCTCGTGAAGGGAAAAATCATAGAAAAATCTCAGTTCATCTTTTTGAGCTGAAAATTTTACACAGCGTGCTCTATACAATTACGGAACTTTCGTATGTTCTGAGTTTTTTTATTTGAGTTGCAGAAGTATCCCTAAAAAATTCTTTACTACCTGCTGGTCTGTTTTTCACAGATTCTGCCACGTTTTGTCTCTCCTTACTTTTGCAAACCTTAAGCTTACTTTTTCTTTGCAAAAACCTTTTGGCAATCTTGAGAAACAGTAGCTATTCAAGAATATCTTTATATCCAGTAGGGAAAATTTATTTGTTAAGGATACTAACCTCTCTAATCAGCTTATGATGAGTTATGTATGAAGGGAGTTTTCAAGTGTGCGAGGGAAGATGACAATAGAAGATTTAGGAGTGTCAAACGCTCAAGCTTGGGGATGCCCCCATGCACCCCCAATAAATATTAAAGGACACTCAAGCATCTAAGCTTGGGAAGCCCCCGTGCATCCCCTTCTTCATCAACAATTATCAGTTTGTCCCTCGTTGCACTATATTTTTATCACTTCATGCGTTGTGTGCTATGCTTGGAGCGTCTCGCTCTTTACTTTTCTAGGTTTGTTTTTTCTTTGTTTGCTGTAGTAACAAGTTAGACCCCAGCTTACTCTTTTGTGTGGGAGAGAAACACGCTCCGCTTGAACTATAACTCCTCATAGGATTTACATGCTTATTCTTTTAGATGTGAGTTGTTCTTTTTATTTTCTTAGCTGCTGCTCTGTTTAGTTGTAGTGCTTTAGTTTTTCTAGAGCTTTTCTTTTGTCTTAGGTTGAACTTTCTATAGGTTGCATGTTTTATCTTGTTAGAGAGTTTGCCTATTGCACTGAGTTTTGTGTCTTGACTAGAAAGTAGGTAGTTGAAGTTGCTATTCTCTTTGTAGTAGTAACTTGCAATAGTTTTGAGGTATTGACTAGAGTAAGGTTTGAACTTTTGGTTTCAAGAGCTCGAGCCTATTAGTTATTGATGTAGTATTTTGGGAAATCCGTGCGTTTTTCTAAAACCAAAAACCCCTGTTGAGAACTCTAGCTACTAGATGGATCACTAACCTCTGGAGGGTTCGAATATTAGAGTACACTCCCGTACCATGAGTCGAGGATGCGCAAGGATAACCAAACCCCCATACACTCCTCCTCGGGGTACTTGTCTCTTTGTGAACCTCCTGATTAGATTGAAAGTTACTGATAATAAGTGCATGAGTTCTTCGGACTAATGTGAGTATTCGAAAGTTGACACTTCCACCCGCCTATACTTTTTCTAGCCTCTTCGATACCGTGCATTGCCCTTTTGTCACCTTGAGAGTTGGCGCATACTTCGCAGGTGCATCCAAACCCTTGGCACGATACGCTCTGTCATCATAAGCCTCCTTATATCTTTCCTCAAAACAGCCACCATACCTACCTACAAGGCATTTCCATAGCCTTTCCGAGATACATTGCCATGCAACATCCACCTTCTCATTACTTGATCCTCATGTCATACATGCTACTTTCTTGATCGATGAGCCGCATGCTAGTTGGGCCTTGCCCTAATCATTGCTACATGACGCGCTAGTATCATTGCGTATCCTGCTATCCTGCCAGAGGCATACATTTGGATCATGATAGTTATATCTTCTTTATGTGAGTACCTTTGTAAAGTGTGAAAGATCTCCTATATTCTTGTAAAACATAGAGTGTTTCCCCTAAAGTGAGGAAAAGATGCCAAAGAGGACAAAATCAAAAGATCCCAAAGAGGACAAATGAGAGTTAAATAGAAAGAGCCATTGAGGCCACCAAAAAAATAAAAAAATAAAAAAAGAGAAAATAAAAATAAAAAGAGAGAAGGGGGCACACTACTATTCCTTTTGATAGATCCACACTAGTACTTCATCCTATATCCCTTGTACTCCATAGAGATCATCATCATGCATATAGCTATGTGGGGACCTTCACACTATAGAACTTGGCTTGTATATTCCAATGATGAACCTCCTCAAACGAGCTCTAGGTATTCTTGAGCAAGCAAGTTAGATGCACCCCCACTAGTTCCCTTGGGGAGCTTTTAGCTCACATGTGCATCCGTTGCATGGCAATCCCTACTCCTCACATCATATCTATCATATGGCATTCTCTCGCCTATGATTGTCCTCATTGATGTGAGCCTTTCACACCCTTTTTTCTTCCTCCTCCACCTTCTTTTTTTTCGCCTTTTAGGTGTCAACTTTCTTGCTCATGCTCATCCATTGCATGAGTGCTCAAATATCGAAAGGGAGTGGATCAGTTTGACTTGTACCTGACTAGTGGTCTGGGGACGAGTCCAGATAAGAATCCAAAGGAGACCAAGTGTGAAACTTTAGTAGATAGTAGTTCTCACCAACCTTTTTTCTCTCTTTTTCCCAGTCCCCTGCTTGCAGGCAAACACCATTTGGAGACATTCGAGTCACGGACAGAGAGAGCTCTTGCACCTTTTGTTCTTTTGTTGCTTGTGTCAATGCTAATATAGACTCTTGCTTGTTAAGACTCGAATTGAATTGCATGCTTTAATTGCTTTACTTAAAAGTCCTTATATGGTTGCGTGGCATGTCACGTCAGAAATTATGCTTGTTATCATTTACCTACTCGAGGACGAGCAGGAATTAAGCTTGGGGATGTTGATACGTCCTAAACGCATCTATAATTTCTGCTTGCTCCATGCATGTTTTGTGTGACTTTGCCATGTTTTGCTTGAACTTTCATACACTTTTGAGCATATTTGGACTAACCTATTAACTCAGTGCACCCAGTTGCCAGTTCCTGTTTTCTGTTGTTTTTGTATTTCAGGTTTTCCGGCCATTAAAAGTGCTCCAAAAATTCCGGAAAATTATATAAAAAATCAGCGTCCCGGAAGCTTCCGGAATAACCAAGACATGGCAGGAGGGCCACCACCAGGGGCCCAGGAGGGTGCCCGACGCGGGTCCACCCTAGGTCGTGCCACCTACCCTCTTAGCTGCCCTGTGGCCCCCCTGGTGCCCCCCTTTGGCCCTATTTTTACCCCCGCGGAGGAAACCCTGGTTCCGGACCCCTTTTCTCCAGAAGCAATTCCGATCTCTGCCGCCATCGCCATCAAGTTTCGGGGGGACATAATTCCTGTGTCGGCACCCTGCCGGGACGGGGAAGTGCCCCCGGATTCATCTCCATCGACGTTGCTTCCACCCTCCATGAAGCGGGAGTAGTTCTCCCTCGGTACTGAGGTTTCTACCAGTAGCTATGTGTTCTTCTCTCTCTCCCATGATGTGATCTTCGTTGTGATCATAGGCTATGTTAATCTAGGGTGATCCCATGATATTTCCCCTTCCTCTATGTATTGGATTGATGTACTCAATTGATATTACCTAGTATAATCCCCGAGACCAAGGTGACAGCGGTCTATTGGACATGGGTTAGAAGAATATTATCATGAGTGATTTCCTCTTTTGTGTGTTGATTGAATATTGACAGTCTCTTGGTGCTTGTCTTTGACTATCCTTGATATATGTTGTGGTGATTGTGCTACTCTCTTTGGATGGCCGCGGTGACATTGGGAATTCCATAGATTGAGAACTACGAACTTTGAGGTGTGCTTTTGTACCCCTACATAATTCTCATCCTCTCTTGACCACAAAGGAATGACCTCCGAGTGCGTCTCCATTGCATGTTTTATGGGAAATATCATGTGATTAGACTATGTTAGTGTTGTTGAGAGTTTCCACTAGTGAAAGTATGAAGCCTAGGCCTTGTTTCCACCATTGTTACACCGTTTGTGCTCACTTTTGTCACATGTTTGCTTGCTGCACTTTTTATTACAGATTTATATTACCTTGTTTTGCCACACCTATCACCCATATTTTACCATCTCTTCGCTGAACTAGTGCACCTATACAACTCCTAGTTGTATTAGGTGTGTTGGGGACACAAGAGACTTCTTGTATTTTAATTGCAGGGTTGCTTGAGAGAGACCATCTTCAACCTCTACTTGCCTGAGTTCGATAAACCTTAGGTCATCCACTTGAGGGAAATTGCTGTTGTCCTACAAACCTCTGTGCTTGGAGGCCCAACATAGTCTACAAGAATAGAAGCGTGCATAGACATCAGATGGCAAAGAGAGAAAATGATGGGGATGGAAGACAGAAAGGTGTGAAAGGCTCACCTCAATGAGGACAATCATAGGCGAGAGAAAGCAAAATGATAGATATGATGTGAGGAGTATGGATTTCTATGCAAAGGATGCACATATGAGCTAAGCTAAGCTCTCTAATGGAACTAGTGGGGGTGCATCCAACTTGCTTGCTCATGAAGACCTAGATCTCTTTTGAGGAGGCTCATCCATGGAATATGCAAGCCAAGTTCTAAAGTGAAAGGATACCCACATAGTTATGCATGAATGATAATCTCTATTGAGTACAAATATGGAAAGGGAGTACGAGTGTGGATCTTTCAAAAGAAATAGTAGTGTTGCCCCCGTCTCTCTTTTTATTTCTTTTTTTTCTCATTTTTTCTCTTTTTTGTATTTTTGTGGCCTCATTGGCTCTTTCTATTTATCTCTCATTTGTCCTCTTTGGGATCTTTTAATTTGTCCTGTTGGGATCTTTTCCTCACTTAATGGAACCACTCTATATTTTACAAGAATAAAAAGAAGATCTTCACACTTTACAAGAAGTAATCAACATAAAGAATGATGAAAACTATCATGATGTATGCAAATGTATGCCTCTGCCAGTGTAGCAGGATATGCAATGATACTAGCGCGTCATGTAGCAATGATAAGGGCAAAGCCCAACTAGCATGCGGCTCCTCGATCAAACAAAATCATGTATGATATGAAGATCAAGTCATGAGATGGTGGATGTTGCATGACAATGTATCTCGGAAAGGCTATGGAAATGCCCTGATAGGTAGGTATGGTGGCTGCTTTGAGGAAGATATAAGGAGGTTTATGATTACAGAGCGTATCATGCCAAGGGTTTGGATGCACAGACGAAGTACGCACCAACTCTCAAGATGAGAAAGGGCTATGCACGGTACCGAAGAGGCTAGCAAAATATGGAAGGTGGAAGTGCCAACAATCGAATACTCGCATTAGTCCGAAGAACTCATGCACTTATTATCGGTAACTCTCTATCTAATTAGGAGGTTCACAAAGAGACAAGTACCCCGAGGAGGAGTGTATTGGGGTTTGGTTATCCTTGCGCATCCTCGACCCATGGTACGTGAGGGTACTCTATATATTCCAACCCCTCCATAGGTTAGCGATCCATCTAGTAGCTAGAGTTCTCAACTAATTTTTTTAGTTTTCGAAAATAAGCACAGATTGCCCAAAATACGACACCTATCACTAATAGGCTCAAGGTCTTTGCACCAAAAGTCCAAACATTACTCAAATCAATGCCTCAAAACTATTGCAAGTTACTACTACACTTGTAATAGCAACCTTAATTACCTACTCATGCAAGACAAACAACTCAGTGCAACAAGCCAACTCTCTAGACAAGATAAGCATGATAACTCAAGAGAGTTCCTAAATTAACCTAAACAAAAGCTCTTAAAAAGATAAGCATGAAAACTAAGAGCTAAGCATGACATCAACTATGAAAAGATAAAGAACACACACAAAAAGGAAGATAAGCATGCAAACATATGTTGTGTTCTAGGGTGGAGTGGAGTGTGTTTCTCTCCCAAACATTGAAAGCTAGGATCCAACTTGTTATTAATAGCAAGCAAAACTAAATAAACTAAAAAGTAAAGAGCAAGACACTTGTAACACCCCGGGTGTCACACTACAGTAATCACCTATAGTAATCACTTTTACTGTTGCCAAGTCACTCTGGTTAAGCATGGATGATCACCCTTGATCATAGTGATCCATATTCAAACCAAATAAAAATTACAAATCCAAGTGGAAATAAAACATTGCCCAAAAATTGTGCAAACAATTTTGTTAAATGCACAAAAATCATTAGGCCAAGATACCATGGTGGTGGATATTTATTACAACATTCAAATATTTTAAACAATTCCAAATAGTGCAAAAACAACCCCTTTTAATCGTTGCATATTCAAATTAAATCCTAAATGAATTTATTTATTGCCCAAACTTTTTTGTGGCACTGTTATAATGTGCAACACAAATAAGAGAACAAGTTTCACCTTGCGCAAAAATCATTTGACAGCTAAACAAATTAAAATAGAACCAAAACGGCCCCCTTTGATCACTAGCCGTATAACAAAATTCAAATGAATTTGTTTGCCTACCAAAATTTTGTGGCAGCACCTATTATTGCAATACTAAATTATGTGGCCATCTCCATAATTTACAAAACTTAACTGGCTACTAAAAAAATTTGAACAGAAAGTCAGAAGCAAAAATGAAAAACGATAACTGTCGCTCGGGGCAAAACCCAACCAGGTCCAACTCCTCCTTCCTCCTGTTCCCCAACCACCCCCACCTGCTCTGCCCCCGTGGAGCCATGGCCATGGCCGACGCCCAAGCCGTCCCACCTCCTCTCTTCTGCGCGCGTGGGGGGATAAGGCTCTCGCCAACCACCTCCAAGACGAGCCCCCCTCCATTCCCCTCATTACTCGCCTCACCATCGTCGTCGTCCTACCGACTAGAGACTAACGTCGCAAAGCTGTCATGCTTGTCGTGGCCAACGGCCACGCCGTCCCGCGCCACCGTGTCCAAGCCGCTCGCCATCGTCGTCTTCATCATCGGGCCGAGGTCGAGAAGCCGTCGTTTCGCCGCCCGCGTCACCTTCCCCGTCGGCCTCGCAGTCGATCTCGACCACCGGCGCCTCCCTGGCCTCCGGAGCACATCCACGAGCCTCCCAGTGAGCCTCTCGTCCGATTCCCGTTTTTTCCCTTTTGATTCGTGACGTAGGTCGTCGTTCTCCGATGAGTCGTGTGCTCCGGCGCACCTCAGGCCGCGTCCAGTGCGCGCCTTTGGCTGCACCCGCGCCTCTCTGGCCGCTTGCACGCATACGCGCGTCCGCACTGGCTCGTTGGCAGCCCTGGGCACCCTGATGCTAGCCATGGTTGTGTACCTGTGTTGCGTGTGTGTGTTGTGTGCGTGTGGTGTGCGTGCGTGGTTTGGGTGTGTGCGTGCCAGCCACGGCCAGCTGAGCCGCCGGCTAGCTCCGGCCGCCGCCGCTTGCCGCGCCGAGCGCGCGCGCCGTGGCTGCTGCTCGCTGCTGTCGGCAGCTGTGCTGCTGCTGCTGTCCCTGAACCAGTTGTTGTTGCTACTGTATGTGGTGGTTGAACCTGCTGAAAACTGCCCTAAGTACCACACAAAACAGCAACAAAACACCAGCAAAACAAAGTCCAATGTAGATAAACTTTCATGGGCATATAGAACAATTAAAAAGGTACAAATGTCTCCATTGTATCACATCCATTAGATCCATGTATTTAATCCTACAAAAATTGCAAATTGCAACTTTTTGTTAATGACACAAATGACAGAAAACGGATTTACTTGATAGCTACTTTAGAGTTATTATATATAATTTGCAAAATTGGTTTATGAAAATTAAACCCATAGAATGTTAGTAGACCTTATATGTGACGAATTATCTATAGGAGGTATAGCAATTTGAGCTATAGATCAATAGCTATTATCTTACAAAGAATGAATAAAATAAAGTAATTGTAATTAAAAATTGATAGCACTGTTTAGGCAATGTTTTAATTAGGCAAATGAACAATAATAAATTTGGCTTCCATACCAGATTCGAGATCGTAGAAAATTGTTCAACTTGATATAAGACACTAACTCGGCGGACGAGCGAAACCCCAAACCGTAGGCCCCCGAAGGAGGCCAATGGATAATTTTCACCGGCAATCCCATACTTAGCCAAATTTCAGAGAAATCCAAGAATGAGACAATGACATCTGGGCCCCACATGGACCCGTTGACTAGTCAACCTTGACAGGTAAATTGTTGACTATGCCCCACTGGTCCCACATGTCATTGATTGTGGCTGGCTCAGTCTGGATAGAAAAGTATTTAACCAATTATTTTTGTATTAATATAATTCTAGAGATTCCAAAAATCATTTATATCTTAGAAATTAATATCTTTAAGACCGTAATTCTGATGGCAAAACTTTATACATGAAAGTTGCTCAGAAAAATAAAATGAATAATAATACGCTACCCGTATACCCACCGCACCCGTATAACATACCGAACGTGGAACATTTCCCCTCCGGTTCATCTGTCTGTCAGACGATCGGAGCCGGTAAAACTTTCCGGATGAAAATTTTCTGTGAATGAAAGTTGTTCAGAATGGATCAACGATCACGGATACACCATCCACATGTCTGTCAGATGTCTTCTTCCCCTTCCGGATCATCTGTCCGGTAATCAACCGGTACTGATGAATCATCCCCGGATGAATTCCTGCTCTGAGCAATACACCTTGTCTTGAATTTGTATTGCTATTATTGTTGTGTATTTATTGTTTCTTCCCCCTCTCTTATTGTTCGGTAGTCCCGACGACCGCTGCCGATGCCCCTGTGATCGACTACATCGTCGACGACCGTACCCCTACCGTCGACCTTCCAGGAAAGCAGAGCCATTCTCATCCCTAGATATCGCCTATCTTTCCGTACATTTCTTGCACTAGGCATTGTTACTGCTGCTGCTACGTTACAATCCTATTCAATTGCATAGCCTGTTTTTGCCGCCCCTTGATGTACCTTCCTTTATCCTATGCTGCCATATAAATATATATAATATTCAGCAGTGAACCATGCGCTTTGTTAGCTAGGTTTAGAATAGCGGACCGTGATCACTCTGGTGAGTGAACGCGGATTACAAAATATTATAACTGCAACAGGTACGGGTCAATGCAGACGCCCTAGGGAACCTACAACAGCGATACTCTGCCAATTCGCTTCGAGTTTGACTTATGAGTGGAATGGACTCGTATTTCACTCTCGTCGGCTCAGTAGCGTAGCATCACCGGGATGATACGAGGTTTACCTCTTTAGTTCATTATGCTGATGTTTCTGTCGAACCTCTTCAAGTGTGTAAAGCCCGATATGCGGTACTGTTCCAGATCTAGATGTTTCCATCCAGATCCGGGGACAAAGCACATATCGGTCCCACCGCGACATATGAAAAAGCCATATGCCCCGGATTTCGAACATGATATCACAACATTACAGATACTAGGATACAACATCTCATACAATCGGCATACAACTGCCTTAATACAATACAACAACGGAAGGTACATGTCTAAGTACAGACTACAAGCAAAAGCCTACTGGCAAAGAGAAAAACATCGATCCCATAACCACACGGGTCCAGGCCCTCCGCCGGGATCCTCTTAACTAGTCATCGTCGAGTCTCCACGTGAAACGTCGATCACCATACCTGTTGTCGATCAAGAACCCTGAAAAGAGTTTGGGGGTAGTATCATGAGTACAAAGGTACTCAGCATCCAACTGTAGTGGTCATCTGACCCAGCAAGGACTTCATCACTCGTCATTCTAGGACAACTAGTAGTTTAGGGTAAGGAAGGGGTAAGTGGTGAGGTTGCTTCCGCACTAGCATTTATGAAGTGGCTAACGATCTAGAGAGTAAGGTAAGAAGCCAAGCATTCGATGAGGAATCGCCTCCAACAAGTCTTGCTATCAACTACTACGCAAACATAACACCTATCCTATCCTTGTCCTCCTCTTCGCATCCCGACGAAGAAGAAGCAGTCAAGGCACACACATGTTGATCAAGTTATATTAAGATTATCTTAGTTGTTGTTGTCTATGAACAAGGAGTAGGTCTCAATTCGTCCATAACCGTGGACACGGCTTCTCGAAAAGATTTAACCCTGCAGGGGTGTACCAACTGCCCATTACAAGGCTCCGCACGCACGTCCATCTCTCTCAGTTGCTACCCATCAAAGGCAACCATTTTATGATTTAGTTCCAAGAGATCTGAAACGACAGGTCCCTCTAACTAACAACGAACAAATCCGGGTGGCCCCCGATGAGTCGGCATCCATCTCAGGAGCCGGCCGCGCTCTCGATCTGGTCTCTACCGTCTGTCGCAGGTTTGGATAGCCGGTTAATCACACATGGGAAACCGGGTCTTCAGCCGGACAAAGTGGGCCAGCAAGGGAACTATGTCCTCACTGGTCCAGGTTGGTTTGTAAACAACTGGCGGCCGACCAGCACACACATGGTTTCAAATGGTAAATCAGCTTGGGCCATCACTGGAAATGTTTGAAGCTAGGTAGGTAAGAAAAGGGGACCCCATAAAATCCCACACGCGGTTAGGCATGCTGAATCTTAAAACCAATACCCGGAACTCGGATCCTAGGTGACTCGAATGGAACAAAGCGTCGGGGCGGGATAGCCTAGACCTTCCATCCTTCGTCAAATATAGTCAACATTTATAATAATAATATCATCAACAACAATAATAGTAATAATGTGATATCCCAAACCAAGGAGTAACAGGGTAACCTCGTAGCGTCCTAAGCATGCATACTAAGCAGGGGCTGAGCAACGAGCAATAGTAACATAGCAGTACAAGGTTTGCTGGGAGGGGACATGGCTGTATCGGTTTAAGAGAGGCTGTAAACATGTGGTAGGATCAAACATCGAGCCTAACCTAGACTAGCATGCAAACCGCTGGTTGAAATAGAATGAATCATAAGTAATGTATAGTCCTTACCTGTTGATAAGTCGGGTTCCGAAGGTGTAGTTGATCGCAAGCTCGCATCGTCTCCGAGAGGTACCCGCGGAAGCACACAAGACGGTAAACACTGGAAAGCAATCAACGAGCAAGCATCTATTACTACGAAGCAAACACGAGCAAGCATCAACAAGAAGGCAACACGAGACATCGCACCTACCGTCGAGAGCGGTTACTAACAGGTTAAGTGGAGTACTCGTCACACACGACGATACCGCACGTTTACGATGGTTCAAGTTGTTTAGCTACAGGTTATCAGCAAAGGTTGTTAACATGCCATCTCACTACGGCATGTCATAGCACACAAACATGGCAAGAGATGAAGCATAAATAAACTACCTAACCTAGTCAATTTAAGTGGGGTGAAATCCTAGACATGGCAAACTATTGCGGACCCCACGATATTTATTGCATTTGGTACTGTTCTGCCCTAAACCATATTTTATTATTTTTATTAGCAAGCAAGAGCAGCATAAAAACAATCTACATGAAATTCTAGTCAAGTTACATATAAGAAACATTTTAATCAGAGCAACGGTTAAAAAGTTTTGGCAGTTACAGTTACAGTGGCAAGCAGTGTAATTAGCAGTCAAACAACATGTAAACAAAGTCAAACATGGCAACAAGCAACATTTCAATAATCTAGGCGCAAAATGGAGCAACTTTCATGTAGAAAGCGTCTCCATCGGAGCTACCGGTGAAAAGATACGGGCAACGCAAAACGCAACACAATCTGCCAAGATTAATAAAAAAAACCTAGCAGAAAAAAAACTAACGGGCCGAAAGCTACTGGGCCCAACAGGAAAAAAAGGGGCTAGGGCGCTCACCCATGGGCTACGGCCCATGTGGCTGGAGAGGTGGGCGCTAGAGGCTGGGCCTCCTGGGCGCGCTGGAGAGGGCCCAGCCAACCGTGGCGACTGCGGTCGTTGCGAGAGGCCTCGGCCTCGCCTTCCGATCCAAGACGCCGGCGGCGCCTTCCAGCCCGTCGGCACAACGCAGTTCCGGAGAGGGGCAGCGAAGGGGGGACGACGAGGGCGCGGCAGGGCGGATCCCGACGCGGGGTCGCCGTATCCGGTCGCCGGCGGTGGCTACGAGCGGGCGCCGAGGCGGGGTGAGGTCGCGGCCGGACGAGCTTGCTCCGCCTCCCATGGCGCGGCTGCTGCACGAGAAGAGGAGGGAGGAGGTGAGGGAGAGGGAGAGAAGAGAGGGAAAGAGAGGGAGAGGGAAGGAGGAGGTGCGCCGGCAGCGGGCGGCTTTGCGGTGGCCCAGCTCGGTCGCCGGAGGCGGCGGATCGGAGGCGGTGAGCCTACGGGTGGCTGCGCGAGGAGAGAGAGAGCAGGTGGGGAGGCTGCTGGTGCTGCGTGGCTCAGATCATAGCCGTTGGATCTCAGATTTGACGGCCCAGATCTGAGGAGGGGCTAGGGTTTTGATTTTTGGGGGCTATTTGGGCAGATCTGAGCAATCTCAGGGGGGTGGCTACAATTTTGTGGCTAGGGAAACCCTAGAAATGGGTGGGAGTGTGGTGGTTTTTATATAGCCCCGGTGGCTGGCAGTTTGCAAAAACATCCCCGATTTTTCTCTCGCGCGCGCGGTGCTCACGTTTCTGACCGCCGGGGGTCCGCAGGACCTCCGATTCGGGTAAAACTTCGAACTGCGCGATCAGCGCGTCGAGCCAGTGGCGTTCACCTCGCGTTGGAACCATTTCGTAAACACTTTCCGACGCGCTATAAAAATAACCTGTTTAATTATTAAACGGGGTTTTCGTTCCGTTGGCTGCGGCTGGTCTCGTGCGGTTTTCGCGACGGTGATCGGGTGAAACCCGGTGTCGCAAAGGTCGAGTGTCAGGGTGGCAAGGGTCGGTCTCCATCCGGTACGAGATAAGAGGGGGAAAATAATCGCCGATCGATAAATCGGGGATGCAAACACCGCAAACAAAACAGACAATCAAACAATTCACACCGAAAACAAAATTTTTAATTTTTGTGAAAACTGGGCTGTTACAAAGTGTACCATCGAGGGTGATTCCTCCTGGTTTCACTTGATGGTAGGCACTCGAATCAACTGCTGTCCTTAAAGGTAAGGAGTCAGGTGACCCAACGGTGCCCGCGCACAGATTGTACCGGGACGGCAGGACAGGCGGATACCATCGTGGGCTTGGTCCTTGCTCGTTGGCCGTGAGATACCCTGTAGTACAAAAGTCGAGCTCTACCAAGAGCACACGCGAGACAAGGTAAGGAGACGGTTCACCTTGTTGGTAACCGTAGAGAGTTGGTGGGGCGACAGGGCATGCGGCCATCGGCTCTGGTTATAGGGGTGGACCTGACTGCTGTCGTTGTCCGCGACTCACCCGGATAGGGGCAAAGATAACGGTTGTCCCGACAGAAAATAATAAAATGCTTTAATGGATTCGGCGGATGACTTGAGCCTTTTGGCTTATACGCGCTGCCTACACGTGGGAATTATGAGTTATGGGCTCCCATGCTTCGTATTCTCATTCGAGGACTCTTCAGACGTCAGCAGTACCACGGGATGATTTCCGGGAAGTGGTGTTGTCTCATTTGCTCGCACGGTGTTGTCTTATTTGGTTTGCTTATGCTTCACCGGCCAGCCACGCACCATGCAGGAGTACGTTGGGGTTGGGGTCCAAGGCCCTGCGTACTTAGGATTTAGACCGGCGGATGACCTCTCTGTTGAGTTTCAAAGATGGGTTACGGAGTGTTGTATAGCCTCGGTGGATCATTCCATAACAAGGTGCCCGCCACCCTAGAGATCCGTGCGTGTAGTGTAACACAAGTGCACCCCTACAGGGAAGATTAATCTATTCGAATAGCCGTGTCCACGGTAACAGGACGCTTTATGCTGAAGCTGGATCTTACCAGTAAAAAACTACTAATATTAAACTGTTGGTTCTGGGTTTTCTTCCTCGCCGGGAAGTCGAGGAGGGGAACTCGGAGGCATTTATTATTATTAATCATTACAACTTATTATTATACAATGCTGCAACAACTTCTGCTGCATTGATACTTTATGCTTTATTTGAACTGTTGGCTATTCTCTTCTCATGCCGCAAGACTCGTCGGAAGATGCTAGTCTTCGATAGGCCTAGCTTCTTATCCTTATTCTGATTTCTACCTTGCAATCCACTATATACAACCTCCCCTTTCCATTGATACAAATGCATAATTGCTTAGTAGCGGACATAAGACTCGCGGGTATGCTAGATACTCACCTTTGCTTTATTTCCCTTTTTTGTTTTGCCTGATCGGCTGTTGCAGTCGACATTGGAGTCTAGGAGCAGGAGATCTGCGATGCCGACCACCGCAACGTGAAGATCCCCGATAGCCTCTACGACATGGAGATCGCCGACGACTAGGAGTAGTTTGAAGGTTCCCAGGAAGGAGGTCTCGCCTTTTCGATCGTTCTAGTTGTTGTTCTAGCCTTCTGAAGGCAACCTTGTATTTCTTGTGTCTGTACTCAGATAGTATTGCTTCCGCTAACTTTGTGCTTTCGAGCTGTTGTATTCGATCCCTCATGGCCCTGGTTTGTATTAAACAGCTTGTATTATTTTATTTGTAGAGTTCTTTTGTGATATCTCACCGTGAGTCCCTGATCTCGATCGTGTACCTTGCGTGTATGATTACTGTACACGGTCTGATTTTGGGGGCGTCACAAGTTGGTATCAGAGCCGACTGACTGTAGGACACCCCCTTCCAACTCCTTGGTCGAATTTGAGTCTAGTGTTTGCAAAACTACTTTGCTAACAGTGTCGTGTGGCTTATCGGCCCACGTCGCAAAATGGGTGGTTTTAGGATCTTTTTCTCCGCACCTTTACTCTGGGTCTCTACCATCTCATCTATTCGGGTAAAAGTTTTACTAACTCTGACTCTAGGTTCTCGCACCTCCTTTTCTCCCGGAGAGCCTCTCATTGCAGATGATCACCAGATTCACCAGAAGATTTTGAAGATACTCTCCGATAAATTCTCGAGATCCTATGTGCCCATCGCCTTTACAATTTCCTGCCATCGATAAGTCCGTATCGATAAATACATACACCTACCGTTCATCCATTCAATCCCAGTGGCTCTTGTTATTACATGATGCCCCGAAATACTCTTCGATGTCTCGATAATCCTCTGCAGCCTACTGCTTTGGAGATTCTTCTTACCTGCTTGCCCTATGGTAAATTCTCGATGTCTACTATTCTTCATTGACATCACTTGTCCTTACCAATACCGATCTTATTGAATCATCATGTGTCTGAATGCATGCAATCATCCGTTGATCCCCATGAATTCAACCTTTCGGCTAAGACGTCATTCCGTACATGAGATGTAACTCGGTAAATCAAACCTTGATTGATTGATCGGCCAGTTCCATTCAACTTACTCATCTTTGGATCGGAGCGTCTCCTTCCGATCCTTCATTCTGGAAATCATAATTCCTTTGTATTCAAGCACCGAATTATTTCGACGTTTCTATGATCTGATGCCTTCACATTCCTTGTTCTTATGGTTGAGTACCGATACTCATACCAGATTCTCTGTGGGCCCATAACCCACAGTTCCACAGGATCGAAACCTGACTCTCTTGTAACTTTCTGTTTTCAAAGTTATTCCTCGCGCTTGGCCTCATATGAAATTCACCAGTTATCTACCTTGTGATATTCAGTCTGATATCAGACTCCATGCTTATGTCTGATGATCTGGACCCCTTTCCGTCATCTGCCATCGACATTGAATGCATGCCTGTCCGCTTGAAACTTCTCTTACCTTCCTTTGTTTTCTCTTGATATATTCCCCTAAGTTTAAACTCGGAAGATACTTTGTACCCCATTTCCTTGGACAACCCCGGATGATTAACATTGTACCGATCCAACCCCCCTCAAGTTTCCCCCCTAACCTTATCGTAGGTACGATGTAGCCCCGAAGGAAGGATGACAACCCGTCGAGATGCACTGATGCAGAGAAATGAATACGTCAGTGAGAATGATTAACTTTTTCGAGAAGGACAACAAGAACCAGAAGAATCACTAGAATACGAAATCAAAACTCTATCCCTTACACTACCTTTTAATTATCGGGACGAGAATTCTTTGTAGTGGGGGAGAATTGTTACACCCCGGGTTTCACACTACAGTAATCATCTATAGTAATCACTTTTACTGTTGCCAAGTCACTGTGGTTAAGCATGGATGGTCACCCTTGATCATAGTGATCCAGATTCAACCCAAATAAAAATTCTAAATCAAAGTGGAAATAAAACATTGCCCAAAAATTGTGCAAATAATTTTGTTAAATGCACAAAAATCATTAGACCAAGATACCTTGGTGGTGGATATTTATTACAACATTCAAATATTTTAAACAATTCCAAATAGTGCCAAAACAACCCCGTTTAATCGTTGCATATTCAAATGAAATCCTACATGTATTTATTTATTGCCCAAACTTTTTGTGGCACTGTTATAATGCGCAACAAATATAAGAGAACAATATTCACCTGGCGCAAAAATCATTTGATAGCTAAAAAAATTAAAATAAAACCAAAACGGCCCCCTTTGGTCACTAGCCGTTTAACAAAATTCAAATGAATTTGTTTGCCTACCAAACTTTTTGTGACAGCACCTATGATTGCAATACTAAATTATGTGGCCATCTCCATAATTTACAAAAATCAAATGGCTACTAAAAACAATTGCAAAATAGAAAGTCAGAAACAAAAATGAAAAAAGATAACTGTCGCTCGGGGCAAAACCCAACCAGGTCCAACTCCTCCTTCCTCCTGTTCCCCAACCACCCCCACCTGCTCTGCCCCTGTGGCGCCATGGCCATGGCCGACGCCCAACCCAGCCCCCTCCTCTCTTCTGCGCACGTGGGGGATAAGGTTGTCTCCAACCACCTCCAGGACGAGCTCCCCCTCCATTCCCCTCATTACTCGCCTCACCATCGTCGTCGTCCTACCGACCAGAGACTAACGTCGCCAAGCCGTCGCGCTTGTTGTGGCCAACGGCCACGCCGTCCCACGCCACCGTGTCCAAGCCGGTCGTCGTCGTCGTCTTCATCGTCTCCATCATCGGGCCGAGGTCGCGCAGCCGCCGTTTCGCCGACCGCGTCACCTTCTCCGTCGGCCTCGCCACGGCCGCGCCGTCGATCTCGACCACCGGCGCCTCCCTGGACTCCCGAGCACATCCATGAGCCTTCGAGTGAACCTCTTGGCCGATTCCCCTTTTTTCCCTTTTGATTCGTGACGTAGGTCATCGTTCTTCGATGAGCCGTGTGCACGTCCGCCATTAACGGGAGCTTGTGCTCCTGCGCACCTCAGGCCGCGTCCCGTGCGCGCCTTTGGCTGCACCCGCGCCTCCCTAGCCGCTTGCACGCATACGCGCGTCCGCACTGGCTCGTTGGCAGCCCTGGGCGCCCTGATGCTAGCCATGGTTGTGTACGTGTGTACGTGTGTTGCGTGTGTGTGTTGTGTGCGTGTGGTGTGCGTGCGTGGTTTGGGTGTGTTGTGTGTGCGTGCCAGCCACGGCCAGCTGAGCCGCCCGCTAGCTCCGGCCGCCGCCGATTGCCGCGCCAAGCGCGCGCGCCGTGGCTGCTGCTCTCTGCTGTCGGCAGCTGTGCTGCTTCTGCTGTCCCTGAACCAGTTGCTGCTGCTACTGTATGTGGTGGTTGAACCTGCTGAAAACTGCCCTAAGTACCACACAAAACAGCAACAAAACACCCGCAAAACAAAGTCCAATGTGGATAAACTTTACATGGGCATATAGAACTATTAACAACGTACAAATGTCTCCATTGTATCACATCCATTTGATGCATGTATTTAATCCTACAAAAATTGCAAATTGCAACTTTTTGTTAATGCAGAAGACGGAATTACTTGATAGCTACTTTAGGGTTGTTTATATATAATTTGCAAAAATGGTATATGAAAATTAAACCCATAGAATGTTAGTAGACCTTATATGTGACGAATTATCTATATGAGGTATACCAATTTGAGCTATACATCAATAGCTATTATCTTGCAAAGAATGAATAAAATAAAATAATCTGTAATTAAAAATTGATAGCACTATTTAGGCAATGTTTTAATTAGGAAAATGAACCCTAATAAATTTGGCTTCCGTACCAGATTCGAGATCGCAGAAAATTGTTCAACTTGATATAAGTCACTAAGTTGGTGGACGAGCGAAACCCCAAACCGTAGCCCCCGAAGGCGGCCAATGGATAGTTTTCACCGGTAATCCCATACTTAGCCAAATTTCATAGAAATACAAGAATGAGACAATGACACCTGGGCCCCACATGGACCCGTTGACCAGTCAACCTTGACAGGTCAATTGTTCACTATGACCCACTGGTCCCACATGTCATTGATTGTGGTTGGCTCAGTCTGGATATAAAAGTATTTAACCATTTAATTTTGTATTAATATAATTCTAGAGATTCCAAAAATCATTTATATATAAAAGACCGTAATTCTGAAGGAAAAACTTTATACATGAAAGTTGCTCAGAAAAATACAATGAATAAGAATACGCTACCCATATACCCACCGCACCCCTCTAACATAACGAATGTGGTACATTTCCCCTCCGGTTCATCTGTCTGTCAGACGACCGAAGCCGGTAAAACTTTTCGGATGAAAATATTCTGTGAATGAAAGTTGTTCAGAATGGATCAACGATCACGGATACACCATCCACATGTCTGTCAGATGTCTCTAACACTTCAGACATGTAACCTTCCCCTTCCAAATAATCTGTTTGCTAATCAACCGGTACTGATGAATCATCCCCGGATAAATTCCCGCTCCGAGCAATAAACCTTGTACCACATTAAAACACCGCCAACACTGCATTTGGCATGTCTTGAATTTTTATTTCTATTATTGTTGTGTATTTATTGTTTCTCCCCCCTCTCTTATTGTCCGGTAGTCCTGACGATCGCTGTCGATGCCCCTATCATCGACTACATCGTCGACGAATTTACCCCTACCGTCGAGCTTCCAGGCAAGCAGAACCATTCTCTTCCCCAGATATCACCTATCTTTCCATACATTTCTTGCACTAGGCATTGTTACTACTGCTGCTATGTTACAATCCTATTCAATTGCATTGCCTGTTTTTGTCGCCCCTTGATGTACCTTCCTTTATCCTATGCTGCATTATAAATATATAACATTCAGCAGTGAACCCTGCGCTTTGTTAGCTAGGTTTAGAATAGGGGGTCGTGATCACTCTAGTGAGTGAACGTGGATTACAAAATATTATAACTGCAATAGGTACGGGTCAATGCAGATGCCCTAGGGAACCTACAACGGCGAGACTCTGCCGAGTCGCTTCGAGTTTGACTTACGAGTGGAATGGACTCGTATGTCACTCTCATCGGCTCAGTAGCGTAGCATCACCGGGATGATACGAGGTTTACCTCTTTAGTTCATTTCGCTGATGTCTCTGTGGAACCTCTTCAAGTGTACCATCGAGGGTGATTCCTCCTGGTATCACTTGATGGTAGGCACTCGAATCAACTGGTGTCCTTAAAGGTTAGGAGTCGGGTGACCCAACTGTGCCCGCGCAGGGATTGTATCAAGACGGCAGGACAGGCGGATACCATCGTGGGCCTGGTCCTTGCTCGTTGGCCGTGAGATACCTTGTAGTACGAAAGTTGAGCTCTACCAAGAGCACACGCAAGACAAGGTAAGGAGACGGTTCACCTTGTTGGTAACCGCAGAGAGATGGTGGGGCGACAGGGCAGGCGGCCACCGGCTCTGGTTATGGGGGTGGACCTGACTACTATCGTTGTCCGCGAGCCACCCGGATAGGGGCAACGATAACGGTTGTCGCGACAGAAAATAATAAAATGCTTTAATGGATTCGGCGGATGACTAGAGTAGCCTTTTGGCTTATACGCGCTGCCTACACGTGGGAATTACGAGTTATGGGCTCCCCTGCTTCGTAGTCTCGTTTGAGGACTCTTCAGACGTCAGCAGTACCGCAGGCTGATTGCCGGGAAGTGGTGTTGTCTTATTTTCTCGCGCGGTGTTGTCTTATTTGGTTTTCTTATGCTTTACCGGCCAGCCACGCACCATGCAGGAGTACGTCGGGATTGGGGTCCAAGGCCCTGCATACTTAGGATTTAGACCGGCGGATGATCTCTCTGTTGAGTTTGAAATATGGGTTACAGAGTGTTGGATAGCCTCTGTGGAGCGTTCCCTAACAAGGTGCCCGCCACCCTGGAGATCCGTGCGTGTAGTGTAACACAAGTGCACCCCTGCAGGGAAGATTAATCTATTCGAATAGTCGTGTCCACGGTAACAGGACGCTTTATGCTGAAGCTGGATCTTACCACTACAAACTACTAATATTAAACTGTTGGTTCCGGTTTTTCTTCCTCGCCGGGAAGTCGAGGAGGGGAACACAGAGGCATTTATTATTATTAATCAGTACAAATTATTATTATACAATGCTGCAGCAAGTTCTGCTGCATTGTTACTTTATGCTTTATTTGAACTGTTGGCTATTCTCTTCTCATGCTGCAAGACTCGTCGGAAGATGCTAGTCTTCGATAGGCCTAGCTTCTTATCCTTATTCTGATTTCTACCTTGCAGTCCAATATATACAACCTCCCCTTTCCATTGATACAAATGCATAATTGCTTAGTAGCGGACGTAAGACTCGCGGGTATGCTAGATACTCACCTTTGCTTTATTTCCCTTTTTTTTTGCCTGATCGGACGCTACAGTCGACATTGGAGTCTAGGAGCAGGAGATCCTCGATGCCGACCACCGCAACGTGAAGATCCCCGATACCCTCTAAGACATGGAGATCCCCGACGACCAGGAGTAGTTAGAAGGTTCCCAGGCAGGAGGTCTCGCCTTTTCGATCGTTGTAGTTTTTGTGCTAGCCTTCTTAAGGCAACCTTGTATTTCTTGTTTTTGTACTCAAATAGTATTGCTTCCGCTAACTTTGTGCTTGCGAGCTGTTGTATTCGAGCCCTCGTGGCCCCTGGCTTGTATTAAACAACTTGTATTATTTTATTTGTACAGTGGTGTTGTGATATCTCACCGTGAGTCCCTGATCTCGATCGTGTACCTTGCGTGTATGATTACTGTACACGGTCTGATTTTGGGGGCGTCACAACCCTCCAAGTTTAGCACATAACATATGAAGAGATAAAAATATAGCATGGAGAAGGACGAACTGATGATTGTTGATGGAGAAGGGGATGCACGGGGGCATACCCAAGCTTAGACGCTTGAGTCTGCTTGGATATTTCTTGGGGAGCTTGATGCTTGACACTCCTTTCATGGGAAAGTCACAGAATATGTCCGTATAGTCAGACTTGATTATGGGGCCTTTTCTACGAGTGTACGAGGAAGAAAAACATCACACACACAAAGAGAGAGACGCGGTTTATACAGCTTCGGGCCCTGTGAAACATCGTCCGGTAAAATCCCTACGTGTTGTCTGTGGCTAGGTCTTATTCCTTTGCTCACGGGAAGTCGTCGGCGTGTCGCCGGCTCTCCTATGGTTGTGTCTACTTGTCCCGGGTTTAGATGACCCGAGACTAATCTCTAATCTAGAGCTTGTTGAAGTTGTCCCTTTGGGGTGCCCTACCCCCTCCTTATATAGGTGGAAGGGGGAGGCTTACATGTAGAGTCCTAGTAGGATACAAACTAGTCTCTTCGTTTATTACAAGTCGAATATCAATCCGGGGTCCTACTCTAAGTCTTGTAGCTTTTCATATCTTCCAAGATAGGTGGACTCCATCTTGATTCCTTCGTCTGGCTTCCATCTCCGCAAGCCGACTCTTGTCATCCGACTGGCTTTGTCTCCAAGCCGAGTCTAGCCGTGGTATATTACCCCGACATTAGCCACCAAGTTTAACTTGGATGCAATCTTGGTGTGGGCTTCATTTTTCCTCTGCTTTTCCTTGGCAATGAGATTGTCGTAGAAGAGAACG
Organism: Bromus sterilis; assembly: GCA_950022295.1. NCBI lineage: Eukaryota > Viridiplantae > Streptophyta > Magnoliopsida > Poales > Poaceae > Bromus > Bromus sterilis. The sequence goes on from OX465596.1 coordinate 344,656,162, forward strand.
CTAGGTGCGCGTCCATGGTAAACTTCCAATATGATGAATAGTTTGCATAAATATTGGGTCTGGAGGCCAAACCATTAGGCTGGCTTGCTCCACTGATTCATGTCAATGAATCTGATATGATTAAATTTTGATCTTTTCCACGTTTGAGTTCAATGTTGCTTTTTGCTCTTCCGTGTCTTGTCAAAAGGTCTCGGGAAAAAATTTACGGGCAATTTTATGTCCATATAACCTGTAGCCCCCAAGCTCCGAGTTTATCATATCGTGATGACTTGGAGTTTCATATAAAATAACCATGCTAGTATAGCCCCCAAGCGCCGGATTGTCTTGCCTACAACAACCTGGGACTTGTACTTGTGTTCCCAGCTTCCAAATAAAGTGGCCATTCGAGTGCTGGAATATGTTTCCTTCAGCAACCGGGAATAATGTGTGTCAACTCCAAGTCGGTATGAGCATCTGAATGTGGCGAGGGCCGGTGCGACGAAAGTCGACTTATATATTTTATATGGCGAGAGCCAGTGCGACGAGTGTTGACTTATATATATGGCGAGAGCCGTTTGCGATGGATATTGACTTATATGTATGGCGAGAGCCATTTGCGATGGATATCGACTTATATGTATGGAGAGAGTCGTTTGCGATGGATATCGACTTGGGAATGCAGAAGATGCAATGCAAAAGGTATAGTCCCCATGAATCGGTATGAGAATCTTTGTGTCATGTCGAGTCACAGAGAAATTCGAGCTATAGTCCCCATGAGTCGGTATATACCTTTGAGAGGCGTGCCGAGTCACATGGGTATGACTCTCATTTTGTCTGAAAAAATAACTGTTATGCATAATTCATGATGAAATATGTTTATGATGTTTTTGTGCAAAAGCTAGTAGAAGCCGACTCATGCCTCATGTTCTCGCGTTGAGAGATTTTATTGTTTCAAGAGTCAAAACTTCTCTGTAAGTCGGCACATATGACTTGACATGCCCGGTTTCTAGGAACAAACTCGATAGGCTTTTTTTTGTAAGCCCCAAAAGTTTAGATTGAACCGGGTTCGCGTTTGGTCACATGATCTTGAGCTATATAGGCCGGATGCCGTGGGTGGCCAATTCATGTATATGCCGGGATTTCTTTGATTAAGAGTCGATGGGTGCCATCGAACTCCCCTACTTCCCCTGACTAAGTCATACACATGTGGAGTTTTACATATATATGTCGGCTTCTCAGTCAAGAGCCGATGAGTATCATCAAGCTCCCGGATTCTCCTGACTAAGCAATATACATGCTCAGAGCCGATAAAGGGTTGATCAAGCCCCTAGGTCTCCGAGAAAAGGTGTAAAAATATGTAATGTATGATGAAATATGGTGCAATATGAAAGTATATGCAATATGAAAGTCGATTTTTTGCATAAGTGTGGCGAGAGACGGTGCGACAAGAGTCGACTTTTTATGTGGCGAGGGCCTAGTGCGATGAAGATTGACTTTATGGCGAAAGCCTGTTGCGATGAGAATCGACTTTATGGGCGAAATCCTATTGCGATGAAAATGGACTTTAATTATAGCAAAAGCCCAATGAGATGAAAATCGACTTTAATTACGGCGGAAGCCCAATGCGATGAAAATCGACTTATTATGTGGTGGTAGCCTAGTGCGATGAAGATCGATTTTATAGTTTGTGGCGATAGCCTAGTGCGACGAAAGTCGACTTATGAATGCATAAGATGCAATGCACCATGATATGAAAATAAAGGTGCAATGAATAATGATGCATAATGATGTAATGCATCATGATATGAAAATAAAGGTGCAATGCATAAGGTGACAAATTCTGGGTTCCAAATTTGCCGAGTCTTACCGACATTTATTGTGAAGCCGGTAATTTGAAATGATCCTGGATTCACAAAGGAGCCAGAATTCTCGATGAACCGGAACTCATCGAGGAGCCGGATTTTTTTATGAGCCGGGAATCGCTGAGGATCCAGAATTTTAAATGAGTCAGAACTCATCGAGGAGACAAATTTTTCAATGAACCGAAATATCATTGTGGAGCCGGGATTTTACAATAAACCGGAACTCGAGAAGGGAGCGGAGATTTTTTCGATGATCCGGAACTCAATGAAAGAGCCGGAATTTTTCCAATGAACCGGAATCTGAGCCGGGATTTTACCGATGATCCGCAATGAAAGAGAGGGATTTTTTTTCTCCAATGAACCGGAATCTAAGCCGGAATTTTACCATCAAAATCAATAGACCAAAATTTGTGATGTTCAATTATAATCCGTCGTTGAAACATAATATATCTCAATCTCTGATGGATCCTATAGGAGGTGTAGCCCCTGAGTCTTGAGTCGACTCGAGGAGTTGGCTAGGGACTCCGTGTATTTGGCTTGATAGAGAAGCAAGCATTGATTTGATGATGCAGAGAAAATTCAGAGAACCATGGAAGGCAACCGCGGTGAGGTTGTGAGTGATCTTCGTAGGAGTCGGCGGCTGATAGTTCGGACCAATATGTCGAGCCGGTGATAGGGACAACCAAGCGGTTGTGAATCGACGCATATGTGTCTGATAATTTTGCTGAAACGGTAGTTGTCCCAATGTCCGGAGTGCAAACCGATGATAAGTTGGGCTAAATTTGTGGTTGGATTTCGCGATCTTGCCTAGATCAAAAAACGCGTTATAGTGCGAAAGTTGGCCACGGAGATCTATCCGTCGAAATTTCTGAATTTTTTTGTGGTGGTAAAAGATTATATCCCGCAGCTTTCCATCGGAGGGATCTTCTAATTGATGTATGAGTCGACGTCGGGAATTTTTTTGCTGAAGTCGTGCGGAGTTCCGCCAGATTTTGATAGTGCTTCAGTGCAGGAGTCGGCCAGGGAGATCTATCCGTCGGAATTGGCTGAAATATTTTGTGGTAGTAAAGGATTGCATCCCGCCGCATTCCATTGGAGGGATCTTCGAATTGAGTTCTGAGTCGCCTCCAGGAGCGTACGCAATGCAGATGTTTTTTCTGTCCTGTAGGCTTCATATGTCTCAAACGTATCTACTTTTCCAAACACTTTTGCTATTGTTTTGCCCTCATTCTTGCATGATTTGGACGAAACTAACCCGGACTAACGCTGTTTTCAGCAGAGCTGCCTGTATGGTTTTATTGTGTGCAGGAAAATGGATTTTTAGGTATCTCAGAAAATTCCGGGAAAATTCACAGAAAATTCACGCACCAGAAGCTTCCACCAGCCAGAAGTGGGGCCAAAGGTGGGCCGCAGGGGCCCCAGGCGCCTGGCTGGCGCGGCCCCACCCCTGGCTGCGCCGGGGGGCCACCTGGGAGGCTCCCACCTCCCCTCGTGCCCTACCTCGACTCCTATTTATTCTTGTGACAGAAAAACCCCAGAACAGAAGTCGCTTTTCCAGTTTCCGTCGCAGAGCCACCGCCACCCTTTGTTCTTCTCCGGGAGAGCTAATCTGGAGGCTGATTTGGCCTCTGGAGAGGGGAGATCGTCGCCATCGTCATCACCATCACCAATCCATCCCTCCTCCATGACTTCTCTTCACATGTGTGAGTAATTCCCTGCTGTAGGCAAAGGGGATGGTAGGGATTGGATGAGTTTGATCATGTAATAGTTCGTCAGATTGTTGGGGGCATGTTGCCTATCATCTACTTTGGTGTTTATCTTCTTTGCTTCAACTTGTTTCTCTTAATTCTTGTCACTTTGGGCCCGAGTACCATGTTTTCAGATCTGAACCCTATGTGTTTTCATGAATATATTTGTGTTCTAGATCCTATCTATGAGTTGTATGCACCTATTATGGTCCGGAACCGGCGATCCCAAAGGTGACAACTTGGGACACCAAAGGGGATGGTCCATAATTTGAGGATTCCATGTATCCATTGAGTTTATTGCTTTGTTCCGGTGCTCTTTGACAGGAGCACCTTAAATCTCCATAAGTTCCCTTTGGCACCGTTCGTAGCGGGATGGTAGGACAAAAGATGTTGTGCAAGTTCTTATTGCAAGCACGAACAACTACCTACGGGATACATGCCTAATGTTTGATATTTGCCTAGATGATCATTGCTTTTCTGTGTGCCTTGCCCCGTGTTAGAATCTATCACATGTTCACTCTCATCCATACAGCGCCCAACCATCCATCTCCCTAGCCTAAAGTGTTTTCAATCCTGCTGGTCATTAGTTGTTACTTTTGATGTTTAATTTTGCTGTCGCCACCATCACTATCATATTACCATTACCACTTATCTTTCGTTGCAAGCAAGTATATTTCAGGTGCGGTTGAATTGACAACTCAACTGTTAAAGCTTATAAATATTCTTTGGCTCCCCGTGTGCTGAATCAATAAATTGGGTTAACTTACCCGCGAAGACTATCTCGATCCCTTACGGTTGTGGGTCATCAAGTACCGTTTTCTGGCGCCGTTGCCGGGGAGCATAGCAATATTTACAAGTCTACTTGAAGTATACTGTCTGCTGCATATCATCCGCTATGGGTATGAAAGGAGACCCCAAGGTTCCGATCTTAGCATCCCGTACAAGAAAAGGTACTGTTCCGAACACTAGTGCTACACTTGATTCACCTTCTGTTATGAGTAAGTTTTCTTCACCACCACCACATGATGCTTCTATTGAGTCTATCACTATGTCTGATGCTTCCACTACTCTTGATGATACTACTTTTCTTGGCTACTATATTGAAACCCAGACTGCTAAGGCTGCAGCAGAATCGAAGACCGAGACCCCTGCTACCTATATTCCTACCTGCAAAACCTTTGGTTACCCATGCTTAGATGAACTCAAGGAGAGAATCCTTGATGATGATTATGTTACTCTTGATGATGATTTTTGTAGGGAACTCAGAGAGTGTGTCGACTCTGACCCTGGTGTTGTTAAGGAGTTCCTCAAAAAGCACTCCATGAAGAATAAAGTTATTCCTGATCCTAGATTCGCCACATCTCCTATATGCATCACTGATCCTGATTATGATTTCTCTGTTGATCTTTCACTTATATCTACGGTCGATGCTGACCCCTTTATGGCAGAGAAAATGATGATGCTATAGCACACTTGACCAAACTCGCTGATCTAGGTAACCTATTCACTACTGATGAGAAGATACGAAACTTCTATGTGGCCAAGCTTTTTCCTTTTTCTTTGAAGGAAGACGCTAAATCATGGTACGATGCACTACCCTATGGTTCCATTAAGAGTCCTCAGGACTTAGTCCAATTCTTTGTCGAAAAATATTTCCCAGCTCATATGCAACATGCTGCTTTGCAAAGAATCTATAACTTTAAACAATTGCAGGATGAGCACCTCCCTAAAGCTTGGGGGAGGTTTTGTGATTTACTTAAGGTTATGCTGGGACATGGAGTCCCCAAGAATGAACTGCTTGATATATTTTACGCTGGTTTAACCGATGAATCCAAATCCTACCTGGATAGTTGTGCTAGTTGTGTTTTCAGGAAAAGAACACCGGACGATGCAGAAGAATTAATGTGCAAAATTTCCAAGAACTATGAAGATTGGTCCATACCTGAACCACTTCTACTACCGAAAAAGAGGGGCATGCTTGTTCGGAGCCCCGAAGATATGCAGAAGAATTAATGTGCAAAATTGCCAAGAACTATGAAGATTGGTCCGTACCTGAACCACTTCTACCACCGAAAAAGAGGGGCATGCTTGTTCTGAGCCCCGAAGATATGCAAGAAGCAAAGAAGTCTATAAAGGAGATAGGTATTAAAGCCGAAGACGTGAAGAATTTACCTCCTATCGAGAAGCTGTGTGAGCCTACTACTCGCCCTCCCTTGGTAGAGATACACTCTCTATTAGACTTTACTGAAAGTGACATCCCTAAAGGTAAGCCTCCCGACCAATGCTTAGATGAGCTTGATAATTTTATTATTAAGAAAGACCATTTTAATAGGATGATACAAAGTCAGTTGCATGATAACTCTCTTGCTATCAAAAGTTTGTGTGGTGTTCTAGAAAGAACAGTTAATGATGTTAAATGTCTTATTAAGAATTTTCATATGGTTCAAACTCAGCTTGAAAAAATTTCTAATGTGCAAAAATATTTGCTTGCTAATAATGCCAAATAGGACATACAAGCTTATGGCATCAAAACTAGGGGTGGAACAGACACCCAGGACCCACTCTATCCTGAGGGGCATCCAAAGAGGATCGAGCAAGATTCTCAAGTACAAGAAGAAGACGAGACTGTTAGCTCTCCGAAGAAAAAGAAGAAGAAGAAACACAAGGAGGCTGACAATCCCGGTGATCCTATTACAAGTGAAAAGCCAGCTGTTGATCCTAACAGCATATCTACCTCCGATGCTGAAACAGAAGACCGTGCCGAGCCTGAACAAAAAGACACGGAGAAGGATGACCCACCCGAAGTTCGAGAAGAAGAAACACCTGATAAACGCAAGAAGTACTCTAGATAAGACTTCATCGCAAGAAGACATGGGAAGGAAAGAGAACCATGGATACAGAAACCCATGCCCGTTCCAGGTAAGTCCCTCAAATCTAAAGAAGAAGAGCATTACAATAAGTTTTGTGAATGGATAAAACCACTTTTTCTTCAAATCCGTTTGACTGATGCTATTAAGTTACCTCCCTATTCGAAATATATGAATGATATTGTCACAAATAAAAGAAAAGTTCCTAATGAGGCAATATCTACTATGCTTGCTAACTACTCTTTCAGTGGCAAGATTCCTGAGAAGCTTGGTGATCCAGGTATACCCACCATCCCTTGCTCCATAAAAAAAATTACGTCAGAACTGCTTTATGTGATCTTGGTGTAGGAGTGAGTGTTATGCCTTTCTCTCTTTACAAGAGGATTTGTTTAGAGAAACTAATCCCTACAGATATCTCTCTTCAGATGGAAAACAAGTAAACAGTTGTCCCCATTGGTATTTGTGAGGACGTTCCCGTTGAAGTTGCTAACTGTTTGATCCTTACAGATTTTGTTGTACTTGACATGCCCGAGGATGGGAGCATGTCCATTATTCTTGGTAGACCTTTCTTAACACCGCAGGTGCTATTATTGATTGCAATAAAGGAAAGGTCACTTTAAACGTTGATGATAAAGAACACACGGTGTATTTTCCAAAGAAGATCGACAAGAGGCATGGCCTTAACTCTATAGAGAATGTTGAGACCGTGAAGATTGGAGAATGGGACTGTCCACTACATGTGCACCACAAATACAAAACCAATATGGTGGGGACAATGTCCATCAAAGTAAAGGTGCAATGATCACTTCATAAGATGTGAGACTTCTTGTTCTATATATCGCCGATTTGTTGGTAAAACTTGATCAAACTTGCTAGTGAGCTTGTTTTATATAGGTAAAAAGTTAAGCTTGTTATGTTTTCATTTGCTTTAGCTTTTATTCTCTTTGCGGTACCAAGTTTTTGTGTTTTTGAAGCTTCACAATACTAATCACCGCTTTCAGTTTTCAGAATTTTTCACAATACTACTCTCTTTGCTGTACCAAGCCAGGAGTGACCCAGAGGCACCTGGGGCTGACCAGGGGGGGCACCAGTGGCCCAGGCGGCCAGCTGGCGCGGCATGCCCCCTGGCCGCACCCATAGGGCGCCTGGGGCCCACAGGCCCCGTCTCCAGGTGAGTCTTCTTCCTCTCTCTCCCTTCCTTTCCAAAAACACAAGTTCTGGCCCTGGAACTTGCGTTCTTGCTGTCCGTGGAGGTGATTTTAGATCTCCCTCCAGAACCCATCATTTGAGCTGAGATTTTGAGCAAATACTCCCTGGTATGTAACTCCTCCACTCCTCCAAATAGATTTTTGGTTGGTGGCTTCATTTGTAAGTATTTAGTAGTTCTTGGTGCTGGTTAGATGAGCTTGCTTGCATGTGTAGAAGTTTTGTAAATCCAAGTATGTGATCAGAGGGGGAGGGGGTGAATGATCACTTCAAAATTTTGCATGAAACTATGAAGTGAACATAACTTAGCAGCAGAAGAGTTTCAACAGAAAGGTAAACATCGAAGCAGAACTCTTGACTCGGCGATGTTTGTTCGACCAGTTCACACTCTGCAAAGTGCTACGTCTGGTTGGAGGGACTTGTGATTGAACACAGGAGCTAACCTCTCTCCGTCCGTATCTCCACTTCACCAATCTCCTTGAGCTTGGTCAGTTCTTCACTCGTGGTTGATTATTGAGGAAATCACCGAACCCTTTGACAAACTGGACTTCGAGGCGACAATAACTCTTCGCTCTCTGAAGAACAACTCTCTAACCGTCTAGGAGAATTGCAGTTCTCCAAGATAAAAAGGCTAGCAAACTTCTTCCTAAGTCATAATGAATCAACTCAGATCAATAGGACTTATGCTTCGGTGGATGGGGTGTTTCGGTTTGCTTCGGTGGGGTTACTCTCTCTTCCTTGTAAGGAAATAATCTTGGAGCAGCCACCGGCCAATGAGGGCGGGGGTGGCGTATTTATAGGTGGCAATCCCTAGGTGCGAAATGACTGAAGTGACCCGATGTGACAGCTTGACACCTGTCCCCAACGGTCATATTTCCAATCAAAGCGCAACTTTACTTGCGGTCCAACTAAAGCTGACTCACGGACTTGGTTCTTCTTCAGGAGCCGAAAGAACTAAGTCTTCGCTGGTGAAGCATTACCTAGCGCACATGAGATTTCTCAACTCTGGCTTCTCACTTGTTTGGATTTGATCTGAGTCTTTTCATCAAAACCTTCGGAGTACATTTACTAAACCCCTCTTGATAGTACGATTTTTCCTACGACTCAAAGAAGTGAAAAAGAACTACGCAAAAACAACTAAGTCTTGCGCCATCTTGGTCATCTTCTTCGATGAGACGTGCTTCAGGATTCCTTATCTTTTTAGGGGTCGACATCCGTGATGAGCTTCACTCCAAAGGATATGCTTCAGTAAACATGTAAATCTTCGTTGAAGCTTTATCACCAACTTATAACTTCAGGAACCTAACCATCTGTTTAACACTAGAAAACTTGTTAGTTCCTCTACTGTTTTGCCCAACAATATCCAAAACTCATGGGGGTATAACTTTGCTCTTACAATCTCCCCCTTTTTGGACTATTGTTGACAAAACAGGCATCGATAAAAGATATGGAATGTTTTAGTTGAGATGAGAGAAAACTCTAAGATACGAAGCTTTTGACTCCCCGTGAATGCAAGCATCGAAGATTTATATAATCGAAGTGAATGCTTGATGAAGAATATCATTGATGGGAAGCCTAACACATATCTTAGTGAATCAATTGCATATAGAGAATATTTGTCTTGAAGAATATGCAATCATCCAATGACCTGTGAACTTAAAGGATAACAACCACCTGCAAGATAAAAGATACGAAAGCAACTTGCAAGCATGGGGGTTATTAACACATAAGGTGTACAAGTTCACAACCGAAGTAAAACTTAAGTTACAACCCAATCGAAGTGAATGGAAAGTTTGTCGTAACTTAACACGCAAAAAATCGAATCAAATCCCTAAACCCCGCAGCGAATCTAAACTCAAACGATGCTAATTTCTCCCCCTTTTTGTCAATAATTGGACAAAAGGTGGAGAGGTAGACCAAGAGCATTTACGCGTTAGCTGCAACCCGGGGACCCTGCTGATTGTCTTCGCCTGAAGAAGATGCATCTCCAGAAGTGTCTCCTTCGGTCGAAGCAGGTGACTCCAGCTCGTCGAAGTCCATCGGCGCTTGAAGCAAATCAAGGTCGCTGTCATTGAGAGGATCATCTTCTTGCTTCGAGGTGTGGGAGTCTTCATCAGAGAATGTGTCTGGGCGAATCTGTTCAGCTGGATTAACAAACAACACTTCATCAATCTTGTCCAGTGGCGGGATCTTGGGGTTGGGGCGGTCGATCGAATCATTTCTGGAAAAATGCTTCTGCAGATGTGGATACTCCTTGAAACTGCGTTCAGCTTCAAGTTTCTTCACAGAATTGAATTTCCTTAATCCTTTCCAAGAGTGGCGCTTCAAAACCTTCAAATACTGGTTGTTGTTTAAAGCAATGTTGCCAACTCTATTGATCTCATCTGAAAGATATTGCATTTGGCGCTGATTTCCTTCAATGAAGTTTTCAAGCATTTGCTGGGTACGAATGCCAACTTCAAAGTGATAAACTTCTTTCTGGAACTTCTTCGACATGTTGCGTTCATTGACATGCTGTCTGACTCCTACATATGTGGCAAATGGATCATTTGGCCTTCTGAAGATAATCATAGCATCGCGCACAGGAGGACAGAATAGCTTCGGATGATGCTTCGCAACAAAGTCTTCCCTGCGTCCATGGTTTCAAATGGCTTGCAGCCAGGGAGCATATGGCTTCAGTTGATGTACGAGTTCAGCAGCTTGTACCATATAGCGAAGAAAACAATCCTCGAAGTCAAATACATGTCCATGAGTAAGCTTCATCAAAGCATGACGTGTATGATAATGAATGTTTGACTCTTCATTTGCAGTGCTGAGAGGCATCAGTGAGTTAGAAAATATGTAAAACCAAGTCTTCGATAAGAATACCAGATGCTTCGAGCGAATATTCTCAGGCATATGATCTCCAGTGACTTTGGGATCCATAAGTGAAGTAAATTCGGCTTCAGTGGGATCAGGTAACAAATGAACCTTTGCTAGTACTCCAGTGTGCCTTGGGATGTTCACTATATCCATAAATTCATCTGAATGCATCCTAAACACCTTCCCTTGAATCATCCATTCAAGAATCCATGTGCTTGTATCATCAGGGTTTCCAGAGACATAGAGAGTGGCATAGAATTGCTTCACTAGCTCGGAATTGAATGGAGTCTCCATGGCAAACATTCCGGTCAGATTCTGTGCTTCGATGGTTTCCATGATATTTTGGAAGCACGTTGCAGAAGATAGACTTCGCATATCTAAGTACTTGTGCCTGAACAGAACACCTTTTTGACAGTATAGCTTCGTGTAAAGAATTTGTTGCTCTGCTGTCCAGAAGCGAAGGTCATCTGCAGTCCTTGGTGAATCATATGGACTAGCGCCAAAGAAGCGAAGCTTCTGGCGATGAACTTCGAGATCGAATTCAGGACCATGTCTTGAAGAAGATCCATCTCCCAAGAATATAGGAAAAGTTTCTCGAGGGTAGATGGAGTCCAGTTGAGTGTCTTGGGCAGGGATACAGTGCCTTCGACCAACTATGGCTCGCTGTTGCGGTTGAGTCATGATGGCCAAATCATTTGCTTCGGCTTCGACATCTGCATCGGCTTTTGCATTTGCTTCAGCATTGGCTTTACCAGCACGATCTTTCGCTTCGCCTTCTTGTTCTTCAGACTCCTCAGCAGAGTGAGCTGAAGAATAATCCTTTTCAGGAATGTCTTGAGCAGGAGGAGAAGGCTCTGGCTCAAAGTTGTCTTGCGCGGACGGTTGAGGAGCGGGTTGAGGAGGAGGTGGAGTGCGAGCACGGGGTGGAATGACTTCGGGAGCGGATGGCTTCGAAGTGGGTTTGGGGAGTGTGATTATCTTGCATCGAGGTGGCGATGCTTGCCTTGGGCCTTCTTAGCAGGATGAGAGCTCACCTCATCAGCTTCGTCTGTATCAGCAATAAGACGTCTCTTTCTCTGTTGCAGTTGGGGAACTGGTAAAGCTAATTGATTGAGCATTGCTTCGCGCTTCTTGGAGTCAAGAGCCATGACTGAAGCATTGTGATTTTTGCAACATTATTCAACTGCAGACTTTATCTTTCCTTGATATACTTGTATATTTTGCTTCGTTTTCTCATTTACATCAGCAATTTTCTTCGAAGCAGTTACGGCTTCGTTCTTGAAATCCTCATCAGATTCAGCATCATCTTTCTTCTTAAATTTCAGAATTTTAGCTGTTTCAGATCTGTCCCTCGCATGCAAATCCCTCAGCTGGTTGTATAGAGTTTCAATCATAGCAGAAAGAGTTGGTGAAATATAAATATTCCCAACATCTACAGCCTTGGGATCAACAGCTTCGGCAAGCTGGCAGAATGCCTGATTCAGGCTCAAACAGTCCCAAAGTTCTCCTTCTCTTGCATCAGGGAAGTTGTGTTCACTGTGCTCAGCTTCTACGTGAGCTTCGGGGGCAGAGGCTGCGACAGGCTTCGGAGGGACATCTTTAAATGCCATGTCAACAGCAGCTTCCTTCTGAGCAGCTCTAGCAGATTTCTCTGCTCTCTTTGTGCGAACGATATCAAGTTGAGCTTGGCGCTTGGCTTCATCTTCACTAAGATGTTTGGCTTCGGCAGCAGCCTTAGCCTCTTGAGCTTTTGCTTCAGCGAGCTTGCGCTTGGCTTCAGCTTTCTGATTTGATTCAGCCAGCTCTTTCCTTTGCTTTTCCAGCTCTGCAGCTTCTCTATCCGCCTTCTCTTTCTCTTTAGCTTCTTTATCAGCCTTAGCTTGGGCTTGTGCTTCAGCATGAAGGCGTTGAGATTCAGCACGGTCACGCTTACGCAGTTCAGCTTCAGACAGCTTCTTGGTGCCGACCTGGGCATACGTCTGGCCAGGCTTGGCAACAGTTGTCTTCAGCTTCGAAGCTTTGGCTGGTTCAGGAGCTTTGGCTTCGGGCTTAGCAGCAGGCTTTGCCTTCGGGTCATGCTTCTCCTTGGTTCTTTTCTCAGCAGGAACAAGGCGGCAAGGTGGCTTAGTAGCCAGGGGAGCCTCAACCACCAAGTTTGTTAAATCAATGTTTTTCTTGGGAACAGGAGTGTCAGTTGGATCTTGAATCTTAACGCCTTTGGGAGCAGACGGTTTCTCTCCAGCCTTCTTCTTCAGTGGCTTCCGAATCTGTTTTCTCTTGGGACTTGGGGGAATGGGAGAGTGTTCAGACTCATCATCTGCTTCGTCAGCAGGATCTTCATCAATAGAATCTTCAAGCTGTGCAGCCGCATCAGCTTCGTCATCTTCTTCGATATCAGCCTCTTCTTCTGAAGCAGGAGGGGGTGAATCACTTAGTTTTCGAAGCTTTCGCCTCTTCTTAGGCTTCGATGCTTCGGCTTCATTTAGCCCTGCAGCAGCAAGTGCTTTGGCCTTCTTCTCTTCTCTAATTCTTTTCTTCTCAGCCAAAATTGCAAGTCTCTCTTGCTCTTCTGGATAGTCATCCGGAGTCTTGAGGGTATTCAGGTGAGGAACAGCCGGAGGCTTCGGGTAGTACTTCTTCCTGTTAGCAGCATTGTATTGGGCACACATAGCAGTGGTATACCGATAAGGAGGGATGAATGCAAACTTCATTGCCCACTTCCAATTTGGGTTGCTCTTGTACTTGTACCACCTAATTGCCCAATAGCGTTGAATCCTTTGCAATCGAATCTTTCGGTCATGATCTATTTCTTCAGGTGGTGTGTCATAGGCCATCTTGAGGCGAATGGCTTCGGGTATGCCTCGGGCATTATTGACTTCCTTTGTTTTGCCACCTTTGCCTTTCTGCTTCGGTGGCTCTGGATAGTTTTCGAGCCCTTCAATGATGGGTGACTCATTCCCCATAGCAGCCTCTTCGTCAGACATCCTGTGACCAGAAAAAATAGAGAAGAGGGAACAGAAAATGGAATGAATAAGCACCGGCAAAAGTTTCGACCAAAACCAAAATTTTGACAGCAACCCAGAGCAATCTAAGATCAGATGCAACTCTGTTAGTGGATTTGGCTAGAACCAGTTCAAGAACAAGACCTAACCCAATCCAAAAACACAGAATAGATCGAATCTCAAAAACTGACCTGAGAAGATGGGATCACTTTGATGCTAAGAACAGTTTTCCCAAGGAGCAAAGATCAGCACGGATCAAAACAGTCCTATAAATAGAAAACAAAATCCTAACAAAACTTAGATCCAAGCCCTAGATGAAGAACACGGTGAAAAGATTGGATCCAAGAAGCTTAGCGTACCCTAACTTGGTGACGCGAAGCGGCTACGGCGACAGAGTGCGGAGACAAGCGCTTCGTCGACGGGGAACGTCTCCGGCGGCGGCGGTCCGGCAGTGAAGCGGCGCAGTCGTCGTCGGGGACGGGAGCTCTGCGGAGTTCTCGAGGAGGAAGACAGGGAATCCGGGAGAGAATGAATCGTGGGGGAAACGGTTCGATGGGGAAACGCCTTAAATAGGCCCGATCTGAAACGGTTGCCAGATCGTATCGGACGGTTCCCAGCGAGTGTCTCTTCCGATTCAACGGCTCAGATGAAGTGGCGTATCGCGAGCGAATCTCAACGACCCGAAAAATACGGGGACTCAACGGCCGAAGAATAAGTCTTGACCGAGAGAAAAAACTTCGATAAAGTTGGAAGCATTTGATTCGGAACTCAATTATGTTCGAAGAAATATGCTTTCCGTTTCAATTGTGCTTAACATTCAAGATAGAGTAGATTGGGAGCGAATCAGAATGGAGAGGTAGGGTCCGAAACTTATCACTTCGAAGAACAAACAACGAAGCTAAAAGTGATAAGTATAGAGGACAAAAGAAACGAATAAATAAAACAACACAGAACTGAAAGCAAACAACGAACGAAACTAATCACAGAAACTTAGACGAAGGAAAAACTCAACCGAAACTAAGTAAACAAACACACAACGAAGGTGAATATATACAATGAAAAGTTTCGATCTTACTGAACATTGTGTGAGTCTAAGATATTTAGCTCACATCTCAATGCACAAAACCTTTTCTCGTCCAATGGCTTCGTGAAAATATTTGCCAATTGATCTTCAGTTCTAACATGGCTAATCTCAATGTCTTCGCGCTCAACATGATCTCGAAGAAAATGATGACGAATATCGATATGCTTCGTTCGAGACTGTTGCACAGGATTGTGTGCAATCTTGATGGCACTCTCATTGTCACAAAGCAGAGGGATTTTCTTCACAAATATACCATAATCTTTCAGCGTCTGCTTAAGCCAAAGTATTTGAGTGCAGCATGAGCCAGCAGCAATGTATTCAGCTTCAGCAGTAGATATTGAGACACAGTTCTGTTTCTTTGAAGCCCAACACACAAGAGATCTACCAAGAAAATGACAAGTGCCTGAGGTAGATTTACTGTCAACCCTATCACCAGCCCAGTCTGAATCAGAATATCCAATCAAATCAAACTGAGTACCTTTGGGATACCAAAGTCCCAAAGATGGAGTATGTGCTAGATATCGAAGAATTCGCTTCACAGCAATATGATGCGATTCCTTCGGATTTGCCTGAAAACGAGCACAAATACAAACTAATAGCATAATGTCAGGTCTAGATGCACATAAGTATAAGAGTGAACCTATCATAGACCGAAACTTCTTCTGATCGAAGGGTTTCCCTTTCTCATCTGCATCAAGAAAACCATTTGTAGGCATGGGAGTTCTAATGGTCTTGCATTCAGCAAGATCAAATTTCTTCAGAAAATCCTTCAAGTATTTCTCCTGTGAAATAAAGGTGCCATTCTTTTGTTGGCGAATCTGAAGTCCTAGGAAAAACTTCAGTTCACCCATCATAGACATGTCATATTTCTTCGACATCATTCTTGCAAATTCTTCGCTGATTTCAGTGTTAGTGCAGCCAAAAATGATATCATCTACATAAATCTGACACACAAATAGATCATTGTTATATGATCGAGTGAAAAGAGTGGGGTCAGTGGTTCCTGGTTTGAAGCCTTTCTTCAGGAGGAAATCCTTCAATGTTACATACCAAGCATGAGGTGCTTGCTTCAGTCCATACAAAGCTTTGTGAAGCCTGTACACCATATCAGGATTCTTCGAGTCTTCAAAACCTGGAGGCTGCATAACATACACTTCTTCTTCTATTTCGCCATTAAGAAAAGCACTTTTGACATCCATTTGATATAGCAATATATTTTTGTGGTTAGCAAAAGCAAGCATGACACGAATGGATTCGAGACGGGCTACTGGAGAATAGGTTTCACCAAAATCAATGCCTTCGATTTGTGTGTAACCTTGTGCTACCAATATAGCCTTATTTCTTACCACAATACCATCTTCATCTTGCTTGTTGCGAAATATCCACTTTGTGCCAAAACATTGTGCTTCGTGGGATCTGGCCTGTCAACAAGTGTCCAGACTTTGTTGCTTTCAAATTGGTGAAGTTCTTCCATCATAGCCAATAACCAATCAGGGTCCTTCATGGCTTCATCATATTTTGAAGGCTCTAGCATAGAAACAAAAGAAAAAATTCCACAGAAGTTAGCCAAACGAGTACGGGATCGAGTAGTGGGACGACCTGGTAGATTGATATCTTCAAGGATCGAATCCACATCAACTCTTCTTCAAACTCGGGATAACGTAGTATCATTTGCTTCAGTCTCAGCTTCTGCTTCAGGATCTGCATCAGCTTCACCTTCAGCTTCGGCATTTCCTTCATGATTAGCATTTTCTTCGTTCCCTTGTCCTTCTTCGTCCTGTTCATCATTAGCTTCAGGATGTTGATTTCCAGCGCCCCGGGCTATGTGTGGGAACATTGGACCATCATCATCCCTAACAGCTTGACGTGGATTAGCTTCAACAGGGCAAATCTCTCCAATAGCCATGGACCTGATCACTTCATCAAGTGGAGGTTCATCTAGATCATGAGGCAAATGCTCCTTTTCAGAGCCATTAGTTTCATCAAACCTTACATTCACAGTTTCCATAACTTTCCCAAAGTGAGAGTTATAGACTCTGTAAGTGTGAGAGTTTGAGCCATAACCTAAAAGAAAACCTTCATGTGCCTTAGGGGCAAATTTGGAGCTATGATTCATATCTCTAATAAAGCATGGAGCACCAAATACCCTAAGATATGAGACATTTGGTTTGTTACCAGTGATAAGTTCATGTGAAGTTTTCTTCAAGAATTTGTGAAGGTAAACCTTGTTGATGATGTGACAAGCAGTGTTGATTGCTTCGGCCCAAAACCTAATAGGAGTCTTGTATTCAGCAAGCATAGTTCTGGCCATCTCAATAAGAGTTCTATTCTTCCTTTCAACTACACCATTCTGTTGAGGTGTATAAGCAGCAAAGAACTCATGAGTAAAACCATGATCATCAAGAAAATCTTCAATATGTGTATTTTTGAACTCAGTTCCATTATCACTTCGGATATGATTCAGAGATAATTCATATTCTGTTTGAGCTCTCTTAGCGAATGACTTGAAGATTTCAACCACTTTTCTCTTGTCATCCAAAAAGAAAACCCAAGTATAACGACAAAAGTCATCAACAATAACTAGACCATATTTGTTTCCTCCCAGGCTTGCATAATTTTGAGGACCAAAAAGATCCATATGAAGCAATTCAAGAGGACGAGTGGTGGTCATGATAGTCTTCGCTGAATGATGTTTCTTCGTAATTTTACCAGCTTCGCAAGCACTGCAGAGACGATCCTTATCGAATTTTACTTCGCTAAGGCCAATAACATGATTCTTCTTCACTAGATTATGAAGATTTCTCGTCCCTGCATGACCAAGTCTTCGATGCCATAACCAACCAGATGAAGCTTTTGCCATTAAGCATGTGGATACAGCAGGGCCCGAAGAAAAGTCAACAATGTATAGATCTCCCTTTCGGTAACCCTCGAAGAAAAACGTATAGTCATCATGTGAAAATACAACACAACGCGAAGCAGAAAATAGAACAAGCATACCCATATCGCATAACTTTGAAATAGACACAAGATTATATCCAAGAGATTGGACCAGCATAACCTTGTCAATGTGCTTATCCTTCGATATGGCAACCTTACCCAAACCTAACACTTTACCTTTGTTGTTATCACCGAAGGTAATGTACTTCTGAGAAGATTGAGATAGTTTTTCTTCGGTGAATAACTCCTTGTCTCCGGTCATATGATTTGTACAACCACTATCCATGACTCATTCGGATCCACCGGAGACATGGCCCTGCAGAAGAATTAGTTCTTCTTAACCACCCACAAACGAGCAGGTGACTGATAAGATGTTGAAGCACTGGTTGAAGCAATATTAAATCGAACAGGAGTGTATTGCTTCGGTGTACCATCAAGCACACCATAAATGTAAGTCCTCTACGAATGGTTAGCATAAGAGTGAGCATATGCAATCTTAGTATGATTATTACGAGGAAGATACGTATGGCGACCAGTACGATAGTATTGCTTCTGCGGAACATTTGATTCGGGCACCAATGGATCATTTCTCGTCTCAAGAGAATAGAAATGATTCTGTGGTACCGAAGACTTTCCCTGCATTGTATGGTTAGCAGGCAGTTTCTCCACAAGTGCTTTCTGCACCCATATCTGCCTCTTATAGAATCCATTCTTTGGTGGAGTACCTACATACTCAGCTGAAACTTTTCCCTGTTCATCTTTCATGAGTTTGTAGTCTGAATCAAGTGAATCATCCACAATGACTTTGTTCATTTTGCAGTCGAAACCTGAAAGGTTAGCAATATCAATGGGTTTCTCCTTCGCTAGAACCCAAACAGTCTTAGGATACTGCTCAGGCTCCCAATAGGTGCCATCAGGGTTTATCTGTCTCTCGAAACCAACACCTTCATTCCTGGGATTCCTGTGAAGGAGAGCCTTCCTCAGGATATCACAGAGATATTGGTGTCCTTGCACACTTTTGAACATGCCTGTTTCAAATAAGTTTTTCAACCTGAGGAGTTCCTCGGTAACAGCAGGATTTTCCTCATCAGAGGCATTAGTATCATCAATAACAATAGGAGCTTTCCCTTTGGAATCAGTTTTGCTTCGTTCCAAGCAATCCAAACAAGGTGATTCAGTTTTATGATTTGCTTCAGAACCTTATTGAGCCATGAGAGAGAGATTGACATTTTCCAATTCTTCATGAGCCTCTTTCAGTTTTTCGAGAGCCATTTTCCTCTGAAGAAATTCATAGGTGAGCTTCTCATAATCAACTGAAAGAAGATCATGCCGAGAGGATAATTCTTCAAACTTCTCCTTCAGAGCAGCATGCTCGTTAGTTAAAGTTTGACCTTTCTCAATCTCATCGATCAACAACATTTCTTATTTCTTAATGGTTTTGCTTAGTGAATCAAGTTCATCTTGTTGGATTGAAGCAATTTTAGCAAGTTTGGCATAGCTTATCTTTGAGTCACTTTCATATGAGGAACAATCAGAAGTATCATAGTTTGATTTGGATGAAGATACCTTCACCTTGGCCATGAAGCAATATGCAGGAGTTTCATCTTCACTGCTGTTGTTGGTGAAGAATGAGCTCGAAGCATTTGTTGAAGCATCTGTTGAAGCGAAAGCCAAACCAGCAACACCATCTGATTCGGACCCAGACCCAGACCTTGAGTCTTGTTCAGCTTCGGAACCAGAGGCTTCGTCTTCAGAGTTCATCTCCTTTCCCAGATAGGCCTTGGCACGGTGAGAGCTGCTTCGACGAGACGAGTGAGTCTTCGATGAAGAACCCTCACGCTTCTTATGATACTTCTTCCTCTTATCATCATCATAATCTTTCTTCTTTTCTCTTCTTGAACTGGAGTCATGCCTCTTTGACTCATGACTTCTGGAGGATCTGTGAGACTTCGATGAAGAGTCTCTGAGTGAATGCTTCGATTTGTTCTCAGCTTCCCACAGAGGGCAATCAGCAATGTAGTGACCTGGTTTCTTGCACTTGTAGCAGCAGTTATCCTTTGATGGAGAGCTTCTTGAGGATGAACGGTGAGAAGAATGACTTGAGCTTCTTGAAGGATAAATTTTCTTGGGTGAAGAAAAACCTTTTCTCTAAAAGCGATTGAAGCGTCTCATGATCAATGCTAGATCTTTTCCAATGCTTGCAGGATCATCTGACTCGACACCTGAAGCAGAACTAACTTCGGGTGAAGAATGAGGCGAAGCTTTTGCTTTCAAGGCACGAGATCTCCTTCGAGAACCATTTATGTCACGTTTCTCTTCTTCTTCCATCTCAAAGGTATTGAGTCTCTCAAGAATATCAGCGGCGACAAGACGTCTGAAATCAGTCCTTTCCTTGATCATCAGCACAATGTGATCAAACGAATCATCCAATGAGCAAAGCAGAGTTCTGACAACTGAGTGACGAGTAATGTCATCAGCACCAAGTGAGATCAACTCATTTGCTAGAGCAGTGAGTCTGCTGTAAATGGAGCTGACTTTTTCACCCTCATTTCTCTTGAATCGATAGAATTTGCTTCGAAGTGTGTCAATTCTGGCATCCTTCTGGGTAGAAACACCTTCACCAATCTTCTCAAGATAGTCCCAGACACATTTGGCCGAAGGAATATTCTTCACTTCATGATACTTCTCTGGTGTCAAATGATTGGTGATGAAAACCCAAACTTCAGAAACAAGATCAATCAGCTTCGCTTCTTCAGGAGTGATGGCGTTCTCATCTGCCACTGTAACTCCATACAAGACAACTTGCCAGGCAGTTGAGTTGATAGCCATAATATTTCTCTTCATCTTGTCCTTCCAGTATGGATACTCCTTTCCATTGAACACGGGTATGGGTTCGCCGGAGCGAATGGCTGCGAAAGACATACTTGCAAAACACTCTAGGAGGTTAATCCAAATAAAGAGTGACTAGCTCTGATACCAATTGTAAGTCCAAGTATGTGATCAGAGGGGGAGGGGGTGAATGATCACTTCAAATTTTTGCATGAAACTATGAAGTGAACATAACTTAGCAGCAGAAGAGTTTCAACAGAAAGGTAAACATTGAAGCAGAACAGGATTGAAGCATAACATAGCGAATCAAAAGCATCGAATCAATTGCATTGAAGCAACTCACTGAAGTAGTTGATTAAACTGAATGTAAGTGCGGAAAGTAAAACGAACTCTTGACTCGGCGATGTTTATTCGACCAGTTCACACTCTGCAAAGTGCTACGTCTAGTTGGAGGGACTTGTGATTGAACACAGGAGCTAACCTCTCTCCGTCCGTATCTCCACTGCACCAATCTCCTTGAGCTTGGTCAGTTCTTCACTCATGGTTGATTATTGAGGAAATCACCTAAACCTTTGACAAACTGGACTTCGAGGCAACAATAACTCTTCGCTCTCTGAAGAACAACTCTCTAACCGTCTAGGAGAATTGCAGTTCTCCAAGATAAAAAGGCTAGAAAACTTCTTCCTAAGTCATAATGAATCAACTCAGATCAATAGGACTTATGCTTCGGTGGATGGGGTTTTTCGGTTTGCTTCGGTGGGGTTACTCTCTCTTCCTTGTAAGGAAATAATCTTGGAGCAGCCACCGGCCAATGAGGGCGGGGTGGCGTATTTATAGGTGGCAATCCCTAGGTGCGAAATGACTGAAGTGACCCGATGTGACAGCTTAACACCTGTCCCCAATGGTCATATTTCCAATCAAAGCGCAAATTTACTTGCGGTCCAAGTAAAGCTGACTCACGGACTTGGTTCTGCTTCAGGAGCCGAAAGAACTAAGTCTTCGCTGGTGAAGCATTACCTAGCGCACATGAGATTTCTCAACTCTGGCTTCTCACTAGTTTGGATTCGATCTGAGTCTTTTCATCAAAACCTTCGGACTACATTTACTAAACCCCTCTTTATAGTACGGTTTTTCCTACGACTCAAAGAAGTGAAAAAGAACTACGCAAAAACAACTAAGTCTTGCGCCATCTTGGTCATCTTCTTCGATGAGACGTGCTTCAGTATTCCTTATCTTTTTAGGGGTCGACATCCGTGATAAGCTTCACTCCAGAGGATATGCTTCAGTAAACATGTAAATCTTCGTTGAAGCTTTATCACCAACTTATAACTTCAGGAACCTAACCATCTGTTTTACACTAGAAAACTTGTTAGTTCCTCTACTGTTTTGCCCAACAATATCCAAAACTCATGGGGGTATAACTTTGCTCTTACAAGTTTATTTTCCAAGTTTTGATGCAAGTTTTTGCCTTAGGTAAGTGGGTTGATTAGTTTGACTTAACTCACTTTTTTTAAATCCTTGTTTTTGTAATTTGTCAAAAATTTCATAAATGAGTTTGCTAGGAAGAGCAAAGGGGTGGCTTGGGAAGAAAAGGCCCGAGCGCTCCGATCGAGTTACAAGAGCTGCAGCTTCACCCTCGACTGCTAGGGTGAGCTACAACGAAGATCATGTGCCCTTAGAGTTGTTGGAGGACACAAATCCAGAACGTGCAATGACCTTCCCGTGCAATGAATTCCTTGAAGCTGTAGGAATTAAGTAGGAGTTATATAATCTTTGTGCTAATGCAGGTCTGACGCGACTCGCAACGTGCCGTGTTGCTCAGTATCAAAAACTCACCTCCTGTTTCATTAACAGTTTTAGATATAACCTTGATACTGGTTCTGTTGAGTTTAAAATTTACAATATTATTTTGACCATGCCTTTGGAAAAGTTTTGTGAAATAATAGGTGTGCCGAACGTTGGACTGACGGCGAAGATAAGCTCTCAGCCCTCCGAGCTGAGAACCGTCTTCAACTCTCTCTGTAGCATGGATACGAGGGATATTCATCGGTCAAAAATCTCCGGCATCTTATTCCCACACAACAGGTATTTTGCGTATTATATTGCTAGAGGGGTGTTAGCTCGTGACAACACTAGCAACATTTCTGCGCCGGATATTGCTATCCTGGCAACCGCCCTCTCAGGGAGGTTTGATTATAATGTGGGTGCCTTAATTGCTCGACGCCTTGCTATGAACGGTAACAAGGGAGATTTATTTGGTGGCATTTACGCCACACTTATCCTAGAGTCTCTTAATGGCACCCCACACCCTGATGATAAGCCTTTTACTTATTTAAGTTTTGATCTTTCTGCTATGAAGAGGCATAAGTTTGTTACCATGACTTCCGAGTTTGTTAACCTTGATTATATCTTGCGTTTCGGAGCCACCACGGAACGCAAGATCCGTCTACCTGCACCTCTTTTGTTCGATTTTTCTCGCAGGAACGGATGGTCCTTTGATGCTATCCAATTCGATGAGTTCATGGTCCAGCATCAGTTTCATAACCCCATGGAGGGGGTTGTGCCTGACAAGGAGGAGCATGGTGAGTTACCACCTTTCCAGGGGGAGACCGTCACCCAGTTTTGTGAAGGGTCTTCCTTTGCTTGGAGCGCGGATCCTTCTTCATGGAAGGATCCGAGGACTTCGGTGTACGCACCGGAAGCCTCATACGACCCTTGGACTCACCAGTACCACCCTGGAGCAGGAGGCTCCTGGGGACATTAGCTACTACCAACTTAGGCCAAAAGCCTAAGCTTGGGGGAGTACGTGCCCTTCTCACTTTTCCATTGTATTATCCATTTTATTTTTGTTCGCTTTGATCTTTTCGAAGCTTTTTCTTGTTCTTCTTTGATTCTTTCTTTGCAAAAACAACAAAAATATTTTCTCTTTTCTTTTGCTCTCATTTAAACCTTTAAAAAAACCCAAAAAGATTTCCTTTCTCTCTTTAGTATGCTTTGTTTTCAGAGTTCAGCTCGAGTCCGTGATGGCATTTGATTATATTTCCCACGTTCGATCGTGCAAGTGACAAGGCAGTAATGACGAAGATCGACGGAAGGGAAGCAACAAGGAAAACCGGTATGACTCTTCTTGTTTCTACTTTTGTACATATGCCTGTACTTATGATCTAGAGACCAGCTTGTAGCAACATAGTGCCATGTTTACAATGCTTTCCCAGTGTTCATGCTTTCCTTGTGGCTAATCTCAAATAGCTAGAGTACATAATGTGTTGTTGAAATGATTTACATGCGTTGCATTATTCATGGTTTGGCATACTGAAGTGGTATTTCCCTTCGGAAAATTTTTGGATTGACTTGGCACATGTTTACACATGTTTATGACTAAAAAGTCTATTATGCCCTGATGATCTTTTTGTTTCAGAATAGTTATATCACTTTCATGCCCGATTCAATGTTGCTTTGTCGCTCTGCATGATTATGACAGTTATTGCTCTCTAGTTGGTCGCTTCCCAGTCTTTTGCTAGCCTTCGCTCACACTAAGAGGAATTCTGCTTGTGCATCCAAAATCCTTGAAACCAGTTATTCCATATGAGTCCACCATACCTTCCTATATGTGGTATTTACCGGCCACTCCTAACTTAGACTTTCTTGTGCCATCTCGAAATTTACTCAAAAGCTTCCCTTTTGTAACCGTACAAGCTCATGGTGCGGTGAGGGAAAACCAGTATCTGTCATGCCAAAAATATTGACGGAAGTTTTAACTGGTCATTTATAAAAAAAAGGGAAAGTTACACCTCCCCCATACTTGATGATGGAGTGAAATGGACCAAATGTTGCCTAATGATAGGTGGAACGATACCCTCCTTCCATCCTTGAGGCAAAATAAAAGGTTCCGTAGACCATCAAAGATTCATGGATAAGGGAACATGTGTAAGCAAAAGGCATTAATATGGTTGGCATGGGAGATATTGAGAGACCTTTACCATTCAGCGTTGACTGGAAAGTTGCACTTCTCAAAAATGTTTTTGTCTCTGTTTTCAAAACCAAGAGCTCTGGCACATGTTTAGTCTTTGTTTCCAACCAAGGGTTTTCAACCTTGCCACCAAAATCCATGGTTCGAGAGTCTCCCCTTGTTTCTTCAAAGCACCAACTATGAGAGCATAATTTTCATTCTTAGTGTAATATGCATTGTCCCAAAGTATTACATTGTCTTCTGCATGCTTGTGTTATTGCTAGTCTGAAATACTGAGCTCTAGTCACCTTTAAAACTCCGGAGGAGTTTCTGCATTTATGTTTTGCTTCACTCATGGAGGCTAGCGAAATGCCACTCAAGTATGTTCAAGTTATGTGCATTGTGATCTTGTCTTGATTTTCAGTAGCATATTATTTACTTTTAGTTGTTTTTGATTGATCACATGAAAGAAGAATTGCTTCGTGCATTGTCCTTATAGCATTGTTTCAATACTTGCTAAACTCTTTTCGTAGAACATGCTTATATACATCTAATGAAGCAAAAGAGTTTGTCAAAGTTTTCTTTGTCGCATCCAGTTCGTTGAACTGAATTGCTTGAGGACAAGCAATATGCTAAGCTTGGGGGAGTTGATACGTCTCAAACGTATCTACTTTTCCAAACACTTTTGTTATTGTTTTGCCCTCATTCTTGCATGATTTGGACGAAACTAACCGGGACTAACGCCGTTTTCAGCAGAGCTGCCTGTATGGTTTTATTGTGTGCAGGAAAATGGATTTTTAGGTATCTCAGAAAATTCCGGGAAAATTCACAGAAAATCCACGCACCAGAAGCTTCCACCAGCCAGAAGTTGGGCCAGAGGGGCCACTGGGGCCCCAGGTGCCTGGCTGGCGCGGCCCCACCCCTGGCCGTGCCAGGGAGACGCCTGGGAGGCTCCCACCTCCCCTCGTGCCCTACCTCGACTCCTATTTATTCTCGTGACGGAAAAACCCCAAAACAGAAGTCGCTTTTCCAGTTTTCGTCGCGGAGCCGCCGCCACCCTCTGTACTTCTCCGGGAGAGCTAATCTGGAGGCTGATTTGGCCTCCGGAGAGGGGAGATCGTCGCCATCATCATCACCATCACCAATCCATCCCTCCTCCATGACTTCTCTTCACATGTGTGAGTAATTCCCTGCTGTAGGAAAAGGGGATGGTAGGGATTGGATGAGTTTGATCATGTAATAGTTCGTCAGATTGTTGGGGGCATGTTTCCTATCATCTACTTTGGTGTTTATCTTCTTTGCTTCAACTCGTTGCTCTTAATGCTTGTCACTTTGGGCCCGAGTGCCATGTTTTCAGATCTAAACCCTATGTGTTTTCATGAATATATTTGTGTTCTAGATCCTATCTATGAGTTGTATGCACCTATTATGGTCCGGAACCGGCGATCCCAAAGGTGACAGCTTGGGACACCAAAGGGGATGGTCCATAATTTGAGGATTCCATGTATCCATTGAGTTTATTGCTTTGTTCCGGTGCTCTTTGACAGGAGCACCTTAATCTCCATAAGTTCCCTTTGGCCCCGTTCGTAGCGGGATGGTAGGACAAAAGATGTTGTGCAAGTTCTTATTGCAAGCACGCACAACTACCTACGGGATACATGCCTAATGTTTGATATTTGCCTAGATGATCATTGCTTTTCTGTGTGCCTTGCCCCGTGTTAGAATCTATCACATGTTCACTCTCATCCATACAGCGCCCAACCATCCATCTCCCTAGCCTAAAGTGTTTTCAATCCTGCTGGTCATTAGTTGTTACTTTTGCTGTTTACTTTTGCTGTCGCCACCATCACTATCATATTACCATTACCACTTATCTTTCGTTGCAAGCAAGTATATTTCAGGTGCAGTTGAATTGACAACTCAACTGTTAAAGCTTATAAATACTCTTTGGCTCCCCATGTGTCGAATCAATAAATTGGGTTAACTTACCCGCGAAGACTATCTCGATCCCTTACGGTTGTGGGTCATCAAGGCTGCGCGCGAGAACCGTACTTGGCGTCGAGTTTCACATTGTGCGCTTGAATTCCGAGCCGGATCGAGTCCCTCCGGAGTCTACGGTCGCCGAGTCGTTGATGTAGATTTATTCGTACTGGTTCTTCTTTGTCTGACCGATCACGATCTTCTCAATCCCTGTGAGACCTTCCTCCAAGATGACAACACTTTTTGTGCGAGGCCCCACGGTGGGCGCCAACTGTCGTGGGAAAGTCACGGCAGATGTCCGTATAGTCGGACTTGATTATGGGGCCTTTGCTATGAGTGTACGAGGAAGAAGAACATCACAGAGAGAGAGACGCGATTTATACAACTTTGGGCCCCGGGAAACATCGTCCGGTAAAAACCCTACATGTTGTTTGTGGCTAGGTCTTATTCCATTGCTCACGGGAAGTCGCCGGCGTGTCGCCGGCTCTCCTATGGTTGTGTCTAGTTGTCCCGGGTTTAGATGACCCGAGACTAATCTCTAATCTAGAGCTTGTTGAAGTTGTCCCTTTGGGGTGCCTACCCCTCCTTATATAGGCGGAAGGGGTAGGCTTACATGTAGAGTCCTAAAAGGATACAAACTAGTCTCTTCTTTTATTACAATTCGGATATCAATCCAGGTCCTACTCTAAGTCTTGTAGCTTTTATGTCTTCCAAGTTAGGTGGACTCCATCTTGATTCCTTCGTCCAGCTTCCATCTCTGGAAGCCGGCTGTTGTCATCCGATCGGCTTTGTCTCCAAGCTGAGTCTAGCCGTGGGATATTCCCCCAACAACTCCCGAATCTTCTTTCATCATCTTCTATCGCATACTTGAAAACTCCCTTCATATGAAACTCATCATAAGCTGATTAGAGTAGTTAGTACCCATAGTAAAATAATTTTTCTCCACTTGAAATAAATATTTTCATGAAGAGCTACTATTTCTCATGATTGCCAAAAAGTTTTTGCAAAGAAAAATCAAGTTAAAATCGATTTGCAAAACGATGAAAACGCAAAACATGGCAGAATCTGTGAAAACAGACCAGCAGGTAGTAAATAATTTTTTCGGGGTACTTCTTCAACTCAAATAAAAAAATCAGAATAGACGCTAATTGTATAGAGCATACTGTAAAAAAAATCAGATCAAAAAGATGATCTGGTGATTTTTGGCTATTTTTTCGTCAAGGGGACATAATCTATTTCTGGACATCATGTCAAAACTTTTGAACTTTCTTACAATCGGAGGCTAAACTTGGCACAAAGCTGGAAAATAAAGATAAAATGATGTTGCTACAGTAGTAAAAAGCATTAAGACCACTAAAACTGAAAGTAAAAACATTTTGGGCTGCCTCCCAATAAGAGCTTTCTTTTATGCCTTTTAGCTAGGCATGAAGAAAAAAGAGGAATTAAAAGTCATCATAGTTATCTGAATTATAAAAACCTTCGAATGGTTCCACAAGAAGTTCATCCTTATTTCTCATAAGGAAGGGGTACGTACCTTTAGCCTTCCTACGTAGGCGTATTTGTCCTTTACCTATATCAATGAAGCCTTTCATGGCCCGGAGGAAGTCCCTTCCAAGCACTATATTTTCTTTGTTTGGCTCCATGATGAAAAAGTCAACCATTGCACTACTTTTTAAGAACCTAACTTGGACATCTTTTACTTTTCCCTGGATCTTAGAAACATATCCATTAGCATGTTCATGATAAGATGAAAGACTGATCATATTTGTAAGGTTTAGAGAATCATAAAAAAAATTGGCATAGTAGAAATCATGGATCCAATATCACAATAAGCAAGGAAGTCTTGGTTAGAGATTCCAATTCTAACAAAGGTCTCCCAATCATCATCTATCTCCAAAATATCTTTCCTATCAGGTTAGGGTTTCTCCCCTTCTCTCAAGTCTAGAGCATCCATTCTTTTTACAACAGTAGAAAATCTATCTATAACAGTATCAAAACCATGATCATAAACAAAGTAATTAGATAAACTATGTATAATATCAAGAGCTCTAGCTTCATCACACTCTAAGAAATCTCCTTCAACTATAATATCAAGAGAGTGTTTGCACCATCTAAAAGACCATGGTAAAAATTTCTAAGCACAATTTTTATAGGTATCCAAGGCATAATCTCCTATGTGCCACAGAAATTATGTCCCAAGCCTTCTTCATATTTTCTCCATTCTTTTGATGGAAATTTAG
The DNA here is from genome assembly GCA_950022295.1 of Bromus sterilis. Classification (NCBI taxonomy): domain Eukaryota; kingdom Viridiplantae; phylum Streptophyta; class Magnoliopsida; order Poales; family Poaceae; genus Bromus; species Bromus sterilis. The sequence continues at coordinate 344,684,707 of OX465596.1, forward strand.
AACCTCCGATTCCCTCAAAGCACCAAGTCCTAACATGCTTGACTAAACATAAAGAACAACTAAAAGCAAGGTAACTATTTTTTTGTGGTTTTTGATAAAAGACACTAAGATAAAAACTAGAAGGTAAACTAACAAGACTAAAATGAAAAGATAAAAGATAGTGTGCAACTCCCCTATCTTGAAGATCGGAGTCCCCGGCAACAGCGCGAGACATTACGCTTGATGGCACTAAAATAGTGCTCCTTGTTGGCTACCCCAAGTGGAAGGTTGGATGTAGTGTAGCAACAATTTCCCTTGGCAAAGATACTAAGGTTTGAGTCAGTCTGGTAGGACTCGAAGTTCGAGAAGTAGGTGGTGCGGCAAGTGACGTGTTGTTTATTGATATCACTTGCTTAACTTGCACCTGCACACACAACAAGTAACTTTTCTCCCAACGAGTACCGAGGGGTTGTCAATCCCTCCGGTCTTGTTGTTTACAAAGGATTAAACGCAAGGGTAGATAATAGTGATAATTGTAATGAAAGTAAAATCAGGAAATGAAGTGGAGGTTTAAAAAGAGGTGGAAATATGGACCGGGCTCCCATGATGTTCACTAGTGATTTCTCTCTCCCAAAAGATGATAAAATAGCTAAGTTGGGTGAACAAATTATAGCTGACCAATTGACAAAATTATAAATGCACCGCAATACTAATTATGCTACTGGAAAGTTCGAGGCTCAAAAGCATGGGCAGTACGCCAAGACAAGTAGGCTGAAATCCATCTGCATCTACTCAGTAATCATCCAACTTGAGATATCTATCCAAAACATCTCGCTGGTATTAAGTTGCGAGCCCCACCCAAAGTGTAAACTCAAAGCAACAGACAACTGCATTAACAAACTTTCCGTAAGGTAAACAATCCTTGCAACCGCGGTTACAAGCACCGTTGTTTTCTCCCTGGTGGAAACAACACATCCCCTAGTCTCATGTTTCTATCACTCAAGATAGACATTAGGGGGCATGAACCCACAATCAAGCATAAATGCTCCCTCTTGGAGTTACTATCTACTACTTGGCCAAAGCAATAAAAAGCAACAGAGAACATGCAATAATTACTCAAGAACAAAATATAAAAGGTAAACCAAATATATAACTCATCACAATCTGAACATAATCTCATAATCCATCGGATCCCAGCAAACACAGCATAGCAACATCAAAAATAATTACATAGATTCCTTGATCATGTAGGGAAGCTCACAAGGGCTAAGAATTCAAGAACAAGATTGGAGAGAAGACATCACATAGCTACTGGTCATGGACCCATGGTGCAAGAGGGACTACTCACGGCACATCCGGGAAGCGTCCATGGTGGTGGAGAAGCTCCCGGACGTCAATACTCCCTCTAGCAGGGTGCCGGGAAGAGGTCTTCTGGTGCTCGCGATCTTGGAAGCGCGGCGACGACGGAACAGGAAATTCGTGATGCGGGGGTCTCACTACTAGGAAACTGGCTATCTGTGGAGCACCTATTTTCACTTCCTGTGGCGCATATGTGGGTGCGCCACAGAAACCTCACCACCAAAATTTGTTTTCTGTGGCGCATGTTTCCGTGCGCCACAGAAATATTTCTGTTGCGCACTTGGCCCACATGCGTGATACGTCCCAAACGTATCTATAATTTATGCTTGCTCCATGCATGTTTTGTGTGATATTGCTATGATCTAGATACACTTTCATACAATTTTGATCATATTTGGACTAACTTATTAACCCAGTGCACCCCAGTGCCAGTTCCTATTTTGTGTTGTTTTTCTATTTCAGATTTCCCCCATATTAAAAGTGCTCCAAAAATTCGGGAAAAGTCAGATAAAAAATCAGCATTCTGGAAGCTTTCGGATTCACTGAAGAAGGGCCAGAGGGGCCCCACCTGGTACTCAGGCGGCCAGGTGGCGCGGCCTAGGGTGGGGTCGCGCCGGGTGGCCGCCTGGACTCCTGGTGCCCCCCGGTGCCCCCCTTTGGCTTCTATTTATTCTCCCGTCGCGAAAACCATGATTCCGGACCCCTTTTCTCTAGAAGCAATTCCGATCTCTGCCGCCATCGCCAACAAGCTTCGGGGGACCATAATTCCTATGTCGGCACCCTGCCGGGACGGGGAAGTGCCCCCAGCTTCATCTCTATCGACGTTGCTTCCTCCCTCCATGAAGCGGGAGTAGTCCCTCATCGGGGCTGAGGATTCTACCAATAGCTATGTGGTCAATTCTCTCTCCCATGATGTGATCTTCGTTGTGATCATAGGCTATGTTAATCGAGGATGATCCCATGATATTTCCCCTTCCTCTATGTATTGGATTGATGTACTCACTTGATCTTATCTAGTATAATCCCCGAGACCTTGGTGACAGCGGTCTTTTGGACATGGGTTAGAAGAATATTTTCATGAGTGATTTCCTCTTTTGTGTTTTGATTGAAGATTGAGAGTTTCTTGGTGCTTGTCTTTGACTATCCTTGAGATATGTTGTGGTGATTGTGGTACTCTCTTTGGATGGCCGTGATGACATTGGGAAATCCATAGATTGAGAACTACGAACTCTGAGGTGTGCTTTTGTAGCCCTACATAATTCTCGTCCTCTCTTGACCACAAAGGAATGACCTCCGAGTGCGTCTCCATTGCATGTTTTATGGGAAATATCATGTGATTAGACTAGGTTAATGTTGTTGGGAGTTGCCACTAGTGAAAGTATGAAGCCTACGCCTTGTTTCCACCTTTGCAATATCGTTTGTGCTCACGTTTACCACTTGTTTGCTTGCTGCACTTTTCATTACAGATTTATATTACTTTGTTTTGCCACACCTATCACCCATATTTTACCATCTCTTCGTCGAACTAGTGCACCTATACAACTCCTAGTTGTATTAGGTGTGTTGGGGACACAAGAGACTTCTTGTATCTTAATTGCAGGGTTGCTTGAGAGATACCATGTGGCACCCTGGCTCAGAGCGACCGGTTTACCTCACATTGCCAGCCCAGAGATCAAGTCTTCTGGCAATGCACAACATACTGGTACAGATACAACCGCTTCATAATAATTATACAGGTACATAAGTTCGAGGTTACAAATTGCTACGAGGCATGGCGGCACATCTCGTGCGGAAACACTATCAACATTATTTATGTCACATCTCGGGGCCTCAATACGTTCGACGAAGGACTCTACGGCAGCAGAATAACGAGGTGACGGGACTCCACTCCACAAGGACACTGCTGGGACACGGCCTAGTTTGCAAAGTACATCTCAACCAACTCTTCAGGAGCGACCCCTCCTGCATCTGGCATGACACGCACGATCAGTACATGGAATGTACTTGCAAGCTCATAATAGTCAAGTCATCAGGAAAACAATAGCATGGCAAGAATGCAAACAGTATCATGGCAAGCATGGCAAGAACAATAATACCACTTAACTTATGATTTCCACATGATCATACCGCTTACCTCCGAGTCGCCCTGACTCAGTAATCGGGTCATCTCTTGACCAACCATCATATGGGCGTAGCACGACCGCTCAACGGGTTAGGTGTCCTCTGTTACCACCCAACCGTTCACATGACCAATGACTCAGCATTATTATTAGACAGATTAGTTGTTGACCATTGTGTGACCTAGTACGAACTATGTCCCATGACCGAGGACGCGGCTATTCGAATAGATTTTGACTCTGCAGAGTTTGTGCACGTTAAACTTGTCCCACGGGATCCTTGGAACTCGTTCCGCAATATCGGGCTAGGACTTCTCCAACGAAACTCCACTACCGCGTAACCTTCCTACGGTATCACCGACACGCGGTCTTGGGTATCCCTGTGGTTAGGTGTCCTACGTTACCACTAGAACCACTCGGCCACCTTGTGGCAAACTGTCCCAACGGGGACTCCCGGGTAAACATTATGGTTGTCGAGATTATCACCACCTACCTGATTAGGGTAGCGTGTGTGCATAACCTCCCCTCTTTGGTGATATCCGTAGAAGGCACTACGATAGCACGAGTTAAGGCCCGCCCATAAAAGCAAATGTGGTTGCACGGATAAGCTCGGTTCGGTGGCACTTGGTCAAAGATTATTATGTTCATTAGGTTCTAGTGAATAAGTTTGGACATAGCAATATGAAGACATGGCAACATGGCATGAATATAATACTACTATCAAGCATATGCAACAACTAACATGGCACATAAGCAGAAACATGATCATCACTTGCATAACTCCGGCATAGACATGACAAAATAAGCAAGGTGATAGCATGTACTATGGTGGCATAATAAAAACCAGTAGGCATGGCATGTTTATATCCATTGACTTATTAGGGTTAATTACTTTTATTAGCAAGTAATTTAAAGGCAAGAAAAACCCAAGTTAAATGATTTAAATCAACAAAAGGAAACTCAAGCTCCTCATGACCAGATTGTTATGGCTTGCCTTGGTCAAGTGGAGTGGCCTTGAACTCCTGGTCTCCTGCAAGCACTTGGTCACCCTCTGAAAAATAAAACAGGTGGAAAATAGAAATAAGTCCAAAGCACCTTTCTTCTGTCCAGTGGACCTAAACAGAGAGACAAGCTCCCAAACTTTGCCAACTTGAATAGGAGCTCAAGACAAAAATGTAGAAAAAATAATCAACTCATTTGGCCTTGTGGTTTAGGAGTAATTGATGGTCAAAGTTTGGTCAAAATTCACTTTTAAATGGATTAAAATGATTTTCCAAGAAATATCCAGGGGAGGCCACGTCAAAGGCGTATTCTGGCGAATACGTCTCCACTCGTACCGCTTCGGGGCTGACTGGAGTGGCTGACGGGTGGGGTCCCGTGGTTACGTTGAAACCAACATGAGGGAAACAGAGGCCGCGGATCCGGCGACGGCGGCTCGCCGGCGAGGAGGCCGTGAAGGTGGATGAGAGCTAGGGAAGGAGGTGCAGGGGCTCACGGCGAGCATCCACGTACCCGCAGTCCTTCGAATGGTGGCCGGACGAAGTCGCTAGGCTCCTCTCTAGCTAGGGTGGCGGTGGCGCTCCGGTGTGATCTCCGACCAGGGGCCTCCCCGGCCGGCTTCCTCCTTGAATAAGCTCCCTGTGAGTGGTGTGGGGGTGTGCTGTGGTGCCTGGAAGCAAGGGACGAGGCCAATTTATAGGGATGGCGTGATTCCCCTTTCGGGTGTCGCCGGACAGAAGGCGATGGACACCGTACACACGTGCGGGTGAGCAGGGGTGGCTCTTGTGAGCTCTAGGGGGTTCCAATGGTGGTGTAGCACGCATGCGCACCTGCCCAGGGGCTCTGCAGCAGTGGGGCGACGAGATGGTTCATACGCTGCCGCGGCGGTGGCTCTGCATCGACGGGCGGTGCGGCTTTGAGGGGGGACTGGTGCCGCGCGTGCTTGATGGAGGTAGAAGACGCGTGGGAGACGACGCGGGCAATGCGGGAACGTGTGTGCCACAGTGGCCTCCACGCGCGCGCTTCAGACGAACAGCGGCGGCGATGTCGAGGGCTCCGGCGGGCGGCGCGGCTTTGGGAGAGGCCAGCTGGCGTGCGGGGGTGCGACGGCTACTACGGACACGAGGGCACGGCCAATGGCTCGCGGGGCGAGGCGGGCGCTCGACGGCGACGGCTCGGCCATGGCCAGAGCACGCTAATGGTCGCCAGTGCGCGTGTTCACCCTGTGCACGCGTGCACTGGGGGCATCCACTGTGGCCTCAGCGTGTCCCTGGCGTGTAGCCAACGTCGAGGAGTGCAGGCAAGGCTGTGGGAGGCTTACAGGTGGGCTCCAGTGCTTGGTATCTTCAAAAAGAGTTTTCTGCAGGAAAGTTTGAGAATTTATCCTGGGTGTTTGGCTAGGTGTTTGGGGCTGAAAATTGGTGTGCCTGGGTTATCTAGGAAGGTGCTCATGTGGTAGAAATTTCAGAGCAAATAGACAAGTAAATAAGGGTACTTGCTTCACAAAATGCCTCCCTGGACAGAAGTAGAAAATAATTTCTAGAGGAATATTTTTGTACTAAACTTGCCCATGTTTTTGCATAGCATCATGAGGCATGACTCCATTGTTTAGCACAAAAAGTTTCAGGCCAAGAGGAGGAGCAGAGGTGAGGCTAGTTTCAAAAAGGAGAGGGAAAAGGACAATTTCCCTTAATGAAAAAGGGTTTTCATGAGGGATAAAAATAGGACAAGGGTTATGATGATCAAAGCTTGATCATATCCATGAGGGAGAAAGGTTCAGAGGTCACTTGGCCTAGGGAAAAAATTAGGCCCAAGTGATCAAGGTCATCTGAGCTGAGAAAATCCAGGCAGATAAGTTCCAAATCCAGAAAATCAGCAAATGAAGTTGCAAATAAAAAGGGTCCAAAACCAGGGTGTCACAAACCTACCCCCCTTAGGGTAAATCTCGTCCTCGAGATTTGGTTGCGCAGGGAACAGATACGGATATGCAGCTTTCAGAAACTCTTCCCTTTCCCAGGTGGCTTCTTCCTCGGTGTGGCGCTCCCAAAGCACCTTGTAAAACCGTATTACCTTACTGCGGGTGGTCCTTTCCATTTCATCCAAAATCCTGACTGGTTTCTCCTCATATGTCAGATCCTGGGCCATCTCTAAATCCTTCACATCCACTCGTTTGACCGGTGGTGAAATGCACTTGCGTAGTTGCGATACGTGGAATACGTCGTAGACATCTGACATTTCCGGGGGTAATTCCAGTTGGTACGCTACTCTTCCCCGCTTAGCCATTATCGGGAATGGCCCGACGTATCTTCGGGCAAGCTTTCCTCGGGTCTGGAATCTCCTTACCCCTTTCATTGGTGTTACTCGGAGATAGACGTATTCTCCAGGCTCAAATCTCACTTCCCGATGCTTTGCGTCATAGTAGCTCTTTTGTCGAGACTTGGTGGCTCTCAACCGGTCCTGAATTTCCTTGACTTGCTTTTCTGCTTCGAGCATTAAGTCGGTGCCAAAGAGACGACTGTCACCTTCCTGTGACCAGTTCAAGGGGGTGCGGCATTTCTGCCCATATAATGCTTCAAAGGGTGACATCTTGAGGCTGGCCTGGTAACTGCACAAGTCCTCCTGGACCAAGGTGGTTTGTAAACAACTGGGGTACCACCAACACACACACATTGCAAATAGTAAATCAGCTCGGTCCACCACTAGAATTGTATGAGGCTAGGTAGGTAAGACAAGGGGACCCCATAGAATCCCACACACGATTAGGCACGCTCGTCAAGAAACACAATACCCGGAACTCGGGACCTAGGTGACTCAAATGGAACAAAACACCTGGCGGGAACAGCCAGGTCTCCCATCTTTCGTCAAGTATAAATTTAACATCATAATTATAACAAATATCAACCAACTTATTTAAATAACATGACAACCCAAACCATAGCAATAGGGCAAGCAGCAAGTTTTCCTACTCACACTAAGAAATGGCTGAGCAGCGGTAACTTAGCAATACAATGTTTTGCTGGGACGTGGGGATCATGGCTATTTGGTTTTGAAGGTGGCATAATCAAAGTGGATAGGATCAAGGAAACGTTCTAGGCTACAGCTAAGCAGGTAGACAGAAAGGTATCAAGTAATGGTATAAATCTTCCCCTTGCCTGGGTAATCGGTCGTCGAAGCAGACGCAGCAGGGTCCTCGGGCTCGGTGTCGGAAACCTCTCATCGGCGGTCTCAGGTGCTAATGTAAGGTACCGGCAAGGAAAAGGCACACAAGTAACGGGTACATTGCACAGGAAAGGATGGTATGGTCAAGTTTAACTTGCATGATGTGACCCTATCTAGTCAGATTTTAAATGAAGGTGGTGACGACACGTCAACAACTTCATATGCAAATTATTTACGTGAATATGGCTTTGGTCTTAGCCTTATTTTAGGTGTAAGTAGCATGTTAACAAGGCATGATCAACAAAGCATATAACATAAATAAAACAACATGAAAATTAATCATCGATTCCGGAGACGGAGTAGTGTCGGTGAATTTGACACAAGGAAGGTGCAACAATAGTTGGAAACCAGCCACATTGCATATGACAATATGTTAGGGGCTGACTTTGAGGAAAGATGATTTGAAGATGACATGAAACAAAACTTGAAAAGGACCGATGATCATCATCTCAAAATCATCATCTCCAGCGGGTCTCGAGCCTCGGAGAACCTGGGTGGGTTGATCGCGAGGAACTGCTGCAGTGTGGTGTATTGTGGTCGATCATTCCTCTGGGCAGTCTGGTTCTGCAGCATCTGTAGGATCACAGTTGTGCCCTGAGCCACTGCGGCCACAGCCTCTCCAAGGATAGGGTTCTCTGGCGGCGGCATGTTCGCTCTTGGCATCCTGTTTACAGGAACACTTGTGAGAACATGATCGAAACATTGAAGTAACCAGAAGATAAAGCAACATTGACAACAAAACTTCCTCACGAGGTATGAGAAAGCCGAAGGCTGGAATTCCACCAAGGTTAACCCGGAAAGTCGAAAGCTAGGTGCTACTGGAATCCCCAAACCGAGATCACCCGAATCTAAGATAATAATCTGCTAGCGAGCACACAACAATATATACTCGCGGTTGGAAACCTGAACAATGAGACATCTGCCCTGAGCGGCCCGCCATCACGGTCGTCCATAGGGGAAAAGACACCACATCCATATTACCATAGGATGCCCACCAATCCTGTATGGACGTTTCACCTGGGGTACGCCGTAAGCGAGGTAGAGCAGTCAACCCCAAGTGGCGGCTCAGTGGTCTCAAAGACGCCAACACATCTCGTCGCTAGCAAAAAATTATAGAGGAATCGGAGCCCCATGTAAACGAGAACCTAGATTTGTTTTTGAAAGGGAATAAGTTGCAGAGAGAAAACAACGTTTCACTTCCTCACGGAAAAGGGGTGGGAGGGTGGGGTAATAAGGAAAAGAAAGAGTTCCTACGCTCCGATTTTTCCTTAGTAACTACAAAATAGTTTCTAGACTCAACTTCAGCCAGTAAGGGGTCCTACAGTCAGTCCTGCTCTGATACCAAGTTGTAAGGCCGGCGATGCGGTGCTAACTCGAGTTAGTCGCTTTCGCGTCCCGCTCAAGTTAGTAGCGCATAAAGAGCCACCGACTCACGACACTCGCACTCGTGTCGCTGCCGGATTCTCGACAACAAGTATAAGAACAAGAACTTTAACTAAGACATAAATATATAAGGTCCAAGGCATACATCGCCATTGGATAGTTATTACATCATCTCAGAGGTCCGTGGACCCAACAGTACATCATGCGACAAGCGGAAGACAAACATGACCGAGTACGGTCAAAAGCCAAATTGCCCTAGAGAGGGCTGCACATAAAGGTCCACCCATGGATCGTCGAAGCCCAACTGTAGGATCTACTGAACGAGGTCGATCTCATCGTCCTCCTCCGGGGGCACCTCCACGAAGTATCGTCCAGAGCTCGGGTCAAGAAAGTACTCCACTGCAGCGGCCGATCAGGCAAAAAAGTAAAGCACAAAAGGAAAACAGGGGTGAGATTATATCATTACAGGATAACCAACTCCCTACGGTAAGACAAGATAAAGGTAAAGGTTGCAGCCGCACTAGCATATATGGTGGCTATCGTTCTATTAGAGTAGGGGTAAGATCCAAGATATGCACGTGACATCGTGTCATAAGTCTGCTATCCACCTACTTACGTCAAACATAACACAACCTGGATCTTCTCTCGGTCCCCCTGGACGAAGAAAAGCAACCAAGGCACTCACACGGTAGGCAAGTTTTAATTATGGTTCAAGTTGATGTTATTCTATGAACAAGGAGTAGGTCTCAAGTCGTCCATAACCGCGGACACGGCTTTTCGAAAATATTTAACCCTGCAGGGGTGTACCAACTGCCCATCATAGGCTTCGCATGTACGCCCGGTTTCCACTTGGCTAAGTAAACGCCTGAAACTCTGGAACGTCAGAGTCCCGCTAACTAACAACGCACAACTCCGGGTGGCCCCCGGTGAGTCGACACCCAACTAAAAAGCCGATCGCGCTCTCGAATCGGCTTCTACCGCCTGTCGCAGGTTTGGATACCCGGTTAATCACACATGGGACACCGGGTCCTCAGCCGGACAAAGTGGGCCAGCCAAGGCACTAGTCCTCCTGGCCCAAGGTGGTTTGTAAACAACTAGGGTACCACCAGCACACACACATTGCAAATAGTAAATCAGCTCGGGCCACCACTAGAATTGTATGAGGCTAGGTAGGTAAGACAAGGGGACCCCATAGAATCCCACACACGATTAGGCACGCTCGTCAAGAAACACAATACCCGGAACTCGGGACCTAGGTGACTCAAATGGAAAAAAAACACCTGGCGGGAAAAGCCGGGTCTCCCATCTTTCGTCAAGTATAAATTTAACATCATAATTATAACAAATATCAACCAACTTCTTTAAATAACATGACAACCCAAACCATAGCAATAGGGTAAGCAACAAGTTTTCCTACTCATACTAAGCAATGGCTGAGCAGCGGTAACTTAGCAATACAATGTTTTGCTGGGACGTGGGGATCATGGCTATTTGGTTTTGAAGGTGGCATAATCAAAGTGGATAGGATCAAGCAAACGTTCTAGGCTACAGCTAAGCAGGTAGACAGAAAGGTATCAAGTAATGGTATAAATCTTCCCCTTGCCTGGGTAATCGGTCGTCGAAGCAGACGCAGCAGGGTCCTCGGGCTCGGTGTCGGAAACCTCCACGTAAGTCTCCTCAGCGGTCTCAGGTGCTAACGTATGATACCGGCAAGGAAAAGGCACACAAGTAAGTAACGGGTACAATGCACAGGCAAGGATGGTATGGTCAAGTTTAACTTGCATGATGTGACCCTATCTAGTCAGATTTTAAATGAAGGTGGTGACGACACGTCAACAACTTCATATGCAAATTATTTACGTGAAGATGGCTTTGGTCTTAGCCTTATTTTTGGTGTAAGTAGCATGTTAACAAGGCATGATCAACAAAGCATATAACATAAATAAAACAACGTGAAAAGTAATCATCGATTCCGGAGACGGGGTAGTGTCGGTGAATTTGACACAAGGAAGGTGCAACAATAGTTGGAAACCAGCCACATTGGATATGACAATATGTTAGGGGCTGACTTTGAGGAAAGATGTTTTGAAGATGACATGAAACAAAACTTGAAAAGGACTGATGATCATCATCTCAAAATGCACTGAAGATGAAATGATGCAATTAGGGAAAGATAGATTGATCCTGGTTGAGGTGGTCACACCTTGTCCAAATGGGTTGCACAAAACATCATGAGGACATTACCATTGCAATCCTTGCAGAAATCTACCCCAAAACCATATATATTATGGTAGCATTTGAATTTGCACACACAGTTGCAAATTCAACTGGAGTTCAGGGGGCTGAGTGCAAAAATTACACTACCTGCATTTGGAAAAAGGCTCCAATGATTAAATCATTATTACCATGCAACTCCTTGGATGAAACTACCCAAAATCCATATATGGCAAGATATGTTTGGGACAGAAAAGCTCAAGAGTTAAAATCCTGATTTGAATTTGAATTCAAATCAAACTGGATTTAAACAAAAAAGAAATAACAAAAGGAAAAAAAGAAAAGAAAAGAAAAGAAAAAAAAGAGTGCTCAGCCTCGCGGGCTGGTCTCGGCCGAACTGGCCCACTCCATCTTCTCCTTCCAGGCCTGCCCTGCTGGCCCATCTGCGAAGCTAGGCCTACGGGCCAAGCTCACTCCTCTGGCGAAAAACAAAAAAAGAAACAGAGGCATCTGCCTCCGCTGGGGTTCGATCCCACGACCACGGCTTGCGCGCTGAGCACTCGAACCAACACGCCATTGCACCTGCTTGTGCTACAAGAATGGATCCAGCCCAGTTAGCAGGTCCTTCCTTCTCTTCTGAACATGACGAGCAAGCGACAGACACCAGACCGGCCACGTTCAGGCGATGCTAGAGGGAGCTACATGGCGGCATTGGCCCTGAAGGCGCCACGGGACCCTAGTTGCCACATCCACGCACGGGTGTAGGCCGGGATCTAGCCGGAGTCGCGTCGACGGCGACGGAAACTTCAACTGAAAAGGTCGCGGCGCACTGTCACTGAAGACGGATTCAGACGACGCAAGGCGGCGACTTGCGGCGACCGCGGGCTCGCACACAGGTCACCGGGGAGTCGAGCAAGCCTACGGGGATGAAGACGGCACCTACGTCTACGCAACGGAACCGGGGCTTGACCCTTGCCTTCAATAACGGCGACGGACGGCTCGTCACAAATCGGGGCGGCGCACTGCCTGCAGGAGGGTTCAGATCGCGAGCAAAGCAAGGAAAGCGTGCGCGGGGCCTAAAGGTCACGCCTTGGCTTCCAAGATCGCGCCCTAGACGTTCACAGAAAGCGCCCTGCGCACCTAGAGCACGCCGGGGCCACGGTGGCCACGACGGCACGGCTCGCCGCGGAAGGAAACGACGCGGCTCGGAGGGGGCGACAAGCACGAGCATTACAGGGGGAAGAAGGCGTCGCGTCTCACCTAGGGGGTGTCGTCGACGTGTCGGGCTTGCCGGAGGCGAGGAAGACGGGCGGAGACGACGCCGGGGTTGGAGGCTTCCGCGGCGGGGCTCGTCGGTCCGGGGCTGCTCTGCTCCTCCTAGTGCGAACCTGCATCTCAGGAAGACGAGAACGCACGGCGGTGAGGCTCAGTTGAACTCACGGGCGAGCAATTTGTACCGCAGCAGCGGTTCTCACCGAAATCGTCCGACGGGGTCGCGGAACAGGGGAGCAGCGGGGGAGCCATGGAGGCGGCAGCGAGAGGAAAGAAGGGGGAGGAATGGATCTAGGGTTCCAGGAGGGAGCCCTAGGGGAGCTTATATAGGGGAGAGGGCCACCGGCCACGTCCCTGTCCTCCTGCTGCCGTGGCCTCTCCGGCGTGAGAGAGGAGAGGGGGAAAAGACGAGCCACGGTGGAAAGGTGGGGAAGAAGGGGCGTACCCCTTCGCCACAGGCCAGGCCGAGGGGAGAACGGGCCCAGGTGGGCTGGGCTGGAGGAAAAAAAGAAAAACAAAAGGAAAAGCCTCCTCTTGGACCCTTTTTTCTATTTAATAAAACAGAAAAGGACTCAGGGTTTATTTCTGGATTAAATACAAGTAAAAAAATACATAAAAATATGTATAATTAACCTTGCATTATTCCTCAATTTCCAAAAGTGGTTTGGGCATTTTTGGCAACAACAAAATTGTGAGCTCATTTTTTAATTCAAAATCACTTGAACTAGAGCCCCCTATTTTGATGATGACAAAAATAATTTGAGGATTTTAAAACCCTTGCCATAGAAATTTAAATGGCTAGGCCAAGTTTGGGTCAGGGAGAGCATGCATGCAACAATGAAAATTCCTCAAACACCCTTCTTGAACCATTTTGGATGTAAAAACAAACAAACCAAATGGGCTCCAATCCCAATGCAAATTTAAATCACCACATGAAATTATAATGTTTAGCATCATGCCAAGTTACAAAGTCAACAGACAAAGTACAATCTCATGGTGTTTTATATTTATTGCACATGGGCTGTTACAGCACTCCCCCACTAACACAGGATCTCGTCCCGAGATCTAATCCTGAAACAACTCAGGATACTCAGAACGCAGATGATCTTCATGCTCCCACGTTGCTTCCTTCTCCGAATGATGTGCCCACTGATCTTTCATGAACTTGACGGTCTTGTTGCGCGTCTTGCGCTCGGACGTCTCAAGAACACGGACTGGACGCTCTGAGTAGGAAAGGTCCGCACTCAGCTGGATCTCGCCCAAGTCAACAGCCTGCTCTGGCTGCTTGAAGCACTGTTTTAGCTGGGACACATGGAACACTTCATGCACCATGGACAGACTCTCTGGAAGCTCCAGCCGAAAGGCAAGAGGTCCCCTAGTCTCAAGGATGCGGAAAGGTCCAACAAATCTTGGAGCGAGCTTTCCTTTGATGCCAAAGCGGTGAGTTCCCCTCAATGGAGACACTCTCAGGTACGCCCAATCACCAACCTGAAATGCTACACCACGATGCCTTTTGTCATAATAGGCCTTCTGCCTAGACTGTGCTGCCTTTAGGTGCTCTCGGACAATCTTCACTCTGTCCTCTACCTCTTGGATCACATCTGGACCGAACAGTTGCCTCTCACCTATCTCGTACCAGTTCAAAGGTGTCCTGCACTTGCGGCCATACAAGACTTCAAACGGAGCTGCTTGCAGACTTGCCTGATAGCTGTTGTTGTACGAGAACTCAGCATACGGCAAGCACTCTTCCCACTTCATGCCAAAAGAGATGACACATGCTCGAAGCATGTCCTCGAGGATTTGGTTCACGCGCTCGACTTGCCCACTTGTCTGAGGGTGACAAGCGGTACTGAACAACATTGTCGTACCAATCGCCTTTTGAAAGGCCTGCCAGAACTTAGAGGTGAAAAGGCTGCCTCTATCAGAACTGATCTTCTTGGGAATGCCATGCAAAGATACAACTCTTGCGGTGTACAAATCCGCCAACTGAGTTGCTGAAATGGTGGAAAGATTGTCAATGATTACAAAGATGGCATTGTTCTTCTTCTGCGACAAAGGGAAGCCTGTGATGAAATCCATCTCTATATGATCCAATTTCCACTCCGGAATCTCAAGTGGCTGAAGCAACCCTGCAGGCTTCTGGTGCTGTGCCTTCACTCTCCTGCACACATCACACTGAGACACGTAACGGGAAACATCCCGCTTCATACGAGTCCACCAAAATCTTTGCTTGAGATCTTGATACATCTTCGTACTGCCAGGGTGAATCGATAGCTTTGAGTCATGGGCTTACTTCATGATGACCTCTCTGAGATCTCCCTCCTTGGGAACAACAACTCGCTCTTCGAACAACACGGTGCCGTCATTATGCACTGAAAAGCAACCGTACTTTGGAATTGAGGCGGCAATACCCTGTTTGATCTTCTGTATCATTGAGCTTCACGAATCTTCTCACGGATAGTGGGCTCTACCACAAGGTTGGCAAGATAGCCTGCTGGAACTAGCTCGAGATTGAGCCTTCGAAAGGACTCACACAAATCAGGGTGGATCTTCTGCACCTGGATATTATTGCAATCGCCCTTGCGGCTCAGCGCATCAGCTATGACATTCGCCTTCCCAGGCGTGTACTGAATATCAATTGTGTACTCAGTAATGGTTTCAAGCCATCTTCTTTGCCTCAAGTTCAGATTTGGCTGAGTGAACAAGTACTTCAGACTCTTGTGGTTCGTGAACACATCCACCTTCCTCCCTAAGAGGAGGTGTCGCCAAGTGACTAAAGCATGCAAAACTGCTGCAAGCTCCAAGTCGTGCGTGGGATAATTCCTCTCACTTGTCTTCAACTGCCGTGAGGTATAAGCCACAATATTCCTGCCTTGCATCAAAACTCCGCCCAGACCTTGCAAGGAAGCATCACAAAACACCTGAAAAGGCTGTGACTCATCTGGCGGTGTGAGAATTGGAGTTGTGGTCAACTTCTCTTTCAACTCCTCGAAGGCTGACTGGCAAGCTGGTGACCAAGTGTACCGCTTGTCTTTGCACAACAATTCCGTCATTGGCTTGGCTATTTTGGAGAAATTCTGCACAAACCTCCTGCAATAACTGGCGAGGCCGAGAAAACTCCTTAGCTGCTTCACATTCTTCGGCGGAGCCCACTCTTGAATAGTGCGGACTCGCTCTGGATCAACCGCAATTCCCTCAGCGGATATGACATGGCCCAGAAAATTGACCTTGTCCAGCCAAAACTCACACTTGGAGAACTTAGCATAGTACCGGTGCTCTCTTAACTTCTGCAGAACCAAGCGCAAATGTTCCTCATGTTCGGCCTCTAACTTGGAATAGACAAGAATGTCGTCGAGGTAGAGGATCACAAACACATCGAGCCATTCGTGGAACAAATAGTTCATAGCTCTCATGAATGTTGGAGGGGCATTTGAGAACCCAAAAGTCATGACTGTGAACTCATACAGCCCATAACGTGTGTTGAACGCGGTCTTGGGAATATCCTCTTCACGAACACGGATTTGGTGATACCCCATCCTCAAATCAAGCTTGGAAAACACCTTAGCCCCATTTAACTGTTCAAACATATCATTGATGCGGGGCAGAGGGTACTTGTTCTTGATGGTCTTCTTGTTGATACCGCGATAGTCCTGGACCAAGCGGCTAGTCCCATCCTTCTTCTGGACAAACAAAGCTGGTGCACCCCAAGGGGAAGTGCTCGCGCGGATAAAACCGCCTGCCTCCAACTCTGTCAACTGCTTCTTGAGCTCGATCAACTCCTTCGAACACATCTTGTACGGATGCCGAGAAATCGGGTGGGTACCAGGCTCTAGCTCAATAACGAACTCAATAGCTCGAACTAGGGGAATTCCTGGCAACTCCTCCGGAAAGACGCCTGGGAACTCACAGACAACTCTGACCTCTTCGAGCAAAGGCGCAACTCCTGCGTTCAAAGCGTACAACTGTGTTGGTCCTGTCATAGAGCCACAAGTGTACAAGACTTCTGCACCGTAATCATGTGTCAACTTGACGGATCTGGTCGGACGATCAATATTGGCCTTGTGCTGCACCAGCCAATCCATGCCCAAAATGACATCAATGTCGGAACGAGGCAAGACAATCAGGGATGCTGTGAAAACAACGCCCTGAATACGGATCTCCACATCTGGAACAAGCCTGGAAGACTCCACTCTAGAGCCCGGAGAACAAACTGAGAGCGCTTTAGGCAACTGCTCTCTCGGAAGGTCAAGTGACATAGCAAAGGCATTGGATATGAACGAATGGGAAGCTCCGGAATCGAACAGAACTGTCGCGGGAACTGAACACACAAGCAACCTACCAAGAACGATCTCTGAAGACTGTTGAGCATCTATGAGCATCACGTTGTTCACCCGAACTGCACGGGGATGTGCCTTCACCATCGCGGTGCTCGGAGTAGAGCGAGGTGGAGGCGGTGGGAGCCGAGCAAAGCGCGGATCGGTGCAGTTGGGAGACGTGTGCCCTGTCTCTCTGCACTTGTAGCAAATCACGCCCGGCCTGGGCTGCTGCTGCGGCTTGTGTCGCCTCGCGAGTGGTGGTGTAGAGCGAGGCCCCTGCTGAACTGGGACAGGAGGGCGGGCAAAAGTGCGGACAACTGCCCCCCTCTTCTGGTGCTGCTGCCTCTGCGGTGGTGCCTCTGCGACCCACGTCTTTTCCTTCTTGTGGATCATCACCTCGGAACTGTGCTCACGCTGGCGCTTCCTGTCTGCATCCCACTCTGCTCTGGCTGACTCCTAGCGGATAGCCTAATCCACGAACTGTGAGAACAGCGTGGGGCTGCACTGAGTGAGTGCGTACTTGATCTCTATGCTGAGACCTCCACGGAACCTCGCAATCTTCTTAGCCTCTGTGCTGACCTCCTTTAGAGCGTACCTGGCGAGCCTGACGAAGGCCAGGTTGTACTCCTGGACTGACCTGTCACCCTGTCTCAGATCCAAGAACTCCTCACGCTTCCTGTCCATCAGGCCACTCAGAATATGCGCTGCTCTGAAGTCTGCGACGAAATCTTTCCACGTGATGATAGCATCGCCCTTGTTGGCCTTGTAGGTATCGTACCAGCTGGCTGCTGCACCCTGAAGCTGGAAGGAGGCGAAGGTGACGTAGTCGACAGGTCTGACGGTGTTTTCATTGAAGTGCTTCTTGATCTCTACGATCCAGTCATCCGCCTCCAGCGGGTCTCGAGCCTCGGAGAACCTGGGTGGGTTGATCGCGAGGAACTGCTGCAGTGTGGTGTATTGTGGTCGATCATTCCTCTGGGCAGTCTGGTTCTGCAGCATCTGTAGGATCACAGTTGTGCCCTGAGCCACTGCGGCCACAGCCTCTCCAAGGATAGGGTTCTCTGGCGGCGGCATGTTCGCTCTTGGCATCCTGTTTACAGGAACACTTGTGAGAACATGATCGAAACATTGAAGTAACCAGAAGATAAAGCAACATTGACAACAAAACTTCCTCACGAGGTATGAGAAAGCCGAAGGCTGGAATTCCACCAAGGTTAACCCGGAAAGTCGAAAGCTAGGTGCTACTGGAATCCCCAAACCGAGATCACCCGAATCTAAGATAATAATCTGCTAGCGAGCACACAACAATATATACTCGCGGTTGGAAACCTGAACAATGAGACATCTGCCCTGAGCGGCCCGCCATCACGGTCGTCCATAGGGGAAAAGACACCACATCCATATTACCATAGGATGCCCACCAATCCTGTATGGACGTTTCACCTGGGGTACGCCGTAAGCGAGGTAGAGCAGTCAACCCCAAGTGGCGGCTCAGTGGTCTCAAAGACGCCAACACATCTCGTCGCTAGCAAAAAATTATAGAGGAATCGGAGCCCCATGTAAACGAGAACCTAGATTTGTTTTTGAAAGGGAATAAGTTGCAGAGAGAAAACAACGTTTCACTTCCTCACGGAAAAGGGGTGGGAGGGTGGGGTAATAAGGAAAAGAAAGAGTTCCTACGCTCCGATTTTTCCTTAGTAACTACAAAATAGTTTCTAGACTCAACTTCAGCCAGTAAGGGGTCCTACAGTCAGTCCTGCTCTGATACCAAGTTGTAAGGCCGGCGATGCGGTGCTAACTCGAGTTAGTCGCTTTCGCGTCCCGCTCAAGTTAGTAGCGCATAAAGAGCCACCGACTCACGACACTCGCACTCGTGTCGCTGCCGGATTCTCGACAACAAGTATAAGAACAAGAACTTTAACTAAGACATAAATATATAAGGTCCAAGGCATACATCGCCATTGGATAGTTATTACATCATCTCAGAGGTCCGTGGACCCAACAGTACATCATGCGACAAGCGGAAGACAAACATGACCGAGTACGGTCAAAAGCCAAATTGCCCTAGAGAGGGCTGCACATAAAGGTCCACCCATGGATCGTCGAAGCCCAACTGTAGGATCTACTGAACGAGGTCGATCTCATCGTCCTCCTCCGGGGGCACCTCCACGAAGTATCGTCCAGAGCTCGGGTCAAGAAAGTACTCCACTGCAGCGGCCGATCAGGCAAAAAAGTAAAGCACAAAAGGAAAACAGGGGTGAGATTATATCATTACAGGATAACCAACTCCCTACGGTAAGACAAGATAAAGGTAAAGGTTGCAGCCGCACTAGCATATATGGTGGCTATCGTTCTATTAGAGTAGGGGTAAGATCCAAGATATGCACGTGACATCGTGTCATAAGTCTGCTATCCACCTACTTACGTCAAACATAACACAACCTGGATCTTCTCTCGGTCCCCCTGGACGAAGAAAAGCAACCAAGGCACTCACACGGTAGGCAAGTTTTAATTATGGTTCAAGTTGATGTTATTCTATGAACAAGGAGTAGGTCTCAAGTCGTCCATAACCGCGGACACGGCTTTTCGAAAATATTTAACCCTGCAGGGGTGTACCAACTGCCCATCATAGGCTTCGCATGTACGCCCGGTTTCCACTTGGCTAAGTAAACGCCTGAAACTCTGGAACGTCAGAGTCCCGCTAACTAACAACGCACAACTCCGGGTGGCCCCCGGTGAGTCGACACCCAACTAAAAAGCCGATCGCGCTCTCGAATCGGCTTCTACCGCCTGTCGCAGGTTTGGATACCCGGTTAATCACACATGGGACACCGGGTCCTCAGCCGGACAAAGTGGGCCAGCCAAGGCACTAGTCCTCCTGGCCCAAGGTGGTTTGTAAACAACTAGGGTACCACCAGCACACACACATTGCAAATAGTAAATCAGCTCGGGCCACCACTAGAATTGTATGAGGCTAGGTAGGTAAGACAAGGGGACCCCATAGAATCCCACACACGATTAGGCACGCTCGTCAAGAAACACAATACCCGGAACTCGGGACCTAGGTGACTCAAATGGAAAAAAAACACCTGGCGGGAAAAGCCGGGTCTCCCATCTTTCGTCAAGTATAAATTTAACATCATAATTATAACAAATATCAACCAACTTCTTTAAATAACATGACAACCCAAACCATAGCAATAGGGTAAGCAACAAGTTTTCCTACTCATACTAAGCAATGGCTGAGCAGCGGTAACTTAGCAATACAATGTTTTGCTGGGACGTGGGGATCATGGCTATTTGGTTTTGAAGGTGGCATAATCAAAGTGGATAGGATCAAGCAAACGTTCTAGGCTACAGCTAAGCAGGTAGACAGAAAGGTATCAAGTAATGGTATAAATCTTCCCCTTGCCTGGGTAATCGGTCGTCGAAGCAGACGCAGCAGGGTCCTCGGGCTCGGTGTCGGAAACCTCCACGTAAGTCTCCTCAGCGGTCTCAGGTGCTAACGTATGATACCGGCAAGGAAAAGG
This sequence comes from Bromus sterilis, assembly GCA_950022295.1. Classification (NCBI taxonomy): domain Eukaryota; kingdom Viridiplantae; phylum Streptophyta; class Magnoliopsida; order Poales; family Poaceae; genus Bromus; species Bromus sterilis. Next base: position 344,705,095 of record OX465596.1, read on the forward strand.
CACACAAGTAAGTAACGGGTACAATGCACAGGCAAGGATGGTATGGTCAAGTTTAACTTGCATGATGTGACCCTATCTAGTCAGATTTTAAATGAAGGTGGTGACGACACGTCAACAACTTCATATGCAAATTATTTACGTGAAGATGGCTTTGGTCTTAGCCTTATTTTTGGTGTAAGTAGCATGTTAACAAGGCATGATCAACAAAGCATATAACATAAATAAAACAACGTGAAAAGTAATCATCGATTCCGGAGACGGGGTAGTGTCGGTGAATTTGACACAAGGAAGGTGCACCAATAGTTGGAAACCAGCCACATTGGATATGACAATATGTTAGGGGCTGACTTTGAGGAAAGATGTTTTGAAGATGACATGAAACAAAACTTGAAAAGGACTGATGATCATCATCTCAAAATGCACTGAAGATGAAATGATGCAATTAGGGAAAGATAGATTGATCCTGGTTGAGGTGGTCACACCTTGTCCAAATGGGTTGCACAAAACATCATGAGGACATCACCATTGCAATCCTTGCAAAAAGCTACCCCAAAACCATATATATTATGGTAGCATTTGAATTTGCAAAAACAGTTGCAAATTCAACTAGAGTTCAGGGGGCTGAGTGCAAAAATTACACTACATGCATTTGGAAAAAGTCTCAAATGATTAAATCATTATTACCATGCAACTCCTTGGATGAAACTACCCAAAATCCATATATGGCAAGATATTTTTGGGACAGAAAAGCTCAAGAGTTAAAATCCAGATTTGAATTTGAATTCAAATCAAACTGGATTTAAACAGAAAAGAAATAACAAAAGGAAAAAAAGAAAAGAAAAGAAAAATAAAAGAGTGCTCAGCCTCGCGGGCTGGTCTCGGCAGGACTGGCCCACTCCATCTTCTCCTTCCAGGCCTGCCCTGCTGGCCCATCTGCGAAGCTAGGCCTACGGGCCAAGCTCACTCCTCTGGCGAAAAACAAAAAAAGAAACAAAGGCATCTGCCTCCTCTGGGGTTCGAACCCACGACCACGGCTTGCGCGCTGAGCACTCGAACCACCATGCCACTACACCTGCTTGTGCTACAAGACTGGATCCAACTTAGTTAGCAGGTCCTTCCTTCTCTTCTGAACATGACGAGCAAGCGACAGGCACCGGATCGGCCACGTTCAGGCGATGCTAGAGGGAGCTACATGGCGGCACTGGCCCTGAAGGCGCCACGGGACCCTAGCTTCCACATCCATGCATGGGTGTACGCCGGGATCTAGCCGGAGTCGCGTCGACGGCGACGGAAACTTCAACTGAAAAGGTCGCGGCGCACTGTCACCGAAGACGGATTCAGACGACGCTAGGCGGCGACTTGCGGCGACCGCGGGCTCGCACACAGGTCACCGGGGAGTCCAGCAAGCCTAAGGGGACGAAGACGGCACCTACGTCTACGCAACGAAACCGGGGCTTGCCCCTTGCCTGCAATAACGGCGACGGACGGCTCGTCACAAGTCGGGGCGGCGCACTTCCTGCAGGAGGGTTCAGATCGCGAGCAAAGCAAGGAAAGCGTGCGTGGGGCCTAAAGGTCACGCCTTGGCTTCCAAGATCGCGCCCAAGACATTCACAGAAAGCGCCCTGCGCACCTAGAGCACGCCGGGGCCACGGTGACCACGACGGCACGGCTCGCCGCGGACGGAAACGACGCGGCTCGGAAGGGGCGACAAGCACGAGCATTACAGGGGGAAGAAGGCGTCGCGTCTCACCTAGGGGGTGTCGTCGACGTGTCGGGCTTGCCGGAGGGGAGGAAGACGGGCGGAGACGATGCCGGGGTTGGAGGCTTCCGCGGAGGGGCTCGTCGGTCCGGGGCTGCTCTGCTCCTCCTAGTGCGAACATGCAGCTCAGGAAGACGAGAACGCACGGAGGTGAGGCTCAGTTGAACTCACAGGCGAGCAATTTGTACCGCAGCAGCGGTTCTCACCGAAATCGTCCGACGGGGTCGCGGAACAGGGGAGCAGCGGAGGAGCCATGGCGGCGGCGGCGAGAGGAAAGAAGGGGGAGGAATGGATCTAGGGTTCCAGGAGGGAGCCCTAGGGGAACTTATATAGGGGAGAGGGCCATCGGCCACGTCCCTGTCCTCCTGCCGCCGTGGCCTCTCCGGCGTGAGAGAGGAGAGGGGGAAAAGACGAGCCACGGTGGAAAGGTGGGGAAGAAGGGGCGTACCCCTTCGCCACGGGCCAAGCCGAGGGGAGAACGGGCCCAGGTGGGCTGGGATGGAGGAAAAAAATAAAAACAAAAGGAAAAGCCTCCTCTTGGACCCTTTTTCTATTTAATAAAACAGAAAAGGACTCAGGGTTTATTTTTGGATTAAATACAAGTAAAAAAATACATAAAAATATGTATAATTAACCTTGCATTATTCCTCAATTTCCAAAAGTGGTTTGGGCATTTTTGGCAACAACAAAATTGTGAGCTCATTTTTTAATTCAAAATCAGTTTGAACTAGAGCCCCCTATTTTGATGATGGCAAAAATAATTTGAGGATTTTGAAACCCTTGCCATAGCAATTGAAATGGCTAGGCCAAGTTTGGGTCAGGGAGAGCATGCATGCAACAATGAAAATTCGTCAAACACCCTTCTTGAACCATTTTGGATGCAAAAACAAACAAACCAAATGGGCTCCAATCCCAATGCAAATTTAAATCACCACATGAAATTATAATGTTTAGCATCATGCCAAGTTACAAAGTGAACAGACAAAGTACAATCTCATGGTGTTTTATATTTATTGCACATGGGATGTTACACACAGCATGCCACATAATACGCAATATCATTGCGCATTCCGTTCCACCAAAGTGTGGTCTTGAAATCCTGGTACATCTTGGTGCTTCCGGGGTGGATAGAATATGAGGACTCATGTGCTTCTCGCAGTATCTGATGTCTCAAATTATCCCGGTTCGGCTCTCATATTCGTTTTTCGAACCATAACACTCCTTGGGTATCCAGGTGAAAGGATTGGGCCTTGCCACGCGGAATCCGTTCCTTGATATCCTGGATTTCCGAATCTTGAGCTTGCGCTCCTTTAATTTCCTCTACCAAGGTTGGAGTGATTTCCAAGGTCTTCCTGGTCATTGAGTCACACAACCCCAGGTTGAGTTGAGTGACTTCCTCCCGTAGCTGTGGGTGGAGCCTTTCCCAAAGTGCATTCATTGAGCTTGGCTTGCGGCTAAGGGCATCTGCGACCACGTTAGCCTTCCCGGGGTTATAATTTATCTCGAGATCTTAATCCTTGACCAACTCGAGCCACCTTCTCTGCCTGAGATTGAGGTCTGGCTGCGTGAATATGTACTTAAGGCTTTTATGATCGGTGTACACTTCACACCGTCGTCCGATGAGGTAATGCCTCCACAACTTCAATGCGTTCACCGCAGCAGCCAGTTCCAAGTCATGCGTGGGGTAGTTGACTTCATGTTGGCGTAGCTGCCGGGAGGCGTATGATACAACCTTTCCTTCTTGCATTAGCACGCAGCCAAGGCCGTGTTTGGAGGCATCGCAGTATATATCAAATCCGTTGTGGATGTCCGGCAGAGTCAGAACAGGGGCGGAGGTTAGCTTGGTCTTTAGTTTCTCAAAACTGTCATCACATTCCTTGTTCTAGACAAATTTCTGGTTCTTCTTCAACAGCTCGGTCATTGGCTTGGCTATCTTGGAGAACCCTTCAATGAATCAGCGATAATAACCCGCCAATCCCAAGAAACTTCGGACTTCCGTCACTGTGGTTGGTGGCTTCCAATTCAACACGTCGGCCACCTTGCTAGGGTCTACGGCTACTCCTTGAGCTGTCAGGATGTGCCCCAAAAATACCACCTCCTTTAACCAAAACTCGCACTTGTTGAACTTGGCATAAAGGCGGTGAGTTCGCAGTCGTTCTAGCACTGTGCGGAGGTGCTGCTTATGCTCTTCTTCACTTTTGGAGTATATGAGTATGTCATCAATGAATACCACCACGAACTTGTCCAAAAAGTCCATGAAAACCTTGTTCATCATTCCCATGAAATAAGTTCGGGCATTTTTCAAGCCTAATGACATGACCGTGAATTCATATAGGCCATATCTGGTGGTGAAGGCCATCTTGGGAATGTCTTCCTTCCTGATCTTCAATTGGTAATAGCCCGTGCGAAGATCTATCTTGGAGAATACACGGGCGCCCTTCAGTTGGTCGAACAAGTCATCAATGCGGGGCAGCGGGTACTTATTCTTGATGGTGACTTCATTCAGGGGGTGGTAGTCCACACACATCCGTAGGGTGCGATCTTTCTTCTTGACAAATAATACCGGTGATCCCCAAGGCGAGGTGCTGGGGCGAATGTACCCTTTTTCAACAATTCATCCAGCTGCTTCTTCAGCTCCACCAGTTCGGTGGAAGGCATCCGGTAATACTTCTTGTATATTGGGGAGGTACCGGGAACAATCTCGATGGCGAACTCCAGCTCCCTGTCCGGTGGCATACCCGGCAATTCTTCTGGGAACACATCTGGAAACCTCTGACAACTGGAATCTTGTCCATTTCTGAGGTCACGGGGGTCAAAGGGGAGCTCCAGGGTGACGGCTACGACGACGAGCGCGGCGGCCGGCTTCTGTCCACGGCAAGATCGACACAGCGGGCACGGGGAGAAGCACAAATAGGGGGAAACTAGGAGAAGCTCACGGCGGAGTCGACGGTGAGCTCGGGGTGGCCGGGGAGTAGCTGGCGGCGGCGAATTCGACCATGGCGTCCTCGGTGGCCGGCGGCGAGGAGTTGAAGTGTTCGTCGTCTCCAGTGAAGCCCGGCTCGATTCGGCGCACGGTTCGACGAAGACGACGTCGAGGCTGCGTCTGGACACGGTGGCGTGGCGAATGGGGCACGGTGGCCGCGCGGACCATGATAGCGTGCTCCGGCTAGGGCTCGGGATCCCGCGAAAAAGGCGACGAGGAGGAAGGGGAAGGACCAGGGAGAGGGGGGGAATGGAGAGGGCGTCCAGGCGAAGCTTCGAGGCGTGCAGAAGACGCCGGGGAAGCAGGTTGTTCGCCACGGCGACGGCTGCATGCCGTGCTCGCAGGTGTGCGCCTGCCTGTCCATGGTAGAAGACGACCCTGCCCCTGGTGGGCTGGGCCGGCCAGGCTGGTTGGGCTGGTCAGGTAGGTGGGCTTTTGCCCTTTTTTCTGTTTTTATTTCTTTTCTGTTTTGTGTTTTGATTTGATTTCCAAATCAAATCATTTTTAGAAATTCCAAAAACTTTATTGTGAGCTACTGGGACATATATAAGTCCACTCACAAAGTTTGAAAATTATTGAAATTATATTTAAATAATTTCAAGTGCAATTACAATAAATATTTAATTTCCAAGGGCATTTTGAACTTTTAGGAAAATCAGAGAGCATGAAGTGGGACCCACTTCACTTGAAATGTGATCATGCCCATTTATAAGACTTTTCAAAATGTTCAAAGCATTTTTGGAAAAAGATTTTTGTCTGGCCTTTTATTTAATTTGCTTTGGGGCTTTTCTTTTCCCCATTTCCTTTTCTTTTTGCAGAAATTTTCATGATGCAAAAATGCAAGCTAGGTTAAACACAAACCTAAATTAGGGTTCTGACAACTCACCCCCACTCAAAAAAATCTCGTCCCGAGATTCAGAAGTCGTCGGGAGGAAGGTGGGGTACTCAGCTCGTAGACGATCCTCTCATTCCCAGGTGGCTTCTTTCTCTGAATGATGTGACCACTGCACTTTGAGGAATCTGATCTTCTGACGTCTGGTGGTGCGCTCGGCTTCATCAAGAATACGAACAGGGTACTCTCGATATGAAAGGTTATCTTGGAGATCAAGCGTTTCGTGGTCTACTTCGCGGATGGGGTCCTTGAAGCAACTCCTGAGTTGAGAGACGTGGAAGACATCATGAACCTGGAGAGGTGAGGGGGTAGTTCCAATTGGTAGGCAACTTCTCCATGTTTGGCGAGAATGCGAAAGGGACCGATATAACGTGGGGCCAACTTGCCTTTGATACCGAAGCGATGGGTACCCTTCAGAGGAGTAACCCGAAGGTAAGCCTTCTCATCCAGATTATAGCTTTCTTCCCTATGATGACGATCATAATAGCTTTTCTGACGAGACTGGGCTATTTTCAATTTCTCACGAACAATGCGAACCTGCTCTTCTGCATCCTGAATCAAATCCGGTCCAAAGAATTGTCTTTCACCAGTTTCTGACCAGTTTAGGGGTGTTCGACATTTCCGTCCATAGAGAAATTCAAAAGGAGCCATGCCCAAACTAGATTGGAAGCTATTTTTATACGCGAATTCGGCAAAAGGAAGAGAATTCTCCCATTTGTTTCCGAAAGAGATAACACAAGCTCTGAGCATGTCTTCGAGAATTTGATTGACCCTTTCTACTTGACCACTGGACTGCGGGTGATAAGCGGTGCTAAAGGAGAGATGGGTTCCCATAGCATTCTGAAAACTTTCCCAAAATCGAGAAGTGAAAAGACTACCACGGTCTAAATTGATTTCCAAAGAAACACCGTGAAGTGACACGATTCGGGAGACATACAAGTCCGCTAACTGGCTAGCAGGTATAGACTCACGAACGGGAAGGAAGTGAGCAACTTTGGAAAGTCGGTCAATGACAACGAAGATGGCATCAGTTCCTTTCTGGGGTTTTAGAAAGCCAGTGATGAAGTCCATAATGACTTTATCCCATTTCCACTCAGGGATAGGCAAAGGTCTAAGAGTACCAGCAGGTCTTTGATGTTCTGCCTTAACGCGACGACAAACATCACATTCAGCAATGAACTGAGCAAATTCTCTCTTCATCCTAGTCCACCAAAATCTCTGGCGTAGATCTTGATACATTTTTGTACCACCGGGATGAATCGAGAGGGGAGATTCACGGGCTTCTTTAAGGATCAGCTGTCTAAGGTTATTATTCTTCGGTACTACTATCCTGTTCTCGAAGTATACAATACCTTCATCGTCTAGGGTAAAACATTTAGCCTTACCACTAGCAATGTTTTCTTTGATGTATCGGATACCTCGAGCATGTTTCTGTGCAGCTTTGATTTGACCCTCAAGAGTTGGTTTCACTACCAAGGTGGAAAGGAATCCATAAGGAACAATCTCAAGATGAAGCTTTCGTAGTTCCTCATAGAGAAGTGGTTGATACTATTTTAACATGAGGTTGTTACAATATGACTTACGACTTAGTGCATCAGCCATGACATTGGCTTTGCCTGGGGTATAAGAAATTCCTAAGTCATAATATTTTATCAACTAAATCCAGCGTCTTTGCCTGAGATTAAGATCTGGCTGGGTGAATATGTATTTGAGGCTTTGGTGGTCGGAATATATCTCACAACGATTACCAAGGAGGTAATGTCGCCAAGTTGTCAGGGCATGAACTACGACAGCGAGTTCAAGATCATGGGTAGGATAGTTCTCTTCATGTGGACGCAACTGGCGTGAAGCATACGCTACCACATGTCGATCTTGCATAAGTATGAATCCTAACCCTTTCCGTGAGGCGTCACAAAAGATCTCGAAATCATTTTTGATGTCTGGAGGCGCAAGTACGGGTGTGGAAGTCAATCTTCTTTTTAGCTCTTGAAAGCTTTCCTTGCACTTGGGAGTCCATTCGAATTTCTTATCTTTATTGAGGAGTTCAGTTAGAGGCTTTGAAACTTTAGAGAAGTTCTCGACGAAGCGGCGACAATAGCTTGCTAAGCCAAGAAAACTCCTAACTTGCTTAACCGATTCAGGTGGAGTCCACTCAAGGACGGCCTGAACTCTCTCGGGATTGACAGCAATGCCTTTGGCAGAAATCACATGGCCTAGATAGGTCACATATGGTATCCAGAATTCACACTTTGAGAATTTGGCATATAGGCGATGCTCTCGAAGTTTCATCAATACCAACCTAAGATGTTCTGCGTGCTCTTCTTCATTCTTCGTGTAGATGAGAATGTCATCAAGATAAACTACAAAAAATTTATCTAGGTACCCCATGAAGACTGAATTCATCAAGCGCGAGAATGTGGCGGGGGCATTGGTTAAACCGAAGGACATGACGGTGTACTCATAAAGACCATAACGAGTAGTGAAAGCCGTTTTGGGAATGTCCTCGTTTCTGATTTTGATTTGATGATAGCCTAATCTCAAATCCATCTTGGAGAAGACAGAGGATCCAGCAAGTTGATCATAAAGATCATTGATCCTGGGCAGTGGGTACTTGTTCTTTATCGTCGCTAGATTTAGCAGGCGATAGTCTACGCACATCCTTTCTGTTCTATCTTTCTTCGTTACGAACAGAACGGGGCAACCCCATGGCGATGAGCTAGGGTGGATGAAGCCTTTTGCCAACGAAGCTTCAAGTTGGATTTTTAGCTCAGCTAACTCACGTGGGGCCATTCTATATGGGCGTCTGGATATTGGGGCGGTTCATGGGATAAGATCTACCACAAACTCTACAGATCTGTCAGGTGGTATGATTTAAGGGGTTGGGTTACTAGATGGTTTTCCTAGAGGACGACGATGGCTTACTAGGGCTACAATAGATATGTCAGAGTAGCAAAGTACCCCAACACGATGGTCAGTGTGGTTATTCTAGCTAGAAGACATCTAAAGTGGGAGGAAGAATTGCAAATGCATCAATATAGGTTTTTGGGAGAAAACCTACAACAAACTCTATGGAACTGTCAGGCATACCACCTAGAAGTTCTTCTAAAAGGACAACTGAAATGGAGAGAAGGTTTTTGCAATTGCATCAGATTATGAAGAAACCTGGAATGACTCGGACAGCATAACGGCTGTAATTGCAAGAGAAATGGAAGTCCTCACCACATTTCAACAACACTTACATAAGAAGTTCAAAACTAGGAAGCACAACGACTCTAGACAACCGAACACAACTTTCCTACGGCTACAAGGAAGCAATCAACGAGATGTCCTAGTAAAGATATAGATAACCTAGTCCTATCTTCCCGTAGAACAACATGAGGGCGACTCAGAACTCAGATCGATGAGGATAAGGAGAAAAAAGAAGTCTTACGTTGTTCCCTTATACCCAAAGTAACTATATAACTATAGAATGCTAGACTCGACATCGTCCAAGGGTTTGATAATCCTACAGACAGTCCTGCTCTGATACCAAGTCTGTCGGGACCCGGGGTTAGCGTATGTAATTCCGGTCACAATGCAATCACATGGAGAGCCGAGAGCCGTACCCACTTGTCTAAGCAGACAAGGCCAAGCACAGATCACTCTCGGTAAGCATCGAACGTGAGGGGCATCCCATCCAGGCCGGATGATCAACTGAGATGGGTCCTCATCGTCCGCTCACAAGTCTAAATGCTTATGGGTGGTGAATCCCATACTCATAGACAAGTCGCCTCAACCATGTTATCGATTGAATCATAACCCTTACATAGACTTACTCCAGCCCGATCACTTAGTCGGGGTCTAGGGCGGGCTCAGTCATACAACAAAGTGTGCCACATGACAGAGTCACGAGCAATCGCATCGCGATGTCCCAAGCTGCGCACATCTAAGGACCACTTATTGTATAAAAGACCGCCGGCAAGAACACAACTAAGCTATCGAACCCCACACTAAGACATGCACGTTATAATCATACACGCAAGATACATGTCCAGTGTAAACAGCAGGTAATCACAACATGAACTCTACAAACTCAGTCTTTATAGCTTCTACTAAACAGAGAAGACATAGTAGTTGTATTATAAGCAGAGATCCCATGGCTTTGATCCAACATTACATCAAACATCAACGGAAGCAAATTATGTCTTAGTAAAGACAAGGTTAACAAATGGCTTAAGAAGCCTGAAAGAAAATACAATGACCCTCAGAAGGGCACAGGCTGCTATCTGGAACTATACGACCTGGTCCACGTCGAGCTCGAGGTAGAGGCCACCATCAAGGTCAGTGGTCTCGTCTCTAAAACATAGAATAAGAAAACGTGAGTACAAAGTCGTACTCAGCAAGACTTACATCAGATCTATACTACTCATGCACATGTATCAAGGCAAAGGGAGGTGGGGTTTCAATGGAGAAGTGCCAGCTTTGACTTGGCTAGTCCTGTACTACGAATACCAGAAAGAGGTAAGGAGCGTACACGAATCAAAGTAACAAGTCTCCAACCAATACACCACTATGGTTACTTCCTCGACTTCCCCACGAGGAAGCACGCCATAGCACTCACACTTATCTTGGCAAGTTTTAAGAGTAACCATTGAAGTTGTCTATGATCAAGTAAAGGTCTCCAAGTAGTCCATAACCGCGGACACGGCTATTCGAATAGTTCATTAACCCTGGAGGGGTGTACTTCTACACACACGCCTCATCAGTTACCGCCTGGGGATGGACCCTTCAGGTGAGTACCGGCGAGGATGCTGCCACGACACTTCACTCACGGCACCATCTCTAGTCCTAGGGAGTCGCCTATTTGAGTTGGGACCACAATCGGAATCCGGCCGATTTTTCCGATGTGGACTCAAACGTTGTGTGACCGCCATCAAGCTCAACTCGATCATGATCACTTGATTCAACGTGCCCACGACCTACGTCAACCACTTACCTTGGTTCCACCTGCTTGAGATCGTTAAAGGGCGAACTACTTGCGACTCTTGGACAGGTCCGGGGTGAGGTACTAGGCCGAGATGGGTCAGTGAGCCCAATGTGTGGTCGTACTCTTAGTCTTGGATAACAACACAAGAACTCGGCCTTAAAGCGGTGTTCAACGAGACAACCCACTGTGTACTCCTACACAGCCTCTCATCGTTCACCTTGTTTAGATCAAATTCACCAACACGTTACCACCATCATTCACATGATCACTACCATCCCGACTCACAACAAAGTAGCCTCATTGTAAACTCTAAGCATGCAATAAGTTGTAACAGTTGCAGGGGCCACATGATATCAACTAACTCCTACATCTGCTAGGATTGTGGTTTGCTTACTACTGTGACAAAATGATAGGTCATGCAAAGGAATAGGTTCAACTAGCGGTAGAACGTATCATGGTGACATCCTAAACATGCATAAGCGAGAATGAGAGGGAACTTGGATTTTATTGACATGATCAAAGAGGGGGTGCTTGCCTTGCTGACGATCACGAGGTAACACTCTTCTGACGTGAGGTTGAACTCGTCTCCGAGATCAACTCTACCGAGAAGATGCGATCACCGAAGCACTGGATGTAAAGCACAATCAAGATAATACAATGCACATCTAATATGCAAAACATAGCATGGCAATGTACTGATGTGATCTATGTTTAACTTGCAACATGTTAATTGAAGTTGATTTCAAAAATAAATTCAAATTCAAACTCCAAATGTATTCAAATTGGTCCAAGTTTCATTTGCTAAAGTTTGTTCATTGTAAACCAAGTGATCATGTATGTGAGATGTTCTGAAGTGTAGGTGATCAGTATTGCATTGCTTTGGTTGAAGTTGGAATGGCTTTAGTGATTTATTTGAATTATATCAAATGATCCATATAGCAAAATTCTACTACTCCTCAATATAAACAATTCAAACATGGATGAAAGTATGATATTTGGATAGAGAATTTTATTCTGATCAATTTTCATATAAAAATCATTGCAATTGGAGTTACGGTTTAAAAGATATTCAATTTGAAAGTTTTGAATATTTTCTAGAATTTCTGATTTAAATTAAATCATTTTGGATTCACTGCGTTAGCACTGCATCATGCTGACGTCAGTGGCATTGACTGGTCCAGCTGACCAGTGGGGCCCGGCTGTCAGTGGCTAGGGGGTTAAATCCTGGTTTAAATTAAACCGGCTGGTTTAATTAGCTGCTAGGGGGCCCACTGTCAGCCTCTGTAGGGGGGGTTAAGAGCTGGGCTAGGGGGCTAATGGCTCGAGCGGCCGGCGGCATGACACCGGTGCCACAGCGCACGGCGGCACCTCGCCGGAACAGGGATTCCGGCCAAGGGAGGTCACGGGAAGGGCACGGGAAGGGCACGGGAGGGTGCCCCTCGCTCGTGCGCTTCGAGTGGCGCACACGGGGGTCAAAGGGGAGCTCCAGGGCGACGGCTACGACAACGGGCGCGGCGGCCGGCTTCTGTCCACGGCGAGATTGACACAGCGGGCACGGGGAGAAGCACAAATAGGGGGGAACGAGGAGAAGCTCACGGCGGAGTCGACGGTGAGCTCGGGGTGGCCGGGGAGTAGCTGGCGGCGGCGAATTCGACCATGGCGTCCTCGGTGGCCGGCGGCGAGGAGTTGAAGTGTGCGTCGTCTCCAGTGAAGCCCGGCTCGATTCGGCGCTTGGTTCGACGAAGACGACGTCGGGGCTGCGTCTGGACATGGTGGCGCGGCGAATGGGGCACGGTGCCCGCGCGGACCACGACGGCGTGCTCCGGCTGGGGCTCGGGATCCCGCGAAAAAGGCGACGAGGAGGAAGGGGAAGGACCAGGGAGAGGGGGGAATGGAGAGGGGGTCCAAGCGAGGCTTCGAGGCATGCAAAAGACGCCGGGGAAGTAGGCTGCTCGCCACGGCGACGGCTGCATGTTGTGCACGCAGGTGTGCCACTACTAGGGAAATAGCTATACATGGTAAGCTTATTAGTGGCGCATATAGAAGGCCATGCGCCACCATCTTTTAGGGGTGGCGCACTGGAAAACAATGCGCCACCAATAAGGTCTTATGGGTGGCGCATTGTTTTCAAGTGCGCCACCCCTAAGAGTGGGCCAGCCTGGAAGATCTTATACGTGGCGCATCTAGCACTATGCGCCACCCCTAAGGACCCTATGGGTGGCGCATTTCCAGAATGTGCCACCCCTAAGAGCTTAAGGTTGGCGCATTCTGTAAATGCGCCACCCATAAGGTCCTTAGGGGTGGCGCATTTCTGTAATGCACCACCCATAAGAGCTTAGGGGTGGCGCATTTCGCCAATGCGCCACCACTGACTTTCTATATGCGCCACTAAATGCCTAGAGCTGCCCTTATCTACTCCACCCCACCTACCACCTCTCATTCACTCCACACAATTCTCAAACTAGATCCACTCTTCTCACCCTAGATCTATTCGGTTTTCTCCTCCTCCCCACCTCATTTCTTCCATTTATCCATCGATACTTGGCATTACATCTATTTTGTTTCATATTGAAGTAAGTGGACCTCCTACCAAACTCTTTTGTTCCATTTATGACCCATATACTTGCCTTTATTAGCTTGGGGTTTGTTGTATATGTGAAGCTTGGGTTTGATGTATATGTGAAGGTTGTGGTGGTTTGATGTATATGTGAAGCTTATGGTGGTTTGATGTATATGTGTATCTTGAGTGGCCAATGTTTTGCCGAAATGTCGATTCATTTCCGTTTCGGCAAATTTCTGGCGCACTCTCCGCATGCTCCCATGCATTATTAGGGAAGGTCATGCCGAATTTTTTCGGCGACGACTGTGATATATAATTGTGTTGCTCTCTCCGTGCACGCAGGTGATTGACCATGGTCCGCGAGATGCTGAGCGATATCACCGTGGCTAGGTGGATGCAATGTGCGACAAACGACATGCTAAGGAATAATAGGTCGGATATAAGATGTCCGTGTCGGAGATGCAAACTGCAGTGCGTGACCGAGCCTGATTCCGGAATATTGCAAAGACACCTGAAGCGTAATGGTTTGATGGATGGCTACACACGATGGATAAGTGATGAAGCCGGTGAGGAGGAGGACGTCAATGGTGGGGCGCCAGTAAATGAGGAAGGGAAACCAGAAAACAGCGGTGGGCGAGAAGACGAAGAGCATCCCGTACATGATCATGAGGAAGATGCCGAAGCGGATCATGTAGATCAAGATTCCGGACATGAAGATCAAGATGTCGAACATGATGAGGATTCAAGCTGGGTGCGGGACCCTCATGTTCAAGAGCTGCTTGTCAAAGAGGCGTTGAACGCAAGAGGTGCAGCTAGAGAGAAAGCCAAGATGGCACAACTCGAGAAAGACGCGATTACAAAGTTGTACGAAGGATGCAACGACGGGGATACCCGCTTGAATGTAACACTTGGGGCTATGGAGATGAAGGCAAAACACAAATGGACCGACGAAAGCTTCGATGATAACATGGCATTCTGGCACGATCGTCTTCCGAAGGGCAACACGTGCCCAACTAGTATCGCTGAGGCCAAGAAAGTCGTTTTCCCTCTTGATCTTCCGCACGTTAAATACAACGTCTGCATAAATGATTGCATGATCTATCGGGGTGAGGACGAAGATAAAACCACATGTTCGATGTGCGGTGTTAGTCGATACAAGAGAGGGAAGAAAGTTCCTAGAAAAGTGGTATGGTACTTTCCGATCACTCCTCGTCTACAGAGGTATTTCGTAGATCCCGAGGAATCAAAGCTCATGACCTGGCACGCGGATAGAAAGAAGCTAAAAGAGGATGACCCAAACCCGGATCCGGAAAAGGAGGACATGCTCAGGCACCCTTCAGATGGTAGCCAATGGACTGCGTTGGACCTCGAATACCCAGATTTTGGAAAAGAACCAAGGAACCTCAGGATTGGTGTGAGCGCCGATGGAGTCAATCCGTTTGGCGGCCAGAGCAGCACACACAGTACCTGGCCTGTGTTTGTATGCATATACAACCTTCCCCCCTGGAAGTGCATGAAGAAAAAGTACATAACAATGTGTATGCTAGTTCAAGGGCCGAAACAACCAGGTACGGACCTCAATCTATATCTGCAGCTATTGAAAGAGGAGCTAGAAACGTTATGGAAAGAAGGAGTCAATACGTGGGACGCCGCGGCAAAAGAATATTTCCCAATGAAAGCCACGGTGATCACGACGGTGCACGACTATCTCGGATACAGATATTTCTCAGGGCAGGTGGTCCAAGGATTCTGTGCATGCGTTAACTGCATGGATAATACAACGTACCGCCAGCTACCAAAAGATCTCGGATCTTCAAAAACCGTGTTCCAGGGGTATCGGAGGTGGCTTCAAAAGAAACACGCGTGGAGAAAACAGGGACATCTGTTCGATGGAAGCGAGGAGCTCCGAGCACCCCCAGCTCGAAGGAGCGACAAAGAAATCGACAACTTGCTGAAAACTTGGAAAGAGTGCCCCGCGCCGGGAAAGAAAAAAAAGAAGACTCAGCCGTTGATGAGGGTATGGAAAGCAAGGTCTGTTTTCTGGGATTTGGAATACTGGAGTCTACTCCGCAGTCCTCATAGCCTTGATCTAATGCATATCACAAAGAACGTGTGCGAGAGCTTGTTTGGCACGCTACTCAACATGCCGGAGAAGACCAAGGACGGGCCAAAATCAAGGAATGACTTGAAATTTATGGGCATCAGGAGGGAACTTCACCCCCCTAGTGACGACGATGATGAGCCGGAGGAGGAAGAGGATACGGAAACACAAAACTCTCGCAAACGAAAAAGGACGACCAAGAAAAAGACGGGTATTGATCACTTCCCCCCGGCATGCTTCACTCTGTGCGAGGAGGAGATCAAGCAGTTTATCCACTGCCTCATAGGATTAAAATTTCCGAACGGCTACGCGGGGAAGATAAGCAGATACCTAGACGAGGAGAAGCAGCGTTTCAGCGGGATGAAATCTCACGACTGTGCCGTGCTGATGACGCAGATTCTCCCGGTTGTGATGCGAGGGATAATGGACGAGCACGTCCGTAAAACGTTGTTTGGCCTTTGCAACTTTTTTGACGTCATCTCCCGGAAGTCGATTTGCGCTACGCAACTCAAAAGGCTACAGGAGGAGATCGTGCTTATACTATGCGAGCTTGAGATCTATTTCCCGCCCGCGTTCTTCGACATTATGGTGCATCTGCTGATCCACGTCGTGGAGGATATCGTCCAACTCGGGCCTGCGTTTTTGCGCAGCATGATGCCGTTCGAAAGGATGAATGGACACATAAAAAATACGTTCGTAACAGGTCCCGTCCAGATGCAAGCATAGCGAAGGGCTTTCTAACCGAAGAGTTCATCTCTTTTTGCACGAATTATCTCAACACCGAGAACCCTGTTGGTCTGGCCGTCAACAAGCACTTTGGCAGGACCGATGGGTGTGGTCACGACGAGGGAAGCCGCGCAATGCATGTCAACTTTGAAGGTCGAGACATCGACTTTGAAAGAGCAAGCCTAGTCGCGCTACAACACATCTAGCTGGTCGATCCTTGGATAGTAAAGCACAAGGATTTAATCAGGAAGAAGTACAGTGACCAGGGCCTGCAGATAACGGACCGAGATCCACGGCTAATCAAAGAGCACAACTCCGGTTTCATGACTTGGTTCAGGGACGAGCTTCGTGCTAATCCCCCGCGAAGGAACGCTTCCGAGGACGAAAAGATGATATTCACCTTGTCACAGGGTGCCGCACGCAACCTGATGACCTATCAAGCGTATGATATCAACGGCGACACATTTTACACGGAGGAAAAGGACAATAACTGCGATTACCAGAAGGTGGGCGTCATCAGGCAAGAGTTTACTGTTGTGACCGCCGTCGGGATTCCTAAAGAGCCCGAACGTTTTTCGGAAGGGTACGGCCGTCAAGTCGCGGCGATCCTCCGCAACACCGTGTCGATCACCACGATTAACCTCAGGAGTCGTGAGAATATTCATTATTGTCAGCTTCTTATCAACAAGCTGCACGGACGATACAAGTTTCCGGAGCCGTACGATAACACCAAACTCAGAGGGAAGAAAGTAAACACATGGGCCCTCAGGAAGATGAGCAAGGCCTTGTCCAGTTGGAAAACCCGGGTGAAGAGGGAAATTTTTGAAAAGAACAAAACCTGGGAGGAGCTCAACGAGAAAGAGTCGTTGATCGACGAAGATACCTACGACATTTTCAAGGCTAGGTGTGAGTCCGAGCAAGCCAAGGTCGCGAGTGCAAAGGGCAAGGCCATGCGGTCGCAGGTCATGGGTAACCACCGTCTCGGAGCCGGTGGTTACAAAAGTTCCAAGCCTAAATGGGACAAGGAGGATGCCGAGTACGCTGCTACGGGCATACCTAACCCCTTCCAGCAATAAAAAGATGATCCTCAGACCGAATTCTTTGTGAGGGCCCGGAGCTATAAGGACAAAGAAACCTCGAAAATAATTATCGATCCTAAGATTCAGGAGTTTACGACTGCCGTGGTAAGTAGTTTACCACGCGACCTTGTCGATTGAATTCTCGAGTGAAGTTCACAATTTCTTAATGTTTCACATTCTTTTTGCAGGAAGCGGAAATGAAAATCGCCTCATCGCAGGAGTCGTCGGTTAAGCCGGTCGGCCCGTGGGACAACGCCTTTAACAGGGCGTTGAACAAGGTCAAGAAGGTTGACGACGTGACGCCGAAGCCATCGTCAGCCGGCCGTGTGGTCGGCTTTGGTGCGGACCTAAATTGGTCCGAATATTATGGAAAATCGGCGGAGCAGTCCGGTTCGAGGGGGCGCAAGGCGAGAAGGACCGAAGAAGATGCCGCTTATGTTCATGGACTGGAGGAGAAGGTGAACATGCTTCCGCAGCTTGTCCAGGACGAAGTGGCGAACACGATGAACGCTCTCCTTCCAGATATGATGCAGTCGCTCGCGAATTGGCAAGCGCGTGGTGGACAAGGGCCCATACCAGTCCCCAGCATGGTCGGCAGCAACTCGGGCACCGCGGCGCATGCAGTCCCGACTCCCGCTGTAGTGGTGGCTCCCGCACTGACTCCCGACGTATTGGTGACTCCGGCCGCCAACACCGCGGTGGCGGCGCCGGACGTGATGGTAACTCCTCTAGACACGATCGAGAAACCGGGGCATAACAATAATGCACCCGGCGGCAGCGCAAATAGGGCGACCGACGCCACGGGAGGCAGCGCGCCCTCCGTCTCTTGCATGCCCGCCATCATCGGCGGGGTCTCTTCACTAGTCGACCTCGACGCCCTCAAGGTAACTATAAGCGTCTGCATCTCAAACGAGGACTTCATCTCCTTGCCTTTTTTAGTGGAATCTCTCTGATGTCGTACATGCATATATATATCTCTTTCGCAGGAGGACACTCCATGCATTCTATTACAAGTCGTGGACGGCGAGTTGAAGGATGTTGCCAAAGGTAAAATCATTCAACCAGAAAATCGAATCATGCACAATATGCCGATGGCACCGGAGATGCATAGGGTTCAAATCTCTCTCGTGATTTCGGGCTACGAGAGAGTTGAACCTCCCATTCAACGCCCCGGATACGATGAGGACGAGCCGGCAGTCCTCGGTGACTGTTTCAACCAAATATGCCTATGGAAGAAGAGCCAAATGCATTTAATGACGGGGGAAAGGGGCACCACACCTAGGACAACACCGCTAGTCATCGTGTCAGCGCCACATGATCCCATCGGCGCACAACAAGAAGACAATGATCTTGATGATGATATCAGCGCCGACCAGTTCATGAATACTTTGTATGATGCTGATGACTTATTCATGCCTCCTGCTGAAGGAGCCTATCAGCATGACGAGGAACCTCGTGGTCCAGCTGATCCTGCGGCGAAGCCTGCTTGCTCCACGCGTCTCTTCGCTGCTGCTCAGGACATGTCTCCAGCAGCTTGCGCCTTCACCGAGCCTCAAGCAGATGCCACAAGGAGATCTATTCTCAGCCCGTCCACACTCCATAAGGCGGCCACTAAGCAGATAAAGGCCCGTGACTGCTCAAAATCAGAAAAGAAGAAGGGACGGAAAAGAAAGAAGAGCATCACTTCGAGTAGCCAACCTTCGATGCCGATCCGGGCTCAGGACGGGCCACCAAGACCCAAGGATCTCTCGTTTGAAATCCATGTGGCTGGTAGGGCGATGCTACCTAAGGACATGATGGACCTTGCAACTTCGGATATGCAGAGTGTGCATCATAGTATTATGGCATTAGAGAAGATTCTTCTTCGAGAAGAGAATGCCTCGTAGCCAGTTTTCATGTCCAAGGTGCCACTCAACATGGGCTTATTCAACACTATCCCCGCGGATATTATAATCCTGCGATTTTCGGAGATCTTCAATTTGTACCATCTCAAGCGGCTGGACCATAGCCTTATCCGTCTGTTCTCACTCAGCCTTTCTATGAGTATCAGGAGAGATAAGACCCCAAGCGTCGCGATATTGGACCCCTTGTACATGCGTGAAAGCATCTTGATGGACGACGGGGACGCGGCTCTCGCGGCGGGGTACATCACAGACTTCATGCTACGGAACGCCGACAAGGATTCATTTCTTATGACCTACTCTCCCAAATAAGTCATTTGCTCGCCTCTGTAGCATATATGCTTTCTTAGCTTTCCATTGTCCTCTTCCAACATTCCTTTTGGATTGTTTTAATTATGCAGTGAGGATCAAGACTGTGTGCTCATCTGCTTTTCACCGCAACACTCGCATGCCGTGTATTTAGACTCGGGGAGTGTGAAGAAGAAAGATTACAAGTATATCATGAGAGTTTTGGATGATGCTCTCGTCGGCTACATAAAATCCGGAGGCAAGATCATGAAGCACAAGTTCAGGAAAAATCAGCCTGGCGTGAACGTGTTCAACCACGTAACACAGTTCCCGTGTGTCAAGCAGCCGGCTGGCAGTGTGAGGGATGCGTACTACGCCCTTCATCACATGAGGGCGATTGTACAGGAACAACGCAACCTTACGCTGCCAAGTCATCTCAGAGCGTGGGCCGAAAGGAAGGCGGAAATCGCTGATGCAAATCTGAAGGAGGAGTTCTTTCACATCCAAGCGCAGATGGCGACTATCATCCCTCATGAAGTACAAATGAGGGTCGATCTTCCACTCAAACATTGCACCATCCAATGGGGAGATAAAAGTCCGCCTAAAGGCCCTGCGTGACACAAGGCCTTTCATGACGAAAGAAGGATGCCGCCCATTCCCCGAGCCGAGTCAGAACAATTGAATGTACTCTTTGTGTAATTTGGATGTACTCTTTGTGTAGTAGATGGTAGTGTCAAATACTCTTGGTGCTCTTTGTGTATAAAGGTCACTGCATATGCATTTTTATGCATATGTGCATGCTTCTCGCCATTGATCGACTTGCTTTAAGTTGTTGATAAGAATAGATGCTAGATTGCTTTGTTCTCCTTTGGTATGATTCATATGGATGTGACCTCTAAAGCTTTGTTTTGTGCAGGTTGAAGAGCAAACAAGATAGGATGACGAAAGTAGCTTTCAGTTTTCAATAATTGTTGGACTCATTGTAATTTTGTGATGGATGTAATCTTGTCAATCTTGTTGTGTCGGGACCCGGGGTTAGCGTATGCAAGTCCCGCTACGACATAGTCATATGGAGAGCCGAGAACCGTACCCACTTGTCTAAGCAGACAAGGCCAAGCATAGAACATTCTCGGAAAGCATCGTACGTGAGGGTTATCCCATCCAGGCCGGATGATCAACTGAGATGGGTCCTCATCGTCCGCACACAAGTCTAATGATATGGGTGATGAACTCCCATATTCACAGAGAAGTCGCCTCAACCATACTATCGACTATCTCATAACTCTTACATAGACTTACTCCAGCCCGATCACTTAGTCGGGGTCTAGGGCAGGCTCAATCATACCACAAAGTGTGCACGATACGGAGTCTCGAACAATCACATCGCGATGCCCCAAGCTTCGCACATCTAAGGGCCACTTGGTGTATGAAAGACCGCCAGCCAGATCACAACTAAGGTCTCAAAAACCCATACAAAGACATGCATGTTATAAACATACACGCAACACACATGCCTTGTATAAACAGCAGGTATCATTGCAATTCTCTACAAAGTATACATTTTATTGATAACTCTTATAGAGTGCACACAGAGATCACAAGTATGTGATCCAACATTACAACAGACAAGCGGAAGCAAAGTAGGTCTGAGTACAGACAAGTTTAACAAATGGCTTAAGAAGCCTTATTTAAACACAAGCCCTCCACGAGGGAACCAGTCGTCTGACTGGGACGAGACTAGCTTGATCTTCAGTCGTCGAGCTCGATGAAGAATCCATCTTCGGGGTCAGTGGGTTCATCTAAAACATAGAATAAGCAAACGTGAGTACAAAGTCGTACTCAGCAAGACTTACATAGGAGTTATACTACTCATGCACATGTATCAAGGTAAAGGGAGGTGGGGTTTCACTTTAACAAGTGCCAGCTTTGACTTGGCTAGTCCTGAACTACGAGTACCAGACTTTGAGGTAAGAAGCGTACACGAGTCCACTACTTTCTCCAACCAATTACACCACTATGGTGCCTTCCTCGACTTCCCCGCGAGAAAGCACGCCATAGCACTCACACTTATCTTGGTGTGTTTTAGAAGTATCCAGTTCAAGTTGTCTAATAATCAAGCTAAGCTTTCCAAGCAGTCCATAACCGCGGATGCGACTATTCGAATAGTTTTGTTAACCCTGCATGGGTGTACCGCTACACACACATGATCATCTGTTACCGCCTTTGTACTCGACACCGTTCAAGAAGTGTCGGCGAGGATGCTCACGACAACTGTTACCTCATAGCCTATCTAGTCCAAGAAAGACGGCTACCTGGGTTGGCTACCACTATCGTGAACCCGGCCGGTTTACCGAAGTGGACCCAAGTGATGTGTGCGTGGTGCATAAGCCGGTCTCGGGCGAGCCGTTCTCTCACTAAGCAGCCAGGCCACAAACCTACCAGAACTCCGAACTATTGCGACATCTGGACATCGAAAGGGATGAGTTAGTAAGCTGAGAGGGGTTAGTGAGCCCAATGTGTGGTTGTACTCTTCATCTTGGATCACCACACAAGAACTCGTACTTAGGGCGGTGTTCAACGAGACAACCCACCGTGTACTCCTACACAGCCTCTCATCGTTCACCTTGTATTAGGGTAGATTCACCCACACATTTCCACCAACATCATCATGATCACTACCATCCCGACTCACATAACAGTAACATCATTGTATCACTCTAAGCATGCAATAAGCAGTAACAATTTCAGGGGCCACATGATATCAATAAACTCCTACATTTGCTAGGATTGTGGTTTGCTTACTACTGTGACAAATGATAGGTCATGCAAAGGAATGGGTTCATCTATGCGGTAGAAACGTAGCATGGTAATCATCCTATACAATGCATAAGCGAGACATGAGATGGAAGTGGGATTTTATCGACATGATCAATGGGGGTTTGCTTGCCTTGCTGACGAGGTTCGGGTTCGGGGTCTTCAACGAAAGGGGCAGCCTCCTGTTCCGGTTCCACCTCTACTCGACAAACAACAAACAAGGTAGCAAAGTAAATACAATGCACAATCACATGGTTGAAGGTTGAAACTTGATGTATATGTTTCTGATTTGTGAGGCAATTCCGTTTAAATGGAGTATATTGCAAATGAATTGAAAATTACAACTCCAATTTAAATTCAATTTAGCGAAGTTACAAATGCTATTGTGTGATCAAGTTAAACCATTTTGAAAAGTGTATGATATGCCTCTGATGTGTAATTGAATTGTAGTGTGTTGCTATGGTTCAAGTTGCAAAAGCATTTGAAATGAATTTGATTTAATTCCATTTAAACCAAATAGCAAAAGCTACTGGTCCCAATTTAAATTCAACTCAAACATGGTTGAAAGTTGTATATTTGGATAGCTTATTTTCTCCTGATCATTTTTCATATACTATTTGTTAAATTTGGAGTTAATATGAATTTTCTATGAATTTCCAAAGTTTGGGGTAATTTCTGCCTTTTCTGGAATTTTCTGGAATTTATTTAAATAGAATAGCTTTTATTGCGCCAGCATTGCATGTCATAACCCCAACTAGGGTAAGTGCTAGGGTTTGTTTGACCTTTACATCATGTGAAAATTTCAAAAGAAATTCAAAATTGGGGAAAGCAGAAAGCCCTAAAGAATTTAATTAAATGGCCAGACAAAATTTGTTTCCAAAAATTGCTCTGGTATTTTTGAAAAGTCTTATAAATATGCATGATCACATATAAAGTGAAGTGGGTCCCACTCCATGCACCAAGATTTTTCAAATATTCCAAAAGGGGCTTGGAAATTAAATTAAAATCCAATTTAAATTAAATTCAAATTGTTTGAATTTCAAAAATCACCAAAACTTGTGAGTGGCTAGTGGCTTGAACCCTAAGCCCACATAAAATTTTTGGGGATTTTTAAAAAAGTTTTTCTCATTTTACTAGCAAGCCAAAACAAATTACAGAAATAAAATAGAAACAGAAAATAGGAAAGGGCTTACCTGGCTTTTGGCCCGACTCATCCCCCCACGGCCCAGCCCACCACCTCCTTCCTTGTCTTGTTCCTCCAACCAGCTCAGTGGCGAGCCGTGGACGCGCCGACGCCACCTCGACGCCGAGACGCTTCCAGGCGACCCCGAGCCTTGTACACGCGCCACGCAACGCCCCTGGACACCCCCATTCCTTTCCCCCTCCTCAGGCTCCCTCTCCCCGTCTCCCTCTCGCGATTCCCGCGCTGCCCGAGCGCACGCCGGAGCACCACCGTGGAGAACCCGTGGCCGACGAGCTCCTCAGCCCTAGCCACCTTGTCCATCACGTGCAGCGACGTCGTCTTCGTCGAAGCCCTCTTCGAATCGAGCCGAGCAAGCACCACAAGCGACGGCAGCATCAACGAGTCGCCGCCGGTGCCGCAAGTTCGTCATCGTCGATTCGCCGCCTCCGTTGCTCCTCCGAATCTTCCGACCTCTCCAACGTGCTCCTGGTGAGCTTCTGGCCACAAACCCTAACCCCCTCGAAACTCGCAGCGTCTCCGTCGCCGTTCGCCATGACGCCGGAGTACAGCGTCGCCGCGGTGCTCGTCGGCGAGCACACGCAACGCAGACGTGGCCCAGACCACGTCCTTTAGAACCGCCGCACCCGTAGGCATCAAACACACCTCTCATCTGGTCCTCTAGTGCACTGAGGCGATGCCCGCGTCACCGACGTGTCTCTGTCGCCGTCGACGAGGTCGTCGCCGTGCCCCCGGTGCTCCCCTGTGGTCGCCGTGTACTCGGGGCGATGCGCACAAGCAAGGGCTACGCCCCAGTGCCCGCAGCGCATCCAACCATGGCCGGGAACCCGATCCCGGCGAGCGCCGCCGTGTCCAGAGCCGCCAGCGTCAAGCCGCCGGCCTGTCAGCCCGTAAACCGCGAGCTAATCCCCCCCCCACAATGGCTGACAAGTGGGGCCAGCCCCCCCCCCCTAATCCTCGGTTTAAATTAAAACTAAACGCAATCTTAACAGTGGGTCACTGACAGGGTGGACCCACCTGTCAGCCCCCTGCTGATGTCTTGATTGCATCATGCTGATGCAATAAATCAATTCTAGAAAATTAGAAATGGATTAAAGAAATCCAGAAATTCCAGAAAATAGGTGAAACTTTAGAAATTCATAGAAAATTCATATTAACTCCAAATTAGACAAATAATATATGAAAAATGATCAGCAGAAAATTCTCTATCCAAATATGCAACTTTAAACCATGTTTGAGTTGGTTTTAAAATGCGACCAGTAGCTTTTGCTATTTGGCTTAAATGGAATTAATTCAAATTTAATTCAAATGCAATTCAAATTTTAACCATTACAATGCAAACATGATCACCTGAACTTCAGAAGCATATCACCCACATGATCACATGTTTTCAAATGATCAAACATTTTCAAATGCAATTTGGTTAAATTGAAATTCATATGTGGAGTTTGAATTTTCATTTCAAATGCAATACACTTCATTTAAATCAAATGTACCACAAACCAGCACCATTCACCTCATGGACAACTATATCATGTGCTTGTGCATTCTATTACAATGTTGCCCCCCTTTATTGATGATTGTTTCCGGTACCAGCTTTTCCGAGACGGTGATCACCCCCGAAGGATAAGACCACCGTTAAGACCCGTGTTTCGTCAGCAAGGCAAGCAAACCCCATTGATCATGTCTATAAAATCCCAATTCCCTCTCAGTCTCGCTTATGCATGTTTAGGAGATCACGTTTTATCGATTCTACCGCATAGTTGAACCCATATCCTTTGCATGACCTATCATCTTGTCACAGTAGTAAGCAAACCACAATCCTAGCTGACATAGGAGTTGATTGATATCATGTGGCCCCTGCAACTGTTACAGCTTATTGCATGCTTAGTGTTACAGTGAGGTTGCTTTTGATGTGAGTCGGGATGATAGTGAACATGGTGTTGATGAAAGTGAAACTGTGTTGGTGAATCCACCCTAATACAAGGTGAATGATGAGAGGCTGTGTAGGAGTACACAGTGGGTTGTCTCGTTGAACACCGCCTTAAGCACCGAGTTCTTGTATGGTAATCCAAGACAAAGAGTACAACCACACATTGGGCTCACTGAACCCTCTCGGCCTAGTACCTTGATCCGTGTCGACGTCCAGGAGTCACATTAGTTCGGGCTTTCCATTTGACATCTGCGTAGAAAAAGAATGAAGGAATGGTTGCATCATATAGATATGTGGGTGCACCTGTGAGGCAGGAAAACCATCTGCCAGAGGTGGCGTCTCGGTCACCTACATTGTTTGAGTCCGTTTCGTTGATCCGGCCGGGCTCTCGAGCGGAGGCAAACTCAGATAGTCGACTCCTGGAATAGACCGGTTGTGAGCGAAGTGTCGTGGTGAGCATCCTCGTTGTCACCTCTTGAACGGTGACGAGACCTGGCGGTAACCGATGGTCATGTGTGTGTAGCTTACACCCTTGCAAGGTTAACAAAACTATTCGAATAGCCGCGTCCGCGGTTAAGGACTACATGGAACCTGTACTTGATTATTAGACAACTTGAATGGATACTTCTAAAACTCGCAAGATAAGCGTGAGTGCTATGGTGTGCTTCTCGTGGGGAAGTCGAGGAAGTAACCATAGTGGTGTATTGGTTGGAGATGTAGTGGACTCGTGTACGCTTCTTATCTCAAGTCTGGTACTCGTAGTTCAGGATTAGCCAAGTCAAAGCTGGCACTTCTGCATGATGAAACCCCACCTCCTTTACCTTGATACTTGAGCATGAGTAGTGTAGTTCTGATGTAAGTCTTGCTGAGTACGACTTTGTACTCACGTTTGCTTACTCTATGTTTTAGATGAGAACCCGGACCCCGATGGAGTCACCGACCTGAAGCTCGACGTTGACTGAGTTAGCATAGTCCCAGACAGCAGTCTGGTCCCTCGTGGAAGGGCATGTTTGTTTACAAGGATTCTCTAAGCCATTTGTTAAACTTGTCTGTACTCTGACCTAATTTGCTTCCGTTGTATGATGTAATGTTGATCACAGACATGTGATCTTTGTATACTCTATGTATAAGTAAATAAAGAAGTACTTTGTAGAGTTATGTGATGATACCTGTTGTTCATACTAGGCATGTGTGCTGCGTGTATGTTTATAACATGCATGTCTTAGTATGGGTTTTCGAGACCTTAGTTGTGATCTGGCTGGCGGTCTTTTATACACCAAGTGGCCCTTAGATGTGCGCAGCTTGGGGCATCGCGATGCGATTGCTCGTGACTCTGTCACGTGCACACTTTGTTGTATGATCGAGCCCGCCCTAGACCCCGACTAAGTGATCGGGCTGGAGTAAGTCTATGTAAGAGTTAGGATTCAATCGATAACATGGTTGAGGCGACTTGTCTATGAATATGGGATTCACCACCCATAAGCATTTAGACTTGTGAGCGGACGTTGAGGACCCATCTCAGTTGATCATCCGGCCTGAATGGGATGCCCCTCACGTTCGATGCTTACCAAGAACGTTATGTGCTTGGCCTTGTCTGCTTAGACAAGTGGGTACGGTTCTCGGCTCTCCATGTGATTGCATCGTGACTGGAATTACATACGCTAACCCCGGGTCCCGACAGACTTGGTATCAGAGCAGGACTGTCTGTAGGACTATCAAACCCTTGGTCGAAGTCGAGTCTAGCATTGTATAGTTATATAGTTACTCTGGGTATAAGGGAACAACGTAAGGCTTCTTTTTCTCCTTATCCTCATCGATCTGAGTTCTGAGTCACCCTTACCTTTTCTACGGGATGATAGGACTAGGCTCATCTATGTCTGACTAGAACATCTCGTTGTTTGCCTCCTTGTAGCCGTAGGACAGTTGTGGTCGTCCAGACTCATCGTTCTGTTGAGTTCCTTGAAGAAGTTCTGTCCAATTTCTTCGAGGTTGTTTCATTTTCCATCCCGGTGTAGCCGTTATGCTGTCTGATTTATCCCGTGTTTCTTGGAATCTTTGCCTTTGCATTACAATCTTTTCCTTCTAGTCAAGTCCTCTTATCTTTGTTTTCCACTGTAAAACCTGTTCTGATTGTTGATTTTTATCACACAGGATGTCAGGTGGAACTCGTAGTGTTGTTCTTCGGAATCGAGACCGTGTTCGGAATCGAAATGATGATGAACCTCTACCAGCGCCTTCTGCGGCGGAAATCATGATGGAAGCTGAGAAGAATCAACGTGACCAAACACGCCTTCTGGAGCTCATCGAGCAGAATACCGCTCGTCAGCGTAATGTGGTCGTGAGCATTCAGGATTTCATCCTCCTCAAGCCACTGGTATTTCGATGTTCTTCTGAGCCCCTTGAAGCTGATGATTGGCTTCGTTCCATCGAGCGTAAGCTTGATACTGCACATGTTGCTCCCGATGATCGAGTTATATTCGTGGCATACTTTCTGGAAGGTGCTGCTGCTGAATGGTGGGAGAACTATGTTGCTATGCAGCCAGATGGTCACCTAGTGACTTGGCAGGAGTTCCGTGATGCCTTTCGAGGGTACCACCTTCTAGATGAGTTGATGGAGCGCAAGAAGGAAGAGTTTTGCAACCTGACTCAAGGAGAGATGTCCATTCATGAGTATGTGAGAGAGTTCAACCGTCTTTCTCGGTATGCCCAAGATGAGATCACCACCGATGCTAGAAAGCAGGCAAGGTTCCGCAAGGGACTTAGCCCCATCCTTCGTCATGATCTCAACCTCATCGAATTTGCCACCTTTGAGGATTTAGTCAACAGATCCTTCAGAGCTGAGCATGGCAATGAAGTGTTCGAAGAGTCCCGCAAGCATGCTCTTGAGCTTGCTTCTTCTTCAAGTTCAGCCCCTCAGAAACGCCGAATTTGGATTCCAACCAGTGTCATACCTCAAAACCTTCTCCAGAGGCCACCACCAAATATATGCCATCCACCCCAACACATTATTCCACCCTGGAATGATGGTGTGCAGCCAAGTAATCCCACTCCCAGCAATTCAGACAGGGTATGCTTTAAGTGTGGTCTTCTAGGCCATTACTATCGTCAATGCCCTCAGGTCTTGATGACACCACGTCATTATCGACCCAAGCCTCCAAAGAAATCAACCACCAAAGCCTTTCCAGCAAAGCCGTCATCCACTAGTAGTGGTTGTGTGAACCAAATCTCCGTTGAGGAAGCCACTGATGCTTCTGACGTCATTCTTGGTACACTCCCAGTCAATCATGTCCCCGCCTCCGTCCTTTTCGATCCAGGAGCTTCTCATTCATTCATGTCGGAGAGTTATGCACTTCGGCATGGATTTTATTTTGAAGAAATGTTTTCTCCAATGATCATTCAAACTCCTGGTTCAAAGTGGCAAACTAATAGAGTAAGCCATGGAAATCAAATTGCAATTGAGGGTTTAGTATTCCTTGCCACACTTATAGCCCTCAAGTATTCGGACATTGATGTCATCCTAGGCATGGATTGGTTATCAAGGCAGAATGCTTTCCTTGATTGTAAAGCCAAGTCAGTTAAACTCACCCATCCTTCAGGCCAGACCATTGACTACACATCACCCAGCTCTAGAATCCAGATGCATACTTTGAATGTGCTTCCCCTTCCAGACCTTGAAGATGTTCCGGTGGTTCGTGACTTCCCGGATGTCTTTCCTGAAGAGCTGCCGGGAATGCCACCCGACAGGTGTGTAGAATTCATAGTGGATCTTATACCAGGCACAGCCCCAATTTCCAGACGTCCATATAGAATGGCCCCACATGAGTTAGCTGAGCTAAAAACCCAACTTGATGCTTCGTTGGCAAAAGGCTTCATCCGCCCTAGCTCATCGCCATGGGGTTTCCCCGTTCTGTTCGTAACGAAGAAAGATGGAACAGAAAGGATGTGCGTAGATTATCGCCCGCTAAATCTAGCGACGATAAAGAACAAGAACCCACTGCCCAGGATCAATGATCTTTATGATCAACTTGCAGGATCCTCTATCTTCTCCAAGATGGATTTGAGATTAGGCTATCATCAAATCAAAATCCGAAACGAGGAAATTCCCAAGACGGCTTTCACTACTCGTTATGGTCTTTACGAGTATACCGTCATGTCCTTCGGTTTAACCAATTCCCCCGCCACTTTCTCGCGCTTACTGAATTTGATCTTCATGGAGTACCTAGATAAATTTGTTGTGGTTTATCTTGATGACATTCTCATCTACTCGAAGAACGAAGAAGAGCACGCAGAACATCTTAGGTTGGTATTGATGAAACTTAGAGAGCACCGCCTTTATGCCAAGTTCTCCAAGTGTGAATTTTGGCTACCAGAAGTGACCTACTTAGGCCACGTGATTTCTGCGAAAGGTGTTGCAGTCAATCCCGAGAGAGTTCAGGCCGTCCTTGACTGGACTCCACCTGAATCGGTTAAGCAAGTTAGGAGTTTTCTTGGCCTAGACAGCTATTGTCGCCGCTTCGTTGAGAACTTCTCCAAAGTTGCAAAGCCTCTTACTGAACTCCTCAAGAAAGATAATAAATTCCTATGGACCCCCAAGTGCGAGGAAAGCTTTCAAGAGCTAAAAAGAAGATTGACTTCTGCACCCGTACTTGCACCTCCAGACACAAAAGGGGATTTCGAGATCTATTGTGATGCTTCACGGCAAGGGTTAGGATGCATACTTATGCAAGATAGACATGTGGTATCTTATGCTTCACGCCAGTTGCGGCCACATGAAGAGAACTATCCAACCCATGATCTTGAACTCGCTGCCGTAGTTCATGCCCTGAAGACTTGGCGACATTACCTCCTTGGTAATCGTTGTGAGATCTATTCTGATCACCAAAGCCTCAAATACATTTTCACCCAGCCAGATCTTAATCTCAGGCAAAGACGCTGGATAGAGTTGATAAAAGATTATGACTTAGGAATTTATTACACCCCAGGCAAAGCCAATGTCATGGTTGATGCACTAAGTCGTAAGTCGTATTGTAACAACCTTATGTTACAACAATATCAACCACTTTTTCATGAGGAATTTCGAAAGCTCAATCTTGAGATTGTTCCTCGTGGATCTCTTTTCAACTTGGTGGTGAAACCAACACTTGAGGATCAAATCAGAGTTGCCCAAAGGCGTGCACGAGGTGTTCGCCGGATCAAGGAGAACATTGTTAGCGGAGTTGCTAAATGTTTCTCCACAGATAGTAAAGGAATGGTATTCTTTGAAAATCATTTGGTAGTACCTAAGAATAAGGATCTACGGCAACTCATCCTCAAAGAAGCCCATGATACACCCCTCTCAATTCATCCCGGTAGCACAAAAATGTACTGAGATCTACGCCAGAGATTTTGGTGAACCAGGATGAAGAGAGACATTGCTCGATTTGTTGCCGAATGTGATGTTTGTCGTCGCATTAAGGTCGAACACCAAAGACCTGCTGGCACACTTCAACCTTTGCCTATTCCCGAGTGGAAATGGGACAAAGTCGGTATGGACTTCATCACCGGCTTTCCAAAAACCCAGAAAGGAAATGATGCCATATTCGTGGTCATTGATAGACTGTCCAAAGTTGCTCACTTCCTTCCCGTTCGCGAGTCTATAACTGCTAGCCAGTTAGAGGACTTGTACGTCTCTAGAATTGTGTCTCTTCACGGTGTTCCTTTGGTAATCAATTCTGATCGTGGTAGCCTTTTTACCTCTAGATTTTGGGGAAGCTTTCAGAATGCTATGGGAACTCATCTATCCTTTAGTACAGCTTTCCATCCTCAGTCTAGCGGTCAAGTTGAAAGGGTTAATCAAATCTTGGAAGACATGCTCAGAGCTTGTGTTATCTCATTCGGAAAGAATTGGGAGAAGTCTCTTCCATTCGCTGAATTTTCTTATAACAATAGTTTTCAATCTAGTCTGAACATGGCTCCTTTTGAACTCCTCTATGGACGACGATGTCGAACACCCCTAAACTGGTCAGAAACCGGTGAAAGACAACTCTTTCGACCAGATATGATCAAGGAAGCAGAAGAGAAAGTTCGCATTGTTCGTGATCGATTGAAAGCCGCCCAGTCTCGTCAGAAAAGCTACTATGATCGTCATCATAGAAAGGAGAGCTACAATCTGGATGAGAAGGCTTACCTCCGGGTTACTCCTCTGAAGGGAACCCAACGATTCGGTATCAAAGGCAAGTTGGCCCCACGTTACATCGGACCTTTCCGCATTCTTGCTAAACGTGGAGAAGTTGCCTACCAACTTGAACTACCCCCTCACCTTTCCCGAGTACATGATGTATTCCATGTGTCACAACTCAGGCGTTGCTTCAAGGACCCCATCCGCGAAGTCGACCATGAAACGCTTGATCTCCAAGATGACCTTTCTTATCGAGAGTACCCTGTTCGTATTCTTGATTCAGCTGAGCGTGTCACTCGTCGTCAGAAGATCAAGTTCCTCAAAGTGCAATGGTCACATCACTCCAAGAAAGAAGCAACCTGGGAAAGAGAAGACCGCCTCCGTGCCGAGTACCCCACCTTCCTCCCGACGACTTCTGAATCTCGGGACGAGATTCTTTTGAGTGGGGCGAGTTCTCAGAACCCCAACTAGGGTAAGTGCTAGGGTTTGTTTGACCTTTGCATCATGTGAAATTTTCAAAAGAAATTCAAAATTGGGGAAAGCAGAAAGCCCTAAAGAATTTAATTAAATGGCCAGACAAAATTTGTTTCCAAAAATTTCTCTGGTATTTTTGAAAAGTCTTATAAATATGCATGATCACATATAAAGTGAAGTGGGTCCCACTCCATGCACCAAGATTTTTCAAATATTCCAAAAGGGGCTTGGAAATTAAATTAAAAACCAATTTTAATTTAAATTCAAATTGTTTGAATTTCAAAAATCACCAAAACTTGTGAGTGGCTAGTGGCTTGAACCCTAAGCCCACATAAAAGTTTTGGGGATTTTTAAAAAAGTTTTTCTAATTTTACTAGCAAGCCAAAACAAATTACAGAAAGAAAATAGAAACAGAAAATAGGAAAGGGCTTACCTGGCTTTTGGCCCGACTCATCCCCCCACGGCCCAGCCCACCACCTCCTTCCTTGTCTTCTTCCTCCAAGCAGCTCGGTGGCGAGCCATGGACGCGTCGACGCCACCTCGACGCCGAGATGCTTCCAGGCGACCCCGAGCCTTGTACACGCGCCACGCAACGCCCCTGGACAGCCCCATTCCTTTCCCCCTCCTCAGGCTCCCTCTCCCCGTCTCCCTCTCGCGATTCCCGCGCGGCCCGAGCGCACGCCGGAGAACCACCGTGGAGAACCCGTGGCCGACGAGCTCATCAGCCTTAGGCACCTTGTCCATCACGTGCAGCGACGTCGTCTTCGTCGAAGCCCTCTTTGAATCGAGCCGAGCAAGCACCACAAGCGACGGCAGCATCAACGAGTCGCCGCCGGAGCCGCAAGTTCGTCGTCGTCGATTCGCCGCCTCCGTCGCTCCTCCGGCTCTTCCGACCTCTCCAATGTGCTCCTGGTGAGCTTCTGGCCACAAACCCTAACCCCCTCGAAACCCACAGCGTCTCCGTCGCCGTTCGCCATGACGCCGGATTACAGCATCGCCGCGGTGCTCGTCGGCGAGCACACGCAACGTAGACGTGGCCCAGACCACGTCCTTTAGAACCGCCGCACCCATAGGCATCAAACACACCTCTCATCTGGTCCTCTAGTGCACTGAGGCGATGCCCGCGTCGCCGACGTGTCTCTGTCGCCGCCGACGAGGTCGTCGCCGTGCCCCCGGTGCTCCCCTGTGGTCGCCGTGTACTCGGGGCGATGCGCACAAGCAAGGGCTACGCCCCAGTGCCCGCAGCGCATCCAACCATGGCCGGGAACCCGATCCCGGCGAGCGCCGCCGTGTCCAGAGCCGCCAGCGTCAAGCCGCCGGCCTGTCAGCCCCTAAACCGCGAGCTAATCCCCCCCCCCACAATGGCTGACAAGTGGGGCCAGCCCCCCCCCCTAATCATCGGTTTAAATTAAAACTAAACGCAATCTTAACAGTGGGTCACTGACAGGGTGGACCCACCTGTCAGCCCCCTGCTGATGTCATGATTGCATCATGCTGATGCAATAAATCAATTCTAGAAAATTAGAAATGGATTAAAGAAATCCAGAAATTCCAGAAAATAGGTGAAACTTTAGAAATTCATAGAAAATTCATATTAACTCCAAATTAGACAAATAATATATGAAAAATGATCAGCAGAAAATTCTCTATCCAAATATGCAACTTTAAACCATGTTTGAGTTGGTTTTAAAATGGGACCAGTAGCTTTTGCTATTTGGCTTAAATGGAATTAATTCAAATTTAATTCAAATGCAATTCAAATTTTAACCATTACAATGCAAACATGATCACCTGAACTTCAGAAGCATATCACCCACATGATCACATGTTTTCAAATGATCAAACATTTTCAAATGCAATTTGGTTAAATTGAAATTCATATGTGGAGTTTGAATTTTCATTTCAAATGCAATACACTTCATTTAAATCAAATGTACCACAAACCAGCACCATTCACCTCATGGACAACTATATCATGTGCTTGTGCATTCTATTACAATGTTGCCCCCCTTTGTTGATGATTGTTTCCGGTACCAGCTTTTCCGAGACGGTGATCACCCCCGAAGGATAAGACCACCGTTAAGACCCGTGTTTCGTCAGCAAGGCAAGCAAACCCCATTGATCATCTCTATAAAATCCCAATTCCCTCTCAGTCTCACTTATGCATGTTTAGGAGATCACGTTGTATCGATTCTACCGCATAGTTGAACCCATATCCTTTGCATGACCTATCATCTTGTCACAGTAGTAAGCAAACCACAATCCTAGCTGACATAGGAGTTGATTGATATCATGTGGCCCCTGCAACTGTTACAGCTTATTGCATGCTTAGTGTTACAGTGAGGTTGCTTTTGATGTGAGTCGGGATGATAGTGAACATGGTGTTGATGAAAGTGAAACTGTGTTGGTGAATCCACCCTAATACAAGGTGAACGATGAGAGGCTGTGTAGGAGTACACAGTGGGTTGTCTCGTTGAACACCGCCTTAAGCACCGAGTTCTTGTATGGTAATCCAAGACAAAGAGTACAACCACACATTGGCCTCACTGAACCCTCTCGGCCTAGTACCTTGATCCGTGTCGACGTCCAGGAGTCACATTAGTTCGGGCTTTCCATTTGACATCTGCGTAGAAAAAGAATGAAGGAATGGTTGCATCATATAGATATGTGGGTGCACCTGTGAGGCAGGAAAACCATCTGCCAGAGGTGGCGTCTCGGTCACCTACATTGTTTGAGTCCGTTTCGTTGATCCGGCCGGGCTCTCGAGCGGAGGCAAACTCAGATAGTCGACTCCTGGAATAGACCGGTTGTGAGCGAAGTGTCGTGGTGAGCATCCTCGTTGTCACCTCTTGAACGGTGACTAGACCTGGCGGTAACCGATGGTCATGTGTGTGTAGCTTACACCCTTGCAAGGTTAACAAAACTATTCGAATAGCCGCGTCCGCGGTTAAGGACTACATGGAACCTGTACTTGATTATTAGACAACTTGAATGGATACTTCTAAAACTCGCAAGATAAGCGTGAGTGCTATGGTGTGCTTCTCGTGGGGAAGTCGAGGAAGTAACCATAGTGGTGTATTGGTTGGAGATGTAGTGGACTCGTGTACGCTTCTTATCTCAAGTCTGGTACTCGTAGTTCAGGATTAGCCAAGTCAAAGCTGGCACTTCTGCATGATGAAACCCCACCTCCTTTACCTTGATACTTGAGCATGAGTAGTGTAGTTCTGATGTAAGTCTTGTTGAGTACGACTTTGTACTCACGTTTGCTTACTCTATGTTTTAGATGAGAACCCGGACCCCGATGGAGTCACCGACCTGAAGCTCGACGTTGACTAAGTTAGCATAGTCCCAGACAACAGTCTGGTCCCTCGTGGAAGGGCATGTTTGTTTACAAGGATTCTCTAAGCCATTTGTTAAACTTGTCTGTACTCAGACCTAATTTGCTTCCGTTGTATGATGTAATGTTGATCACAGACATGTGATCTTTGTATACTCTATGTATAAGTAAATAAAGAAGTACTTTGTAGAGTTATGTGATGATACCTGCTGTTCATACTAGGCATGTGTGCTGCGTGTATGTTTATAACATGCATGTCTTAGTATGGGTTTTCGAGACCTTAGTTGTGATCTGGCTGGCGGTCTTTTATACACCAAGTGGCCCTTAGATGTGCGCAGCTTGGGGCATCACGATGCGATTGCTCGTGACTCTGTCACGTGCACACTTTGTTGTATGATCGAGCCCGCCCTAGACCCCGACTAAGTGATCGGGCTGGAGTAAGTCTATGTAAGAGTTAGGATTCAATCGATAACATGGTTGAGGCGACTTGTCTATGAATATGGGATTCACCACCCATAAGCATTTAGACTTGTGAGCGGACGTTGAGGACCCATCTCAGTTGATCATCCGGCCTGAATGGGATGCCCCTCACGTTCGATGCTTACCAAGAACGTTATGTGCTTGGCCTTGTCTGCTTAGACAAGTGGGTACGGTTCTCGGCTCTCCATGTGATTGCATCGTGACTGGAATTACATACGCTAACCCCGGGTCCCGACAGACTTGGTATCAGAGCAGGACTGTCTGTAGGACTATCAAACCCTTGGTCGAAGTCGAGTCTAGCATTGTATAGTTATATAGTTACTCTGGGTATAAGGGAACAACGTAAGGCTTCTTTTTCTCCTTATCCTCATCGATCTGAGTTCTGAGTCACCCTTACCTTTTCTACGGGATGATAGGACTAGGCTCATCTATGTCTGACTAGA
Organism: Bromus sterilis; assembly: GCA_950022295.1. NCBI lineage: Eukaryota > Viridiplantae > Streptophyta > Magnoliopsida > Poales > Poaceae > Bromus > Bromus sterilis. The sequence continues at coordinate 344,741,189 of OX465596.1, forward strand.
ACATCTCGTTCTTTGCCTCCTTGTAGCCGTAGGACAGTTGTGGTCGTCCAGACTCATCGTTCTGTTGAGTTCCTTGAAGAAGTTCTGTCCAATTTCTTCGAGGTTGTTTCATTTTCCATCCCGGTGTAGCCGTTATGCTGTCTGATTCACCACCCATAAGCATTTAGACTTGTGAGCGGACGTTGAGGACCCATCTCAGTTGATCATCCGGCCTGAATGGGATGCCCCTCACGTTCGATGCTTACCGAGAACGTTCTGTGCTTGGCCTTGTCTGCTTAGACAAGTGGGTACGGTTCTCGGCTCTCCATGTGATTGCATCGTGACTGGAATTACATACGCTAACCCCGGGTCCTGACACTGCATCAGCATGACGTCAGGGGTTTTGACCCTAATCAAACTAACATGGGGACCCCACTGGTCAGTGACTCAGTTAATTAAACCGGTTTGGTTTATTTTAAACAGAGGGTTTAGTGGCCTTGGGCCCTCTGGTCAGTGACTGATTAGGGGGTAGATTAGCGTTAACTTAACCCGGCCACGTCGGCCTTGCCGGCGGCTAGCCGCCGGTGACCAAAACCGCGGCGGCGCTGCTCGGGATTGCGAATCCGGCCACCATCTGGTGCGCTGTGACCACCAAAAGGCGGCTCGTGCACGCCCGCTTCACCCAGCACCAACGGGGAGGCTCGGGAGGGGCCGGAGCCTCGTCGGTGACGTGCTCGGGCGGCGGCCGTGGCACGGCTTTGAACCAGACGACGGTGTGGTGCACGGGAGGACACCAGAGTTAGCCCGTTCGGCTCCTGTAGGGCTCAGGAATGTGATGCACACCACGACTCGGACAGGGAGGCACAGGAGCGAGCTCGAGATCAACCATGGCGGGGTCGTGCTCGGCTCCCATGGCAGAATTGGCTAGAAAGGTTGCGGGGCGCTGCAAGCTTGGGGGAAACACTCCTCTGCTCACTAGGGTTGCGACGGAGCAGACGGCAGGGGAGGGGAGGCTTCAACGGTGGCGAATCGAAGACGGCGAGCTCGCGGGTCCGGCGGCGTCTCGGTGAAGAATCTGGCGACTAGATGGCGTAGCAGCTCCTGATCCTTTGCACGGAGAAGAAGTCGAAGACGGCGAAGAGGATGGACACGTTCTTGGAGGCTAACTCGGGCTCGGGCTGCGAGTTTCCATCGCCATGGCCTGCTGCTGCTCTCGGGGAAGCTCACGGGAGGGAAGGAGAGGGGTGGATAGGCACTGGGAGGAGGGGGAATGGATTGGGACGGCTGAGAGGCGTCTCCAGGACACCTAGATGGAGGCGGGGAAGCAGCTGCGTGGCCAGGGTGTCGCGGTGGTGTCGGCGGCCTCGGCATGGCCGGCACGCAGCAGCCTGCCCGCTTGCCTGGGGAAGACGACAAGCGTCAGGTGGGCTTGGGCCAGGGGGGCGATGAGTTGGGCCGAAATGGCCAGGTAAGCTCTTTTTCCTTTTTCCTTTTTGTTTTCTTTTCTGCCTTTTTGTTTTGTTGTGCTAAATAAATAGCTAGGCATTTTATTAAATGTGAAACTTTTTATGTGGCTTCACAATATACTAGGCTAGCCACCTGTAAAGTTTGAATATTTTTAAAATTCAAATTATTTGAACTTTAAATCAAATAGGGGTTTTTGATTAATTCCAAGGCATTGTTTGAATATTTGAAAAATCCATGAGCATGGGGTGGGTCCCACATCATTTGATATGTGATCACACTCATTTATAAGACTTTTCAAAAATCAAACATGAATTTTTGGAGAAGATTTATTTCTGGCCTTTTGAATTAATTCATCTGGGGGTGTTTCTTCTCCCATTTTGCTTTTGAATTTGATTTCAATGACTTCTTTTGAAAATTTTAACATGATGCAAGATGACTTTGATCCTAGCACATTACTTAACAGAGGGTTCTGACAACTCGCCCCCACTCAAAAGAATCTCGTCCCGAGATTCAGAAGTTTGCGGGAGGAAGGTGGGGTACTCGGCACGGAGATGGTCTTCTCTTTCCCACGTAGCTTCCCTTTCAGAGTGGTGTGACCATTGCACTTTCAGAAACTTAATCTTCTGACGACGAGTGACACGCTCTGCGGAATCAAGAATACGAACGGGGTATTCTCGATAAGAAAGGTCATCTTGGAGATCAAGCGTTTCATGGTCGACTTCGCGGATGGGGTCCTTGAAGCAACGCCTGAGTTGGGACACATGGAATACATCATGTACTCGGGAAAGGTGCGGGGGCAGTTCAAGTTGGTAGGCAACTTCTCCACATTTAGCAAGAATGCGGAAAGGTCCGATGTAACGTGGGGCCAACTTGCCTTTGATACCGAAACGTTGGGTTCCCTTCAGAGGAGTAACCCGAAGGTAAGCCTTCTCATCCATATTGTAGCTCTCTTGCCTATGATGACGATCATAGTAGCTTTTCTGACGAGACTGGGCTGCTTTCAATTGATCACGAACAATGCGAACTTGCTCTTCTGCTTCCTTGATCCTGTCCGGTCCAAAGAATTGTCTTTCACCGGTTTCTGACCAGTTTAGGGGTGTTCGACATCGTCGTCCATAGAGGAGTTCAAAAGGAGCCATGTTCAGACTAGATTGAAAACTATTGTTATAAGCAAATTCGGCGAATGGTAGAGACTTCTCCCAATTCTTTCCGAATGAGATAACACAAGCTCTGAGCATGTCTTCAAGAATTTGGTTAACCCTTTCGACTTGACCGCTAGACTGAGGAATGGAAAGCTGTACTAAAGGAGAGATGAGTTCCCATAGCATTCTAAAAGCTTCCCCAAAATCTAGAGGTGAAAAGGCTACCACGATCAGAATTGATTTCCAAAGGAACACCGTGAAGGGATACAATTCTAGAGACGTACAAGTCCGCTCACTGGCTAGCAGTTATGGACTCGCGAACTGGAAGGAAGTGAGCAACTTTGGAAAGCCTATCTATGACAACGAAGATGGCATCGTTTCGTTTTTGGGTTTTCGGAAAGCCGGTGATGAAGTCCATACCGACTTTGTCCCATTTCCACTCTGGAATAGGAAAAGGTTGAAGTGTACCAGCAGGTCTTTGATGTTCTGCCTTAATGCGACGACAAACATCACATTCGGCAACAAATTGAGCAATGTATCTCTTCACCCTAGTCCACCAAAATCTCTGGCGTAGATCTCGGTACATTTTTGTGCTACCGGGATGAATCGAGAGGGGTGTGTCATGGGCTTCCTTGAGGATGAGTTGCCTTAGTTCCCTATTTTTAGGTACCACCAAACGATTTCCAAAGAATACCGTTCCTTTACTATCTGTGGAGAAACATTTAGCAACTCCGCTAACAATGTTCTCCTTGATCCGGCGAACACCTCGTGCACGCCTTTGGGCAACTATGATTTGATCCTCAAGAGTTGGTTTCGCCACCAAGGTAGAACGATAGCCATGAGGCACAATCTCAAGATTGAGTTTGCAAAATTCCTCATGAAGAAGTGGTTGATACTGTTGTAACATGAGGTTGTTACAATACGACTTACGACTTAGTGCATCAGCCATGACGTTGGCTTTGCCTGGGGTGTAAGAAATTCCTACGTCGTAATCTTTTATCAACTCAATCCAGCGTCTTTGCCTGAGATTAAGATCTGGCTGGGTGAAAATGTATTTGAGGCTTTGGTGGTCGGAATAGATCTCGCAACGATTACCAAGGAGGTAATGTCGCCAAGTTGTTAGGGCATGAACTACGGCAGCGAGTTCAAGGTCATGGGTAGGATAGTTCTCTTCATGTGGCCACAACTGGCGTGAAGCATAAGCTACCACATGTCTATCTTGCAGAAGTATGCATCCTAACCCTTGTCGTGATGCGTCACAATAGATCTCGAAATCCTTTTTGGTGTCTGGAGGCGCAAGTACGGGTGCAGAAGTCAATCTTCTTTTTAGCTCTTGAAAGCTTTCCTCGCACTTGGGAGTCCATAGGAATTTCTTATCTTTCTTGAGGAGTTCAGTTAGAGGCTTTGCAACTTTAGAAAAGTTCTCGACGAAGCGACGGCAATATCTGGCTAGGCCAAGAAAACTCCTAACTTGCTTAACCGATTCAGGTGGAGTCCAGTCAAGGACAGCCTGAACTCTCTCGGGATTCACAACAATTCCTTTTGCATAAATCACGTGGCCTAAGTAGGTCACTTATGGTAGCCAAAATTCACAGTTGGAGAATTTAGAATACAGGCGATGCTCTCTAAGTTTCATCAATACCAGCCTTAGGTGTTCGGCATGTTCTTCTTCGTTCTTCGAGTAGATGAGAATGTCATCGAGATAAACTACAACAAATTTATCTAAGTACACCATGAAGATCGAATTCATCATGCGTGAGAAAGTGGCGGGGGCATTGGTTAAACCAAAGGACATGACAGTGTACTCGTAAAGACCATAACGAGTAGTAAAAGCCGTTTTGGGAATGTCCTCATTTCGGATTTTGATTTGATGATAACCTAATCTCAAATCCATCTTGGAGAAGACAGAGGATCCTGCAAGTTGATCATAAAGATCATTGATCCTGGGCAATGGGTACTTGTTCTTTATCGTCGCTAAATTTAGCGGGCGATAGTCTACGCACATCCTTTTTGTTCCATCTTTCTTCGTTACGAACAGAACGGGGCAACCCCATGGCGATGAGCTAGGGCGGATGAAGCCTTTTTCCAACAAAGCTTCGAGTTGGGTTTTAAGCTCAGCTAACTCACGTGGGGCCATTTTGTATGGGCGTCTGGAAATTGGTGCGGTTCCTGGCATAAGATCCAGTATGAACTCTACACACCTGTCGGGTGGCTAGGTTTAAGGAGTTTGGTTACTGGATGGTTTTCCTGAGGATGACCATGGCTTACTAGGGGCTACAACAGATATGTCAGAGTAACAAAGTACCCCAACACGATGGTTAGTGTGGTTCTTCTGGCTAGAAGACATCTAAAGTGGGAGGAAGAACTGCAAATGAATCACTATAGGTTTCTAGAAGAAAACCTACATCAAACACTATGGAACTGTCGGGCATGCCACCTAGAAAAACTTCTGGAAGGACAACCGAAATAGAGGGAAAGATTTTTCAAACGCATCAGATTATGAAGAAACCTGGAATGACTCGGACAGCATAACGGCTGTAATTGTAAGAAATGTCTTTTCTTGCAATGTAGAAACAGCACTTACATAATACGAGGTAAGGAATCAGCATTACAACAATGCTAGGAAACCGGACACAACTTTCCTACGGCTACAAGGAAGCAAACAACGAGATGTTCTAATCAGACAGAGGAGAACCTAGTCCTATCTTCCCTTAGAATAAGATGAGGGTGACTCAGAACTCAGAACGAAGAGGGTAAGGAGAAAAAAGAAGCCTTAGGTTGTTCGCTTATATACCCAGAGTAACTATATAACTATAGCAAGCTAGACTCGACTTCGGCCAAGGCTACTAGTCATACAGTCAGTCCTGCTCTGATACCAAGTCTGTCGGGACTCGGGGTTAGCGTATGAAAGTCCCGCTACGACATAGTCATATGGAGAGCCGAGAACCGTACCCACTTGTCTAAGCAGACAAGGCCAAGCACTGAACGTTCTCGGAAAGCATCGTACGTGAGGGGTATCCCATCCAAGATGGATGATCAACTGAGATGGGTCCTCAGCATCCGCACACAAGTCTAATGATATGGGTGATGAACTCCCATATTCACAGACAAGTCGCCTCAACCATACTATCGACTATCTCATAACTCTTACATAGACTTACTCCAGCCCGATCACTTAGTCGGGGTCTAGGGCGGGCTCAATCATACCACAAAGTGTGCACGAGACGGAGTCTCGAACAATCGCATCGCGATGCCCCAAGCTGCGCACATCTAAGGGCCACTTGGTGTATGAAAGACCTCCAGCCAGATCACAACTAAGGTCTCGAAAACCCATACAAAGACATGCATGTTATAAACATACACACAGCACACATGCCTTGTATGAACAGCAGGTATCATTGCAATTCTCTACAAAGTATACATTTTATTGATAACTCATACAGAGTGCACACAGAGATCACAAGTATGGTGCCTTCCTAGACTTCCCCACGAGAAAGCACGCCATAGCACTCACACTTATTTTGGTGTGTTTTAGAAGTATCCAGTTCAAGTTGTCTAATAATCAAGCTAAGCTTTCCAAGCAGTCCATAACCGCGGACGCGGCTATTCGAATAGTTTTGTTAACCCTTCAGGGGTGTACCGCTACACACACATGATCATCTGTTACCGCCTTTGTACTCGACACCGTTCAAGAAGTGTCGGCGAGGATGCTCACCACAACTGTTACCTCATAGCCTATCTAGTCCAAGAAAGCCGCCTACCTGGGTTGGCTACCACTATCGTGAACCCGGCCGGTTTACCGAAGTGGACCCAAGTGATGTGTGCGTGGTGCATAAGCCGGTCTCGGGCGAGCCGTTCTCTCCCTTACCGGCCAGGCCACAAACCTACCAGAACTCCGAACTATTGCGACATCTGGACATCGAAAGGGATGAGTTAGTAAGCTGAGAGGGGTCAGTGAGCCCAATGTGTGGTTGTACTCTTCATCTTGGATCACCACACAAGAACTCGGACTTAGGGCGGTGTTCAACGAGACAACCCACCGTGTACTCCTACACAGCCTCTCATCGTTCACCTTGTATTAGGGTAGATTCACCAACACATTTCCACCAACATCATCATGATCACTACCATCCCGACTCACATAACAGTAACATCATTGTATCACTCTAAGCATGCAATAAGCAGTAACAATTGCAGGGGCCACATGATATCAATCAACTCCTACATTTGCTAGGATTGTGGTTTGCTTACTACTGTGACAAATGATAGTTCATGCAAAGGAATGGGTTCATCTATGCGGTAGAAACGTAGCATGGTAATCATCCTATACAATGCATAAGCAAGATATGAGATGGAAGTGGGATTTTATTGACATGATCAATGAGGGTTTCCTTGCCTTGCTGACGAGGTTCGGGTTCGGGGTCTTCAACGAAGGGGGCAGCCTCCTGTTCCGGTTCCACCTCTACTCGACAAACAACAAACAAGGTAGCAAAGTAAATACAATGCACAATCACATGGTTGAAGGTTGAAACTTGATGTATATGTTTCTGATTTGTGAGGCAATTCCATTTAAATGGAGTATATTGCAAATGAATTGCAAATTCAAACTCCAATTTGAATTCAATTTAGCCAAGTTACAAATGCTATTGTGTGATCAAGTTAAACCATTTTGAAATGTGTATGATATGCCTCTGATGTGTAATTGAATTGTAGTATGTTGCTATGGTTCAAGTTGCAAAAGCATTTGAAATGAATTTGATTTAATTCCATTTAAACCAAATAGCAAAAGCTACTGGTCCCAATTTAAATTCAACTCAAACATGGTTGAAAGTTGGATATTTGGATAGCTTATTTTCTCCTGATAATTTTTCTTATATTATTTGTTAAATTTGGAGTTAATATGAATTTTCTATGAATTTCCAAAGTTTGGGGTAATTTCTGCCTTTTCTGGAATTTTCTGGAATTGATTTAAATAGAAAAGCTTTTATTGCGCCAGCACAGCATCAGCATGACGTGAGGGGTTTTGACCCTGGTCAAACTGACATGGGGACCCCACTGGTCAGTGACTCAGTTAATTAAACCGGTTTGGTTTATTTTAAACAGAGGGTTTAGTGGCCTTGGGCCCACTCGTTAGTGACTGATTAGGGGGTAGATTAGCGTTAACTTAACCCGGCCACGTCGGCCTTGCCGGCGGCTATCCGCCGGTGACCAAAACCGCGGTGGCGCTGCTCGGGATTGCGAATCCGGCCACCATCTGGCGCGCTGTGACCACCAAAAGGCGGCCCGTGCACGCCCGCTTCACCCAGCACCAATGGGGAGGCTCGGGAGGGGCCGGAGCCTCGTCGGCAACGTGCTCGGGCGGCGGACGTGGCGTGGCTTTTAAGCAGACGACGGTGTGGTGCACGGGAGGACGCCAGAGTTAGCCCGTTCGGCTCCTGGAGGGCTCAGGAACGTGATGCACACCACGACTCGGACAGGGAGGCACAGGAGCGAGCTCGAGCTCAACCATGGCAGGGTCGTGCTCGGCTCCCATGGCGGAATCGGCTAGAAAGGTTGCGGGGCGCTGCAATCTTGGGGGAAACACTCCTCTGCTCACCAGGGTTGCGACAGAGCAGACGGCAGGGGAGGGGAGGCTTCAACGATGGCGAATCGAAGACGGCGAGCTCGCGGGTTCGGCGGCATCTCGGTGAAGAATCCGGCGACTAGAAGGCGTAGCAGCTCCTGATCCTTTGCACGGAGACGAAGTCGAAGACGGCGAAGAGGATGGACACGTTCTTGGCGGATAACTCGGGCTCGGGCTGCGAGTTTCCATCGCCATGGCCTGCTGCTGCTCTCGGGGAAGCTCACGGGAGGGAAGGAGAGGGGTGGATAGGCACTGGGAGGAGGGGGAATGGATCGGGACGGCTGAGAGGCGTCTCCAGGACACCTAGATGGAGGCGGGGAAGCAGCTGCGTGGCCAGGGCGTCGCGGTGGCGTCGGCGGCGTCGGCATGGCCGGCACGCAGCAGCGTGCCCGCTTGCCTGGGGAAGACGACAAGCGTCCAGGTGGGCTTGGGCCAGGGGGGCGATGAGTTGGGCCGAAATGGCCAGGTAAGCTCTTTTTCCTTTTTCCTTTCTGTTTTCTTTTCTGCCTTTTTGTTTTGTTGTGCTAAATAAATAGCTAGGCATTTTATTAAATGTGAAACTTTTTATGTGGCTTCACAATATACTAGGCTAGCCACTTGTAAAGTTTGAACATTTTTAAAATTCAAATCATTTGAACTTTAAATCAAATAGGGGTTTTTGATTAATTCCAAGGCACTGTTTGAATATTTGGAAAATCCATGAGCATGGGGTGGGTCCCACATCACTTGATATGTGATCACACTCATTTATAAGACTTTTCAAAAATCAAACATGAATTTTTGGAGAAGATTTATTTCTGGCCTTTTGAATTAATTCATCTGGGGGGTGTTCCTTCTCCCATTTTGCTTTTGAAATTGATTTCAATGACTTCTTTTGAAAAATTTAACATGATGCAAGATGACTTTGATCCTAGTACATTACCTAACAGAGGGTTCTGACATGTTGGCCTCTAAACCTTTGTAAATCTTTGTAATAAGAATTATAATGCAATTTTTTTGTATCAATAATTGTTGGCCTCATTGTTATATTGTATTTTGCATTTCTGTAATATAATAAAAATATCTGTAATGCTTTAATTCTTTTCTGTAATTCTTTTTTTTGTTTTCTGTAATTCTTTAGTGGCGCATTTTGTCAGGATTTAATGGCGCACTGTGAATGCGCCACCCCTAAGGCCCTTAGGCGTGGCGCATACCAGAATGCGCCACCCCTAAGAGCGTAGAGGTGGCGCATTCTGAGATGCGCCACGCCTAAGGGCCTTAGGGGTGGCGCATCCAGAATGCGCCACCTCTAAGCCCTTATTAGTGGCTTGTAGTTAGTGGTGCATCCCTAATGCGCCACTAAACACAAAAAAGGGCGCCACTAAAAGGGCATTCCCTAGTAGTGTGCGCCTGCCTGTCCAGGGTAGAAGACGACCCTGCCCCTAGTGGGCTGGGCTGGTCAGGTAGGTGGGCTTTTGCCCTTTTTCTGTTTTCTCTTTTTATTTCTTTTCTGTTTTGTGTTTTGATTTGATTTCCAAATCAAATCATTTTTAGAAATTCCAAAAACTTTATTGTGAGCTACTGGGACATATATAAGTCCACTCACAAAGTTTTAGAATTATTGAAATTATATTTAAATAATTTCAATTGCAATTACAATAAATATTTAATTTCCAAGGGCATTTTGAACTTTTAGGAAAATCAGAGAGCATGAAGTGGGACCCACTTCACTTGAAATGTGATCATGCCCATTTATAAGACTTTTCAAAAAGGTCAAAGCATTTTTGGAAATAAGATTTTTGTCTGGCCTTTTATTTAAATTCCTTTGGGGCTTTTCTTTTCCCCATTTCCTTTTCTTTTTGCAAAAAAATTCATGATGCAAAAATGCAAGCTAGGTTAAACACAAACCTAAATTAGGGTTCTGACATCCTGACTTCCTGGTGACGCAGGTCAACAAGAGCCTTAAGAGAAGCATAGAGAATAGCCTGCTCTGGGGTGGAAGCGGGTCCTCCCTTCACGGAACGCGAAAGGCTGCCAAACGTGGAGCTCGAGAACAGGAACACCTCAGCGCGGTACTCGTGCACGTAGTCAGCCAGCTTCTCGCGGTACACCTGGAACACCGGGTCTTCTCCCTGCGGATACAGTCGGAGCCAAACTCGGAGGAGCAGCGATGGAAAGCCTGTCGGTGACGCCTCGTACTCAAAGGGGTATGGAACGGGTGCCATCTACACTCACAGGGTTAGCCATTAGAAAAATAATAAATGCATCTACATGCCATGCATCAACCAATGCATCACTCAAGGTGCACAGATCAAGAAAGACTCCAGGCTATCGTTTCTCTAGCGCGTAGCCTAACTAGCGTGTCCTACAGTCAGACGGCTCTGATACCAATCGTTGTGGCACCCCGGCTCAGAGCGACCGGTTTACCTCATATTGCCAGCCCAGAGATCAAGTCTTCTCTCAATGCACAACATACTGGTACAGATACAACCGCTTCATAATAATTATACAGGTACATAAGTTCGAGGTTACAAACTGCTACGAGGCATGGCGGCACATCTCGTGTGGCAACACTATCAACATTATTTATGTCACATCTCGGGGCCTCAATACGTTCGACGAAGGACTCTACGGCAGCGGAATAACGATGTGACGGGACTCCACTCCACAAGGACACTGCTGGGACACGGCCTAGTTCGCAAAGTACATCTCAGCCAACTCTTCTGGTGCGACCCCTCCTGCATCTGGCATGACACGCCAGATCAGTACATGGAATGTACTTGCAAGCTCATAAGAGTCAAGTCATCAGGAAAAACATTAGCATGGCAAGAATGCAAACAGTATCATGGCAAGAACAATAATACCACTTAACTTATGATTTCCACATGATCATACCGCTTACCTCCAAGTCGCCCTGACTCGGTAATCGGGTCATCTCTTGACCAACCATCATACGGGTCGTAGCACGACCGCTCAACGGGTTAGGTGTTCTCTGTTACCACCCAACCGTTCACATGACCAATGACTCAGCATTATTATTAGAAAGATTAGTTGTTGACCATTGTGTGACCTAGTACGAACTGTGTCCCATGACCGAGGACGCGGCTATTCGAATAGATTTTGACTCTGCAGAGTTTGTGCACGTTACCCACACTATGGAGTTCTTCCTCCACCCAGCACTCCGGAAACTTTCCCACAGGATCCTTGGAACTCGTTCCGCAATATCGGGCTAGGACTTCTCCAACGAAACTCGACTATCGCGTAACCTTCCTACGGTATCACCGACACGCGGTCTTGGGTATCCCTATGGTTAGGTGTCCTACGTTACCACCATAACCACTCGGCCACCTCGTGGCAAACTGTCCCAACGGGGACTCCCGGGTAAACACTATGGATGTCGAGATTATCACCACCTACCTGATCAGGGTAGCGTGTGTGCATAACCTCCCCTCTTTGGTGATATCCGTAGAAGGCACTACGATAGCACGAGTTAAGGCCCGCCCATACAAGCAAATGTGGCTGCACGCATAAGCTCGGTTCGGTGGCACTTGGTCAACGATTATTATGTTCATTAGGTTCTACTGAATAAGTTTGGACATAGCAATATGAAGACATTGCAACATGGCATGAATATAATACTACTATCAAGCATATGCAACAACTAACATGGCACATAAGCAGAAACATGATCATCACTTGAATAACTCCGGCATAGACATGACAAAATAAGCAAGGTGATAACACACTACTGGAAAATAGGCTATAGATAATATAGACACTAATGACCCACTATACATGCGGTGTGCCACTACTATATAGCTATGGCGCACCTATACATAGTGCGCCATTAGTACCTAAAATAGTAATGACGCACCTTGTAAAAAATGCGCCATTACTATGTTTCACCAAGCTTTGACCCACTCCTGAACATAGTAATGGCACACTTTTCCAAGATGCGCCATTGCTATTTTTGATACTAATGACGGACATTTTGTGTCGTGTGTCACTGCTCAATTTGGAGGGAAGTGGTCCCAGGCAGAAAAATAGCTATGGTGGCACATTGCTTAAAAGTGCGCCATTGCGGTTTTGTATGTAAGTCCCCCAACCCCATCTCCCTCGTCTCTCTCTCTCCCATGGAACCATATTCTCTTCTCCCTCACCACACACACGCGCGCGTCTCTCGGCCTCGCCCCGGGCCCGATCCGCGCCGCCTCCCAGTTCTCCCTCCTCTTCCTGCGCGGCGACCCTTGCCCTCCTCTCTCTCCGGTCCCCTTCGCGGCTCCTCGCGGCAGTCGTTGCCAAGGAGCCCGATCTTGGCGGCAACGGTTCGGAAGGCAGCGGCGGCGCTGGATCTGGGAGTGGTGGAGCCGTCGCCGTCTCGGTCTCGGGATGTCTTCTCTCCACTCGCCGGCAACTGTCCAGATCCACCACCCGAGCTTCACAGGTGCCACCCCTCTGCCACCAGCCACGGTGGCCTCCCCCGCCCCGTATCGGCGCGGATCCAGCCGCCATCTCCCGCAGCAACGGCGGCCTCGCCCCACCCCCGCTCGGATCCAGCGCGCCACCGCCCCTCACAACGCTAAGGCTATCTGGTGGAGTTTTATGATGGTGTTTTCCGCGTTCGTGTTGTTGATTCCGTTTGCTCCTTTGTTTCTGCAGGGAGGAGGGCGAGAAAAAGGAGGAGGAGGAGGAGCGGCCGGCGATGTGGCCCAGCTGGACGCGCAGATCGCCGCGAGTTCCTCTACGACGTCCACTACGACGCCTCTGTCATGGCGTTCAACCCCGTGCAGCGCTTGCTCGCCGTCAGGACGTTGTGAGTTCCCAACCTCCCTACACTCTTAACTCTGCCTACACGCCTCACTCTAATATAAAATAGCTCGAGAAAATCACATGAACATGGTTGTGTTAAACAAACTGGTAAATATCTGCGGTACTCCGTAAATAGATAGACATGGCAGCGTTGGTTGGTTGATCCCTCAACTGAATTGTTTCCAAGTGTATAGCTCTATTGTTTCCTATTCAGGACATATGGTCACACATTGGCTGCTAGCTATTAGGAATAGGAGATTTTGACCACCCCAGAAACTTAGCTTATATGGACATATAGAAACGATAATATATAATTCCATTGGCATTTGGATGAAGAAAATAACATCAAACATGTATGCACTTTGAGCTGGTCACTGTCAACGAATTCATCTTAAAAAAATGACCAGGGTAAATCTGTTTGCTAGTAATGTCTGAAGCAGGGAAAGTTAACATATTGTCTCTGTCTCTTGTGTCTGGGTTGGTGCTCATCCGTAGTAGCACTGCACTAGCACCTGCCCAGAAAAGAATGGTTGGATTTTATCTGTTTTAAGGAGATGGCAACCTGATACACCTGCTTGACTGCAGCTTAAGCATGTTTGCAGTGATTGAATTTCCAGCCACTAGCAAAGCAACAGACAAAAACATCCATACTTGACTCAAGGTTTCTTAAAATAAATATTCAGGCAGGAACAGCTAATACCACTGAGTGAAGAAGCGATCAAAGTAGTATGCAGTTATTCGCAAAAAAAATGCGCCAAGAAATAAGGTAATTAATATGATAATTATCCCCTGTGTATAACGTAAGTAATTTATTGTAATTATGTCAAGAAATTAGAATGTTTGTGTCTGACTGTTTAATAAGATGCTCTTTTCATAAGGTGTGATATTGTGGCATATTTACCCTGGAGCTAGCATATATATGGAGCTGACTTTGTTCCTGGAGGTGAGCATATATTGTTGATCTTCTCATGTCAAGTGCAGCAGTTCCTTGATTCACAATTTATATAGTGTGGTATAGTGGTTATATTTGGAGGTTTATCCCTGTGAAATAGTCACCGCAAGGTGAGTACTTTCTGAAGCTAATGTGTTATGCATAAGCTCAGTGTGTTTGCTCAATTAGCTACTTCTCAATTAAAATTGGTGACCTTCCATTGATGATAGGTTTAAACATTTTGCATTGAGTAACTGGACCTGACCTGGAGTACTTGGTTAATTCAGTGATCTTTAAAAAAATAACTGAATTATTTTGGTCAATGGAGTACTGAATTTTAACTGAGTAACTTGCAATTCAGTTCAAAATTGTTGGTAGGGTGGTTACGTGATGTCGGAGGCTGACGGGAGGGTGGTGACAAGCTACCAAAGAGCTGAGATCTGTCTCTCCTTGACGCCAGGACGAGGTGCTGTTGCCGATCGGACGTGGACTCGATTGATTTTGATTTGAAATATAACAGGTTGTAATGTAAACACTTCAGTTCAAATTTTCCTCCCCTTCCGACAGTTATTCTTGGACGGAGGGAGTAGAAGATTAGTTATAGGATTTTCTTTTATTTCCTTGCAATTTTCCTTTTATTGGATACTTGTAAAGAGACTGTAATATTCTTGCTATAATAAAAATTATGGTTCTATTTTATTTTATTTTTTTAAATTATTTTTCCTTATAGGTTGTTTTCTATAAATTTGTATTTTTTTTGTTTTCCAAATATATAACTAGTGGCGCATTTCAGCCCTTCTTGGTGGCGTACATAGCTTTATTACTAATGGCGCACCTCTAAGGTTACTAATGGCGCACTTGGGTTTTTTAGCAGTGGAGCACCTAAGGGTTAGTAATGGCGCACTATTAGGTGTGCCATTACTGTCTGAGATAGTAATGGCGCATCAAATGTGCGCCATTACTAAAAGTTCCTAATGGCGTGCTAGTAATGGCGCACCTAATGTGCGCCATTAGTAGCCAAAATAGGTGCGCCATTAATAGCCTATTTTCTAGTAGTGACATGTACTAGGGTGGCATAATAAAAACCAGTAGGCATGGCATGTTTATATCCATTGACTTATTAGGGTTAATTACTTTTATTAGCAAGCAATTTAAAGACAAGAAAAACCCAAGTTAAATGATTTAAATCAAAAAAAGGCAACTCAAGCTCCTCAAGACCAGATTGTTATGGCTTGCCTTGGTCAAGTGGAGTGTCCTTGAACTCCTGGTCTCTTGCAAGCACTTGGTCACCCTCTGAAAAATAAAACAAGTGGCAAATAGAAATAAGTCCAAAGCACCTTTCTTCTGTCCAATGGACCTAAACAGAGAGCCAAGCTCCCAAACTTTGCCAACTTGAAGAGGATCTCAAGACAAAAATGTAGCAAAAAGAATCAACTCATTTGGCCTTGTGGTTTAGGAGTAATTGATGGTCAAAGTTTGGTCAAAATTCAATTTTAAATGGATTAAAATGATTTTCCAGGAAATATCTAGGGGAGGCCACGTCGAAGGCGTATTCTGGCGAATACATCTCCACTCGTACCGCTTCGGGGCTGACTGGAGTGGCTGACGGGTGGGGTCCCGTGGTCAGGATGAAACCAACATGAGGGAAACAGAGGCCGCGGCTCCGGCGACGGCGGCTCGCCGGCGAGGAGGCCGTGATGGTGGACGAGAGCTAGGGAAGGAGGTGCAGGGGGTCACGGCGAGCATCCACGTACCCGCAGTCCTTCGAATGGTGGCCGGACGACGTCGCTAAGCTCCTCTCCAGCTACGGTGGCGGCGGCGCTCCGGTGTGATCTCCGACCAGGGGCCTCCCCCGCCGGCTTCCTCCTTGAATAAGCTCTTTGTGAGTGGTGTGGGGGTGTGCTGTGGTGCCTGGAAGCAAGGGATGAGGCCAATTTATAGGGATGGCGTGATTCCCCTTTCAGGTGTCGCCAGACAGAAGGTGATGGACACCGTACACGCGTGCGGGTGAGCAAGGGTGGCTCTGGTAAGCTCTAGGGGGTTCCAATGGTGGTGTAGCACGCATGCGCACGTGCCCAGGGGCTCTGCAGCAGTGGGGCGAGGAGATGGTTCATACACAGCCGCGGAGGTGGCTCTGCATCGACGGGCGGCGCGGCTTTGAGGGGGGACTGGTGCCGCGCGTGCTTGATGGAGGTAGAAGACGCGTGGGAGACGACACGGGCAACGTGGGAACGTGAGTGCCACAGTGGCCTCCACGCGCGCTTCAAACGAACAGCGGCGGGGACGTCGAGGGCTCCGGCGGGCGGCCCGGCTTTGGGAGAGGCCAGGCGGCGTGCGGGGGTGCCATGTCCACTACGTACACGAGGGCATGGCCAATGGCTCGCGGGGCGAGGCGGGCGCTCGACGGCGACGGCTCGGCCATGGCCAGAGCACGCCAATGGCCGCCAGTGCGCGTGCTCACCTTGTGCACGCATGCACTGGGGGCAGCCACTGTGGCCTCAGCGTGTACCTGGCGTGTAGCCAACATCGAGGAGTGCAGGCAAGGCTGTGGGAGGATTACAGGTGGGCTCCAGTGCTTGGTATCTTCAAAAAGAGTTTTCTGCAGGAAATTTTGAGAATTTCTCCTGGGTGTTTGGCTAGGTGTTTGGGGCTGAAAATTGGTGTGCCTGGGTTATCTAGGAAGGTGCTCATGTGGTAAAAATTTCAGAGCAAATAGACAAGTAAAAAAGGTACTTGCTTCACAAAGTGCCTGCCTGGACAGAAGTAGAAAAGAATTTCTAGAGGAATATTTTTGTACTAAACTTCCCATGTTTTTGCATAGCATCATGAGGCATGACTCCATTGTTTAGCACAAAAAGTTCCTGTTCTCTTCTGTTTTTGTATTTCAGGTTTCCCTCGTATTAAAAGTGCTCCAAAAATTCGGGAAAATCAGACAAAAAATCAGCATTTCGGAAGCTTTCGGATTCACCGAAGAAGGGCCAGAGGGGCCCCACCTGGTGCCCAGGCGGCCAGGTGGCGCTGCCTAGGGTGCAGTACAAGAAATATGCTCATACATGACGTTCTCTAAATGGTCGTGGATAAATTCGTCATAAATCTACGACGATTTCATATGAAATGGTCGTAAACCATTTGTGGAGGGTCAAATCCTTATAAAATTACGATAATCTTAGTTAAGAACGTCATAATCGCATAAGATGAAATCGTCGTAAACTTACCGACATAGCTTACATCATTATTTTTAGTCGGTTACGCCCTATTCAGATCGTCGTAACATTTAAAACGATTATAATAACATCGTAACTCGTTCTAACGATGCTTACGTGTCACTCATGGGGCCCATTCGATCCCATCTTATCCATCTATTGGGCGTTCGTAGCTAGGTGTTTATTTTTGACAAACTTTTGATGAATCTATGATGAAATAGCTGCTTGTTTTCCTAGAAATTATTTTTGGAATAAAGAACGAGCAAACTAGTAAGCATTTGCATTTCAAATTTGATCTGGTTCCTACTGAATCTACAGGAATTTGTCTTTTTATGGGAGGTGTGGAAAAACATTTTACATGAAACCATTTGGTAAATTTTGCATAAAATGTGTTATAATATTTTTAAAAAATAGTGTGGTCCAATTTCTCAACTAATATTTGGTAAGTTCTTCATAAAAATATGAGATCATTTTCAAAAGCTATGCCACGAATGTGGTTATAACATTGGTTAGTTTGTTTGAAAGTCATCAATCATTATAGATGATAGCTCCTTCCGAGAAAACATTTTGAAAATATTTTTTGTATTCCAAGTTTGTTATTTTTTATGGTAGTTAGTTCACAAACGATGACGCAATGTGATAGTTTTAAATTTTTCATATATTCTTTGGTTTTAAAATATAGTTAAAATGGTGGGTATGACCGGTCATCGATGAAGCTGAAATTTTGCATTAGTATTGTAAGATATCTGGTGAAATTGGTACTTGTGTAACTAGAATTATTTTTGAAAAAGTAATAAGCAAACTATCAAACATCCGTATTTTAATTCAGTCAAATTCTGCTACTACAAAAAAATTCACCGCTCAAAATTGTATCCCACTTTCAAAATTCAAACATTCAAACAAAGAAAAGAGATGCTCCGAAATATTTGCGAAATATCCCTGCCACCTGAAATTTCTTCATCCCGCCCTCGGGCCCAAAAGAAAAACCAGTGCCCGCTTAAGCCGTCCCGCCCTCGGGCCCAAAAGAAAACCCTAGTCTCTCCAGACGCGCCGCCGCCCCCAATCTCGTCCTCTCTGTTTGCGGAGCCACCCCGTATTCTCCCATCTCCCACTCTGCCACCCTCCCATTCTCTCCCTCCCTCAGCCGATGCAAAGGCGATGGGTGCTCCCAGATCGAGCAGGCCAGGCGGCGGTGCTCCCAGATCCGCAGGTGTTCCCAGGTCGAGGAGGCCAGGAGGCGATGATCCCAAATCCGCGGGTGCTCCCAGATCGAGCAGGCCAGGCGGCGGTGCCCCCAGATCAGCGACCAAGGGTTCCCGTAGTTGCCGCGCGAGACCCTCCACCGACCTTGGTGCTTCTCCCCGCCGGCAACCCTGCCTCACCGCAACCCTCCGACGGAGCGGCTCACCACCACCATCACTGAACCAGTTTCATCCACCCTCATCTGCAAATCATAGGTGCTGGCCGCCGCCGTTTGGAGCTGCCTCCCGCCTCCATGGCGCCTCTTGTACCAGCGCCTTCGACCTGGGCTCCAACTACTCCTCCTCCGCCTCCCTCCCTCTCCGTCTCGAAGCACCACCCGTGGGATTGCCCAAGAACAAGTGGCATGCGCTGGAGATGGAGGCGCTCCTCCGCTGCAGACAAGGAGGCCCTCATCCGCTACAGACAAGGAGGTGGAGCTTCTGCATCTCGGCGACCACCTTCTCGAGCTGCTGGCGCTGACCATGACTCCGTACCGCTGGTGCTGCCGACGCCCTCCCCAACCTGCACCTTCCTAGTGAGGTCTCTCCCCCCTCCTCCTCCTGCATGTATTCCTTATATTTTTGTTTCTTATTATCATGTTGAATGTATTACCAGTGCTTGCTTGTATGGATGCTCGTGTGTTGTTGTTATAGGGTTTGGATTTTGTACTAGGCTTGTATGGTCTGATTATTAAGTAGATTAGGCCACGAATTTGCTGCAGAAAATCATTGTTCTAGTCGCTGGGAGTTATGTTGGATTATAGCATGATTTGTGTGTTTTCTTTCATTAAAGCACACTTGCCATTTGACTAGCACATGATCTTCTTACGTATTCTTCATTATTTTTCTGTTGCCGAGAGTTAACCATGCCATGTTCCTTGTATTGAGTTGATTGGGTATATTGATTTGTTGAGAGTTAATTAGTTGTATAACAATTTCTAACTTACTCGGGTTTTTTATAACATAGAAGTTGTCCCATTAACTCATCCCTTGATTGACATTTTTAGCACCAGGCCTGGTTCTTTTGACCTTTGGTTCTCAATTGTCAAATAATGGAGGAATTTTCATGTTTTGATCTTCCTTTGCTTGTATATGTAAAAATACCTTCTATATTGTTTAATGTGTCTTCTTAATTAAATATTTCATGTTGTATGCAGGCAATATCAAGCTACTCGCCCCCATGAACTTTTAGAAACAAGCGTTTTCATATACTTGCTCTTAATTGCTTTACCACAATATACTCTTGTGTTGAGTATAACAAGAACATGTTGTTTGGTTTGAGTAACATGACTTTTATTAAAATTGGAGGTTTTCCTTAAGTCTTTTTCCTCATTTTCCATCCTTTGTAGGGGAGAAGTGGAGCTTGAGGTGGCCAAGATGTAGCCATGGCTGCTGGATCTGTCTTGACTTTTCTGTTCTGACTCTTGGTGTTGCTTGAAAACTCATTGGATATAATTTCTTTGTTCTACTTTATAGAATGCTTCTTTGTTTGCTATGTCTAGATTACTGGTTGCATTGATGAAGCATATTCCTCTGTATAGTTTCATCCTTTGTCTCTGTATAGAATTTCTTCATCTTTAGTACATCTGTGTAACCTGCTTTTGTTTGAAGTCTTGAACAATAAAATGTTTAGGCTCAGCATCATTATTAGTTGGATAGTATTAATTTAATACCATATAGTTACTATGCCACTTTATTTATGGTATCATGACCTGTTATCCTGTCTTCGATTGGCGAATTATGCGCAGCAAGCGCTGAACTTCTGAATTAGTCAGAATATCCTGTAATGACAGTTGTCCAGATATTGTAAATTTTACCCTTGGGATTTACAAACCCTTCCAGAATCAGCAGCGGTGATGTTTTATTTCCATAATTCTTCTATGCTCATGATGCCATGTACAGAAAATTAGCATCCTTATTGACAAAATTATATGCGCCCAATGGATATGTAAGTTTTAGCTTCCTAGGTTGGAAATTAAATACATCACTATATATCTTTTCTCCCTGGGTCGTGAAACTGATAAGATTTAAAGTTTTGTGATGTCATGTATAGAAAATTAGCGTCCTTCTTAAGAAACTTATGTACGTACAGAGGATACCTGTGTTTTAGCTTTGTAAGTTGACACACACTGGTTCTGTGGGTCATGAAACTGGCAAGATAAATTAATTCTTGTGATTCCCTGTACAGAAAATTAGCATCCTTTTCACAAAATTACATGTCCAGTGGATGTGAATGCTTTAGCTTTATAATTTGATGTTTTATTTCTATAATTCTTCTCTACGCATGATGCCATGTATAGAAAACTAGCATGCTTATTAACAAAAATATATACCAATTGCCATGTAACTTATGAGGTCTGATTACTGTTGAAGTATAAAGTACTTATGTTGTGTGTGTTGTATAATTCTCAAGAGTGGCTCTGTTTGATTGTGTGTGTGTGTGTGCTTATATGCTTAACAGAGACCAATCTGATGGAATAAAAAATATGGTCCCTAATCCCTATCTCATGCCTTTATCTAGTGCAACCCCATGTGCTCTTTACTCATAGGACCAGATATGCATCTTTAGGAAGCATCTGTCCTTTTTATCTTATTGGATGAATCACAATTGGGATGCTTGACATTTTATTTCAGGCTTATAGAATTTCACTTTATTAGAATTACATCGTTGATTACTCACGCTTAACTAACCACGCTGGTCTCATCTCACAACCCGCCCAGGCATGTTCGACCTCAATGGCAAGGACAAG
Source organism: Bromus sterilis (assembly GCA_950022295.1). Taxonomy (NCBI): domain Eukaryota; kingdom Viridiplantae; phylum Streptophyta; class Magnoliopsida; order Poales; family Poaceae; genus Bromus; species Bromus sterilis. The sequence continues at coordinate 344,762,313 of OX465596.1, forward strand.
TGGGATGCTTGGAAGGCCGTCCAAGGTAAACTCAACAATTCCTTGGAATGTTGACTGGTGCTAGAACCTTTTTATTATTATATCAGTGTCTAGCTACATGGGTGTGGCTGGGATTATTATTCATTAGGTTCAGCTCTGATAAATAGTGGGATTAGTTTGTTGCTTGGTTGTAAGCTAATCTATTTCTATAAGGGATTTGCACTGGTTACTCAAATTTACTTAAATCAGGCAATTACATATTTTTAATCTGGAAATCATATGTATAATTAATCTGGCAACCAAGAAAGCATGCATAGGAGTTATGTCTATCAGTTTTATAAGGATGTTAACAATATAAATTAAATTATTGCATGTAAAAAAGATCAATCAATAAAATAGTTTGATAGTACCACCACATGACTAGGACAATGTTGAAAACCTTAAAACACTTTTGAGTAGCTTACAACAGTTCTTGAATATGAAACATAAGGATGGAAATAATAAAACTTTTCTTAAGGCTAGAAGGTTAGAAGGGGTTTGAATGAGTATTGCAAAAGTTGAGTAGTCGACATGAATATTTATTGTTGTGGTATGTTTCGTGCTGGCCATTTTCTAGTACATTTTTTGGGCGGTGGTGATGGTACCCCAGAATTCATGGGAACCACCGGCGGCGGGTGGCAGCGAGAAGAACCCTACCTAGTAGCAGCTAGGGTTCAAGCTGACAGATGGATTGGGGGAGTTGACGGGGGTTGTGCTTTGGCCTTCGTATATTTAGAACAGATCAATACATATCATGGTTAACAACTACACATACATTGAATATTGAGTGCTGGCCTTCTTCTATTTAGTTTTTCTTGCAGACTTTCAGTATCCAGATTCAGGTTCTGTTACTCCACATATTTCATACTGTTCCAAACCAAAGACCCATTATATTTAGTCCCCACTTCCATACATATTTTGCTCACCTCTGGCACCAAGCAGCAACTTGATTTGTTTAGTGTAATTACTAGTAATTACTAGTCCCCATTTGCATTATGTAAAATTTGATCATTTTCTAAAGAGAATATATTTTAGATATGTAATTATAGGTTGTAGTTTGTTTGAAGAGAATCTATAATTTTGTTATATCTTAAGATGAGTTATTATGACTTTGATGCTTCATTGTCTGTTATATTCTTGTATAGCCTCTCTTTTGTTGCTAGATAGCCACAGAGTTTTTTCTCTCTTTTAGATATCGAAATGGAGCCGTTATACCTTTCTTAAGATGGCTCCAACGAGCGGGATGTGTGGCTACTTGTGTGTCACAGGCTCCTGTTAACCCTGCTCATCTGGATGCCCAGAATAATGGCAACGATCAACCACCTGGTAGCCTTCCTTTATTCTCCATAATCTGCAGCTATGCGCGTTGTGTGTTATATTTCAAAAGGCAGATCCACTCCCGTGAATCTTTAAACAGGACCATAGTAATATAATTATCCTTTGCACCACTATTACTTCAGTGGAAGTTCATACTTCTATATGGTTTGCAAGGCAGAAGCTTTACTAGAACTTGCATGAACTAAAGTTATATTGGGTGCACGTAATTGACACCCCAACCCACAATTTTTTTGTTGTAATGAGTTAATATTGTATTGCATCTACCCATGGAAGTTTGGCAGTGCAATTTTCAGTTTTCAATAGACAATGTGCAGTTTTATTGTGGGCACGGGAGCTGGGGAAATGATAGTTTGCAACATATTACAATATGTTCTATCATCTCGGTATCTAAGTATATACTCATCTCAGCATTGCATAAACTTATCTATGATAGCACCTCTCCATGAGCATATGACATAGAGAACACACCTGTTTGAGCACTTTCCAAATTTTATACGATATAGTTAGTGTCTTGTGGCCACAACGGATGAGAGTAGCAGTGGTGAAATTATTGCAATGTTTGCTTTCTGCAGTACCATGAAACTATGGCATTATTTGCTTGCTGATGTTGCATGAAAATATTGCATTATTTGCTTGCTGATGTAGCATGAAATTTTTGTTGCTAACTATAGTGTTTATAACATGTAGGTGTCATACGTTCATCAAAATGCAGGATGCTAGAACAAGCTCTGGATGAAGAAGCTAAAACAAGCATCGAACAATGAGTAGCTCACTGGAGCTCGTTATTTTTTTATATTAGAAGACTGGATACTATGTACTATTGTAATTTAAAGTTTTGATGTACTGTGATATTTTTTGCATTCATTGCCTTTGTTTCACTTGATAGCAGATTTTGTAATAGCATTTGGTTTGGTAGCAGATTTTGTGCACTTGGTTGTGTAATTTTGGTACCAGATTGTTCTACATGTTTGGTAGCAAATAGTGCTACAAGTTTGGTAGAAGATTTTGGTTGTGCTATAGGTTTTGGCTATGTATTATGAGATTTTGGAATGGGCTTCAAAATTTGTGGTGTGGGCTGTTAGCCTGTCATTTAGAGATGCTTCAGATTATGGGCTTCAAAGTAGTGTATGGGCTGTTATTTATGGATCCATTAATAACATAAAAGAAATGAAAAAGTTGCTGAATTCAAAAATGAAAAAGGCCAAAACTGAACTGGCCCAAATGTATTTGGGCACTAAAAGGCCAGGGCCCAAATTATAATGGTCAAAAGAAATTCGAAAAAATTATAGAAGGGCTATAAATAGGCTAAGGCCCCAAAAGAAGCCCAATAAGAATAGCCCAAGAATTCAAAACCAGCCCATGTGATGAATTGAAATGGGTTGGGCTGATTTCAGCCACGACGTTTTGATTTCGTCGCAATTTTGCCACGTAGGACTGCCACGTAGGATTGGGCTAGTTTTCCAACGACGATTTGGAATCGTCGTAAAGGTTACGACGATCCAGAAATCATCGTGAAAGTTACGACGATTTCGACCATAACGTCGTTGCTTTTAGTTTTTGATGCCTCATTTTTTACGCTTGGTTTTTCGTCGTAAGATCGTCGTGAATTAAACACTGTGATGTAGAGACGAAAATATAGCGTCGTGTATTAACATATTTCTTGTAGTGGTGGGGCCGCGCCGGGTGGCCGCCTAGACTCCTGGTGGCCCCCCGGTGCCCCCTTTGGCTCCTATTTATTCTCCCATCGCGAAAACCCTGATTCCAGACCCCTTTTCTCCAGAAGCAATTCCGATCTCCGCCGCCATCGCCAAAAAGCCGCGGGGGACCAGAATTCCTGTGCCGGCACCCTGCCGGGACGGGGAAGTGCCCCCGGATTCATCTCCATCGACGTTGCTTCCACCCTCCATGAAGCGGGAGTACTCCCTCATCGGGGCTGAGGTTTCTACCAGTAGCTATGTGGTCAATTCTCTCTCCCATGATGTGATATTCGTTGTGATCATAGGCTATGTTAATCTAGGGTGATCCCATGGTATTTCCCCTTCCTGTATGTATTGGATTGATGTACTCACTTGATATTATCTAGTATAATCCCCGAGACCTTGGTGACAGCGGTCTTTTGGACATGGGTTAGAAGAATATTATCATGAGTGATTTCCTCTTTTGTGTGTTGATTGAAGATTGAGAGTCTCTTGGTGCTTGTCTTTGACTATCCTTGAGCTATGTTGTGGTGATTGTGGTACTCTCTTTGGATGGCCGCGGTGACATTGGGAAATCCATAGATTGAGAACTACGAACTCTGAGGTGTGCTTTTGTAGACCTACATAATTCTCGTCCTCTCTTGACCACAAATGAATGACCTCCGAGTGTGTCTCCATTGCATGTTTTATGGGAAATATCATGTTAATGTTGTTGGGAGTTGCCACAAGTGAAAGTATGAAGCCTAGGACTTGTTTCCACCATTGCAATATCGTTTGTGCTCACGTTTACCACTTGTTTGCTTGCTGCACTTTATATTACAGATTTATATTACTTTGTTTTGCCACACCTATCACCCATATTTTACCATATCTTCGCCGAACTAGTGCACCTATACAACTCCTAGTTGTATTAGGTGTGTTGGGGACACAAGAGACTTCTTTTATCTTAATTGCAGGGTTGCTTGATAGATACCATCTTCAACCTCTACTTCCCTGAGTTCAATAAACCTTAGGTCATCCACTTGAGGGAAATTGTTGTTGTCCTACAAACCTATGCGCTTGGAGGCCCAACATAGTCTACAAGAATAGAAGCGTGTGTAGACATCAATGCGCCATCGAAATATTTATGTGGCGCATCTTGCCCACGTGCGCCACATATTTTTTTCAAATTAAAAAAAGAGGGGCCAGATCTAGATCTCACCGCAGCCACCGGAGGTGGGGGTTGCTGGAGTATGTGCGTTGGAGGAGGGGGGGTCACCGGAGATGGTGGAGGAGGGGAGGCCACCGGAGGTGGTGGAGGAGGAAGGGGTCGCTGGAGGATGTCTTCAAAGGTGGTGGAGGAGGAGGAGGTCGCCGCAGGTGTTGGAGGAGGCCATGGACGGAGGTGGAGGAGGAGGAGGTCTCCGTAGGTGTTGGAGGAGGCCATGGACGGAGGTGGAGGAGGAGGAGGTCGGCGGTGGGTGGAGGAGTAGGAGGAGGAGGTTGCCGGAGGAGGAGGAGGAGGTCGCCGATGGGTGGAGGAGGAGGTCGCCCAGGTGGTGGAGGAGGCCATGGCCGGAGGTGGAGGAGGAGGAGGAGAAGTGGAGGAGAGGACAAGGAGGGAGGAGAAGGGAGAAGGGGAAGTGGAGGAGAGGAGAAGGGAGAAGGGGAAGTGGAGGAGAGGAGAAGAGGAGAAGTGGAGAAGAGGAGAACAGGAGGAGGGAGGAGAAGGAAATTCTGAATCCTGCCACATAATTCTGTGGCGCACCACCTACATATGCGCCACAGAATTGTGTCCCCAAATTTTCAAAAAAAATTCCCTCCATATCTGTAAAGCCCCGTAACTTTTTTTGTTAGGTTTTTGGGGATTATAAAAATCTTCAAAGGGGTTTCCCGAGTTGAATTCGGATGTAACTTTTCGAGTAGATGATTTTTCATGTAAAAAACTTTTTCATCGGAGTTCGTATGCAAAAGTTGTGTCCATTTTACAAATTCTAGAGAGATTTTGCAAGAAAAAACGAAATTCATTTTTTTTCAACTTCCCCTAAAAGTATACCCCAAAACATAACTACATCTCAAAGGATTTTTAAATTTGAAATTTTCATCATTTTCTTTTATTTTTTACAAAACTGAAAAGGCGATCCACAGGGGGAGTGGGGGTGGGATCTGTTTTCCACGAAAACTTAACATTCTGTGGCGCACCACGGCCCATGCGCCACAGAAATTGGCATCCAGATCCACGTGGTACCCCCCCCCCCCAAATTTCATTGGCGCACCAGAGCACGTGCGCCACAGAAATGAGGACTTTAGTGGTGCATCTGGCTCCAATGCGCCACATAAATGTCCATATTTCTATGGCACTTTTCTCCATGCGCCATATTTTTTTCTATGGAGCACACCCTTTAGGTCCGCCACAGAATCCCTTTCTATCTACAAACAGTTTCCTAGTAGTGTCTCCCTGAGGGTTTTTGGAACAAGGGGTAAAAAGAGGCCGAAGGAGGGCACCAAAGGGTGGCCCCTCCTCCCAGGCGTCCTCCTGGCGCGGCCAGGAGTGGGGTCGCGCCGCCTAGCCGCCTGGGAGGGGGGTGGCCCCCCTCTGGCCCTCCTTCGGTGATTCTGGAAGCTTTCGTCATGCCGATTTTTTTATCTGATTTTCTTGGAATTTGTGGAGCTTTGTAAATATGGGTAAAAACCGCAATTTACAGACATCAACAAAAAAAAACAGGCACTGGGTGCACTGAGTTAGTAGGTTAGTACAAATATGTGTAAAAAGATTTGAAAGTCTAGCAAAACACATAGTAATGTCACCTAAAAGAGCGCCGAACAAGCAGAAATTATAGATACGTTTGGGACGTATCAGCCTCCACCCGTCGCAGACATGCATCATCGCAAGGACCTCCCTCGCCTTGGGAAGCCTATACATGCGGATATATGTTATGTTCTCTATATCAAGTTTCATGTAATTATTGCTTGTCTCCGTGACATGTCTAGTTCAAATGCACAAAGACCTATGATGAGGTGATGAAATCTTACGACAATAATAGTAATATTGACGCCGACAAGGAACTCATGTGGTATGTGTTACGCACAAGTGCGAAGATGCTATTTTCTGAGATTGAATCATTTTGATCTCACAACAAGGGAAAATTGCTTGATTGGATAAACTACAAAGTGTATTGAATAATCTATACTTGTCAAGAATATCTCACAAACAAAACAGATTGAGATATGATTTGAAGAAGTGGGCAAATTCTCTCTCTAAACTTGGTAAGTTAATTGAAGCTGCGTTCTATTACAGATGGATGGATTAGAATAATTGATGATATTTCATTAAAAAACTTCAAGAAAATTATACTCCCTCCGTTCCAAAATAACTGTCTCAACTTTATACTTGCTCTAGTACAAAGTTGTACAAAGGCTAAGAAAATTATTTTGGAACGGAGGGAGTAGAAAACTATCTACTCAAATCACTAAAGTACCAGAATAAATATTGGAAACATAGTGCACATTAAAAAACACCCAATATTTCCATGCTAGAGCTACTGAAAGGTTTAGAAGAAACTTTATTCCCACAATTAGAAGTGGAAATGGGAAGATTATTGAGGACCATGATGACAATGTTGTTGCCTTTCTTACTTGCTTTAAAAACATAATGGGTGGTATCCACAAACTTGTGTTTGAATTTAAACTTGAGGACATGGTTAATTTTGTTCCTAACTTGGATGCTTTATCTCCACCTTTCAATACAGAGGAAATTGGTTGTATTATTAAAATTCCTATTGATCATGCACTAGGACCTGATCGATTTTATGGCCAATTCCTTTCAAAAATTTGGCGATACTTGCAAATGATTTATATAAGCTTTTGATGACTTCTAGGAAGGAAAAAGTAGCCTGTAATGCCTGTAATGCATCTCAAATCACTATGATCCCTAAAAATTAGTGTCTGGATATGTTAATGATTTTAGACCCATCTCTATGCTTAATAGTGTTCTCAAACTTTTTCCCAAGCCTTTTGCTGATAGATTAAAAGAATAGATTCTAAAGATAGTTCACACAAACCAATATGGCTTCATTAAATGTAGGACCATTCAAGATTGTCTAGGCTGGGATTTTGAATACCTTCATCAATGTAAAGCTTCTAGAAATCTAGTGGTGATCCTTAAATTTGTTTTTGAAAAGGCATTTAACACCGTGTAGCATTACTCAACCCCCTAGATTGTATATCCTTAAATGCGAGGGATTTGATAGTGGATGTATTATGTGGATTAACATGATCCTCAGTTCAGGCACATTTCATGTGATTCTAAATGGTATTCTTGGTCAAAGCTTCAATTGCAAGAGAGAAGCCTAACAAGGAGATCCACTCTCCCCTATTATTTTTGTTCGTGCTGCAACCCATGGTGAATAAAATTTTTGGGGAAGGTCACGCAGCATTGCCCATCAATCATCCTGCTTTTGAGGATTATCCTATTATCCAATATGCTAGTGATATCATCATTACCTTGCCTACCGAGGAAGAACAAATTCAGAGGATCCATAAGATTTTCCAAGGTTATGCTAGACTAACTAGTCTCAAAATTAATTTCCACAAGTCCCAATTTATCCCCATTAACATATCCAATGATAGATTTGAGGATCTAGTTGATGTTTTAGGATACCAAGTGGACAACCTATGGGAACAATTATACCTATTGTGATTTAATTAATGTCTATAGTGTATGTAGTTGGGAGGATGATTTCTAGCACTATTATCTGGTTATCTTATGGGGGCTACTTTAATAAAATTTTCCATGTCATCTCTTCTGGCATATGCTATGTGTGGGCTTAAAATCTCTGATAAACTTATCAAATGCTTTGGTCATGGTACAAGGCACTATTCATGGAGGAAATTTGCTGACAAGGATGTGCACTCAAACTCTTTGGCTACCTAGGAAATAGTCTATAGGCATATAATGAAAGGGGTCGGGAATTTAAATCAAAAAATCTAGAACCAACCCCTTTTAATAAAACTCTCCACAAATTTATGATGAGGTTAGATATTCCTTGGATGCTCCTGGTCTAGGATAAACACTATATGCCCATTCCATACCCAAGTCATGCCTGTGTGTGGCTCATTCTGGTGCAGAGACGTTTTCTCTCTTATGGAAATTTTTAGAGGGATTACAGTATGCGTGCCTAGATCTGGTTATACTATTCTTTTATAGAAGGATTATGACATGATAATTAAACTCTTGAAAATGATCTTCTGAGATTATTTTCTTTCTCACATAATGAGGATGTTACTACTGCCAAATTTGTGACCAACCCTTCCACTATGAGAACTTCCATTTGTCTATATTCACGCTAGCCAATGAGGAACTACAAACCTTGTCATCCTGACCTGATGAGCTTGCTCTTCAAACTTAGTTAACAAATGAGTGGATTTTCTGCTGGGGGTGAGACCTTCAAAACCAAAAAGTTCTATGATTTCTTCTTCAAGGATATCTCCATTCCTTCTTACATTACCGCTATATGTAAAACCAAATGTATGATGAAGCACAAAGTTTTTTCTTGGCTAATGTATGTGGATAGGCTTAATACCATAGATATGCTACAAAGAAGGCACTATAACATTGGGGAGATCTTTTTCCTACTTACTCTACATGACTAAGGGACCTGAAACTTCTGCCGGCCTCTTTTTCTACTTTACAGTCAATCAATATTGCTTGGATATTATTGAAATGCATTGGAACTCCTCAATGCAATTTCAAAACATGATCGAGGAAGCCAAAAAAGGTTGGAACAAGCCTCTGTTCACTGAAATCATAATTCTCACTACTTGAAATAGTTGGAAGGTTATATATAGATGCTACTTTGATAGGATCCCAACAACTCTGCAAAACTGGTTTAGAATGGGTGCAAGCTGATCTGGAGATACTGAAGTTGAGGTTACATGTGGAAAGTTCTTGTTCCTTACCTACATTTTTTATAATGCCCACACTTAAAATAGGTTCTATCTAGCATTGTACCTCCAACATTGACATTATAATCCTTGTCCTGGGACCTTGGTCCCAGGGACTATAAATTTATACATACCTAATTCATATGTTGTAGGAGCCTCACCTACTGCTTTTGAGGTTAAAAACAGATGGTAATAGTGCGCAAGGACAAGAGTATAATGATAATTATAGTTTGGATGAATTTTATACTAAATCATTTCCTATGTAAAAATGTTGACCTCAATTTTAGGAGGACGATTATCATGTTAATATTAGCGATGATGAAAAACTATAGAGGATGATAATACTTTATATATATATATACACACACACCCGTCTAACCCATCCCACCGAGCCGCACCGCACAAAGAAAAACAAAAAAAGCAGGTCAACCCCACCCACCCAGCTGAGAACTACCCTCCTCCCACATCCATCGCGCCCACCCACCTCCTTCATCCTCGTCCGCGCCATAGCCAGACCACCACCCACCTCCACCGCCCCCATGCCGCGGCACCTCCTTTCCCCCACGCCGCAGCGCCACCCCCTCCCCCTCTTCCAGCCCCCACAGATCCGGCGCTGCCCTTCTAACCGTCGCCAGATCCGGCGGCAGGCCAGCGCGAGGGTAGACGAGGACCGGCGGGTGGGTGCGGACAGAGGCGTGGCTGCCGGATCCCATGGCGCACGCGAGGCCTCCCTCCGTCGGGCGTCCCTCCATATCCTACCTCCCCCACCGGCGCTCCCCCATCCATGGTGAGATCCGGGCCCTCGTCCAGACCCCCCCAGATCATGAACCGCCGCCCGTGTGTGGATCTGGAAAGTTGCGGCCTGGAGCAACCGCCATCTCCAGCGGCCGTGGCCAGGCGCCACCTCCCCCATCCACGGCGTCCTCCCCGCCCCCGCCATCTCCAGCGGCCGTGGCAGCCTCCCCGCCCCGCCATCTCTAGCGGTCGTGGCAGCCTCCCCGCCCCGGCGCGTATCCAGTCACCGGCGAGGCGGCATGCTGGGCGTGGCCACGTCGGGCTCATCCCCGAGGTGTTCGGCAACCGCCTCCCTCCCTGGCACACCACTGCAGTTCGGCCCGGAGTAACGCGGTTCATTTTCCAGACTAATCAAATCTTGTTCGCTTGCAGTGCGATTAGTTATCAAATGTAATTCATTGCAGTGCTTGTGTAAATTATTTTTCGTTCGAAGGCAAGCTGTTGCAGGTTTTGCTAATATAGTGCATTCGATTTGGAAATCGTTGATGTACAGTAAAAAAGGGATGTATTGTTCTGGTGCAGTTCATTTTTATTTATGTTTAAAATGTATTTGATAGTGAAGTCTGTGTGTACAAAATAGAAAGAGGGAAATGCAGTGCATACTCGTTGGTAAAAAAATAATGTTAACGGTAAAAAAATTCATGCAGTGCACGTCTATTTCAGTCGCCGGTTTTGTAGTAAAAAATATATGAATTTTTTGCAGTGTGGTTGCCCGTCAAATGCAGTGCACAAGATGCGGTTAAAATTTTCCCGTAGCAAAATGCAACATTTTTATCGATAAAAACAAAAAAATGTGTGCAGTTCTCTTTGTTCGACGTTGCAATGTGGTCGCCTGACGGATGCAGTTCTTTTCGCCTGATTTCAAATCTGCGAAAAACAAGTGCGTTCTATTTGGCGATAATGCAGTGCGCTGGCCTGTCGGATGCAATCATATGCAGTTCACTTCGTCGATTTCGGATCCGCGAAATAACACGTGCGTTCTGTTTGGCGATAATGTAGTGCGCTTGCCCGGCCAATGCAGTTCGCTTCGTCGATTCCGGGTACGCGAAAAAACAGTTCCGCGGTTTAGTAAATTTGACGTAGCTTTTAAACCGTGATGAATTAGAGAGTGTGTTTTACGTGAAAATGGAGCGCCTCGACGATATCTATTCAACGGTATATCAATTGCGTCGATCGGTTGAACGAATCAAACGTATTTACGTGAAAAATGCCCGCTGTCCACAAAAGGGCAGCGCCACGGTTTTCGAAATTCCTTTAAAACGGTGAAATCTCGAAGAATGTTCAACATATGGATTAATCTCCTACTCTATACGAATCCAACGGTGTATTAAACGCATCGGTCGGACAAGCGGTTAAAAAGTTACTCTCTGCAAGATCCGCCGATGAAAAACAGAGTGTACGCGTTTTTTTGCGGCTAGATTTGTCTCAAATCCGTAGTGAATTAGACAAAGTGTTCTAAATATGAATGGAGCGCCTGATCGATATCTTTCCAACGATGTATCATTTGCATAATTTCGATGAACGGTTTAAGAGAAATCGCGAAAATACGCCCGCTGCAAAAGTAAGTCTCCGCACTGTTTTCGAAACTGCACATTTACAAGTACGTCGTTCGCGTGGTATCCTGACATTCCTTCTATCGCTCCCTCATCCCACCTTCTCCCTGTCGTTTTTCTTCATCTTTCCCACCTCCCCTCCCCAAACAAAATCTCTCTTCCTCTCCCCGGATTCCCTCCCCAACCCTAATCAGCCGCCACCTCCACCTTCTCATCCACCAGCCACCTCGACGTAGGGCGCCGCCCTCTCTCCTTCCCCTCACCCTCTCTCCCTACATGTTCTAGGCTGCAGTGGGAGAAGTGCCGCCTGGACCGGCGCCTCCGCTCGCTCGGCGCGTCACGAGCGTCATCTTCGCGCCCACCTTCGCCGCGATCCTCGTCTTCTCGATGGTGGTTGAGGCCATCACGGCGACGCCCGTCGCAGCCGTCTTCGCGCCCACAGCGTTGCTGCCCTTGGGCTCCTACCCCTGAAGACGACGACGCGGCTGGTGGAGGGCTGGCTGTCCGGAGCGGGGAGCAGGAGGAGAGGACGGCGGAGGGGGAGGTGGAGAGGTCAGCGGGGATGGCGACGTGGTGGGGATGAGCATGCGGATCGACCGGACCTGCTGGACTGCTCCATCTGCTTCGAGCCTTTCCACCCTCCCCTCTACCAGGTATCCAAGGATGTTGCTCTGCCAAATTATCCATGCTGTTACCGGCTGCTTGATTTGCTACATTGTTGTGCCAATTTAATTTATCGATTGGAATCCATACCCCATCCTTCATCAGTTTAGCTAATTAATTAAGAAAACGTTGTTTGGTATGAAGAGAGGGGATCAGAGATGATGATGAGCAGAAATGCAGACTGGTTTGGTCACACACAATTTGTGTGTTCTACTAGAATAGGCCACTTAATCAGTTCAACTGATCTGATAATGCATTGTTCAGTTGATCCCACCCTGTCCACTTACTCAGTTGAACTGATCTGATCTGACACTCGAGTCATAGCAACCACATATTGAGTTGATCCCTTCATCCTAATTTGTCATGTGCATATGGAAGGAGCCCTAATTTAGGGATCAAAGATATACTCTACTTTTTTTATTGGTCTACTATCACCTCTTAGTACGTAACGTGGCCAGTGTCAAGTAACAAAGGAACAAACATCACACTCAAGTATTTAGTTTATATTGTCTCTCACACTCTATTGTTTTCATCCCCTCAAAGTTGCACCACTGTGCCTTTTCTCCATTATACGTAGGTACCTGGGCATGTTCTGAAGGTCATTACGTGCTTCAGTTGGAACATTACTAACAATGAGATAAACCTTGTAAACTCTATCAGTTTAGATGAAACACCACAGCTCATAGGAGAACCGAAAGGAGAGAGGATTCATTTGTACTAGAAACAGAAAGAGCGCTATGATGCTAAACCCACCATGGATCATCACTGCCCGAGGGCGTCGGGAAGAAACGGTGAAGAAAACCATCCCATGTCTGGTTTGAAACACATACATACAGTTTACTCCGCCGAACATATAGTCTCATCTCCAGATAACCAAAGCCATGTGATCCAGATAATGTTTTTGCGTATACTTAAGGCACAGACCAAAGTTGCGAAGGAATAATCGACATACTTACTAATTCCGTTCAAATATATTTAAGCCACAACTCAAGCTACGTGCTAGCATTTGGTTTGGTGGTCTCTTGAATTTACCGTACTTTAGAGAAGACTACCTTTTGTCATAAGAGACGTACTTCTTGATAGCCCTTACATGATCGTAGCTTGTCTTATGTATGTTTCCAGTGACAAAATGGGCATGTAGCATGCCTTCCCTGCTGGTCCAACATAGGGCAATTGGGTCATTACATATACTCTGCTTCCTTTTGGCTTGGTTAGTTGCTCTCTTTCTTTTCCATGTAAAACAATTTCTATCTTTTACTAGAATTCTACTATCACCTCTTAGCAAGAAACTTGACCAGTGTCAAGTAAGCAAGGGACAAAGATCACACTCAGCTCTTAATTTAGTTTATAAATCACACTGTCTATTGTTTCCGTCCCCTTCGAGTTGTGCCATTGTGCATTTTCCCCCATTATAGGTAGGTAGCTCGGTATGTTCTGAAGGTCATTACATGTTCCAGTTGACAAGTTACTAACAAACACATAAACCTTGTAAACTGTATCAGTTTGGATGGAACTCCACAGCTTATAAGCACACAATGGACTCATATTTACTGCTAGAAACTAGAAAGAATTTATCTTTATCAGTTGATAAAGTTATAAGATTACTACTCCCTCCGATCCATAATAAGTGTCGCTCATTTTATACTAAGCTAGTATAAACTTTGTACTAGATGAGCGACACTTATTATGAATCGGAGGGAGTATTTGTTATGATCCCAGCTTGTGTTGTGTATCTTTCCAGTGCCAAAATGGCCATGTAGCATGCCTGTCCTGCTGGTCCAGGCTCAGCAACAAGTCCCGTGATGCCACCATTGCACGAAACATTGCGCTGGAGAAGATTGTCGAGTCGATCAAGTCGTCCTGCGTGTATGACAAGTGGGGCTTCTACGAGTTGGTCAGCTACGCACATAGAAACACTCACGAAGAGGCATGCCTCTTTGCCCCTTCCACGCGCCCGATACCCAGCTGTGGATACCGAGCCTTCACGGGGGCACAAGGGCGTGGGCGCACTGTAGCGGGTGCCCGGTATGCGCCGGCAGCCCTCAGGGTGGAGATGTCGATGTACGAGCGTGCCCCATCGCCACCGCCATAGAAGCAGCTGGTGCTCGGCATGTGGAGCAGCGAGCCCTACAATTAGTGCCTGGTTACATTTGTACTCCCTTTTCGGGGCTTTTGTTGTGTTGTTGGATTTCGTGCCCTTTTTATAATTGTACAACTCCCTTTCATTTATTCATTATTTATATAGTAAACATAATATGATTTAGTGCCTGGTTACTTAGGGGCTTAAAACTCATAGCTTTGTGGGAGGCCGTAAGTTAGTTTTGGAAATATTTTGTTGTCCATAGAAAACTGTGGAATGCTTGTACGTTGGAATTCAGATTTAGTTCTATTTGGCAATTTGCAGTGAAGATGCAACATATTGAGGAATTGAAGGGTGTCGGTATGAGGGATATATATGTTTTTGTATCTTAGATTAAGATGCCAGTATTATATCCACTGCCTACTTGGCTTAACATTTTTTCAACATTTAAAAAAAAATGCGTCTATGTATTGTGTACGAAATATCTCAGGAAATCTCGAAGATGACCTTCAGGCCGGCGCCATCGCCATCGACACGCTGCCCTGACTGCTCCTCTGTTCCACGGCCATGGGGCAGCTGGTCCAGCTACTCGACGCGCGCCTCGGGTGGCCACCGGGAAGAACCTCGGCGAGCTTTATCGCGACGCGTAGCCGGACTGGTTGTGTCGTGCGCCTGGCTCATGGCCGAAGTCCCCATGTTCAGTGCCGACACCCAGGAGGTCATCGGGAGCGCAATTTCCATGAGATCCTTAACCTTAGTGAGAGTTTCTCCCTGACGTTTTCTCTTGGATGTTCAGACACAACCTTCTGCAGACACAACTTCGATCGGATGTTTAACTTCGATTGGATATTCAGGTAGACACAATATGTGCTTATATTCATACACAAGATTCTGATTAAGTTTAGTTAGATAATGTTGCTTGTATTCATGGAGCTTACTTGCTCTGACTAAGCAATGAGATGGAAATATTCATGTAGTCCATCTGACTAAGTAGTACTGCTTGTATTCATGGAAATATTCATGGCCTAGAGTCTAGATATCATATTACTCTCATTGCTTGCTTTTATTTTTGGACACCCTCCCACAAAAGATTCCAGCAGCTTAGTGTACTGGGAGTCCTTTCCCAAATGTTAATGACTTGATGCTTAGTGTACTGTTAGTACGAGTTAGTGTAGCAAGGTTATTTGAGTTAGGTTATACTCCATGCCAATCATATGTGAGCTTACTTCAGTGTACTGATATGTGAGGTTAATGTAGTTCTCCATCCCTTTCCAGAGATTAGATATTGCCATTGTACTCTTGCTTGTTATGCTTAAGTACTTTTGCCGCCTATGACCGGTGCACATCATCCCCTCTGTCTCCATGCTTACATATACGAACTACTGCGATTAGCCTTCGCTGTGCTGCTACAGAACTGGAATGAGAAGAGAATATGGAGTGTAGCATCAATAGGAGTAAATATTTTGTGTAATTCCTGGAGTAGCTTGTTAGCAGTAGTTGAGCAGATCCAGTAGCTGATTTGCAGCAAAATACTTAGTGCTTTGTGTAATTCTTGGTGCCTATTTTCAGTTGCTCTGCTTGTAGTAGTGCTTGCAAGAGTTGTGCAGTACAGTAGCTTTGAGTAGCCTGTTCCTCAGATCCAGTAGCTGATTTTCTTGCTCTGCTTGAAGTAGTGCTTGCAGTAGTGCAGTAGCTCCTCATATACCCTTCTCTTCTCTGTAGCAGTAGTGCACTGCTTACTGCAGTTATGCACCTAATTAAGTGAAATCTTTTCTGTTAACTTGCTAGAGTAGTGCACTGCTCTTGTTTGCTTGCAGGAGTACTTAATTGAAACTTTTTCAGTTAATTGACTGCAACTTTTTCTGTTAATTAAATTTGGGGTAGCGCTGTGGAGCACACACACTTTTCCTTTAATTGGAATTAACTGAAACATTTTCCTTCAATTAAAATTAACTGAACCTTTTCCTTTAATTAGAATATCTAAACCTTTTTTGTTAAATAAAATTAACTGAATTTTTTTCCATTAATTAAAATTAAAGGAACATGTGCAAGTGCACTAATTTCATTAAACTTTCCTGTTAATAAAACTTTTCTCCAGGTATGAGCACTCCCTGTGTAAAAAGATATGCATCTGGAGTATGGACTTTTGGAGGACGAGCTCTAGGGAGGAATTTATTTCAAAAAATTCGAAAATCATATTTAAATATTTAAAATATATCTGTAAAAATCCATGGAAACTTATATGGTTTTCGCACTAGCATGTAAATTTTCATTTAAAAATATTATGATTTGTACGCTCTGGAAAAATAACAAAATTCCAGACCAACAATAAATTTTTTTGGCCCATTTTAAAAATCACATTTGTCTTTTTTCTGTACACCACGTGTGAAAAGATAATGTTCTAAAAAATTGCACGTATGTTTTATGTGTGTATAATTGTCCACTAAAAAGTTCAGAATTTTTCGCCAAGTAGAAATTCAAATTTCAAAAGGCTCACCCTAGAGCTCGTCCTTCAAAAGCAATTTACGTATGCATCTGTCCTTTTTTAGGGAAGATATGGAGTTGCTGCCGCCTGGAGCTACTGTATCATGCCTTTTGTATGTTGCCTATGTTGTGCCTGGAGCGTTCTGTATGCCTGTGATGTGTTGATGTTGCCGGGTGTTATTGCTAATGGGTCGGATCTGGGGCAGAGGAATTGGATATGGGGGTGAAGAAGCTGGGCAGAGGAGCTGGATGGAGGCAGAGGAGATGATTGAGAAGCGGATGTTCGAGCCGGAGGTGGGGGCAAAGGAGCTGGATAGGGCGGGAGGTGTGGGGTCTCATGAGTGGTGGTAGGAGACGACCATAATTCAGATTTAGTGAGGGGTAATATGTATTTTTGCTCGTTTTCACCTCGTCGGGAAAATTCTAGAGCCTCTTATATTTCGGATCGGAATGAATAATTCTTAATTCTGCTTTATTGCCTTGATGTCTCGCACATGCCCCGCCTAGACCATCTTGCAATGATGTCCTCCCATGCCGGTATTATCTCTTGCGCAGGCATGACACGACGTCTCCTTCTCCGGTTAAGCCTTCGACTGCAGCAGGGGTTGCTTTTGTTTCAAGTGTGAGCATCCGTATCAATTTTGCCTCTCCCTCTCCTTCTCTGGTGACTATGATTTGAACCGGATATTTCTAGCTACTAATAGTATCATTTTTTGCTTCTTTTAATAAAGCATGAATAGAACTGAAAAATGCAGTCTGTTTTTAGTGATAAACTTGTTGATTAATCAATTCTGATGTGATTATCAATACTCCTTTAATATATTTCTAGCTTCATCTAATTATATCATGTGAGCATGGAGATAACACATACCCAAAAATGAAGTTTGTCAAATTCTTTGGAAAGAACTATGACGATGACACGCTGGCCGAAGGCATCATTATTGAGATCCAAGAGCACAAGAGGAGCTGAAATCATACGATCCATTTAATCTAGATGACATTCATATTTTATCCTCGAATAAACAAACTCCGATTATGCCGCTACTGTTAGTTCGTACTAGAAATCTAGGAGCCTCGACAACTTTTTGTCTCTCTATTTTATCTTGAAGCCTTTTTGGTCCAATAGATTTTGTTTCACTTTGGTCCTTAATTTATTATAAGTACCCTGTTGAGTGTTAGGATTTGTTGGAGGAAATTATCCGCTAGCCCCAGCAGGGTTCGTGTCTTTGAGCACAAGTTCGGGTGGAGGGTGTTTTTTTTTCACATGGTAATAAAGAAGATTTTTTTCTTATATATGTTTATTTTTTACATAGCATAAGAGAGATGAAGAAGGATTATATCGGTCTTTCGAAAAGAATCAATCGACAATGATATCGAGGCGATATCATTGCAAGGGTCCAACAATCATCGAGTTTTATACAACAATATGTATATAAATATGTAATAACAACAAAAACTAAAAAGCCCGTCGCAACGCACGAGCATTCTACTAGTTTACATACACGATGTCAATGCGTCATAAGCCGGTACGACACCGACGACATTTTTCTATTGGGTGCTCCACACAGCGGACAGAGGAAGAGTAATTTCACCGTGGGTCGATATCCCTTGGGATACGGGTGGATATATATGGAGCATAGAAGCCTAGTTATATGACTATAAATAAAGCATTTATTGAGAGGCAAAAAAAATTCTGTAAGTATCTTTCTTAGTTTTGTGTCTTGAGTTTAGTATGTATTCATATTTTTTGCATTGACACTATTGCATGATTCGTTATTAGAGTTGTATGGAACTAATCTTCACGGGGTAGAAATTATCATGTGTAAAGTTCATATGTTGTACCATTCGTCTATTGGATCTTGTAAATATTTGCTTAGTACTTGTGTTGGAACTACCTTTGCAGGAAAATCATGAAATCTAGAATATACACGAGGTCCAGGGCGTCAAAAAGATGCCTGGTATGACCGGTCGCGATCGCACCAAACGTCCAGCCTGGACCAAAAGGTTCTATCACATTGTAATGGAACCTGGCATGAACAAGCGTTCGTACCAAATGCACTTGGGGAATTTATTTCTAATAGAACGTTTGATGAATAAACACGTTCGTACCAATCGTCGATCCAGTCATCGAACCCACAAGAACACAAAACGATAGATGGTACAATCGCTTTGTACTAGCTTAAAAGAGTCCACCAATTTTCTCAATTTCAGAAGACTTGGTCTATGAGTTAGTTTCTGACCATCCATCTGCACTTTAATTTTTAATGTTCTCCTTTGAAGCCTCCAAAGCAATAATTCTCTATAAAACTTCATGTTACTTTAATTATTTTTGACTGGTTGAGTATACGAACCGATTCATATACTGAATCATTTGCTTTTGAGTTTGTTTGTTATTTTTTCAGAGGTTTAAACCTAGGGTGATGACATGTACGGTATGGTGCTGAACATATAAAACCCTGCACAAGCCACTAGATTGATTTGATTCGACAAACAAAATTGAACTACAAGTACATGGTATTATCTTCCGATTTGAACTTTGCTTAACAAAAGTTGAAGTGTAGTGGTAAGTATGACCACCTTAAGTTGGATCTCTCTTTTCAACTTGCACACTCGTGTTCCACATTTTATCTCAACCACACTTCATTTATATTCTGAAAGTAGGTTCATGAACCGATCTTTATGAGACAAATGTTTCATCACTAGTAAACTGAGTCAACTAACTCTTACTGTTATAAGAAAAATCTCAAAAGGCTAAAAATACATTTCTTTGTTCCTTTTAAGTTTTGTTTCAAGCAAGCTACTGAAAGGCAACCACCTGACCACATCAAAGAATGTTCTTCGAAGCATAGGTCCACACCCATCAAAGAAAAGCTTAATTAAGCCACAATGGGAACTTTTTATTACCCTTTCTCAACCATAAGCTTGGAGAGGTAACCACTTCTCATATGCTCATTTAATAAATTGCAAATTCTATTTTAGTTTCTTTATGAAGGAGCACAATAAGATATAATAAACCTAATAAAATAAACAAGATTTTGGCATAAATCCCAAACCTAAGAACATTAGGGTCCAAGAACAAACAATAGAACAAATATTTAAAGTTTTTGTATGAAAACCAACACGACTGGAAAATTTGCACAACCCATGCAAACCTATAACGTTGCAAAACTAAAAATATCTAATACACAAACATTGTAGATATTATATAGTTCAAGTTTTGAGTTGTTTCTTGGGAATGAAATCCTTCAAGGTGCATTACACAAAACCATGTGGAAGGTTGTTTGAAGTTGTCACCCTCCTTCCTCTGATGAATCGACTTTGATCTGCATACATAATAATAATTTTATGGTCAATTTCCTTTGAATGTATGTTTGAATTTTCAAGAGCTTTGGAACAACGAGAGGTGCGCGTTTTCAAGATGTAAAATATTTTTCTTAGAAATTTTTGACACATTCCAAATATTTAGCACACTCACATGTTGGTTGGGATCTATGCTAGAAATACATGTAATACCTAAATTATTAAACTGGTTCACGGCTTAAATATTTCAAAGGAATAATAATCTTCTACATAATGATATTCTAAGAACAATAAGAAAAATAATAGTCCGTGTTTGATATGAGAAATTTAAAAATAAATGTATCTAACCTTGGCCATTTGTCCTTCCTCTTTTGGACTTACTGGTTCCTGCACATGTTAGGAGAATAACTTAATGTCATCGGTACAAAACTATACACTTGAAACAAGTAAGAAATGTTAATATTAACAATACATAATATTTGTTTTGAATCTCTTATAAATTTATCCATACAATCATAGTGATACATACCGTTTCCTTGTAAAGTAGGACATGTTGATTTCTGCGAAGGAATATAAGAATATGTCAGTATAAAAAGCAAAGTTGAAAAACATATGCAATACAGACACACATAATACACACGTTACATGGTAATATAAGGAATGATCTCACACATGCAAACATATAAGAGAATGTTTATCCATGGAACACCACAAATGAACTAGTTTATTCCTCTAAAATAGAATTTGTGTATAATCAATACAATCACACATAGAATACTCAATATCCAACATTGACCAACACTAAACTTCATCACTATAGTGGAAATAAAACTATTTGTTCTATTTTTTTCCGTGAATGGATTTGTGAGATGCCACATATAGTAGCACCTAAACTATTCATCATATTTTCACTGATTGGAAGACATGAAAAGGAGTACTTCTGTACTCACAAGTAAAAATATCAAACTTAAATGATATAAATATACTAACCCGAGTTTTATGCCCACCATTCTCTTCTCGAGCTCTTTTTGTGACTTTCCTTCCACTTTGAATGTTGGAAGAGTTTACCTTCAATTTTTTTGTGATAACACTTTCCTCATGTTCAGGTATGATGTTGGCTGGAGTTTTCACTGTAACATCAAAGTCTTTGTCATCAAAGCGTACATCTTGTTTATCATTATCAACAATTTTGATCAAAAATATTAGATTCATCACCATGATTGCTCTTTGGGATACCTTTTATACTTCTAGCATGTATTGTCCTAGGAGTATCAACCAATCCACCCCCCTTTCCTTGAGAAAGAACAACTGCGGAATCTACTTCTTGTTCACCACCCTGATCTATCTCTTGGAACTCTCCAGGGGTATCTGTAAGTGTCCTCTCACTATCACTCAAAGTTATTTCAGGGAAATCACCCAAAACTTTTGGATTTCCATCATCTGGCTTCTTGATTCCTCTGCTTCCTTGGTAAAATAAACACAACCATGGGGAATTCTGTCCATCGCTCTTCTCTAGATCTATGGATTGAATTTTGAGGAAGACGAAAGGTAGTAAAAAGGAAAGAATAACACAATGATGTATTTTCTTCTTAGAGGATCATATTATATATAGATCTACAACTGTCATAGTTATTTTTGGAAAGATATGATATGCATTAAATGTACACTATTAAAACCATGCATGTAAATTATTTAGACGAACAATATTGTTCTGAAATAATTAATAGTTTCCAACTTTGAATGATTATGAATGGAAGTTTTAGGAGCTAGAAAACAAAAAAAATGGCACTACGAAACCAAGTCCCAAGATTGGATCTAGTTAGATGCAAACAAGGATAGCGATGTTGTTACCTTAACAACCGTTCAACGGTGGTTCTCATGCATCAGAAGATGTTGATGGAGAATTGGGGAAGTTTGAACTAGCGCAACTCCTCGAAAAGATACGATCCGTGAGACGTCCCACGAACAGATCTAGAAGTCCCTCGAACGAAGATCAAAGATCGATCTCTCTATGGTTGATCCACATGTACGATGTAGTAGATCCGACAGAGCTCCACTGTCCAGATCTCGGTGCCGCCGGAGTAGAGAGGAGGGAGGAACAACCCTTCGGGCAGGGTGGAGATTAGTTCTAATGGAGAGA
This sequence comes from Bromus sterilis, assembly GCA_950022295.1. Taxonomy (NCBI): domain Eukaryota; kingdom Viridiplantae; phylum Streptophyta; class Magnoliopsida; order Poales; family Poaceae; genus Bromus; species Bromus sterilis. The sequence goes on from OX465596.1 coordinate 344,784,303, forward strand.
GAGAGGGAGGGAAACCCTTTGTAAAAACAATCTTGTCAAGTTCACATCTTTGGGGTGCCTCTCCTCATCTACTTATATATGGGAGGGAGGCCACCTTGGAGGAGGGGGCAGCCCTAGGGGTGGCTCCCTAGGGTTTCCCTCCCCCTCTTGGGCTGGCCAAGGGGGGGGGGAGGAAGCTTCCTCCTAGTGCGCCTCTCCCCCATGGGCCTATTTGGTCCAAGTGCTCCCTCCCCACTTGGGCCTTCCAAGTGAGAGGGGGCCCATTGATACTAAATCTATTTTATTAATTACAAAACAATTTGAGAATTCAAAATAAATAAATATTAAAATTATTTAGACCATCCCGGAACTTTTTCGGCCCTTCGGTTTTACTCGGTTTTCTCAAAACTCTTCCTGGTACTTTACCGGTGCCTCGAAACGATTCTGATTTTCTCTCCGATTAAATCTCAATCACTCTGAAACTTTTCCTGTGTGTTAAACTCATGCTCCTATCACTCTAGTACTCAAAAAATCTACCACCCTTAAGTGTGTGACCCCATAGGTTCAGTAGGATACACACATGAACCGGAAACTGACTTTCATCGGATCAATAACCAATAGTGGAGCCATGGACACCCATAATGATTCCCTCACCTACACGAATATGAAGTCGAATGAACCTCTGGTTGACATGCCAAACCCTTTTCTTCGCGATACTTTAAAAAACATGAGGTGAGATTATATAGGTATCCGCATGATCAACTCTTTAATCATTATACCAAGTATCCTCATATCGGTTTTGTGCTTTTCTCGTTCACGTATTCTGTATCCCATGTGATCTATTCACAAAGTATCCAACCGGATGTTGGTGGATACGTAATACTGAGAGGGCCTAAAATAACATCTCTCCTTAATAGGAGGAGCAAATCCCTACTTGAATCATCAAGTCCCTAGACATACTCTCAAGTGTAAAGGAGCAATCCGGTTATTGCCACGCCTGTGACGGCTGGTGTTAGAACACAATCAAATTACACCTTCTAGTATGTAGGTACTCAGCATTCTCATGCTGTATAAGGATACATGCAATTTCAATTCATCTGATGATTTGACTCATAATACAATGATAATGAAATATCAAAGCAAATCATACAATTGGGTCGGACCAGCACCTTTGTTCTGACAACAATGTGCTCCCATGTATTACCGGCATATTCAATGCCCCATGTCAAGAAAAGATGACATCCATAATACACAGGTTAGTCCTAGAGGCGGACTAAGAACACTCTGTGTTTATACTCCACACTTGCAGATGGGTTTTCCTCTTAAGGAAATTAACATGGACCTGGCAAACCTCTGCATAAGCCATTGCAGTTATAGCATAGACATATAAACATTAATAGTGAACCTGAAATTATAATGATACATTTTATTATTTCCTCTAGGGAATAATTCCAACAGTCTCCCACTTGCACTAGACACAATAATCTAGTTGCATGGTTTGTTCAGACCAATGGCACTTTGGTCTTCATGCTCGCTTGTGGTATAGAGTTCATCACTGAGCTTAACGTTTTTACGCTTGTCTCAATCATGCGTATCTTAATGTATCCCTTCATCATTTATGAAGTATTTGAAGATAGGGCACTATCGTTCAACGTGTTTGGATTGCAGTGAGCTCTTACCTTACTTTGCTTTGATCATGATGCTCATATAATAATATGGTTTGTGTAGATCAAGCATTTTGGAACTATGCCAATCACTATGATCGTGTTCCTGATCCAAATACCCTCTTATGCAACTTCCAGAATTGCTATGTATCACGTTCACATTGTAGAAATCCCGCTACGTGCCTTAGCTTAAAAACAATTTTAACATCCTATTTTGCTACTTAACAATAGACCGACTAAAAATAGTACAAATCATTATGAAACATGGTTTCATTTATTTGCGATGAACTCTTTAGTCTTCCTCTACAATTTTTTTTTTCTCTGAGGTACTTCAAGAGAACTAATCTACTATTTACTATTTAGATTACCTTGGTGCTGGTTGCACTTTCAGGACATCTAATGCCTTAGTGCTTCCTTTTAATAAAATATTTATTCTTAATCACTCATATGTTATTCACATATATGATTAGAATCGTGCTCCCACTTAATTCCATATCTTATATGATTATTGAAGAAATAATAAATTTTATAATTTCACCAAAACTATTACACCTGCTCTATGATATTTTCTTTAACTATGGACTATGTTTTGAAGCATTCTCACTTTTACTAATATCATATAGATCGTTAAATCCTTTCGGGTTCTATCATGTATACACCCTTTGTTTATTTTTCTTAGAAGAAAAATGCATATGTCATACTTCGGAAGTATGCCACGATTATCAGTAATTTTCCATATGTACATTTGCATCTCTACATATATTGTAGTCAACCATTTGAACTTTGTCGAAATACTTATTTTACGTTAAGTCGAGTGTTATCAATAATGAAGCTATCGCCTATGTTCATATCTATGAAAAATCAATCAATTCTAATGATCAGGTATCCTTAGGAGTATTTTACCAAGTTCAAATCCATTCTGCTGGATGACTTTCATTTCATTTTTCATGGTGTTCAAACCATATAGTGGAGTTAGCTCTCGTCATGGTTTCTTGTGGTTCACAGGTTTATCGCAGAATAGAACCACATTGGTTCAACGTAAATTTATAAAGTTGTGTGATACAACATCATACATGATCATTTCATCTCTGGAAGAAATTTAAAAGTTTCATCATTCCTCTTCATTAGATGTAGGAATTTCTGGTTTGGTCACAAATACGTCCAAAACGTATCGATAATTTCTGCTTGCTCCATGCATGTTTTGTGTGATATTGCTATGATCTAGATACACTTTCATATATTTTTGATCATATTTGGACTAACCCACTAACTCAGTGCACCCCAGTGTCAGTTCTTGTTTTCTGCTGTTTTTCTATTTCAGTTTTCCCCCATATAAAAAGTGCCAGAAAAATTCAGGAAAATTCAGATAAAAAATCAGCGTGACGGAAGCTTCGAGAAAAGCCCTGGAGGGGCCAGAGGGGGGCCAGGGGGCCCAAGCGGCCACCCAGCGCGGCCCCACCCCTGGCCGCGCCAGGGGGGCGCCTGGGGCCCCTGGTCCACCTCTAGCTGCCCCCCTTCGCCAATTTATCCCCCGTCACGGGAAAACTCCAGAAAGAGAACCCTATTCCGCGAACTCGCCTCTATTCCGCCGCCGCCGCGCTTCCAAGATTGGGAGCACTAGAAGACCTCTTCCCGGCACCCTGCCGGAGGGAGGATTGACCTCCGGGAGTCTCCTCTCCACCATGGATGCTCCCCGGATGTCTCGTGAGTAGTTTTCCTTGGACCATGGGTCCGTGATCAGTAGCTATGTGATGTTCTCCTCCCCTCTTTGATCTTCATTGTTTAGACCTCGTGAGCTGCCCTACATGATCGAGGCACCTTTGTAATATTTCTGCTATTGCTATGTTGAGTTTGATCGGATCTGATGGATTATGAGATTATGTTCAGATTGTGATAGAGTAATATATTTGGTTTTTATCTCTTGTATTTTTGTTCCTAAGTAATTCTTGCATGCTCTCCGTTGATGTTTATTGGTTTGGCCAAGTAGTAGGTAGTGACTCCAAGAGGGAGCGTTGTGCTAGATTGTGGGTTCATGCCTCCCCGATGACATGCTTGAGTGACAGAAACATGAGTCTAGGGGATGTGCTGTTGCCACAAGGGGGAAAACAACGGTGCTTGTAACCGCGGTTACAAGGATTGTTTACTTTACGCAAAGTTCTTTTTAATGCAGTTGTCTGTTGCTTTGGGTTTACACTTTGGGTGGGGCTCGCAACTTAATACCAGCGAGATGTTTTGGATAGATATCTCAAGGTGGATGATTAGTAGTAGATGCAGATGGATTTCGGTCTACTTACTTTGGCGTACTGCCCGTGCTTTTGAACCTCTTCCTTTCTTTTGTAGCATAGTTAGCATTGCGGTGCGTTCATAATCCTGTCAATTTCCTTTCTGTAATTTGTTTACCTCGCATAGCATTTTTATCGTCTTTTTGGAGAGAGACATCACTAGCGAACATCACGTATCCCGGTCCATATCCTCATTATTGTTTCCAAGCTTTATTTACTTTTCTGTATTTACTTTCAAGTTGCTATCATTATCCCCTTGCGTTTTATCATTTGTGAACAACAAGACCGGAGAGATTGACAACCTCTGTGAACTTCGTTGGGAGCAAAGTTATCTGTGTCTGTGTGCAGGTCCGCGTCAGGTGCGCCGCTGATACCTACTTATCATCTCTGAAGTCCTACTTGAGACAAACCTTGGTATCTTTACTGAGGGAAAACTCGCTGCTGTACCGCATCACGCCTTCCACTTGGGGCCTACCAACGAAGGGCGAGAAGCTGTCATCAAGGGTAATTTCTGGCGCCGTTGCCGGGGACTCCAAGTGTTAAGATAGGGGAGTTGCACACTACCCTTTACCTTTGTTTTTCGGTCTTGTTAGTTTACCTTTCAGTTTTTATCTTTGTGTCTTTTATCAAAAATATCAAAAATACCTGCCACACTTGCTGCTACTATGGGTTCCACTGAAAACACCAAGTTGTGTGACTTCACTAGTCACAACAACCAAGAATTTATCTGCACTCCCATTGCCACACCTGCCACTTCAGCTACCTCTTATGAAATTAAACCTACTTTGCTAAATCTTGTTATGAGAGATCAATTCTCTGGTGCTGGAGATGATGCTGCTTTACACTTGAATAATTTTGTTGAATTATGTGATATGCAAAAGTATAAAGAAGTAGAAGGTGATGTTGTTAAGCTCAAGCTCTTTCCCTTCTCTTTAAGGGGAGATGCTAAAATCTGGTTTCAATCTTTGCCTAGAAATAGCATAGATTCTTGGGATAAGTGCAAAGATGCTTTTATCGAGAAGTACTACCCTCCTGCTAAGATTATCCAATTGAGGAGTAATATTATGAATTTTAAGCAATTGGATAATGAACACGTTGCCCAAGCTTGGGAACGAATGAAATCTCTTGTTAAGAAATGCCCTACACATGGTTTGACTACTTGGATGGTTATCCAGACTTTTTATGCAGGCTTGAACTTTACCTCGCGGAACCTGTTAGATTCGGCCGCGGGAGGAACCTTTATGTCAACTACACTTGGTGCTGCCACGAAGCTTCTCGATGAAATGATGACCAATTATTCCCAATGGCACACCGAGTGCGCTCCAACAGGTAGGAAGGTAAATTTTGTCGAGGAAATTACCTCCCTCAATGAAAAAGTTGACTTAATTATGTCTCTACTTACCAAGCAACCCTCTATTGATCCTCATGATGTTCCTTTAAATTCTTTGGTTTCTCAAGAACAAGTAGATGTGAACTTTATTGCTAGAAACAACTTCAACAACAGTGCTTATAGGGGAAATTTTGCTAGCAATCCTAGACCGTTCCCATCTAACTATGGGAACAACAACACTTACCCTAGCAACAAGAACTCCTCTTCTGAATTAGAAAGCATGGTTAGAGACTTTATCACTACCCAAAAAGCTTTCAACAAAAATGTAGAAGAGAAATTATCTAAAATAGATAATCTCTCTTTGAAGGCAGAAAGCTTAGCCCTTGATATTGAGATGCTCAAAATTAGAACCTCTCCCCTTGAGGAGAATAAAGCCACTCCTATTGATGCTATCCAGTTGCAAATCAATGAAAACATTAGGATGATGGCTAAACTTAAAGAAAGATGAGCTAGAGAAAAAGAGGAAGAGGATAGAATTAAGAGCCTTCCTACACACCACACAGTTGCCACTATCCAAATTGTTGAGGACACTCAAACTATTAACACCCAATGCACTCCTAGTACCGTTGGACCTATTAATGGTGATGCTAATACCTCAACCGTAGAAAAAGAAACTCATATGAACATAGAGGGTTTCAAACAAGTGAGCCTAGATGACACTACTACCACCATTGATAGTAGTGATATTGATTTTGATAGTTGTACCCTCTTAGAAGTTATTAGTTTACTGCACAAAATGTCTAGAGACCCCCACACTAGCACGCTTAATCTTGCCTTCACGGAGCATATCACAAATGCTCTTATCAAAGCTAGGGAGGAGAAGCTTAGAGTAGAAGCCTCCATACCTAGGAAGCTAGATGATGGTTGGGATCCTATGATAAAAATTAAATTGAATAACTTCTCTTGCTTTGCTTTATGTGATGTTGGAGCTAGTACCTCTGTTATGCCCAAAAGAATATTTGATATGTTTGAATTGAAGCCTTTTGAGCCTTGTTCTTTTGGTGTTCGTCTTGTTGATTCTTCCATAAAGAAACCTTTGGGGAAGATCAACGATGTTCTTATCATTGTCAATGACAACTATGTTCCCGTTGATTTTGTTGTTATGGATATAGAGTGTGAACCTTTATGTCCAATTATTTTGGGACGTCCTTTTCTTCGCACCGTTGGTGCGGTTATTGACATGAAAGAGGGGAATATAAAATTCCAGTTCCCATTCAAAAAGGGGATGGAACATTTCCCTAGAAAGAAAATCAAGTTACCTTTTGAGTCCGTTACACGGGCTAGTTATTCTCTTTCTCTTGATAAAACTTGATTCTTCTTTTTTGCATCATGCCTAGCTAATGGCTTTAAAGAAGCGCTTTCGGGAGGCAGCCCGCAACGAATTTAGGTTTTTATTTTTTATTTTGTTGTGTCTTGATGATTGTTACTACTGTAGCAACATCATTGTATCTTTATTTTTCAGCTTTGTGCCAAGTTATAGCCTCTTACGGCAAGTGAAGTAAAAGTTGTGACATGCTGTCCGGAAAACAGATTCTGTCCTCGTGACCAGAAAAATTCCAGAAAAATCCCAGTTCATCTTTTTGAGCTGACATTTTTACACAGTATGATCTATAAAATTACGAAACTTCCGTATGTTCTGAGTTTTTTGATTTGAGTTGCAGAAGTTCCCCTAAAAAAATCTTTACTATATGCTGTTCTGTTTTTCACAGATCCTGCCACGTTTTGTCTCTCCTTACTTTTGCAAACCTTAAGCTAGCTTTTTCTTTGCAAAAACTTTTTGGAACTCTTGAGAAACAGTATCTCTTCAAGAATATCTTTATATCCAGTGGAGATTTTTATTTATTTATTAAGGGTACTAACCTCTCTAATCAGCTTATGATGAGTTATGTATGAAGGGAGTTTTCAAGTGTGCGTTGGAAGATGATGAAAGAAGATCCAGGAGTGTCAAGCGCTCAAGCTTGGGGATGCCCCCATGCATCCCCAATAAGTATTCAAGGAGACTCAAGCGTCTAAGCTTGGGGATGCCCCCGTGCATCCCTTTCTCCATTAACAATCATCAGTTCGTCCTTCGTCTCACTATATTTTTATCACTTCATGTGTTATGTGCTATGCTTGGAGCGTCTCGCTCTTAGGTTTTGTTTTTAGTTTTCTTTAGCTTTTCTTGCTGTTCATAACAAGTTAGATCCTTTCTTACTTTGTGTGGGAGAGAAACACGCTCCACTTTCAAAATCTAGAAAACATCATAGGATTTTTCCTGCCTATCTTTTTGCTGCTGTGTGTTCTTTATCTTTTCATAGCTACTGGCATGTTTAGTTTTAGTCTTAGTTTGTCTTTAGCAAGAGCCTTGGCTTTTGTTTAGTTTGTTGCTGCAACTCTTTTTAGTTTTCATGTTTATCTTGTTAAGAGAGTTGGTTGTTGCACTGAGTTGTGTCTTGTCTTGAAAGTAGGTAATTGAGGTTGCTATTTAATTTTAGTAGTAGCTTGCAATAGTTTTGAGGCATTGTTGTGAGTAATGTTTGGACTTTTGGTGTCAAGAGATCTTACCTATTAGTGATAGGTGTCGTATTTTCGGCAATCCGTGTTTATTTTCAAAACCTACAAAACTAGTTGAGAACTCTAGCTACTAGATGGATCACTACTCTTCTGAGGGGTCGAATATTAGAGAACACTCACGTACCATGAGTCGAGGATGCGCAAGGATAACCAAACCCCCATACACTCCTCCTCGGGGTACTTGTCTCTTTGTGAACCTCCTCATTAGATTGAGAGTTACCGATAATAAGTGCATGAGTTCTTCGGACTAATGTAAGTATTGAGAGTTGACACTTCCACCTTTCCATATTTTGCTAGCCTCTCCCGTGCCGTGCATTGCCTTCTTCTCACTCCGATAGTTGGTGTCCACCTTCGCCGGTACATCCAAACCCTTGGCATGATACGCTCTGTCATCATAAGCCTACCTTTATCTTTCCTCAAAACAGCCACCATACCTACCTATCAAGGCATTTCCATAGCCTTTCCGAGTTACATTGCCATGCAACTTCCACCTCTTCATGACTTGATCTTCATGTCATACATGCTCCTGCTACACTGGCAGCGACATACATTGCATACATCATGATAGTTACATCTTCTTTATGTTTCGAGTACCTTGTAAAGTGTGAAAGATCTCCTTTACCTTCTTGTAAAATAGAGTGTTGCCCTTAAGTGAGGAAAAAGATCCCAAAGTGGACAAATTAAAAGATCCCAAAGAGGACAAATGAGAGTTAAATAGAAAGAGCCATTGAGGCCACAAAAAAATACAAAAAATAGAAAAAAAGAGAAAAAGAAATAAAAAGAGAGAAAGGGGCAACACTACTGTCCTTTTGAGAGATCCACACTAGTACTCCCTTTATATCCTTGTACTCCATAGAGATGATCTTTTTGCATATAGTTTGGAGAGCTTCCTAGCTCGTATGTGCACCCGTTGCATGGCAATCCCTACTCCTCACATCATATCTATCATTTGGCATCTCTCGCCTATGATTGTCCTCATTGATGTGAGCCTTTCTCATCCTTTTTGTCTTCCTCCTCCCCTATATTTATCTCTTTGCCATCCTAAGTGTCAACTCTCGTGCTGACGCTCATCCATTGCATGAGTGCTCAAAATATTGAAAAGGAGTGGATCTAATTGACTTGTACCTGGCTAGTGGTCTGGGGATGAGTCAAGATAAGATTCCAAAGAGGACCAAGTGTGAAACTTTAGTAGATTGAGTTCTCAACAAAAATACTTTTTTCTCTCGTATTCCCTACCCTCCTTTCTTGCACGCAAACACCATTTGGAGACATTCGAGTCACGGACAGCAAGAGCTCTTACACCTTTTGTTCTTTTGTTACTTGTTTCAATGCCAATATAGACTCTTTTCTGTTATGACTTGAATTGAATCTCTGACCTTGATTGCTTTACTTTTCAAAGTTCTTTTATGGTTGCTAGCATGTCACCACAGAAATTATGCTTGTTATCATTTACCTACTCGAGGACGAGCAGGAATTAAGCTTGGGGATGTTGATACGTCCAAAACGTATCGATAATTTCTGCTTGCTCCATGCATGTTTTGTGTGATATTGCTATGATCTAGATACACTTTCATACATTTTTGATCATATTTGGACTAACCCACTAACTCAGTGCACCCCAGTGCCAGTTCCTGTTTTCTGCTGTTTTTCTATTTCAGTTTTCCCCCATATAAAAAGTGCCAGAAAAATTCGGGAAAATTCAGATAAAAAATCAGCGTGACGGAAGCTTCGAGAAAAGCCCGGGAGGGGCCAGCGGGGGGCCAGGGGGGCCCAGGCGGCCACCCAGCGCGGCCCCACCCCTGGCCGCGCCAGGGGGGCGCCTGGGGCCCCTGGTCCACCTCTGGCTGCCCCCCTTCGCCTATTTATCCCCCGTCACGGGAAAACTCCAGAAAGAGAACCCTATTCCGCGAACTCGCCTCTGTTCCGCCGCCGCCGCGATTCTAAGATCGGGAGCACCAGAAGACCTCTTCCCGGCACCCTGCCGGAGGGAGGATTGACCTCCGGGAGTCTCCTCTCCACCATGGATGCTCCCCGGATGTCTTGTGAGTAGTTTTCCTTGGACCATGGGTCCGTGATCAGTAGCTATGTGATGTTCTCCTCCCCTCTTTGATCTTCATTGTTTAGACCTCGTGAGCTGCCCTACATGATCGAGGCACCTTTGTAATATTTCTGCTATTGCTATGTTGAGTTTGATCAGATCTGATGGATTATGAGATTATGTTCAGATTGTGATAGAGTAATATATTTGGTTTTTATCTCTTGTATTTTTGTTCCTAAGTAATTCTTGCATGCTCTCCGTTGCTGTTTATTGCTTTGTCCAAGTAGTAGGTAGTGACTCCAAGAGGGAGCGTTGTGGTAGATTGTGGGTTCATGCCTCCCCGATGACATGCTTGAGTGACAGAAACATGAGTCTAGGGGATGTGCTGTTGCCACAAGGGGGAAAACAACGGTGCTTGTAACCGCGGTTACAAGGATTGTTTACTTTACGCAAAGTTCTTTTTAATGTAGTTGTCTGTTGCTTTGGGTTTACACTTTGGGTGGGGCTCGCAACTTAATACCAGCGAGATGTTCTGGATAGATATCTCAAGGTGGATGATTAGTAGTAGTTGCAGATGGATTTCGGTCTACTTACTTTGGCGTACTTCCCGTGCTTTTGAACCTCTTCCTTTCTTTTGTAGCATAGTTAGCATTGCGGTGCGTTCATAATCCTGTCAATTGCCTTTCTGTAATTTGTTTACCTCGCATAGCATTTTTATCATCTTTTGGGAGAGAGACATCACTAGCGAACATCACGTATCCCGGTCCATATCCTCACTATTGTTTGCAAGCTTTATTTACTTTTCTGTATTTACTTTCAAGTTGCTATCATTATCCCCTTGCATTTTATCATTTGTGAACAACAAGACCGGAGAGATTGACAACCTCTTTGAACTTCGTTGGGATCAATGTTTTCTGTGTCTGTGTGCAGGTCCGCGTCAGGTGCGCCGCTGACACCTACTTATCATCTCTGGAGTCCTACTGGAGACAAACCTTGGTATCTTTACTGAGGGAAAACTCGCTGCTGTACCGCATCACGCCTTCCACTTGGGGCCTACCAACGAAGGGCGAGAAGCTGTCATCAGTCACATAATTTATCGCTAGAACGTATTTCCGAGTTTCAGTCTGTGGAACCAAATGATTCAATGTAATCTTTATCAAGCTATTAGTCCTCCCACTTGATACGTCCAAAATGCATCACTATTTTATATCGTAATTCACCCCTATTCATTGACATATTTCATGTTATGATGCTATACTTATGTTGTTTTGGCTTGTTTTACATATTTTGCAGCTTTCCGATGCCGAAGCAGCAGGCGCAGGATTCATCGGTGAAAAGTGGACACAGAGTTGCTGAAACAAAAGACCTCCAAATAACCTGAAAATCGACAGAGATTATTTTCCAGAAGAATGACGGAGGCATGCAAAACGGGAGTCAGAGGGGGCCACCAGGTGCCCCCCTGACGCGGCACCCACCAGGGATGCATCGGGAGGCCGCCTGGACCCCTGGGGCCACTCCCGGCTCCCCCTTTGGCCTATATATTCCCCGTTATCCGAAAACCCTAAAAAGGGAGGAGTTTCGTGAGTTCCGCCGCCGCTCCGTGGAGAAAAACTACAGAGAAGAAAAGACATCTCCGGCGGGCAGATTCCACCAGGGAGAACACCTCCCGGAAGGGGAGATCATCGCCATCATCATCATCACCATCTTCACGGGCATCATCGAGATCATCATCCACATCATCCCCGACATTAGCACCATCTCCATCTTCATCCTATCTCATCTCACAAGTGTAACTTGTGTTGTAATCCGTACTATCTATCCTCTCTACTCTATCGGTGTTGATTACTCCTTTGTGGTGAATGCTATTGAGTTTTGTTGGAGAAATATTGTTATGTCCAGATTGTTTATCATATATTTATCACCATTGATAATGATCTCTTTTATGTCTTGTGAGTAGTTACTTTAGTTCTTGAGGACATGGGAGAAGTCTAGTTGTTAGTAGTCATACGATGTTGAAGTAATATGTTTTGTTTGATATTTAAGTTGTGTTGTTATTTTCCTAGTGGTGTTCTGTGATTCGAACACATAACACTTCGCCTTTTTAAGGACCTAGGGGAGTGCATTGTGTATAAAGAATGCTTACGGTTGGTTGCCGGAGTGACAGAAACCTGAACCCCAGTTTGCACGCTTTTGCACAAGGGAATAATGGGTCCTTGATTGTATTGTTGTGGTTAGGCATTTTTCTTAATTTCTATCTTGTATTTGTGGATGCTTGCAAGGTGTTTAATCATAAGAGTGCACTTATCTTAGTATAGAAGGTGCACTAGCATAGATCCACCCACTCAACACTTATCAACACAAAACATAGTACCGATACGGAGTATGGCGAAAGCACATGACTACCTCCCCCGTGTGTCCTCAAGAACGCTTTAGCCCATATAAGTTCAGTTTATAGACCTATGCTTTTCTCAAAAGGATTGGGCCACTTTTTACTCCTCAGTACCTTTTACTTTGCTCGCTTTTATCTTATCGCTCCTTATACCGAAAACCCATAAAAAGTTATCTTTCAGGGCTTGCAGCTATTCCTTTAACAAAGTCACTTATCAAAACCTCTTGCTCCTCATTGGGTTCGACACTCTTACTTATCGAAAACGCTACAATAGATCCCCTACAGTTGAGGGTCATCAAGTACTGTTTTCTGGCACCGTTGCTGGGGAACGTAGCGCTATTAGTAAGTGAAGCTGTTAAGGAAAGTTCTATATTTCTGTTTTTATTTTGCTGTTGCTACTCTTTGTCCTTATGGACACCTCTACTCTTGGTTCGTTGCTTATGGGGAAACGCCCCACTATTGTGGTGGTCACTCCTACCCCTACTGAAATTGTGCCTTATAAAATACCAACTGGTATTATCGATTATGTCTTGGGCTAATCGTTATGAAGGAGACATACATCCAGGTGAAAACTTGCTATATTTATCACAACTATGTTCATTATTAAAGGTTGCAGGTGTATCAATGGAGTTTGTCATGAAGAAATTATTCTCCGTATCACTTATAGACAAAGCTTCAGATTGGTATAAGCTCCTCGATAACTCACATTTACTTAATTGGCAAGAGCTTAGTCTCTCTTTTATACAAAGTTTTAGCCGCTTCATGAAATTCATCGAGAAAGGATCTATAACTTTTGGTCTCGTGACGGAGAAAGCATTGCTCAAGCTTGGGGGAGACTAAAGTCCCTAATGCTCAAATGTCCTATTCACGAGCTCCCCAAGGATATTACACTTACAAATTTTTATTCCAGGCTTTCTCGTGAGGATAAGGAAATGTTGGATGCCTCCTCTAGTGGGGTATTTCAAACAAGAAGTGTTGAAGAAAGATGGGATCTCATTTGGAGACATTCGAGTCACGGACAGCGAGAGCTCTTGCACCTAATTTTCTTATGTTGCTTGTTTCAATGCTAATATAGACTCTTGTCTGTTATGACTTGAATTGAATCACATACCTTGATTGCTTTACTTTCAAAGTTCTTATATGGTTGCTAGCATGTCACCAAAGAAATTATGCTTGTTATCATTTAACTACTCGAGGACGAGCAGGAATTAAGCTTGGGGATGTTGATACGTCCCGAACGTATCTATAATTTCTGCTTGCTCCATGCATGTTTTGTGTGATATTGCTATGATCTAGATACACTTTCATACACTTTTGATCATATTTGGACTAACTTATTAACTAAGTGTACCCTAGTTCCAGTTCCTGTTTTCTGCTTTTTTCTATTTCAGGTTTCCCCCATATTAAAAGTGCTCCAAAAATTCGGGAAAAATCAGATAAAAAATCAACGTTCCGGAAGCTTCCGGATTAACCGAAGAAGGGCCAGAGGGGCCCCACCTAGTGCCCAGGCGGCCAGGTGGCGCGGCCTAGGGTGGAGCCGCGTCGGGTGGCCTCCTGGACTCCTGGTGCCCCCCCGGTGCCCCCTTTGTCTCCTATTTATTCTCCTGTCGCGAAAACCCTGATTCTAGACCCCTTTTCTCCAGAAGCAATTCCGATCTCCGCCGTCATTGCCAACAAGCTTTGGGGACCAGAATTCCTGTGCCGGCACCCTGCCGGGACGGGGAAGTGCCCCCGGAATAATCTCCATCGACGTTGCTTCCTCCCTCCATGAAGCGGGAGTAGTACCTCATCGGGGCTGAGGTTTCTACCAATAGCTATGTGGTCAATTCTCTCTCCCATGATGTGATCTACGTTGTGATCATAGGCTATGTTAATCTAGGGTGATCCCATGATATTTCCCCTTCCTCTATGTATTGGATTGATGTACTCACTTGATCTTATCTAGTATAATCGCCGGTACCTTGGTGACAGCAGTCTTTTGGACATGGGTTAGAAGAATATTTTCATGAGTGATTTCCTCTTTTGTGTGTTGATTGAAGATTGAGAGTATTTTGGTGCTTGTCTTTGACTATCCTTGAGGTATGTTGTGGTGATTGTGGTACTCTCTTTGGATGGCCGCGGTGACATTGGGAAATCCATAGATTGAGAACTACGAACTCTGAGGTGTGCTTTTGTAGCCCTACATAATTCTCGTCCTCTCTTGACCACAAAGGAATGAGCTCCGAGTGCGTCTCCATTGCATGTTTTATGGGAAATATCATGTGATTAGACTGTGTTAATGTTGTTGGGAGTTGCCACTAGTGAAAGTATGAAGCCTAGGCCTTGTTTCCACCATTGCAATATCGTTTATGCTCACGTTTACCACTTGTTTGCTTGCTGCACTTTTTATTACAGATTTATATTACTTTGTTTTGCCACACCTATCACCCATATTTTACCATCTCTTCGCCGAACTAGTGCACCTATACAACTCCTAGTTGTATTAGGTATGTTGGGGGACATAAGAGACTTCTTGTATCTTAATTGCAGGGTTTCTTGAGAGATACCATCTTCAACCTCTACTTCCCTGAGTTCGATAAACCTTAGGTCATCCACTTGAGGGAAATTGCTGTTGTCCTACAAACCTCTACACTTGGAGGCCCAACATAGTGTGTGTAGACATCAATGCGCCACATAAATATTTCTGTGGCGCATCTAGCCCACGTGCGCCACATATTTTTTTCAAATTTAAAAAAAAGCGGGGCCAGATCTAGATCTCTCCGCAGCCGCCGGAGGTGTGGGTTGCTGGAGTATGTGGGTTGGAGGAGGGGGGGTCACCGGAGATGGTGGAGGAGTGGAGGCCGCCGGAGGTGATGGAGGAGGAAGGGGTCGCTGGAGGATGTCTCCGAAGGTGGTGGAGGAGGAGGAGGTCGCCGTAGGTGGTGGAGGAGGCCATGGCCGGAGGTGGAGGAGGAAAAGGAGGTTGCCGGTGGGTGGAGGAGTAGGAGGT
This sequence comes from Bromus sterilis, assembly GCA_950022295.1. Taxonomy (NCBI): domain Eukaryota; kingdom Viridiplantae; phylum Streptophyta; class Magnoliopsida; order Poales; family Poaceae; genus Bromus; species Bromus sterilis. The sequence continues at coordinate 344,799,587 of OX465596.1, forward strand.
TGTCGGAGGAGGAGGAGGAGGAGGAGGAGGAGGTCGCCGATGGGTGGAGGAGGAGGTCGCCCGGGTGGTGTAGGAGGCCATGGCCGGAGGTGGAGGAGGAGGCCATGGCCGGAGGTGGAGGAGGAGGAGGATAAGGGGAGAAGAGGAAGTGGAGGAGAGGAGAAGTGGAGGAGAGGAGGAGGAGGGAGGAGAAGGGGAGAAAGGGAAGTGGAGGAGAGGAGAATAGGAGAAGTGGAGATTAGGAGAACTGGAGGAGAGGAGGAGGGAGGAGAAGGAAATTCCGAATCCTGCCACATAATTCTGTGGCGCACCACCTACATATGCGCCACAGAATTGTGTCCCCAAATTTTCAAAAAAATTGCCCTCCAGATATGTAAAGCCCCGTAACTTTTTTCGTTAGGTTTTTTGGGATTCTAAAAATCTTCAACGGGGTTTCCCCAGTTGAATTCGGATGTAACTTTTCGAGTAGATGATTTTTCATGTAAAAAACTTTTTCATCAGAGTTTGTATGCAAAAGTTGTGTCCATTTTACAAATTCTAGAGAGATTTTGCAAAAAAAAATCGAAATTCATTTTTTTCAATTTCCCCTAAAAGTATACCCCAAAATATAACTACTCTCAAAGGATTATTAAATTTGAAGTTTTCATCATTTTCTTTTATTTTTTACAAAACTGAAAAGGCGATCCACAGGGCGGGTGGGATCTGTTTTCCACGGAATTATCAAATTTCTGTGGCGCACGGGGCCACATTCGACACAAAAACTTGACATTCTGTGGCGCACCACGGCCCATGCGCCACAGAAATTGGCATCCAGATCCAAGTGGTGCCCCCCAAATTTCAGTGGCGCACCAGAGCACGTGCGCCACGACATCTGGCTCCAATGCGCCACATAAATGCCCATATTTCTATGGCGCACCTTGCTCCATGCGCCACATTTTTTTTTCTGTGGAGCACACCCTTTAGGTGCGCCACATAATCCCTTTCTGTCTACAAACAGTTTCCTAGTAGTGTCTCCCTGAGGATTTTCGGAACGAGGGGTAAAAAGAGGCCGAAGGGGGGCACCAGGGGGTGGCCCCTCCTCCCAGGCGCCCTCCTGGCGCGACCAGGGGTGGGGCCGCGCCACCTGGCCGCCTAGGAGGGGGTGGCTGATACGGCGAGGATCTCTGACTCCTCGTTGGTTACCCCAAGTGGAAGGTGAGATGTAGCGTAGCAGCAAATTTCCCCTATGTAGAGGATAGGGTTTGTCTCCCGTAGGACTCGCAGAAATACAAGAAGGTGGTAAAGTGAACAATGGCGCCGTTCACAACCAAGGGTTGCTGACTTCACCTGGACCTGCACACAGATACAAATAACTTTGCTCCCAACGAGTACAGAGGAGTTGTCAATTCCTCCGGCCTTGCTGTTTACAAAGGATTAACACCAGAGATAATGATAGTGATAGCTACTGGAAAGTAAACTAATCGTGTAAACAGTAATATGAAGATGGACCGGGGTCCCGTGATTTTCACTAGTGATGTCTCTCTCCCAAAAGACGATAAAAGTGCTAGCGAGGTAAACAAATAACAGTTGGGCAATTGACAGGATTATGAAGGCACCACAATGCTAACTATGCTGCAAAGAAAGGAAGGGCTCAAAAGCAATGGGCAGTACGCCAAGGTAAGTAGACCGAAATGCATCTGCGTCTACTACGAATCATCCACCTTGAGATATCTATCCAGAACATCTCGCTGGTATTAAGTTGCGAATCCCACCCAAAGTGTAAATCCAAAGCAACAAACAACTGCATTAAAAGAACTTTGCGTAAAGTAAACAATCCTTGCATCCGCGGATACAAGCACCGTTGTTTTATCCCTGGTGGCAACAGCACATCCCCTAGTCTCATGTTTCTGTCACTCAAGCTAGACATCGAGGGGCTGAACCCACAATCAAGCATAACGCTCCCTCTTGGAGTTGCAACAAATCACTTGGCCAAAGTAAAATACGGCAACGGAGAACATGCAAGAATTTACTCAAGAACACAATATAAAAGAGAAGAACCAAATATATTACTCATCACAATCTCAACATAGTCTCATAATCCATCAGATCCCAACAAACTCAACATAGCAACGACAAAAAATTACAAAGGTGCCTCGATCATGTGAAGCAGCTCACGAGGTCTCGAAAGTGGAGGCACAAAGAGGGGAGAGGAACATCACATAGCTATTGGTCATGGACCCATGGTCCAAGGGGAACTACTCACGGTACATACAGGAGGTGTCCATGGCTATGGATGGTCTCCCAGAGGGGGTAGCTTCTCCCGACAGGGTGCCTGAGCAGCTTCTCCAGGCAGCCCCGATCTTGAAGCGGCGGCGGCGGTACAGAGGCGAGATCGCGAAAAAGTGATTGATATTAGGGGTTTCCACCCCGAGGGCTAAATATAGGCAGAGGGGGTGTCGAGGGGACCCACAAGGCAGCCAGGAGGCCCCCTGACGCGGCCTAGGGTGGGGCCGCGCCAGGGACCCTTCTGGAGTCCTTGTGGTGGCCCCCCTCCGCTGCCTTGGTGATTCCGGAAGTTTCCGGGTCGCTGATTTTTTATCTGATTTTTCCGGATTTTTTGGAGCACTTTTAATGGCCTGAAAACCTGAAATACAAAAACAGCAGAAAACAACAACTGGCAGCTGGGTGCACTGGGTTAATAGATTAGTCCAAATATGCTCAAAAGTGTATGAAAGTTCAAGCAAAACATGGAAAAGTCACACAAAACATGCATGAAGCAAGCAGAAATTATAGATACGTTTGGGACGTATCAACATCCCCAAGCTTAATTCCTGCTCGTCCTCGAGTAGGTAAATGATAACAAGCATAATTTTTGTGGTGACATGCCACACAACCATATAAGAACTTTGTAAGTAAAGCAATCAAAGCATGCAATTCAATTCAAGTCTTAACAAGCAAGAGTCTATATTAGCATTGACACAAGCACCAAAAGAACAAAAGGTGCAAGAGCTCTCGCTGTCCGTGACTCGAATGTCTCCAAATGGTGTTTGCATGCAAGCAGGGGACTGGGAAAAAGAGAGAAAAAAGGTTGTTGAGAACAACTATCTACTAAAGCTTCACACTTAGTCTCCTTTGGATTCTTATCTTGACTCGTCCCCAGACCACTAGCCAGGTACAAATCAAACTGATCCACTCCCTTTCGATATTTTGAGCACTCATGCAATGGATGAGTGTGAGCAAGAAAGTTGACACCTAAAAGGCGAAACAGAAAGAAGGTGGAGGAGGAAGACAAAAAGGTGTGAAAGGCTCACATCAATGAGGACAATCATAGGCGAGAGAAGGCCATATGATAGATATGATGTGAGGAGTAGGGATTGCCATGCAACGGATGCACATGTGAGCTAAAAGCTCTCCAAGGGAACTAGTGGGGGTGCATCTAACTTGCTTTCTCAAGAAGACCTAGAGCTCATTTGAGGAGGCTCATCATTGGAATATACAAGCCAAGTTCTATAGTGTGAAGGTCCCCACATAGCTATATGCATGATGATGATCTCTATGGAGTACAAGGGATAGAGGATGAAGTACTAGTGTGGATCTCTCAAAAGGAATAGTAGTGTGCCCCCTTCTCTCTTCTTATTTTTCTTTTTCTCTTTTTTCTATTTTAATTTTTGTTTTTTTGGTGGCCTCAATGGCTCTTTCTATTCAACTCTCATTTGTCCTCTTTGGGATCTTTTTATTTTGTCCTCTTTGGGATATTTTCGTCACTTTAGGGGCAACACTCTATATTTTACAAGAATATAGGAGATCTTTCACACTTTACAAAGGTACTCACATAAAGAAGATATAACTATCATGATGCAAATGTATGCCTCTGCCAGGATAGCAGGATATGCAATGATACTAGCGCGTCATGTAGCAATGATTAGGGCAAGGCCCTACTAGCATGCGGCTCATCGATCAAGCAAGTAGCATGTATGACATGAGGATCAAGTCATGAGAAGGTGGATGTTGCATGGCAATGTATCTCGGAAAGGCTATGGAAATGCCTTGTAGGTAGGTATGGTGGCTGTTTTGAGGAAAGATATAAGGAGGCTTATGATGACAGAGCGTATCGTGCCAAGGGTTTGGATGCACCGGCGAAGTATGCGCCAACTCTCGAGGTGAGAAAGGGCAATGCACAGTACCGAAGAGGCTAGAAAAAGTATAGGTGGGTGGAAGTGTCAACTTTCGAATACTCATATTAGTCCGAAGAACTCATGCACTTATTATCGGTAATTCTCAATCTAATCAGGAGGTTCACAAAGAGACAAGTACCCCGAGGAGGAGTGTATGGAGGTTTGGTTATCCTTGCGCATCCTCGACTCATGGTACGTGAGTGTTTTCTAATATTCGAACCCTCCAGAGGTTAGTGATCCATCTAGTAGCTAGAGTTCTCAACAGGGGTTTTTGGTTTTAGAAAAACACACGGATTGCCCAAAATATGACATATATCACTAATAGGCTCGAGCTCTTGACACCAAAAGTTCAAACATTACTCTAGTCAATACCTCAAAACTATTGCAAGTTACTACTACAAAGAGAATAGCAACTTCAACTACCTACTTCTAGTCAAGACACAAAACTCAGTGCAACAGGCAAACTCTCTAACAAGATAAAATATGCAACCTATAGAAAGTTCAACCTAAAACAAAAGAAAAGCTCTGGAAAAACTAAAGCACTACAACTAAACAGATCAGCAGCTAAGAAAAGAAAAAGAACAACTCACAGCTAGAAGTATAAGCATGAAAATCCTATGAGGAGTTCTAGTTCAAGCGGAGCGTGTATCTCTCCCACACAAAAGAGTAAGCTGGGGTATAACTTGTTACTACAGCAAACAAAGCAAAAACAAACCTAGAAAAGTAAAGAGCGAGACGATCCAGGTATAGCACATAACGCATGAAGTGATAAAAATATAGTGCAACAAGAGACGAACTGATAATTGTTGATAAAGAAGGGGATGCACGGGGGCATCCCCAAGCTTAGACGCTTGGCTCTCCTTGAATATTTCTTGGGGGTGCACATGGGCATCCCCAATCTTGAGCGTTTGAAGCTCCAAGATCTTCTTTCATCATCTTCCATCGCGCACTTGAAAACTCCCTTCATACATAACTCATTGTAGACTGATTAGAGAGGTTAGTTCCCATAATAAAATAATTGTTTCTCTACTGGAAATAAAGATAACCTTGAAGAGCTACTGTTTCTCAAGATTGCCAAAAGGTTTTTGCAAAGAAAAAGCAAGCTTAAGGTTTCCAAAACGAAGAAAAGGCAAAATAGGACGGAATCTCTGAAAAACAGACCAGCAGGTAAAAACTAATTTTTAGGGGTACTTCTGCAACTCAAATAAGAAAACTCAGAACATACGCAAGTTTCGTAATTGTATAGAGCATGCTGTGTAAAAAATTCAGATCAAAAAGATGAACTGGGATGTTTTCATGATTTTTCTAGTCACGAGGACAGAATCTGTTTTCGGGACAGCATGTCACAACTTTCACTTCCCTTGTCGTATGAGGCTATAAAAGGCACAAAGCTTGAAAAATAAAGATACAATGATGTTTCTACAGTACTAACAATCATCAAGACCACTAAAAACAGAAGCAAAGAAAAAATAAAAACCTAAATTCGTTGCGGGCTGACTCCCGAAAGCGCTTCTTTAAAGCCATTAGCTAGGCTTAAATATTATAGAAGATGCTCACATAAGAATAAGAATTTGTAGCAAAAGAGAGCATCAAGAAGCAAATATGAAACACATTTAAGCCTAACCCACTTCCTATGCCTAGAAAACTTGTAAACAAATAAATCAAAGAAGCACAAAGTGACATGCATAGGAAGGTGGAGAAAGAACAACGTCAAATCTTTCAACACAAAGAGAGGAGTTTTAGTAATATGGATGTTTCTACAACCAAACTTCCCTGTCGGGACCCGGGGTTAGCGTATGCAAGTCCCGCTACGACATAGTCATATGGAGAGCCGAGAACCGTACCCACTTGTCTAAGCAGACAAGGCCAAGCACAGAACGTTCTCGGAAAGCATCGTACATGAGGGGCATCCCATCCAGGCCGGATGATCAACTGAGATGGGTCCTCATTGTCCGCACACAAGTCTAAATGATATGGGTGATGAACTCCCATATTCAAAGACAAGTCACCTCAACCATACTATCGACTATCTCATAACTCTTACATAGACTTACTCCAGCCCGATCACTTAGTCGGGGTCTAGGGCGGGCTCGATCATACATCAAAGTGTGCACGAGACAGTCTCGAACAATCGCATCGCGATGCCCCAAGCTGTGCACATCTAAGGACCACTTGGTGTATAAAAGACCGCCAGCCAGATCACAACTAAGGTCTCGAAAACCCATACTAAGACATGCATGTTATAATCATACACGCATCACACAAAGTCCAGTATGAACAGCAGGAATCATTGAAATTCTCTACAAAGTATACAACTTTATTGATAAATCTTACAGAGTGCACACAGAGATCACAAGTCTGTTATCCAACATTACAACAAACATGCGGAAGCAAAATAGGTCTGAGTACAGACAAGTTTAACAAATGGCTTAGAGAAGCCTTATCTATAAACAAGCCCTTCCACGAGGGAACCAGTCTGCTGACTGGGACTACACTAGCTTGGTCTTGGTCTGAGTCTTCATTCTTCGAGCTTCGGGTAGAAGCCACCATCAGGTAGGTGGGTTCATCTAAAACATAGAATAAGCAAACGTGAGTACAAAGTCGTACTCAGCAAGACTTACGTAGGAGCTCTACTACTCATGCACATGTATCAAGGTAAAGGGAGGTGGGGTTCAATTGCAGAAGTGCCAGCTTTGACTTGGCTAGTCCTGAACTACGAGTACCAGACTTGAGGTAAGAAGCGTACACGAGTCCACTACATCTCCAACCAATACACCACTATGGTTACTTCCTCGACTTCCCCACGAGGAGCACACCATAGCAGTCACGCTTATCTTGCGAGTTTTAGAAGTATCCAGTTCAAGTTGTCTAATAATCAAGCACACCTCTCCAAGAAGTCCTTAACCGCGGACGCGGCTATTCGAATAGATTTGTTAACCCTGCAGGGGTGTACCGCTACACACACGTGTCATCAGTTACCTCCTTTTGCGTGTCACCGTTCAAGAGGTGACAGCGAGGATGCCACCACAACACTTCGCCCACATCTCCGTTCTAGTACAGAGAGTCGCCTATCTGAGGGGGATCCGTATGGAAGTCCGGCCGAGGTTCCAGTACAGCCTCAAACGATGTGTGTAGGGTCCCAAGACGGTCTTGAAAAGCCGTTCACCCACTTCGCAGACCGTGCCACAGCCCTACCAGAACTCCAAACTACTGCGACTTCTGGGGTTCGAACGAGGTGAGATACTAGGATGAGAGGGGTCAGTGATCCCAATATGTGGTTGTACTCTTCTTCTTGGATCACCACACAAGAAGTCGGACTTAAGGCGCTGTTCAACAAGACAACCCACTGTGTACTCCTACACAACCTCTCATCGTTCACCCTTTATTAGGGTAGATTCACCAACACAGTTTCACTTTCATCAACACCATGTTCACTATAATCCCGACTCACATCAAAAGGAACCTCATTGTACCACTAAGCATGCAATAAGCAGTAACAGTTGCAGGGGCCACATGATATCAACCAACTCCTACATTTGCTAGGATGGTGGTTTGCCTACTACTGTGACAAGATGATAGGTCATGCAAAGGATATGGGTTCAAATATGCGGTAGAATCGATACAAGGTGATCTCCTAAACATGCATAAGCGAGACTGAGAGGAAATTGGGATTTTATAGACATGATCAATGGGGGGTTGCTTGCCTTGCTGACGAGGTTCAGTCACGGGGTCTTCAACGAAGGGGGTGATCTCGGGTTCCGGCTCCACTTCTATCAGCAACATGACAATCATAGGATCAACATAATGTACAATGCACAGTCACATGAATAAGATTGTAATGGTGATGTTCATGGTTGCATTGTGTGGACAATTCTATTTAAAAGGAGTATATTGCAATTGAATTGCAAATTCAAACTCCATTTGATTTATCGATGAATTTCAAATGCATTTGAATGCATGGAAGTTCATTTGAAAAGGTTGAGCATGAAGTGATGTGGTATAGTTGAGATAATGTTTCTGATGTGTGGATGAAACCATCTAAAAGAAGTGTGTTGCAAAGTCATTTGCAAATTCACTCCAAATTTGAATTTGAAAGAATGCCATATGCATGTTTGCTACTGTTCACCCATTTTAAAATGGTCAAACATGAAAAAAGTGCATATGCAGAATCCTTGTATTTTTCTGATAATTTTAGACATATTATTTGTCCAATTTGGAGTTAATATGAATTAGTTATTGAATTTCAAAGTTTAAAGCATTTTCTGTAATTTTCTGATTTCTTTTAATTTGAAAAAAAGGTTTAATGCGTCAACATGAGGTCATGCTGACGTGGGGGAGTGGGGTCTGACTGGTGGGGTCGGCCTGTCAGTCTCAGTGGGATTAAAACCCTGTTAGTTTAAACTAACAGTGGGTTAGTTAGGCTAGGGCCCACTAGTCAGTGGGGTTAGGGGGGTGATTAGGGGTGGGTTTAGGGTTAATTAGCAAGCCACGCCGGCGGTTAGCCGCCGGTGGCAACAGCGCGCGGCGGCGCACACACGGGAGGCGGTTCCGGCGGCCAAAAGATGCGCGGTTAGGCGCGTTCGACGCGCAGGAACCTCGCGGATCCAAAGGACAAGGCCAGAGCGTGGTCTGCTTCCCGTGCGCACGCCGGCGACCTCCGTGGCGGCCATGCTCTCCGGCGAACATGGCAAAGGGCGAAGGACAGCGCGAAATACTGCAGTTCTTGGGGGATTTTGGCCGTGTTCTCACCGGGAATCGAACGGTGAGGTCGTTGAGGTCGTAGAAGGCTCGACGGCGACGAATCGATGGCGGTGAGCTTCGGGGTCCGGCGGCAGCTCGTTGTAGAATCCGGTGGCTACAGGGGCTCCGGCCTCGATTCCCTTTGCACGGCGATGAAGACGACAGTGTAGAGCTCGATGGACAAGGCGGCCTGGGCTAGCTCGGTCGGTGGCCGCGTCGGAGCACGGCGGCCGCTCCGGCTAGGCTCGGTGGTGCGCGAAAACGACGAGGAGGAGGAAGGGGGTGAGCCAGAGGAGGGGAGGAAAGGTGAGGGGGCCTTCCAGGCGTCGTCGTGGCGAGGAGATAAGCTCGGGGGAGAGGCTTAGATGGCCTGGCCGTCGTGGTGTCCTCGGCGTGCTCGGCATGCTCGACAGCGAGCAAGTTGAGGAAGACGACAACTCCGCCGGGTGGGCTGGGTCGTGGAAGGTAAGCAAGGCCCGAGGCCCAGGTAAGTGGGCTCGGTTTCCTTTTTTTATTTTTCTTTTCTGTTTTCTTCTGACATTTGTTTTGGCTAGCTAAAACAAATACCTAGCCATTTTCTAAAATGCTAGAACATTTTATATGGCCTCATAATAAAATATACTAGACATTTATAAAGTTTGGCACTTTTTAAAATTCAAATGATTTGAATTTTAAATCAAATAGGGGTATTTGATTAATTCCGAGGCACTGTTTGAATATTTGAAAAATCCATGAGCATGGGGTGGGTCCCACATAACTTGATATGTGATCACACTCATTTATAAGACTTTTAAAAAATCAAACATGAATTTTTGGAGCAACTTTTTATCTGGCCATTTGAATTAATTCATCTGGGGGGTGTTCTCTCTCCCATTTTGATTTCTTGTGAAATTTTGATCATGATGCAAAGTGACTCTTGATCCTAGCACATACCTAACTTGGGGTTGTGACAAGTCGCCCCCACTCAAAAGAATCTCGTCCCGAGATTCAGAAGTCTGTGGGAGGAAGGAGGGGTACTCGGCACGGAGACGGTCTCCACTTTCCCACATGGCTTCTCTCTCAGAGTGGTGTGACCATTGCACTTTCAGAAACTTAATCTTCTTTAGTTGAGTGACACGCTCTGCTAAATCAAGAACACGAACAGGGTATTCTCGATAAGAAAGATCATCTTGGAGGTCAAGCGTTTCATGGTCGACTTCGCGGATGGGATCCTTGAAGCAACGGCTGAGTTGGGACACATGGAATACATCATGTACTCGGGCAAGGTGCGGGGGTAGTTCAAGTTGGTAGGCAACTTCTCCACGTTTAGCAAGAATGCGGAAAGGTCCAATGTAACGTGGGGCCAACTTACCTTTGATACCGAATCGTTGGGTTCCCTTCAGAGGTGTAACCCGAAGGTAAGCCTTCTCATCCAGATTGTAGCTCTCTTTCCTATGATGACGATCATAGTAGCTTTTCTGACGAGACTGGGCTGCTTTCAATTGATCACGAACAATGCGAACTTGCTCTTCTGCTTCCATGATCATATCCGGTCCAAAGAATTGTCTTTCACCGGTTTCTGACCAGTTAAGGGGTGTTCGACATCGTCGTCCATAGAGGAGTTCAAAAGGAGCCATGTTCAGACTAGATTGAAAACTATTGTTATAAGCAAATTCGGCGAATGGAAGAGACTTCTCCCAATTCTTTCCGAATGAGATAACACAAGCTCTGAGCATGTCTTCAAGAATTTGGTTAACCCTTTCGACTTGACCGCTAGACTGAGGATGGAAAGCTGTACTAAAGGAGAGATGAGTTCCCATAGCATGTTGGAAGCTTCCCCAAAATCTAGAGGTGAAAAGGCTACCACGATCAGAATTGATTTCCAAAGGAACACTGTGAAGGGATACAATTCTAGAGACGTACAAGTCCGCTAACTGGCTAGCAGTTATAGACTCGCGAACGGGCAGGAAGTGAGCAACTTTGGAAAGCCTATCTATGACAACGAAGATGCCATCGTTTCCTTTCTGGGTTTTTGGAAAGCCGGTGATGAAGTCCATACCGACTTTTTCCCATTTCCACTCTAGAATAGGCAAAGGTTGAAGTGTACCAGAAGGTCTTTGGTGTTCTGCCTTAATGCGACGACAAACATCACATTCAGCAACAAATCGAGCAATGTCTCTCTTCATCCTGGTCCACCAAAATCTCTGGCGTAGATTTCGGTACATTTTTGTGCTACCAGGATGAATCGAGAGGGGTGTGTCATGGGCTTCTTTGAGGATGAGTTTCCTTAGTTCCCTATTCTTAGGTACTACAAAACGATTTTCAAAGAATACTGTTCCTTTACTATCTTTGGAGAAACATTTAGCAACTCCGCTAGCAATGTTCTCCTTGATCCGGCGAACACCTCGTGCACGCCTTTGGGCAACTATGATTTGATCCTCAAGGGTTGGTTTCGCCACCAAGTTGAAAAGAGATCCACGAGGAACAATCTCGAGATTGAGCTTTCGAAATTCCTCATGAAGAAGTGGTTGATACTGTTGTAACATGAGGTTGTTACAATACGACTTACGACTTAGTGCATCAGCCATGAAATTGGCTTTGCCTAGGGTGTAAGAAATTCCTAAGTCATAATATTTTATCAACTCAATCCAGCGTCTTTGCCTGAGATTAAGATCTGGCTGGGTGAATACGTATTTGAGGCTTTGGTGGTCGGAATAGATCTCATAACGATTACCAAGGAGGTAATTTCGCCAAGTTTTCAGGGCATGAACTACGGCAGCGAGTTCAAGATCATGGGTAGGATAGTTCTCTTCATGTGGACGCAACTGGCGTGAAGCATAAGCTACCACATGTCTATCTTGTAGAAGTATGCATCCTAACCCTTGCCGTGATGCGTCACAAAAGATCTCGAAATACTTTTTGGTGTCTGGAGGCGCAAGTACGGGTGCAAAAGTCAATCTTATTTTTAGCTCTTGAAAGCTTTCCTCGCACTTGGGAGTCCATTGGAATTTCTTATCTTTCTTGAGGAGTTCAGTAAGAGGCTTTGTAACTTTAGAAAAGTTCTCGACGAAGCGGCGGCAATAGCTGGCGAGGCCAAGAAAACTCCTAACTTGCTTAACCGATTCAGGTAGAATCCAGTCAAGGACGGCCTAAACTCTCTCGGGATTTACATCAATGCCTTTTGCAGAAATCACGTGGCCTAAGTAGGTCACTTCTGGTAGACAAAATTCACACTTGGAGAATTTAGCATACAGGCGATGCTCTCTAAGTTTCATCAATACCAGCCTTAGGTGTTCGGCATGTTCTTCTTCGTTCTTCGAGTAGATGAGAATGTCATCGAGATAAACCACAACAAATTTATCTAGGTACTCCATGAAGATCGAATTCATCATGCGCGAGAATGTGGCGGGGGCATTGGTTAAACCAAAGGACATGACAGTGTACTCGTAAAGACCATAACGAGTAGTGAAAGCCATTTTTGGAATGTCCTCGTTTCGGATTTTGATTTGATGATAACCTAATCTCAAATCCATCTTGGAGAAGATAGAGGATCCTGCAAGTTGATCATAAAGATCATTGATCCTGGGCAGTGGGTACTTGTTCTTTATCGTCGCTAGATTTAGCGGGTGATAGTCTACGCACATCCTTTCTGTTCCATCTTTCTTCGTTACGAACAGAACGGGGCAACCCCATGGCGATGAGCTAGGGCGGATGAAGCCTTTTTCCAACAAAGCTTCGAGTTGGGTTTTAAGCTCAGCTAACTCACGTGGGGCCATTTTGTATGGGCGTCTGGAAATTGGTGCGGTTCCTGGCATAAGATCCACTATGAACTCTACACATCTGTCGGGTGGCATTCCCGGCAGCTCTTCAGGAAAGACATCCGGGAAGTCACGAACCACCGGAACATCTTCAAGGTCGGGAAGGGGAAGCACATTCAAAGAATGCATCTGGTTTCTTGTTCTTGGTGAGGAGTAAGCTATTGTCTGGCCTAAAGGATGTGTAAGTCTAACTGACTTGGCTTTACAATCAAGAAAAGCATGTTGTCTTGATAACCAATCCATACCAAGGATGACATCAATGTCTGAAGACTTGAGGGCTATGAGTGAAGCAAGGAATACTAAAACCTCAATTTCAATTTGATTGCCATGGCTTACTCTATGAGTTTGCCACTTGGAACCAGGAGTTTGAATGATCATAGGGGTGAACATTTCTTCAAAGGATACATCATGCCGAAGTGCATAACTCTCCGACATGAATGAGTGAGATGCTCCTGGATCGAAAAGGACAGAAGTGGGAACAAAATTGACTGGGAGCGTACCAAGAATAACGTCAGAAGTACCATCAGTTTCCTCAGCTGAGTTTGGTTCACACGTCCAAGACTTGCGGAAGTGGAAGTCTTAGCGGTGGAAACCTTCGGGGGTGGTTTGGCACGAACAGTGGGGTTTCCTTTGGCATGGGGTGGAGCATTCTGATTTATTGGGTACTCACGAGAATAGTGACCAGGCTGGCCACATCTGAAGCAGGCTCCAAAGATAGTGCGGGGAGCTGGGTTGTTTGGTGGAGCTGGTGGACAAGGCGGCACAAGGGATGGCCTCGGTGGGTTGTTTTGGGGAAACAAACTGTTAGGAATCCAGATCATGCGCTTCTGAGGGCGTGAACTGGAAGAAGGGGCAAGCTCAAGAGCATGCTTGCGAGACTTCTCGAAAACTTCATTGCCATGCTCAGCTCTGAAGGATCTGTTGACTAAATCCTCAAAGGTGGAAAACTCAAGGAGGTTGAGATCATGGCGAAGCATGGGGCTAAGTCCCTTGCGGAACCTTGCCTGCTTTCTGGCATCGGTGGTGATCTCATCTTGGGCATAACGAGCAAGACGGTTGAATTCCCTCACATACTCATGAATGGACATCTCTCCTTGATTCAGATTGCAGAACTCTTCCTTCTTGCGCTCCATCAACTCATCCAGAATGTGGTACCCTCGAAAGGCAACACAAAACTCCTTCCAAGTCACTACGTGACCATCTGGCTGCACTGCAACATAGTTCTCCCACCACTGAAGAGTAGCACCTTCCAAGAAGTATACCGTGAAAATAACTCGGTCATCAGGAGAAACATGTGCTGTATTAAGCTTACGCTCGATGGAACGGAGCCAATCATCAGCTTCGAGGGGCTCCGAAGAACATCGGAATACTGGTGGCTTGAGGAAGATGAAGTCATGAATGCTGACCACCACATTACGATGGTGGGAGGTATTCTGCTCGATGAGCTCCAGAAGGCGTGTTTGATCACGTCTATTCCGCTCAGCTTCCATCGTGATTTCCGCCGCAGAAGGCGGCGGTGGAAGTCCATCATCATTTCGATTCCGATCACAGTCTCGATTCCGAAGAACAGTACTACGAGTTCCACCTGACATCCTGTGTGATAAAAATAAACAATCAGAACAGGTTTACGATGGAGGCAAGGATAAAAGGATATGATTTAGGTGGAAAAGATAATAATGCGAAGGCAATGATTCAAAGAAACACGGAACAAATCCGGCAGCATAACGGCTACACTGGGATGGAAAATGAAACAACCTCGAAGAAATTGGACAGAACTTCTTCAAGGAACTCAACACACGGAGACTCTGGACAACCACAACAATCCTACGGCTATAAGGAGACAATCAACGAGATGTTCTAATCAGACATAGATGAGCCTAGTCCTATCTTCCCGTAGAACAAGATGAGAGTGACTCAGAACTCAGAACGATGAGGCTCAGGAGAAAAAGAAGCCTTACGTTGTTCCCTTATATAGCCAGAGTAACTATATAACTATAGCAAGCTAGACTCGACTTCGGCCAAGGCTAATAATCCTACAGTCAGTCCTTCTCTGATACCAAGTCTGTCGGGACCCGGGGTTAGCGTATGCAAGTCCCGCTACGACATAGTCATATGGAGAGCCGAGAACCGTACCCATTTGTCTAAGCAGATAAGGCCAAGGACAGAACGTTCTCGGAAAGCATCGTACGTGAGGGGCATCCCATCCAGGCCGGATGATCAACTGAGATGGGTCCTCATCGTCCGCACACAAGTCTAAATGATATGGGTGATGAACTCCCATATTCAAAGACAAGTCGCCTCAACCATACTATCGACTATCTCATAACTCTTACATAGACTTACTCCAGCCCGATCACTTAGTCGGGGTCTAGGATGGGCTCGATCATACATGAAAGTGTGCACGAGACAGAGTCTCGAAAAATCGCATCCCGATGCCCCAAGCTGCGCACATCTAATGGCCACTTGGTGTATAAAAGACCGCCAGCCAGATCACAACTAAGGTCTCGAAAACCCATACTAAGACATGCATGTTATAATCATACACGCAGCACACATGTCCAGTATGAACAACAGGTATCATTGCAATTCTCTACAAAGTATAAAACTTTATTGATAACTCTTACAGAGTGCACACAGAGATCAAAAGTCTGTGATCCAACATTACAACAAACATGCGGAAGCAAAATAGGTCTGAGTACAGACAAGTTTAACAAATGGCTTAGAGAAGCCTTATCTATAAACAAGCCCTTCCACGAGGGAACCAGTCTGCTGACTGGGACTACACTAGCTTGTTCTTGGTCTGAGTCTTCATTCTTCGAGCTTCGGGTAGAAGCCACCATCAGGTAGGTGGGTTCATATAAAACATAGAATAAGCAAACGTGAGTACAAAGTCATACTCAGCAAGACTTACGTAGGAGCTATACTACTCATGCACATGTATCAAGGTAAAGGGAGGTGGGGTTCAATTGCAGAAGTGCCAGCTTTGACTTGGCTAGTCCTGAACTACGAGTACCAGACTTGAGGTAAGAAGCGTACACGAGTCCACTACATCTCCAACCAATACACCACTATGGTTACTTCCTCGACTTCCACACGAGGAGCACACCATAGCACTCACGCTTATCTTGTGAGTTTTAGAAGTATCCAGTTCAAGTTGTCTAATAATCGAGCACAGCTCTCCAAGCAGTCCTTAACCGCGGACGCGACTATTCGAATAGATTTGTTAACCCTGCAGGGGTGTACCGCTACACACACGTGTCATCAGTTACCGCCTTTTGCGTGTCACCGTTCAAGAGGTGACAACGAGGATGCCACCACAACACTTCGCCCACAGCTACGTTCTAGTCCAGAGAGTCGCCTATCCGAGGGGGATCCGTATGGAAGTCCGGCCGAGGTTCCAGTACAGCCTCAAACGATGTGTGCAGGGTCCCAAGCCGGTCTTGAAAAGCCGTTCATCCACTTCGCAGACCGTGCCACAGCCCTACCAGAACTCCGAACTACTGCGACTTCTGGGGTTCGAACGGGGTGACGTACTAGGATGAGAGGGGTCAGTGAGCCCAATGTGTGGTTGTACTCTTCTTCTTGGATAACCACACAAGAACTCGGACTTAAGGTGGTGTTCAACGAGACAACCCACTGTGTACTCCTACACAACCTCTCATCGTTCACCTTGTATTAGGGTAGATTCACCAACACAGTTTCACTTTCATCAACACCATGTTCACTATCATCCCGACTCACATCAAAAGCAACTTCATTGTACCACTAATCATGCAATAAGCAGTGACAGTTGTAGGGGCCACATGATATCACCAACTCCTACATCTGCTAGGATTGTGGTTTGCTTACTACTGTGACAAGATGATAGGTCATGCAAAGGATATGGGTTCAACTATGCGGTAGAATCGATACAAGGTGATCTCCTAAACATGCATAAGCGAGACTGAGAGGGAATTGGGATTTTATAGACATGATCAATGGGGGGTTGCTTGCCTTGCTGACGAGGTTCAGTCACGGGGTCTTCAACGAAGGGGGTGATCTCGGGTTCCGGCTCCACTTCTATCAGCAACATGACAATCATAGGATCAACATAATGTACAATGCACAATCACATGAATAAGATTGTAATGGTGATATTCATGGTTGCATTGTGTGGACAATTCTATTTAAAAGGAGTATATTGCAATTGAATTGCAAATTCAAACTCCATTTGATTTATCGATGAACTTCAAATGCATTTGAATGCATGGAAGTTCATTTGAAAAGGTTGAGCATGAAGTGATGTGGTATAGTTGAGATAATGTTTCTGATGTGTGGATGAAACCATCTAAAAGAAGTGTGTTGCAAAGTCATTTGCAAATTCACTCCAAATTTGAATTTGAAAGAATGCCATATGCATGTTTGCTACTGTTCACCCATTTTAAAATGGTCAAAAATGAAAACAAAGTGCATATGCATAATCCTTGTATTTTTCTGATAATTTTAAACATATGATTTGTCCAATTTGGAGTTAATATGAATTAGTTGTTGAATTTCAAAGTTTAAAGCATTTTCTGTAATTTTCTGATTTCTTTTAATTTGAAAAAAGGTTTAATGCGTCAGCATGAGGTCATGCTGACGTGGGGGAGGGGGGTATGACTGGTGGAGTCGGCCTGTCAGTCTCAGTGGGATTAAAACCCTGTTAGTTTAAACTAACAGTGGGTTAGTTAGGCTAGGGCCCACTAGTCAGTGGGGTTAGGGGGGTGATTAGGGGTGGGTTTAGGGTTAATTAGCAAGCCACGCCGGCGGTTAGCCGCCGGTGGCAACAGCGCGCGGCGGCGCACACGCGGGAGGCGGTTCCGGCGGCCAAAAGATGCGCGGTTAGGCGCGTTCGACGCGCAGGAACCTCGCGGATCCAAAGGACAAGGCCAGAGCGTGGTCTTCTTCCTGTGCGCACGCCGGAGACCTCTGTGGCGGCCATGCTCTCCGGCGAACATGGCAAAGGGCGAAGGACAGCGCGAAATACTGCGGTTCTTGGGGGATTTTGGCCGTGTGCTCACCGGGAATTGGACGGTGAGGTCGTTGAGGTCGTAGAAGGCTCGACGACGACGAATCGGTGGCGGTGAGCTTCGGGGTCCGGCGGCAGCTCGTTGAAGAATCCGGTGGCTACAGGGGCTCCGGCCTCGATTCCCTTTGCACGGCGATGAAGACGACAATGTAGAGCTCGATGGACAAGGCGGCCTGGGCTAGCTCGGCCGGTGGCCGCGTCGGAGCACGGCGGCCGCTCCGGCTAGGCTCGGTGGTGCGCGAAAACGACGAGGAGGAGGAAGGGGGTGAGCCAGAGGAGGGGAGGAAAGGTGAGGGGGCCTTCCAGGCGTCGTCATGGTGAGGAGATAAGATCGGGGGAGAGGCGTAGACGGCCTGGCCGTCGCGGTGTCCTCGGCGTGCTCGGCATGCTCGACAGCGAGCAGGTTGAGGAAGTCGAAAACTGCGCCGGGTGGGCTGGGTCGTGGAAGGTAAGCTGGGCCCGAGGCCCAGTTAAGTGGGCTCGATTTCCTTTTTTTATTTTTCTTTTCTGTTTTCTTCTAACATTTGTTTTGGCTAGCTAAAATAAATACCTAGCCATTTTCTAAAATGCTAGAACTGTTTATATGGCCTCATAATAAAATATACTAGCCATTTATAAAGTTTGGCACTTTTTAAAATTCAAATGATTTGAATTTTCAATCAAATAGGGGTATTTGATTAATTCCAAGGCACTGTTTGAATATTTGAAAAATCCATGAGCATGGGGTGGGTCCCACATCACTTGATATGTGATCACACTCATTTATAAGACTTTTCAAAAATCAAACATGAATTTTTGGAGCAACTTTTTATCTGGCCATTTGAATTAATTCATCTGGGGGGTGTTCTCTCTCCCATTTTGATTTCTTTTGAAATTTTGATCATGATGCAAAGTGACTCTTGATCCTAGCACATACCTAACTTGGGGTTGTGACATTCCCTCTCTCAAAATAATTTTCAGTAGTATCATGAACAACATCAAGAATATAACTATCACATAAATTATGTTGTTCATGACCTACAAGCACACGTGTATAGTTTTCAACACGGTCTTTAGGATCATAAGATAAATGCATCCCATCAAATTGAGCCTTAATAAGAGCATAGTTCTCCGGAGTTGGAGATTTCACAAGGATAATAGGAAAATCAAGTGTGGGTGCAATAGCAACAATTTCATGCTTAACTTAAGGAACTATAGCAAGTTCATCTTCGTAAGCATCATCCATAGTGGCATCTTGGCCAAAAGTATAGAAGGCATCAACTTCATCAAAAAGGGATATTTCAAAATAATCCATAGGATCATAACATTCATATAAGGTAAGAGTCAAAGAGTTACTCTCATTAGAAGGTAGATGTGAATGGCTCCATTCTTCCTCCTTTTGTTTGTTACTCTCCTCCTCTTTTTCATCCAAGGAGCTTTCAGGTTCAGCAATTTCTTCTTCCATAGACTCCTGCAAATCATCAATCTCTTCCTTTGGGGGAGAGATTCTCTCAATATGATCAGTAATATAATAATTTGCATCGTAATTTTACAAACAATAGTTAAGTATAGCAAGACTCTCAGATTTGTAAGGGGCATCATCAATATTTTTAAGAAGAGAAGTAATTACATAGGCACCCTTATAAGCAACAAATTCTTCTATTTGCTCTGCATCATCAAAATCATAATTTCTCTTAGCATAAGAAGCTAATGTTTCATCATCATTGTACTCACATTGGAAAGCAAGGTGTTTGTGCCTCATAAAGCAACAAGATTCATCCCTGCAGAAAGATATATTATATATTGAGCACAAGTTTCTAGCATACTCATACAACTGATGTATTTGTTTCCATAAGTGTATCCCCTTTTGAGACAAGTGGTGTTCCTTGTACCACTTTTGTTGATCCTCGGTGAATCCTCCATGCCAATAAGATCTGGTTTCAAAGAAGTCAGACATTGATTGGCAAGTAAGGAACTAGACATACTATTTTTTTTGATAAAGCACACAAAAGTAAAAACTGAAAGGTAAACTAACAAGACTAAAAAGCAAAGATAAAAGATAGTGTGCAACTCCCCTATCTTGTAGACTGGAGTCCCCGGCAACAGTGCCATAAATTGGCTTGATACGGTGAGGATCTCTCACTCCTCGTTGGTTACCCCAAGTGGAAGGTGAGATGTAGCGTAGCAGCAAATTTCCCCTATGTAGAGGATAGGGTTTGTCTCCCGTAGGACTCGCAGAAATACAAGAAGGTGGTAAAGTGAACAATGGCGCCGTTCACAACCGAGGGTTGCTAACTTCACCTGGACCTGCACACAAATACAAATAACTTTGCTCCCAACGAGTACAGAGGAGTTGTCAATTCCTTCGACCTTGTTTTTTACAAAGGATTAACGCAAGATATAATGATAGTGATAGCAAATGGAAAGTAAACTAAGAGTGTAAACAGTAATATGAAGATGGACCGGGGTCCCGTGATTTTCACTAGTGATGTCTCTCTCCCAAAAGACGATAAAAGTGCTAGCGAGGTAAACAAATAACAGTTGGGCAATTGACAGGATTACGAAGGCACCGCAATGCTAACTATGCTACAAAGAAAGGAAGGGCTCAAAAGCAATGGGCAGTACGCCAAGGTAAGTAGACCTAAATCCATCTGCATCTACTACGAATCATCCACCTTGAGATATCTATCCAGAACATATCGCTGGTATTAAGTTGTGAATCCCACCCAAAGTGTAAATCGAAAGCAATAAACAACTGCATTAAAAGAACTTTGCGTAAAGTAAACAATCCTTGCATCCGCGGATACAAGCACCGTTGTTTTATCCCTGGTGGCAACAACACATCCCCTAGTCTCATGTTTCTGTCACTCAAGCTATACATCAAGGGGCTAAACCCACAATCAAGCATAACGCTCCCTCTTGGAGTTGCAACAAATCACTTGGCCAAAGTAAAATACGGCAACGGAGAACATGCAAGAATTTACTCAAGAACAAAATATAAAAGAGAAGAACCAAATATATTACTCATCACAATCTCAACATAGTCTCATAATCCATTAGATCCCAACAAACTCAACATAGCAACGACAGAAAATTACAAAGGTGCCTCGATCATGTGAGGCAGCTCACGAGGTCTCGAAAGTGGAGGCACAAAGAGGGGAGAGGAACATCACATAGCTACTGGTCACGGACCCATGGTCCAAGGGGAACTACTCACGGTACATACGGGAGGTGTCCATGGCTATGGATGGTCTCCTAGAGGGGGTAGCTTCTCCCGGCAGGGTGCCGGAGCAGCTTCTCCAGGCAGCCCCAATCTTGAAGCGGCGACGAC
This sequence comes from Bromus sterilis, assembly GCA_950022295.1. NCBI lineage: Eukaryota > Viridiplantae > Streptophyta > Magnoliopsida > Poales > Poaceae > Bromus > Bromus sterilis. Next base: position 344,820,635 of record OX465596.1, read on the forward strand.
GGTATAGAGGCGAGATCGCGAAAAAGAGAACGATATTAGGGGTTTCCACCCAGAGGGCTAAATATAGGCGGAGGGGGTGTCGAGGGGACCCACAGGGCAGCCAGGAGGCCCCCCTGGCGCGGCCTAGGGTGGGTCCGCGCCAGGGACCCTTCTGGAGTCCCTGTGGTGGCCCCCCCTCCGCTTCCTTGGTGATTCTGGAAGCTTCCGGGTCGCTGATTTTTTATCTGATTTTTCCGGATTTTTTGAAGCACTTTTAATGTCCGGAAAACCTGAAATACAAAAACAACAGAAAACAACAACTGGCAACTGGGTGCACTGGGTTAATAGATTAGTCCAAATATGCTCAAAAGTGCATGAAAGTTCAAGCAAAACATGGCAAAGTCACACAAAACATGCATGGAGCAAGCAGAAATTATAGATACGTTTGGGACGTATCAGTGGCCCCCCTCTGGCCCTCCTTCGGTGTTTCTGGAAGCTTCTGTCATGCCAATATTTTATCTGATTTTCTTGGAATTTTTGGAGCTCTGTAAATATGGGTAAAAACCTGCAATTTACAGACATGAACAGACAAAAATAGGCACTAGGTGCACTGAGTTAGTAGGTTAGTCCAAATATGTGTAAAAAGATTTCAAAGTGTAGCAAAACACATATTAATGTCACCTAAAAGAGCATCGAACAAGCAGAAATTATAGATACCTTTGGGACATATCACCCTCCACCTGTTGCAGACATGCATCATCGCAAGGACCCCCCTCGCATTGGGAAGCCTATACATGCGGATATAGGTTATGTTCTCTATATCAAGTTTCATGTAATTATTGCTTGTCTTCGTGACATGTCTAGTTCCAATGCACAAAGACCTATGATGAGGTGATGACATCTTACAACAATAATAGTAATATTGGCCAACAAGGAAGTCATGTGGTATGTGTTACGCACAAGTGCGAAGATGCTATTTTCTGAGATTGAAACATTTTGATCTCACAACAAGGGAAAATTTCTTGATTGGATAAACTACAAAGTGTATTGAATAATCTATACTTGTCAAGAATATCTCACAAACAAAACAGATTGAGATATGATTTGAAGAAGTGGGCAAATTCTCTTTCTAAACTTGGTAAGTTAATTGAAGCTGCATTCTATTACAGATGGATGGATTAGAAGAATTGAGGAGATTTCATGAAAAAACTTCAAGAAAATTATACTCCCTCCATTCCAAAATATCTGTCTCAACTTTATACTTGCTCTAGTACAAAGTTGTACTAAGGCTAAGATAATTATTTTGGAACGGAGGGAGTAGAAAACTATCTACTAAAATCACTAAAGTACCAGAATGAATATTGGAAACATAGGTGCACATTAAAAAACACCAAATATTTTCATGCTAGAGCTACTGAAAGGTTTAGAAGAAACTTTATTCCCACAATTAGAAGTGGAAATGGGAAGATTATTGAGGACCATGATGACAATGTTGTTGCCTTTCTTACTTGCTTTAAAAACATAATGGGTGGTATCCACGAACTTGTGTTTGAATTTAAACTTGAGGACATGGTTAGTTGTGTTCCTAACTTGGAGGCTTTATCTCCACCTTTCAATACAGAGGAAATTTGTTGTATTATTAAAATTCCTAGTGATCATGCACTAGGACCTGATCGATTTTATGGCCAATTCCTTTCAAAAATTTGGCGATACTTGCAAATGATTTATATAAGCTTTTGATGACTTCTAGGAAGGAAAAAGTAGCCTGCAATGCCTGTAATGCATCTGAAATCACTATGATCCCTAAAAATTAGTGTCTGGATATGTTAATGATTTTAGACCCATCTTTATGCTTAATAGTGTTCTAAAACTTTTTCCCAAGCTTCTTGCTGATAGATTACAAGAATAGATTCTAAAGATAGTTCACACAAACCAATATGGCTTCATTAAATGTAGAACCATTCAAGATTGTCTGGGCTGGGATTTTGAATACCTTCATCAATGTAAAGCTTCTAGAAATCTAGTGGTGATCCTTAAATTTGTTTTTGAATAGGCATATAACACCATGTAGCATTACTCAATCCCCCAGATTGTATATCGTTAAATGCGAGGGATTTGATAGTAGATGTATTATGTGGATTAACATGATCCTCAGTTTAGGCACATTTCATGTAATTCTAAATGGTATTCTTGGTCAAAGCTTCAATTGCAAGAGAGAAGTCAGATAAGGAAGAGAGGGAGGTGAGGAGGGGAGGCAAGCGCGGGGAGGAGAGGAGAGGGAGGCTTGCTGTGGTGGGAGGAGGCGTGGAGGAGCTCTCGGGGAGCGGCGGCTCGCAGATGGGCCGAGCGGGCCCGCGGCGGCGGAGGGGGGGGGGGCTGCGGGGCCCGAACTGCTGGAGGCTGCGATTGGAGGGGCTGGGGCGTGATTTGAGCCCCAGATCTGGCAGATCAACGGCCGAAAACGCCTAGGAGGCTAGGGTTTCGAGGTAGAGGGAGAAATTGGGCAGATTTGGGGAAAGTGTAGGGGGGGGGTGGCTACAAATGTCACAAGGGGAAAACCCTAGAAGGCCTAGGGGAGTGTGGTGGTCTTTATATAGGGTAGGGTTGGCTGGTCAGTTTACGCAAATGCCCCGGTACCCCTCTCGTGCGTCCGGTGATCGCGTTTGTGACCGCCGAGACTCCGTACGGACTCCGATTCCGACGAAATCTCGAACCACCCGCTCAGCGCGTCGAGCCCGTCGATCGTACCTCACTGCGGTGACATTCCGACAAATTTTTTTGGCGCCCCTTAAAATAATCCGTTTATTAAATAAACGGGGTTTGTGTTCCGGTGGCGATGGTTGGTCATGCGCCGGTTGCGACGGTGCTCGGGTGAAACCCGGTGTCGCACAGGTCGTGTGCCGTTGTGGACAAGGGGTTGGTCACGCATCCGATACGAGAATAGGGGGAAGAAATATTCACCGATTATTATTTCGGCGAAGCAAACACTGCAAACAATACAGACAATCAAACAATTCACACGGAAAACAATTTTTTTAAATTTTTGTGAAATCTGGGCTGTTACAATACAACACCACCAACAATGAATCTCGTCCCGAGATCCAGGACGATCCGGGGGAGAGAAAAGGGAGACGACGATCTTCAACACCACCAACAAGGGACTCTGCTCCATGTCGACGTCGAACTTCTGTCGAGATAAATTTCCGCAGAGAGACGGTAACGTCGGAAAACGAATCCACCAGTGTCAAGAAGAAGAACGACAATTTTAAAACGACGATCAAGGGAAGTACTCTCACTCAAATCGTGAGAATACTAGGAAGAGGACATGAAGACAACGGACGACCAAGATGTAAACCAGAGTCAGATAGAGTAAAGGTACTACAAGATTTCCCAAACCCGAGATCGGAATCGAGACAATACGCTGCAAGCAAGACATTATAACGGTTCCGACACTCCACACACTCGAGATCCTAAAGTTTGAAAGGGATAAGAGAGAATAAAACACTTACGACACTTGTCCTGACCAGAGCAAGGGTAAGGAGTAAAAAGATCCTACTCTCTGATAACTAACTTAGTAACTACAAAATAGTTTTTGTCTAGACTCGACTTCGGCCAGAGAGGGGGTCCTACGGTCGGTAAGGCTCTGATACCAAGTTGTAAGGCCCGATATGCGGTACTGTTCCAGATCTAGGTGTGTCCACCCAGATCCGGGGACGAAGCACATATCGGTCCCATTGCGACATATGACAAATCCATATGCCCCGGATTTCCAACATGATATCACAACATTATAGATACAACATCTCATACAATCGGCATACAACTTCCTCAAATACAATACAACAACGGAAGGTACATGTCTGATTACAGACTACAATCAAAAGCCTAGTGGCAAAGAGAAAAACATCGATCCCCATAACCACACGGGTCCAGGCCCTCCGCCGGGATCCGCCTAACTAGTCGTCGTCGAGTCTCCACGTGAAACATCAGTCACCATACCTGTTGTCGATCAAGAACCCTGAAAAGAGTTTGGGTACAGAAGTACTCAGCATCCAACTGTAGTGGTCATCTGACCCAGCAAGGACTTCATCACTCGCCATTCAAGGACAACTAGTAGTTTACGGTAAGGAAGGGGTAAGTGGTGAGGTTGCTTCCGCACTAGCATTTATGATGTGGCTAACGATCTAGAGAGTAAGATAAGAAGCGAAGCATTCGATGAGGAATCGCCTCCAACAAGTCTTGCTAGCAACTACTTACGCAAAAATAACACCTATCATATCCTTGTCCTCCTCTTTGCATCCCGACGAAGAAGAAGCATTCAAGGCACACACACACGTTGATCAAGTTATATTAAGATTATCTCAGTTGTTGTTGTCTATGAACAAGGAGTAGGTCTCAAGTCGTCCATAACCGTGGACACGGCTTCTCAAAAAGATTTAACCCTGCACGGGTGTACCAACTTCCCATTAAGAGGCGTCGCATGCTCGCCCATCTCTCTCAGTTGCTACCCATCACAGGCAAACATTTTAGAATTTAGTTCCAAGAGATCCGAAATGACAGGTCCCTCTAACTAACAACGAGCAAATCCGGGTGGCCCCCGGGGAGTCGACACCCAATCCAAAAGCTGGCCACGCTCTCGGATCGGACTCTTCCGTATGGCCAAGGTCGGGTTTAGTCTCACCTATATAACAGGGGACTTCCCTAGCTCACCAGTTTGGACCAACAGAGGAACTCTGTCTCCGCTGGCCCGAGTTGTTTGAAAACTACTGGCAGCTGACCAGCACACACACGGTTTCAAATGGTAAATCAGATTGGGACACCTCTAGAAATGGTTGAAGCTAGTTAGGTAAGAAGAGGGGACCCCATAAAATCCCACACGCGATTAGGCACGCTCAGTCTTAAAACCAATACCCGGAACTCGGGTCCTAGGTGACTCGAATGAAACAAAGCGTCGGGGCGGGATAGCCTAGACCTTCCATCCTTCGTCGAATATAGTCAACATTATAATAATCATATCATCAACAACAATATAATAATGTGATATCCCAAACCCAAGGAGTAACAGGGTAACATCTTAGCATCCTAAGCATGCATACTAAGCTGGGGCTGAGCAACGAGCAATAGTAACATAGCAGTACAAGGTTTGCTGGGAAGGGACATGGCTGTATCAGTTTGAAAGAGGCTGTAAACATGTGGTAGGAGCAAACATCGAACCTATCCTAGACTAGCATGCAAACCGCTGGTTGAAATAGAATGGATCATAAGTAATGTATAGTCCTTTCCTGTTGATAAGTCGGGTTCCGAAGGTGTAGTTGATCGCAAGCTCGCATCGTCTCCGAGAGGTACCCGCGGAAGCACACAAGAAGGAAACACTGGAAAGCAGTCAACGAGCAAGCATCTATTACTACGAGGCAACACAAGATCAAGAAGACATCACACGACACGGCAAAGCGATACAGATCTATCGTCGAGAACGGTTACTAACAGTTTAGGTGGGGTATCGGTCACACACGACGAATACCGCACGTTTACGGTGGTTCAAGTTGTTTAGCTACATGTGATCAACCAACGGTTATTAACATGGAAACTCAAGCAAGCATGGCATAACACATAAACATGTCAAGAGGTGAAGCAGAAAATAAACTATCTATGCTAGACAATTTAAGTGAGGCACAACCTAGACATGGCATAACACTAAGTGCTCCACGACAATTAAAGGATTTGGTACTGTTCTGTCCTAAACCATGTTTTAGGTTGGTTGACAACAGCAAACAATAGCACAAACACAAAGTACACGAAAAACTAATCAAGTTACACATAAGGCACACTCCAAACGGAGTTACGGTTAAAAAGATATAAGCAAAACAAGTTACAGGCACAATCTTCCAACATCAGGAAGCACACTTTAGAGCAATGCATAAACAGGATAATCAATGCAAACATGCTCACAAATGATATGGAACTAAAGTAGACATGACAGGGAAGGCATGGCAAAAAGAATCATGCAAATAGGCATCATAGATCAAAAGATATTAAGCATGCAACATGGCATCGGAACGTTACAGACTTAGAGAAAAACAGAGGTGGCTGTCAAAAACAGTGGCATAGCCACTTTGGAGCTCAATAACTATATGACCAGCAAGCATATCATTACGATGCAATACATATAATAGAAGTAGCAAGCATATCAATAACTATATGACCAGCAAGCATATCATTACGATTTAATATAGCTAAAGCAGTCAAACATGACAAGTTAAAGCATGGAAATGAAGTACACATGATGCTTAACACATAGGAAAAAGAATAAACGCAATAGGCCTCATCGATGTGTCACAATCATCACCCAAAGTTTGAAAAAAATAACAGCAGCAGTAGTTAACAACAGGTTTAGCAACTTAACGATCTGGTGCCCTGTTCAACACACAATTTCATATTCAAGACGACCTCAAAATAAATAACTTCCTAAAGATGAACTCTAGAGCACACAAAGCATAACCAAAAAAAAAAGAATCACTTCATTCCGGCCTACGAGTCAACGGGAAATCGATTTGCAAAACAAGCCCAGCAGCAGTTTTATCCAGGACTTAGAAAAAAAAACAGGGGGTTAGAAGATCTCGGGCAGGATCTCACATGGGCTTCACAGGCCATCTAGGCCGCGCGGCTTTGGGCCTGCCAGCGCGCTGGAGAAGGCTGGGCTGCGGCCTGGCTGCTGGGCCGCGGGGCTGCTGGACGCAGGCCGGCCCACCTGGGAGGCGAGTGGCGCACGGGACCTCGTCCCGATCCCGCACGATGGTGGCGCCGGCGTATGGCTGCTCTCCGGCGAGGGGTCGTGGGCGGCGCAAGGAGGCGGCGAGGAGGCAGAGCTAGGCGCGGCGGATCCGGTTCCATTGAAGGGGAGGACGCCGACGTCGTGGGTGGTGGCGACCGGCCGTGGCGAGCTCCGGCCCGAGCTCGGCCATGGCGCGCGTCGTCAGGCGGCTCCGACTGCCGCGGCGGCTTGGAAGCGACCTGCGGGAGGAGGAAGAGAGGGAGGTGAGGAGGGGAGGCAAGCGCGGGGAGGAGAGGAGAGGGAGGCGACCGGGGCGCGCCGGGAGGAGGCCGGCCGGTGACCAGCGGCTTGCCGTGGTGGGAGGAGGCGTGGAGGAGCTCTCGGGCAGCGGCGGCTCGCAGATGGGCCGAGCGGGCCCGCAACGGCGGAGGGGGGGCCCCGCGGTGCCCGAACTGCTGGAGGCTGCGGTTGGAGGGGCTGGGGCGCGATCTGAGCCCCAGATCTGGTAGATCAACGGCCAAAAACGCCTGGGAGGCTAGGGTTTCGAGTTAGAGGGAGAAATTGGGCAGATTTGGGGCAAGTGTAGGGGGGTGGCTGCAAATTTCACAAGGGGAAAACCCTAGAAGGCCTAGGGGAGTGTGGTGGTCTTTATATAGGGCAGGGTTGGCTGGTCAGTTTACGCAAATGCCCCCGGTACCCCTCTCGTGTGTCCGGTGATCGCGTTCGTGACCGCCGAGACTCTGTACGGACTCTGATTCCGACGAAATCAGGAACCACACGCTCAGCGTGTCGAGCCCGTCGATCGTACCTCACTGTGGTGACATTCCAACAACATTTTTCGACGCCCCATAAAATAATCCGTTTATTAAATAAACGGGGTTTGCGTTCCGGTGGCGATGGTTGGTCATGTGCCGGTTGCGACGGTGCTCGGGTGAAACCCGGTGTCGCACAGGTCGTGTGCCGTTGTGGACAAGGGGTCGGTCACGCATCCGATAAGAGAATAGGGGGAAGAAATAATCACCGATTATTATTTCGGCAAAGCAAACACTGCAAACAATACAGAAAATCAAACAATTCACACCGAAAACAAAATTTTTAAATTTTTGTGAAATCTGGGCTGTTACAATGAAATGGTTCACTTGATTGTAGAAACCCACTCATGAAGTTAGATTTCTTGTTTTGTAAATAGGAATCTAGTGTATATTTTATTTAGTCATTTTTGTTAAACTAGAACAATGGATTTTGATATATATTTCTGTAGATAAATTCGTAGATCATGTATTGTATGATATATCTTTGTATAGTTTTTGTGAATTATTATCATGCGTAGTAGTTGACCGGTAAACTTTGTGTTAGTGTAATGTTTTTCCACATGTTCGTAATATGCCTAGGAGTCGCTCCTAATTGTCTTCTAATCCTTGGAGTGGCATATATGTTACTAGATTTATTTTACTCTTATTGATAGTTGTTAAAGTAATTGTACATATTGTTTTGGCTTGATAACTTGTGTTACCATGTTTTGTTTTCTTTTATGCATGTGTACTAATTTATTTACGAATTATTGTCATGCTAAGTATTTATATATTTAATCTATAATTTTTTGTGTGCTATTAAATATAGTTTACTTGTTGTCTCATGTTGATAATGTTAGATATATTTTGTAGTCCTCGCTTTTGCTTGTATAAAGTTAGTAAATGTCCGCCATGCTTATAATTCCGTAGAATATCTATTAGTGTTTCTTGCTTTATTTGGATATGATTTACATATTCATATTTGCTTATGTTACATGTTTGATTTAGATGTTTATATTATTTTATGTGTTGTTGCATAGTTCCTTTATGCTTATGTTAGTAGTGAAATCAAATGCTTTCTTGTTTGAGAATATTTACATTGTAGTTCGTTGCACCAAATATTATTGCTTGGTTGTTCCTCTTTGATGTAGTTATCCAAGGGTACATGGTTGGTTATTTTGTATCTTGGTTTAGAGTTGTATTACTATATAAATTTATCATCGTGTATACTTCTTGGTATTTATCTTATGTTTTTTTAACCTAGAACAATGTCTATGTATCTTTAGTTTCTTGCATAGTTGAATGTATGTTTTATTGAATGTTCTCCTTGTCTTAAAAATTCCTAGTTTGTACTCTTTGATTGTACGTATGGTTAGCATTTGTCCGGTAGAGATACATGTTAGTAGTTTATGACCTCATAGAGTTTAATTAAGTAGTATAACTTTTTGCTTGATCTATACCATGACATGATATTGTGTGATTATATAAGTAGAATACATATGATGTACCAAATTGTATTGTATGATGCCTAGTTGAATATCTTATGTCTTTTCATGTGTAGGATATACTAAATAAAATTGCATGTCATATTGTCACTCATGTAGTTTATTACATGTTGATTTTGCTCATGTCATGTTCTAGTTCTTTACTTGCCTACATGCTCATTAAGATTTCTCAATGTGCTTATATATTATAACTAGTATGATAGTATTGTGTGCTATTGTCATGCTTCCTTGTTCTTACATGCCATAACTAGTATTATAGAGTTGTGGGATATTGTTGTGCTTGATGTTTAGGTTAGGTGTTATCATCTAAGTTATATTATGATCATGAGTTATATTGTACAAGTAGCATAGTGTGATATCTCTTGTGATCATCATCTCCACGCTTAGACTATATATATTTTATCTTAGTATTTCATTTGTCGTTTACCTAAGCCCAGATAGTGTGGCATGATAATGATCATTTATGTCTTTAGTTTGTTCTATGTTCTATAGCTTGCATTGCTTATATATTCTTGACTTATCTCATGTTAGTATTATGAGTGTTTTATATGTGTTGCAATAGTTCTTCGCATGGTTAGAATAGTTTAACTTTCATGTTGACTGGGTTGTGACTTATTCGTATGCGTAGTGTGCAAATCATGGTATATAATTTGAAGTATGTGGTTGTAATTCTATGGCTAGTTGATATTGGATATTTACTGTTTCTTATTACTAGTAGCATGTGTTTGTTATATAATAGTTTCGTATATAGTTATCCGAGATGTGTAGTGAGCACTACTAGCTGCTAGTATCATAGTTCTTATTAGAACGTTAATCTTGATCGTTGAGTCGTCCTTGGCCATATCAATCCAAACCTTGCATATTCATTGAATCCTCTCAACTTACCTTCCCTATCGTGTTATTCCATTTCGGAATATCCATCTTGATCAATATCTTGCTATCCATCCAATCTTAATTTCTTGTGGATGTTATTTGGAATTACTTTTTCTTTGGTATTTATTTGTTTTCATTTTCTATCGTTACAACGAGTAGGGAGTGACGTTATTGGACATGGACAAACTCAAGTTACTGAAGATGGACTCGACAACGAAGTCATGCCTCCCTCTTTGATCATGTTTATCCTATGTTTTACAAAATTGCATTGTATTTTATAACCACTATATGCATGCTATTTTATCTTGTAGCTAGCGTGTCGATTGACACATTACCCTGATCCTCTTGTCGCGACACCTGAGTAGAACTATATAGTAATCTAGTAGAGTAGAAATGCTTAGCCATGCTAATTATTCTATAGGTGCTTATCTGAATGATCTTCGGATCATTAACATTTGAAACTTGTTACTGACCTTGCTAAGCTAGCTAGGCCGGTTGGCCATTGTTGACTTCCTCTACTCTCTTCTACTCTGGTTGAAACTTACTATCTAAATATTGGCGCGGGCGACAGCTGGATCAAGGATTGAAGGAGCGATTGGCTGCCCTTCACAAGGTGAAGGGGGCAATCCGTCGTCCGTGCCGCATGAGGCCCAATAAGTCTTGGATTTGAAGATTGTGACAACCGTACAACCACATGCTATATGGGCACTGACTTGGTTAATTAGTTAGTTCATCCTTATTATCGGTATCGTCGTACCGCAGATGGGATAGCTTCCTTTCAAGGAGTATCCTCGGCACAAAAGGGGGCAAGGACTGTGAACTTCGGTTACTACCTTGTGAAACCTAGTGGGCATGTCATAGTAAGGGTGGGTCTAATGAAAGACTTCGTCACAATCTCCCTGCCGGTATACAAAATAGTGTACTACGCCAGCGACGACTGGTGGCATCAAGACGAGATTGTGTCGTGTGGGTAAAGGGTACAACCTGTGCAGAGTGTAAAACTATTCGAATAGCCGTGTCCACGGTCATGGACAACACATTAATCTTTCTTGACATACGGGAACCTGTCTTTCTTATTCCCTCTTTGCCCCTATTGTTGGAACCTATGATGGATGTGAGTGGATCGAGGATCCTCACCTTGATGAAAGTTATGATGTAGAAAATGTTGTTTTCATCTAAAACCGTTTTATCAAACTATTATGCTTTTTCAAACAAAACTAGCTTTTATGCAAAAGAACCATATAGTCTTCCTTTGAAGCCTCATGTAGTTACTAGGTCCTTTCCCGGGAGGCATGCTGAGTACGAAATGTACTCATGGTAATAATTTTGTTGAAACAGAACTCCATGAAAACGAAGGTGATGATTACGACTACTATGGCGATCCGTAGGAGTGAGGTCACGTGGACTACATCGACTGCCTGTGGCTGACATGGAGTCGCTACGCATTTTTACTTTCTGCTGTTTTCCTGATTGTAATAAATGTCATGAGACATTTTATATGTATGCCTTATGGCAGATTATGGTACTTGTAAAATCTTTAGGTATTCTGCAATGATAACATTTCGCTGTGTTGTCAACAATGATCCTGGGATTGACAATTAAACACAGGAGGGTCTGGAAATTATTTCCGGGTTCTCATAGAAGTGGTATCAGAGCTGATGTCGACCTAGCCGCGTAGCCTTAGTTAGAAATGGAAAGCCTTAAGACTATTTTGATAAAAAAAACTATTTCCAAAAGAAATATTCTTGTAGTCTTCTCCTTCACCGTTGCTCTTCCTATCTTATTCAATTCAAAGAAATTTTAAACTCTACTTCTCTACCATCTTCTTTATAGTTGTGAAACCTTTTCCCCAACCATGGTCTTGGAAAGTTATAAGCTTCACAAGACATGCCAAGAGTTTCTGCATCACTTCAACCCCTAATATCGGAGTAGCGACATTTTACTAAGAGAAGACACCTCGAGACCTCAAGAATTTCTTTGAAGATTGACCAAGATTTATTGTGACCTACCATATAGGATTAGGTTGGTTAATACCCTTGTAGTGGTAGAACTCGTAGCTCGTAGACGTAAAACCTTATTTTATGTGTGAGTATCGTCTGCATATTTTTTTTGACTTTTTTATGCAGTCATACTAAAACCCTATTTACCAAAACCATGTGTATTTTGAGTTTTATTTTGATAGCTCCATGGCTATCTTGTTGTTTATCTTTTGGTTTTTTCTTCTCGGGTATCCCCATATATATGTAGGTTTCTTTTACTTGTCTTATGATTTTTCCCTCTTCTCTATAAACCCTGGAGGACTCCTTGAGAGGAAAGAAGTAGCAACATTTTGCTTAGATCTCTACAATCCAGGTGAACCCTACGGGAAAAAAACTCTTTTAAGGGGGGTAGTAGACGGTGATTTGTGGCGAACTTGAAGATTCGAAGACCTTCATTTGCAAAGAAGGCAAAGATTTGTATACGTTGGGTATGCCTACCACAAACTACAAGCTGAAGAAATGATCAGTGAATTCAATCGCACCAAAGCTTGACCTATAGAAGAACAACAAGATTGAAGATTGGTCAACCACTAAGAGAAGCTATTAGATTGCCATCACCAAGACTGAAGGCTTATTTACATGCTTTGATCAAGCAAGAATGAATTTCGATAAGAGACGTATCTTCAATCTAGACCCAAAGGCGCCCATCAACAAGTTCAGAATCAATCATGATTCTGCATGTTTCTGAGAAGAATTGTGTTGAGGATTAAGCTAACCCAAACCCATTCTCTTAAGTCAGCCCAAATATCGGGGACGAGATTTCATTTAAGGGGGGTAGATTTGTAACATCCCGATGCTCGAAATGTTTAAGAAAAAGTTTTCCAAAAAGTAGAGTCAGAAAATTTCGTTTATTTTATTTGGTTATTAAAAGCTTAAGTTGAGTTTTCATAATTTCGGAGACTTTAATTTGAACTAATGCCAACCTAAATTAGATTTTTAGTTTTATTGTTCTCTTTTCGCTGAATATTTTTTCTCTTGTCTTTGGCATATTAAATTATGCGCATTTTTATGTTGGAACTTTATTTGATTTTTGTTTGATCTTACACGTTTTTTATTAGGAAAAATCTAATTATTTTCCTCTCCTAAACTCTAGGCAAAATTTTATTGCTCAACATTTCTCTCTTCCGTAGGTGCAGCCGCATATTTGTTTTAATCTCTAAACTGAATTGGACTAACACAATTTGCCACCTCTTTTTTTCTCTATGTTTTTTTCATCAAAATTGGCTAAATCTATTTTTTTCTCTTCTCTCTTCCCACTTGGGCCAGCCCATCCCAGCGAGAGCCAGCCAGCCAAGCGTTGTCTTCCTCCTCCAGACCCCCAGCCGCACGCACGCACATGCGGAGAAGAAACGGTCATGGCTTCTCCTCTTCCTCTCTCTTGCCCCATCAATTTCTTTAACGTTTCCATTAGCCATTAACACGAAAGGTGTTTAGAATTTCATGAAGAACTCATTCAGGGAATTAAATTTCCACTTTGTTGTCTTAATCAACCCATCCAACGTGGTGCACCGAATGCCATAAGTTGGCATTCAACTCTTGATCTCCCTCCACAGCCTATAAAATCATGAACCGGTCTAAGCCTCACGCGTCCCTTCCTTTCCTCCTCCATTTTTATTCTTACACTTTATCGAGAGGAGCTCTGTGATGCTCGTAATATAGCGTCAAAGCTACACGTACAGTTTTCATGTTCGTCGAGTTCAGTTCCGGCTCGATTCCTTTGAGCAGCCGAACCCCCTCACCATAGCCTAGCTGCTAGACATCCTTTGCCGCCCGTTTGACGTCGTTGGACGCACGCACAAAGGAGACATGGTAATGCCATCGTTCGGGACCGACCCACCGCCACCGTGGACCGTCCGTTTATTTCATCCGCGTCATCTTCTTCGCCTCGCGCGCAGGAGCGCGCCAATATCTTCTTCCACGCCGTTGATCGACCACACGCGAACAATTTTACATGTACGCGTATACTGTTCGTCGAGTTCATCACATCGTTTTGTTAAACTCGGTGAGCCCCTTTTCACTTCCTTTGGTAGACTTGTTCCTAGAAATCTTTATCACCTATTTGACATCATGGTTCAACCTACTTTCTTTGTTGGCCACGTGCATCTAAAATCAGTAACCATCCGATGGCATCGTATATTTCTCGTAGTTTTCGTCCTCGGTTGATTTCATGCCCAATAGATGAAATGGTTCACTTGATTGTAGAAATCCACTCGTGAAGTTAGATTTCTTGTTTTGTAAATAGGAATCTAGTGTATATTTTATTTAGTCATTTTTGTTAAACTAGAACAATGGATTTTGATATATATTTCTGTAGATAAATTCGTAGATCATGTATTGTATGATATATCTTTGTATAGTTTTTATGAATTATTATCATGCGTAGTAGTTGACCCGTAAACTTTGTGTTAGTGTAATGTTTTTCCACATGTTCGTGATATGCCTAGGAGTCGGTCCTAATTATTTTCTAATCCTTGGAGTGGCATATATGTTACTATATTGATTTTACTCTTATTGATGGTTGTTAAAGTAATTTTACATATTGTTTTGGCTTGATAACTTGTGTTACCATGTTTTGTTTTCTTTTATGCATGTGTACTAATTTATTTACGAATTATTGTCATGCTAAGTATTTATATATTTAATCTATAATTTTTTGTGTGCTATTAAATATAGTTTACTTGTTGTCTCATGTTGATAATGTTAGATATATTTTGTAGTCCTCGCTTTTGCATGTATAAAGTTAGTAAATGTCTGTCATGCTTATAATTCCGTAGAATTACTATTAGTGTAGCTTGCTTTATTTGGATATGATTTTCTTATTCATAATTGCTTATGTCACATGTTTGATTTAGATGTTTATATTTCTTTATGTCTTGTTGCATAGTTCCTTTATGCTTATGGTAGTAGTCAAATCCAGTGCTTTCTTGTTTGAGAATATTTACATTGTAGTTCGTTGCACCAAATATTATTGCTTGGTTGTTCCTCTTTGATGTAGTTATCCAAGGGTACATGGTTGGTTATTTTGTATCTTGGTTTAGAGTTGTATTACTATATAAATTTATCATCGTGTATACTTCTTGGTATTTATCTTATGTGTTTTTTTTACCTAGAACAATGTCTATGTATCATTAGTTGCTTTCAAATTTGAATGTATGTTTTATTGAATGTTCTCCTTGTATTACAAATTCCTAGTTTGTACTCTTTGATTGTACATATGGTTAGCATTTGTCCTGTAGAGATACATGTTAGTATTTTATGACCTCATAGAGTTTAATTAAGTAGTATAACTTTTTGCTTGATCTATACCATGACATGATATTGTGTGATTGTATAAGTAGAATACATATGGTGTACCAAATTATATTGTATGATGCCTAGTTGAATATCTTATGTCTTTGCATGCGTAGGATATACTACATAAAATTGCATGTCCTATTGTCACTCATGTAGTTTATTACATGCTGATTTTGCTAATGTCATGTTCTAGTTCTTTACTTGCCTACATGCTCATTAAGATTTCTCAATGTGCTTATATATTATAACTAGTATGATAGTATTGTGTGCTATTGTCATGCTTCCTTGTTCTTACATGCCATAACTAGTATTATAGAGTTGTGGGATATTGTTATGCTTGATGTTTAGGTTAGGTGTGATCATCTAAGTAATATTATGGTCATGAGTTATATTGTACCAGTAGCATAGTGTGATATCTCTTGTGATCATCATCTCCACGCTTAGACTATATATATTTTGTCTTAGTATTTCCTTTGTCGTTTACCTAAGTCCAGATGGTGTGGCATGATAATGATCATTTATGTCTTTAGTTTGTTCTATGTGCTATAGCTTGCATTGCTTATATATTCTTGACTTATCTCATGTTAGTATTATGAGTGTTTTATATGTGTTGCAATAGTTCATCGCATGGTTAGAATAGTTTAACTTTCATGTTGACTGGGTTGTCACTTATTCGTATGTTTAGTGGGCATATCATGGTATATAATTTCAAGTATGTGGTTGTAATTCTATAGCTAGTTCATATTAGATATTTACTGTTTCTTATTACTAGTAGCATGTGTTTGTTATATAATAGTTTTCTATATATTTACTCGAGATGTGTAGTGAGCACTACTAGCTGCTAGTATCATAGTTCTTATTAGAACGCTAGTCTTGATCGTTGAGTCTTCCTTGGCCATATCAATCCAAACCTTGCATATTCATTGAATCCTCTCAACTTACCTTCCCTATCGTGTTATTCCATTTCGGAATATCCATCTTGATAAATATCTTGCTATCCATCCAATCTTAATTTATTGTGGATGTTATTTGAAATTACTTTTTCTTTGGTATTTATTTGTTTTCATTTTCTATCGTTACAACGAGTAGGGAGTGATGTTATTGGACATGGAAAAACTCAAGTTACTGAAGATGGACTCGACAACGAAGGCATGTCTCCCTCTTTGATCATGTTTATCCTATGTTTTACAAAATTGCATTGTATTTTATAACCACTATATGCATGCTATTTTATCTTATAGCTAGCGTGTCGATTGACACATTACCCGTATCCTCTTGTCGCCTATTTACTTGACACCTGAGTAGAACTATATTGTAATCTAGTAGAGTAGAAATGCTTAGCCATGCTAATTATTCTATAGGTGCTTATCTGAATGATCTTCGGATCATTAACATTTGAAACTTGTTACTGAGCTTGCTAAGCTAGCTAGGCCGGTTGGTCATTGTTGACTTCCTCTACTATCTTCTACTATGGGTGAAACTTACCATCTAAATACTGGCGCGGGCGACAGCTGGATCAAGGATTGAAGGAGCGATTGGCTGCCCTTCACAAGGTGAAGGGGGCAATCCGTCGTCCGTGCCGCATGAGGCCCAATAAGTCTTGGATTTGAAGATTGTGACAACCGTACAACCACATGCTATATGGGCACTGGCTTGGTTAATTAGTTAGTTCATCCTTATTATCGGCAGCATCGTACCGCAGATGGGATAGCTGCCTTGCGAGGAGTATCGTCGGCACAAAAGGGGGGCAAGGACTGTGAACTGCGGTTATGTAAGGCCCGATATGCGGTACTGTTCCAGATCTAGATGTTTCCATCCAGATCCGGGGACGAAGCACATATCGGTCCCACCGCGACATATGATGAAGTCGTCATATGCCCCGGATTTCCAACATGATATCCCAACATTACAGATACAAGGATACAACATCTCATACAATCGGCATACAACTGACTTAAATACAATACAACAGCGGAAGATACATGTCTGAGTACAGACTACAAGCACATGCCTAGTGGCAAAGAGAAAAACATCGATCCCCATAACCACACGGGTCTAGGAACTCCGCCGAGATCCGCCTAACTAGTCGTCGTCGAGTCTCCACGTGAAACGTTGATCACCGTACCTGTTGTCGATCAAGAACCTTGAAAAGAGTTTGGGGGTAGTATCATGAGTACAGAAGTACTCAGCATCCAACAGTAGTGGTCAACTGACCCAGCAAGGACTTCATCACTCGTCATTGTAGGACAACTAGTAGTTTACGGTAAGGAAGGGGTAAGTGGTGAGGTTGCTGCCACACTAGCATTTATGAAGTGGCTAATGAACTAGAGAGTAAGATAAGAAGCCAAGCATTCGAAGAGGAATCGCCTCCAACAAGTCTTGCTATCAACTACTTACGCAAACATAACACCTATCCTATCCTTGTCCTCCTCTTCGCATCCCGACGAAGAAGAAGCAGTCAAGGCACACACACGTTGATCAAGTTATATTAAGATTATCATAGTTGTTGTTGTCTATGAACAAGGAGTAGGTCTCAAGTCGTCCATAACCGTGGACACGGCTTCTCAAAAAGATTTAACCCTGCAGGGGTGTACCAACTACCCATTACAAGGCTCCGCACGCACGTCCATCTCTCTCAGTTGCTACCCATCACATGAAACCATTTTATGATTTAGTTCCAAGAGATCCGAAACGACAGGTCCCTCTAGCTAACAACGAACAAATCCAGGTGGCCCCCGGGGAGTCGACACCCAATCCAAAAGCTGGCCACGCTCTCGGATCGGACTCTTCCGTATGGCCAGGGCCGGGTTTAGTCTCACCTATATAACAGGGGATTTCCCTACCTCACCAGTGTGGACCAACAGAGAAACCATGTCCCCGCTGGCCCGGGTTGTTTAAAAACTGCGAGGGGATCCACCAAGCACACACACGGGGTTTCAAATGGTAAATCAGCTCGGGCCACCACTAGAAATGTTTGAAGCTATATAGGTAAGAAAAAGGGACCCCATAAAATCCCACACGCGGTTAGGCACGCTCAGTCTTACAACCAATACCCGGAACTCGGATCCTAGGTGACTCGAATGGAACAAAGCGTCGGGGCGGGATATCCTAGACCTTCCATCCTTCGTCGAATATAGTCAACATTATAATAATCATATCATCAACAATAATATAATAATGTGATATCCCGAACCAAGGAGTAACATGAGGTAACATTGTAGCATCCTAAGCATGCACACTAAGCAGGGGCTGAGCAACGAGCAATAGTAACATAGCAGTACATTGTTTGCTGGGAAGGGACATGGCTGTATCGGTTTGAAAGAGGTTGTAAACATGTGGTAGGATCAAACATCGAACCTAACCTAGTCTAGCATGCAAACCGCTGGTTGAAATAGAATGGATCATAAGTAATGTATAGTCCTTGCCTGTTGATAAGTCGGGTTCCGAAGGTGTAGTTGATTGCAAGCTCGCATCTTCTCCGAGAGGTACCCGCGGTAGCACATAAGACGGTAAACACTGGAAAGCAATCAACGAGCAAGCATCTATTACTACGAGGCAAACACGATCAAGCATCAACAAGAAGCAACACGAGACATCGCACCTACCGTCGAGACCGGTTACTAACAGGTTAAGTGGGGCATTTGTCTCACACGACGATACCGCACATTTACGATGGTTCAAGTTGTTTAGATACAGGTGACCAAAAGGTTGTTAACATGGCATCTCACTCAAGCATGGCATAGCACACAAACATGGAAAGAGGTGTAGAATAAATAAACTATCTAATATAGTCACTCTTAGTGGGGAGTAAAATCTATACATGGCAACTATTACGGACCCCACGATATTTAATTCATTTGGTACTGTTCTGGCCTAAACCATATTTTATTATTTTTATTAGCAAGCAAGAGAAGCATAAACACAATCTACATGCAATTCTAGTCAAGTTACATATAAAGAACATTTTTATCAGAGCAACGGTTAAAAAGTTATTAAATACACAATTTACAGTGGCATGCGATAGTAATTAGCAGTAAACAACATGTAAACAAGGTCAAACATGGCAACAAAGCACAATTTATTAATCTACACGAAATTCTAAGCAAGTTTCATATTTAAAGCGTTGTGATCCGAGCTACCGTTAAAAAGATATAGCTACCGCCATATCGCAACAATTAACAGATAATTAAAAAGCCCAGAAATATATATAAAAAAACATGCACTGGGCCGAATTTGACCCTACCGGGCCAAGCCCAGCCGGCGCAGCAGAAAAAAAAACAAAAAAAACAAATTAAAAAAAAGGAGCAGGCTCACCCTAACGGGCTGGGCCTAGTCGGTCGGCGGTTGGTGGCTGGGCCGCTGGACGCGAGGAGGCCGGCTGGGCTCGGCCCACCTGGCCACAGCGGCGGTTGGACGCTGGCTCCTGGCCGGCGGCAAGCTCCGGTAAGGGAGGAGGCACGGCGGGCGGCTGGGACCGGATCTGGTGAAGGGGTGGGCGCTAGTGTCTAGGGCGGCGCGGGCTCGTGCTCCAGGCGGAGAGGAGCTTCGAAGCAGAGACCATGGGGCCGTCGGCGCCCTGCAGCGGGGAGGAGAGGGAGCAGGTCAGGGAGACTAGGAAGAAGAGAAGAGGAGGAGAGGGAAGGAGAGGCCACGGGGAGGAGGGGGCGCGGCGGCGGCTAGCCGGTGACTCGCCGCGGCGGCTCGGCTCACCTGCCGGAGCGGAGGCGCGGGCGCGTGGGCTCCAGGGTGGAGGCGGCTCGGGAGCTCTCGGGCGTGGGGGCTTCCAACTGGTGATGTGGCAGCTCGGGAGCCCTCTGATCTGCGATCCGACAGCTCTGGGCTGCCCAGGGGCTAGGGTTTCGGGATTGGAGGGGTTTTTGGGAGAAAATTAAAGCAAATCTGGGGGTGTGGCTGCAATTTTGTGGTTGGGGAAACCCTAGAAAGGGGTGGGAGTGTGGTGGTCTTTATATAGCCCAGGTGGCTGGCAGTTTGCAAAAACATCCTCGGTTTTTCTCTCGCACACGTGGTGTTTACGTTTCTGGCCGCAGGGGGTCCGGAGGACCTCCGATTCGGGTAAAACTTTGAACTGCGCGATCAGCGCGCCGAGCCGGCGGCGTTCACCTCGCGCTGGAACCGTTCCGAAAACACTTACCAGCACGCTATAAAAATAACCCGTTTAATTATTAAACGGGGTTTTCCGTTCCGTTGGCTACGGCTGGTCTGGTGCGGTTTTCGCGACGATGATCGGGTGAAACCCGGTGTCGCAAAGGTCAAGTGTCAGGGTGGCAAGGGTCGGTCTCCGTCCGGTACGAGATAAGAGGGGGAAAAATAATCGCCGATCGATAAATCGGGGATGCAAACACCGCAAACAAATCAGACAATCAAACAATTCACACCGAAAACATTTTTTTTTATTTTTGTGAAATCTGGGCTGTTAGAGGTTACTACCTTGTGAAACCTAGTGGGCATGTCATAGTAAGGGTGGGTCTAATGAAAGATTTCGTCACAATCTCCCTGCCGGTATACAAAATAGTGTACTACGCCAGCAACGGCTGGTGGCATCAGGACGAGATTGTGTCGTGTGGGTAAAGGGTACAACCTCTGCAGATTGCAAAACTATTCGAATAGCCGTGTCCACGGTCATGGACATCACATGAATCTTTCTTGACATACGGGAACCTGTCTTGCTTATTCCCTCTTTGCCCCTATTCTTGGAACCTATGATGGATGTGAGTGGATCGAGGATCCTCACCTTGATGAAAGTTATGATGTAGAAAATGTTGTTTTCATCTAAAACCGTTTTATCAAACTATTATGCTTTTTCAAACAAAACTAGCTTTTATGCAAAAGAACCATACAACCTTCCTTTGAAGCCTCATGTAGTTACTAGGTCCTTTCCCGGGAGGCATGTTGAGTACGAAATGTACTAATGGCAATTTTTTTGTTGAAACAGAAATCCATGAAGACGAAGGTGATGATTACGATTACTATGGCGATCCGTAGGAGTGAGGTCACGTGGACTACATCGAATGCCTGTTGCTGAGATGGAGTCGCTACACATTTTTACTTTCCGCTGTTTTCATGATTGTTATAAATGTCATGAGACATTTTATATGTATGCCGTATGGCAGATTATGGCACTTGTAAAATCTTTATGTATTCTGCAATGATACCATTTCGATGTGTTGTCAACAATGATCCTGGGATTGACAATTAAACACAGGAGGGTCTGGAAATTATTTCCGGTTTCTCACACAAGGACAAGAGAAGAATGATAACTCTAGTTTGGATGAATTTGATCCTAAATCATTTCCTATTTAAAAGTGTTGACCTCAATTTGAGGACGACGATTATCCTGTTAATATTAGCGATGATGAAAAACCATAGCGGATGATAATACTTTTGATATATATATATGCTTTTGTTAAATGATTTTCATCAGTAGGGGGAACAATTCGAGAGTGTTGAACTACCCACTCTGAAGGAACAATTTTGAAGTGTTCCCCTCTAAAGTTAGCCAATATAATATCATAATTTTTTTGCAAGCCTATATCTTTCATATAACTATATAAGGAGACATGCTCGTATGACTCGGTGCATTGCTTCTCGCTTGAAAGCAAGGAACTATTTACATACACGATGTCAATGCATCATAAGACGGTACGACACCGACGACATTTTTCTATTGGGTGCTCCACACAGCGGACAGAGGAAGAATAATTTCACCGTGAGTTGATATCCCTTGGGATACAGGTGGATATATGTGGAGCATAGAATCCTAGTTATATGACAATAAATAAAGCATTTATTGAGAGGAAAAATAAAATTCTGTAAGTATCTTTCTCAGTTTTGTGTCTTGAGTTTACTATGTATTCATATTTTTTGCATTGGCTTTATTACATGATTCGTTATTAGAGTTGTATGGAACTAATCTTCACGGGGTAGAAATTATCATGTGTAAAGTTCATATGTTGTACCATTCATCTATTGGATCTTGTAAATATTTTCTTAGTACTTGTGTTGGAACTACCTTTGCAGGAAAATCATGAAATCTAGAATATACACGAGGTCCATGGCGTCAAAAAGATGCCTGGTATGACCGGTCGCGATCGTACCAAACGTCCAGCCTGGACCAAAAGGTTCTATCACATTGTAATGGCACCTGGTATGAACAAGCATTCGTACCAAATGCACTTGGGGAATTTATTTATAATAGAACGTTTGATGAATAAACACGTTCGTACCAACCGTCGATCCAGTCATCGAACCCACAAGAACACAAAACGATAGATGGTACAATCGCTTTGTACTAGCTTAAAAAATCCACCAATTTTCTCAATTTCAGAAGCCTTGATCTATGAGTTAGTTTCTAACCATCCATCTGCACTTTAATTTTTAATGTTCTCCTTTGAAGCCTCCAAAGCAATAATTCTCTATAAAACTTCATGTTTATTTAATTATTTTTGACTGGTTGAGTATACGAACCGATTCATATACTGAATCATTTGCTTTTGAGTTTGTTTGTTATTTTTTCAGAGGTTTAAACCTAGGGTGATGACATGTACGGTATGGTGCTGAACATATAAAACCCTGCACAAGCCACTCGATTGATTTGATTCGACAAACAAAATTGAACTACAAGTACTTGGTATTATCTTCCGATTTGAACTTTTCTTAAAAAAACTTGAAGTGTAGTGGTAAGTATGACCACCTTAAGTGGGATCTCTCTTTTCAACTTGCACACTCGTGTTTCAAATTTTATCTCAACCACACTTTATTTATATTCTAAAAGTAGGTTCATGAACCGATCTTGATGAGACAAATGTTTCATCACTAGTAAACTGAGTCAACTAACTCTTACTGTTATAAGAAATATCTCAAAAGGTTGAAAGTACATTTCTTTGTTCCTTTTAAGTTTTGTTTCAAGCAAGCTACGGAAAGGCAACCACCTGACCACATCAAAGAATGTTCTTCGAAGCATAGGTCCACACCCATCAAAGAAAATCTTAATTAAGCCACAATGGGAACTTTTTATTACCCTTTCTCAACCATAAGCTTGGAGAGGTAACCACTTCTCATATGCTCATTTAATAAATTGCAAATTCTGTTTTAGTTTCTTTAGGAAGGAGCACAATAAGATATAATAAACCTAATAAAATAAACAAGATTTTGGCATAAATCCCAAACCTAACAACATCAGGGTCCAAGAACAAACAATAGAACAAATATTTAAAGGTTTTGTATGAAAACCAACACGACTGGAAAATTTGCGCAACCCATGCAAACCTATAACGTTGCAAAAATAAAAGTATCTAATACACAAACATTGTAGATATTATATAGTTCAAGTTTTGAGTTGTTTCTTGGGAATGAAATCCTTTCAGGCTCATTACACAAAACCATTGGAAGGTTGTTTGAAGTTGTCACCCTCCTTCCTCTGATGAATCGACTTTGATCTGCATACATAATAATAATTTTATGGTGAAAATTCCTTTGAATGTATGTTTGAATTTTCAAGAACTTTGGAACAATGAGAGGTGTGCGTTTTTAAAGTAGGACATGTTTTGAATCTCTTATCAATTTATCCATACAATCATAGTGATACATACCGTTTCCTTGTAAAGTAGGACATGTTGATTTCTGCGAAGGAATATAAGAATATGTCAGTATAAAAAGCAAAGCTGAAAAACATATGCAATACAGACACACATAATACACACGTTACATGGTAATATAAGGAATGATCTCACACATGCAAACATATAAGAGAATGTTTATCCATGGAACACCACAAATGAACTTGTTTATTCCTCTAAAATAGAATTTGTGTATAAACTATACAATCACACATAGCATACTCAATATCCAACATTGACCAACACTAAACTTCATCACTATAGTGGAAATAAAACTATTTGTTCTATTTTGTCAGTGAATGGATTTGTGAGATGCCACATATAGTAGCACCTAAACTATTCATTATATTTTCACTGATTGGAAGACATGAAAAGGAGTACTTCTGTACTCAAAAGTAAAAATACCAAACTTAAATGATATAAATATACGAACCCGAGTTTTATGCCCACCATTCTCTTCTCGAGCTCTTTTTGTGACTTTCCTTCCACTTTGAATGTTGGAAGAGTTTACCTTCAATTTTTTTGTGATAACACTTTCCTCATGTTCAGGTATGATGTTGGATGGAGTTTTCACTGTAACATCAAAGTCTTTGTCATCAAAGCGTACATCTTGTTTATCATTATCAACAATTTTGATAAAAAATATTAGATTCATCACCATGATTGCTCTTTGGGATAGTTTTTATACTTCTAGCATGTGTTGTCCTAGGAGTATCAACCAATCCACCCCGCTTTCCTTGAGAAAGAACAACTGCGGAATCTACTTCTTGTTCACCACCCTGATCTATCTCTTGGAACTCTCCAGGGGTATCTATAAGTGTCCTCTCACTATCACTCAAAGTTATTTCGGGGAAATCACCCAAAACTTTTGGATTTTCCATCCATCGCTCTTCTCTAGATCCATCGATTGAATTTTGAGGAAGACGAATGGTAGTAAAAAGGAAAGAATAACACAATGATGTATTTTCTTCTTAGAGGATCATATTACATATAGACCTACAACTGGCATAATTATTTTTGGAAAGATACGATATGCATTAAATGTACACTATTAAAACCATGCATGTAAGTTATTTAGACGAAAAATATTGTTCTAAAATCATTATTGGTTGCCAACTTTGAATGATTATGAATGGAAGTTTTAGGAGATAGAAAACAAAAAAAAATCGGCACTACGAAACCAAGTCCCAAGATTGGATCGAGTTAGATACAAACAAGGATAGCGATGTTATTACCTTTACAACCGTTCAACGGTGGTTCTCACGCATTGGAAGATATTGATGGAGAATTGGGGAAGTTTGAACAAGCGCAACCCCTCAAAAAGATACGATCCGTGATAAGTCCCACAAACAGATCTAGAAGTCCCTCGAACGAAGATCAAACATCGATCTCTCTATGGTCGATCCACACGTACGATGTAGTAGATCCGACAGAGCTCCACTGTCCAGATCTCGTCGCCGCTGGAGTAGAGAGGAGGGAGGAACAACCCTTCGGGCAGGGTGGAGATTAGTTCTAATGGAAAGAGAGAGAGAGAGGGGGGGACCCTTTGTAAAAACAATCTTGTCAAGTTCACATCTTGGGGGTGCCTCTCCTCATCTATTTATATAGGGGAGGGAGGCCACCTTGGAGGAGGGGGCAGCCCTAGGGGTGGCGCCCTAGGGTTTCCCTCCCCCTCTTGGGTTGGCCAAGGGGGGGGGGGGAGGAAGCTTCCTCCTAGGGCACCTCCCCCATGGGCCTATTTGGTCCAAGTGCTCCCTCCCCACTTGGGCCTTCCAAGTGAGAAGGGCCCATTGATACTAAATCTATTTTATTAATTAAAAAACAATTTGAGAATTCACAATAAATAAAGATTAAACATATTTAGACCATCCCAGAACTTTTCCGGCCCTTCGGTTTTACTCGGTTTTCTCAAAACTCTTCCTGGTACTTTACCGGTGCCTCGAAACGATTCCGGTTTTCTCTCGAATTAACTCTCAATCACTCTGAAACTTTTCCGGTGTGTTAAACTCATGCTCCTATCACTCTAGTACTCAAAAAATCTACCACCCTTAAGTGTGTGACCCCATAGGTTCAGTTGGATACACACATGAACCGGAAATTCACTTTTATCGGATGAATAACCAATAGTGGAGCCATGGACACCCATAATGTTTCCCTCAACTACACGAATATGAAGTCGAATGAACCTCTGGTTGACATGCCAAACCCTTTGCTTCGCGATACTTTAAAAAACATGAGGTGAGATTATATAGGTATCTGCATGATCAACTCTTTAATCATTATACCAATTATCCTCATATCGGTTTTGTGCTTTTCACGTTCACGTATTCTGTATCCCATGTGCTCTATTCACAAAGTATCCAACCGGATGTTGGTGGATACGTAATACCGTGTCACAACCTCAACTTGGGTAAGTGCTAGGGTTTGATTGTGCCCTTTTGTAAGAGAAAGTTTTGCCCCCGAAGGTTTTGGACATTGTTGGACAAAGCAGAAGTGGAACTAATATTGTTTTCGAGTATAAACAGATACTTAGGTTCCGAAAGAATGGAGTTTGCAAGTAGAAGGTCAAAGGACAACTCACCGCAGCGAAGCTGCAGTCATCTACCGAAACCTTTGAAGGAAGACGACCCCTAAAAATGTCGTCGAAGAAGATGACTCTCTCGAGTAAAACCGCAACGAGGAGAAAGCTGAAGCTGGTCGAAGAATTAGTTTTGTTACTAGTTTCTCTTTATTTTCTTGAGTCATAGGAAAAACCGTACTATTAAGAGGGGTTTGCTAGTTGAGATCTTTGTCGAAGTGAATTTGCTCTGCTCAAACTAAACCCACGAAAGCCTACCGAGAGAAATCTTACTGAGTCGAGTGAATTGCTCGAAGGCAAAGTCATCGCACTTCGTGCCTTCGAGAGAGAACTCGTTCGGTAAGTCAGCTTACTTGTTCCTCAAGTAAAGTTGCGCAGTGATTGGATTCCGACCGTTGTGGACACGCGTCAAGCGGTCGCATCGGGTGTAACACCCTCAGAAACAGTAACAGTAATCACTATAGTGATTCCACTGTTAGTGATCATTACTGTAAATGATCAAGCCATGATCACCTTTGATCATAGCTCTGTCAATTTCCCACCCGGATAAAATTTTCAAATTGGGTAAATTATAAATTTTCTCCAAGACTTGTGGATTCCTGTCCCTCAATTGATCATGGTTAAACCAAATCCAACTAGCCATGTGAATTACCACAAGTCAATGCTAATGATGGAACCAATCTTGTGGTGTCATCAAAATTTATTTTGAAAGTTAATATAAAAATTGAAATCTTAGTTGAACCAAAATAATGGAATCTATTTATAAAATGCCTAGCAATCTTAAGCCATGATAATATAGCAGTGGTTGTTTTATTAAAATGGTATAGTAATATGAAATAAAATAAATGTTTGGGAATTATTAAATGGCTATGGTAAATAAAATAAACAAGTGGGAATTTTAAATGAACTAAAATTATGGAAGCAATTTTGTAAAATGCCTAATAATCAATAGGTCATATTAAAAATGAATTGGGGATTTATCAAAATGTTTTAATACTGTAAATAAATAAAAACAATAGCAAAACAGTAGCATTTGACCCCTTTTAAATAAAACAAAAATGCAATTGAATTTATATGTCCATCAAACTTTTTGTAGCACTAATATGGAGCATAACACTAATTATGGAACCTATTACATCTTTTACAAAATTACAAAAGTATTTAGAATAAATTAATCAGAAAAGAAAGAAAAGCAAATAAATAAAAAAAAGGAAAAACCTAATCTAACACCTGGGGCAACGGCCCAGCAGGCCCAGCTCCCTCTCTCTTTTCCCTCTCCCCTGTTCCCCACCTGCCCCCCCACCCCGTACACGCCCATGGACATGGCCACTCTGGCCACGCCATGGCCGAGCTCACCTGCTCCCTCCCCCACCCCAACTGCCCCTCCCCCTTGCCGATAAGATCAAGCCACCCCCCTGAGCTCCCATGTGCCCCCCCTTGCTCCCCCAGATCTCGCCACACGCTTGCCATCGTCTTCCCGCTGCCGCCCGAGCTCATCCGCGGCCACGGCCTCGTCGCCGGCGCGGCCACCCTCAACCCTAGGCCACACCGGGCTGTCCTGGCGCACCCCTTCCTCTTCTGCTTCACCCTGCGCACGGAATCGACCGGCCATGCCCCGTGCTCGTCGTCACCTTCGGCTTCCCCAACCACGGCCGTCGTCGCCATTAGTGTCGATTTGCCCCACCCCAAGCTCCTCCGTCTTCAGCGAGCGTTCCCCCGTCACCGCTGTGAGCTTATGCCCCTCCCTCATCTCCCCGTTTTCGATTTCGCGGCTTCTGTCTACCTCCCCACCGTAGACGCGTACCGGCCGCCGCCGGGATTGTTGCCACCGCCGTTGCAGTCCGTTTCTGCCCGTGTTGGTGACACCAGTTAGCGCGCAAGGCTCGTCCAGTTCGGATGCCCGTTTCGGCCAGCGATTTGGTCGCCGGAGGCGCCCGACGTGCTCACCGCCGTCCTACGGCTCGCCGCCGGCGTGGTCGTCCCGTGGCTTGTGCCACTGCCATGTGGGGCCAGCCCGGTTGAGATTAGGGGTTAATCCCCTGGTTGAATTAACCCCCCAGCTAATCCCTCTATCCCAATGACATGTAGGCCCCCCCACTAACTAGCAGATTAAAAATTATAATAACCCCCTGGAGACACTTACATGTGGGCCCCGGATTTTGTTTAATTAAAATAACTGTTAAACTTAAAAATGTCTCTATGACATGTAGGCCCCACTTCTTTTCTGATTTAATTAAATGGATTATATAAAATGAGACATTGATAGGTGGGACCCCCTGGTCAGTTTGACCAAACAAAGGCCTCAGCCTATGACAGGGGGCCCCACATGTCAGCACTGGTTTGGATAAGGTTCTGGATAATGTTGCTATTTAAATAATAAAAGAAATCCAGATAATCATTTAAATGATTTAAAACTTTGAAATTCAATAACTTTTAAACCGTAACTCGGATTCGAAAATTTTATACATGAAAATTGATCAGAAAAATATAAAGAATACGAATACGTTATTTGTATGTCTTCCACCCCCCTCTAACTTACCGGACATCGACATTCCCCCTTCGGGCCGTCTGTCGATAATTCCCGGTACCGACAAAAGTTGTCCGGATGAAAAACTTTTGTATACGAAAGTTACTCAGAACGGATCCACGATTACGAATACGTTACTCATACTCCCACCACACCCCTCTAACACAACGAACATCGAACCGTCCCCCTCCGGTACCGCCAGTCCGATAATTGCCCGATACCGATAAACCCTCCGGATGAATTTATTTCGAACACGAAAGTTGTACGGGATAGATTAACTAACCCGGTCACACCACCCACACATGTGTCGGGTGTCCACGACACCTCCGGCATGATATATCCCCCCCTCCGGACACCTTGTCCGATAATCACCCGGAGCCGGTATTTCATCCCCGGATGAATTCCCGCTCCGAGCAACGTGCATCGTACTGCGTTAGAACCCCGTTTACGATTCATCTGTTATGTCTTGCATTTGTATTGCTATTATTGTTGTGTATTTATTGTTTCTCCCCCCCTTAATCTCCGGTAGACCCCCCTGCTGCCGTCGACTACACCGCTGCTGTGTACAACTACCTCGTCGACGACCGTACCGCTACCGTCGAGCTACCAGGCAAGCAGAGCCATTCTCTTCCCCAGATACCGCCTATCTTTCCGTACATTTCTTGCACTAGGCATTGTTACTGCTGCTGCAACGATTCCAATCCTATTCAATTGCATAGCCTATTTTTGTCGCCCCTTGATGTACCTTCCTTTAATCCTATGCTGCCTATTATTACTTATGCATTATTCAGCAGTAAACCCTGCGCATTGTTAGCTAGGATTAGATAGCGGGCCGCGATCACTCTGGGAGTGATCGCGGAAACGATATATTACAACCGCAACAGGTACGGATCAATGCAGACACCCTAGGGAACCTACAACGGCGAGACTCTGCCGAGTCGCTTCGAGTTTGGCTTACGAGTGGAATGGACTCGTATTTCACTCTCGTCGGCTCAGTAGCGTAGTATCACCGGGATGATATGAGGTTTACCTCTTTAGTTCATTCCGCTGATGTCTCAGTCGAGCCAGCTCAATTGTACCATCGAGGGTGATTCCTCCTGGTTTCACTTAACGGTAGGGACTCGAACCAACTGGTGTCCTTAAAGGTAAGAAGTCGGGCGACCCAACGGTGCCCGCGAGAGGTATTGCGACGGGACGACAGGGAGGGTACGACCAGTGTACCGGTGTGCTTGGCCCCTGATCGTTGGCCGCGAGAGTTACCAAACCACGAAAAGTCGAGCTCCTCCAGGAGCACACGCGAGACAAGGTAAGGAGACGGTTCACCTTGTTGGTAACCGCAGTGACTTGGTGGGACGACGGGGCAGGCACCGATGTACTGGTGGTCCTGGCTGCTGTCGTTGTCCGCGGGTCAGTTAAGTCGAGGCAACGATAACGGTTGTCTCGCATGTTAATTAAAATGCTAAATGGTTCAGCGAATGTCTTGAGTTGGCTATATGCCATGTACGCACTACCTACCCGTGGGAATTACGAGTTATGGGCTCCTCTGCTTCGTAGTGTCGTCCGAGGACTCTTCAGACGTCAGCAGTACCGCGGCCTGCGCCGGGAAGTGGTGTTGTCTTATTTGCCGCGACAGTGGGATTTGTATTTGCTTTGATTTAACTTCACCGGCCAGCCTCGCACCGTGCAGGAGTACGTCGGGGTTAGGGTCCAAAGCCCCGCGTACATAGGATATAGTCCGGCGGATGACCTCTCTGTTGAGTTTGAAAGATGGGCTATGAAGTGTCGGATAGCCTCGGTGGAGCGTTCCCTGACAAGGTTCCCGCCACCCTGGAGATCCGTGCGTGTAGCGTAACACAAGTGCACCCCTGCAGGGAAGATTAATCTATTCGAATAGCCGTGTCCACGGTAACAGGACGCTCTATGCTGAAGCTGGATCTTACCACTAGAAACTATTATTAAACTGTATGGTTTCGGGTTCTCTTCCTCGCGGGGATGTCGAGGAGGTGAACTCAGAGGCATTGTTAATTATTACAACTTATTATTATACAACGCTGCAGCAACTTCTGCTGCATTGTTACTTTATGTTTTATATAAACTGTTGTCTGATTCTTACCTCATGCAGCAAGATATCGTCGGAAGGTGCTAGTCTTCGATAGGCCTAGCTTCTTACCCTTGCTCTAAATTTATGTCTTTCAGTCCACTATATACAGCCTCTTCTTTCCGTTGATACAATGCATAATGCTTAGTAGCGGACGTAAGACTCGCGGGTATACTAGATACTCACCTGCTTTATTTCCTTTACTGTTTTGCCTGATCGGCCGCTGCAGCCGACGTTGGAGCCCAGGAGCAGGAGTACCCCGGAGGCGCCTACTACGACGTCGAGTTCCCCGTTGACCATGAGTAGTTCGGTGGATCCCAGGCAGGAGGCCTCTCCTTTTCGATCTGTATCTCTGATGTGATTTGTGTTAGCCTTCTTAAGGAAAAACTTGACTAACTATGTCTGTACTCAGATATTATGGCTTGTATGACTTATGTATTCGGGTCCACGTGACCCCCTCTATTGTAAAATATTTGTTTATCCTTTTGTGTTTAGTGTTGTGCTGTGATATTATCACCGTGGCACCCTAATCTCAGTCGTGTACCCTGTGTGTATGATTACTGTACACGGTCTGATTTTTGGGGGCGTCACAAGTTGGTATCAGAGCCGACTGCCTGTAGGAAGCCCCTAACCACTCCTCGGTCGAAGTCGAGTCTAGTATTTGCAAAACTACTTTGCTAACTTACTGTTTGGCTTACGGGCCCACATCGATGTCACCACGTGTGATATCTATGGTATTAGGATCTTTTTCTCCGTACCTATGCTCTGGGACTCTGCTCTCTTATCCTTGCTGGTAAAGTTTTAATAACTCTGACTTAGGTTCACGAACCTCCTTCCTCCCGGAGACCTCTGCATTCCCGATGATCGCCTGGTTCACCTGAAGATCCCGACGATTACTCTCTGAACAATTCCCGAGAACCTGCGTGTTCATCGCCTTTACAATCCCCTGCCACCGATAAGTCCGTGTGGATAATTTCATCCACCTCCCGATCTGAAAGTCATAATTCCCTTGTACTTAAGCATCGAATTATTCCGATGCTTCCATCATCTGATGCCTTGCATTATTTCTCCTTCTGGTTGAGTGCCGATACTCACACCAGATTCTTTGCGAACCACCCGACCTTTGGTGGATTATTATCCGAATAATCTTACATGGCTTCTTCCAAGTGTCAATTGGATTCATCGTGTGAATTACCCTCCATGCCCCTCGATGATTTGCGTTATCGTCGACAACCTCCCTTGTCTCCGTGCCAGTACAACTTGGTCGTGTATATCGTGCTCTGCTTTCCCTTGGGAAAGATGTACACCTGATACTTGTGTATCATCACAATTTCTTTTCCATTGGTCTGTTTAACCTTTCTTGTAATGTATCTTATCTAAGCAGTGAAATTCCCTGCTAATGTAAAATTTTTGGTGTGCTACATTGTCTGTACAACCAGTTACGATTGTTGATGACTTTTCGGTGACCACCTATGGACGAGAACTTTGCCAATTGGTCCGCCTCGTCTTAACGAGCAGGAAAATGGTTCTCTTCGTCCCTCGCCCTTGGCACTGATGATGTTGCCGACATAGTTGACAAATTGTTATCTGACAAACCTTGCATCGTGCTCGCATGGAATGTCGCCACCCTTCTTAACTTCTGTGGGCCCATAACCCACAGTTCCACAGGACCGAAACCTGACTCTTGTCCTCTACCTTGTGATATTCCGTCCGATATCAGACTCAGTGCTTGTGTCTGATGATCGGGGCCCCTTTTCCCATCTTCCGTCATCGGCATCGAATACGTCCCTATCCGCTTAAAAATTCTCACGATGTACTTCCCTGAGGTTAAACTCGGAAGGACTTTGTACCCCATAACCTTGAGCAACCCCATTTAATTGATCTTGTATCGATCCGACCACCTTAAGCTTTATCTCTTAACCTGTTCGTAAGTGCGATGAAGCCCCGAGAGAAAGGATGAAAACCCATCGAGGTGCACCGATGTTGTGCCGTGAAGGCCTCAACGTGAAGGATTAATTTCTTCGAGTAGGACAACAAGAACCAGAAGATTTGTTAGAAGGCGAAACCGAAACTCTACCCCTAACACTACTTTTAATTCTCGGGACGAGAATTCTTTGTAGTGGTGGAGAATTGTAACACCCTCAGAAACAGTAACAGTAATCACTACAGTGATTCCACTGTTAGTGATCATTACTGTTGATGACCAAGCCATGATCACCTTTGATCATAGCTCTGTCAATTTCCCACCCGGATAAAATTTTCAAATTGGGCAAATTATAAATTTTCTCCAAGACTTGTGGATTCCTGTCCCTCAATTGATCATGGTTAAACCAAATCCAACTAGCCATGTGAATTACCACAAGTCAATGCTAATGATGGAACCAATCTTGTGGTGTCATCAAAATTTATTTTGAAAGTTAATATAAAAATGGAAATCTTAGTTGAACCAAAATAATGGAATCTATTTATAAAATGCCTAGCAATCTTAAGCCATGATAATATAGCAGTGGTTGTTTTATTAAAATGGTATAGTAATATGAAATAAAATAAATGTTTGGGAATTATTAAATGGCTATGGTAAATAAAATAAACAAGTGGGAATTTTAAATGAACTAAAATTATGGAAGAAATTTTGTAAAATGCCTAATAATCAATAGGTCATATTAAAAATGAATTGGGGATTTATCAAAATGTTTTAATACTGTAAATAAATAAAAACAATAGAAAAACAGTAGCATTTGACACCTTTTAAATAAAACAAAAATGCAATTGAATTTATATGTCCATCAAACTTTTTGTAGCACTAATATGGAGCATAACACTAATTATGGAACCTATTACATCTTTTACAAAATTACAAAAGTATTTAGAATAAATTAAACAGAAAAGAAAGAAAAGCAAATAACAAAAAAATAGGAAAAACCTAATCTAACACCTGGGGCAACGGCCCACCAGGCCCAGCTCCCTCTCTCTTTTCCCTCTCCCCTGTTCCCCACCTGCCCCCCCACCCCGTACGCGCCCATGGACATGGCCACTCTGGCCACGCCATGGCCGAGCTCACCTGCTCCCTCCCCCACCCCAACTGCCCCTCCCCCTTGCCGATAAGATCAAGCCACCCCCCTGGAGCTCCCATGTGCCCCCCCCTTGCTCCCCCAGATCTCGCCACACGCTTGCCATCGTCTTCCCGCTGCCGCCCGAGCGCATCCGCGGCCACGGCCTCGTCGCCGGCGCGGCCACCCTCAACCCCAGGCCACACCGGGCTATCCTGGCGCACCCCTTCCTCTTCTGCTTCACCCTGCGCACGGAATCGACCAGCCATGCCCCGTGGTCGTCGTCACCTTCGTCTTCCCCAACCACGGCCGTCGTCGCCATTAGTGTCGATTTGCCCCACCCCGGGCTCCTCCGTCTTCAGCGAGCGTTCCCCCGTCACCGCTGTGAGCTTATGCCCCTCCCTCATCTCCCCGTTTTCGATTTCGTGGCTTCTGTCTACCTCTCCACCGTAGACGCGTACCGGCCGCCGCCGGGATTGTTGCCACCGCCGTTGCAGTCCGTTTCTGCCCGTGTTGGTGACACCAGTTAGCGCGCAAGGCTCGTCCAGTTCGGATGCCCGTTTCGGCCAGCGATTTGGTCGCCGGAGGCGCCCGACGTGCTCACCGCCGTCCTACGGCTCGCCGCCGGCGTGGTCGTCCTGTGGCTTGTGCCACTGCCATGTGGGGCCAGCCCGGTTGAGATTAGGGGTTAATCCCCTGGTTGAATTAACCCCCCAGCTAATCCCTCTATCCCAATGACATGTAGGCCCCCCCACTAACTAGAAGATTAAAAATTATAATAACCCCCTGGAGACACTTACATGTGGGCCCCGGATTTTGTTTAATTAAAATAACTGTTAAACTTAAAAATGTCTCTATGACATGTAGGCCCCACTTCTTTTCTGATTTAATTAAATGGATTATATAAAATGAGACATTGATAGGTGGGACCCCCTGGTCAGTTTGACCAGTCAAAGGCCTCAGCCTATGACAGGGGGCCCCACATGTCAGCACTGGTTTGGATAAGGTTCTGGATAATGTTGCTATTTAAATAATAAAAGAAATCCAGATAATCATTTAAATGATTTAAAACTTTGAAATTCAATAACTTTTAAACCGTAACTCGGATTCAAAAATTTTATACATGAAAATTGATCAGAAAAATATAACGAATACGAATACGTTATTTGTATGTCTACCACCCCCCTCTAACTTACCGGACATCGACATTCCCCCTTCGGGCCGTCTGTCGATAATTCCGGGTACCGACAAAAGTTGTCCGGATGAAAAACTTTTGTATACGAAAGTTACTCAGAACGGATCCACGATTACGAATACGTTACTCATACTCCCACCACACCCCTCTAACACAACGAACATCGAACCGTCCCCCTCCGGTACCGCCAGTCCGATAATTTCCCGATATCAACAAACCCTCCGGATGAATTTATTTCGAACACGAAAGTTGTTCGGGATAGATTAACTAACCCGGTCACACCACCCACACATGTGTCGGGTGTCCACGACACCTCCGACATGATATATCCCCCCCTCCGGACACCTTGTCCGATAATCACCCGGAGCCGGTATTTCATCCCCGGATGAATTCCCGCTCCGAGCAACGTGCATCGTACTGCGTTAGAACCCCGTTTACAATTCATCTCTTATGTCTTGCATTTGTATTGCTATTATTGTTGTGTATTTATTGTTTCTCGCCCCCTTAATCTCCAGTAGACCCCGCTGCTGCCGTCGACTACACCGCTGCTGAGTACAACTACCTCGTCGACGACCGTACCGCTACCGTCGAGCTACCAGGCAAGCAGAGCCATTCTCTTCCCCAGATATCGCCTATCTTTCCGTACATTTCTTGCACTAGGCATTGTTACTGCTGCTGCTATGATTCCAATCCTATTCAATTGCATAGCCAGTTTTTGTCGCCCCTTGATGTACCTTCCTTTAATCCTATGCTGCCTATTATTACTTATGCATGATTCAGCAGTAAACCCTGCGCATTGTTAGCTAGGATTAGATAGCGGGTTGTGATCACTCTGGGAGTGATCGCGGAAACGATATATTACAACTGCAACAGGTACGGATCAATGCAGACACCCTAGGGAACCTACAACGGCGAGATTCTGCCGAGTCGCTTCGAGTTTGGCTTACGAGTGGAATGGACTCGTATTTCACTCTCGTCGGCTCAATAGCGTAGTATCACCGGGATGATATGAGGTTTACCTCTTTAGTTCATTCCGCTGATGTCTCAGTCGAGCCAGCTCAAGTGTACCATCGAGGGTGATTCCTCCTGGTTTCACTTAACGGTAGGGACTCGAACCAACTGGTGTCCTTAAAGGTAAGAAGTCGGGCGACCCAACGGTGCCCGCGAGAGGTATTGCGACGGGACGACAGGGAGGGTACGACCAGTGTACCGGTGTGCTTGGCCCCTAATCGTTGGCCGCGAGAGTTACCAAACCACGAAAAGTCGAGCTCCTCCAGGAGCACACACGAGACAAGGTAAGGAGACGGTTCACCTTGTTGGTAACCGCAGTGACTCGGTGGGACGACGGGGCAGGCACCGATGTACTGGTGGTCCTGGCTGCTGTCGTTTTCCGCGGGTCAGTTAAGTCGAGGCAACGATAACGGTTGTCTCGCAGGTTAATTAAAATGCTAAATGGTTCAGCGAATATCTTGAGTTGGCTATATGCCATGTACGCACTACCTACCCGTGGGAATTACGAGTTATGGGCTCCTCTGCTTCGTAGTGTCGTCCGAGGACTCTTCAGACATCAGCAGTACCGCGGCCTGCGCCGGGAAGTGGTGTTGTCTTATTTGCTGCGGCAGTGGGATTTGTATTTTCTTTGATTGAACTTCACCGGCCAGCCTCGCACCGTGCAGGAGTACGTCGGGGTTAGGGTCCAAAGCCCCGCGTACATAGGATATAGTCCGGCGGATGACCTCTCTGTTGAGTTTGAAATATGGGCTATGAAGTGTCGGATAGCCTCGGTGGAGCGTTCCCTGACAAGGTTCCCGCCACCCTGGAGATCCGTGCGTGTAGCGTAACACAAGTGCACCCCTGCAGGGAAGATTAATCTATTCGAATAGCCGTGTCCACGGTAACAGGACGCTTTATGCTGAAGCTGGATCTTACCACTAGAAACTATTATTAAACTGTATGGTTTCGGGTTCTCTTCCTCGCGGGGATGTCGAGGAGGTGAACTTGGAGGCATTGTTAATTATTACAACTTATTATTATACAACGCTGCAGCAACTTCTGCTGCATTGTTACTTTATGTTTTATATAAACTGTTGTCTGATTCTTACCTCATGCTGCAAGATATCGTCGGAAGGTGCTAGTATTCGATAGGCCTAGCTTCTTACCCTTGCTCTAAATTTCTGTCTTTCAGTCCACTATATACAGCCTCTTCTTTCCGTTGATACAATGCATAATGCTTAGTAGCGGACGTAAGACTCGCGGGTATACTAGATACTCACCTGCTTTATTTCCTTTACTGTTTTGCCTGATCGGCCGCTGCAGCTGACGTTGGAGCCCAGGAGCAGGAGTACCCCGGAGGCGCCTACTACGACATCGAGTTCCCCGTTGACCAGGAGTAGTTCGGTGGATCCCAGGCAGGAGGCCTCGCCTTTTCGATCTGTATCTCTGATGTGATTTGTGTTAGCCTTCTTAAGGCAAAACTTGACTAACTATGTCTGTACTCAGATATTATCGCTTGTATGACTTATGTATTCGGGTCCGCGTGACCCCCTCTATTGTAAAATATTTGTTTATCCTTTTGTGTTTAGTGTTGTGCTGTGATATTATCACCGTGGCACCCTAATATCAGTCGTGTACCCTGTGTGTATGATTACTGTACACGGTCTGATTTTTGGGGGCGTCACATCGGGTCACTTCAGTCATTTTACCCATCGGGATCACCAACTATAAATACCCCGCACCTACCCGCCATTTCGGGTGGGCTGCTCCACTGAAGATTCTAAGACAGAAGTCTGTGAGCATCCCAAAGAGATCCATCGAGAGAAAACCAAAACCCAAGTCTGAGCTGAGTTGAGAAATTCACAGAGACTTAGGTGGATATTAGCCGATCTTTTTATCTTGGAGAACTGTAAGTCTCCTAGACGGTTAGGCGTCGCCTGTCAAGCAGTCGAAGAGTAATTGTCGCTGCTGAAGGATGTTTGTAAAGGTCTCGGAGATGTCCTGAATCATCTACCACGAGTGAAAACTGGACAAGCTCGAGGAGTTTGTTGCAGTGGATAATAGGACGGAGAGAGTTTTGCTCGAGGTGTTCAATCACCAGTCCCTCCAACCAGACGTAGCACTTTGCAGAGTGTGAACTGGTCTACCAAACATCGTCGTGTCAGGCTCGTTTTCTTTCTAGCATTTACATTAAGTATTTACTCGTTTCCTGTTTGTCTTCGATGTTTTCCTTCGCTCCCAATCCTTTAGAGCCATGCATTACTTTCGATACTGTATTTCCTTCGAGATTCCTTTAGTTCTACAATGTTTGCATGAATTCCTTCTAAGTTCCATAGAATTTTTAGAAGTGATCATTCACCCCCTCCCCCTCTGATCATTCTTGAGCTTTCAATTGGTATCAGAGCTAGGCACTCCCTACGCTCTGTGTATTTTGGTCTAACCACCTGGAGTGTTTTCAAGAATGTCGTTTGCAGCTGTTCACTCGGGGGAACCGATTCCCATCTTCAATGGGAAGGACTATCCATATTGGAAGGACAAAATGAAGAGGAACATCATGGCCATCAACTCTGCCGCTTGGGAAGTTGTCAAGAATGGTGTAAATGTCAAAGACAGAAGTGCGGTCACTCCTGAAGAGGCTAAGAAGATGGCCCTCAATGCTGTAGTCTGGGTATTCATCACAAATCATCTGATTCCAGAAAAATATCATGAGGTCAAGAATATTCCTTCGGCCAAAGGTGTTTGGGATTATCTCGAGAAGATTGGTGAAGGTGTCTCTACTCAGAAAGATGCTCGTATTGACACCCTTCGAAGCAAGTTCTATCGTTTCAAGAGGCACGAGTGGGAAAAAGTTAGTTCCATATACAGCAGACTCTTTGCGCTGTCAAATGAACTGATTCGGTGCCGATGACATTACCAATCGGATTATTGTCAGAACTTTGCTCCATTCCCTTGATGATTCCTTCGACCATATTGTGCTGATGATTAAGGAAAGGATTGATTTCAAGGATCTAGTTGCCGCTGATGTTCTTGAGAGACTCAATACCTTCGAGATGGAAGAAGATGAAAAACGAAATGTTAATGGGACCCGAAGGAAATCTCATGCACTTAAGGCCAGAGTTTCACATCACTCCTCTCCTGAAGCCAGTTCTGAATCTGGTGGTGCCTCTGCTGACCCCGAGAACATTGGAAAAGATCTGGCACTGATAATGAGAAGATTCAACCGCTTTCAGAGAAGGAACTCCTCTTCACCGAAGAAAAACTACTCTTGAAGACATTCGAGCAATTCATCACAGCATCGATCATCATCCAGAAACTCATCAGCGAAAGATAACTGTTGCTACAAGTGCAAGAAGCCAGGTCACTTCATTGCTGATTGTCCTCTCTGGGAAATTGAACATAAATCAAAGCACTCTCACAGCAGCTCTTCGAGCAAGTCACACAGATCGAGCAAAAATTATGATTCGAAGAGATATGATTCAAAGTCCAGAAAAGACAAGAAAGATGGTTCTGATGATGACAAGAAGAAGAAGTATCACAAGCATCGAGAGAGTTCTTCCTCAAAATCACATTCCTCTCGACGAAAGAATTCTCACCGTGCCAAAGCCTATCTGGGTAAAGAGATGAACTCTGAAGATGAAGCATCCGGTTCCGAAGCTGAATCAAAGTCAAGATCTGGTTCTGGTTCTGGTTCTGAATTCGATGGTGTTGCTGGACTAGCATTTGCCTCAAACAAGAATTCAAGTTCATTCTTCTCCAACCAAAGTAGTGAAGATGAATCTCCAGCTTACTGCTTCATGGCCAAGGCTAAGGTATCCTCATCTAAGAATTCCTACGATACTTCTGATGGATCTGCTTATGAAAGTGACTCTAGGATAAGCTATGCTAAACTTTCTAAAATTTCCTCTATCCAACAAGATGAACTAGATTCTCTAAGTGAAACTATTCAAAAATCTAAGACTTTGTTGATCGATGAGATTGAGAAAGGTCAAACTTTGACAAACGAGCATGCTGCTCTGAAGTAAAATTATGATGAACTCTCCTCTCGTCATGATCTTCTCTCAGTGGACTATGAGAAGCTAACCTATGAATTCCTTCAAAGGAAAATGGCTCTCGAGAAACTGAGAGAGGCTAATGAAGAGTTGGAAAGCGTCAATCTCACTCTCATGGATAAACAAGGCTCAGAAACTAAAAATGAATCTACTTCACCTTGCTTAACTTGTTTGGAACGAAGTAAAATTGAGTCTATTTCTGAGAGATCGAAAGGAAAGCAACCTATTGTTATTGATGATGCTAACCCCTCGAACGAGGAAACCATTACCGAGGAACTCCTCAGGTTGAAAATTTTATTTGAAACAGGCATGTTCAAAAGTGTGTAGGGACACCAGTACCTATGTGATATCCTACGAAAAGCTCTCCTTCACAGGAATCAACGAAACGAAGGAGTTGGCTTCGAAAGGAAAATCAACCCTGATGGAACCTACTGGGAACCCGAGCAGTATCCTAAAACTGTCTGGGTTCTTGCAAAAGAAAAGCCCATTGACATTGCTAACCTTTCAGGTTTCAGTTGCAAAATTGATAAGGCTATTGTCGATGAATCACTTGATTCTGACTATATGCTTGTCAAAGATCAGGAAGGAAAGGTGTCGGCTGAATTCGTTGGTACTCCTCCAAAGAATGGTTTCTATAAGCGACAGATTTGGGTTCGCAAATCTCTCGTAGAAAAACTGCCCCCTAACCATTCTATGCAGGAAAAAATCCTCCGTACCACCGAATCACTACTATTCTCTCGAGGATAGAAATGAACCCTTGGTGCCAATTCAAATGTTCCCCAGAAGGAATACTATCGGATCGATAGAAATGTTTATCGTCATCGTGAAAATAACACTAAAATTGCTGTTACCCATCGATACTCTAACCCCTCGTCGAGGAATTATATTTATGGTGTGCTTGATGGTCCTGATCGACAATGCAATCCTGTTCGATATAATATTGCTGCCCCATCTAGATCTACCATGCCTTCTAAGTCACCTGCTCGTTTGTGGGTGGTTAAGAAGAACTAATTCTTCTGCAGGGCTATGTCTACGGTTGATCCGAATGGGTCATGGATAGTGGATGTACAAATCATATGACCGGAGACAAAGATTTGTTCACCGAAGACAAACTTACTGAATCTTCACAGAGATACATTACCTTCGGTGACAACAACAAAGGAAAAGTTCTTGGTTTGGGTAAGGTTGCCATATCGAAAGATAAGCATATCGATAAGGTTATGCTTGTTCAATCTCTAGGATATAATCTTATGTCTATCTCAAAACTTTGTGATATGAGTATGCTTGTACTGTTTTCTGCGTCTCGTTGTGTTGTCTTTTCACAGGATGACTATTCCTTCGTGTTCGAAGGATATCGCAAGGGTGATCTTTATATCGTTGATTTTTCTTCGGGACCTGCAGTGTCCACATGTTTAATGGCCAAAGCCACTTCTGGTTGGTTATGGCACCGAAGACTTGGTCATGCAGGAATGAAAAATCTTCAACACTTATCTCGAAGAAGAACATCGTTGGAATTGATAATGTGAAATTCGATAAAGATCGTCTATGTAGTGCCTGTGAAGCAGGAAAGATTGCCAAGAAACATCACTCAGCAAAAACCATTATGACTAC
Organism: Bromus sterilis; assembly: GCA_950022295.1. NCBI lineage: Eukaryota > Viridiplantae > Streptophyta > Magnoliopsida > Poales > Poaceae > Bromus > Bromus sterilis. The sequence goes on from OX465596.1 coordinate 344,862,625, forward strand.
TACTCGTCCTCTTGAATTACTTCATATGGATTTATTCGGTCCTCAAAATTATGCTAGTCTTGGAGGTAATAAGTATGGTCTGGTTATTGTTGATGATTTCTCTCGATATACTTGGGTTTTCTTTCTAGATGACAAGAGCAAGGTTGTTGAAATTTTCAAAACATTCGAAAAGAGAGCTCAGACTGAATATGAGTTATCTCTCAAGCATATCAGAAGTGATAATGGTACAGAATTCAAAAACACTCATATCGAAGAATTTCTTGATGAATATGGCTTTACTCATGAATTCTCGGCTGCTTATACACCGAAACAAAATGGTGTGGTCGAGAGAAAGAATCGAACACTTATTGAAATGGCCAGAACAATGCTTGCTGAATACAAGACCCCTATCAGGTTCTGGGCCGAAGCTATCAATACTGCATGTCATATCAGCAACAAGGTTTATCTGCACAAATTTCTGAAGAAAACTTCACATGAACTCATCACTGGTAAAAGGCCGAATGTTTCATATCTCAGGGTTTTTGGTGCTCCATGCTATATCAGAGATATGAATCACAGCTCCAAGTTTGCCCCAAAGGCTCACGAAGGTTTTCTCCTAGGTTATGGTTCGAATTCTCACACTTACAGAGTTTACAACTCACATCTTGGCAAAGTTGTAGAAACTGTAAATGTTCGATTTGATGAAACTAACGGCTCTCAAAAAGAGCAATTACCTCTTAACTTGGATGAACCACCTTTAGATGAAGTTATCAGGTACATGGCTATTGGAGATATTCGACCTGTCGAAGGAAATGCACATCAAGTCAACAGGGATGATGATGGTCCAATGTTCCCACACATAGCCCGGGGCGCTGGAGATCAACATCCTGAAGCAAATGATGTATAGGTCGAAGGAGAACGCATAAACGAAGAAAATGCTCATCCAGAAGGACAAGCTGAACCCGAAGGAAATGATCCCGAAGGACAAGCTGATCCTGAAGGACAAGCTGTTCCCGAAGATCAACTAGATCCACAAGATGATGAAGGAGTTTTACCTCGTGTTTGAAGAAGAGTGGACGTCGACTCAATTCTCGAAGAGATTCGTTTACCAGGTCGCCCCACCACTCGTTCTCGTACTCGATTGGCTAACTTCTGTGGAAATTTTTCGTTTCTATCCATGCTAGAACAATCAAAATTCGATGAATCCATGAAGGACTCAGACTGGATGACTGCTATGCTCGAAGAACTTAATCAGTTCGAAAGAAACAAAGTCTGGTCCCTTGTCGATAGACCTGATCCCACGAAGCATAATATCATTGGTACGAAGTGGATCTTTCGCAACAAGCAAGATGAAGATGGCATTGTGGTAAGGAATAAAGCTCGACTGGTTGCACAAGGCTACACCCAAATCGAAGGTATTGATTTCGGTGAGACTTATGCCCCAGTTGCTCGACTTGAATCCATTCGTGTCATGCTTGCTTTTGCCAATTACAATGGTATATTGCTATATCAAATGGATATCAAAAGTGCAATTCTTAACGGTGAAATCGAAGAAGAAGTATATGTTATGCAGCCACCAGGTTTTGAAGACCCGAAGAATCCTGATTAGGTGTACAGGTTGCACAAGGCCCTATATGGGTTCAAGCAAGCACCTCGTGCTTGGTATGAAACTCTGAAGGATTTTCTTCTGAAGAAGGGCTTCAAACCAGGAACAACTGATCCGACTCTTTTTACTCGTGCATACAAAAATGATCTTTTTGTGTGTCAAATTTATGTTGATGATATTATTTTTGGCTGTACTAACCCTGATATTAGCGAAGAATTTGCTCGCATGATGTCGAAGAAATATGAAATGTCTATGATGGGATAATTGAAGTTCTTTCTCGGGCTTCAAATTCGTCAAAAGAAGAATGGGACTTTCATTTCTCAAGAGAAGTATCTCAGAGATTTCCGGAAGAAGTTTGATCTTGTCAGTTGTAAAACTATCAAGACTCCAATGCCTACGAATGTTCATCTAGATGCAGATGAGAAGGGCAAACCTTTCGATCAGAAGAAATATCGCTCGATGATTGGTTCGCTTCTTTACCTTTGTGCATCTAGACCTGACATTATGCTATCAGTTTGTATGTGTGCTCGTTTTCAAGAAAACCTGAAAGAATCACATCATATTGCTGTCAAGATAATTCTTCGATATCTGGCTCATACACCAACCTTGGGACTATGGTACCCCAAGGGTGCCCAGTTTGATCTCGTTGGATATTCTGATTCTGACTGGGCTGGTGATCGAGTCGACAGGAAATCTACCTCAGGCACATGTCATTTTCTCGGTAGATCTCTTGTCTGTTGGGCTTCGAAGAAACATAATTGCGTATCTATTTCTACGGCTGAAGTCGAGTACATTGCTGCCGGTTCATGCTGCTCTCAGATTCTGTGGCTCGAGCAAACGCTGAAAGATTATGGTATTCTCGTGAAGAAAATTCCATTGCTATGTGATAAGGAGAGTGCTATCAAAATTGCCCATAATCCAGTGCAACACTCTCGAACGAAGCATATTGATATACGTCATCATTTTCTTCGAGATCACGTTCAGCGAGAAGATATTGCTATCAGCCATGTTCGTACCGAAGATCAATTGGCTGATATCTTTGTGAAGCCCTTGGATGAAAAGAGGTTCTGTGCACTAAGGTGTGAGTTGAACATCTTGGACTCACGCAATGTGCAGTAAGATCATAACTATCGGTACTATGTATTATACGTTTTTTTTCTATGTTCTTTGCTTACGTTAATTTTCTATCGTGTTTCTTTATCGTTTATTTTTTTTGTTTGGTGTTGTCCTATACACTTGTCACTCTGAGTCTTATCGTTGTTTTTCCCTCGGATTGATTAAGCATCGGACCCTGTTTTCCCTCTATTCTATCCCTACCCCATCTGTGCTTTTCTCTCGTGAACATGTATATTTTGTACTCGATCAAGATTCCCTTCGAATGTCATTGATTCCGAAGGAAAATCTATCGAACTTTTATCTACTTTTATACTCGATGTTCGATGAGTTTGGTCTCGGACGTGGAGCAACTTTCTTTCGGTTCGTTGGGATTTCCCGCGATTACCGCCACAATATCCGTCCGTTGAATGCGGAGAGACGCGAAATCTGCGCCGTTGGATCAGATCTGACAGTTATGTCAGACCCCTCCCCTATAAATACTGATCCACCCCACCGGCTCAGCCATCGCAATTTTCTCGACTTCATCTCTCCGCTCCCGAAGTTCTCTCGCGCGCCGCCGTGCTTCTCGTCGCCGTCGTCTCCCTCGCCGCTTTGCTGCCGGAAGGAAGCCGCCGGAGACCTTCCCGTCGACGAGGAACTTCATCCACGTCACCGTAGTCGCCGCACATCGCCAAGTTAGGGTATGTGTGGCTCTGGACACGATTCCAATCTCGTCTGTTCATCGTATCCAGATTGGTCTTGATTTTCCGTGATTTGTTTTAGGTCTGTTTGATCCGTTTGGATCATTGAATCTTGGGAAATCATTTTCTAGCGTTTTCAGTCGATTCCCCATCTGAACTAGGTAAGAAATCCCTCGGATTTACTCACTTAGGCAATTCCTACAGAATCGTATCGATCGATTTACACTTGTGCGATTAATTCATACAAGTTCTTCGTTAGATTTGCACCTGATGGAAATCTAGCCTAGCACTTTCATGAAAACTTGCGTCAAGACAAATCTCTCGATATGTTTGCTGCATTCAAAATGTTTTTCCTCGAAAATTGCTCGTACTTGCTCACAACTTTCCTATATTCCCTCGTACCTATCTATTTCGCAGGAAAATGTCTAGAAACGAAGGAAACGTCAGAGCACCCAAGCGTGTAGGAGGCCGAACAAGGATCACCAACAACTCTGAAGATTTATCAGAGGATTTGATCGTAGAAAAGAAGTTCAGAACGCCTTCAGGTTCTGAGGATGAACGTATGAGAGAAAACCGTCTGCAAGAAATTCGAAGGCTTCAAGCTCTTCGTTGGTATGAGTACAAGTCTCTTATTCCTCGATGGGAGAGGCTGTTTGCAATGAAACATCCTTGGTCTGATGTCAAATCTTTAAGGCTCAAGTGGACGAAAGACAATCGACCACCTCCTCCAGCTGATGCTCACCCAACTGCTCTCAAAACACCTGCTGATTTCCAAGAGCTAGTTGATGCTCGGTTAGCACGAGCACAAAAGAGAAAAGAAGCGAAAGCAAGAAAGGAAGCTGCTGCTGCTGCTGAGGATGCCGAGGAAGTTGGCCAAAGTGCCAAATCGAAGGCTGGCAAGAAATCAGCCAAGCGAAAGAAAAAGGTGGTAATTGTCTCGCCACCATATGCAAGCTCCGATGAAGAAGCAAACTCAGATGATCAAGACCCTGGTACAGAGGCTGATGTCGAGGAAATTCCTCTGAAGAAGAAATCGAGCAGTAAAGGAATTATGATCCAGGAGCCAGCTGCCCAGGCTCCTCGAGCAACAATTGATATGACCAATTTGGTCACAGATCCACCCATTTCATCTGCTCCACCCGTTCAAGCTCGCCGGCCCAAACCTTCGGCCACATCGAAGGGAAAGCAAGCTCAAGTTGCTGAGGACGATGAAACACTTATTCAGCGAAAGGAAAGACTGGCTAAGCAAAAGGAACAAGAAGAAAAAGACTTGATAAATTCCAAGCTCCTGAACTTTCACAGTCAGCCCGAGCATAAAAAGGCTCAGGTTGCTCAACAGCTAGGCATTCTACACTTGGTCAGTGAAAAGTATCGACGACAGATTTCTGAAGGCACAATTCCTCGTGACCCGAAGGAAAAGGTCGTGGCCCCCAGCGCCACCGAGCAAGTAGTGACTCCCACAGTCACGAAGGAAAAGGTTGCAGCCGCTAGTGCTGTGAAGAAAAATGCAGCGGCCCCTAGTGCCTCGAAGGATAAAGCTGCGGCCCCTAGTGCCGTCACAAAACCCATTGCTGGTGCCAAGGCCACCAAGGAGGCCGAAAAGAAAGCCAAGGAGGCTAGGCAGAAGGCTCAGGCTGCTCCAGTTCCTCGAGCTGCTCCAGCTCCTGCCCCTGCCCCTAATGCGCCAGTTGTTTCCGGCCCTCGTGCCGATGAAGAGAGCTCCAACGAAGGAGAGTCTGCTGCCCATGCTCCTTGGGATGCTGCCAATATTTCTCATATCCTCTGGAAGATGGCTACCACACCGAACAGAGTCACTGCCGATGATGATGTTCCTGCTGAAATCCAAGAGAAAGTTGCTCGATATATGATTCGCTGGGAAGGATATATCACCCAGGATCAAAAGGATAAGGAACAAGTAAGGTTTTACACCAGGCAACTTCAAGAAGAAACCGAGGACATTGAGTCCCGAAAGTTTTTCAAATCCAAGATTGCCACTGCTGAAGCATCCAGAAGGGCACAGAAGGAAAACTTGACCGCTGTATATGAAAAGGTTCGACAAATTGTGTCTGCCGTATGTAAAGAGCACAGTGATGCGCTGTACCAAAGACAATCTCGAAAGAGAAAGTCTGCTGCCCCAACCTCTGAGCGTGGGACGCCAGAGATCGAGAAGAATGCCAAGAAGTCCAAGCCAACCGAGGTCGTTGCTGCCACAGCACGACAGGAAACTGCACCAACCCCCACCAAGCAACCCATTCCTCCTCGTAAGAAAAGTCCACCCCCTCGCCAAACAACTCCACCCCCTCGCCAAGCCACTCCTCCACCTCGACAAAAAACACCTCCACTTAGTAAACCATCACCACAAAAAGCCTCGTCACCACCACCAAACCCACCATCACCACCTCACATCATTCCATCAACCACCCCAGCCATCGAGACCCAAGCTCATGCAGAGACCGAGAAACCTGCTCAGGTCGAGCAAGAAACTCAAGTCCCCATCTCATCTGCCCAGAAAGATTATTCCTCTGCACAAACTCTGCATGAAGGTGAAGACGCTGATGTTGATATCACGACAGTTACTTCTCGTCAAGATGCCATCGAAGGAAGTAGTTCTGGCGATGCCAGTTCGAGTGACAATTCTTCCTCCTCCTCATCAAGTTCCTCAAACGAAGAAATGGTTGATGCTTTCGCACAACTAGACGAAGATTTGGAGGCCATGGAGAATGAAGAGGCCGCTCAATATGCTAAAAACGACGAAGGAGTTGCCGTCGAAGCGCAGGCCGAGGAGAATGCCCCTGCAGCCATCCCAGCTCAGGATATTGTAAACGTTCCATCTTCTATTCCTCGTCCTGCTGAGCCTGATTTCCAGATGCCTGATAATGCTGCCGAAGTTTTTCCTATTGATGAGCTGCTCCATTCTGCTCATCCAAGAGAAATGCTGCCACTGTTCCACTCAGATGTTCCTCGAGGAGGTCCCATCTTCAAAAGGCGTGAACACAAAACATTTTTCTTTGGGACCAATCCCTACGAGAATCCCAGAAGTGCATATTCTCTTCGGTTTTGGACCCAAGAGCAAGCCATATATTATACTCGTGTGCTCTACAACAAGGCAAGAGTTTTCCAACATCAATACCTTGATATGCCTTCGGTGTACTCCACTTCATGTTTCGAGAATGTTGCCGAAACAATTGATGGTCTTCATGCTCACAAGATGTTTGCTCTCGATTGTGGCTACAATCTCGAACTTATCAAGAAATTTTATGCAACGCTCTATGTCACTGGTGATCCCGAGAACTCGAAGACATGGAAATTTGATTATATGATTCAAGGACAAGTATTCCATATGACTGTCGACCAATTTCTGGCCATCATAAATTTACCTCGGTTCAAAGGATTACCACACAAGCTCCATGACTTACCTGCTCCAACTCCTGCTGAATTCTCTACACTCATGAATCCAGATGTCGTAGGAGATCACTACCCCGCTGAGCTGAAGCCAAGACACTTAGTCTTTGAAGCAAAGGCATGGTTTTACATTCTTTCGAAGACTTTGATGCCAATGCTCGATGTGCACGATGATTTTCCCATACTCAATGATGTGCAACTTGCTCTGTTGAAGTTAGTCCATGGTCTTCCTTTCGATTTTGAAGACTACTTCATCAGAACTTTGGTGTCTTGTGCTGATGATCACAATTCCCACAAGCCGTATGCACCATGGCTGATGGCAATCTGCAATTACTCTCGGGACGTGCCATTTCCCGTGTCAATTTTCCCGAAGATTTTCACTCCACCTTTTAGGGAAGTGTTGCAGATTGTTGCTTGACCCAACGATCAATATGCTCAGCCCACTGGCATCCGCGCCCATTTAACTGAGCGCAATGTTTGCTCGAAGTTTATCAAGCCAGTGCATCACATGGAAGTTTCTCTTCGGTCCCAGCAACTGCTTCAACATCACATCGACCAAGATTTCATTCAGAAGCAAGCATTGATGGACGAGATCAATCATTGGCGCAATATTACCATGAACAACAATCAGATGCTGCTTGAATGCCTTCGCCGTGATTGGAAAGGCCTGCGGAAATTCAATTCCCTCGGTCAACTTCAACGATGCGGTTTCGAAGAATATCCTCCTCATCTGAACAGAAATTGGACTAATGATGATCGAGTAGATCGCCCGGATCCCAATATCCCTCGGCTGCCGAAGAACAGAGATGTGCTCAGTGTCGATGACTATTATCACATCACTGTGAACACCTTCTCCTCCGACTCCGAGCAAGATGAAGCCCCTCAACGTCAACCGAGAGTTTTCACTCCACTCCCTCGAAGCCCCCGGACCCCGCCGGAATCGCAGCTGGAATCTTCTGGAGATCAACACTCCTTCCGCACGAAGATCACTCCTCCTGGCGCTCGCCCAATTCGTCGTGCTCCAACGCTCGCCGAATCTTCTCGTCGCCGCCGGAGCCATCCAAGCGAGTAGGGATTTCTTTCGACCCTATTCTCTAGACTTTTTGTACGTTGTCACAAAAAGGGGGAGATGTAGTGGCATCGAAGAAATTAGTTTGCCTACGGGGTTAAGGGCTTTGCTTTTCATTCGATAAACTTTTGATCCTTGAGGTTTTTCTGAGTAGTTTCAACAAACTTTCGATTCTTATTCGATCTGGTTGTAACTAACTCTAAGTAGGTCTGTGAACTGCTACTCTTCTCGTAAGATATCTATCTGCTGCTTGCGATACTTAACCTTTTTGCAGGATGCTATCTTTCATATAAGTTCTAGGGGGGGAGGAAGCTTCCTCCAAGGGCGCCTCCCCCATGGGCCTATTTGGTCCAAGTGCTCCCTCCCCACTTGGGCCTTCCAAGTGAGAAGGGCCCATTGATACTAAATCTATTTTATTAATTAAAAAACAATTTGAGAATTCACAATAAATAAAGATTAAACATATTTAGCCCATCCCAGAACTTTTCCGGCCCTTCGGTTTTACTCGGTTTTCTCAAAACTCTTCCTGGTACTTTACCGGTGCCTCGAAACGATTCCGATTTTCTCTCCAATTAACTCTCAATCACTCTGAAACTTTTCCGGTGTGTTAAACTCATGCTCCTATCACTCTAGTACTCAAAAAATCTACCACCCTTAAGTGTGTGACCCCATAGGTTCAGTTGGATACACACATGAACCGGAAACTGACTTTTATCGGATGAATAACAAATAGTGGAGCCATGGACACCCATAATGATTCCCTCAACTACACGAATATGAAGTCAAATGAACCTCTGGTTGACATGCCAAACCCTTTGCTTCGCGATACTTTAAAAAACATGAGGTGAGATTATATAGGTATCTGCATGATCAACTCTTTAATCATTATACCAATTATCCTCATATAGGTTTTGTGCTTTTCACGTTCACGTATTCTGTATCCCATGTGCTCTATTCACAAAGTATCCAACCGGATGTTGGTGGATACGTAATACCGTGTCACAACCCCAAGTTGGGTAAGTGCTAGGGTTTGATTGTGCCCTTTTGTAAGAGCAAGTTTTTCCCCCGAAGGTTTTGGACATTGTTGGACAAAGAAGAAGTGGAACTAATATTGTTTTCGAGTATAAACAGATACTTAGGTTCCGAAAGAATGGAGTTTGCAAGTAGAAGGTCAAAGGACAACTCACTGCAGCGAAGCTGCAGTCATCTACCGAAACCTTTGAAGGAAGACGACCCCTAAAAATGTCGTCGAAGAAGATGACTCTCTCGAGTAAAAGCGCAATGAGGAGAAAGCTGAAGCTGGTCGAAGACTTAGTTTTTTTTACTAGTTTCTCTTTATTTTCTTGAGTCGTAGGAAAAACCGTACTATTAAGAGGGGTTTGCTAGTTGAGATCTTTGTCGAAGTGAATTTTCTCTGCTCAACCTAAACCCACGAAAGCCTACCGAGAGAAATCTTACTGAGTCGAGTGAATAGCTCGAAGGCAAAGTCATCGCATTTCGTGCCTTCGAGAGAGAACTCGTTCGGTAAGTCAGCTTACTTGTTCCTCAAGTAAAGTTGCGCAGTGGTTGGATTCCGACCGTTGTGGACACGCGTCAAGCGGTCGCATCGGCTCACTTCAGTCATTTTACCCATCGGGATCACCAACTATAAATACGCCGCACCTACCCTCCATTTCGGGTTGGCTGCTCCACTGAAGATTCTAAGACAGAAGTCTGTGAGCATCCCAAAGAGATCCATCGAGAGAAAACCAAAACCCAAGTCTGAGTTGAGTTGAGTAATTCATAGAGATTTAGGTCGAGATTAGCCGATCTTTTTATCTTGGAGAACTGCAAGTCTCCTAGACGGTTAGGCGTCGCCTGTCAAGCGGTCGAAGAGTAATTTTCGCTGCTGAAGGATGTTTGTAAAGGTCTCGGAGATGTCCTGAATCATCTACCACGAGTGAAAACTGGACAAGCTCAAGGAGTTTGTTGCATTGGAGAATAGGACGGAGAGAGTTTTGCTCCTGGTGTTCAATCACCAGTCCCTCCAACCAGACGTAGCAGAGTGTGAACTGGTCTACCAAACATCATCGTGTCAGGCTCGTTTTCTTTCTAGCATTTACATTAAGTATTTACTCGTTGCCTGTTTGTCTTCGATGTTTTCCTTCGCTCCCAATCCTTTAGAGCCATACATTACTTTAGATATTGTATTTCCTTCGAGATGCCTTTAGTTCTACGATGTTTGCATGAATTCCTTCTAAGTTCCTTAGAATTTTTAGAAGTGATCATTCACCCCCTCCCCCTCTGATCATTCTTGAGCTTTCACCTTTGCATCATGTGAAAATTTCAAAATAAATTAAAAATTGGGGAAAAGAAAAGCCCTAAAGAATTTAATTCAAAATGGCCAGACAAAAATTGCTTCCAAAAATTTCTCTGTTATTTTTGAAAAGTCTTATAAATATGCATGATCACATATAAAGTGAAGTGGGTCCCACTGCATGCACCAAGATTTCTCAAAAATTCAAAACAGGGCTTGGAAATTAAATTAAACTCTAATTTGAATTAAAATTCAAATTGTTTGAATTTTAAAAATGTCCAAAACCTATAAGTGGCTAGCTATAAGTCTACTAAGCCCACATAAAAGTTTTGGGTATTTTATAAAATGCTCTGCTATTTTAGTTGGGGCAAAACAAAAGAAGAAAAAGAAAACAGAAAACAGAAACAGAAAGAAATTAGAAAAAGAATCCCAGCCCACCCCCTACGGCCTCGGACCCAACTAACTGAACCACAGCCCAGCCCACCTCCATCGGCGTCGTCTTCCTCCCCGCGCATCGAAGCTGCTCGGTGGCAGCCTGGGAGCACGCCGCGACACCACCACGACGCCGAGAAGGCTCGAAGGCCGCCCTGGCCTCATCTTCTCGCTAGGAGAATGCCCTCGCACTCCTCTCACTTTCCCCCCTCCTCTGGTTTCATCTGTCGAGCGCACCCGAGCGCCCCGCCAGAGTACCTCACCGCGCATTCATGGCCAGAGAGCCCCTCCGTCCTCGCCACCTTGTCCAACACGTCGGCCGACCTCCTTTCCACGATTAAAGCTCCGAATCTAATCAGACGAGCCCCGTAGACGACGCCAGCATCACCGGAAACGCCACTACCGCCGTGGGAGATCTTCCCCGAATTCATCGTCGTCCCAGCGCCTCCGGGCTCCTCGCCAACACTTTCGTTCTCCCCGACTCCAGTGAGCGGATTCCCCCTAATCTTGGCCTTCCCTGTGCACCAAATAACCCCCGCCGTTCCTCCGAGCCACGGCCGTCTCCATTGACGACGCTGACGTCGCCCCCGAGCCCCTGGCGTTCCCCTGTTAGCTACCCTCGACGTGGGAGAGCACGGGACGTATCCCTATCCAAACCCCATCGCCTCTCGTGGCCAAATGGACATGTCCGGCGGCCCCTCCGCCATCCTTTTGGTCACCGGCGGCGAGGGTGACGTGGCCGGCCGGTTAGGACTAATCCCACCCACTAATAACCCCCTAACCCCACAGACAGGTGGCCCCCCTGGCCCCCTAAACCCCTCTGTTATTTTAACAGAGAGGGATTAGCCCCCTGTGACACTGACCACAGGGCCCCATCAGTCAGCCCCCCTTGACGTCATGATGACGCAATAAATAGTTTTCTAATTAAAAGAATTACGGAAAATCCATAAAATAGAATAAACTTTGAAATTCAATAACTTTTTAACCCTAACTCCAAATTAAACAAATAATATATGAAAAATTATCAGAAAAATGCAAGGATTATGAATATGCAATTTTTTTTTATGTTTGACGATTTTAAAATGGGTGAACAGTAGCAAACATGCATATGGCATAATTTGAATTTGAATTTGAAGTTTGAATTTGCATTCCAAATGCAATACACTTCAATTAAGATGAATTTGCCACAAACCAGTAGCATTCACATCATGGACAACTATATCATGTGCTTGCGCATTCTATTTCAATGTTGCCCCCCCTTTTGTTGATGATTGTTCCGGTAACAGACTTTCCGAGATGGTGATCACCCCCGAAGAAGAAGAAGTCCCTTAAACCCGTGTATCGTCAGCAAGGCAAGAAAACCCCATTGAGATCACCGAGACACGTTCTTTCACATAGTTGAACCCATTCTGATGCATGACCTATCATTTTGTCACTGTATTAAGAAAACCACAATCCTAGCAGATATAGGAGTTGAATGATGAGCATGTGGCCCCTGCAACTGTTACTACTTATTGTTGCTTAGTGATACAATGAGGTTACATTGTTTGTGAGTCGGGATGGATATTCGTAATGGTGCTGATTATACGTGTTGGTAAATCCACCCTAAACAAAGGTGAACGATGAGAGGTTGTGTAGGAGTACACAATGGGTTGTATCGTTGAACACTGCCCTAGGCCCTGAGTTCCTGTTTTGTGATCCAAGACAAAAAGTATGAACACATGTAGGGTTTATGGGAGCCCCGTTTGGCCTCTTTACGTACCCGATCCGGTCCAGGAGTCACAATAGATTCGGGATTTCCATCTGGCATGTGCATAGAAAAAGAATGAAGGAAATGTTGCATCATATAGATATGTGGGTGGACCTGTGAGGCAGCGAAACCATCTGTCAAAGGTGGCGTCTCGGTCCCTTGCATTATTTGAGTCCGTTTCGTTGAACCGGTCGGACTCTCGAGCGGTGACAAACTCAGGTAGTCGACTCCTGGATTAGAGAAGGTGATGTGAGGGTAGTGCCTTGGTTTCATCCACGTCCGACACCCGCTTGAAGGGTGACAAGAATGAGGCGATAAGTGATGACACGCGTGTGAAGATGTACAGCCCTGCAGGGTTAATGAACTATTCGACTAGCCGTGTCCGCGGTTATGGACTACTTGGAGAACTCTACTTGATTATTAGACAACTTGAATGGATACTCTAAAAGTCGCAAGTAAGTGTGAGTGCTATGGTGTGCTTCCTCGTGGGGAAGTCGAGGAAGTATCCATAGTGGTGTATTGGTTGGAGACTTGGTAGTGGACTCGTGTACGCTTCTTACCTCAAGTCTGGTACTCGTAGTTCAAGACTAGCCAAGTCAAAGCTGGCACTTCTGCATGTTGAAACCCCACCTCCCTTTACCTTGAAACTTGAGCATGAGTAGTATAGTTCTGATGTAAGTCTTGCTGAGTATGACTTTGTACTCACGTTTGCTTATTCTATGTTTTAGATGAGAACCCGGACCCCGATTGAGTCACCTTCCAGAAGCTCGACGTTGACCTTGGTAGTATAGTTCCTGACAGCAGTCTGGTCCCTCGTGGAAGGGCATGTATGTTGAACAAGGCTTCTCTAAGCCATTTGTTAAACTTGTCTGTACTCAGACCTAATTTGCTTCCGTTGTATGATGTAATGTTGATCACAGACATGTGATCTTTGTATGCTCTATGTGTAAGTCAATAAAGAATTACTTTGTAGAGTTCATGCAATGTGTACCTGCTGTTTACACTGGACATGTATGCTGCGTGTATGATTATAACATGCATGTCTTAGTGTGGGGTTCGATAGCTTAGTTGTGTTCTTGCTGGCGGTCTTTTATACACCAAGTGGCCCTTAGATGTGCGCAGCTTGGGGCATCACGATGCGATTGCTCGTGACTCTGTCACGTAGCACACTTTGTTGTATGATTGAGCCCGCCCGAGACCCCGACTAAGTGATCGGGCTGGAGTCTGTTTATGTAAGTGTTATAATTCAATCGATAATATGGTTGAGGCGACTTGTCTATGAGTATCGGATTTCACCACCCATAATCATTTAGACTTGTGAGCGGGCGATGAGGACCCATCTCAGTTGATCATCCGGCCTGGATGGGATGCCCCTCACGTACGAAGCTTTCTGAGAGTGTTCTATGCTTGGCCTTGTCTGCTTAGACAAGTGGGTACGACTCTCGGCTCTCCATATGGATTGAGTTGTGACTGGAATTACATATGCAAATTTCGGGTCCCGACAGACTTGGTATCAGAGCAGGACTGTCTGTAGGATTATCAAACCCTTGGTCGAAGTCGAGTCTAGCCTTCTATAGTTATATAGCTACTCTGGGTATATAAAGGGAATAACGTAAGGCTTCTTTTTCTCCTTACCCTCATCGATCTGAGTTCTGAGTCACCCTTATATTTTCTACGGGATGATAGGACTAGGCTAATCTATGTCTTACTACAACATCTCGTTGAGTGCTTCCTTGTAGCCGTAGGATTGTTGTGGTCGTCCAGAGTCTCCGTATTTTGAGTTCCTTGAAGAAATTCTGTCCAACATCCTCAAGGTTGTTTCATTTTCCATCCCGGTGTAGCCGTTATGCTGCCCGATTTATCCCGTGTTTCTATGAATCATTGCCTTTGAATTACAATCTTTTCCGCCCAGTTATTTCTTCTTATCTTTGATTCCATCGTACAACCTGTTCTGATTGTTGATTTTTATCACACATGATGTCAGGTGGAACTCATAGTGCTTTTCGTCGCAATCGAGACCGTGATCGGAATCGAAGTAATGATGAACCTCCACCACCGCCTTCTGCGGCGGAAATCATGATGGAAGATGAGAAGAATCGACGTGATCAAACACGCCTTCTGGAGCTCAACGAGCAGAATACCTCACGTCATTGCAATGTGGTTGTGAGCATTCAGGACTTCAGCCTCCTCAAACCACCGGTATTCCGATGTTCTTATGAGCCCCTTGAAGCCGATGATTGGCTTCGTTCCAGCGAGCATAAGCTTGACACAGCACATGCTGCTCCCAATGACCAAGTTATATTCGCGGCATACTTTCTAGAAGATGCTGCTGCTGAATGGTGGGAGAACTATGTTGCGATGCAGCCTGATGGTCACATAGTGAATTGGCAGGAGTTTCGTGATGCCTTTCGAGGGTACCACCTTCTAGATGAGTTAATGGAGTGCAAGAAGGAAGAGTTCTGCAATCTGACTCAAGGAGAGATGTCCATTCATGAGTATGTGAGAGAGTTCAACCGTCTTGATCGTTATGCCCAAGATGAGATCACCACCGATGCCAGAAAGCAGGCAAGGTTCCGTAAGGGACTTAGCCCTATCCTTCGCCATGATCTCAACCTCCTTGAATTTTACACCTTTGAGGATTTAGTCAACAGATCCTTTAGAGCTGAGCATGGCAATGAAGTGTTCGAAGAGTCTCGCAAGCATGCTCTTGAGCTTGCTCCTTCTAGTTCAGCCCCTCAGAAATGCAGAATATGGATTCCAACTAGTGTCATACCTCAAAAACTTCTCCAGAGGCCACCGTCCAATATATTCCATCCACCTCAACACATTGTTCCTCCCAGGAATGATGGTGTGCACTCAAGTAATCCTGCTCCCACCAATTAAGGCAGGATGTGTTTCACGTGTGGTCTGCCAGGCCATTACTTCCGACAATTCCCTACAGTTTTGGTGGCACCCCGTCGACCTAGTCATAAGCCTCCATAGAAATCAACCACCAAAACCTTTTCAGCAAAGCTTTTAGTAACAGGTAGTGGATATGTGACCCAAATCTCAGTTGAGGAAACCACTGCTACTTCTGACGTCATCCTTGGTACACTCCCAGTCAATCATGTTCCCGCCTCCGTTCTTTTCTACCCAGGAGCTTCTCATTCATTCATGTCAAAGAGTTATGCACTTCGGCATGAATTTCCTTTTGAAGAAATGTTTTCTCCAATGATCATTCAAACTCCTGGTTCCAAATGGCAAACTAATAGAGTAAGCCATGGCAATCAAATTGCAATTGAGGGTTTAGTATTCCTTGCTTCTCTTATAGCCCTCAAGTCTTCAGACATTGATGTCATCCTAGGCATGGATTGGTTATCAAGACAGAATGCTGTCCTTGATTGTAAATCCAAGTCGGTTAAACTCACCCATCCTTCAGGCCAGACAATTGACTACACTTCACCCAGTTCTAGAATCCAGATGCATACTTTGAATGTGCTTCCCCTTCCTGACCTTGAAGATATTCCGGTGCTTCGTGACTTCCTGGATGTCTTTCCCGAAGAGCTGCCAGGGATGCCCCCTGATAGATGTGTAGAATTCATAGTGGATCTTATACCAGGCACATCCCCAATTTCCAGACGCCCATATAGAATGGCCCCACATGAGTTAGCTGAGCTAAAAACCCAACTTGATGCTTCGTTGGCAAAAGGCTTCATCTGCCCTAGCTCATCGCCATGGGGTTTCCCCATTCTGTTCGTAACGAAGAAAGATGGAACAGAAAGGATGTGCGTAGACTATCGTCTTCTAAATCTAGCGACGATAAAGAACAAGTACCCACTTCCCAGGATCAATGATCTTTATGATCAACTTGCTGGATCCTCGGTCTTCTCCAAGATGGATATGAGATTAGGATATCATCAAATCAAAATCCGAAACGAGGACATTTCCAAGACGGCTTTCACTACTCGATATGGTATATACGAGTACACCGTCATGTCCTTCGGTTTAACCAATGCCCTCGCCACATTCTCGCGCTTGATGAATTCGATCTTCATGGAGTACCTAGATAAATTTGTTGTGGTTTATCTTGATGACATTCTCATCTACTCGAAGAACGAAGAAGGGCACACATAACATCTTAGGTTGGTATTGATGAAACTTCAAGAGCATCGCCTTTATGCCAAGTTCTCCAAGTGTGAATTTTGGCTACCAGAAGTGACCTACTAAGGCCACGTGATTTCTACGAAAGGCATTGCTGTCTATCCTGAGAGAGTTCAGGCCGTCCTTGACTGGACTCCACCTGAATCGGTTCAGCAAGTTAGGAGTTTTCTTGGCTTAGCAAGCTATTGTCGCTGTTTCGTAGAGAACTTCTCCAAAGTTGCAAAGCCTCTAACTGAACTCCTCAAGAAAGATAAGAAATTCGAATGGACCCCCAAGTGCGAGGAAAGCTTTCAAGAGATAAAAAGAAGATTGACTTCTGCACCCGTACTTGCACCTCCAGACACCAAAAAGGATTTCGAGATCTATTGTGACGCTTTTCTGCAAGGGTTAGGATGCATACTTATGCAAGATCGACATGTGGTAGCTTATGCTTCACGCCAGTTGCGGCCACATGAAGAGAACTATCCTACCCATGATCTTGAACTCCCTGCCGTAGTTCATGCCTTGAAAACTTGGCGACATTACCTCCTTGGAAATCGTTGTGAGATCTATTCTGATCACCAAAACCTCAAATATATATTCACCCAGCCAGATCTTAATCTCAGGCAAAGATACTGGATAGAGTTGATAAAAGATTATGACTTAGGAATTTCTTACACCCAGGCAAAGCCAATGTCATGGCTGATGCACTAAGTCGTAAGCTTCTTCATGAGGAATTTCGCAAGCTAAATCTTGAGATAGTTCCTCATGGATTTCTTTCTACCCTGGTGGCGCAACCAACCCTTGAGGATCAAATCATAGCCGCCCAGAAACATGATAGTGGTATTCAAGAGATCAAGAAGAACATTGTTAGCGGAGTTGCTAAATGTTTCTCTACAAATGATCAAGGAACGATATTCTTTGAAAATCGTTTAGTAGTTCCTGAGAATGAAGACCTAAGGCAGCTGATCCTTAAGGAAGCTCATGACACTGCCCTATCGATTCATCCCGGTAGCACAAAAATGTACCGAGATCTACGCCAGAGATTTTGGTGGACCCGGATGAAGAGAGACATTGCTCAATTTGTTGCCGAATGTGATGTTTGTTTTCGCATTAAGGCAGAACACCAAAAACCTGCTGGTACTCTTCAACCATTGTCTATTCCCGAGTGGAAATAGGAAAAGGTCGGTATGGACTTCATCACCGGCTTTCCAAAAACCCAGAAAGGAAATGATGCCATCTTCGTGGTCATTGACCGACTCTCAAAAGTTTCTCACTTCCTTCCTGTTCGCGAGTCTATTACTGCCAGTCAGTTAGCGGACTTGTATGTCTCTAGAATCGTGTCTCTTCACGGTGTTCCTTTGGAAATTAATTCTGATCGTGGTATCCTTTTCACCTCTAGATTCTGGGAAAGTTTTCAAAATGCTATGGGAACTCATCTCTCCTTTAGTACAGCTTTCCATCCTCAATCTAGCGGTCAAGTTGAAAGGGTTAATCAAATCTTGGAAGACATGCTCAGAGCTTGTGTTATATCTTTCGGAAAGAATTGGGAGAAGTCTCTTCCATTTGCCGAATTTTCTTATAACAATAGTTTCCAATCTAGTCTGAACATGGCTCCTTTTGAACTCCTCTATGGACGAAGATGTCGAACACCCCTTGAAAGTGCAATATGTCGACCAGAGGGGGTTGAATGGGAGATTTAAAAAAACACGAGGAATTTCTAGTTCCTCAGGACTGAGGCAATGCGAAATTGAGGAAGTTGAAACCTGAGGAAGAACACACGGAGTACAATAGAAATGACGTGAATGTAAAAACAATCTATTGCATAGCTAAGGTAAGATTGAGGCACAAACTGAGGAAACAGTGTAGAGTGAACTCATAAAGTAAAGCATAAGGATAGGTCATCAGTGCATAAACAGAATAACTGAGGTTGAAGAAATAGCACCGGGACACTGAAGACGAAGAATTGATGAACCAGTTAAAGTTGCTGTGACAACTCTACGTCTGGTTGGAGAGGCTGAGATTGAACTCAGAAGACATAGTATTCGCCTTATTATCCTTGAACTAGAGTCCTCAGACTCCGTCCAATAACTCAGGTGAGTCTTCAAGGTAGACTCCCGAAACCTTCACAGACTCAGTCACTTCGGGAAGTCACAATTGCATCTTGACTTCCTCAGACTGAAGACTTCTACACCGGCTGGAAGATCACAGTCTTCAAGAGTAAAAAGCCTCGGATCACTCGAACCGACTTCCTTAGAAATGCTCAACTACTCAGGCTGGTGGTTTTCCTCACTTAGGTTCTTCAATGTCCTCAGAGGTGGGTTGCTCTCAAATGACAAGTTTCAGTTTTTCTCTCAGAGCAGCCATCTGATACGTCCAAAATGCATCACTATTTTATATAGTAAATCTTTCTTATTCATTGATATATTTCATGATATGCTATCCTTATGTTGTTTTGGCTTATTTTACATAGTTTTCAACTTTCCGGTGCCGAAGCAGCAGACGCAGGATTCAGCGGTAAAAAGTGGACGCTGAGTTGCTGAAGAAGAATACCTCCAAATTACCTGAAAATCGACAGGGGGTATTTTCCAGAAGGATCACGAAGACACGCAAAAGAGCGACCAGAGGGGGGCCACAGGGTGCCTAGGCGGCCACCTGTTGCGGGCATCACCATCGAGATCATCATCGCCATCGTCATCACCATCGCCACGGGCATCATCGAGATCATCATCAACATCATCCCCAACATCAGCACCATCTCCACCTCCATCCAATCTCATATCACAATTGCAACTTGTTTTGTAATCCGTACTATCTACCCTCTCTACTCTATCGGTGTTGATTACTACTTTGTGGTGAATGCTATTGAGTTTTGTTGGAGAAATATCATTGTGTCCAGATTGTTTATCATCTATTTATCCCCACTGATCATGATCTCTTTTATGTCTGGTGAGTAGTTACTTTAGTTCTTGAGGACATGGGAGAAGTCTAGTTGTTAGTATTCATATGATGTTGAAGTAATATGTGTTGTTTGATATTTAAGTTGTGTTTTTATTTTCCTAGTGGTGTTGTGTGTTTCGAACACTCAACACTTTGCCTTGTCAAGGACCTAGGGGAATACATTGTGTACAAAGAAGGCTTACGGTGGGTTGTCGGAGTGACAGAAACCTGAACTCCAGTTTGCACGATTTGCACAAGGGAACAATGGATCACCGATCGTATTGCTATGGTTAGGCTTTTGCCTTAATTACTATTTTTTATTTGCGGATGCTTGCAAGGTGTTTAATCGTAAGAGTGCACTTCTCTTAGTCTAGAGGTTGTACTAGCATAGATCCACCCACTCAACACTTATCAACACAGCACATAGTGCCGATACGGAATATGGAGAAAGCACATGACTACCTCTCCCGTGTGTCCTCAAGAACACTTTAGCCTTTATAAGTTCAGTTGCTAGGCCTCTCCTTTGCTCAGAAAGGATTGGGCCACTCATCACCCTCCAGTGCCTTATACTTTGCTCGTTTTTACTTACCTGTTGCTTATACAAAGAAAACTCCTAAAAAGTTATCTTTCAGTGCTTGCAGTTATCTCCTTGCCAAAGTCACTTGCTATTACCTTCTGCTCCTCGTTGGGTTCGACACTCTTACTTATCGAAAACGCTGCAATAGATCCCTTAAGGTTGTGGGTCATCAAGTACCGTTTTCTGGCGCCGTTGCCGGGGAGCGTAGCGCTATTAGTAAGTGAAGCTGGTAAGGAAGTTTTTATATTTCTGTTTTTTGTTTTGCTGTTGCTGCTTTTGTCCTTATGGACACCCCTACTCTTGGATCGTTGTTCTTGGGGAACCGCCCCACAAATAAGGTAGTCACTCCTGCCCCTGCTGAAATTGTGCCTTATAAGATACCATCTGGTATTATCGATTTTGTCTTAGCTAATCGCTATGTAGGAGACAGACATCCAGGTGAACACTTGCTATATTTATCACAACTATGTTCATTATTAAAGCTTGCAGGTTTGTCACTGGAGTTTGTTATGAAGAAATTATTCTCCATATCGCTTACGGACAAAGCTTCAGCTTGGTATAAGCTCCTTGATAACTCACATTCTCTTAATTGGGAAGAGCTTATGTCTCTCTTTTATACAAAGTTTTACCCTCTTCATGAAGTTCATCGAGACAGGAATTACATCTATAACTTTAGGTCTCGCGACGGAGAGAGCATCACTCAAGCTTGGGGGAGACTTAAATCCCTAATGTTCAAATGTCCTATCCATAAGCTCCCCAAGGAAATTATACTTACAAATTTTTATGCCAGGGTTTCTCGTCAGGATAAGGAAATGCTGGATGCCTCCTCTAGCGGGGTATTTCAGACAAAGAGCGTTGAAGAAAGATGGGATCTCATCGAAAGAATCCAGAAGAATACTAAAGACTGGGAAATCGATAAAGGTATTGAACTTGCTATAAATTATGAGCATGATTATATTGAGAGCTATGTGAAAACTGATTACTTTAATACCTTTTGCTCTAAGATTGGTCTGGATTCCCATCTAATGATTGATTTTTGTAAGAACTTTGCCTCGCTCATGTTGATTCTTCTAAGATGAAGAAGGATCAACACCATAAGCCTTTCAAGGAAGTGCCTATTGATATTCACGTTGCTGATCCTATTTTGCCTGCAATTATATATGAACATCCCCCTTTTCCTTCAAGGATAAGGGAGCACTCTTTTGTGACAGGCATAATAAATAAAAGTGAGAGAAGAACAGGCGAACCTTTCAGAACCCCAACTTGGGTAAGTGCTAGGGTTTTATTGTGCCTTTGCATCATGCAAAAATTCAAAAGAAAATTCAAAAATGGGGAAAAGAAAAGCCCTGAGAAATTAAATCAAATGGCCAGATCAAAATCTTTTTCCAAAAATCATTTGAGTATTTGGAAAATTCCTATAAATGATGCTGATCATTTTAAAAGTGGTTTGGGAGCAATCCCATGCTCATGGAATTTTCTAATTTTCAAACAATGCCTTGGAAAATTAAATAAACCCCTATTTGATTTAAAATTCAAATGTTTTGAATTTTAAAGAGTGCCAAATTTTATAAGTAGCTATCTCTTGCTTTTATGAGGCCATATAAAAAATTATGGCATTTATAAAAATACCTAGCTATTTTATTAGCTAGGTCAACCTATTTACAGAAGAAATAAAAAGAAAAAGGAAAAGACAGAGAGAGAGAAGCTTACCAGACGCCCCTAGGCGAAGGCCCACCTTGCCTCGGCCGGCCCAGCCCAGCCCCTCGCCCTGTCGTCTTCTACCCCGCGGCTCCAAGCAGCTCGCTGGAGCAGAGCGTGCGCGAGGACGCCACGGCGACAGAAGCCGCCTTCCAGGCGACCCCGAGACTTATCTCCACGCCACAGAGACGCCCAAGCCGCCCTTGTATCGATTCTACTGCATAGTTGAACCCATATCCGATGCGTGACCTATCATCTTGTCACAGTAGTAAGAAAACCACAATCCTAGATGACATAGGAGTTGACTGATATCATGTGGCCACTGCAAATGTTACTGCTTATTGCATGCTTAGTGGTACAATGAGGTTGCTTTTGATGTGAGTCGGGATGATGGTGAACATGGTGTTGATGAAAGTGAAATGTGTTGGTGAATCTACCCTAATACAAGGTGAACGATGAGAGGCTGTGTAGGAATACACAGTGGGTTGTCTCATTGAACACCGCCTTAAGTCCGAGTTCTTGTGTGGTGATCCAAGAAGAAGAGTACAACCACACATTGGGCTCACTGATCCCTCTCATCCTAGTACCTCACCCCGTTCGAACCCCAGAAGTCGCAGTAGTTTGGAGTTCTGGTAGGGCTGTGGCGCGGTCTGCAAAGTGGATGAACGGCTTTTCAAGACCGGCTTGGGACCCTGCACACATCGTTTGAGGCTTTACTGGAACCTCGGCCGGACTTCCATACGGATCCCCCTGAGATAGGCGACTCTCTGGACTAGAACGGAGCTGTGGGCGAAGTGTTGTGGTGGCATCCTCGCTGTCACCTCTTGAACGGTGACATGCAAAAGGCGGTAACTCATGACACGTGTGTGTAGCGGTACACCCCTGCAGGGTTAACAAAACTATTCGAATAGCCGCGTCCGCGGTTAAGGACTGCTTGGAAAGCTTAGCTTGATTATTAGACAACTTGAACTGGATACTTCTAAAGTACACCAAGATAAGTGTGAGTGCTATGGCGTGCTTTCTCGTGGGGAAGTCGAGGAAGGAACCATAGTGGCGTAATTGGTTGAAGATATGTAGTGGACTCGTGTACGCTTCTTACCTCAAGTCTGGTACTCTTAGTTCAGGACTAGCCAAGTCAAAGCTGGCAGTTCTGCAAGTGAAACCCCACCTTCCTTTACCTTGATACATGTGCATTAGTAGTATAGCTCCTACGTAAGTCTTGCTGAGTACGACTTTGTACTCACGTTTGCTTATTCTATGTTTTAGATGAACCCACCTACCTGATGGTGGCTTCTACCCGAAGCTCGAAGATTGAAGACTCAGACCAAGACCAAGCTAGTGTAGTCCCAGTCAGACGACTGGTTCCCTCGTGGAGGGCTTGTTTTTAGATAAGGCTTCTCCAAGCCATTTGTTAAACTTGTCTGTACTCAGACCTACTGTTCTTCCGCTTGTCTGTTGTAATGTTGGATCACATTCTTGTGATCTCTGTGTGCACTCTGTAAGAGTTATAATTAAAGTATATACTTTGTAGAGAATTGCAATGATACCTGTTGTTCATACAAGCCATGTGTGCTGCGTGTATGTTTATAACATGCATGTCTTTGTATGGGTTTTCGAGACCTTAGTTGTGATCTGGCTGGCGGTCTTTCATACACCAAGTGGCCCTTAGATATGCGCATCTTGGGGCATCGCGGTGCGATTGCTCGAGACTCCATCTCGTGCACACTTTGTGGTATGATTGAGCCCGCCCTAGATCCCGACTAAGTGATCGGGCTGGAGTAAGTCTATGTAAGAGTTATGAGATAGTCGATAGTATGGTTGTGGCGACTTGTCTTTGAATATGGGAGTTCATCACCCATATCATTAGACTTGTGTGCGGATGATGAGGACCCATCTCAGTTGATCATCCGGCCTGGATGGGATGCCCCTCACGTACGATGCTTTCCGAGAACGTTCTGTGCTTGGCCTTGTCTGCTTAGACAAGTGGGTACGGTTCTCGGCTCTCCATATGACTATGTCGTAGCGGGACTTGCATACGCTAACCTCGGGTCCCGACAGTGTTGTCAGAACCCCAACTTGGGTAAGTGCTAGGGTTTTATTGTGCCTTTGCATCATGCAAAAATTCAAAAGAAAATTCAAAAATGGGGAAAAGAAAAGCCCTGAGAAATTAAATCAAATGGCCAGATCAAAATCTTTTTCCAAAAATCATTTCAGTATTTGGAAAATTCCTATAAATGATGCTGATCATTTTAAAAGTGGTTTGGGAGCAATCCCATGGTCATGGAATTTTCTAATTTTCAAACAATGCCTTGGAAAATTAAATAAACCCCTATTTGATTTAAAATTCAAATGTTTTGAATTTTAAAGAGTGCCAAATTTTATAAGTGGCTAGCTCTAGCTTTTATGAGGCCATATAAAAAATTATGGCATTTTTAAAAATACCTAGCTATTTTATTAGCTAGGTCAACCTATTTACAGAAGAAATAAAAAGAAAAAGGAAAAGACAGAGAGAGGGAAGCTTATCAGACGCCCCTAGGCGTAGGCCCACCTTGCCTCGGCCGACCCAGCCCAGCCCTCGCCCTGTCGTCTTCTACCCCGCGGCTCCAAGCAGCTCGCTGGAGCAGAGCGTGCGCGAGGACGCCACGGCGACAGCAGCCGCCTTCCAGGCGACCCCGAGAATTATCTCCACGCCACGGAGACGCCCAAGCAGCCCTTGTTGTTATCCCCCTCCTCTGGCTCATCTTCCCCCTCTCCCTTCGCCGTTTTGTTCGCCGCCCGAAGCTTGCCCCGGAGCACGCCGCCGCACCCGCGTGGCCACTGGACTCCCCTCGCCGAGCCAATTTTGTCTAGACGCCTCCCCACCCTCGTCTTCGTCACCCCCAGCAAGCAATCGAGCCGAGGCACCACGAAGACGACGCCATCGTCCCCGAGGACCGCCGACCGCCGTGAAGATCCCTCACCGAATTGCTTCGCCATCTTGCTCCCTCCGGCCTCCTCGACTTCGCCATCGCGCTCAGGGTGAGCGATAACATCTTTCCCCTCATCTCGCGCTCGTCCCCGCACCCTCCAACGCCTCCTCGCCGTGGTCAGTGCCGTGGTCGCCGCCTCGCCATTGCCGTCGTCGCCTCCAGCCACCCCTGCGACGCCTGCGTAGTGCACGTGATGCGGAAGAGCATGGGGAGCAGTTTGGTGCTCTCCCCGTGGCCAGAAGTGGCTGGAAGTGAGCTCCGGCGAGCCCTCTGCCGTGCCCAGTGGCACCGGCGGCTAACCGCCGGCCGCCATGGTCATTAGGACCTAAACACCGCGCTAATGACCCCCTAGTGAGGCTGACAGTGGACCCCAGGCCAGTTAATTAAACTCTGTTTAATTAACAGAGAGGGATTAAACCCCCTCTCACTGACCAGCGGGTCCCGGCTGTCAGGGATGCCCCCACGTCATGCTGACGCATGCATGACGCAGTAATTGGTTAAATCAATTTATTTAATTCAGAAAATTCCAGAAAATGCTTTAAACTTTGAAATTCAATAACTAATTCATATCAACTCCAAATTGGACAAATAATATGTCTAAAAATATCAGAAAAATACCACGATTATGAATATGCAATTTGTTTTCATGCTTGACCTTTTTAAAATGGGTGAACAGTAGCAAACATGCATATGGATCCTTTTCAAATTCAAATTTGGAGTTATTTTGCAAATTATTTTGCAACACCCTTAATTCAAATGGATTCATCCACACATCAGAAGCTTTATCTCAACTATACCAAATCACTTCATGCTCAACCTTTTCAAGTGAACTTCCATGCATTCAAATGCATTTGAAATTCATCGATAAATCAAATTGAGTTTGAATTTGCATTTCAAATGCAATAGACTCCTTTTAAATGGAATGCTCAACACATCAGTACCATGAACATCACCATTACAATCTTATTCATGTGTTTGTGCATTGTACATTATGTTGATCCTATGATTGTCATGTTGCTGATAGAAGTGGAGACGGAACCCGAGATCACCCCCTTCGTTGAAGACCCCGTGACTGCACCTTGTCAGCAAGGCAAGCAAACCCAGTCTGATCATGTCGATAAAATCCCACTTCCCTCTCATGTCTCGCTTATGCATTGTTTAGGAGATCACCTTGTATCGATTCTACCGCATATTTGAACCCATATCCGATGCATGACCTATCATCTTGTCACAGTAGTAATCAAACCACAATCCTAGATGACATAGGAGTTGACTGATATCATGTGGCCACTGCAAATGTTACTGCTTATTGCATGCTTAGTGGTACAATGAGGTTTCTTTTGATGTGAGTCGGGATGATGGTGAACATGGTGTTGATGAAAGTGAAATGTGTTGGTGAATCTACCCTAATACAAGGTGAACGATGAGAGGCTGTGTAGGAATACACAGTGGGTTGTCTTGTTGAACACCGCCTTAAGTCCGAGTTCTTGTGTGGTGATCCAAGAAGAAGAGTACAACAACACATTGGGCTCACTGACCCCTCTCATCCTAGTACCTCACCCCGTTCGAACCCCAGAAGTCGCAGTAGTTCGGAGTTCTGGTAGGGCTGTGGCACGGTCTGCGAAGTGGATGAACGGCTTTTCAAGACCGGCTTGGGACCCTGCACACATCGTTTTAAGCTGTACTGGAACCTCGGCCGTACTTCCATACGGATCCCCCTCAGATAGGCGACTCTCTGGACTAGAAAGGAGCTGTGGGCGAAGTGTTGTGGTGGCATCCTCGCTGTCACCTCTTTAACGGTGACATGCAAAAGGCGGTAACTGATGACACGTGTGTGTAGCGGTACACCCCTGCAGGGTTAACAAAACTATTCGAATAGCCGTGTCCGCGGTTAAGGACTGCTCGGAAAGCTTAGCTTGATTATTAGACAACTTGAACTGGATACTTCTAAAATACACCAAGATAAGTGTGAGTGCTATGGCGTGCTTTCTCGTGGGGAAGTCGAGGAAGGCACCATAGTGGTGTAATTGGTTGAAGATATGTAGTGGACTCGTGTACGCTTCTTACCTCCAGTCTGGTACTCGTAGTTCAGGACTAGCCTAGTCAAAGCTGGAACTTCTGCAAGTGAAACGCCACCTTCCTTTACCTTGATACATGTGCATGAGTAGTATAGCTCCTACGTAAGTCTTGCTGAGTACGACTTTGTACTCACGTTTGCTTATTCTATGTTTTACATGAACCCACCTACCTGATGGTGGCTTCTACCCGAAGCTCAAAGATTGAAGAATCAGACCAAGACCAAGCTAGTGTAGTCTCAGTCAGACGACTGGTTCCCTCGTGGAGGGCTTGTTTTTAGATAAGGCTTCTCTCAGCCATTTGTTAAACTTGTTTGTACTCAGACCTACTTTGCTTCCGCTTGTCTGTTGTAATGTTGGATCACATGCTTGTGATCTCTGTGTGCACTCTGTAAGAGTTATCAATAAAGTATATACTTTGTAGAGAATTGCAATGATACCTGCTGTTCATACAAGGCATGTGTGTTGCGTGTATGTTTATAACATGCATGTCTTTGTATGGGTTTTCGAGACCTTAGTTGTGATCTGGCTGGCGGTCTTTCATACACCAAGTGGCCCTTAGATGTGCGCAGCTTGGGGCATCGCGATGCGATTGCTCGAGACTCCGTCTCGTGCACACTTTGTGGTATGATTGAGCCCGCCCTAGATCTCGACTAAGTGATCGGGCTGGAGTAAGTCTATGTAAGAGTTATGAGATAGTCGATAGTATGCTTGAGGCGACTTGTCTTTGAATATGGGAGTTCATCACCCATATCATTAGACTTGTGTGCGGACGATGAGGACCCATCTCAGTTGATCATCCGGCCTGGATGGGCTGCCCCTCACGTACGATGCTTTCCGAGAACGTTCTGTGCTTGGCCTTGTCTGCTTAGACAAGTGGGTACGGTTCTCGGCTCTCCATATGACTATGTCGTAGAGGGACTTGCATACACTAACCCCGGGTCCCGACAGAGTCTGTCGGGACCCGGGGTTAGCGTATGTAATTCCGGTCACAATGCAATCACATGGAGAGCCGAGAGCCGTACCCACTTGTCTAAGCAGACAAGGCCAAGCACAGATCACTCTCGGTAAGCATCGAACGTGAGGGGCATCCCATCCAGGCCGGATGATCAACTGAGATGGGTCCTCATCGTCCGCTCACAAGTCTAAATGCTTATGGGTGGTGAATCCCATACTCATAGACAAGTCGCCTCAACCATGTTATCGATTGAATCATAACCCTTACATAGACTTACTCCAGCCCGATCACTTAGTCGGGATCTCGGGCGGGCTCGATCATACAAAAAAGTGTGCCACGTAGCAGAGTCACGAGCAATCGCATCGCGATGCCCCAAGCTGCGTACATCTAAGGGCCACTTGGTGTATAAAAGACCGCCGGCAAGAACACAACTAAGCTATCGAACCCCACACTAAGACATGCACGTTATAATCATACACACAACATACATGTCCAGTGTAAACAGCAGGTAATCACAACATGAACTCTACAAACTCATAGTCTTTATAACTTCTGCTAAACAGAGCAGACATAGTAGTTGTATTACAAGCAGAGATCACATGGACGTGATCCAACATTACATCAAACATCAACGGAAGCAAATTATGTCTTAGTAAAGACAAGTTTAACAAATGGCTTAAGAAGCCTGAAAGAAAAGTACAAGGACCCTCCAGAGGGCAGAGGCTGCTGCCTGGAACTATACGACTTGGTCCACGTCGAGCTCGAGGTAGAGTCCACCATCAGGGTCAGTGGTCTCGTCTCTAAAACATAGAATAAGCAAACGTGAGTACAAAATCGTACTCAGCAAGACTTACATAGGAACTATACTACTCATGCACATGTATCAAGGCAAAGGGAGGTGGGGTTCACTTTTGCAGAAGTGCCAGCTTTGACTTGGCTAGTCCTGATCTAAGAATACCAGAAAGACGTAAGGAGCGTACACGAGTCCAAGTAACAGTCTCCAACAGATACTCCACTATGGTGCCTTCCTCGACTTCCCCACGAGGAAGCACGCCATAGCACTCACACTTATCTTGGTGTGTTTTAGAAGTATCCAGTTCAAGTTATCTATGATCAAGTAAAGGTCTCCAAGTAGTCCATAACCGCGGACACGGCTATTCGAATAGTTCATTAACCCTGCGGGGGTGTACTACTACACACACGCCTCATCAGTTACCGCCTGGGGATGGACCCTTCAAGTGAGTACCGGCGAGGATGCTGCCACGACACTTCACTCACGGCACCATCTCTAGTCCTAGGGAGTCGCCTATTTGAGTTGGGACCACAATCGGAATCCAGACGATTGTTCCGATGCGGACTCAAACGTTGTGTGACCGCCATCAAGCTCAACTCGATCATGATCACTTGATTCAACATGCCCACAACCTACGCCAACCACTTACCTTGGTTCCACCTGCTTGAGATCGTTAAAGGGCGAACTACTCGCGACTCCTAGACAGGTCCGGGGTGAGGTACTAGGCCGAGAGGGGTGAGTGAGCCCAATGTGTGGTCATACTCTTTGTCTTGGATAGCAAAACAAGAACTCGGGCTTAAGGCAGTGTTCAACGAGACAACCCACTGTGTACTCCTACAAAGCCTCTCATCGTTCACCTTTGTTTAGGGTAGATTCACCAACACGTTACCACCATCATTCACATGATCACTACCATCCCAACTCACATCAAAGTAGCCTCAGGTAACAACTCTAAGCATGCAATAAGCTGTAATAGTTGCAGGGGCCACATGATATGAACCAACTCCTACATCTGCTAGGATTGTGGTTTGCTTACTACTGTGACAAAATGATAGGTCATGCAAAGGAATGGGTTCAACTAGCGGTAGAACATATCATGGTGACATCCTAAACATGCATTTGCGAGAATGAGAGGGAACTGGGATTTTATCGACATGATCAAAGAGGGGGTGCTTGCCTTGCTGACGATCACGATGTAACACTCTTCTGACGTGAGGTTGAACTCGTCTCCGAGATCAAATCTACCGAGAAGAAGCAATCACCGAAGCACTGGAAGTAAAGCACAATCAAGATAGTACAATGCACATTCAATATGCAAAACATAGCATGGCAATGTGCTGATGTGACTTAGGTTTAATTTGCAACATGTTAATTGAAGTTGATTTGAAAAGTAATTTCAAGTTCAAACTCCAAATTTTATTCAATTTAGTTCAACTTGCATTTGCTAATGATGGTGCTTTGTAAACCAAGTGATCATATGTGTGAAACGCTTCTGAAGTACAAGTGAAGTGTGGTGCATTTCAATGGTTGAAGTTGGAATAGCTTTTGAATTGAATTTGAAATAATTCTAATTAAATCAAATAGAAAAAGCTACCGATCCCTTTTTAAGATCAACTCCAACATAGCTGAAAGTTGGAAATTTTGATAGAGGATTTTCTCCTGATCATTTTTCATATATTACACTTTGAATTTGGAGTTATAGTTTAAAAGTTATTCAATTTCAAAGTTTTGCTTATTTTCTGGATTTTTCTGATTTAATAAAAGATTTAAGAAATACTGCGTCATTACGACGTCAGCATGACGCAAGGGGGGGGGCTGACCAGTGGGTCCTGGCTGTCAGTGAGAGAGGGGGTTAAACCCGGTTTAATTAACCCACGGTTTAATGGTGGCCCCTGGTCCCACCTGTCAGCGAGAGAGGGGCGGGGGTTAGGCGCTGGGTTAGGGGCTAACCGACCGGCGGCTAGAAGCCGGTGGCCTAGCCACGGCGGCGCTCTCGCCGGAGTCGGCTAGGGGCCACGGGGAGGGGATTTGGAGGTACGGGAGCGTGCCTCGCGCTCGTGCGCATCTCCTGGAGCACGCCGGGGACCTCGAGGAGGCCACTGGCCATGGCTACGACGAAGGGAAGCGGCGGCTGTGGCCTCTGCTCATGGCAACCGGTGACAGGGGGAGCGGGGAGGGAAGCTAGGAGGGGGAAAACGGGGAGAAGCTCACGGCGGTGACGATGGTGAGCCTGGGGAGGCCGGAGAGGAGCTGAGGGCGCCGGATTTATCGCCGGGGTTCCTCGCGGCCGGCGGCGAACCCTTGAAGATGGCGTCTCCTCCAGTGGTCCTCTGCTCAAATTGACGTGGGGGATCGGCGTAGTCGTCGACGGCGGATCTCCTGGACACTTCAGCTCAACGAGAAGGGGCCGGTGGCAACGCGCGGGCACGACGGCGGCGAGGATGAGCTCTCGGGCTTGCGCGGAAAATGGAGAGAGAGG
The DNA here is from genome assembly GCA_950022295.1 of Bromus sterilis. NCBI lineage: Eukaryota > Viridiplantae > Streptophyta > Magnoliopsida > Poales > Poaceae > Bromus > Bromus sterilis. Next base: position 344,893,563 of record OX465596.1, read on the forward strand.
GAGAGGGATGAATTGGGAGAGGGGGAAAAAGGGCCTGGGGTCTTCCAGATGTCCACGGGGGCAAGGAGATGAGGACGGGGGCCTCAACGCTGGCCGGAAGCAGGAGGTGGCGCGCATGCCGTGAGAGCACGGCGCGGCCGTCTCTCCTTCTGGCGAGGAGGAAGACGACAGGGGAGGGGCCGGGCTGGGCCAGGTGGGCTTTCGCCCGTGGGCGCAAGGTAAGCTCTCTTCTGTTTTTCTTTTTATTTCTTTTTGTTATTTGTTTTGCCCTTTAAAATAAATAGCTAGGGCATTTGTAAAAACTCCCAATTATTTTTATAAACCCTAGGTGACTCTATAGAAGTCAACCCTAAGTTTTGGGAATTTTTGAAATTCAAATTATTTGAATTTTAATTCAAATAGGCAATTGTTTTAATTTCCAAGCCACTATTTGGATTATTGAAAAATCTATGAGCATGGGATTAATCCCAAATCACTCTTAAAATGATCACACTCATTTGTAGGATTTTTCAACATATCCAAAAGAATTTTGGAAAAATATTTATTTCTGGCCTTTTTATTTAAAATGCTTTGGGGCTTTTCTTTTCCCCAATTCCTTTTTCTTTTGCAATTTTTTTCAAGATGCAAAAATGCTAGCTTGGAAAAGCACAAACCTAAATTAGGGTTTTGACAACTCGCCCCCACTCAAAAGAATCTCGTCCCGAGATTCAGAAGTCGTCGGGAGGAAGGTGGGGTACTCAGCTCGTAGACGATCCTCTCGTTCCCAGGTAGCTTCTTTCTCTAAATGATGTGACCACTGCACTTTCAAGAATCTTATCTTCTGACGTCTGGTGGTACGCTCGGCTTCATCAAGAATACGAACAGGGTACTCTCGATATGAAACGTTATCTTGGAGATCAAGCGTTTCGTGGTCTACTTTGCGGATGGGGTCCTTGAAGCAACGCCTGAGTTGAGAGACGTGGAAGACATCATGAACCTGGGAGAGGTGAGGGGGTAGTTCCAATTGGTAGGCAACTTCTCCACGTTTAGCGAGAATGCGAAAGGGACCGATATAACGTGGGGCCAACTTGCCTTTGATACTGAAGCGATGGGTACCCTTCAGAGGAGTAACCCGAAGGTAAGCCTTCTCATCCAGATTATAGCTTTCTTCCCTATGATGACGATCATAATAGCTTTTCTGACGAGACTGGGCTGTTTTCAACTTCTCACGAACAATGCGAACCTGCTCTTCTGCATCCTGAATCATATCCGCTCCAAAGAATTGTCTTTCACCGGTTTCTGACCAGTTTAGTGGTGTTCGACATTTCCGTCCATAGAGAAATTCAAAAGGAGCCATGCCCAAGCTAGATTGGAAGCTATTGTTATATGAAAATTCGGCAAAAGGAAGAGAATTCTCCCATTTCTTTCCGAAAGAGATAACACAAGCTCTGAGCATGTCTTCGAGAATTTGATTTACCCTTTCTACTTGACCACTGGACGGCGGGTGATAAGCGGTGCTAAAGGAGAGGTGGGTTCCCATAGCATTCTGGAAACTTTCCCAAAATCGAGAAGTGAAAAGACTACCACGGCCTGAATTGATTTCCAAAGGAACACCGTGAAGTGACAAGATTCGGGAGACATACAAGTCCGCTAACTGGCTAGCACTTATAGACTCTCGAACTGGAAGGAAGTGAGCAACTTTTGAAAGTCGATCAATGACAACGAAGATGGCATGATTTCCTTTCTGGGTTTTTGGAAAGCTAGTGATGAAGTCCATACTGAATTTGTCCCATTTGCACTTATAGGCAAAGGTCTAAGAGTACCAACAGGTCTTTGATGTTCTTCCTTAACGCGACGAAAAACATCACATTCAGCAATAAACTGAGCAATTTCACTCTTCATCCTAGTCCACCAAAATCTCTGGCGTAGATCTCGGTACATTTTTGTGCTACCGGGATGAATGGAGAGGGGTGTGTCATGGGCTTCTTTGAGGATGAGTTTCCTTAGCTCCCTATTCTAAGGTACTACCAAACGATTTTCAAAGAATACTGTTCCCTTACCATCTGTGGAGAAACATTTAGCAACTCCGTTAGCAATGTTCTCCTTGATCCGGCGAACACCTCGTGCACGCCTTTGGGAAACTATGATTTTATCCACAAGGGTTGGTTTCGCCACCAAGTTGAAAAGAGATCCACGAGGAACAATCTCGAGGTTGAGCTTTCGAAATTCCTCATGAAGAAGTAGTTGATACTATTGTAACATGAGGTTGTTACAATGCGACTTATGACTTAGTGAATCAGCCATGACATTGGCTTTGCCTGGGGTGTAAGAAATTCCTAAGTCATAATCTTTTATCAACTCAATCCAGCGTCTTTGCCTGAGATTAAGATCTGGCTGGGTGAATATGTATTTGAGGCTTTGGTGGTCAGAATAGATCTCACAACGATTACCAAGGAGGTAATGTCGCCAAGTTGTCAGGGCATGAACTATGGCAGCGAGTTCAAGATCATGGGTAGGATAGTTCTCTTCATGTGGACGCAACTGGCGTGAAGCATAAGCTACCACATGTCGATCTTGCAGAAGTATGCATCCTAACCCTTGCCGTGAAGCATCACAATAGATCTCGAAATCCTTTTTGGTGTTTGGAGGCGCAAGTACGGGTGCAGAAGTCAATCTTCTCGTTAGCTCTTGAAAGCTTTCCTCGCACTTGGGAGTCCATTCGAATTTCTTCTCTTTCTTGAGGAGTTCAGTTAGAGGCTTTGCAACTTTAGAAAAGTTCTCGAGGAAGCGGCGGCAATAGCTGGCTACGCCAAGAAAACTCCTAACTTGCTTAACCGATTCAGGTGGAGTCCAGTCAAGGACGGCCTGAACTCTCTCGGGATTGACAGCAATGCCTTTTGCAGAAATCACGTGGCCTAAGTAGGTCACTTCTGGTAGCCAGAATTCATCAATACCAGCCTAAGATGTTCTGCGTGATCTTCTTCGTTCTTCGAGTAGATGAGGATGTCATCAAGATAAACTACCACAAATTTATCTAAATACTCCATGAAGATCGAATTCATCAAGCACGAGAATGTGGCGGGTGCATTGGTTAAACCGAAGGACATAACGGTGTACTCATAAAGACCATAACGAGTTGTAAAAGCCGTTTTGGGAATGTCCTCGTTTCTGATTTTGATTTGATGATAAGCTAATCTCAAATACATCTTGGAGAAGACAGAGGATCCTGCAAGTTGATCATAAAGATCATTGATCCTGGGCAGTGGGTACTTGTTCTTTATCGTTGCTAGATGTAGCGGGCGATAGTCTACGCACATCCTTTCTGTTCCATCTTTCTTCGTTACGAACAGAACGGGGCAACCCCATGGCGATGAGCTAGGGCGGATGGAGCCTTTTGCCAACGAAGCTTCAAGTTGGATTTTGAGCTCAGCTAACTCACGTGGGGCCATTCTATATGGGCGTCTAGATATTGGTGCGGTTCCTGGGATAAGATCTACCACAAACTCTACAGATCGGTCAGGTGGTATGCCTGGCAGCTCTTGTGGAAAGACATCCGGAAAGTCACGAACCACCGGAATATCTTCGAGGTCTAGAAGAGGAAACACATGTAAAGAATGCACCTGGGTTTTAGATCTTGGTGAGGTGTACTTGATTGTCTGGCCTGATGGATTGGTTAGTTTCACTGACTTGGCTTTATAATCAAGGACAGCATTCTGTCTTGATAACCAATCCATTCCTAGGATGACATCAATGTCTGAAGACTTGAGGGCTATAAGTGAGGCAAGGAATACTAAACCCTCAATAGCAACTTCATTTTCATGACTCACCATGGTGGTGTGCCATCTAGATCCAGGGGCTTGCACAACTAAGGGTGTGGATAACATTGAAAAGGAGATGTCATGTGATAGTGCAAAGTCTTGGGATATGAATGAGTGAGAGGCTCCTGGGTCAAACAGAACCGAAGATGGGGTGGAATTGACAGGAAGGGTTCCGAGTACAACATCGGTTGACTTGTGGGAATCTTGAATGGATACATGATTCACATAACCATATTCATAGGCAGGAGGCTTGACCTTGGAAGTCTTGGGTGGTGGCTTACCATGACGAAAGGCTTGCTTTGGATTAGGTGTGGTGGCTACATGATTTTGGGGACACTCTCGAACATTGTGGCCTGATTGTCCACATTGGAAACAAACACCACGTGGAATGAAAGGAACTTGAGTACTTGATTGTCCAACAAAATTCCAAGGAGGAAGATTCGGTTGAGGTGGACGATATATGGTTGTTGGTGGTCTCGAAGCACTTACAGCATGACTGACGTCATTGAAGGGAATCCATACACATCGTTTCCGAGAAACTGGGTCAGAAGATTGGACAAACTCACGATCACGTTTACGAGACTCTTCATACAACTCATTTCCATACTCGGCCTTGAAGGATTTGTCGACCAAGTCCCTGAAGTTGATGCACTCGTGAAGGTTCAGGTCATGACGAAGGACGGGGCTAAGTCCCTTACGGAACCTTGCTTGTTTCTTGGCATCGGTGGATACTTCTTCTTGGGCATAACGTGCTAGACGAGTGAACTCAGTCCTATACTCATGAACAGTCATCTTTCCTTGGGTCAGATTGCAAAACTCTTCTTTCTTGCGCTCCAACAGCTGATCCGGAATATGGTAACCTCGGAAGTCATCACAGAACTCTTGCCAAGTCACCACGTGACCTATGGGTTGCATTGCAACAAAATTCTCCCACCACTGAAGAGCAACACCTTCCAGAAAGTATGCCGCGAATAGCACACGATCACCTGGAGCAACATGGGCTGTCTCAAGCTTACGCTCGAGGGAACGAAGCCAATCATCGGCATCAAGGGGCTCGGAAGGACATCGGAAAACTGGCGGGTTGAGGAGAATGAAGTCCTGGATGGTAACAACACTATGATGCTGACGAGAAGTGTTCTTCTCAATACGCTCGAGAAGACGTGTCTGATCACGACGATTCTGTTCAGCCTCCATCATGATTTCTGCCGTTGAGGTTGATGGTGGAGGTTATTCACCGTCTATGTTACCGGAACTGGGATCAACACCTTGATTTGCACCTGACATTCTGTGTGATAAGAATCAACAATCAGAATAGGATTTAGGACACAATTCTATGCTAAGATAGAAGACTATAATGCAATAGCATCAAAGTGTCGGGACCCGGGGTTAGCGTATGCAAGCCTCGCTACAACACAATCATATGGAGAGCCGAGAACCGTACCCACTTGTCTAAGCAGACAAGGCCAAGCACAGAACGTTCTCGGAAAGCATCGAACGTGAGGGGCATCCCATCCAGGTTGGATGATCAACTGAAATGGGTCCTCATCGTCCGCACACAAGTCTAAATGATATGGGTGGTGAACTCCCATACTCATAGACAAGTCGCCTCAACCATACTATCGATTGTATTATAACCCTTACATAGACTTACTCCAGCCCGATCGCTTAGTCGGGGTCTAGGGCGGGCTCGATCATACATCAAAGTGTGCACGAGACAGAGTCTCGAACAATCGCATCGTGATGCCCCAAGCTGCGCACATCTAAGGGCCACTTGGTGTATAAAAGACCGCCAGCCAGATCACAACTAAGGTCTCGAAAACCCATACAAAGACATGCATGTTATAAACATACACGCAGCACACATGTCTAGTATGAACAGCAGGTATCATTGCAATTCTCTACAATGTATACATCTTTATTAATAACTCTTACAGAGTGCACACAGAGATCACTAGCATGTGATCCAACATTACAACAAACAAGCGGAAGAAAAGTAGGTCTGAGTACAGACAAGTTTAACAAATGGCTTAGAGAAGCCTTATCTAAAAACAAGCCCTCCACGAGGGAACCAGTCGTCTGATTGGGACTACACTAGCTTGGTCTTGGTCTGAGTCTTCATTCTTCGAGCTTCGGTTATAAGCCACCATCGGGGTCGGTGGGTTCATCTAAAACATAGATTAAGCAAACGTGAGTACAAAATCGTACTCAGCAAGAATTACATAGGAGCTATACTACTCATGCACATCTATCAAGGTAAAGGGAGGTGGGGTTTAATTGCAGAAGTGCCAGCTTTGACTTGGCTAGTCCTGAACTACGAGTACCAGACTTGAGGTAAGAAGCGTACACGAGTCCACTACATCTCTTCAACCAATTACACCACTATGGTTACTTCCTCGACTTCCCCACGAGAAGCACACCATAGCACTCACACTTATCTTGGTGTATTTTAGGAGTATCCGGTTCAAGTTATCTAATAATCGAGCACAGCTCTCCAAGTAGTCCCTTACCGTGGACGCGGCTATTCGAATAGTTTTGTTAACCCTGCAGGGGTGTACCGCTACACACACGTGTCATCATTTACCGCCTTTTGCATGTCACCGTTCAAGAGGTGACAGCGAGGATGCCACCACAACACTTCGCCCACAGCTCCGTTCTAGTCCAGAGAGTCGCCTATCTGAGGGGGATCCGTATGGAAGTCCGGCCGAGGTTCCAGTACAGCCTCAAACGATCTGTGCAGGGTCCCAAGACGGTCTTGAAAAGCCGTTCATCCACTTCGCAGACCGTGCCACAGCCCTACCAGAACTCCGAACTACTGCGACTCTTGGGGTTCGAACGGGGTGAGGTACTAGAATGAGAGGGGTCAGTGATCCCAATGTGTGGTTGTACTCTTCTTCTTGGATCACCACACAAGAACTCGGACTTAAGGCGGTGTTTAACGAGACAACCCACTGTGTACTCCTACACAGCCTCTCATCGTTCACCTTGTATTAGGGTAGATTCACCAACACATTTCACTTTCATCAACACCATGTTTATCATCATCCCGACTCACATCAAAAGCAACCTCATTGTACCACTAAGCATGCAATAAGCAGTATCAGTTGCAGGGGCCACATGATATCAACCAACTCCTACATCTGCTAGGATTGTGGGTTGCTTACTACTGTGACAAGATGATAGGTCATGCAAAGGATATGGGTTCAACTATGCGATAGAAACGTTATCATGGTGATCATCCTAAACAATGCATAAGCGAGACATGAGAGGGAAGTGGGATTTTATCGACATGATCAATGGGGGTTTGCTTTCCTTGCTGACGAGGTTCAGTCACGGGGTCTTCAACGAAGGGGGTGGCCTCCGATTCCGGTTGCACGTCTATCAGCAACATGACAATCATAGGATCAACATAATGTACAATGCACAATCACATGAATAAGATTGTAATGGTGATGTTCATGGTTCTGATGTGTTGAGCATTCCATTTAAAAGGAGTATATTGCATTTGAAATGCAAATTCAAACTCCATTTGATTTAGCGATGAATTTCAAATGCATTTGAATGCATTAAAGTTCATTTGAAAATATTGATCATGAAGTGATGTGGTATAGTTGAAGTAATGTCTCTGATATGTGGATGAATCCATTTGAATTAAGGGTGTTGCAAAGTCATTTGCAAAATCACTCCAAATTTGAATTTGAAAAGGATCCATATGCATGTTTGCCACTGTTCACCCATTTTAAAATGGTCAAACATGAAAACAAATTGCATATTCATAATCCTTGTATTTTTCTGATAATTTTAGACATATTATTTGCCCAATTTGGAGTTAAAATGAATTAGTTATGAATTTCCTAAGATATGGCTATTTTCTGGATTTTCTGTAATTGATTTAATCAATTTAATTGACTTATTGCGCCCCGCTGACGTCATGTTTGCGTGTGGGGGGGGCTGACAGGTGGGTCCGGCTTGTCAGTGTCACAAGGGCTAACCCCGTTTTTACTTAAATTAAATCATGTTTAATTTGAGGGACTGGGCCCACTGTCAGTGACACTGCAGGTGGGGCCAAGGTGGTTAACCTCGCCGGACACGTAAGTTTGCCGGCGACGTGTCTCCGGCGACCACCCGAGACGGCGGTGTCCTCTGTGACGGCGTTCCCGTGGTCCTCTTGATGCGCCAAGACCACCATTTTGGAGCCCTGAGCATCGCGTTTCGAACTGGACCAAGAACAAGGCCTGGGGGGCACGGCATCGTCGTCGGCGACGAGCCCTAGCGGCGGCGGAGCTACTGGCCCGAGGTGGAACTAGCTATGAAGCGCCAATTGAAACGTTCGTGGTTGCAATAGAAGCAGAGGAGCACAGGGAGCAAGTTAGACATGGCCTCGGGGTTCTAGGGTTCAAGGCTGCACGACGACGAGCATCCCGGCGGCGAGGTGCTCCTGCATTCATGGAGGATCCGGCTAGAGTTGAGGAGGGGGAAGATGCAGTAGTTCGGGAGAACTGTAAGCTCACCGTGAACTCAACGGAGTCAGTGGCGCGCTCGGGGAGGCTTCATGGCGGCCGGAATTGAACGGCGACGTGCGGCGGCCGGAGGTGAAGACGATGAAGGGGGTGGCGATCCTAGAGCACCCCTGTTCGATTCATTCTGCTCCTCGGCGTAGACGACGACGGTGAAGACGAAGGACATGCTCTTGAGGACTAGCTCGGGCTTCGGCCACGAGTTTCCATGGCGGCCGCGCTGTTGATCTCCTCGGGCGTCGACGAACTCACGTGGGGCGAGGGGTAGACGAACAGGACAGGGGGGGAGTGGACGCGGTGGCCTTCCAGGCATCTCCAGGCGCCACGGGAAGAGAGAGGGAGGCAGGTAGCTGCCTTGCACGCCCACGGCGGTCGCCGGCGTGCTGCCCGCCTGCCTGTCCTGGGGAGGAAGACGCATGTGCCCTCCCCAGGTGGGCTGGGCTGGGCCAGGAGGCTGGGGGGCTTCAGTTGGGCCAGAAGTGAGGTAAGCCTTTTCCCTTTTCTTTTCTGTTTTCTTTTCTGTAATATGTTGGCCATGCTAAAATTAAATAGCTAGGCATTTTTAAAAATGCTAAAACTTTTTATATGGCCTCATATTATATTAGACTAGCCACTTATAAAGTTTGACACTTTTTAAAATTCAAATTATTTGAATTTTAAATCAAATAGGGGTTTATTTAATTTTTCAGTGCATTGTTTGAAAATTAGAAAATTCCATGAGCATGGGATTGCTCCCAAACGATTTTTTAAATGATCAACATCATTTATAGGAATTTTCAAAATGTTCAAACGATTTTTGGAAAAAGATTTTTGTCTGGCCATTTGAATTAATTTCTCAGGGCTTTTCTTTTCCCCATTTTTGAATTTCTTTTTGAATTTTTCACATGATGCAAAGGGACTTGCTATTCCTAGCGCATACCTAACTTGGGGTTGTGACAACTCGCCCCCACTCAAAAGAATCTCGTCCCGAGATTCAGAAGTCTGCGGGAGGAAGGAGGGGTACTCTGTACTAAGACGTCCTTCTCTTTCCCACGTGGCTTCTTTCTCTGAGTGATATGACCACTGAGCTTTCAGAAAGTTGATCTTCTTTCGGCGAGTGACACGCTCTGCGGAATCAAGAATACGGACGGGGTATTCTCGATAAGAAAGGTCATCTTGGAGATCAAGCGTTTCATGGTCGACTTCGCGGATGGGGTCCTTGAAGCAACGCCTGAGTTGTGACACATGGAATACATCATGTACTCGGGAAAGGTGCGGGGGTAGTTCAAGTTGGTAGGCAACTTCTCCACGTTTAGCAAGAATGCGGAAAGGTCCGATGTAACGTGGGACCAACTTGCCTTTGATACCGAATCGTTGGGTTCCCTTCAGAGGAGTAACCCGAAGGTAAGCCTTCTCATCCAAATTGTAGCTTTCTTTCCTATGATGACGATCATAGTAGCTTTTCTGACGTGACTGTACGGCTTTCAATTGATCACGAACAATGCGAACTTGCTCTTCTGCTTCCTTGATCATGTCTGGTCCAAAGAATTTTCTTTCACCGGTTTCTGACAAGTTAAGGGGTGTTCGACTTCGTCGTCCATATAGGAGTTCAAAAGGAGCCATGTTCAGACTAGATTGAAAACTATTGTTATAAGCAAATTCGGCGAATGGAAGAGACTTCTCCCAATTCTTTCCGAATGAGATAACACAAGCTCTGAGCATGTCTTCAAGAATTTGGTTAACCCTTTCGACTTGACCGCTCGACTGAGGATGGAAAGCCATACTAAAGGAGAGATGAGTTCCCATAGCATGTTGGAAGCTTCGCAAAAATCTAAAAGTGAAAAGGCTACCACGATCAGAATTGATTTCCAAAGGAACACCGTGAATGGATACAATTCTAGAGACGTACCAGTCCGCTAACTGGCTAGCAGTTATAGACTCGCAAACTGGAAGGAAGTGAGAAACTTTGGAAAGCCTATCTATGACAACGAAGATGGCATCGTTTCCTTTCTGGGTTTTTGGAAAGCCGGTGATGAAGTCCATACCGACTTTGTCCCATTTCCACTCTGGAATAGGAAAAGGTTGAAGTGTACCAGCAGGTCTTTGATGTTCTGCCTTAATGCAACGACAAACATCACATTCGGCAACAAATTGAGCAATGTCTCTCTTCATCCTAGTCCACGAAAATCTCTGGCGTAGATCTCGGTACATTTTTGTGCTACCGGGATGAATTGAGAGGGGTGTGTCATGGGCTTCTTTGAGGATGAGTTGCCTTAGATCCCTATTCTTAGGTACTACCAAACGATTTTCAAAGAATACCGTTCCTTTACTATCTGTGGAGAAACATTTAGCAACTCCGCTAGCAATGTTCTCCTTGATCCGGCGAACACCTCGTGCACGCCTTTGGGAAACTATGATTTGATCCTCAAGGGTTGGTTTCGCCACCAAGTTGAAAAGAGATCTACGAGGAACAATCTCGAGATTAAGCTATCGAAATTCCTCATGAAGAAGTGGTTGATACTGTTGTAACATGAGGTTGTTACAATACGACTTACGACTTAGTGCATCAGCCATGACATTGGATTTTCCTGGGGTGTAAGAAATTCCTAAGTCATAATCTTTTATCAACTCAATCCAGCATCTTTGCCTGAGATTAAGATCTGGCTGGGTGAAAATGTATTTGAGGCTTTGGTGGTCGGAATAGATCTCACAACGATTACCAAGGAGGTAATGTCGCCAAGTTGTTAGGGCATGAACTACGGCAGCGAGTTCAAGATCGTGGGTAGGATAGTTCTCTTCATGTGGCCGCAACTGGCGGGAATCATAAGCTACCACATGTCGATCTTGCAGAAGTATGCATCCTAACCCTTGCCGTGATGCGTCAAAATAGATCTCGAAATCCTTTTTGGTGTCTGGAGGTGCAAGTACGGGTGTAGAAGTCAATCTTCTTTTTAGCTCTTGAAAGCTTTCCTCGCACTTGGGAGTCCATAGGAATTTCTTATCTTTCTTGAGGAGTTCAGTAAGAGGCTTTGCAACTTTAGAAAAGTTCTTGACGAAGCGACGGCAATAGCTGGCTAGGCCAAGAAAACTCCTAACTTGCTTAACCGATTCAGGTGGAGTCCAGTCAAGGACGGACTGAACTCTCTCGGGATTCACAGCAATGCCTTTTGCAGAAATCACGTGGCCTAAGTAGGTCACTTCTGGTAGCCAAAATTCACACTTGTAGAATTTAGCATACAGGCGATGCTCTCTAAGTTTCATCAATACCAGCCTTAGGTGTTCGGCATGTTCTTCTTCGTTCTTCGAGTAGATGAGAATGTCATCGAGATAAACCACAACAAATTTATCTAAGTACTCCATGAAGATCGAATTCATCATGCGTGAGAAAGTGGCGGGGGCATTGGTTAGACCGAAGGACATGACAGTGAACTCGTAAAGACCATAACGAGTAGTGAAAGCCGTCTTTGGAATGTCCTCGTTTCGGATTTTGATTTGATGATAACCTAATCTCAAATCCATCTTGGAGAAGACAGAGGATCCTGCAAGTTGATCATAAAGATCATTGATCCTGGGCAATGGGTACTTGTTCTTTATCGTCGCTAAATTTAGCGGGCGATAGTCCACGCACATTCTTTCTGTTCCATCTTTCTTCGTTACGAACAGAACGGGGAAACCCCATGGCGATGAGCTAGGGCGGATGAAGCCTTTTTCCAACAAAGCTTCCAGTTGGGTTTTAAGCTCAGCTAACTCAAATGGGGCCATTTTGTATGGGCGTCTAGAAATTGGTGCGGTTCCTGGGGAAAGATCCACTATGAACTCTACACATCTGTCGGGTGGCATGCCCGGCAGCTCTTCAGGAAAGATATCCGGGAAGTCACGAACCACGGGAACATCTTCAAGGTCGGGAAGGGGAAGTACATTCAAAGAATGCACCTGGGTTCTTGTTCTTGGTGAGGAGTAAACTATTGTCTGGCCTGAAGGATGTGTAAGTCTAACTGACTTGGCTTTACAATCAAGAAAAGCATTCTGCCTTGATAACCAATCCATACCAAGGATGGCATCAATGTCTGAAGACTTGAGGGCTATGAGTGAAGCAAGGAATACTAAACCCTCAATTGCAATTTGATTGCCATGGCTTACTCTATTAATTTGCCATTTGGAACCAGGAGTTTGAATGATCATAGGGGTGAACATTTCTTCAAAGGATACATCATGCCGAAGTGCATAACTCTCCGACATGAATGAGTGAGATGCTCCTGGGTCGAAAAGAACAGAAGTGGGAACAAAATTGACTGGGAGCGTACCAAGAATGACGTCAGAAGTACCATCAGTTTCCTCAACTGAGATTTGGTTCACACGTCCAAGATTTGTGGAAGTGAAAGGCTTGGTGGTGGGAACCTTCGGGGTGGTTTGGCACGAACAGTGGGGTTTCCTTTGGCATGGGTTGGAGCATTTTGGTTGACGGGGCACTCACGAGAATAGTGACCAGGCTGGCCGCATCTAAAACAGGCTCCAAAGATAGTGCGGGGAGCTGGGTTGTTTGGTGGAGCTGGTGGACGAGGCGGCACAAGGGATGGCCTCGGTGGGTTGTTTGGGGAAACAAACTGTTAGGAATCCAGATCATGCACTTCTGAGGGCGTGAACTGGAAGAAGGGGCAAGCTCAAGAGCATGCTTGTGAGACTTCTCAAAAACTTCATTGCCATGCTCAGCTCTGAAGGATGTGTTGACTAAATCCTAAAAGGTGGCAAATTCGATGAGGTTGAGATCATGACGAAGGATGGGGCTAAGTCCCTTACGGAACTTTGCCTGCTTTCTGGCATCGGTGGTGATCTCATCTTGGGCATAACGAGCAAGACGGTTGAATTCCCTCACATACTCATGAATGGACATCTCTCCTTGATTCAGATTGCAGAACTCTTCCTTCTTGCGCTCCATTAACTCATCCAGAATGTGGTACCCTCGAAAGGCAACACAGAACTCTTGACAAGTCACTACGTGACCATCTGGCTGCATTGCAACATAGTTCTCCCACCACTGAAGAGCAGCACCTTCCAAGAAGTATACCGCGAAAACAACTCGGTCATCGGGAGCAACATGTGCAACGTCAAGCTTACGCTCGATGGAACGGAGCGAATCATCAGTTTCAAGGGGCTCAGAAGAACATCGGAATACCGATGGCTTGAGGAGGCTGAAGTCCTAAATGCTGACCACCACATTACGATGGTGGGCGGCATTCTGCTCGATGAGCTCCAGAAGGCGTGTCTGATCACGTCTATTCTTCTCAGCTTCCATCATGATTTCCGCCGCAGAAGGCGGGGTTGGAGGTTCATCATCATTTAGATTCCGATCACGGTCTCGATTCCCAAGAACAGCACTACGAGTTCCACCTGACATCCTGTGTGATAAAAATCAACAATCAGAACAGGTTGTACGATGGAGTCAAGGATAAAAGGATATGATTTCAGAAGGAGAAGACTATAATGCAAAGGCAATGATTCAAAGAAACACGGGATAATTCCGGCAGCATAACGGCTACACTAGAATGGAAATAGAAACAACCTCGAACAAATTGGACAGAACTTCTTCAAGGAACTCAAACCACGGAGACTTTGGACATCCACAACAACCCTACGGCTATAAGGAGGCAATCAACGAGATGTTCTAGTAAGACATAGATGAGCCTAGTCCTATCTTCCCGTAGAATAAGATGAGGGTGACTCAGAACTCAGAACGATGAGGGTAAGGAGAAAAATAGAAGCCTTACGTTGTTCCCTTATACACCAAGAGTAACTATATAACTATAGCAAGCTAGACTCGACTTCGGCCAAGGCTGATAATCCTACAGTCAGTCCTGCTCTGATACCAAGTCTGTCGGGACCCGGAGTTAGCGTATGCAAGCCTCGCTACAACACAATCATATGGAGAGCCGAGAATCGTACCCACTTGTCTAAGCAGACAAGGCCACGCACAGAACGTTCTCGGAAAGCATCGAACGTGAGGGGCATCCCATCCAGGCCGGATGATCAACTGAAATGGGTCCTCATCGTCCGCACACAAGTCTAAATGATATGGGTGGTGAACTCCCATACTCATAGACAAGTCGCCTCAACCATACTATCGATTGTATTATAACCCTTACATAGACTTACTCCAGCCCGATCGCTTAGTCGGGGTCTAGGGCGGGCTCGATCATACATCAAAGTGTGCACGAGACAGAGTCTCGAACAATCGCATCGTGATGCCCCAAGCTGCGCACATCTAAAGGGCCACTTGGTGTATAAAAGACCGCCAGCCAGATCACAACTAAGGTCTCGAAAACCCATACAAAGACATGCATGTTATAAACATACACGCAGCACACATGTCTAGTATGAACAGCAGGTATCATTGCAATTCTCTACAACATATACATCTTTATTATTAACTATTGCAGAGTGCACACAGAGATCACAAGCATGTGATCCAACATTACAACAGACAATCGGAAGAAAAGTAGGTCTGAGTACAGACAAGTTTAACAAATGGCTTAGAGAATCCTTATCTAAAAACAAGCCCTCCACGAGGGAACCATTCGTCTGACTGGGACTACACTAGCTTGGTCTTGGTCTGAGTCTTCATTCTTCGAGCTTCGGTTATAATCCACCATCGGGGTCGGTGGGTTCATCTAAAACATAGATTAAGCAAACGTGAGTACAAAATCGTACTCAGCAAGACTTACATAGGAGCTATACTACTCATGCACATCTATCAAGGTAAAGGGAGGTGGGGTTTAATTGCAGAAGTGCCAGCTTTGACTTGGCTAGTCCTGAACTACGAGTACCAGACTTGAGGTAAGAAGCGTACACGAGTCCACTACATCTCTTCAACCAATTACACCACTATGGTTACTTCCTCGACTTCCCCACGAGAAGCACACCATAGAACTCACACTTATCTTGGTGTATTTTAGGAGTATCTGGTTCAAGTTATCTAATAATCGAGCACAGCTCTCCAAGTAGTCCCTTACCGCGCACGCGGCTATTCGAATAGTTTTGTTAACCCTGCAGGGGTGTACCGCTACACACACGTGTCATCATTTACCGCCTTTTGCATGTCACCGTTCAAGAGGTGACAGCGAGGATGCCACCACAACACTTCGCCCACAGCTCCGTTCTAGTCCAGAGAGTCGCATATCTGAGGGGGATCCGTATGGAAGTCCGGCCGAGGTTCCAGTACAGCCTCAAACGATGTGTGCAGGGTCCCAAGACGGTCTTGAAAAGCCGTTCATCCTCTTCTCAGACCGTGCCACAGCCCTACCAGAACTCCGAACTACTGCGACTCTTGGGGTTCGAACGGGGTGAGGTACTAGGATGAGAGGGGTCAGTGAGCCCAATGTGTGGTTGTACTCTTCTTCTTGGATCACCAAACAAGAACTCGGACTTAAGGCAGTGTTCAACGAGACAACCCACTGTGTACTCCTACACAACCTCTCATCGTTCACCTTGTATTAGGGTAGATTCACCAACACTTTTCACTTTCATCAACACCATGTTTATCATCATCCCGACTCACATCAAAAGCAACCTCATTGTACCACTAAGCATGCAATAAGCAGTAACAGTTGCAGGGGCCACATGATATCAACCAACTCCTAGATCTGCTAGGATTGTGGTTTGCTTACTACTGTGACAAGATGATAGGTCATGCAAAGGATATGGGTTCAACTATGCGATAGAAACGTTATCATGGTGATCATCCTAAACAATGCATAAGCGAGACATGAGAGGGAAGTGGGATTTTATCGACATGACCAATGGGGGTTTTCTTGCCTTGCTGACCAGGTTCAGTCACGGGGTCTTCAACGAAGGGGGTGGCCTCCGATTCCGGTTGCACGTCTATCAGCAACATGACAATCATAGGATCAACATAATGTACAATGCACAATCACATGAATAAGATTGTAATGGTGATGTTCATGGTTCTAATGTGTTGAGCATTCCATTTAAAAGGAGTATATTGCATTTGAAATGCAAATTCAAACTCCATTTGATTTATCGATGATTTTCAAATGCATTTGAATGCATGAAAGTTCATTTGAAAATATTGATCATGAAGTGATGTGGTATAGTTGAAGTAATGTCTCTGATATGTGGATGAATCCATTTGAATTAAGGGTGTTGCAAAGTCATTTGCAAAATAACTCCAAATTTGAATTTGAAAAGGATCCATATGCATGTTTGCTACTGTTTACCCATTTTAAAATGGTCAAACATGAAATTTTTTTTTGCATATTCATAATCCTTGTATTTTTCTGATAATTTTAGACATATTATTTGCCCAATTTGGAGTTAAAATGAATTAGTTATGAATTTCCAAAGATTTGGCTATTTTTTGCATTTTCTGTAATTGATTTAATCAATTTAATTGACTTATTGCGCCAGGCTGACGTCATGCTGGCGTGTGGGGGGGGGCTGACAGGTGGGTCCGGCTTGTCAGTGTCACAGGGGTTAACCCCGTTTTTATTTAAATTAAACCGTGTTTAATTTGAGGGACTAGGCCCACTGTCAGTGACACTGCAGGTGGGGCCAAGGTGGTTAACCTCGCCTGACACGTCAGTTCGCCGGCGAAGTGTCTCCGGCGACCACCCGAGACGGCAGTGTTCTCTGTGATGGCGTTCCCGTGGTCCTCTTGATGCGCCAAGACCACCATTTTGGATCCCTGAGCGTCGCGCTTCGAACTGGACCAAGAACAAGGCCTAGGGGGCACGGCATCGTCGTCGGCGACGAGCCCTAGCGGCGGCGGAGCTACTGGCCCGAGGTGGAACTAGCTGTGAAGCGCCAATTGAAACGTTCGTGGTTGCAATCGAAGCAGAGGAGCACAGGGAGCAAGTTAGACATGGCCTCGGGGTTCTAGGGTTCAAGGCTGCACGACGACGAGCATCCCGGCGGCGAGGTGGTCCTGCGTTCATGGCGGATCCGGCTAGAGTTGAGGAGGGGGACGATGGAGTAGTTCGGGAGAACCGTAAGCTCACCGTGAACTCAACGGAGTCAGTGGCGCGCTCGGGGAGGCTTCACGGCGGCTGGAATTGAACGGCGACGTGCGGCGGCCGGAGGTGAAGAAGATGAAGGGGGTGGCGATCCTAGAGCACCCCTGTTCGATTCCTTCTGCTCCTCGGCGTAGACGACGATGAAGACGAAGGACATGCTCTTGAGGACTAGCTCGGGCTTCGGCCATGAGTTTCCATGGCGGCCGCGCTGCTGATCTCCTCGGGCGTCGACGAACTCACGTGGGGCGAGGGGGAGACGAACAGGAGAGGGGGGGAGTGGACGCGGTGGCCGTCCAGGCGTCTCCAGGCGCCACGGGAAGAGAGAGGGAGGCAGGTAGCTGCCTGGCACGCCCACGGCGGTCGCCGGCGTGCTGCCTGCCTGCCTGTCGTGGGGAGGAAGACGCATGTGCCCTCCCTAGGTGGGCTGGGCTGGGCCAGGAGGCTGGGGGGCTTCAGTTGGGCCAGAAGTGAGGTAAGCCTTTTTCCCTTTTCTTTTCTGTTTTCTTTTCTGTAATATGTTGGCCATGCTAAAATTAAATAGCTAGGCATTTTTAAAAATGCTGAAACTTTTTATATGGCCTCATATTATATTAGACTAGCCACTTATAAAGTTTGACACTTTTTAAAATTCAAATTATTTGAATTTTAAATCAAATAGGGGTTTATTTAATTTTTAAATGCATTGTTTGAAAATTAGAAAATTCCATGAGCATGGGATTGCTCCCAAACCATTTTTAAAATGATCAGCATCATTTATAGGAATTTTCAAAATGTTCAAATGATATTTGGAAAAAGATTTTTATCTGTCCATTTGAATTAATTTCTCAGGGCTTTTCTTTTCCCCATTTTTGAATTTCTTTTTGAATTTTTCACATGATGCAAAGGGACTTGCTAATCCTAGCAGATACCTAACTTGGGGTTGTGACACAAAGTCACAAACGGACAGCATAACGGCTGTACCGGGATGGAAATTGAGACAACCTACAGAATAACGGACATCACTTCCACAGAAACACTATGGAATGATGGCTCAGAAGGACCACAACACTCCTACAGCTACAAAGAAGCAATAAACGAGATGTCCTAGTAAAGACATAGATGAGCCTAGTCCTATCTTCCCGTAGAATAAGATGAGGATGACTCAGAACTCAGATCGATGAGGATAAGGAGAAAAAAAGAAGTCTTATGTTGTTCCCTTATACCTAAAGTAACTATATAACTATAGAATGCTAGACTCGACATCGGCCAATGGTTTGATAATCCTACAGGAAGTCCTGCTCTGATACCAGGTCTGTCGGGACCGGGGGTTAGCGTATGTAATTCCGGTCACAATGCAATCACATGGAGAGCCGAGAGCCGTACCCACTTGTCTAAGCAGACAAGGCCAAGCACAGATCACTCTCTGTAAGCATCGAACGTGAGGGGCATCCCATCCAGGACGGATGATTAACTGAGATGGGTCCTCATCCTCCGCTCTCAAGTCTAAATGCTTATGGGTGGTGAATCCCATACTAATAGACAAGTCGCATCAACCATGTTATCGATTGAATCATAACCCTTACATAGACTTACTCCAGCCCGATCACTTAGTCAGGATCTCGGGCGGGCTCAATCATACAACAAAGTGTGCCACGTGACAGAGTCACGAGCAATCGCATCACGATGCCCCAAGCTGCGCACATCTAAGGGCCACTTGGTGTATAAAAGACCGCCGTCAAGAACACAACTAAGCTATCGAACCCCACACTAAGACATGCATGTTATAATCATACACGCAGCATACATGTCCAGTGTAAAATGGAGGTACACACAACATGAACTCTACAAACTCATAGTCTTTATAACTTCTGCTAAACAGAGCAGACATAGTAGTTGTATTACAAGCAGAGATCACATGGATGTGATCCAACATTACATCAAACATCAACGGAAGAAAATTATGTCTTAGTAAAGACAAGTTTAACAAATGGCTTAAGAAGCCTGAAAGAAAAGTACAACGACCCTCCAGAGGGCATAGGCTGCTGCTTGGAACTATACGACTTGGTCCACGTCGAGCTCGAGGTAGAGGCCACCATCAGGGTCAGTGGTCTCGTCTCTAAAACATAGAATAAGCAAACGTGAGTACAAAATCGTACTCAGCAAGACTTACATAGGAACTATACTACTCATGCACATGTATCAAGGCAAAGGGAGGTGGGGTTCACTTTTGCAGAAGTGCCAGCTTTGACTTGGCTAGTCCTGATCTACGAATACCAGAAAGAGGTAAGGAGCGTACATGAGTCCAAGTAACAGTCTCCAACCAATACTCCACTATGGTGCCTTCTTCGACTTCCCCACGAGGAAGCACGCCATAGCACTCACACTTATCTTGGTGTGTTTTAGAAGTATCCAGTACAAGTTATCTATGATCAAGTAAAGGTCTCCAAGTAGTCCATAACCGCGGAAACGTCTATTCGAATAGTTCATTAACCCTGCAGGGGTGTACTTCTACACACACGCCTCATCAGTTACCGCCTGGGGATGGACCCTTCAAGTGAGTACCGCCGAGGATGCTGCCACGACACTTAACTCACGGCACCATCTCTAGTCCTAGGGAGTGGCCTATTTGAATTGGGACCACAATCGGAATCCGGCCGATTGTTCCGATGCGGACTCAAACGTTGTGTGACCGCCATCAAGCTCAACTCGATCATGATCACTTGATTCAACGTGCCCACAACCTACGCCAACCACTTACCTTGGTTCCACCTGCTTGAGATCGTTAAAGGGCGAACTAATCGCGACTCCTGGACAGGTCCGGGGTGAGGTACTAGGCCGAGAGGGGTCAGTGAGCCCAATGTGTGGTCGTACTCTTTGTCTTGGATAACAACAGAAGAACTCGGGCTTAAGGCAGTGTTCAACGAGACAACCCACTGTATACTCCTACACAACCTCTCATCGTTCACCTTTGTTTAGGGTAGATTCACCAACACGTTACCACCATCATTCACATGATCACTACCATCTCGACTCACATCAAAGTAGCCTCAGGTAACAACTCTAAGCATGCAATAAGCTGTAACAGTTGCAGGGGCCACATGATATCAACCAACTCCTACATCTACTAGGATTGCTTACTACTGTGACAAAATGATAGATCATGCAAAGGAATGGGTTCAACAAGCGGTAGAACGTATCATGGTGACATCCTAAACATGCATTTGCGAGAATGAGAGGGAACTGGGATTTTATCGACATGATCAAAGAGGGGGTGCTTGCCTTGCTGACGATCACGATGTAACACTCTTCTGACGTGAGGTTGAACTCGTCTCCAAGATCAACTCTACCGAGAAGAAGCAATCACCAAAGCACTGGAAGTAAAGCACAATCAAGATAGTACAATGCACATTCAATATGCAAAACATAGCATGGCAATGTGCTGATGTGACTTAGGTTTAATTGTCAACATGTTAATTGAAGTTGATTTGAAAAGTAATTTCAAATTCAAACTCCAAATGTTATTCAATTTAGTTCAACTTGCATTTGCTAATGTTGGTGCTTTGTAAACCAAGTGATCATATGTGTGAAACGCTTCTGAAGTACAAGTGAAGTGTGGTGCATTTCAATGGTTGAAGTTGGAATAGCTTTTGAATTTAATTTGAAATAATTCCAATTAAATCAAATAGAAAAAGCTACCGATCCCTTTTTAATATCAACTCCAACATAGCTGAAAGTTGGAAATTTGGATAGAGGATTTTCTCCTGATCATTTTTCATATATTACACTTTGAATTTGGAGTTACAGTTTAAAAGTTATTCAATTTCAAAGTTTTGCTTATTTTTTGGATTTTTCTGATTTAATAAAAGATTTAAGAAATACTGCGTCATTACAACGTCAGCATGACGCAAGGGGGGGGCCTGACCAGTGGGTCCTGGCTGTCAGTGAGAGAGGGGGTTAAACCCGGTTTAATTAACCCACGGTTTAATTTGGGGGCCCCGGGTCCCACCTGTCAGCGAGAGAGGGGAGGGGGTTAGGCGCTGGGTTAGGTGCTAACCGACCGGCGGCTAGACGCCGGTGGCCTAGCCACGGCGGCGCTCTCGCCGGAGTCGGATAGGGACCACGGGGAGGGGATTTGGAGGTACTGAGCGTGCCTCGCGCTCGTGCGCATCGCCTGGAGCACGCCGGGGACCTCGAGGAGGCCACTGGCCATGGCTACGACGAAGGGAAGCGGCGGCTGTGGCCTCTTCTCATGGCAACCGGTGACAGGGGGAGCGGGGAGGGAAGCTAGGAGGGGGAAAACGGGGAGAAGCTCACGGCGGTGACGATGGTGAGATCGGGGAGGCCGAAGAGGAGCTGAGGGCGCCGGATTTCTCGCCGGGGTTCCTCGCGGCCGGCGGCGAACCCTTGAAGATGGCGTCTCCTCCAGTGGTCCTCTGCTCAAATTGACGTGGGGGATCGGCGTAGTCGTCGACAGCGGATCTCCTGGACACTTCAGCTCAACGAGAAGGGGCCGGTGGCCAAGCGCGGGCACGACGGCGGCGAGGATGAGCTCTCGGGCTTGCGCGGAAAACGGCGAGAGAGGGAGAGGGATGAACTGGGAGAGGGGGAAGAAGGGCCTGGGGTCTTCCAGACGTCCACGGGGGCAAGGAGATGAGGACGGGGGCCTCTGCGCTGGCCGGAAGCAGGAGGTGGCGTGCATGCCGTGAGAGCACGGCGCGGCCGTCTCTCCTTCTGGCGAGGAGGAAGACGACAGGGGAGGGGCCGGGCTGGGCCAGGTGGGCTTTCACCCGTGGGCGCAAGGTAAGCTCTCTTCTGTTTTTCTTTTTATTTCTTTCTGTTATTTCTTTTTCCCTTTAAAATAAATAGCTAGGGCATTTGTAAAAACTCCCAATTATTTTTATAAACCCTAGGTGACTCTATAGAAGTCAACCGTAAGTTTTGGGAATTTTTGAAATTCAAATTATTTGAATTTCAATTCAAATAGGCAATTGTTTTAATTTCCAAGCCACTATTTGGATTATTCAAAAATCTATGAGGATGGGATTAATCCCAAATCACTTTTAAAATGATCACACTCATTTTTAGGATTTTTCAACATATCCAAAAGAATTTTGGAAAAAGATTTATTTCTGACCTTTTTATTTAAAATGCTTTGGGGCTTTTCTTTTCCCCAATTCCTTTTTCTTTTGCAATTTTTTTCAGGATGCAAAAATGCTAGCTTGGAAAAGCACAAACCAAAATTAGGGTTCTGACAAGTTGTCAGAACCCCAACTAGGGTAAGTGCTAGGGTTTGTTTGTGCCCTTTGCATCATGCAAACATTCAAATGAAATTCAAAAATGGGGAAAAGAAAAGCCCTGAGAAATTAAATCAAATGGCCAGATAAAATTCTTTTTCCAAAAATCTTTTGAACATTTGGAAAATTCCTATAAATGATGGTGATCATTTTAAAAATGGTTTGGGATCAATCCCATGCTCATGGAATTTTCTAATTTCCAAATAGTGCCTTGGAGAATTTAAAGAACCCCTATTTGATTTGAAATTCAAATTATTTGAATTTCAAAAATGCCCAAAAGTTATGAGTGGCTAGCTACTTATATTTTAAGCCCACATAAAAGTTTTGGGTATTTTATAAAATGCTCTGCTATTTTTCCTAGAGCAAAACAAATGAAAGAAAAAGAAAAAAAGAAGGAAATAACAGAAGAAAAGGGAAAAGAAAACCCCAGCCCACCCCACAGGCCAGTGGCCCAACTTGTTTTCCCCGGCCCAGCCAGCCCACCAAGCCTTGTCGTCTTCCTCCATGACGGCAATTAGCTCGGTGGCCGGCATGCGGGCGTCACCGTGGCGCCAAGGCCACGCAGCTGCTCCCCTGGCCTTATCCTCGCGTCTGGAGAAGGCCCTCCAAGCCCCATGGCCATTCCCCCTCTCCTTCTACACCATCTCGCTCTCCCTCGCCGTTTTCGCGCGCCACCGTGAGGCTGCAGAGAGCGCCGTCGTGCGCCGTCGCGAACAACGACGACGAGAAGCCCTACCTCCTTGTCCAGCCGCTCCGCAGTCATCCGCTTCTTCATCGTGCAGAGGATCGGAAGCTTCTTCGACTCCAAGCCGTCGCAATCGTCGACGACAACTCGTCGGAGCCGCCGCACGCCATCGACGATTCCGTCGTCTACAGAGCTTCCCAGGCCGCGCTGTCACCTCGACTGCCTTCCTGGCGAACCGGAGGTCGTTTCCCCTCTCTCCCAGCTCCTCCCCGTGGGTTCTAGGTGAAGCGACCGCCGCGCCATGTAGACGCCGGCGAGGCTCCGGTCACCCCCGAGCCTCCCCGTGGGTTCTAGGTGAAGCGGGCGAGCACGGGGAGCACTCCGGTGCCCTCCGCGTGCCACCCCGTGGCCAGGAAGCCACTCCGGCGTTCCTCCGCCGTGTTCCGTGGCTGCCGCCGGCTAGCCGCCGGCCGGTTAACCTTAATCCCGTGCCTAACTACCCCCTAACCCACTGACCCCTGGGCCCCAATACCCCTAAACTAATCCAGGGGCTTAATTAACAGAGGGGTTAACCCCAGTGACACTGACAGTGGTGGCCCACTGGTCAGCCCCCCCTGTGACATCAGCATTGCATCATGCTGATGCAATAAACCAATTTCCAGAGAATTAAAATAATCGAGAAAAATCCAGAAAATCATTTAAACTTTGGAAATTCATAGAAAATTCATACTAACTCCAAATTAAACATATAATATATGAAAAATTATTAGAATAATGCAAGGATTAAGAAGATGCAATTTGTTTTTATGTTTGACCATTTTAAAATGGGTGAACAGTAGCAAACATGCATATGGAGTTCTTTTGAATTCAAATTTGGAGTGAATTTGCAAATGATTTTGCATTCCACTTCTTTTAAATGGAATTGTACCCACATGACAACCATGAACATCACCATTGCAATCTTATTCATGTGATTGTGCATTGTAATTTATTCTGATCCTATGATTGTCATGTTGCTAATAGAAGTGGAACCGGAACCGGAGGCCACCCCCTTCGTTGAAGAACCCGATACTGAACCTCGTCAGCAAGGCAAGCAAACCCCATTGATCATGTCTATAAAATCCTATTTCCCTCTCAGTCTCGCTTATGCATGTTTAGGAGATCACCGAGACACGTTCTTTCGCAAAGTTGAACCCATTCCAATATATGACCTATCATTTTGTCACCGTATTAAGCAAACCACAATCCTAGCAGATTTAGGAGTTGAATGATGAGCATGTGGCCCCTGCAACTGTTACTGCTTATTGCTGCTTAGTGATACAATGAGGATGTTATGATTGTGAGTCGCGATGGCATGAACACAGTGGTGCTGATGATAACGTGTTGGTGAATCCACCCTAAACAAAGGTGACCGATGAGAGGCTGTGTAGGAGTACACAGTGGGTTGTCTCGTTGAACACTGCCCTAGGCCCCGAGATCCTGTTTTGTGATCCAAGACAAAGAGTATGACCACATGTAGGGTTTATGGGAGCCCCATTTGGCCTCTTTACGTACCCGATCCGATCCAGGAGTCACACTAGATTCGGGCTTTCCATTTGACCTAACTATAGATATGTGGGTGGACCTGTGAGGCAGTGAAACCATCTGTCAAAGGTGGCGTCTCGGTCCCTTGCATTATCTGAGTCCGTTTCGTGGAACCGGCCGGACTCTCGAGCGGTGACAAACTCAGGTAGTCGATTCCTGGATTTGAGGAGGTGATGTGAGGGTAGTGCCTTGGTTTCATCCACGTCCGACACCCACTTGAAGGGTGACAAGAACGAGGCGATAAGTGATGACACGCGTGTGAAGATGTACACCCCTACAGGGTTAATGAACTATTCGAATAGCCGTGTCCGCGGTTATGGACTACTTGGAAACCTTTACTTGATCATAGACAACTTGAATGGATACTTATAAAACTCGCAAGATAAGCGTGAGTACTATGGCGTGCTTTCTCGTGGGGAAGTCGAGGAGGTATCCATAGTGGTGTATTGTTTGGAGACTTGGTAGTGGACTCGTGTACGCTTCTTACCTCAAGTCTGGTACTCGTAGTACAGGACTAGCCAAGTCAAAGCTGGCACTTCTGCATGTTGAACCCCACCTCCTTTACCTTGATACTTGAGCATGAGTAGTATAGTTCTGATGTAAGTCTTGCTGAGTACGACTTTGTATGCACGTTTGCTTATTCTATGTTTTAGATGAGAACCCGGACCCCGATGGAGTCACCGACCTAAAGCTCGATGACCTTGGTAGTATAGTTCCAGACAGCAGTCGGGTCCCTCGTGGAAGGGCATGTTTGTTGTACAAGGCTTCTCTAAGCCATTTGTTAATCTTGTATGTACTCAGACCTAATTTTCTTCCGTTGTATGATGTAATGTGATCACAGACATGTGATCTTTGTATGCTCTATGTGTATATCAATAAAGAGTACTTTGTAGAGTTATGTGATGATACCTGCTGTTCATACTAGACGTGTGTGATGCGTGTATGATTATAACATGCATGTCTTAGTATGGGTTTTCGAGACTTTAGTTGTGATCTGGCTGGCGGTCTTTTATACACCAAGTGGCCCTTAGATGTGCGCACCTTGGGGCATCACGATGCGATTGCTCGTGGCTCTGCCACGTGCACACTTTGCTGTATGATCGAGCCCTCCCTAGACCCCGACTAAGTGATCGGGATGGAGTAAGTCTATGTAAGAGTTAGGATCCAATCGATAACATGGTTGAGGCGACTTGTCTATGAGTATGGGATTCACCACCCTTAAGCATTTAGACTTGTGAGCGGACGTTGAGGACCCATCTCAGTTGATCATCCGTCCTGGATGGGATGCCCCTCATGTTTGATGCTTTTTGTCGGGACCCGGGGTTAGCGTATGCAAGCCTCGCTACAACACAATCATATGGAGAGCCGAGAACAAGTGGCCCTTAGATGTGCGCAGCTTGGGGCATCGCGATGCGATTGCTCGTGGCTCTGCCACGTGCACACTTTGCTGTATGATCGAGCCCTCCCTAGACCCCGACTAAGTGATCGGGATGGAGTAAGTCTATGTAAGAGTTAGGATCCAATCGATAACATGGTTGAGGCGACTTGTATATGAGTATGGGATTCACCACCCATAAGCATTTAGACTTGTGAGCGGACGTTGAGGACCCATCTCAGTTGATCATCCGTCCTGTATGGGATGCCCCTCACGTTTGATGCTTTTTGTCGGGACCCGGGGTTAGCGTATGCAAGCCTCGCTACAACACAATCATATGGAGAGCCGAGAACCGTACCCACTTGTCTAAGAAGACAAGGCCAAGCACAGAACGTTCTCGGAAAGCATCGAACGTGAGGGGCATCCCATCCAGGCCGGATGATCAACTGAAATGGGTCCTCATCGTCCGCACACAAGTCTAATGATATGGGTGATGAACTCCCATACTCATAGACAAGTCGCCTCAGCCGTACTATCGATTGTATTATAACCTTACATAGACTTACTCCAGCCCGATCACTTAGTCGGGGTCTAGGGCGGCCTCGATCATACATCAAAGTGTGCACGAGACAGAGTCTCGAACAATCGCATCGCGATGCCCCAAGCTGCGCACATCTAAGGGCCAGTTGGTGTATAAAAGACCGCCAGCCAGATCACAAGTAAGGTCTCGAAAACCCATAAAAAGACATGCATGTTATAAACATACACACAGCACACATGCCTTGTATGAACAACAGGTATCATTGCAATTCTCTACAAATATACATCTTTATTAATAACTCTTACAGAGTGCACACAGAGATCACAAGCATGTGATCCAACATTACAACAGACAATCGGAAGCAAAGTAGGTCTGAGTACAGACAAGTTTAACAAATGGCTTAGAGAAGCCTTATCAAAAAACAAGCCCTCCACGAGGGAACCAGTCGTCTGACTGGGACTACACTAGCTTGGTCTTGGTCTGAGTCTTCATTCTTCAAGCTTCAGGTAAAAGTCACCATCGGGGTCGGTGGGTTCATCTAAAACATAGATTAAGCAAACGTGAGTACAAAATCGTACTCAGCAAGACTTACATAGGAGCTATGCTACTCATGCACATGTATCAAGGTAAAGGGAGGTGGGGTTTCACTTGCAGAAGTGCCAGCTTTGACTTGGCTAATCCTGAACTACGAGTACAAGACTTGAGGTAAGAAGCGTACACGACTCCACTACATCTCTTCAACCAATTACACCACTATGGTTACTTCCTCGACTTCCCCACGAGAAGCACGCCATAGCACTCACGCTTATCTTGCGAGTTTTAGAAGTATCCAGTTCAAGTTGTCTAATAATCGAGCACAGCTCTCCAAGTAGTCCCTTACCGCGGACGCGGCTATTCGGATAGTTTATTAACCCTGCAGGGGTGTACTGCTACACACATGAAACTATCAGTTACCGCCTTTTTACTCGACACCGTTCAAGAGGTGCTGGCGAGGATAATTCCCACAACTTTTACCTCACAGCCAACTCAAATTCAAAGGAGACGCCTATTTGGGCTGGAATCCACATCGTGAACCCGGCCGGTTTACCGATGTGGTCCCAGAAGATGTGTGCAGGGTCCCAAGCCGGTCTGAATAGCCGTTCTTCCACTTCGCAGACCGTGCCACAGACCTACCAGAACTCCGAACTAATGCGACTCATTGAACTGAGAAGGGGTGAGTTAGTAGGTTGAGCGGGGGTCCATGTGCCCAACATGTGGTAGTACTCTTCGTCTTGGATCACCACACAAGAACTCGGGCTTAGGGAGGTGTTCAACGAGACAACCCACTGTGTACACCTACACAACCTCTCATCGTTCACCTTGTATTAGGGTAGATTCACCAACACGTTTCACTTTCATCAACACCATGTTTAGCATCATCCCGACTCACATCATAAGAAACCTCATTGTACCACTAAGCATGCAATAAGCAGTAACAGTTGCAGTGGTCACATGATATCAACCAACTCCTACATCTGCTAGGATTGTGGTTTGCTTACTACTGTGACAAGATGATAGGTCATGCAAAGGATATGGGTTCAACTATGCGGTAGAAACGTTATCATGGTGATCATCCTAAACAATGCATAAGCGAGACATGAGAGGGAAGTGGGATTTTATAGACATGATCAATGGGGTTTTGCTTGCCTTGCTGTCGAGGTTTAGTCACGGGGTCTTCAACGAAGGGGGTGATCTCGAGTTCCGGCTCCACTTCTATCAGCAACATGACAATCATAGGATCAACATAATGTACAATGCACAATCACATGAATAAGATTGCAATGGTGATGTTCAAGGTACTGATGTGTTGAGCATTCCATTTAAAAGGAGTATATTGCATTTGAAATGCAAATTCAAACTCCATTTGATTTATCGATGAATTTCAAATGCATTTCAATGCATGAAAGTTCATTTGAATTTGTTGATCATGAAGTGATGTGGTATAGTTGAAGTAATGTTTCTGATGTGTGGATGAAACCATTGGAATTAAGGGTGTTGCAAAATCATTTGCAAAATCACCCCAAATTTGAATTTGAAAAGGATCCATATGCATGTTTGCTACTGTTCACCCATTTTAAAATGGTCAAACATGAAAAAAAATTGCATATTCTTAATCCTTGTATTTTTCTGATAATTTTAGACATATTATTTGCTATATTTTGAGTTAGGATGAATTAATTATGAATTTCCAAAGTTTAGGGTATTTTCTGGATTTTCTGGAATTTCTGTAAATGATTTAATTCTCTGGAAAAGATTTATTGCATCAGCCTGAGGTCAGCATGACGCAGGGGGGGGCTGACAACAGGGGCCCACCTGTCTGTCTCTGCGGGGTTAATCCCCTGTTAGTTTAACACTAACAGTGTTTAGTTAGTGGCCTGGGCCCACTGTCAGTGGCCCAGGGGTTAGGATTAGGGGGTGATTAGGGTTAAGTGCCCGGCGGTTAGCCGCCGGTGACCTCGGCCACGGCGGCGCCTCACCGGAGCAACGCTCCAGGCCACTAGGGAGCTCACCAGGGGCACCAACCAGAAGCCCTCACGCGTGCGCACCTAGCGGGCCACACCAGGGACCTTGGGGTGGCCGGAGAGCACGCCGGCGACGAGAGGCCGCGGCGGCAGTAACACGGCGACGTCGGGAAGGCGCTCTGGAGTACGCCTTTTGACCGTGGCTTGGTGCAAAATCTTGCTGGGGTGACCAGGAGTGTAGCAGGCTAGGCGGTTGGGGTGGAGGTGCACGGGAACAAGTACCTCACCGGCCATGGCGGCGGCGAGGCTCGGCTCTCATGGCAGAGGTGGCTAGGGGATGAACGGGGCACCGTGGGTTTAGGGGAAAGGATCGAGAGCTCACCACGGGCGCGATGAAGCAGTCAGTGGGCTCGGGGAGACCTCAACGGCGGCGAATCGACGTCGACGATCTTCGGCTGCCGGCGGCGAGTTGAGGAGCCTTGCGTGGTCTTGGGGCCGAATTGGCTCGCCAGCTTCTGCAGGGTGACGAAGTCGTCGGTGAGGAGCACGGAGGACACGCTGGTTCGGCCTCTAGGGCACGGTGGCCGCGTCTTCTCGCAGGGGTGGCCGACGGCGAGCTTCGGGCTGCACGGGAACGGCGAGTTCTCGAAGGGGGGTCGACTGGGAGAGAGAGGGAAATAAGAGGGGGCTTCCAGGCGGCCTCCCAGGCGAGGAGATGAGGTCCAGGGGGGCTGGAAGCCTCTCGGTGTCGAGGTGGCGCCGCGGCCATGCTCTGCCTCCACCGAGCAGCTTGGCTCGGCGGGGAAGAAGAAGACAAGCGTCTGGGGTGGGCTTGGCCGAGGCCAGGTAAGGTGGGCCTCTCCTGTGGGCGTGAGGTAAGCTGTTCTCTGCTCTGTTTTTCCTTTTTCTTTTTCTTTCTCTGTAAATAGGTTGACCTAGCTAATAAAAATAGCTAGGCATTTTATTAAATGCTGAAATTTTTTATATGGCCTCATAATAAACTAGACTAGCCACTTATAAAGTTTCAACATTTTTAAAATTCAAATAATTTGAATCTTAACTCAAATAGGGTTATTTTATTAATTCCAAGGCACTGTTTGAATATTAGAAAATTCCATGAGCATGGGATTGCTCCCAAACCATTTTTAAAATGATCAGCACCATTTATAGGAATTTTCCAAATGTTCAAATGATTTTTGGAAAAAGATTTTTATCTGGCCATTTGATTTAAATTCTCAGGGCTTTTCTTTTCCCCAATTTTGATTTGCAATTTGAAATTTTTGCATGAATGCAAGGTACCTCTGATCCTAGCACATACCAAACTTGGGGTTGTGACACTTTCCGAGAGCGTTCTGTGCTTGGCCTTGTCTGCTTAGACAAGTGGGTATGGCTCTTGGCTCTCCATGTGATTGTATCGTGACTGGAATTACATACGCTAACCCCGGGTCCCAACCGGGTCCCGAATCTGTTGGGACCCGGGATTTGCATATGTAATTCCAGTCACAATTGAATCATATGGAGAGCCGAGAGCCATACCCCCTTGTCTAAGCAGACAAGGCCAAGTACAAGACACTCTCGGAAAGCTCGAACGTGAGGGGCATCCCATCCAAGCCCGGATGATCAACTGAGATGGGTCCTCATTGTCTGCTCACAAGTCTAAATGATTATGGGTGGTGAAATCCCATACTCATAGACAAGTCGCCTCAACCATACTACTGATTGAATCCTAACACTTACATAAACAGACTCCATCCCGATCTCTTAGTCGGGGTCTCGGG
Source organism: Bromus sterilis (assembly GCA_950022295.1). Taxonomy (NCBI): domain Eukaryota; kingdom Viridiplantae; phylum Streptophyta; class Magnoliopsida; order Poales; family Poaceae; genus Bromus; species Bromus sterilis. The sequence continues at coordinate 344,924,616 of OX465596.1, forward strand.
CGGACTCAATCATACAACAAAGTTTTCCACGTGACAGAGTTACGAGCAATCGCATCGCGATGCCCCAAGCTGCGCACATCTAAGGGCCACTTGGTGTATAAAAGACCGCCTGCGAGAGCACAACTAAGGTATCGAACCCCACACATGACATGCACGATATAAACATACACGCAGCATGCATGACAAGTGTATAACAGCAGGTAACACAACATGAACTCTACAAACTGATAGCTTTATTGCATCTGCTAAACAGAGCAGATATAGTAGTGTTACAAGAAGAGATCACATCACTGTGATCCAACATTACATCATACAACAACGGAAGCAAATTATGTCTTAGTAAAGACAAGGTTAACAAATGGCTTAAGAAGCCTTTAAGAAAACACAACGACCCTCCAGAGGGACCAGGATGCTGTCTGGGACTACATTACTTCGTCGACGTCGAGTTTGAGGGGGAGGCCACCATCAGGGTCAGTGGTCTCGTCTCTAAAACATAGAATAAGCAAACGTGAGTACAAAGTCGTACTCAGTAAGACTTACGTCAGAACTATACTACTCATAGTCAGATATCAAGGTAAAGGCAAGTGGGGTTGTAATGCAGAAAGCTTTGACTTGGCTATCCTGTACTACGACTACATAGAGTTGAGATGAGAGGCGCACATGAGTCCATCTAATCTTGATCACCACTTCAATACACAACCATGGATCCTTCCTCGACTTCCCCACGAGGAAGCAACCCAAAGCACTCACACTTATCTTGCGATTTTTAGAGTATCCATTTGAGTTGTCTAATAATCAAGTAAAGATCTCCAAGTAGTCCATAACCGCGGACACGGCTATTCGAATAGTTCATTAACCCTGCAGGGGTGTACTTCTTCACATACGTAGCTACCACTTACCGCCTAGAACTCGTCACCTTTAAGCGGTGTCGGCGAGGATAGTACCACGACACTTACCTCACGGCTCCAACTCTAGTACAGTGCATCGCCTATCTGAGTTGTACCCCAATCGGGAATCCGGCCGGGGTTTCCGTTCAGGACCCAGATGATGTATGGACGGTCCGACAAGCCCACCTCAACGGATGGTGCTGCGCTTGCCTGAAACCGTGCTACGTTATGAAAGCAAATAGAAGAAAATTAACCCATGCGAATCCTGGACCCTAGTTGGGGTGAGTTAATAGGTCGAGAGGGGTCAATGAGCCCAACATGTGGTAGTAATCTGTGTCTTGGATCACAACACAAGAACTCGGGGCCTAGGGAAGTGTAAATGAGACAACCCACTGTGTACTCCTACACAGCCTCTCATTGTTCACCTATTTTAGGGTGACTTCATCAACACGTTACCACCTTGTTGCATGTGTTCACTACCATCCCAATACATCACCCAGATGGATCAACTTTATTGCAAACAACTCTAGCATGGCATAGCATATCATGGATGAAGGGCCACATGATGAACACAAACAATCTTGTATCTGCTAGGTTGAGGTTTGCTTAATACTGTGGCACCAATGATAGGTCATGCAAAGGATGGGTTCAACTAGCGGTAGAACGGTAACATGTGAATCACCTAATCATGCATAAGAGAACAAGAGGGAAACTGCGTTTTTATAGATATGATCAAAGGGGGTTTGCTTGCCTTATTGTCGAGACTCGGGGGTGCCACTCTTTGAAGAAACAGGAACTATGTCCGGCGATGGATCTATCGAGAAGAAGCAAACACCGAGACAATAAAGTATAAACATCACATTGCAATGCACATTCAAGAATGAAACATGGCATGGTACTGATGTGATCTATGTTCAATTTGCAACAAGTTTAATTGAAGTTGATTTGAAAAAGGAATTCAAATTCAAACTCCAAATGTTGTTCAAATTAGCCAAAGTTGTATTTGCTAATGTTTGGATATGGTAAACCATGTTGTCATGTGTATGATATGCCTCTGATGTTCATGTGATAAGGTTCGCATTGCAAAGATTTAATTTGAAATGATTTAAACATTTATTTTGAATTATTCCAAATAATCCAAATAGCTAAATTCTACTGGTCCATCACCATAGATGTGTTTTTCATCCATGAAAATATGATATTTGGAATCCTTGCATTTTTCTGATGATTTTTCATATATTACACTTTTGATTTGGAGTTATGGTTTAAAATTTATTGAATTTCAAAAAATTTAATCAATTTCTGGAATTTCTGAAATATTTGTAAAATGGAAAAGACTTTACTGCGTCAGCATGACATCAGGATGACGTCATGGGGGCGCTGACCAGTCAACCTGACATGCGGGGCCCAACTGTCATTGTCTCTGGGGTTAACCCCGTTTTAATTAAAACTAACAGGGGGTTTAGGGGGTTAGGGCCCCACCTGTCAGTGGGTGATTAGGGTGGGGTTAGGGAGTGGTTAAGGCCCTAATGGCCTAACCGGCCGGCGGCTAACCGCCAGTGGCCAAGCCGCGGCGGCGCCCTCTAGAACTGGCGGCTCCGGCCACGGGAGGCCACGGCAAGGGCACCAGAGCGTGCCCCTTGCACGTGCGCACCTAGGGGAGGCGTCGCGCGCACCGGGGGGGGCCGGAGGCCACGGCGGGGACGAGCTCCCGCGGCGGCCGAGCTCTGGCTCCGACGAGCTCATCGTCAGGGGCATCCCGGAGAGAAACGGAGGGGCGGGGAGGAAGCAGAAGCTCACCCTGAGCTTGAAGGAGGCGCCGGCGAGGTCGGGGAGGTTCGGTAGGCGGCGAATTCGGAGGAAGTAGTCACGGCGGCCAACGGCGAGTCGACGAAGGAGGCGGCGTCCTCGGGGGCTCTTCGGTTCAATTGATGGCGCGGGGTGACGAGGATAACGGAGAGGAGAACAAAGGACACGACCGGGCGATGTATCGTCGATGTTGGCCACGGTTGCGCGCACAAGGCGGCGACGGCCAGCTTCGAGTCCTCGCGGGATTCGCACGGGAGAGAGAGGAGGAGGTCCTGGTGAGGGGGAAGCTTCGGGGCGTCCACGACGCGATAAGGACGGCCAGAGCAGGCTGCTGCGTGGCCGGCGTCGAGCGCATGCTCGCCACGCAGTGGCGTGCTCGGCTGGCCAGGGAGGAAGACGGGGATGCCCCTGGCGGGCTGGGCCGCTTCTGCCCACTTGGGCCAGGTAAGTGGGGCTTTGCCCCTTTTTCTGTTTTTCTTTTTATTTGTTTCTGTTTCTTTTGTTTTGTTTTGTTTTTATAACAAAACATTTTTATAAAACCCTGATATTTTTATTGGGGCTATATATGACTGATATAAAGCCACACCCAAGTTTTCAGTATTTTTGGAGTTCAAATAATTTGAATCCAATTCAAATAGCATTTAAATTTAATTTCCAAGCCTCTGTTTGAATATTTGAAAAATCCATGAGCATGGGTTTGACTCCAAATCACTTTTAAAATGATCATACTCATTTCTAGGACTTTTCAAAATTGTTTGGAGGAATTTTGGAAAAACTTTTTATCTGGCCTTTTATTTAAATTCTTTTTGAGGCTTTTCCAAATCCCCAATTCTTAAACCAAGAAATTAAACATCATGCAATTAATTCTAGTAAAAAAAACATACCAAAACTAAGGTTGTGACAATCCAAGTCTGTCGGGACCCGGGGTTAGCGTATGAAAGTCCCGCTACGACATAGTCATATGGAGAGCCGAGAACCGTACCGACTTGTCTAAGCAGGCAAGGCCAAGCACAGAACGTTCTCGGAAAGCATCGTACGTGAGGGGCATCCCATCCAGGCAGGATGATCAACTGAGATGGGTCCTCATCGTCCGCATACAAGTCTAATGATATGGGTGATGAACTTCCATATTCAAAGACAAGTCGCCTCAACCATACTATCGACTATCTCATAACTCTTACATAGACTTACTCCAGCCCGATCACTTAGTCGGGATCTAGGGCAGGATCAATCATACCACAAAGTGTGCACGAGACGGAGTCTCGAGCAATCGCATCGCGATGCCCCAAGCTGCGCACATCTAAGGGCCACTTGGTGTATGAAAGACCGCCAGCCAGATCACAACTAAGGTCTCGAAAACCCATACAAAGACATGCATGTTATAAACATACACGCAGCACACATGCCTTGTATGAACAGTAGGTATCATTGCAATTCTCTACAAAGTATATACTTTATTGATAACTCTTACAGAGTGCACACAGAGATCACAAGCGTGTGATCCAACATTACAACAGACAAGTGGAAGCAAAGTAGGTCTGAGTACAGACAAGTTTAACAAATGGCTTAGAAAAGCCTTATTTGAAAACAAGGCCTCCACGAGGGAACCAGTCGTCTGACTGGGACTACACTAGCTTGGTCTTGGTGTGAGTCTTCAATCTTCGAGCTTCGGGTAGAAGCCACCATCAGGTAGGTGGGTTCATCTAAAACATAGAATAAGCAAACGTGAGTACAAAGTCGTACTCAGCAAGACTTACGTAGGAGCTATACTACTCATGCACACGTATCAAGGTAAAGGAAGGTGGGGTTTCACTTGCAGAAGAGCCAGCTTTGACTTGGCTAGTCCTGAACTACGAGTACCAGACTTGAGGTAAGAAGCGTACACGAGTCCACTACATCTCTTCAACCAATTACACCACTATGGTGCCTTCCTCGACTTCCCCACGAGAAAGCAGGCCATAGCACTCACACTTATCTTGGTGTATTTTAGAAGTATCCAGTTCGAGTTGTCTAATAATCAAGCTAAGATTTCCAAGCAGTCCTTAACCGCGGACGCGGCTATTCGAATAGTTTTCTTAACCCTGCAGGGGTGTACCGCTACACACACGTGTCATCAGTTACCGCCTTTTGCATGTCACCGTTCAAGAGGTGACAGCGAGGATGCCAGCACAATACTTCGCCCACAGCTCCGTTCTAGTCCAGAGAGTCGCCTATCTGAGGGGGATCCGTATGGAAGTCCGGCCGAGGTTCCAGTACATCCTGAAACGATGTGTGCAGGGTCCCAAGCCGGTCTTGAAAAGCCGTTCATCCACTTCACAGACCGTGCCACAGCCCTACCAGAACTCCGAACTACTGCGACTTCTGGGGTTTGAACGGGGTGAGGTACTAGGATGAGAGGGGTCAGTGAGCCCAATGTGTGGTTGTACTCTTCTTCTTGGATCACCACACAAGAACTCGGACTTAAGGCGGTGTTCAACGAGACAACCCACTGTGTATTCCTACACAACCTCTCATCGTTCACCTTGTATTAGGGTAGATTCACCAACACATTTCACTTTCATCAACACCATGTTCACCATCATCCCGACTCACATCAAAAGCAACCTCATTGTACCACTAAGCATGAAATAAGCAGTAACATTTGCAGTGTCCACATGATATCAGTCAACTCCTATGTCAGCTAGGATTGTGGTTTGCTTACTACTCTGACAAGATGATAGGTCATGCATCGGATATGGGTTCAACTATGCGGTAGAATCGATACAAGGTGATCTCCTAAACAATGCATAAGCGAGACATGAGAGGGAAGTGGGATTTTATCGACATGATCAAAGGGGGGTTTCTTGCCTTGCTGACGAGGTTCAGTCACGGGGTCTTCAACGAAGGGGGTGATCTCGGGTTCCGTCTCCACTTCTATCAGCAACATGACAATCATAGGATCAACATAATGTACAATGCACAAAGACATGAATAAGATTGTAATGGTGATGTTCATGGTACTGATGTGTTGAGCATTCCATTTAAAAGGAGTATATTGCATTTGAAATGCAAATTCAAACTCCATTTGATTTATCGATGAATTTCAAATGCATTTTAATGCATGGAAGTTCACTTGAAAAGGTTGAGCATGAAGTGATGTGGTATAGTTGATATAAAGCTTCTGATGTGTGGATGAATCCATTTGAATTAAGGGTGGTGCAAAATCATTTGCAAAATCACTCCAAATTTGAATTTGAAAAGGATCCATATGCATGTTTTCTACTGTTCACCCATTTTAAAATGGTAAAACATGAAAACAAATTGCATATTCATAATCCTTGTATTTTTCTGATATTTTTAGACATATTATTTGTCCAATTTGGAGTTAATATGAATTAGTTATTGAATTTCAAAGTTTAAAGCATTTTTTGGAATTTTCTGAATTAAATAAATTGATTTAACCAATTATTGCGTCATGCATGCGTCAGCATGACGTGGGGGCATCCCTAACAGCCGGGACCCACTGGTCAGTGAGAGGGGGTTTAATCCCTCTCTGTTCATTAAACAGAGTTTAATTAACTGGCCTGGGGCCCACTGTCAGCCTCACTAGGGGGTCATTAGCGCGGTGTTTAGGTCCTAATGACCATGGCGGCCGGCGGTTAGCCGCCGGTGCCACTGGCACTGCGAAGGGCTCGCCGGAGCTCGCTTCCAGCCACTTCTGGCCACGGGGAGAGCACCAAACTGCTCCCCATGCTCTTCCGCATCACGTGCACTACGCAGGCGTTGCAGGGGTGGCTGGAGGCGACGACGGCGAGTGGCGAGGCGGCGAGTGGCGTTGGAGGGTGCGGGGACGAGCGCGAGATGAGGGGAAAGATGCTATCGCTCACCCTGAGCGCGATGGAGAAGTCGAGGAGGCCGGAGGGAGCAAGACGACGGAGCAATTCGGTGAGGGATCTTCACAGCGGCCGGCGGTCCTCGGGGACGATGGCGTCGTCTTCGTGGTGCCTCGGCTCGATTTCTCGCTGGGGGTGACAAAGACGAGGGTGGGGAGTTGTCTAGACAAATCGTCTCGGCGAGGGGAGTCCAGTGGCCACGAGGGTGCGGCGGCGTGCTCCGGCGCGAGCTTCGGGCGGCGAACAAAACGGCGAAGGGAGAGGGGGAAGATGAGCCAGAGGAGGGGGATAAGAACCAGGGCGGCTTGGGCGTCTTCGTGGCGTGGAGATAAGTCTCGGGGTCGCCTGGAAGGCGGCTGCCGTCGCCGTGGCGTCGTCGCGCACGCTCTCCTCCAGCGAGCTTCTTGGAGCCGCGGGTTGGAAGACGACAGGGCGAGGGGCTGGGCTGGGCCGGCCGAGGCAAGGTGGGCCTTCGCCTAGGGGCGTCTGGTAAGCTTCCCTCTCTCTGTCTTTTCCTTTTTCTTTTTATTTCTTCTGTAAATAGGTTGACCTACCTAATAAAATAGCTAGGTATTTTTATAAATGCCATAATTTTTTATATGGCCTCATAAAACCTAGAGCTAGCCACTTATCAAATTTGGCACTCTTTAAAATTCAAAACATTTGAATTTTAAATCAAATAGGGATTTATTTAATTTCCCAAGGCATTGTTTGAAAATTAGAAAATTCCATGAGCATGGGATTGCTCCCAAACCACTTTTAAAATGATCAGCATCATTTATAGGAATATTCCAAATACTCAAATGATTTTTGGAAAAAGATTTTGATCTGGCCATTTGATTTAATTTCTCAGGGCTTTTCTTTTCCCCATTTTTGAATTTTGTTTTGAATTTTTGCATGATGCAAAGGCACAATAAAACCCTAGCACTTACCCAAGTTGGGGTTCTGACAAGTTGTCAGAACCCCAACTAGGGTAAGTGCTAGGGTTTGTTTGTGCCCTTTGCATCATGCAAAAATTCAAATGAAATTCAAAAATGGGGAAGCAGAAAGCCCTGAGAATTTAATCAAATGGCCAGATAAAAATATTTTCCAAAAATCTTTTGAACATTTTGAAAATTCCTATAAATGATGGTGATCATTTTAAAAATGGTTTGGGATCAATCCCATGCTCATTAAATTTTCTAATTTTCCAAGAGTGCCTTGGAAAATTAAAAGAACCCCTATTGGATTTGAAATTCAAATTATTTGAATTTCAAAAATGCCCAAAAGTTATGAGTGGCTAGCTACTTATATTTTAAGCCCACATAAAAGTTTTGGGTATTATATAAAATGCTCTGCTATTTTTTTTCCTAGAGAAAAACAAAATAACAAAAAAAGAAAAGAAGAAGAAAAAGAAAAGAGGAAACACCCGCTAGCTTCTGGCCCAACTGAATCCCCCCAGCCCACCTGGCCTCAGCCCATCCCACCCCCCAGCGTGTCGTCTTCCTCAGAGTGCCGAAGCAGCTCGGTGGCGCGCTCACCGCCGCGCACGCCACCGAGGCCACTCCAGAAGCCCCCCTTGCCCCTCGTCTCGCCACGGAGACGCCCAGACCCTCCTCTCACTTTCCCCTCCCCTCGCGGTCCCTCCCCACGCCTCTGCATCGTCTCTCCCACGTGCACCCGAGAGCTGCCGGAGCGCCGCCGTGCTCAACTCGTAGCCATCGTCGCCGCTGAGCCAAGGCTTCGTGTCCAGCGTGTTCACCGCAGACTACTTCACCAAGGTGGAGAAGATCGAGAGCTCGGAGGCACAGCAAGCAACGCCATCACGCCCGATTTTCCCCGCCCGCCGTGGATCCCCACCATCAAATTCGCCACCTGCGGTGCTTCTTCGACCCCTCCATGGACACCATCGTCTTCCTCGCGCTCCGGTGAGCATAACCCTCCTATCCCCGGCCCTTCTCGCGCACGAGTTCGCCGTCTTCGTCTTTCCAGTGCGCCGGCCGCCGCTTTGGTCAACGTTGCCATGGCCTGGAGCTTCTCCGCGGCACCCCAGTTCCTCCGCGAGATGCGCACGGGTGAGGGCTTCCTCCCAGTACCACCGACGCCTCTCCCCGTGGCCAAATGGCCAATTCTGGAAATGCGCCGCCGTACCCAACACTACAGGAAACAGGAGTTTTGCCGACAGCCAAAGCTGACGGCAAACATATGAAGCGCGGACGGCAAAGGCTTTGCCGTCAGCTCCACGACGGCAAACCTGTTGTCAGCTCATCAGTCGGCAGTGAGATGCTTTGCCGTCAGCTCAAGATCGACGGACGGCAAAGCCATTGCCGTCAGCCTTTTTGTACTGGCTGACGGCAAAGACGCTCGTACGGCCAGCTCTGACTTAACCCCTGTGGGCTGAGTTAACGGCGTGCATTGCCGTCAGCTAGCATTTTGCCGTCAGCCATCCCTACTCGTTGCCGTCAGCCTGTTGAAGGCCGACGGCAAAGCCGTGACCAAATGGTCACTTCCACAGTCTAGATTGCACAGGCTGCCGCCACGTGTCCGCTTTGCCGTCAGCTTGCCGACGGCAACGACGTTGCCGTCAGCCAGCTGATGGCAAAGCTCTCTGTTTCTTTCTTTTTTGTTTGTTTTCTTTAATTCCCTGCATTTACACAAATAACATATATATATATACATCACTGGCCCAACATCACAACAATATATCACAACATGAAACAAGTTGGTGCAACACTGGCCCAACATCACAACAATATATCACAACATGAAACAATAGAGTGCACATGTATCTACAAGTCATTTACATACCACTAGTCCACTAGTGCATACAAAAAGTTCAAAACAACAACAATCATCATCTACATAACCACAAGCGTCTACAAAGGGCCCAACATCTCGCAAATGCATATATAAAGACTAACATCCTATATCTTGAAAACGAAGAAGCATCCATCCATGCATATAGGCAAATCTGCAAAATGAAAACATAATCATATGTTAGTTATGGAAAAGAAGAAATCCAAAATGATTATATATGGAACTAGTTAGTATGAAATGAAGCTAAGTACATATCAATTTTGGCCTTTATTACAAGCTACGTATAAAAAAGAAATGGAATAAAAGAAGAACAAGGATAAGAAGATTAAGGAGAAGAAGAGGAAGAATAAGAACAAGATGAAAAGAAGAGAGAAGATGGAGAAAAAGAAAGAAGAGAAAAAGTAAGAATAAGAAGATCTTTTCTTCTTTTACTTTCTTTTTCACCTCTTTCTTCTTCACTTCTTTCTTTTCCTCCTATCCTTCTTCTTATTCTACAATACTTGTTCTTCTTAGACCTCAAGAGCTAAATATATCTCATTTTAGATCTAACTAAGTCATTAATTCATTTTTGAGCTTTATATGCGAAGAATAAGTCATTTTTAGGTTTATAAGCCAGTTAAGCTAGTAAATTCATTATTGAGTTTTTATAAGACAAGTATAAGTCATTGTTGAACTTAATAAGCTTATAAAATCTAATTTGAGCTTTAAAAGCTTATAAAGCCAAGTTTGAGCTTTATAAGCTTATAAATTCACTATTGAGCTTTTAGAAGCCAAGTATAACTCAATTTTCATCGAACTACGCTATTAACATCATTTTTCAGCTTTATGAGCTGATGAAGTCATTGAGGAGCTATTATAAGCCAAGTATAATTCATTTTTTAGGTTTACAAGCTTATAAAGCCAAGTATAAGTTTTATAAGCTTATATAGTCATTTTTTAGCTTTTATAAGCCAAGTATAATTCATTTTTTAGGTTTACAAGCTTATAAAGCCAAGTATAAGTTTTATAAGCTTATATAGTCATTTTTTAGCTATTATAAGCCAAGTATAATTCATTTTTTAGGTTTACAAGCTTATAAAGCCAAGTATAAGTTTTATAAGCTTATATAGTCATTTTTTAGCTTTTCTAAGCCAAGTATAATTCATTTTTTAGGTTTACAAGCTTATAAAGCCAAGTATAAGTTTTATAAGCTTATATAGTCATTTTTTAGCTATCATAAGCCAAGTATAATTCATTTTTTAGGTTTACAAGCTTATAAAGCCAAGTATAAGTTTTATAAGCTTATATAGTCATTTTTTGCTATTATAAGCCAAGTATAATTCATTTTTTAGGTTTACAAGCTTATAAAGCCAAGTATAAGTTTTATAAGCTTATATAGTCATTTTTAGCTTTTATAAGCCAAGTATAATTCATTTTTTAGGTTTACAAGCTTATAAAGCCAAGTATAAGTTTTATAAGCTTATATAGTCATTTTTTAGCTTTTATAAGCCAAGTATAATTCATTTTTTAGGTTTACAAGCTTATAAAGCCAAGTATAAGTTTTATAAGCTTATATAGTCATTTTTTAGCTTTTATAAGCCAAGTATAATTCATTTTTTAGGTTTACAAGCTTATAAAGCCAAGTATAAGTTTTATAAGCTTATATAGTCATTTTTTAGCTTTTATAAGCCAAGAATAAGTAAATATTTATGTAACTAAGCTATTACTACCATTATTGAGCTTTATGAGCATATAAAGTCATTGATGAGCTTTATGTAACTTACCGGAGGCCACCTCAAGGCTGAGAAGCGCCGCCACGTGGGTTGCTCGGGGATTCACTAGGAGATTCTTGTGGGTTGTGAGATGCAGCTCCGGAATTATGCTGCAACAAAGGATGAGTTGCAATGTGGTAAGCATGATGACACTTGATGGTATAAGACCGGGATATATTGATCATTGAAAGAAACTTACCGTTCCGGGAGGAGAAACGATAGGCGTCGGCATCGGTGGAGGGGTAAGACCTTGCTTCTCCCACATACTCTGCGAGTTAGGTTTTGAGGACTCGAGCATATTAGCAAGTGAACCAAACATATGCATATGCATTCTTGGCGGATATATGCAAAAGTAGTAACTTACCGAGAAGAGGTCGTAGATGGCCTTCGCCTGGGCATTATTGCGTGCACTCTCCTCCTCGAGTATCCTCTGGGTCCTCTCCTCCGCCAGCCGGTCCCTCTCCGCAAGCTGCTCCGACAACATCTCTTGTGTCGCCTGTCTCTCCCTCTGAATGGCGTCCTGAGAACACTCAACAATATAGCAATTATTGTCATCATCGCTACGTAGTCTAAAGAATGGAAAGAAAAATTGAGACAAAGTTATACCTGGATAGCAATGTCCACTGGCCGCGGGCGAGGTCGTACAGCAGGAGCGGAGCTCGTTTGCCTTGCCTTGATCTGAGGTAGAGTCTCCGGGCAATGTACGAAGCCATTGCACATGGAGGTGCTGCCATGATGCTTACCGCTACCAGAAATCATCAAGGCCTCCGGATCAATCTCCTCCTCGCTCGGGTCAAACTGAGGACCGCGTAGCTCTTTCGCCACCTCAGAATAGGCCATCATCTTGTGGTAGGCTGCAGCGCTGGTGTACGCCTCAACACCGTCGCCCTCGGAATATGCCGTCACCGTTTTGTACTTTCCCTTATGGGCCATGGAAAATGAGCGAAATCCCTTAGGCACTGGCTGATTATGGTGCTTCGCCTACAATGAAAAGCAAAGAAAAGGCATGAAACAAATCAATTGATTAATGATGAAAGGACATGAAACTTAAAACAAAAAGGCACATACCCATTTTTTTGCGTACTCGTTGACGTTGAGATTGCCTTGGTGGTGTGCCACACCTACCATTTGTGCACGCCTAGCCTTGGCGCTTTTGTGGGTGGACAGCCAGGCATCACTGAGCCATTTCTCCACTATCGCCTCAAAGCAATCCATCTTATTTGCACACCATCTCGGGGGCGCCTATGAATTAATAATCTTATAAAGTCATTGAATATCTTTTTTAAGCCAAGTACAAGTCAAGTTTTATGTAACTAAGCTATTATTATCATTTTTTAGTTTTACAAGCTTATAGAGCCAAGTTTGACCTTTATAAACTTATAAAGCCAAGTTTGACACTTATAAGCTTATAAAGCCAAGTTTGAGCTTCATAAGCTTATAAAGAAAAGTTTGACACTTATAAGCTTATAAAGCCAAGTTTGAGCTTCATAAGCTTATAAAGAAAAGTTTGACACTTCTAAGCTTATAAATCCAAGTTTGAGCTTCATAAGCTTATAAAGAAAAGTTTGACACTTCTAAGCTTATAAAGCCAAGTTTGAGCTTCATAAGCTTATAAAGAAAAGTTTGACACTTATAAGCTTATAAAGCCAAGTTTGAGCTTCATAAGCTTATAAAGAAAAGTTGGAGCTAACTAGGCCTTACTTATAAGTGTAGGAATTTACCTCCAAGTATTCATCCTTCTTAAGGAAAACTTTTATGCACTTCTTCTTGGCCTTCTTCACGCCCTTCTTGGCGTACCAATCTCGAACACACTGAACACGCATCTCGTGCCTAGTGTTCGTGAGTAGCCTCACTATCTCCTTCTCGAGATTCTTCTGGGCCGCCGGCTCCATCCCCTCCTCAACCCTATAGTAGCACTGAAAAATGCATCGAACATATGAAAAGATGAGTGAAATGATTCCAACACTAATAAATGATTGCAATGCTTAGAATACTTACCCAAAAAGTAGCCACCACCATGTCGGCTTTGGTACGGCATTCAACGTTGTTGATGCGTTCATCTGGCGGGGCCGGGGCGGCTTTGTAGTGTGGCCAAGTGAGGCCGGGCTCAGGAACCCTACCCCCAATAGGCAACTGGACTAGCCCGGGGAACTGCTCCTTAAGCACGGCACCAAGGAGGCAGTTCGGATTCCGAGCACCTTCCGGGTAAGTCCACGCCCTGCAAAATAAGAACACAAAGACATTAGTTCTTGTTGGACCATATGTACATGTATGATATATATATACAAGGAACACAAAAAATTCATCAACTTACTTCTCCCCATCTGGCGCAATCAATACCCTCTGCGCAGGGTCCGGACGTGGTGGGAGCCGTGTCATACCACGCTGGTACACCGGCTTCTTGGAAGAGGAGCTCCCCTCACCCCCATCATCCCCCTCACCCCCCTCAGCCCCGTCGTCATCGCTATCATCATCCTCATCAGCATCATCATCATCCGTGCGAGCACGCTCCTCCCAAGGATCATCCCAACGAGGCTCCGTCGACTGCCTCGGTGCCTCCGGTGTCTCTGACTGCACCGGCGGTGTCCGCTGCTCCGGTGCCTCCGACTGCACCGGCGGTGGCCGCTGCTCCGGTGCCTCCGACTGCACCGGCGGTGGCTCCTGCACCGGTGAGACTGTCCTGTGAGTGGGTGACTCGGCTAGGGCGCCACCTGCTCCTTGACCACCTCCTCGACCACCGGGTTTAGCTCTCTTTGGGCCTTTTGCCCGACCTCTCCCACGAGGCTGCTCAGCACGCGCCGGCGGCGAGCTGGCTGCGACAATACCCGCCAGCAACTCTCTCCGTAGAGGTAGAGGTGGTCGAGACTCCACCGGTGGGTCCCTACGGCTCGCCATGTGTCAACACCTGTTACGGAGTAAAGATGAATTAGTAAAGTAAGGAAATAAATAATACAAATTCATATATACAAAAAACAAACATATGCATATAAAGATGAATTAGTACATTAAGGAAATAAATAATACAAATTCATATATACAAAAAACAAAAGAAAGTTGGGATGCATACAACTAATAGTCGGGATCATCTGTATCTTCTCCAGGATCAATAAAAACATCATCGTCACTATCACGCGTGTCATCATGAATGATCTCTTCTCCGGGATCGGGTTCAGCGTCAACCACATTTCGAAAGCCTTTTTGTAACCGGTCAAGCAATGATAGGTCATCCGCATCGGTAACCTTTTCGTGTTCCACTTCTTCATCTTCCTCCTCATCATCATCGGTAACCTCTTCGTGTTCCACTTCTTCCTCTTCCTCCGCATTGTCATTCTCTACTTCCATGTTTTGACCAAACGTAGAGGTTTTTCCGAAATGTTTTTTGGCCACACGTGTTTCTTGGAAGAATTCTCCGTCATATGTGTCTGGGTCTATGTGAGGTTGATAATCCTCTTCTTCATTGGGGGCAGGTAGTTTACCATGTGGCGGCACGTCATAGACGACATAACAATCTTCGAGATTCTTTACACTTTGGCAGGCCCATGGAAGATAGAAAACCTGTGTGGCCTGTTTAGCCACAATATAAACTTCGGCAACATTTAAACGGTTCTTCTGTTTAATTTCAACTAGCCCAACATGCTCATGAGTTCGTCTAGTGTCCTTCGGATCGAACCAATGACATTTGAAGACAACGGCATTCGGAGGATTTTCACCATAATATAGCAGTTCGTATATTTCTTCAACTATTCCATAATACTCGACTCCTCCATCTATAGCGGACACACCGGAATTCGTTGTTTTCCGATCGGGCATAGTTTTCTCTTTCATACCAGTACGAAAGCGATACCCATTGATGTCGTATTTTTCATATGTATGGACCTTAAAGTCAAAACCATTTGCGATTTGTCTCAATTCAGTGTCCATCGACTCAGAATTAGCCTACAAGTTGAAACGGAAAGGCTTGTTGTATTAGTCGGTACTGAGACGACGAAGAAATAACAATGGCCTGTATATCATATAAGAAGTACCGTTTGTGTAAACCAAGAGATGAAACCGGGATTGCCGCCTCCCCGCTTCTCAAGAAGATTAATCTCTTCGATGGAGTCTTTTTCGATCGCCACTCCATTCGAGAATTGCGCGACGAATTGACTGTATCAAATAATTAAGAGAAGTTAGAGACACAACTCGTCAAGAAGTTGCAGAACAATTAATATGTATCGCGCACTTACTCGATGTATGGCCGCACTTCTGTCATGTTGGTCAAGATATACAATGTAATGATGCTCCATTCCTCGAAGGTCAACGTCTTTGTCTTCATAACCCCACAAGGTGCGAGGCTCCCTTTAAAGATTTTGAACTTGGATTCATGTCGCTCGGGGTCGCCAGTATTGTACCGAGGCTTTGGATTATGCAAACTGTAATTAGTGGCAGCATAGTGTGCTGTCACGAAGTTTGCCGCTTCCTCGACAACGAATGCCTCAGCCATTGATGCTTCAATTCTCCTTTTATTTTTACATTTTTCTCGAAGCGTCTTCTGCATTCTCTCGGTTGCATAGCACCAACGGTTTTGCACAGGGCCACCCAATCTTGCCTCCATCAGTAGATGCAAAATCATATGCTGCATCGGATTAAAGAAACCCGGTGGAAAGATCTTCTCTAACTTGCATATCAACTCCGGCGCCAGTTTTTCCATCTCTTCTATCACAATAGGCGATAATTCTTTAGCACAAAGAACACGGAAGAAATAGCTTAGCTCTGCCATTACTAGCCATTCATCCTCGGGGATGTAGCCGCGCAACATCACCGGCATTATCCGCTCAAGCCATATGTGCCAATCGTGACTCTTCAGCCCAAAGATTTTCAACTTTTCAAGACTTGCTCCCCTTGCTAGATTCGCTGCATACCCATCGGGGAACATCAACTTTTTTTTCACCCAGATGAGGATTTCCCTCATGTGTTCCCTTTTAAGATTGAACCATGCCTTTGGCTTCTCCCAATTCTTCTTCCCTTTCGGTTGTCGCATGTTCAGTGACTTCCTATTACACAGACTCTCCTGATCGACTCTAGCCTTAACATTATCTTTCCCCTTATCAGTGCCGAACAATGTACCAAAAAGGGCCTCACCCATATTTTTTTCAGTGTGCATCATGTCAATGTTGTGTGGAAGAGCAAGGTCTTTGAAATACGGGAGATCCCAAAAGCATGGCTTGTGGGTCCAGGCGTGTTCCGTATTATATCCCAAGAAATACCCTGGCCGGTTCGGATCAGGCTCTAGTGAGTTCAACTGATCAAGAATTTGTGCGCCCGTCATCATAGGTGGTGCCTCGTGCTCGACAACTTTACCTTTGGTGAAATTCTTCTTGTCTTTTCTGAATCCATGGTCCAGAGGCAGGAATTGTCTATGCAAGTCGAAGCAAGAATACTTGCGACCCTCCGGCAGCCAATGAAACTTAAGAGCAGACTTGCATTGCGGGCATGGGAACCTTCCGTGCACGCACCATGCAACAAAAAGTGCAAACTCCAGCAGGTCATGCATGGAGTACATCAACCAAGCATGCAGTTGGAAGTTTGTTTTGCTAGCTGCGTCATATGTCCGGATCCCATTATCCCAAGCTTCTTTCAACTCATCCATCAGTTTGTTGCAAGTACACATTCATATTTTTTCCGGGATAATTGGGCCCCGGAACTATCAACGTCAAGAATATGTGCTTTCTTTGCATAAGTACTCCAGGGGGCAGATTGAGGGGCATGATGAATACGGGCCAACAACTATACTGGGTTGCCGTCATACCGAAAGGATTGAACCCATTGAGGCTAATGGCGAGTGCCACGTTTCTTGGGTCTTTGGCTTTACCTTCTTTATGTATTTCATTGAACATCTTCCACGCTTCACCATCAGAGAGGTGGGTCAACATCAAATTCCCGTATTCATCTGTAGCACGTCTAATTCCATCTCTGTGCCATGTCATTTGTTTTGTTGTTTCTTCAAGCATATAAAGCCGTTGAAGTCTTGGTAAGATCGGTAGGTACCGAAGAATGTTTACGGGTATTTTGCTCTGCGTCTTCTCACCAAGACCGTTGTCTACGACAATATACCTGGAGGACTTGCAGCGTGGACAATAATTATCATCCGCATACTCTAGCATGGCATAAAAGGCCTTGGCAGTTTCCTCCGATTCTTCGTCCTCAAGACGAGCATCGTTGTAGTCATTGACCATGTCTTTGATCCCTGTACCACAATCCTCAATGCGCTGACGCACTACCTCATGTCTGTCACGTTGGGCCGACTCGCCATGAAATGACCACAACGTATAATCAGGCATGAAACCACGTATTTGCAGGTGTTTACCCATTACATCCTTTGTCTGTTGTGAATAGTTCTTACATCTAGTGCAGGGGCACCATGTTCTTGGTTGGCCAGCACTAAATGCAACCTCTAGGAACTCCTCGGTCTTGGCCAACCATTCCTCACTCATATTTTTTTGACTAGGGTGACCGGTGTACATCCACGCACGATCATTCATTCTGGCTAGCTAGCTAGTACAAATTAACACCAGAAGGCATATAATTAATTACGGTGATACGGCATATGCACACTAGCTAATAGGTAAAGATAGCTCCTAATCCCACCCGAGTATGTGCAGATTGGATTCATTTCCCCATGCTCTCCTCCCGATCCGACGCAAAATTTCAACAGCACCTCCCCGCTGTTCTCCTGATACACGTCTCAGCATAAACCGAGAGGATGTGTACCCGGAGAACAACAAGGTGGTGCTGACGAAATCCTGCGTCCGATCCGGAGGAGAGCATATATGGGGAAATGAATCCAATCTACACATACTCGGGCTGTCCATGGATAACGTTGGACAATTCGAAAGAATCCAATTATAATATGCAAATGAATGCATATTTATAAATGGAATCTTTCGAATGGGAGAGGCATGGGTTACGCAATGGAACCTTACATCTAAATTTTAATTCTACCTAACTAGTTTCATTGGCATTAAGTCCGGAACATAGCAAAGGAAAGGGGAGAAATTTTTTAATTATATTTCTGTTCTAACTTCTTCTCTTCTTCTTTCTTCTTTCTTCTATTTCTTTTTACTCTTCTATATCTTCATCTCCTCCTCCGATACTTCATCTCCTCCTCTTACACAAGGCCAGGCCAACCCTAAGCCACAAGATAACTAGCCCTAACTACTTTTACTTTACTTTTCATTTCATTTTACTTTTTTTACTTTTCATTACATTCCATTTTCTTTCAATTCATTAACAATCTAACAACTGATTTTCAATAACTAACTAACTAACTATTGTATTTAACTAACTACAAACTAACTAAATAATCTTAACTATAACTAGCTAACTAGAACCTAACTACTGATTTTAACTATCTTAATAATTTTAACTAACTAACTAACTACTGATTTTTACTAAATAACTAACTAACTAATGATATTAAATAAATAAATAAATATTGATTCTAACTAACTACAATGTAACTAATGTTTTTAATATAACTAGCTAATTAAAATCTAACTATTGATTTTAACAATAACTAACTAACTAAATATCTACTGATTTGAACTAACTAGAACCTAACTATATCTCTTTTCCACCCCTCTAATTAAAATCTGTTTTTCTATCTTTCTTTATCTCTTATCCATTCCTTTCATTTTACTTTTCCTTCCTTTTCAAATATGTTATTTCAATTCTACTTCTTTTCTTCTTTCCTCTACTTCTCTTTTCTTTTCTCTTCCTAATTTCTCTCATTCTCTTCATATTTTCTCTACTTCTCTCTTCTTTCTATTCCTAATTTCTTTTTTCTCTTCTCTTTTCTCTACTTCTGTCTTCTTTCTTCACAAATATTTTCTTTCATATTTTTCTCTACTTTCATTAGCTAGCTAATATAACAACTAACAAATAATAGTTTTCCTAATCTAACTAAAATCTAACAACTAACTAAAATATATAGAAACTAACTACTTGTAGAAAAGACTAGCTTTCCTAAGCTAACTAAAATCTAAGTAATATAACAACTAAAAAATATTAGGTAGCTATTTTTTCCTAAGCTAACTAATATAACAACTAACTACTTTCTTAAGCTATTTTTTATTTTTATTAGCTAGGTAATATAACTACTGACTACTTTATTTTTATTAGTTGTATAGTTTTTATTAGTTGCATTGTTCTAACAATAAATAAAATTGATAAATAACAAAAAACAGAGAAAAGAGGAGCTCACCTGCAGAGGAGGGCGGAGGAGGTGGTGGTGGTAGCCGGCGAGGAGGCCACTGCCACTGGAGCCGAGGAGGACGGGCAGGCGGCCGGCGAGGGAGGGGGCCGCGGCGGTGACGGGGGCGGCGACGTCGTGCAGAGGCGCGGCGGCGGGCTGGACCTGCAGAGGAGGAGAGGATGAGAGGGAGAGAGAGAGAGAATGGGGAGCGGGGGAAGGGGCGGCCGGGGTGGCCGCGGCTCACCGGACGCGGCCGACGCGGCGGGGGAGGCGGAGGCTGCCTGGAGGGGAGGGGTTGAGAGCGGGGTGAGAGAGAGAGAGAAGTGGCCGCTAGGTCTGCCCGGGCCGAGATAACGGCCCGCCGCTTGGCCGTCAGCCAGCTGACGGGCCCGCCGCTTGGCCGTCAGCCAGCTGACGGCCAAGCGGCGGGCCGTTATCCCACAGCCGCGTGGTGGGATCTGGGGAAACATTGCCGTCAGTGGGGCTTTGCCGTCAGCTGTTCTGCGCGTTGCCGTCAGCTAACTGACGGCGTTGCACGGGCTGACGTCTAAAGTTTCTTTTGCCTACAGTTGTTTCTTTGCCGTCAGCATTTTTACTAGCTGACGACGGAAAGCTAACGGCAAAGCACAAAGCTGACGGCAAAACTCCTGTTTCCTGTAGTGCAAGCCGCCGGCGTCAAGCCGCCAGGCACTTAGCGCTTAACACCGTGCCTAACTACCCCCTAACCCACTGACCCCTGGGCACTAGTGCCCCTAAACTAATCCAGGTGCTTAACTAAGAGGGGGTTAACCCCACTGTGGCTGACCGAGGTGGCCCACTAGCCAGAGCACCAGTGATGTCATCCACACGTCACTGCTGACGCAATAAATAGAAAAGCAATTAAAATAATTACAGAAAAGGCTAAAAATTGAATAAACTTCCAAAAATCATAGAAAATTCATATGAACTCCAAATTAAACATATAATATATGAAAAATTATCAGAAAAATGCAAGGATTAAGAATATGAAATTTATTTTTATGTTTGACCAATTTAAAATGGGTGAACAGAAGAAAATGTGTATATGACTTAATTTGAAATTGAATTTGGAGTTTGAATTTGCATTTCAAATGCAATATACTTCAATGAAATTGAATATGCTACAAACCAGTACCATTCACATCATGGACAACCTTATCATGTGTATGTGCATTTTTACTTTCGAAGTTGTCCCCCCTTGTTGATGATTGCCTCCGATGACAGACGTTCCAAGATGGTGATCACCCCCGAAGAAGAAGACCACCGTTAGGACCCGTGTATCGTCAGCAAGGCAAGAAAAACCCCATTGATAATGTCTATAAAATCCTACTTCCCTCTCAGTCTCGCTTATGCATGTTTAGGAGATCACCGAGACACGTTCTTTCGCATAGTTGAACTCATTCCGATGCATGACCTATCATTTTGTCACCGTATTAAGCAAACCACAATCCTAGCAGATTTAGGAGTTGAATGATGAGCATGTGGCCCCTGCAACTGTTACTGTTTATTGCTGCTTAGTGATACAATGAGGATGTTATGATTGTGAGTCGGGATGGAATGAACACAGTGATGCTGATGATAAACGTGTTGGTGAATCCACCCTAAACAAAGGTGAACGATGAGAGGCTGTGTAGGAGTACACATTGGGTTGTCTCGTTGAACACTGCCCTAGGCCCCGAGTTCCTATTTTGTGATCCAAGACAAAGAGTATGACCACATGTAGGGCTTATGGGACCCCGTTTGGCCTCTTTACGTACCTGATCCGGTCCAGGAGTCACACTAGATTCGGGGCTTTCCATTTGACCTAACTATAGATATGTGGGAGGACCTGTGAGGCAGTGAAACCATCTGTCAAAGGTGGCGTCTCGGTCCCTTGCATTATCTGAGTCCGTTTAGTGGAACCGGCTGGACTCTCGAGCGGTGACAAACTCAGGTAGTCGACTCCTGGATTAGAGAAGGTGATGTGAGGGTAGTGCCTTGGTTTCATCCACGTCCGACACCCGCTTGAAGGGTGACCAGAATGAGGCGATAAGTGATGACACGCGTGTGAAGATGTACACCCCTGCAGGGTTAATGAACTATTCGAATAGCCGTGTCCGCGGTTATGGACTACTTGGAGACCTCTACTTGATCATAGTTAACTTGAATGGATACATATAAAACTCGCAAGATAAGCGTGAGTGCTATGGCGTGCTTCTTCGTGGGGAAGTCGAGGAAGTAACCATATTGGTGTTTTTGGTTGGAGACTTGGTAGTGGACTCGTGTACGCTTCTTACCTCAAGTCTGGTACTCGTAGTTCAGGACTAGCCAAGTCAAAGCTGGCACTTCTGCATGTTGAACCCCACCTCATTTACCTTGATACTTGAACATGAGTAGTTTAGTTCTGATGTAAGTCTTGTTGTGTACGACTTTGTACTCACGTTTGCTTATTCTATCTTTTAGATGAGAACCGGATCCCGATGTAGTCACCTTCGTGAAGCTCGATGTTGACCTTGGTAGCATAGTTCCAGACAGCAGTCTGGTCCATCGTGGAAGGGCATGTTTGTTGTACAAGGCTTCTCTAAGCCATTTGTTAAACTTGTCTGTACTCAGACCTAATTTGCTTCCGTTGTATGATGTAATGTTGATCACAGACATGTGATCTTGTATGCTCTATGTGTAAGTCAATAAAGATACACTTTGTAGAGTTATGTGATGATACCTGCTGTTCATACTAGGCATGTGTGCTGCATGTATGTTTATAACATGCATGTCTTAGTATGGGTTTTCGAGACCTTAGTTGTGATCTGGCAGGCGGTTGTTTATACACCAAGTGGCCCTTAGATGTGCGCAGCTTGGGGTATCACGATGCGATTGCTCGTGACTCTGTCACGTGCACACTTTGTTGTATGATCGAGCCCACCCTACACCCCGACTAAGTGATCGGGCTGGAGTAAGTCTATGTAAGATTTAGGATTCAATCGATAACATGGTTGAGGCGACTTGTCTATGAGTATGGGATTTCACCACCCATAATCATTTAGACTTGTGAGCGGGCGATGAGGACCCATCTCAGTTGATCATCCGGCCTGGATGGGATGCCCCTCACGTTTGATGCTTTCCGAGAGTGTTCTGTGCTTGGCCTTGTCTGCTTAGACAAGTGGGTACGGCTCTCGGCTCTCCATGTGATTGTATCGTGACAGGAATTACATACGCTAACCCCGGGTCCCGACAGACTTGGTATCAGAGCAGGACTGTCTGTAGGCTTATCAAACCCTTGGTCGAAGTCGAGTCTAGCATTCTATAGTTATATAGTTACTCTGGGTATAAGGGAACAACGTAAGACTTCTTTTTTCTCCTTACCCTCATCGATCTGAGTTCTGAGTCACCTTATCTTTTCTACGGGATGATAGGACTAGGCTCATCTATGTATTACTAGAACATCTCGCTGAGTGCTTCCTTGTAGCCGTAGGATTGTTGTGGTCGTCCAGAGTCTCCGTGTTTTGAGTTCCTTGAGGAAGTTTTGTCCAATCTCCTCGAGGTTGTCTTGTTTTCCATCCCGGTGTAGCCGTTATGCTGCCGGATTTAGTCCGAGTTTCTGTGGATATTTTCCTTCGCATTATAATCTTTTCCGCCTTCATCATGTCTTGTTATCCTTGAATCCATCATTCAACCTATTCTGATTGTTGATTTTTATCACACAAGATGTCAGGTGGAACTCGTAGTTCTGTTCGTCGGAATCGAGACCGTGTTCGGAATCGAAATAATGATGAACCTCTACCACCGCCTTCTGCGGCGGAAATCATGATGGAAGCTGAGAAGAATCAACGTGACCAAACACGCCTTCTGGAGCTCATCGAGCAGAATACCTCACGTCATTGCAATGTGGTTGTGAGCATTCAGGACTTCATCCTCCTCAAGCCACTGGTATTCCGATGTTCTTCTGAGCCCCTTGAAGCTGATGATTGGCTCCGTTCCATCGAGATTGCACATGTTCCTCCCGATGATCGAGTTATATTCGCGGCATACTTTCTGGAAGGTGCTGCTCCAGATGGTCACCTAGTGACTTGGCAGGAGTTCCGTGATGCCTTTCGAGGGTACCACCTTCTAGATGAGTTAATGGAACGCAAGAAAGAAGAGTTCTGCAACCTGACCCAAGGAGAGATGTCCATACATGAGTACGTGAGAGAGTTCAACCGTCTTGCTCGGTATGCCCAAGAAGAGATCACCACCGATGCTAGAAAGCAGGCAAGGTTCCATAAGGGACTTAGCCCCATCCTTCGTCATGATCTCAACCTCATCGAATTTGCCACCTTTGAGGATTTAGTCAACAGATCCTTTAGAGCTCAGCATTGCAATGAAGTGTTCGAAGAGTCCCGCAAGCATGCTCTTGAGCTTGCTCCTTCTTGTAGTTCAGCCCCTCAGAAACGCAGAATATGGATCCCAACTCGTGCCATACCTCAAGACTTTCTGCAGAGACCAACCTCCAATATATGCCATCCACCCCAACACATTATTCCACCCCGGACTGATGGTGTGCAATCAAGTAATCCTGCTCCCAGCAATTCAGGCAGGATGTGTTTCACGTGTGGTCTGACAGGCCATTACTTCCGACAGTGCCCTACAGTGTTGGTGGAACCACGTCGACCTAGTCACAAGCCTCCAAAGAAAGGAACCACCAAAACCATCCCAGCAAGTCTCACAGTCACAAGTAGTGGATATGTGAACCAAATCTCAGTTGAGGACACCACTGCTATATCTGACGTCATTCTTGGTACACTCCCAGTCAATCATGTTCCCGCCTCCGTTCTTTTCGATCCAGGAGCTTCTCATTCATTCATGTCCGAGAGTTATGCACTTCGGCATGGATTTTCTTTTGAAGAAATGTTTTCTCCAATGATCATTCAAACTCCTGGTTCAAAGTGGCAAACTAATAGAGTGAGCCATGGCAATCAAATTGCAATTGAGGGTTTAGTATTCCTTGCTTCTCTTATAGCCCTCAAGTCTTCCGACATTGATGTCATCCTAGGGATGGATTGGTTATCAAGGCAGAATGCTTTCCTTGATTGTAAGGCCAAATCAGTTAAACTCGCCCATCCTTCAGGCCAGATCATGGACTACACATCACCCAGCTCTAGAATCCAGATGCATACTTTGAATGTGCTTCCCCTTCCAGACCTTGAAGATATTCCGGTGGTTCGTGACGTTCCGGATGTCTTTCCCGAAGAGCTGCCGGGAATGCCACCCGACAGGTGTGTAGAATTCATAGTGGATCTTATACCAGGCACAGCCCCAATTTCTAGACGCCCATATAGAATGGCCCCACATGAGTTAGCTGAGCTAAAAACCCAACTTGATGCTTCATTGGCAAAAGGCTTCATCCGCCCTAGCTCATCGCCATGGGGTTGCCCCGTTCTATTCGTAACGAAGAAAGATGGAACAGAAAGGATGTGCGTAGACTATCGCCCGCTAAATCTAGCGACGATAAAGAAAAAGTACCCACTGCCCAGGATCAATGATCTTTATGATCAACTTGCAGGATCCTCTGTCTTCTCCAAGATGGATTTGAGATTAGGCTATCATCAAATCAAAATCTGAAACGAGGACATTCCAAAAACGGCTTTCACTACTCGTTATGGTCTTTACGAGTATACCGTCATGTCCTTCGGTTTAACCAATGCCCCCGCCACATTGTCGCGCTTGATGAATTCGATCTTCATGGAGTACCTAGATAAATTTGTTGTGGTTTATCTTGATGACATTCTCATCTACTCGAAAAATGAATAAGAGCACGAACAACATCTTAGATTGGTATTGATGAAACTTAGAGAGCACCGCCTTTATGCCAAGTTCTCCAAGTGTGAATTTTGGCTACCAGAAGTGACCTATTTAGGCCACGTGATTTCTGCAAAAGGTGTTGCAGTCAATCCCGAGAGAGTTCAGGCCGTCCTTGACTGGACTCCACCTGAATCGGTTAAGCAAGTTAGGAGTTTTCTCGGCCTAGCAAGCTATTACCGCCGCTTCGTTGAGAACTTCTCCAAAGTTGCAAAGCCTCTTACTGAACTCCTCAAGAAAGATAAGAAATTCCAATGGACCCCCAAGTGCGAGGAAAGCTTTCAAGAGCTAAAAAGAAGATTGACTTCTGCACCCGTACTTGCACCTCCAGACACCAAAAGGGATTTCGAGATCTACGGTGATGCTTCACGGGAAGGGCTAGGATACATACTTATGCAAGATAGACATGTGGTAGCTTATGCTTCACGCCAGTTGCGGCCACATGAAGAAAACTATCCTACCCATGATCTTGAACTCGCTGTCGTAGTTCATGCCCTGAAGACTTGGCGACATTACCTCCTTGGTAATCGTTGTGAGATCTATTCTGATCACCAAAGCCTCAAATACATATTCACCCAGCCAGATCTTAATCTCAGGCAAAGACGCTGGATTGAGTTGATAAAATATTATGACTTAGGAATTTATTATACCCCAGGCAAGGCCAATGTCATGGCTGATGCGCTAAGTCGTAAGTTGTATTGTAACAACCTCATGTTACAACAATATCAACCACTTCTGCATGAGGAATTTTGCAAGCTCAATCTTGAGATAGTTCCTCGTGGATCTCTTTTCAACTTGGTGGCGAAACCAACCCTTGAGGATCAAATCATAGCCGCACAGAAACAAGATAGTAGTATTCAAGAGATCAAGCAGAACATTGTTAGCGGAGTTGCTAAATGTTTCTCTACAAATGATCAAGGAACGATATTCTTTGAAAATAGTTTAGTAGTTCCTGAGAATGAAGACCTAAAGCAGCTGATCCTTAAGGAAGCTCATGACACTCCCCTCTCCATTCATCCCGGTAGCACAAAAATGTACCGAGATCTACGCCAGAGATTTTGGTGGGCCCGGATGAAGAGAGACATTGCACAATTTTTTGCCGAATGTGATGTTTGCCGTCGCATTAAGGCAGAACACCAAAGACCTACTGGTACTCTTCAACCATTGTCTATTCCCGAGTGGAAATGGGACAAGGTCGGTATGGACTTCATCACCGGCTTTCCAAAAACCCAGAAAGTAAATGATGCCATCTTTGTTGTCATTGATCGACTTTCAAAAGTTGCTCACTTCCTTCCAGTTTGCGAGTCTATAACTGCTAGCCAGTTGGCGGACTTGTACGTCTCTAGAATTGTGTCTCTTCACGGTGTTCCTTTGGTGATCAATTCCGATCGTGGTAGCCTTTTCACCTCTAGATTCTGGGAAAGTTTTCAAAATGCTATGGGAACTCATTTCTCCTTTAGTACAGCTTTCCACCCTCAATCTAGCGGTCAATTTGAAAGGGATAATCAAATCTTGGAAGACATGCTCAGAGCTTGTGTTATCTCTTTCGGAAAGAATTCGGAGAAATCTCTTCCATTCGCCGAATTTTCTTATAACAATAGCTATCAATCTAGTCTGGACATTGCTCCTTTTGAATTCCTCTATGGCCGACGATGTCGAACACCCCTAAACTGGTCAGAAACCGGTGAAAGACAACTCTTTGGACCGGATATGATCAAGGAAGCAGAAGATCAAGTTCGCATTGTTCGTGATCGATTCAAAGCCGCCCAGTCTCGTCAGAAAAGATACTATGATCGTCATCATAGGGAAGAGAGCTACAATCTGGATGAGAAGGCTTACCTTCGGGTTACTCCTCTGAAGGGAACCCAAACATTCGGTATCAAAGGCAAGTTGGCCCCACGTTACATCGGACCTTTCCGCATTCTCGCTAAACGTGGAGAAGTTGCCTACCAACTTAAAATACCTCCGCACCTTTCCCGAGTACGTGATGTATTCCATGTGTCACAACTCAGGCGTTGCTTAAAGGACCCCATCCGCGAAGTCGACCATGAAACGCTTGATCTCCAAGATGACCCTTCTTATCGAGAGTACCCTATTCGTATTCTTGATTCAGTAGAGCGTGTCACTCGTCGTCAGAAAATCAAGTTCCTCAAAGTGCAATGGTCACACCATTCCGAGAAGGAAGCAACATGGGAAAGAGAGGACCGCCTCCGTGCTGAGTACCCCACCTTCCTCCCGACGACTTCTGAATCTCAGGACGAGATTCTGTTGAGTGGGGGCGAGTTGTCAGAACCCCAACTAGGGTAAGTGCTAGGGTTTGTTTGTGCCCTTTGCATCATGCAAAAATTCAAATGAAATTCAAAATCGGGGAAGCAGAAAGCCCTGAGAATTTAATTCAAATGGCCAGATAAAAATCTTTTTCCAAAAATCGTTTGAACATTTGGAAAATTCCTATAAATGGTGGTGATCATTTTAAAAATGGTTTGGGATCAATCCCATGCTCATGGAATTTTCTAATTTTCAAATAGTGCCTTGGAAAATTAAAAGAACCCCTATTTGATTTGAATTCAAATTATTTTAATTTCAAAAATGCCCAAAAGTTATGAGTGGCTAGCTACTTATATTTTAAGCCCACATAAAAGTTTTGGGTATTTTATAAAATGCTCTGCTATTTTTTTCCTAGAGCAAAACAAAATAACAGAAAAAGAAAAGAAGAAGAAAAAGAAAAGAGGAAGCACCCGCTGGCTTCTGGCCCAACTGAATCCCCCCGGCCCACCTGGCCTTGGCCCAGCCCACGCCCCAGCGTGTCGTCTTCCTCAGAGTGCCGAAGAAGCTCGGTGGCGCGCTCACCACAGCGCACGCCACCGAGGCCACTCCAGAAGCCCCCCTTGCCCCTCGTCTCGCCACGGAGACGCCCAGACCCTCCTCTCACTTTCCCCTCCACTCGCGGTCCCTCCCCACGCCTCTGCATCGTCTCTCCCGCGTGCACCCGAGAGCTGCCGGAGCGCCACCGTGCTCAACTTGTAGCCATCGTCGCCGCTGAGCCAAGGCTTCGTGTCCAGCGTGTTCTCCGCAGACTACTTCAGCAAGGTGGAGAAGATCGAGAGCTCGGAGGCACAGCAAGCGACGCCATCACGCCCGATTTTCCCTGCCCGCTGTGGATCCCCACCGTCAAATTCTCCACCTGCGGTGCTTCTTTGACCCCACCGTGGACACCATCGTCTTCCTCGCGCTCCGGTGAGCATAACCCTCATATCCCCGGCCCTTCGCGCACGGGTTCGCCGTCTTCGTCTTTCCAGTGCGCCGGCCGCCGCTTCGGTCAACGTTGCCATGGCCTGGAGCTTCTCCGCGGCCCCCCAGTTCCTCCGCGAGATGCGCACGGGCGAGGGCTTCCTCCCAGTACCACCCACGCCTCTCCCAGTGTCCAAATGGCCAAGTCCGGCAATGCGCCGCCGTACCCAAGCCGCCAGCGTCAAGCCGCCGGGCACTTAGTGTCAGAACCCTCTGTTAGGTAATGTGCTAGGATCAATTTCACTTTGCATTCATGAAAGAAATCAAAGGAATTTGAATTTCAAAATCAAAATGGGAGAAGGAACCCCCCCCAGGTGAATTAATTCAAAAGGCCAGATAAAAATCTTCTCCAAAAATTCATGTTAGATTTTTGAAAAGTCTTATAAATGAGTGTGATCACATATCAAGTGATGTGGGACCCACCCGATGCTCATAGATTTTTCAAATATTCAAACAGTGCCTTGGATTTAATCAAAAACCCCTATTTGAGTTAAGATTCAAATTATTTGAATTTTAAAAAATGTTAAAACTTTATAAGTGGCTAGTCTATATTATTATGAAGCCATATAAAATTTTTCAGCATTTAGTAAAATGCCTAGCTATTTATTTTAGCACAGCAAAACAAATGTCAGAAAAAGAAAACAGAAAAGATTTATGAAAACGGAGAAGCTTACCTGTTGCCCAGGGGCGAGGCCCACCTACCTTGGCCCAACTAGGCCCAGCCGCCACCCGGGCTGTCGTCTTCCTCAGGCAGCCAGGGAGCTGCGTGCCCGGCATGCCACGGCCTCCACGCCACCTGCTTGCCTGGCGCCTCCCCGGCCTCCTTAGCGCATCTGGACACGTCCTGGAGACGCACCGCTCCATTTCCCTCCCTCCAGAACCATCTCCCCCTCCTCTCTCGCCCGTTCCGCCGACACCCGTGCAGATCACCGGAGCGCGACACCGAGCACACGCAGCCAACGACGACGAGAGCCTTCACAGAGCTGTCCCCCGTATTACCCATCGAGCGCTACTTCAATCTGTAGAAGATGGCGAGCAAGGCGCCTCCATAGCCAGCGAATTCGAGATCGAGCCGCCGCCAGAGCCAAAAGAGATCGACGTCGATTTTGTCGCCGTCGAGCCACCCCAGCCGTCGCCACCACCTCCGTTGAGTTCCTGGTGAGCTCACGGTCAAAACCCCTAACCTCTCCCCCTCGTTTTCTTCCTCTGTCACCGTTAGCCATGGTCGCCGGAGTACCGAGCCGCCACGGTTGTCATCGACGAGCAACTGCTATGCAAGCGAGCCTCCAAGCCTGTCCGTCGTCTTCGCTGTGACCTCACGCATCGAACGAGCTAAAGCTTGTTGGATTTGGAGCACTGAGGTGACGTTTTCCTCTTCCCCGTGTCTTTGTTGCCGCCGTCGAGGTCACCGCCGTCGCTGTGGTCATCGTCTTGGACACCCGCGTGCACCAGGTGACGTGCGAGCGCATAGGCTACGTCCCTGTCGCCTCGGCGTAGCGAATGGTGGCCGGGAGAGGGAGAACGCAGAGCGCCGCCGCGTCTATGACGCCGGCGTTTAGCTGCCGGCAGCCCCGCCGATGTGGCCGTGCTTAGGGACTTAACCCCACCTGGGTTAAGTGTCGGGACCCGGGGTTAGCGTATGTAATTCCAGTCACGATACAATCACATGGAGAGCCGAGAACCGTACCCACTTGTCTAAGCAGACAAGGCCAAGCACAGAACGTTCTCGGTAAGCATCGAACATGAGGGGCATCCCATTCAGGCCGGATGATCAACTGAGATGGGTCCTCAACGTCCGCTCACAAGTCTAAATGCTTATGGGTGGTGAATCCCATACTCATAGACAAGTCGCCTCAACCATGTTATCGATTGGATCCTAACTCTTACATAAACTTACTCCAGCCCGATCACTTAGTCGGGGTCTAGGGTGGGCTCGATCATACAACAAAGTGTGCACGTGACAGAGTCACGAGCAATCGCGTCACGATGCCCCAAGCTGCGCACATCTAAGGGCCACTTGGTGTATAAAAGACCGCCAGGCAGATCACAACTAAGGTCTCGAAAACCCATACTAAGACATGCATGTTATAAACATACACGCAACACACATGCCTAGTATGAACAGCAGGTATCATCACATAACTCTATGAAGTATTCTTTATTGATATACACATAGAGCATACAAAGATCACATGTCTGTGATCACATTACATCATACAACGGAAGCAAATTAGGTCTGAGTACAGACAAGTTTAACAAATGGCTTAGAGAAGCCTTGTACAACAAACATGCCCTTCCACGAGGGACCATACTGCTGTCTGGGACTATACTACCAAGGTCAACGTCAAGCTTCACGAAGGTGACTCCATCGGGGTCCGGGTTCTCATCTAAAACATAGAATAAGCAAACGTGAGTACAAAGTCGTAATCAGCAAGACTTACATCAGAACTACACTACTCATGCTCAAGTATCGAGGTAAAGGAGGTGGGGTTTCATCATGCAGAAGTGCCAGCTTTGCCTTGGCTAGTCCTGTGCTACGAGTACCAGACTTTGAGGTAAGAAGCGTACACGAGTCCACTACACCTCCAACCAATACACCACTATGGTTACTTCCTCGACTTCCCCACGAGGATGCCCACCATAGCACTCACGCTTATCTTGCGGATTTTATAAGTATCCATTCAAGTTGTCTATGATCAAGTAGAGGTCTCCAAGTAGTCCATAGCCGCGGACACGGCTATTCGAATAGTTCATTAACCCTGCAGGGGTGTACATCTTCACACGTGTGTCATCACTTATCGCCTCGCTCTCGTCACCCTTCAAGCGGGTGTCGGACGTGGATGAAACCAAGGCACTAACCTCACATCACCTTTTCTAATCCAGGAGTCGACTACCTGAGTTTGGCACCGCTCGAGAGTCCGGCCGGTTCCACGAAACGGACTCAGAAAATGTAAGGGACCGAGACGCCACCTCTGCCAGATGGTTTCACTGCCTCACAAGCCCACCCACATATCTATATGATGCAACCCTTTCTTCATTCTTTTTCTATGCACATGCCAAATGGAAAGCCCGAATCTATTGTGACTCCTGGACCGGATCGGGTACGTAAAGAGGCCAAACGGGGTTCCCATAAAACCCTACATGTGGTCATACTCTTTGTCTTGGATCACAAAACAGGAACTCGGGGCCTAGGGCAGTGTTCAACGAGACAACCCACTGTGTACTCCTACACAGCCTCTCATCGTTCACCTTTTCTTAGGGTGGATTCACCAACACGTTAACACCAGCATCACTGTGTTCATTCCATCCCGACTCACAATCATAACATCCTCATTGTATCACTAAGCAGCAAAAGCAGTAACAATTGTAGGGGCCACAAGCTCATCATTCAACTCCTATATCTGCTAGGATTGTGGTTTGCTTAATACGGTGACAGAATGATAGGTCATGCATCGGAATGGGTTCAACTATGCGAAAGAACGTGTCTCGATGATCTCCTAAACATGCATAAGCGAGACTGAGAGGGAAATAGGATTTTATAGACATGATCAATGGGGTTTGCTTGCCTTGCAGACGATACACGGGGTTTACCGATCTTCTTCTTCGTCGGGGGTGATCACCGTCTCGGAGGTACTGTTATCGGCACAATCATCAACAAAGGGGGGGGCAACAATGTAATAGAATGCACAAGCACATGTTTAGGTTGTCACATGATGTGAAAGGTGTTGGTGTGATCTAGGTTCAAAAATCCACATGTTAATTGAAGTTGATTTGAAAAGTTAATTCAAATTCAAACTCCAAATGTTATTCAAATTAGGTCATCTTGCATTTGCTAATGTTTGGTCATTGTAAACCATGTGATCATGTGTGTGGTATGCTTCTGAAGTACAAGTGAGATGTGTTGTATTGCAATGTTTCAAATTGATCTAGAATTTGATTTAAATTTGAATTTATTCCATCTAAACAAATAGAAAAAGCTACTGGTCCCATTTTAAAATCAACCCAAACATGGTTGAAAGTTGCATATTTGGATAGAGAATTTTATGCTGATCATTTTTCATATATTATTTGTCCAATTTGGAGTTCATATGAATTTTCTATGATTTTTCAAAGTTTAGCTAATTTTTTGGATTTTTCTCTGTTTTATTTTATTCTTTTAATTATTTTCTAATTACTGCATCAGCCTTGCCTCAGCATGACGTCAGCAAGGGGCTGACTCGTGGGGCCATGCTGTCAGTGGCTCTGGGATTAATCCCGTGGTTTAAATTAAACTGTGTTTAATTAGAGGGACTGGGGCCCACTGTCATAGACTCTGCGGGGTGGGTTAGGGTGTTTAGTTTAGTCCTAATGGCGGGGCTCGCCGGCGTCGACACTGTAGCCACCGGACTTCGCCGGAATCGGGCTAGAGGGCACGGGAGAGAGAAAGGGGAGAAGAGCCTGGGGAGGGGGAGAAGCTGGGGAGGCGTGGGGGGGCCTCTGGCCACGGCGGCGCTCGACGATGCGCTCCGGCCATTCTCGTGCTCCTGCAGAAACCACCGAGGACGAAGGGGAGAAGAGCCTGGGGAGGGGGAGAAAGAACGGGAGGTGCCCACGCATCTCTGCGGAGGGGATAGGGGCGAGGGGAAGCACCTCCGTGGCCAGGGGGGAGGTGGCGGCCATGCAAGGTGCACCGCTCGGCCGTCCCTCCTCCTGGAAGAGGTGGAAGACGGTCCTGCCCCCCTGGGCTGGGCCTCTTCTGAGCCAAATGGGCCAAGTGGCCAGGAAAGGTAAGTGGGGTATTCCCCTTTTTTCTTTTGAAAATTTCTTTTCTGTTAATTGTTCTGCCCCAAAAAAAATAGTAGGGCATTTTTAAAAATCATGAAAACTTTTATGTGGCCTTATAACATATATAGCTAGCCACTCATAAGTTTTGGTGACTTTTGAAATTCAAACAATTTGAATTTAAATACGAATTGGAGTTTAATTTAATTTCCATTGCACCTTTTGAATTTTAGAATATTCCATGGGCATGGGAAAATACCCAAACCACTTTTAAAATGATCAGCACCATTTATAGGAATTTTCCAAATGTTCAAATGATTTTTGGAAAAAGATTTTTATCTGGCCATTTGATTTAATTTCTCAGGGCTTTTCTTTTCCCCATTTTTGAATTTCTCTTTGAATTTTTTTCACATGATGCAAAGGGAATTCAAACCCTAGCACTTGCCTAAATTGGGGTTGTGACAACTCGCCCCCACTCAAAAGAATCTTGTCCCGAGATTCAGAAGTCTGCGGGAGGAAGGAGGGGTACTCGACAAGGAGGCGGTCTTCTCTTTCCCACGTGGCTTCTTTCTCAGAGTGGTGTGACCACTGAACTTTCAGAAACTTGATCTTCTTTCGGCGATTGACACGTTCTGCGGAATCAAGAATACGAACGGGGTATTCTCGATAAGAAAGGTCATCTTGGAGACCAAGCGTTTCATGGTCGACTTCGGGGGTGGGGTCCTTGAAGCAACGCCTGAGTTGTGAAACATGGAATACATCATGTACTCGGGAAAGGTGCGGGGGTAGTTCAAGTTGGTAGGAAACTTCTCCACGTTTAGCAAGAATGCGGAAAGGTCCGATGTAACGTGGGGCCAACTTGCCTTTGATACCGAATCTTTGGGTTCCCTTCAGAGCAGTAACCCGGAGGTAAGCCTTCTCATTCGGATTGTAGCTTTCCTTTCTATGATGACGATCATAGTAGCTTTTCTGACGAGACTGTGCGGCTTTCAAACGATCACGAACAATGCGAACTTGCTCTTCTGTTTCCTTGATCATATCCGGTCCAAGAGTTGTCTTTCACCGGTTTCTGACCAGTTTAAAGGTGTTCGACATCGTCGTCCATATAGGAGTTCAAAAGGAGCCATGTTCAGACTAGATTGAAAACTATTGTTATAAGCAAATTCGGCAAATGGAAGAGACTTCTCCCAATTCTTTCCGAAAGATATAACACAAGCTCTGAGCATGTCTTCAAGAATTTGGTTAACCCTTTCGACTTGACCACTAGACTGAGGATGGAAAG
Organism: Bromus sterilis; assembly: GCA_950022295.1. Taxonomy (NCBI): domain Eukaryota; kingdom Viridiplantae; phylum Streptophyta; class Magnoliopsida; order Poales; family Poaceae; genus Bromus; species Bromus sterilis. The sequence continues at coordinate 344,959,130 of OX465596.1, forward strand.
CTGTACTAAAGGATAGATGAGTTCCCATAGCACGTTGGAAGCTTCCCCAAAATCTAGAGGTGAAAAGGCTACCACGATCAGAATTGATTTCCAAAGGAACACCGTGAAGAGACACAATTCTAGAGATGTACAACTTTGGAATAGATCATAGTCCGCTAACTGGCTAGCCGTTATAGACTCGCGAACCGGAAGGAAGTGAGCAACTTTGGAAAGTCGGTCAATGACCACGAAGATGGCATCATTTCCTTTCTGGGTTTTTGGAAAGCCGGTGATGAAGTCCATACCGACTTTGTCCCATTTCCACTCTGGAATAGGCAAAGGTTGAAGTGTACCAGCAGGTCTTTGATGTTCTGCCTTAATGCGACGACAAACATCACATTCGGCAACAAATTGAGCAATGTCTCTCTTCATCCTGGTCCACCAAAATCTCTGGCGTAGATCTTGGTACATTTTTGTGCTACTGGGATGAATTGAGAGGGGTGTGTCATGGGCTTCTTTGAGGATGAGTTGCCTTAGATCCCTATTCTTAGGTACTACCAAACGATTTTCAAAGAATACCGTTCCTTTACTATCTGTGGGGAAACATTTAGCAACTCCGCTAGCAATGTTCTCCTTGATCCGGCGAACACCTCGTGCACGCCTTTGGGCAACTATGATCTGATCCTCAAGGGTTGGTTTCGCCACCAAGTTGAAAAGAGATCCACGAGGAACAACCTCGAGATTGAGCTTTTGAAATTCCTCATGAAGAATTGGTTGATACTGTTGTAACATGAGGTTGTTACAATACGACTTACGACTTAGTGCATCAGCCATGACATTGGCTTTGCCTGGGGTGTAAGAAAATTCCTAAGTCATAATCTTTTATCAACTCTATCCAGCGTCTTTGCCTGAGATTAAGATCTGGCTGGTTGAAAATATATTTGAGGCTTTGGTGGTGGGAATAGATGTCACAACGATTACCAAGGAGGTAATGTCGCCAAGTTGTTAGGGCATGAACTACGGCAGCGAGTTCAAGATCATGGGTAGGATAGTTCTCTTCATGTGGCCGCAACTGGCGTGAAGCATAAGATACCACATGTCGATCTTGCATAATTATGCATCCTAACCCTTGCCGTGAGGCGTCACAGTAGATCTCGAAATCCTTTTTGGTGTCTGGAGGTGCAAGTACGGGTGCAGAAGTCAATCTTCTTTTTAGCTCTTGAAAGCTTTCCTCGCACTTGGGAGTCCATAGGAATTTCTTATCTTTCTTGAGGAGTTCAGTAAGAGGCTTTGCAACTTTAGAAAAGTTCTCGACGAAGCGGCGACAATAGCTGGCTAGGCCAAGAAAACTCCTAACTTGCTTAACCGATTCAGGTGGAGTCCAGTCAAGGACGGCCTGAACTCTCTCGGGATTCACAACAATGCCTTTTGCAGAAATCACGTGGCCTAAGTAGGTCACTTCTGGTAGCCAAAATTCACACTTGGAGAATTTAGCATACAGGCGATGCTCTCTAAGTTTCATCAATACCAGCCTTAGGTGTTCGGCATGTTCTTCTTCGTTCTTCGAGTATATAAGGATGTCATCGAGGTAAACCACGACGAACTGGTCCAAATACTCCATGAAGATCGAATTCATCATGCGTGAGAAAGTGGCGGGGGCATTGGTTAAACCAAAGGACATGACGGTGTACTCGTAAAGACCATAACGAGTAGTGAAAGCCGTTTTGGGAATGTCCTCGTTTCGGATTTTGATTTGATGATAACCTAATCTCAAATCCATCTTGGAGAAGACAGAGGATCCTGCAAGTTGATCATAAAGATCATTGATCCTGGGCAGTGGGTACTTGTTCTTTATCGTCGCTAAATTTAGCGGGCGATAGTCTGCGCACATCCTTTCTGTTCCATCTTTCTTCGTTACGAACAGAACGAGGCAACCCCATGGCGATGAGCTAGGGCGGATGAAGCCTTTTGCCAACGAAGCATCAAGTTGGGTTTTTAGCTCAGCTATTTCATGTGGGGCCATTCTATATGGGCGTCTGGAAATTGGGGCTGTGCCTGGTATAAGATCCACTATGAATTCTACACACCTGTCGGGTGACTAGGTTTAAGGAGTTGGATCTCTGGATAGCTTTCTAGAGGATGACCAAGGTTTACTAGGGGCTACAACAGATATGTCAGAGTAGCAAAGTACCCCAACACGATGGTTAGTGTGGTTCTTCTTGCTAGCAGACATCTAAAGTGGGACGAAGAGCTGCAGTTGAATCACTATAGGTTCCTAGAACAAAACCTACAACAAACTCTATGGAACTGTCTGGCATGCCACCTAATAAATCTTAGGGAAAGACAACCGAAATGGAGGGAAGGATTTTGCAAATGCATCAGATTACGAAGAAATCTGGAATGACTCGGACATCATAACGGCTGTAATTGCGAGAAAAATGGAAATCCTCACAACATTTCGACAGCACTTACATAGGAAGTCTCAAAATAGGAAGCACAAAGACTCTAGAACACTGAACACAACTTTCCTACGGCTACAAGGAAGCAAACAACGAGATGTTCTAGTAAGACATAGATGAGCCTAGTCCTATCATCCCGTAGAAAAGATAAGGGTGACTCAGAACTCAGATCGATGAGGATAAGGAGAAAAAGAAGCCTTACGTTGTTCCCTTATACCCACAGTAACTATGTAACTATAGAATGCTAGACTCGACTTCGACCAAGGGTTTGATAATCCTACAGACAGTCCTGCTCTGATACCAAGTTTGTCGGGACCGGGGGTTAGCGTATGTAATTCCAGTCATGATACAATCACATGGAGAGCCGAGAACCATACCCACTTGTCTAAGAAGACAAGGCCAACCACAGAACGTTCTCGGTAAGCATCGAACATGAGGGGCATCCCATTCAGGCCGGATGATCAACTGAGATGGGTCCTCAACGTCCGCTCACAAGTCTAAATGCTTATGGGTGGTGAATCCCATACTCATAGACAAGTCGCCTCAACCATGTTATCGATTGGATCCTAAATCTTACATAAACTTACTCCAGCCCGATCACTTAGTCGGGGTCTAGGGCGGGCTCGATCATACAACAAAGTGTGCACGTGACAGAGTCACGAGCAATCGCGTCGCGATGCCCCAAGCTACGCACATCTAAGGGCCACTTGGTGTATAAAAGACCGCCAGCCAGATCACAACTAAGGTCTCGAAAACCCATACTAAGACATGCATGTTATAAACATACACGCAGCACACATGCCTAGTATGAACAGCAGGTATCATCACATAACTCTACGAAGTATTCTTTATTGATATACACATAGAGCATACAAAGATCACATGTCTGTGATCACATTACATCATACAACGGAAGAAAATTAGGTCTGAGTACAGACAAGTTTAACAAATGGCTTAGAGAAGCCTTGTACAACAAACATGCCCTTCCACGAGGGACCAGACTGCTGTCTGGGACTATACTACCAAGGTCAACGTCAAGCTTCACGAAGGTGACTCCATCGGGGTCCGGGTTCTCATCTAAAACATAGAATAAGCAAACGTGAGTACAAAGTCGTACTCAGCAAGACTTACATCAGAACTACACTACTCAGGCTCAAGTATCGAGGTAAAGGAGGTGGGGTTTCATCATGCAGAAGTGCCAGCTTTGCCTTGGCTAGTCCTGTGCTATGAGTACCAGACTTTGAGGTAAGAAGCGTACACGAGTCCACTACACCTCCAAGCAATACACCACTATGGTTACTTCCTCGACTTCCCCACGAGGAAGCCCACCATAGCACTCACGCTTATCTTGCGGATTTTATAAGTATTCATTCAAGTTGTCTATGATCAAGTAGAGGTCTCCAAGTAGTCCATAACCGCGGACACGGCTATTCGAATAGTTCATTAACCCTGCAGGGGTGTACATCTTCACACGTGTGTCATCACTTATCGCCTTGTTCTCGTCACCCTTAGAGCGGGTGTCGGACGTGGATGAAACCAAGGCACTAACCTCACATCACCTTTTCTAATCCAGGAGTCGACTACCTGAGTTTGGCACCGCTCGAGAGTCCGGCCGGTTCCACGAAACTGACTCAGATAATGTAAGGGACCGAGACGCCACCTCTGCCAGATGGTTTCACTGCCTCACAAGCCCACCCACATATCTATATGATGCAACCCTTTCTTCATTCTTTTTCTATGCACATGCCAAATGGAAAGCCCGAATCTATTGTGACTCCTGGACCGGATCGGGTACGTAAAGAGGCCAAACGGGGTTCCCATAAAACCCTACATGTGGTCATACTCTTTGTCTTGGATCACAAAACAGGAACTCGGGGCCTAGGGCAGTGTTCAACGAGACAACCCACTGTGTACTCCTACACAACCTCTCATCGTTCACCTTTTCTTAGGGTGGATTCACCAACACCTTAACACCAGCATCACTGTGTTCATTCCATCCCGACTCACAATCATAACATCCTCATTGTATCACTAAGCAGCAAAAGCAGTAACAATTGTAGGGGCCACATGCTCATCATTCAACTCCTATATCTGCTAGGATTGTGGTTTGCTTAATACGGTGACAGAATGATAGGTCATGCATCGGAATGGGTTCAACTATGCGAAAGAACGTGTCTCGATGATCTCCTAAACATGCATAAGCGAGACTGAGAGGGAAATAGGATTTTATAGACCTGATCAATGGGGTTTGCTTGCCTTGCTAACGATACACGGGGTTTACCGATCTTCTTCTTCGTCGGGGGTGATCACCGTCTCGGAGGCACTGTTATCGGCACAATCATCAACAAAGGGGGGGGGGCAACAATGTAATAGAATGCACAAGAACATGTTTAGGTTGTCACATGATGTGAAAGGTGTTGGTGTGATCTAGGTTCAAATTGCCACATGTTAATTGAAGTTGATTTGAAAAGTTAATTCAAATTCAAACTCCAAATGTTATTCAAATTAGGTCATCTTGCATTTGCTAATGTTTGGTCATTGTAAACCATGTGATCATGTGTGTGGTATGCTTCTGAAGTACAAGTGAGATGTGGTGTATTGCAATGGTTCAAATTGAATTAGCATTTGATTTAAATTTGAATTTATTCCATTTAAACCAAATAGCAAAAGCTACTGGTCCCATTTTAAAATCAACCCAAACATGGTTGAAAGTTGCATATTTGGATAGAGAATTTTATGCTGATCATTTTTCATATATTATTTGTCCAATTTGGAGTTCATATGAATTTTCTATGATTTTTCAAAGTTTAGCTAATTTTCTGGATTTTTCTCTGTTTTCTTTTATTCTTTTAATTCTTTTCTACTTACTGCATCAGCCTTGCCTCCGCATGACGTCAGCAAGGGGCCGACTCGTGGGGCCATGCTGTCAGTGGCTCTGGGATTAATCCCGTGGATTAAATTAAACTGTGTTTAATTAGAGGGACTGAGGCCCACTGTCATAGACTCTGCGGGGTTGGTTAGGGTGTTTAGTTTAGTCCTAATGGCGGGGCTCGCCGGCGTCGACACTGTAGCCGCCGGACTTCGCCGGAATCGGGCTAGAGGGCACGGAAGAGAGAAAGGGGAGCACTGGGGCGTAGCCCGTGCTCGCCTGCGTCTGCTGGCACCAATCGGGGCTCACGGGAAGGTTCCGGGCCACGGTTTCGATGGGACTTGCGGCGGCCGGAGCAACAGAGGAAGGCCAGTGGCGATTGGAGGCACGGGAGGAGGCTTGGAGAGGGGGAATCGACGGGGATGCTCACCCTGATGTTGATGACATCGACGAGGACACCGAGGAGGCTGCGGAAGGGGAGTAATTGCTCACCGGAGGGGAACGGCCGTGGCGGGGAAACTCGATGCCGGCGTCGTCCACGGGGCTCCTCGGGTGGAATTGATGGCTCTCGGCGATGAAGACGACCTCTGCGAGGCGGAAGGACAAGCTGGGGAGGCGTGGGGGGGCCTCTGGCCACAGCGGCGCTCGACGATGCGCTCCGGCCGTTCTCGGGCTCCTGCAGAAACCACCGAGGACGAAGGGGAGAAGAGCCTGGGGAGGGGGAGAAAGAAGGGGAGGTGCCCACGCATCTCTGCGGAGGGGATAGGGGCGAGGGGAAGCACCTCCGTGGCCAGGGGGGAGGCGGCGGCCATGCAAGGTGCACGGCTCGGCTGTCCCTCCTCCTGGCAGAGGTGGAAGACGGTCCTGCCCCCCCCTGGGCTGGGCCTCTTCTGAGCCAAATGGGCCAAGTGGCCAGGAAAGGTAAGTGGGGTATTCCCCTTTTTTCTTTTGAAAATTTCTTTTCTGTTAATTTGTTCCGCCCCAAAAAAAAATAGTAGGGCATTTTTAAAAATCATGAAAACTTTTATGTGGGCTTATAACATATATAGCTAGCCACTCATAAGTTTTAGTGACTTTTTAAATTCAAACAATTTGAATTTAAATTCAAATTGGAGTTTAATTTATTTGCAATGCAGCTTTTTAATTTTAGAATATTCCATGGGCATGGGAAAATACCCAAACCACTTTTAAAATGATCAGCACCATTTATAGGAATTTTCCAAATGTTCAAATGATTTTTGGAAAAAGATTTTATCTGGCCATTTGATTTAATTTCTCAGGGCTTTTCTTTTCCCCATTTTTGAATTTCTCTTTGAATTTTTTTCACATGATGCAAAGGGAATTAAAACCCTAGCACTTGCCTAATTTGGGGTTGTGACATTAAGTGACCCTAGGTCACTGCCAAGTGGGCCCAGTGGCTTAATTAAACCAGTAGGGATTAGCCCCCTGAGTCACTGACAGGTGGGACCCCCTTGTCAGCCCCCCCTGACGCCAGCATGAAGTCAGCATGACACAGTAAACCTTTTCCAGAAATTAAATTGATTTAAAGAAATTCAAAAAATTCCAGAAAATAGCCCAAACTTTGGAAATTCATAGAAAATTCATATTAACTCCAAATTTGACAAATAATATATGAAAAATGATCAGGAGAAAATTATCTGTTTGAGTTGAATTTAAAATGTGATCAGTAGCATTTGCTATTTGATTTAAATGGAATTAAATCAAATTCAAATCAAATATTTTTGCAACTTGAACCATGGCAACATGCTACATTTGATTTTAAAATGGAACCAGTAACATATGTAATTTGATTTATTTGGAATTTATTCAAATTCAATTCAAATGATTTTGCAACTTGGACCATGGAATTATGCTACATTTCAACCACACTTCAGAGGCATATCATACACATTTCCAAAAGGGTCAAATTGATCAATCAATGTCACATGTAACTTGACTAATTTTGAATTCAAATTGGAGTTTGAATTTGCAATTCCAATTGCAATATACTCCATTTAAATGGAATTGCCTCACACATCAAAGCATATACATCAAGTTCAACCTTCCATCATGTGATTGTGCATTGTATTTACTTTGCTACCTTGTTTGTTGTTTGTCGAGTAGAGGTGGAACCGGAGCAGGAGACTGCCCCCTTTGTTGAAGACCCCGAACCCGAACCTCGTCAGCAAGGCAAGCAAACCCCCATTGATCATGTCGATAAAATCCCAATTCCCTCTCATGTCTCGCTTATGCATTGTTTAGGATGATTACCATGCTACGTTTCTACCGCATAGATGAACCCATTCCTTTGCATGACCTATCATTTTGTCACAGTAGTAAGCAAACCACAATCCTAGAAAATGTAGGAGTTGATTGATATCATGTGGCCCCTACAATTGTTACTCCTTATTGCATGCTTAGAGTGATACTTTGATGATACTGTTATGTGAGTCGGGATGGTAGTGATCATGATGTTGATGGTAGTTAAGTGCCGGTGAATCTACCCTAATACAACGTGAACGATGAGAGGATGTGTAGGAGTACACAGTGGGTTGTCTCGTTGAACACCGCCCTAAGTCCGAGTTCTTGTGTGGTGATCCAAGATGAAGAGTACAACCACACATTGGGCTCACTGACCCCTCTCAGCTTACTAACTCATCCCTTTCGATGTCCAGATGTCGCTATAGTTCGGAGTTCTGGTAGGTCTGTGGCCTGGCTGCTAAGTGAGAGAACGGCTCATCCGAGACCGGCTTATGCACCACGCACACATCACTTGGGTCCACTTTGGTAAACCGGCCGGGTTCACGATAGTGGTAGCCAACCCAAGTAGGCGGCTTTCTCGGACTAGATCAGCTATGAGGTAACAGTTGTGGTGAGCATCCTCGCTCGCACCCCTTGAATGGTGTCGAGATCAAAGGCGGTAAATGATGATCATGTGTGTGTAGCGGTACACCCCTGCAGGGTTAACAAAACTATTCGAATAGCCGCGTCCGCGGTTATGGACTGCTTGGAAAGCTTAGCTTGATTATTAGACAATTTGAACTGGATACTTCTAAAACACACCAAGATAAGTGTGAGTGCTATGGCGTGCTTTCTCGTGGGGAAGTCGAGGAAGGCACCATAGTGGTGTATTTGGTTGGAGAAAGTAGTGGACTCGTGTACGCTTCTTACCTCAAGTCTGGTACTCGTAGTTCAGGACTAGCCAAGTCAAAGCTGGCATTTCTGCAAGTGAAACCCCACCTCCCTTTACCTTGATACATATGCATGAGTAGTATAGCTCCTATGTAAGTCTTGCTGAGTACGACTTTGTACTCACGTTTGCTTAATCTATGTTTTAGATGAAACCACTGACCCCGAAGGTGGCTTCTTCATCGAGCTGGACGACTGAAGATCAAGCTAGTCTAGTCCCAGTCAGACGACTGGTTCCCTCGTGGAGGGCTTGTGTTTAAATAAGGCTTCTTAAGCCATTTGTTAAACTTGTCTGTACTCAGACATAATTTGCTTCCGCTTGTGTTGTAATGTTGGATCACATGTTTGTGATCTCTGTGTGCACTCTATAAGAGTTATCAATAAAAATGTATACTTTGTAGAGAATTGCAATGATACCTACTGTTCATACAAGGCATCTGTGTTGCGTGTATGTTTATAACATGCATGCTTTGTATGGGTTTTCGAGACCTTAGTTGTGATCTGGCTGGCGGTCTTTCATACACCAAGTGGCCCTTAGATGTGCGCAGCTTGGGGCATCGCGATGCGATTGTTCGAGACTCCGTCTCGTGCACACTTTGTGGTATGATCGAGCCCGCCCTAGACCCCGACTAAGTGATCGGGATGGAGTAAGTCTATGTAAGAGTTATGAGATAGTCGATAGTATGGTTGAGGCAACTTGTCTTTGAATATGGGAGCTCATCACCCATATCATTAGACTTGTGTGCGGACGATGAGGACCCATCTAAGTTGATCATCCGGCCTGGATGGGATGCCCCTCACGTACGATGCTCTCCGAGAACGTTCTGTGCTTGGCCTTGTCTGCTTAGACAAGTGGGTACGGTTCTCGGCTCTCCATATGACTATGTCTTAACTGGACTTGCATACGCTAACCCCGGGTCCCGACACTTAGCCCTTAACCCCGTGCCTAACTACCCTCCTAACCCACTAACCCCTGGGCCCGAGTGCCCCTAAACTAATCCAGGTGCTTAACTAAGAGGGGGTTAACCCCACTGTGGCTTATAGAGGTGGCCCACTGGCCAGAGCACCAGTGATGTCATCCACACGTCACTGCTGACGCAATAAATAGAAAAGCAATTAAAATAATTACAGAAAAGGCTGAAAATTGAATAAACTTCCAAAAATCATAGAAAATTCATATGAACTCCAAATTAAACATATAATATATGAAAAATTATCAGAAAAATGCAAGGATTAAGAATATGCAATTTATTTTTATGTTTGAGCATTTTAAAATGGGTGGACAGAAGCAAATGTGTATATGACTTAATTTGAAATTGAATTTGGAGTTTGAATTTGCATTTCAAATGCAATATACTTCAATTAAATTGAATATGCTACAAAACAGTACCATTCACATCATGGACAACCTTATCATGTGTATGTGCATTTTTACTTTCGAAGTTGTCCCCCCTTGTATATGATTGCCTCCGATGACAGACGTTCCGAGACGGTGATCACCCCCGAAGAAGAAGACCACCGTTAAGACCCGTGTAACGTCAGCAAGGCAAGCAAAACCCCATTGATCATGTCTATAAAATCCTACTTCCCACTCAGTCTTGCTTATGCATGTTTACGAGATCACCGAGACACGTTGTTTCGCATAGTTGAACCCATTCCGATGCATGACCTATCATTTTGTCACCGTATTAAGCAAACCACAATCCTAGCAGATTTAGGAGTTGAATGATGAGCATGTGGCCCCTGAAAATGTTACTGTTTATTGCTGCTTAGTGATACAATGAGGATGTTATGATTGTGAGTCGGGATGGAATGAACACAGTGATGCTGATGATAAACGTGTTGGTGAATCCACCCTAAACAAAGGTGAACGATGAGAGGCTGTGTAGGAGTACACAGTGGGTTGTCTCGTTGAACACTGCCCTAGGCCCCGAGTTCCTGTTTTGTGATCCAAGAAAAAGAGTATGACCACATGTAGGGTTTATGGGAGCCCCGTTTGGCCTCTTTACGTACCCGATCCGGTCCAGGAGTCACACTAGATTCGGGCTTTCCATTTGACCTAACTATAGATATGTGGGTGGACCTGTGAGGCAGTGAAACCATCTGTCAAAGGTGGCGTCTCGGTCCCTTGCATTATCTGAGTCCGTTTCGTGGAACCGGACGGACTCTCGAGCGGTGACAAACTCAGGTAGTTGACTCCTGGATTAGAGAAGGTGATGTGAGGGTAGTGCCTTGGTTTCATTCACGTCCGACACCCGCTTGAAGGGTGACAAGAACGAGGCAAAAAGTGATGACACGCGTGTGAAGATGTACACCCCTGCAGGGTTAATGAACTATCCGAATAGCCGTGTCCGCGGTTATGTACACCCCTGCAGGAGACCTCTACTTGATCATAGATAACTTGAATGGATACTTATAAAACTCGCAAGATAAGCGTGAGTGCTATGGCGTGCTTCCTCGTGGGGAAGTCGAGGCAGTAACCATAGTGGTGTTTTTGGTTGGAGACTTGGTGGTGGACTCGTGTACGCTTCTTACCTCAAGTCTGGTACTCGTAGTTCAGGACTAACCAAGTCAAAGCAGGCACTTCTGCATGTTGAACCCCACCTCCTTGACCTTGATACTTGAGCATGAGTAGTTTAGTTCTGATGCAAGTCTTGCTGAGTACGAATTCGTACTCACGTTTGCTTATTCAATGTTTTAGATGAGAACCGGACCCCGATGGAGTCACCTTCGTGAAGCTCGATGTTGACCTTGGTAGCATAGTTCCAGACAGCAGTCTGGTCCCTCGTGGAAGGGCATGTTTGTTGTACAAGGCTTCTCTAAGCCATTTGTTAAACTTGTCTGTACTCAGACCTAATTTGCTTCCGTTGTATGATGTAATGTTGATCACAGACATGTGCTCTTGTATGCTCTATGTGTAAGTCAATAAATATACACTTTGTAGAGTTATGTGATGATACCTGCTGTTCATACTAGGCATGTGTGCTGCGTGTATGTTTATAACATGCATGTCTTAGTATGGGTTTTCGAGACCTTAGTTGTGATCTGGCTGGCGGTCGTTTATACACCAAGTGGCCCTTAGATGTGCGCAGCTTGGGGCATAGCGATGCGATTGCTCCTGACTCTGTCACATGCACACTTTGTTGTATGATCGAGCCCGCCCTAGACCCCGACTAAGTGATCGGGCTGGAGTAAGTCTATGTAAGAGTTAGGATTCAATCTATAACATGGTTGAGGAGACTTGTCTATGAGTATGGGATTTCACCACCCATAATCATTTAGACTTCTGAGCGGGCGATGAGTACCCATCTTAGTTGATCATCCGGCCTGGATGGGATGCCCCTCACGTTTGATGCTTTCCGAGAGTGTTCTGTGCTTGGCCTTGTCTGCTTAGACAAGTGGGTACGGCTCTCGGCTCTCCATGTGATTGTATCGTGACTGGAATTACATACACTAAGTTGTCAGAACCCTAATTTAGGTTTGTGCTTTTCCAAGCTAGCATTTTTGCATCTTGAAAAAAATTGCAAAATAAAAAGGAATTGGGGAAAAGAAAACCCCCAAAGTATTTTAAATAAAAAGTCCATAAATAAATCTTTTTCCAAAATTCTTTTGGATATGTTGAAAAATCCTAAAAATGAGTGTGATCATTTTAAAAGTGATTTGGGATTAATCCCATGCTCATAGATTTTTCAATAATCCAAATAGTGGCTTGGAAATTAAAACAATTGCCTATTTGAATTTCAAAAATATCCAAAACTTAGGGTTGACTTCTATAGAGTCACCTAGGGTTTATAAAAATAATTGGGAGTTTTTACAAATGTTCTAGCTATTTATTTTAAAGGGAAAAACAAATAACAGAAAGAAATAAAAAGAAAAACAGAAGAGAGCTTACCTTGCGCCCACGGGCGAAAGCCCACCTGGCCCATCCCAGCCCCTCCCCTGTCGTCTTCCTCCTCGCCAGAAGGAGAGACGGCCGCGCCGTGCTCTCACGGCATGCGCGCGACCTCCTGCTTCCGGCCAGCGCAGAGGCCCTCGTCCTCATCTCCTTGCCCCCGTGGACATCTGGAAGACCTCAGGCCCTTCCTCCCCCTCTCCCAGTTCATCCCTCTCCCTCTCTCGCCGTTTTCCGCGCAAGCCCGAGAGCTCATCCTTGCCGACGTCGTGCCCGCGCGTGGCCACCGGCCCCTTCTCGTTGAACTGAAGTGTCCAGGAGATCCGCCGTCGACGACTACGCCGATCCCCCACGTCAATTTGAGCAGAGGACCACTGGAGGAGACGCCATCTTCAAGGGTTCGCCGCCGGCCGCGAGGAACCCCGGCGAGAAATCCGGCGCCCTCAGCTCCTCTCCGGCCTCCCCGAGCTCACCATCCTCACCGCCGTGAGCTTCTCCCCATTTTCCCTCTCCTAGCTTCCCTCCCCGCTCCCCCTGTCACCGGTTGCCATGAGCAGAGGCCACGGCCGCCGCTTCCCTTCGTCGTAGCCCTGGCCAGTGGCCTCCTCGAGGTCCCCCGCTTGCTCCAGGAGATGCGCACGAGCGCGAGACACGCTCCCGTACCTCCAAATGCCCTCCCCGTGGCCCCTAGCCGACTCCGGCGAGAGCGCCGCCGTGGCTAGGCCACCGGCGTCTAGCCGCCGGTCGGTTAGCCCCTAACCCAGCGCCTAACCCCCTCCCCTCTCTCGCTGATAGGTGGGACCAGGGGCCCCCTAATTAAACCGTGGGTTAATTAAACCGGGTTTAACCCCCTCTCTCACTGACAACCAGGACCCACTGGTCAGCCCCCCCTTGCGTCATGCTGACGTCGTAATGACGCAGTATTTCTTAAATCTTTTATTAAATCAGAAAAATCCAGAAAATAAGCAAAACTTTGAAATTGAATAACTTTTAAACTGTAACTCCAAATTCAAAGTGTAATATATGAAAAATGATCAGGAGAAATTCCTCTATCCAAATTTCCAAGTTTCAGCTATGTTGGAGTTGATCTTAAAAAGGGATCAGTAGCTTTTGCTATTTGATTTAATTGGAATTATTTCAAATTCAATTCAAAAGCTATTCCAACATCAACCATTGAAATGCACCACACTTCACTTGTACTTCAGAAGCATTTCAAACATATGATCACTTGGTTTACAAAGCACCAACATTAGCAAATGCAAGTTGAACTAAACTGAATAACATTTGGAGTTTGAATTTGAAATTACTTTTCAAATCAACTTCAATTAACATGTTGCAAATTAAACCTAAGTCACATCAGCACATTGCCATGCTATGTTTTGCATATTGAATGTGCATTGTACTATCTTTATTGTGCTTTACTTCCAGTTCTTCGGTGATTGCTTCTTCTCGGTAGAGTTGATCTCGGAGACGAGTTCAACCTCACGTCAGAAGAGTGTTACATTGTGATCGTCGGCAAGGCAAGCACCCCCTCTTTGATCATGTCGATAAAATCCCAGTTCCCTCTCATTCTCGCAAATTCATGTTTAGGATGTCACCATGATACGTTCTACCGCTAGTTGAACCCATTCCTTTGCATGACCTATCATTTTGTCACAGTAGTAAGCAAACCACAATCCTAGCAGATGTAGGAGGTTGTTGATATCATGTGGCCCCTGCAACTGTTACAGCTTATTGCATGCTTAGAGTTGTTACCTGAGGCTAATTTGATGTGAGTCGGGATGGTAGTGATCATGTGAATGATGGTGGTAACGTGTTGGTGAATCTACCCTAAACAAAGGTGAACGATGAGAGGCTGTGTAGGAGTACACAGTGGGTTGTCTCGTTGAACACTGCCTTAAGCCCGAGTTCTTGTGTTGTTATCCAAGACAAAGAGTACGACCACACATTGGGCTCACTGACCTCTCTTGGCCTAGTACCTCACCCCGGACCTGTCCAGAAGTCGCGAGTAGTTCGCCCTTTAACGATCTCAAGCAGGTGGAACCAAGGTAAGTGGTTGGCGTAGGTTGTGGGCACGTTGGATCAAGTGATCATGATCGAGTTGAGCTTGATGGCGGTCACACAACGTTTGAGTCCGCATCGGAACAATCGGCCGGATTCCGATTGTGGTCCCAACTCAAATAGGCGAATCCCTAGGACTAGAGATGGTGCCGTGAGTGAAGTGTCGTGGCAGCATCCTCGCCGGTACTCACTTGAAGGGTCCATCCCCAGGAGGTAACTAATGAGGCGTGTGTGTAGCAGTACACCCCTGCAGGGTTAATGAACTATTCGAATAGCCGTGTCCGCGGTTATGGACTACTTGGAGACCTTTACTTGATCATAGATAACTTGAACTGGATACTTCTAAAACACACCAAGATAAGTGTGAGTGCTATGGCGTGCTTCCTCGTGGGGAAGTCGAGGAAGGCACCATAGTGGAGTATTGGTTGGAGACTGTTACTTGGACTCGTGTACGCTCCTTACCTCTTTCTGGTATTCATAGATCAGGACTAGCCAAGTCAAAGATGGCAATTCTGCAAAAGTGAACCCCACCTCCCTTTGCCTTGATACATGTGCATGAGTAGTATAGTTCCTATGTAAGTCTTGCGGAGTACGATTTTGTACTCACGTTTGCTTATTCTATGTTTTAGAAACGAGACCACTGACCCTGATGGTGGCCTCTACCGCGAGCTCGACATGGACCAAGTCGTATAGTTCCAGGCAGCAGCCTGTGCCCTCTGGAGGGTCGTTGTACTTTTCTTTCAGGCTTCTTAAGCCATTTGTTAAACTTGTCTTTACTAAGACATAATTTGCTTGCGTTGATGTTTGATGTAATGTTGGATCACATCCATGTGATCTCTGCTTGTAATACAACTACTATGTCTGCTCTGTTTAGCTGATGTTATAAAGACTATGAGTTTGTAGAGTTCATATTGTGATTACCTGCTGTTTACACTGGACATGTATGCTGCGTGTATGATTATAACATGCATGTCTTAGTGTGGGGTTCGATAGCTTAGTTGTGTTCTTGCCGGCGGTCTTTTATACACCAAGTGGCCCTTAGATGTGCGCATCTTGGGGCATCGCGATGCGATTGCTCGTGACTCTGTCACGTGGCACACTTTTTTGTATGATTGAGCCCGCCCGAGATCCCGACTAAGTGATCGGGCTGGAGTAAGTCTATGTAAGGGTTATGATTCAATCGATAACATGGTTGAGGCGACTTGTCTATGAGTATGGGATTCACCACCCATAAGCATTTAGACTTGTGAGCGGACGATGAGGACCCATCTCAGTTGATCATCCGGCCTGGATGGGATGCCCCTCACGTTCGATGCTTACCGAGAGTGATCTGTGCCTGGCCTTGTCTGCTTAGACAAGTGGGTACGGCTCTCGGCTCTCCATGTGATTGCATTGTGACCGGAATTACATACGCTAACCCCAGGTCCCGACAGACTTGGTATCAGAGCAGGGCTGCCTGTAGGATTATCAAACCATTGGCCGATGTCGAGCTTAGCATTCCATAGTTATATAGTTACTTTGGGTATAAGGGAACAACGTAAGACTTCTTTTTTTCTCCTTATCCTCATCGATCTGAGTTCTGAGTCATCCTCATCTTATTCTCTGGGAAGATAGGACTAGGCTCATCTATGTCTTTACTAGGACATCTCGTTGATTGCTTCTTTGTAGCTGTAGGAGTGTTGTGGTCCTTCTGAGCCATCATTCCATAGTGTTTCTGTGGAAGTGATGTCCGTTATTCTGTAGGTTCTCTCAATTTCCATACCGGTATAGCCGTTATGCTGTCCGTTTGTGACTTTGATGCTATTGCATTACAGTCTTCTATCTTAGCATAGAATTGTGTCCTAAATCCTATTCTGATTGTTGATTCTTATCACACAGAATGTCAGGTGCAAATCAAGGTGTTGATCCCATTTCCGGTAACATAGATGGTGAAGAACCTCCACCATCAACCTCAACGGCAGAAATCATGATGGAGGCTGAACATAATCGTCGTGATTAGACACGTCTTCTCGAGCGTATTGAGGAGAACACTTCTCGTCAGCATCATAGTGTTGTTACCATCCAGGACTTCATTCTCCTCAACCCGCCAGTTTTCCGATGTCCTTCCGAGCCCCTTGATGCCGATGATTGGCTTCGTTCCCTCGAGCGTAAGCTTGAGACAGCCCATGTTGCTCCAGGTGATCGTGTGCTATTCGCGGCATACTTTCTAGAAGGTGCTGCTCTTCAGTGGTGGGAGAATTTTGTAGCAATGCAACCCATAGGTCACGTGGTGACTTGGCAAGAGTTCTGTGATGACTTCCGAGGTTACCATATTCCGGATCAGCTGATGGAGCGCAAGAAAGAAGAGTTTTGCAATCTGACCCAAGGAAATATGACTGTTCATGAGTATAGGACTGAGTTCACTCGTCTAGCACGTTATGCCAAAGAAGAAGTATCCACCCATGCCAAGAAACAAGCAAGGTTACGTATGGGACTTAGCCCCGTCCTTCGTCATGACCTGAACCTTCACGAGTTCGTCAACTTCAGGGACTTGGTCGAAAAATCCTTCAAGGCCGAGTATGGAAATGAGTTGTATGAAGAGTCTCGTAAGCGTGATCGTGAGTTTGTCCAATCTTCTGACCCAGTTTCTCGAAAACAATGTGTATAGATTCCCTTCAGTGACGTCAGTCATGCTGTAAGTGCTTCTAGACCACCAACAACCATATATCGTCCACCTCAACCCAATCTTCCTCCTTGGAATTTTGTTGGACAATCAAGTACTCAAGTTCCTTTCATTCCACGTGGTGTTTGTTTCCAATGTGGACAATCAGGCCACAATGTTTGAGAGTGTCCCCAAAATCATGTAGCCACCACACCTAATCCAAAGCAAGTCTTTCGTCGTGGTAAGCCACCACGCAAGACTTCCAAGGTCAAGCCTCCTGCCTATTTATATGGTTATGTGAATCATGTATCCATTCAAGATTCCCACAAGTCAACCGATGTTGTACTCGGAACCCTTCCTGTCAATTCCACCCCAGCTTCGGTTCTGTTTGACCCAGGAGCCTCTCACTCATTCATATCCCAAGACTTTGCACTGTCACATGACATCTCCTTTTCAATGTTATCCACACCCTTAGTTGTGCAAGCCCCTGGATCTAGATGGCACACCACCATGGTGAGTCATGAAAATGAAGTTGCTATTGAGGGTTTAGTATTCCTTGCCTCACTTATAGCCCTCAAGTCTTCAGACATTGATGTCATACTAGGAATGGATTGGTTATCAAGACAGAATGTTGTCCTTGATTGTAAAGCGAAGTCAGTGAAACTAACCCATCCATCAGGCCAGACAATCAAGTACACCTCACCAAGCTCTAAAACCCAGGTGCATTCTTTAAATGTGCTTCCTCTTCCAGACCTTGAAGATATTCCGGTGGTTCGTGACTTTCCGGATGTCTTTCCGGAAGAGCTGCCTGGCATACCACCTGACAGATCTGTAGAGTTTTTGGTAGATCTTATCCCAGGAACCCCACCAATATCCAGACGCCCATACAGAATGGCCCCACGTGAGTTAGCTGAGCTCAAAATCCAACTTGAAGCTTCGTTGGCAAAAGGCTTCATACGCCCTAGCTCATCGCCATGGGGTTGCCCCGTTCTGTTCGTAACGAAGAAAGATGGAACAGAAAGGATGTGCGTAGACTATCGCCCGCTAAATCTAGCGACGATAAAGAACAAGTACCCACTGCCAAGGATCAATGATCTTTATGATCAACTTGCAGGATCCTCTGTATTCTCCAAGATGGATTTGAGATTAGGTTATCATCAAATCAAAATCAGAAACGAGGACATTCCCAAAACGGCTTTTACTACTCGTTATGGTCTTTATGAGTACACCATTATGTCCTTCGGTTTAACCAATGCCCCCGCCACATTCTCGCGCTTGATGAATTTGATCTTCATGGAGTATTTAGATAAATTTGGGGTAGTTTATCTTGATGACATCCTCATCTACTCGAAGAACGAAGAAGATCACGCAGAACATCTTAGGTTGGTATTGATGAAACTTAGAGAGCATCACCTTTATGCCAAATTCTCAAATTGTGAATTCTGGCTAGCAGAAGTGACCTATTTAGGCCACGTGATTTCTGCAAAAGGCATTGCTGTCAATCCCGAGAGAGTTCAGGCCGTCCTTGACTGGACTCCACCTGAATCGGTTAAGTAAGTTAGGAGTTTTCTTGGCCTAGCCAGCTATTGCCGTCGCTTCGTCGAGAACTTTTCTAAAGTTGCAAAGCCTCTAACTGAACTCCTCAAGAAAGAGAAGAAATTCGAATGGACCCCCAAGTGCGAGGAAAGCTTTCAAGAGCTAAAAAGAAGATTGACTTCTGCACCCGTACTTGCGCCTCCAGACACCAAAAAGGATTTCGAGATCTATTGTGATGCTTCACGGCAAGGGTTAGGATGCATACTTCTGCAAGATCGACATGTGGTAGCTTATGCTTCACGCCAGTTGCGTCCACATGAAGAGAACTATCCTACCCATGATCTTGAACTCGCTGCCGTAGTTCATGCCCTGGAAACTTGACGACATTACCTCCTTGGTAATCGTTGCGAGATCTATTCCGACCACCAAAGCCTCAAATACATATTCACCCAGCCAGATCTTAATCTCAGGAAAAGACGCTGGATTGAGTTGATAAAAGATTATGACTTGTTAATTTCATACACCCCAGGCAAAGACAATGTCATGGCTGATGCACTAAGTCGTAAGTCGTATTGTAACAACCTCATGTTACAACAGTATCAACCACTTCTTCATGAGGAATTTCGAAAGCTCAACCTCGAGATTGTTCCTCGTGGATCTCTTTTCAACTTGGTGGCGAAACCAACCCTTGAGGATAAAATCATAGTTTCCCAAAGGCGTGCACGAGGTGTTCGCCGGATCAACGAGAACATTGCTAGCGGAGTTGCTAAATGTTTCTCCACAGATGGTAAGGGAACGGTATTCTTTGAAAATCGTTTGGTAGTACCTTAGAATAGGGAGCTAAGGCAACTCATCCTCAAAGAAGCCCGTGACACACCCCTCTCCATTCATCCCGGTAGCACAAAAATGTACCGAGATCTACGCCAGAGATTTTGGTGGACTAGGATGAAGAGAGAAATTGCTAAGTTTATTGCTGAATGTGATGTTTGTCATCGTGTTAAGGCAGAACATCAAAGACCTGCTGGTACTCTTAGACCTTTGCCTATCCCCGAGTGGAAATGGGACAAAGTCGGTATGGACTTCATCACTGGCTTTCCAAAAACCCAGAAAGGAAATGATGCCATCTTCGTTGTCATTGATCGACTTTCAAAAGTTGCTCACTTCCTTCCAGTTCGAGAGTCTATAACTGCTAGCGAGTTAGCGGACTTGTATTTCTCCCGAATCGTGTCACTTCACGGTGTTCCTTTGGAAATCAATTCAGACCGTGGTAGTCTTTTCACTTCTCGATTTTGGGAAAGTTTCCAGAATGCTATGGGAACCCACCTCTCCTTTAGCACCGCTTATCACCCGCAGTCCAGTGGTCAAGTAGAAAGGGTAAATCAAATTCTCGAAGACATGCTCAGAGCTTGTGGTATCTCTTTCGGAAAGAAATGGGAGAATTCTCTTCCTTTTGCCGAATTTGCATATAACAATAGCTTCCAATCTAGCTTGGGCATGGCTCCTTTTGAATTTCTCTATGGACGGAAATGTCGAACACCCCTAAACTGGTCAGAAACCGGTGAAAGACAATTCTTTGGACCGGATATGATTCAGGATGCAGAAGAGCAGGTTCGCATTGTTCGTGCGAAGTTGAAAACAGCCCAGTCTCGTCAGAAAAGCTATTATGATCGTCATCATAGGGAAGAAAGCTATAATCTGGATGAGAAGGCTTACCTTCGGGTTACTCCTCTGAAGGGTACCCATCGCTTCGGTATCAAAGGCAAGTTGGCCCCACGTTATATCGGTCCCTTTCGCATTCTCGCTAAACGTGGAGAAGTTGCCTACCAATTGGAACTACCCCCTCACCTCTCCCAGGTTCATGATGTCTTCCACGTCTTTCAACTCAGGCGTTGCTTCAAGGACCCCATCCGGGAAGTAGACCACGAAACGCTTGATCTCCAAGATAACCTTTCATATCGAGAGTACCCTGTTCGTATTCTTGATGAAGCCGAGCGTACCACCAGACGTCAGAAGATAAGATTCTTGAAAGTGCAGTGGTCACATCATTCAGAGAAAGAAGCTACCTGGGAACGAGAGGATCGTCTACCAGCTGAGTACCCCACCTTCCTCCAGACGACTTCTCAATCTCGGGACGAGATTCTTTTGAGTGGGGGCGAGTTGTCAGAACTCTAATTTAGGTTTGTTCTTTTCCAAGCTAGCATTTTTGCATCTTGAAAAAAATTGCAAAAGAAAAAGGAATTGGGGAAAAGAAAAGCCCCAAATCATTTTAAATAAAAAGGCCAGAAATAAATATTTTTCCAAAATTCTTTTGGATATGTTGAAAAATTCTAAAAATGAGTATGATCATTTAAAAAGTGATTTGGGATTAATCCCATGCTCATAGATTTATCAATAATCCAAATACTGGCTTGGAAATTAAAACAATTGCCTATTTGAATTGAAATTCAAATAATTTGAATTTCAAAAATTCCCAAAACTTAGGGTTGACTTCTATAGAGTCACCTAGGGTTTATAAAAATAATTGGGAGTTTTTACAAATGCCCTAGCTATTTATTTTAAAGGGCAAAACAAATAACAGAAAGAAATAAAAAGAAAAACAGAAGAGAGCTTACCTTGCGCCCACGGGCGAAAGCCCACCTGGCCCAGCCCGGCCCCTCCCCTGTCGTCTTCCTCCTCGCCAGAAGGAGAGACGGCCGCGCCGTGCTCTCACGGCATGCGCGCCACCTCCTGCTTCCGGCCAGCGCAGAGGCCCTCGTCCTCATCTCCTTGCCCCCGTGGACGTCTGGAAGACCCCAGGCCCTTCTTCCTCCTCTCCCAGTGCATCCCTCTCCCTCTCTCGCCATTTTCCGCGCAAGCCCGAGAGCTCATCCTCGCCGCCGTCGTGCCCGCGCGTGGCCACCGGACCCTTCTCGTTGAGCTGAAGTGTCCAGGAGATCCGCCGTCGACGACTACGCCGATCCGCCACGTCAATTTGAGCAGAGGACCACTCGAGGAGACGCCATCTTCAAGGGTTCGCCGCCGGCCGCGAGGAACCCCGGTGAGAAATCCGGCGCCCTCATCTCCTCTCCGGCCTCCCCGAGCTCACCATCGTCACCGCCATGAGCTTCTCCCCGTTTTCCCCCTCCTAGCTTCCCTCCCCGCTCCCCCTGTCACCGATTGCCATGAGCAGAGGCCACGGCCGCCGCTTCCCTTCGTCGTAGCCATGGCCAGTGGCCTCCTCGAGGTCCCCGGCGTGCTCCAGGAGATGCGCACGAGCGCGAGGCACGCTCCCGTACCTCCAAATCCCCTCCCCATGGCCCCTAGCTGACTCCGGTGAGAGCGCCGCCGTGGCCAGGCCACCGGCGTCTAGCCGCCGGTCGGTTAGCCCCTAACCCAGCGCCTAACCCCCTCCCCTCTCTCGCTGACAGGTGGGACCAGGGGCCCCCTAATTAAACCGTGGGTTAATTAAACCGGGTTTAACCCCCTCTCTCACTGACAACCAGGATCCACTGGTCAGCCCCCCCTTGCGTCATGCTGAAGTCGTAATGATACAGTATTTCTTAAATCTTTTATTAAATCAGAAAAATCCAGAAAATAAGCAAAACTTTGAAATTGAATAACTTCTAAACCGTAACTCCAAATTCAAAGTGTAATATATGAAAAATGATCAGGAGAAAATCCTCTATCCAAATTTCCAACTTTCAGCTATGTTGGAGTTGATCTTAAAAAGGGATCAGTAGCTTTTGCTATTTGATTTAATTGGAATTATTTCAAATTCAATTCAAAAGCTATTCCAACTTCAACCATTGAAATGCACCACACTTTACTTGTACTTCAGAAGCGTTTCACACATATGATCACTTGGTTTACAAAGCACCAACATTAGAAAATGCAAGTTGAACTAAATTGAATAACATTTGTAGTTTGAATTTGAAATTACTTTTCAAATCAACTTCAATTAACATGTTGCAAATTAAACCTAAGTCGCATCAGCACATTGCCATGCTATCTTTTGCATATTGAATGTGCATTGTACTATCTTGATTGTGCTTTACTTCCAGTGCTTCGGTGATTGATTATTCTCGGTAGAGTTGATCTCGGAGACGAGTTCAACCTCACGTCAGAAGAGTGTTACATCGTGATCGTCAGCAAGGCAAGAACCCCCTCTTTGATCATGTCGATAAAATCCCAGTTCCCTCTCATTCTCGCAAATGCATGTTTAGGATGTCACCATGATACGTTCTACCGCTAGTTGACCCATTCCTTTGCATGACCTATCATTTTGTCACAGTAGTAAGCAAACCACAATCCTAGCAGATATAGGAGTAGGTTGGTATCATTTGCCCCCTGCAACTGTTACAGCTTATTGCATGCTTAGAGTTGTTACCTGAGGCTACTTTGATGTGAGTCGGGATGGTAGTGATCATGTGAATGATGGTGGTAACGTGTTGGTGAATCTACCCTAAACAAAGGTGAACGATGAGAGGCTGTGTAGGAGTACACAGTGGGTTGTCTCGTTGAACACTACCTTAAGCCCGAGTTCTTGTGTTGTTATCCAAGACAAAGAGTACGACCACACATTGGGCTCACTGACCCCTCTCGGCCTAGTACCTCACCCCGGACCTGTCGAGGAGTCGCGAGTAGTTCGCCCTTTAACGATCTCAAGCAGGTGGAACCAAGGTAAGTGGTTGGCGTACGTTGTGGGCACGTTGAATCAAGTGATCATGATCGAGTTGAGCTTGATGGCGGTCACACAACGTTTGAGTCCGCATCGGAACAATCGGCCGGATTCCGATTGTGGTCCCAACTCAAATAGGCGACTCCCTAGGACTAGAGATGGTGCAGTGAGTGAAGTGTCGTGGCAGCATCCTCGACGGTACTCACTTGAAGGGTCCATCCCCAGGCGGTAACTGATGAGGCGTGTGTGTAGCAGTACACCCCTGCAGGGTTAATGAACTATTCGAATAGCCATGTCCGCGGTTATGGACTACTTGGAGACCTTTACTTGATCATAGATAACTTGAACTGGATACTTCTAAAAAAACCAAGAGAAGTGTGAGTGCTATGGCGTGCTTCCTCATGGGGAAGTCGAGGAAGGCAACATAGTGGAGTATTGGTTGGAGACTGTTACTTGGACTCGTGTACGCTCCTTACCTCTTTCTGGTATTCGTAGATCAGGACTAGCCTATTCAAAGC
Organism: Bromus sterilis; assembly: GCA_950022295.1. Classification (NCBI taxonomy): domain Eukaryota; kingdom Viridiplantae; phylum Streptophyta; class Magnoliopsida; order Poales; family Poaceae; genus Bromus; species Bromus sterilis. The sequence goes on from OX465596.1 coordinate 344,982,931, forward strand.
TGGCACTTCTGCAAAAGTGAACCCCACCTCCCTTTGCCTTGATACATGTGCATGAGTAGTATAGTTCCTATGTAAGTCTTGCTGAGTACGATTTTGTACTCACGTTTTCTTATTCTATGTTTTAGAGACGAGACCACTGACCCTGATGGTGGCCTCTACCTCGAGCTCGACGTGGACCAAGTTGTATAGTTCCAGTCAGCAGCCTGTGCCCTCTGGAGGGTCATTGTACTTTTCTTTCAGGCTTCTTATGCCATTTGTTAAACTTGTCTTTACTAAGACATAATTTTCTTCCGTTGATGTTTGATGTAATGTTGGATCACATCCATGTGATCTCTGCTTGTAATACAACTACTATGTCTGCTCTGTTTAGCAGAAGTTATAAAGACTATGAGTTTGTAGAGTTCATGTTGTGATTACCTGCTGTTTACACTGGACATGTATGCTGCGTGTATGATTATAACATGCATGTCTTAGTGTGGGGTTCGATAGCTTAGTTGTGTTCTTGCCGGCGGTCTTTTATACACCAAGTGGCCCTTAGATGTGCGCAGCTTGGGGCATCGCGATGCGATTGCTCGTGACTCTGTCACGTGGCACACTTTGTTGTATGATTGAGTCCGCCCGAGATCCCGACTAAGTGATCGGGCTGGAGTAAGTCTATGTAAGGGTTATGATTCAATCGATAACATGGTTGAGGCGACTTGTCTATGAGTATGGGATTCACCACCCATAAGCATTTAGACTTGTGAGCGGACGATGAGGACCAATCTCAGTTGATCATCCGTCCTGGATGGGATGCCCCTCACATTCGATGCTTACCGAGAGTGATCTGTGCTTGGCCTTGTGTGCTTAGACAAGTGGGTACGGCTCTCGGCTCTCCGCGTGATTGCATTGTGACCGGAATTACATACGCTAACCCCGGGTCCCGATAGACTTGGTATCATTGTCAGAACCCTAATTTAGGTTTGTGCTTTTCCAAGCTAGCATATTTGCATCTTGAAACAAATTGCAAAAGAAAAAGGAATTGGGGAAAAGAAAAGCCCCAAAGCATTTTAAATAAAAAGGCCAGAAATAAAAAAATTTCCAAAATTCTTTTGGATATGTTGAAAAATCCTAAAAATGAGTGTGATCATTTTAAAAGTGATTTGGGATTAATCCCATGCTCATAGATTTTTCAATAATCCAAATAGTGGCTTGGAAATTAAAACAATTGCCTATTTGAATTGAAATTAAAATAATTAAAATTTCAAAAATTCCCAAAACTTAGGGTTGACTTCTATAGAGTCACCTAGGGTTTATAAAAATAATTGGGAGTTTTTACAAATGCCCTAGCTATTTATTTTAAAGGGCAAAACAAATAACAGAAAGAAATAAAAAGAAAAACAGAAGAGAGCTTACCTTTCGCCCACGGACGAAAGCCCACCTGGCCCAGCCCGGACCCTCCCATGTCGTCTTCCTCCTCGCCAGAAGGAGAGACGACCGCGCCGTGCTCTCACGGCATGCGCGCCACCTCCTGCTTCCGGCCAACGCAGAGGCCCCCGTCCTCATCTCCTTGCCCCCGTGGACGTCTAGAAGACCCCAGGCCCTTCTTCCCCCTCTCCAAGTTCATCCCTCTCCCTCTCTCGCCGTTTTCCGCGCAAGCCCGAGAGCTCATCCTCGCCGCCGTCGTGCCCGCGCGTGGCCACCGGCCCCTTCTCGTTGAGCTGAAGTGTCCAGGAGATCCACCGTCGACGACTACGCCGATCCCCCACGTCAATTTGAGCAGAGGACCACTGGAGGAGACGCCACCTTCAAGGGTTTGCCGCCGGCCGCGAGGAACCCCGGCGAGAAATCCGGCGCCCTCAGCTCCTCTCCGGCCTCCCCGAGCTCACCATCGTCACCGCCGTGAGCTTCTCCCCGTTTTCCCCCTCCTAGCTTCCCTCCCCGCTCCCCCTGTCACCGGTTGCCATGAGCTGAGGCCACGGCCGCCGCTTCCCTTCGTCGTAGCCATGGCCAATGGCCTCCTTGAGGTCCCCGGCGTGCTCCAGGAGATGCGCACGAGCGCGAGGCACGTTCCCGTACCTCCAAATCCCCTCCCCGTGGCCCCTAGCCGACTCCCACGAGAGCGCCGCCGTGGCTAGGCCACCGGCGTCTAGCCGCCGGTCGGTTAGCCCCTAACCCAGCGCCTAACCCCCTCCCCTCTCTCGCTGACAGGTGGGACCAGGGGCCCCCTAATTAAACCGTGGGTTAATTAAACCGGGTTTAACCCCCTCTCTCACGGACAGCCAGGACCCACTGGTCAGCCCCCACCCTTGCGTCATGCTGACGTCGTAATGACGCAGTATTTCTTAAATCTTTTATTAAATCAGAAAATCCAGAAAATAAGGAAAACTTTGAAATTGAATAACTTTTAAACCGTAACTCCAAATTCAAAGTGTAATATATGAAAAATGATCTGGAGAAAATCCTCTACCCAAATTGAATAACTTTTGAACGGTGACATGCAAGTCCCGCTACGACATAGTCATATGGAGAGCCGAGAACCGTTCAAGACGTGAAAGCGAGGATGCCACCACAACACTTCGCCCACAGCTCCGTTCTAGTCTAGAGAGTCGACTATCTGTGGGGAATCCGCATGGAAGTCCGGCCGAGGTTCCAGTACAGCCTCAAATGATGTGTGCAGGGTCCCAAGCCGGTCTTGAAAAGCCGTTCATCCACTTCGCAGTCCGTGCCACAGCCCTACCAGAACTCCGAACTACTGCGACTTCTGGGGTTCGAACGGGGTGAGGTACTAGGATGAGAGGGGTCAGTGAGCCCAATGTGTGGTTGTACTCTTCTTCTTGGATCACCACACAAGAACTCGGACTTAAGGCGGTGTTCAACGAGACAACCCACTATGTATTCCTACACAGCCTCTCATCGTTCACCTTGTATTAGGGTAGATTCAGCAACACATTTCACTTTCATCAACACCATGTTCACCATCATCCCGACTCACATCAAAAGCAACCTCATTGTACCACTAAGCATGCAATAAGCAATAACAATTGCAGTGGCCACATGATATCAGTCAACTCCTATGTCAGCTAGGATTGTGGTTTTCTTACTACTGTGACAAGATGATAGGTCATGCATCGGATATGGGTTCAACTATGCGGTAGAATCGATACAAGGTGATCTCCTAAACAATGCATAAGCGAGACATGAGAGGGAAGTGGGATTTTATCGACATGATCAAAGGGGGTTTGCTTGCCTTGCTGACGAGGTTCAGTCACGGGGTCTTCAATGAAGGGGGTGATCTCGGGTTCCGTCTCCACTTCTATCAGCAACATGACAATCATAGGATCAAGATAATGTACAATGCACAAACACATGAATAAGATTTTAATGGTGATGTTCATGGTAGTGATGTGTTGAGCATTCCATTTAAAAGGAGTATATTGCATTTGAAATGCAAATTCAAACTCCATTTGATTTATCGATGAAATGCAAGTTCACTTGAAAAGGTTGAGCATGCAGTGATGTGGTATAGTTGAGATAAAGCTTCTGATGTGTGGATGAATCCATTTGAATTAAGGGTGTTGCAAAATCATTTGCAAAATCACTCCAAATTTGAATTTGAAAAGGATCCATATGCATGTTTGCTACTGTTCACCCATTTTAAAATGGTCAAACATGAAAACAAATTGCATATTCATAATCCTTGTATTTTTCTGATATTTTTAGACATATTATTTGTCCAATTTGGAGTTAATATGAATTAATTATTGAATTTCAAAGTTTAGAGCATTTTCTGGATTTTTCTGAATTAAATAAATTGATTTAACCAATTACTGCGTCATCAAGCGTCAGCATGACGTGGGGGCATCCCTGACAGCCGGGACCCACTGGTCAATGAGAGGGGGTTTAATCCCTCTCTGTTAATTAAACAGAGTTTAATTAACTGGCCTGGGGCCCACTGTCAGCCTCACTAGGGGGTCATTAGCGCGGTGTTTAGGTCCTAATGACCATTGCGGCCGGCGGTTAGCCGCCGGTGCCACTGGGCACGGCGGAGGGCTCGCCGGAGCTCGCTTCCAGCCACTTCTGGCCACGGGGAGAGCACCAAACTGCTCCCCATGCCCTTCCGCATCACGTGCACTACGTAGGCGTCGCAGGGGTGGCTGGAGGCGACGACGGCAAGTGGCGAGGTGGCGACCATGGCACTGACCACGGAGAGGAGGCGTTGGAGGGTGCGGGGACGAGCGCGAGATTAGGGGAAAGATGCTATCGCTCACCCTGAGAGCGATGGCGAAGTCGAGGAGGCCGGAGGGAGCAAGACGGCGGATCAATTCGGTGAGGGATCTTCACGGCGACCGGCGGTCCTCGGGGACGATGGCGTAGTCTTCGTGGTTCCTCGGCTCGATTGCTCGCTGGGGGTGACGAAGACGAGGGTGGGGAGGCGTCTAGACAAATCTGCTCGGCGAGGGGAGTCTAGTGGCCACACGGGTGCGGCGGCGTGCTCCGGCGCGAGCTTCGGATGGCGAACAAAACGGCGAAGGGAGAGGGGGAAGATGAGCCAGAGGAGGGGGATAACAACCAGGGCGGCTTGGGCGTCTCCGTGGCATGGAGATAAGTCTCGGGGTCGCCTGGAAGGCGGCTGCTGTCTCTGTGGCGTCCTCGCGCACGCTCTGCTCCAGCGAGCTGCTTGGAGCCGCGGGGTAGAAGACGACAGGGCGAGGGGCTGGGCTGGGCCGGCCGAGGCAAGGTGGGCCTTCGCCTAGGGGCGTCTGGTAAGCTTCCCTCTCTCTGTCTTTTCCTTTTTCTTTTTATTTCTTCTTTAAATAGATTGACCTAGCTAATAAAATAGCTAGGTATTTTTATAAATGCCATAATTTTTTATATGGCCTCATAAAAGCTAGAGCTAGCCACTTATAAAATTTTGCACTCTTTAAAATTCAAAACATTTGAATTTTAAATCAAATAGGGGTTTATTTAATTTTCCAAGGCATTTTTTGAAAATTAGAAAATTCAATGAGCATGGGATTGCTCCCAAACCACTTTTAAAATGATCAGCATCATTTATAGGAATTTTCCAAATACTCAAATGATTTTTGGAAAAAGATTTTGATATGGCCATTTGATTTAATTTCTCAGGGCTTTTCTTTTCCCCATTTTTGAATTTTCTTTTGAATTTTTGCATGATGCAAAGGCACAATAAAACCCGAGCACTTACCTGAGTTGGGGTTCTGACAACTCGCCCCCACTCAAAAGAATCTCGTCCCGAGATTCACAAGTCTGCGGAAGGAAGGAGGGGTACTCGGCACGGAGGCGGTCTTCTCTTTCCCACGTGGCTTCTTTCTCAGAGTGGTGTGACCATTGAACTTTCAGAAACTTGATCTTCTTTTGGCGAGTGACACGCTCTGCTGAATAAAGAACACGAACAGGGTATTCTCGATAAGAAAGGTCATCTCGGAGATCAAGCGTTTCATGGTCGACTTCGTGGATGGGGTCCTTGAAGCAACGCCTGAGTTGTGACACATGGAATACATCATGTACTCGGGAAAAGTGCGGGGGTAGTTCAAGGTTGTAGGCAACTTCTCCACGTTTAGCAAGAATGCGGAAAGGTCCAATGTAACATGGGGCCAATTTGCCTTTGATACCAAATCGTTGGGTTCCCTTCAGAGGAGTAACCCGAAGGTAAGCCTTCTCGTCCATATTGTAGCTCTCTTGCCTATGATGACGATCATAGTAGCTTTTCTGACGAAACTGGGCTGCGTTCAAGTGATCACGAACAATGCGAACTTGATCTTCTGCTTCCTTGATCATGTCTGGTCCGAAGAATTGTCTTTCACCGGTTTCTGACTAGTTTAGGGGTGTTCGACATCGTCGTCCATAAAGGAGTTCAAAAGGAGCCATGTTCAGACTAGATTGGAAACATAGTCATATGGAGAGCCGAGAACCGTACCCACTTGTCTAAGCAGACAAGGCCAAGCACAGAACGTTCTCGGAAAGCATCGTACGTGAGGGGCATCCCATCCAGGCCGGATGATCAACTGAGATGGGTCCTCATCGTCCGCACACAAGTCTAATGATATGGGTGATGAACTCCCATATTCAAATACAAGTCACCTCAACCATACTATCGACTATCTCATAACTCTTACATAGTCTTACTCTAGCCCGATCACTTCGTCGGGGTCTAGGGCGGGCTCGATCATACCAGAAAGTGTGCACGAGACAGAGTCTCGAATAATCGCATCGCGATGCCCCAAGCTGCGCACATCTAAGGGCCACTTGGTGTATGAAAGACCGCCAGCCAGATCACAACTAAGGTCTCGAAAACCCATACAAAGACATGCATGTTATAAACATACATGCAACACACATGCCTTGTATGAACAGTAGGTATCATTGCAATTCTCTACAAAGTATACATTTTATTGATAACTCTTATAGAGTGCACACAGAGATCACAAACATGTGATCCAACATTACAACAACAAGCGGAAGCAAAGTATGTCTGAGTACAGACAAGTTTAACAAATGGCTTAAGAGGCCTTATTTAAACACAAGCCCTCCACGAGGGAACCAGTCGTCTGACTAGGACTAGACTAGCTTGATCTTCAGTCGTCGAGCTCGATGAAGAAGCCACCTTCGGGGTCAGTGGGTTCATCTAAAACATAGATTAAGCAAACGTGAGTACAAAGTCGTACTCAGCAAGACTTACATAGGAGCTATACTACTCATGCACATGTATCAAGGTAAAGGGGGGTGGGGTTTCACTTGCAGAAGTGCCAGCTTTGACTTGGCTAGTCCTGAACTACGAGTACCAGACTTGAGGTAAGAAGCGTACACGAGTCCACTACTTTCTCCAACCAATTACACCACTATGGTTCCTTCCTCGACTTCCCCACGGGAAAGCATGCCATAGCACTCACACTTATCTTGGTGTGTTTTAGAAGTATCCAGTTCAAGTTGTCTAATAATCAAGCTAAGCTTTCCAAGCAGTCCTTAACCGCGGACGCGGCTATTCGAATAGTTTTGTTAACCCTGTAGGGGTGTACCACTACACACACATGATCATCATTTACCGCCTTTGATCTCGACACCATTCAAGGGGTACCAGCGAGGATGCTCACCACAACTGTTACCTCATAGCCTATCTAGTCCAAGAAAGCCGCCTACCTAGGTTGGCTACCACTATCGTGAACCCGACCGGTTTACTGTCGGGACCCGGGGTTTGCATATGTAATTCAGTCACAATTCAATCATATGAAGAGCCGAGAGCCATACCCACTTGTCTAAGCAGACAAGGCCAAGTACAAGACACTCTCGGAAAGCTCGAACGTGAGGGGCATCCCATCCAGGCCGGATGATCAACTGTGATGGGTCCTCATCGCCCACTCACAAGTCTAAATGAATATGGGTGGTGAAATCCCATACTCATAGACAAGTCGCCTCAATCATATTATCGATTGAATCCTAACACTTACATAAACAGACTCCAGCCCGATCTCTTAGTCGGGGTCTCGGGCGGGCACAATCATACAACAAAGTGTGCCACGTGACAAAGTCACGAGCAATCGCATCGCGATGCCCCAAGATGCGCACATCTAAGGGCCACTTGGTATATAAAAGACCGCCGGCGAGAACACAACTAAGGTATCGAACCCCACACATGACATGCACGATATAAACATACACGCCACATGCATGCCAAGTGTATAACAGCAGGTAACATAACATGAACTCTACAAACTCATAGCTTTATTGCATCTGCTAAACAGAGCAGATATAGTAGTGTTACAAGCAGAGATCACGTCACTGTGATCCAACATTATATCATACAACAACGGAAGCAAATTATGTCTTATTAAAGACAAGGTTAACAAATGGCTTAAGAAGCCTTTAAGAAAACACAACGACCCTCCAGAGGGACCAGGTTGCTGTCTGGGATTACATAACTTCGTCGATGTCGAGCTTGAAGGGGTAAACCACCATCAGGGTCAGTGGTCTCGTCTCTAAAACATAGAATAAGCAAACGTGAGTACAAAGTCGTATTCAGCAAGACTTACGTCAGAACTATACTACTCATGCTCAGGTACCAAGGTAAAGGCAAGTGGGGTTGTAATGCAGAAAGCTTTGACTTGGCTATCCTGTACTACGAGTACATAGAGTTGAGATGAGAGGAGCACACGAGTCCATCTAATCTTGATCACCACATCAATACACAACCATGGATCCTTCCTCGACTTTCCCACGAGGAAGCAACCCAAAGCACTCACACTTATTTTGCGATTTTTAGAGTATCCATTTGAGTTGTCTAATAATCAAGTAAAGATATCCAAGTAGTCCATAACCGCGGACACGGCTATTCGAATAGTGCATTAACCTTGCAAGGGTGTACTTCTTCACATACGTAGCTACCACTTACCGCCTATAACTCGTCACCTTCAAGCGGTGTCGGCGAGGATAGTACCACGACACTTACCTCACTGCTCCAACTCTAGTCCAGGGAATCGCCTATCTGAGTTGCACCCCAATCGGGAATCCGGCCGGGGTTTCCGTTCAGGACCCAGACGATGTATGGACGGTCCGACAAGCCCACCTCGACGGATGGTGCTGCGCTTGCCTAAAACCGTGCTACGTTATGAAAGCAAATAGAATAAAGTTAACCCATGCGAATCCTGGACCCTAGTCGGGGTGAGTTAATAGGTCGAGAGGGGTCAATGAGACCAACATGTGGTAGTAATCTGTGTCTTGGATCACAACACAAGAACTCGGGGCCTAGGGCAGTGTAAATGAGACAACCCACTGTGTACTCCTACACAGCCTCTCATTGTTCACTTATTTTAGGGTGACTTCATCAACATGTTACCACCTTTTTGCATGTGTTCACTACCATCCCGATACATCACCCAGATGGATCAACTTCATTGCAAACAACTCTAGCATGGCATAGCATAACATGGATGAAGGGCCACATGATGAGCACAAACAAACTTGTATCTCCTAGGTTGAGGTTTGCTTAATACTGTGGTAGCAATGATAGGTCATGCAAAGGATGGGTTCATCTAACGGTAGAACGGTAACATGTGAATCACCTAATCAGGCATAAGAGAACAAGAGGGAAACTGGGTTTTTATAGATATGATCAAAGGGGTTTTGCTTGCCTTATTGTCGAGACTCGGAAGTGCCACTCTTCGAAGAAACAGGAACAACGTCCGGCGATGGATCTATCGAGAAGAAGCAAACACCGAGACAACAAAGTATAAACATCACATTGCAATGCACATTCAAGAATGAAACATGGCATGGTACTTATGTGATCTATGTTCAATTTACAACAAGTTTAATTGAAGTTGATTTGAAAAGGAATTCAAATTCAAACTCCAAATGTGGTTCAATTTAGCCAAGTTGCATTTGCTAATGTTTGGGCATGGTAATTCATGTGGTCATGTGTATGATATGCCTCTGATGTTCATGTGATAAGGTTGGCATTGCAAAGATTTAATTTGAAATGATTTAAACATTTAATTTGAATTATTCCAAATAAGCCATGTAGCTAAATGCTACTGGTTCATCATCATAGATGTGTTTTTCATCCATGAAAGTATGATATTTGGAATCCTTGCATTTTTCTGATGATTTTTCATATATAATTTATTTGGTATGGAGTTATGGATAAAAAGTTATTGAATTTCAAAGATTTAAGAATTTTCTGTAATTTATGATAATTAGGAAAAAGGGTTTATTGCGCAAGCATGACATCATGATGACGTCAGGGCGCTGACTGGTCAAACTGACACGCGGGGCCCATCTGTCATCCACTCTGGGGTTAATCCCGTTTTAATTAAGTCTAAAAGGGGATTAGGGGGGCTGGGTCCCACCTGTCAGTGAGAGAGAGAGGGGATTAGAGGGGGAGGTTAGCCAGGCTGGCCGGCGGTTAGCCGCCGGCGACCTCTGGACGCGGCGGCGTCCACTGGAGCCAGCGACTCCGGCCACGGGAGGCCACGCTAACGGCACCGGGGTTCTCCTTGAGCTCACCCGCGTCGCCCAGAGCACAAGGCGTCCACGGGGAGGCTCTGGATGCTCGCCGGCGTCGAGGAGCACGGCAGCCGGAGCTCGGGCTCGACGGAGCTGGCGACGGAGTGCTCCTGGAGGAGAACGGGGAGGCTGGGAGGGAAGAGGAGCTCACCACGGGCTCGTTGGCGTAGACGGGAGAGGCGGAGGAGCTGCGGTGGCGGTGTAATTGCCGGAGAGAGGCCACGGCGGCCGGAGCTCCGCGATGAAGCTATCGTCGTCTACAGGGCGCCAGGCTCCAATTCCTTCCGTGCAGAGGGGCTTCGCGACGTCGTGGATCGCCTCGACACCTTGGCTTGGCGAGGGGTGCACGGTGGCCACGGCTGCGCGCACACGGCGGCGACGGTGGCGCTCGGGATCAGATGGGAACGCACGGGAGAGAGGGGGAAAGAGGTTTCCAGAGGGGGGAAAGAAAGAGGATGAGCACGGGGGTCTCTGCGGCGAAGAGATGAGGACGGGGGAGCCCCCCGAGCTAGCAGGACGTGGCGGCCGCGGCGAGCAGGCGCTCCACGCCTCTGCCAGAAGGCAGAGGTTGAAGACGCCCCTGCCCCTGGCAGGCTGGGCCGACTTCTGCCGCGTTTTGGGCCAGGTGGGCCGGGGTAAGGGAGGTGGGTGGCTTCGGCCCTTTCTCTTTTATTTTTCTTTTCCTGCTTTCTGTTTTATTTGTTTTGTATTGGATAAAATACCCAAACATTTTTGTAAATCCCCAATTAATTATCTTGGACATATGTGACCTAGTACTGGTCACTCCCAAGTTTTGGAGATTTTTGGAATTCAAATTATTTGAATCCAATTCAAATAGCATTTAAATTTAATTTCCAAGCCTCTGTTTGAATATTTGAAAAATCCAGGAGCATGGGTTTGACTCCAAATCATTTTTAAAATGATCATACTCATTTATAGGATTTTTCAAAACTGTTTGGAGGAATTTTGGAAAAACTTTTTATCTGGCCTTTTATTTAAATTTCTTTTTGAGGCTTTTCCAAATCCTCAATTATTAAACCAAGGAATTTAAACATGATGCAATTATTCTAATAATAAAAGCACATACCAAAACTAGGGTTGTGACAACTCGCCCCCACTCAAAAGAATCTCGTCCCGAGATTTAGAAGTAGTCGGGAAGAGGGTGGGGTACTCGTTCCCAGGTGGCTTCCTTCTCAGAATGGTTGGACCACTGCACTTTAAGGAACTTGATCTTCTGACGTTTGGTGATGCGTTCAGCTTCATCGAGGATACGGACGGGATACTCTCGATACGACAGGTTTTCTTGGAGATCAAGCGTTTCGTGGTCTACTTCGCGGATGGGGTCCTTGAAGCAACGCCTGAGTTGAGATACGTGGAAGACATCGTGAACCTGAGAAAGATGCGGCGGTAGTTCAAGTTGGTAGGCAACTACTCCACGTTTAGCTAGAATGCGAAAGGGACCTATGTAACGTGGGGCCAACTTGACTTTAATACTGAAACGTTGGGTTCCCTTCAGAGGAGTAACCCGGAGGTAAGCCTTTTCGTCCAGCTCGTAGCTCTCTGGCCTATGATGACGATCATAATAGCTTTTCTGACGAGACTGGGCTGTTTTCAATTGCTCACGAACAATGCGAACCTTCTCTTCTGCTTCCTGGATCATATCCGGTCCAAAGAATTGTCTTTCACCGGTTTCTGACCAGTTCAATGGTGTTCGACATTTTCGTCCATAGAGAAATTCGAAGGGTGCCATGCCCAAACTAGATTGGAAGCTGTTGTTATAAGAAAACTCTGCGAATGGAAGAGATTTCTCCCAACTCTTTCCGAATGAGATAACACAGGCTCTGAGCATGTCTTCGAGAATTTGATTGACTCTTTCTACTTGACCACTTGACTGGGGATGAAAGGCGGTGCTAAAGGAGAGATGGGTTCCCATAGCATTTTGAAAACTTTCCCAAAATCGAGAGGTGAAAAGACTTCCACGGTCTGAATTGATTTCCAAAGGAACACCATGGAGAGAAACGATCCGGGAGACATACAAATCCGCTAATTGGCTAGCAATTATACTCTCACGAACAGGAAGGAAATGAGCGACTTTGGAAAGACGGTCAATGACCACGAAGATGGCATTGTTTCCCTTCTGAGACTTTGGAAAGACAGTGATGAAATCCATGCAGACTTTATCCCATTTCCACTCAGGAATGGCTAAAGGTTGAAGAGTACCAGCAGGTCTTTGATGCTCTGCTTTCACACGACGGCAAACATCGCACTCAGCAACAATTTGAGCGATTTCTCGTTTCATCCGAGTCCACCAAAATCTCTGGCGTAGATCTTGATACATCTTAGTACTACCAGGATGAATCAAGAGAGGGGTGTCATGGGCTTCCTTAAGGATTTGCTGCCTTAGATTCCTATTCTTCGGAACTACCATCCTATTCTCGAAGTACACAGTACCTTCATTGTCTAGGGTAAAACATTTTGCCTTACCGCTACCAATGTTCTGCTTGATATGTCGGATACCTCGGGCACGTTGTTGAACAGCTTTGATTTGATCCTCAAGGGTTGGTTTCACAATCAAGGTTGAAAGAAATCCATGAGGAACAATCTCGAGATTCATCTTTCGGAATTCCTCACAGAGAAGTGGTTGATACTGTTGTAACATGAGGTTGTTACAATACGACTTACGACTTAGTGCATCAGCCATGACATTGGCTTTGCCTGGGGTGTAAGAGATACTCAAGTCGTAATCTTTTATCAACTCTATCCAGCGTCTTTGCCTGAGATTAAGATCTTGCTGGGTGAATATGTATTTGAGGCTTTGGTGATCGGTATAGATTTCACAACGATTACCAAGGAGGTAATGTCGCCAAGTCTTCAGGGCATGAACTACGGCAGCGAGTTCAAGATCATGGGTAGGATAGTTTTCCTCATGTGGACGCAACTGGCGTGAAGCATAAGCTACCACATGTCGATCTTGCATAAGTATGCATCCTAACCCTTGCCGTGAAGCATCACAATAGATCTCGAAATCCCTTTTGGTGTCTGGAGGTGCAAGTACGGGCGCAGAAGTCAATCTTCTTTTTAGCTCTTGAAAGCTTTCCTCGCACTTGGGAGTCCATAGGAATTTCTTATCTTTCTTGAGGAGTTCAGTCAGAGGCTTTGCAACTTTGGAGAAGTTCTCAACGAAGCGGCGACAATAGCTCGCTAGGCCAAGAAAGCTCCTAACTTGCTTAATCGATTCAGGTGGAGTCCAGTCAAGGACGGCCTGAACTCTCTCGGGATTGACTGCAACACCTTTCGAAGAAATCACGTGGCCTAAGTAGGTCACTTCTGGTAGCCAGAATTCACACTTGGAGAAGTTGGCATAAAGGCGATGCTCTCTAAGTTTCATCAATACTAGCCTAAGATGTTCTGCGTGCTCTTCTTCGTTCTTCGAGTAGATGAGAATATCATCAAGATAAACCACAAAAAATTTATCTAAGTACTCCATGAAGATCGAATTCATCAAACGCGAAAAAGTGGCTGGGGCATTGGTTAAACCGAAGGACATGACGGTGTACTCATAAAGACCATAACGAGTAGTAAAAGCCATCTTGGGAATGTCCTCGTTTGTGATTTTGATTTGATGATAACCTAATCGCAAATCCATCTTGGAAAAGACAGAGGATCCAGCAAGTTGATCATAAAGATCATTGATCCTGGGAAGTGGGTACTTGTTCTTTATCGTCGCTAGATTTAGCGGGCGATAGTTTACACACATCCTTTCTGTTCCATCTTTCTTCGTTACAAACAGAACGGGGCAACCCCATGGCGATGAGCTAGGGCGGATGAAGCCTTTTGCCAATGAAGCATCAAGTTGGGTTTTTAGCTCAGCTAACTCATGTGGGGCCATTCTATATGGGCGTCTGGAAATTGGGGCTGTGCCTGGTATAAGATCCACTATGAATTCCACAGACCTGTCGGGTGGCATCCCTGGCAGCTCTTCTGGAAAGACATCCGGAAAGTCACAAACTATCGGAATATCTTCAAGGTTAGGAAGGGGATGTTCATTCAACGAATACAACTGGGTTTCTGAACCTTGAGATGTGAAATGGACTATCTTGACGGAAGGATGAGTGAGTTGGACTGATCTAATGGCACAATCGATCTTGGCACGGTGTTTGGACAACCAATCCATACCTAAGATGATATCGATATCAGGAGATTTGAGGTCTATGAGAGAAGCAAGGAATACAATATCCTCAACAGCAATCTCATTATCATGGCTTACCCTACTGGTACACCACGTGGATCCTGGAGTTTTAATCATGAAAGGGTTAGGCAACTCCTCGAATGAAATGTCATGCAGGAGTGCGAACTTTTCAGACAAAAAGGAATGAGAAGCTCCAGAATCAAATAGAACAGAAGCAGGTTTGGAGTTGACAGGAAGTGTACCGAGTACAACCTTCGTATCCTCTTGGGCTTCTTTGATGGTGGCGTGGTTCACACGTCCGTATTGAACAATAGAGGACTTGGCTTTGGAAGGCTTTGGTGGCTTAGCTTTGGCTTTATGTTTTGGACGAGGAGGAACATCCTCATGCAATGAACACTCTCGGGCAATGTGGCCAGGATTACCACACTTGTAGCACAAACGGGTGTGTGGAGTTTGTATGGAAAGCTCTCTACTATCTTTCTGGGTTTTCTTGCTTTGTGGAGATGGTCTTGGAATCAAGTGCGAAGGAATGGCACTAGTTGGGATCCAAAATCGACGTTTCTGAGAACCCAAACTAGAAGAGTAAGCAAGATCACGATCACGCTTGCGAGACTCTTCAAAGACCTCATTTCCATGCTCAGGTCTGAATGATCTATTGACCAAATCCTCGAAGTTGACGAATTCAAGGAGATTGAGATCATGACGAAGGACAGGGCTAAGTCCCTTGCGGAACCTTGCTTGCTTCTTGACATCGGTTGATATCTTCTCAGGGGCATAACGAGAAAGTCGGTTGAACTCAGTCCTGTACTGATGAACAGTCATATTTCCTTGAGATAGGGTGCAGAACTCTTCCCTCTTTCTTTCCATCAACTCATCCAGAATGTGGTACCCTTGGAAGGCATCACGAAACTCCGGCCAAGTCACTACGTGACCATCAGGCTGCATTGCAACAAAACTTTCCCACCATTCACCAGCAGCACCTTCCAGAAAGTAGGCTGCGAACATCACACGATCATTTGGAGAAACATGCGCCATCTCAAGCTTACGCTCGATGGAACGGAGCCAATCATCTGCGTCAAGGGGCTCAGATGAACATCGGAAAACTGGCGGGTTCAAAAGGATAAAATCCTGGATGGATGTTACCGCATTTCGTTGGAGAGAAGTATTCTTCTCAATGAGCTCTAAAAGGCGTGTTTGATCACGTCGATTTCGCTCAGCATCCATCATGATTTCCGCTGCAGAAGGCGGTGAAGGAGGATCACCATCACCACTTTGATTATTGTGACCAGATTCAACACATCTAGTTCCACCGTACATTCTGTGTGATAAAAATCTACAATCAGAGTAGGATTTATGATGGAATCAAAGCAAAGATGATACAATTTAAGAGCGGACAAGATTGTAATGCAAAAGCATTGATATCACTGGAAACACGGGAAAAATCGGACAGCATAACGGCTGTACCGGGGTGGAAAAATGAATCAATCTGCAAGAATGATCAGAACCTTCTCAAAAGGCTTGATGGAATGGTGACTCTAGACAACCAAAACAATCCTACAGCTAAGGAGAGTCAAACAACGAGATGTTCTAGTATAGACATAGAAGAGCCTAGTCCTATCTTCCCATAGAACAAGATGAGGGTGACTCAGAACTCAGATCGATAAGGGTAAGGAGAAAATGAAGCCTTACGTTGTTCCCTTATACCCAGAGTAACTATATAACTATAGAGTGCTAGACTCGACTTCGGCCAAGGTTTACTAATCCTATAGGCAGTCCTGCTCTGATACCAAGTCTGTCGAGACCCGGGGTTTGCATATGTAATTCAGTCACAATTCAATCATATGAAGAGCCAAGAGCCATACCCACTTGTCTAAGCAGACAAGGCCAAATACAAGACACTCTCGGAAAGCTCGAACGTGAGGGGCATCCCATCCAGGCCGGATGATCAACTGTGATGGGTCCTCATCGCCCACTCACAAGTCTAAATGATTATGGGTGGTGAAATCCCATACTCATAGACAAGTCGCCTCAATCATATTATCGATTGAATCCTAACACTTACATAAACAGACTCCAGCCCGATCTCTTAGTCGGGGTCTCGGGCGGGCTCAATCATACAACAAAGTGTGCCACGTGACAAAGTCACGAGCAATCGCATCGCGATGCCCCAAGCTGCGCACATCTAAGGGCCACTTGGTATATAAAAGACCGCCGGCGAGAACACAACTAAGGTATCGAACCCCACACATGACATGCACGATATAAACATACACGCAGCATGCATGCCAAGTGTATAACAGCAGGTAACATAACATGAACTCTACAAACTCATAGCTTTATTGCATCTGCTAAACAGAGCAGATATAGTAGTGTTACAAGCAGAGATCACGTCACTGTGATCCAACATTATATCATACAACAGCGGAAGCAAATTATGTCTTATTAAAGACAAGGTTAACAAATGGCTTAAGAAGCCTTTAAGAAAACACAACGACCCTCCAGAGGGACCAGGTTGCTGTCTGGGATTACATAACTTCGTCGATGTCGAGCTTGAAGGGGAAAACCACCATCAGGGTCAGTGGTCTCGTCTCTAAAACATAGAATAAGCAAACGTGAGTACAAAGTCGTACTCAGCAAGACTTACGTCAGAACTATACTACTCATGCTCAGGTACCAAGGTAAAGGCAAGTGGGGTTGTAATGCAGAAAGCTTTGACTTGGCTATCCTGTACTACGACTACATAGAGTTGAGATGAGAGGCGCACACGAGTCCATCTAATCTTGATCACCACATCAATACACAACCATGGATCCTTCCTCGACTTTCCCACGAGGAAGCAACCCAAAGCACTCACACTTATTTTGCGATTTTTAGAGTATCCATTTGAGTTGTCTAATAATCAAGTAAAGATCTCCAAGTAGTCCATAACCGCGGATACGGCTATTCGAATAGTTCATTAACCTTGCAAGGGTGTACTTCTTCACATACGTAGCTACCCCTTACCGCCTATAACTCGTCACCTTCAAGCGGTGTCAGGATAGTACCACGACACTTACCTCACGGCTCCAACTCTAGTCCAGGGAATCGCCTATCTGAGTTGCACCCCAATCGGGAATCCGGCCGGGGTTTCCGTTCAGGACCCAGACGATGTATGGACGGTCCGACAAGCCAACCTCGACGGATGGTGCTGCGCTTGCCTAAAACCGTGCTACGTTATGAAAGCAAATAGAATAAAGTTAACCCATGCGAATCCTGGACCCTAGTCGGGGTGAGTTAATAGGTCGAGAGGGGTCAATGAGCCCAACATGTGGTAGTAATCTGTGTCTTGGATCACAACACAAGAACTCGGGGCCTAGGGCAGTGTAAATGAGACAACCCACTGTGTACTCCTACACAACCTCTCATTGTTCACTTATTTTAGGGTGACTTCATCAACACCTTTCTACCATCATTCATCATGATCACTACCATCCCGACTCACATAACAGTATCATCATGGTATCACTCTAAGCATGCAATAAGAAGTAACAATTGCAGGGGCCACATGATATCAATCCACTCCTACATTTGGTAGGATTGTGGTTTGCTTACTACTGTGACAAAAAGATAGGTCATGCAAAGGAATGGGTTTATCTATGCGGTAGGAACGCATCATGGTAATCATCCTAAACAATGCATAAGCGAGACATGAGAGGGAAGTGGGATTTTATCGACATGATCAATGGGGGTTTGCTTGCCTTGCTGACGAGGTTCGGTTTCGGGGTCTTCAACGAAGGGGGCAGCCTCCTGTTCCGGTTCCACCTCTACTCGAGAAACAACAAACAAGGTAGCAAAGTAAATACAATGCACAATCACATGATGGAAGGTTGAAACTTGATGTATATGCTTTGAGGTGTGAAGCAATTCCATTTAAATGGAGTATATTGCAATTTGAATTGCGAATTCAAACTCCAATTTGAATTCAATTTAGTCAAGTTGCAAATGACATTGTTTGATCAAGTTAACCCATTTTGAAATGTGTATGATATGCCTCTGATGTGTAATTGAAATGTAGCATGTTGCCATGGTTCAAGTTGCAAAAGTATTTGAAAAGAATTTGATTTAATTCCATTTAAATCAAATAGCAAATTCTACTGATCACATTTTAAATTCAACTCAAACATGGTTGCAAGTTGGATATTTGGATAGCTTATTTTCTCCTGATCATTTTTCATATATTATTTGTCCAATTTTGGAGTTAATATGAATTTTCTATGAATTTCTAAAGTTTCAGCCTTTTTTTGGAATTTCTGGAATTTCTTAAATTATTTTTATTCTGGAAAATTCATTTACTGCGTCACTGTGACATCAGCATGACGTCAGGGGGCCACTGACTGTTGGGACCCACTGGTCAGCCTCTCACTGCTTAACTAAAACGATTTGATTTAAATTTAACTTAACAGGGGAGTCTGTCGGGACCCGGGGTTAGCGTATGTAATTACAGTCATGATACAATCACATGGACAGCCGAGAGCCGTACCCACTTGTCTAAGCAGACAAGGCCAAGCACAGAACACTCTCGGAAAGCATCAAACGTGAGGGGCATCCCATCCAGGACGGATGATCAACTGAGATGGGTCCTCATCGCCCGCTCACAAGTCTAAATGATTATGGGTGGTGAAATCCCATACTCATAGACAAGTCGCCTCAACCATGTTATCGATTGAATCCTAACTCTTACAAAGACTTACTCCAGCCCGATCACTTAGTCGGGGTCTAGGGCGGGCTCGATCATACAACAAAGTGTGCACGTGATAGAGTCACGAGCAATCGCATCGCGATGCCCCAAGCTGCGCACATCTAAGGGCCACTTGGTGTATAAAAGACCGCCAGCCAGATCACAACTAAGGTCTCGAAAACCCATACTAAGACATGCATGTTATAAAAATACACGCAGCACACATGCCTAGTATGAACAGCAGGTATCATCACATAACTCTACAAAGTGTATCTTTATTGACTTACACATAGAGCATACAAGATCACATGTCTGTGATCAACATTACATCATACAACGGAAGCAAATTAGGTCTGAGTACAGACAAGTTTAACAAATGGCTTAGAGAAGCCTTGTACAACAAACATGCCCTTCCACGAGGGACCAGACTGTTGTCTGGGACTATGCTAACTTAGTCAACGTCGAGCTTCAGGTCGGTGACTCCATCAGGGTCCGGGTTCTCATCTAAAACATAGAATAAGCAAACGTGAGTACAAAGTCGTACTCAGCAAGACTTACATCAGAACTAAACTACTCATGCTCAAGTATCAAGGTAAAGGAGCTGGGGTTCAACATGCAGAAGTGCCAGCTTTGACTTGGCTAATCCTGTACTACGAGTACCAGACTTGAGGTAAGAAGCGTACACGAATCCACTACCAAGTCTTCAACCAATACACCACTATGGTTACTTCCTCGACTTCCCCACGAGGAAGCACACCATAGCACTCACGCTTATCTTGCGAGTTTTATAAGTATCCATTCAAGTTGTCTATGATAAGGTAAAGGTCTCCAAGTAGTCCATAACCGCGGACACGGCAATTCGAATAGTTCATTAACCCTGCAGGGGTGTACATCTTCACACGCGTGTCATCGCTTATCGCCTCGTTCTTGTCACCCTTTCAGCGGGTGTCGGACGTGGATGAAACCAAGGCACTACCCTCACATCACCTTCTCTAATCCAGGGGTCGACTACCTGAGTTTGTCACCGCTCGAGAGTCCGGGCGGTTCCACGAAACGGACTCAGATAATGCAAGGGACCGAGACGCCACCTTTGACAGATGGTTTCACTGTCTCACAGGTCCACCCACATATCTATGTATAAATCAAATGAAAGCCCGAGCCTAGTGTGACTCCTGGACCGGATCGGGTCCGTAAAGAGGCCAAACGGGTCTCCCATGAACCCTACATGTGGTCATACTCTTTGTCTTGGATCACAAAACAGGAACTCGGGGCCTAGGGCAGTGTTCAACGAGACAACCCACTGTGTACTCCTACACCGCCTCTCATTGTTCACCTTTGTTTAGGGTGGATTCACCAACACGTTTATCATCAGCATCACTGTGTTCATTCCATCCCGACTCACAATCATAACATCCTCATTGTATCACTAAGCAGCAATAAACAGTAACAGTTGCAGGGGACACATGCTCATCATTCAACTCCTAAATCTTCTAGGATTGTGGTTTGCTTATACGGTAACAAAATGATAGGTCATGCATCGGAATGGGTTCAACTATGCGAAAGAACGTGTCTCGGTGATCTCCTAAACATGCATAAGCGAGACTGAGAGGGAAGTAGGATTTTATAGACATGATCAATGGGGTTTGCTTACCTTGCTGACGATACACGGGTCTTAACGGTGGTCTTCTTCTTCGGGGGTGATCACCGTCTCGGTACGTCTGTCATCGGAGGCAATCATCAACAAGGGGGGACAACTTCGAAAGTAAAAATGCACATACACATGATAAGGTTGTCCATGATGTGAATGGTACTGGTTTGTAGCATATTCAATTTAATTGAAGTATATTGCATTTGAAATGCAAATTCAAACTCCAAATTCAATTTCAAATTAAGTCATATACATATTTTCTTTTGTTCACCCATTTTAATTGGTCAAACATAAAAACAAATTGCATATTCTTAATCCTTGCATTTTTCTGATAATTTTTCATATATTATATGTTTAATTTGGAGTTCATATGAATTTTCTATGATTTTTGGAAGTTTATTCAATTTTTAGCCTTTTCTGCAATTATTTTAATTGCTTTTCTATTTATTGCGTCAGCAGTGACGTGTGGATGACATCACTAGTGCTCTGTCCAGTGGGCCACCTCTGTCAGCCACAGTGGGGTTAACCCCCTCCTAGTTAAGCAGCTGGATTAGTTTAGGGGCACTGGGGCCCGGGGGTCAGTGGGTTAGGGGGGGTAGTTAGGCACGGGGTTAAGGGCTAAGTGCCCGGCGGCTTGACGCCGGTGGCTTGGGTACGGCGGCGCATTGCCGGACTTGGCCATTTGTCCACGGGGAGAGGCGTGGGTGGTACTGGGAGGAAGCCCTCGCCCATGCGCATCTCGCGGAGGAACTGGGGGGGCCGCGGAGAAGCTCCAGGCCATGGCAACATTGACCGAAGCGGCGGCCGGCGCACTAGAAAGACGAAGACGGCGAACCCGTGCGTGAGAAGGGCCGGGGATAGGAGGGTTATGCTCACCGGAGCGCGAGGAAGACGATGGTGTCCATGGCAGGGTCGAAGAAGCACCGCAGGTCGCGAATTTGACGGTGGGGATCCACGGCGGGCGGGGCAAATCGGGCGTGATGGCGTCGCTTGCTGTGCCTTCGAGCTCTCGATCTTATCCACCTTGGTGAAGTAGTCTCCGGCGAACACGCTGGACACGAATCCTTGGCTCAGCGGCGACGATGGCTACGAGTTGAGCATGGCGGAGCTCCGGAAGCTCTCGGGTGCATGCGGGAGAGACGATGCAGAGGCGTGGGGAGGGACCGCGAGTGGAGGGGAAAGTGAGAGGAGGGTCTGGGCGTCTCCGTGGTGAGACGCGGGGCAAGGGGGGCTTCTGGAGTGGCCTCTGTGGCGTGCGAGGCGGTGAGCGCACCACCGAGCTGCTTCGGCGCTCTGAGGAAGACGACACGCTGGGGGGTGGGCTGGGCTGAGGCCAGGTGGGCCGGGGGGGATTCAGTTGGGCCAGAAGCCTGCGGGTGTTTCCTCTTTTCTTTTTCTTCTTCTTTTCTTTTTCTGTTATTTTGTTTTGCTCTAGGAAAAATAGCAGAGCATTTTCTAAAATATCCAAAACTTTTATGTGGGCTTAAAATATAAGTAGCTAGCCACTCATAACTTTTGGGCATTTTTGAAATTCAAATAATTTCAATTTCTAATCAAATAGGGGTTCTTTTAATTTTCCAAGGCACTATTTGAAAATTAGAAAATTCCATGAGCATGGGATTGATCTCAAACTATTTTTAAAATGATCACCATCATTTATAGGAATTTTCCAAATGTTCAAAAGATTTTGGAAAAAGATTTTTATCTGGCCATTTGAATTAAATTTCCCCAACTTGGGTAAGTGCTAGGGTTTTATTGTGCCTTTGCATCATGCAAAAATTCAAAAGAAAATTCAAAAATGGGGAAAAGAAAAGCCCTGAGAAATTAAATCAAATGGCCAGATCAAAATCTTTTTCCAAAAATCATTTGAGTATTTGGAAAATTCCTATAAATGATGCTGATCATTTTAAAAGTGGTTTGGGAGCAATCCCATGCTCATGGAATTTTCTAATTTTCAAACAATGCCTTGTAAAATTAAATAAACCCCTATTTGATTTAAAATTCAAATGTTTTGAATTTTAAAGAGTGCCAAATTTTATAAGTGGCTAGCTCTAGCTTTTATGAGGCCATATAAAAAATTATCGCATTTATAAAAATACCTAGCTATTTTATTAGCTAGGTCAACCTATTTACATATGAAATAAAAAGAAAAAGGAAAACACAGAGAGAGGGAAGCTTACCAGACGCCCCTAGGCGAAGGCCCACCTTGCCTCGGCCGGCCCAGCCCAGCCCCTCGCCCTGTCGTCTTCTACCCCGCGGCTCCAAGCAGCTCGCTGGAGCAGAGCGTGCGCGAGGACGCCACGGCGACAGCAGCCGCCTTCCAGGCGACCCCGAGACTTATCTCCACGCGACGGAGACGCCCAAGCCGCCCTGGTTCTTATCCCCCTCCTCTGGCTCATCTTCCCCCTCTCCCTTCGCCGTTTTGTTCGCCGCCCGAAGCTCGCGCCGGAGCACGCCGCCGCACCCGCGTGGCCACTTGACTCCCCTCGCCGAGCCGATTTGTCTAGACGCCTCCCCACCCTCGTCTTCGTCACCCCTAGCGAGCAATCGAGCCGAGGCACCACGAAGACGACGCCATCGTCCCCGAGGACCGCCGGCCGCCGTGAAGATCCCTCACCGAATTGCTCCGCCGTCTTGCTCCCTCCGGCCTCCTCGACTTCGCCATCGCGCTCAGGTTGAGCGATAGCATCTTTCCCCTCATCTCGCGCTCGTCCCCGCACCCTCGAACGCCTCCTCGCCGTGGTGAGTGCCGTGGTCGCCGCCTCGCCACTCGTCGTCGTCGCCTCCAGCCACCGCTGCGAAGCCTGCGTAGTGCACGTGATGCGGAAGAGCATGGGGAGAAGTTTGGTGCTCTCCACGTGGCCAGAAGTGGCTGGAAGCGAGCTCCGACGAGGCCTCCGCCGTGCCCAGTGGCACCGGCGGCTAACCGCCGGCCGCCATGGTCATTAGGACCTAAACACCGCGCTAATGACCCCCTAGTGAAGCTGACAGTGGGCCCCAGGCCAGATAATTAAACTCTGTTTAATTAATAGAGAGGGATTAAACCCCCTCTCACTGACCAGTGGGTCCCGGCTGTCAGGGATGCCCCCACGTCATGCTGACGCATGCGTGACGCAGTAATTGGTTAAATCAATTTATTTAATTCAGAAAATTCCAGAAAATGCTTTAAACTTTGAAATTCAATAACTAATTCATATTAACTCCAAATTGGACAAATAATATGTCTAAAAATATCAGAAAAATACAAGGATTATGAATATGCAATTTGTTTTCATGTTTGACCATTTTAAAATGGGTGAACAGTAGCAAACATGCATATGGATCCTTTTCAAATTAAAATTTGGAATGATTTTGCAACACCCTTAATTCAAATGGATTCATCCACACACCAGAAGCTTTATCTCAACTATACCACATCACTTCATGCTCAACCTTTTCAAGTGAACTTCCATGCATTCAAATGCATTTGAAATTCATCGATAAATCAAATGGAGTTTGAATTTGCATTTCAAATGCAATATACTCCTTTTAAATGGAATGCTCAACACATCAGTACCATGAACATCACCATTACAATCGTATTCATGTGTTTGTGCATTGTACATTATGTTGATCCTATGACCCCCTTCGTTGAAGACCCCGTGACTGAACCTCGTCAGCAAGGCAAGCAAACCCCCTTTGATCATGTCGATAAAATCCCACTTCCCTCTCATGTCTCGCTTATGCATTGTTTAGGAGATCACCTTGTATCGATTCTACCACATAGTTGAACCCATATCCGATGCATGACCTATCATCTTGTCACAGTAGTAAGCAAACCACAATCCTAGCTGACATAGGAGTTGACTGATATCATGTGGCCACTGCAAATGTTACTGCTTATTTCATGCTTAGTGGTACAATGAGGTTGCTTTTTATGTGAGTCGGGATGATGGTGAACATGGTGTTGATGAAAGTGAAATCTGTTGGTGAATCTACCCTAATACAAGGTGAACGATGAGAGGCTGTGTAGGAATACACAGTGGGTTGTCTCGTTGAACACCGCCTTAAGTCCGAGTTCTTGTGTGGTGATCCAAGAAGAAGAGTACAACCACACATTGGGCTCACTGACCCCTCTCAACCTAGTACCTCACCCCGTTCGAACCCCAGAAGTTGCACTAGTTCGGAGTTCTGGTAGGGCTGTGGCACGGTCTGCGAAGTGGATGAACGGCTTTTCAAGACCGGCTTGGGACCCTGCACACATCGTTTGAGGCTGTACTAGAACCTCGGCCGTACTTCCATACGGATCCCCCTCAGATAGGCGACTCTCTGGACTAGAACGGAGCTGTGGGCGAAGTGTTGTCGTGGCATCCTCGCTGTCACCTCTTGAACGGTGACATGCAAAAGGCGGTAACTGATGACACGTGTGTGTATCGGTACACCCCTGCAGGGTTAACAAAACTATTCGAATAGCCGTGTCCGCGGTTAAGGACTGCATGGAAAGCTTAGCTTGATTATTAGACAACTTGAACTTTGGTATCAGAGCAGGACTGCCTGTAGGATTAGTAAACCTTGGCCGAAGTCGAGTCTAGCATTCTATTGTTATATAGTTACTTTGGGTATAAGGGAACAACGTAAGGCTTCATTTTTCTCCTTACCCTCATCGATCTGAGTTCTGAGTCACCCTCATCTTTTCTACGGGAAGATAGGACTAGGCTCTTCTATGTCTATACTAGAACATCTCGTTGTTTAACTCTCCATAGCTATAGGAATGTTTTGGTTGTCTAGAGTCACCGTTCCATCAAGCCTTTTGAGAAGGTACTGATCATTCTTGCAGATTGATTCATTTTTCCACCCCGGTACAGCCGTTATGCTGTCCGATTTGTCCCGTGTTTCCAGTGATATCAATGCTTTTGCATTACAATCTTGTCCGCTCTTAAATTATGTCATCTTTTCTTGATTCCATCATAAATCCTACTCTGATTGTTGATTTTATCACACAGAATGTCAGGTGGAACTAGATGTGTTGAATCTGGTCACAGTAATCAAAGTGGTGATGATAATCCTCCTTCACCGCCTTCTGCAGCGGAAATCATGATGGAGGCTGAGCGAAATCGACGTGATCAAACACGCCTTTTGAAGCTCATTGAGAAGAATACTTCTCTCTAGCGAGATGCGGTAATATCCATCCAGGATTTTATCCTTTTTAACCCGCCAGTTTTCCGATGTTCATCTGAGCCCCTTGATGCCAATGATTGGCTCCGTTCCATCGAGCGTAAGCTTGAGACGGCGCATGTTTCCCCAGATGATCGTGTGATGTTCGCGGCCTACTTTCTGGAAGGTGCTGCTGGTGAATGGTGGGAAATTTTTGTTGCAATGCAGCCTGATGGTCATGTAGTGACTTGGTAGGAGTTCCGTGATGCCTTACAAGGGTACCACATTCTGGATGAGCTGATGGAAAGAAAGAGGGAAGAGTTCTGCAAACTATCTCAGGGAAATATGACTGTTCATCAGTACAGGACTGAGTTCAATCGCCTTTCTCGTTATTCCCCTGAGAAGATATTACCCGATGCCAAGAAGCAAGCAAGGTTCCGCAAGGGACTTAACCCTGTCCTTCGTCATGATCTCAATCTCCTTGAATTCGTCAACTTCGAGGATTTGGTCAATAGATCATTCAGAGCTGAGCATGGGAATGAGGTCTTTGAAGAGTCTCGCAAACGTGATCGTGATCTTGCTTCCTCTTCTAGTTCGGGTTCTCAGAAACGTCAAATTTGGATCCCAACTAGTGCCCTTCCTTCGCACTTGATTCCAAGACCATCTCCACAAAGCAAGAAAACCCAGAAAGGTAGTAGAGAGCTTGCCATTCAAACTCCACAACCTAACACCCGAGCGTGCTACAAGTGTGGTCATCCTGGCCACATTGCACGACAGTGTTCATTGCAAGAGAATGTTCCTCCTCGTCCAAAACATAAAGCCAAAGCTAAGCCACCAAATCCTTCCAAAGCCAAGTCCGCTATTGTTGAATACGGACGTGTGAACCATGCCACCATCAAAGAGGCCCAAGAGGATACTAAGGTCGTACTCGGTACACTTCCTGTCAAATCCAAACCTGCTTCTGTTCTATTTGATTCTGGAGCTTCTCATTCCTTTTTATCTGATAAGTTCGCACTCCTGCATGACATTTCATTTGAGGAGTTGCCTACCCCTTTCATGATTAAAACTCCTGGATCCACATGGCGTACCAGTAGGGTAAGTCATGACAATGAAATTCCTGTTGAGGATGTTGTATTCCTTGCTTCTATCATAGCCCTCAAATCTTCAGATATCGATATCATCTTAGGCATGGATTGGTTGTCCATACACCATGCCAAGATTGATTGTTCCACTAAATTAGTCCAACTCACTCATCCTTCCGGCAAGATAGTCCATTTCACATCTCAAGGTTCAGAAACCCAGCTGTATTCGTTGAATGAACATCCCCTTCCTAACCTTGAAGATATTCCGATAGTTTGTGATTTTCCGGATGTCTTTCCTGAAGAACTGCCAGGAATGCCTCCTGACAGATGTGTAGAATTCATTGTAGATCTTATACCAGGCACAACCCCAATTTCGAGACGTCCATATAGAATGGCCCCACATGAGTTAGCTGAGCTAAAAACCCAACTGGAAGCTTCGTTGGCAAAAGGCATCATCCGCCCTAGCTCATCGCCATGGGGTTGCCCCGTTCTGTTCGTAACGAAGAAAGATGGAACAGAAAGGATGTGCGTAGACGATCGCCCGCTAAATCTAGCGACGATAAAGAACAAGTACCCACTTCCTAGGATCAATGATCTTTATGATCAACTTTCTGGATCCTTTGTCTTCTCCAAGATGGATTTGAGATTAGGTTATCATCAAATCAAAATCAGAAACGAGGACATTCCAAAAACGGCTTTCACTACTCGTTATGGTCTTTACGAGTACACCATCATGTCCTTCGGTTTAACTAATGCCCCAGCCACTTTTTCACGCTTGATGAATTCGATCTTCATGGAGTACTTAGATAAATTTGTTGTGGTTTATCTTGATGACATTCTCATCTACTCGAAGAACGAAGAAGAGCACGCAGAACATCTTAGGCTGGTATTGATGAAACTTAGAGAGCATCGCCTTTATGCCAAGTTCTCCAAGTGTGAATTTTGGCTACCAGAAGTGACCTACTTAGGCCACGTGATTTCTGCAAAAGGTGTTGTAGTCAATCCCGAGAGAGTTCAGTCCGTCCTTGACTGGACTCCACCTGAATCGGTTAAGCAAGTTAGGAGTTTTCTTGGCCTAGCAAGCTATTGTCGCTGCTTCGTTGAGAACTTCTCGAAAGTTGCAAAACCTCTGACTGAACTCCTCAAGAAAGATAAGAAATTCCAATGGACTCCCAAGTGCGAGGAAAGCTTTCAAGAGCTAAAAAGAAGATTGACTTCTGCACCCGTACTTGCGCCTCCAGACACCAAAAAGGATTTCGAAATCTATTGTGATGCTTCACGGCAAGGGTTAGGATGCATACTTATGCAAGATCGACATGTGGTAGCTTATGCTTCACGCCAGTTGCGGCCACATGAAGAGAACTATCCTACCCATGATCTTGAACTCGCTGCCGTAGTTCATGCCCTGAAGACTTGGCGACATTACCTCCTTGGTAATCGTTGTGAAATCTATACCGATCACCAAAGCCTCAAATACATATTCACCCAGCCAGATCTTAACCTCAGGCAAAGACGCTGGATAGAGTTGATAAAAGATTACGACTTGAGTATCTCTTACACCCCAGGAAAAGCCAATGTCATGGCTGATGCACTAAGTCGTAAGTCGTATTGTAACAACCTCATGTTACAACAGTATCAACCACTTCTCTATGAGGAATTTCGAAAGATGAATCTCGAGATTGTTCCTCATGGATTCCTTTCCACCTTGGTAGTGATACCAACCCTTGAGGATCAAATCAAAGTTGTTCAACAACGTGCTCGAGGTATACGATATATCAAGCAGAACATTGCTAGCGGTAAGGTAAAATGTTTTACCCTAGACAATGAAGGTACTGTGTACTTCGAGAATAGGATGGTAGTTCCGAAGAATAGGAATCTAAGGCAGCAGATCCTTAAGGAAGCTCATGACACCCCTCTCTCGATTCATCCTGGTAGTACTAAGATGTATCAAGATCTACGCCAGATATTTTTGTGGACTAGGATGAAGCGAGAAATCCCTCAATTTGTTGCTGAGTGCGATGTTTGTCGTCGTATGAAAGCAGAGCATCAAAGATCTGCTGGTACTCTTCAACCTTTAGCCATTCCGGAGTGGAAATGGGATAAAGTCAGTATGGATTTCATCACTGGCTTTCCAAAGTCTCAGAAGGGTAACAATGCCATCTTCGTGGTCATTGACCGTCTTTCCAAAGTTGCTCATTTCCTTCCTATTCGCGAGAGTATAACTGCTAGCCAGTTAGCGGATTTATATGTCTCTCGGATTGTTTCTCTCCATGGTGTTCGTTTGGAAATCAATTGAAACCATGGAAATCTTTTCACCTCTTGATTTTGGGAAAGTTTTCAAAACGCTATGGGAACCCATCTCTCCTTTAGCACTGCCTTTCATCCCCAGTCAAGTGGTCAAGTAGAAAGAGTCAATCAAATTCTCGAAGACATGCTCAGAGCCTGTGTTATCTGATTCAGAAAGAGTTGGGAGAAATCTCTTCCATTCGCGGAGTTTGATTATAACAACAGTTTCCAATCTAGCTTGGGCATGGCACCCTTTGAATTTCACTATGGACGAAAATGTCGAACCCCATTGAACTGGTCAGAAACCGGTGAAAGACAATTCTTTGGACCGGATATGATCCAGGAAGCAGAAGAGAAGGTTCGCATTGTTCTTGAGAAATTGAAAACAGCCCAGTCTCGTCAGAAAAGCTATTATGATCGTCATCATAGGCCAGAGAGCTACGAACTGTCTTACCTCCGGGTTACTCCTCTGAAGGGAACCCATCGCTTCGGTATCAAAGGCAAATTGGCCCCACGTTACATAGGCCCCTTTCGCATTCTAGCTAAACATGGAGAAGTTGCATACCAACTTGAACTACCCCCGCATCTTTCTCAGGTTCACGATGTCTTCCACGTATCTCAACTCAGGCGTTTCTTCAAGGACACCATCCGCGAAGTAGACCACGAAACGCTTGATCTCCAAGAAAACCTGTCATATCGAGAGTATCCTGTCCGTATCCTCGATGAAGTTGAGCGCACCACCAGACGTCAGAAGATCAAGTTCCTCAAAGTGTAGTGGTCCAACCATTCTGAGAGGGAAGCCACCTGGGAACTAGAAGTTCATCTTTGAGTTGAATACCCCACCCTCTTCCCGACTACTTCTGAATCTCGGGACGAGATTCTTTTGAGTGGGGGTGAGTTTTCACAACCCTAGTTTTGGTATGTGTTTTTTTTACTAGAATTAATTGCATCATGTTTAATTTCTTGGTTTAAGAATTGGGGATTTGGAAAAGCCTCAAAAAGAATTTAAATAAAAGGCCAGATAAGAAGTTTTTCCAAAATTCCTCCAAACAATTTTGAAAAGTCCTATAAATGAGTATGATCATTTTAAAAATGATTTGGAGTCAAACCCATGCTCATGGATTTTTCAAATATTCAAATAGAGGCTTGGAAATTAAAATTAAATGCTATTTGAATTGGATTCAAATTATTTGAACTCCAAAAATCTTGAAAACTTGGGTGTGGCTTTATATCAGTCATATATAGCCCCAATAAAAATATCAGGGTTTTATAAAAATGTTTTGTTATAAAAACAAAACAAAACAAAAGAAACTGAAACAAATAAAAATAAAAGCAAAAAAAGGGGCAAAGCCCCACTTACCTGGCCCAAGTGGGCAGAAGCGGCCCAGCCCGCCAGGGGCATCCCCGTCTTCCTCCCTGGCCAACCGAGCATGCCACTGCGTGGCGAGCATGCGCTCGACGCCGGCCACGCAGCAGCCTGCTCTGGCCGGCCTTATCGCGCCGTGGACGCCCCGAAGCTTCCCCCTTCCTTTCCCCCTCGCCTTGACCTCCTCCTCTCTCTCCCGTGCGAATCCCGCGAGGACCCGAAGCTCGCCGTCGCCTCCGTGTGCGCGCAACCGTGGCCAACGTCGGCGATACGCCGCCCGGTCGTGTCCTTTGTGCTCCTCTCCGTTGTCCTCGTCACCCCGTGCCATCAATTGAACCGAGGAGCCCCCGAGGACGCCGCCCCCTTCGTCGACTCGCCGTCGGCCCCCGTGACTACTTCCTCTGAATTCGCCTCCTACCGACCTCCCCGACCTCGCTAGCGCCTCCTTCAAGCTCAGGGTGAGCTTCTGCTTCCTCCCCGCCCCTCCGTTTCTCTTCGGGATGCCCCTGTCGATGAGCTCGTTGGAGCCAGAGCTCGCCCATCGCGGGAGCTCGTCCCCGCCGTGGCCTCCGGCCCCCTCCGGTGCACGCGACGCCTCCCCTGGGTGCGCACGTGCAAGGGGCACGCTCTGGTGCCCTTGCCGTGGCCTCCCGTGGCCGGAGCCGCCAGTTCCAGTGGGCGCCGCCGCGGTTTGGCCACCGGCGGTTAGCCGCCGGCCGGTTAGGCCATTAGGCCCTTAACCACTCCCTAACCCACCCTAATCACCCATTGACAGGTGGGGCCCTAACCCCCTAAACCCCCTGTTAGTTTTAATTAAAACGGGGTTAACCCCAGAGACAATGAAAGTTGGGCCCCGCATGTCAGGTTGACTGGTCAGCGCCCCCATGACGTCATCCTGATGTCATGCTGACGCAGTAAAGTCTTTTCCATTTTACAAATATTCGAGAAATTCCAGAAATTGATTAAATTTTTGAAATTCAATAACTGTTAAACCATAACTCCAAATCAAAAGTGTAATATATGAAATATCATCAAAAAAATGCAAGGATTCCAAATATCATATTTTCATGGATGAAAAACACATCTATGGTGATGGACCAGTAGCATTTAGCTATTTGGGTTATTTGGAATAATTCATTAAATCTTTGCAATGCCAACCTTATCACATGAACATCAGAGGCATATCATACACATGACAATAACATGGTTTACCATATCCAAACATTAGCAAATGCAACTTTGGCTAATTTGAACAACATTTGGAGTTTGAATTTGAATTCCTTTTTCAAATCAACTTCAATTAAACTTGTTGAAAATTAAACATAGATCACATCAGTACCATGCCATGTTTCATTCTTGAATGTGCATTGCAATGTGATGTTTATACTTTGTTGTCTCAGTGTTCGCTTCTTCTCGATAGATCCATCGCCGGACGTAGTTCCTGTTTCTTCGAAGACTGGCACCCCCGAGTCTCGACAATAAGGCAAGCAAACCCCCTTTGATCATATCTATAAAAACCCAGTTTCCCTCTTGTTCTCTTATGCATGATTAGGTGATTCAGATGTTACCGTTCTACCGCTAGTTGAACCCATCCTTTGCATGACCTATCATTGCTGCCACGGTATTAAGCAAACCTCAACCTAACAGATACAAGATTGTTTGTGTTCATCATGTGGCCTTTCATACATGATATGCTATGCCATGCTAGAGTTGTTTGCAATAAAGTTGATCCATCTGGGTGACGTATTGGGATGGTAGTGAACACATGCAACAAGGTGGTAACGTGTTGATGAATTCACCCTAAAATAGGTGAACAATGAGAGGCTGTGTAGGAGTACACAGTGGGTTGTCTCATTTACACTGCCCTAGGCCCCGAGTTCTTGTGTTGTGATCCAAGACACAGATTACTACCACATGTTGGGCTCATTGACCCATCTCGACCTATTAACTCACCCCGACTAGGGTCCAGGATTCGCATTGGTTAATTTTCTTCTATTTTATTTCATAACATAGCACGGTTTTAGGCAAGCGCAGCACCATCCGTCGAGGTGGGCTTGTCGGACCGTCCATACATCGTCTGGGTCCTGAACGGAAACCCCGGCCGGATTCCCGATTGGGGTACAACTCAGATAGGAGATGCCCTGGACAAGAGTTGGAGCCGTGAGGTAAGTGTTGTGGTACTATCCTCGCCGACACCGCTTGAAGGTGACGATTTCTAGGCGGTAAGTGGTAGCTACGTATGTGAAGAAGTACACCCCTGCAGGGTTAATGAACTATTCGAATAGCTGTGTCCGCGGTTATGGACTACTTGGAGATCTTTACTTGATTATTAGAAAACTCAAATAGATACTCTAAAAATCGCAAGATAAGTGTGAGTGCAAGCCTGTCGGGACCCGGGGTTAGCGTATGCAAGTCCCGCTACGACATAGTCATATGGAGAGCCGAGAACCGTACCCACTTGTCTAAGCAGACAAGGCCAAGCACAGAACGTTCTCGGAAAGCATCGTACGTGAGGGGCATCCCATCCAGGCCGGATGATCAACTGAGATGGGTCCTCATCATCCGCACACAAGTCTAATGATATGGGTGATGAACTCCCATATTCAAAGAAAAGTCGCCTCAACCATACTATCGACTATCTCATAACTCTTACATAGACTTAATCCAGCCCGATCACTTAGTCGGGATCTAGGGCGGGCTCAATCATACCACAGAGTGTGCACGAGACGGAGTCTCGAGCAATCGCATCGTGATGCCCCAAGCTGCGCACATCTAAGGGCCACTTGGTGTATGAAAGACCGCCAGCCAGATCACAACTAATGTCTCGAAAACCCATACAAATACATGCATGTTATAAACATACACGCAACACACATGCCTTGTATAAACACCATGTATCATTGCAATTCTCTACAAAGTATATACTTTATTGATAACTCTTACAGAGTGCACACAGAGATCACAAGCATGTGATCCAACATTACAATAGACAAGCGGAAGGAAAGTTGGTCTAGGTACAGACAAGTTTAACAAATGGCTTAGAGAAGCCTTATCTAAAAAGAAGCCCTCCACGAGGGAACCAGTCGTCTGACTGGGACTACACTAGCTTGGTCTTGGTCTGAGTCTTCAATCTTCGAGCTTCGGGTAGAAGCCACCATCAGGTAGGTGGGTTCATCTAAAACATAGAATAAGCAAACGTGAGTACAAAGTCGTACTCAGCAAGACTTACGTAGGAGCTATACTACTCATGCACATGTATCAAGGCAAAGGAAGGTGGGGTTTCACTTGCAGAAGTGCCAGCTTTCACTTGGCTAGTCCTGAACTACGAGTACCAGACTTGAGGTAAGAAGCGTACACGAGTCCACTACATCTCTTCAACCAATTACACCACTATGGTGCCTTCCTCGACTTCCCCACGAGAAAGCACGCCATAGCACTCACACTTATCTTGGTGTATTTTAGAAGTATCCAGTTCAAGTTGTCTAATAATCAAGCTAAGCTTTCCAAGCAGTCCTTAACCGCGGACGCGGCTATTCGAATAGTTTTGTTAACCCTGCAGGGGTGTACCCCTACACACACGTGTCATCAGTTACCCCCTTTTGCATCTCACCGTTCAAGAGGTGACAGCGAGGATGGCACCAAAACACTTCGCCCACAGCTCCGTTCTAGTCCAGAGAGTCGCCTATCTGAGGGGGATCCGTATGGAAGTCCGGCCGAGGTTCCAGTACAGCCTCAAACGATGTGTGCAGGGTCCCAAGCCGGTCTTGAAAAGCCATTCATCCACTTCGCAGACCGTGCCACAGCCCTACCAGAACTACGAACTACTGCGACTTCTGGGGTTCGAACGGGGTGAGGTACTAGGATGAGAGGGTCAGTGAGCCCAATGTGTGGTTGTACTCTTCTTCTTGGATCACCACACAAGAACTCGGACTTAAGGAGGTGTTCAACGAGACAACCTACTGTGTATTCCTACACAGCCTCATCGTTCACCTTGTATTAGGGTAGATTCACCAACACATTTCACTTCCATCAAAACAATGTTCACCATCATCCCGACTCACATCAAAAGCAACCTCATTGTACCACTAAGCATGCAATAAGCAGTAACATTTGAAGTGGCCACATGATATCAGTCAACTCCTATGTCAGCTAGGATTGTGGTTTGCTTACTGCTCTGACAAGATGATAGGTCATGCATCGGATATGGGTTCTACTATGCGGTAGAATCGATACAAGGTGATCTCCTAAACAATGCATAAGCGAGACATGAGAGAGAAGTGGGATTTTATCGACATGATCAAAGGGGGTTTGATTGCCTTGCTGACGAGGTTCAGTCACGGGGTCTTCAACGAAGGGGGTGATCTCGGGTTCCATCTCCACTTCTATCAGCAACATGACAATCATAGGATCAACATAATGTACAATGCACAAACACATGAATAAGATTGTAATGGTGATGTTCATTGTACTGATGTGTTGAGCATTCCAATTAAAAGGAGTATATTGCATTTGAAATGCAAATTCAAACTCCATTTGATTTATCGATGAATTTCAAATGCATTTGAATGCATGGAAGTTCACTTGAAAAGGTTGAGCATGAAGTGATGTGGTATAGTTGAGATAAAGCTTCTGATGTGTCGATGAATCCATTTGAATTAAGGGTGTTGCAAAATCACTCCAAATTTGAATTTCAAAAGGATCCATATGCATGTTTGCTACTATTCACCCATTTTAAAATGGTCACACATGAAAAAAAACTGCATATTCATAATCCTTGTATTTTTAGACATATTATTTCTCCAATTTGGAGTTAATATGAATTAGTTATTGAATTTCAAAGTTTAAAGCATTTTCTGGAATTTTCTGAATTAAATAAATTTATTTAACCAATTACTTCATCATGCATGTGTCAGCATGACGTGGGGGCATCCCTGACAGCCGGCACCCGCTGGTCAGTGAGAGGGGGTTTAATCCCTCTCGGTTAATTAAACAGAGTTTAATTAACTGGCCTGGGGCCCATTGTCAGCCTCACTAGGGGGTCATTAGCGCAGTGTTTAGGTCCTAATGACCATGGCGGCCGGCGGTTAGCCTCCGGTGCCACTGGGCACGGCGGAGGGCTCGCCGGAGCTCGCTTCCAGCCACTTCTGGCTACGGGGAGAGCACCAAACTGCTCCCCATGCTCTTCCGCATCACGTGCACTACGCAGGCGTCGCAGGGGTGGCTGGAGGCGACGACGGCGAGGCAGTCTGGTGGCCATGAAAAAACTTGTTTCGAGGGATGCTAAGCTGAAAGGGCCCAAGGAGTCGACGGGTCGAGCCTTGGTGAATTGCACTTGGGCAAATACCACAGTAGCTCAATCAAACCCACGTCCCTCGACGTGAGCTTCGAACACTGGTGTCGAGCAAAAGTCCGGCCGCTTCAGGTCTTACGGTGTTCATTTGCCGCCAGTAATGTGTACATCCTAAGGCGCGTCCGCCCGGCTTTTATATCATGCGCAGCGCATGGGAAAGGTTGGGAGTGAAATCGCTCTTCGGCAAGTCCCAGCCCGGCCGTACTTCGCAGCGAGGTCTTACCTACACGCTAATCTTGCGTGGCATCTGGGCACAGTGTATGGTGTTCCATGAATGTGTGTTTTTGAGGCGCAGAGCCTTACAACATTTCACCCGCTTGGAACAAAACATCAAGCGAGCTGTTCACTCATTCACCCGAGGAGCTTTGTTTCGAGTGCTCAGTCGGGGGGTTTTCGCGAGTAATCACTCGAATGCCGTTTCGGCTCTTGAGGTGAGGGAGCACCTGAGACTCTTAGCGCCGCATGGTCTTGGCGAATGTATGTTTGTCTTAAGTTGGGTTGAGGGAGCACCCGAGACTCTCATAAGTGCGAGTGGTCACTCGGTCACATGGCTGACCTTACGGGTGAGGGAGCACCTGGGACTCTTATGATCTACTCTCCCGATGGGAGTAAGATATTTTTCTTTCCTTATGGAAAAGATCTAAGAGATGGCATCTCAGGGCCTTGATGTATGTTTGGTTTTCTTCGCCGCTTGTCAGGGATAGCGATGCCTCTGTTTGATGGCTGTCAGGGATGCTCTTCCAGTGAACCGTCACGTCTTCAGGACCGGTCATAATAATGGCCGTTGTGGCGTGCGGCAGGCGCCTGTTGAGTTTCCCATACGTGCGGCGGAAACGCGCGCGAATTGACGCGTCTTGCGTACAGTGCGTCCCGTGGGAAAGCATCTGATATGTCCAAAACGTATCTATAATTTCTGCTTGCTCCATGCATGTTTTGTGTGATATTGCTATGTTCTAGATACACTTTCATACACTTTTGATCATATTTGGACTAACCTATTAACTCAGTGCACCCCAGTGCCAGTTCCTGTTTTCTGCTGTTTTTCTATTTCAGTTTTCCCCCATATAAAAAGTGCCAGAAAAATTAGGGAAAATTCAGATAAAAAATCAGCGTGGAGGAAGCTTCGCGTAGATCCCAGGAGGGGCCAGAGGGGAGCCACCCCTGGCCGCGCCAGGGGGGGCGCCTGGGGCCCCTGGTCCACCTCTGGCTGCCCCCCTTCGCCTATTTATTCTCCGTCACAGGAAAACTCCAGAAGAGGAACCCTATTCCGCGAACTCACCTCTGTTCCGCCGCCGCCGCGCTTCCGAAGATCGGGAGCACCAGAAGACCTCTTCCCGGCACCCTGCCGGAGGGAGGATTGACCTCCGGGAGTTTCCTCTCCATCATCTATGCTCCCCGGATGTCTCATGAGTAGTTTTCCTTGGACCATGGGTCCGTGATCATAATCTATGTGATGTTATCCTCCCCTCTTTGATCTTCATTGTTTACACCTCGTGAGCTGCCCTACATGATCGAGGCACCTTTGTAATATTTCTGCTATTGCTATGTTGAGTTTGATAGGATCTGATGGATTATGAGATTATGTTCAGATTGTGATATAGTAATATATTTGATTTTTATCTCTTATATTTTTTTCCTAAGTAATTCTTGCATGTTCTCCGTTGTTGTTTATTGCTTTGGCAAAGTAGTAGGAAGTGACTTCAAGAGGGAACGTTGTGCTAGATTGTGGGTTCATGCCCCCCGATGACACGCTTGAGTGACAGAAACATGAGTCTAGGGGATGTGTTGTTGCCACAAGGGGGAAAACAACGGTGCTTGTGACCGCGGTCACAAGGATTGTTTACTTTACACAGAGTTCTTTTTAATGCAGTTGTCTGTTGCTTTGGGTTTACACTTTGGGTGGGGCTCGCATCTGAATACCAGCGAGATGTTCTGGATAGATATCTCAAGGTGGATGATTAGTAGTAGATGCAGATGGATTTCGGTCTACTTATCTTGGTGTACTGCATGTTCTTTTGAACCTCGTCCTTTCTTTTGTAGCATAGTTAGCATTGCGGTGCGTTCATAATCCTATCAATTGCCTTTCTGTAATTTGTTTACCTCGCATAGCAATTTTATCATATCTTGGGAGAGAGACATCACTAGCGACGTATCCCGGTCCATATCCTCATTATTGTTTCCACGCTATATTTACTTTACTGCTTTTACTTGCTATCATTATCCCTTGCATTTTATCCTTGTGAACAACAAGACCGGAGAGATTGACAACCTCTCTGAACTTCGTTGGGAACAAAGTTATCTGTGTCTGTGTGCAGGTCCGCGTCAGTTGCGCCGCTGACACCTACTTATCATCTCTGGAGTCCTGCTAGAGACAAACCTTGGTATCTTTACCGAGGGAAAACTGCTGCTACACTACATCTCAACCTTCCACTTGGGGTAACCAACGAAGGGGCGAGAAGCCATCAAGCAAGTTTTCTGGCGCCGTTGCCGGGGACTCCAAGTGCTAAGATAGGGGAGTTGCACACTACCCTTTACCTTTGTTTTTTAGTCTTGTTAGTTTATCTTTCAGTTTTTATCTTTGTGTATTTTATCAAAAACTACAAAAAAATCAGCCACACTTGCTGCTACTATGGGTTCCACTGAAAACACCAAGTTGTGTGACTTCACTAGTCACAACAACCAAGACTTTATCTGCACTCCCATTGCTACACCTGCCACTTCAGCTACCTCTTATGAAATTAAACCTGCTTTGCTAAACCTTGTTATGAGAGATCAATTCTCTGGTGTTGGAGATGATGCTACTTTACACTTGAATAATTTTGTTGAATTATGTGATATGCAAAAGTATAAAGAAGTAGAAGGTGATGTTGTTAAGCTCAAGCTCTTTCCTTGCTCTTTAAGGGGAGATGCTAAAATATGGTTTCAATCTTTGCCTAGAAATAGCATAGATTCTTGGGATAAGTGCAAAGATGCTTTTATAGGGAAGTACTACCCTCCTGCTAAGATTATCCAATTGAGGAGTAATATTATGAATTTTAAGCAATTGGATAATGAACACGTTGCCCAAGCTTGGGAACGAATGAAATCTCTTGTTAAGAAATGCCCTACACATGGTTTGACTACTTGGATGGTTATCCAGACTTTTTATGCAGGCTTGAACTTTACCTCACGGAACCTGTTAGATTCGCCCGCGGGAGGAACCTTTATGTCAACTACACTTGGTGCTGCCATGAAGCTTCTTGATGAAATGATGACCAATTATTCCCAATGGCACACCGAACGCGCTCCAATAGGTAGGAAGGTAAATTCTGTCGAGGAAATTACCTCCCTCGATGAAAAAGTTGACTTAATTATGTCTCTACTTACCAAGCAACCCTCTATTGATCCTCATGATGTTCCTTTAAATTCTTTGGTTGCCCAAGAACAAGTAGATGTGAACTTTATTGCTAGAAACAACTTCAACAACAATGCTTATAGGGGAAATTTTGCTAGCAATCCTAGACCGTTTCCATCCAACTATGGGAACAACAACACCTACCCTAGCAACAAGAACCCCTCCTCTGAATTAGAAAGCATGCTTAGAGACCTTATCACTACCCAAAAACCCTTCAACAAAAATGTAGAAGAGAAATTAGCTAAAATAGATAATCTCTCTTTGAAGGTAGAAAGCTTAGCCCTTGATATTGAGATGCTTAAAATTAGAACCTCTCCCCTTGAGGAGAATAAGGCCACTCCTATTAATGATATCCAGTTACAAATCAATGAAAATATTAGGATGATGGCTAAACTTAAAGAAAGATGGGCTAGAGAGAAAGAGGAAGAGGATAGAATTAAGAGCCTTCCTACACACCACACAGTTGCTACTATCCAAATGGTTGAGGACACTCAAACTATTAGCACCCAATGCACTCCTAGTCCCGTTGGACCTATTAATGGTGATGCTAATACCTCAACCATAGAAAAAGAAACTCCTATGAACATAGAGGGTTTCAAACAAGTGAGCCTAGATGACACTACTACCACCTTTGATAGTAGTGATATTGATTTTGATAGTTGCACCCTCTCAGAAGTTATTAGCTTGCTACACAAAATGTCTAGAGACCCCCACACTAGCACACTTAATCTTGCCTTCACGGAGCATATCACAAATGCTCTCATCAAAGCTAGGGAGGAGAAGCTTAGAGTAGAAGCCTCCATACCTAGGAAGCTAGATGATGGTTGGGACCCTATGATCAAAATTAAATTGATGTCGGGACCCGGGGTTAGCATATGAAAGTCCCGCTACGACATAGTCATATGGAGAGCCGAGAACCGTACCCACTTGTATAAGCAGAAAAGGCCAAGAACAGAACGTTCTCGGAAAGCATCGTACGTGAGGGGCATCCCATCCAGGCCGGATGATCAACTGAGATGGGTCCTCATCGTCCGCACACAAGTCTAATGATATGGGTGATGAACTCCCATATTCAAAGACAAGTCGCCTCAACCATACTATCGACTATCTCATAACTCCTACATAGACTTAATCCAGCTCGATCACTTAGTCGGGATCTAGGGCGGCCTCAATCATACCACAAAGTGTGCACGAGACGGAGTCTCGAGCAATCGCATCGCGATGCCCCAAGCTGCGCACATCTAAGGGCCACTTGGTGTATGAAAGACCGCCAGCCAGATGTCAGATCCCTCTGTTAGGTATGTGCTAGGGTTAGTTAGTGCCTTTGCATCATGTCAAAATTTCAAAAGAAATCATGGAAATCAAATTCAAAATCAAAATGGGAGAAGGAACACCCCCTAGATGAATTAATTCAAAAGGCCAGATAAAAATCTTTTCCAAAAATTCAGGTTAGAGTTTTGAAAAGTCTTATAAATGAGTGTGATCACATATCAAGTGATGTGGGACCCACCCCATGCTCATAGATTTTTCAAATATTCAAACAGTACCTTGGAATTAAAGAAATACCCCTATTTGATTTAAAATTCAAATCATTTGAATTTTAAAAATGTTGAAAGTTTATGAGTGGCTAGTCTATATTATTAGGAGGCCACATAAAAGTTTTCAGCATTTAATAAAATGATTTGGTATTTTTACCAAAGTCAAAACAAATATACAGAAAAACAGAGAGGAAAGATTAAACAGAAAAAGGAAAAATACTTACCTGGCGCCTAGGCGAAGTCGGCCCACCCAGCCCAGCCGGCCCAAAGCTGCTCGGTGGAATGCCACCGCGCCCCGCCCCGCGCCTCCAAGCTGCTCGGTGGAATGCCACCGAGCTAGATGGGCACGTCGCCACCTCTTCGGGCGACACCTGCCCCTCCCGTGCCTTCTAGCGACGCCACGGAGACGCTGGAGACGCCGTGAGCCCATTACCCCCCTCCAGTGCTTCCTCCTCCTCCTCCCATGCTCGTTTCCATCGCCACCCGAGAGCGCCGCCGCTCGCCGTCGCAAGAACTCGTGGCCATCGACGTCGAGGAGTCAAGCCAACGTGTCCAAGCTCTTCATCGTCGTCGTCCTCGTCGAACTACAGCAGGAATCGAGCCCGGAGCCCTCGAAGTCGCCGGATTCTTCCTCGAGCTTCCGCCGACCGCCGTGGAAGACTTCGTCAATTTCGTCGCGGTTGAGCCACCACCTCTGCTGAGTTCCTGGTGAGCTCCCGGCCGGAACCCCTCTCTTCTTCCCCTGGTTTACTCCCTCTAGCCTGATCTGCCATGGAAGCCGAGCACGGTTGCCGCCGAGGTTGACCATGCGCTCGCTCCCATGCGCTTTCGTCCTCGCCAGTGCGTCCGTAGTACTCCTGGAGTCCACAGCAACCCAACGCGACCATGCCTGCTTCTCCCCGTGTCCGTTTTGCAAGTTCTACTCCAAGCCGTGCCTCCGGCCGCCGCCAAGGTCGAAGCAGTCGTCGTCTGTGACCTCCCCGGCGACGTGCAAATGGTGCTTTCGAAGCGGCTCATCACGGGCTTTAGAACGGTGGTCTCAGCGCAGAGAATGGAGGCCAGGAAAGGAAGAACGCGCAGCGCCGCCGCGGTCCAGTCGCCGGCGTTTAGCCGCCGGCGAGTCAGCTCTAAACCCCGCCTCTTAAT
This sequence comes from Bromus sterilis, assembly GCA_950022295.1. Taxonomy (NCBI): domain Eukaryota; kingdom Viridiplantae; phylum Streptophyta; class Magnoliopsida; order Poales; family Poaceae; genus Bromus; species Bromus sterilis. The sequence goes on from OX465596.1 coordinate 345,024,782, forward strand.
CACCTAATTAGTGACCCCTGGGTCACTGACCAGTGGGCCCAGTGGCTTAATTAAGCCACTGGATTAATTTAACCCACGGGTTAAGTTAACCCAGCCACTGACAGGGTGGACCCACATGTCAGCCCCCCCTGACGCCAGCTTGACGTCAGCCTGACACAGTAAATCATTTAAATGAATTTCCAGAGATTATTTGAATTAAAAGAATTCCAGAAATTCCAGAAAATACACCAAACTTTGGAAATTCATAGAAAATTCATATTAACTCCAAATTGGACAAATAATATATGAAAAATGATCAGGAGAAAATTATCTTTCCAAATATGCAACTTTCAACTCTGTTTGAGTTGAATTTAAAATGGGAGCAGTAGCATATGCCATTTGGTTTATTTGAATTCAATTCAAATTCAAATCAATTGATTTTGCCACTTGAACATTGGATTTAAGCTATACTTCAACCACACATCAGAGGAATATCATACACATTTGAAGTTGATTCAAAATGATCAAACTATGTCACATTCAACTTGGCTAAGTTAAATTCAAATGTGGAGTTTGAATTTGCATTTCAAATGCAATATACTCCACTTAAATGGAATTGCCTCACACATCAAAACTTATACTTCAAGTTTCAACATTCATTCATGTGCTTGAGCATTGCATTCATATTGATTGCTACTTCGTGCTTTGTTTGTCGAGTAGAGGTGGAACCGGAGCAAGAGGTCACCCCCTTCGCTGAAGATCAAGAACCCGAACCTCGTCAGCAAGGCAAGCAAACCCCCATTGATCATATCGATAAAATCCCACTTCCCTCTCATGTCTCGCCTATGCATTGTATAGGATGATCACCATGTTACGATTCTACCGCATAGATGAACCCATTCCTTTGCATGACCTATCATTTTGTCACAGTAGTAAGCAAACAACAATCCTAGCAAACGTAGGAGTTGTTTGATATCATGTGGCCCCTGCGATGTTACTGCTTATTGCATGCTTAGTATGATACCATGTTGTTACTGTGATGTGAGTCGGGATGGGAATGATCATGTTGATGATGGTAGAAAAGGGTTGGTGAATCGACCCTAATACAAGGTGAATGATGAGAGGCTGTGTAGGAGTACACAGTGGGTTGTCTCGTTGAACACCGCCCTAGTATGAGTTCTTGTGTGGTGATCCAAGATGAAGAGTACAACCACACATTGGGCTCACTGACCCCTCTCAACCTATTAACTCATCCCTTTCGATGTCCAGATGTCGCAGTAGTTCGGAGTTCTGGTAGGCTTGTGGCCTGGATGCTAAGTGAGAGAACGGCTCACCCGAGACCGGCTTATGCACCACGCACACATCGCTTGGGTCCACTTCGGTAAACCGGCCGGGTTCATGATTGTGGTAACCAACCCAAGTAGGCGGCTTTCTTGGACTAGATAGGCTATGAGGTAACAGTTGTGGTGAGCATCCTCGCTGGCACCCCTTGAATGGTGTCGAGATCAAAGGCGGTAAATGATGGTCATGTGTGTGTAGCGGTACACCCTTGCAAGGTTAACAAAACTATTCGAATAGCCGCGTCCGCGGTTATGGACTGCTTGGAAAGCTTAGCTTGATTATTAGATAACTTGAACCGGATACTTCTAAAACACACCAAGATAAGTGTGAGTGCTATGGCGTGCTTTCTCGTGGGGAAGTCGAGGAAGGCACCATAGTGGTGTATTGGTTGGAGAAAGTAGTGGACTCGTGTACGCTTCTTACCTCAAAGTCTGGTACTCGTAGTTCAGGATTAGCCAAGTCAAAGCTGGCATTTCTGCAAGTGAAACCCCGCCTCCCTTTACCTTGATACATGTGCATGAGTAGTATAGTTCCTATGTAAGTCTTGCTGAGTATGCCTTTGTACTCAAGTTTTCTTAATCTATGTTTTAGATGACGCCACTGACCCCGAAGGTGGCTTCTTCATCGAGCTGGACGACTGAAGTTAAGCTAGTCTAGTCCCAGTCAGCAGACTGGTTCCCTCGTGGAGGGCTTTGTGTTTAAATAAGGCTTCTTAAGCCATTTGTTAAACTTGTCTGTACTCAGACATAATTTGCTTCCGCTCTGTGTTGTAATGTTGGATCACATGTATGTGATCTCTGTCTGTACTCTATAAGAGTTATAAATAAAATGTACACTTTGTAGAGAATTGCAATGGTACCTACTGTTCATACAAGGCATGTGTGCTGCGTGTATGTTTATAACATGCATGTCTTTGTATGGGTTTTCGAGACATTAGTTGTGTTCTGGCTGGCGATCTTTCATACACCAAGTGGCCCTTAGATGTGCGCAGCTTGGGGCATCGCGATGCGATTGCTCGAGACTCCGTCTCATGCACACTTTGTGGTATGATCGAGCCCGCCCTAGACCCCGACTAAGTGATCGGGCTGGAGTAAGTCTATGTAAGATTTTGAGATAGTCGGTAGTATGGTTGAGGCGACTTGTCTTTGAATATGGGAGTTCACCACCCATATCATTTGACTTGTGTGCGGACGATGAGGACCCATATCAGTTGATCATCCGGCCTGGATGGGATGCCCCTCACGTACTATGCTTTCCGAGAATGTTCAGTGCTTCGCTTTGTCTGCTTAGACAAGTGGGTGCGGTTTTCGGCTCTCCATATGACTATGTCTTAACTGTACTTGCATACGCTAACCCCGGGTCCCGACAGACTTGGTATCAGAGCAGGACTGACTGTAGGACTAGTAGCCTTGGCCGAAGTCGAGTCTAGCTTTCTATAGTTATATAGTTACTCTGGGTATATAAGGGAACAACGTAAGGCTTCTTTTTTCTCCTTACCCCCTTCGTTCTGAGTTCTGGGTCACCCTTATCTTATTCTACGGGAAGATAGGACTAGGCTCTCCTCTGTCTGATTAGAACATCTCGTTGATTGCTTCCTTATAGCCGTAGGAAAGTTGTGTCAGGTTTTCCTAGCATTGTTATAATGCTGATTTCTTACATCATATTATGTAAGTGATGTTTTCATGATTGAAAGAAATTGTCATTTCTTACAATTACAGCCATTATGCTGTCCGAGTCATTCCAGGTTTATCTCATAATCTGATGCATTTGCAAACTCCTTTCTGTTTCAGATGGCAGATCTTCCCCCTCGGCAGATTGTTCGTTTGACCAGGTGCCTCGTTGTGCGTGGCCATCCCGCCACGTTGATCGAGATGATGTCCTATGTGGGATATCGATGGTACCCTGAGTACACCATCGAGGAGCAGTTCCACGACTTCAACCAGACACAGTTCCACTGCATTGTCCGGATCTACCCGCACCACGTTGGAGTCACCCAGCCTATCCACTTTGGACATGGCATAGGCGTTACCGAGAACATGGCTGTGCAGGATGCTGCATATTCATGTATTACACTGCTGAGAGAGGAGCACACCATGCTGAGAGAGACCTCATTCCGCTATATCCCTGCTGCACTTCCAGGAGAAGAGGGATATTACACCGGAATCTACTCAGATCACTCTGCAGAGGATCCAGCACTTCAGGTGACTGCTAGGTTTGCTAGTGACAGAGATCGTGATGCACGCGCTCTCCGTTTCGAGCTCCACGCCACCCGTGTTCGTCTGTATCGAGCACTGACACTTTTGGCACCCTTTGTGAGCGTTGGATTAGTTGAGTTTGATGCGATCTATCCAGTGAGGACTCAGATGCCTTCTCGAGTTGCTTGGCCCGAGATCGGAGGCATTTTTCCACCCCGTGGTCCTTTGCTTCCACCCTACACTGGACCTAGGCCCCATCCTTTCCCAAATGGATATCAGGGTCCACAAGCCTCCGTGTTTTTCGATGGTCACCTCCAGCTACCGGGATACGCGGGTAACTTTTACGAGGACTACTATGGAGATGGAGATGAGTGAGACCGCCTGTGGTCTTACTTCGTGATGATGTAGTAGTATCTTAGGTATTGTATGCAAGGTGTCTAAGTTCCAGAGGCTTAGATAAATAATGTATAGGAAGTCAGAGTGCCTCTGAAGGATGTATCATCGTCATCACGTTTGTATTAGCTTGGTGCTTGTACTAAAACGATGTATGGTTTGTATGACAGCTTGTGAATATATGGCTTGTATGCTTTATCACCATGTTGTCAAGATGATTACTTCCTTTGCTCTGTAATCCTTCCAGTACTTCAATACCTTGATTAGACTCTTCAATCAACTCTGTTTGACTTTGATTTCACCTTCAGGATGTCTCAAGGAACCCGTGGCCAGGTTGGTCGTAACCAAGGTCGTGGGAATGACCAGGAGGAAGGCAACCTTCCACCCCCACCCACGATGGCACAAGTTCTGATGGAAGTGGAGAGGAACCGCCGAGACTCTCACCACCTGTTGGAAGTTATTGCACGCAACACCACTCAGCAGCGCAATGAGTTGGTGTCCCTGAACGACTTCATCCGACTTCATCCCCCGGTTTTTAGTTACTCCACCGAGCCCCTTGACGCCGATGACTGGCTCCGCAGCATCGAAAGGAAGCTCCAAGCAGGCCGTGTTGCAACTGGTGACAAGGTCAGCTATGCCACCTATCACCTCGAAGGTGCAGCTAGTTCTTGGTGGGAGAACTTTCTGAATATGCGTCCCGATGGACCACCTGCAACTTGGGAGGAATTCTCCACGTCCTTCCGCGAGCACCACATTCCCAAAGGTCTCATGGACCGCAAGCGTGAGGAGTTTTGTAACCTCACTCAAGGCAGAAGAACCGTGGACGAGTTTAGTCGTGAGTTCAACCGACTTGCTCGTTATGCAACCGAAGAATGCTCCACCGACTCCAAGAAACAAAAGAGGTTCCGTCGTGGCCTCAACTCCGGACTCCGTCGCGAGCTCAGCCTTCATAACTTTGCCACCTTTCAGGTCCTTGTCAACAAGGCCATCAAGGCAGAGGACATGAACACCCCCAACGACTTTCGCAAACACCCCAGAGATGACAGTTCATCCAGTTCTGGCTCCCAGAAGCGCAAGATCTGGATCCCCAATAGCATGTTCCGCCAGAACAACCCCCCGAGGCCATCCTATGTGGCGCCTCGTCCACCCACCCAGTTCCACCCAGCTCCATCAAACAACCCAGCTCCACACACTGTTTTCGGAGCTTGCTACAAATGTGGTCAGGCAGGCCACTATTCTCGCGAGTGTCCCCAGAACCAGATCCAACACCAGAACGTTCCACCCCGTACCGGAAACAACAACAACAACAATGGTCGTGGCAAGCCACCCCAGAAGGTCTACACTGCCAAACCCGCTCCTCCCGCCACTCGTGGACGTCTGAACCAGATCGCCGCCGAAGAGACTGACGACACCACTGACGTCATTCTTGGTACGCTCCCAGTCAATTTTGTTCCTACTTCTGTTCTTTTCGACCCAGGAGCATCTCATTCATTCATGTCGGAAAGTTATGCACTTCGTCATGAGTTACCCTTTGTTGAATTGTCCACCCTAATGATTATTCAGACTCCAGGGTCAAGATGGCAAACTAATAGAGTAAGCCATGGTAATCAAATTGCAATTGAGGGTTTAGTATTCCTTGCTTCACTCATAGCCCTCAAGTCTTCAGACATTGATGTCATCCTTGGCATGGATTGGCTATCAAGACAGAATGTCTACCTGGATTGCAGAAGCAAATCCGTGAAACTCACCCACCCTTCAGGCCAAACAGTCAACTATACCTCACCCAGAACAAGAACCCAAGTGCATTCCTTGAATGTACTTCCCCTTCCCGAACTTGAAGATATTCCGGTGGTTCGTGACTTCCCGGATGTCTTTCCTGAAGAGCTGCCGGGCATGCCACCCGAGAGGTGTGTAGAGTTTATAGTGGATCTTGTTCCAGGAACCGCAACAATTTCCAAACGCCCATATAAAATGGCCCCACATGAGTTAGCTGAGCTAAAAACCCAACTTGATGCTTCGTTGGCAAAAGGCTTCATCCGCCCTAGCTCATCGCCATGGGGTTTCCCCGTTCTGTTCGTAAAGAAGAAAGATGGAATAGAAAGGATGTGCGTAGACTATCGCCCGCTAAATTTAGCGACGATAAAGAACAAATACCCACTGCCCAGGATCAATGATCTTTATGATCAACTTGCAGGATCCTCCGTCTTCTCCAAGATGGACTTGAGATTAGGTTATCATCAGATCAGAATCCGAAACGAGGACATTCCCAAAACGGCTTTTACTACTCGTTATGGTCTTTACGAGTACACCATCATGTCCTTTGGTTTAACCAATGCCCCCGCCACATTCTCACGCTTGATGAATTCGATCTTCATGGAGTACCTAGATAAATTTGTTGTGGTTTATCTTGATGATATTCTCATCTACTCGAAGAACGAAGAACATCATGTCGAACACTTAAGGCTGGTATTGATGAAGCTTAGAGAGCATCGCCTGTACGCTAAATTCTCCAAGTGTGAATTCTGGCTACCAGAAGTGACCTACTTAGGCCACGTGATTTCTGCAAAAGGCATTGCTGTGAATCCCGAGAGAGTTCAGGCCATCCTTGATTGGACTCCACCTGAATCGGTTAAGCAAGTTAGGAGTTTTCTTGGCCTAGCCAGCTATTGCCGCCGCTTCGTCGAGAACTTTTCTAAAGTTGCAAAGCCTCTAACTGAACTCCTCAAGAAAGATAAGAAATTCTTATGGACTCCCAAGTGCGAGGAAAGCTTTCAAGAGCTAAAAAGGAGATTGACTTCTGCACCCGTACTTGCACCTCCAGACACCAAAAAGGATTTCGAGATCTATTGTGACGCATCACGGCAAGGGTTAGGATGAATACTTCTGCAAGATCGACATGTGGTAGCTTATGCTTCACGCCAGTTGCGGCCACATGAAGAGAACTATCCTACCCATGACCTTGAACTCGCTGCCGTAGTTCATGCCCTAACAACTTGGCGACATTACCTCCTTGGTAATCGTTGTGATATTTATTCCGACCACCAAAGCCTCAAATATATTTTCACCCAGCCAGATCTTAATCTCAGGCAAAGACGCTGGATTGAGTTGATAAAAGATTACGACGTAGCAATTTCTTACACCCCAGGCAAAGCCAATGTCATGGCTGATGCACTAAGTCGTAAGTCGTACTGTAACAACCTCATGTTACAGCAGTATCAACCACTTCTTCATGAGGACTTTCGCAAGCTCAACCTTGAAATTGTTCCTCATGGCTATCTTTCTACCTTGGTGGCGAAACCAACTCTTGAGGATCAAATCATAGTTGCCCAAAGGCGTGCACGAGGTGTTCGCCGGATCAAGGAGAACATTGCTAGCGGAGTTGCTAAATGTTTCTCCACAGATAGCAAAGGAACGGTATTCTTTGAAAATCGTTTGGTAGTACCTAAGAATAAGGAACTCAGGCAACTCATCCTCAAAGAAGCCCATGACACACCCCTCTCAATTCATCCCGGTAGCACAAAAATGTACCGAGATCTACGCCAGAGATTTTGGTGGACTAGGATGAAGAGAGACATTGCTCAATTTGTTGCCGAATGTGATGTTTGTCGTCGCATTAAGGCAGAACATCAAAGACCTGCTGGTACACTTCAACCTTTGTCTATTCCCGAGTGGAAATGGGACAAAGTCGGTATGAACTTCATCACCGGCTTTCCAAGAACCCAGAAAGGAAACAATGCCATCTTCGTTGTCATAGATAGGTTTTCCAAAGTTGCTCACTTCCTTCCGGTTCGCGAGTCTATAACTGCTAGCCAGTTAGCAGACTTGTACATCTCCAGAATTGTATCCCTTCACGGTGTTCCTTTGGAAATCAATTCTGATCGCGGTAGCCTTTTCACCTCTAGATTTTGGGGAAGCTTTCAGAATGCTATGGGAACTCATATCTCCTTTAGTACAGCTTTTCATCCTCAGTCTAGCGGTCAAGTCGAAAGGGTTAACCAAATTCTTGAAGACATGCTCAGAGCTTGTGTTATCTCATTCGGAAAGAATTGGGAGAATTCTCTTCCATTTGCCGAATTTGCTTATAACAATAGTTTTCAATCCAGTCTGAACATGGCTCCTTTTGAACTCCTTTATGGACGACGATGTCGAACACCACTAAACTGGTCTGAAACCGGTGAAAGACAATTCTTTGGACCGGATATGATCAAGGAAGCAGAAGAGCAAGTTCGCATTTTTCGTGATCAATTGAAAGTAGCCCAGTCTCGTCAGAAAAGATACTATGATCGTCATCATAGGCAAGAGAGCTAAAATCTGGATGAGAAGGCTTACCTCCGGGTTACTCCTCTGAAGGGAACCCAACGTTTCGGTATCAAAGGCAAGTTGGCCCCACGTTACATCGGACCTTTCCGCATTATTGCGAAACGTGGAGAAGTTGCCTACCAACTTGAACTACCCCCACACCATTCCCGAGTACACGATGTATTCCATGTTTCCCAACTCAGGCGTTGCTTCAAGGACCCCATCCGCGAAGTCGACCATGAAACGCTTGATCTCCAAGATGACCTTTCTTATCGAGAATACCCCGTTCGTATTCTTGATTCCGCAGAGCGTGTCACTCGTCGTCAGAAGATTAGGTTTCTTAAAGTGCAATGGTCACACCACTCTGAAAGAGAAGCCACGTGGGAAAGAGAAGACCGTCTCCTTACCGAGTACCCCTCCTTCCTCCCGCAGACTTCTGAATCTCGGGACGAGATTCTTTTGAGTGGGGGCGAGTTGTCAGATCCCTCTGTTAGGTATGTGCTAGGGTTAGTTAGTGCCTTTGCATCATGTCAAAATTTCAAAAGAAATCATCGAAATCAAATTCAAAATCAAAATGGGAGAAGGAACACCCCCTAGATGAATTAATTCAAAAGGCCAGATAAAAATCTTTTCCAAAAATTCAGGTTAGAGTTTTGAAAAGTCTTATAAATGAGTGTGATCACATATCAAGTGATGTGGGACCCACCCCATGCTCATTGATTTTTCAAATATTCAAACAGTACCTTGGAATTAAAGAAATACCCCTATTTGATTTAAAATTCAAATCATTTGAATTTTAAAAATGTTGAAAGTTTATGAGTGGCTAGTCTATATTATTAGGAGGCCACATAAAAGTTTTCAGCATTTAATAAAATGATTTGGTATTTTTACCAAAGTCAAAACAAATATACAGAAAAACAGAAAGGAAAGATTAAAAAGAAAAAGGAAAAAGACTTACCTGGCGCCTAGGCGAAGTCGGCCCACCCAGCCCAGCCGGCCCAAAGGGGCACGGGGGTCTTCTTCCCCGCCCCGCGCCTCCAAGCTGCTCGGTGGAATGCCACCGAGCTAGCCGGGCACGTCGCCACCTCTTCCGACGACACCTGCCCCTCCCGCGCCTTCTAGCGACGCCACGGAGACGCTGGAGACGCCGTGAGCCCATTCCCCCCCTCCAGAGCTTCTTCCTCCTCCTCCCGTGCTCGTTTCCATCGCCACCCGAGAGCGCCGCCGCTCGCCGCCGCAAGAACTCGTGGCCATCGACGTCGAGGAGTCAAGCCAACGTGTCCAAGCTCTTCATCGTCGTCGTCCTCGTCGAACTGCAGCAGGAATCGAGCCCGGTGCCCTCGAAGTTGCCGGATTCTTCCTCGAGCTTCCGCCGGCCGCCGTGGAAGACTTCGTCAATTCCGTCGCCGTTGAGCCACCCCAGCCTTCGCCACCACCTCTGCTGAGTTCCTGGTGAGCTCCCGGCCGGAACCCCTCTCTTCTTCCCCTGGTTTAATCCCTCTAGCCTGATCCGCCATGGAAGCCGAGCACGGTTGCCGCGGAGGTTGACCATGCGCTCGCTCCCATGCGCTTCCGTCCTCGCCAGTGCGTCCGTAGTACTCCTGGAGTCCACAGCAACCCAACGCGACCATGCCTGCTTCTCCCCGTGGCCGTTTTGCAAGTTCTACTCCAAGCCGTGGCTCCGGCCGCCGCCAAGGTCGAAGCAGTCGTCGTCTGTGACCTCCCCGGCGACGTGCAAATGGTGCATTCGAAGCGGCTCATCACGGGCTTTCGAACGGTGGTCTCAGCGCAGAGAATGGAGGCCAGGAAAGGAAGAACGCGCAGCGCCGCCGCGGTCCAGTCGCCGGCGTTTAGCCGCCGGCGAGTCAGCTCTAAACCCCCCCGCTTAATCACCTAATTAGTGACCCCTGGGTCACTGACCAGTGGGCCCAGTGGCTTAATTAAGCCACTGGATTAATTTAACCCACGGGTTAAGTTAACCCAGCCACTGACAAGGTGGACCCACATGTCAGCCCCCCCCTGATGCAAGCTTGACGTCAGCCTGACGCAGTAAATCATTTAAATGAATTTCCAGAGATTATTTGAATTAAAAGAATTCTAGAAATTCCAGAAAATACCCCAAACTTTGGAAATTCATAGAAAATTCATATTAACTCCAAATTGGACAAATAATATATGAAAAATGATCAGGAGAAAATTATCTTTCCAAATATGCAACTTTCAACTCTGTTTGAGTTGAATTTAAAATGGGACCAGTAGCATATGCCATTTGGTTTATTTGAATTCAATTCAAATTCAAATCAATTGATTTTGCCACTTGAACCTTGGATTTAAGCTATACTTCAACCACACATCAGAGGCAAATCATACACATTTGAAGTTGATTCAAAATGATCAAACTATGTCACATTCAACTTGGCTAAGTTAAATTCAAATGTGGAGTTTGAATTTGCATTTCAAATGCAATATACTCCACTTAAATAGAATTGCCTCACACATCAAAACTTATAATTCAAGTTTCAACATTCATTCATGTGCTTGAGCATTGCATTCATATTGATTGCTACTTCGTGCTTTGTTTGTCGAGTAGAGGTGGAACCGGAGCAAGAGGTCACGCCCTTCGCTGAAGATCCAGAACCCGAACCTCGTCAGCAAGGCAAGCAAACCCCCATTGATCATATCGATAAAATACCACTTCCCTCTCATGTCTCTCTTATGCATTGTATAGGATGATCACCATGTTACGATACTACCGCATAGATGAACCCATTCCTTTGCATGACCTATCATTTTGTCACAGTAGTAAGCAAACCACAATCCTAGCAAACGTAGGAGTTGTTTGATATCATGTGGCCCCTGCGATGTTACTGCTTATTGCATGCTTAGTATGATACCATGTTGTTACTGTGATGTGAGTCGGGATGGGAATGATCATGTTGATGATGGTAGAAAAGTGTTGGTGAATCGACCCTAATACAAGGTGAACGATGAGAGGCTGTGTAGGAGTACATAGTGGGTTGTCTCGTTGAACACCGCCCTAGTACGAGTTCTTGTGTGGTGATCCAAGATGAAGAGTACAACCACACATTGGGCTCACTGACCCCTCTCAACCTATTAACTCATCCCTTTCGATGTCCAGATGTCGCAGTAGTTCGGAGTTCTGGTAGGCTTGTGGCCTGGATGCTAAGTGAGAGAACGGCTCACCCGAGACCGGCTTATGCACCACGCACACATCGCTTGGGTCCACTTCGGTAAACCGGCCGGGTTCACGATTGTGGTAACCAACCCAAGTAGGTGGCTTTCTTGGACTAGATAGGCTATGAGGTAACAGTTGTGGTGAGCATCCTCGCTGGCACCCCTTGAATGGTGTCGAGATCAAAGGCGGTAAATGATGGTCATGTGTGTGTAGCGGTACACCCTTGCAAGGTTAACAAAACTATTCGAATAGCCGCGTCCGCGGTTATGGACTGCTTGGAAAGCTTAGCTTGATTATTAGATAACTTGAACCGGATACTTCTAAAACACACCAAGATAAGTGTGAGTGCTATGGCGTGCTTTCTCGTGGGGAAGTCGAGGAAGGCACCATAGTGGTGTATTGGTTTGAGAAAGTAGTGGACTCGTGTACGCTTCTTACCTCAAAGTCTGGTACTTGTAGTTCAGGATTAGCCAAGTCAAAGCTGGCATTTCTGCAAGTGAAACCCCACCTCCCTTTACCTTGATACATGTGCATGAGTAGTATAGTTCCTATGTAAGTCTTGCTGAGTACGCCTTTGTATTCACGTTTGCTTAATCTATGTGTTAGATGACGCCACTGACCCCGAAGGTGGCTTCTTCATCGAGCTGGACGACTGAAGTTAAGCTAGTCTAGTCCTAGTCAGCAGACTGGTGCCCTCGTGGAGCACTTTGTGTTTAAATAAGGCTTCTTAAGCCATTTGTTAAACTTGTCTGTACTTAGACATAATTTGCTTCCGCTCTGTGTTGTAATGTTGGATCACTGTTGTAATGTTATAAATAAAATGTACACTTTGTAGAGAATTGCAATGGTACCTACTGTTCATACAAGGCATGTGTGCTGCGTGTATGTTTATAACATGCATGTCTTTGTATGGGTTTTCTAGACCTTAGTTGTGTTCTGGCTGGCGGTCTTTCATACACCAAGTGGCCCTTAGATGTGCGCAGCTTGGGGCATCGCGATGCGATTGCTCGAGACTCCGTCTCATGCACACTTTGTGGTATGATCGAGCCCGCCCTAGACCCCGACTAAGTGATCGGGCTGGAGTACGTCTATGTAAGAGTTTGAGATAGTCGGTAGTATGGTTGAGGCGACTTGTCTTTGAATATGGGAGTTCACCACCCATATCATTTGACTTGTGTGCGGACGATGAGGACCCATCTCAGTTGATCATCCGGCCTGGATGGGATGCCCCTCACGTATGATGCTTTCCGAGAATGTTCAGTGCTTGGCCTTGTCTGCTTAGACAAGTGGGTGCGGTTCTCGGCTCTCCATATGACTATGTCTTAACTGTACTTGCATACGCTAACCCCGGGTCCCGACACCAGATCACAACTAATGTCTCGAAAACCCATACAAAGACATGCATGTTATAAACATACACGCAACACACATGCCTTGTATGAACACCATGTATCATTGCAATTCTCTACTAAGTATATACTTTATTGATAACTCTTACAGAGTGCACACAGAGATCACAAGCATGTGATCCAACATTACAATAGACAAGCGAAAAGAAAGTAGGTCTGAGTACAGACAACTTTAACAAATGGTTTAGAGAAGCCTTATCTAAAAACAAGCCCTCCACGAGGGAACCAGTCGTCTGACTGGGACTACACTAGCTTGGTCTTGGTCTGAGTCTTCAATCTTCGAGCTTCGGGTAGAATCCACCATCAGGTAGGTGGGTTCATCTAAAACATAGAATAAGCAAACATGAGTACAAAGTCGTACTCAGCAAGACTTACGTAGGAGCTATACTACTCATGCACATGTATCAAGGTAAAGGAAGGTGGGGTTTCACTTGCAGAAGTGCCAGCTTTCACTTGGCTAGTCCTGAACTACGAGTACCAGCCTTGAGGTAAGAAGCATACACGAGTCCACTACATCTCTTCAACCAATTACACCACTATGGTGCCTTCCTCGACTTCCCCATGAGAAAGCACGCCATAGCACTCACACTTATGTTGGTGTATTTTAGAAGTATCCAGTTCAAGTTGTCTAATAATCAAGCTAAGCTTTCCAAGCAGTCCTTAACCGCGGACGCGGCTAGTCGAATAGTTTTTTTAACCCTGCAGGGGTGTACCGCTACACACACGTGTCATCAGTTACCGCCTTTTGCATGTCACCGTTCAAGAGGTGACAGCGAGGATGCCACCACAACACTTCGCCCACAGCTCCGTTCTAGTCCAGAGAGTCGCCTATCTGAGGGGGATCCGTATGGAAGTCCGGCCGAGGTTCCAGTACAGCCTCAAACGATGTGTGCAGGGTCCCAAGCCGGTCTTGAAAAGCCATTCATCCACTTCGCAGACCGTGCCACAGCCCTACCAAAACTCCGAACTACTGCGACTTCTGGGGTTCGAACGGAGTGAGGTACTAGGATGAGAGGGGTCAGTGAGCCCAATGTGTGGTTGTACTCTTCTTCTTGGATCACCACACAAGAACTCGGACTTAAGGAGGTGTTCAACGAGACAACCTATTGTGTATTCCTACACATCCTCATCGTTCACCTTGTATTAGGGTAGATTCACCAACACATTTCACTTTCATAAAAACCATGTTCACCATCATCCCGACTCACATGAAAAGCAACCTCATTGTACAACTAAGCATGCAATAAGCAGTAACATTTGCAGTGGCCACATGATATCAGTCAACTCCTATATCAGCTAGGATTGTGGTTTGCTTACTACTGTGACAAGATGATAGGTCATGCATCGGATATGGGTTCTACTATGCGGTAGAATTGATACAAGGTGATCTCCTAAACAATGCATAATTGAGACATGAGAGAGAAGTGGGATTTTATCGACATGATCAAAGGGGGTTTGCTTGCCTTGCTGACGAGGTTCAGTCACGGGGTCTTCAACGAAGGGGGTGATCTCGGGTTCCGTCTCCACTTCTATCAGCAACATGACAATCATAGGATCAACATCATGTACAATGCACAAACACATGAATAAGATTGTAATGGTGATGTTCATGGTACTGATGTGTTGAGCATTCCATTTAAAAGGAGTATATTGCATTTGAAATGCAAATTCAAACTCCATTTGATTTATCGATGAATTTCAAATGCATTTGAATGCATGGAAGTTCACTTGAAAAGGTTGAGCATGAAGTGATGTGGTATAGTTGAGATAAAGCTTCTGATGTGTGGATGAATCCATTTGAATTAAGGGTGTTGCAAAATCACTCCAAATTTGAATTTGAAAAGGATCCATATGCATGTTTGCTACTGTTCACCAATTTTAAAATGGTCAAACATGAAAAAAAATTGCATATTCATAATCCTTGTATTTTTCTGATATTTTTAGACATATTATTTGTCCAATTTGGAGTTAATATGAATTAGTTATTGAATTTCAAAGTTTAAAGCATTTTCTGGAATTTTCTGAATTAAATAAATTGATTTAACCAATTACTGCATCATGCATGTGTCAGCATGACGTGAGGGCATCCCTGACAGCCGGGACCCACTGGTCAGTGAGAGGGGGTTTAATCCCTCTCTGTTTATTAAACAGAGTTTAACTAACTGGCCTGGGGCCCACTGTCAGCCTCACTAGGGGGTCATTAGCGCGGTGTTTAGGTCCTAATGACCATTGCGGTGGGCGGTTAGCCGCCGGTGCCACTGGGCACGGCGGAGGGCTCGCCGGAGCTCGCTTCCAGCCACTTCTGGCCACGGGGAGAGCACAAAACTGCTCCCCATGCTCTTCCGCATCACGTGCACTACGCAGGTGTCGCAGGGGTGGCTGGAGGCGACGACGGCGAGTGGCGAGGCGGCGACCACAACACTGACCACGGCGAGGAGGCGTTGGAGGGTGCGGGGACGAGCGCGAGATGAGGGGAAAGATGCTATCGCTCACCCTGAGCGCGATGGCGAAGTCGAGGAGGCCGGAGGGAGCAAGACGGCGGAGCAATTCGGTGAGGGATCTTCACGGCGGCCGGCGGTCCTCGGGGACGATGGCGTCGTCTTCGTGGTGCCTCGGCTTGATTTCTCGCCGGGGGCTATGAAGCCGAGGGTGGGGAGGCGTCTAGCCAAATCCGCTCGGCGAGGGGAGTCCAGTGGCCATGCGGGTGCGGCGGCGTGCTCCGGCGCGAGCTTCGAGCGGCGAACAAAACGGCGAAGGGAGAGGGGGAAGATGAGCCAGAGGAGGGGGATAAGAACCAGGGAGGCTTGGGCGTCTCCGTGGCGTGGAGATAAGTCTCGGGGTCGCCTGGAAGGCGACTTCTGTCGTCGTGGCGTCCTCGCGCACCCTCTGCTCCAGCGAGCTTCTTGGACCCGCGGGGTACAAGACGACAGGGCGAGGGGCTGGGCTGGGCCGGCCGAGGCAAGGTGGGTCCTCGCGCACGCTCTATCTTTTCCTTTTTCTTTTTATTTCTTCTGTAAATAGGTTGACCTAGCTAATAAAATAGCTAGGTATTTTTATAAATGCCATAATTTTTTATATGGCCTCATAAAAGCTAGAGCTAGCCACTTATAAAATTTGGCACTCTTTAAAATTCAAAACATTTGAATTTTAAATCAAATAGGGGTTTATTTATTTTTCCAAGGCATTGTTTGAAAATTAGAAAATTCCATGAGCATGGGATTGCTCCCAAACCACTTTTAAAATGATCAGCATCATTTATAGGAATTTTCCAAATACTCAAATGATTTTTGGAAAAAAGATTTTGATCTGGCCATTTGATTTAATTTCTCAGGGCTTTTCTTTTCCCCATTTTTGAATTTTCTTTTGAATTTTTGCATGATGCAAAGGCACAATAAAACCCTAGCACTTACCCAAGTTGGGGTTCTGACAACTCGTATACCAAGTCTGTCGAGACCCGGGGTTAGCGTATGTAATTCCGGTCACAATGCAATCACATGGAGAGCCGAGAGCCGTACCCACTTGTCTAAGCAGACAAGGCCAAGCACAGATCATTCTCGGTAAGCATCGAACGTGAGGGGCATCCCATCCAGGCCGGATGATCAACTGAGATGGGTCCTCATCGTCCGCTCACAACTCTAAATGCTTATGGGTGGTGAATCCCTTACTCATAGACAAGTCGCCTCAACCATGTTATCGATTGAATCATAACCCTTACATAGACTTACTCCAGCCCGATCACTTAGTCGGGATCTCGGGCGGGCTCAATCATACAAAAAAGTGTGCCACGTGACAGAGTCACGAGCAATCGTATCGCGATGCCCCAAGCTGCACACATCTAAGGGCCACTTGGTGTATAAAAGACCGCCGGCAAGAACACAACTAAGCTATCGAACCCCACACTAAGACATGCATGTTATAATCATACACGCAGCATACATGTCCAGTGTAAACAGCAGGTAATCACAACATGAACTCTACAAACTCATAGTTTTTATAACTTCTGCTAAACAGAGCAGACACGGTAGTTGTATTACAAGCAGAGATCACATGGATGTGATCCAACATTACATCAAACATCAACGGAAGCAAATTATGTCTTAGTAAAGACAAGTTTAACAAATGGCTTAAGAAGCCTGAAAGAAAAGTACAATGATCCTCCAGAGGGCACAAGCTGCTGCCTGGAACTATACGACTTGGTCCACGTCAAGCTTGAGGTAGAGGCCACCATCAGGGTCAGTGGTCTCGTCTCTAAAACATAGAATAAGTAAACGTGAGTACAAAATCGTACTCAACAAGACTTACATAGGAACTATACTACTCATGCACATGTATCAAGGCAAAGAGAGGTGGGGTTCACTTTTGCAGAAGTGCCAGCTTTGACTTGGCTAGTCCTGATCTATGAATACCAGAAAGATGTAAGGAGCGTACACGAGTCCAAGTAACAGTCTCCAACCAATACTCCACTATGGTGCCTTCCTCGACTTCCCCACGAGGAAGCACGCCATAGCACTCACACTTATCTTGGTGTGTTTTAGAAGTATCCAGTTCAAGTTATCTATGATCAAGTAAAGGTCTCCAAGTAGTCCATAACCGCGGACACGGCTATTCGAATAGTTCATTAACCCTACAGGGGTGTACTGCTACACACACGCCTCATCAGTTACCTCCTGGGGATGGACCCTTCAAGTGAGTACCGGCGAGGATGCTGCCACGACACTTCACTCACGACGCCATCTCTAGTCATAGGGAGTCGCCTATTTGAGTTGGGACCACAATCGGAATCCGGCCGATTGTTCCGATGCGGAATCAAACGTTGTGTGACCGCCTTCAAGCTCAACTCGATCATGATCACTTGATTCAACGTGCCCACAACCTACGCCAACCACTTACCTTGGTTCCACCTGCTTGAGATCGTTAAAGGGCGAACTACTCGCGACTCCTGGACAGGTCCGGGGTGAGGTACTAGGCCGAGAGGGGTCAGTGAGCCCAATGTGTGGTCGTACTCTTTGTCTTGGATAACAACACAAGAACTCGGGCTTAAGGCAGTGTTCAACGAGACAACCCACTGTGTACTCCTACACAACCTCTCATCGTTCACCTTTGTTTAGGATAGATTCACCAACACGTTACCACCATCATTCACATGATCACTACCATCCCGACTCACATCAAAGTAGCCTCAGGTAACAACTCTAAGCATGCAATAAGCTGTAACAGTTGCAGGGGCCACATGATATCAACCAACTCCTACATCTGCTAGGATTGTGGTTTGCTTACTACTGTGACAAAATGATAGGTCATGCAAAGGAATGGGTTCAACTAGCGGTAGAACGTATCATGGTGACATCCTAAACATGCATTTGCGAGAATGAGAGGGAACTGGGATTTTATCGACATGATCAAAGAGGGGTGCTTGCCTTGCTGACGATCACAATGTAACACTCTTCTGACGTGAGGTTGAACTCGTCTCCGAGATCAACTCTACCGAGAAGAAGCAATCACCGAAGCACTGGAAGTAAAGCACAATCAAGATAGTACAATGCACATTCAATATGCAAAACATAGCATGGCAATGTGCTGATGTGACTTAGTTTTAATTTGCAACATGTTAATTGAAGTTGATTTGAAAAGTAATTTCAAATTCAAACTCCAAATGTTATTCAATTTAGTTCAACTTGCATTTGCTAATGTTGGTGCTTTGTAAACCAAGTGATCATATGTGTGAAATGCTTCTGAAGTACAAGTGAAGTGTGGTGCATTTCAATGGTTGAAGTTGGAATAGCTTTTGAATTGAATTTGAAATAATTCCAATTAAATCAAATAGCAAAAGCTACTGATCCCTTTTTAAGATCAACTCCAACATAGCTGAAAGTTGGAGATTTGGATAGAGGATTTTCTCCTGATCATTTTTCATATATTACACTTTGAATTTGGAGTTACGGTTTAAAAGTTATTCAATTTCAAAGTTTTTCTTATTTCTGGATTTTTCTGATTTAATAAAAGATTTAAGAAATACTGCGTCATTACGACGTCAGCATGACGCAAGGGGGGGGCTGACCAGTGGGTCCTGGTTGTCAGTGAGAGAGGGGGTTAAACCCGGTTTAATTAACCCATGGTTTAATTAGGGGGCCCCTGGTCCCACCTGTCAGCGAGAGAGGGGAGGGTGTTAGGCGCTGGGTTAGGGGCTAACCGACCGGCGGCTAGACGCCGGTGGCCTAGCCACGGCGGCGCTCTCACCGGAGTCGGCCAGGGGCCACGGGGAGGGGATTTGGAGGTACGGGAGCGTGCCTCGCGCTCGTGCGCATCTCCTGGAGCACGCCGGGGACCTCGAGGAGGCCACTGGCCATGGCTACGACGAAGGGAAGCGGCGGCCATGGCCTCTGCTCATGGCAACCAGTGACAGGGGGAGCGGGGAGGGAATCTAGGAGGGGGAAAACGGGGTGAAGCTCACGGCGGTGACGATGGTGAGCTCGGGGAGGCCGGAGAGGAGCTGAGGGCACCGGATTTCTCGCCGGGGTTCCTCGCGGCCGGCGGCGAACCCTTGAAGATG
Organism: Bromus sterilis; assembly: GCA_950022295.1. Taxonomy (NCBI): domain Eukaryota; kingdom Viridiplantae; phylum Streptophyta; class Magnoliopsida; order Poales; family Poaceae; genus Bromus; species Bromus sterilis. The sequence goes on from OX465596.1 coordinate 345,044,144, forward strand.
GCTTCTCCTCCAGTGGTCCTCTGCTCAAATTGACGTGGGGGATCTGCGTAGTCGTCGACGGCGGAAGGGGTAGTTAGGCAAGGGATTAAGGTTAACCGGCCGGCGGCTAGCCGGCGGCAGCCACGGAACACGGAGGAGGAACGCCGGATTGGCTTCCTGGCCACGGGGTGGCACGCGGAGGGCACCGGAGTGCTCCCCGTGCTCGCCCGCTTCACCCAGAACCCATAGGGAGGCTCGGGGGTGACCGGAGCCTCGCCGACGTCTACATGGCGCGGCGGCCGTGGCTCGGGTTTGGTGGCGTAGAGCTATGGTGGACGGGGAGGAGCTGGGAGAGAGGGGAAACGACCTCCGGTTCACCAGGAAGGCAGTCGAGGTGACAGCGCGGCCGGGGAAGCTCTGTCGACAACGGAATCGTCGATGGCGTGCGGCGGCTCTGACGAGTTGTCGTCGACGATTGCAACGGCTTGGAGTCGAAGAAGCTTCCGATCCTCTGCACGATGACGAAGCGGATGACTGCGGAGCGGCCGGACAAGGAGGTAGGGCTTCTCGTCGTCGTTGTTCGCGACGGCGCACGACGACGCTCTCTGCAGCCTCACGGTGGCGCGCGAAAACGGCGAGGGAGAGCGAGATGGTGTCGAAGGAGAGGGGGAATGGCAATGGGGCTTCGAGGGGCTTCTCCAGGCGCAAGGAGAAGGCCAGGGGAGCAGCTGCGTGGCCTCGGCGCCACGGCAACACCCGCATGCCGGCCACCGAGCTGCTTGCCGTCATGGAGGAACACGACAAGGCTTGGTGGGCTGGTTTTCCCTTTTCTTCTGTTATTTCCTTCTGTTTTCCTTTTTCTTTCATTTGTTTTGCTCTAGGAAAAATAGCAGGGCATTTTATAAAATACCCAAAACTTTTATGTGGGCTTAAAATATAAGTAGCTAGCCACTCATAACTTTTGGGCATTTTTGAAATTCAAATAATTTGAATTTCAAATCAAATAGGGGTTCTTTTAATTCTCCAAGGCACTATTTGGAAATTAGAAAATTCCATGAGCATGGGATTGATCCCAAACCATTTTTAAAATGATCACCATCATTTATAGGAATTTTCCAATTGTTCAAAAGATTTTTGGCAAAAGAATTTTATCTGGCCATTTGATTTAATTTCTCAGGGCTTTTCTTTTCCCCATTTTTGAATTTCATTTGAATTTTTGCATGATGCAAAGGGCACAAAGAAACCCTAGCACTTATCTTAGTTGGGGTTCTGACAACTCGCCCCCACTCAAAAGAATCTCGTCCCGAGATTCAGAACTCGTCGGGAGGAAGGTGGGGTACTCGGCACGGAGGCGGTCCTCTCTTTCCCAGGTTGCTTCTTTCTCGGAGTGATGTGACCATTGCACTTTGAGGAACTTGATCTTTTGACGACGAGTGACACGCTCTGCTGAATCAAGAATACGAACAGGGTACTCTCGATAAAAAAGGTTATCTTGGAGATCAAGCGTTTCTTGGTCGACTTCGCGGAGGGGGTCCTTGAAGCAACGCCTGAGTTGTGACACATGGAATACATCATGTACTCGGGAAAGGTGAGGGGGTAGTTCAAGTTGGTAGGCAACTTCTCCACGTTTAGCAAGAATGCGGAAAGGTGCGATGTAACGTGGAGCCAACTTGCCTTTGATACCGAATCTTTGGGTTCCCTTCAGAGTAACCCGAAGGTAAGCCTTCTCATAAAGATTGTAGCTCTCTTCCCTATGATGACGATCATAGTAGCTCTTTTGACGAGATTGAGCGGCTTTCAATCGATCACGAACAATGCGAACTTGCTCTTCTGCTTCCTTGATCATATCCGGTCCAAAGAGTTGTCTTTCACCGGTTTCTAACCAGTTTAGGGGTGTTCGACATCGTCGTCCATAGAGGAATTCAAAGGGAGCCATGTCCAGACTAGATTGATAGCTATTGTTATAAGCAAATTCGGCGAATGGAAGAGATTTCTCCCAATTCTTTCCGAAAGAGATAAGATAAGCTCTGAGCATGTCTTCCAAGATTTGATTTACCCTTTCAACTTGACCGCTAGATTGAGGGTGGAAAGCTGTACTAAACGAGAGATGAGGGTGAAAACTTTCCCAGAATCTAGAGGTGAAAAGGCTACCACGATCAGAATTGATTTCCAAAGGAACACTGTGAAGAGACACAATTCTAGAGACATACAAGTCCGCTAACTGACTAGCAGTTATAGACTCGCGAACTAGAAGGAAGTGGGCAACTTTTGAAAGTCTATCAATGACCACGAAGATGGCATCATTTCCTTTCTGGATTTTGGGAAAGCCGGTGATGAAGTCCATACCGACCTTGTCCCATTTCCACTCGGGAATAGACAATGGCTGAAGAGTACCAGCAGGTCTTTGGTGTTCTGCCTTAATGCGACGACAAACATCACATTCGGCAACAAATTGTGCAATGTCTCTCTTCATCCGGGTCCAGCAAAATCTCTGGCGTAGATCTCGGTACATTTTTGTGCTACCGGGATGAATTGAGAGGGGAGTGTCATGAGCTTCTTTAAGGATCAGCTGCTTTAGGTCTTCATTCTCAGGAACTACTAAACGATTTTCAAAGAATATCGTTCTTTGATCATTTGAAGAGAAACATTTAGCAACTCCGCTAACAATGTTGTGCTTGATCTCTTGAATACCACTATCTTGTTTCTGGGCGGCTATGATTTGATCCTCAAGGGTTGGTTTCGCCACCAAGGTAGAAAAAAATCCATGAGGAACTATCTCAAGATTGAGCTTGCAAAATTCCTCATGAAGAAGTGGTTGATACTGTTGTAACATGAGCTTGTTACAATACGAATTACGACTTAGTGCATCAGCCATGACATTGGCCTTGCCTGGGGTGTAAGAAATTCCTAAGTCATAATCTTTTATCAACTCTATCCAGCGTCTTTGCCTGAGATTTAGATCTGGCTGGGTGAATATGTATTTGAGGCTTTGGTGATCGGAATAGATCTCACAACGATTACCAAGGAGGTAATGTAGCCAAGTCTTCAGGGCATGAACTACGGCAGCAAGTTCAAGATCATGGGTTGGATAGTTCTCTTCATGTGGTCGCAACTGGCGTGAAGCATAAGCTACCACATGTCTATCTTGCATAAGTATGCATCCTAACCCTTGCCGTGAAGCATCACATTAGATCTCGAAATCCATTTTCGTGTCTGGAGGTGCAAGTACAGTGCAGAAGTCAATCTTCTTTTTATCTCTTGAAAGCTTTCCTCGCACTTCGGGGTCCATTGGAATTTCTTATCTTTCTTGAGGAGTTCAGTGAGAGGCTTTGCTACTTTGGAGAAGTTCTCAACGAAGCGGTGGCAATAGCTTGCTAAGCCGAGAAAACTCCTAACTTGCTTAACCGATTCATGTGGAGTCCAGTCAAGGACGGCCTGAACTCTCTCGGGATTGACTGCAACACCTTTCGCAGAAATCACGTGGCCTAAGTAGGTCACTTCAGGTAGCCAAAATTCACACTTGGAGAACTTGGCATAAAGGCGATGCTCTCTAAGTTTCATCAATACCAACCTAAGATGTTCTGCGTGCTCTTCTTCATTCTTCGAGTACATGAGAATTTCATGAAGATAAACCACAACAAATTTATCTAGGTACTCCATGAAGATCGAATTCATCAAGCGCGAGAATGTGGCGGGGGCATTGGTTAAACCGAAGGACATGACGGTATACTCGTAAAGACCATAACGAGTAGTGAAAGCCGTTTTTGGAATGTCCTCGTTTCGGATTTTGATTTGATGATAACCTAATCTCAAATCCATCTTGGAGAAGACAGAGGATCCTGCAAGTTGATCATAAAGATCATTGATCCTGGGCAGTGGGTACTTGTTCTTTATCATCGCTAGATTTAGCGGGCGATAGTCTACTCACATCCTTTCTATTCCATCTTTCTTCGTTACAAACAGAACGGGCAACCCCATGGCGATGAGCTAGGGCGGATGAAGCCTTTTGCCAACGAAGCATCAAGTTGGGGTGTTAGCTCAGCTAACTCATGTGGGGCCATTCTATATGGGCGTCTGGAAATTGGGGCTGTGCCTGGTATAAAATCCACTATGAATTCTACACACCTGTCAGGTGGCATTCCCGGCAACTCTTCAGGAAAGACATCCAGGAAGTCACGAACCACCGAATATCTTCAAGGTTAAGAAGGGGAAGCACATTCAAGGTATGCATTTGGGTTCTCGAGCTGGGTGATGTGTAGTCAATGATCTGTCCTGAAGGATGGGTGAGTTTAACTGATTTGGCTTTACAATCAAGGAAAGCATTCTGCCTTGATAACCAATCCATGCCTAGGATGACATCAATGTCTGAAGACTTGAGGGCTATAAGAGAGGCACGGAATACTAAACCCTCAATTTCAATTTTATTACCATGGCTTACTCTATTAGTTTGCCACTTTGAACCAGGAGTTTGAATAAACATTGGAGAAAACATTTCTTCAAAGGGAAACTCATGACGAAGTGCATAACTCTCCGACATGAATGAATGAGAAGCTCCTGGATCGAAAAGAACGGAGGCGGGAACATGATTGACTGGGAGTGTACCAAGAATAACGTCAGAAGCAGCAGTGGTTTCCTCAACTCAGATTTGGTTCACATATCCACTACTTATGGCTGAAAGCTTTGCTGGGATGGTTTGAGGATTTAGTCAACAGATCCTTCAGAGCTGAGCATGGCAATGAAGTTTTCGAGAAGTCTCGCACGCATGCTCTTGAGCTTGCCCCTTCTTCCTGTTCACGCCCTCAGAAGCGCATGATCTGGATTCCTAACAGTTTGATCCACCAAAACAACCCACCGAGGCCATCCCTTGTGCCGCCTCGTCCACCAGCTCCACCAAACAAACCAGCTCCCCGCACTATCTTTGGAGCCTGCTTCAGATGTGGCCAGCCTGGTCACTACTCTCGTGAGTGCCCCGTCAACCAAAATGCTCCACCCCATGCCAAAGGAAACCCCACTGTTCGTGCCAAGCCACCCCCGAAGGTTTCCACTGCCAAGCCATCCACCTCAGAAAATCTTGGACGTGTGAACCAAATCTCAGCTTAGGAAACTGATAGTACTTCTGACGTCATTCTTGGTACACTCCTAGTCAATTTTGTTCGCACTTCTGTCCTTTTCGATCCAGGAGCATCCCACTCATTCATGTCGGAGAGTTATGCACTTCGGCATGAGATATCCTTTGATGAAATGTTCACCCCTATGATCATTCAAACTCCTGGTTCCAAGTGGCAAACTAATACAGTAAGCCATGGCAATCAAATTTCAATTGAGGGTTTAGTATTCCTTGCTTCACTCATAGCCCTCAAGTCTTCAGACATTGATGTCATCCTTGGTATGGATTGGTTATCAAGATGTCACATCCCAACTTTTACTCTTCTTGTTAATCTAGTTGTGTTTCAATGCTTGAACTTGTTTGCTTAGGGTTAGTCATGTTGTTGCTTGATGATGCACTTGTGATGGTGACCTTTTTGTGTTGCATGTGCCTAAGATAACCTAGTGACTATGGTTAACCATATATGTCTACCATGCATGCACTTCATCCTTAGTTGGTCATATAAAAAAATTGGCAACTTGTCAAATTCTAAAAACCCTTGGTGCTAACACCTAGTAAATTTTCTATATAGTAATAATACTAAAAGTTTTAGCCACCACAAAAATCCTTAGGCATCAACCTTTTTGGTTGTTTGCTAATAACTAAAATGTTTATCAATAAAATTTCCTAACTACATAAAATCATAAGGAAATGCATGCATGATCTTTATATCTAACCTAATAATAATAACAACAATAACAATAATACTAATAATAAGAGAGTTATATATTATTTTTATCTCTTAAAAAATGAGTCTTTGGTGCTTTTAAAAAAAAAAGAGAAAAACTATCCTAACTACCCCACTAATCTCTCCCCTGATCTCTCTCTCCCGTAACCCCCCCTCTCTCTGACGTACCTCTCTCTCCCAAAGAGGGAACGAACCCCCCCCCTTCACCCCGGTTCTCTCTCCCTCTCCCTGGTATTCTCTCTTCTCTCTCAAACTCCCCACCTGTCAGCCCCATGGCCCTCGCGTGCCCAACCAGGGGCCACCCTGAGGATCGCTGGCTTGGCCTGACACCCCGAGTATACCCCCCAACCCTTGGCTGCGATGTGACCGGAGGTCTCCACGGTGGAATCGACCCGCTCCCTCTCTCTCACGAGCTCTCCCACCTCCTGTCTTCGCCAATGGTGGCCGAAGCCACGGATCGCCAGCATGGCCTCTCCCTCCCGTTGGAGCTCTCCCTCGCTCGCCTATAAAAGGAGACCACCCCGCCTCTCCTCTCCCCACTCGCCACACACCACCGCACCACCCAGCCACACCACCACTCTCGTCCGCATTGCCAGCCCAAGTAGAAAGGAAACAAGAGAGAAGGAAGAGGAGGAGAAGAAGTTGGAGCGGAGGAGGAGGAGGGAAGCCAGAGGAGGAGGAGGGGAGGCCGGCGCTCTGCCCCTCTGCCTCACGCCGGAGCCGCCGGCAAGGAGCCAGAGGAGCAGCCCCCAAGCACCCCCACTGCCCCAACGTCTACCCCGAGCCGTCGCCACTTCCGACGTCCGCAGCCGCCTCCGAGCCCCAAAAACGCAACCCCGCCACCGAGCCGCACCCCCGCCACTCCTCGCCGTCGCCTACAGCCGCCGGAACGGCCCCCACGGTGAGCCCCCGTCCCCTACTATACGCCTCGGCCCCCACAGAAACTCCACGTCGCGCGGCCCCTTTTACGGCAAAAATGGAGCCCCAGGCCTCCTACGACCTCGCCCCGCCACTTCCCTTCGACCGCCGGCCACCGGAGAAGCCCCACGGCCGTCCGATCAGGGGCAAATCCAACGGCCCAAATAAAAGCATACCCCTTCGTTTTAAAAAAAAACAAAAAACAACCCGCTGCTGTGCTGTGCTGGGCTCGGACCTTGTTAAGAAAATGAAGGGAACGCCGTGGGCGCCTGATAGCCGGGTCGGCCTGCTGTTCTTTTTCTTTTTCTTTTCAAGCTGTAACACTGTTTTACTTATAGAAAAATAACTACAACTCCAAATTCAGTGAAATAAATTTTGTTGGGTGCATAAAATTAATGTTTATAATTCTACATGTTTAGAATAATTTTGGTGCAGTGCCAAAATAATTGCTTTAGTTTTTATTCGTTTATTGTGCTTTTTAGCAGCTAAGAATAGTTTTAGTTAAATCCTTGTTGACTCTAAAAATGTGGTGTTGACTTGTTTATATTCCTATGATTATTTTTGATTTTTCTGTGTGTATAGAATAGTTTTTAGGTTAAAAAAATTTGTGGCCTTTTTATTATTATTACCCTTGCTAGTTTAATTCTTATCGAAACAATACTAGTAAAATTAAATTATTAGTTTATTATAAAACTAACCTATGGTCAGTAGGTTATTGCTATAAAATTGGTTATTGAGTTAATAAAAAATAAAAGGTTGTTAGTGAATAAAATAGGCTAATAATCTTGCTTATAGTTAAAGTTGCTTTACTGCCAATTAATAAATCCAGTAAAGTTATCCTAATGCTTTGTTGTCAAATTTAGCCTTGGTTGCATGTTTTAGGACTTAATAAACATGGGAGTTAAAACTCTGAGAATTATTTTTCCCCTGTTGTTTGTGTTTGATTGTGAAAATTGAATGTTGTGTGCCGTGTGCTGTTTCTGCCTCATGGTAATTGTGTGCTCTTTTCCGCAACGTGTAGACGAACGGCTTGACGTTCCAGGTGAAGACTCCTTCCAAGCCGAAGAAGCCGTACCGGGAGACACCGCCGAGGAAGGCAAGCCATCTTCAAAAACTCAAACCCTTGTCCTACGTTTCTACTTCTTTGTACCATATTATATATCATGCTACTGTTATATCATTTTGGGGATGGGTTTGTATTAGCTTATTAGATGAAACACCACATACCTTGTAAGCCTACCTATTTGGGAGAAATAAACTAGACACCGATAATCTTGTGGTACTATACAAGCTTTCCTAAAGAACTAGTGACAACATAATAATTTGGTTAATCTTGCTCCCCCCTAATGTATTGGCATACATCTAAGAAGATGTGATGGCCAAGGTTGTGGTTTTTGGAAACATCGTTGAACATATTCAAAGTCTAGAGGGACTCTTTATAAGTGCCGCCAAAACCTAGTATTACAGTACAACCACAATACTCTGGTATGGGACAGGGCTAGTCGGAAGCTTGCTTATCTTAGTACGGGGATCTTATAACTACATGAGTGAGGTACACGATGGTACCCAGAAGCCGGAATCCTGCCGATGCGTCGGGGGTGTAATACGCTGGACTATATCAGTGTCGGTACGGAACTTTGCCGCACCTCTTCTACGGTGAAGTCTTGCACGAGGAGCATGGCGTTGCACACGGACAGTTCAGGATGTGGGAATTGGGTAGATCACCTGTACTAGGATAGGTAAGGGGAAGACTACAGTCGATTATCCGAAAACCGCATACTGAGGTATGACGAACCGTGGGAACTCCCGGCGGATGTATCGAATGTTGTGGGTAAAGTGTACAACCTCTGCAGAGTGAAAACTATTCGAGTAGCCGGAGTCCACGGTCATGGACAGCTAGTGAGGCCACACTTTGTGGGGAATAGATGAGAAATTCTAAGTACTGAGAATTATGGTTCACGATGATGTTGAAAAGGGTTGGACATGATTTAATCAAATATAAATTGTGGGATTAAAATTTGTCAAGAGTAAAATATTTCCAACTTAACTAATATTGAGTAGTTAGGTTCCCCATGTTAAACCCCACCATATAGCCATCCCATTATTTTCTTGTACAAAAATATTTGTTCCTTTCTTTAGGTGGTTTGCGAGTACTTTGTATGTACTCATGGCTTTGTCCCTGGTTATTCAATCGGCCAGGCTTGGAGGAGTAGGTATTTGACGATGACGCGACTGACGAGTACTAGGATGTGCTACGCTCTGAGCTTTTCCTGTGGATTGTGATGCTGCTATCTATCTTGCTTGTGCTTATTCCGCTACCATTTGAGCCCGATGAGGCCGTGTAAGACTATGTTTATGTATGACTTTGTATTCAGTACTGTATGAACTTGTGACTGTGATATCCATTGTCGAGTTGTGCGTCATGCGACGCTGATCATGGGAGCATGACGGTATGCACAGCTGGCCGCTTCGGACATATAGTCCGGGGTGCCCACAGACTTGGTATCAGAGCCCCTGTTCCGACCGTAGCAGCCTAGTTAGAATGGACGATAGATGGGATGGGGGAAAATCAAAAACAATTTTCTAAAATAAAGAGATGGTAATCTGCATAGTATAAAATGCTTACCTCTCTTACCCCTTCTATAGTAAACCAGTTATAACTGTTTTGTTATGTTTAAAATATTGCACACTTGTCATCTAACTTAAACTTATAAAAATTGTAGATGGCTGGAGTTCCGGTGCACCACCTGCAGCTGACTCAGGCTGGGGATACGCTCATTGCTCAGGATCTGATCGAGCTGCTTCAGCTTGTTCACCGCCCCGTTGCAGAGTTCTGGGCCTACGAGATCTCCGGGAGGAAGGATGTGGAGGCTCGCCTGGTTGTGCGGTGTGTGCTCCGAGGATCAGAGGTTACTCCGCGGTCGGACATCATCGCCTTTGTGCTGTACGCCCGTACTTGGGAGGAGGGTCTGCGTCGAGCTTGTCAGGAGGCGATTGCTCGCATTGTGAGTTTCCACCAGTACGAGCTGAGATCCACGCGGTTCCGTAACTAAGGGATGCGCGATGGCGAGGGAGATCCCACTCCCGGCATTCCTCACCCGATCATGGGGGATCACCTGATCGCTATGGAGAAGAACTTGGCTTTGACTGAGGCTCAGCTGGATGAAGCCCGGTTTAAGCACGACTACAACCTCCAGACAGGGGGTCACGCCCACATCGACCCCATCGACCTAGAGTCCCGGGACTGGATTATAGAGGAGCTGCAGGGCCAGGTCGCCCGTCTGGAGGGGAGTAATGAGATGCTGAGGAAGAGGACCAGGAGCCTGAAGCGCAAGTGCGCAGATTTGGAGGACGAGATTGCCGCTCTGGATGATGGCGAGGACATCCGGAAGGAGGATGATGCCTACCTTAGTGTTGACGAGGACCACGACGAGGAGGAGGACGTCTCGAACTCCGAGGATCGTGCTTTCATCGACGATGAGGAGGAGAGTGACGCGTAGGAGGTGTCCGATTGAGTAGTTGCCACTTTTGGGTTTAGTCGTGGCTCGGTTTGATGATGGTGTGGTTGGTTATCTGTAAGACTTGGTTATGTATGAGACTTATGCTATCGTGATGCTACCAAGTGCTGATTTGCTAGTTGCAAGTTTATTGTCTATCTTATATGTCTTGCTTGTGTATGATAACTAAATTGTTAGGGACTTACCCCCCCCCCTTGTAGACTAAATTCCCTCTTATCTTACGCCATAACCTCAGGATGTCGAGGCACACCCGCAACAACCCGAGTGGATCCGGTGATGTGCCACCGCCACCACCCGACCCGAACATGGCGCAACTTCTGCGACTACTGATGGAGGAGCGCCAGGCTGCTCGTGACGAGCGCCAGGCGAACATGGCTGCACTCCAGCAGCTTTTCCAGGCCGCCACCAATGCCAATCAAAGAGGCGGAGGAGCTGGTGGGAATGAGGAGCCCAGGTCTCGGCTCCGAGATTTTCAGAACACCAACCCGCCCGTGTTTTCGCAGACGAAGGAGCCTCTGGATGCTGAGGATTGGCTCCGCACCATGGAAAACAACCTTACTGTCGCCGCTGTTGGCAACAACGAGAAGGTCCTGTATGCCACCCACTACCTCGCCGGCACCGCTAGGAGCTGGTGGGAAGGAGTGCGTGCCCGTCTTCCCGAAGGGCAAGTACTCTCCTGGGCGGAGTTCTCCGCCAAGTTCAAGAAGGCGCACATCCCCACCGCACTGATCAAGAGGATGAAGGATGAGTTCCGCCACCTCAAGCAAGGGGGTATGACTGTGGTCGGTTATCTTGACCGATTCACTCAGCTGTCGAGGTATGCCCCAGAGGAGGTGGACACCGAGGAGAAGAGGAAGGACCGTTTCTTGGATGGACTTCACGATGAGCTGCAGGTTGTTCTGGTGGCCATGCAGTTCCCTGATCTTGAGTCTCTCGCTGATGCTGCTATTATGATGGAGGGAAAACTCAAGATGGCCGCTGAAAACCGGAAGCGCCGCATGATGCAGCAGGGTGGATCCAGCAACCCCCGACTGCGTCCGGCACAGCCGCCAAGACCAGCACCACAACCTCAGAGGAGCCCTTACCTAGCGCCATGCCCCAATGCTCCTACCCGCCCTTTTGGAGTTCCGCGTCCAGCAGGCGGAGTTCCCCTCAACCCTGGAGTGATATGCTTTGGATGTGGTCATAAGGGCCACTACTCGACAGAGTGTCCCAACAAGAAGAATGTTGCTTCACGCCCCAATGCACCAGCGCCAGCTAGAGGGAACCCCGGCCGCAGAAATGCCCCACGCGGTGCGTCTAACGCCACGAAGGGACGTCTGAATCATGTGCAAGCCGAGGAAGCCCAGGAGGCCGCAGACGTCATCTTGGGTACGTTCTCAGTTAATTCAGTAGCTTCCCAAGTATTGTTTGATTCTGGTGCATCCCACTTGTTTGTTACGATGTCATTTGTGAATAGAAGTGGGATGAGGTCCGAGCCCATGAGGAGGTCCATGAGCGTGCAAATTCCAGGGTCTAGAGTCAAGGCATTTCGCACATGTTATGGTGTGCCCGTAGAGATCCAAGGAGTCATATTTTCGGCAGAATTGATTGTGCTGGGAACAGAACGGATAGAGGTGATACTTGGCATGAACTGGTTTTCCAGGTACCGAGGTCGGATAGATTGCACAGAGAGGACAGTCAACCTCACCAGTGCTGAAGGACTTAGGATAGAGTACTCAGACCTGACCGACAAGACCCGAGCCTGCTGTCATCAGAGTGTCTCGGTGCCATCCCTCGAAGAAGTGAATGTGGTATGTGAATTCCCGGATGTCTTTCCGGAGGAGTTACCCGGTATGCCGCCTGATCGGGATATCGAGTTTATCATCGAGTTAGTGCATGGCACAGCCCCAATTGCACAGAGACCCTACCAGATGAATGCCGAAGAGCTGGTTGAATTGAAGAAGCAGCTGAATGACATGCTCCATAAGGGACTGATTCGACCCAATGCTTCACCCTGGGGTTCGCCAGTTCTCTTTGTGGACAAGAGAGACGGCACCATACGCATGTGTGTGTACTACCGTAAGCTGAACGAAGTAACCATCAAGAACAAGTATCCGCTCCCAAAGATCGAGGATCTGTTCGACCAGTTGAACGGAGCCCGAGTCTTCTCCAAGATCGATCTAAGGACCGGATACCACCAGCTGAAGGTCCGTGAGTCGGACATCCCCAAGACAGCCTTCACGACCCGCTATGGTTTTGTTTGAGTACACTGTGATGTCCTTCGGACTTACCAATGCCCCGGCCTATTTCATGAACCTCATGAACAAGATCTTGATGAAGTACCTTGACAAGTTTGTAGTGGTGTTCATTGATGATATCCTGATATATTCCAAGACGGAGGAAGAGCATGCCGAGCATCTACGCTTAGTCCTCGAGACATTTTGAGAGCACCAGCGGTACGCCAAGTTCAGCAAGTGCGAGTTCTGGCTCAAGGAAGTTGGATTTTTGGGACATGTATTGTCAGAAGGAGGAATATAAAATTGGTTATTGAGTTAATAAAAAATAAAAGGTTGTTAGTGAATAAAATAGGCTAATAATCTTGCTTATAGTTAAAGTTGCTTTACTGCCAATTAATAAATCCAGTAAAGTTATCCTAATGCTTTGTTGTAAAATTTATCCTTGGTTGCCTGTTTTAGGACTTAATAAACATGGGAGTTAAAACTCTGAGAATTATTTTGCCCTTGTTGTTTGTGTTTGATTGTGAAAATTGAATGTTGTGTGCCGTGTGCTGTTTTTGCCTCATGGTAATTGTGTGCTCTTTTCCGCAATGTGTAGACGAACCGCTTGACGTTCCAGGTGAAGACTCCTTCCAAGCCGAAGAAGCCGTACCGGGAGACACCGCCGAGGAAGGCAAGCCATCTTCAAAAACTCAAACCCTTGTCCTACGTTTCTACTTCTTTGTACCATATTATATATCATGCTACTGTTATATCATTTTGGGGATGGGTTTGTATTAGCTTATTAGGTGAAACACCACATACCTTGTAAGCCTAACTATTTGGGAGAAATAAACTAGACACCGATAATCTTGTGGTACTATTACAAGCCTTGCTAAAGAACTAGTGACAACATAATAATTTGGTTAATCTTGCTCCCCCCTAATGTATTGGCATACATCTAAGAAGATGTGATGGCCAAGGTTGTGGTTGTTGGAAACATCTTTGAACATATTCAAAGTCTAGAGGGACTCTCTATAAGTGCCGCCAAAACCTAGTATTACAGTACAACCACAATACTCTGGTATGGGACAGGGCTAGTCGGAAGCTTGCTTATCTTAGTACGGGGATCATATAACTACATGAGTGAGGTACACGATGGTACCCAGAAGCCGGAATCCTGCCGATGCGTCGGGGGTGTAATACGCTGGACTATATCAGTGTCGGTACGGAACTCTGCCGCACCTCTACTACGGTGAAGGCTTGCACGAGGAGCATGACCTTGCACACGGACAGTTGAGGATGTGGGCATCGGGTAGATCACCTGTACTAGGATAGGTAAGGGGAAGACTACGGTCGATTATCCGAAAACCGCATACTGAGGTATGACGAACCGTGGGAACTCCTGGCGGATGTATCGAATGTTGTGGGTAAAGTGTACAACCTCTGTAGAGTGAAAACTATTCGAGTAGCCGGAGTCCACGGTCATGCACAGCTAGTGAGGCCACACTTTGTGGGGAATAGATGAGAAATTCTAAGTACTGAGAATTATGGTTCACGATGATGTTGAAAAGGGTTGGACATGATTTAATCAAATATAAATTGTGGGATTAAAATTTGTCAAGAGTAAAATATTTCCAACTTAACTAATATTGAGTAGTTAGGTTCCCCATGTTAAACCCCACCATATAGCCATCCCATTATTTTCTTGTACAAAAATCTTTGTTCCTTTCTTTAGGTGGTTTGCGAGTACTTTGTATGTACTCACGGCTTTGTCCCTGGTTATTCAATCGGCCAGGCTTGGAGGAGCAGGTATTTGACGATGACGCAACTGACGTGTACTAGCATGTGCTACGCTCTGAGCTTTGCCTGTGGATTGTGATGCTGCTATCTATCTTGCTTTTGCTTATTCCGCTGCCATTTGAGCGCGATGAGGCCGTGTAAGACTATGTTTATGTATGACTTTGTATTCGGTACTGTATGAACTTGTGACTGTGATATCCATTCTCGAGTTGTGCGTCATGCGACACTGATCATGGGAGCATGACGGTATGCACAGCTGGCCACTTCGGACATATAGTCCGGGGTGCCCACACAAGACAACATGCTTTTCCTGACTGTAAAGCCAAGTCAGTTAGACTTACACATCCTTCAGGCCAGACAATAGCTTACTCCTCACCAAGAACAAGAACCAAGGTGTATTCTTTGAATGTGCTTCCCCTTCCCGACCTTGAAGATGTTCCGGTGGTTCGTGACTTCCCGGATGTCTTTCCTTAAGAGCTGCCGGGAATGCCACCCGACAGATGTTCAGAATTCATAGTAGATCTTATGCCAGGAACCGCACCAATTTCCAGACGCCCATACAAAATGTCCCCACGTGAGTCAGCTGAGCTTAAAACCCAACTAGAAGCTTTGTTGTATAAGGGCTTCACCCGCCCTAGCTCATCGCCATGGGGTTGCCCCGTTCTGTTCGTAACGAAGAAAGATGGAACAGAACGGATGTGCGTAGACTATCGCCCGCTAAATTTAGCAACGATAAAGAACAAGTACCCATTACCCAGGATCAATGATCTTTATGATCAACTTGCAGGATCCTCTGTCTTCTCCAAGATGGATTTGAGATTAGGTTATCATCAAATCAAAATCCGAAACGAGGACATTCCCAAGACAGCTTTTACTACTCGTTATGGTCTTTACGAGTACACCGTCATGTCCTTTGGTTTAACCAATGCCCCCGCCACTTTCTCACGCATGATGAATTCGATCTTCATGGAGTACTTAGATAAATTTGTTGTAGTTTATCTCGATGACATTCTCATCTACTCGAAGACGAAGAAGAACATGCCTACCACCTAAGGCTGGTATTGCTGAAACTTAGAGAGCACCGCCTGTATGCTAAATTCTCCAAGTGCGAATTTTGGCTACCAGAAGTGACCTACTTAGGCCACGTGATTTCTACAAAAGGCATTGCTGTGAATCCTGAGAGAGTTCAGGCCGTCCTTCACTGGACTCCACCTCAATCGGTTAAGGAAGTTAGGAGTTTTCTTGGCCTAGCCAGCTATTGCCGTCGCTTCGTTGAGAACTCCTCCAAAGTTGGAAAGCCTCTAACTGAACTCCTCAAGAAAGATAAGAAATTCCTATGGACTCCCAAGTGCGAGGAAAGCTTTCAAGAGCTAAAAAGAAGATTGACTTCTGCACCCGTAGTTGCGCCTCCAGACACCAAAAAGGATTTCGAGATCTATTGTGACGCATCACGGCAAGGGTTAGGATGCATACTTCTGCAAGATCAACATGTGGTAGCTTATGCTTCACGCCAGTTGCGGCCACATGAAGAGAACTATCCTACCCATGACCTTGAACTCGCTGCCGTAGTTCATTCCCTAACAAGTTGGCGACATTACCTCCTTGGTAATCGTTGTGAGATCTATTCCTACCACCAAAGCCTCAAGTACATATCAACCCAGCCAGATCTTAATCTCAGGCAAAGACGCTGGATTGAGTAGATAAAAGATTACGACGTAGGAATTTTTTACACCCCAGGCAAGGACAATGTCATGGCTGATGCACTAAATCATAAGTCGTATTGTAATAACCTCATGTTACAACAGTATCAACCACTTCTTCATGAGGAATTTCGAAAGCTCAATCTCGAGATTGTTCCTCGTGGATATCTTTTAACCTTGTTGGTGAAACCAACCCTTGAGGATCAAATCATAGTTGCCCAAAGGCGTGCAAGAGGTGTTCGCCGGATCAAGGAGAACATTGCTAGCGGAGTTGCTAAATGTTTCTCCACAGATAGTAAAGGAACGGTATTCTTTGGAAATCGTTTGGTAGTACCTAAGAATAGAGATCTAAGGCAACTCATCCTCAAAGAAGCCCATGACACACCCCTCTCAATTCATCCTGGTAGCACAAAAATGTACCGAGATGTCGGGACCCGGGGTTAGCGTATGCTAGTACAGCTAAGACATAGTCATATGGAGAGCCGAGAACCGTACCCACTTGTCTAAGCAGACAAGGCCAAGCACCGAACGTTCTCGGAAAGCATTGTACGTGAGGGGCATCCCATCCAGGCCGGATGATCAACTGAGATGGGTCCTCATCGTCCGCACACAAGTCCAATGATATGGGTGGTGAACTCCCATATTCAAAGACAAGTCGCCTCAACCATACTATCAACTATCTCAAAACTCTTACATAGACTTACTCCAGCCCGATCACTTAGTCGGGGTCTAGGGCTGGCTCGATCATACCACAAAGTGTGCACGAGACGGAGTCTCGAACAATCGCATCGCGATGCCCCAAGCTGCGCACATCTAAGGGCCACTTGGTGTATGAAAGACCGCCAGCCAGAACACAACTAAGGTCTCGAAAACCCATACAAAGACATGCATGTTATAAACATACACGCAGCACACATGCCTTGTATGAACAGTAGGTATCATTGCAATTCTCTACAAAGTATACATTTTATTGATAACTCTTATAGAGTGCAAACAGAGATCACAAACATGTGATCCAACATTACAACACAAACAGAAGCAAATTATGTCTGAGTACAGACAAGTTTAACAAATGGCTTAAGAAGCCTTATTTAAACACAAGCCCTCCACGAGGGAACCAGACGTCTGACTGGGACTAGACTAGTTGGTCTTCAGTCGTCCAGCTCGATGAAGAAGCCACCTTCGGGGTCAGTGGCATCATCTAAAACATAGATTAAGCAAACGTGAGTACAAAGTCGTACTCAGCAAGACTTACATAGGAGCTATACTACTCATGCACATGTATCAAGGTAAAGGGAGGTGGGGTTCACTTGCAGAAATGCTAGCTTTGACTTGGCCAATCCTGAACTACGAGTACCAGAATTTGAGGTAAGAAGCGTACACGAGTCCACCACCAAGTCTCACTTATCTTGGTGTGTTTTAGAAGTATCCGATTCAAGTTATCTAATAATCAAGCTAAGCTTTCCAAGAAGTCCATAACCGCAGACGCAGCTATTCGAATAGTTTTGTTAACCTTGCAAGGGTGTACCGCTACACACACATGATCATCATTTACCGCCTTTGATCTCGACACCATTCAAGGGGTGCCAGCGAGGATGCGCACCACAACTGTTACCTCATAGCCGATCTAGTCCGAGAAAGCCGCCTACTTGGGTTGGTTAACACTATCGTGAACCCGGCCGGTTTACCGAAGTGGACCCAAGTGATGTGTGCGTGGTGCATAAGCCGGTCTCGGATGAGCCGTTCTCTCACTTAGCATCCAGGCCACAGACCTACCAGAACTCCGAACTATTGCGACATCTGGACATCGAAAGGGATGAGTTAATAAGTTGAGAGGGGTCAGTGAGCCCAATCTGTGGTTGTACTCTTCATCTTGGATCACCACACAAGAACTCGTACTAGGGCCGTGTTCATCGAGACAACCCACCGTGTACTCCTACACAGCCTCTCATCGTTCACCTTGTATTAGGGTCGATTCACCAACACTTTTCTACCAACATCAACATGATCATTCCCATCCCGACTCACATCATAGTAACAACATGGTATCATACTAAGCATGCAATAAGCGATAACATTTGCAGGGGCCACATGACATCAAACAACTCCTACATTTGCTAGGATTGTGGTTTGCTTACTACTGTGACAAAATGATAGGTCATGCAAAGGAATGGGTTCATCTATGCGGTAGAATCGTAACATGGTGATCATCCTAAACAATGCATAAGCGAGACATGAGAGGGAAGTGGGATTTTATCGACATGATCAATGGGAGTTTGCTTGCCTTGCTGACGAGGTTCGGGTTCGGGGTCTTCAACGAAGGGGGCAGCCTCCTGCTCCGGTTCCACCTCTACTCGACAAACAACAAGCAAAGTAGCAAAGTAAATACGATGCACAAACACACGATGGAAGTTTGAATCTTGATGTATATGCTTAGATGTGTAAGGCAATTCCATTTAAATGGAGTATATTGCAAATTGAATTGCAAATTCAAACTCCATATTTGAATTCAAATTAACCAAGTTGCATGTGACATTGTTTGATCATTTTGAATCATCTTCAATGTGTATGATATGCCTCTGATGTGTGGTTGAATTGTAGCATAATTCCAAGGTTCAAGTTGCCAAATCATTTGAATTGAATTTGAATTAATTCCAAATAATTCAAATGACATATGCTACTGGCCCCATTTGAAAATCAACTCCAACATAGTTGAAAGTTGCATATTTGGAAAGATAATTTTCTCCTGATCATTTTTCATATATTATTTTTCCAAATTGGAGTTAATATGAATTTTCTATGAATTTCCAAAGTTTGGGGTATTTTCTGGAATTTCTGGAATTCTTTAAATTCAAATTGATTTTCTGGAAATTCATTGAAATGATTTAATGCGCCAGGCTGGCGTCAGGGGGGGGGCTGACATGTGGGTCCAGGGTGTCAGTGGCTGGGTTAACTTAATCCGGCTGGTTAAATTAACCAGTGGCTTAATTAAGCCACTGGGCCCACTGGTCAGTGACCCAGGGTTGGGTTAGGAGGGTGATTAACGGGGGGGTCTGAGCTAACCCGCCGGCGGCTAAACGCCGGCGACTGGGGCCACGGCGGCGCTGCTCGGTATCACGTTCCCGTGCATCATTCGATGCGCTGAGACCACGAGAGCGTAGCCCGTGCTCTCGCGCGTCGTCTGGTGCACGCGGGCGACCTCGGGGGCGACCAGGGCGACGGCGTCTTCAAAGGTTGCGGCGGCCGGTGGCACGGGCTCGACGGAGACGATGTTGCAGTGCACGAAAACGAGCGTGGCCTAGCGCGTTGTGAAGTTGTGGCGAAGGGAAACATGATGCGCGCTTGAATCAGGGTGTAGAGGCACGGGGGCGATCTCGGGGTCAGCCATGGCGGCGACGGAGCTCGGCTCCCATGGTGGAATGGTACAGAGGGTGCGAGGGGCCGTGATAACTTGGGGAAAACGGGGAGAAGCTCACCCTGAGCTCCACGGTGCAGACGACGGGGAGATTGGTGGCGCGACGGTGACGAATTCGTCGTCGGGGGCTTGCGGTTCCGGCGACGTCTCGGTGAAGCGTGCGTCGTCCACGTGCGCGATTAAGGGGCCATCTTCTCCAGATCGGGGTAGTCGACGGTGCTGCGCAGGATGGACAAGGTCTCCCGGCTCCTCTTCATTGTTGGCCGCGAGATCTTGCGACGGCGAGCGGCGGCGCTCTCGGGTGGAGGAAGAAATCGGCGAAGGAGGATGAAGGAGTCGCGCTGGAGGGGAGGAATGAACTGGGGCGGCTGCGAGACGTCTCCAGGACGCGAGAAGAGGCCACGGGGAGGCCTGGAAGCTCTCGGCGGCGACGTGTCGTCCCCGGCTGTCTCGGTGGCATTCCACCGAGCAGCTTGGAGGCGCGGGACGGGGAAGAAGACCCCGCTGCCCCTGTGGGCCGGCTGGGCTGGATGGGCCGGCTCCGCCTAGGCGCCAGGTAAGGAATCTGCTTTCTTTTCTATTTTTCTTTTCTGACATTTGTTCTGTTTAGCTAAATAAAATAGCTAAACATTTTATTAAATGCTGAAATTTTTTATGTGGCCTCATAATAATATAGACTAGCCACTTATAAAGTTTCAACATTTTTAAAATTCAAATAATTTGAATCTTAAATCAAATAGGGGTATTTGATTAATTCCAAGGCACTGTTTGAATATTTGAAAAATCTATGAGCATGGGATGGGTCCCACATCACTTGATATGTGATCACACTCATTTATAAGACTTTTCAAAAATCTAACATGAATTTTTGGAGAAGATTTTTATCTGGCCTTTTGAATTAATTCATCTGGGGGGGTTCCTTCTCCCATTTTGATTTTGAAAATGAATTTCCTTTGATTTCTTTCAAAAATGCAAAGTGAAAAAGATCCTAGCACATTACCTAACAGAGGGTTCTGACAACTCGCCCCCACTCAAAAGAATCTCGTCCCGAGATTCAGAAGTCGTCGGGAGGAAGGTGGGGTACTCGGCAATGAGACGGTCTTCTCTTTCCCACGTAGCTTCTCTTTCAGAGTGGTGTGACCATTGTACTTTCAGAAACCTAATTTTCTGACGACGAGTGACACACTCTGCGGAATCAAGAATACGAACGGGGTATTCTCAATAAGAAAGGTCATCTTGGAGATCAAGCGTTTCATGGTCGACTTCACGGATAGGGTCCTTGAAGCAACGCCTGAGTTGGGACACATGGAATACATCATGTACTCGGGAGAGGTGCGGAGGTAGTTCAAGTTGGTAGGCAACTTCTCCACGTTTAGCAATAATCCGGAAAGGTCCGATGTAATGTGGGGCCAACTTGCCTTTGATACCGAAACGTTGGGTTCCCTTCAGAGGAGTAACCCGAAGGAAAGCCTTCTCATCCAGATTGTAGCTCTCTTGCCTATGATGACGATCATTGTAGCTTTTCTGACGAGACTGGGCTGCTTTCAATTGATCACGAACAATGCGAACTTGCTCTTCTGCTTCCTTGATCATTTCCGGTCCAAAGAATTGTCTTTCACCGGTCTCTGACCAGTTTAGTGGTGTTCGACATCGTCGTCCATAAAGGAGTTCAAAAGGAGCCATGTTCAAACTAGATTGAAAACTATTGTTATAAGCAAATTCGGCGAATGGAAGAGACTTCTCCCAATTCTTTCCGAATGAGATAACGCAAGCTCTGAGCATGTCTTCAAGAATCTGGTTAACCCTTTCGACTTGACCGCTAGACTGACGATGGAAAGCCGTACTAAAGGAGAGATGAGTTCCCATAGCATTTTGAAAGCTTCCCCAAAATCTAGAGGTGAAAAGGCTACCGCGATCAGAATTGATTTCCAAAGGAACACCATGAAGGGATACAATTCTAGAGATGTACAAGTCCGCTAACTGACTAGCAGTTATAGACTCGCGAACCGGAAGGAAGTGAGCAACTTTGGAAAGCCTATCTATGACAACGAAGATGGCATTGTTTCCTTTCTGGGTTTTTGGAAAGCCGGTGATGAAGTCCATACCGACTTTGTCCCATTTCCACTCGGGAATAGACAAAGGTTGAAGTGTACCAGCAGGTCTTTGATGATCTGCCTTAATGCGACGACAAACATCACATTCGGCAACAAATTGAGCAATGTCTCTCTTCATCCTAGTCCACCAAAATCTCTGGCGTAGATCTCGGTACATTTTTGTGCTACCGGGATGAATCGAGAGGGGTGTGTCATGGGCTTCCTTGAGGATGAGTTGCCTTAGTTCCCTATTCTTAGGTACTACCAAACGATTTTTAAAGAATACCGTTCCCTTGCTATCTGTGGAGAAACATTTAGGAACTCCGCTAGCAATGTTCTCCTTGATCCGGCGAACACCTCGTGCACGCCTTTGGGCAACTATGATTTGATCCTCAAGAGTTGGTTTCGCCACCAAGGTAGAAAGATAGCCATGAGGAACAATTTCAAGGTTGAGTTTGCGAAAGTCCTCATGAAGAAGTGGTTGATACTGTTGTAACATGAGGTTGTTACAATACGACTTACGACTTAGTGCATCAGCCATAACATTGGCTTTGCCTGGGGTGTAAGAAATTACTACGTCGTAATCTTTTATCAACTCAATCCAGCGTCTTTTCCTGAGATTAAGAATTGGCTGGGTGAAAATATATTTGAGGCTTTGGTGGTCGGAATAAATCTCACAACGATTACCAAGGAGGTAATGTCGCCAAGTTGTTAGGGCATGAACTACGGCAGCGAGTTCAAGGTCATGGGTAGGATAGTTCTCTTCATGTGGCCGCAACTGGCGTGAAGCATAAGCTACCACATGTCGATCTTGCAGAAGTATGCATCCTAACCCTTGCCGTGATGCATCACAATAGATCTCGAAATCCTTTTTGGTGTCTGGAGGTGCAAGTACGGGTGCAGAAGTCAATCTTCTTTTTAGCTCTTGAAAGCTTTCCTCGCACTTGGGAGTCCATAAGAATTTCTTATCTTTTTTGAGGAGTTCAGTTAGAGGCTTTGCAACTTTAGAAAAGTTCTTGACGAAGCGACGGCAATAGCTGGCTAGGCCAAGAAAACTCCTAACTTTCTTAACCGATTCAGGTGGAGTCCAGTCAAGGACGGCCTGAACTCTCTCGGGATTCATAGCAATGCCTTTTGCAGAAATCACGTGGCCTAAGTAGGTCACTTCTGGTAGCCAGAATTCACACTTGGAGAATTGAGCATACAGGCGATGCTCTCTAAGTTTCATCAATACCAGCTTTAGGTGTTCGGCATGTTCTTCTTCGTTCTTCGAGTATATAAGGATGTCATCGAAGTAAACCACGACGAACTGGTCCAAATACTCCATGAAGATCGAGTTCATCATGCGTGAGAAAGTGGGGGGGGCATTGGTTAAACCAAAGGACATGACGGTGTACTCGTAAAGACCATAACGAGTAGTAAAAGCCGTTTTGGGAATGTCCTCGTTTCGGATCTTGATTTGATGATAACCTAATCTCAAATCCATCTTTGAGAAGACGGAGGATCCTGCAAGTTGATCATAAAGATCATTGATCCTGGGCAATGGGTATTTGTTCTTTATCGTCGCTAAATTTAGCGGGCGATAGTCAACGCACATCCTTTCTGTTCCATCTTTCTTCGTTACGAACAGAACGGGGCAACCCCATGGCGATGAGCTAGGGAGGATGAAGCCTTTCTCCAACAAAGCTTCCAGTTGGGTTTTAAGCTCAGTTAACTCACGTGGGGCCATTTTCTATGGGCGTCTAGCAATTGGTGCGGTTCCTGGGGCAAGATCCACTATAAACTCTACACATCTGTCGGGTGGCATTCCAGGCAGCTCTTCAGGAAAGACATCCGGGAAGTCACGAACCACCGGAATATCTTCAAGTTCGGGAAGGGGAAGTACATTCAAAGAATGCACTTGGATTCTTGTTCTGGGTGAGGTATAGTTGACTGTTTTGCCTGAAGGGTGGGTGAGTTTCACGGATTTGCCTTTGCAATCCAGGTAGGCATTCTGTCTTGATAGCCAATCCATGCCAAGGATGAAATCAATGTCTGAAGACTTGAGGGCTATGAGTGAAGCATGGAATACTAAACCATCAATTGATTTTTGATTACCATGGCTTACTCTATTAGTTTGCCATCTTGACCCTGGAGTTTGAATAATCATTGGGGTGGACAATTCAACAAAGGGTAACTCATGACGAAGTGCATAACTTTCCGACATGAATGAATGAGATGCTCCTGGGTCGAAAAGAACGGAAGTAGGAACATAATTGACTGGGAGCGTACCAAGAATGACGTCAGTGGTGTCGTCAGTCTCTTCGGCGGCAATCTGGTTCACACGTCCACGAGTGGCGGGAGGAGCGGGTTTGGCGGTGTAGACCTTCTGGGGTGGCTTGCCACGACCATTGTTGCTGTTGTTGCCTCCGGCACGTGGTGGAGCATTCTGATGCTGGGTCTGGTTCTGGGGACACTCGCGAAAATATTGGCCTGCCTGACCACATTTGTAACAGGCTCCGAAAACAGTGCGTGGAGCTGGCTTGTTTGGTGGAGCTGGGTGGAACTGGGTTGGTGGACGAGGCGCCACATAGGATGGCCTCGGTGGGATGTTCTGGCGGAACATACTGTTTGGGATCCAGATCTTGCGCTTCTGGGAGCTAGAACTGGATGAACCATCATCTCTGGGGTGTTTGCGAAAGTTGTTGGGGGTGTTCATGTCCTCGGCCTTGATGGCCTTGTTGACAAGGACCTGGAAGGTGGCAAAGTCATGAAGGTTGAGCTCACGACGGAGTCCAGAGTTGAGGCCACGATGGAACCTCTCTTGTTTCTTGGAGTCGGCGGAGACTTCTTCTGTTGCGTAACGAGCAGTCGGTTGAACTCACGATTGAACTCATCAACAGTCCTTCTGCCTTGAGTGAGGTTGCAGAATTCCTCACGCTTGCGGTCCATAAGACCCTTGGGAATGTGGTGCTCAAGGAAGGACGTGCAGAATTCCTCCCAAGATGCAGGTGGTCCAACGGGACGCATATTCAGAAAGTTCTCCCACCAAGAGCTAGCTGCACCTTCAAGCTGATAAGTGGCATAGCTGACCTTGTCACCAATTGCAACACCGCCTGCTTGGAGCTTCCTCTCGATGCTGCGAAGCCAGTCATCGGCGTCAAGGGGCTCGGTGGAGTAACTAAAAACCGGGGGATGAAGTCGGATGAAGTCGTAAAGGGACACCAACTCATTGCGCTGCTGAGTGGTGTTGCGAGCAATGACTTCCAGCAGGTGGTGAGAGTCTCGGCGGTTCCTCTCGACTTCCATAAGAACCTGTGCCATCATGGGTGGGGCTGGAAGGTTGCCTTCCTCCTGGTCATTCCCACGACCTTGGTTACGACCAACCTGGCCACGGGTTCCTTGAGACATCCTGAAGGGAAAACCAAAGTCAAACAGGGTTGATTGGGAGAGTCTAAACAAGGTATTGAAGTACTGGAAGGATTACAGAGAAAAGGAAGTAATCATCTTGACAACATGGTGATAAAGCATACAAGCCATATATTCACAAGCTGTCATACAAACCATACATCGTTTTAGTACAAGCACTAAGCTAATACAGACGTGATGAAGATGATACATCCTTTAGAGGCACTCTGACTTCCTATACATTATTTATCTAAGCCTCTGGAACTTAGACACCTTTCTTACAATATACTAGGATACTACTACATCATCACTAAGTAAGACCACAGGCGGTCTCACTCATCTCCATCTCCATAGTAGTCCTCATAAAAGTTACCCGCGTATCCCGGTAGCTGGAGGTGACCATCGGAAAACATGGAGGCTTGTGGACCCTGATATCCATTTGGGCAAGGATGGGGCCTGGGTCCAGCGTAGGGTGGAAGCAAAGGACCACGGGGTGGAAAAATGCCTCCAATCTTGGGCCAAGAAACTCGAGAAGGCATCTGAGTCCTCACTGGGTAGATCGCATCATACTCGACTGATCCCACGCTCACAAAGGGTTCCAAAAACGTCAGTGCTCGATACAGACGAACACGGGTGGCGTGGAGCTCGAAACGGAGAGCGCGTGCATCACGATCTCTGTCACTAGCAAACCTAGCAGTCACCTGGAGTGCTGGATCCTCTGCAGAGTGATCTGAGTAGAGTCCGGTGTAATATCCCTCTTCTCCTGGAAGTGCAGCAGGGATATAGCGGAAAGAGGTCTCTCTCAGCAAAGTGTGCTCCTCTCTCAGCAGTGTCATACATGAGTATGCAGCATCCTGCACAGCCATGTTCTCGGTAACGCCAATGCCATGTCCAAAGTGGATAGGCTGGGTGACTCCAACGTGGTGCGGATAGATCCGGACAATGCAGTGGAACTGTGTCTGGTTGAAGTCGTGAAACTGCTCCTCGACGGTGTACTCAGGGTACCACCGATATCCCACATAGGACATCATCTCGATCAACGTGGCGGGATGGCCACGCACACCGAGGCACCTGGTCAAACGAACAATCTGCCGAGGGGGAAGATCTGCCTTCTGAAACAGAAAGGAGTTTGCAAATGCATCAGATTATGAGATAAACCTGGAATGACTCGGACATCATAACGGCTGTAATTGTAAGAAATGACAATTTCTTACAACATGGAAACAACACTTACATACGATGTAACAAAACAGAGAGCATAACCACTCTAACAAATCGATCACAACTTTCCTACGGCTATGAGGAAGCAAACAACGAGATGTTCTAATCAGACAGAGGAGAGCCTAGTCCTATCTTCCCGTAGAATAAGATGAGGGTGACACAGAACTCAGAACGAAGGGGGTAAGGAGAAAAAAGAAGCCTTACGTTATTCCCTTATATACCCAGAGTAACTATATAACTATAGCAAGCTAGACTCAACTTCGGCCAAGGCTACTAGTCCTACAGTCAGTCCTGCTCTGATACCAAGTCTGTCGGGACCCGGGGTTAGCGTATGCAAGTACAGCTAAGACATAGTCATATGGAGAGCGAGAACCGTACCCACTTGTCTAAGCGGACAAGGCCAAGCACAGAACGTTCTCGGAAAGCATCGTACATGAGGGGCATCCCATCCAGGCCGGATAATCAACTGAGATGGGTCCACATCGTCCGCACACAAGTCCAATGATATGGGTGGTGAACTCCCATATTCAATGAAAATTCGCCTCAACCATACTATCAACTATCTCAAAACTCTTACATAGACTTACTCCAGCCCGATCACTTAGTCGGGGTCTAGGGCGGGCTCGATCATACCACAAAGTGTGCACGAGACGGAGTCTCGAACAATCGCATCGCGATGCCCCAAGCTGCGCACATCTAAGGGCCACTTGGTGTATGAAAGACCGCCAGCCAGAACACAACTAAGGTCTCGAAAACCCATACAAAGACATGCATGTTATAAACATACACGCAGCACACATGCCTTGTATGAACAGTAGGTATCATTGCAATTCTCTACAAAGTATACATTTTATTGATAACTCTTATAGAGTGCAAACAGAGATCACAAACATGTGATCCAACATTACAACACAAACGGAAGCAAATTATGTCTGAGTACAGACAAGTTTAACAAATGGCTTAAGAAGCCTTATTTAAACACAAGCCCTCCACGAGGGAACCAGTCGTCTGGCTGGGACTAGACTAGTTGGTCTTCAGTCGTCCAGCTCGATGAAGAAGCCACCTTCGGGGTCAGTGGCATCATTTAAAACATAGATTAAGCAAACATGAGTACAAAGTCGTACTCAGCAAGACTTACATAGGAGCTATACTACTCATGCACATGTATCAAGGTAAAGGGAGGTGGGGTTCACTTGCAGAAATGCCAGCTTTGACTTGGCTAATCCTGAACTACGAGTACCAGACTTTGAGGTAAGAAGCGTACATGAGTCCACTACTTTCTCCAGCCAATACACCACTATGGTGCCTTCCTCGACTTCCCCACGAGAAAGCACGCCATAGCTGTCACACTTATCTTGGTGTGTTTTAGAAGTATCCGATTCAAGTTATCTAATAATCAAGCTAAGCTTTCCAAGCAGTCCATAACCGCGGACGCGGCTATTAGAATAGTTTTTTTAACCTTGCAAGGGTATACCGCTAGACACACAAGATCATCATTTACCGCCTTTGATCTCGACACCATTCAAGGGGTGCCAGCGAGGATGCCCACCACAACTGTTACCTCATAGCCGATCTAGTCCGAGAAAGCCGCCTACTTGGGTTGGTTACCACTATCGTGAACCCGGCCGGTTTACCGAAGTGGACCCAAGTGATGTGTGCGTGGTGCATAAGCCGGTCTCGGATGAGCCGTTATCTCACTTAGCATCCAGGCCACAGACCTACCAGAACTCCGAACTACTGCGACATCTGGACATCGAAAGGGATGAGTTAGTAAGTTGAGAGGGGTCAATGAGCCCAATGTGTGGTTGTACTCTTCATCTTGGAGCACCACACAAGAACTCGTACTAGGGCGGTGTTCAACGAGACAACCCACCGTGTACTCCTACACAGCCTCTCATCGTTCACCTTGTATTAGGGTCGATTCACCAACACTTTTCTACCAACATCAACATGATCATTCCCATCCCGACTCACATCACAGTAACAACATGGTATCATACTAAGCATGCAATAAGCGATAACATTTGCAAGGGCCACATGACATCAAACAACTCCTACATTTGCTAGGATTGTGGTTTGCTTACTACTGTGACAAAATGATAGGTCATGCAAAGGAATGGGTTCATCTATGCGGTAGAATCGTAACATGGTGATCATCCTAAACAATGCATAAGCGAGACATGAGAGGGAAGTGGGATTTTATCGACATGATCAATGGGGGTTTGCTTGCCTTGCTGACGAGGTTCGGGTTCGGGGTCTTCAACGAAGGGGGCAGCCTCTTGCTCCGGTTCAACCTCTACTCGACAAACAACAAGCAAAGTAGCAAAGTAAATACGATGCACAAACACATGACGGAAGTTTGAATCTTGATGTATATGCTTGGATGTGTAAGGCAATTCCATTTAAATGGAGTATATTGCAAATTGAATTGCAAATTCAAACTCCATATTTGAATTCAAATTAACCAAGTTGCATGTGACATTGTTTGATTATTTTGAATCATCTTCAATGTGTATGATATGCCTCTGATGTGTGGCTGAATTGTAGCATAATTCCAAGGTTCAAGTTGCCAAATCATTTGAATTGAATTTGAATTAATTCCAAATAATTCAAATGACATATGCTACTGGTCCCATTTTAAAATCAACTCCAACATAGTTGAAAGTTGCATATTTGGAAAGATAATTTTCTCCTGATCATTTTTCATATATTATTTGTCCAAATTGGAGTTAATATGAATTTTCTATGAATTTCCAAAGTTTGGGGTATTTTCTGGAATTTCTGGAATTCTTTAAATTCAAATTGATTTTCTGGAAATTCATTTAAATGATTTAATGCGCCAGGCTGACGTCAGGGGGGGGGCTGACATGTGGGTCCAGGGTGTCAGTGGCTGGGTTAACTTAATCTGGCTGGTTAAATTAACCAGTGGCTTAATTAAGCCACTGGGCCTACTGGTTAGTGACCCAGGGTTGGGTTAGGAGGGTGATTAACGGGGGGGTCTGAGCTAACCCGCCGGCGGCTAAACGCCGGCGACTGGGGCCGTGGCGGCGCTGCTCTGGATCACGTTCCCGTGCATTATTCGATGCGCTGAGAACACGGGAGCGTAGCCCGTGCTCTCGCGCGTCGTCTGGTGCACGCGGGAGACCTCGGGGGCGACCAGGGCGACGGCGTCTTCAAAGGTGGCGGCAGCCGGAGGCACGGGCTCGACGGAGACGACGTTGCGGTGCACCAAAACGAGCGTGGCCTAGCGCGTTGTGAAGCTGTGGTGAAGGGAAACATGATGCGCGCTTGAACCAGGGTGTAGAGGCACGGGGGCTATCTCGGGGTCAGCCATGGCGGCTTCGGAGCTCGGCTCCCATCGTGGAATGGTACAGAGGGTGCGAGGGGCCGCGATAACGGTGCAGACAGCGGGGAGATTGGTGGCGCGACGGTGACGAATTCGTCGTCGGAGGCTTGCGGTTCCGGCGACGTCTCGGTGAAGCGTGCGTCGTCCACGGACTCGATTAAGGGGCCATCTTCTCCAGATCGGGGTAGTCGACGGTGCTGCGCAGGATGGACAAGGTCTCCGGGCTCCTCTTCGTCGTTGGCCGCGAGATCTTGCGACGGCGAGCGGCGGCGCTCTCGGGTGGAGGAAGAAATCGGCGAAGGAGGAGGAAGGAGTCGCGCTGGAGGGGAGGAATGAACTGGGGCGGCTGCGAGACGTCTCCAGGACGCGAGAAGAGGCCACGGGGAGGCCTGGAAGCTCTCGGCGGCGACGTGTCGTCCCCGGCTGTCTCGGTGGCATTCCACCGAGCAGCTTGGAGGCGCGGGACGGGAAAGAAGACCCCGCTGCCCCTGTGGGCCGACTGGGCTGGGTGGGCCGGCTCCGCCTAGGCGCCAGGTAAGGAATCTGTTTCTTTTCTATTTTTCTTTTCTGACATTTGTTCTGTTTAGCTAAATAAAATAGCTAAACATTTTATTAAATGCTGAAAATTTTTATGTGGCCTCATAATAATATAGACTAGCCACTTATAAAGTTTCAACATTTTTAAAATTCAAATAATTTAAATCTTAAATCAAATAGGGGTATTTTATTAATTCCAAGGCACTGTTTGAATATTTGAAAAATCTATGAGCATGGGATGGGTCCCACATCACTTGATATGTGATCACACTCATTTATAAGACTTTTCAAAAATCTAACATGAATTTTTGGAGAAGATTTTTATCTGGCCTTTTGAATTAATTCATCTGGGGGAGTTCCTTCTCCCATTTTGATTTTGAAAATGAATTTCCTTTGATTTCTTTCAAAAATGCAAAGTGAAAAAGATCCTAGCACATTACCTAACAGAGGGTTCTGACACGAGATCTACGCCAAAGATTTTGGTGGACTAGGATGAAGAGAGACATTGCTCAAATTGTTGCCGAATGTGATGTTTGTCGTCGCATTAAGGCAGAACACCAAAGACCTCCTGGTACGCTTCAACCTTTGCCTATTCCCGAGTGGAAATGGGACAAAGTCGGTATGGACTTCATCACCGGCTTTCCAAAAACCCAGAAAGGAAATGATGCCATCTTCTTTGTCATAGATAGGCTTTCCAAAGTTGCACACTTCCTTCCAGTTCGCGAGTCTATAACTGTTAGCCAGTTAGCAGACTTGTATGTCTCGATAATTCTGTCTCTTCATGGTGTTCCTTTGGAAATCAATTCTGATCGTGGTAGCCTTTTCACCTCTAGATTTTGGGGAAGCTTCCAACATGCTATGAGAACTCATCTCTCCTTTAGTACAGCTTTCCATCCTCAGTCTAGCGGTCAAGTCGAAAGGGTTAACCAAATTCTTGAAGACATGCTCAGAGCCTGTGTTATATCATTCGGAAAGAATTGGGAGAAGTCTCTGCCATTCTCCGAATTTCCTTATAACAATAGTTTCCAATCTAGTCTGAACATGGCTCCTTTTGAACTCCTTTATGGACGACGATGTCGAACACCCCTAAACTGGTCAGAAACCGGTGAAAGACAATTCTTTGGACCGGACATGATCAAGGAAGCAGAAGAGCAAGTTCGCATTGTTCGTGATAATTTGAAAGCAGCCCAGTCTCGTCAGAAAAGCTACTATGATCGTCATCATAGGCAAGAGAGCTACAATCTGGACGAGAAGGCTTAACTTCGGGTTACTCCTCTGAAGGGAACCCAACGATTCGGTATCAAAGGAAAATTGGCCCCACGTTACATCGGACCTTTCCACATTCTTGCTAAACGTGGAGAAGTTGCCTACCAACTTGAACTACCCCCGCACCTTTCCCGAGTACATGATGTATTCCATGTGTCACAACTCAGGCGTTGCTTCAAGGACCCCATCCGCGAAGTCGACCAGGAAACGCTTGATCTCCAAGATGACCTTTCTTATCGAGAATACCCTGTTCGTGTTCTTGATTCAGCAGAGCGTGTCACTCTCCAAAAGAAGATCAAGTTTCTGAAAGTTCAATGGTCACACCACTCTCAGAAAGAAGCCACATGGGAAAGAGAAGACCGCCTCCGTGCTGAGTACCCCTCCTTCCTTCCGCAGACTTCTGAATCTCGTGACGAGATTCTTTTGAGTGGGGGCGAGTTGTCAGAACCCCAACTTGGGTAAGTGCTAGGGTTTTATTGTGCCTTTGCATCATGCAAAAATTCAAAAGAAAAATCAAAAATGGGGAAAAGAAAAGCCCTGAGAAATTAAATCAAATGGCCAGATCAAAATCTTTTTCCAAAAATCATTTGAGTTTTTGGAAAATTCCTATAAATGATGCTGATCATTTTAAAAGTGGTTTGGGAGCAATCCCATGCTCGGGGAATTTTCTAATTGTCAAACAATGCCTTGGAAAATTAAATAAACCCCTATTTGATTTAAAATTCAAATGTTTTGAATTTTAAAGAGTGCCAAATTTTATAAGTGGCTAGCTCTAGCTTTTATGAGGCCATATAAAAAATTATGGCATTTATAAAAATATCTAGCTATTTTATTACCTAGGTCGACCTATTTACAGAAGAAATAAAAAGAAAAAGGACAAGACAGAGAGAGGGAAGCTTACCAGACGCCCCTAGGCGAAGGCCCACCTTGCCTCGGCCGGCCCAGCCCAGCCCCTCGCCCTGTCGTCTTCTACCCCGCGGCTCCAAGCAGCTCGCTGGAGCAGAGCGTGCGCGTGGACGCCACGGCGACAGCATCCGCCTTCCAGGCGACCCCGAGACTTATCTCCACGCCACGGAGACGCCCAAGCCGCCCTGGTTCTTATCCCCCTCCTCTGGCTCATCTTCCCCCTCTCCCTTCACCGGTTTGTTCGCCGCCCGAAGCTCGCGCCGGAGCACGCCGCCACACCCGCGTGGCCACTGGACTCCCCTCGCCGAGCCGATTTGTCTAGACGCCTCCCCACCCTCGTCTTCGTCACCCCCAGCGAGCAATCGAGCTGAGGCACCACGAAGACGACGCCATCGTCCCCGAGGACCGCCGGCCGCCGTGAAGATCCCTCACTGAATTGCTCCGCCGTCTTGCTCCCTCCGGCATCCTCGACTTCGCCATCGCGCTCAGGGTGAGCGATAGCATCTTTCCCCTCATCCCGCGCTCGTCCCCGCACCCTCCAACGCCTCCTCGCCGTGGTCAGTGCCGTGGTCGCCGCCTCGCCACTCGCCGTCGTCGCCTCCAGCCACCCCTGCGACGCATGCGTAGTGCACGTGATGCGGAAGTGCATGGGGAGCAGTTTGGTGCTCTCCCTGTGGCAAGAAGTGGCTGGAAGCGAGCTCCGGCAAGCCCTCCGCCGTGCCCAGTGGAACCGGCGGCTAACCGCCGGCCGCCATGGTCATTAGGACCTAAACACCGCGCTAATGACCCCCTAGTGAGGCTGACAGTGGGCCCCAAGCCAGTTAATTAAACTGTTTAATTAACAGAGAGGGATTAAACCCCCTCTCACTGACCAGTGGGTCCCGGCTGTCAGGGATGCCCCCACGTCATACTGACGCATGCATGACGCAGTAATTGGTTAAATCAATTTATTTAACTCAGAAAATTCCTGAAAATGCTTTAAACTTTGAAATTCAATAACTAATTCATATTAACTCCAAATTGGACAAATAATATGTCTAAAAATATCAGAAAAATACAAGGATTATGAATATGCAATTTGTTTTCATGTTTGACCATTTTAAAATGGGTGAACAGTAGCAAACATGCATATGGTTCCTTTTCAAATTCAACTTTGGAGTGATTTTGCAAATGATTTTGCAACACCCTTAATTCAAATGGATTCATCCACACATCAGAAGCTTTATCTCAACTATACCACATCACTTCATGCTCAACCTTTTCAAGTGAACTTCCATGTATTCAAATGCATTTGAAATTCATCGATAAATCAAATGGAGTTTGAATTTGCATTTCAAATGCAATATACTCCTTTTAAATGGAATGCTCAACACATCAGTACCATGAACATCACCATTACAATCTTATTCATGTGTTTGTGCATTGTACATTATGTTGATCCTATGATTGTCATGTTGCTGATAGAAGTGGAGACGGAACCCGAGATCACCCCCTTCGTTGAAGACCCCGTGACTGAACCTCGTCAGCAAGGCAAGCAAACCCCCTTTGATCATGTCGATAAAATCCCACTTCCCTCTCATGTCTCGCTTATGCATTGTTTAGGAGATCACCTTGTATCGATTCTACCGCATAGTTGAACCCATATCCGATGCATCTATCATCTTGTCACAGTAGTAAGCAACCCACAATCCTAGCTGACATAGGAGTTGACTGATATCATGTGGCCACTGCAAATGTTACTGCTTATTGCATGGTTAGTGGTACAATGAGGTTGCTTTTGATGTGAGTCGGGATGATGGTGAACATGGTGTGGATGAAAGTGAAATGTGTTGGTGAATTTAACCTAATACAAGGTGAACGATGAGAGGCTGTGTAGGAATACACAGTGGGTTGTCTCGTTGAACACCGCCTTAAGTCCGAGTTCTTGTGTGGTGATCCAAGAAGAAGAGTACAACCACACATTGGGATCACTGACCCCTCTCATCCTAGTACCTCACCCCGTTCGAACCCCAGAAGTCGCAGTAGTTCGGAGTTCTGGTAGGGCTGTGGCACGGTCTGCGAAGTGGATGAACGGATTTTCAAGACCGGCTTGGGACCCTGCACACATCGTTTGAGGCTGTATTAGAACCTCGGCCGGACTTCCATACGGATCCCCCTCAGATAGGCGACTCTCTGGACTAGAACGGAGCTGTGGGCGAAGTGTTGTGGTGGCATCCTTGCTGTCACCTCTTGAACGGTGACATGCAAAAGGCGATAACTGATGACACGTGTGTGTAGCGGTACACCTGCAGGGTTAGCAAAACTATTCGAATAGCCGCGTCCGCGGTTAAGGACTGCTTGGAAAGCTTAGCTTGATTATTAGACAACTTGAACTGGATACTTCTAAAATACACCAAGATAAGTGTGAGTGCTATGGCATGCCTTCTCGTGGGGAAGTCAAGGAAGGCACCATAGTGGTGTAATTGGTTGAAGAGATGTAGTGGACTCGTGTACGCTTCTTACCTCAAGTCTCGTACTCGTAGTTCAGGACTAGCCAAGTCAAAGCTGTCACTTCTTCAAGTGAAACCCCACCTTCCTTTACCTTGATACATGTGCATGAGTAGTATAGCTCCTACGTAAGTCTTGCTGAGTACGACTTTGTACTCACGTTTGCTTATTCTATGTTTTAGATGAACCCACCTACCTGATGGTGGCTTCTACCCGAAGCTCGAAGATTGAAGACTCAGACAAAGACCAAGCTAGTGTAGTCCCAGTCAGACGACTGGTTCCCTCGTGGAGGGCTTGTTTTTAGATAAGGCTTCTCTAAGCCATTTGTTAAACTTGTCTGTCCTCAGACCTACTTTGCTTCCGCTTGTCTGTTGTAATGCTGGATCACATGCTTGTGATCTCTTTGTGCACTCTGTAAGAGTTATCAATACAGTATATACTTTGTAGAGAATTGCAATGATACCTGCTGTTCATACAAGGCATGTGTGCTGCGTGTATGTTTATAACATGCATGTCTTTGTATGGGTTTTCGAGACCTTAGTTGTGATCTGGCTGGCGGCTTTCATACACCAAGTGGCCCTGAGATGTGCGCAGCTTGGGGCATCGCGATGCGATTGCTCGAGACTCCATCTCGTGCATACTTTGTGGTATGATTGAGCCCGCCCTAGATCCCGACTAAGTGATCGGGCTGGAGTAAGTCTATGTAAGAGTTATGAGATAGTCGATAGTATGGTTGAGGCGAGTTGCCTTTGAATATGGGAGTTCATCACCCATATCATTAGACTTGTATGCGGACGATGAGGACCCATCTCAGTTGATCATCCGGCCTGGATGGAATGCCCCTCACGTACGATGCTTTCCGAGAACGTTCTGTGCTTGGCCTTGTCTGCTTAGACAAGTGGGTACGGTTCTCGGCTCTCCGTATGACTATGTCATAGAGGGACTTGCATAAGCTAACCCCGGGTCCCGACACGAGTTGTCAGAACACGAACTAGGGTTAAATGATGATCATGTGTGTGTAGAGGTACACCCCTGCAGGGTTAACAAAACTATTCGAATAGCCGCGTCCGCGGTTATGGACTGCTTGGAAAGCTTCGATTGATTATTAGATAACTTGAACCGGATACTTCTAAAACACACCAGGATAAGTGTGAGTGCTATGGCGTGCTTTCTCGTGGGGAGGTCGAGGAAGGCACCATAGTGGTGTAATTGGTTGGAGAAAGTAGTGGACTCGTGTACGCTTCTTACCTCAAGTCTGGTACTCGTAGTTCAGGACTAGCCAAGTCAAATCTGGCATTTCTGCAAGTGAAACCCCACCTCCCTTTACCTTGATACATGTGCATGAGTAGTATAGCTCCTATGTAAGTCTTGCTGAGTACGACTTTGTACTCATGTTTTCTTAATCTATGTTTTAGATGATGCCACTGACCCCGAAGGTGGCTTCTTCATCGAGCTGGACGACTGAAGACAACAAGTCTAGTCCCAGTCAGACGACTGGTTCCCTCGTGGAGGGCTTGTGTTTAAATAAGGCTTCTTAAGCCATTTGTTAAACTTGTTTGTACTCAGACATAATTTGCTTCCGCTTTGTGTTGTAATGTTGGATCACATGTTTGTGATCTCTGTGTGTACTCTATAAGAGTTATAAATAAAATTGTACACTTTGTACAGAATTGCAATGGTACCTACTGTTCATACAAGGCATGTGTGCTGCGTGTATGTTTATAACATGCATGTCTTTGTATGGGTTTTCGAGACCTTAGTTGTGTTCTGGCTGGCGGTCTTTCATACACCAAGTGGCCCTTAGATGTGCGCAGCTTGGGGCATCGCGATGCGATTGCTCGAGACTCCGTCTCGTGCACACTTTGTGGTATGATCGAGCCCGCCCTAGACCCCGACTAAGTGATCGGGCTGGAGTAAGTCTATTTAAGAGTTTTGAGATAGTCGATAGTATGGTTGAGGTGACTTGTCTTTGAATATGGGGGTTCACCACCCATATTATTAGACTTGTGTGCGGACGATGAGGACCCATCTCAGTTGATCATCCGGCCTGGATGGGATGCCCCTCACGTACGATGCTTTCCGAGAACGTTCTGTGCTTGGCCTTGTCTGCTTAGACAAGTGGGTACGGTTCTCGGCTCTCCATATGACTATGTCTTAGCTGGACTTGCATACGCTAACCCCGGGTCCCGACACTGTTACTTGGACTCGTGTACGCTCCTTACCTCTTTCTGGTATTCGTAGATCAGGACTAGCCAAGTCAAAGCTGGCACTTCTGCAAAAGTGAACCCCACCTCCCTTTGCCTTGATACATGTGCATGAGTAGTATAGTTCCTATGTAA
Organism: Bromus sterilis; assembly: GCA_950022295.1. Classification (NCBI taxonomy): domain Eukaryota; kingdom Viridiplantae; phylum Streptophyta; class Magnoliopsida; order Poales; family Poaceae; genus Bromus; species Bromus sterilis. Next base: position 345,081,091 of record OX465596.1, read on the forward strand.
GTCTTGCTGAGTACGATTTTGTACTCACGTTTGCTTATTCTATGTTTTAGAGACGAGAACACTGACCCTGATGGTGGCCTCTACCTCGAGCTCGACGTGGACCAATTCGTATAGTTCCAGGCAGCAGCCTGTGCCCTCTGGAGGGTCGTTGTACTTTTCTTTCAGGCTTCTTAAGCCATTTGTTAAACTTGTCTTTACTAAGACATAATTTTCTTCAGTTGATATTTGATGTAATGTTGGATCACATCCATGTGATCTCTGCTTGTAATACAACTACTATGTCTGCTCTGTTTAGCAGAAGTTATAAAGACTATGAGTTTGTAGAGTTCATGTTGTGATTACCTGTTGTTTACACTGGACAAGTATGCTGCGTGTATGATTATAACATGCATGTCTTAGTGTGGGGTTCGATAGCTTAGTTGTGTTCTTGCCGGCGGTATTTTATACACAAGGTGGCTCTTAGATGTGCGCAGCTTGGGGCATCGCGATGCGATTGCTCGTGACTCTGTCACGTGGCACACTTTGTTGTATGATTGAGCCCGCCCGAGATCCCGACTAAGTGATCGGGCTGGAGTAAGTCTATGTAAGGGTTATGATTCAATCGATAACATGGTTGAGGCGACTTTTTTATGAGTATGGGATTCACCACCCATAAGCATTTAGAGTTGTGAGCGGACGATGAGGACCCATCTCAGTTGATCATCCGGCCTGGATGGGATGCCCCTCACGTTCGATGCTTACCGAGAGTGATCTGTGCTTGGCCTTGTCTGCTTAGACAAGTGGGTATGGCTCTCGGCTCTCCATGTGATTGCATTGTGACCGGAATTACATACGCTAACCCCGGGTCCCGATGTTTAATTAACTGGCTTGGGGCCCACTGTCAGCCTCACTAGGGGGTCATTAGCGCGGTGTTTAGGTCCTAATGACCATGGCGGCCGGAGGTTAGCCGCCGGTGCCACTGGGCACGACGGAGGGCTCGCCGGAGCTCGCTTCCAGCCACTTCTGGCCACGGGGAGAGCACCAAACTGCTGCCCATGCTCTTCCGCATCACGTGCACTACGCAGGCACTGACCACGGAGAGGAGGCGTTGGATGGTGCGGGGACGAGCGCGAGATGAGGGGAAAGATGCTATCGCTCACCCTGAGCGCGATGGCGAAGTCAAGGAGGCCGGAGGGAGCAAGACGGCGGAGCAATTCGGTGAGGGATCTTCACGGCGGCCGGCGGTCCTCGGGGACGATGGCGTCGTCTTCGTGGTTACTCGGCTCGATTGCTCGCTGGGGGTGACGAAGACGAGGGTGGGGAGGCATCTAGACAAATCGGCTCGGCGAGGGGAGTCCAGTGGCCACGCCGGTGCGGCGACGTGCTCCGGCGCGAGCTGTGGGCGGCGAACAAAACGGCGAAGGGAGAGGGGGAAGATGAGCCAGAGGAGGGGGATAAGAACCAGGGCGGCTTGGGCGTCTCCGTTGCGTGGAGATAAGTATCGGGGTTGCCTAGAAGGCGGCTGCTGCCGCCGTGGCGTCCTCGCGCACGCTCTGCTCCAGCGAGCTGCTTGGAGCCGCGGGTTAGAAGACGACAGGGCGAGGGGCTGGGCTGGGCCGGCCGAGGCAAGGTGGGCCTTCGCCTAGGGGCGTCTGGTAAGCTTCCCTCTCTCTGTCTTTTCCTTTTTCTTTTTATTTCTTCTGTAAATAGGTTGACCTAGCTAATAAAATAGCTAGGTATTTTTATAAATGCCATAATTTTTATATGGCCTCATAAAAGCTAGAGCTAGCCACTCATAAAATTTGGCACTCTTTAAAATTCAAAACATTTGAATTTTAAATCAAATAGGGGTCTATTTAATTTTCCAAGGCATTGTTTGAAAATTAGAAAATTCCATGAGCATGGGATTGCTCCCAAACCACTTTTAAAATGATCAGCATCATTTATAGGAATTTTCCAAATACTCAAATGATTTTTGGAAAAAGATTTTGATCTGGCCATTTGATTTAATTTCTCAGGGCTTTTCTTTTCCCCATTTTTTGAATATTCTTTTGAATTTTTCCATGATGCAAAGGCACAATAAAACCCTAGAACTTACCCAAGTTGGGGTTCTGACAACTGCGAACCTGAGGACCAGATCAGAGTCGATCCTCAAGTTGCGATGGTTAAAGATTTAGTTACTAATGATGTTTCAGATTCTATTATAAATTTTTGTGCTGTTTCAACTAACATTTTCACAGCCAAGAATAAAATCCCAATTTCAGGTACACCAGTTGTATCTGTTAAAATAGGAGATCACAATTATTACGGGCTATGCGATCTGGGATCAAGTGCTAGCGCGATTCCTTATTCGCTTTATTAAGAGATCATGGGTGAGATTTCACCTTGTGAACTTGAAGAGATTGATGTTACTATTCATCTTGCAAACAAAGCTATTATCTCTCCTATTGGGATTGTGAGAGATGTTGAAGTCCTATGCGGAAAGGTAAAGTATCCTACCGACTTTATCGTACTTGGTTCAGTGCAAGATAGTTTTTGTCCTATTGTTTTTGGTAGACCTTTTCTCAGAACTTGTGGAGCTATTATAGATTGCAAGAAAGGTAAAGTTTCTGTTGAATTCAATGGTGAGTCATATGAATTTAACTTTTCTAAGATCTCTATGCAGCCTCGTGGTACTGAATTACCTAGTGATGAAAAAATTATTGAAAGTATTGCTTCTATTGCTATTCCCCCTAATGATCCTTTGCAGCAATACATGGAGGACCACGAGAATCATACTCATATGCAGGAAAGAAATGAAATTGATGAAATCTTATTGATACAACCTACTATCCTGAAGCACAACCTTCCGGTTGAACCTTTAGGAATTCTATCCAAACCAAAAGAAGACCCGGTGTTTGATCTCAAACCTCTTCCCGATACGCTCAAGTATGCTTATTTAGATGAAAAGAAAGTATATCCTGTTATTATCAACTCTAACCTTTCAGGATATGAAGAAGAGCTATCATTGGAGTTACTTCGTAAACACCGTGGTGCAATTGGATATACCCTTGATGACCTTAAGGGAATTAGTCCATCTATCTGTCAACATACTATCAACCGCGAGCCCGATGCTAAACCTGTTGTTGACCATCAACGACGGTTGAACCCAAAGATGATGGATGTTGTGAGGACCAAAATCCTCAAGCTTCTAGCCGCAGGTATTATCTACCCTATAGCTGATAGTAAGTGGGTAAGTCCAGTTCATTGTGTTCCTTAAAAAGGAGGGACAACTGTATTCCCTAATGATAAGAATGTGTATTGATTACAGGAAGTTGAACAAGGCAAATAGGAAGGACCACTACCCGCTGCCCTTTATCGATCAGATGCTTGAGAGGCTGTCCAAAAACACCCACTTTTGCTATCTTCACGGGTATTCAAGATTCTCTCAAATTCATGTTAACACTGCTGATCAAGAGAAGACCACTTTCACTTGTCCTTATGGTACTTATGCTTATAGGCGTATGCCTTTTGGTTTATGCAATGCCCCTGCTACTTTTCAGAGATGTATGTCTGCAATATTTCATGGTTTCTGTGAGGAGATTGTGGAAGTCTTCATGGACGATTTCTCCGTCTATGGAACTTCCTTTGACCACTGTGTCCATAATCTTAATAAAGTTTTGCAGAGATGCGAGGATACAAACTTATTTCTAAACTGGGAAAAGTGCCACTTCATGGTTAACGAGGGGATCGTGCTTGGCCACAAGATTTCCGAGAGGGGAATTGAAGTGGACAAGGCGAAGATTGAAGCTATCGAAAGGATGCCCTATCCAAGGGATATTAAAGGTATTCGTAGTTTTCTCGGTCATGCTGGTTTCTATAGAAGATTTATTAAAGACTTTTCTAAGACCTCGAGACCCCTCACTAATCTTCTCCAGAAGGATGTTCATCTTGTATTTGATGAAGATTGTAAGGAGGCTTTCGAAGTTCTTAAGAAAGCTTTAATAACCGCTCCTATAGTACAACCGCCTGTCTGGGGTTTTCCCTTTGAAATTATGTTTGATGCTAGTGATTTTGCTGTTGGAGCTGTTTTAGGACAAAGGGTTGATAAAAAATTGAATGTTATACATTATGCTAGTAAAACCCTTGATAGTGCTCAAAAGAATTATGCTACTATTGAGAAGGAATTCTTAGCAGTAGTGTTTGCTAGTGATAAGTTTAGGCAGTATATTGTTGATTCTAAAGTTATTATTCATACTGACCATGCTGCCATTAAGTATCTTATGGCGAAGAAGGATGTCAAGCGAAGACTCATCAGATGGGTACTCCTTCTTCCAGAATTTGATTTGCAGATTGTTGATAGAAAAGGAGCAGACAACCCTGTAGCGGACAATCTTTCAAGGATGGAAGATATACCGCATGATCCCATCCCATTCAACGATATTTTTCCTGACGAACAACTTGACGTTGTTAAAGTACAATCTCTTTCCGATCCTTGGTTTGCAGATTATGCTAATTTTATCGTTGCAAAGTATTTGCCTCAAGGTTTAACATTTCAGCAAAGGAAGAAGTTCTTCCATGATTTGAGGCATTACTTTTGGGATGACCCACATCTTTTCAAATAAGGTCCAGACGGGATCGTGAGAATATGCATACCGGAACACGAGCAGAAGGACATTCTCAAGCAATGTCACGATAGTCCCTATGGAGGACATCACGCCGGTGAGAGAACCGCACATAAGGTCCTCCAATCAGGTTTACTCTCTTTAAAGATGCTAGAAATTATGTTTTAGCCTGTGATAAATGCCAGAGAGTTGGTAATATTAGTAGAAGGAATGAGATGCCTATGAATTACTCTCTAGTGATTGAGCCTTTTGATTGCTGGGGTTTTGATTTTATGGGTCCTTTTCCTTCTTCGCACAACTACACTCACATATTAGTTGCTGTTGATTATGTAACCAAGTGGGTTGAAGCAATCCCCACTGAGAGCGCTGATCACAAAACATCTTTGAAAATGCTCAAAGATGTAATTTTCCCTAGGTTTGGTGTACCTAGATATCTCATGACTGATGGAGGATCACACTTCACGCATGGAGCTTTTAGAAAAGCATTAGCCAAGTACGATGTCAATCATAGAATTGCTTCACCGTACCATCCTCAAACTAGTGGGAAAGTTGAGCTCACCAATAGAGAGATCAAGTTGATCTTGCAAAAGACAGTTAACAGAAATAGGAAGGACTAGTCAAATAAGTTAGGAGATGCTTTGTGGGCGTATAAAACTGCTTACAAAAACCCCATGGGCATGTCTCCCTATAAAATGGTCCATGGCAAGGCTTGCCATTTGCCATTAGAGTTAGAGCACAAAGCTTTCTGGGCTGTTAGAGAGCTTAACGCTGACCCAAAGTTAGCTGGTGAAAAGCGTCTCATGAACTTGACTTCTCTAGATGAGTGGAGAAGTGAAGCTTACGAGAGCGCTAAAATGTTCAAGGAAAAGGTAAAGAATTGGCATGACAGGAGGATTCTGAAACGTGAATTTAATGTTGGTGATAAAGTTTTATTGTTTAGATCCCGTTTCAGGTTTTCTCCAGGGAAACTACTTTCTAGGTGGTAAGGGCCATTTCATATCGAAGAAGTCTACCGGTCTGGCGCAATCAAGATTAACAATTTTGAAGGCACCAAACCTCAAGTTGTGAATGGGCAAAGACTCAATCATTAGATGACGGGAGATCCCGTCAATGTTGATGTAAATATAATACGCACAACAACTCATGAAGAACATGTCGCAGCCCTGTTTCAGACACCGACAGAAGCGGAATAAGAAAAGATATGTATTGTAGTAAGGAAACATCGCGAACCGCCATAAAAGTTCCATATTATGAGTTTTTGAAAAATTTGGAAAATTCGAGGCCTAAGTGGAGCTGGAGAGGAGCTCCAGGGGGCCCAGGCGCCCCCCTGGCGCGGCCTACACCCTGGCCGCGCCGGGAGGCCGCCTGGGCACCCAGGAGTCCGTCTCCGACCCCACTTTGGCTCGTTACCTTCCTTCTGTTGCAGAAATTTTTGCTATATATTTGCCCGGGTCGTTCCGGCAACGTATCTCGCGATTTCGTGTGTTTTCTTTTCAATTTGTTTCTGCCAGGGTAAAAAGTTATTGTTACAGATGTATTCTTGTGGCTCAAGTGGAGAAGACTTCATGGGACGACGTCTACGTGAAGTTGAGAAAGATCTCAACCAAGGGAAATACGTAGATTGGGCCACGGAAGAAGAAATCGCTGCAAGGCAAGCGGAGATGGAACGTTCCGTTAGAGAAGAAGTCAAGATTATCACCGCCCAGCAATTAGGGGGTCCATCCACACAAGGAGGAAGATCAAGCAACCCCCTCATGGTGGGGAGTGTCCAACCTTATTATGATCTTTCTCTTAACCTTTCAGGAACAGCCCCTGCACTTGAAAATCAACGTACGATTTCCACCATCTCAGAAGCTTACCGCATCACCAATCAACTGTGTGAAGATTTCCGTGTACTAAAGGTGCAAGTGGAGATTTTGGAGGAGGAAAACCAAACCCTTCGCCGTGTCATCAGAGATTTGAAGAATCAACAACAACAGGAATGAGGAGTGAAATCTCCTTGGGTAATGGCATCCCCTTGGCTTGTTCCAAGCTTGGGGGAGTGTCCGGTATCTTTATCTTTATCTTAGTCTTTTAGAGTCAAGTAGAGTTGTATCATGTCTAGGGAGGTTATTATACGAAATAGGTGTTTGCATCGAGGTCTATCACTCCTTCTGTGGAGAGATTGTATCCGTGAGTGTGGAGTCGTCTTTAATGGAATATTAATGAGAAGTCTATTAGTTCCTTTGCTGCACTCGGTATTCTCTTCGCGCAATCGGCCTCATATGACGATTCTTATGGGGAGTATTGACCTTATAACAGGTATGGCTTTGAAAACTTTGTTTAATTTTGGCAAACATAGCTTTGGTCATGACAAAATGCATGTTTTCAAAAGTAGCGACATAGCCAAAACCTTTATGTTATTATTCTTGAAGTGTTATGTTGACAAGGAAGACAACTTGATGTGTTATGCTTACCTTAATGTTTATGCCTTATATGTTTTGCATCTATATTAGCATCAATTGTCTGTTCTCTCAAAGCCTTTGCTAGCCAAACTCTTTGCCAAGTAGATTTCTGCTTGTGCATCCATACCCTGAAACCAATATCTTCCATATGAGTCCACCATACCTTCCTATTCGTGGTATTCCCCTACCACTCCTATAAGTATAGAATTTATGTGTTATCCTGAAATGTTCAAAATCTTCCGTTTTGTGCCTCTTGTTTAGCTCATGAGTAAGTAGTAGGTAATTCATGATCTTCTTAAGTTGGACAAGTTTTACCCCGGGATTGCATGTCTAATCTACAAACCCATAATACGAGGAGGAACTGGCATGGGTGCGCCCAGCTCGAAAGATAATATAACAAACAAACCCTCCTTCATGCTTGGTCTATGAGAAATCAGAAAATTTGGCAGTGATAAACAAAGGAGATTAAGGTGATGTGATCGTCCCCACTTGGGATCCGTTCGTCGAAACTTGTCCATCTTGAGAAGTAATTGAGCTATCTATTAGTATTCGTTGACAAACTATGCACCGCCCCAAAATCTATTTTTATTCTATTTGATTTTAGGATAGCACATGAGTTTTCCCTGCTTGCCCTTAACAAGGCCTTTTATCCACCTTCATGTTGAGTCAGTTGTCCCACTTCCTTATTTTCTCTAAGAGAACAAACATTTGATGTTGATGAGGATTCATCCATATAAAGCTGCATTAAGTCTTGCCATGCCACATCCTTGTTGACATTATATTTTGATAAGTAAGTTGTTTGCGAAAGCTTTTGCCTAGCGAGCATCTTCCTTTGTGTTAGCATTTGCACTTCATGACTAATAACATGTTCTTTCAAAAGCTTCAAATTGTTTCATTAAAAAGAAAGAGCAAGAGTAAAAGTTATTAGTTGTCCTTTGACCAAGGATAAGTTTGCCATAATTTGATGAGTTTCCTCAGCCCTACTTTTTATTATGATTGTTATTACTTTCTCATAAGGGCCTTATGAGTTGAGGTTGCTGTTGAGGATGCTTAAGTTTGATGAAGAAACCTTGATGCTTATTGTCCGTATTCTATTTATTGACACTTCACTCTCTAAACTTGCGGACAGGTTTACCGAGCTCAGTATTCGCTTGGGGACAAGCGAGGTCTAAGCTTGGGGGAGTTGATACGTCCAAAATGCATCACTATTTTATATAGTAAATCTTTCTTATTCATTGATATATTTCGTGATATGATGCTATCCTTATGTTGTTTTGGCTTATTTTACACAGTTTGCAACTTTCCGGTGCCGAAGCAGCAGACGCAGGATTCAGCGGTAAAAAGTGGACGCTGAGTTGCTGAAGAAGAATACCTCCAAATTACGTGAAAATCGACGGAGTGTATTTTCTAGAAGGATCACGAAGACACGCAAAAGAGCGACCAGAGGGGGGCCACAGGGTGCCTAGGCGGCCACCTGGCGCAGCCCCCACCCTGGCTGCGCCGGGAGGGCGCCTAGACCGCTGGGACCACTCCCGGTTCCCCCCTCTGGCCTATATAACACACATCATCCAGAAACCCTAAAAAGGGGGAGTTTAAGGAGTTCTGGCGCCGCTCCGTGGCGGAAACCTACAGAGAAGAAAAGCCATCTCTGGCGGGCATATTCCGCTGGGGAGATCACCTCCCGGAAGGGGAGATCATCGCCATCGTCATCACCATCGCCACGGGCATCATCGAGATCATCATAAACATCATCCCCAACATCAGCACCATCTCCACCTCCATCCAATCTCATCTCACAATTGCAACTTGTGTTGTAATCCGTACTATCTACCCTCTCTACTCTATCGGTGTTGATTACTACTTTGTGGTGAATGTTATTGAGTTTTGTTGGAGAAATATCATTGTGTCCAGATTTTTTATCATCTATTTATCCCCACTGATCATGAACTCTTTTATGTCTTGTGAGTAGTTAGTTTAGTTCTTGAGGACATGGGAGAAGTCTAGTTGTTAGTAGTCATATGATGTTGAAGTAATATGTGTTGTTTGATATTTAAGTTGTGTTGTTATTTTCCTAGTGGTGTTGTGTGAGTCGAACACTCAACACTTCGCCTTATCAAGGACCTAGGGAATACATTGTGTACAAAGAATGCTTACGGTGGGTTGCCGGAGTGACAGAAACCTAAACCCCAGTTTGCACGCTTTTGCACAAGGGAACAATGGATCACCGATCGTATTGCTATGGTTAGGCTTTTTCCTTAATTACTATGTTGTATTTGCGGATGCTTGCAAGGTGTTTAATCGTAAGAGTGCACTTCTCTTAGTCTAGAGGGTGTAGTAGCATAGATCCACCCACTCAACACTTATCAACACATCACATAGTGCCGATACGGAATATGGCGAAAGCACATGACTACCTCTCCCGTGTGTCCTCAAGAACACTTTAGCCTTTATAAGTTCAGTTGCTAGGCCTCTCCTTTTCTCATAAATGATTGGGCCACTCATCACCCTCCAGTGCCTTCTACTTTGCTCGTTTTTACTTACCTATTGCTTATACCAAGAAAACCCCAAAAAGTTATCTTTCAGTGCTTGCAGTTATCTCCTTGCCAAAGTCACTTGCGATTACCTTCTTCTCCTCGTTGGGTTTGACACTCTTACTTATCGAAAACGATGCAATAGATCCCTTACGGTTGTGGATCATCACCAGCCCACAAATCACTACTGGAATTCTGCAGTTTGCCGTCTGCCGTGGCTGACGGCAAACATATGTAATGCGGAGGGCAAAGGCCTTTGCCGTCCGCCGGTGGACGGCAAAGCAATTGGCAGCCATTTATCCGGCAAAGAGGCGCTTTGACGTCTACATATAATCGACGGACGGCAAAGTGGTTTGCCATCCGTATTTACCCTGGCAGACGGCAAAGTGTTGGTTACAGATTTTTGTTCACAAATAAATCCGATAATTCGATAATACTTCAAACAGACGGCAAAGGATTTTTTCAATTATTTTTTTTGCCACGTTCATGTTTTGGTTCTAGCCTGCACGTTCTGTTCTGGCCCCTTTTTGTTCTCGTTCGACATTTGCGAGGCTGCGAGGGGCACTGGCAGCGGCAGCAGCCCACGACGAGGCACACCGGGCCGGTGAGGTATGGCAGAGGTGCTGCGGCCGGCGGGAGGTGGGTGAGGGGAGACGGGGGCCGGCGGAGGTGCAGGGCCAGTGGGCGGCCGTTGGGCGGAGAGGCGGGGTCGACGGGGTGGTCGGCGGGCACATGAGTAGGCGAAGGAGGAGTAGGGCCGGCGGGACTCGGGAGGTGGGGGTCGTCGGGAGGAGGAGCGAGGCCGGTGAGGCGGCCGTCGGGCGCTGGGGCGGGAGCCGCCGGGCGTTTGGGCGGTCGGAGGGGCGGCCGTCAATGGCGTGAGGCCGCGGCCTCGATCTTGACTAGGGAGGGAGGAGTGGAGGGGCAGGCGGCGAGTCGGGGCAGGTGAGGCGGGTCGGCTGGCGCGGAGGGGGGCTCGTCGGGGTGGGTCGGCCGGCGAGGGAGGAGAGGTCCAGGGAGGCCGTCGGGCGGAGGGGTCGGGACGGTGGGGAGAGGTCCAAGGGAGGAGAGGATAAGGACGTGGGGAGGACCGCTCGTGAGGATAAGGGCCAGAACGTGGATGGTGGTGTGTGTGGGTCCTTTGCCACGTCATTGATCCGTGGGAAGAGAGTTAGACCAATAGGAAAGAAGCAAAATTCTTTGCCGTGTGTGAAAAAAATAGAAGACGGCAAAGCAAAAGCTTTGCCATGCGCGAAAAAAAAACAGACGGCAAAGCCGGTCTTTGCCCTGAGGTAAAACAAGTGTAGACGGCAAAGCCCTCTTTGCCATGCGTGAAAAAACAACAGACAGCAAAGCCCTCTTTGCCATGCGTGAAAAAAAATGCAGACGGCAAAGTATCAGCGTATGGCAACGAGCTTCTTTGCCGTCCGCCCCGATAGTATGCAGACGGCAAAGAGCCCAGCGCATGGCAAATTCGCAGATTCCAGTAGTGAATGGGGCTGGGGGTGGCTATTTATAGCCGCGGAGCAACCCGAGGTGAAAGGAAATAAATGCCCATGCACGCAATTACTCTCGTGCCCTCGGATATGACCGTTGCTAGACAGTTTCTAGCCTCTTACCATGCAACACGTGGCACGGTCAAAATATTCTCTCTCTTCACCATCTTCAGAAGAATCGCACTGGCGATCTTCCGACTCCTCAACTGAAGTTAGTTACCTCAGTGGCCTGAAGAACAACGTCTCAGACACCTGAGGACTGAACTTATACTCCAGGAGATTTCCTCAGGGTTTTTCTTCAGGATTCCTAATTGAGCACTTCCTCAGAAATACAGAACTCATTTTCCTCAACCCCTCCAACAGTATGGTGTTTTCCTACGACTCAAGAAGTATAAAAAGTCTTAGCGAAGACTACGCCTCAACTTCGTCTTCAGCGCGAACGTCCTCAGGATCGTCCTCAGCTTGAGCTTCAACCGAACGCTAGAGGATCCTGATTCCTTAGGATTTCCCGCAACTTCATTCTTCAGGAAACACACCGATTTCTCCAATGTTCCTCAACATTTTGGGGGGTCGACAATGGTGGTTAACCTCATCCTCAGGGACTGTCTTCCTGTGCATACTCACAAACACATCAGTCCCTCAACCGTTTTGTCATCAAATACTCCAAAACCTCAAAGGGGGCACTAGATGCACTTACAATCTCCCCCTTTTTGGTGATTTGATGACAATCAAGTTAAAGCTTCAACGGGATAAAATAACTATAGAGATTCACAGTTTGTTTTGAAGACTTGTTTTGAAGACATGAAGAAAACAATTCATTGTTTCCGGATATAGAGATGCTCCCCTGAGGATATGCATGTTTTGAAGACTTGATATAATTTTTGAAAAAAGACATGAGGAGCTCCCCCTATATCACAGTTTGTTTGAAACAGTGCATTATATAAAGTAATTTGAGGAATAACACTTAGTAATGTGGTTGCTGCGGAATAACAAGAGTAATAGATAAACTTGAAGAATAGCATGAGGTAACTTAAGAGTATCAGAAACCACACAAAATATCAGTGTACAACTCATTACAAAAATGATCAGAAGAACGAGAGTTGTAACTGAGGTACCCATAATAACCCGCTTGAAGACAACTAAATTTCTCCCCCTTTGTCATTAAATGAACAAAAAGGAGGTACTACTGCTAACGTCCCAAAGAAGTGCCTCAGGGTTGATCATCAGGACGGAGGCACGCCATGGCAGTGTGAGGACAAGCCGCAGTGTCTTCAACTTCTTCAGGCGAGAATTCTTGCGCTGAAGAAAAGGAGTCCATTGCCAGAGGTGGAGTCTTGCTTTTGGTAAATTGACGAGGAGAGCGAATCTCAGGAAGTGGAGGCTGTCTGAGGTTGAGCTTGGCAAGGTCTTCAGGAGTGATCACTTCAGACGTCAGGGCATCAAGTCGCTGATATGTATGATGAGCATACTGATGAACCTTCTTCTGAGTGGTATGCATCTGAGCCATGTAGCCGAGGATGTCACCAATCTGGCGCTTTGTCCAGTCATGATTCCTATCCACTTTCTGATGCAGATTGGTGAGGAGCTCGCGATCAGTCATCAAGCGAGCTTGATTTGTTTCCTCAGTCGAGGCATGAGTGCGCTCCTCATGAGTGGTGCGAGACTGAGGCTGACGAATGTTCCCTCCAAGCGAGTCATGAGGAAGTACTGCTTCATAGAATGGTGGTTTTCCCTTGGCATTCTCATCAAGAGTGTGTTGAAGCCATAGCCAGCATTCTGAAACTCGGGCCATGAGGCATGTAGTAACCTGAGGACCTTCAGAGAAATCTACAATATATAGATCACCTGTCCTAACTCCACTGAAGACAATGGAGTGATCGCTAACCATATAGAAAATACAACCATATTTTTTGAAGACAACAACGAGATCGAGATCACATAGCATAGAGACAGACATCAAGTTGTATTCAACAAGCATGACTTTGTCAATGTGTTGGTCTCGAGAGATGGCCACTCTGCCGAGACCCAATATCGGCGAAGGTGATGGTTTTCTTTGAAGAAGGACTCAGAGATGATTCCATAAGAAGGCTTCTGTCACCAGTCATGTGATTTGTGTATCCACCGTCCATCACCCATTCAGTCTTTCCCTGCAAAGGAATTAGTATCTCATACAACAAGTTATGAGCCAGTCTCAGTTTGAGGGATTTATGGTTCCTCGGAATTAATTCCTTAGGATGTTCCTCAGGATTGATTCAATGAAACCAAACAATAAAAGTATCCTTCAACTGACTCAATTGATGTTGTCCTGGGCATATGATCTGCAAAATTTATGATTGCCTCAGGACATGTCCCTACACAGATGATTAGTTCTTCTTTACCACCCACATCTTAATGGGTGGTTTTGAGGTACATGAGGGCTGATGAGGGCGATGAGACCTAATGGGACGTGAGATGGTGGTATCAGGATAAACAAATAAATAATCATTCTTATGAGGGGCTTCCCTGTGAACAAAATAGTTAGCAGATACATGATTATACCCATTTCCATTTGAGGTATTGTCCTCAGATGATACCCTCAGCTCGTTTGCATCTGCATTCACAGCAAGGTTAGTGATGAGGTCCTTCTGAACCCAGATCTGCTTGACTGGAGGGGCGTTCCTGCAGTTAGTTCCGATGTATCTGGCGCATACCTCACCATTAACATCCTTAAACAGTTTATAGTTTCAGTCAAAAGAATCAATCACCACATCTGAAGAAACAGCATCATAACCAGATAAGGTATAGGGATTAGGAGGAGGCATCTTTGCCCGAACCCAAGTGGTCTCAGGATATTGGTCAGGTTTCCAGTAAGACCCATCAGGGTTGAGTTTACTAGTGAATGCGACACCTTCTTTCCTCGGGTTCCTGTTGAGGATCTGTTTCTTGAGGAGGTCACAAAGAATCTGATGTCCTTTCAGACTCTTGAACATGCCGGTTTCCAGTAGACTCTTAAACCTAGCATTTTCTTCAACAATGTCTATGGTATCCTCAGATGAGGGGTTACATACCACAGAGGCAACAAAAATAACAGAGTCTGAAGATATTGAGGAACTAGGCACAGAGGTGATACGGTCATGTTCAATGCATTTTAAACAGGGAGGATTGAATCCTTCTTGTGGGATGATGATCTGTTGGGAGAGGAGTGAATCATTTTCTTTCCTCAGATCGTCATGAGACATCCTCACGCGTTCAAGTTCTTGCTTCCTCATGAGGAACTCATGAGCCAGCTTCTCATGATCGGTAAGGAGTGCCTCATGACGATTGAAAAAGTCATCAAACAATGACTGAAGAATTTTTTATTCATTAGTCAACTTTTGAGTCTTCGTCACACTACTAGAAAAAAGCTTACTAATGGCGCACCTATTTTAGCTATTAATGGCGCACATATAGTGCGCCATTATTACCACGCCATTACTAACAAATACTAATGGCGCACATTTAATGCGCCATTAGTATCTCAGGTAGTAATGGCGCACCATATAGTGCGCCACTAGTAACCCTTAGATGCTCCATTAGTATTCCCTCTACATGCGCCATTAGTAGCCTTATATGTTCACTACTACTAATAAATGTAGATGCGCCATTAATATGGGCAGAAATGCGCCAGTACTAATGTATTTAGAAAACAAAAAAAATCCAAACTTACATAAAACAAAATATAAAGAAAAATAATTTAAAACAAAAAATTTAATAGAATCATAATTTTATTATAGTAAGAATATTACAATGTCATTACAATTATCCAATAAAAAGAAAATTACAATGAAATAAAAAATTTCCTAAAACTAATCTTGTAATAATAATTTCTTCTTTTTCACCACTTTATCCCTGCAAAATGTAACAAAATAAATAGACCCGACATTCTGATAAAGCATTTATGATAGCAATTAGTATAAATTATATGTCAAGGAAGCTATGACATTGCTGCATAAAAAGGTTCAAAGTGAAGTAGTGTTCTTTCTCTACTAAATTC
The DNA here is from genome assembly GCA_950022295.1 of Bromus sterilis. Taxonomy (NCBI): domain Eukaryota; kingdom Viridiplantae; phylum Streptophyta; class Magnoliopsida; order Poales; family Poaceae; genus Bromus; species Bromus sterilis. The sequence continues at coordinate 345,096,157 of OX465596.1, forward strand.
TCTGTGAGATGGTACCAGCGTTGTCACGGCCATGGCATGAAATATAAATTAAACTGGAAATTAGATAGATTATCCCTAAAAATATCGTAGTACAAAGGTTGTATTTACAATCAAATAGAACTCTACCAGAAAGTGCATGTATAGATATGTAAAAACTTGTACGTGCATGCTGAATTGGTACATCACTACTTCAAACATAAGTTCACAAAATGAATACTCCTTAGGGAATAAAAGGAGTATTTCATTACCCCTTTCATTGGAACACTCCATGCTTGATGATTTATCATGAGCGTCCAATAACCACTTAGCTGCAGATGTGTAGCATATTACGATTGGGAGCACAGTCTAAAGAACATGTTTTGCTCATAGCATGTAAACACCAAATAGAGTAAATAATCTGAGGCTCAAATGATAGCACTTAAATTGCATAGTGATTCATAGCTGGTTCCTTGCTACCTCAGTTATTGCTTCATCTCTGTTGCCAGGAAAGTCAACAGCTTCTTTATTAGAGTATCTAACAAAGCATTGCTACCAAATCAAGAAATGGTGCTGTCATATTAAACCTCTTCCAAGCCACAGTTCTATTAAGCTATTAAACCCAATATGTACTCACATTTCAACAAAACAGTATTGCAAGAATCATCCAGATGCAGGTAAATAAGCCGCATTATGCCATCTAAACCTAATACTATGCATACTATTTCATAGAAACAATACACAGGAACATCTCAAAGGCAGGAAAATTAAGGTTATTATTCATCCAAATTATTGAGATCTCGTCTGGTGGTACTAGCACCCATTGTACTTAACTGAATTTGTAAGTATGAAATGCATATAACCAAAATATGAGATGAACCTACTTACTTTCAATATCCATCTCAATGGCCTTGAAACTTGCTCCTAGTTGCGTCAACAACTTCTTCACTTGTACGCAAAAAGGGCAGTACGACTTGCTGCAGACGGCCAAAAAATCAGATGAATCATGGTTGAGTCAAGAGGGCATGTAGAATTAATTGGTCAACAAACATGTCATTACAAATACAGTAACATAACATAGTACGTAGTTAAGTTCATTATCGTAATTGCAAGTACAGTACTACGTAGTACTTAAGTTCATTATCTTAACAGGTTTTTGTTGAACAAACATAAAGTTCGTCCGTAAAAATCAAATGTTCCATCACTGGTGCTACCAAATAGACCACAACAACAACGATTAGCATAGAATAATTAAACAGGAAACAAACTGGAACACGTCCACCACTACGTACAGGAATTAAAAATGGCATTGTAATCTTTGTTCGTGTACACACATTCATCCAGCCCAGGTATTATTTTTCTTGGGAAAAACCTGAAGAAGAATAAATGCATAGGTCGAGCAGGAAGAGAATACCTAACTTCACACACATCCGTCACTGTCCTCCTCCTTCAACGTGAGCCCTTCCATCTCACTGTAGCTTCTTGCAGCGTGAACCAATGATGCCAACGAGGAGGAGGTCAGGAGGGGCGTGAGATGCAGGACAACCGACCGAAAAGAGGCGAGAGAACTTGCCATGGCCCGGTAGGGTGCAGATCCACCGACATGACCCTCTCCGACCGCTGCGCGAACTTCCTCTGATCACACCAACAAAAAACGAAAACCAAATCAGCTCTCGGCGGCCACGCCCAACAAAACTCACACGAAACGAAACAGCAAGCAGAGCAGCGGGACCGAGATCCAGCGCGGGGTCGGTCGGGCGTGCGGGGGCGCACCTTGATCTCCAACCTGAGCGGCTGCGGGGCAAAAACAAGCAACAATGGTCAGATCCCGGCTCGCGCGGCAGGAATTGGGGCGAAACGGAGCGGAGGCAGATTCGGGGCGAGAGCTCAGATCCGCGTACCATGGCGTCGGCGGCGGCGCGGGCTGCGGGGACGGGGACGGGACGAGCGTCCGGAGATCCGAGGCGGCGGCGGGACAGCGAGGTCGGCGACGAGGCGGGGCTGCGAGGCGGCGCGGCTGGTGGGCGGGCTAGACCGGATAGCGGGCTTTCTCGGTGGAGGAGGAGAGCGGTGCGACGGCGGGCTGGCACCATCGTCAACTAAGCTCCTAAGAGGAGGGCAGGGGGTGGCGACGTAGATCGGGGCAGGGGAGAGGGAGAGGGCGAGGACGAGGCGAGAGACGTATGTGTGTGGTGGAGAAGAAGATAGGGTTAGGTGGGAGATAAAGGAGAGAGATTGTGGGCCGGTGGGGCTATAGCGATAGCGTATTGGACTAAAGGTGTGCCATTGTTACAAAATATGGTAATGGCGAATCTAGCTTTTGGTGCGCTATTGGTCAATTTAGAGAGCGCGGTGGACCTAAGAAAAAATAGCAGTGGCGCATTTTACTCCTAGTGCGCCATTAATAACTTTCCTATTAGTGGAGCACCTATAGGTGGTGCGCCATTGCTATATAGTAGTGGCGCACCACATATATAGTGCGCCATTAGTACCTATATTAGCTATAGCTATTTTTCTAATAGTGTCATTTCCTCAACCAACATATCATCACTCTTGTTTAGTGAGATCTGAATCTTTTCAAGTGCACATTGTTGTTTAGATGCAAGTTTAGCAAGTTTAGCATAGTTTTCATCAGGTTCTTCATCAGAGGGATCATCCGATGATAAGTAAGTAGATACCTTGGAGGACTTGGCCATGAAGCAGAAGGTAGGGGTTGTGTCTTCAGCTTCATCATCGACATGTGATGGATCAGATTCCTCAGTGCTGAAGATTGACTTGGAGACAAGCGACGTGGCAAGGGCCAGTCCAGCCACACCCTCAGATTCTTCATTTTCTTCCTCAGCATTAGGGTCGGAACCAGATTCTTCAGAGTCCAATTCCTTTCCGAGATATGCGCGAGCTTTGCGGGAGTTGATATTTCTGTATCCAGCAGGCTTTGAGGATCTTGAGGATTTCTTCTTAGTCTTTTCATCAGAACTGCCATCTTTCCCTTTCTTCTTCTTCTTCAGTTTAGCTTCCTTTTCCCATAGAGGACACTCAGCGATGTAATGCCCAGGTTTCTTGCACTTGTGGCAGACTCTCTTTCTTGTTTCGACAGAGTCATCATCTTTGCTTTTTCTTGAGGAAGATCTTGAAGAATTTCCGAAGCGATTCTTCTTCGTGAATCTTTGGAACGTTCTAGTGAGGAGAGCAAGTTCCCGGCTGAGGATCATCAGTATCAGCCTCAGATTCCTCATCAGAGGATACTCTTCGAGCTCTAGCTTTTAGCGCGCGGACTTTAGGCGTGGAGTTGTACAAGTCTCTTTTTTTAGAGAGCTTCAGTTCATGAGCATTGAGGCGCTCGAAAATGTCAGCAGGATCTAGAGTCTTGAAATCAGGCCTTTCTTGAATCATCAGTGATAGGAACTCAAATGAGTCATCCAGTGACCTCAGTAGTTTCTTCACCACCTCATGATCTGTGATATCGGCAGCACCCAGTGCTTGAAGTTCATTGGATATGTCAGTGAGTCTATCAAAGGTTTGTTGCACATGCTCGTTGTCCAGCCTCTTGAACCTGTTGAAGAGACTGCAGAGTGTACTCGTGAGTCTCGCTGAGCTGAGACTCCTTCCTTTACTTTTGACAGTCTAGTCCATATCTTCTTTGCTGTATCCAGACCACTGATACGGTTGAACTGAGCCTTGTTGCCAGTTTTTCTTGACGACTTCAGGAGCAGTCATCAAATTTTCTTCAGGAATACCTCGATCAACAATATCCCACAGATCCTTGTCAATGGCTTCAAGATGCATCCTCATCTTGTTCTTCCTGTAGGGGTAGTCTGTCCCGTCGAATATGGGGCAGTTTGATGCAACGCTCATTGTACCTGAGGTCGACATAACTAAAACTCCAAGTGGTTAAACCGAATCACACAGAACAAGGGAGTACCTTGCTCTGATACCAATTGAAAGTGCAATATGTCGACCAGAGGGGGGTGAATGGGAGATTTAAAAAAATCACGAGGACTTTCTAGTTCCTCAGGACTGAGGCAATGCGAAATTGAGGAAGTTGAAACCTGAGGAAGAACACACGGAGTACAATAGCAATGACGTGAATGTAAAAACAACCTATTGCACAACTAAGGTAAGATTGAGGCACAAACTGAGGAAACAGTGCAGAGTGAACTCAGAAAGTAAAGCATCAGGATAGGTCATCAGTGCATAAACAGAATAACTGAGGTTGAAGAAATAGCACCGGGACACTAAAGACGAAGACTTGATGAACCACTTCAAGTTGTTGTGACAACTCTACGTCTAGTTGGAGAGGCTGAGATTGAACTCAGAAGACATAGTCTTCACCTTATTCTCCGTGAACTAGAGTCCTCAGACTCCGTCCAATAACTCAGGTGAGTCTTTGACGAGGGGGTGACCCCACGACTCCTCTACATGAGGGTACCTGGTGCGTTTCATGGCTGGCGGCCCACCAGGGGACCACTCGTGGACACCGACATAATGGAATAAGACGTGAAGACAAAGACTTGAGGCGCAAGACAAGGACTCATATTCGTAGTCGACTAGGACTCTTGTAAAACCTACCTGGCTATCTATATAAAGCGAGGTAGGGGCACCTCTCTAGACAGATCTCTCAACCACAACAGAAGCTCTCAATCCCCACGCATAGGACTAGACAGATCTCTCTCCACCAAAGCCCTGACGGCACCTCTGTACATCATCATCAATACAAGATCAGACAAGCAGCATGTAGGGTTTCCCTCCGAGGGCCTGAAGCTGGGTAAATCGTGCCCCATGTGTCGATTGTCACCTCCGAATCCTACCAACGCGCAGGCCACGTCGTTGTCTTTCCTCCTACACGAAACCTAGGGTCCTTGACCATGGGATTTGCCAGGTTTGATCCCCGTCAGTCTTCAAAGTAGACTCCCGAAACCTTCACAGACTCAGTCACTTCGGGAAGTCACAATTGCATCTTGACTTCCTCAGACTGAAGACTTCTACACCGGCTGGAAGATCACAGTCTTCAAGAGTAAAAAGACTGGGATCACTCGAACCGACTTCCTCAGAAATGCTCAACTACTCAGGCTGGTGGTTTTCCTCACTTAGGTTCTTCAATGTCCTCAAAGGTGGGCTGCTCTCAAATGACAAGTGTCAGTTTTTCTCTCGGAGCAGCCAGCCCACAAATGGGGCTGGGGGTGGCTATTTATAGCCGCGGAGCAACCCGAGGTGAAAGGACATAAATGCCCATGCATGCAATTACTCTCGTGCCCTCGGATATGACCGTTGCTAGACAGTTTCTAGCCTCTTACCACACAACAGTGGCACAGTCAAAATATTCTCTCTCTTCAGCATCTTCAGAAGAATCGCACTGGCGATCTTCCGACTACTCAACTGAAGTTAGTTACCTCAGTGTCCTGAAGAACAACGTCTCATACACCCGAGGACTGAACTTATACTACAAGAGATTTCCTCAGGGTTTTTCTTCAGGATTCCTAATTGAGCACTTCCTCAGAAATACAGAACTCATTTTCCTCAACCCCTCCAACAGTAAGGTGTTTTCCTACGACTCAAGAAGTATAAAAAATCTGAGCGAAGACTACGCTTCAACTTCGTCTTCAGCGCGAACGTCCTCAGGATCGTCCACAGCTTCAGCTTCAACCGAACGCTATGGGATCCTGATTCCTCAGGATTTCGCGCAACTTCATTCTTCAGGAAACACACCGATTTCTCCAATGTTCCTCAAGATTTTGGGGGGTCAAAAACGGTGGTTAACCTCATCCTCAGGGACTGTCTTCCTTTGTATACTCACAAACACATCAGTCCCTCAACCGTTTTGTCATCAAATACTCCAAAACCTCAAAGGGGGCACTAGATGCACTTACACCCCTAAACTAGTCAGAAACCGGTGAAAGACAATTCTTTGTACCGGATATGATCTTGGAAGCAGAAGAGCAAGTTCGCATTGTTCGTGATCAATTGAAAGCCGCTCAATCTTGTTAGAAAAGCTACTATGATCGTCATCATTGAGAAGAAACCTACAATCTGGATGAGAAGGCTTACCTTCGGGTTACTCCTCTGAAGGGAACCCAACGATTCGGTATCAAAGGCAAGTTGGCCCCACATTACATTGGACCTTTCCGCATCCTTTCTAAACATGGAGAAGTTGTCTACCAGTTGAACTACCCCCGCACCTTTCACGAGTACATGATGTATTCCATGTGTCACATCTCAGGCGTTGCTTCAAGGACGCCATCCGCGAAGTCGACCATGAAACGCTTGATCTCCAAGATGACCTTTCATATCGAGAGTACCCCGTTCGTATTCTTGATTCAAAAGAGCGTGTCATTCGTCGTCAGAAGATCGAGATTCTCAAAGTGCAATGGTCACATCACTCCGAGAAAGAAGCAACATGGGAAAGAGAACACCGCCTCCGTGCCGAGTACCCCTCCTTCCTCCCGACGACTTCTGAATCTCAGGACGAGATTCTTTCGAGTGGGGGCGAGTTGTCACAACCCCACCTTGGGTAAGTTCTAGAGTTTGATTGTGCCCTTTGCATCATGTGGAAATTTCAAAAGAAATTCAAAATTGGGGAAAAGAAAAGCCCTAAAGAATTTAATTCAAATGGCCAGACAAAAATTCCTTCCAAAAATTTCTCTGTTATTTTTGAAAAGTCTTATAAATATGCATGATCACATATAAAGTGAAGTGGGTCCCACTGCATGCACCAAGATTTCTCAAAAATTCCAAACAGGGCTTGGAAATTAAATTAAACTCCAATTTGAATTGAAATTTAAATTGTTTGAATTTTAAAAATGTCCAAAACCTATAAGAGGCTAGCTATAAGTCTACTAAGCCCACATAAAAGTTTTGGGTATTTTATAAATTTTTCTTCTATTTTGGTTGGGGTAAAACAAAAGAAGAAAAAGAAAACAAAAAACAGAAACAGAAAGAAATTAGAAAAAAATCCCAGCCCACCCCCTACGGCCTCGGGCCCAACTAACTGAACCACAGCCCAGCCCACCTCCACCGGTGTCGTCTTCCTCCCCTCGCACCGAAGCTGCTCGGCAGCGGCATGGGAGCATGCCGCGACGCCACCGTGACGTCGAGAAGGCTCCAACGCCCCCCTGGCCTCATCTTCTCGCCAGGAGAACGCCCTCGCACTCCTCTCACTTTCCCCCCTCCTCTGGTTTCCTCTGTCTCACTCTATATCGCCGTTCCCGCGCCCACCCGAGCGCTCCGCCAGAGCACCTCACCGCACAGTCGTGGCCAGAGAGCCCCTCCGTCCTCGGAACCTTGTCCAGCACGTCGGCCGACCTCCTTTCTGCCGAGTCAAGCTCCGTAGACGACGCCAGCATCACCGAAAACACCACTGCCGCCGTGGGAGATCTTCCCCGAGTTCGTCGTCGTCCCAGCTCCTCCGGCCTCCTCGCCAACACCTTCGTTCTCCCCGAGCTCCGGTGAGCGGATTCCCCCTAACCCTGGCCTTCCCTGTGCAGCAAATCACCCCCGCTGTTCCTCCGAGCCACGGCCGTCGCCATTGACGACGTTGTCATCGCCCCCGAGCCCCTGGCGTTCCCCTGTTAGCTCCCCTCGACGCGGGAGAGCACGGGGCGTCTCCCTATCCAAACCCCATCGCCTCCCGTGGCCAAATGGCCAAGTCCGGCGGCCCCTCCGCCGTCCTTTTTGTCACCGGCGGCGAGGGTGACGTGGCTGCCCGGTTTGGACTAATCGCACCCACTAATAACCCCCTAACCCCACAGAGAGGTGGGCCCCCTAGCCCCCTAAACCCCTCTGTTATTTTAACAGAGAGGGATTAGCCCCCTGTGACAATGACCACAGGGCCCCACCAGTCAGCCCCCCTAGACGTCATGATGACGCAATGCTGACGCAGTAAATAGTTTTCTAATTAAAAGCATTACAGAAAATCCGGAAAATAGAATAAACTTTGAAATTCCATAACTTTGTAACCCTGACTCCAAATTAAACAAATAATATATGAAAAATTATCACAAAAATGCAAGGATTATGAATATGATTTTTTTTATGTTTGACCATTTTAAAATGGGTGAACAGTAGCAAACACGCATATGGCATAATTTGAATTTGAATTTGAAGTTTGAATTTGCATTCCAAATGAAATACACTTCAATTAAGATGAATTTTCCACAAACCAGTAGCATTCACATCATGGACAACTATATCATGTGCTTGCACATTCTATTTCAATGTTGCCCCCCTTTTGTTGATGATTGTTCCGGTAACAGACTTTCCGAGACGGTGATCACCCCCGAAGAAGAAGAAGTCGGTTAAACCCGTGTATCGTCAGCAAGGCAAGAAAACCCCATTGATCATGTCTATAAAATCCTACTTCCCTCTCAGTCGCGCTTATGCATGTTTAGGAGATCACCGAGACACGTTCTTTCACATAGTTCAACCCATTCTAATGCATGACCTATCATTTTGTCACCGTATTAAGCCAACCACAATCCTAGCAGATATAGGATTTGAATGATGAGTATGTGGCCCCTGCAACTGTTACTGCTTATTGCTGCTTAGTGATACAATGAGGTTACATTGTTTGTTAATCGGGATGGATATTCATAATGGTGCTGATTATAACGTGTTGGTGAATCCACCCTAAACAAAGGTGAACGATGAGAGGTTGTGTAGGAGTACACAGTGGATTGTCTCGTTGAACACTGCCCTAGACCCCGAGTTCCTGTTTTTTGATCCAAGACAAAAAGAATGACCACATGTAGGGTTTATGGGAGCCCCGTTTGGCCTCTTTACGTACCCGTTCCGGTCCAGGAGTCACAATAGATTCGGGATTTCCATCTGGAATGTGCATAGAAATAGAATGAAGGAAATGTTGCATCATATAGATATGTGGGTAGATCTTTGAGGCAGCGAAACCATCTGTCAAAGGTGGCGTCTCGGTCCCTTGCATTATCTGAGTCCGTTTCGTTGAACCGGTCGGACTCTCGAGCGGTGACAAACTCAGGTAGTCGACTCCTGGATTAGGGTAGTGCCTTGGTTTCATCCACGTCCGACACCCGCTTGAAGGGTGACAAGAACGAGGCGATAAGTGATGACACGCGTGTGAAGATGTACACCCCTGCAGGGTTAATGAACTATTCGAATAGCCGTGTCCGCGGTTATGGACTACTTGGAGACCTCTACTTGATTATTAGACAACTTGAATGGATACTCTAAAACTCGCAAGATAAGTGTGAGTGCTATGGTGTCCTTCCTCGTGGGGAAGTCGAGGAATTATCCATAGTGGTGTATTGGTGAGACTTGGTAGTGGACTCGTGTACGCTTCTTACCTCAAGTCTGGTACTCGTAGTTCAGGACTAGCCAAGTCAAAGATGGCACTTCTGCATGTTGAAAACCCACCTCCATTTACCTTGAAACTTGAGCATGAGTAGTATAGTTCTGATGTAAGTCTTGCTGAGTACGACTTTGTACTCACGTTTTCTTATTCTATGTTTTAGATGAGAACCCGGACCCTGATGGAGTCACCTTCCTGAAGCTCGTCGTTGACCTTGGTAGTATAATTCCAGACAACGGTCTGGTCCCTCGTGGAAGGGCATGTATGTTGAACAAGGCTTCTCTAAGCCATTTGTTAAACTTGTCTGTACTCAGACCTAATTTTCTTCCGTTGTATGATGTAATGTTGATCACAGACATGTGATCTTTGTATGCTCTATGTGTAAGTCAATAAAGAAGTACTTTGTAGATTTCATGCAATGTGTACCTCCTGTTTACACTGGACATGTATGATGCATGTATGATTATAACATGGATTTCTTAGTGTGGGGTTCGATAGCTTAGTTGTGTTCTTGCTGGCGGTATTTTACACACCAAGTGGCCGATGCAATTGCTCGTGACTCTGTCGTGTGGCACACTTTGTTGTATGATTGAGCCGCCCGAGACCCCGACTAAGTGATCGGGCTGGAGTCTTTTTATGTAAGTGTTATAATTCAATCGATAATATGGTTGAGGCGACTTGTCTATGAGTATGGGATTTCACCACCCATAATGATTTAGACTTGTGAGCGGGCGATGAGGACCCATCTCAGTTGATCATCCGGCCTGGATGGGATGCCCCTCACGTACGAAGAATTCCGAGAGTGTTCTGTGCTTAGCCTTGTCAGCTTAGACAAGTGGGTACGACTCTCGGCTCTCCATATGGATTGAGTTGTGACTGGAATTACATATGCAAATTCCGGATCCCGACATACCGAGAGGGCCTGAAATAACATATCTCCTTAATAGGAGTAGCAAATCCCTACTTGAATCATCAAGTCCCTAGACATACTCTCAAGTGTACAGGAGCAAGCCGGGTATTGCCACGCCTGTGACGGCTGGTGTTAGAACACAGTCAAATTACACCTTCTAGTATGTAGGTACTGAACATTCTCATGGTGCATAAGGATACATGCAATTTCAACTCATCTAATGATTTGACTCATAATACAATGATAATGAAATATCAAAGAAAATCATAAAATTGGGTCGGACCAGCACCCTTGTTCTTGCAACAATGTGTTCCCATGTATTACCGGCATATTCAATGCCCCATGTCAAGAAAAGATGACATCCATAATACACAGGTAAGTCCTAGAGGCGGACTAAGAAAACTTTGTTTTTATACTCCACACTTGAAGATGGGTTTTCCTCTGAAGGCAATTAACATGGATCTGGAAAACCTCTGCATAAGCCATTGCAGTTATAGCATAGAAATATAAACATTAATAGTGAACCTGAAATTATAATGATACATTTTATTATTTCCTCTAGGGCATAATTCCAACAGTCTGCCACTTGCACTAGAGACAATAATCTAGTTGCATGGTTTTTTCAAACCAATGGCACTTTGGTCTTGATGCTCTCTTGTGGTATAGAGTTCATCACCGAGCTTAACGTTTTTACGCTTGTCTCAATCATGCGTATCTTAATGTATCCCTTCATCATTTATGAAGTATTTGAAGATAGGGCACTATCGTTCAACGTGTTTGGATTGCAGTGAGCTCTTACATTACTTTGCTTTGATGATGATGCTCATATAATAATATGGTTTGTGTAGATCAAGCATTTTGGAACTATGCCAATCACTATGATCGTGTTCCTGATCCAAATACCCTCCTATGCAACTTCCAGAATTGCTATGTATCACATTCACATTGTAGAAATCCCGCTACGTGCCTTAGTTTAAAATTTTTTTTTAACATCCTATTTTTCTACTTAACTATAGACCGAATAAAAATTTTACAAATCATTATGAAACATGCTTTCATTTATTTGCGATGATCTCTTTAGTCTTCCTCTACAAAACTTTTTTTCTCTGAGGTACTTCAAGAGAACTAATGCCTTAGTGCTTCCTTTTAATAAAATATTTATTCTTGATCACTCATATGTTATTCACATATATGATTAGAATCGTGCTCCCACTTAATTTCATATCTTATATGATTATTGATGAAATAATAAATTTTATAATTTCACCAAAACTTTTACACCTGCTCTATGATATTTGCTTTAACTATGGACTATGTTTTGAAGCATTCTCAGTTTTACTAATATCGTATAGATCGTTAAATCCTTTCGGGTTCTATCATGTACACACCCTTTGTTTATTTTTCTTAGAAGAAAAATGCATATGTCATACTTCAGAAGTATTCCACGATTATCAGTGATTTTCCATATGTACATTTGCATCTCTACATATATTGTAGTCAACCGTTTGAACTTTGTCGAAATACTTATTTTACAATAAGTCGAGTGTTATCAACAATGAAGCTATCGTCTATGTTCGTATCTATGAGAAATCAATCCATTCCAATGATCAGGTATACTTAGGAGGATTTTACCAAGTTCAAATCCATTCTTCTGGATGACTTTCATTTCGGTTTCATGGTGTTTAAACCATATAGTGGAGTTAGCTCTCGTCATGGTTTCTTGTGGTTCACAGGTTTATCGCAGAATAGAACCACATTGGTTCAACGTAAATTTATAAAGTTGTGTGATACAACATCATACATGATCATTTCATCTCTGGAAGAAATTTAAAAGTTTGATCATTCCTCTTCCTTAGATGTAGGAATTTCTGGTTTGGTCACATAATTTATCGCTAGAACGTATTTCCGAGTTTCAGTCTGTGGAACCAAATGATTCAATGTAATCTTTATCAAGCTATTAGTCCTCCCACTTGATACGTCCAAAATGCATCACTATTTTATATGGTAATTCACCCCTATTCATTGATATATTTCATGTTATGATGCTATACTTATGTTGTTTTGGCTTGTTTTACACATTTTTCAGCTTTCCGATGCCGAAGCAACAGGCGTAGGATTCAGCGGTGAAAAGTGGACACAGAGTTGCTGAATCAGAACACCTCCAAATGACTTGAAAATCGACGGAGATTATTTTCCAGAAGAATGACGGAGGCACGCAAAACGGGAGTCAGAGGGCACGACGCCCACCAGGGGTGCATCGGGAGGCTGCCTGGACCCCTGGGGCCACTCCCGTCTCCCCCCTTTGGCCTATATATTCCCCATCATCCGAAAACCCTAAAAAGGGAGGAGTTTCGCGAGTTCCGCCGCCGCTCCATGGAGGAAACCTATAGAGAAGAAAAGACATCTCCGGCGGGCAAATTCCGCCGGGGAGAACACCTCTCGGAAGGGGAGATCATCGCCATCATCGTTACCATCTTCATGGGCATCATCGAGATCATCCTCAACATCATCCCCGACATCATCACCATCTCCATCTTCATCCTATCTCATCTCACAACTGTAACTTGTGTTGTAATCCGTACTATCTTTCTTCTCTACTCTATCGGTGTTGATTACTGTGGTGAATGCTATTGAGTTTTGTTGGAGAAATATTGTTATGTCCAGATTGTTTATCATCTATTTATCACTATTGATAATGATCTATTATATCTCTTGTGAGTAGTTACTTTAGTGCTTGAGGACATGGGAGAAGTCTAGTTGTTAGTAGTCATATGATGTTGAAGTATTATGTGTTGTTTGATATTTAAGTTGTGTTGTTATTTTCCTAGTGGTGTTCTGTGAGTCGAACACATAACACTTTGCCTTTTAAGGACCTAGAGGAGTGCATTGTGTATAAAGAATGCTTACGGTGGGTTGCCGGAGTGACAGAAACATGAACCCCAGTTTGCACGCTTTTGCACAAGGGAATAATGGATCCTTGATCGTATTGTTGTGGTTAGGCTTCTGCCTTAATTTCTACTCCCTCCGTCCCATAATGTAGTAACGTTACTACATTATGGGACGGAGGGAGTATTTTGTATTTGTGGATGCTTGCAAGGTGTTTAATCATAAGAGTGCACTTATCTTAGTCTAGAAGGTGCACTAGCATAGATCCACCCACTCAACACTTATCAACACAAAACGTATTACCGATACGGAGTATGGCGAAAGCACATGACTACCTCTCCCGTGTGTCCTCAAGAACCTTTTAGACCTTATAAGTTCAGTTGATAGTCCTATGCTTTGCTCAAAAGGATTGGGCCACTTGTTACTCCTTAGTACCTTTTACTTTGCTCGCTTTTATCTTCTCGTTGCTTATACCGAAAACCCCTAAAAAGTTATCTTTCAGGGCTTGCAGCTATTCCTTTAACAAAGTCACTTATAAATACCTCCTTCTCCTCGTTGGCTTCGACACTCTTACTTATCGAAAATGCTACAATAGATCCCCTACAGTTGAGGGTCATCAAGTACTGTTTTCTGGCACCATTGCCGGGGAGCGTAGCGCTATTAGTAAGTGAAGCTGGTAAGGAAACTTCTATATTTTTGTTTTTATTTTGCTAGTGCTACTCTCTGTCTTTATGGACACCTCTACTCTTGGTTCGTTGCTTATGGGGAAACGCCCCACTACTGTGGTGGTCACTCCTACCCCTACTGAAATTGTGCCTTATAAAATACCAACTGGTATTATCGATTATGTATTGGGCTAATCGTTATGCAGGAGACAGACATCCAGGTGAACACTTGCTATATTTATCACAACTATGTTCATTATTAAAGCTCGCAGGTGTATCAATGGAGTTTGTCATGAAGAAATTATTCTCCGTATCACTTATAGACAAAGCTTCAGATTGGTATAAGCTCCTCGATAACTCACATTTACTTAATTGGCAAGAGCTTAGTCTCTCTTTTATACAAAGTTTTAGCCATTTCATGAAATTCATCGAGACAGGAACTACATCTATAACTTTTGGTCTTGTGACGGAGAAAGCATCGCTCAAGCTTGGGGGAGACTGAAGTCCCTAATGCTCAAATGTCCTATTCACGAGATCCCCAAGGATATTATACTTACAAATTTTTATGCCAGGCTTTCTCGTCGGGATAAGGAAATTTTGGATTCCTCCTCAAGTGCGGTATTTCAAACAAGAAGTGTTGAAGAAAGATGAGATCTTGTAACACCCCGGGTGTCACACTACAGTAATTACTTTTGATTAACGCCAAGTCATGATTAGGCATGTGATGATCACCCTGGATCATGACTTGTTCAGATTCAACCCAAATAAAAATTCCATATCTATGTGGAAATAAACCTTGACCAATAATTGTGCAACCAATTTTGATAAATGCCAAATAATCAGTAGGTCATATTAAAATGACAATTGTAATTTATTACAATATTTTCATAATTTTAAATAAACCAAAACAGAAGCACAACAACACAACTTAACCTTTTGAAATATAAATAGAATTCAAACTATTTTATTTGAGATCCAAAAATTTTATAGCAGTGAAACGTAATACACAATAAATATTGAGACCAGTGGCACATTTTATAAAAATCAAATTGTGGCAAATAAAATATAAACCGAAATGGATAAAGAAAATAAAACTAAAAAAATAAAATACTATCTTGCGCTCTGGGCAATTTTCCTTCCAGCCGGCCCAGCCAAGCCCCACTTCTTCTTCTTCCTTCTGTTCACCTCGTGCGTGGCACGCATCCAGGGCGCCCTGGCCACGGCCGTCGCCGTGGCGGCCATCCCGTGGCCGGCGGCGGGGATAAGGCCCCCCCTGCGCCCCTGCCCCTCCATCGAAACACTAGATCCCACTTCCCCTTCCCTCGCGCCGCCGACCTCCTCTGCCTCCTCCATGGTCGCCTGACGCAGCCATCTCCGCGCTGCCGTTGTGGACGCAGCCACTAGCCTTCCTGATGACCACGAGCTTGTCTGGCTGCCTCCACATCGTTGTCCCCATCGAGTGAAGCCTCCAATTCGAGCGGAGACGCCGCCCTGCTCACTAACGCTGCTATATTCCCCGACATGGCCGCCGCACCGTCGACGTCGAATTCATCACCGGCGACGCGTGCCCGGCCTCCCCGAGTACCACCCTGCAGTCACCGTGAGCACCCATCCGTTCGCCCCTTTTTCCTCATTTTATTTTTCGCCGTTCCCGTGCTCACCGTCGTTCACCATGGTCGGAGCACTCGGCTCCCGTGCTTGCTCGTACTGCTGTTGCGCTCGTCCCGCTGCTGCCCTCTTGCCTGTTAGCGGAGCTGCTCTGGCGTCCAGTTGCTGGAGCCGCTGCTAGCCGGCTTCGCCGCCCGCTGTCCAGTGGCCATGGCCGCGCAGCAGGTTGCTTCTGCTCCAGCTGCTTCCTATGTGGCTTCTCCGTGCAGCTGCTATGCTACGCTCGCTGGAGATGCAATTTTCAACCAATAATCCTTTTCTAAAGTTGAAACTAATTGGTCTAAGCAAAGTTTGTAAACTGAGACTACTCGCTAGATGATTTGGATTAGTTCTAAAAAAGAAATATAACTTCTGGCATCTGAACTTGCGCGATGTGTGCATCAGATATGTTCGTATGAAATGGGTCAACGGCCGGCCACACCCGTAATGTATGTTACTGCTGCTAATTGCTAATGCTGCTGCATCTTCCACACTTGGCAGCCCCCAAAACCCCACCAAATAAAGTTCAAATTGAGAAAATTTTATAGATCCAGAAAGTAGAAATAACCAGGTCAATTTTATCCCATTGGACCAACTCCATTAGATGCATGAATTAGTTCCTACAAAAATAAAAAATTCCAAATTTATATTATTAGCAAAAAAGTTATATCACCATGGCTACTTTAGAGCAGGAAATAATAGATGCCATAGGAGCTTGTCATGCATCAAATTGCATGGCATGATAGATCTTTGGATTTAGATTAAAGCACCTTTAGGTTTCATTTCCATTGGACTTATAGATCCGAGGCAAGCATTAATCAAAGTTTGCAAAAATTAATAGTTTCTGGAATTGAAATCAAGTACCACTTTTCCAACAAAGTTTTAACTAAGTAAATAAACTCTATTAAATTTAGCATATGTACCAGATTGTAGATCACTAAAAATTCTCATATTTGATATAAGGCACTAACTCGGCAGATGTGTGGAACCCTAAACCGTAGCCCCACGAAGATGGCAAGATGATGTTTAAATAGCGATTCTCAGACTTAGCAATATTTCAGAGAAAACCCCAAATAGACAATGACACGTGGGACCCCCTTAGCACTGTTCATAGTTTGACCAGTCAAAGTTACTATTTTGGATAATATTGATTTAATAAATAAATGAAATCTAGAAATTATTTTAACTTGATTTAAATTTAGAACATTAATATCTTGTAAAACCGTAAGTCGGATCAAAATAATTTATCCATCAAACTTGATTAGAAAAATACAACAAATATGAATACGCTACCCGTATACCCACCACACCCTTCTAACACACCGAACAAGAGACATTCCCCCTCCGGTTGTATTGTCCGGTAATCGCCCGGAGCCGGTAAAATTGCCGGTTGAATTCTCGTTTCGTCTGCAACGTGTAACACCGCGTTAGTTCACCTCTAGCTTAGCGTTTTCCATGTCTTCAATTTGTATTTCTATTATTGTCGTGTATTTATTGTTTCTTCCCCTCTCTTATTGTCCGATAGTCTCGACGTCCGCTGCCGATGCCCCTGTGATCGACTACTTCGTCGACGATGGTACCCCCACCGTCGAGCTTCCAGGCAAGCAGAGCCATTCTCTTCCCCAAATATCGCCTATCTTTCCGTACTTTTCTTGCACTAGGCATTTTTACTGCTGCTGCTACGTTGCTTACTGATGGCAAGAGAGTGTTATACTCTTCAAGCCCTCGTTGATTACCCCAAGTGCAGGGTTGGATATAGTGCAGCGGCAAGTTTTCCTTTGGCAAAGATACCAAGGTTTGTCTCCCGTAGGACTCCGAAGGATACAAGAAGGTGGTAAAGTGAACAATGGCGCCGAGGTTGCTACTTCACCTGGACCTACACACAGATACAAATAACTTTGCTCCCAACGAGTAAAGAGGAGTTGTCAATTCCTCCAGCCTTGCCATTTACAAAGGATCAACGCAAGAGATAATGATAGTGGCAACTGAAAGTAAATTGAGGGTGTAAACAATGATATGAAGATGGACCAGGGTCCCGTGATTTTCACTAGTGATGTATCTCTCCCAAAAGACGATAAAAGTGCTAGCGAGGTAAACAAATCACAGTTGGGCAATTGACAGGATTATGAAGGCAACGCAATGCTAACTATGCTGCAAAGAAAGGAAGGGCTCAAAAGCAATGGGTAGTACGCCAAGGTAAGTAGACCGAAATCCATCTGCATCTACTACGAATAATCCACCTTGATATATCTATCCAGAACATCTCGATTGTATTAAGTTGCGAATCCCACCCAAACTGTAAACTCAAAGCAACAGACAACTGCATTAAAAGAACTATGCGTAAAGTAAACAATCCTTGCACCCGCAGGTACAAGCACCGTTGTTTTATCCCTGGTGGCAACAGCACATCCCCTAGTCTCATGTTTCTGTCACTCAAGCTAGAAATCAAGGGGCTGAACCCACAATCGAGCATAACGCTCTCTCTTGGAGTTGCAAATAAAATACTTGGCCAAAGAAAATACCGCAACGGAGAACATGCAAGAATTTACTCAACAACAAAATATAAAAGAGAAGAACCAAATATATTACTCATCACAATCTGAACATAGTCTCATAATCCATCAGATCCCAACAAACTCAGCATAGCAACATCAAAAATTACATAGATGCATCGATCATGTGAGGCAGCTCACGAGGACTCGAAAGTGGAAGCACAAAAGGGGGGGAGATAGATCACGTAGCTAGTGGTCACATACCCATGGTCCAAGGGAAACTACTCACGGTACATATGGGAGGCGTCCATGTCTATGGAGGGTTTCCCGGCAGGGTGCCGGAGCAGCTTCTCCAGGAAGCCCCGATCTAGAAATGGCAGCGGCGTCGGAACAGCGGCGAGATCGTGAAAGAGGAGTCCATCTTAGGGGTTTCCACCCCGAGGGGTAAATATAGGCGAAGGGGGCTGTCGAGGAGACCCACTAGGCAGCCAGGAGGCCTCCTGGCGCAGCCTAGGGTTGGGACACGCCAGGGACCCTTGTGGCCTCCTGGTGGTGGCCCCCCTTCGCTCATTTGGTGTTTCCGGAAGCTTATGTGACGCTGATTTTTATCTGATTTTCTGGATTTTTTGGAGCACTTTTAATGGCCGGAAAACCTGAAATACAAAAACAGCAGAAAACAACAAATGGCAGCTGGGTGCACTGGGTTAATAGATTAGTCCAAATATGCTCAAAAGTGTATGAAATTTCAAGCAAAACATGGCAAAGTCACACAAAACATGCATGGAGCAAGCAGAAATTGTAGATACGTTTGGGACGTATCAACATCCGCAAGCTTAATTCCTGCTCGTCCTCAAGTAGGTAAATGATAACAAGCATAATTTCTGTGGTGACATGCCACACAACCATAAAAGGACTTTTAAGTAAAGCAATCAAAGAATGCAATTCAATTCAAGTCTTAACAAGCAAGAGTCTATATTAGCATTGACACAAGCAACGAAAGAACAAAAGGTGCAAGAGCTCTCGCTGTCCGTGACTCGAATGTCTCCAGATGGTGTTTGCGTGCAAGCAAGGGATAGGGAAATACGAGAGAAAAAACAAGGTTGTTGAGAACAACTATCTACTAAAGTTTCACACCTGGTCTCATTTGGATTCTTATCTGGACTCGTCCCCAGACCACTAGCCAGGTACAAGTCAAACTGATCCAATCCCTTTCGATATTTTGAGTACTCATGCAATGGATGAGCGTGAGCAAGAAAGTCGACACCTAAAAGGCGAAACAGAAAGAAGGTGGAGGAGAAAGACAAAAAAGGTGTGAAAGGCTCACATCAATGAGGATAATCATAGGCGAGAGAAGGCCATATGATAGATATGATGTGAGGAGTAGGGATTGCCATGCAACGGATGCACATGTGAGCTAAAAGCCTCCAAGGGAACTAGTCGGGGTGCATCTAACTTGCTTGCTCAAGAAGACCTAGAGCTCGTTTGAGGAGGCTCATCATTGGAATATACAAGCCAAGTTCTATAGTGTGAAGGGTCCCCACATAGCTATATGCATGATGATGATCTCTATGGAGTACAAGGGATAGGAGATGAAGTACTAGTGTGGATCTCTCAAAAGGAATAGTAGTATGCCCCCTTCTTTACTTTATTTTTATTTCTCTTTTTCTCTTATTTTTTATTTTTTTGGTGGCCTCAATGGCTCTTTCTATTTAACTCTCATTTTTCCTCTTTGGGATCTTTTGATTTTTTCCTCTTTGGGATCTTTTGCTCACTTTAGGGGCAATACTCTATATTTTACAAGAATATAGGAGATCTTTCACACTTTACAAAGGTACTCACATAAAGAAAATGTAACTATCATGATGCAAATGTATGCTTCTGCCAGGATAGCAGGATATGCAATGATACTAGCGCGTCATGTAGCAATGATTAGGGCAAGGCCCAACTAGCATGCGGCTCATAGATCAAGCAAGTAGCATGTATGACATGAAGATCAAGTCATGAGAAGGTGGATGTTGCATGGCAATGTATCTCGGAAAGGCTATGGAAATTCCTTTTAGGTAGGTATGGTGGCTATTTTGAGGAAAGATATAAGGAGGCTTATGATGACAGAGCGTATCGTGCCAAGGGTTCGGATGCACCGGCGAAGTATGCGCCAACTCTCGAGGTGAGAAAGGGTAATGCACGGTACCGACGAGGCTAGAAAAAGTATAGGTGGGTGGAAGTGTCAACTTTCGAATACTCACATTAGTCCGAAGAACTCATGCACTTATTATCGGTAACTCTCAATCTAATCAGGAGGTTCACAAAGAGACAGGTACCCCGAGGAGGAGTGTATGGGGGTTTGGTTATCCTTACGCATCCTCGACTCATGTTACGTGAGTGTACTCTAATATTCGAACCCTCCAGAGGTTAGTGATCCATCTAGTAGCTAGAGTTCTCAACATGGGTTTTTGGTTTTTGAAAAACACACGGATTGCCCAAAATACGACATCTATCACTAATAGGAAAGAGCTCTTGACACCATAAGTTCAAACATTACTCTAGTCAATACCTCAAAACTATTGCAGGTTACTACTACAAAGAGAAAAGCAACTTCAACGACCTACTTCTAGTCAAGACACAAAACTCAGTGCAACAGGCAAACTCTCTAACAAGATAAAAAATGCAACCTATAGAAAGTTCTACCTAAAAAAAAAGATCTAGAAAAACTAAAGCAGTACGACTAAACAGGACAGCAGCTAAGAAAAGAAAAAGAACAGCTCACAGCTAAAAGAATAAGCATGCACATCCTATGAGGAGTTCTAGTTCAAGAGGAGCGTGAATCTCTCCCACACAAAAGAGTAAGTAAGATGGGATCTAACTTTTTACTACAGCAAACAAAGAAAAAGAAAACTAAAAACAAAACCTAAGAGCGAGACGCTCCAAGCAAAGCACATAACGCATGAAGTGATAAAAATATAGTGCAACGAGAGACGAACTGATAATTGGTGATGAAGAAGGGGATGCACAGGGGCATCCCCAATATTAGACGCTTGAGTCTCCTTGAATATTTATTTGGGGTGAACATGGGCATCCCCAAGCTTGAGCGTTTGACCCTCCTGAATCTTTTTTCATCATCCTCCATCGCGCACTTGAAAACTCCCTTCATACATAACTCATTGTAGGCTGATTAGAGAGGTTAGTACCCTAATAAAATAATTTTTCTCTACTGCAAATAAATATTTCCAGGAAGAGCTACTATTTCCCAAGATTTACAAAAGGTTTTTGCAAATAAAAAGCAAGTTTAAGGTTTGCAAAAGTGAAGAGAGACAAAACGTGGCAGAATCTGTGAAAAACAGAACAGCAGATAGAAATGAATTTTTTAGAGGTACTTCTGCAACTCAAATCAAAAACCTCAGAACATACAGAAGTTTCGTAATTGTATAGAGCACGCTGTGTAAAACATTCAGCTCAAAAAGATGAACTGAGATTTTTCTCTGATTTTTCTAGTCAGGAGGACAGAATCTGTTTTCTGGACAGCATGTCACAACTTTTACATCCCTTGCCGTATGAGGCTAAACTTGGCACAAAGCTTGAAAAGTAAAGATACAATGATGTTTCTACAGTAGTAACTATCATCAAGACCACTAAGAACAGAACAAAAGCAAAAAGAAAAACCTAAATTTGTTGCGGGCTGCCTCCCGAAAGCGCTTCTTTAGAGTCATTAGCTAGGCTTAAAGCAGAAGATCAAGGTGCATCTATTGAACCATCATCATGATCATCAAAAAGCTCTTCAATAGTAAAACTAGTCTTAATGGGTTTCTCAAATAAAGGACGAATGAAAATGCTTCTTGGAATAAAATCAAAAGGAGGGAAATCAATTGGAGTTTCATTAAAGTTAAAGATAGGTGTCTCCTCCAAAGTTTTCACCGTTTCAACTCTATTGGCACTGGGTGTGCTAGCTTTAGCTCGGGGAACCTTGGGTACGTAAAAGGACTTCGGTTCCTTCTTTGCTGGAGTTTCATCCTTTTTGGTTTTTATTGAGAAAAACGTAGTTCCTAAAGTTTCAATAACCTCCTCAATCTTTTCTATCCTAGAAGACTTTTCATCAAGGGATTTGATAGTGTCCAAAATGTTGACAATTTTCTGCATGGAATTATCTAGCCTATTCAAATTCCCTTTAATCTTACGATCCATCTCATTCACCGTATCGATACTTGGCATCTCTAGCTCTATATTTTCAAGTTTTCTCATAATGTGAGCTAAAGTAATGTCCTCCTTAATACTAACAATGGGGAGACTTCCAACAAGATTTTCAATAACATTAAGGGCTTCCCAAACTGGGGCCTCTATGAAGTTCCCATTGATAGCAGTGTCTAAAAGAAACCTATTCCAAGAAGTAATCCCAACATAAAAACTTCTAAGCAGGATAGTAGTGGATTGCTTCTTGGTGGCTCTTTTTTGAGAATCATTAATTCTATACCAAGCATCTTTCAAACTTTCACCACCTCTTTGAGTAAAGGTAAGTACTTCTACCTCACCAAAGGCAAAAGGACCAGCCATAGTGGTAACTACTGACAAGGTAACAGGTATTTTTGGTATTTTTGATTAAGGACACAAAAGTAAAAACTGAAAGGTGAACTAACAAGACTAAAAAGCAAAGATAAAAGATAGTGTGCAACTCCCCTATCTTGTAGACTGGAGTCCCCGGCAACGGCGCCAGAAAACTTGCTGATAGCAAGAGAGTGTTATACTCTTCAAGCCCTCGTTGATTACCCCAAGTGCAGGGTTGGATATAGTGCAGCGGCAAGTTTTCCCTTGGCAAAGATACCAAGGTTTGTCTCCCGTAGGACTCCGAAGGATACAAGAAGGTGGTAAAGTTAACAATGGCGCCAAGGTTGCTACTTCACCTGGACCTGCACACAGATACAAATAACTTTGCTCCCAACGAGTACAGAGGAGTTGTCAATTCCTCCGGCCTTGCCGTTTACAAAGGATCAACGCAAGAGATAATGATAGTGGTAACTGAAAGTAAAGACTGAAAGTAAATTGAGGGTGTAAACAGTGATATGAAGATGGACCAGGGTCTCGTGATTTTCACAAGTGATGTCTCTCTCCCAAAACACGATAAAAGTGCTAGCGAGGTAAACAAATCACAGTTGGGCAATTGACAGGATTATGAAGGCACCGCAATGCTAACTATGGTGCAAAGAAAGGAAGGGCTCAAAAGCAATGGGCAGTACGCCAAGGTAAGTAGACCGAAATCCATCTGCATCTACTACGAATCATCCACCTTGAGATATCTATCCAGAACATCTCGCTGGTATTAAGTTGCGAATCCCACCCAAAGTGTAAACTCAAAGCAAGAGACAACTGCATTAACAGAACTATGCGTAAAGTAACAATCCTTGCACCCGCAGGTACAAGCACTGTTGTTTTATCCCTGGTGGCAACAACACATCCCCTAGTCTCATGTTTCTGTCACTCAAGCTAGACATCAAGGGGCTGAACCCACAATCGAGCATAACGCTGTCTCTTGGAGTTGCAAATAAAATACTTGGCGAAAGCAAATACCACAACGGAGAACATGCAAGAATTTACTCAAGAACAAAATATAAAAGAGAAGAACCAAATATATTACTCATCACAATCTGAACATAGTCTCATAATCCATCAGATCCCAACAAACTCAGCATAGCAACAACAGAAATTACAAAGATGCCTCGATCATGTGAGGCAGCTCACGAGGACTTGAAAGTGGAAGCACAAAAGGGGGAGAGATAGATCACATAGCTACTGGTCACGGACCCATGGTCCAAGGGAAACTACTCACGGTACATACGGGAGGCGTCCATGGCTATGGAGGGTCTCCCGGAGGGGGTAGCTTGTAAGGCCCGATATGCGGTACTGTTCCAGATCTAGGTGTTTCCATCCAGATCCGGGGACGAAGCACATATCGGTCCCACCGCGACATATGACAAATCCATATGCCCCGGATTTCCAACATGATATCACAACATTACAGATACAGGATACAACATCTCATACAATCGGCATACAACTGCCTCAAATACAATACAACAGCGGAAGATACATGTCTGAGTATAGACTACAAGCAAATGACTACTAGCAAAGAGAAAAACATCGATCGCATAACCACACGGGTCCAGGCCCTCTGCCGGGATCCGCCTAACTAGTCGTCGTCGAGTCTCCACGTGAAACGTCGATCACCATACCTGTTGTCGATCAGAACCCTGAAAAGAGTTTGGGGGTAGTATCATGAGTACAGAGGTACTCAGCATCCAACTGTAGTGGTCAACTGACCCAGCAAGGACTTCATCACTCGTCATTCTAGGACAACTAGTAGTTTACGGTAAGGATGGGGTAAGTGGTGAGGTTGCTGCCGCACTAGCATTATGAAGTGGCTAACGATCTAGAGAGTAAGATAAGAAGCCAAGCATTCGATGAGGAATCGCCTCCAACAAGTCTGCTATCAACTACTACGCAAACATAACACCTATCCTATCCTTGTCCTCCTCTTCGCATCCCGACGAAGAAGAAGCAGTCAAGGCACACACACGTTGATCAAGTAATATTAAGATTATCTCAGCTGTTGTTGTCTATGAACAAGGAGTAGGTCTCAAGTCGTCCATAACCGTGGACACGGCTTCTCGAAAAGATTTAACCCTGCAAGGGTGTACCAACTGCCCATTACGAGGCGTCGCATGCTCGCCCATCTCTCTCAGTTGCTACCCATTATAGGCAACCATTCTATGATTTAGTTCCAAGAGATCCGAAACGACAGGTCCCTCTAACTAAGAACGCACAAATCCGGGTGGCCCCCGGGGAGTCGACACCCAATCCAAAAGCTGGCCACGCTCTCGCATCGGACTCTTCCATATGGCCAAGGTCGGGTTTAGTCTCGCCTATATAACAGGGGACTTCCCTAGCTCACCAAGTGTGGACCAACAGAGGAACTAGGTAGGTAAGAAAAGGGTACCCCATAAAATCCCACACGCGATTAGGCACGCTCAGTCTTAAAAACCAATACCCGGAACTCGGGTCCTAGGTGACTCGAATGGAACAAAGCGTCGGGGCGGGATAGCCTAGACCTTCCATCCTTCATCGAATATAGTCAACATTAATAATAATCATAACATCAACAACAATATAATAATGTGATATCCCGAACCCAGGAGTAACAGGGTAACATCGTAGCATCCTAAGCATGCATACTAAGCAGGGGCTGAGCAACGAGCAATAGTAACATAGCAGTACAAGGTTTGCTGGGAGGGGACATGGTTGTATCGGTTTAAAGAGGATGTAAACATGTGGTAGGATCAAACATCAAACCTAACCTATACTAGCGTGCAAACCGCTGGTTGAAATAGAATGGATCATAAGTAATGTATAGTCCTTGCCTGTTGATAAGTCGGGTTCCGAAGGTGTAGTCGATCGCACACTCGCATCGTCTCCGAAGGTACCCGCGGAAGCACAGAAGAAGGAAACACTGGAAAGAAATCAACGGTGCACCACTATTACTATGGAGCAATACAAGATCAAAGAGGCAACACAAGGCACGGCAACGCGATACGGATCTATCGTCGAGAACGGTTACTAACAGTTTAAGTGGGGTATCGGTCACACACGACGAATACCGCACGTTTACGGTGCTTCAAGTTGTTTAGCTACAGGTGATCAACCAACGGTTGTTAACATGGCAACTCAAGCAAGCATGGAATAGCACACAAGCATGTCAAGAGGTGAAGCACAAAGTAAACTATCTATGCTAGTCAATTTAAGTGAGGCACAACCTAAACATGGCATAACACTAAGTGCCGCACGACAACTAAAGGATTTGGTACTGTTCTGTCCTAAACCATATTTTAGGTTGGTTAACAACAGAAAACAATAGCATAAACACAAATTACACGAAAAACTAATAAAGTTACATATAAAAAACACCCCAAACGGAGTTACGGTTAAAAAGATACAAGCAGAACAAGCTACGGGTACAAACTGCCAACATCAGGAAGCACACTTTAGAGCAATGCATAAACAGGATAATCAATGCAAACATGCTCTCAAATGATATGGAACTAAAGTAGACATGACAAGGAAGGCATGGCAAAAAGAATCATGCAAATAGGCATCATAGACCAAAAGATATTAAGCAAACAACATGGCATCGCAAAGTAACAGACTTAGAGAAAAACAGAGGTGGCTGTCAAAAACAGCAACATAGCAAATTTGGAGATAAATTAATATATGACCAGCAAGCATATCATGGAAATGCAATACATGGGATGAAAGTAGACATGATGCTTAACAATATGCAATTGGAATCACTCAATTCCGATAAACGGTCGCGACACACTCGTCTACCGAAGTTGCAACAAAATAACAGTTTCAGCAATAACAGCACAATAACATCAGGATAGCTACTTTGGAGCAAGATATAATTATGATTCAGAAATAAATTATGGCATGTGAATGCATGAAACTGAAGTAGAAACAATGCTTAACGCAACGCAAAAGCAATCAATCAATTCCGATGAACGGTTGCGAAGCAATCGTCACCCGAAGTTGCAATAAAAAAATAACAGCAGCACTTAACAGGAAAAAGTAGCAGTTTAACGGCCTGATGCCCTGTTCAGCACACAATTACACAATCAAGATGAGCTCAAATGCAAATTCTCACAAAAGATGAAAGCTAGAGCACGCAATTCTAAACAATTCGTCTTTTGGGCGCGAAGTCATCCGGGCTATGGATCGCTTGCTATCGTCAACGCGGAATCGAATCAGCAGCACAAATTATCACAAAAAAATGAAAAAAAAACCAGAAAAAAAAGGGATGCCGGGCCTCACCACTGGGCTCGGCCCAAGAGGCAGCCTGGGAGAGGCTGGCCAGGCCTAGCGCTGGCTGGGCAGTGGGCCGCTGGGCTGCACCGGCTTGCCGCCTGGCCTGTGGGGAGACGGCTGGAGCGGCTCGGCTCGTCCCGACGAGGCAGCCTGGGCTTCTGGCGGCGGCGCTGCCCGATCCCGTGGACGGCGGCTGTTACTGCTGCCCTCCGGCGAGGGAGGACGCAGGGGGACGCGGGCAGGCGAGGGGGGCCACCGGATCCGGCGAGTGGCGGCCCCGGGTGAGGTGGGCGGCGACCGGCGCGGCTTCGGGTCGAGGAGGCGCGATCTTGGACCTCCTGTCCATGGCGCGGCGGCGCAGCTCCGCCTGCAGACGAGGGAGAAGAGGGAGAGAGGTGAGAGGGGAGCCGAGGGAGGAGAGGGGGCGCGGAGGAGAGAGGAGAGGTGGCCGGCGCGGCTCCTGGTCGCCGGCGGCAGCGGCCGGACGAGGCGGCGGCGCTCGGGCGCGTCTATGGGAGAGAGGAGAGAGAAGGGGCTACGTGGCTCGCCCATAGCCCTCCGATCTGCGATCCGACGGTCCAAAATTGCCAGAGAGAAAATTTTCGGGATCTCGGGATCTGGGAGGCAAAACTGGGTAAAGTGGAGGGGGTGGCTGCAAATTTTGGCTAGCGAAACCCTAAAAATGGGTGGGAGTGTGGTGGTCTTTATATAGCCTCGGTGGCTGGCAGTTTGCAAAAACAACATCAGTTTTTATCTCGCGCGCACGGTGCTCACGTTTCTGACAGCCGGGGGCCCGCAGTACCTCCGATTCGGGTAAAACTTCGAACTGCGCGATCAGCGCATCGAGCCGGAGGCGTTCACCTTGCGCTGGAACCATTCCGAGAACACTTTCCGGCGCGCTATAAAAATATCCTGTTTAATTATTAAACGGGGTTTTTTGTTCCGTTGCTGCGGCTGGTCTCGTGCCGTTTTCGCGACGATGATCGGGTGAAACCCGGTGTCGCAAAGGTCGAGTGTCAGGGTGGCAAGGGGCGGTCTCCGTCCGATAAAAGATCAGAGGGGGAAAAATAATCGCCGATCGATAAATCGGGGATGCAAACACCGCAAAAAAATCAGACAATCAAACAATTCACACCGAAAACCATTTTTTTAAATTTTGTGAAAACTGGGCTGTTACATAGCTTCTCCCGGCAGGGTGCCGGAGCAGCTTCTCCAGGCATCCTTGATCTAGAAACGGCGGCGGCGGCGGAACAGAGGCGAGATCGCGAAAGAGGAGTTCGTCTTAGGGGTTTCCACCCCGAGGGGTAAATATAGGCGAAGGGGGGGTGTCGAGGAGACCCACCAGGCAGCCAGGAGGCCTCCTAGCGCGGCCTAGGGTAGGGCCGCGCCAGGGACCCTCCTGGCCTCCTGGTGGTGGCCCCCCTTCGCTCCTTTGGTGTTTCCAGAAGCTTCCGTGACGCTGATTTTTTATCTGATTTTTCCAGATTTTTTGGAGCACTTTTAATGGCCAGAAAACCATAAATACAAAAACAGCAGAAAACAACAACTGGCAGCTGGGTGCACTGGGTTAATAGATTAGTCCAAACATGCTCAAAAGTATATGAAAGTTCAAGCAAAACATGGCAAAGTCACACAAAACATGCATGGAGCAAGCAGAAATTATAGATACGTTTGGGACGTATCACTTACCTATTCAATTGCATTGCCTGTTTTTGTCGCCCCTTGATGTACCATCCTTTAATCCTATGCTGCCTATTATTACTTATGCATTATTCAGCAGTAAACCCTGCGCATTGTTAGTTAGGTTTAGAATAGCAGGCCGTGATCACTCTTGGAGTGATTGCGGGAATGATATATTACAACTGCAACCGGTACGGATCAATGCAGACGCTCTAGGGAACCTACAATGGCGAGACTCTGCCGAGTCGCTTCGAGTTTCACTTACGAGTGGAAGGACTCGTATTTCACTCTCGTCGGCTCAGTAGCGTAGCATCACCGGGATGATACGAGGTTTACCTATTTAGTTCATTCCGCTGGTGTCTCGGCACCACCGGGGTGATACGAGAATATTCCTCTTTAGTTCATTCCTCTGATGTCTCTGTCGAGCCATCTCAATTGTACCATCGAGGGTGATTTCTCCTGGTTTCACTTGATGGTAGGCACTCGAATCAACTGGTGTCCTTAAAAGGTAAGGAGTTGGGTGACCCAACGGTGCCCGCGCAGGGTATTTTAGCGGAACGACGGGTCAGGTGTATTCCACCTGTGTGCGGCGGTCCTAGTACTGTTCGTGTCCGACAGATATCCTCTTGTACGAAAGTCGAGCTATTCGGAGCAAACGCGAGACAAGGTAAGGAGATGGTTCACCTTGTTGGTAATCGCACGAGTTGGTTGGACGACAGGGCAGGCGGCCACTGGCTCTAGTAATGGGGGTGGACCTGGCTGCTGTCGTTGTCTGCGGCTCACCTAAATAATTACAACAATAACGGTTGTTCCGAGAGATAATAATTAAAATGCTTAATGAGTCAGTGAATGACTTGAGTGGGTCGTCATGCCCTTTACTCACTACCTCCACGTGGGATTATGGTGTGGGCCCTCTGCGTTGTAGCCTCGTTCGAGGGCTCTTCAGACGTCAGCTTTACCTCGGGCTGATTGCCGAGCTTGGACCGCTTACTCCGGTAGTGGGAAGTGGGTCTACTTCACCGGCCAGTCGCGTATCATGCAGGAGTACAAAGGACATGGATCCAAAGTTCCTTTGTACTTAGGATTTAGACCGGTGGATGGCCTCTCTGTTGAGCTCGAAGGATGGACTTCGCCGTATCGGATAGCCTCGGTGGGGCATTCCCTAACAAGGTGTACGCCACCCTGGAGATCCGAGCGTGTAGGGTAACAGTAGTGCAGCCCCTGCAGGGATGATAATCTATTCGGATAGCTGTGTCCATGGTAACAGGACGCTTTATGCTGAAGCCAGACTCTACTACTACAAACTACTACTATTAAACTGTTGGTTCCGGTTTTTCTTCCTCGCAGGAAAGTCGAGGAGGGGATCTCGGAGGCATATATAATTGTTATATAATACAACTTACTATTATACAATGCTGCAGCAACTTCTGCTGCATTGTTATTACATTCATGCTATTGAACTGTTGGCTATTCTCTTCTCATGCTGCATGACTCGTCGGAAGATGCTAGTCTTCGATAGGCCTAGCTTCTCATCCTTTTTCTGACTTTCTACCTTGCAATCCACTATATACATCCTCCCCTTTCCATTTGATACAAATGCATAAATTCTTAGTAGCGGACGTAAGACTCGCGGGTATGCTAGATACTCACCTTTTCTTTATTTCCCCTTTTTGTTTTGCCTGATCGGCCGCTGCAGTCGACGTTGGAGCCTTGGAGTCCAGGAGCAGGAGATCCCCGATGCTGACCACCGCAACATGAAGATCCCCGATGCCTTCTACGACGTCGAGTTCCCCATCGACCGGGAGTAGTTTGGAGGTTCCCAGGCAGGAGGCCTCTCCTTTTCGATCATTTTTGTTTTTGTGCTAGCCTTCTTAAGGCAAACTTGTACATTGTGTCTGTACTCAGATACTATTGCTTCCGCTAACTTTGTGCTCTCGAGTTGTTGTATTCAAGCCCTCGTGGCCCCTGGCTTGTATTAAACATCTTGTATTATTTTATTGTAGAATTGTGTTGTGATATCTCATCGTGAGTCCCTGATCTCGATCGTGTACGTTGCGTGTATGATTACTGTACACGACTCGATTTTGGGGGCGTCACAGATCTGATTGTGAGAATCCAAAATAACACTGAAGACTGGGGAATTAATAAAGGTATTGAACCTGGTATAAATTATGAGCATGATTATACTAAGAGCTATGTTAAAACTCATTACTTTAATACCTTTTGCTCAAAGATTGGTCTTGATTCCCAGCTAATGATTGATTTTTGTAAGAACTTTGCCTCTCATATTGACACTTCTAAGGAGGAGAAGGATCAGTACCATAAACCTTTCAAAGAATTACCTGTTGCTATTAATATTGCTGACCCTTTTTTCGTGCAGTTATATATGAAAAACCCCCTTTTCCCGCAACGATAAAGAGCATTCTTTTGTGACAGGCATAATAAATAAAAGTGAGAGAAGAACTGACGAGCATGAGGACCAGATCAAGGTCGATCGTCAAGTTGCGGTGTTTATAGATCTAGTTACTACTGATGTTTTAGATTCCAATATAATTTTTTGTGCTGTTTCCACTAACATTGTTATAGCCAAGAATAAAAGCCCAATTTCAGGTACACCAGTTGTATCTGTCAAAATAAGGGATCACAATTATTATGGGCTATGTGATTTGTGTTGGATATATGCTCTAGTGGCAAATAATATATGATTATTCCAATATATCTAAGCAAGTTCATAACCAGTTTCATACCGTGCTAGAACTGTGTCAGTGAAATAATGATGCAGGTGTGGTATAGAAACCCCCAGAGTTCCTAGTTAGCCTCTACATCGATAACTAGTTCATGGTCAGCATGATGGTCGTGGTTTCGCGATAATGGACAATTAAGTCTCTTGACTATGAGGTCACCTCACTGGTTAAGTGACGTGATGAACATTACCCAAAGTAAGCATTACAGCATGATCAAATCGTGTGAAGGTTCAGTGTTGTAATTACAGAACGTGGTAGACCATTCCTTTGACCGTGAGTACGTGCATAATTGCTATCTTCCCGGATGCTTTGACCTATATCCCAGCACCTGACTGAAATATGCGGGTCATAACGGTTGTATCTTGGGTATTCCGTGGAGATATGTTGAGGAGTATTGTTACAAGAGCGGGATTTGTCAATCCATATAATGGATAGATACTCGGGGCCCACTCGGTGAGATTCCATCCATAAAGCTGCAGCGTGTGACTAGGTCACGGGGATGAATATCACAGGAACGAGTGAATGAGGATTAGTTCAGAACGAGGTTGAACCAGACATAGGATGTCATTGATCGAATCTCGGAAAAATCCAGTATCGCTGACAAAGGGAATGCTATACGGCGTAAGGTCCAATCGGTGTTTGATATCCGGAATGCACAGGGGTCATTATGGACATCCAGGTCCCGCTGATGATCATTGACCGTAGCCTCATCTCGGTCATGACTGGAGTTTTCTCGGACCGTAGGGTAACACACTTAAGGGCTCGATGAAATCGGAGACCTTTTCGGAACCATCGGAGTAACCAGAGAATAAAGGAAACAACATCGGAGAAGTACCGTGTTGAACCGAACAAGTTCGGAGTGAACCGGAAGGTGTTCCAGAGCACCGGGAGATGGAATATTATGTTTTAGTTATTAATTAATTGAATTAATAATTAAAATCATTTTATTTCTAATTAATATGTGCAATGGGCCTTAGTGGAGAAAAAGGCCAATTAAGGGAAGAAAAAAAAGGGAAAAGAAAAAGAAAAAAAAAGGGGAGTGGGGGGGGGGAGGAGGCGCCATGGGCCCTAGGGCCCATGAGGGTGGCGCCCCCTCTACCCCCTTGGCCGGCGCCCCCCCCTAGCATGTGGGATAGTCCCACATTGCTAAGGGAGGGGGGTTGACTCCCTCCCCTACCCCTATATAAATAGGGCCATGGTGCACATATTTAATTAAGCCAAATACACAATAAATCGGATTAAATTAGTATTTACTCCGAATTGAGATCGGTTTTCTCCGGTCTTCTCCTCTCCCTTGTCTCTTTCATGGTGGGCTCCCTAATGTGAGCCTATAGTGGAATTGAGGCTTCTCTTCTAGAATCGGAGGCCGTCATGTTGCCGAAGCTCCGCCCGGAGGTCTGCTTCCGCCACCTTCGCTGGATCGGAGAACGGAGGTCGTCATCGACTCTCGTACGTGTGCGAGTACTACGAGGTGCTACACGTGTGGCACTACACCCATCCCGGTGCTAAACACAGCCAGGGGGCTGTGAAACTTGATCGGCTACATCAACCACGTTTGCGGGAACGTTTCCCGCACAACGGACTACACCCCGAGGTATGTTATTTCCGCACTCCTTTCCGTTACGGTAATACGGCTATCTAGATCTTGGGTTATGGGAACGCTAGTTAGAAAAATTTGTGTTTTCTACTGCGAACTCCAACAGTTGTATCATGAGCTAGATCTATGCTTAGTATTACTATACGGATAGAACACATCGGGGATGTGGGCGTTGATTGTATGATTGTTACCCTCCCACGTGTACTTGTTCACATCTGCGGCATTGTTTGATGAAGCGGCCCCCGACCGACCTTACGCGTACGCTTACGCGTGACTTGTTCCACGCTTGACATACGGCTTGTACCATATAAAGTGGCTGCGGGGGTGTCTGTCTCTCTACTTTAGCGGATGTGGCATTTGCAACGGAGGGCCCCGTGCGGGGTGTAATAGAGACAATCGTATGGTTGACGTTGTGGTTGACTCGTAGGTTAAAACATGTTTAACTATGAAAGCCCTAGCAGCCACGTAAAACTTGCAATATACAACTAGACCGTCTAAACCTTGTATTGCTAAGTGGGGGCTATCATTCGTTTGTTTGTGATGTAGCGATAGCTTTTCTATGTGTTACTAATAAGTAGTAATCGTCATCATAAAACAAACTAAAATGGAGACACCGTAGAGTTAGTGTTGCCATAGCTCAAAAATCTTAAAACTTGCTAGTATAGGATACACGACGGTACCATGTGATAAGATGATCCCTTAACAAAGCCAAACACAAGTATTCTACCGAAGTGTGCACCGCCTGGAAGGTTCTCCCATATGGCTTGATGCTCCATACATACCGGAGTTGTCCTACATATTCAATGGAGTTCGCATGAGGTTGGGTTCGGCAAGCCTGGCATATGCAGATATGGCCTTGCTGAGCAGCATATAACATGGAGGCTAATTTGGCGAGCCTAGCATATGCAGATATGGCCTTGGAATACTAGAGATCGAAAGATCGAGCATGAGTCATAGTACATATAAGATAATGTGATCGCACAAGTTGTTGTCTACCTGTGAAACTGACCCGTCAGCCGTGTGATATTCGAGGTCGGGCAGTGAATCTGGATCATGTAATCACTAAAACTTCCTAGGGATGAATTGTTTTAGTGCGCGCCCATTTATAATATGATTATATGAACTCATTGTTGTGAACTAGTCTTAATTGTGTTCCTTGCAATTATGTTTGTAGAAAATGAATGCACTAGAGCAACGTGAACTATCTTTCTTCATGGAAGGTGAAAGACTTAGAGAAAATGGGTCAAACTTTGCTGACTGGTACTTACGCCTTAGGACGTCGCTCAAGAGAGCAAACATCTTGTTTACAATAGAAGTGCATGTGGAAGAACATCCGGACAATCATGTTGGCGATCAAGGTATACTTGATCATTATGCTCGCCGACAGAAATGCTCCGTAGTCAGGAATGTCATGATCTTCAGCATGTCAGAGGTTTTGGGCATACAGTTTTAGGACACTGGCTCATATGAAATGATGGACACGCTAAAGGCAATGTTCGTACGTGAGTTCAGAGTTGCCAGTTTTGAGTTAGAAAGCAAGTTTCTATCTACAAAGATGGAAGAACGCACAAGCCTTGGTGATCACTTGGACATGATGCATGAGATGTACCTGACCCTGGTGGAGGACTATGAATATTGGACAATGAACGAAAGCACAGAAGAGTTTGCAATAAACACATTATTGCATTCACTCCCTCCGAGTTATGGTGATTATGTTCATAGCTATGTCGGAAGAGGAGCTAATATGAGTCTCCATAACTTCATGACTGATCTCTTGGCCGCGGACATTGCTCCTATCGAGGATGCAGAAGTCGTGGATGGAGAAGGTATATACTTGATATACTTTATAAATGTTTACTCCCTTATACAACATTTGCAGTAAATGAGTATCTGATACTTATTCTGTTTTATGAAAACAGGACCTGCCGTTGCATGGACGGGAAGAGGTGAAATCAAGGATTGATGGATATCAAGTCAGTTGATGGCCAGCATGGATTCCACCGAGACATCTATCATAGGAGATACTTAGAGTATTAGATAAATCTTATGTAATCATTATAGTATGAACACTTAGTTGTGTGTCTTGCATCTCGCGAGACAAAGTTATTCATGTAATGAGACAAGTCAGTTGTTCCATCTTTATGAATAAAAGTGCGCTTATAATTTGATTACGTCTTGATTTATGATATGATAGAAAGCATTTATAATACTGCTATTATTGTCAAGAAATATTCAATGTTTAATGATAAAGTTGTCTTGATTATAACCAGTCAAATATTTGATTGCATGAGGTGACTTCATAACTAATGAATTCATTAAATGTATGATATATTAACTTGTGAGTTCATTATCGAATGAAAGTCATAACTTGATTGCATGAGATGGATTAGATACACGATCTATGAACCTATGCAATAAATATAACCATGACAAGGTTCTAGAAAGTAGAACTTGTGCCAATCATTATACATAAATGATGTACTAAATGGGCACGTGAGTTATCATTAAAGACTTCATATGATTAATTGAAAGTTGTATTCAATTGAGATCATAAAACTGAGATTCAAGAATCATAGTGAGAAGTGAGAATACAAGGATACATATCACTACGCTACGATCCGTAGTGATAAGTATTGATATTGACATAATGGGAGAGTTGTGGAAGTTGTACCACAAACTACGATGGAAGTTGAAAGTACTAGACTACTTAAACCATTTGTAGTCATACTAAACCGTAGTATGGTCTAAACGTTCTTTCCCCTAGCACTATAGTTATTGTCGAATAAGGTTATTTAATTCATTAAGTTAAAACAACCACTTCATGAATAGGAAACCATCCTGAATCTAACGGGACATGATAGCTTCATAACTGATGGTGTTATAAGGTTTCTTAAAAGAAAGAATTTCTTTGTAATAAAACTACAAGAAATTGAAATTACATATTCTCCCCGAATAGCAAAATGTGTGTTGCTTGATTGGTAATGCGAGAAGAAGTCTCTCGACACGGATCCAATGGGAGATAATGGAAACTTTGACTGGGGTACTAGACCTTGCCTTCAGAATATCAGAGTATTGCAACGGAAGCATGTTCCGCTGTAATGACACTGTATAAGTAAGGATATGCCATAGATGATTGATCTTGGTATATGAATTGAAGCCATTGTTGAATTTAGAAGGATGTCATGAATACGTTCTGTACAGAACAATAATCATGAGTTTTCTTAATGAAATAATAGGGAATAACATTGCTTGAAGACACAAAGGAATGATGGTAGCCTAGAACACGAGGAGAAATGAAGTAATATTGAGTTACATATAGGATGGCTCATGTGCCGTGAAATAAATCGGTTATTTCATATTCTCGACAAACTGGACAGTTATTGAGAATAATGTAATGGGCATAAGGCATTATTTGGTTATGACCAAAGTTCAATGGTGATTGACTACGGAAACGTAGGAATGCTTTAATCAATAAAATATTTCATTTACACTACGATGGACCATAGCCTGAAATTGTATCTCAATCAAATTTGGGATTTGAAAGAGAATTGCAATGGGCATGACGGAGGTTATTTCGTTAAAAGGATGGACTATAGTACCTCAAGACAGGAACCCTCAACCTTGATTTGATCAAGTGATTTTGTGATGACCAAAATATTGAGTGGGCCTGCAGTTTCATGAAACTGAGTGGGAACTTTGAAGACTTCCTGGAAACATGGAATGCAGAGGGCATTTTCTGAGTGGGAGCTTTGGAAGCTTTGTCATTATGTGAGACATAGTGAACAATAAAATGACTTGATGAAAGCTGAACAACAAATATATGAGTATATGATGGATATATTTGAGTGGGAGCATGAGCATTCTCTCAAACATATATGCATTGATATGTGTGAAGAATGATTTCATATGTATATATATGGATATGCATTGATTGTGTATATAGAGAATCGTCTTATATACATATGTGCATTATGATATATATAGAGCATAAGGCAAATAAAATACAAGATTGCAAGAATCTTCTTTTATGTGAAATACCAACACATTACATGTTGAAATCTATATGAGTAGATTAAGATACGGATAATGAAACGAAGTGAAGGTTGGAATAATCTTCTAAGACAAGAAACAGGTTCTTGTGGCTACAAATTATATAATGGATGAAATCCAAATATCACAAGCAATGTCTTGATGGAAGAATAGAGATGCACCATGTACTGGACATGTGATCTTATAAGTTCTTGACATATGATTCTACCATATAACATGCATTGTGAATCCAACAATAGAATGATTCAAAAGTTCTTGGAAGAAGAACAGATTCAGATGTGCTTTAGGAGTAAAACACATAATCTGAATAAAGTCCATGATTTCAGTATATGAGGAAAACTGAGGACTATACTCTAAAATATAGAAAGGATAATAGACTTGAATGTAATGCAAGATTACAATTGCAAGCCATATTATGGGTATATATGGAATTAGAGACATCACAAAAGACATGAAAGAAATATGAGAAAAATTCACGACACTACAAACATAATACTACTTAAGAAAGTAGACGTATGGATAAAAGTTTAGCGTTAGAAGTATTGGACTTCTGGTTGAGTGTATTTCCCAGTATATATGACTAAGGATGAGTCTTCTAAAGACTGAACCAAGAGATCATTGTAGGATACTGTGAAATAATAGTCTCACTCTCCCGCGAAACTTATATCCAACCATTATATGATAATGAGTGGTATGTCAAAAGAGCTTTTGACCTGTACCAGTTGCAAAGGAAACATACGAATCTGAATTGGTGCAGTTCGTTGACGAAACCTCTTCCATGAGCATGCATGATCAATGAACACTTATGTGATAAGATGATTATAATCGAAAAAATGTGGCTAGATTATTAGCACTCTAGTGCAAGTGGGAGACTGTTGGATATATGCTCTAGAGGCAAATAATATATGATTATTGCAATATATCTAAGCAAGTTCATAACCAGTTTCATACCGTGCTAGAACTGTGTCAGTGAAACAATGATGCAGGTGTGGTATAGAAACCCCCAGAGTTCCTAGTTAGCCTCTACATCGATAACTAGTTCATGGTCAACATGATGGTCGTGGTTTCGCGATCATGGACAATTAAGTCTCTTGACTATGAGGTCACCTCACTGTTTAAGTGACATGATGAACATTACCCAAAGTAAGCATTACATCATGATCAAATATTGTGAAGGTTCAGTGTTGTAATTACAGAATGTGGTACACCGTTCCTTTGACCGTGAGTACATGCATAATTTCTATCTTCCCGGATGCTTTGACCTACATCCCACCACCTGACTGAAATATGCGGGTCATAACGGTTGTCTCTTGGGTATTGTCAGAACCCTCTGTTAGGTAATGTGCTAGGATCAAAGTAACCTTGCATCATGTCAAAATTTCAAAGGAAATCAACTTCAAAATCAAAATGGGAGAAGGAACCCCCCCAGATGAATTATTCCAAAAGGCCAGATAAAAATCTTCTCCAAAAATTCATGTTAGATTTTTGAAAAATCTTATAAATGAGTGTGATCACATATCAAGTGATGTGGGACCCACCCCATGCTCATAGATTTTTCAAATAATCAAACAGTGCCTTGGAATTAATCAAATACCCCTATTTGATTTAAGATTCAAATTATTTGAATTTTAAAAATGTTGAAACTTTATGAGTGGCTAGTCTATATTGTTATGAGGCCACATAAAAGTTTTCAACATTTAATAAAATGTTTAGCTGTTTTATTTAGGTAAACAGAACAAATGTCAGAAGAGAAAACAAAAAGAAAAATAGAAAAGGAAGCAGAAACCTTACCTTACGCCCAGGCGAAGCCGGCCCACCCCAGCCCAGCCGGCCCACAGGGGCAGCGGGGTCTTCTTCCCCGTCCCGCGCCTCCAAGCTGCTCGGTGGAATGCCACCGAGCTAGCCGGAGACGACACGTCGTCGTCGAACAGCTTCCAGGCCTCCCCGTGGCCACTTCTCGCACCTGGAGACGCCCTGGAGCATGCCACGTCCATTCCCCCCCTCCAGAGCTTCCTCCTCCTCCTCCCGTGCTCGAATCCGTCGCCGCCCGAAGCCTCACCGGAGCGCACCGCCGTGGACAACGTGGCCACCGTGCCCTAGAGCTCAAGCCAGCAAGTCCACTGTGCTCCTCGTCCTCGACTTCGTCTTCAAGCAGAAGCTGGAGCCCTAATTCCTACCCGAGCCGACGCCATCGTCTTCAACCTCTCGCTGGACCCGCGAGCTCGCCGCCGTCGATTCGCTGCCGTTGAAGCCTCCCCAAGATTGCCGTTGCTTCCGTTCGAACCGCGGTGAGCTTCCAGCACCCCGCGACCCCTCTATCCATTTTCGCCATGGATGCCGAAGCACGTCGCCGCCATGGACGACGATGAGGTCGCCCCTGTGCCCCATCATCGCGTCCAGCGCGCGGTTTGACTCCCATGTGACTCTAGCTTTCGAACGCACGCGAGCTCAGCCCAAACCGTGCACTACAACGTCAACTACGACTTCGCCGCCGTTCTGTTGCCGCCGGAGTCGTCGCCTTCGTCGCTCCCGACCTCCCCGTGACCCCCTGATGCTTCCTCTCGACGCGGACGAAGCTGCTGCTTCCACTGGTGTCCTCCCCGTGGCCTCCCGTGGCCCCTAGCCCTTTCCGGCGAGTCACCGCCGCGGCTCTAGTCGCCGGCGGTTAACCGCCGGTGGATTAGCCCTTAATCACTTGCCTAATGACCCCCTGTGTCACTGACCAGTGGGCCCCAGTGGCTTAATTAAGCCACTGGATTAATTTAACCCACGGGTTAATTAAATCCAGTCACTGACACCCTGGACCCACATGTCAGCTGACGCAATAAATCAATAAA
Organism: Bromus sterilis; assembly: GCA_950022295.1. Classification (NCBI taxonomy): domain Eukaryota; kingdom Viridiplantae; phylum Streptophyta; class Magnoliopsida; order Poales; family Poaceae; genus Bromus; species Bromus sterilis. The sequence continues at coordinate 345,135,801 of OX465596.1, forward strand.
ATGAATTTCCAGAGATTATTTGAATTAAAGAAATTCCAGAAATTCCAGAAAATACCCCAAACTTTGGAAATTCATAGAAAATTCATATTAACTCCAAATTGGACAAATAATATATGAAAATGATCAGGAGAAAATTATCTTTCCAAATATGCAACTTTCAACTATGTTTGAGTTGAATTTAAATTGGGACCAGTAGCATATGTCATTTGGTTTATTTGAATTTAATTCAAATTCAAATCAATTGATCTTGCAACTTGGACCATGGAATTAAGCTAAAATTCAACCACACTTCAGAGGCATATCATACACATTTGAAAATGATTCAAAATGATCAAACTATGTCACATACAACTTGGCTAAGTTGAATTCAAATGTGGAGTTTGAATTTGCAATTCAATTTGCAATATACTCCATTTAAATGGGATTGCTTCACACATCAAAGCATACACTTCAAGATTCAAACTTCCATCATGTGATTGTGTATTGTATTTACTTTGCTACTTGCTTGTTGTTTGTCGAGTAGAGGTGGAACCGGAGCAGGAGGCTACCCCCTTCGTTGAAGACCCAGAACCCGAACCTCGTCAGCAAGGCAAGCAAACCCCCATTGATCATGTTGATAAAATCCCACTTCCCTCTCATGTCTTGCTTATGCATTGTTTAGGATGATCACCATGCTACGTTTATACCGCATAGATGAACCCATTCCTTTGCATGACCTATCATTTTGTCACAGTAGTAAGCAAACCACAATCCTAGCAAATGTAGGAGTTGTTTGATATCATAAGGCCCCTGCAATGCTACTGCCGATTGCATGCTTAGTATGATACCATGTTGTTACGGTGATGTGAGTCGGGATGGGAACGATCATGTTGATGTTGGTAGAAAAGTGTTGGTGAATCGACCCTAATACAAGGTGAACGATGAGAGGCTGTGTAGGAGTACACGGTGGGTTGTCTCGTTGAACACCGCCCTAGTACGAGTTCTTGTGTGGTGATCCAAGATGAAGAGTACAACCAAACATTGGGCTCACTGACCCCTCTCAACTTACTAACTCATCCCTTTCGATGTCCAGATGTCTCAATAGTTCAGAGTTCTTATAGGTCTGTGGCCTGGTTGCTAAGTGAGAGAACGGCTCACCCGAGACCGGCTTATGCACCACGCACACATCACTTGGGTCCACTTCGGTAAACCGGCCGGGTTCACGATTGTGGTAACCAACCCAAGTAGGCGGCTTTCTCGGACTAGATCGGCTATGAGGTAACAGTTCTGGTGAGCATCCTCGCCGACACTTCTTGAACAGTGTCGAGTACAAAGGCGGTAAATGATGATCATGTGTGTGTAGCGGTACACCCCTGCAGGGTTAACAAAACTATTCGAATAGTCGCGTCCGCGGTTATGGACTACTTGGAAAGCTTAGCTTGATTATTAGATAACTTGAACCGGATACTTCTAAAACACACCAAGATAAGTGTGAGTGCTATGGCGTGCTTTCTCGTGGGGAAGTCGAGGAAGGCACCATAGTGGTGTATTGGTTGGAAAAGTAGTGGACTCGTGTACGCTTCTTACCTCAAAGTCTGGTATTCGTAGTTCAGGACTAGCCAAGTCAAAGCTGGCACTTCTGCAAGTGAACCCCACCTCCCTTTACGTTGATACATTTGCATGACTAGTATAGCTCCTATGTATGTCTTGCAGAGTACGACTTTGTACTCACGTTTGCTTAATCTATGTTTTAGATGATGCCACTGACCCCGAAGGTGGCTTCTTCATCGAGCTGGACGACTGAAGACCAACTAGTCTAGTCCCAGTCAGACGACTGGTTCCCTCGTGGAGGGCTTTGTGTTTAAATAAGGCTTCTTAAGCCATTTGTTAAACTTGTCTGTACTCAGACATAATTTGCTTCCGCTTTGTGTTGTAATGTTGGATCACATGTTTGTGATCTCTGTTTGCACTCTATAAGAGTTATCAATAAAATTGTATACTTTGTAGAGAATTGCAATGGTACCTGTTGTTCATACAAGGCATGTGTGCTGCGTGTATGTTTATAACATGCATGTCTTTGTATGGGTTTTCGAGACCTTAGTTGTGTTCTGGCTGGTGGTCTTTCATACACCAAGTGGTCCTTAGATGTGCGCAGCTTGGGGCATTGCGAAACGATTGTTCGAGACTCCGTCTCGTGCACACTTTTTGGTATGATCGAGCCCGCCCTAGACCCCGACTAAGTGATCGGGCTGGAGTAAGTCTATGTAAGAGTTTTGAGATAGTTGATAGTATGGTTGAGGCGACTTGTCTTTGAATATGGGAGTTCACCACCCATATCATTAGACTTGTGTGCGAACGATGAGGACCCATCTCAGTTGATCATCCGGCATGGATGGGATACCCCTCACGTACGATGCTTTCCGAGAACGTTCTGTGCTTGGCCTTGTCTGCTTAGACAAGTGGGTACGGTTCTCGGCTCTCCATATGACTATGTCTTAGCTGTACTTGCATACGCTAACCCCGGGTCCCGACAGACTTGGTATCAGAGCAGGACTGACTGTAGGACTAGTAGCCTTGGCCGAAGTTGAGTCTAGCTTGCTGTAGTTATATAGTTACTCTGGGTATATAAGGGAATAACGTAAGCCTTCTTTTTTCTCCGTACCCCCTTCGTTCTGAGTTCTGAGTCACCCTCATCTTATTCTACGGGAAGATAGGACTAGGCTCTTCTCTGTCTGATTAGAACATCTCGTTGTTTGCTTCCTTGTAGCCGTAGGAAAGTTGTGATCGATTTGTTAGAGTGGTTATGCTCCCTGTTTTGTTACATCGTATGTAAGTGTTGTTTCCATGTTGTACGAAATTGTCTTTCTCTTGCAATTACAGCCGTTATGCTGTCCGACTCATTCCAGGTTTATCTCATAATCTGATGCATTTGCAAACTCCTTTCTGTTTCAGATGGCAGATCTTCCCCCTCGGAAGATTGTTCGTTTGACCAGGTGCCTCGGTGTGCGTGGCCATCCCGCCACGTTGATCGAGATGATGTCCTATGTGGGATATCGATGGTACCCTGAGTACACCGTCGAGGAGCAGTTTTACGACTTCAACCAGACGCAGTTCCACTGCATGGTTCGGATCTACCCGCACCACGTTGGAGTCACTCAGCCTATCCACTTTGGACATGGCATTGGCGTTACCGAGAACATGGCTGTGCAGGATGCTGCATATTCATGTATTACCCTGCTGAGAGAGGAGCACACTTTGCTGAGAGACACTTCTTTTCGCTATATCCCTGCTGCACTTCCAGGAGAAGAGGGATATTACACCGGACTCTACTCAGATCACTCTGCAGAGGATCCCGCACTTCAGATGACTGCTAGGTTTGCTAGTGACAGAGATCGTGATGCACGCGCTCTCCGTTTCGAGCTCCACGGCACCCGTGTTCGTCTGTATCGAGCACTGACACTTTTGGTGTCAGAACCCCAACTAGGGTAAGTACTAGGTTTATTTGAGCCCTTTGCATCATGCAAAAATTCAACAAGAAATTCAAAATGGGGAAAGAAAAGGCCTAGAAATTTTAATTCAAATAGCCAGAGAAAAATCTTTTTCCAAAAATCTTTTGAACATTTGGAAAATTCATATAAATGTTGCTGATCATTTTAAAAGTGATTTGGGATCAATCCCATGCACATGGAATTTTCTAATATTCAAACAGTGGCTTTGGAAATTAAAATAACCCTGTTTGAATTGAAATTCAAAATATATTGAATTTCAAAAATGCTCAAATTCTAGAAGTGACTTGCTACTGGTCACCTAGGATTTATAAAATTAATTGGGCATTTTAATAAATTGCTCTGCTATATATTTTTGGGGCAAAACAAATTACAGAAAACAAAACAGAAGTTTTTAAAAGGAAAGAGAAACCCTGGCCAATTAGGCCCAACTCTTTTTCCCCAGCCCACCTAGCCGGCCCAGCCCAGCCACCTCCTCTTGTCTTCTTCCTCCCCGGCGACCGAAGCAGCTCGGTGGCGAGCCGAGCGCCGTGGAAGCCACCGAGGGCTTCTGGAGCCTCCTCTTCTCTCCGCGGACGCCACGCAGCTCGCCAGAACCGCCCCACCTCTTCCCCCTCCTCTGGCTCTCTCCCAGCGCTCTCTCTCTCTCGTTTCTGCGCGGACCCGAAGCCCAGCCGGAGCACGCCGCCGCCCAGTCGTGGCCAGAAGCCCCCTCCGCCCTCGCCGCCTTGTCCATCGTCACCGGCGTCGCCGACTTCGTCTTCCTGCGGAGCCAATCGAGCCGAGGAGCTCTGTACTCGTCGCCTTCTTCACCAACAAGCCGCCGGCCGCCGTGGACCTCGTCGGCAAATTTGTCGTCGTCACGCCCTCCGAGCTCTCGCCGTCGACGCCGTTGCATCCGGGGTGAGCCCCTCGTCATTTCCCCCCATTCCGCGCTCTCTCCCGTGCACCGTAGCCCCACCTCCAACTCACCAGTGTCCGGCCGCCGGACCTCGTCGTCGCCGGCGTCGTTTTAGCCCTCCCCGAGACCCCCTGGTGGCACAGCTCGAAGCGGACGAGCACGGCGCACCCCCCCGTAGTCTTCCCGTGCCTCCCCGTGGCCGAATTCACTGGCAACCATGAGCGCCGCCGTGCGGTTTGGTCACCGGCGGCTAACCGCCGGCGGGCCGGGTTAATTAACCCTAATGACATGGCTTAACCCCCCCCCCTGAGACCATGACAGGTGGGCCCTGCCCCCAGTTAACCCCTCTGTTAAGCTAATCCAACCGGGGATTAACCCCCTGAGACTGACAGGGTGGACCCACTGGTCAGCCCCCCCCCTGACATCACCCTGACGCCATGCTGGCGCAATAAATCGAATTCCAGAAATAGAAATGGTTTAAAATATTCCAGAAAATGAGTTAAACTTGGAAAATTCATAACTAATTCATATGAACTCCAAATATAACAAATAATATGTCTAAAAATATCAGAAAAATCCAAGGATTATGAATATGGGCTCTGTTTTCATGGTTGACCAATTAAAATTGGGTGAACAGTGCAAAACACCCATATGACTTTAATTCAAATTCAAATTTGAAGCACATTTGCAAATGACTTTGCATGTGACTTCTTTTAAATGGAATTGTACACACTTTGTGACCAAGAACATCACCAATTCAATATTGATCATGTGTTTGATGCATTGCAATTAAATTTATACCTTGTTTGATTGTTTGCTCGATAGACGTGCAACTGGAACCGGAGGCCACCCCCTTCGTTGAAGACACCGTTATCGAACCTCGTCAGCAAGGCAAGCAAACCCCATTGATCATGTCTATAAAATCCTATTTCCCTCTCAGTCTCGCTTATGCATGTTTAGGAGATCACCGAGACACGTTCTTTCACATAGTTGAACCCATTCCGATGCATGACCTATCATTTTGCCACAGTATTAAGCAGACCACAATCCTAGTTGACATAGGAGTTGTATGATATCATGAAGCCCCTGCAACTGATACTGCTTTTGCTGCTTAGTGATACAATGAGTATGTTTTGATTGTGAGTCGGGATGGAATGAACACAGTGGTGTTGATGAAAGTTAAACGTGTTGGTGAATCCACCCTAAACAAAGGTGAATTATGAGAGGCTGTGTAGGAGTACACAGTGGGTTGTCTCGTTGAACACTACCTTAGGCCCCGAGTTCCTATTTTTGTGATCCAAGACAAAGAGTATGACCACATGTAGGGTTTTATGGGAGCCCCGTTTGGCCTCTTTACATACCGATCCGGTCCAGGAGTCACAATAGATTCCGGTTTTCCATTTGGCATATGCATAGAAAAAGAATGAAGAAAAGGTTGCATCATCCTAGATATGTGGGTGGACTTGTGAGGCAGTGAAACCATCTGGCAGAGGTGGCGTCTCGGTCCCTTACATTATCTGAGTCCATTTCGTGGAACCGGCCGGACTCTCGAGCGGTGCCAAACTCAGGTAGTCGACTCCTGGATTAGAGAAGGTGATGTGAGGTTAGTGCCTTGGTTTCATCCACGTCCGACATCCGCTTGAAGGATGCCCAGAACGAGGCGATAAGTGATGACACGCATGTGAAGATGTACACCCCTGCAGGGTTAATGAACTATTCGAATAGCCGTGTCCGCGGTTATGGACTACTTGGAAACCTCTACTTGATCATAGATAACTCGAATGGACACTTATAAAACTCGCAAGATAAGCGTGAGTGCTATGGCGTGCTTTCTCGTGGGGAAGTCGAGGAAGGCACCATAGTGGTGTTATTGGTTGAAGATGTAGTGGACTCGTGTACGCTTCTTACCTCAAGTCTGGTACTCGTAGTACAGGATTAGCCAAGTCAAAGCTGGCACTTCTGCATGTGAAACCCCACCTCCCTTTACCTTGATACTTGAGCATGAGTAGTATAGATCTGATGTAAGTCTGGCTGAGTACGACTTTGTACTCACGTTTGCTTATTCTATGTTTTAGATGACAACCGGACCCCGATGGAGACACCTTCGTGAAGCTCGATGTTGACCTTGGTAGTATAGTCCCAGACAGCAGTCTGGTCCCTCGTGGAAGGGCATGTTTGTTTACAAGGCTTCTCTAAGCCATTTGTTAAACTTGTCTGTACTCAGACCTAATTTGCTTCCGTTGTATGATGTAATGTTGATCACAGACATGTGATCTTTGTATGATCTATATGTATAATTATAAAGAGTGCTTTGTAGAGTTATGTGATGATACCTGCTGTTCATACTAGGCATGTGTGCTGCGTGTATGTTTATAACATGCATGTCTTAGTATGGGTTTTCGAGACCTTAGTTGTGTTCTGGCTGGCGGTCTTTTATACACCAAGTGGCCCTTAGATGTGCGCAGCTTGGGGCATCGCGATGCGATTGTTCGTGACTCTGTCACGTGCACCCTTTGATGTATGATCGAGCTCGCCCTAGACCCCGACTAAGTGATCGGGCTGGAGTAAGTCTATGTAAGAGTTAGGATCCAATCGATAACATGGTCGAGGCGACTTGTCTATGAGTATGGGATTCACCACCCATAAGCATTTAGACTTGTGAGCGGACGTTGAGGAACCATCTCAGTTGATCATCCGGCCTGAATGGGATGCCCCTCACGTTCGATGCTTCCCGAGAACGTTCTGTGCTTGGCCTTGTCTGCTTAGACAAGTGGGTACGGTTCTCGGCTCTCCATGTGATTGTATCGTGACTGGAATTACATACGCTAACCCCGGGTCCCGACATTTGGCACCCTTTGTGAGCGTTGGATCAGTTGAGCATGATGCGAACTACCCAGTGAGGACTCAGATGCCTTCTCGAGTTGCTTGGCTCGAGATTGGAGGCATTTTTCCACCCCGTGGTCCTTTGCTTCCACCCTACGCTGGACCTAGGCCCCATCCTTTCCCAAATGGATATCAGGGTCCACAAGCCTCCGTGTTTTCCGATGGTCACCTCCAGCTACCGGGATACGCGGGTAACTTTTATGAGGACTACTATGGAGATGGAGATGAGTGAGACCCCCTGTGGTCTTACTTAGTGATGATGTAGTAGTATCTTAGTATATTGTATGCAAGGTGTCTAAGTTCCAGAGGCTTAGATAAATAATGTATAGGAAGTCAGAGTGCCTCTGAAGGATGTATCATCTTCATCACATTTGTATTAGCTTGGTGCTTGTACTAAAGCGGTGTATGGTTTGTATGACAGCTTGTGAATATATGGCTTGTATGCTTTATCACCATGTTTTCAAGATGATTACTTCCTTTGCTCTGTAATCCTTCCAATACTTCAATACCTTGTTAGACTCTTCAAATCAACTATGTTTGACTTTGGTTTTCACCTTCAAGATGTCTCAAGGAACCCGTGGCCAGGTTGGTCGTAACCAAGGTCGTGGGAATGACCAGGAGGAAGGCAACCTTCCACCCCCACCCACGATGGCTCAGGTTCTGATGGAGGTCGAGAGGAACCGCCGAGACTCTCACCACCTGCTGGAAGTCATTGCACGCAACACCACTCAGCAGCGCAATGAGTTGGTGTCCCTGAAGGACTTCATCCGACTTCATCCCCCGGTTTTCAGTTACTCCACCGAGCCCCTTGACGCCGATGACTGGCTTCGCAACATCGAAAGGAAGCTCCAAGTAGGCCGTGTTGCAACTGGTGACAAGGTCAGCTATGCCACCTATCACCTCGAAGGTGCAGCTAGTTATTGGTGGGAGAACTTTCTGAATATGCGTCCCGATGGACCACCTGCATCTATGGAGGAATTCTGCAGTTCTTTCCGCGAGCACCACATTCCCAAGGGTCTTATGGACCACAAGCGTGAGGAGTTCTGCAACCTCACTCAAGCCAGAAGGATTGTTGATGAATTTAGTCGTGAGTTCAACCGACTAGCTCGTTATGCTACCGAAGAAGTCTCCACCGACTCCAAGAAACCAGAGAGGTTCCGTCGTGGCCTCAACACTGGTCTTTGTCGTGAGCTCAATCTTCATGACTTTGTCACATTCCAGGTCCTTGTCAACAAGGCCATCAAGGCAGAGGATATGAACACTCCCAACAATTTCCGCAAACACCCTAGAGATGATGGTTCATCCAGCTCTGGTTCCCAGAAGCGCAAGATCTGGATCCCCAACAGCATGTTCCGCCAGAACAACCCACCGAGGCCATCCTATGTGGCGCCTCGTCCACCCACCCAGTTCCACCCAGCTGCACCAAACAACCCAGCTCCACGCACTGTTTTCGGAGCCTGTTACAAATGTGGTCAGGCAGGCCACTATTCTCGCGAGTGTCCCCAGAACCAGATCCAGCACCAGAATGCTCCACCCCATGCCGGAGGCAACATCAACAACAATGGTCGTGGCAAGCCACCCCAGAAGGTCTACACCGCCAAACCCGCTCCTCCCGCCACTCGTGGACGTGTGAACCAGATCGCCGACGAAGAGACTGACGACACCACTGACGTCATTCTTGGTACGCTCCCAGCCAATTATGTTCCTACTTCCGTTCTTTTCGACCCAGGAGCATCTCATTCATTCATGTCGGAAAGTTATGCACTTCGTCATGAGTTATCTTTTGTTGAATTGTTCACCCCAATGATTATTCAAACTCCAGGGTCAAGATGGCAGACTAATAGAGTAAGCCATGGTAATCAAATTGCAATTGAGGGTTTAGTATTCCTTGCTTCACTCATAGCCCTCAAGTCTTCAGACATTGATGTCATCCTTGGCATGGATTGGCTATCAAGACAGAATGCCTACCTGGATTGCAAAGGAAAATCCGTGAAACTCACCCACCCTTCAGGCAAAACAGTCAACTATACCTCACCCAAAACAAGGACCCAAGTGCATTCCTTGAATGTACTTCCCCTTCCCGAACTTGAAGATATTCCGGTGGTTCGTGACTTCCCGGATGTCTTTCCTGAAGAGCTGCCGGGCATGCCACCCGAGAGGTGTGTAGAGTTTATAGTGGATCTTGTTCCAGGAACCGCAACAATTTCCAAACGCCCATATAAAATGGCCCCACATGAGTTAGCTGAGCTAAAAACCCAACTTGATGCTTCGTTGGCAAAAGGCTTCATCCGCCCTAGCTCATCGCCATGGGGTTTCCCCGTTCTGTTCGTAAAGAAGAAAGATGGAATAGAAAGGATGTGCGTAGACTATCGCCCGCTAAATTTAGCGACGATAAAGAACAAATACCCACTGCCCAGGATCAATGATCTTTATGATCAACTTGCAGGATCCTCCGTCTTCTCCAAGATGGACTTGAGATTAGGTTATCATCAGATCAGAATCCGAAACGAGGACATTCCCAAAACGGCTTTTACTACTCGTTATGGTCTTTACGAGTACACCATCATGTCCTTTGGTTTAACCAATGCCCCCGCCACATTCTCACGCTTGATGAATTCGATCTTCATGGAGTACCTAGATAAATTTGTTGTGGTTTATCTTGATGATATTCTCATCTACTCGAAGAACGAAGAACATCATGTCGAACACTTAAGGCTGGTATTGATGAAGCTTAGAGAGCATCGCCTGTACGCTAAATTCTCCAAGTGTGAATTCTGGCTACCAGAAGTGACCTACTTAAGCCACGTGATTTCTGCAAAAGGCATTGCTGTGAATCCCGAGAGAGTTCAGGCCGTCCTTGATTGGACTCCACCTGAATCGGTTAAGCAAGTTAGGAGTTTTCTTGGCCTAGCCAGCTATTGCCGCCGCTTCGTCGAGAACTTTTCTAAAGTTGCAAAGCCTCTAACTGAACTCCTCAAGAAAGATAAGAAATTCTTATGGACTCCCAAGTGCGAGGAAAGCTTTCAAGAGCTAAAAAGGAGATTGACTTCTGCACCCGTACTTGCACCTCCAGACACCAAAAAGGATTTCGAGATCTATTGTGACGCATCACGGCAAGGGTTAGGATGCATACTTCTGCAAGATCGACATGTGGTAGCTTATGCTTCACGCCAGTTGCGGCCACATGAAGAGAACTATCCTACCCATGACCTTGAACTCGCTGCCGTAGTTCATGCCCTAACAACTTGGCGACATTACCTCCTTGGTAATCGTTGTGATATTTATTCCGACCACCAAAGCCTCAAATATATTTTCACCCAGCCAGATCTTAATCTCAGGCAAAGACGCTGGATTGAGTTGATAAAAGATTACGACGTAGCAATTTCTTACACCCCAGGCAAAGCCAATGTCATGGCTGATGCACTAAGTGGTAAGTCGTACTGTAACAACCTCATGTTACAGCAGTATCAACCACTTCTTCATGAGGACTTTCGCAAGCTCAACCTTGAAATTGTTCCTCATGGCTATCTTTCTACCTTGGTGGCGAAACCAACTCTTGAGGATCAAATCATAGTTGCCCAAAGGCGTGCACGAGGTGTTCGCCGGATCAAGGAGAACATTGCTAGCGGAGTTGCTAAATGTTTCTCCACAGATAGCAAAGGAACGGTATTCTTTGAAAATCGTTTGGTAGTACCTAAGAATAAGGAACTCAGGCAACTCATCCTCAAAGAAGCCCATGACACACCCCTCTCAATTCATCCCGGTAGCACAAAAATGTACCGAGATCTACGCCAGAGATTTTGGTGGACTAGGATGAAGAGAGACATTGCTCAATTTGTTGCCGAATGTGATGTTTGTCGTCGCATTAAGGCAGAACATCAAAGACCTGCTGGTACACTTCAACCTTTGTCTATTCCCGAGTGGAAATGGGACAAAGTCGGTATGAACTTCATCACCGGCTTTCCAAGAACCCAGAAAGGAAACAATGCCATCTTCGTTGTCATAGATAGGTTTTCCAAAGTTGCTCACTTCCTTCCGGTTCGCGAGTCTATAACTACTAGCCAGTTAGCAGACTTGTACATCTCCAGAATTGTATCCCTTCACGGTGTTCCTTTGGAAATCAATTCTGATCGCGGTAGCCTTTTCACCTCTAGATTTTGGGGAAGCTTTCAGAATGCTATGGGAACTCATATCTCCTTTAGTACAGCTTTTCATCCTCAGTCTAGCGGTCAAGTCGAAAGGGTTAACCAAATTCTTGAAGACATGCTCAGAGCTTGTGTTATTTCATTCGGAAAGAATTGGGAGAATTCTCTTCCATTTGCCGAATTTGCTTATAACAATAGTTTTCAATCCAGTCTGAACATGGCTCCTTTTGAACTCCTTTATGGACGACGATGTCGAACACCACTAAACTGGTCTGAAACCGGTGAAAGACAATTCTTTGGACCGGATATGATCAAGGAAGCAGAAGAGCAAGTTCGCATTTTTCGTGATCAATTGAAAGTAGCCCAGTCTCGTCAGAAAAGATACTATGATCGTCATCATAGGCAAGAGAGCTAAAATCTGGATGAGAAGGCTTACCTCCGGGTTACTCCTCTGAAGGGAACCCAACGTTTCGGTATCAAAGGCAAGTTGGCCCCACGTTACATCGGACCTTTCCGCATTATTGCGAAACGTGGAGAAGTTGCCTACCAACTTGAACTACCCCCACACCATTCCCGAGTACACGATGTATTCCATGTTTCCCAACTCAGGCGTTGCTTCAAGGACCCCATCCGCGAAGTCGACCATGAAACGCTTGATCTCCAAGATGACCTTTCTTATCGAGAATACCCCGTTCGTATTCTTGATTCCGCAGAGCATGTCACTCGTCGTCAGAAGATTAGGTTTCTGAAAGTGCAATGGTCACACCACTCTGAAAGAGAAGCTACGTGGGAAAGAGAAGACCGTCTCAGTGCTGAGTACCCCACCTTCCTCCCGCAGACTTCTGAATCTCGGGACGATATTCTTTTGAGTGGGGGCGAGTTGTCAGAACCCTCTGTTAGGTAATGTGCTAGGATCAAAGTAACCTTGCATCATTTCAAAATTTCAAAGGAAATCAACTTCAAAATCAAAATGGGAGAAGGAACCCCCCCCAGATGAATTATTTCAAAAGGCCAGATAAAAATCTTCTCCAAAAATTCATGTTAGATTTTTGAAAAGTCTTATAAATGAGTGTGATCACATATCAAGTGATGTGGGACCCACCCCATGCTCATAGATTTTTCAAATAATCAAACAGTGCCTTGGAATTAATCAAATACCCCTATTTGATTTAAGATTCAAATTATTTGAATTTTAAAAATGTTGAAACTTTATGAGTGGCTAGTCTATATTGTTATGAGGCCACATAAAAGTTTTCAACATTTAATAAAATGTTTAGCTATTTTATTTAGCTAAACAGAACAAATGTCAGAAGAGAAACCAAAAAGAACAATAGAAAAGGAAGCAGAAACCTTACCTTACGCCCAGGCGAAGCCGGCCCACCCCAGCCCAGCCGGCCCACAGGGGCAGCGGGGTCTTCTTCCCCGTCCCGCGCCTCCAAGCTGCTCGGTGGAATGCCACCGAGCTAGCCGGAGATGACACGTCGTCGTCGAAGAGCTTCCAGGCCTCCCCGTGGCCTCTTCTCGCACCTGGAGACGCCCTGGAGCATGCCACGTCCATTCCCCCGCTCCAGAGCTTCCTCCTCCTCCTCCCGTGCTCGAATCCGTCGCCGCCCGAAGCCTCACCGGAGCGCACCGCCGTGGACAACGTGGCCACCGTGCCCTAGAGCTCAAGCCAGCAAGTCCACCGTGCTCCTCGTCCTCGACTTCGTCTTCAAGCAGAAGCTGGAGCCCTAATTCCTCCCCGAGCCGACGCCATCGTCTTCAACCTCTCGTTGGACCCGTGAGCTCGCCGCCGTCGATTCGCCGCCGTTGAAGCCTCCCCAAGCTTGCCGTTGCTTCCGTTCGAACCGCGGTGAGCTACTGAGTGTTTCCCCTAAGCTTCCAGCACCCCGCGACCCCTCTATCCGTTTTCGCCATGGATGCCGAAGCACGTCGCCGCCATGGACGACGATGAGGTCGCCCCTGTGCCCCATCATCGCGTCCAACGCACGCGTTTGACTCCCATGTGACCCTAGCTTTCGAACGCACGCGAGCTCAGCCCAAACCGTGCACTACAACGTCAACTACGACCTCGCCGCCGTTCTGTTGCCGCCGGAGTCGTCGCCGTCGTCGCTCCCGACCTTCCCGTGACCCCCTGATGCTTCCTCTCGACGCGGACAAAGGTGCTGCATCCACTGGTGTCCTCCCCGTGGCCTCCCGTGGCCCCTAGCCCTTTCCGGCGAGTCGCCGCCGCGGCTCCAGTCGCCGGCGGTTAACCGCCGGTGGATTAGCCCTTAATCACTTGCCTAATGACCCCCTAGGTCACTGACCAGTGGGCCCAGTGGCTTAATTAAGCCACTGGATTAATTTAACCCACGGGTTAATTAAATCCAGTCACTGACACCCTGGACCCACATGTCAGCTGACGCAATAAATCAATTAAATGAATTTCCAGAGATTATTTGAATTAAAGAAATTCCAGAAATTCCAGCAAATACCCAAAACTTTGGAAATTCATAGAAAATTCATATTAACTCCAAATTGGACAAATAATATATGAAAAATGATCAAGAGAAAATTATCTTTCCAAATATGCAACTTTCAACTATGTTTGAGTTGAATTTAAATTGGGACCAGTAGCATATGTCATTTGGTTTATTTGAATTTAATTCAAATTCAAATCAATTGATCTTGCAACTTGGACCATGGAATTAAGCTACAATTCAACCACACTTCAGAGGCATATCATACACATTTGAAAATGATTCAAAATGATCAAACTATGTCACATACAACTTGGCTAAGTTGAATTCAAATGTGGAGTTTGAATTTGCAATTCAATTTGCAATATACTCCATTTAAATGGGATTGCTTCACACATCAAAGCATACACTTCAAGATTCAAACTTCCATCCTGTGATTGTGCATTGTATTAACTTTGCTACTTGCTTGTTGTTTGTCGAGTAGAGGTGGAATCGGAGCAGGAGGCTGCCCCCTTCGTTGAAGACCCAGAACCCGAACCTCGTCAGCAAGGCAAGCAAACCCCCATTGATCATGTCTATAAAATTCCACTGCCCTCTCATGTCTCGCTTATGCATTGTTTAGGATGATCACCATGCTACGTTTCTACCGCATAGATAAACCCATTCCTTTGCATGACCTATCATTTTGTCACAGTAGTAAGCAAACCACAATCATAGCAAATGTAGGAGTTGTTTGATATCATGTGGCCCCTGCAATCTACTGCCTATTGCATGCTTAGTATGATACCATGTTGTTACTGTGATGTGAGTCGGGATGGGGACGATCATGTTGATGTTGGTAGAAAAGTGTTGGTGAATCGACCCTAATACAAGGTGAACGATGAGAGGCTGTGTAGGAGTACACGGTGGGTTGTCTCATTGAACACCGCCCTAGTACGAGTTCTTGTGTGGTGATCCAAGATGAAGAGTACAACCACACATTGGGCTCACTGACCCCTCTCAACTTACTAACTCATCCCTTTCGATGTCCAGATGTCGCAATAGTTCGGAGTTCTGATAGGTCTGTGGCCTGGTTGCTAAGTGAGAGAACGGCTCACCCGAGACCGGCTTATGCACCACGCACACATCACTTGGGTCCACTTCAGTAAACCGGCTGGGTTCACGATTGTGGTAACCAACCCAACTAGGCGGCTTTCTCGGACTAGATCGGCTATGAGGTAACAGTTGTGGTGAGCATCCTCGCCGACACTTCTTGAACGGTGTCGAGTAAAAAGGAGGTAAATGATGATCATGTGTGTGTAGCGGTACACCCCTGCAGGGTTAACAAAACTATTCGAATAGCCGCGTCCGCGGTTATGGACTGCTTGGAAAGCTTAGCTTGATTATTAGATAACTTGAACCGGATACTTCTAAAACACACCAAGATAAGTGTGAGTGCTATGGCGTGCTTTCTCGTGGGGAAGTCGAGGAAGACACCATAGTGGTGTATTGGTTGGAAAAGTAGTGGACTCGTGTACGCTTCTTACCTCAAAGTCTGGTATTCCTAGTTCAGGACTAGCCAAGTCAAAGCTGGCACTTCTGCAAGTGAACCCCACCTCCCTTTACCTTGATACATGTGCATGACTAGTATAGCTCCTATGTAAGTCTTGCTGAGTACGACTTTGTACTCACGTTTGCTTAATCTATGTTTTAGATGATGCCACTGACCCCGAAGGTGGCTTCTTCATCGAGCTGGACGACTGAAGACCAACTAGTCTAGTCCCAGTCAGACGACTGGTTCCCTCGTGGAGGGCTTTGTGTTTAAATAAGGCTTCTTAAGCCATTTGTTAAACTTGTCTGTACTCAGACATAATTTGCTTCCGCTTTGTGTTGTAATGTTGGATCACATGTTTGTGATCTCTATTTGCACTCTATAAGAGTTATCAATAAAATTGTATACTTTGTAGAGAATTGCAATGGTACCTGCTGTTCATACAAGGCATGTGTGCTGCGTGTATGTTTATAACATGCATGTCTTTGTATGGTTTTTTGAGACCTTAATTGTGTTCTGGATGGCGGTCTTTCATACACCAAGTGGCCCTTAGATGTGCGCAGCTTGGGGCATCGCGATACGATTGTTCGAGACTCCGTCTCGTGCACACTTTGTGGTATGATCGAGCCCGCCCTAGACCCCGACTAAGTGATCGGGCTGGAGTAAGTCTATGTAAGAGTTTTGAGATAGTTGATAGTATGGTTGAGGCGACTTGTCTTTGAATATGGGAGTTGACCACCCATATCATTAGACTTGTGTGCGGACGATGAGGACCCATCTCAGTTGATCATCCGGCCTGGATGGGATGCCCCTCACGTACGATGCTTTCCGAGAACGTTCTGTGCTTGGCCTTGTCTGCTTAGACAAGTGGGTACGGTTCTCGGCTCTCCATATGACTATGTCTTAGCTGTACTTGCATACGCTAACCCCGGGTCCCGACAGGTATTCCGTGTAGATATGTTGAGGAGTATTGTTACAAGAGCGGGATTTTTCAATCCATATAATGGATAGATACTCGGGGCCCACTCGGTGAGATTCCATCCATAAAGCTGCAGCGTGTGACTAGGTCACGGGGATGAAAATCACGGGAACGAGTGAATGATGATTAGTTCAGAATGAGGTTGAACCAGACATAGGATGTCATTGATCGAATCTCGGAACAATCCAGTATCGCTGACAAAGGGAATGCTATACGGCGTAAGGTCCAATCGGTGTTTGATATCAGGAATGCACAGGGGTCATTATGGACATCCAGGTCCCGCTGATGATCATTGACCGTAGCCTCATCTCGGTCATGACTGGAGTGTTCTCGAACCGTAGGGTAACACACTTAAGGGCTCGATGAAATCGGAGACATTTTCGGAACCATCGGAGTAACCAGAGAATAAAGGAAACAACATCGGAGAAGTACCGTGTTGAACCGAACAAGTTCGGAGTGAACCGGAAGGTGTTCTGGTGCACAGGGAGATGGAATATTATGTTTTAGTTATTAATTAATTGAATTAATAATTAAAATCATTTTATTTCTAATTAATATGTGCAATGGGCCTTAGTGGAGAAAAAGGCCGATTAGGGGAAGAAATAAAAGGGGAAAAAAGGGGAGTGGGGGGGAGGCGCCATGGGCCCTAGGTCCCATGAGGGTGGCGCCCCCTCTCCCCCCTTGGTCGGCGCCCCCCCCCCCTAGCATGTGGGATAGTCCCACATTGCTAAGGGAGGGAGTTGACTCCCTCCCCTACCCCTATATAAAGAGGGCCATGGTGCACATATTTAATTAAGCCAAATACAAAATAAATCGGATTAAATTAGTATTTACTCCGAATTGAGATCGGTTTTCTCCGGTCTTCTCCCCTCCCTTGTCTATTTCACGGTGGGCTCCCTAGTGTGAGCCTATAGTGGAATTGAGGCTTCTCTGCTAGAATCGGAGGCCGTCGTGCTGCCGAAGCTCCGTTCGGAGGTCTGCTTCCGCCACCTTCGCTGGATCGGAGAACGGAGGTCGTCATCGAGTCTCGTACGTGTGCGAGTACTACGAGGTGCTACACGTGTGGCACTACATCCATCCGGGTGCTCAACTGTAACAACCCAGTTTTTGTAAAAGTTAAAATTTTGTTTTCGGTGTGAATTGTTTGATTTGTTTGCGGTGTTTGCATCCCCGATTTATCGATCGGTGATTATTTTTCCCCCTTTTATCTCGTACCGGATGGAGACCGACCCTTGCCACCCTGACACTCGACCTTTGCGACACCGGGTTTCACCCGATCACCGTCGTGAAAACCGCACGAGACCAGCCGCAGCCAATGGAATGAAAACCCCGTTTAATAATTAAACGGGATATTTTTATAGCGCGTCGGAAAGTGTTTTCGGAACGGTTCCAGCGCGAGGTGAACGCCGCCGGCTCGATGCGCTGATCGCGCAGTTCGAAGTTTTACCCGAATCGGAGGTGCTGCGTACCCCGGGCGGTTAGAAACTTGAGCACCGCGCGCGCGAGAGAAAAACCGGAGATGTTTTTGCAAACTGCCAGCCACCGGGGCTATATAAAGACCACAACACTCCCACCCCTTTTCTAGGGTTTCCCTAGCAAAATATGCAGCCACACCCCTGTTTTAGCCCCAAAATTTGCCCAATACCCCAATTTTTCGCAGCAGTTCCAGCCCAGCAGATCTGGACCGTCAGATCGCCCGATCTGACGGCCGAGATCGCCTCCAACCTTCTCTCTCCTCACCACCTCTCCACTCACGCCTGTGGGGCCGCCGCCTTCGCCTCACGGCCGGCGAGCCGCCGGCAGCAGCGCCCCCGGCCGCCACTTCTCCTCTCCTCCTTCCCTCTCCCCCTTCTCTTTCCTCTCTTCCCTCCTCCCTCACCCCTCTCCTCTCGCCGCAGGTACCAAGAAGCCGCCGCCGGCGAGCCGCACCATGGCTGGCCCGAGCCGGAGCTCACGCAGCGCCGCCCCATGGCCTTCCTCTGCTGCTGGACCTGGCGGATCCGGCGAGCCCTGCGCCGCCGCACATCGTCCCGGTCCTCCCGCGTCGCCGCGCTCGCCCACCTCTCCGGGAGGTCGGCAGCCGCCGCTGCCAGCCGTGCGGGATCGATCCCGATCCGGCGGCGCCTCCAGCCTCCAGCCGGCTGGGTCAGCCTGCACTGCAGCCTCCCCAAGGCCCGGCCCAGCACACCCCCAAGTGGCCCACGTCTCCAGCCAGCCGGCCACTCCAGCCAGATGGGCTCGGCCCATGGTAGCCCCCCTTTTTTTTCTCTCTCTGCTGTTATTTTTTTATTTTGCTAAGTCTGGAATTACTGCTTGTCAGAACCCTCTGTTAGGTAATGTGCTAGGATCAAAGTAACCTTGCATCATGTCAAAATTTCAAATGAAATCAACTTCAAAATCAAAATGGGAGAAGGAACCCCCCCCAGATGAATTAATTCAAAAGGCCAGATAAAAATCTCCTCCAAAAATTCATGTTAGATTTTTGAAAAGTCTTATAAATGAGTGTGATCACCTATCAAGTGATGTGGGACCCACCCCATGCTCATAGATTTTTCAAATATTCAAACAGTGCCTTGGAATTAAAGAAATACCCCTATTTGATTTAAAATTCAAATCTTTTGAATTTTAAAAATGTTGAAAGTTTATGAGTGGAAAGTCTATATTATTATGAGGCCACATAAAAGTTTTCAGCATTTAATAAAATGTCTAGCTATTTATTTTAGCTAAACAGAACAAATGACAGAAAGAAAAACTGAAACAAAAAAAAAGGAAAAGAAGGCTGACCTCAAATGGGCCCAACTCACCGAGGCAGCCCGGCCCAGGGACAAGCCCGTCTTCTTCCTCGCGCCAGGCAGGCTGCTGCCGCCGTGGCGAGCATGCCGTCGTCGCTGGACACCTCCTGCTTCCCTCCCCGTCCACGTAGTCGCGTCTGGAAGCATCCTGGAGCCGCCCCAGTTCATTCCCCCCCTCCAAGAGCTCCCTCCTCTCCTCTCTCGCCCGTTTCATCGCCGCCCGAGAAGCACGCCGGAGCGCCGTCGAGCACACGCGTGGCCATTGACGCCTAGAAGCCCCAAGACTGTGTCCAAGCGCTTCGTCGTCGTCGTCTTCACCGACTTGCAGAAGGAATCGAGCCCGGAGCCCACGTAGACGCCGGATTCTTCCTCGAGTTCCCGCCGGCCGCCGTGAAGGACTTCGTCGATTACGTCGCCGTTGAGCCACCCCAGCCCTCGCCACCACCTCTGCTGAGCTCCTGGTGAGCTTGGGGTCGAAAACCCTCACTTTTCCCCTTCGATTACTCCCTGTAGCCGTGACCGCCATGAGAGGCGAAGCTCCTCGCCGCCGGGATCCATGGCGAGGTCCACCCGTTAAGTAATCGAGCCCGCCTTGTTGTCCATCTTGTTCCCCGTGTTCTTCCTCGTCGAACCAGCCTAGCCTCGCCTCAAGTCGTGCCCTGGAGCCAAATCTCGATCATGGACGTAGCTAGGTCGCCGCAAAAGTTGACGCCGGCGAGCGTACGGTGCACCCCAGTGCTAGGTTTTGGTCCCGTTCGACGCGCGCGAGTAAGAGCTTCAAGATGGTGGTCTTCGCGCTCCAAATGATGGCCGGATTCGCCCTCCCCGTGCAGCGCCGCCGCGGTCCAGTCGCCGGCGTTTAGCCGCCGGCGTGTCAGCTCTAACCCCCCCTGTTAATCACCCAGCTAATGACCCCTGGGTCACTGACCAGTGGGCCCAATGGCTTAATTAAGCCACTGGATTAATTTAACCCACGGGTTAATTAACCCAGTCACTGACAAGGTGACGCCACATCTCAGCCCCCCCCCTGACGTCAGCACTTGCGCAATAAATCAATCTAAATGAATTTCCAAGATTATTTGAATTAAAAGAATTCCAGAAATTCCAAACAATACCCCAAACTTTGGAAATTCATAGAAAATTCATATTAACTCCAAATTGGACAAATAATATATGAAAAATGATCAGGAGAAAATTATCTTTCCAAATACGCAACTTTCAACTCTGTTTGAGTTGATTTTAAAATGGGACCAGTAGCATATGTCATTTGAATTATTTGGAATTAATTCAAATTCAATTCAAATGATTTTGCAACTTGGACCATGGAATTATGCTATGATTCAACCACACATCAGAAGCATATTTTATTCAAGTGAAGATGTTTCAAAATGATCAAACCATGTCACTTGCAACTTGGCCAATTTGAATTCAAATGTGGAGTTTGTATTTGCATGTTAAATGCAATACACTCCACTTAAATGGAATTGCCTCACACATCAAAACTTATACTTCAAGTTTTAGCATTCAATCATGTGCTTGAGCATTGCATTCATATTGATTGCCACTTCGTGCTTTGTTTGTCGAGTAGAGGTGGAACCGGAGCAGGAGGCTACCCCCTTCGCTGAAGATCCAGAACCCGAACCTCGTCAGCAAGGCAAGCAAACCCCCATTGATCATGTCGATAAAATCCCACTTCCCTCTCATGTCTCGCTTATGCATTGTATAGGATGATCACCATGTTACGTTTCTACCGCATAGATGAACCCATTCCTTTGCATGACCTATCATTTTGTCACAGTAGTAAGCAAACCACAATCCTAGAAAATGTAGGAGTTGATTGATATCATGTGGCCCCTGCAAATGTTATTACTTATTGCATCCTTAGTATGATACCATGTTGTTACTGTGATGTGAGTCGGGATGGGAATGATCATGTTGATGTTGGTAGAAAAGTGTTGGTGAATCGACCCTAATACAAGGTGAACGATGAGAGGCCGTGTAGGAGTACACGGTGGGTTGTCTCGTTGAACACTGCCCTAGTACGAGTTCTTGTGTGGTGATCCAAGATAAAGAGTACAACCACACATTGGGCTCACTGACCCCTCTCAACTTACTAACTCATCCCTTTCGATGTCCAGATGTCGCAATAGTTCGGAGTTCTGGTAGGTCTGTGGCCTGGTTGCTAAGTGAGAGAACGGCTCACCCGAGACCGGCTTATGCACCACGCACACATCACTTGGGTCCACTTCGGTAAACCGGCCGGGTTCACGATTGTGGTAACCAACCCAAGTAGGCGGCTTTCTCGGACTAGATCGGCTATGAGGTAACAGTTGTGGTGAGCATCCTCGCCGACACTTCTTGAACAGTGTCGAGTACAAAGGCGGTAAATGATGATCATGTGTGTGTAGCGGTACACCCCTGCAAGGTTAACAAAACTATTCGAATAGCCGCGTCCGCGGTTATGGACTGCTTGGAAAGCTTAGCTTGATTATTAGATAACTTGAACCGGATACTTCTAAAACACACCAAGATAAGTGTGAGTGCTATGGCGTGCTTTCTCGTGGGGAAGTCGAGGAAGGCACCATAGTGGTGTATTGGTTGGAAAAGTAGTGGACTCGTGTACGCTTCTTACCTCAAAGTCTGGTATTCGTAGTTCAGGACTAGCCAAGTCAAAGCTGGCACTTCTGCAAGTGAACCCCACCTCCCTTTACGTTGATACATGTGCATGACTAGTATAGCTCCTATGTATGTCTTGCTGAGTACGACTTTGTACTCACGTTTTCTTAATCTATGTTTTAGATGATGCCACTGACCCCGAAGGTGGCTTCTTCATCGAGCTGGACGACTGAAGACCAACTAGTCTAGTCCCAGTCAGACGACTGGTTCCCTCGTGGAGGGCTTTGTGTTTAAATAAGGCTTCTTAAGCCATTTGTTAAACTTGTCTGGACTCAGACATAATTTGCTTCCGCTTTGTGTTGTAATGTTGGATCACATGTTTGTGATCTCTGTTTGCACTCTATAAGAGTTATCAATAAAATTGTATACTTTGTAGAGAATTGCAATGGTACCTGTTGTTCATACAAGGCATGTGTGCTGCGTGTATGTTTATAACATGCATGTCTTTGTATGGGTTTTCGAGACCTTAGTTGTGTTCTGGCTGGCGGTCTTTCATACACCAAGTGGCCCTTAGATGTGCGCAGCTTGGGGCATCGCGATGCGATTGTTCGAGACTCAGTCTCGTGCACACTTTGTGGTATGATCGAGCCCGCCCTAGACCCCGACTAAGTGATCGGGCTGGAGTAAGTCTATGTAAGAGTTTTGAGATAGTTGATAGTATGGTTGAGGCGACTTGTCTTTGAATATGGGAGTTCACCACTCATATCATTGGACTTGTGTGCGGACGATGAGTACCCATCTCAGTTGTTCATCCGGCCTGGATGGGATGCCCCTCACGTACGATGCTCTCCGAGAACGTTCTGTGCTTGGCCTTGTCTGCTTATACAAGTGGGTACGGTTCTCGGCTCTCCATACGACTATGTCTTAGCTGTACTTGCATACGCTAACCCCGGGTCCCGACACTGCTGCTGTTAGCTGTTTTGCAACTATAATTGCGAGTAATCCGTAGCTCCGATGAACGTGCCCCCAAAACAAAAGTTGCTCAGAATTGCGTGTACTTTAATTCATCTTTTGTGAGCATTTTCATTTGAGCTCATCTTGATTGTGTTCTTGTGTGTTGAAGTGGGCATCAGGCCGTTAAACTGCTAGTTTTTCCTATTATGTGCTGCTGTTATTATTTTGTTGCAACTTTGCATGATGATTGTGACTCATCCATGAGGCCTATTGCATTGATTCTTTTTCCATTGTGTTAAGCATCATGTGTACTTCATTTCCATGCTTTAACTTGCCATGTTTGGGTGCTTTAGCTGTATTAAATCTTGCCCCAAAGTGGTGATCCTGATGTTATTGTGCTGTTGTTGCTGAAACTTTTATTTTGTTGCAACTTCGTCAACGAGTGTGTCGCGACCGTTTATCGGAATTGAGTGATTCAAATTGCATATTGTTAAGCATGATGTCTACTTTCATCCCATGTATTGCATTGCCATGATATTCTTGCTGGTCATATAGTTATTTAGCTCCAAAGTGGCTATGCTGCTGTTTTTGACAGCCACCTCTGTTTTTCTCTAAGTCTGTTACTTTGCGATTCCATGTTGCATGCTTAATATCTTTTGATCTATGATTCCTGTTTGCATGATTCTTTTTTCCATGCCTTCCATGTCATGTCTACTTTAATTCCATATCATTTGTGAGCATGTTTGCATTGATTATCCTGTTTATGCATTGCTCTAAACTGTGCTTCGTGATGTTGGCAGTTTGTGCCCGTAACTTGTTTTGCTTTATATCTGTTTAACCGTAACTCCGTTTGGGGTGTTCTTTATATGTAAATTGATTAGTTTTTCGTGTACTTTGTGTTTATGCTATTGTTTGCTGTTGTTAACCAACCTAAAATATGGTTTAGGGCAGAACAGTACCAAATCTTTTAATCATCGTGCGACACTTAGTGTTATGCCATGTTTAGGATTGTGCCTCACTTAAATTGTCTAGCATAGGTAGTTTATTTTGTGCTTCACCTCTTGACTTGTTTGTGTGACATGCCATGCTTTCTTGAGTTTCCATGTTAATAACCGTTGGTTGATCACCTGTAGCTAAACAACTTGAATCATTATAAAAGTGCGGTATCGTCGTGTGTGACGAGTACTCCACTTAAATTGTTAGTAACCGTTCTCGACGATAGATCCGTATCGCGTTGCCATGCCTTGTGTTGTCTCTTTGATCTTGTATTGCTCCGTAGTAATAGTGGTGCACCCTTCATTGCTTTCAAGTGTTTACTTCTTGTGTGCTACCGCGGGTACCTCTCGGAGACGATGCGAGCGTGCGATCGACTACACCTTCGGAACCCGACTTATCAACAGGCAAAGACTATGCATTACTTATGATCATTTCTATTTCAACTAGCGGTTTGCATGCTAGTCTAGGTTAGGTTCGATGTTTGATCCTACCACATGTTTACCGCCTCTTTCAAACCGATACAGCCATGTCCCCTCCCAGCAAACCTTGTACTGCTATGTTACTATTGCTCGTTGCTCAGCCCTGCTTAGTATGCATGCTTAGGATGCTACGATGTTACCCTGTTACTCCTTGCTTTGGGATATCACATTATTATATTGTTGTTGATGATATGATTATTATTATAATGTTGACTATATTCGACGAAGGATGGAAGGTCTAGGCTATCCCGCCCCGACGCTTTGTTCCATTTGAGTCACCTAGAATCCGAGTTCCGGGTATTGGTTTTAAGACTGAGCGTGCCTAACCGCGTGTGGGATTTTATGGGGTCCCCTTTTCTTACCTACCTAGCTCCAAACATTTCTAGTGGTGGCCCAAGCTGATTTACCATTTGAAACCGTGTGTGTGCTGGTCAGCTGCCAGTTGTTTTCAAACCAACCCGGACCAGTGAGGACTTAGTTCCCTTGCTGGCGCACTTTGTCCGGCTGAGGACACGGTTTCCCATGTGTGATTTACCGGGTATCCAAACCTGCGACATACGGTAGACACCAGATCGAGAGCGCGGCCGGCTCCTGAGATGGATGTCGACTCACCGGGGGCCACCCGGATTTGTTCGTTGTTAGTTAGAGGGACCTATCGTTTCGGATCTGTTGGAACTAAATCATAAAATGGTTGCCTGTGATGGGTAGCAACTGTGAGTGATGGACGTGCGTGCGGGGCCTCGTAATGGGAAGTTGGTACACCCCTGTAGGGTTAAATCTTTTCGAGAAGTCGTGTCCACGGTTATGGACGACTTGAGACCTACTCCTTGTTCATAGACAACAATAACTGAGATAATCTTAATATAATTTGATCAACGTGTGTGTGTGCCTTGATTGCTTCTTCTTCGTCGGGATGTGAAGAGGAGGACAAGGATAGGATAGGTGTTATGTTTGCGTAGTAGTTGATAGCAAGACTTGTTGGAGGCGATTCCTCATCGAATGCTTGGCTTCTTATCTTACTCTCTAGATCGTTAGCCACTTCATAAATTCTAGTGCGGCAGCAACCTCACCACTTACCCCTTCCTTACCGTGAACTACTAGTTGTCCTAGAATGACGAGTGATGAAGTCCTTGCTGGGTCAGATGACCACTACACTTGGATGATGAGTACCTCTGTACTCATGATACTACCCCCAAACTCTTTTCAGGGTTCTGATCGACAACATGTATGGTGATCGACGTTTCACGTGGAGACTCGACGACGACTAGTTAGGCGGATCCCGGCGGAGGGCCTGGACCTGTGTGGTTATGGGATCGATGTTTTTCTCTTTGCCACTAGGAATTTGCTTGTAGTCTGTACCCAGACATCGATCTTCCGCTGTTGTATTGTATTTGAGGCAGTTGTATGCCGATTGTATGAGATGTTATATCCTGTATCTGTAATGTTGTGATATCATGTTGGAAATCCGGGGCATATGACTTTGTCATATGTCGCGGTGGGACCGATATGTGCTTAGTCCCCGGATCTGGGTGGAAACACCTAGATCTGGAACAGTACCGCATATCGGGCCTTACATCAACACAGCCAGGGGCTGTGAAACTTGATCGGCTACATCAACCACGTTTGCGGGAACGTTTCCCGCGCAACGGACTACACCCCGAGGTATGATATTTCCGCACTCCTTTCCGTTACGGTAATACGGCTAGCTAGATCTTGGGTTATGGGAACGCTAGTTAGAAAAATTTGTGTTTTCTGCTGCGAACTCCAACAATTTGGGATGGAGTGCTAGCGCTATTCCTTATTCACTCTACCAGGAGATCAAGGGTGATATTTCACCCTCTGAACTTGAAGATGTTGATGTTACTATTTATCTAGCAAACAAATAAACTATCTCTCCCATTGGAATTGTGAGGGATGTTGAAGTCCTATGTGGAAAGGTAAAGTATCCTACCAACTTTCTAGTATTTGGTTCAGTACAAGATAGTTTTTGCCCTATTATCTTTGGTAGGCCTTTCCTCGGCACCTGTGGAGCTGTAATAGATTGCAGGAAAGGTAAAGTTTCTGTTGAATTCAATGGTGAGCCATATGAATTTATCTTTTCTAAGTTCTCTAAGCAGCCTCGTGGTACTGATTTACCTAGTAATGATAAAATTATTAAAGATATTGCTTCCATTTCTATTCCTCCTAATGATCCTTTGAAGTAATATATGGAAGACCACGAGAATGATAAGCATATGCAAGAAAGAAATGAGTTAGATAAAATATTCTCGAGGCAAACTACTATCCTGAAGCACAACCTTCCGGTTGAACCTTTAGTAATCCTTGCACAACCAAAAGAAGACCCGGTGTTTGATATCAAACCACTTCCCGATACGCTCAAGTACGCTTATTTAGATGAAAATAAAATATATCCTGTTATTAACAATGCTAACCTTTCAGGATTTGAAGAAGAGCGATTATTGGAGAACTTCGCAGACACTGTGGTGCCCTTGTCTATACCCTTGATGACCTTAAGGGGATTAGTCCATCCATTTGACAACTGATAAGTCCAAAACGTACCTATTATTTTCTGCTTGCTCCATGCCTCTTTTGTGTGATATTTCTATGATATTGATGAACTTCCATACACTTTTGAGAATATTTGGACTAACCTATTAACTCAGTGCACCCTAGTGCCAGTTCCTGTTTTCTGCTGTTTTTCTATTTCAGGTTTCCCCCATATTAAACATGCTCCAAAAATTCGGGAAAAATACAATAAAAAATCAGCGCAAAAGAAGCTTCGGGAATCACCGAGGGGGGGGGGGCAGAGGGGACCCACCAGGGCCCCAGGCGCCCTCCCGGCGCGCCCTAGGGTGGGGCCGCGTCAAGGGGCCGCCTGGACCCTTGGTGGCACCCCTGGATGCCCACCTTCTCCTATATATATATCCCTCGTGACGGGAATCCCCGTGATGGGAACCCTTTTTCGTGATCTCTCCTCTGTTCCGCCTCCGCCGCGCTTCCAAGATCGGGAGCACCAGAAGACCTCTTCCCGGCACCCTGCCGGTGGGAGGAATCACCTCCGGGAGCTTCTCCACCACCATGGATGCTTCCCGGATGAACCGTGAGTAGTCCACCTTGGACTATGATTCTATGATCAGTAGCTATGTGATGTTCTCCTCCCCTCTTTGTTCTTCATGGATTAGACCTCGTGAGCTGCCCTACATGATCGAGGAACATATGTAATCTTTCTGCTGTTGCTATGCTGAGTTTGCTGGGATCCGATGGATTATGAGACTATGTTCAGATTGTGTTTGAGTAATATATTTGATTCTCCTCTTTTATATTTATGTTCTAGAGTAATTCTTGCATGTTCTCCGTTGCTGTTTATTTCTTTGGCCAAGTAGTAGGTAGTGACTGCAAGAGGGAGCGTTATGCATGATTGTGGGTTCATGCCTCCCGATGACTAGCTTGAGTGACAGAAACATGAGTCTAGGGGATGTGATGTTGCCACAAGGGGGAAAACAACGGTGCTTGTACTTGCGGGGTGCAAGGATTGTTTACTTTACGCAATGTTCTTTAATGTAGTTGTCTGTTGCTTTGAGTTTACACTTTGGGTGGGATTCGCAACTTAATACCAGCGAGATGTTCTCGATAGATATCTCAAGGTGGATGATTAGTAGCTAGATGCAGATGGATTTGGTCTACATGTCTTGGCGTACCGCCCATGCTTTTGGGCCTCTTCCTTTCTTTATAGCATAGTTAGCATTGGTTTGCGCACATAATCCTGTCAATTGCCCAGTTGTAATTTGTTTACCTCGCATGGCTATTTTATCTTCTTTTGGGAGAGAGACATCACTAGTGAACATCATAGGACCCCGGTCCATATTTTCAATACTGTTTACACCCACTATCAATTTATTGCTTTATTTACTTTTCCGGTGCTATCACTATAATTATTATCCAGTGCATTTTATCCTTTGTAATCAACAAGGCCGGAGGAATTGACAACTCCTCCGTACCCGTTGGGAAGTAAAGTTATTTGCTGTGTGTGCAGGTATAGGTGAAGTTAGCAACCTCGGTTGTAAACGGCGCCATTGTTCACTTCACCACCTTCTTGTATCTGTTGGAGTCCTATTGGTTTGACCGTCAACCTTAGCATCTTCGCTAAGGGAAATTGCCGCTATCTACATCTCAACCTTCCACTTTGGATAACCAACGAGGGGGCGTTAAATCGTACCATCAAAAGAAATTTCTGGCGCCGTTGCCGAGGACTCCACTTTTCAAGATAGCGGAGTTGCACACTATCTTTTATCTTTGCTTTTTAGTCTTGTTATTCGTTTCCTTCAGAAGATGTCTAGAGACCCCCACACTAGCAGACTTAATCTTGCCTTCACAGAGCATATCACTAATGCTATCATTACAGCTAGGGAGGAGAAGCTCAGGGTAGAACCCTCCATACCTAGAAATCTAGAAGATGGTTGGGATCCTATGATTAAAATTAAGTTGAATAACTTTTCTTGCTATGCTTTATGTAATGTTGGAGCTAGTACCTCCGTTATGCCCAAAAGAATGTATGATATATTTGAATTGAAACCTTTTGATTCTTGTTCTTTTGGTGTTCGTCTTGTCGACTCTTCCGTAAATAAACCATTGGGGAAGATCGATGATGTTCTTATCATTGTCAATGACAATTATGTTCCCGTTGATTTTACTATTATGGACATTGAATGTTAACCTTCTTGTCCAATTATTTTGGGACGTCCTTTTCTTTGCACCGTGGATGCTATTATTGATATGAAAGAAGGGATTATAAAATTCCAAATCCCTCTCAAGAAAGGGATGGAACACTTCCCTAGGAAAAAGATTATATTGCCTTTTGAGTCTATCACACGGACTAGTTATTTTCTTGAAAAGACTTGATCTATTTGCATTAAGCCTACCTAATGGCTTTAAAGCAGCGCTTTTGGGAGGCAGCCCACAACGAATTTAGGATTTCCTTTTTGTTTTTCTTCTGTTTTTAGTGGTCTTGATGATTGTAACTACTGTAGAAACATCATTGTATCTTTTCTTTTCAAGATTTGTGCCATTTATAGCCTCATATGACAAGGGAAGTGAAAGTTGTGACATGCTGTCCAGAAAACAGATTCTGTCCTCGTGACTAGAAAAATCACAGAAAAATCCCAGTTCATCTTTTTGAGCTGAAATGTTTACACATCGTGCTCTATACATATATGGAACTTTCGTATGTTCTGAGTTTTTTGATTTGAGTTGCAGAAGTATCCCTAAAAAATTCTTTACTACCTGCTGGTCTGTTTTTCACAGATTCTGTCATGTTTTTCCTATTCTTCATTTTGCAAACCTTAAGCTTGCTTTTTCTTTGCAAAAACTTTTTGGTAATCTTGAGAAACAATAGCTCTTCAAGAATATACTTGTTTCTAGTAGAGAAAAAATTATTTTATTATTGGTACTAACCTCGCTAATCAGATTATGATGAGTTATGCACTACTGGAAAAACAGCTATAGATAATATTGACACTAATGGCGCACTATACATGTGGTGCGCCATTACTATTTACTAATGGCGCACCATGTGCTGGTGCGCCATTAGTAACCTAAACAGTAATGGCGCACCTGGTGAAAAGTGCGCCATTACTATGTTTGACCAAGGTTTGACCCATTCCTGGACATAGTAATGGTGCACTTTTTATAAGTGCGCCATTAGTAAGGTGACATAGTAATGGCGCACCTGGTGAAGGGTGCGTCATTACTATGTTTGACCACGGTTTGACCTAGTCAAAGACATAATAATGGCGCACTTTGCAAAGGTGCGCCATTACTATGTCAAACCTTGTAATGGCGCACCTTTACAAAGTGCGCCATTACTATGTCTTTGACCAAGGTTGACCCAGTCAAAGGCATAGTAATGGCGCACTTTGTGAAGGTGCGCCATTACTAATTTTCTGAGGTGGCCAAATTTTTTACGAAATGCACCCCCCCTAGACCGCCTTTTCAGTTTACACAAAATAAACGAAAATGATAGAAATATCAAAAAAAAAAGATTCCCATGAGATATGTGGTCTAGTTGTTAGGAAAATTTAGAAACATGAATTTTGACTTTTTTTGCAAAATCTCTCGAGAATTGTGTAAAATGGGCTTAACTTTTGCATACGACCTCTGATGAAAAAAAAATTTATATGAAAAATCATCTACTCAAAAAGTTATATCCAACTTCAACGCGGTGTAACCTGTTGAACATTTTTAGAATCCTCATAAACCTAACAGAAAAAAAGTTATAGCCATTTGAAGATCTAGAGGGCAAAAAAATGAAAAAAAATTCAAACTTACTAATGGCACACTATTTGAAAAGTGCGCCACTAGTAACAGGAAAAAAAATTAATTTTTTTTTTGAATTTTTTTTGAAAAAAAGTTCAAAATATGATAGGACACTGGTCGGTAAGTTTCAAAAAAAAGTTCACCATTTCATCACACCAATGGACATGAACAAGGTCCTAGACATGAACAAGGTTTAATAGGATTGATATGATACATATATCAACAAGTGCTTGTGAGGTGAGGTGGGGAAGAGGTGAATGGAACTAAGTAGTGTGAGGATGGGTGACCCTCTGGGAAGTTTGACCACGGAATGCAATTTTACTTGAGATTAAGCGGAGTAGCTTGAGATTAAGCGTAGTGGCTCGAGATTAAGAAATAAAAAAATAAAAAAATAAAAAAATTTGAATTTTTTTTTTTTTTGAAAAACAGTTAGTAATGGCACACCTTAGATAGCAATGTGCGCCACTACTATGTTCCCGCCTTCCAAATTAAAAAAATAGAAAAAAATAGAAAAAATGGGTGTCCAGTGGCGCACCAGTAGAGGTAGTAATGGCGCACCGGATGTGCGCCATTACTAGCAAAAATAGGTGCGCCATTAATAGCCATTTTTCAAGTAGTGATGTATGAAGGGTGTTTTCAAGTGTGCGAGGGAAGATGATGAAAGAAGATTCAGGAGTGTCAAGCGCTCAAGCTTGGGGATGCCCCCATGCATCCCCAAGAAATATTCAAGGAGACTCAAGCTTCTAAGCTTAGGGATGCTATCGGGGGGATGGATCAGGCCCATAGACCCGGCATTACAAACCTCCGGGCCGACTTACATATGAAGGCCCACAAAGAAGACCCGACTAAGAGTCTGACGTGCCAAGCTTGAAGATTGAATCCCTAGAAGGACTTCTACTTACCTTGTATATCACGTAGAAAACTTGTAAAGTAATATAGAACTCCACATCGTGTAGGAGTCGGACTCTAGGAATCTCGGGACCCGGCACCTTTATAAGCCGAGGTCCACGGGAGCCAGAGCCAGAACTTACCTCAAGCCTGGATTAGACAACTCGCGCTATAACCTAGATATCCACGAGTCTAAGGTTGCGAAATATCATCACTGTAATTGATACGATCGACTCTTCCTATTGACGAGTCGATACCCCTATAGTCAAAAAGCAGGAGTAGGTCTTTACTGCATCGACGGGACCGAACCTGGGTAACTCTCCGAGTCCTATGTCCATATCGACTCTCTCCTCAAATTCGCCTCGCAGCAAAGGTCCCATGATAAGTCCGACTCTACGGACATCTGCCGTGACTTTCCCACGACAGATGGCTCGCACCGTGGGACCTGCGCTCGGAGGTGTTGAGATTCTCAGGGGAGCTCTACAAGGCATGGAAGGATTCATGACCGGACGAATCACCAGGAGCCCGCGCGAAAGCTCTGCATCGACGACTCGACTTGGGGTCCCGACGCCGATTCCGTCGAATCCGGTTATCGGGTCCCGATCGGATCCATTTATATCTTCATTGGGAAGACAGACGGATCTGAGCCAGAGCCGGATCCTGAAGTCCCCTTGGAAACGTCAAGTCGGCGACATGTCGGTTCAAGGCACACTTTCGTCGGGTTCATCGCTAGATCTCTAGAGTCGGCACGCTCCGACGAGTCCCTGACGCCCGACACCACGGGAGAAACATCTGATGCTGACTCACACCCCAGTGAAACAAGCTTCTCAGATACTGGCTCCATCCGAGTCGCCGGGAGCAACAGACTCGGCACTGGAACAGCTGAATACAACCCCGAATTTCCGTAGTACGAGCCTCCATATTGCGTGACAGTGTTCATGGCAGGCACCGGAGAGCAAGGAAGCCAACCGGCCAAAATTGCAGCGCAGAACCGGAATGTGGAGACAACTCACAACACGGCCCCTAATCCAGATAGGGAACAGCCAGAAGTTCTTACAGGAGCGAAAGTCCTCTCACATGCCCTAAACGCCTTGGATGAAGCCTTAGCCGCGCCGATGACTGCTGAAAACCAGCAAGCCTGGAGAACCAGGGTCAATGGACTCAAGGCTCAGGTGATGAGCATTCGTAGGGAAATTAACTCTCATAACGCACGAATGGTGGAAAGAGAAACTCAAATCACCCAAGAAACCAGGCGCCTGCGACACAAGTCGGAATTGATAGAAGGTCAGAAACTAAGTCTCGCCAACGCGCTCCCCGCGATACCCACGAGTCGGATTCCTGCTGACCTCCCGGCCCGGCAGTTGTTCCAGGATATGAATCAGTCGACTCCCCCTGGGTACACGCCACCAAGGCAACATGTCCCCTCGCCACGGCAGGAGCGGTTCCATACACCCCCGGATCATTTTCAATAATCCCATGGCAAACGTGGTGGCAGCGACACGGTACCTCGCCGGTGTGCCCGTACACGAAGACACTCCGGTGGACCAGGCCACTCGAGGGGCAATCGTTCTGCTCAAAACTGCAATCACACAGCAGGCTATGTACTCACAGGTATTCCAATACTTACATGAAACCCCATATCAAAGTATGAGCCGGCAAGCAGATTCACCGGCTCCGGCCGGCTTGAGAAGTCATCGCCAGCACAGAGCTCCACCACCACCAGACCCGCCGGGGGCAATAAGGATCCAAGACATACCATCCAGCTTCCATCCTGAACGCTGGGTCGAGCAGATGGTCCAACTTCCACCCCAAGATCAAGTCGTCGAGTTCATCAGGAGATCCGTGGGCAACTGATGTCTGGTGCCGGCTCTACGAAATACACGCTTGCCATCAAATTTCAAGGGCCCACGTAAGATCACAAACTATACTGCTGACATGGACCCGGCAGCTTGGATCGAAAGTTATGACCTAGCCATGGACATGCTACAAGCCAGCGAAGGAGTTTGTGCCCGTTACCTCACAATGATGTTGAAAGGGGCGGCTGGCACATGGTTCAAAAACCTCCCAGAGAATTCCGTCACCTCCTGGACGGATCTCAAGAAAAAGGTTATCCAGAACTTCCAAGGCACATGCCGGCGAGCTACCACAATCGTCGACTTGGAGCATTGCGTCCATAAGGAAAGAGAGTCGACCCTGAGCTGGGCATGACGGGTTGCAGAAATAATCCATTCCTCGGACACTATCACTGCCCAAACAGCCGTCATCGTCTTGGAAAGGAACTGCAAGTTCGAGCCCCTAGTCCACAAACTTGGCCGGCTCAAGAGGATGGTCAGGGATATAGGAGAGCTCATGAATGCAGTCATAAAATATGCCAACTCTGATAAAACCAAGGATACCAAACCTCAACAGGATAAAGCCGGCCAGAACAAAAATGGCGGCAAAACATCCCAGAATCAGAGTCAGCAAATAAAGCGGCGGCTCGATCAAACTACTTCTGACTTGGTAGCCAACACAAATTTCGGCTCCCAAAAAAAGAACCAGGGGGGCAACAACTAGCGCAAGACGGAAGGAAATTTTCGCCCAAATAACTTTGAAGAAGCTATGAAGAGTCCGTGCCCGACCCATAGTAAACCTGGTCGCCCAGCCAACCACACCTGGGAAGATTGCTATTTCATGAAAGAGTTTGCACGACGTGGGAACCAGGGACCTCCCGAGTCAGGTGGAGGAGCCGTCCAGAACGACAACAACCAAAATCCCGGCTACCAAGGAGCCAGGGCAATGACTCAACACCAAGGACCCGGAGGAGGAGCCCAGCAAAATCAGTCAGGTCTTGCTGGATTCCAAGAAAACCCGAAACAACTTCATGACCATGCAGCATATCACGTTTTCACTACCAGCAGCTGCAGGAGGGATAGGAAGCTGCAACGAAGAGCCGCCATGGCTGTGACTACAGAGCCGGCTTGGCCCAGGTGGCTCAATTGGTCAGAACGACCCATCAATTGGACAAGAGATGACAACCCCCCGGTGGTAGAGAACCCAGGGGCCCTGGCTCTAGTAGTCTCCCCACAAATTGGAGGATATACACTTGACAAAGTGCTCATGGACGGAGGAAGCAGCATCAACATCCTTTACTACGAAACCTTTCGCACGATGCGGCTGACCCAAAAATAGCTGCAACCCTCCAACACTGTTTTCCACGGGATAGTCCCAAGCCAGTCGGCACGTCCGCTAGGCAAAATTTACCTGGAGACGGCTTTTGGAAACGCTGATAATTTCCGCTCCGAGCTCATCCCCTTTGAAGTGGTAAAACTCGAGAGCCCATATCACGCCATTTTGGGCAGACCGGCTTATGCCAAATTCATTGTTCGGCCATGTTATGTCTACCTGAAACGAAAGATTCCGGGTCCTAATGGCCCAATCACCGTCGATGGAAGTCGGTCACGGGCAGTGGAATGTGACGAACAAAACGTCAAATTTGCCGAGTCAACACGCGCCAAAGAGGACTTGTCAGTATACCAAGAAAAGGTAGACCCGACAGATCCCACAATCCTGAAGAAACCGACTCCCGACAACAACCCCAAGTTCTAACCGGCTCAGGATACGAAGAAAGTCGACTTTGTCCTTGGTGACTCTTCTGAGAAGTTCGTCATCGGGACGGAGTTATCTGATAAATTGGAAAGTGCGCTCATCGAGTTCCTCCATGAGAATCGGGACATCTTTTCCTGGAAACCCTCTGATATGCCAGGTGTCCCGAGGGAACTCGCTGAGCACCACCTAAATATAGATCCAACGCTGAAGTCGGTCAAGCAATTCCTTCGCCGTTTGAACGACGAGAGGTGAAACGCTATTGGGGAAGAGATAGCCAGGCTCCTTGCCGCCGGGTTCATCATGGAAGTCTTCTATCCAGAATGGCTCGCAAACCCGGTCCTTGTTTTGGAAAAGAACGGGACCTGGTGCATGTGCATTGACTACACAGACTTAAAAAAGGTTTGCCCGAAGGATCCCTTCGCACTGCCTCGTATCGACCAGATCATAGACTCGACTGCAGGATGTGAGCTCCTATGTTTCCTTGACGCCTACTCTGGTTATCTCCAGATCAAGATGGCCCTTGAAGATCAAGAAAAAATAGCTTTCATCACCCCCTTCGGGATCTACTATTACACTTCTATGCCATTTGGCCTTAAGAATGCAGGAGCCACATATCAGCGAACAGTGCAGAGCTGCCTCAAAGAGCAGATTGGGCGCAACGTGCATGCTTATGTGGATGATATAGTGATCAAGTCCCAATTGGCCGACTCACTCATCAGTGACTTGACGGAAACCTTCAAAAATTTGTGCAAGTACCATATGAAGTTAAACCCAGCCAAATGCACCTTCGGGGTACCTGCGGGTAAACTCCTTGGATACATAGTATCAGAGGGAGGTATTGAGGCAAACCCGGAGAAAATCAACGTTTTCATGACTCTTCAGAAGCCGGCCTCAGTAAAGGGAGTTCCACGACTCACATGATGCGTAGTCGCTCTGAGTCGGTTCATAAGACGACTTGGTGAAAAGGCAATCCCCCCTGTATCGACTTCTAAGGAAATCACAAACATTTGTCTAGGATGATGAGGCCGATCAGGCCCTAGAGTCATTGAAGAAGCATCTATTCCAGGCTCCAATCCTGGCGGCTTCCAAGCCAAAGGAACCTATGCTGCTTTATATCGCATCCAACAATCGAGCAGTTAGCGCCATGGTTGTTATTGAGCGTATGGAAGCCGGCAAGGAGCACCCCCTACAAAGGCCAGTTTACTACGTCAGTGAGGTGCTGACCCTATCAAAGCAGCGCTTGATTTGCAAGGTGATGATAGTGATTTCTCGCACTTCGTTGGTAACCCCAAGTTGAAGGCGTGATGTAGCACAACAGCAAGTTTCCCTCAGTAAATATACCAAGGTTTGTCTTCAGTAGGACTCCGGAGATGATCAGTAGGTGGCAAGGAAACAATGGCACCATTTTAGACAAAAGTTGCTTCCTTGACCTGGACCTGCACACAGACACAAATAACTTTGTTCCCAACGAAGTTCAGAGAGGTTTTCAATCTCTCCGGTCTTGTTGTTCACAAAGGATCAAACACAAGGGATAATGATAGCAACTGAAAGTAAAAGCAGAAAAGTAAATGAGTGTGGAAACAATAATGAGGATATGGACCGGGATACGTGATGTTCACTACTGATGTCTCTCTCCCAAAAGACGATAAAACTGCTATGCGAGGTAAACAAATTACAGAAGGGCAATTGACAGGATTATGAACGCACCGCAATGCTAACTATGCTACAAAAGAAAGGAAGAGGCTCAAAAGCATAGGCAGTACGCCAAAATAAGTAGACCGAAATCCAACTGCATTAAAAAGCACTTTGCGTAAAGTAAACAATCCTTGCAACCGCGGTTACAAGCACCGTTGTTTTCCCCCTTGTGGCAACAACACATCCCCTAGACTCATGTTTCTGTCACTCAAGCTAGTCATTAGGGGGCATGAACCCACAATCGAGCATAACGTTCCCTCTTGGAGTTACTACCTACTACTTGGCCAAAGCAATAAACAGCAACGGAGAACATGCAAGAATTACTTAGGAATAAAAATATAAGAGATAAGAACCAAATATATTACTCAATCACAATCTGAACATAATCTCATAATCCATCAGATCCCATCAAACTCAGCATAGAAACAGCTGAAAGATTACAAAAGTGCCTCGATCATGTAGGGAAGCTCACGAGGTCTAAACCATGAAGAACAAAGAGGGGAGGAGAACATCACATAGCTACTGATCACGGACCCATGGTCCAAAGGAAACTACTCACGAGTCATCCGGGAAACATCCATGGTGGTGAGGAGACTCCCGGAGGTCGGCCCTCCCTCCGGCAGGGTGCCGGGAAGAGGTCTTCTGGTGCTCCCGATCTCGGAAGCGCGGCGGCGGCGGAACAGAGGCGAGATCGCGAAAAAGGGTTCTGTCCTCGAGGGTTTCTCGTCACGGAGAATATATAGGCGAAGGTGGGTAGCCAGGGGGGCCACCAGGGGTCCAGGCGCCCCCCTGGCGCGGCCAGGCCCTACGACGCGCCACCAGGGCGCCTGGGCCCCTGGTGATGGCCCTCTGGCCCCACCCAGGTTCTTCCGGAAGGTTCTTTCACGCTGATTTTTTATCTGATTTTTCCTGAATTTTTGGAGCACTTTTTATATGGGGGAAAACTGAAATAGAAAAACAGCAGAAAATAGGAATTGGCACTGTGGTGCACTGAGTTAATAGGTTAGTCCAAATATGATCAAAATTGTATGAAAGTGTATCTAGATCATAGCAATATCACACAAAACATGCATGGAACGAGCAGAAATTATAGATACGTTTTGGACGTATCAGCGCTATCCTCACTAGTAGAAATTGGTTCTTGGTGTATTCATGGCGAGCCGGAAACTTAAACACTACTTTCAGGAGCACCCCATAACTGTGGCCAGCTCAGCACCACTTGCAGATATCATCCAATACCGGGAAGCAACAGGAAGGATTGCAAAGTGGGCCATAGAACTGGGGGCTTATCACATCAAATATAAACCACGAACGTCCATCTAGTCCCAGGCGTTAGCTGACTTCATCAATGACTGGACAGAAATCCAAACATCTCCGAATAAGCCAGTCACCAAATATTGGACGATGCACTTCGATGGAAACCGGAAGCTCCAAGGGTCAGGAGCCGGCGTGGTCCTTACCTCACCTAAAGGAGAGAAATTCTGCTATGTTCTACAGCTGCAGTTCACCTGTACCAACAATGCAGCAGAGTATGAAGCCTTACTTCATGGACTACTGCTGGCTTGTGAGATGAACATAAGTTGGTGTCGGGACCCGGGGTTAGCGTATGTAATTCCAGTCACGATACAATCACATGGAGAGCCGAGAACCGTACCCACTTGTCTAATCAGACAAGGCCAAGCACAGAACGTTCTCGGTAAGCATCGAACGTGAGGGGCATCCCATTCAGGCCGGATGATCAACTGAGATGGGTCCTCATCGTCCGCTCACAAGTCTAAATGCTTATGGGTGGTGAATCCCATACTCATAGACAAGTCGCCTCAACCATGTTATCGATTGGATCCTAACTCTTACATAGACTTACTCCAGCCCGATCACTTAGTCGGGGTCTAGGGCGGGCTGGATCATACAACAAAGTGTGCACGTGACAGAGTCACGAGCAATCGCATCGCGATGCCCCAAGCTGCGCACATCTAAGGGCCACTTGGTGTATAAAAGACCTCCAGCCAGATCACAACTAAGGTCTCGAAAACCCATTCTAAGACATGCATGTTATAATCATACACGCAGCACACATGCCTAGTATGAACAGCAGGTATCATCACATAACTCTACAAAGTACTCTTTATTGATATACACATAGAGCATACAAAGATCACATGTCTGTGATCAACATTACATCATACAACGGAAGAAAATTAGGTCTGAGTACAGACAAGTTTAACAAATGGCTTACAGAAGCCTTGTAAAACAAACATGCCCTTCCACGAGGGACCAGACTGCTGTCTAGGACTATGCTAACTTAGTCAACGTCGAGCTTCACGAAGGTGACTCCATCGGGGTCCGGGTTCTCATCTAAAACATAGAATAAGCAAACGTGAGTACAAAGTCGTACTCAGCAAGACTTACATCAGAACTAAACTACTCATGCTCAAGTATCAAGGTAAAGGGGGGTGGGGTTTCATCATGCCGAAGTGCCAGCTTTGACTTGTCTATTCCTGAACTACGAATACCACACTTGAGGTAAGAAGCGTACACGAGTCCACTATATCTCCAACCAATACACCACTATGGTTACTTCCTCGACTTCCCGACGAAGAAGCACACCATAGCACTCACGCTTATCTTGCGAGTTTTAGAAGTATCCAGTTCAAGTTGTCTAATAATCAGGTACAGGTTCCAAGTAGTCCTTCACCGTGAACGCGGCTATTCGAATAGTTTTGTTAACCTTGCAAGGATGTAAACTACACACACATGACCATCGGTTACCGCCAGGTCTCGCCACCGTTCAAGAGGTGACAGCGAGGATGTTCACCACGACACTTCGCTCACAACCGGTCTATTCCAGGAGTCGACTATCTGAGTTTGTCACCGCTCGAGAGTCCGGCCGGATCAATGAAACGGACCAAGACAATGTAGGCAACCGAGACGCCACCTCCGACAGATGGTTTCACTGTCTCACAGATCCACCCACATATCTAGGATGATGCAACATTTCCACTCACTCTTTTGCTATGCATATGTCAAATGGAAGGCCCGAACTAATGTGACTCCTGGACGTCGACACGGATCAAGGTACTAGGCCGAGAGGGGTCAGTGAGCCCAATGTGTGGTTGTACTCTTTGTCTTGGATTACCATACAAGAACTCGATGCTTAGGGCGGTGTTCAACGAGACAACCCGGTGTGTACTCCTACACAGCCTCTCATCGTTCACCTTGTATTAGGGTGGATTCACCGACACAGTTTCACTTTCATCAACACCATGTTCACTATCATCCCGACTCACATCAAAAGTAACCTCATTGTAACACTAAGCATGCAATAAGTTGTAACAGTAGAAGGGGCCACATGATATCAAACAACTCCTATGTCAGCTAGGATTGTGGTTTGCTTACTACTTTGACAAGATGATAGGTCATGCATCGGATATGGGTTCAACTATGCGGTAGAATCGATACAAGATGATCTCCTAAACATGCATAAGCGAGACTAAGAGGGAATTGGGATTTTATAGACATGATCAATGGGGTTTGCTTGCCTTGCTGACGAAACACGGGTCTTAACGGTGGTCTTCTTCTTCGGGGTGATCACCGTCTCGGAAAAGCTGTTACCAGCACAAACATCAACAAAGGGGGACAACATTGAATTGAAATGCACAATCACATGATTATGTTGTCCATGATGTGAATGGTATTGGTTTGATCTAGGTTCAATTTGCCACATGTTAATTGAAGTTGATTTGAAAAGTTAATTCAAAATCAAACTCCAAATATTATTCAAATTAGGTCATCTTGCATTTGCTAATGTTTGGTTATTGTAAACAATGTTATCATATGTGGGATAAGCTTCTGAAGTACAAGTGACCATATGTGCATTGCATTGGTTCAATTTAGAAATGCATTTGGAATAAATTTGAATTAATTCAATTTAAGACAAATAGCAAAAGCTACTAGTTCCATTTTAAAATCAACTCAAACATGGTTGAAAGTTGCATATTTGGATAGAGAATTTTATGCTGATCATTTTTCATATATTATTTGTCCAATTTGGAGTTCATATGAATTTTCTATTATTTTTGGAAGTTTATTCAATTTTCAGCCTTTTCTGTAATTATTTTAAATGTTTTTCCATTTACTGCGTCAGCATGGCGTGGGGGTGACGTCGGGGGGGGGGGGCTGACCAGTGGGCCACCACTGTCAGCCTCAGGGGGTTAACCCCTCGGAAAGGCGAAACCAGGCACGGGGAGAGCTACAGCTAGGGGGAAACGAGGCGCGGTGCTCACCCAGACGTGATGGAGAAGACGGCAGGGCTCGGGGTAACTCGACGGTGGCGCAATCGACAAGTTGCTCCACGGCGGCCGGCGGCGATCCGTTGAGGCTGTCGTCGATTCCGGGGCCCTTGAGCTCAAATTTCTTGGGGCGAACGAAGAAGACGACGTCAGCGGTTGTAGTGGACAACCTGGAGAGGCGTGGGCTGGCCACTGGCAGCGTCGGTGCGAGGCGGCGCTCCGTCGTGGTCTCGGCTACTCGCGGAATCCGGCAAGAGAGGGAAGGAGATGAGCTAGGGAGAGAGGGGAAGGTGCGGGCGACTTCTGGGTGACTGCGTGGCGTCCTCGGGGAGAAGAGGAGGCACCAGAGGGCCTCGGTGGCGTCCACGGCGCTCGGCTCGCCACCGAGCTGCTTCGGGCGCCGGGGAGGAAGACGACATCGGGGGCGCTGGTGGGCTGGGCTGGAAAGGTAAGTTGGGCCGGGGTGGCTAGGGGGTTGGGCTGCTTTTCCCTTTTTATTTTCTTCTGTTATTTCTTCTGTTTTTCTTTCTGTAATTTGTTTTCCCCCAAATAAAAAATAGAAAGGAATTTTTGTTAAATGCCCAAATACTTTTAAAAAAACTAGATGACCAGTAGCTAGTCACACATAGGATTTGGACATTTTGGAAATTCAATAAATTTGAATTCCAATTCAAATAGTGGTTTATTTAATTTCCAAAGCCACTGTTTGAATATTAGAAAATTCCATGTGCATGGGATTGATCCCAAACCACTTTTAAAATGATCAGCAACATTTCTAGGAATTTTCCAAGCATTCAAATGATTTTTGGAAAAAAAAAATTATCTGGCCATTTCAAATAATTTCTCAGGGCTTTCTGCTTCCCCATTTTTGAATTTCTTTTGAATTTTTGCATGATGCAAAGGGCACAAACAAACCTAGCACTTACCCTAGTTGGGGTTCTGACAACTCGCCCCCACTCAAAAGAATCTCGTCCCGAGATTCGGAAGTCGTCGGGAGGAAGGTGGGGTACTCGGCACGGAGGCGGTCTTCTCTTTCCCAGGTTGCTTCTTTCTCGGAGTGATGTGACCATTTAACTTTCAGGAACTTGATCTTCTGACGACGCGTGACACGCTCTACGGAATCAAGAATACGAACAGGGTACTCTCGATAAGAAAGGTCATCTTGGAGATCAAGCGTTTCATGGTCGACCTCGCGGATGGGGTCCTTGAAGCAACGCCTGAGTTGTGACACATGGAATACATCATGTACTCGGGAAAGGTGCGGAGGTAGTTCAAGTTGGTAGGAAACTTCTCCACGTTTAGCAAGAATGCGGAAAGGTCCGTTGTAACGTGGGGCCAACTTGCCTTTGATACCGAATCTTTGGGTTCCCTTCAGAGGAGTAACCCGAAGGTAAGCCTTCTCATCCAGATTGTAGCTCTCCTTTCTATGATGACGATCATAGTAGCTTTTCTGACGAGATTGAGCGGCTTTCAATCGATCACGAACAATGCGAACTTGCTCTTCTGCTTCCTTGATCATATCCGGTCCAAAGAGTTGTCTTTCACCGGTTTCTGACCAGTTAAGGGGTGTTCGACATCGTCGTCCGTAGAGGAGTTCAAAAGGAGCCATGTTCAGACTAGATTGAAAACTATTGTTATAAGCAAATTCGGCGAATGGAAGAGATTTCTCCCAATTCTTTCCGAATGAGATAACACAAGCTCTGAGCATGTCTTCCAAAATTTGATTAACCCTTTCAACTTGACCGCTAGACTGAGGATGGAAAGTTGTACTAAACGATAGATGAGTTCCCATAGCACTCTGAAAGCTTCCCCAGAATCTAGAGGTGAAAAGGCTACCACGATCAGAATTGATCACCAAAGGAACACCGTGAAGAGACACAATTCTCGAGACATACAAGTCTGCCAACGGACTAGCAGTTATAGACTCGCGAACGGGAAGGAAGTGAGCAACTTTTGAAAGTCGATCAATGACAACGAAGATGGCATCATTTCCTTTCTGGGTTTTTGGAAAGCCGGTGATGAAGTCCATACCGACTTTGTCCCATTTCCTCTCTGGAATAGGCAAAGGTGGAAGTGTACCAGCAGGTCTTTGGTGTTCTGCCTTAATGCGACGACAAACATCACATTCAGCAACAAATCAAGCAATGTCTCTCTTCATCCGGGTCCACCAAAATCTCTGGCGTAGATCTCGGTACATTTTTGTGCTACCGGGATGAATTGAGAGGGGTGTGTCATGGGCTTCTTTGAGGATGAGTTGCTGTAGATCCTTATTCTTAGGTACTACCAAACGATTTTCAAAGAATACCGTTCCTTTACTATCTGTGGAGAAACATTTAGCAACTCCGCTAGCAATGTTCTCCTTGATCCGGCGTACACCTCGTGCACGTCTTTGGGCAACTCTGATTTGATCCTCAAGGGTTGGTTTCGCCACCAAGTTGAAAAGAGATCCACGAGGAACAATCTCTAGATTGAGCTTTCGAAATTCCTCATGAAGAAGTGGTTGATACTGTTGTAACATGAGGTTGTTACAAGACGACTTACGACTTAGTGCGTCAGCCATGACGTTGGCCTTGCTTGGGGTGTAAGATATTCCTAAGTCATAATCTTTTATCAACTCAATCCAGCGTCTTTGCCTGAGATTAAGATCTGGCTGGGTGAAAATATATTTGAGGCTCTGGTGGTCGGAATAGATCTCACAACGTTTACCAAGGAGGTAATGTCGCCAAGTCTTCAGGGCATGAACTACGGCAGCGAGTTCAAGATCATGGGTAGGATAGTTCTCTTCATGTGGACGCAACTGGCGCGAAGCATAAGCTACCACATGTCGATCTTGCAGAAGTATGCATCCTAACCCTTGCCGTGAAGCATCACAATAGATCTCGAAATCCCTTTTGGTGTCTGGAGGTGCAAGTACGGGTGCAGAAGTCAACCTTCTTTTTAGCTCTTGAAAGCTTTCCTCGCACTTGGAAGTCCATTGGAATTTCTTATCTTTCTTGAGGAGTTCAGTAAGAGGCTTTGCAACTTTAGAAAAGTTCTCGACAAAGCGGCGGAAATAGCTTGCTAAGCCAAGAAAACTCCTAACTTGCTTAACCGATTCAGGTGGAGTCTAGTCAAGGACGGCCTGAACTCTC
Organism: Bromus sterilis; assembly: GCA_950022295.1. NCBI lineage: Eukaryota > Viridiplantae > Streptophyta > Magnoliopsida > Poales > Poaceae > Bromus > Bromus sterilis. Next base: position 345,179,927 of record OX465596.1, read on the forward strand.
TCGGGATTGACTGCAACACCTTTCGCAGAAATCACGTGGCCTAAGTAGGTCACTTCTGGTAGCCAAAATTCACACTTGGAGAACTTGGCATTAAGGCGGTGCTCTCTAAGTTTCATCAATACCAACCTAAGATGTTCTGCGTGCTCTTCTTCATTCTTCGAGTAGATGAGAATGTCATCAAGATAAACCACAACAAATTTATCTAGGTACTCCATGAAGATTGAATTCATTAAGCGCGAGAATGTGGCGGGGGCATTGGTTAAACCAAAGGACATGACGGTATACTCGTAAAGACCATAACGAGTAGTGAAAGCCGTTTTGGGAATGTCCTCATTTCGGATTTTGATTTGATGATAGCCTAATCTCAAATCCATCTTGGAGAAGATAGAGGATCCAGCAAGTTGATCATAAAGATCATTGATCCTGGGCAGTGGGTACTTGTTCTTTATCGTCGCTAGATTTAGCGGGCGATAGTCTACGCACATCCTTTCTGTTCCATCTTTCTTTGTTACGAACAGAACGGGGCAACCCCATGGCGATGAGCTAGGGCGGATGAAGCCTTTTGCCAACGAAGCATCAAGTTGGGTTTTTAGCTCAGCTAACTCATGTGGGGCCATCCTATATGGACATCTCGAGATTGGGACTGTGCCTGGTATAAGATCCACTATGAATTCTACACACCTGTCGAGTGGCATTCCCGGCAGCTCTTCAGGAAAGACATCCGAGAAGTCACGAACCACCGGAACATCTTCAAGGTCTGGAAGGGGAAGCACATTCAAAGTCTGCACCTGGATTCTAGAACTGGGTGAGGTGTAGTCAATGATCTGTCCTGAAGGATGGGTGAGTTTAACTGATTTGGCTTTACAATCAAGGAAATCATTTTGCCTTGATAACCAATCCATTCCTAGGATGACATCAATGTCCGAAGACTTGAGGGCTATAAGTGAAGCAAGGAATACTAAACCCTCAATTGCAATTTGATTGCCATGGCTTACTCTATTAGTTTTCCATTTGAACCCAGGAGGTTGAATGATCATTGGGGAAAACATTTCTTCAAAAGAAAATCCATGACGAAGTGCATAACTCTCCGACATGAATGAATGAGAAGCTCCTGGATCGAAAAGAACGGAGGCGGGAACATGATTCACTGGGAGTGTGCCAAGAATGACGTCAGAAGCAGGAGTGGTTTCCTCAACTGAGATTTGATTCACACAACCACTACTAGTGGATGAAGGCTTTGCTAGAAAGGCTTTGGTGGTTGATTTCTTTGGAGGCTTGTGACTAGGTCGACGTGGTGCCACCAACACTGTAGGGCACTGTCGGAAGTAATGTCCTGTCAGACCACACGTGAAACATACCCTGCCTGAATTGCTGGGAGCAGGATTACTTGATTGCACACCATCATTCCTGGGAGGAACAATGTGTTGAGGTGGATGGCATATATTCGGTGGTGGTCTCTGAAGAAAGTTTTGAGGTATGGCACGGGTTGGAAGCCAAATTCGGCGTTTCTGAGGGGCTGAACTTGAAGAAGAAGCAAGCTCAAGAGCATGCTTGCGAGACTCTTCGAACACTTCATTGCCATGCTCAGCTCTAAAGGATCGGTTGACCAAATCCTCAAAGGTGGGAAATTCAATGAGGTTGAGATCATGACGAAGGATGGGGCTAAGTCCCTTACGGAACCTTGCCTGCTTTCTGGCATCGGTGGTGATCTCATCTTGGGCATACCGGGCGAGACGGTTGAATTCTCTCACATACTCATGGATGGACATCTCTCCTTGAGTCAGGGTGCAGAACTCTTCTTTCTTGCGCTCCATCAACTCATCCAGAAGGTGGTACCCTCGAAAGGCAACACAGAACTCCTGCCAAGTCACTAGCTGACCACCTGGCTGCATCGCGACATAGTTCTCCCACCATTCAGCAGCAGCACCTTCCAGAAAGTATGCCGCGAATATAACTCGATCATCGGGAGCAACATGTGTAGTATCAAGCTTACGCTCGATGGAACGGAGCCAATCATCGGCTTCAAGGGGTTCAGAAGAACATCGGAATACCGGTGGCTTGAGGAGGATGAAGTCTTGAATGCTCACAACCACATTGCAATGACGTGAGGTATTCTGCTCGATGAGCTCCAGAAGACGTGTTTGATCGCGTTGATTCTTCTCAGCTTCCATCATGATTTCCGCCGCAGAAGGCGGTGGTAGAGGTTCATCATCATTTTGATTCCGAACACGGTCTCGATTCCGACGAACAGCACTACGAGTTCCACCTGACATCCTGTGTGATAAAAATCAACAATCAGAACAGGTTGGATGATGGATTCAAGGATAACAAGACATGATGAAGGCGGAAAAGATTGTAATGCGAAGGCAAAGATTCGTAGAATCACGGGATAAATCGGGCAGCATAACGGGTACACCGGGATGGAAAATGAAACAACCTCGAAGAAATTGGGCAGAACTTCTTCAAGGAACTCAACAGAACGATGAGTCTGGACGACCACAACTGTCCTTCGGCTACAAGAAAGCACTCAGCGAGATGTTCTAGTAAGACATAGATGAGCCTAGTCTTATCATCCCGTAGAAAAGGTAAGGGTGACTCAGAACTCAGATCGATGAGGGTAAGGAGAAAAAATAAGCCTTACGTTGTTCCCTTTATACCCAAGTAACTATATAACTACAGAATGCTAGACTCGACTTCCACCAAGGGTTTGATAAGCCTATAGACAGTCCTGCTCTGATACCAAGTTTGTCGGGACCCAGGGTTAGCGTATGTAATTCCAGTCACGATACAATCACATGGAGAGCCGAGAACCGTACCCACTTGTCTAAGCAGACAAGGCCAAGCACAGAACGTTCTCGGTAAGCATCGAACGTGAGGGGCATCCCATTCAGGCCGGATGATCAACTGAGATGGGTCCTCATCATCCGCTCACAAGTCTAAATGCTTATGGGTGGTGAATCCCATACTCATAGACAAGTCGCCTCAACTATGTTATCGATTGGATCCTAACTCTTACATAGACTTACTCGAGCCCGATCACTTAGTCGGGGTCTAGGGCGGGCTGGATCATACAACAAAGTGTGCACGTGACAGAGTCACGAGCAATCGCATCGCGATGCCCCAAGCTGCGCACATCTAAGGGCCACTTGGTGTATAAAAGACCGCCAACCAGATCACAACTAAGGTCTCGAAAACCCATACTAAGACATGCATGTTATAATCATACACGCAGCACACATGCCTAGTATGAACAGCAGGTATCATCACATAACTCTACAAAGTACTCTTTATTGATATACACATAGAGCATACAAAGATCACATGTCTGTGATCAACATTACATCATAGAACGGAAGAAAATTAGGTCTGAGTACAGACAAGTTTAACAAATGGCTTAGAGAAGCCTTGTAAAACAAACATGCCCTTCCACGAGGGACCAGACTGCTGTCTGGGACTATGCTAACTTAATCAACGTCGAGCTTCACGAAGGTGACTCCATCGGGGTCCGGGTTCTCATCTAAAACATAGAATAAGCAAACGTGAGTACAAAGTCGTACTCAGCAAGACTTACATCAGAACTAAACTACTCATGCTCAAGTATCAAGGTAAAGGGGGGTGGGGTTTCATCATGCACAAGTGCCAGCTTTGACTTGGCTATTCCTGAACTACGAATACCAGACTTGAGGTAAGAAGCGTACACGAGTCCACTATATCTCCAACCAATACACCACTATGGTTACTTCCTCGACTTCCCGACGAAGAAGCACACCATAGCACTCACGCTTATCTTGCGAGTTTTAGAAGTATCCAGTTCAAGTTGTCTAATAATCAGGTACAGGTTCCAAGTAGTCCTTAACCGCGGACGCGGCTATTCGAATAGTTTTGTTAACCTTGCAAGGGTGTAAACTACACACACATGACCATCGGTTACCGCCAGGTCTCGCCACCGTTCAAGAGGTGACAGCGAGGATGTTCACCACGACACTTCGGTCACAACCGGTCTATTCCAGGAGTCGACTATCTGAGTTTGTCACCGCTCGAGAGTCCGGCCGGATCAATGAAACAGACCCAGACAATGTAGGCAACCGAGACGCCACCTCCGACAGATGGTTTCGCTGTCTCACAGATCCACCCACATATCTAGGATGATGCAACATTTCCACTCACTCTTTTGCTATGCATATGTCAAATGGAAGGCCCGAACTAATGTGACTCCTGGACGTCGACACGGATCAAGGTACTAGGCCGAGAGGGGTCAGTGAGCCCAATGTGTGGTTGTACTCTTTGTCTTGGATTACCATACAAGAACTCGATGCTTAGGGCGGTGTTCAACGAGAAAACCCACTTTGTACTCCTACATAGCCTCTCATCGTTCACCTTGTATTAGGGTGGATTCACCGACACAGTTTCACTTTCATCAACACCATGTTCACTATCATCCCGACTCACATCAAAAGTAACCTCACTGTAACACTAAGCATGAAATAAGTTGTAACAGTAGCAGGGGCCACATGATATCAAACAACTCCTATGTCAGCTAGGATTGTGGTTTGCTTACTACTGTGACAAGATGATAGGTCATGCATCGGATATGGGTTCAACTATGCGGTAGAATCGATACAAGATGATCTCCTAAACATGCATAAGCGAGACTGAGAGGGAATTGGGATTTTATAGACATGATCAATGGGGTTTGCTTGCCTTGCTGACGAAACACGGGTCTTAACGGTGGTCTTCTTCTTCGGGGGTGATCACCGTCTCGGAAAAGCTGTTACCGGCACAAACATCAACAAAGGGGGACAAAATTGAATTGAAATGCACAATCACATGATTATGTTGTCCATGATGTGAATGGTATTGGTTTGATCTAGGTTCAATTTGCCACATGTTAATTGAAGTTGATTTGAAAAGTTAATTCAAAATCAAACTCCAAATATTATTCAAATTAGGTCATCTTGCATTTGCTAATGTTTGGTTATTGTAAACAATGTTATCATGTGTGGGATAAGCTTCTGAAGTACAAGTGACCATATGTGCATTGCATTGGTTCAATTTAGAAATGCATTTGGAATAAATTTGAATTAATTCAATTTAAGCCAAATAGCAAAAGCTACTGGTTCCATTTTAAAATCAACTCAAACATGGTTGAAAGTTGCATATTTGGATAGAGAATTTTATGCTGATCATTTTTCATATATTATTTGTCCAATTTGAAGTTCATATGAATTTTCTATGATTTTTGGAAGTTTATTCAATTTTCAGCCTTTTCTGTAATTATTTTAAATGTTTTTCCATTTACTGCGTCAGCATGGCGTGGGGGTGACGTCGAGGGGGGGGGGCTGACCAGTGGGCCACCACTGTCAGCCTCAGGGGGTTAACCCCTCGGCAAGGCGAAACCAGGCACGGGGAGAGATACAGCTAGGGGGAAACGAGGCGCGGTGCTCACCCAGACGTGATGGAGAAGACGGCAGGGCTCGGGGTAACTCGACGGTGGCGCAATCGACAAGTTGCTCCACGGCGGCCGGCGGCGATCCGTTGAGGCTGTCGTCGATTCCGGGGCCCTTGAGCTCAAATTTCATGGGGGGAACGAAGAAGACGACGTCAGCGGTTGCAGTGGACAACCTGGAGAGGCGTGGGGTGGCCACTGGCCGCGTCGGTGCGAGGCGGCGCTCCGTCGTTGTCTCGGCTACTCGCGGAATCCGGCGAGAGAGGGAAGGAGATGAGCTAGGGAGAGAGGGGAAGGTGCGGGTGGCTTCTGGGCGACTTCGTGGCGTACTCGGGGAGAAGAGGAGGCTCCAGAGGGCCTCGGTGGCGTCCACGGCGCTCGGCTCGCCACCGAGCTGCTTCGGGCGCCGGGGAGGAAGACGACACCGGGGGCGCTGGTGGGCTGGGCTGGAAAGGTAAGTTGGGCCGGGGTAGCTAGGGGGTTGGGCTTCTTTTCCTTTTTTATTTTCTTCTGTTATTTCTTCTGTTTTTCTTTCTGTAATTTCTTTTTCCCCAAATAAAAAATAGCAAGGCATTTTTGTTAAATGCCCAAATACTTTTAAAAAAACTAGATGACCAGTAGCTAGTCACACATAGGATTTGGACATTTTGGAAATTCAATAAATTTGAATTCCAATTCAAATAGGGGTTTATTTAATTTCCAAAGCCACTGTTTCAATATTAGAAAATTCCATGTGCATGGGATTGATCCCAAACCACTTTTAAAATGATCAGCAACATTTCTAGGAATTTTCCAAGCATTCAAATGATTTTTGGAAAAAAAAAATTTATCTGGCCATTTCAAATAATTTCTCAGGGCTTTCTGCTTCCCCATTTTTGAATTTCTTTTGAATTTTTGCATGATGCAAAGGGCACAAACAAACCTAGCACTTACCCTAGTTGGGGTTCTGACAACTCGCCCCCACTCAAAAGAATCTCGTCCCGAGATTCGGAAGTCGTCGGGAGGAAGGTGGGGTACTCGGCACGGAGGCGATCTTCTCTTTCCCAGGTTGCTTCTTTCTCGGAGTGATGTGACCATTGAACTTTCAGGAACTTGATCTTCTGACGACGCGTGACACGCTCTGCGGAATCAAGAATACGAACAGGGTACTCTCGATAAGAAAGGTCATCTTGGAGATCAAGCGTTTCATCGTCGACTTCGCGGATGGGGTCCTTGAAGCAACGCCTGAGTTGTGACACATGGAATACATCATGTACTCGGGAAAGGTGCGGAGGTAGTTCAAGTTGGTAGGAAACTTCTCCACGTTTAGCAAGAATGCGGAAAGGTCCGATGTAACGTGGGGCCAACTTGCCTTTGATACCGAATCTTTGGGTTCCCTTCAGAGGAGTAACTCGAAGGTAAGCCTTCTCATCCAGATTGTAGCTCTCCTTTCTATGATGACGATCATAGTAGCTTTTCTGACGAGATTGAGAGGCTTTCAATCAATCACGAACAATGCGAACTTGCTCTTCTGCTTCCTTGATCATATCCGGTCCAAAGAGTTGTCTTTCACCGGTTTCTGACCAGTTAAGGGGTGTTCGACATCGTCGTCCGTAGAGGAGTTCAAAAGGAGCCATGTTCAGACTAGATTGAAAACTATTGTTATAAGCAAATTCGGCGAATGGAAGAGATTTCTCCCAATTCTTTCCGAATGAGATAACACAAGCTCTGAGCATGTCTTCCAAAAGTTGATTAACCCTTTCAACTTGACCGCTAGACTGAGGATGGAAAGTTGTACTAAACGATAGATGAGTTCCCATAGCACTCTGAAAGCTTCCCCAGAATCTAGAGGTGAAAAGGCTACCACGATCAGAATTGATCACCAAAGGAACACCGTGAAGAGACACAATTCTCGAGACATACAAGTCTGCCAACGGACTAGCAGTTATAGACTCGCGAACGGGAAGGAAGTGAGCAACTTTTGAAAGTCGATCAATGACAACGAAGATGGCATCATTTCCTTTCTGGGTTTTTGGAAAGCCGGTGATGAAGTCCATACCGACTTTGTCCCATTTCCTCTCTGGAATAGGCAAAGGTGGAAGTGTACCAGCAGGTCTTTGGTGTTCTGCCTTAATGCGACGACAAACATCACATTCAGCAACAAATCGAGCAATGTCTCTCTTCATCCGGGTCCACCAAAATCTCTGGCGTAGATCTTGGTACATTTTTGTGCTACCGGGATGAATTGAGAGGGGTGTGTCATGGGCTTCTTTGAGGATGAGTTGCTGTAGATCCTTATTCTTAGGTACTACCAAACAATTTTCAAAGAATACCGTTCCTTTACTATCTGTGGAGAAACATTTAGCAACTCCGCTAGCAATGTTCTCCTTGATCCGGCGTACACCTCGTGCACGTCTTTGGGCAACTCTGATTTGATCCTCAAGGGTTGGTTTCGCCACCAAGTTGAAAAGAGATCCACGAGGAACAATCTCGAGATGGGTCCTCATCGTCCGCTCACAAGTCTAAATGCTTATGGGTGGTGAATCCCATACTCATAGACAAGTCGCCTCAACCATGTTATCGATTGGATCCTAACTCTTACATAGACTTACTCGAGCCCGATCACTTAGTCGGGGTCTAGGGCGGGCTGGATCATACAACAAAGTGTGCACGTGACAGAGTCACGAGCAATCGCATCGTGATGCCCCAAGATGCGCACATCTAAGGGCCACTTGGTGTATAAAAGACCGCCAACCAGATCACAACTAAGGTCTCGAAAACCCATACTAAGACATGCATGTTATAATCATACACGCAGCACACATGCCTAGTATGAACAGCAGGTATCATCACATAACTCTACAAAGTACTCTTTATTGATATACACATAGAGCATACAAAGATCACATGTCTGTGATCAACATTACATCATACAACGGAAGCAAATTAGGTCTGAGTACAGACAAGTTTAACAAATGGCTTAGAGAAGCCTTATAAAACAAAATGCCCTTCCACGAGGGACCAGACTGCTGTCTGGGACTATGCTAACTTAATCAACGTCGAGCTTCACGAAGGTGACTCCATCGGGGTCCGGGTTCTCATCTAAAACATAGAATAAGCAAATGTGAGTACAAAGTCGTACTCAGCAAGACTTACATCAGAACTAAACTACTCATGCTCAAGTATCAAGGTAAAGGGGGGTGGGGTTTCATCATGCAGAAGTGCCAGCTTTGACTTGGCTATTCCTGAACTACGAATACCAGACTTGAGGTAAGAAGCGTACACGAGTCCACTATATCTCCAACCAATACACCACTATGGTTACTTCCTCGACTTCCCCACGAAGAAGCACACCATAGCACTCACGCTTATCTTGCGAGTTTTAGAAGTATCCAGTTCAAGTTGTCTAATAATCAGGTACAGGTTCCAAGTAGTCCTTAACCGCGGACGCGGCTATTCGAATAGTTTTGTTAACCTTGCAAGGGTGTAAACTAGACACACATGACCATCGGTTACCGCCAGGTCTCGCCACCGTTCAAGAGGTGACAGCGAGGATGTTCACCATGACACTTCGCTCACAACCGGTCTATTCCAGGAGTCGACTATCTGAGTTTGTAACCGCTCGAGAGTCTGGCCGGATCAATGAAACAGACCCAGACAATGTAGGCAACCGAGACGCCACCTCCGACAGATGGTTTCACTGTCTCACAGATCCACCCACATATCTAGGATGATGCAACATTTCCACTCACTCTTTTGCTATGCATATGTCAAATGGAAGGCCCGAACTAATGTGACTCCTGGACGTCGACACGGATCAAGGTACTAGGCCGAGAGGGGTCAGTGAGCCCAATGTGTGGTTGTACTCTTTGTCTTGGATTACCATACGAGAACTCGATGCTTAGGGCGGTGTTCAACGAGAAAACCCACTGTGTACTCCTACACAGCCTCTCATCGTTCACCTTGTATTAGGGTGGATTCACCGACACAGTTTCACTTTCATCAACACCATGTTCACTATCATCCCGACTCACATCAAAAGTAACCTCACTGTAACACTAAGCATGAAATAAGTTGTAACAGTAGGAGGGGCCACATGATATCAAACAACTCCTATGTCAGCTAGGATTGTGGTTTGCTTACTACTGTGACAAGATGATAGGTCATGCATCGGATATGGGTTCAACTATGCGGTAGAATCGATACAAGATGATCTCCTAAACATGCATAAGCGAGACTGAGAGGGAATTGGGATTTTATAGACATGATCAATGGGGTTTGCTTGCCTTGCTGACGAAACACGGGTCTTAACGGTGGTCTTCTTCTTCGGGGGTGATCACCGTCTCGGAAAAGCTGTTACCGGCACAAACACCAACAAAGGGGGACAAAATTGAATTGAAATGCACAATCACATGATTATGTTGTCCATGATGTGAATGGTATTGGTTTGATCTAGGTTCAATTTGCCACATGTTAATTGAAGTTGATTTGAAAAGTTAATTCAAAATCAAACTCCAAATATTATTCAAATTAGGTCATCTTGCATTTGCTAATGTTTGGTTATTGTAAACAATGTTATCATGTGTGGGATAAGCTTCTGAAGTACAAGTGACCATATGTGCATTGCATTGGTTCAATTTAGAAATGCATTTGGAATAAATTTGAATTAATTCAATTTAAGCCAAATAGCAAAAGCTACTGGTTCCATTTTAAAATCAACTCAAACATGGTTGAAAGTTGCATATTTGGATAGAGAATTTTATGCTGATCATTTTTCATATATTATTTGTCCAATTTGGAGTTCATATGAATTTTCTATGATTTTTGGAAGTTTATTCAATTTTCAGCCTTTTCTGTAATTATTTTAAATGTTTTTCCATTTACTGCGTCCGCATGGCGTGGGGGTGACGTCGAGGGGGGGGGCTGACCAGTGGGCCACCACTGTCAGCCTCAGGGGGTTAACCCCTCGGCAAGGCGAAACCAGGCACGGGGAGAGCTACAGCTAGGGGGAAACGAGGCGCGGTGCTCACCCAGACGTGATGGAGAAGACGGCAGGGCTCGGGGTAACTCGACGGTGGCGCAATCGACAAGTTGCTCCACGGCGGCCGGCGGCGATCCGTTGAGGCTGTCGTCGATTCCGGGGCCCTTGAGCTCAAATTGCTTGGGGGGAATGAAGAAGACGACGTCAGCGGTTGCAGTGGACAACCTGGAGAGGCGTGGGGTGCCCACTGGACGCGTCGGTGCGAGGCGGCGCTCCGTCGTGGTCACGGCTACTCACGGAATCCGGCGAGAGAGGGAAGGAGATGAGCTAGGGAGAGAGGGGAAGGTGCGGGCGGCTTCTGGGCGACTTCGTGGCGTACTCGGGGAGAAGAGGAGGCTCCAGAGGGCCTCGGTGGCGTCCACGGCGCTCGGCTCGCCACCGAGCTGCTTCGGGCGCCGGGGAGGAAGACGACACCGGGGGCGCTGGTGGGCTGGGCTGGAAAGGTAAGTTGGGCCGGGGTAGCTAGGGGGTTGGGCTGCTTTTCCTTTTTTCTTTTCTTCTGTTATTTCTTCTGTTTTTCTTTCTGTAATTTGTTTTTCCCCAAATAAAAAATAGCAAGGCATTTTTGTTAAATGCCCAAATACTTTTAAAAAAACTAGATGACCAGTAGCTAGTCACACATAGGATTTGGACATTTTGAAATTCAATAAATTTGAATTCCAATTCAAATAGGGGTTTATTTAATTTCCAAAGCCACTGTTTCAATATTAGAAAATTCCATGTGCATGGGATTGATCCCGAACCACTTTTAAAATGATCAGCAACATTTCTAGGAATTTTCCAAGCATTCAAATGATTTTTGGAAAAAAAAAATTTAGCTGGCCATCTCAAATAATTTCTCAGGGCTTTCTGCTTCCCCATTTTTGAATTTCTTTTGAATTTTTGCATGATGCAAAGGGCACAAACAAACCTAGCACTTACCCTAGTTGGGGTTCTGACAACTCACCCCCACTCAAAAGAATCTCGTCCCGAGATTCGGAAGTCGTCGGGAGGAAGGTGGGGTACTCGGCACGGAGGCGGTCTTTTCTTTCCCAGGTTGCTTCTTTCTCGGAGTGATGTGACCATTGAACTTTCAGGAACTTGATCTTCTGACGACGCGTGACACGCTCTGCGGAATCAAGAATACGAACAGGGTACTCTCGATAAGAAAGGTCATCTTGGAGATCAAGCGTTTCATGGTCGACTTCGCGGATGGGGTTCTTGAAGCAACGCCTGAGTTGTGACACATGGAATACATCATGTACTCGGGAAAGGTGCGGAGGTAGTTCAAGTTGGTAGGAAACTTCTCCACGTTTAGCAAGAATGCGGAAAGGTCCGATGTAACGAGGGGCCAACTTGCCTTTGATACCGAATCTTTGGGTTCCCTTCAGAGGAGTAACCCGAAGGTAAGCCTTCTCATCCAGATTGTAGCTCTCCTTTCTATGATGACGATCATAGTAGCTTTTCTGACGAGATTGAGCGGCTTTCAATCGATCACGAACAATGCGAACTTGGTCTTCTGCTTCCTTGATCATATCCGGTCCAAAGAGTTGTCTTTCACCGGTTTCTGACCAGTTAAGGGGTGTTCGACATCGTCGTCCGTAGAGGAGTTCAAAAGGAGCCATGTTCAGACTAGATTGAAAACTATTGTTATAAGCAAATTCGGCGAATGGAAGAGATTTCTCCCAATTCTTTCCGAATGAGATAACACAAGCTCTGAGCATGTCTTCCAAAATTTGATTAACCCTTTCAACTTGACCGCTAGACTGAGGATGGAAAGTTGTACTAAACGATAGATGAGTTCCCATAGCACTCTGAAAGCTTCCCCAGAATCTAGAGGTGAAAAGGCTACCACGATCAGAATTGATCACCAAAGGAACACCGTGAAGAGACACAATTCTCGAGACATACAAGTCTGCCAACGGACTAGCAGTTATAGACTCGCGAACGGGAAGGAAGTGAGCAACTTTTGAAAGTCGATCAATGACAACGAAGATGGCATCATTTCCTTTCTAGGTTTTTAGAAATCCGGTGATGAAGTCCATACCGACTTTGTCCCATTTCCTCTCTGGAATAGGCAAAGGTGGAAGTGTACCAGCAGGTCTTTGGTGTTCTGCCTTAATGCGACGACAAACATCACATTCAGCAACAAATCGAGCAATGTCTCTCTTCATCCGGGTCCACCAAAATCTTTGGCGTAGATCTCGGTACATTTTTGTGCTACCGGGATGAATTGAGAGGGGTGTGTCATGGGCTTCTTTGAGGATGAGTTGCTGTAGATCCTTATTCTTAGGTACTACCAAACAATTTTCAAAGAATACCGTTCCTTTACTATCTGTGGAGAAACATTTAGCAACTCCGCTAGCAATGTTCTACTTGATCCGGCGTACACCTCGTGCACGTCTTTGGGCAACTCTGATTTGATCCTCAAGGGTTGGTTTCGCCACCAAGTTGAAAAGAGATCCACGAGGAACAATCTCGAGATTGAGCTTTCGAAATTCCTCATGAAGAAGTGGTTGATACTGTTGTAACATGAGGTTTTTACAAGACGACTTACGACTTAGTGCGTCAGCCATGACGTTGGCCTTGCCTGGGGTGTAAGAAATTCCTAAGTCATAATCTTTTATCAACTCAATCCAGCGTCTTTGCCTGAGATTAAGATCTGGCTGGGTGAAAATATATTTGAGGCTCTGGTGGTCGGAATAGATCTCACAACGATTACCAAGGGGGTAATGTCGCCAAGTCTTCAGGGCATGAACTACGGCAGCGAGTTCAAGATCATGGGTAGGATAGTTCTCTTCATGTGGACGCAACTGGCGCGAAGCATAAGCTACCACATGTCGATCTTGCAGAAGTATGCATCCTAACCCTTGCCGTGAAGCATCACAATAGATCTCGAAATCCCTTTTGGTGTCTGGAGGTGCAAGTACGGGTGCAGAAGTCAACCTTCTTTTTAGCTCTTGAAAGCTTTCCTCGGACTTGGAAGTCCATTGGAATTTCTTATCTTTCTTGAGGAGTTCAGTAAGAGGCTTTGCAACTTTAGAAAAGTTCTCGACAAAGCGGAGGCAATAGCTTGCTAAGACAAGAAAACTCCTAACTTGCTTAACCGATTCAGGTGGAGTCTAGTCAAGGACGGCCTAAACTCTCTCGGGATTGACTGCAACACCTTTCGCAGAAATCACGTGGCCTAAGTAGGTCACTTCTGGTAGCCAAAATTCACACTTGGAGAACTTGGCATTAAGGTGGTGCTCTCTAAGTTTCATCAATACCAACCTAAGATGTTCTGTGTGCTCTTCTTCGTTCTTCGAGTAGATGAGAATGTGTCACAACCCCAATTTAGGCAAGTGCTAGGGTTTGAGTTCCCTTTGCATCATGTGAAAAATTCAAAAAGAAAATCGAAAATGGGGAATAGAAAAGCCCTGAGAAATTAAATCAAATGGTCAGATAAAAATCTTTTTCCAAAAATCATTTGAACATTTGGAAAATTCCTATAAATGGTGCTGATCATTTTAAAAATGGTTTGGGAGCAATCCCATGCTCATGGAATTTTCTAATATTCAAACAGTGGCTTTGGAAATTAAATAAACCCCTATTTGATTTAAAATTCAAATGTTTTGAATTTTAAAAGTGCTCAAACTTTATAAGTGGTTAACTCTATATATATTGAGGCCACATAAAAATTTGTAGCATTTTAGAAAATGTCTAGCTATTTTTTTTAGCTAGGACAAAACAAAAGCAGAAAATAGAAAACAGAAAGAATAAAGAAAGGAGCCTTACCTGGGATTTTGGCCCAACTAATCCCCCCACGGCCCAGCCCACCACCTCCTCCCTTGTCTTCTTCCTCCAAGAAGCTCGGTGGCGAGCCGTGGACACGCCGGCGCTGCCACCGCGACGCCTCGCGGCTTCCAGAGCCTCCCCCTCCTCCTAAGCGTGCCACGGAGACGCCCAGAGCCCCGCAACACTTCTCCCCCTCTCGCCGCTTCCTCTAGCCTCCTCCTCGTCGAGATTCCACCGTGACCGAGCGCACGACGTCGCCGCCGACGAGCAAACGCGCGGCCACGGAGCCCTACACGGCGAGCCACTGTGTCCAGGCAGGCCTACGACGACGTCTTCGTCGACCCCCTCCATCAATTGGAGCTCAACGGACCCGGAGACAACGCCAACTCCAACCTTGTCCCGCCGGCCGTCGCGGAGTCTTCGCCGGAATTAGTCCCCAGCAACTCACCTACGACCTCGCCGTCCACTCCAGTAGCTCCAGGGTGAGCAGCTTCATGTTTCCCCCAACTTGTCGCCTCCCCGTTTGACCTCTAGCTCGATCCTCCATGGGAGCCGAGCGAGCTCGCCGCCATGGTCGACGATTTGCTCGCTACTGTGCTCTGCTGACCAGCCCAGCCTGTCCGTCGCGCTCCTGAGGCTCCCAGCAACGCGTTGCACCAGCACACGGCCGCGGAGAAGCACTACGGCGACGTCTGCTTCATCGCCATGCCACGGCCGCCGCGGGAGTTCGTCGCCGGCGTCACTCCAGTGCTCCCCGGTGACGCTGCCGTGCCCTGGGTGAAGCGCGCAAGCACGGGGATGCGTTTGGTGGCCGCGGCGTGCCTTTTGGTCGCCAGAGTCGCCGTCCAGCGTGTCGCCGCCGTGTCGGGATGTCACCAGCGTCTAGCCGCCGGTGGCTTGATGACGTGGGCGTCGTTAGGAGCTAACCACCCCTCTAATTACACCCTTAGTGACACTGACACGTGGGCCCATGACCCCTAAACCCCCCCTGTTAAATTAATCCACTGGATTAATTAACCAGTGTCACTGACAAGCCGGACCCACCTGTCAGCCCCACCCCTTGCGTCATGCTGACCTCTTGATGACGCAATAAAGAGAAAAGGGTTTAAAAGAATTAAAGAAATTCCAGAAATTCCAGAAATTACCCCAAACTTTGGAAATTCATAGAAAATTCATATTAACTCCAAATTGGACAAATAATATATGAAAAATGATCAGGAGAAAATAAGCTATCCAAAAATGCAACTTTCAGCTATGTTGGAGTTGATTTTAAAATGGGACCAGTAGCATATGTCATTTTAATTATTTGGAATTATTTCAAATTCAAATCAAATGCTTTTGCAACTTGGACCATGGAATTATGCTGCATTTCACCTACACTTCAGAAGCTTATCACACACATGATCATTAGGATTACAAAATGAAAATGCTAGCAAATGCAACTTGGACCAATTTAAATACATTTGGAGTTTGAATTTGAATTCACTTTCAAATCAACTTCAATTAACTTGTTGCAAATGGAACCTAGATCACATCAATGCAATTCACGGCATTTGACAACATAATCATGTGCTTGAGCATTGCAACTTATTTATGCTTTGTTTATATTGTTTGCTCGGATAGAAGTGGATCTGGAACTCGAGGTCACCCCCTTCGTTGAAGACCCCGTGACTGAACCTCGTCAGCAAGGCAAGCAAACCCCCATTGATCATGTCGATAAAATCCCACTTCCCTCTCATGTCTCGCTTATGCATTGTATAGGATGATCACCATGTTACGATTCTACCGCATAGATGAACCCATATCCTTTGCATGACCTATCATCTTGTCACAGTAGTAAGTAAACCACAATCCTAGCAGATGTAGGAGTTGGTTGATATCATGTGACCCCTACAACTGTTATTGCTTATTGCATGCTTAGTGGTACAATGAGGTTGCTTATGATGTGATTCGGGATGATGATAAACATGGTGTTGATGAAAGTGAAATGTGTTGGTGAATCTACCCTAATACAAGGTGAACGATGAGAGGCTGTGTAGGAGTACACGGTGGGTTGTCTCGTTGAACACCGCCCTAACACGAGTTCTAGTTTGGTGATCCAAGATGAAGAGTACAACCACACATTGGGCTCACTGACCCCTCTCGGCTTACTAACTCATCCCCTTCGATGTCCAGATATCGCAATAGTTCAGATTTCTGTAGGTATTGTGGCCTGGTAGCCAAGTGAGAGAACGGCTCATCCGAGACCGGCTTGCGCTCCATGCACACATCGTCTGGGTCCACTTCGGTAAATCGGCTGGGTTCACGATAGTGGCAGACAACCCAGATAGGCGGCTTTCATGGACTGGATCGGCTATGAGGTAACGGTTGTGGTGGAATCCTCGCTGTCATCTCTTGAACGGTGACACGCAAAAGGCGGTATTTGATGGCACGTGTGTGTAGCGGTACACCCCTGCAGGGTTAACAAAACTATTCGAATAGCCGCGTCCGCGGTTATGGACTGCTTGGAAACCTTAGCTTGATTATTAGACAACTTGAATTGGATAATTCTAAAACTCGCAAGATAAGCGTGAGTACTATGGTGTGCTTCTCGTGGGGAAGTCGAGGAAGTAACCATAGTGGTGTAATTGGTTGAAGAGATGTAGTGGACTCGTGTACGCTTCTTACCTCAAGTCTGGTACTCGTAGTTCAGGACTAGCCAAGTCAAAGCTGGCACTTCTGCAAGTGAACCCCACCTCCCTTTACCTTGATACATGTGCATGAGTAGTATAGTTCCTACGTAAGTCTTGCTGAGTACGACTTTGTACTCACGTTTGCTTAATCTATGTTTTAGATGAACCCACCGACCCCGATGGTGGCTTCTACCTGAAGCTCGAAGGATGAAGACTCAGACCAAGACCAAGCTAGTGTAGTCCCAGTCAGACGACTGGTTCCCTCGTGGAGGGCTTGTTTATAGTCAAGGCTTCTCTAAGCCATTTGTTAAACTTGTCTGTACTCAGACCTACTTTGCTTCCGTCTGTTTGTTGTAATGTTGGATCACATGCTTGTGATCTCTGTGTGCACTCTGTAAGAGTTATTTAATAAAGTATATACTTTGTAGAGAATTGCAATGATACCTGCTGTTCATACAAGGCATGTGTGCTGCGTGTATGTTTATAACATGCATGTCTTTGTATGGGTTTTCGAGACCTTAGTTGTGATCTGGCTGGCGGTCTTTTATACACCAAGTGGCCCTTAGATGTGCGCAGCTTGGGGCATCGCGACGCGATTGTTTGAGACTCTGTCTCGTGCACACTTTGATGTATGATCGAGCCCGCCCTAGACCCCGACTAAGTGATCGGGCTGGAGTAAGTCTCTGTAAGGGTTATAATACAATCGATAGTATGGTTGAGGCGACTTGTCTATGAGTATGGGAATTCACCACCCATATATGTTAGACTTGTGTGCGGACGATGAGGACCCATCTCAGTGGATCATCCGGCCTGAATGGGATGCCCCTCATGTTCGATGCTTTCCGAGAATGTTCTGTGCTTGGCCTTGTCTGCTTAGACAAGTGGGTACGGTTCTCGGCTCTCCATATGATTGTGTTGTAGCGAGGCTTATATACGCTAATTCCGGGTCCCGACAGAATGTCATCAAGATAAACCACAACAAATTTATCTAGGTACTCCATGAAGATCGAATTCATTAAGCGCGAGAATGTGGCGGGGGCATTGGTTAAACCAAAGGACATGACGGTATACTCGTAAAGACCATAACGAGTAGTGAAAGTCGTTTTGGGAATGTCCTCATTTCAGATTTTGATTTGATGATAGCCTAATCTCAAATCCATCTTGGAGAAGACAGAGGATCCAGCAAGTTGATCATAAAGATCATTGATCCTGGGCAGTGGGTACTTGTTCTTTATTGTCGCTAGATTTAGCGGGCGATAGTCTACGCACATCCTTTCTGTTCCATCTTTCTTCGTTACGAACAGAACGGGGCAACCCCATGGCGATGAGCTAGGGCGGATGAAGCCTTTTGCCAACGAAGCATCAAGTTGGGTTTTTAGCTCAGCTAACTCATGTGGGGCCATCCTATATGGACGTCTCGAGATTGGGGCTGTGCCTGGTATAAGATCCACTATGAATTCTACACACCTGTCGGGTGGCATTCCCGGCAGCTCTTCAGGAAAGACATCCGGGAAGTCACGAACCACCGGAACATCTTCAAGGTCTGGAAGGGGAAGCACATTCAAAGTCTGCACCTGGATTCTAGAACTGGGTGAGGTGTAGTCAATGATCTGTCCTGAAGGATGGGTGAGTTTAACTGACTTGGCTTTACAATCAAGGAAAGCATTCTGCCTTGATAACCAATCCATTCCTAGGATGACATCAATGTCCGAAGACTTGAGGGCTATAAGTGAAGCAAGGAATACTAAACCCTCAATTGCAATTTGATTGCCATGGCTTACTCTATTAGTTTTCCATTTGAACCCAGGAGGTTGAATGATCATTGGGGAAAACATTTCTTCAAAAGAAAATCCATGACGAAGTGCATAACTCTCCGACATGAATGAATGAGAAGCTCCTGGATCGAAAAGAACGGAGGCGGGAACATGATTGACTGGGAGTGTGCCAAGAATGACGTCAGAAGCAGTAGTGGTTTCCTCAACTGAGATTTGATTCACACAACCACTACTAGTGGATGAAGGCTTTGCTAGAAAGGCTTTGGTGGTTGATTTCTTTGGAGGCTTGTGACTAGGTCGACGTGGTGCCACCAACAATGTAGGGCACTGTTGGAAGTAATGGCCTGTCAGACCACACGTGAAACATACCCTGCCTGAATTGCTGGGAGCAGGATTACTTGATTGCACACCATCATTCCTGGGAGGAACAATGTGTTGAGGTGGATGGCATATATTCGGTGGTGGTCTCTGAAGAAGGTTTTGAGGTATGGCACGGGTTGGAATCCAAATTCGGCGTTTCTGAGGGGATGAACTTGAAGAAGAAGCAAGCTCAAGAGCATGCTTGCGAGACTCTTCGAACACTTCATTGCCATGCTCAGATCTAAAGGATCGGTTGACCAAATCCTCAAAGGTGGGAAATTCAATGAGGTTGAGACCATGACGAAGGATGGGGCTAAGTCCCTTACGGAACCTTGCCTGCTTTCTGGCATCGGTGGTGATCTCATCTTGGGCATACCGGGCAAGACGGTTGAATTCTCTCACATACTCATGGATGGACATCTCTCCTTGAGTCAGGTTGCAGAACTCTTCTTTCTTGCGCTCCATCAACTCATCCAGAAGGTGGTACCCTCGAAAGGCAACACAGAACTCCTGCCAAGTCACTAGGTGACCACCTGGCTGCATAGCAACATAGTTCTCCCACCATTCAGCAGCAGCACCTTCCAGAAAGTATGCCGCGAATATAACTCGATCATCGGGAGCAACATGTGCAGTATCAAGCTTACGCTCGATGGAACGGAGCCAATCATCGGCTTCAAGGGGTTCAGAAGAACATCGGAATACCGGTGGCTTGAGGAGGATGAAGTCCTGAATGCTCACAACCACATTGCAATGACGTGAGGTATTTTGCTTGATGAGCTCCAGAAGACGTGTTTGATCGCGTTGATTCTTCTCAGCTTCCATCATGATTTCCGCCGTAGAAGGCGGTGGTAGAGGTTCATCATCATTTCGATTCCGAACACGGTCTCGATTCCGACGAACAGCACTACGAGTTCCACCTGACATCCTGTGTGATAAAAATCAACAATCAGAACAGGTTGGATGATGGATTCAAGGATAACAAGACATGATGAAGGCGGAAAAGATTGTAATGCGAAGGCAAAGATTCGTAGAATCACGGGATAAATCGGGCAGCATAACGGCTACACCGGGATGGAAAATGAAAGAACCTCGAAGAAATTGGGCAGAACTGCTTCAAGGAACTCAACAGAACGATGAGTCTGGACGACCACAACTATCCTTCGGCTACAAGAAAGCACTCAGCGAGATGTTCTAGTAAGACATAGATGATCCTAGTCCTATCATCCCGTAGAAAAGTTAAGGGTGACTCAGAACTCAGATCGATGAGGGTAAGGAGAAAAAAGAAGCCTTACGTTGTTCCCTTTATACCCAAGTAACTATATAACTACAGAATGCTAGACTCGACTTCGACCAAGGGTTTGGTAAGCCTACAGACAGTCCTGCTCTAATACCAAGTCTGTCGGGACCCGGGGTTAGCGTATGTAATTCCAGTCACGATACAATCACATGGAGAGCCGAGAACCGTACCCACTTGTCTAAGCAGACAAGGCCAAGCACAGAACGTTCTCGGTAAGCATCGAACGTGAGGGGCATCCCATTCAGGCCGGATGATCAACTGAGATGGGTCCTCATCGTCCGCTCACAAGTCTAAATTCTTATGGGTGATGAATCCCATACTCATAGACAAGTCGCCTCAACCATGTTATCGATTGGATCCTAACTCTTACATAGACTTACTCGAGCCCGATCACTTAGTCGGGGTCTAGGGCGGGCTCGATCATACAACAAAGTGTGCACGTGACAGAGTCACGAGCAATCGCATCGCGATGCCCCAAGCTGCGCACATCTAAGGGCCACTTGGTGTATAAAAGACCGCCAACCAGATCACAACTAAGGTCTCGAAAACCCATACTAAGACATGCATGTTATAATCATACACGCAGCACACATGCCTAGTATGAACAGAAGGTATCATCACATAACTCTACAAAGTACTGTTTATTGATATACACATAGAGCATACAAAGATCACATGTCTGTGATCAACATTACATCATACAACGGAAGCAAATTAGGTCTGAGTACAGACAAGTTTAACAAATGGCTTAGAGAAGCCTTGTAAAACAAACATGCCCTTCCACGAGGGACCAGACTGCTGTCTGGGACTATGCTAACTTAGTCAACGTCGAGCTTCACGAAGGTGACTCCATCGGGGTCCGAGTTCTCATCTAAAACATAGAATAAGCAAACGTGAGTACAAAGTCGTACTCAGCAAGACTTACATCAGAACTAAACTACTCATGCTCAAGTATCAAGGTAAAGGGGGGTGGGGTTTCATCATGCAGAAGTGCCAGCTTTGACTTGGCTATTCCTGAACTACGAATACCAGACTTGAGGTAAGAAGCGTACACGAGTCCACTATATCTCCAACCAATACACCACTATGGTTACTTCCTCGACTTCCCCACGAAGAAGCACACCATAGCACTCACGCTTATCTTGCGAGTTTTAGAAGTATCCAGTTCAAGTTGTCTAATAATCAGGTATAGGTTCCAAGTAGTCCTTAACCGCGGACGCGGCTATTCGAATAGTTTTGTTAACCTTGCAAGGGTGTAAACTACACACATATGACCATCGGTTACCGCCAGGTCTCGCCACCGTTCAAGAGGTGACAGCGAGGATGTTCACCACGACACTTCGCTCACAACCGGTCTATTCCAGGAGTCGACTATCTGAGTTTGTCACCGCTCGAGAGTCCGGCCGGATCAACGAAACGGACCCAGATAATGTAGGCAACCGAGACGCCACCTCCGACAAATGGTTTTACTGTCTCACAGATCCACCCACATATCTAGGATGATGCAACATTTCCACTCACTCTTTTTCTATGCATATGTCAAATGGAAGGCCCGAACTAATGTGACTCCTGGACGTCGACACGGATCAAGGTACTAGGCCGAGAGGGGTCAGTGAGCCCAATGTGTGGTTGTACTCTTTGTCTTGGATTACCATACAAGAACTCGATGCTTAGGGCGGTGTTCAACGAGACAACCCACTGTGTACTCCTACACAGCCTCTCATCGTTCACCTTGTATTAGGGTGGATTCACCGACACAGTTTCACTTTCATCAACACCATGTTCAATATCATCCCGACTCACATCAAAAGTAACCTCACTGTAACACTAAGCATGCAATAAGATGTAACAGTAGAAGGGGCCACATGATATCAAACAACTCCTATGTCAGCTAGGATTGTGGTTTGCTTACTACTCTGACAAGATGATAGGTCATGCATCGGATATGGGTTCAACTATGCGGTAGAATCGATACAAGATGATCTCCTAAACATGCATAAGCGAGACTGAGAGGGAATTGGGATTTTATAGACATGATCAATGGGGTTTGCTTGCCTTGCTAACGAAACACGGGTCTTAACGGTGGTCTTCTTCTTGGGGGGTGATCACCGTCTCGGAAAAGCTGTTACCGGCACAAACATCAACAAAGGGGGACAACATTGAATTGAAATGCACAATCACATGATTATGTTGTCCATGATGTGAATGGTATTGGTTTGATCTAGGTTCAATTTGCCACATGTTAATTGAAGTTGATTTGAAAAGTTAATTCAAAATCAAACTCCAAATATTATTCAAATTAGGTCATCTTGCATTTGCTAATGTTTGGTTATTGTAAACAATGTTATCATGTGGCGGATAAGCTTCTGAAGTACAAGTGACCATATGTGCATTGCATTGGTTCAATTTAGAAATGCATTTGGAATAAATTTGAATTAATTCCAATTAAGCCAAATAGCAAAAGCTACTGGTTCCGTTTTAAAATCACCTCAAACATCGTTGAAAGTTGCATATTTGGATAGAGAGTTTTATGCTGATCATTTTTCATATATTATTTGTCCAATTTGGAGTTCATATGAATTTTCTATGATTTTTGGAAGTTTATTCAATTTTCAGCCTTTTCTCTAATTATTTTAAATGTTTTTCCATTTACTGCGTCAGCATGGCGTGGGGGTGACGTCAGGGGGGGGCTGACCAGTGGGCCACCACTGTCAGCCTCAGGGGGTTAACCCCTCTGTTAGTTTAAACTAACAGTGGGTTAGGGGTGGCCTGGGGCCCACTTGTCATGCACTCGGGGGGGGGGGGAATAGTTGGGTGATTAGGTGCTAAAATAACCCGGCCCGCCGGCGGTTAGCCGGCGGTGCCACTGGGCACGGCGGAGGGTTGCCGGAGTGGCCATTCCGGCCACGGGAGAAGGAGGGGAGGGCACTGGGAGGAAGCCCTCTCTCTTCCGCGTCGCGTGGTGCCAACTGGGGCTCACGGGGAGGTTGGTAGCCACGGCTACGACGACGGAGGCGGCTGCCGGAGCTCTGACTCCGACGGCAAGGCGAAACCAGGCACGGGGAGAGCTACAGCTAGGGGGAAACGAGGCGCGGTGCTCACCCAGACGTGATGGAGAAGACGGCAGGGCTCGGGGTAACTCGACGGTGGCGCAATCGACAAGTTGCTCCACGGCGGCCGGTGGCGATCCGTTGAGGCTGTCGTCGATTCCGGGGCCCTTGAGCTCAAATTGCTTGGGGGGAACGAAGAAGACGACGTCGGCGGTTGAAGTGGACAACCTGGAGAGGCGTGGGGTGGCCACTGGCCGCGTCGGTGCAAGGCGGCGCTCCGTCGTGGTCTCGGCTACTCGCGGAATCCGGTGAGAGAGGGAAGGAGATGAGCTAGGGAGAGTGGGGAAGGTGCGGGCGGCTTCTGGGCGACTGCATGGCGTCCTCGGGGAGAAGAGGAGGCTCCAGAGGGCCTCGGTGGCGTCCACGGCGCTCGGCTCGCCACCGAGCTGCTTCGGGCGCCGGGGAGGAAGACGACACCGGGGGCGCTGGTGGGCTGGGCTGGAAAGGTAAGTTGGGCCGGGGTGGCTAGGGGGTTGGGCTGCTTTTCCCTTTTTATTTTCTTCTGTTATTTCTTTTGTTTTTCTTTCTGTAATTTGTTTTGCCCCAAATAAAAAATGTCAAGGCATTTTTGTTAAATGCCCAAATACTTTTAAAAAAACTAGATGACCAGTAGCTAGTCACACATAGGATTTGGACATTTTGGAAATTCAATAAATTTGAATTCCAATTCAAATAGGGGTTTATTTAATTTCCAAAGCCACTGTTGGAATATTAGAAAATTCCATGTGCATGGGATTGATCCCAAACCACATTTAAAATGATCAGCAACATTTCTAGGAATTTTCCAAGCATTCAAATGATTTTTGGAAAAAATAAATTTATCTGGCCATTTCAAATAATTTCTCAGGGCTTTCTGCTTCCCCATTTTTGAATTTCTTTTGAATTTTTGCATGATGCAAAGGGCACAAACAAACCTAGCACTTACCCTAGTTGGGGTTCTGACAGTTGGATCCAATGCTATGGCGATTCTGATCTCGTTTCTCAACAAGTGTCAAGAAAATGGGATTCCAAAAATCCCATAATGGCAGCTTATCGACGAGAGGTGCAAAGACAAGCCGGATTTTTTGTTGGATACCAGGTGGATCACGTGGACCATAGGGAAAACGAAGCAGCAGATGCTCTCTCCCGACTCGGCTCTCAGAGAAAGCCGGTCCCTCCAAATGTATTCCTGGATGTCCTAACAAAGTCGTCTGTACAACCACCAACAGAACAAGACATAGCAGAGCCGGATCCAGAGCCGGCTTTGGTCGCTGCAATTCATGCTACACCCTCATGGGTCATAACATACTTGGATTGCAAGATTCGAGGAATCCTTCCTCAAGATGAGATGTTGGCCAGACAACTCTTCAGGAGAATCCAATCCTTTGTACTTATCAATGGTGAGTTACATCGGCGAAGTGCCGCAGATGTTTTTCAGAGATGTGTCTCACCAAAAGAAGGTAGAGCCATCCTCAACGAAATACACTCTGGAGATTGCGGACACCATGCCGACTCTCGTTCACTAGTTGCTAAAGCCTTTCGACATGGCTTCTACTGGCTCACAGCTCATGCGGACGCAGAGGACATAGTCAAGAAATGTGATGGATGTCAGCGCTATGCAAAACAAGCTTACGTGCCGGCTCAAGAACTCAGGATGATTCCTATCACTTGGCCCTTTGCAGTATGGGGACTTGATATGGTGGGACCTTTCAAAAGGTCAGCCAACAAAAATAGCCACATATTAGTGGCAGTGGATAAGTTCACCAAATGGGTCAAAGCCGAGAGAAGTTTTTAAGCGGATAGGCACGCATTCGATGCCGATGACGGAAGATGGGAAAGGGGCCCCGATTATCAGACACAATCACTGAGTGATATCGGACGGAATATCACAAGGTCGATGACAAGGGTCAGGTTTTGGTCCTGTGGAACTGTGGGTATGGGCCCACATAGAACCAGGGTGGTGACATTCAATGCGATCAAGTTGGAAGGTATGACGGAGAACAACTTGTTAACTATGTCGGCAACAACATCAGTGCCAAGGGCGAGGGACGAAGAGAACCATTTTCCTGCTCGTTAAGACGAGGCGGACCAATTGGCAAAGTTCTCGTCCATCGGTGGTCACCGAAAAGTCATCAACAATCGTAACTGGTTGTACAGACAAGGTAGCGCACCAAAGTTTTTACATAAGCAGGGAATTTCACTGCATAGATAAGATACATTACAAGAAAGGTTAAACAGCCCAATGGAAAGGAAAAGGTGATGATACACAAGTATCAGGTGTATATCTTTCCCAAGGGAAAGCACAACACGATATACACGACCAAGTTGTATTGGCACGGAGTCGAGGGAGGTTGTCGACGATAAAAAAAATCATTGAGGGTCAGGGATGGTATTTCACACGGTGAATCCAATTGACACATGGAATAAGCCATTTAAGAATAGTCGGATAGATAATCTACAAAAAGGTCGGATGGTTCGCAAAGGATCCGATGTGAGTATGGCACTCAATCGGGAGGAGAAATAATGCAAAGGCATCGAGTGATAGAAGCATCGGAATAATGCGATGCTTGAGTACAAGGGAATCGTGTTTTCCAGATCGGGAGGTGGATGCAATCATCCATACAGACTTATCGGTGGTAGGGGATTGCAAAGGCGATGAACACGCAGGTCCTTGGGAATTAATCGGAGAGTAATCGTCGAAATCTTCAGGTGGATCAGGCGATCATCGAGAATGCAGAGCTCTCCGGGAGGAAGGAGGTACGTGAACCTAACTCAAATTTATTAAAACTTTACCAGCAAGGATAAGAGATCAGAATCCCAGAGCATAGGTACGGAGAAAAAGATCCTAATACCATAGATATCACACGTAGTGACATCGATGTGGGCCCGTAAGCCAAACATTAAGTTAGCAAGGTAGTTTTGCAAATACTAGACTCGACTTCGACCAAGGAGTGGTTAGGGGCTTCCTACAGGCAGTCAGCTCTGATACCAACTTGTGACGCCCCCAAAATCAAGCCGTGTACAGTAATCATACACGCAAGGTACACGATCGAGATCAGGGACTCACGGTGAGATATCACAACACAACTCTACAAATAAAATAATACAAGTTGTTTAACACAAGCCAGGGGCCACGAGGGCTCGAATACAACAGCTGAGAGCACAAAGTTAGCGGAAGCAATAGTATCTGAGTACAGACACAAGGGTACAAGGTTGCCTTAAGAAGGCTAGCACAAAATCAACACCCGATCAAAAAGGCGAGGCCTCCTGCCTGGGAACCTCCAAACTACTCCTGGTCAAAGGGGAACTCGACGTCGTAGAAGGCATCGGGGATCTTCATGTTGCGGTGGTCGGCATCGGGGATCTCCTGCTCCTGGACTCCAAGGCTCCAACGTCGACTGCAGCGGCCGATCAGGAAAAACAAAAAGGGGGAAAATAAAGCAGGTGAGTATCTAGCATACCCGCGAGTCTTACGTCCGCTACTAAGCATTATGCATTGTATCAACGGAAAGAAGAGGCTGTATATAGTGGACTGAAAGACAGAAATCCAGAGCAAGGGTAAGAAGCTAGGCCTAACGAAGACTAGCATCTTCCGACGATGTCTTGCAGCATGAGGTAAGAATCAGCCAACAGTTTATATAAAGCATAAAGTAACAATGCAGCAGAAGATGCTGCAGCATTGTATAATAATAAGTTGTAATAATTAACAATGCCTCCGAGTTCACCTCCTCGATATCCCCGCGAGGAAGAAAACCCGGAACCATACAGTTTAATAATAATAGTTTGTAGTGGTAAGATCCAGCTTCAGCATAAAGCGTCCTGTTACCGTGGACACAACTATTCGAATAGATTAATCTTCCCTGCAGGGGTGCACTTGCGTTACGCTACACGCACGGATCTCTTGTTAGGGAACGCTCCACCGAGGCTATCCGACACTTCATAGTCCATCTTTCAAACTCAACAGAGAGGCCATCCGCCGGTCTAAATCCTAAGTACACCGGGCCTTGGACCCCAACCCGAACGTACTCCTGCACGGTGCGTGGCTGGCCGGTGAAGTTGAAGCAAATCCAAATAAGACACCACCGCGCGAGCAAATAAGACAACACCACTTCCCGGCGCAGGCCGCGGTACTGCTGACGTCTGAAGAGTCCTCGGACGACACTACCAAGCAGAGGAGCCCATAACTCGTAATTCCCACGGGTAGGTAGTGCGTACATGGCATATAGCCAACTCAAGACATTCACTGATCCATTTAGCATTTTAATTAACCTGCGTGACAACCGTTATCGTTGCCTCGACTTAACTGACCCGCGGACAACGACAGCAGCCAGGACCACCAGTACATCGGTGCCTGCCCCGTCGTCCCACCAAGTCACTGCGGTTACCAACAAGGTGAACCGACTCCTTACCTTGTCTCGCGTGTGCTCCTGGAGGAGCTCGACTTTCGTGGTTTGGTAACTCTCGCGGCCAACGATCAGGGGCCAAGCACACCGGTACACTGGTCGTACCCTCCCTGTCGTCCCGTCGCAATACCTCTCGCGGGCACCGTTGGGTCGCCCGACTTCTTACCTTTAAGGACACCAGTTGGTTCGAGTTCCTACCATTAAGTGAAACCAGGAGGAATCACCCTCGATGGTACACTTGAGATGGCTCGACTGAGACATCAGCGGAATGAACTAAAGAGGTAAGCCTCGTATCATCCCGGTGATGCTACGCTACTGAGCCGACGAGAGTGAAATACGAGTCCATTCCACTCGTAAGTCAAACTCGAAGCGACTCGGCAGAGTCTCGCCGTTGTAGGTTCCCTAGGGCGTCTGCATTGATCCGTACCTGTTGCAGTTGTAATATGTCGTTCCCGCGGTCACTCCCAAAGTGATCACGACCCTCTATTCTAAACCTAGCTAACAATGCGCAGGGTTTACTGCTGAATAATGCATAAGTAATAAATAGGCAGCATAGGATAAAGGAAGGCACATCAAGGGGCGACAAAAACAAGCTATGCAATTGAATAGGATTGTAACGTAGCAGCAGCAGTAACAATGCCTAGTTCAAGAAATGTACGGAAAGATAGGCGATATCTGGGGAAGAGAATGGCTCTGCTTGCCTGGAAGCTCGACGGTAGGGGTACGGTCGTCCACGAAGTAGTCGTACTCAGCAGCGGTGTAGTCGACGGCAGCAGTGGGGTCTACCATAGATTAAGGGGGGAAGAAAAAATAAATACACAACAATAATAGCAATACAAATGCAAGACATAACAGATGAATTGTAAACGGGGTTCTAACACATTACGATGCATGTTGCTCCGAACGGAAATTCATCCGGGGATGAAATACCGGCTCCGGGTGATTACCGGACAGGGTGTCCGGAGGGGGGAGATATCATGCCGGAGGTGTCGTGGACATCCGACACATGTGTGGGTGGTGTATCCGAGTTAGTTGATCTATTCCGAACAACTTTCGTGTTCGAAATAAATTCATCCGGTACTTTAACAATACCGGACAAATCATCGAACAGACGATCCGGAGGGGGGAGGAACGGTTCGACGTTTGGCATGTTAGAGGGGTGTGGTGGGAGTATGAGTAACGTATTCGTAATCGGGGATCCGTTCCGAATAACTTTCGTATACAAAAGTTTTTCATCCGGGCAACTTATATCAGTACCGGGAATTATCGACAGACGACCCGAAGGGGGGGGGGGAATGTCGATGTTCGGTACGGTAGAGGGGGTGGTAGACATACGGATAGCGTATTCTTACTCGTTGTATTTTTCCGATCAATTTTCATGTATAAAGTTTTTGAATCTGACTTATGGTTTAAAAGATATTGAATTTTAAAGTTTTAAATCAATTAAATCAATTTTCTGAATTTTCTTTTATTATTAAAATCCAACCTTATCCACAGCAGGAACTTTGACTAGTCAACCCTGACATGGGGGTCCCACATGTCAGCCTCACATTGTTAATAGCCAATTATATTTAATAAACCAGTAGTGTGGCCCACATGTCATAGGCACATTTCTATAACTGTAATTTAACTATATATTTAATCCAGTGGACCCCAACAGTCATGCACTCACTCTAATTAAGCATTTGATTTAATCAAAAATATCCAGGGGGCCCATGTGTAAGTTTATCCAGTGCAAATATCTTAGTTGAATTATTATTTTAAGGCCCAGGGCCCACTAGTCATAGAGACATTTTATCTAACAGTTTTATTTGTTTTATAAGCAGATGCTTAAGGGGATGGGGCCACATGTAATAGGCTAGGGCGTTATTTAACTTAGCAATTTATCTAACAGGGGGTTAATCCAAGATTAGCAGGGCCTGGCCCCACATGCTAGTGGCACAGCCACTGGTTAACCACGGAGCGCACGCCGGCGGCCAGGAGCACGGCGGCCAGGCCATAGCGGCCAGCCCCGGCGACCATTTGAAAGGAGAGCGGGGGGGGGGGGAGGGTGACCGGACGCGGGCGGAGCCGCACGTCGGCCGGTGGGGGTGTAAGCTGCCGGGGAGGCCGAGCTCGACGACAACAGTAAGCTGGGCGGCGGCCAGAGCGAGGCTAGGTGGCAGCGGCGCGCAAGTCCACGGGATCGAGCGTGTAAAGGGGGAAGAATGCAGTTGCGCTCACCAGGAACGCAGTGGAGGGCTCAGTAGGGGCTGGGGGAGACGACTGGCGACGTGCTCGTCATCAGGGAGGCGGCGGCCGTGGTTGAGGAGTGGGCCGATTCGCTCGGCGTGGTGGCGCAGAGCTCGAATCCGCGTCGTGGGAGGACGAAGACGTCCACTGCGAGGGCCTAGGACACGCCGGGTCGGCCTGCCGACGTCGTTGGTCGCGCGAGCGCGGCGGCGTGGCCACGGCTGCGCTCGAGCCGTGAGCTCGATGTACACAGGGAAGGGAAAGAGGGGGGAAACGGGAAGGGCCTCGTCCAGGGGAGCAGGCGGCGTCCTTATCCATGGGGGGGGGCAGGTGAGAGGGGAAGGGAGCAGGTGAGGTCGGCCATGGCCACTGTGGCCGCGGCCATGCCGCCGACGGGTTGGGTGGTAGGGGGGAACAGGAAGAAGAGAGAGGGGCGGATGGGCCGGGGTGGGCCTCGCCTGGGGCGAGGCTTAGGGGTTTTTCATTTTTTCTTTGTTTTCGTTTTTCTTTTCTTTGGTTTAAATGTATTTGGCTATTGTTTCATTTTTTTTGTAAAATGTCAAACATGCACCAAAATTAGGGATGCACTTTATAACAATGCCACAAAAAGTTTTGTGCCCAAATAAAATCAATTGCATTTTTGTTTGATTTAAAAGGTATTAAATGCTACTGTTTTACCACTGTTATTATTTGTTTAACATTTTTAAACATGGTAATAAAATCCCATTTCACCTTTAATATAGCTTACTGTTATTTAGGCATTTTATAAAATTGGTTTGACAATTTTTAGTTCATTTAAAATTTGCACTTGTTTATTTTATTCCATGGCAATTTAATAATTCCCGAAGCTATTGTTTTTATTTAATAATACTTTCTAAACACTTTAATAGAATACCCATTGCTATTTAACATGGCCCAATGATTGCTAGGCATTTACTTAATAGGTTCCACAAATTTTGGTTTAACCATGATCAAATGATGGACAGGAATCCACAAGTCTTGGAGAGAATTTATAATTTAACCAATTTGAAATATTTATCTGGGTTGGAAATTACAGAGCTATGATCAAAGGTGATCATGGCTTGATCATCAACAGTAATGATCACTAACAATGGAATCACTGTAGTGATTACTATTACTGATTCTGAGGGTGTTACAGGCCGCTCATCAAACAATGCAAAAGATATAACAAGTACACGTTAGAGGGTCACAATCGTAGAATCAACGCCCACATCCCCATTGTGTTCTAACCGTAGAGCAATACGAAGAATAGGTCTAGCTCATGATACCGCTGTTGGGTCTCGCAGCAGAAAACAATAATTTTTTCTAACTAGTGTCACCCTTAACCCAAGATCTATCTAGCTGTAATGCCGTAACGGAAAGACTTGCGGAAACATACCTCGGGGTGTAGTCCGTTGCGCGGGAAACGTTCCCGCAAACGTGGTTGATGAAGCCGTAAACCTTTCACAGCCCCCTGGCTGTATTAGCACCCTGTTGGGTGGTAGTGCCGCACGTGCATCACGTCGTAGTACTCTCATACGTACGGACTCGATGACGACCTCCGTTCTCCGATCCAGCGAAGGTGGCGGAAGTAGACCTCCCGGAACCGGAGTTTCGGCAGCACGACGGCGTCCGCGTAGCAGAGAAGCCTCAATCCCAGCACAGGTTCCAGACAAGGGGACCCCGGCTTGAGAGAGACGAGAGAGGGGTGAAGACCGGTGAAAACCGATCTCAATTCGGAGTAATATTGAATTCTCTGCGAATTTTTCTGTATTAAAGAAGTGCACCCCTGCCGATCTTTATATAGGCAGACGGAAGGAGTCAACCCCCCTTCCCTTGGCAATGTGGGACTAATCCTTTGCCAAGGGGGAGGGTGCGTCTAGGAGGAGGGGAAGTGGGGCGCCACCCACATGGGCCCCAAGGCCAATGGCGCCCCCCTTTTTTTTCTTTTCCTTTTCCCTTTTTTTCCTCCTTCCCCTAATGGGCTTCTTTCACAAATAAGGCCCATTGCACTTTTTAATCTGAAATAAATTATTATTAATTATTAATTCACTTAATTAATAAATAATACATATTATTTCATCTCCCAATGATCCGGAACTCCTTCTAGCTCACTCCGAACGTCCTTCGGACCAAAACGGAACTTTTCCGGTACGTCTTTCTCTCTTCTCCGGTAACTCCGATAGTTCCGAAAAGGTCTCCGATATTCATCGAGCCCTTAAGTGTGTTACCCTACAGTCCGAGAACACTCCAGTCATGACCGAGACAAAGGCTACGGCCAACGATCAATAGCGGGACCTGGATGCCCATAATGACCCCTGTGCATTCCGGAAGTAACCGATTGAACCGTACACGTTGTATACCATTCCCTTTGTCATGCGATACTAGGTTAGTCCAAGATTCGATCAACTGCATCCAATGAATTAGTTCTATCTTGTTACCGACAAATCTTATTCACTCGTTCCGTGATATTCATGCTTGTGACCTAGTCACACGCTGCGCAGCTTTATGGATGCAATCTCACCGAGTTGGCCATGAAGTATCTTTCCATTATATGGATTGACAAATCCTTCTCTTGAATCAACACTCCTCAACATATCCCATTGGATAGCCCAAGATACACCTTTATGGTCACCATGTTTCAGTGTGACGGTTAATGCACTCAAAGCATCCTTAGAAGATAGCAATTATGCGTGATCTCACGGTCAAAGGAACAGGCTACTACGTTCTGTAATTACAACACTGAAATTTTACGATTTTATCACGTTGCAATGCTTGCATTGGGTAATGTTCATCACGTCATTCATTCAATGAGGTGACCTTACCGTCAATTGACTTGATTGTCCATGATCGTGAAACCACAATCATCAGTTGACGATAAACCAGTCATCATGAGAGGCTGACTAGGAACTCTGGTTGTTTCTATACCACACCTGTATCATTGTTTCACTGATACAGTTCCAACACAGTATGAAACTGGTCATGAAATTATTTAGATATATTGGAATAATCATATATTATTTGTCTCTAGAGCATGTATCCAACAATATAAGCCGACATCCGTTGCGCTGGCTTTCCCCATCAAAATATACATAAGTCGACTTTTGTCGCACTGGCCCTCGCCACATCTATTCCGCTTTTCCTTTTTGTTTCATATCATTCATTTTTGCATCATACATTGCATTATTATATCTCAGAGACCTGGGGCTTGATCTACCCCTCTATTGGTACTGAGCATGTATATTGCTTATTCAGGGGAATCGGGGAGTTCGATGACAATCATTGACGCTTTATCCGAAAACTCGGCATATATATGTAAAAATCACAGTGTATAAACTTATTCAGGGGCAGTAGGGGGGCTCGGTGTCACTCATCGACTCTTATCCGAAGAAATCCCGGCATATACATGAAATGGAAAAACACGCCTTGGCCTGTATATCTTAAACTCATACGGTCTACGTGTACCCGTCTTATTCTACATACCTTGGGGGCTTACAATAATGCCTGCCGAGTCTAGTCTTAAGTAGAGAGAGCACTAGTCATATGTAGCCGGCTTACAGAGAAGTCCTGACTCCTAGATAACCCAATAATCTATCTCAAACACGAGAAGATGAGGCATGTTGAATCCAGAGTCAACTTCTATATGAGCCTTCATATTTTCTTTTTTGCATACATTAGCATCATCACATACTCTCTTCATTTTTTCATCCAAAAGATATATCTTGAACATTAACCTGTGTGACTCAGTATGACACAAAATATGCTCATACTGACTCATGGGGACTATAGCTCAAAAAATTCTCTATTATTCCGTATGATACAAAAGATGCTCATACCGACTCATGGGGAATACACCTTTTTCATTACATCTTCTGCATATATAAAGTCGACTTCGGTCGCGATGGCTCTCGCCATACATATAAAGTCGAATTCGGTCGCGACGGCTCTCGCCATACATATGAATATCGACATTCATCAAACCGGCTCTCGCCGACCTATTTGGAAACTGGGAACACAACCCGTCGTGTCATATCTATGTGACTTGGCAGATTAAAAGATAGACCTATGTGACTCGGCACTGCACACACCGACTCATGGGGACTACACTTCGAGGTTTCTTCTCAAATAAAGACTCGATACATCACCTTGCTGAGTACACCGACTCTTGGGGAGTAACACTTCAAAAATTCTTTATCACAAAGGCTTGGCATATAATACGTGCCGACTTCAGGAAATATGCAAGAAATTGTAAGTCCCAGGTTGCTGCAGGCAAGACAACCTGACACTTGGGGGCTACATAACTTCGAAACAAACTTCACGGAGCACAAAATCTTATTTGATGACCCGGTACGACACGTAAACGTGACCACATCATCTCATGGAGGCTACAAGTCGATCTGTCTTATGAGTTGATTGCAGATACTAAACTATTCTGAATCGACTCAGGGGGCTACAGATACATACACTATCATAAGTGATCGGCTCTCATACACTATGAGAAACATTTCAAGACAGGAATAAAACCGACTCATGGACTCAATGAAAGTTCATTCATCAAACCAACTGGGTCTTACATCAAAGGAGGCAACCTTACAAGAAAAAGCCAAACTCGGCAAACTCCTACTAAAAGGAAAACATCTACAGCTTTAGACATCTTCTTCAAAGTCGGCTTCAGCCTCTGTTGAAGCTTCTTCTTCACTAAGGAGTTCTTCATCGCTGGAGCTCTCCACTCAACAGCAGGCTCGGTCTCCATCCGAGTCAAAGATTCTAGCCGACAAGGTGTCTTGACCATCAAATTTGAAGACAATGGTGTCTCCCCTTGAAATATTCCTGGAATGAAAAAAAGTTTTCCAACCTTTCTCAGAAAACATGGTGCCTTGGTTAGAAAAACTAACTGTCACCCAGACAGGTCCATGAGGACATCCATCATTTCGGAGCCAAAGGCCCGAAGGCGTCGAGTCAATCAAAATTTGAGAAAAAGACTCAGTAAGTTTTATCCAGCATCGAATCGTTCGGATATGAACTAAGAACTCACTCCTCTCAGGAGAAGAAGGGGGAGATTCAGAAGGAGAGGCAACACGAGTACTTCTTCCTATACCTCTGCCACAGCCACGGCCACGACCTCTACCACGGCCACGACCACGACCACGGCCGCGACCTCGAGTACTTGCACAGGGATCGGGCTCGTTGGATTCCAAAGGAGAAGAGGCTTCTAGCTTAGGTGCCATGGGGAAAAACAGGAAGAGGAAGAAGAAAATGGATGCGCTTGGAAGATCAAACCATCCAAGGGATATTTATAGTAGATTCATGGAGAGGATCCATTAATGCCATAAATAATACGGGATAACTACCCATGGTAGATAGCATTTATGGAAAGACTCCTCGATTCCCACTACAAACATCAATGCCTCTAACCGGTGTTTCGGGCAGAGTGATCATAAAAACCAAACCGGATCTTTGACCAAAGGTCAAAAGAAAAATCTTCAAGCAAAAGGAAATGAGAAGCTAAAAAGAGTTGGCGTCGACTCCTAGTAAAACATCAGATGATAGCTGACTCAACCAGAAGAGCCAACTTCATGGAGATAAAGGAATGGAAGCAAGATTGAAGATAGACGACTCCGACTCCCAATCAATGCGAAGTATAAAGTAAGCCCCTGATCCATGAAGAGCCGGCCGCAATGAAGAAAATAAAGAAGATTGTTGTGAAGACTGAAGCATCACAACAATCCTGGGGGCTAATGTCGGGGGGATGGATCAGGCCCATAGACCCTGCATTAGAAACCTCCGGGCCGACTTACATATGAAGGCGCACAAAGAAGACCCGACCAGGAGTCTGACGTGCCAAGCGTGAAGATTGAAGCCCTAGAAGGAATTCGACATACCTTGTATAGCACGTAGAAAACTTGTAAAGTAGAATAGAACTCCACATCGTGTAGGAGTCGGACTCTAGGAATCTCGGGACCCGGCACCTTTATAAGCCGAGGTCCATGGGAGCCAGAGCCAGAACTTACCTCAAGCCAGGATTAGACAACTCGTGCTATAACCTAGATCTCCACGAGACTAAGGTTGCGAAACATCATCACTGTAATTGATACGATCGACTCTTCCTATTGAGGAGTCTATCCCCCTATAGTCAAAAAGCAGGAGTAGGTCTTTACCGCATCGACGGGGCCGAACCTGGGTAAATCGCCGAGTCTTATGTCCTTGTCGACTCTCTCCTCGAATTCGCCTCGCAGCAAAGGCCCCATGATAAGTCCGACTCTACGGACATCTGCCGTGACTTTCCCATGACAGATGCCCCCGTGCATCCCCTTCTTCATCAACAATTATCAGTTCGTCTCTCATCTCACTATATTTTTATCACTTCATGCGTTATGTTCTATGCTTGGAGCGTCTCGCTCTTAGGTTTTATTTTTAGTTTTCTTTAGCTTTGCTTGTTGTTCGTAACAAGTTAGAACCCATCTTTATTTGTGTGGGAGAGAAACAAGCTCCCCTTTCAAAATCTAGAACACAACATAGGATTTTTCATGCTTATCTTTGATGTGTGTGTTCTTTATCTTTTTCATAGCTACTGTCATGTTTAGCTCTTAGTTTTCATGCTTATCTTTATAAGAGCTTTTTTTTAGGTTGTTGTTGGAACTCTCTTGAGTTTTCATGTTTATCTTGTTTAGAGAGTTTGCCTGTTGCACTGAGTTTTGTGTCATGACTTGAAGTAGGTAATTGAGGTTGCTATTCTTTTGTAGTAGTAACTTGCAATAGTTTTGAGGTATTGCTTTGAGTAATGTTTGGAATTTTGGTGTCAAGACATTTAGCCTATTAGTGATAGATGTCGTATTTTGGGCAATCCGTGTTTATTTTCAAAACTTACAAAATTAGTTGAGAACTTTAGCAACTAGATGGATCACTACTCTTCTGAGGGGTCGAATATTTGAGTACACTCACGTACCATGAGTCGAGGATGCGCAAGGATAAGCAAACCCCCATACACTCATCCTCGGGGTACTTGTCTCTTTGTGAAACCTCCTTATTAGATTGAGAGTTACCGATAATAAGTGCATGAGTTCTTCGGACTAATGTGAGTATTCGAAAGTTGACACTTCCACCTTCCAATATTTTTCTAGCCTCTCCTGTGTCGTGCATTCCTTTCTTCTCACTCCGAGAGTTGGCGTCCACCTTTGCTGGTACATCCAAACCCTTGGAATGATACGCTCTTTCATCATAAACCTCCTTATATCCTTCCTCAAAATAGCCACCATACCTACCTATCAAGGCATTTCCATAGCCTTTCCGAGATATATTGCCATGCAACATCCATCTTCTCGTGACTTGATCTTCATGTCATACATGCTACTTGCTTGATCGATGAGCCTCATGCTACTTGGGCCTTGCCCTAATCATTTCTACATGACGCGCTAGTATGATTCCATATCCTGCTACACTGGCAGAGGCATACATTTGCATACATCATGATAGTTACATCTTCTTTATGATTTGAGTACTTTTGTAAAGTGTGACAAATCTTCTATACTTTTTGTAATATATAGAGTGTTGCCCCAAAAGTGAGGAAAAGATCCCAAAGTGGAAAAATTAAAAGATCCCAAAGAGGACAAATTAAAATATCCCAAAGAGGACAAATGAGAGAAATAGAAAGATCCATTGGGGCCACCAAAAATACAAAAAAATAAAAAAAGAGAAAAAGAAATGAAAAGAGAGAAGGGGGCACACTACTATTCCTTTTGAGAGATCCACACTCGTACTCCCTCTTATATCTTGTACTCCATAGAGATTATCATTCATCCATATAGCTAAGTGGGGACCTTCACACTAAAGAACTTGGCTTGTATATTCCAATAATGAGCCTCCTCAAATGAGCTCTAGGTCTTCTTGAGCAAGCAAGTTGGATGCACCCCCCACTAGTTCCATTGGAGAGCTTACCTTAGCTCATACATGCATCTGTTCCATGGCAATCCCTACTCCTCACATCATATCTATCATTTGGCTTTCTCTCGCCTATGATTGTCCTCATTGATATGAGCCTTTCACACCTTTTTGTCTTCCTACTCCACCATATTCTCTCTTTGCCATCCTAATTGTCAACTTTCTTTCTTACGCTCATCCATTGCATGAGTGCTCAAAATGTCGAAAAGGAGTGGATCATTTTGACTTGTACCTGGCTAGTGGTCTAGGGATGAGTCAAGATAAGATGCCAAAGAAGACCAAGTGTGAAACTTTAGTAGATTGAGTTTGAAACAAACAAATACTTTTTCTCGTATATCCCTATCCCCTTTCTTGCACGCAAACACAATTTGGAGATATTCGAGTCACGGACAGCGAGAGCTCTTGCACCTTTATGTTCTTATGTTGCTTGTTTCAATGCTAATATAGATTCTTGCATGTTATGACTTGAATTGAATTACATGCCTTGATTGCTTTACTTAAAAATTCTTATATGGTTGTTAGCATGTCACCACAGAAATTATGCTTTTATCATTTACCTACTCGAGGACGAGCAGGAATAAATCTTGGGGATGTTGATACGTCCAAAACGTATCTATAATTTCTTCTTGCTCCATGCCTCTTTTGTGCGATATTGCTATGATATTGATGAACTTCCATACACTTTTGATCATATTTGGACTAACCTATTAAATCAGTGCACCCGAGTGGCAGTTCCTGTTTTCTGCTGTTTTTCTATTTCAGGTTTCCCCCATATTAAAAGTGCTCCAAAAATTCGGGAAAAATACAATAAAAAATCAGCGCAGAAGAAGCTTCGGGAATCACCGACGGGGGGCCAGAGGGGACCCACCAGGGTCCCTGGCTGCCCCCCTTCGCCTATATATCCCTCGTGACGTGAAACCCCGTGACGGGAACCCTTTTTCGCGATCTCTCCTCTGTTCCGCGGCCGCCGCGCTTCCAAGATCGGGAGCACAAGAAGACCTCTTCCCGGCACCCTGCCGGAGGGAGGAATCACCTCCGGGAGCTTCTCACCACCATGGATGCTTCCCGGATGAACCGTGAGTAGTCCACCTTGGACCATGGGTCTATGATCAGTAGCTATGTGATGTTCTCCGCCCCTCTTTGTTCTTCATGGATTAGACCTCGTGAGCTACCCTACATGATCGAGGCACATATGTAATCAATGTGTTGTTGCTATGCTGAGTTTGCTGGGATCCGATGGATTATGAGACTATGTTCAGATTGTGTTTGAGTAATATATTTGATTCTCCTATTTTATATATATGTTCTAGAGTAATTCTTGCATGTTCTCCGATTGTTGTTTATTTCTTTGGGCAAGTAGTAGGTAGTGACTCCAAGAGGGAGCGTTATGCATGATTGTGGGTTCATGCCCCCCGATGACTAGCTTGAGTGACAGAAACATGAGTCTAGGGGATGTGTTGTTGCCACAAGGGGGAAAACAACGGTGCTTTTACTTGCGGGTGCAAGGATTGTTTACTTTACGCAAAGTTCTTTAATGCAGTTGTCTGTTGCTTTGAGTTTACACTTTGGGTGGGATTCGCAACTTAATACCAGCGAGATGTACTGGATAGATATCGCAAGATGGATGATTAGTAGGTAGATGCAGATGGATTTTGGTCTACTTGTCTTCGCGTACCGCCCATGCTTTTGAGCATCTTCCTTTCTTTATAGCATTGTTAGCATTGGTTTGCGCACATAATCCTGTCAATTGCCTACCTGTAATTTGTTTACCTCGCATGGCTATTTTATCTTCTTTTGGAAGAGAGACATCACTAGTGAACATCATAGGACCCCGGTCCATATTTTCAATACTGTTTACACCCACTATCAAATTACTTCTTTATTTACTTTTCCGTTGCTATCACTATCATTATTATCCCGTGCGTTTTATCCTTTGTAAACAACAAGGCCGGAGGAATTGACAACTCCTCTGTACTCGTTGGGAAGCAAAGTTATTTGCTGTGTGTGCAGGTCCATGTGAAGTTAGTAACCTCGGTTGTAAACGGCGCCATTGTTCACTTAACCACCTTCTTGTATCTGTTGGAGTCCTATTGGTTCGACACTCAACCTTAGCATCTTCGCTACGGTAAATTGCCGCTGTCTACATCTCAACCTTTCACTTTGGGTAACTTTCGTATGTTCTGAGTTTTTTACACAGCATTCTCTATACAATTACGGAACTTTCGTATGTTCTGATTTTTTTATTTGAGTTGCAGAAGTATCCCTACAAAATTCTTTTCTACCTGCTGGTCTGTTTTTCACAGATTCTGTCCTATTTTTCCTTTTCTTTGTTGTGCATACCTTAAGCTTGCTTTTTATTTGCAAAAACTTTTTGGCAATCTTGAGAAACAGTAGATCTTCAAGAATATCTTTATTTCCAATGGAGAAAAAATTTATTTTATTATCGGTACTAACCTCGCTAATCAGATTATGATGAGTTATGTATGAAGGGAGTTTTCAAGTGTGCGAGGGAAGATGATGAAAGAAGATTCAGGAGTGTCAAGCGCTCAAGCTTGGGGATGCCCCCATGCATCCCCAAGAAATATTCAAGGAGACTCAAGCGTCTAAGCTAGGGGATTCCCCCGTGCATCCCGTTCTTTATCAACAATTATCAGTTCGTCTCTCGTCTCACTATATTTTTATCACTTGATGCGTTATATGCTATGCTTGGAGCGTCTCACTCTTAGGTTTTGTTTTTAGTTTTCTTTAGATTTTCTTGTTGTTCATAACAAGTTAGAACCCATATTTCTTTGTGTGGGAGAGAAACACACTCCACTTTCAAAATCTAGAACACAACATAGGACTATTCGTGCTTATCTTTGCTATGTGTGTTCTTTATCTTTTCATAGCTATTGTCATGTTTTGCTCTTAGTTTTCATGCTTATATTTTCAAAGAGCTTTCGTTTAGTTTGTTGCTGGAACTCTCTTGAGTTTTCATGTTTATCTTTTTTAGAGAGTTTGCCTGTTGCATTGAGTTTTGTGTCTTGACTTGGAGTAGGTAATTGAGGTTGCTATTCTTTTGTAGTAGTAACTTGCAACAGTTTTGAGGTATTGTTTTGAGTAATGTCTGGACTTTTGGTGTCAAGAGCTTTAGCCTATTAGTGATAGATGTCGTATTTTGGGCAATCCGTATTTATTTTCAAAGCTTAAAAAATTAGTTGAGAACTTTAGCTACTAGATGGATCACTACTCTTCAGAGGGGTCGAATATTAGAGTACACTCACGTACCATGAGTCAAGGATGCGCAAGGATAACCAAACACCCATACACTCCTCCTCGGGGTACTTGTCTCTTTGTGAAACCTCCTTATTAGATTGAGAGTTACCAATAATAAGTACATGAGTTCTTCGGACTAATGTGAGTATTCAAAAGTTGACACTTCCACCTTCCCATATTTTTCTAGCCTCTCATGTGCCGTGCATTGCTTTCTTCTCACTCCGAGAGTTGGCGTCCACCTTCGCCGGTACATCCAAACCCTTGGCATGATACGCTCTGTCATCTTACACCTCCTTATATCCTTCCTCAACACAGCCACCATACCTACCTATAAGGGCATTTCCATAGCCTTTCCAAGATATATTGCCATGCAACATCCACCTTTTCATGACTTGATCTTCATGTCATACATGCTACTTGCTTGATCGATGAGCCGCATGCTAGTTGGGCCTTTCCCTAATCATTTCTACATGACGCGCTAGTATCATTCCGTATCCTGCTACACTGGCAGAGGCATACATTTGCATACATCACGATAGTTACATCTTCTTTATGATTTGAGTACTTTGTAAAGTGTGAAAGATCTTCTATAGTTCTTGTAATATATAGAGTGTTGCCCCTAAGGTGAGGAAAAGATCCCAAAGAGGACAAATGAGAGAGAAATAGAAAGAGCCATTGAGGCCACCAAAAAAATACAAAAAAGAGAAAAAAGAGAAAAAAGATATAAAAAGAGTGAAGGGGCCACCCTACTATTCCTTTTGAGAGATCCACACTCATACTCCTTCTTATATCTTGTACTCCATAGAGATTATCATTCATGCATATAGCTATGTGTGGACCTTCACACTATAGAACTTGGCTTGTATATTCCAATGATGAGCCTCCTCAAATGAGCTCTAGGTATTCTTGAGCAAGCAAGTTGGATGCACCCCCACTAGTTCCATTGGAGAGCTTACCTTAGCTCATATGTGCATCCGTTGCATGGCAATCCCTACTCCTCCCATCATATCTATCATTTGGCTTTCTCTCGCCTATGATTGTGCTCATTGATGTGAGCCTTTCACACATTTTTGTCTTCCTCCTCCACCATATTCTCTCTTTTCCATCCTAAGTGTCAACTTTCTTGCTTACGCCCATCCATTGCATGGGTGCTTAAAATGTCGAAAAGGAGTGGATCATTTTGACTTGTACCTGGCTAGTGGTCTGGGGATGAGTCAAGATAAGATTCCAAATAAGACCAAGTGTGATACTTTAGTAGATTGAGTTCTCAACACAAAAATACTTTTTCTCGTATATCCCTATCCCCTTTCGTGCACGCAAACACCATTTGGAGACATTCGAGTCACGGACAGCGAGAGCTCTTGCACCTTTACGTTCTTATGTTGCTTATTTCAATGCTAAATATAGACTCTTGCCTGTTATGACTTGAATTGAATTACATGCCTTGATTGCATTACTTAGAAGTTCTTATATGGTTGTTACCATGTCACCGCAGAAATTATGCTTTTATCATTTACCTACTCGAGGACGAGCAAGAATTAAGCTTGGGAATGTTGATACGTCCAAATTGTAT
The DNA here is from genome assembly GCA_950022295.1 of Bromus sterilis. Taxonomy (NCBI): domain Eukaryota; kingdom Viridiplantae; phylum Streptophyta; class Magnoliopsida; order Poales; family Poaceae; genus Bromus; species Bromus sterilis. Next base: position 345,222,743 of record OX465596.1, read on the forward strand.
CTATAATTTCTGCTTGCTCCATGCCTCTTTTGTGTGATATTGCTATGATATTGATGAACTTCCATACACTTTTGATCATATTTGGACTAACCTATTAACTCAGTGCACCCCAGTGCCAGTTCCTGTTTTCTGCTGTTTTTCTATTTCAGGTTTCCCCCATATTAAAAGTGCTCCAAAAATTCGGGAAAAATCCAATAAAAAAATCAGCGATCAGGAAGCTTCCGGAATCATCAAGGGGGGGCCAGAGGGGACATACCAGGGCCCCAGGTGCCCTCCCGGCGCGCCCTAGGGGGTCGCCTGGACGCCTGGTGGCCCCCCCTGGCTGCCCCCCTTCGCCTATTTATTCCCCGTGACACAAAAACCCCGAGACGGGAACCCTTTTTCGCGATGTCTCCTCTGTTCCGCCGCCGCCGCGCTTCCAAGATCGGGAGCACCAAAAGACCTCTTCCTGGCACCCTGCCGGAGGGAGGAACCACCTTCGGAAGCTTCTCCACCACCATGGACGCTTCCCGGATGAATCGTGAGTAGTCCACCTTGGACCATGGGTCTATGATCAGTAGCTCTGTGATGTTCTCCTCCCCTCTTTGTTCTTCATGGATTAGACCTCGTGAACTGCCCTACATGATCGAGGCACTTTTGTAATATTTCTGCTGTTGCTATGCTGAGTTTGCTGGGATCCGATGGATTATGAGATTATGTTCAGATTGTGTTTGAGTATTATATTTGATTCTCCTCTTTTATATTTATGTTCTTGAGTAATTCTTGCATGTTCTCCGTTGCTGTTTATTGCTTTGTCCAAGTAGTAGGTAGTGACTCCAAGTGGGAGCGTTATGCATGATTGTCGGTTCATGCCCCCTGATGACTAGCTTGAGTGACAGAAACATGAGTCTAGGGGATGTGTTGTTTCCACAAGGGGGAAAACATCGGTGCTTGTACTTGCGGGTGCAAGGATTGTTTACTTTACACAAAATTCTTTAATGCAGTTGTATGTTGCTTTGAGTTTACACTTTGGGTGGGATTCACAACTTAATACCAGCGAGATGTTCTGGATAAATATCTCAAGGTGGATGATTAGTAGGTAGATGCAGATGGATTTTGGTCTACTTGATTTCGCGTACCGCCCAAGCTTTTGAGTCTCTTACTTTCTTTATAGCATAATTAGCATTGCTTTGCGCACATAATCCTGTCAATTGCCCAGCTGTAATTTGTTTACCTCGCATGGTTCTTTTATCGTCTTTTGGGAGAGAGACATCACTAGTGAACATCATAGGACCCCGGTCCATATTTCCAATACTGTTTACACCCTCTATAAATTTACTGCTTTATTTATTTTTCCGTTGCTATCACTATCATTGTTATCCCGTGCGTTTTATCCTTTTAAACAACAAGGCCGGAGGAATTGACAACTCCTCTATACTCGTTGGGAAGCAAAGTTATTTGTTGTGTGTGCAGGTCCAGGTGAAGTTAGCAACCTCGGTTGTGAACGGCGCCATTGTTCACTTCACCACCTACTTGTATCTGTTGGAGTCCTACTGGTTCGGTACTCAACCTTGGCATCTTCCCTAATGGAAATTGCCGCTATGCTACATCTCACCTTCCACTTTGGGTAACCAACGAGGGGTGAGTAGTAAACTCTCGTGACATCAGTCACCTACTTGTCGACCTTGGAGTCCTACTGGAGACAAACCTTGGTATCTTCATCGAGGGAAATTTGCTGTTATCCTACATCTAACCTTCCACTTGGGGTAACCAACGAGGAGTTAGTATTAGATGACCCTCGTCTTTTCAAAGAAGGTCCGGACGGGGTCGTGAGAAGATGCATACCGGAACACGAGCAGAAGGACATTCTCAGACAATGTCACGATAGTCCATATGATGGACATCATGCCGGTGAGAGGGCCGCACATAAGGTTCTCCAATCAGGTTTTTATTGGCCTACTCTCTTTAAAGATGCTAGAAATTATGTTTTATCTTGTGATAAGTGTCAGAGAGTTGGTAATATTAGTAGGAGGAATGAGATGCCTATGAATTAATCTCTAGTGATTGAGCCTTTTGATTGCTGGGGTTTTGATTTTATGGGTCCTTGTCGTTCCTCTCACAAGTACACTCATATTTTATTAGTTTTTGATTATGTAACCAAGTGGGTTGAAGCAATCCCCACCGAGAGTGTTGATCACAACACGTCTTTGAAAATGCTCAAAGATGTAATTTTTCCTAGGTTTGGTGTACCAAGGTACCTCATGACTGATGGAGGTTCACACTTCACACAAGGAGCTTTTAGAAAAACTAGTTGGCAAGTGGAGCTCACCAATAGAGAGATCAAGTTGATCTTGCAAAAGACAGTTAACAGTTCTAGAAATGATTGGTCAAAGAAGTTAGGAGATGCTTTGTGGGCGTATAGAACTACTTACAAAAACCCCATAGGCATGCCTCCCTATAAGATGGTCTATGGCAAGGCTTGCCATTTGCCATTAGAGTTAGAACAAAAAGCTTTCTGGGCTGTTAGAGAGCTTAATGCTGACCCAAATTAAGCTAGTGAAAAGCGTCTCATGAACTTGACTTCTCTAGACGAGATGAGAAGTGAAGCTTACGAGAGTGCTAAAATGTTCAAGGAAAAGTTAAAGAAGTGGCATGATAGAAGGATTTTGAAATGTGAATTTAATGTTGGTGATAAAGTTTTGTTGTTTAGGTCTCGTTTCAGGGTTTCTCCAAGTAAACTACTTTCCAGATGGGAAGGGCCATTTCATTGTCACAACCCCAAGTTAGGTATGTGCTAGGATCAAGTGCTCCTTTGCATCATGTGAAAAATTCAAAAAGAAAATCAAAATTGGGGAATAGAAAAGCCCTGAGAAATTAATTAAAATGGCCAGATAAAAATCTTTTTCCAAAAATCATTTGAATGTTTGGAAAATTCCTATAAATGGTGCTGATCATTTTAAAAGTGGTTTGGGTATTTTCCCATGCCCATGTAATATTCTAAAATTCAAAATGTGCCTTGGAAAATTAAATAAACCCCTAGTTGATTTGAAATTCAAATTATTTGAAATTCAAAAATGCCCAAAAGTTATAAGTGGCTAGCTACTTATATTCTAAGCCCACATAAAAGTTTTGGGTATTTTATAAAATGCTCTGGTATTTTTATTTATTGGAGCAAACAAAAGACTGAAAAGTAAAAGGAAAGAAATAGAAAAGAGGACCCCCTGGCCATCTGGCCCAACTTAACCCCCCCAGCCCAAGCCCACCACGGGCTTGTCTTCTTCCCCAGCGCCAGGAGGCTGTCGCCGTGGAGTGCATGCCGGCGCCCCCCCTTTCCACCTCCTGCTTGCCGAGCCCTCCCCCGTACTCTACACGTCGCCTAGAGACGCCCCAGGGCTTCCCTATCCTTCCCCCCCCTCTCCTGGTCGTCTCTCTCTTCTTCCAGCATGAATTCGTCGACGCCCGAAGAACACCGCAGGGCACAGCCATGGAAACGCGTGGCCCGAGCCAACGCTAGGCCTCGAGAGCATGTCCTTCGTGCTCGCAACCTTCGACTTAGACACACCGCAAGAAATCAGGAGGCCGGAGCCACGGGAGCCCGCAAATCGCAAGTTCTTCTTCCTCTACGACCGCCGGAGCTCGTCGCCGAATTCTTCCGCCACAGAACCTCCCCGAGCTTGCCTCTGCTACTTCTAGAATCTGGGTGAGCTCCTGAGTGTTTCCCCCTTGGTCCCGCACCTCCACTGTAGCCATAGCCGGTTCCGCCATGAGAGCAGGGGCATGGCGTCGCCATGATCGACGCCACCCTTGTTCCCGTGCACCACCACCCCAACCGCCTAGCCTGCTACACTCCTCGTCACCCCTGCAAGCCTTTGCACCAAGCCACGGTCAAAGGCATGCTCCAGAGCGCCTTCCCGACGTCGCCGTGTTTCTGCCGCCGCGGCCTCTCGTCGCCGGCGTGCTCTCCGGCCGCCCAAGGTCCCTGGTGTGGCCCACTAGGTGCGCACGCGTGAGGGCTTCCGGATGGTGACCCTGGTGAGCCCCCTGGTGGCCTGGAGCGTTGCTCCGATGAGGCGCCGCCATGGCCGTGGTCGCCGGCGGCTAACCGCCGGCCGATTAGGCCTAATCACCCCCTAATCCTAACCCCTGGGCCACTGACAGTGGGCCCAGGCCCCTAATTAACCACTGTTAGTTTTAAACTAACAGGGTTTTAAACCCACTGCCACTGACACCCCGACCCCACCTGTCAGCCCCCCCCCCACGTCACTGTGACGTCACGCCTACGCAGTAAATGAATTTTCCAGTTAAATAATAATCAGAGAAATTCCAGAAAATGCTATAAACTTTGGAAATTCATAATTAATTCATCCTAACTCCAAATATAGCAAATAATATGTCTAAAATTATCAGAAAAATACAAGGATTAAGAATATGCAAAAAAAATTCATGTTTGACCATTTTAAAATGGGTGAACAGTAGCAAACATGCATATGGATCCTTTTCAAATTCAAATTTGGGGTGATTTTGCAAATGATTTTGCAACACCCTTAATTCCAATGGTTTCATCCACACATCAGAAGCTTTACTTCAACTATACCACATCACTTCATGATCAAACTTTTCAAATGAACTTTCATGCATTCGAATGCATTTGAAATTCATCGATAAATCAAATGGAGTTTGAATTAGCATTACAAATGCAATATACTCCTTTTAAATGGAATGCTCAACACATCAGTACCTTGAACATCACCATTACAATATTATTCATGTGATTCTGCATTGTACATTATGTTGATCCTATGATTGTCATGTTGCTGATAGAAGTGGAGCCGGAACTCGAGATCACCCCCTTCGTTGAAGACCCAGAACCCGAACCTCGTCAGCAAGGCAAGCAAACCCCCATTGATCATGTCGATAAAATCCCACTTCCCTCTCATGTCTCGCTTATGCATTGTATAGGATGATCACCATGTTACGTTTCTACCGCATAGATGAACCCATTCCTTTGCATGACCTATCATTTTGTCACAGTAGTAAGCAAACCACAATCCTAGCAAATGTAGGAGTTGATTGATATCATGTGACCCCTGCAATGCTACTGCTTATTATATGCTTAGTATGACACCATGTTGTTACTGTGATGTGATTCGGGATGGTAGTGATCATGTTGATGATGGTAGAAAAGTGTTGGTGAATCGACCCTAATACAAGGTGAACGATGAGAGGCTGTGTAGGAGTACACAGTGGGTTGTCTCGTTGAACACCGCCCTAGTACGAGTTCTTGTGTGGTGATCCAAGATGAAGAGTACAACCACACATTGGGCTCACTGACCCCTCTCGGCTTACTAACTCATCCCCTTCGATGTCTAGATGTCGCAGTAGTTCGGATTTGTGTAGGTATTGTGGCCTGGTAGCCAAGTGAGAGGACGGCTCATCCGAGTTCGGCTTTCGCACCACGCACACATCGTCTGGGTCCACTTCGGTAAACCGGCCGGGTTCACGATAGTGGCAGACAACCCATATAGGCGGCTTTCTTGGACTAGATCGGCTATGAGGTAACGGTTGTGGTGGCATCCTCGCTGTCATCTCTTGAATGGTGACACGCAAAAGGCGGTAACTGATGGCACGTGTGTGTAGCGGTACACCCCTGCAGGGTTAACAAAACTATTCGAATAGCCGCGTCCGCGGTTATGGACTACTTGGAAAGCTTAGCTTGATTATTAGATAACTTGAACCGGATACTTCTAAAACACACCAAGATAAGTGTGAGTGCTATGGCGTGCTTTCTCGTGGGGAAGTCGAGGAAGGCACCATAGTGGTGTAATTGGTTGGAGAAAGTAGTGGACTCGTGTACGCTTCTTACCTCAAGTCTGGTACTCGTAGTTCAGGACTAGCCAAGTCAAAGCTGGCACTTCGGCAAGTGAAACCCCACCTCCCTTTACCTTGATACATATGCATGAGTAGTATAGCTCCTATGTAACTCTTGCTGAGTACGATTTTGTACTCACGTTTGCTTAATCTATGTTTTAGATGAAACTACCGACCCCGTTGGTGACTTCTAACCGATGCTCGAAGAATAAAGACTCAGACCAAGACTAAGCTAGTGTAGTCCCAGTCAGACGACTGGTTCCCTCGTGGAGGGCTTGTTTTTAGATAAGGCTTCTCTAAGCCATTTGTTAAACTTGTCTGTACTCAGACCTACTTTGCTTCCGCTTGTCTGTTGTAATGTTGGATCACATGCTTGTGATCTCTGTGTGCACTCTGTAAGAGTTATTAATAAAGATGTATACTTTGTAGAGAATTGCAATGATACCTGCTGTTCATACAAGGCATGTGTGCTGCGTGTATGTTTATAACACGCATGTCTTTGTATGGGTTTTCGAGACCTTAGTTGTGATCTGGCTGGCGGTCTTTTATACACCAAGTGGCCCTTAGATGTGCGCAGCTTGGGGCATCGCGATGAGATTGTTCGAGACTCTGTCTCGTGCACGTTTTGATGTATGATCGAGCCCGCCCTAGACCTCGACTAAGTGATCGGGCTGGAGTAAGTCTATGTAAGGGTTATAATACAATCGATAGTATGGTTGAGGCGACTTGTCTATGAGTATGGGAGTTCATCACCCATGTCATTTAGACTTGTGTGCGGACGATGAGGACCCATTTCAGTTGATCATTCGGCCTGGATGGGATGCCCCTCACGTTCGATGCTTTCCGAGAACGTTATGTGCTTGGCCTTGTCTGCTTAGACAAGTGGGTACGGTTCTCGGCTCTCCATATGATTGTGTTGTAGCGAGGCTTGCATACGCTAACCCCGGGTCCCGACAGACTTGGTATCAGAGCAGGACTGACTGTAGGATTATCAGCCTTGGCCGAAGTCGAGTCTAGCCTTCTATAGTTATATAGTTACTCTGGGTATATAAGGGAACAACGTAAGGCTTCTTTTTTCTCCTTACCCCCTTCGTTCTGAGTTCTGAGTCACCCTCATCTTGTTCTACGGGAAGATAGGACTAGGCTCTCCTCTGTCTGATTAGCACATCTCGTTGTTTGCTTCCTTATAGCCGTAGGAAAGTTGTGTCCGGGTTTCCTAGCATTGTAGTAATGCTGATTTCTTACATCGTATCATGTAAGTGTTGTATCTACATTGAAAGAAAATTGTTTTCTTGCAATTACAGCCGTTATGCTGTCCGAATCATTCCAGGTTTCTTCAAAATCTGATGCATTTGCAAAATTCTTCCCTCCTTTTCGGTTGTCCTTTTAGAAGAACTTCTAGGTGGCATTCCCGACAGTTCCATAGTGTTTGATGTAGGTTTTCTTCTAGAAACCTATAGTGTTTCATTTGCAGCTCTTTCTCCCACTTTGGATGTCTTCTAGCGAGAAGAACCACACTAACTATTGTGTTGGGGTACTTTGCTACTCTGGCATATCTGTTGTAGCCCCTAGTAAACCTTGGTCATCCTCTAGGAAGCTATCCAGAGATCCAAACCCTTAAACCTAGCCACCCGATAGATGTGTAGAGTTTATAGTGGATCTTGCCCCAGGAACCGCACCAATTTCTAAACGCCCATACCAAATGGCCCCACGTGAGTTAGCTGAGCTTAAAACCCAACTGGAAGCTTTGTTGGAGAAAGGCTTCATCCACCCTAGCTCATCGCCATGGGGTTGCCCCGTTCTGTTCGTAACGAAGAAAGATGGAACAGAAAGGATGTGCGTAGACTCTCGCCCGCTAAATTTAGCGACGATAAAGAACAAGTACCCACTGCCCAGGATCAATGATCTTTATGATCAACTTGCCGGATCCTCTTTCTTTTCCAAGATGGATTTGAGATTAGGCTATCATCAAATCAAGATCCGAAACAAGGACATTCCCAAAACAGCTTTTACTACTCGTTATGGTCTTTACGAGTACACCGTCATGTCCTTTGGTTTAACCAATGCCCCCTCCACTTTCTCACGCATGATGAACTCGATCTTCATGGAGTATTTGGACCAGTTCGTCGTGGTTTACCTCGAGGACATCCTTATATACTCGAAGAACGAAGAAGAACATGTCGAACACCTAAGGCTGGTATTGATGAAACTTAGAGAGCACCGCCTTTATGCCAAGTTCTCCAAGTGTGAATTTTGGCTACCAGAAGTGACCTACTTAGGCCACGTGATTTCTGCGAAAGGTGTTGCAGTCAATCCCGAGAGAGTTCAGGCCGTCCTTGACTGGACTCCTCCTGAATCGCTTAAGCAAGTTAGGAGTTTTCTTGGCCTAGCCAGCTATTGCCGTCGCTTCGTCAAGAACTTTTCTAAAGTTGCAAAGCCTCTAACTGAACTCCTCAAGAAAGATAAGAAATTCCTATGGACTCCCAAGTGCGAGGAAAGCTTTCAAGAGCTAAAAAGAAGGTTGACTTCTGCACCCGTACTTGCACCTCCAGACACTAAAAAGGATTTCGAGATCTATTGTGATGCTTCACGGCAAGGGTTAGGATGCATACTTATGGAAAATCGACATGTGGTAGCTGATGCTTCACGCCAGTTGCGGCCACATGAAGAGAACTATCCTACCCATGACCTTGAACTCGCTGCCGTAGTTCATGCTCTAACAACTTGGCGACATTATCTCCATGGTAATCGTTGTGAGTTTTATTCCGACCACCAAAGCCTTGAATACATTTTCACCCAGCCAGATCTTAATCTCAGGCAAAGACGCTGCATTGAGTTGATAAAAGATTACGACGTAGTAATTTCTTACACCCCAGGCAAAGCCAATGTCATGGCTGATGCACTAAGTCGTAAGTCGTATTGTAACAACCTCTTGTTACAACAGTATCAACCACTTCTTCATGAGGACTTTCGCAAGCTCAACCTTGAAATTGTTCCTCATGGCTATCTTTCTACCTTGGTGGCGAAACCAACTCTTGAGGATCAAATCATAGTTTCCCAAAGGCATGCACGAGGTGTTCGCCAGATCAAGGAGAACATTGCTAGCGGAGTTGCTAAATGTTTCTCCACAGATAGCAAAGGAACGGTATTCTTTGAAAATCGTTTGGTAGTACCTAAGAATAGGGAACTATGGCAACTCATCCTCAAAGAAGCCCATGACACACCCCTCTCAATTCATCCCGGTAGTACAAAAATGTACCGAGATCTACGCCAGAGATTTTGGTGGACTAGGATGAAGAGAGACATTGCTCAATTTGTTGCCGAATGTGCTGTTTGTCGTCGCATTAAGGCAGAACATCAAAGGCCTGCTGGCACACTTCAACCTTTGCCTATTCCAGAGTAGAAATGGGACAAAGTCGGTATGGACTTCATCACCGGCTTTCCAAGAACCCAGAAAGGAAACAAGACCATCTTCGTTGTCATAGATAGGCTTTCCAAAGTTGCTCACTTCCTTCCGGTTCGCGAGTCTATAACTGCTAGCCAGTTAGCGGACTTGTACGTCTCTAGAATTGTGTCTCTTTACGGTGTTCCTTTGAAAATCAATTCTGATCGTGGTAGCCTTTTCACCTCTAGATTTTGGGGAAGCTTCCAACGTGCTATGGGAACTCATCTATCCTTTAGTACAGCTTTCCATCCTCAGTCTAGCGGTCAAGTCGAAAGGGTTAACCAAATTCTTGAAGACATGCTCAGAGCTTGTGTTATATCTTTCGGAAAGAATTGGGAGAAGTCTCTTCCATTTGCCAAATTTGCTTATAACAACAGTTTTCAATCTAGTATGAACATGGCTCCTTTTGAACTCCTATATGGACGACGATGTCGAACACCCCTAAAACTGGTCAGAAACCGGTGAAAGACAATTCTTTGGACCGGATATGATCAAGGAAGCAGAAGAGCAAGTTCGCATTGTTCGTGATCAATTGAAAGCAGCCCAGTCTCGTCAGAAGAGCTACTATGATCATCATCATAGACAAGAAAGCTACAATCTGGATGAGAAGGCTTACCTTCGGGTTACTCCTTTGAAGGGAACCCAACGTTTCGGTATCAAAGGCAAATTGGCTCCACGTTACATCGGACCTTTCCGCATTATTGCTAAACGTGGAGAAGTTGCCTACCAACTTGAACTACCCCGCACCTTTCCAGAGTACATGATGTATTCCATGTGTCACAACTCAGGCGTTGCTTCAAGGACCCCATCCGCGAAGTCGACCATGAAACGCTTGCTCTCCAAGATGACCTTTCTTATTGAGAATACCTTGTTCGTATTCTTGATTCAGCAGAGCGTGTCACTCGCCGAAAGAAGATCAAGTTTCTGAAAGTTTAGTGGTCTAATCACTCAGAGAAAGAAGCCACGTGGGAAAGAGAAGACCGTCTCCGTGCCGAGTACCCCTCCTTCCTCCCGCAAACTTCTGAATCTCAGGACGAGATTCTTTTGAGTGGGGGCGAGTTGTCACAACCCCAAGTTAGGTATGTGCTAGGATCAAGTGCTCCTTTGCATCATGTGAAAAATTCAAAAAGAAAATCAAAATTGGGGAATAGAAAAGCCCTGAGAAATTAATTAAAATGGCCAGATAAAAATCTTTTTCCAAAAATCATTTGAATGTTTGGAAAATTCCTATAAATTGTGCTGATCATTTTAAAAGTGGTTTGGGTATTTTCCCATGCCCATGGAATATTCTAAAATTCCAAATGTGCCTTGGAAAATTAAATAAACCCCTATTTGATTTGAAATTCAAATTATTTGAAATTCAAAAATGCCCAAAAGTTATAAGTGGCTAGCTACTTATATTCTAAGCCCACATAAAAGTTTTGGGTATTTCATAAAATGCTCTGGTATTTTTATTTATTGGAGCAAACAAAAGACTGAAAAGTAAAAGGAAAGAAATAGAAAAGAGGAACCCCTGGCCATCGGGCCCAACTTAACCCCCCCAGCCCAAGCCCACCACGGGCTTGTCTTCTTCCCCAGCGCCAGGAGGCTGTCGCCGTGGAGTGCATGCCGGCGCCCCCCCTTTCCACCTCCTGCTTGCCGAGCCCTCCCCCGTACTCTACACGTCGCCTGGAGACGCCCCAGGGCTTCCCTATCCTTCCCGCCCCCCTCTCCTGGTCGTCTCTCTGTTCTTCCAGCGTGAATTCGTCGACGCCCGAAGAACACCACAGGGCGCAGCCATGGAAACGCATGGCCCGAGCCAACGCTAGGCCTCGAGAGCATGTCCTTCGTGCTCGCAACCTTCGACTTCGCCACCCCGCAAGAAATCAGGAGGCCGGAGCCACGGGAGCCCGCAAATCGCAAGTTCTTCTTCCTCTACGACCGCTGGAGCTCGTCGCCGAATTCTTCCGCCACAGAACCTCCCCGAGCTTGCCTCTGCTACTTCTAGAATCTGGGTGAGCTCCTGAGTGTTTCCCCCTTGGTCCCGCACCTCCTCTGTAGCCATAGACGGTTCCGCCATGAGAGCAGGGGCATGGCGTCGCCATGATCGACGCCACCCTTGTTCCCGTGCACCACCACCCCAACCGCCTAGCCTGCTACACTCCTGGTCACCCCCATCAAGCCTTTGCACCAAGCCACGGTCAAAGGCGTGCTCCAGAGCGCCTTCCCGACGTCGCCGTGTTTCTGCCGCCGCGGCCTCTCGTCGCCGGCGTGCTCTCCGGCCGCCCCAAGTCCCTGGTGTGGCCCACTAGGTGCGCACGCGTGAGGGCTTCCGGATGGTGCCCCTGGTGAGCCCCCTGGTGTCCTGGAGCGTTGCTCCGATGAGGCGTCGCCGTGGCCGTGGTCGCCGGCGGTTAACCGCCGGCCGATTAGGCCTAATCACCCCCTAATCCTAACCCCTGGGCCACTGACAGTGGGCCCAGGCCCCTAATTAACCACTGTTAGTTTTAAACTAACAGGGTTTTAAACCCACTGCCACTGACACCCCGACCCCACCTGTCAGCCCCCCCCCCCCCACGTCACTGTGACGTCACGCCTACGCAGTAAATGAATTTTCCAGTTAAATAATAATCAGAGAAATTCCAAAAAATGCTATAAACTTTGGAAATTCATAATTAATTCATCCTAACTCCAAATATAGCAAATAATATGTCTAAAATTATCAGAAAAATACAAGGATTAAGAATATGCAATTTGTTTTCATGTTTGACCATTTTAAAATGGGTGAACAGTAGCAAACATGCATATGGATCCTTTTCAAATTCAAATTTGGGGTGATTTTGCAAATGACTTTGCAACACCCTTAATTCCAATGGTTTCATCCACACATCAGAAGCTTTACTTCAACTATACCACATCACTTCATGATCAAACTTTTCAAATGAACTTTCATGCATTCGAATGCATTTGAAATTCATCGATAAATCAAATGGAGTTTCAATTAGCATTACAAATGCAATATACTGCTTTTAAATGGAATGCTCAACACACCAGTACCTTGAACATCACCATTACAATATTATTCATGTGATTCTGCATTGTACATTATGTTGATCCTATGATTGTCATGTTGCTGATAGAAGTGGAGCCGGAACTCGAGATCACCCCCTTCGTTGAAGACCCAGAACCCGAACCTCGTCAGCAAGGCAAGCAAACCCCCATTGATCATGTCGATAAAATCTCACTTCCCTCTCATGTCTCGCTTATGCATTGTATAGGATGATCACCATGTTACGTTTCTACCGCATAGATGAACCCATTCCTTTGCATGACCTATCATTTTGACACAGTAGTAAGCAAACCACAATCCTAGCAAATGTAGGAGTAGATTGATATCATGTGACCCCTGCAATGCTACTTCTTATTGCATGCTTAGTATGATACCATGTTGTTACTGTGATGTGAGTCGGGATGGTAGTGATCATGTTGATGATGGTAGAAAAGTGTTGGTGAATCGACCCTAATACAAGGTGAACGATGAGAGGCTGTGTAGGAGTACACAGTGGGTTGTCTCGTTGAACACCGCCCTAGTACGAGTTCTTGTGTGGTGATCCAAGATGAAGAGTACAACCACACATTGGGCTCACTGACCCCTCTCGGCTTACTAACTCATCCCCTTCGATGTCCAGATGTCGCAGTAGTTCGGATTTCTGTAGGTATTGTGGCCTGGTAGCCAAGTGAGAGAACGGCTCATCCGAGACCGGCTTTCGCACCACGCACACATCGTCTGGGTCCACTTCGGTAAACCGGCCGGGTTCACGATAGTGGCAGACAACCCAGATAGGCGGCTTTCTTGGACTAGCTCGGCTATGAGGTAACGGTTGTGGTGGCATCCTCGCTGTCATCTCTTGAACGGTGACACGCAAAAGGCGGTAACTGATGGCACGTGTGTGTAGCGGTACACCCCTGCAGGGTTAACAAAACTATTCGAATAGCCGCGTCCGCGGTTATGGACTTCTTGGAAAGCTTAGCTTGATTATTAGATAACTTGAACCGGATACTTCTAAAACACACCAAGATAAGTGTGAGTGCTATGGCGTGCTTTCTCGTGGGGAAGTCGAGGAAGGCACCATAGTGGTGTAATTGGTTGGAGAAAGTAGTGGACTCGTGTACGCTTCTTACCTCAAGTCTGGTACACGTAGTTCAGGACTAGCCAAGTCAAAGCTGGCACTTCTGCAAGTGAAACCCCACCTCCCTTTACCTTGATACATATGCATGAGTAGTATAGCTCCTATGTAAGTCTTGCTGAGTACGATTTTGTACTCACGTTTGCTTAATCTATGTTTTAGATGAAACCACCGACCCCGTTGGTGACTTCTAACCGAAGCTCGAAGAATGAAGACTCAGACCAAGACCAAGCTAGTGTAGTCCCAGTCAGACGACTGGTTCCCTCGTGGAGGGCTTGTTTTTAGATAAGGCTTCTCTAAGCCATTTGTTAAACTTGTCTGTACTCAGACCTACTTTGCTTCCGCTTGTCTGTTGTAATGTTGGATCACATGCTTGTGATCTCTGTGTGCACTCTGTAAGAGTTATTAATAAAGATGTATACTTTGTAGAGAATTGCAATGATACCTGCTGTTCATACAAGGCATGTGTGCTGCGTGTATGTTTATAACACGCATGTCTTTGTATGGGTTTTCGAGACCTTAGTTGTGATCTGGCTGGCGGTCTTTTATACACCAAGTGGCCCTTGGATGTGCGCAGCTTGGGGCATCGCGATGCGATTGTTCGAGACTCTGTCTCGTGCACACTTTGATGTATGATCGAGCCCGACCTAGACCTCGACTAAGTGATCGGGCTGGAGTAAGTCTATGTAAGGGTTATAATACAATCGATAGTATGGTTGAGGCGACTTGTCTATGAGTATGGGAGTTCATCACCCATGTCATTTAGACTTGTGTTCGGACGATGAGGACCCATTTCAGTTGATCATCCGTCCTGGATGGGATGCCCCTCACGTTCGATGCTTTCCGAGAACGTTCTATGCTTGGCCTTGTCTGCTTAGACAAGTGGGTACGGTTCTCGGCTCTCCATATGATTGTGTTGTAGCGAGGCTTGCATACGCTAACCCCGGGTCCCGACATTCATATCGAAGAAGTCTACCGCTCCGGTGCAATCAAGATTAACAATTTTGACGGAACCAAACCTCAAGTTGTGAATGGGAAATGACTCAAGCATTACATGGCACGAGACCCTATCAGTGTTGATTAAAATTGATACACAAAACAACTCCTGAAGAATATGTTGCAGCCCTGTTTCAGACACCAGCAGGAACAAAATAAGAAAAGGTGTGTATTATGGAAAGGAAACATCGCGAATCGCCATAAAATTTCCATATTACGAGTTTTTGCAAAATTAGGAAAATTCCAAGACTAAACGGAGTCGGAGAGGAGCTCTAGGGGGCCCAGGCGCCCCCTGGGGCAGCCTACTTCCTGGCCGCGCCGGGAGGCCGCCTGGGCTCTCCGAATTTCATCTCCGACCCCACTTTGGCTCGTTACTTTCCTTCTGTTGCAGAAATTTTTTCTATATATTTGCCCGGATCGTCCCGGCATCGTATCTCGCAATTTCGTGTGTTTTCTTTTCGAGTTGTTTTTGCCGGGAGTTCTTTTAGTTAGAACTAGGTGCCAAGTCTTCCCCAAGTTCCCCCAAGGAAAAGTTCGTCGTCAACGTCATCAACCCTTAACTCGCTGAGGTGAAGAAGCACCCTCAAACTGTTCGGGTGGAGGATGGTGTCCTCCATCTAGAAGATCTGAAGGGAACTATCAAAGAGGGGAGCATCGAGGCTAGGCTGGAAGAAGTGGAGCATGAAGTATTCAAGTACAAGAAGATGGTCGAGCGTGGTGTTGAAGCTAACTTTGACATAATCAACAATCTTAAGACCTACTTAGTGAAGGAGATAAAGGAGATGTGGTCAAGTATCACCGCATTGGAAGAAAGAGTGATTGAGCTTCAAGGGCAGATTTATGATCTGCACAACCAGAACTGTGAGTATGAACTAAAGTTTCTGCGCATGGGTTTGGGTGCTGAGTGTAGGATCCCGGAGACCGCATCTCTTATGAGATTTGAGAACCCCTGCCATGGAAGCGCCTCGCCAAGGACTACGTGATCAACAGGAATAGGAATGAGGAATAAAATCTCCTTGGGTAATGGCATCCCCTTGGCTTGTTCCAACTTGGGGGAGTGCCCGGTATCTTTATCTTTATCTTAGTCTTTTAGAGTCAAGTAGAGTCGTATCATGTCTAGGGAAGTTATCTTATGAAATAGGTGTATGCATTGAGGTCTATCACTCCTTTGTGGAGAGTCTTGTAGTCGTGAGTGTGGAGTCGTCTACGATGGAATATTAATGAGAAGTCTATTGGTTCCTTCGCTGCACTCAGTATTCTCTTCACGCAATCGACCTTATATGACGATTCTTATGAGGAATGTTGACTTTATATCAGGTATGTCTTTGAAAAAATTATTTCATCTTGGCAAACATAGCTTTGGTCATAACAACATGCATGTTTTTCTCAAGTAGCGACATATCCAAAACCTTTATGTTATTATGCTTGAAGTGTTGTGTTGACAAGGAAGACAACCTAATGTGTTATGCTTACCTTAATGTTTATGCTTTATATGCTTTGCATCTAAGTCATCATCAATTGTCTGTTCTCTGAAAGCCTTTGCTAGCCAAACTCTATGCCAAGCATATTTCTGGTTGTGCATTGTAACGACCCGATCCCGAATAGGACCAAAGTTTCTGTGATCTGTGCCAGTCCATGGATCAACTTGCTGGCACACACAATACTCTATGAATAACAGAATAAATAACATGTCTTTTATTACACCGGAGAGTTCAAAATAGAAAATTTATTACAATAGCATGGCTTAAGGCCATCAAAATCTGCGGAAGCGATAGTAGTAGTAAAATCAAAATCCATTCGACTCCACGGCAAAACGTTGAGTATAGGACAATAACCTATTCGCACCTTAATCACCGTCAGAGTAATCTGCAACAATCGTACAACCCAAATAGGGTCAGTACTTTTAATGTACGGCAAGTCATACCAAGGAGAAGAAAATGAAGTCCTATAATACATGCATTTGGCTGGTGGAGCTTCTACGTTTCAATTTGCATAAAGCTAAATTTTCCCTATAGAATAAGTGTTCCTAAAATAATTTCAGAAAGAACAAGCACAGGACAACCCACGGTAATTATACCCAAAAATGATTAATTAAAGATGATGAGATTTTCTCAAAATTACCGTAACTAGACGCTCAAATTGTGCAATACCGGGGGCTCGGCTAATCGATTAGATTTATACGCTCTGTAGAAGTTTGTGCACTTTTCCCCACAAGACTCGACAACCTCCATTGGTATTTCCCACACTACACGTTGTATGGAAACAGGAAGGTCGAGACATGGTCTTTTAGAAGAGTTTCCCTTATTCTGGCGGTGCCCATCCCACCTACCAACACTACGTTCGTAGCACCACCTAGCAAGAGTCACTACTACTAATCAACCAAGCTAGAACCCATAATAGCTTGTGGCTGCACACGTAAGCTTCTAGCAATGACAATATGATAAAATCTCTTTAAGCCTGGGTGGCTTTCCGCAGTGATTACTGGCCATCTCCAAGTGACTTAGGCATCTCCACTGGTTCCTCCAGGGTGCCCCCAACCAATCCACCCAGGTAGTTCATTGAGTTTAACTTGGTCCTGATTTACTACAAAGTCACTCATCTCATCGTGAATTCACTCCCCAATCCACATCTACAATAGCAAAGCACTACAATTACCTACACGATGGTGACAAGTTAAACCTACCACAAATGACTACTGGGTTTGCGTGAAAGTAAACTTCTACTTATGCATGCTAAGAAAAGGGGTACTACATGCAATAAAACATAGGTAAAATGGAAAATGATCAAAGGTAGACTTTCCTGGCTGCTGGTGATCAAACTCTAAGGACTGGAAGTACTCTGCTTCGCACTCTGGACAATCTATCGCAAACAAACAAACAAGTGCATCCAATCAAAACATAATGCAAAAGAAAACGAAAACAATGTTTCGACAAACTTTGAAAAGAAACAATGAAAAAGGTTTTGAAAAACATAACAAAATTTGTGTAAAACTTGTTGATGAATGTTCTAAGTGATAGGGATAATTTAGGATTTTGATTTGCAAAAAGAATCGGTCAAAACCGAGCTACGGTCATAAAGTTACGGCCAAACAAAGTTTGAATTCAAATATGTCCAAACTAATATTTTAAAATTTCAAAGTTTTGAAAATAGGTTTCCATGGGATAAAGGGGGGAAAAACTTAAACGTGGGATTTGGTTTTTAGAAAACTTTTTTTTCTAATTCATCTTCTACACAGAGAAGAACATCACGCACGTATAGAGGAGTTGGTTGGCGGCGGCTCTTCGTGGGGCGGTGGCTCCGGTGGGGATTAGCGACGAGGGAGTGGTCGATGAGGAGCGGCTGGTTGTGGGGAGGCGCGGGGTGGTGGCGGTCGTCTCCGGCGGCGTCGGGGATGGCTGGGGCGAGGCAGTGCTCCGGCGAACTCCAGCGGGCGCGCGACTCCGGGGAGAGTTCTACAGAGCACGAAAAATAGCAAAACATTGTCTAAGAGATGCGCAACGACAAGGGCAACCAATTTCTAGAGTTTGGGGTCTCGTTATGGCTTACCGACGACGTGATCGACGCTGAGGCGGAGCTCGACCGGCGAACTTCGGCGAGCAAATACGCGGGCTACGGTGCGGGATTTGGCTAGCTTTTCGGGGGCTTTGGACGAGGTGAACAAGGGGAAGGTTGGAGTGGTTTAAATAGGGGAGAGGGGTGTCCAGGTGCGTGCTGCCGGAGGAAAAATCCGGCGAGTGCGAGATCTCCGGCGAGGTCATGATGGCGGCTTAAAGGCGCCATTAAGTTGTCGGGGCGGAGGAGAGGGAAGGTGCGGGATGCGCGCGGTTTCTCAGGGAAGAAAGGGGAGGAAAGAGGCGGCCGTGGCGCGGCACTCGCGGCGGCGTCCGCGTGCGCTGCTGTGCGTGCATCTTCTGCACGCACGTACGGGAGGAGGGAGACGAGGGTGCGGCTGGGCCTGGGCGGCTGGGCCGTCCTGCTGGGTTAGCCTGGCGACCGAGTTTTTTTTAAACACAAACTTCTATAGATTTGCATAAAAATAAAATACAATAAAAAAATTACTTAGTAATTTTCTAAAATATTAGAGTAATATAAGGAAAAATAATGTTAACTTTACCTGGCCAAATAAAATAGAGAGAATTCCTTCTATGACATCATTCTTAAATTTGATGCTTTATATGACACTCTCAACTTTTTGCTTCCTTTTATGGTCATTTGTGTAAAATTTATTCCTCATATGACACTTTAGTGTATTTTTAGAACTAACGGTGTCAACTTTTCACATACAAAGTCACTTTTGCCCCTGGTGCAATGTGTGAAAAAATACAAAAAATATTGTTGTGCTATGTAATATGGAACCGTGCATGTAGATTCATAATAACTGAAATGCTAATTCAAAAAAATTAAAAAATACAGGGAACATGGCATCAAATCTGCCGATTTTTTGTATTTTTTTAATTAGTGTTTTAGTTATTATGAATCTACATGCACGATTCCATGTTACATAGTATAATAATATTTCTTGTATTTTTGTCACACATTACACCAGGGGTAAAAGTGACTTTGCATGTGAAAAGTTGACACTGTTAGCTCTAAAAATACACTCGAGTGTCATATAAGGCATAAATTTTATACAAGTGGACATAAAAGGAAGCAAAAAGTTGAGAGTGTCACATAAGGAATTATATTTTAGGAGTAATGTCATAGAAGGAATTCTCTCAATAAAATAATAAAAATAAATCTATACAAAATAAATTCAATAACTCCAATAAACCTCAAAATATTTATAGAGCCTACGGTTAATATTTCTAGCTCAAAAGAAATTTTTTAAAAAAATGTGCAAATTATTTATAAAGTCATTTTGGACAAATTAATAAATTCCAAAAGAAATTTTAGGATTCATTAAATTCCCAAAATGCTTTATTAACTCCAAATAAAAAGCTCCATTATTTTCTTAACCCTTTTTACATTGAAGAAGTCATTTTATCTTCTCTCTTGATTTTTTTGGGTTAAAGTAGATTGGAAAGAAAATCAAACAAAATCCAATATGCATGGAAACAATGATATGCAAAAATGATTCTATTAACATCCAAATTTACAAAAATTGGGATGTTACAAACCTACCCCCCTTAAGATGAATCTCTCCCTCGAGATTCGGGTTGGCCAGCAAAAAGGTGCGGGTGGTCCTGCTTGAGTTCTTCTTCTCGCTCCCAAGTGGCTTCTTCCTCACTGTGGTGACTCCACTGAACCTTGCAGAACTTGATAACCTTGGTACGAGTGACTCTGTCCTTGGTGTCAAGAATTTTAATCGGCTTCTCTTCCTATGTCAAGTCACTCCCCAGCTGAATTGCTTCCAAGGGTATCGTGTCTCTCAACGGGACCTCTTCCATCTCTGCATGACACTTCTTCTGCTGAGATACGTGAAACACATCGTGAACTCCAAACAATGCTTCTGGCAATTCCAACTTGTATGCAACCTCTCCCTTGCGTTCCACAATTTTGTATGGACCCACAAACCGTGGTGCTAGTTTCCCTTTGACTCGAAATCTCTTGATCCCACGAAGTGGGGACACACGAAGATATGCTCGATCTCCCACTTCGTATATTACCTCCTTCCGTTTTGCATCAGCGTAACTCTTCTGCCTGGACTGGGCTATCTTCAATCTATCAGGGATCAACTTGACCTTCTCTTCGGAATCTTTAATCAAGTCCGGTCCAAACAATTGACGATCTCCAACTTCATCCCACATTAACGGTGTTCTACACCTTATTCCATAGAGTGCTTCAAACGGGGCCATCTTCAAACTAGTTTGATAACAGTTGTCGTATGAGAAATCTGCATAAGGTAAATTATCATCCCAACTGGATCGATAATCTAGTGCACAAGCTCTCAACATGTCATCCAGAATTTGATTCACTCTCTCTGTCTGCCCATCCGTCTGCGGGTGAAAAGCCGTGCTGAATTCCAGTATGGTTCCCAAGGTTTCATGCAACTGGTGCCAGAATTTTGAGGTCAACTGAGTGCCTCTATCTGACACAGTCTTCTTCGGGACTCCATGCAGACATACGATTCTTGACATATATATCTTTTCCAGCTTTGCACTCGCATAGGTGGTTTTCACGGGGATGAAGTGAGCTACCTTATTCAAACGATCCACCACTACCCAGATAGAATCATATCCTGTTCGAGTCCGGGGTAATACAGTGGTGAAATCCATGCCAATTTTGTCTCATTTCCAATCGGGTATCGACAAAGGCTGAAGTAACCCGGCCGGCTTCTGATGTTCTCCCTTCACTCTCTGACATACATCACACACTTCTACATATACCGCAATATCCTTCTTCATACCGGTCAACCAGAATTTTTCCTTCAAGTACAAATACATCTTGGTGTTGCCTGGGTGTATGGAGTAAGGAGAATCATGAGCTTCCTGAAGAATTAGCTTCCTGATCTCCGAGTTATTGGGCACGTAAATACGTTGTTCAAACCATAAGGTTCCATGTTCATCGTCATGAAATCCTTTGGCATTACCTTTGTCCATTCTTTCCTTTACCTCAGCAATGTCTTTGTCCGTCTTCTGAGCCTCACGGATCTTTTCCAACAATGTGGATTGAACCTCCAGAGTGGCGATAAATCCTTGAGGAACAATTTCCAATCGGAGGTCTCTGAGGTCATCGCATAATTCTTGAGGTAAACCTCCTTCTATGAGAGTATTAAAATAACTTTCCGACTCAAAGCATCAGCCACAACATTGTCCTTTCCTGGGTGATAGTGCAATCTCATATCATAATCTTTAATGAGCTCTAACCACCTCCTCTGCCTAATGTTCAACTCCTTCTGTGTGAAGATATATTTCAAACTCTTATGATCAGTGTACACATCACAACTATTCCCAACAAGGAAATGTCTCCAGGTCTTGAGTGCATGCACTACGACTGCTAACTCCAAATCATGTGTGGCATAGTACACTTCATGAGGTCGAAGCTGACATGAGGTGTAAGCTACGACATTTCCGTCTTGCCTAAGGACACCTCCAAGTCCTTGACGAGAGGCATCACAATACACTTGAAAATCCTTGTGTATATTAGGAAAAATCAGCACTGGGGCTGTAACCAACCTTTTCTTCAATTCTTGAAAACTTGCTTCACATTCTTCCGTCCACACGAACTTGGTTTCCTTCTTCAACCACTCCGTCATGGACTTGGCGATCTTGGAGAAACTCTCAATGAATCTCCGGTAATATCCCGCAAGTCCAACAAAACTACGGATTTCAGTGACTGATGTGGGTGCAATCCATTCCGTGACTGCTTCAACCTTGGAAGGGTCCACTGCTATGCCTTCACCTGACACAACGTGCCCAAGAAATCCCACCTCCTTCAACCAAAACTCACATTTACTGAACTTAGCATAGAGTTGATGTTCTCTGAGCTTCTCCAAAACTAAGCGCAGATGTTCTTCATGCTCCTCTTCATTCTTGGACTAGATCAAGATATCATCTATGAATACCACAACAAACTTGTCCAAAAACTCCATGAATATCTTGTTCATCATACGCATGAAGTATGCAGGGCATTGGTCAAACCAAACGACATGACTGTATACTCATAAAGTCCGTATCTGGTGGTGAAAGCGGTCTTGGGTATATCTTGTTCTCGAATCTTCAACTCGTGGTATCCAGATTGAAGATCGATCTTGGATAAAACACTAGCTCCTTCCAGTTGATCAAACAAATCATTGAACAATGGTAGTGAATACTTGTTCTTGATAGTCACCTCATTCAATGAGCGATAATCCACAACCATTCTTAGGGTTCCATCTTTTTTCGCCACTAAGAGCACTGGGGCTCCCCAAGGTGATGAACTCGGACGTAGATACCCTTTCTCCAACAACTCCTCAATCTTATTCTTAATTTCTTCTAGGTCGTTTGCGGGCATTCTATACGGTCTCTTGGATATTGGTCCGGTGACAGGCAAAAAGACAATCAAGAACTCAATGTCTTGATCCGGTGGCATTCTGGGCAATTCCTCCGGGAATACATCAGGGTACTACTTGACTATCGGCACTTCCTCCAGGCTAACCCCATTAAGTGAGTATACCTGGACCTTTCTAGTCTTATGCTTGGACACATACTTGATCCTCTTTCCCTCTGGAGTGGTGAGAGAAATCGATCTTCTAACACAGTCAATGTTGCCTTCATACTTCGATATCCAATCCATGCCTAGAATGACATCTAATCCTTGTGACTTCAGGATGATCAGGTCTGTCGGGAAATCATGATTTCCAATGGCGAGGTTCAACTGGGGACAACCTATGCCTACCACCATCTCGGCTCCTGGGTAACTCACCATAATGGGCATACTAAGGTCTTGGTAGGAAATCCATACTTTTCCACAACTACCCTTGTTATAAATGAAAACGATGCACCAGTATCAAAAAGAACTAATACCGGATGAGAGTTTAGGAAAAACTTACCAAACACTGCATCTGGTTGTTCATAGACTTCCTCCACATTGACGTGATTCACTTGTCCCTTGGCGAAAGGATTTGGATTCTTATTTCCAGAATTTCCATTGCCATTTCCATTATTGTTCTCAGGACAATCTGTTGAGTAGTGTCTTTTATTGTTGCACTTGAAGCAGGTGATCTGACTCAGATCCTTCCTCACTGGTGCAGTATTGTTGGGACGGTGTTGATTCCCATTTCCTCCATTTCCATTCCTAGGGCTACCATGATTTTTTCCATGGTTCCCATGCTGAGAATGGCCTCCATGGTTATGATGGTTGGGTCCTCCAAACTTGTTGTGTCCTGATCCACCATATCCAGAGAATGGTGCGGAACGGGGCTTCTGCTGAGCTCTAGAGGGAAACTTTCCCTGACCGTACTTCCTCTTGCGATTCTCCATTATCTGATGCTTGCCTTCAAGAATGATAGCCTTGTCCACCATTTCTTGATAATTAGCAAAAGTTGCCACCGTCAGCTGAATGCCAAGCTCACCATTTAGTCCCTCCAAAAACTTCTCTTGTTTAGCGGCATCCAAGGCCACATCTCCTAGAGCATAACGGGACAGCTTGTTGAACTCCTCCACATATTCTGCCACTGAACGACCTCCTTGGCGTAAGTTGCAGAATTCCCTCTTCTTGAGACTCATAGCTCCAGCTGAAACATGAGCCGTGCGGAATGCCTACTGGAACTGATTCAAGTCACATTAGCCATGGGGTATGTGGTGGTATAGTTATCCCACCATGCGGCTGCAGGTCCATCCAGCTGGTGCGAGGAGAACCTCACTTTCTCCCCATCAGTGCATCCAGCGGTTGCCAGCTTCCTTCCCATATTACGAAGCCAATCATCAGCCACAATCGGCTCTGGGCTGCTTGATAACAATGGTGGGTTCAATCTCAGGAAACGGGTGAGACTATCCACCGGAGGCGGTGGTGGTGGAGGTGGTGGTGCGTTGTTGTTGTGGTTGGTGTTCATGTTCTGCATCAGAGGCTGCATCAACTGGTTTTGGGTCTGAAGCAACTGCTCTAGGCCGGGGATTCCACTCCTTGATCCACTTCCGGAAGGGTCCCTTCTTGGTGGCATCTGTTGGGTTAGAATAGATGAGATATAGAGAGAGAAAAGAGCCTAAGGGGAAAACACTATCCATATGCAAAAATGATAGCAAAGTTTCAATTCAATTCACCCAAATCAAGTTTCAAACAAGCAACCTAAGATAATCCATGTCACAAAGTCGACATGGTAACTACAAAAAACGATAGATCGAAACTCTACTCGAGTAGCTAAGGATAATCATCTATGATGGTGGTCTGTAACTAATTTGAGTCGGTAGAAGACTCGCTCATCTCAACGTCACTTGGCCCTTCATAGTCCTTATCCTGGCTAACGTATTCTCCATGAGAGTTGTCGTTCTGGATGTTTTCTCCATGGTCCAGCTTATCTTCCGCTTCTTCCAGCAGGAGCTTCACATCTTCATGCTTCTTAAGTAGTGTGTTTATTTCATCCTCGTACCCTTCACGAGTTTCCTTGAGTTCCTCCTCCAGCTCCTCTTGGCGGAAGGCCAGCTTCCTGGAGGTCTTCATGCCATGGTGCATCACCTTCTCCAAGCTGCGGATGTGCTCCTCCAGGTCTTGGATATAGGATGATATAGTGTCGTCCTCAACGGTGCGCACAATCTCTCCATGCTGATCCCGACATCTGCACGCCATGAAGGTGGTTCCCTTGAGATCCTCTTTGTATTCCTCGCGGATGCGTCCAAGGGAGGTGTGTGCTGCGATGCTCTGGCCCAAACTCCAAGTTGGTGCCTCCAAGAAGAAATCAATAGGCTTGATGTTCTTCCCGAAGGTGCATCCTAGAATGTGGACGTTGATCCTCCAGCATCTATCTTCTGGCGTCGAGGTCTTGAGGGTTCCAGTAAAACTGGGCAGGCCGATGTTCAGGTACTTGGTGATCTTCATCAGGCGTCGCCCAAAAGGCATGGTCTCATCGGGCTAGGTGAACCGGGTCATGGCAGTCGACAACCATATTTTTAAAAGAGAGAAGTTAGATTTGAATAGACAAGGATACGAGAACAACGAAAAGTAGAAGGTTTGCACAATAAAATTTTGTCCTATGGCTTTTCCATTTCTAAGTTCACGTCCTACAGTCAACATGTGCTCTGATACCATCTTCTAACGACCCGATCTCGAATAGGACCAAAGTCTCTGTGATCTGTGCCAGTCCCTGGATCAACTTGCTGGCACACACAGTACTCGATGAATAATAGAATAAATCACATGTCTTTTATTACATCGGAGAGTTCAAAATAGAAAATTTATTACTATAGCATGGCTTAAGGCCATCAAAATCTGCGGAAGCGATAGTAGTAGTAGTGGTCCATCCGACTCCACGGCAAAACGTTGAGTATAGGACAATAATCTATTCGCACCTTAATCACCGTCAGAGTAATCTGCAACAATCGTACAGCCCAAATAGGGTCCGTACTTTGAATGTACGGCAATTCATACCATTTCGGGACCCGGGGTTAGCGTATGAAAGTCCCGCTACGACATAGTCATATGGAGAGCCGAGAACCGTACCCACTTGTCTAAGCAGACAAGGCCAAGCACAGAACGTTCTCGGAAAGCATCATACGTGAGGGGCATCCCATCCAGGCCGGATGATCAACTGAGATGGGTCCTCATCGTCCGCACACAAGTCTAATGATATGGGTGATGAACTCCCATATTCAAAGACATGTCGCCTCAACCATACTATCGACTATCTCATAACTCTTACATAGACTTACTCTAGAACGATCACTTAGTCGGGGTCTAGGACGGGCTCGATCATACCACAAAGTTTGCACGAGACAGAGTCTCGAACAATTGCATTGCGATGCCCCAAGCTGCGCACATCTAAGGTCCACTTGGTGTATGAAAGACCGCCAGCCAGATCACAACTAAGGTCTCGAAAACCCATACAAAGACATGCATGTTATAAACATACACGCAACACACATGCCTTGTATGAACAGAAGGTATCATTGCAATTCTCTATAAAGTATACATTTTAGTGATAACTCTCACAGAGTGCACACAGAGATCACAAGCATGTGATCCAACATTACAACAAACAAGCGGAAGCAAAGTAGGTCTGAGTACAGACAAGTTTAACAAATGGCTTAAGAAGCCTTATTTAAACACAAGCCCTCCACGACGGAACCAGTCGTCTGACTGGGACTAGACTAGCTTGATCTTCAGTCGTCGAGCTCGATGAAGAAGCCACCTTCGGGGTCAGTGGGTTCATATAAAACATAGAATAAGCAAACGTGAGTACAAAGTCGTACTCAGCAAGACTTACGTAGGAGATATACTACTCATGCACATGTATCAAGGTAAAGGGAGGTGGGGTTCAATTGCAGAAGTGCCAGCTTTGACTTGGCTAGTCCTGAACTACGAGTACCAGACTTGAGGTAAGAAGCATACACGAGTCCACTACTTTCTCCAATCAATTACACCACTATGGTGCCTTCCTCGACTTCCCCACCAGAAAGCACGCCATAGCACTCACACTTATCTGGGTGTATTTTAGGAGTATCCCGTTCAAGTTGTCTAATAATCAAGCTAAGCTTTCCAAGAAGTCCCGTTCAAGTTGTCTAATATCTGGGTGTATTCGAATAGTTTTGCTAACCCTGCAGGGGTGTACCGCTGCACACACATGATCATCGGTTACCGCCTTTGTACTCAACATCGTTCAAGAAGTGTCGGCGAGGATGCTCACCACAACTGTTACCTCATAGCCGATCTAGTCCAAGAAAGCCGCCTACCTGGGTTGGCTACCACTATCGTGAACCCGGCCGGTTTACCTAAGTGGACCCAGATGATGTGTGCGTGGTGCATAAGCCGGTCTCGGTTGAGCCGTTCTCTCACTTAGCAGCCAGGCCACAGACCTACCAGAACTCCGAACTATTGCGACATCTGGACATCGAAAGTGATGAGTTAATAGGTTGAGAGGGGTCAGTGAGCCCAATGTGTGGTTGTACTCTTCATCTTGGATCACCACACAAGAACTCGGACTTAGGGCGGTGTTCAACGAGACAACCCACCGTGTACTCCTACACAGCCTCTCATCGTTCACCTTGTATTAAGGTAGATTCACCAACACATTTCCACCAACATCAACATGATCACTACCATCCCGACTCACATAATAGTAACATCATTGTATCACTCTAAGCATGCAATAAGCAGTAACAATTGCAGGGGCCACATGATATCAATCAACTCCTACATTTGCTAGGATTGTGGTTTGCTTACTACTGTGACAAATGATAGGTCATGCAAAGGAATGGGTTCATCTATGCGGTAGAAACATAGCATGGTAATCATCCTATACAATGCATAAGCGAGACATGAGAGGGAAGTGGAATTTTATTGACATGATCAATGGGGGTTTGCTTGCCTTGCTGACGAGGTTCGGGGTCAGTGTCTTCAACGAAGGGGGCTGCCTCCTGTTCCGGTTCCACCTCTACTCGACAAACAACAAACAAGGTACCAAAGTAAATACAATGCACAATCACATGGTTGAAGGTTGAAACTTGATGTATATTCTTTGATATGTGAAGCAATTCCACTTAAATGGGGTATTTGCAATGGAATTTGCAAATTTAAACTCCACATATGATTTCCAATTTAGCCAAGTTGCATATGACATTGTTTGATCAAGTTAAAACATTTTAAAATGTGTATGATATGCCTCTGAAGTTCAAGTATAATGTGGTATGTTGCTATGGTTCAAATTGCAAAAGCATTTGAAATGAATTTGATTTAATTCCATTTAAACCAAATAGCAAATGCTACTGGTCCCTTTTTATTTTCAACTCAAACGTAGTTGAAAGTTGGGAATTTGGATAGATTAATTTCTCCAGATCATTTTTCATATATTATTTGTTAAATTTGGAGTTAATATGAATTTTCTATGAATTTTCAAAGTTTGGGGTAATTTCTGCCTTTTCTGGAATTTCTTGAATTCTTTTTATTCTGGAAATTCAATTACTGCGTCAGGCTTGCGCAAGGGTGACGTCAGGGGGGGCTGACGTGTGGGACCTTGGTGTCAGTCTCTGGGTTAATTAACCCGGTTAGTTTAGACTAACCAAGGTATTAGGGAGGGGGCAGGGCCCACTCTCAGTGACCCAGGGTCACTTAACCCAGGTGGGGTTAAGTCCCTAATCACGGCCACGTCGGCGGGCTGCCGGCGGCTAAACGCCGGCGTCACCAGACGCGGCGGCGCACACATAGGAGGACGATTCCGGCGTCCATTTGAAGCGCTGCGACCACCAGACGACTTCTCTTGGTCGCGCGCATCTCCTCAAGCACCTCAGCGTCATCGGGGGGGCACCGGAGTGATGTCGGCGTCAAGTTTTGCGGCGGCGGCGCCACTGGCTTGAGGTGAATCTCGCCACAGAGCACCATTTGGAGCGGGGACAGGTGCAAACGGAGCAGTGTAGCACGGGGAACGCGAAGGACCTGGTGGCAGCGATGAAATCTTAGCGGAGACTCGCCGTCGACGAGCACGGCGGCGCTGCACCTCGGCCCTCATGGCAGATCGTGACAGAGGCAGAAATATGGGGCGGGAAGAGAGGGGTTTGAACCGCCTGCTCACCAGCAGTTCAACGGCGGTGACGGCTTGAGCTGGGAGGGCTTGACGGTGAGGCAATCGTCGATGATCTCCTTCGGTTCCGGCGGCGGCTCGAGCTCGAATTCGTCGGCTACGGAGCTGCCCTGCTCGCCATCTTCTGCAGATCGACGCAGCGCTCGAAGGGGAACACGGGGGACAGCTTCAACACGCTCCGGGACGTCGATGGCCACGCGGGGGCTCGACGACGCTCCGGCGATCCTCTCGGTCTTCTTCAAATCCGGCGAAAACGGAGGGGGCAAGTGCACTGGAGAAGGGGAATGGATGCGGCGTGCTCCAGGACGTCTCCAGATGCGATAAGGACGCCTGGGAGGCCTCCAGGCAGGCAGGTGGCATGGCAGCCGCGGCAAGCCGGCCACCGAGCTGCTTGCCGCCGCGCTGGAAGAAGACAAGGGGGGTCCAGGTGGGCTTGGGCCAGGGGGCGATGAGTTGGGACGAAATGGCCAGGTAAGCTCTTTTTTCCTTTTTCCTTTCTGTTTTCTTTTCTTCCTTTTTGTTTTGCTGTGCTAAATACATAGCTAGGCATTTTATTAAATGCTGAAACTTTTTATGTGGCTTCACAATATACTAGGCTAGCCACTTGTAAAGTTTGAACATTTTTAAAATGCAAATTATTTGAACTTTAAATCAAATAGGGGTTTTTGATTAATTCCAGGGTCCTGTTTGAATATTTCAAAAATCCATGAGCATGGGGTGGGTCCCACATCACTTGATATGTGATCACACTCATTTATAAGACTTTTCAAAAATCAAACATGAATTTTTGGAGCAACTTTATTTCTGGCCTTTTGAATTAATTCATCTTGGGGGTGTTCCTTCTCCCATTTTGCTTTTGAATTTGATTTCAAATGATTTCTTTGAAAATTTTAACATGATGCAAGATGACTTTGATCCTAGCACATTACCTAACAGAGGGTTCTGACAACTCGCCCCCACTCAACAGAATCTCGTCCCGAAGTCTGCGGGAGGAAGGAGGGATACTCGGCACGGAGACGGTCTTCTCTTTCCCACATAGCTTCTCTCTCAGAGTGGTGTGACCATTGCACTTTCAGAAACTTAATCTTCTGACGACGAGTGACACGCTCTGCGGAATCAAGAATACGAACGGGGTATTCTCGATAAGAAAGGTCATCTTGGAGATCAAGCGTTTCATGGTCGACTTCGCAGATGGGGTCCTTGAAGCAACGCCTGAGTTGGGACACATGGAATACATCATGTACTCGGGAAAGGTGCGGGGGTAGTTCAAGTTGGTAGGCAACTTCTCCACGTTTAGCAAGAATGCGGAAAGGTCCGATGTAACATGGGCCAACTTGCCTTTGATACCGAATCGTTGGGTTCCCTTCAGAGGAGTAACCCGAAGGTAAGCCTTCTCATCCAGATTGTAGCTCTCTTGCCTATGATGACGATCATAGTAGCTTTTCTGACGAAACTAGGCTTCTTTCAATTGACCACGAACAGTGCGAACTTGCTCTTCTTCTTCCATGATCATATCCGGATCAAAGAATTGTCTTTCACCGGTTTCTGACCAGTTTAGGGGTGTTCGACATCGTCGTCCATATAGGAGTTCAAAAGGAGCCATGTTCAGACTAGATTGAAAACTATTGTTATAAGCAAATTCGGAAAATGGAAGAGACTTCTCCAAATTCTTTCCGAATGAGATAACACAAGCTCTGAGCATGTCTTCAAGAATTTGGTTAAGCCTTTCGACTTGACCGCTAGACTGAGGATGGAAAGCTGTACTAAAGGAGAGATGAGTTCCCATGGCATTCTGAAAGCTTCCCCAAAATCTAGAGGTGAAAAGGCTACCACGATCATAATTGATTTCCAAAGGAACACCGTGAAGGGATACAATTCTAGAGACGTACAAGTCCACTAACTGGCTAGCAGTTATAGACTCGCTAACTGGAAGGAAGTGAGCAACTTTGGAAAGCTATCTATGACAACGAAGATGGCATCATTTCCTTTCTGGGTTTTTGGAAAGCCGGTGATGAAGTCCATACCGACTTTGTCCCGTTTCCACTCTGGAATAGGCAAAGGTTGAAGTGTACCAGCAGGTCTTTGGTGTTCTGCCTTAATGCGACGACAAACATCACATTCGGCAACAAATCGAGCAATGTCTCTCTTCATCCTAGTCCACCAAAATCTCTGGCGTAGATCTCGGTACATTTTTATGCTACCGGGATGAATCGACAGGGGTGTGTCATGGGCTTCCTTGAGGATGAGTTGCCTTTGTTCCCTATTCTTAGGTACTACCAAACGATTTCCAAAGAATACCGTTTCTTTACTATCCGTGGAGAAACATTTAGCAACTCCGCTAGCAATGTTCTCCTTGATCCGGCGAACACCTCGTGAACAACTTTGGGCAACTATGATTTGATCCTCAAGAGTTGGTTTCGCCACCAAGGTAGAAAGATAGCCATGAGGAACAATCTTAAGATTGAGTTTGCAAAATTCCTCATGAAGAAGTGGTTGATACTGTTGTAACATGAGGTTGTTACAATACGACTTACGACTTAGTGCATCAGCCATGACATTGGCTTTGCCTGCTGGGCTGGCCTGGCGGCCGAGTTTTTTTTAACACAAACTTCTATTTATTTGCATAAAAATAAAATACAGTAAAAAAATTACTTAGTAATTTTCCAAAATATTAGAGTAATTTAAGGAAAAATAATGTTAACTTTTCCTGGCCAAATAAAATAATAAAAATAAATCTTTACAAAATAAATTCAATAACTCCAATAAACCTGAAAATATTTATAGAGCATAGGGTAAATATTTCTAGCTCAAAATCAATTTTTAAAAAATGTGCAAAATATTTATAAAGTCATTTTGTACAAATTAATAAATTCCAAAAGAAATTTTAGGATTCATTAAATTACCAAAATGCTTTAATAACTCCAAATAAAAAGCTCCAATATTTTCTTAACCCTTTTTACGTTGAAGAAGTCATTTTATCTTCTCTCTTGATTTTTTTTTGGTTAAAATAGATTGGAAAGAAAATCAAACAAAATGCAATATGCATGGAAACAATGATATGCAAAAATGATTCTATTAACATCCAAATTTACAAAAATTGGGATGTTACATGCATCCATACCCTGAAACCAATATCTTCCATATGAGTCCACCATACCTTCCTATTCGTGGTATTTCACTACCACTCCTAAAAGTATAGAATTTATGTGTTATATTTAAATGTTCAAAATCTTATGTTTTGTGCCTCTTGTTTAGCTCATAAGGAAGTAGTACGTAATTCATGATCTTCTTAAGTTGGACAAGTTTTATGTCAGAACCTTCTGTTAGGTAATGTGCTAGGGTTAGTAAGTCACTTGCATCATGTTAAAATTTCAAACGAAATCTTTGAATTCAAATTCAAAAGCAAAATGGGAGAAGGAAACCCCCCCAGTTGAATTAATTCAAAAGGCCAGATAACAATCTTCTCCAAAAATTCATGTTAGATTTTTGAAAAGTCTTGTAAATGAGTGTGATCACATATCAAGTGATGTGGGACCCACCCCATGCTCATAGATTTTTCAAATATTCAAACAGTGCCTTGGAATTAATTAAAAACCCCTATTTGAGTTAAGATTCAAATTATTTGAATTTTAAAAATGTTGAAACTTTACAAGTGGCTAGCTTAGTATTTTGTGATGCCACATAAAAAGTTTCATCATTTAATAAAATTCCTAACTATTTAATTAGCTCAGCAAAACAAAAGACAGAAAAGAAAACAGAAAAGAATTAAGAAAAAGCGGAGAGCTTACCTGTTGCCCAGGGGCGAGGCCCACCTTCCCAGCCGGCCCAGCCCACCAGGGGGCTCCCTTGTCGTCTTCCCCGGGCACGAGCACACAGCTGCTTGCCCGGCATGCCGCAGCCGTCGCGGTGGCAGCCTCCCAGCCGCGCCCCTGCCTCCTTCTCAACGCCACGCACGCCAGGAAACGCCCCACGTCTCACTTCCCCCTCCTCGCCCTCTGGTTCGTCCTCCCCGCGCAAGTTCGTCGACGCCCGAAGAACCCCGCAGAGCACCACCGTGATCCAGCGCGGCCAGAGACGCCCACCGGCTGCGAGAAGTTGTCCAAGAAGGTCGCCGTAGACGCAAGCCTCGCCGTGCAGAAGATGGCCGGCCAATTTTGTCTCTAGCAGTCGCAAGCTTCGTCGACATCTCGCCGGAGCCGCCGGATCCCGTTGACGATTCCGTCGTCACCAGGGCACCTTCGACCTCGTCGTCACCTCCAAGGCGATCCTGGTGAGCAGGCGCTTCAAAACCCTAACCCCAGTCCTCCTGTTACACCTCCTAGCCTTGGCCGCCATGGAAGCCGAGCACGGTTGCCGCCATGGACGACCTGGAGCTCGCTCCAGTATCCTTTTTTCCGTTTCGTTGAGTCCAACGTGCTCCTGGCACCTCCAGGAGATGACTAGGGTAGCGCATGGTGATGGTTGCCCCTTGATTCGAAGAACCCGACGTCGCCGGACTTCTGTCTCCGTCGTTCGTCGTCGCCGACGCGCTTCCGGTGGACTCAAGTGACCCCCTCCAGCACAGGTCGACGCGGCGTCCCCACAGCAGTCGTTTGGTGCCTCTAGCGTCCCAGCCGACGTGGCAGGGGATTAGCCGCTAATCCCACTCCCAGTGAGGCTGACATGTGGGCCCAACCCTGCTGATCTCCTCTGTTAAGTTTAAAAACGTTTTAAATCGATTTAATTAACACAGTGACACTTACAGGTAAGACCCCTTGTCAGTGAACCCCTGACGCCAGCATGAAGTCATGCTGACGCCATAAATGAATTTCCAGAATTTAAAAATGAATTAAAGAATTACAGAAAATCCAGAAAATAACCCAAACTTTGGAAATTCATAGAAAATTCATATTAACTCCAAATTGGACAAAAAATATATGAAAAATGATCAGGAGAAAATAACCTATCCAAATATCCAACTTTCAACTTTGTTTGAGTTGAATTCAAAATGTGATCAGTAGCATTTGCTATTTGATTTAAATGGAATTAAATCAAATTCAATTCAAAAGTTTTTGCAACTTGGACCATGGAAATATGCTACATTTCAACCACACTTCAGAGGCATATCATACACATTTCAAAATGATTCAAATTGATCAAACAATGTCACATGTAACTTGGCTAAGTTTGAATTCAAATTGGAGTTTGAATTTGCAATTCAATTTGCAATATACTCCATTTAAATGGAATTGCTTCACACATCAAAGCATATACATCAAGTTTCAACTTTCCATCATGTGATTGTGCATTGTATTTACTTTGCTACCTTGTTTGTTGTTCGTCGAGTAGAGGTCAAACCGGAGCAGGAGGCTGCCCCCTTCATTGAAGACCCCGAACCCGAACCTCGTCAGCAAGGCAAGCAAACCCCCTTTGATCATGTCGATAAAATCCCAATTCCCTCTCATGTCTCGCTTATGCATTGTATAGGATGATTACCATGCTACGTTTCTACCGCATAGATGAACCCATTCCTTTGCATGACCTATCCTTTGGCACAGTAGTAGGCAAAACCACAATCCTAGAAAATGTAGGAGTTGATTGATATCATGTGGCCTCTGCAATTGTTATTGCTTAATGCATGCTTAGAGTGATACCATGATGATACTGTTATGTGAGTCGGGATGGTAGTGATCATGATGATGATGGTACAAAAGTGTTGGTGAATCTACCCTAATACAAGGTGAACGATGAGAGGCTGTGTAGGAGTACACGGTGGGTTGTCTCGTTGAACACCGCCCTAAGTCCGAGTTCTTGTGTGGTGATCCAAGATGAAGAGTACAACCACACATTGGGCTCACTGACCCCTCTCAGCTTACTAACTCATCCCTTTCGATGTCCAGATGTCGCAATAGTTCGGAGTTCTGGTAGGCTTGTGGCCTGGATGCTAAGTGAGAGAACGGCTCACCCGAGACCGGCTTATGCACCACGCACACATCACTTGGGTCCACTTCGGTAAACCGGCCGGGTTCACCATAGTGGTAGCCCACCCAGGTAGGCGGCTTTCTTGGACAAGATCGGCTATGAGGTAACAGTTGTGGTGGCATCCTCGCTGTCATCTCTTGAACGGTGACACGCAAAAGGCGGTAACTGATGACACGGTGAAACGTAGCGGTACACCCCTGCAGGGTTAACAAAATTATTCGAATAGCCGCGTCCGCGGTTATGGACTTCTTGGAAAGCTTAGCTTGATTATTAGACAACTTGAACTAGATACTTCTAAAACACACCAAGATAAGTGTGAGTTCTATGGCGTGCTTTCTCATGGGGAAGTCGAGGAAGGCATCATAGTGGTGTAATTGGTTGAAGAGATGTAGTGGACTCGTGTACGCTTCTTACCTCAAGTTTGGTACTCGTAGTTCAGGACTAGCCAAGTCAAAGCTGGCACTTCTGCAAGTGAAACCCCACCTCCCTTTACCTTGATACATGTGCATGAGTAGTATAGCTCCTATGTAAGTCTTGCTGAGTATGATTTTGTACCCATGTTTGCTAAATCTATGTTTTAGATGAACCCACCGACCCCGATGGTGACTTCTAACCGAAGCTCGAAGAATGAAGACTGAGACCAAGACCAAGCTAGTGTAGTCCCAGTCAGACGACTGGTTCCCTCGTGGAGGGCTTGTTTTTAGATAAGGCTTCTCTAAGCCATTTGTTAAACTTGTCTGTACTCAGACCTACTTTGCTTCCGCTTGTCTGTTGTAATGTTGTATCACATGCTTGTGATCTCTGTGTGCACTCTGTAAGAGTTATTAATAAAGATGTATACATTGTAGAGAATTGCAATGATACCTGCTGTTCATACTAGACATGTGTGTTGCGTGTATGTTTATAACATGCATGTCTTAGTATGGGTTTTTGAGACCTTAGTTGTGATCTGGCTGGCAGTCTTTACACACCAAGTGGCCCTTAGATGTGCGCAGCTTGGGGCATCGCGATGCGATTGTTCGAGACTCTGTCTCGTGCACACTTTGATGTATGATCGAGCCCGCCCTAGATCGCGACTAAGTGATCGGGCTGGAGTAAGTCTATGTAAGGGTTATAATACAATCGATAGTATGGTTGAGGCGACTTGTCTATGAATATGGGAGTTCACCACCCATATCATTTAGACTTGTGTGCGGATGATGAGGACCCATTTCAGTTGATCATCCGTCCTGGAAGGGATGCCCCTCACGTTCGATGCTTTTCGAGAACGTTATGTGCTTGGCCTTGTCTGCTTAGACAAGTGGGTACGGTTCTCGGCTCTCCATATGATTGTGTTGTAGCGAGTCTTGCATACGCTAACCCCGGGTCCCGACAGACATGGTATCAGAGCAGGACTGACTGTAGGATTATCAGCCTTGGCTGAAGTCGAGTCTATCCTTCTATAGTTATATAGTTACTCTGGGTATATAAGGGAACAACGTAAGGCTTCTTTTTTATCCTTACCCTCATCGATCTGAGTTCTGAGTCACCATCATCTTATTCTACGGGAAGATAGGACTAGGCTCACCTCTGTCTGATTAGAACATCTCGTTGTTTGCTTCCTTGTAGCCGTAGGAAAGTTGTGTCCGGTTTCCTAGCATTGTTGTAATGCTGATTTACTACATCGTATTATGTAAGTGTTGTATCTACATTGAAAGAAAATTGTTTTCTTGCAATTACAGCCGTTAGGCTGTCCGAGTCATTCCAGGTTTCTTCATAATCTGATGCATTTGCAAAGAATCCTTCTCCCCCTTTCGGTTGTCCTTTTAGAAGATTTCTAGGTGGCATTCCCGACAGTTACATAGTGTTTGATGTAGGTTTTGCTCTAAAAACCTATAGTGATTCAATTGCAGCTCTTGCTCCCACTTTAGATGTCTTCTAGCCAGAAGAACCACACTAACTATCGTGTTGGGGTACTTTGCTACTCTGACATATTTGTTGTAGCCCCTAGTAAGCCATTGTCATCCTCAGGAAAACCATCCAGTAACCCAACTCTTTAAACCTATTCACCCGACAGATGTGTAGATTTCATAATGGATCTTGCCCCAGGAACCGCACCAATTTCCAGACGCCCATACAAAATGGCCCCACGTGAGTTAGCTGAGCTTAAAACCCAACTGGATGCTTTGTTGAAAAAAGGATTCATCCGCCCTAGCTCATCGCCATGGGGTTGCCCCGTTCTGTTCGTAACGAAGAAAGATGGAACAGAAAGGATGTGCGTAGACTATCGCCCGCTAAATTTAGCGACGATAAAGAACAAGTACCCATTGCCCAGGATCAATGATCTTTATGATCAACTTGCAGGATCCTCTGTCTTCTCCAAGATGGATTTGAGATTAGGGTATCATCAAATCAAAATCCGAAACGAGGACATTCCCAAAACGGATTTTACTACTCGTTATGGTCTTTACGAGTACACCGTCATGTCCTTTGGTTTAACCAATGCCCCTGCCACTTTGTCACACGTGATGAATTCGATCTTCATGGAGTACCTTGATAAATTTGTTGTAGTTTATCTTGATGACATTCTCATCTACTCGAAGAACGAAGAAGAACATGCCGAACACCTAAGGCTGGTATTGATGAAACTTAGAGAGCATTGCCTGTATGCTAAATTCTCCAAGTGTGAATTTTGGCTACCAGAAGTGACCTACTTAGGCCACGTGATTTCTGCAAAAGGCATTGCTGTGAATACCGAGAGAGTTCAGGCCGTCCTTGACTGGACTCCACCTGAATCGGTTAAGCAAGTTAGGAGTTTTCTTGGCCTAGCCAGCTATTGCCGTCGCTTCGTCGAGAACTTTTCTAAAGTTGCAAAGCCTCTAACTGAACTCCTCAAGAAAGATAAGAAATTCCTATGGACTCCCAAGTGCGAGGAAAGCTTTCAAGAGCTAAAAAGAAGGTTAACTTCTGCACCCGTACTTGCACCTCCAGACACCAAAAAGGATTTCGAGATCTATTGTGATGCATCACGGCAAGGGTTAGGATGCATACTTCTGCAAGATCGACATGTGGTAGCTTATGCTTCACGCCAGTTGCGGCCACATGAAGAGAACTATCCTACCCATGATCTTGAACTCACTGCCGTAGTTCATGCCCTAACAACTTGGCGACATTACCTCCTTGGTAATCGTTGTGAGATCTATTCCGACCACCAAATCCTCAAATACATTTTCACCCAGCCAGATCTTAATCTCAGGCAAAGACGCTGGATTGGGTTGATAAAAAATTATGACGTAGGAATTTCTTACACCCCAGGAAAAGCCAATGTCATGGCTGATGCACTAAGTCGTAAGTTGTATTGTAACAACCTCATGTGACAACAGTATCAACCACTTCTTCATGAGGAATTTCGAAAGCTCAATCTCGAGATTGTTCCTCGTGGATCTCTTTTCAACTTGGTGGCGAAACCAACCCTTGAGGATCAAATCATAGTTTCCCAAAGGCGTGCACGAGGTGTTCGTCGGATCAAGGAGAACATTGTTAGCGGAGTTGCTAAATGTTTCTCCACAGATAGCAAGGGAACGGTATTCTTTGAAAATCGTTTGGTAGTACCTAAGAATAGGGAACTAAGGCAACTCATCCTCAAAGAAGTCCATGACACACCCCTCTCAATTCATCCCGGTAGCACAAAAATGTACCGAGATCTACGCCAGAGATTTTGGTGGACTAGGATGAAGAGAGACATTGCTCAATTTGTTGCCGAATGTGATGTTTGTCGTCGCATCAAGGCAGAACATCAAAGACCTGCTGTTACACTTCAACCTTTGTCTATTCCTGAGTGGAAATGGGACAAAGTCGGTATGGACTTCATCACCGGTTTTCCAAAAACCCAGAAAGGAAACAATGCCATCTTCGTTGTTATAGATAGGCTTTCCAAAGTTGCTCACTTCCTTCCGGTTCACGAGTCTATAACTGCTAGCCAGTTAGCGGACTTGTACGTCTCTAGAATTGTATCCCTTCATGGTGTTCCTTTGGATATCAATTCTGATCGCGGTAGCCTTTTCACCTCTAGATTCTGGGGAAGCTTTCAGAATGCTATGGGAACTCATCTCTCCTTTAGTACAGCTTTCCATCCTCAGTCTAGCGGTCAAGTCGAAAGGGTTAACCAAATTCTTGAAGACATGCTCAGAGCTTGTGTTATCTCATTCGGAAAGAATTGGGAGAAGTCTCTTCCATTCGCCGAATTTGCTTATAACAATAGTTTTCAATCTAGTCTGAACATGGCTCCTTTTGAACTCCTATATGGACGACGATGTCGAACACCTTTAAACTGGTCAGAAACCGGTGAAAGACAATTCTTTCGACCGGACATGATCAAGGAAGCAGAAGAGCAAGTTCGCATTGTTCGTGATCAATTGAAAGCAGCCCAGTCTCGTCAGAAAAGCTACTATGATCGTCATCATAGGCAAGAAAGCTACAATCTGGATGAGAAGGCTTACCTTCGGGTTACTCCTCTGAAGGGAACCCAACGTTTCGGTATCAAATGCAAGTTGGCCCCACGTTACATTGTCCCTTTCCGCATTATTGCTAAACGTGGAGAAGTTGCCTACCAACTTGAACTACCCCCGCACCTTCCCCGAGTACATGATGTATTCCATGTGTCCCAACTCAGGCGTTGCTTCAAGGACCCCATCCGCGAAGACGACCATGAAACGCTTGATATCCAAGATGACCTTTCTTATCGAGAATACCCCGTTCATATTCTTGATTCCGCAGAGCGTGTCACTCGTCGTCAGAAGATTAGGTTTCTGAAGGTGCAATGGTCAGACCACTCTGAGAGAGAAGCTACGTGGGAAAGAGAAGACCGTCTCAGTGCCGAGTATCCCTCCTTCCTCCCGTAGACTTCTGAATCTCGGGACGAGATTCTGTTGAGTGGGGGCGAGTTGTCAGAACCCTCTGTTAGGTAATGTGCTAGGGTTAGTAAGTCACTTGCATCATGTTAAAATTTCAAAAGAAATCTTTGAATTCAAATTCAAAAGCAAAATGGGAGAAGGAAACTCCCCAGTTGAATTAATTCAAAAGGCCAGATAAAAATCTTCTCCAAAAATTCATGTTAGATTTTTGAAAAGTCTTATAAATGAGTGTGATCACATATCAAGTGATGTGGGACCCACCCCATGCTCATAGATTTTTCAAATATTCAAACAGTGCCTTGGAATTAATTAAAAAACCCTATTTGAGTTAAGATTCAAATTATTTGAATTTTAAAAATGTTGAAACTTTACAAGTGGCTAGCCTAGTATTTTGTGATGCCACATAAAAAGTTTCAGCATTTAATAAAATGCCTAGCTATTTAATTAGCCCAGCAAAACAAAAGACAGAAAAGAAAACAGAAAAGAATTAAGAAAAAGAGGAGAGCTTACCTGTTGCCTAGGGGCGAGGCCCACCTTCCCAGCCGGCCCAGCCCACCAGGGGGCTCCCCTGTCGTCTTCCCCGGGCACGAGCACACAGTTGCGTGCCCGGCATGTCGCAG
Source organism: Bromus sterilis (assembly GCA_950022295.1). Lineage (NCBI taxonomy): Eukaryota > Viridiplantae > Streptophyta > Magnoliopsida > Poales > Poaceae > Bromus > Bromus sterilis. The sequence continues at coordinate 345,262,816 of OX465596.1, forward strand.
CCATCGCGGTGGCAGCCTCCCAGCCGCGCCCCTGCCCCCTTCTCGACGCCACGCACGCCAGGAAACGCCCCACGTCTCACTTCCCCCTCCTCGCCCTCTGGTCCGTCCTCCCCGCGCAAGTTCGTCGACGCCCGAAGAACCCCGCAGAGCACCACCGTGCTCCAGCGCGGCCAGAGACGCCCACCGGCTGCGAGAAGCTGTCCAAGAAGGTCGCCGTAGACGCAAGCCTCGCCGTGCAGAAGATGGCCGGCCAATTTTGTCTCTAGCAGTCGCAAGCTTCGTTTACATCTCGCCGGAGCCGCCGGATCCCGTTGACGATTCCGTCGTCACCAGGGCACCTTCGACCTCGCCGTCACCTCCAACGCGATCCTGGTAAGCAGGCACTTCAAAACCCTAACCCCACTCCTCCTGTTACACCTCCTAGCCTTGGCCTCCATGGAAGCCGAGCACGGTTGCCGCCATGGACGACCTGGAGCTCGCTCAAGTATCCTTTTTCCGTTTCGTTGAGTCCAACGTGCTCCTGGCACCTCCAGGAGACGACTAGGGTAGCGCATGGTCATGGTTCCCCCTTGATTCGAAGAACCCGACGTCGCCGGACTTCTGTCTCCGCCGTTCGTTGTCGCCGACGCGCTTCCGGTGGACTACAGTGACCCCCTCCAGCACAGGTCGACGCGGCGTCCCCACAGCAGTCGTTTGGTGCCAAACGCACATCCAGAGCATGATCCCGCACACGCCGGCGTGCTCTGGCTCGCCGGAGCTCGTCGCCGGCGACCCAGCCGACGTGACAGGGGATTAGCCGCTAATCCCACTCCCAGTGAGGCTGACATGTGGGCCCAACCCTGCTGATCTCCTCTGTTAAGTTTAAAAACGTTTTAAATCGATTTAATTAACACAGTGACACTTACAGGTGGGACCCCCTTGTCAGTGAACCCCTGACGCCAGCATGAAGTCATGCTGACGCCATAAATGAATTTCCAGAATTTACAAATGAATTAAAGAATTCCAGAAAATCCAGAAAATAACCCAAACTTTGGAAATTCATAGAAAATTCATATTAACTCCAAATTGGAGAAATAATATATGAAAAATGATCAGGAGAAAATAACCTATCCAAATATCCAACTTTCAACTTTGTTTGAGTTGAATTTAAAATGTGATCAGTAGCATTTTCTATTTGATTTAAATGGAATTAAATCAAATTCAATTCAAAAGTTTTTGCAACTTGGACCATGGAAATATGCTATATTTCAACCACACTTCAGAGGCATATCATACACATTTCAAAATGATTCAAATTGATCAAACAATGTCACATGTAACTTGGCTAAGTTTGAATTCAAATTGGAGTTTGAATTTGCAATTCAATTTGCAATATACTCCATTTAAATGGAATTGCTTCACACATCAAAGCATATACATCAAGTTTCAACCTTCCATCATGTGATTGTGCATTGTATTTACTTTGCTACCTTGTTTGTTGTTTGTCGAGTAGAGGTGGAACCGGAGCAGGAGGCTTCCCCCTTCATTGAAGACCCCGAACCCGAACCTCGTCAGCAAGGCAAGCAAACCCCCTTTGATCATGTCGATACAATCCCAATTCCCTCTCATGTCTCGCTTATGCATTGTATAGGATGATTACCATGCTACGTTTCTACCGCATAGATGAACCCATTCCTTTGCATGACCTATCATTTGTCACAGTAGTAGGCAAAACCACAATCCTAGCAAATGTAGGAGTTGATTGATATCATGTGGCCCCTGCAATTGTTACTGCTTAATGCATGCTTAGAGTGATACCATGATGATACTGTTATGTGAGTCGGGATGGTAGTGATCATGATGATGATGGTAGAAAAGTGTTGGTGAATCTACCCTAATACAAGGTGAACGATGAGAGGCTGTGTAGGACTACACGGTGGGTTGTCTCGTTGAACACCGCCCTAAGTCCGAGTTCTTGTGTGGTGATCCAAGATGAAGAGTACAACCACACATTGGGCTCACTGACCCCTCTCAGCTTACTAACTCATCCCTTTCGATGTCCAGATGTCGCAATAGTTCGGAGTTCTGGTAGGCTTGTGGCCTGGATGCTAAGTGAGAGAACGGCTCACCCGAGACCGGCTTATGCACCACGCACACATCACTTGGGTCCACTTCGGTAAACCGGCCGGGTTCACGATAGTGGTAGCCCACCCAAGTAGGCGGCTTTCTTGGACTAGATCTCTTGAACGGTGACACGCAAAAGGCGGTAACTGATGACACGTGTGTGTAGCGGTACACCCCTGCAGGGTTAACAAAACTATTCGAATAGCCGCGTCCGCGGTTATGGACTGCTTGGAAAGCTTAGCTTGATTATTAGACAACTTGAACTGGATACTTCTAAAACACACCAAGATAAGTGTGAGTGCTATGGCATGCTTTCTCGTGGGGAAGTCGAGGAAGGCATCATAGTGGTGTAATTGGTTGAAGAGATGTAGTGGACTCGTGTACACTTCTTACCTCAAGTCTGGTACTCGTAGTTCAGGACTAGCCAAGTCAAAGCTGGCACTTCTGCAAGTGAAACCCCACCTCCCTTTACCTTGATACATGTGCATGAGTAGTATAGCTCCTATGTAAGTCTTGCTGAGTAGGATTTTGTACTCACGTTTGCTTAATCTATGTTTTAGATGAACCCACCGAACCCGATGGTGACTTCTAACCGAAGCTCGAAGAATGAAGACTGAGACCAAGACCAAGCTAGTGTAGTCCCAGTCAGACGACTGGTTCCCTCGTGGAGGGCTTGTTTCTAGATAAGGCTTCTCTAAGCCATTTGTTAAACTTGTCTGTACTCAGACCTACTTTGCTTCCGCTTGTCTGTTGTAATGTTGGATCACATGCTTGTGATCTCTGTGTGCACTCTATAAGAGTTATTAATAAAGATGTATACATTGTAGAGAATTGCAATGATACCTGCTGTTCATACTAGACATGTGTGCTGCGTGTATGTTTATAACATGCATGTCTTAGTATGGGTTTTCGAGACCTTAGTTGTGATCTGGCTGGCGGTCTTTTATACACCAAGTGGCCCTTAGATGTGCGCAGCTTGGGGCATCGCGATGCGATTGTTCGAGACTCTGTCTCGTGCACACTTTGATGTATGATCGAGCCCGCCCTAGATCGCGACTAAGTGATCGGGCTGGAGTAAGTCTATGTAAGGGTTATAATACAATCGATAGTATGGGGTAGGCGACTTGTCTATGAATATGGGAGTTCACCACCCATATCATTTAGACTTGTGTGCGGATGATGAGGACCCATTTCAGTTGATCATCCGGCCTGGATGGGATGCGCCTCACGTTCGATGCTTTCCGAGAACGTTCTGAGCTTGGCCTTGTCTGCTTAGACAAGTGGGTACGGTTCTCGGCTCTCCATATGATTGTGTTGTAGCGAGGCTTGCATACGCTAACCCCGGGTCCCGACATTTTACCCCGGGATTGCTTGTCTAATCTGCAAACCCATAATACGAGGAGGAACTGGCATGAGTGCGCCCAGCTCATAAGATAATACAACAAACAAGACCTGCTTCACGCTTGGTCTATGAGGAATCAGAAACTTTGGCAGCGATAAACAAAGGAGATTAAGGGGATGTGATCGTCCCGACTTGGGAGTCGTTCCTTGAAACTTGTCCACCTTGAGAAGTAATTAAGCTATCTATTAGCATTCGTTGAAAAACTATGCACCTCCCAAAATTTGTTTTAATTATGTTTGATTTAAGGATGGCACATGAGTTTTCCCTACTTCCCTATAGAAGGGCATGTCCTTTACTTGTATGTTGAGTCATTCTTTCCTACTTACTTCTATTCTTAAAGAGAACAGACACTTGATGTTGATGAGGATTCATTCATATAATGTTGCATTAAGTTTTGTCATGCCACATCCTTGTTGACATTATCATTTGATAAGTAAGTTGTTTGCGAAAGTTTACACCAAGCAAACATCTTCCTTTGTGTTAGCATTTTCACTTCATGACTAATAACATGTTCTTTCAAAATCCTCAAATTGTTTCATTATAAAGTGAAAGAGCAAAAGTAAAAGTTATTAGTTGTCCTTTGACCAAGGATATGTTTGCCATGATTTGATGAGTTTCCTCAGCCCTACTTTTGATTATAATTGTTATTACTTTTCCATAAGGGCCTTATGAGTTAGGTTGCTGTTGAGGATGCTTGTGTTTGGTGAAGAAATCATGATGCTTCTTGTTCGTATTCTATTTATCGACACTTCACTCTCTAAATTTGTGGACAGGTTTATCGAGCTCAATATTCGCTTGGGGACAAGCGAGGTCTAAGCTTGGGGGAGTTGATAAGTCCAAAATGCATCACTATTTTATACCGTAATTCACCCCTATTCATTGATATATTTGATGTTATGATGCTACACTATGTTGTTTTGGCTTGTTTTACATAGTTTGCAACTTTCCGATGCCGAAGCAGCAGATGCAGGATTGAGCGGTGAAAAGTGGACACAAAGTTTCTGAATCAGAAGACCTCCAAATGACCTGAAAATTGACGGAGATTATTTTCCAGAAGAATGCCAAAGGCACGCAAAACGGGATTCATAGGGGGTCCACCAGGTGCCCAGGCGCCCCCTAGCGCGACCCCCACCAAAGGGCGCACCGGGAGGCCGCCTGGACCCCTGGGGCCACTCTCGGCTCCCCCCTTTGGCCTATATATTCCCCGCCATCTGAAAACCCTAAAAAGGGAGGAGTTTCGCGAGTTACGCCACCGCTCCCTGGAGGAAACCGACAGAGAAGAAAAGACATCTCCGGCGGGCAGATTCCGTCGGGGAGAACACCTCCCGGAAGGGGAGATCATTTCCATCATCATCACCATCATCCCGGGCATCATCGAGATCATGATCAACATCATCCCCGACATCAGCACCATCTCCATCTTCATCCTATCTCATCTCACAAGTGTAACTTGTGTTGTAATACGTACTATCTATCCTCTCTACTCTATTGGTGTTGATTACTCCATTGTGGTGAATGCTATTGAGTTTTGTTGGAGAAATATCGTTATGTCCAGATTGTTTATCATCTATTTATCACCACTGATCATGAGCTCTTTTATGTCTTGTGAGTAGTTACTTTAGTTCTTGAGGACATGGGAGAATTCTAGTTGTTAGTAGTCATATGATGTTGAAGTAATATGTGTTGTTTGATATTTAAGTCGTGTTGTTATTTTCCTAGTGGTGTTGTGTGAGTCGAACACATAACACTTCGCCTTTTTAAGGACCTAGGGGAATGCATTGCGTATAAAGAACGCTTACAGTGGGTTGCCGTAGTGACAGAAACCTGAACCCTAGATTGCACGCTTTTGCACAAGGGAATATTGGATCCTTGATCGTATTGCTGTGGTTAGGCTTTTGCCTTAATTTCTATCTTGTATTTGAGGATTCTTGCAAGGTATTTAATCATAAGAGTGCACGTATCTAAGACTAGAAAGTGCACTAGCATATATCCACCCACTCAACACTTAGCAACACAAAACATAGTACCGATACGGAGTATGGCGAAAGCACATGACTACCTCTCCCGTTTGTCCTCAAGAACGATTTAGCCTTTATATTTTCAGTTGCTAGGTCTATCCTTTGCTCAAAAAGATTGGGCCACTTGTTACTCCTCAGTACCTTTTACTTTGCTCGCTTTTATCTTCTTGTTGCTTATACCGAAAACCCCTAAAAAGTTATCATTCAGTGCTTGCAGCTATTCCTTTACCAAAGTCACTTATCAATACCTTCTGCTCCTCGTTGGGTTCGCCACTCTTACTTATCGAAAACGCTACAATAGATCCCCTACAGTTGAGGGTCATCACCACTTAAATGTTTCAAAAGAGCTATTTTCTCACGAAAATCCCATGTTCCGTGATAAACATTTTTCACGCATATGGTAGTGGAAGTGTTGTTTGTAACATGATGTTTCTACAATACTTCTCTTTAAGATTGAGTATATTCTGAATATATATCTCCGAAACTGGGAAACAACAAGTGTAGTTCTTATACATGCCATGTCCTTATAGGGCACTGTTTGAACAGGTCATTTAACGACGCTCTATTTAGTTTGTAAGTGGTTTCTCTAAAACGTTAAGTAGTATAGTGAATGTGAGTGTGGTTTAAGTACATCACCAGCCACACCATGTCATGGTGGGATTCAGAGTAGAAAACAATTTTAATTCCAACATGTCATATAGGGTTTTGTTGTGCGTCAAGATACTCCACAGCTATACGAAGTTTTGGGTGACACTTGCTTATGAACTGACTATATACACTCTTTGATGTTTGCTAAATTCTTTAACTAATTTATTTTACAAGCGGGTCATTAAATATTTGATCTATATGTGATGATGATTCTCTTTGTGTTGAAAAAGTTTTGAACTTATTGAAAATTTAACTTTATGTCTTGTCTAAATATCGGTATATCTATACAAGTCATTATCACAAAGTTTTATGTAAAGTACTATTCATTAGTTCTTCACACATCGATATGTGGTATTACCAATAGTTTACTAAACACTTGAACAACTTCATTTAATAAAAAAATTGCCTATCAGAAAAACTCCGCATGTGCAAATGAGTCAAAGTCAAGAGATTGAATGATTTCATCGATATGAAGTTTCCGCGTGCGCTTTTGTTCTAATGTGACTAAGTCATTTATGCTACTAGAGTTTTATCATTATCATCACATATCTTAATTTTTTTATCAATCAATGAAATAGACATAACATAAAGATTTAAACTTAACTAATTCACCATGAAGGGTGAAATTCAGAGAGTATTAATTTTGAACAACCATTATTCAAAACATGGATGAGGCATCCACCGTGTAGAAAACATAATACCATATTAATGTTCACACAACCTATGAACCAAATAACATTTATTAAACTCTAATATAAATCTTGATAGAGAAACGCCGACGGTCTTGGGTGACTCGGGCACCACTTCTATCGCGGACTTCTACTTCATTCGTTCATCTCCTTCGAATTCTGAGAATCCCTGTACCGAGTTGTGAAACATGAGCAATTGATATGGTATCAATTATTCCTATGAAGGTGAGATAATGAAATTTTTCTATTAACTTAGTATAACTTATTTATACCTTTGGTGGTCAGATAACTCTTCAGATTTCCCAGATACTTTTTGCAATTCCTCTTCTAGTGCCCCTTGTTGTTGCAGTAGTGACACTCAGAATCTTTAGTTGGGCCATTCTTGGTCTTTACCCGAGCTTTGGTCTTACCACCACTCTTGGCATTTCTGCCTTTTCCCTTCTTCTTGAAACTGGTAGTCTTGATCATGGCCATCACATGGTTTTGATCCTTCTACATAGATGCTTCCGCAGTCTTAAGCATAGCGAACAATTCTTCTATAGTTTTGTCAAGCCCATTCATATTGTAATTTATGTTAAAGCCATTGTAAGACGGGGGGTGACACAAGGAGAATGTTAGTGCTGAGTGTCGTAGGGATCGCAAATACCAGAGCACTCAGCCTCTGCGCTTAACCAACAAATTTGATCATGTTCTCACTTATTGAGCTACCTTCTTCCATCTTGCGTTCCCACAACAATTAGTTATCTCGTAACATTCAGTGTCATCTTTATTAAAATACGTAGCGTTCAGTTGTGTCACCATGTCAGAAACGGGGAAGTTCTCAAAACATTTCTGGAGCTCAGTATCCATGCACGTAAGCATCAAGCATTGTACTGCGGTGTGGTAATCTACTTTAGTCGCATAGATGTTCTTATCATCCTGCGATGCATCCTCTGTGGGAGCGGCTGGGAGAGATTCTTTGAGAACATAGTCCTTCTTAGGAACTTTGAGGACAGACCCAAGATTATGATACAAGTATGCATAGTTTCCCCCATTTGTAGCAAGCTTCTCCTTTTCAAGCATCGGTCCTAAACTAAAAGCATTGTTGTTGCGGTCCATCTCTCTACAATGATATAAGCAGATTGATTTAGACATGGTTCAAAATTAATTGCATCAATCTTAACAAGTTTAATCTAATGTTCCCACTAAAACCAATATCTCTCTAAGTTGATATGAGGGTAATCACGCTCCGTATCAATCCACCTACCACCGGTGTAACACTCAGCCATAGAGGAGATCAGCCTGGAAGGTCTATCAAAACCAATCACAACCAATTTATGACTCTTGTATTAGTCTTTCAACACTTGTACTCCGAGCTCAGATCGGATAAGCTAGAACATCAAGACAACCAAGCGCTATTGCAGTGGAATCTCAATCCACCCCCCTCTTTAGCATATAATGCATCCTCTACACAACTGCAAAATTTCGGCAACACCCCATTGCCGAAAGAAACTGAAAGTACTATGGAGCGATCCCTTCCAGAAGCGGATGTGCCTATGCTAAAAAAGAGTCTAGACCAAAATAAAAAATTAGTCATGTTTTCCTTGAACAACATAATAAGGGATTGTTTCCTGATTATGATGCAATAAAAACTAGAGTTTTGCAAGAAGATGAATCATTACCAATTGATAGACTATGCGAGGAAAAATATAGTTCTACACCAATGCATATGTCTTCACCTACTGCTGCAACATGCTAGATACCCCTTAAAGAGTTGCAAAGTTTTGGAAACACTCATGTTTCATTGTCGAAAGAGTAAAAAATGCATTGGGGGGCAATCTTATCCAGAGTGGGCTGAGATTGAGGAAAATATTAAAGCCAATTTTACTGCTCGCCATTCGGAGCAAATAGAAAAGGAACTGGCTTAAAGAAAAGAAGCCATGCAAATTGATGTAATTGGTGAAAAGAATGACGATTCGAAGAGTGAAAGTTCTTTGGCTAGAAAAGCTGGCAACTAGTGTGTGTTCCGAGTCTATCAAATCCAAAGAGGCAAGCGTCATTGAGGAAGGGAATGGCAAGCACAAAACAATTGTCCTTGATTTTTATGAAGTGGAGGGAACTTATTTCCTGCCCTATGAGTTTCGTGCCTAAGAAATTGATGAAAACAAGAACGCAAGCGTGCATCTGAGCAAAGTTCGCTTGATAAAGATCATTCGAGTGATGAAGCACGGAATCAAGGAAAATAAGAGGATAAAACATTAGAGAGTCATTCAAAACTGGAGCCAACTATTATTCAATTCACACATCCATCATGCTCTACCAACGTGTATGAAGAGGTATGCCGAGCAAGTAATTTATCTATTTTCCGATTTGGTCTGAACTTTATTGCTAATGCATCTATTTTCAAAATTCTTATGACAAATCTTGAAGACCAATGAAGAAGGTTAATTTACTTGTTAGCAATAAAATTGTAACAAATCATATCGGTCAACATATTTTACGATATAGAGATACTGATAAAGATTTACTATCGCATTCAAAGCTCTTCCATTTGTTTTATTTAAAGTTTATACATACATGGGGAGCTTTGCTTATTTCATACTTGGCTTGCATTTGATCTCAATTGAGACATATATGTTATAATAGTTATGATTTCAGAAACATAAAGCCAAGGTTTGAATCTTCTGAGAAAACCGATGGTAGTATAATTTCTTATTCAAAGTCATTGGAGATAGAGTGCAAAACACAATGCATATCGGAATGGGGTGGTGCAAAATCTAAACAATTCGGTTGTTTACTTCCAAAGTCGTTCGCACACCAAGATCGGCTAGAAAACAAAAAGATTACCTTCAATTCAAATATGTGGGATCAGATCTTTGATTTGTTGGTGAAGAATGATTATATTAGAATTCTTCATCACCATATCAAGCCATCAATGCAAGGACGAATGTATTGTAAGTTGCATGATTCGCTCAAGCTTAATTTGAGAACTACAGTATGTTTCGTCAAATAGTTAGATCGGCCATTGATAACGGATGATTGAAACTTGTTAAAACACCAAGGGATGATCATTCTGTTCCTATTGGTCCTGATGGCACAAAGTTTTTCCATCGGTTGTTTCAAGACGATCCATTTGAGGACAAGAAGGTAAAAAATACAGGTGATGGGATCAAGATTTTAAGCACACAAATTATTCATGAGCAGAATGATGATATTCTTGAAGGCGAAGGTTCTATCAAAGTTATGGTAAATACGCTAAGCACAGGGGGCAACAAGAAAATCCAATAATCGATGCAAGCACAACCAAACAAAGCAAAGGATGAAATAAGCACAAGGGTAAGAAAACAAAGGTCACTTTCGTGCAGATATTGGAAAAATATCGATAGATAAGTGAGGAGAAGATTGCTTATTGTCCAAGTTATTCAAAATTATCAAGATCGCCCCTTATGCGCAAATCTGAGGACCGGTATTGGGAAAGTAATAATTTCAGTGCATCATATTCATATCCATATTTTGGGCCGCCAATACCGATGTCATGGATGCCTCCCTATGCTTATCTGAATTAATATCCATCGCGGGACAAGTATAATTCAAGGGCACATTATCCATCTTATTTTGAACCATCTCATAGAGATTATGCAGCTCCAAGAAACATGTGATGTACAATTGCATAACAAAGACCGTTTCACTCAAAAGGAATCGTTCCGGAGCTCAAGAAAGAAGAAAGAGGTGGTCAAGCAAGTATATCGAGTCAAAAAAGATGGTCGTAGGTGTGCCACTTCAATTATTATTTCAAATGATAAAGAGCCAATTAAAGTGTTGACATTGGCTACTAAAGGAAAGGAAGAGGAGCAAACAAATCTTCAAAATCAATATGCGAAATCTTAAGAGAAGGAGTTGAGAGTGCGTAAGATCAAAAAGAATTGTTATTGCTTCGACAAGAATCACAGCTTAGGCGCCCATTCGGTTTATCATATTGGCCAAAGAAGGAATTGCAAAAGCTTAGTGCATAAGAACTAGAGAAGAAGAATATGGCATGGGTTCCCAAGAAGTGCAGTCAGAACATAAAATATGTGCAAAGTTCTATTGCAACAAGTACAACAAAAGTGAAGAAGGAGGAAGCATCTAATAAGAGATTAAGCCGAATGTTTTCATCCACAAAAATAATATATCTTTGGTTAGCACATCATTCATATTCTTAAAAGATGCCATTGATTCCTCTTGCATGGAATTCATTCCCATGTATGATTGGTTATCCTCCATGTACTTATTTTGATCAGTGGATGAAACACAATTTTCTACATCATGGTAGGGTATTACCAAATCACTATATATTTCATTAGTTGCATTTTTGTTGCTGATTCAAAGGGCCGAAATATTTCATTTTTAAATTCATTTGTTTATTTTGGCTATACATCATTTGGTGAATGAATTCTACATGCCACTCATGGAAATGACCGATATTTAACTATCGTTCTAAGAATCTATGTAATCATGGTCGGTGTAGTTTTCTAAACATCTTCCTTAGTATAATTGGAAACCAATACAAGGTGCACATTCATTGAAAATATATTGCGACCAATTCATAGTCGCGTAATTGGTGAGGAAGATTATGCTTTGGCTAAATATGAGCTAGCTAATTAATTTTTTGAATCTATGAGAAGCCAAATCATTACTATTTTTATTGTTGAGAATCGTATTGGTGATAAGCATGATATTAATACAAACCTTGTCTCACTAGTGCCATGGAGATTAAATTTTTATTGTTGAGTTAGTAGCAATGGCCAAGGTGTTGGAATTGTTTATATATCTCCTCGTGGTGCAATTCTTGAAGCCTCATGCCGCTTAGAATATGGTTGCACAAATAATCAAAGATGAATATGTTATTATACGGTTTAGAGCTTTTTCTTGCTATTGTGCTAAACATATTGAGGCTTTTCATGATTTTTTATTAGTAGTGCCTCAAATATCTATGGATTTGATGTATTTTCACGAATCACTTAATGCTTATATTGATAAGTGTCTAGATATAATTTCTACATTCGATTGCTTTAGTATTGTTCATATATTTAGACATGAAATTGAGAGGAAAATGAGTAGGCACAACAGGCATCTGGCTATCATGTTAATCAGGGTGTATTTCATATTGCTCAAGAGCCGATGCCAAGTTTGCCAACATAGGGGAGGCCGAACCGGAGCTCACCGTTTCAGCCACTAATGGGATATTTTATATGCAAGCGAAAGCAAGGATTGAAAGAAGTTCACTATTTGTTATTTACAATATTCTAGCAATAGGGTGGACAATATGATTCAGTGGATATCTTTGAGATGGATCTTGATATATGGGAATTATTGATGGATTTATTGTGGTATTACTTTAAGTTCAGAAGGTTTCACCCAAGTCTGCATGAATAGCTTCAAACAAGCAATGATTTTTATATGATTATCATGCTAGGAACAAATGTGGTCGATATGTAATTATCACATCAATCATAAAAATGGCTGGTATATGATTATAGCCCCAAGCATACGCGTGGCCGATGGAGTGTTGACATCTTCCTTAGAACAAAGTTGGTGCAAGTATTTTTTTTGGCATGCAAGCTTTGCCGAAAAACAGAGGGGCATGTGTTGACACCGGTTTTTGGCACAACAATTAACATATATAAGATGGCATCAAATGAAGAAATTCTCTACACGAAAAAGTTATGTATTAAACATCTTTGAAGTTTGAGTCATCGTCATCCGAGATTATCTCTGAGGCAGAAGCTGTGACTGAAGTGATAATATTTGGTGCTTAGTTCACTATTTGGTAAATTACGCCCAAAAGATGTCCTCAAATGGTAAAAGTTCTACATTAATTTTTGTCGTCTCGTCGAGCCAGTCAATTTTTATATTTGAATCATCTCAATCCGAGTTTGTATGCAAACTGGGTGACCGAAAGAAAAACAGAGACAGAAGCGGAAGCAGACAAGTCAGACGTTCTGACCTAATATTCTACCCTAACATCCGACTTATCAAAAAGTGTTATGTTAATGTCCAACCCAATGTTAGACTTCAGTCGAAACATCTGACCCCAATGTCTGACTTAGAGTTAGATATTCCGTCCCAATATCCAACTTATCGGAAAAGCGTTCTGTAAAGGTCTGACCCAATATCAGACTACAGTATGAACATCTGACCCCAAATGTTTGACTTAAGTCAGATGTTCCGACCCAACCTCCGACTTTGTTGGAAGCAGTTTCTATTTGAGTCAGGCTACCTCTTGGTCAGTTTGCCAGGCCATTTTTGGTATGGAAAGTCCAGCCGCCTCATATATAGATGAGAGGTGATGGTCGATTGAACAACTGATACGTCCCAAACGTATCTATAATTTCTGCTTTCTCCATGCATGTTTTGTGTGATATTGCTATGCTTTTTCTACACTTTCATACACTTTTGATCATATTTGGACTAACCTATTAACCCAGTGCACCCCAGTGCCAGTTCCTGTTTTCTGCTGTCTTTTTATTTCAGGTTTCCCCGTATTAAAAGTGCTCAAAAAATTTCGGAAAAATCCAATAAAAAATCAGCATACGGGAACCTATCAAAGTACCAAAGGGGGGCCGGAGGGGACCCACTAGGGCCCCAGGCGCCTCCCTGTGCGCCCTAGGGTGGGGCCGCGCCAGGGTGCCACCTGGACCCCTGGTGGCCCCCCTGGCTGCCCCCCTTCGCCCATATATTTGTCTCGCATCGAAACCTTCGAAGACAGAACCCTTTTTCACGATCTCGCCTCTGTTCCGCCGCCGCCGCGCTTCCAAGATCGAGAGCACTAGAAGACCTCTTCCCGGCACCCTGCCGAAGGGAGGATTGACCTACAGGAGCTTCTCCACCAGCATGGACGCTTCCCGGATAATCCGTGACTAGTCCACCTTGGACCATGGGTCCATGATCAGTAGCTATGTGATGTTCTTCTCCCCTCTTTGTTCTTCATGGATTAGACCTTGTGAGATCCCCTACATGATCAAGGCACATATGTAATTCTTTCTGCTGTTGATATGCTGAGTTTGATGGGATCTGATGGATTATGAGATTATGTTCAGATTGTGATGATTAATATATTTGGTTCTTCTTTTTTTATTTTAGTTCTTGAGTAATTCTTGCATGTTCTTCGTTGTTTCTTATTGCTTTGGCCAAGTAGTAGGTAGTGACTCCAAGAGGGAGCGTTATGCTTGATTGTTGGTTCATGCCCCCTGATGACTAGCTTGAGTGACAGACACATGACTCTAGGGGATGTGCTGTTGCACAAGGGGGAAACAACGGTGCTTGTAACCGCGGTTGCAAGGATTGTTTACTTTACGCAAAGTTCTTTCAATGCAGTTTTCTGTTGCTTTGGGTTTACATTTTGGGTGGGGCTCGCAACTTAATACCAGCGAGATGTTCTGGATAGATATCTCAAGGTGGATGATTAGTAGTAGATGCAGATGGATTTCGGTCTACTTATCTTGGCGTACCGCCCATGCTTTTTAACCTCTTCCTTTCTTTTGTAGCATAGTTAGCATTGGTTTGCACCCGTAATCCTGCCAATTGTCCAGCTGTGATTTGATTAGCTCGCATAGCAGTTTTATCGTCTTTTGGGAGAGATACAGCACTAGTGAACATCATGGGACCCCGGTCCATATTTCCACCATTGTTTACACCCGTAATTTACTTCTTTCTTTTACTTTTAGTTTCAATTATCACTATCTATTATCTGTTGCGTTGATCATTAGTAAACAGCAAGGCCGGAGAGATTGGCAACCTCTCTGAACTTCGTTGGGAGCAAAGTTATTTGTATTTCTGTGCAGATCCAGGCTAAGCAAGTGATTATCAACACCGCATCATTTGTGAACCACCTACTTGTCGTCTTTGTTGTCCTACGCGAGACATAAACCTAGGTATCTTCACTGAGGGAAATTTCCTGCTATCCTACATCTCACCTTCCACTTGGGGTAACCAAAGAAGGGTGAGAAGCCATTATCAACTCTCGCGCATCAAGCAAATTTCTGGCACCGTTGCTGGGGACTCCGCTCTTCAAAATAGAGGAGTTGAACGCTATCTTTTATCTTTGATTTTTTGTCTTGTTAGTTTACCTTTAATTTTTTTCCTTTGTGTCTTATACCAAAAAACCCCCCAAATAGTATGTCTAGTTACTTGCTTGCCACCAATGCCTAACTTCTTTGAAACCAGATCCTATTGGCATGGAGGATTCACTAAGGATCAACAAGAATGGTACAAGGAACACTGCTTGTCTAATGAGGCATAAACACCTTGCTTTCCAATGTGAGTACAATGATGATGAAACCTTAGCTTCTTATGCTAAGAGAAATTATGATTTTTATGATGCAAAGCAAATAGAAGAATTTGTTGCTTCTAAGCGTGCCTATGAAATTACTTATATTCTTAAAAATATTGGTGATGCCCCTTACAAATCTGAGAGTCTTGCTATAGTTAACTATTGTTTGGAAAATTACGATGCAAATTATTATATTACTGATCATCTTGAGAAAATCTCTCCCACAAAGGAAGAGACTAATGTTTTGCAGGACTCTATGGAAGAAGAAATTGTTGAACCTGAAAGCTCCTTGGATGAAAAATAGGAGGAAAGTGACAAACACAAGGAGGAAGAATGGATCCATCCATGTCTACCTTCTAATGAGAGTAACTCTTTGACTCTTACCTTATATGAGTGTTATGATCCTATGGATTCTTTTGAAATATCCATTTTCGATGAAGTTGATGCCTTCTATGCTTATGGCCATGATGCCACTATGGATGATGCTTACAGAGATGAACTTGCTATAGTTCCTCATGTTAATCATGAAATTTTTGCTATTGCACCCATACTTGATTGCCCTATTATCCTTTTGAAATCTCCAACTCATATTTTGGAGAATTTTGCTCTTATCAAGGCTCAATGTGATGGGTTACATTTATCTTATGATCCTAAAGACCGTGTTGAAAACTATACACGTGTGCTTTTAGGTCATGAACAACATGATTTATGTGATAGTAATATTCTTGATGTTGTTCATGATACTACTGAAAATTATTTTGAGAGAGGGAAGTTTGGTTGTAGAAACTTCCATATTAAAAAAACACCTCTCTTTATCATGAATTTTTTTAAGTTGTTCTTGTTCCACCTTCCTATGCATGTCACTTTGTGCTTCTTTGAATTATTTTCTTACAAGATGCCTATGCATAGGAAGTGGGTTAGGCTTAAATGTGTTTCATGTTTGCTTCTTTATGTTCTCTTTTGCTTCAATTCTTATTCTTGTGAGAGCATCTTTTATAATCTACTTCCCTAGCTAAAAGGCATAAAAGAAAGCGCTTGTTGGGAGGCCACCCAAGATGTTTTTATTTCTGTTTTTAGTGGTCTTATTGATTGTTACTACTGTAGCAACATCATAGTATCTTTATTTTCAAGCTTTGTGCCAAGTTTAACCTCTTATTGCAAGAAAGTTCAAAAGTTGTGACATGTTGTCCAGAAAACAGATTATGTCCTTGGACGGAAAAATTCACGATAAATCACCAGATCATCTTTGCGATCTGAATTTTTTTTATAGCGTGCTCTATACAATTGGCTTTCGAGCGTCTGTTCTGAGTTTTTTTATTTGAGTTGCAGAAGTACCCCAAAAAAATATTAACTACCTGCTAGTTTGTTTTTCACATATTCTGCCACGTTTTGCCTTTCCTCATTTTTGCAAGTCTTGCTCTAGCTTTTTCTTTGCAAAATATTTTTGGCAATCTTGAGAAACAGTAGCCCTTCAAAAAAATCTTTATTTCAGTAGAGGAAAATTGTTTTATTAAGGGTACTAACCTCTCTAATCAGCTTATGATGAGTTATGTATGAAGGGAGTTTTCAAGTGTGCGAGGGAAGATGATGAAAGAAGATCTGGATGTGTCAAACGCTCAAGCTTGGGGATGCCTCCATGCATCCCCAGTAAATATTCAAGGAGACTCAAGCGTCTAAGCTTGGGGATGCCACCATGCATCCCATTCTCCATCAACAATCATCAGTTCATCCTCTGTTCCACTATATTTTTATCACTTCATGCGTTATGTGATATAATTTGAGCGTCTTGCTATTTGCTTACTTTGTGTGGGAGAGAAACACGCTCCACTTTAAACTAGAACACATCATAGGATTTTCATGCTTACGTTTCTTTTAGTTGTGTGTTCTTTATCTTTTCGTAGCTGCTGTCATGTTTAGCTCTTTGTTTTCATGCTTATCTTTTCAAGAGAAATTTTTTAGTTTGTTGCTTGAACTCTCTTGATTTTTCATGTTTATCTTGTTTACAGAGTTGGTTTGTTGCACTAAGTTGTGTCTTGACTTGAAGTAGGTAACTCAGATTGCTATTTGATACGTCCAAAATGCATCACTATTTGATATCGTAATTCATCATTATTCATTGATATATTTCACATTACAATGATGTTCTTATGTTGTTTTGGCTTGTTTTACATAATTTGCAACCTTCCAGTGCCGAAGCAGCAGACGCAGGATTCAGCGGTAAAAAGTGGACGCTGAGTTGCTGAAGAAGAATACCTCCAAATTACCTGAAAATCAACGGAGGGTATTTTCCATAAGATTAACGAAGACACGCCGAAGAGGGTCTAGATGGGGGCCACAGGGTGCCCAGGCGGCCACCCGGCGCGGCCCCACCTCTGGCCGCGCCAGGAGGGCGCCTGGGGCCCTGGGACCACCCCCGGCTCCCCCCTCTGGCCTATATACTCTTCGTCTCCCGAAAACCATAAGCGGAGGAGTTTTTACGGAGTTCCGCCGCCGCTCCGTGGAGGAAACCTACAGAGAAGAAAAGGGCTCTTCGTTGGGCAGATTCCGCCGAGGAGATCACCTCCCAAAAGGGGAGATCATCGCCATCGTCATTACCATCGTCAAGGGCATCATCGAGATCATCATCAACATCATCCCCAACATCAGCACCATCTCCACCACCATCCAATCTCACCTCACAAGTTTATCTTGTGTCGTAGTCTGTACTATCTATCCTCTCTACTCTACCGGTGTTCATTACTACCGTGTGATGAATGCTATCGAGTTTTGTTGGAGAATTATCATTGTGTCCAGATTGTTTACAACCTATTTATCACCTCTGATCATGATCTCTTTTATGTCTTGTGAGTAGTTACTTTAGTTCTTGAGGACATGGGAGAAGTCTTGTTGTTAGTAGTCATATGATGTTGAAGTAATATGTGTTATTTGATATTTAAGTTGTGTTGTTATTTTCCTAGTGGTGTTGTGTGAGTCGAACACTCAACACTTTGCCTTATTAAGGACCTAGGGGAATATCATGTGTATAAATAATGCTTACGGTGGGTTGCCGGAGTGACAGAAACCTGAACCCCAGTTTGCACACTTTTGCACAAGGGAACAATGGATCCTTGATCTTATTTCTGGGGTTAGGCTTTGCCTTAATTTCTATCTTGTATTTGCGGATGCTTGCGAGTTGTTTAATCATAAGAGTGCACTTATCTTAGTCTAGAAGGTGTGCTAGCATAGATCCACCCACTCAACACTTATCAATACGAAACATGTTATCAATACGGAGTATGGTGAAAGCACGTGACTACCTCTCCATGTGTCCTCAAGAACGCTTTAGTCTTTATAAGTTCAGTTTCCAGGCTTATCCTTTTCTCAAAATGATTGGGCCACTTGCTGCTCCTCAGCACTATTTACTTTGCTTACTTTTATCTTATTATTGCTTATACCGAAAACCCCTAAAAGTTATCTTTTAGTGCTTGCAATTATTCCTTGTCCAAAATCACTTATCAATACCTTTCTCTCCTCGTTGGGTTCAACACTCTTACTTATAGAAAACGCTGCAATAGATCTCTTACGGTTGTGGGTCATCAAGTACCGATTTCTGGCGCCGTTGCCGGGGAGCATAGCGCTATTGGTAAGTAAAGCTGGTAAGGAAATTTTTATATTGTTGTTTTTATTTTGTTGTTGCTGCTCCTTGTCCGTATGGACAACCTAGCTATTGGATCGTTGTTTCCGGGGAAACGACCCTTTATTGGTGGTTGTTCCTCCCCCTACTGAAATTGTGCCTTATAAAATACCAGCTGGTATTATCGATTGTGTTTTGGCTAATTGGTTTGCAGGAGACAGGCATCCCAGTGAACACTTGCTATATTTGTCACAACTATGTTCACTATTTAAGCTTGCAGGTGTATCAATGGAGTTTTTCACGAGGAAATTGTTCTCTGTATCGCTTATAGATAAAGCTTCAGATTGGTATAAGCTTCTCGATAACTCACATTTGCTTGATTAGCAGGAGCTTATGTCTCTCTTTTATACCAAGTTTTATCCTCTTCATGAAATTCATCGAGACAAAAATTATATCTATAACTTTAGGTCTCGTGATGGAGAAAGCATCGCTCAAGCTTGGGGGAGATTGAAATCCCTAATGCTCAAATGTCCTATTCATGAGCTCCCCAAGAAAACTATACTTACAAATTTTTATGCTAGACTTTCTCGTCAGGATAAGGAGATGCTGGATGCCTCCTCTAGTGGGGTATTTCTGACGAAAAGCGTTGAAGAAAGATGGGATCTCCTTGAAAGGATCGAGAAGAATACCGAAGGTTGGGAAATAGATAAAGGGATTGAACCCACTATTAATTATATAGAGAGCAATGTGAAAACTGATTACTTTAATACCTTTTTCTCTAAGATTGGTCTTTATTCCCATCTAATGATTGATTTTTGTAAGGAATTTGCCTCTCATATTGACTGTTCTAAGAAGAAGAAGTATCAGCATCATAAACCCTTCAAAGAATTACCTATTTATATTCATGTTGCTGACCCTATTTTTCCTGCAGTTATATATGAAAATCCCCCTTTTCCGCAAGGATAAGGGAGCACTCTTTTGTTACAGGCATAATAAATAAAAGTGAGAGAATAATTGATGAGCCCGAGGACCAAATCAAGGTCGATCCTCAAGTTGCATTGGTTAAGGATGTTGTTACTAATGATGCTTTAGATTCCAATATAAATTTTTGTGTTGTTTCCACTAACCTTGTCACAGCCAAGAATAAAGGCCCAATTTCAAGCACTCCAGTAGTATCTGTTAAAATAGGAGATCACAATTATTATGGGCTATGCGATTTGGGATCGAGTTCTAGTGCTATCCCGTATTCACTTTATCAAGAGATCATGGGTGAGATTTCACCTTGTGAACTTGAAGAAGTTGTGTTACTATTCATCTTGCAAACAGAGCAACTATCTCTCCTATCGGAATTGTGAGAGACGTTGAAGTCTTATGTAGAAAGTTAAAATATCCTACCGACTTTCTGGTACTTGGTTCAGTTAAGGACAATTTTTGTCCTATTATTTTCGGTAGAACTTTTCTCAGAACTTGGGGAGCTATAATAGATTGCAAGAAAGGTAATGTTTCTGTTGAATTCAATGGTGAGCCTTATGAATTTAACTTTTCTAAGTTCTCTAAGCAGCCTCGTGGTAGTAATTTTCCTAGTAACGATAAGATTATTGAAGATATTGCTTCCATTGCTATTCCTCCTAATGATCCTTTGCAGCAATATATGTAGGACCACGAGAATGATTTGCATATGTGATACGTCCAAAACGTATCTATAATTTCTGCTTGCTCCATGCATGTTTTGTGTGATATTTCTATGATCTAGATACACTTTCATACACTTTTGATCATATTTGGACTAACCTATTAACTCAGTGCACCACAGTGCGAGTTCCTGTTTTCTGCTATTTTTCTATTTCAGTTTTCCCCCATATAAAAAGTGCTCCAAAAATTCAGGAAAAATCAGATAAAAAATCAGCACAGAAGAACCTTCCGGAAGAACCTGAGTGGGGCCAGAGGGCCACCACGAGGGTCCCGGGCGCCCTGGTGGTGCGCCCCAGGGGCTGGCCGCGCCAGGGGGGCGCCTGGACCCCTGGTGGCCCCCCTGGCTGCCCCCCTTCACCTATATATTCTCCGTGACGAGAAAACCTCGAAGCCAGAACCCTTTTTCGCGATCTCACCTCTGTTCCGCCGCCGCCGCGCTTCCGAGATCGAGAGCACCAGCAGACCTCTTCCCGGCACCCTGCCGGAGGGAGGGCCGACCTCCGGGAGTCTCCTCTCCACCATGGATGCTTCCCGGATGTACCGTGAGTAGTTTCCTTTGGACCATGGGTCCATGATCAGTAGCTATGTGATGTTCTCCTCCCCTCTTTGTTCTTCATGGTTTAGACCTCGTGAGCTGCCCTACATGATCGAGGCACTTTTGTAATCTTTCTGCTATTGCTATGCTGAGTTTGATGGGATCTGATGGATTATAAGATTATGTTCAGATTGTGATTGAGTAATATATTTGGTTCTTATCTTTTATATTTTTGTTCTTAAGTAATTCTTGCATGTTCTCCGTTGCTGTTTATTGCTTTGGCCAAGTAGTAGGTAATAACCCCAAGAGGGAACGTTATGCTCGATTGTGGGTTCATGCCCCCTGATGACACACTTGAGTGACAGAAACATGAATCTAGGGGATCTGCTGTTGCCACAAGGGGGAAAACAACGGTGCTTATAACCGCGGTTGCAAGGATTGTTTACTTTACGCAAAGTGCTTTTTAATGCAGTTGTATGTTGCTTTGGGTTTATACTTTGGGTGGGGCTCGCAACTTAATACCATCGGTATGTTCTGGATAGATATCTCAAGGTGGATGATTAGTAGTAGATGCAGTTGGATTTCGGTCTACTTATTTTGGCGTTCTGCCCATGCTTTTGTGCCTCTTCCTTTCTTTTGTAGCATAGTTAGCATTGCGGTGCGTTCATAATCCTGTAAATTTCCCTTCTGTAATTTGTTCACCTCGCATAGCAGTTTTATCGTCTTTTGGGGGAGAGACATCACTAGTGAACATCACGTCTCCCGGTCCATATCTTCATCATTGTTTCCACGCTCATTTACTTTTCTGCTTTTACTTTCAGTTGCTATCATTATCCCTTGTGTTTGATCCTTTGTAAACAACAAGACCGGAGAGATTGACAACCTCTCTGAACTTCGTTGGGAACAAAGTTATTTGTGTCTGTGTGCAGGTCCGCGTCAGTTGCGCCGCTGACACCTACTTATCATCTCCGGAGTCCTACTGGAGACAAACCTTGGTATCTTTACGGAGGGAAATTTGTTGCTGTGCTACATCACGCCTTCCACTTGGGGTTTACCAACGAAGGGCGAGAAATCACTATCATCACCTCGCACATCAAGCAAGATTTCTGGCGCCGGTTCCGGGGAATCCGAGTGCTAAGATAGGGGAGTTGCACACTACCCTTTACCTTTGTTTTTTTAGTCTTGTTAGTTTACCTTTCAGTTTTTACTTTTGTGTCCCTTATCAAAAATACCAAAAAAACCTGTTACCTTGCTTGCTGATGCTATCTTTACCATGGGTGTTGAACCACCCAAATATGGTAGGATGGACATGTTTCACTTGGCTCGTCTTCCATCAATTTGTGCTCGCGCTAAAAACCCAACCGACTTGGTTGAGGAAAAATCATTGGATGAGCATGCTCATTACACGCGACACCGCCTATCTCAGAAAGGGAAACTCTTATGGGATCAAATACATGTTTCTTATTGCCATGCTAAACTTTCGTGCCACATTTATGATTTTACTTGTTGTTCTAATATAGATCATAAACACCTCCCTTTCCAATGTGAGTTTAATGAAAATGAGATCTTATCTTCTTATGCTAAAGGTGTTTATGATTACTTTGATGTTGAAAATATTGAAGAGTTTGTTGCTTTTAAAGGTGCCTATGAGATTGCTTTTTTGATTGAAAAGTATCACGATACTATTTTCGAGTCGGAAAACTTTGTTGTTCTTGCTTATTTCTTTGAGAATTATACTTCCAATGCTTATATTGAGGATTTTAAAATTAGAATGCTTGCTGCCCAAGAAGAGGCTAATGATTGCTATGAAGAGGAATCTTATGATTCCGAGAACTCACTTGATACTTCCCTTTCTGATGATTTTGATACTTGCTTTGTTTATGGCCGTGATGCCAATATGGATGATGCTTACGGAGATGAACTTGCTATAGTTCCTTATGTTAAGCATGAAATTGTTGCTATTGCACCCACACTTGATTGCCATATTATCCTTTTGAAACCTGCAACTCAGGAGAATTTTTCCCTTATCAAGGCTCAATGTGATGGGTTGCATTTATCTTATAATTCTAAAGACCGTGTTGAAAATTATACACGTGTGCTTGTAGGTCATGAACAATATAATTTATGTGATTGTTATATTCTTGATGTTGTTCATGATACTACTGAAAATTATTTCGAGAGAGGGAAGTTTGGTTGTAGAAACTTCCATATTACTAAAACACCTCTTTTCATGTTGAAAGTTTTGAAGTTGTTCTTGTTCTACCTTCCTATGCATGTCACTTTGTGCTTCTTTGATTTATTTTCTTACAAGATGCCTATACATAGGAAGTGGGTTAGGCTTAAATGTGTTTCACATTTTCTTCTTGATGCTCTCTTTTGCTTCAATTCTTATTCTCTTTGGAGCATCTTTCATAATCTTTAAGCCTAGCTAATGGCTCTAAAGAAGCGCTTTTGGGAGGCAGCCCACAACCAATTAGGTTTCTTTTTTATTTGTTGTGTCTTGATGTTTGTTACTACTGTAGCAACATCATTGTATCTTTATTTTTCAGCTTTGTGCCAAGTTATAGCCTCTTATGATAAGGGAAGCAAAAGTTGTGACATGCTGTCCAGAAAACAGATTATGTCCCTTGACAGAAAAATTAGAATAAAACCACCAGATCATCTTTTTGATCTGAATTTTTTTGACAGCATGATCTATAAAATTTTAAAACTTTCGTATGTTCTGAGTTTTTTGATTTGAGTTGCAGAAGTGCCCCGAAAAAATTCTCTACTACCTGCTGTTCTGTTTTTCACAGATTCTGCCACGTTTTGCCTCTCTTCACTTTTGCAAACCTTAAGCTTTCTTTTTCTTTGCAAAAACTTTTTGTCACTCTTGAGAAACAGTATCTCTTCAAGAATATCTTTATATCCAGTGGGGAAAAATTATTTTATTAAGGGTACTAACCTCTCTAATCAGCTTATGATGAGTTATGTATGAAGGGAGTTTTCAAGTGTGCGATGGAAGATGATGAAAGAAGATCCCGGAGTGTCAAGCGTTCAAGCTTGGGGATGCCCCCATGCATCCCCAATAATTATTCAAGGAGACTCGAGCGTCTAAGCTTGGGGATGCCCCCGTGCATCCCCTTCTCCATCAACAATCATCAGTTCGTCCTTCGTCTCACTATATTTTTATCACTTCAGGCGTTATGTGCTATGCTTGGAGCGTCTCGCTCTTAGGTTTTATTTTTAGTTTTCTTTAGTTTTGATTGATGGTCATAACAAGTTAGACCCCATTTTCTTTGTGTGGGAGAGAAACACGCTCCACTCTAATCTAGAACACATCATAGGATTTTTCCTGCTTATCTTTTTGCTGTTGTGTGTTCTTTATCTTTTCGTAGCTACTGCCATGTTTAGTTTTAGTCTTAGTTTATCTTTAGCAAGAGCCTTGGCTTTTTTTTAGTTTGTTGCTGGAACTCTCTTTAGTTTTCATGTTTATCCTGTTAAGAGAGTTGGTTGTTGCACTGAGTTGTGTTTTGTCTTGAAAGTAGGTAATTGAGGTTGCTATTTAATTCTAGTAGTAACTTGCAATAGTTTTGAAGTATTGATGTGAGTAATGTCTAAACTTTTGGTGTCAAGAGCTCTAGCCTATTAGTGATAGGTTTCATATTTTGGGCAATCCGTGTTTATTTTCAAAACCTACAAAAACTAGTTGAGAACTCTAACTACTAGATGGATCACTAATCTTTGGAGGGATCGAATATTAGAGTACACTCATGTACCATGAGTCGAGGATGCGCAAGGATAACCAAACCCCCATACACTCCTCCTCGGGGTACTTGTCTCTTTGTGAACCTCCTTATTAGATTGAGACTTACCGATAATAAGTGCATGAGTTCTTCGGACTAATGTAAGTATTGAAAGTTGACACTTCCACCTTCCCATATTTTGCTAGCCTCTCCTGTGCCGTGCATTGCCTTCTTCTCACTCCGAGAGTTGGTGTCCACCTTCGCCGGTACATCCAAACCCTTGGCACGATACGCTCTGTCATCATAAGCCTCTTTATATCTTTCCTCAAAACAGCCACCATACCTACCTATCAAGGCATTTCCATAGCCTTTCTGAGATATATTGCCATGCAACATCCACCTCTTCATGACTTGATCTTCATGTCTTACATGTTCCTTCTACATTGGCAGACGCATACATTGCATACATCATGCTAGTTACATCTTCTTTATGATTTTGAGTACCTTGTAAAGTGTGAAAGATCTCCTTTACCTTCTTGTAAAATAGAGTGTTGCCCTTGAGTGAGGAAAAGATCCCAAAGTGGACACAATAAAAGATCCCAAAGAGGACAAATGAGAGTTGAATAGAAAGAGCCATTGAGGCCACAAAAAAATACAAAAAAAGAGAAAAAAGAGAAAAAGAAATAAAAAGAGAGAAAGGGGCAACACTACTATCCTTTTGAGAGATCCACACTAGTACTCCCTTTATATCCTTGTACTCCATAGAGATGATCATTATGCATATAGCTATGTGGGGACCTTCACACTATAGAACTTGGCTTGCATATTCCAAGGATGAGCCTCCTCAAACGAGCTCTAGGTCTTCATGAGCGAGCAAGTTAGATGCACCCCCACTAGTTCCATTGGAGAGCTTCTTAGCAAATATGTGCATCCGTTGCATGGCAATCCCTACTCCTCACATCATATCTATCATTTGGCATCTTTTGCCTATGATTGTCCTCATTGAGTTGAGCCTTTCACACCATTTTTGTCTTCCCCCTCCGTACTTCTCTCTTTGCCATCCTAAGTGTCAACTCTCGTGCTTACGCTCATCCATTGCATGAGTGGTCAAAATATTGAAAAAGGAGTGGATCAAATTGACTTGTACCTGGCTAGTGGTCTAGGGACGAGTCAAGATAAGATTCCAGAAAAAGACCAAGTGTGAAACTTTAGTAGATTGAGTTCTCAACAAATAAATATTTTTCTCGTATTCCATATCCCCCTTCTTGCACGCAAACACCATTTGGAGACATTCGAGTCACGGACAGCGAGAGCTCTTGCACCTAATGTTCTTTTGTTACTTGTTTCAATACTAATATAGACTCTTGCATGATATGACTTGAATTGAATCTCTAACCTTGATTGATTTACTTTGCAAAGTTTTTATATGGTTGCTAGCATGTCACCACAGAAATTATGCTGTTATCGTTTACCTACTCGAGGACGAGCACGAATTAACCTTGGGCATGTTGATACGTCCAAAACGTATCTATAATTTCTGCTTGCTCCATGCATGTTTTGTGTGATATTGCTATGATCTAGATACACTTTCATACACTTTTGATCATATTTGGACTAACCTATTAACTCAGTGCACCACAGTGCCAGTTCCTGTTTCCTCCTGTTTTTCTATTTCAGTTTTCCCTCATATAAAAAGTGCTCCAAAAATTCGGGAAAATCAGATAAAAAATCAGCGCAGAAGAACCTTCCGGAAGAACCTGAATGGGGCCAGAGGGCCACCACCAGGGGCCCAGGCGCCCTGGTGGCGCGCCCCAGGGGCTGGCCGCGCCAGGGGGGCGCCTGGACCCCTGGTGGCCCCCCTGGCTGCCCCCCTTTGCCTATATATTCTCCGTGACGAGAAACCCTCGAAGCAAGAACCCTTTTTCGCGATCTCGCCTCTGTTCCGCCACTGCCACGCTTCCAAGATCGGGAGCACCAGCAGACCTCTTCCCGGCACCCTGCCGGAGGGAGGGCCGACCTCCGGGAGACTCCTCTCCACCATGGATGCTTCCCGGATGTATCGTGAGTAGTTTACTTTGGACCATGGGTCCGTGATCAGTAGCTATGTGATGTTCTCCTCCCCTCTTTGTTCTTCATGGTTTAGACCTCGTGAGCTGCCCTACATGATCGAGGCACTTTTGTAATCTTTCTTCTATTGCTATGCTGAGTTTGATGGGATCTGATGGATTATGAGATTATGTTCAGATTGTGATTGAGTAATATATTTGGTTCTTATCTTTTATATTTTTGTTCTTAAGTAATTCTTGCATGTTCTCCGTTGATGTTTATTGCTTTGGCCAAGTAGTAGGTAATAACCCCAAGAGGGAACGTTATGCTCGATTGTGGGTTCATGCCCCCTGATGACACGCTTGAGTGACAGAAACATGAGTCTAGGGGATGTGCTATTTCCACAAGGGGGAAAACAACGGTGCTTGTAACCGCGGTTGCAAGGATTGTTTACTTTACGCAAAGTGCTTTTTAATGCAGTTGTCTGTTGCTTTGGGTTTAAACTTTGGGTGGGGCTCGCAACTTAATACCAGCGAGATGTTCTAGATAGATATCTCAAGGTGGATGATTAGTAGTAGATGCAGTTGGATTTCGGTCTACTTATTGTGGCGTTCTGCCCAAGCTTTTGAGCCTCTTCCTTTCTTTTGTAGCATAGTTAGCATTGCGAAGCGTTCATAATCCTGTCAATTGCCCTTCTATAATTTGTTCACGTCGCATAGCAGTTTTATCGTCTTTTGGGAGAGAGACATCACTAGTGAACATCACGTATCCCGGTCCATATCTTCATCACTGTTTCCACGCTCATTTACTTTTCTTCTTTTACTTTCAGTTGCTATCATTATCCCTTGTGTTTGATCCTTTGTAAACAACAAGACCGAAGAGATTGACAACCTCTCTGAACTTCGGTGGGAACAAAGTTATTTGTGTCTGTGTGCTGGCCCGCGTCAGTTGTGCCGCTGACACCTACTTATCATCTCCGGAGTCCTACTGGATACAAACCTTGGTATCTTTACTGAGGGAAATTTGCTGCTGTGCTACATCACGCCTTGCACTTGGGGTTTACCAACGAAGGGCGAGAAATCACTATCATCACCTCGCACATCAATATGCAGGAGAGAAATGAGAAGGACAAAATATTCTTAAGACAACCTGCTATCCTCAAGCACAACCTTCCAGTTGAGCCTTTTGGAATTTTATCGAAACCAAAAGAAGATCCAGTGTTTGATCTTAAACCTCTTCCTGATACGCTCAAATATGATTATTTAGATGAAAAGAAAGTATATCGTGTTATTATCAATTCTAACCTTTAACGATATGAAGAAGAGCGACTATTGGAAGTACTTCGCAAACATCGAGGTGCAATTGGCTATACCCTTGATGACCTTAAGGGGATTAGTCCATCTATTTTTCAACATACCATCAACCTTGAGCCTGATGCTAAACCATTTGTTGATCATCAACGACGGTTGAATCCGAAGATGATGGATGTTGTAAGGACTGAGATTCTCAAACTTCTAGCCACAGGTATTATCTACCCTATAGCTGATAGTAAGTGGGTAAGCCCGGTTCATTGTGTTCCAAAGAAAGGAGGGACAACTGTGGTTCCTAATGATAAGAATGAACTAATACCTTAGAGAATTATTATTGGATATAGAATGTGTATTGATTACAGGAAGCTGAACAAAGAAAACAGGAAGGACCACTCCCCGTTGCCGTTCATCGACCAAATCCTTGAAAGGTTCTCCAAAAATACTCACTTTTGTTATCTTGATGGTTATTCTGGCTTCTCTCAAATTCATGTTAACACTGTTGATCAAGAGAAGACCACTTTTTCTTGTCCCTATGGTACTTATTATTATAGGCGTATGCCTTTTGGTTTATGTAAGGCCCCTTCTACGTTTCAAAGGTTTATGTCTGCTATCTTTCATGGTTTTGTTAAGAAATTGTGGAGGTATTCATGGACGATTTCTCCGTCTATGGAACCTCTTTTGACCATTGTCTCCACAACCTTAATAAATTTTTGCAGAGATGTGAGGAGACAAATTTGGTGCTTAACTGGGAGAAGTGCCACTTTATGGTCAACGAGGGAATTGTACTTGGCCACAAGATTTCCGAGAGGGGAATTGAGGTGGACAGGGCCAAGATCGAAGCAATTGAAAGGATGCCCTATCCAAGGTACATCAAAGGTATTCGTAGTTTTCTCGGTCATGTTGGTTTCTATAGAAGATTTATTAAATACTTTTCTAAGACTTCAAGACCCCTCACTAATCTTCTCCAGAAGGATGTTCCTTTTGCTTTTGATGAAGATTGTAAGGAAGCCTTTGAAGTTCTTAAGAAAGCTTTAATAACCGCTCCTATAGTACAACCACCTGATTGGAATTTACCTTTTGAAATTATGTGTGATGCTAGTGATTTTGATGTTGGAGCTGTTTTAGGGCAAAGGGTTGATAAGAAATTGAATGTTATATATTATGCTAGCAAAACCCTTGATAGTGCTCAAAAGAATTATGCTACTATCGAGAAGGAATTCTTAGCAATAGTGTTTGCTTGTGATAAGTTTAGGCAGTATATTGTTGATTCTAAGATTATTATTCATACTGACCATGCTGCCATTAAGTATCTTATGGAGAAGAAGGATGCCAAACCCAGACTCATCCGATGGGTACTCCTTCTTCAAGAATTTGATTTGCATATTATCCATACGAAAGGAGCAGACAATCCGGTGGCGGACAATCTTTCAAGGATGGAAGATATACCGCATGATCCCATTCCAGTCAACGACAGTTTTCCAGACGAACAACTAGCTGTTGTAAAAAGTACAATATCTCTCCGATCCTTGGTTTGCAGATTATGCTAACTTTATCGTTGCAAACTTTTTTCCTCCAGGTTTAACATTTCAGCAAAGGAAGAAGTTCTTCCATGATTTAGGGCATTACTTTTGGGATGACCCACATCTGTTCAAACAAGGTCTAGATGGGATCGTGAGGAGATGCATACCGGAACACGAGCAGAAGGTCATTCTCAAACAATGTCACGATAGTCCATATGGAGGACATCATGCCAGTGAGAGGATCGCACATAAGGTTCTTCAATCGGGTTTTTATTGGCCTACTCTCTTTAAGGATGCTAGAAATTATGTCTTGTCCTGTGATAAGTGATAGATAGTTGGTAATATTAGTAGAAGGAATGAGATGCCTATGAACTACTCTCTAGTCAATGAGCCTTTTGATTGCTGGGGTTTTGATTTTATGTGTCCTTTTCCTCCCTCGCACAAGTACACTCACATTTTAGTTGTTGTGGATTATGTAACCAAGTGGGTAGAGGCAATCCCCACTAATAGTGTTGATCACAAGACATCTTTGAAAATGCTCAAGGATGTAATTTTTCCCAGGTTTGGAGTGCCCAGAGTCAGAATCCTAATTTAGGTTTGTGCTTTGCTAATCTTGCATTTTTGCATCATGAAAAATTTTACAAAAGAAAAAGAAATGGGGAAAAGAAAAGCCCTAATTGAATTAAATAAAAAGGCCAGAAATAAATATTTTTCCAAAATTCTTTTGGATATGTTGAAAAGTCCTAAAAATGAGTGTGATCATTTTAAAAATGATTTGGGATTAATCCCATGCCATAGATTTTTCAAAAATCCAAACAGTAGCTTGGAAATTTGAATTTCAAAAATTCCCAAAACTTGGGGTTGACTAATACTAAGTCACCTAGGTTTTATAAAAATAATTGGGGATTTTTATTAAATTCCCTAGTATTTATTTTTAAATGGGAAAAAAAATTAACAGAAACAATAAAAAGAAAAGAACAGAGGAAACACTTACCTTTCGCCTAGGCGACAGCCCACCTGGCCCGGCCCAAATCCCCCCTTGTCTTCTTCCCTTGCCAGAAGGAGGGACAGACCAGCCGTGCGCTCACGGCATGGCCGCCACCTCCACCTCCTCGCCACCTCCTGCTTGCCTCCCCTCTCTTCCTCTCTCACGTGTACGACGCCTGGAGATCCCCAGGTCTCTTTCCCCTCTCTCTCGCTCTCTTCCTCGCCTTCCTCGCATGAGCCACAACCCTAGCCGAGGACCGCCGGAGCACCGACGTGCCCCAGCGTGGCTACCGGCCTCGTCTCGCTGCCACACATTGTCCAGGAGCTACCACGACGCCGTCTTCGTCAAGCTGCGCCCTCAATTCGAGCCGGGCCGCTCCGTAGACGCCGCTCGCCTCGCCACTTCCCCGCCGGCCGCCGACGACCTCCAAGTCAAATTCGCCGCCGTCTCTACCGCTCCGGCCTCCCCGAGCTCGTCGTCGTCTTCCACGTGAGCTCCCGCTCGTTTTCCCCCTCCTAGCTCCCCTCCTCGTGCTCCCTGTCGCCATTCTCCATGTGCAGAGGCCACGGCCGCAGCCGGGCTTGACCCCTCCGTCGCTCCCGTGCCTGTCTTGGTGCACAGATGGCACCAATGGGTGCGGGTGGACCAGGGCTACTCCCTAGTACCCCTTTCCCCCTCTCCCGTGCCCTCCAGCCAACTCCGGCGAGGTCTCCGACCAGCCGCCGGCCAGCCCGAGCCTAACCCACCTCCCCTCTCTCTCTGACTAGTGGGCCCAAGGCCATTAACCCTAATGACCTAGCTAACTAACCCCCTGACCCACTGACTTGTGGGGCCAGGCCCCCTAATCAAATTAGAGTTAGTTAGTTAACTCTCTGGTTAACCCAGAGAGGCTGACAAGTGGGCCCCACTGACAGGGTTGACTGGTCAGCCCCCTGACGTCATGCTGATGCCAGCATGACGCAGTAAATCTTAAATCAATTATTTAATCAGTAAATTACAGAAAATACCCTAAACTTTGAAATTGAATATATTTTAATCTATAACTCCAATGCAAAGTGTAATATATGAAAATTGATCAGAATAAAATTCTCTATCCAAATAACCAACTTTCAACCATGTTTGAAATGTTTACAATGAGGGTTCAGTAGCATTTTGCTATTTGGCTCTTTTGTATTAAATCAAATAAATTGCAATGCTCATTTGAACTTCAACCAATGCAATGCAAAGATGATCACTTACACTTCAGAAGAATTTCACACACATGACCAATTGGTTTCCAATGAACAAACTTTAGCAAATGCAACTTGGACCAATTTGAATACATTTGGAGTTTGAAATTGAATTTACTTTTCAAATCGACTTCAATTAACATATTGCAAATTAAACCTAAGTCACATCAGTACCTTGCCATGCTATGTTTTGCATATTGATTGTGCATTGTACTATGTTGAATGTGCATTACTTTTAGTGCTTCGGTGATTGCTTCTTCTCGGTAGAGTTGATCTCGGAGACGAGTTTAACTTCACGACAGAAGAATAGAACCTCGTGATCGTCAGCAAGGCAAGCACCCCCTCTTTGATCATGTCGATAAAATCCCAGTTCCCTCTCATTCTCGCTGATGCATGTTTAGGACGTCACCATGATACGTTCTACCGCTAGTTCAACATATTCCTTTGCATGACCTATCATTTTGTCACAGTATTAAGCAAACCACAATCCTAGCAGATGTAGGAGTTGGTTGATATCATGTGGCCCCTGCAACTGTTACATCTTATTGCATGCTTAGAGTTTACAATGAGGCTACTTTGATGTGAGTCGGGATGGTAGTGATCATGTGAATGATGGTGGTAACGTGTTGGTGAATCTACCCTAAACAAGGTGAACGATGAGAGGCTGTGTAGGAGTACACAGTGGGTTGTCTCGTTGAACACTGCCTTAAGCCCGAGTTCTTGTGTTGTTATCCAAGACTAAGAGTACGACCACACATTGGGCTCACTGACCCCTCTCGGCCTAGTACCTCACCCCGGACATGTCCAGGAGTTGCAAGTAGTTCGCCCTTTAACGATCTCAACCAGGTGGAACCAAGGTAAGTGGTTGGCGTAGGTTGTGGGAACGTTGAATCAAGTGATCATGATCGAGTTGAGCTTGATGGCGGTCACACAACGTTTGAGTCCGCATCGGAAAAATCGGCCGGATTCCAATCGTGGTCCCAACTCAAATAGGCGACTCCCTAGGACTAGAGATGGTGCCGTGAGTGAAGTGTCGTGGCAACATCCTCGCCGGTACTCACTTGAAGGGTCCATCCTAGGCGGTAACTGATGAGGTGTGTGTGTGGCAGTACACCCCTGCAGGGTTAATGAACTATTCGAATAGCCGTGTCCACGGTTATGGACTACTTGGAGACCTTTACTTGATCATAGACAACTTGAATGGTTACTCTAAAATTGCCAAGATAAGTGTGAGTGCTATGGCGTGCTTTCTCGTGGGGAAGTCGAGGAAGTATCCATAGTGGTGTATTTGGTTGGAGATTTGATACTTGGACTCGTGTACGCTCCTTACCTCTTTCTGGTATTCGTAGTACAGGACTAGCCAAGTCAAAGCTGGCACTTCTGCAATGAAACCCCACCTCCCTTTGCCTTGATACATGTGCATGAGTAGTATACTTCCTATGTAAGTCTTGCTGAGTCCGTCTTTGTACTCACGTTTGCTTATTCTATGTTTTAGAGACGAGACCACTGACCCTGATGGTGGCCTCTACATCGAGCTCGATGTGGACCAGGTCGTATAGTTCTAGACAGCAGCCTATGCCCTCTCGAGGGCCGTTGTATTTTCTTTCAGGCTTCTTAAGCCATTTGTTAACCTTGTCTTTACTAAGACATAATTTTCTTCCGGTGTTGTTTGATGTAATGTTGGATCACAGTCATGTGATCTCTACTTGTAATACAACTACTATGTCTTCTCTGTTTAGCAGAAGTTATAGAGCCTGAGTTTGTAGAGTTCATGTTGTGATTACCATCTGTTTATCCTAGACATGTGTGCTGCGTGTATCATTATAACATGCATGTCTTAGTATGGGTTTTCGTGACCTTAGTTGTGATCTTGCTGGCGGTCTTTTATACACCAAGGGGCCCTTAGATGTGCGCATCTTGGGGAATCGCGATGCGATTGCTCGTGACTTAGTCACGTGCACACTTTGTTGTATGATCGAGACCGCCCTAGACCCCGACTAAGTGATCGGGCTGGAGTTAGTCTATGTAAGGGTTATGATTCAATCGATAACATGGTTGAGGCTACTTGTCTATGAGTATGGGATTCACCACCCATAAGCATTTACACTTGTGAGCGGACGATGAGGACCCATCTCAGTTGATCATCCGGCCTGGATGGGATGTCCCTCACGTTCTGTGACGCCCCCAAAATCAAGTCGTGTACAGTAAACATACACGCAAGGTACACGATCGAGATCAGGGACTCACGGTGAGATATCACAACACAACTCTACAAATAGAAATAATACAAGCTATTTAATACAAGCCAGTGGCCACGAGGGCTCCGAATACAATAGCTCGAGAGCACAAAGTTAGCGGAAGCAATAGTATCTGAGTACAGACACAAGGATACAAGGTTGCCTTAAGAAGGCTAGCACAAAAACATCAATGATCGAAAAGGCGAGGCCTCCTGCCTGGGAACCTCCAAACTACTCCTGGTCAAAGGGGAACTCAACATTGTAGAAGGCATCGGGAATCTTCACGTTGCGGTGGTCGGCATCGGGGATCTTCTGCTCCTAGGCTCCAACGTCGACTGCAGCGGCCGATCAGGCAAAACAAAAAAGGGGAAATAAAGCAAGGGTGAGTATCTAGCATACCCGCGAGTCTTACGTCCGCTACTAAGCATTTATGCATGTATCAAATGGAAAGGGGAGGCTATATATAGTGGACTGCAAGATAGAAATCAGAATAAGGGTAAGAAGCTAGGCCTAACGAAGACTAGCATCTTCCGACGAGTCTTGAAGCACAAGATGAGAATCAGCCAACAGTTTATATAAGGCATAAAGTAACAATGCAGCAGAAGTTGCTCCAGCATTGTATAATAATAAGTTGTAATAATTAATAATTATATATGCCTCCGAGATCTCCCCTCCTCGACTTCCCTGCGAGGAAAAGAAACCAGAACCAACAGTTTAATAGTAGTAGTTTGTAGTAGTAGGATCTGGCTTCAGCATAAAGCGTCCTGTTACCGTGAACACGGCTATCCGAATAGATTATCATCCCTGCAGGGGCTGCACTACTGTTACCCTACACGCTCGGATCTCTAGGGTGGCGTACACCTTGTTAGGGTATGCCCCACCGAGGCTATCCGATACACCGAAGTCCATCCTTCGAGCTCAACGGAGAGGCCATCCGCCGGTCTAAATCCTAAGTACAAAGGAACTTTGGACCCCTGTCCTTTGTACTCCTGCTCGGTATGCGACTGGCCGGTGAAGCAGACCCACCTCCCACTACCGGAGTAGGCGGTCCAAGCCCGGCAATCAGCCCGAGGTAAAGCTGACGTCTGAAGAGCCCTCGAACGAGGCTACAACGCAGAGGGCCCACACCGTAATCCCACGTGGAGGTAGTGCGTAAAGGGCACGAGGACCCACTCAAGTCATCCACCTGACCCATTAAGCATTTTAATTATTATCTGTCGGAACAACCGTTATCGTTGTCCTTATTTAGGTGAGCCGCGGACAACGACAGCAGCCAGGTCCACCACCATTTCCAGAGCCAATGGCCGCCTGCCCTGTCGTCCCACCAACTCGTGCGGCTACCAACAAGGTGAACCGTCTCCTTACCTTGTCTCGCGTTTGCGCCGAAGAGCTCGACTTTCGTACAACAGGATATTTGTCGGCCACGAACAGTACCAGGCCCGCCGCACACCGGTGGAATACACCTAACCTGTCGTTCCGCTAAAATACCCTGCGCGGGCACCGTTGGGTCACCCGACTCCTTACCTGTAAGCACACCAGTTGATTCGAGTGCCTACCATCAACTGAAACCAGGAGGAATCACCCTCGATGGTACACTTGAGATGGCTCGACAGAGACATCAGCGGAATGAACTAAAGAGGAATATTCTCGTATCACCCCGGTGGTGCCGAGACACCAGCGGAATGAACTAAAGAGGTAAACCTCGTATCATCCCGGTGATGCTACGCTACTGAGCCGACGAGAGTGAAATACGAGTTCTTCCACGCGTAAGTCAAACTCGAAGCGACTCGGCAGAGTCTCGCCGTTGTAGGTTCCCTAGGGCGTCTGCATTGATCCGTACCTGTTGCATTTATAATATTTTGTAATCTGGGTTCACTGACCAGAGTGATCACAACCCGCTATTCTAAACCTAGCTAACAATGCGCGGGGTTTACTGCTGAATATTATATATATATTTATAGCAGGCATCATAGGATAAAGGAAGGTACAACAAGGGGCGACAAAAACAAGCTATGCAATTGAATAGGTAAGCAACGTAGCAGCAGCAGTAACCATGCCTAGTGCAAGAAATGTACAGAAAGATAGGCGATATCTGGGGAAGAGAATGGCTCTGCTTGCCTGGTAGCTCCACGGTAGGGGTAGGGTCGTCGACGTAGTAGTCGTACTCGGTGGTGTCATCGGCGGCAGCAACGGGGTCTACCGGAGAATAAGGGGGGGAATAGTAAATACACAACAATAATAGAAATACAAATGTATGACATAGGGGTGGGATCATGCCGGAGGTGTCGTGGACATCCGACAAACGTATGGGTGGGGTATCCGGGTTAGTTGATCCATTCTGAACAACTTTCGTGTTCGGAATAAATTCATCCGGAGTGTTATCGGTATCGGTCAATTATCGGACTGATGGTACCGGAGGGGGACAAGTCTCGTGTGCGGTATGTTAGAGGGGTGTGGTGAGGGTATGGGTATCGTATTTGTATTTGGTGATCCGTTCTGAGCAACTTTCGTATACAAAGTATTTTGATCCGGGCAACCTTTATCGGTACGGGAAATTACTGACAGACGACCCGGGAGGGGGACGGTTTGATGTTCGATGTGTTAGGGGGGTGGGGTAGAGCAACGGACAGCGTATTCGTTATCGCCATATTTTTCTGATCAATTTTGATATAGAAAATATTTTCATCTGACTTACGGTTTATTTTATATAATTTTTCAAAGTTTAAATCATTTTTTACATCAATTTATAATCATTTTGTATTTATTTTATCTATTAACTCAAACATTATCCAGAACAGTGCTGACATGTGGGCTCCACCTGTCAGCCACTGGTATTTAATCAAAACATTTCTATTTAATTACAGTACTGGTCCCGCATGTCATAGCCTCCACATTAATTATTATTTAACTCAATTAAACTAACAGGGGCAGGCCCACTGGTCAAACACACACTATTTAATTAAACAGTTTAATTAGCTAATCCACAGGGGGACCCCACATGTCATTCCCCATTTGATCTAAGAATTTACAACTTTTACACAGATGATTAAGGGGGGTATGGCCCCATTGTTCATAGACTCTAATACTAGCCAGGGGGTAATTAGAAAGGGCGGGATTAGCCCACGGTTAGGCCATGGGCAAACTCGTGCTGGCGGCGAGTGCAGGGGAAACTCCGGCGAGGGCCACGGCAAGGGCGTGGCGGGGACTGTCTCGACGAGCGCGACCGCGTGTAGACTGGGCGCCATTGCCGCGGCAGCAGGCCGAGCCAAGGGGAGCGCGCTATGGGAGGGGGCGGCCGGAGCAGTGGGGGGAAAGGAAAAAGGGGCGGAGGCGGCGGCTCACAGTGGAGGGAGGGGGTCGCGGCTGCACGGGGTGGGGTGGCGGTTGCGACCACCGGGGGAACGCCGGAGCCAGGCACGGCGGCGCCGGGTCCAGCGCGCCATGGCGGCTAGGCCGGCTAGGGCGAGCGCCAGGGAGGGGGCGGCGGGCCTTCTTCGGTTGAGAGGGGGGAGCTGCGACGAGGGGAGCCAGGCGGTGGAGGCCGGCGGCGGCCGCGGCGCGAGGGACCCAGGAGGAAGGGGATCGGGGCGGAAGGAGGGAGATGAGCTTGATGGGGATCGTGAGGGGACGGGGGGTTGACGATGGGGGGGTGCTCGGGCCTGGAAGTTCTGCCAACTAGGCCAACGTGCGGGGGGGGGGGTCGGCTGGGGCTAGGAGGGTAGGCTTTCTGCCCAGGGCGTAGTATAGGGCTCCTTTTTCAATTTCTTTATTATTATTATTATTATTATTATTATTATTATTTTGGTTTCCATTTTTTATACATCATTAGATTTTATAAAAATATGTAATTTGCTCCAATAATTTAATGGCCCAATAATATATTACTAAAAAACATTTGAACCCTTTCATAAAATCATTAGTATTTTCTTATAATTATTTAATGAATAAAACGGGCTACTTTGCGACTGTTTTGAATTGTTTAATATATTTAAACATTATAATAAATACCCATAGATACTTTACCACGACCTAATGATTATAGGCTATTAAATAAATTTCGTTGTCCAACTTTTGGTTGAACTATAATTTCCAATTTTTCTTAATAATAATTCAGTGCAACTAAATATTCCAAATTGGACTTTGTTATTTTATTATTAGCCTAGGATTATCTATAATGTTATTGATAAATTTGGTTTAACTATTGCACAGGTTCTAACTCGACCGACATTTGCACTTTGAAATTGAAGTTGAGTTATTTCCACTTTTTATTTTTAATTCCAACCGAAGAAAAATTGAGTTTGGTTTGAGTTTGGACCAAGACGCGATCAACATGGCTAATCACAGTGGCTTAGCGTTAATCAAAAAAATGATTACTGTTGGATTATGGAGCGTGACACCCGGGGTGTTACACGTTCGATTCTTACCGAGAGTGATCTGTGCTTGGCCTTGTCTGCTTAGACAAGTGGGTACGGCTCTCGGCTCTCCATGTGATTGCATTGTGACCGAAATTACATACGCTAACCCTGGGTCCCGACACCCAGGTACCTCATGACTGACGGGGGTTCACACTTTACATATGGAGCTTTTAGAAAAGCTTTAGCCAAGTACGATGTCAATCATAGAATTGCCTCACCGTACCACCCTCAAACTAGTGGGCAAGTTGAGCTCACCAATAGAGAGATCAAGTTGATCTTACAGAAGACAGTAGAAATAGAAAGGATTGGTCGAATAAGTTAGGAGATGCTTTGTGGGCGTATAGAACTGCTTACAAAAACCCCATGGGCATGTCTCCCTATAAAATGGTCTATGACAAGGCTTGCCATCTGGCATTAGAATTAGAACACAAAGCTTTTTGGGCCATTAGAGAGCTTAATGCTGACCCGAAATTAGCTGGTGAAAAGCATCTCATGAACTTGACTTCTCTAGATGAGTGGAGAAGTGAAGCTTACGAGAGCTCTAAAATTTTCAAGGAAAAGGTAAAGAAGTGGCACGATAGGAGAATTCTGA
The DNA here is from genome assembly GCA_950022295.1 of Bromus sterilis. Classification (NCBI taxonomy): domain Eukaryota; kingdom Viridiplantae; phylum Streptophyta; class Magnoliopsida; order Poales; family Poaceae; genus Bromus; species Bromus sterilis. The sequence goes on from OX465596.1 coordinate 345,301,868, forward strand.
AACGTGAATTTAATGTTGGTGATAAAGTTTTATTGTTTAGATCCCATTTCAGGTTTTCTCTAGGTAAACTACTTTCCAGGTGGGAAGGGTCATTTCATATTGAAGAAGTCTACCGCTCGGGTGCAATCAAAATTAACAATTTCGAAGGCACCAAACCTCAAGTAGTGAATGGGAAAATACTTAAGCATTACATAGCCGAAGACCCTGTCAATGTTGATGCGGATTTGGTATACACAACAACTCATGAAGAACATGTTGCAGCCCTGTTTCAGACAACAGCAGAAGCAGAATAAGGAAAGGTATGTATTATGGTAAGGAAACATCGCGAACCGCCAAAAAAACCCGTATTATGAGTTTTTGTAAAATTAGCAAAAATTGAGGCCTAAGTGGAGCCGGAGACAAGCTCCAGGCGGCCCAGGCGCCCCCTGGCGCGGCCTACCCCCTGGCCGCGCCGGGAGTCCGCCTGGGCACCCAGGAGTCCATCTCCGACCCCACTTTGGCTCGTTACCTTCCTTTCTGTGCAGAAATTTTTGCTATATATTTTCCCGGATTTTTCCGGCAACGTATCTCGCGATTTCGTGTGTTTTCTTTTCGCTCTGTTTCTGCCAAAAAATCATTCAGCTAGACCTAGGTTCCATGGCTTCCCCAAGTTCCCCCGGGGACAAGTTCATCGTCAACGTCATCAACCCTTACCTCGCTGAGGTGAAGAAGCACCCCCAGGTCCTTCGTGTGGAGGATGGTGACCTCCACCAGGAGGATCTGAAGGGACCAGTCAAGGAAGGGAGCACTGAGGAGCAGCTGACGGAGATGGAACATGAGGTCTTCAAGTTCAAGAAGATGGTGGAGCGTGGTGTTGAAGCTAACTTCGTCATCATGAACGAAATAGAGACTTCCCACAAGAAGGAGATGAATGAGATGTGGTCAAGTTTGGCCGCACTAGAAGAGAAAGTTTATGAGCTTCAAGCACAGATCTATGATCTACAGAACCAGAACTGTGAGTATGAACTAAATTTTCTGCGCATGGGTTTGGGTGCTGAGTGCAGGATCCTGGAGACGGGAATGTCCTTTGAGACTGGAGAGCAGCTGCCAAGGAAGCGCTTCGCCAAGGAGTACGTGATCAACAAGAACAAGAATGAGGAGTAAATCTCCTTAGGTAATGGCATTCCCTTGGCTTGTCTCAAGCTTGGGGGAGTACCCGGTATCTTTATCTTTGTCTTTTAGAGTCAAGTGGAGTCGTATCATGTCTAGGGAAGTTATCTTATAAATTAGGTGTTTGCATTGAGGTCTATCACTCCTTTTTGGAGAGTTATGTATCCGTGAGTGTGGATTCGTCTATGATGGAATATTAATGAGAATTCTATTGATCCCTTCGCTGCACTCGGTATTCTCTTCACGCAATCGACCTTATGATGATTCTTACGGGGAGTATTGACCTTATATCAGGTATGGCTTTGGAAACTTTATTTAATCTTTGCAAACATAGCTTTGGTCACAACAACAAGCATGATTTTCTCAAAGTAGCGACATAGCCAAACCCTTTATGTTATTATGCTTGAAGTGTTATGTTGACAAGGAAGAAAACTTGATGTGCTACGCTTATTTTTAATGTTTATGCTTTATATTGCTTTGCATCTAAGTCATCATCAATTGTCTGTTCTCTCAAAGCCTTTGCTAGCCAAACCTCTGTACTAAGAAAAATTCTGCTTGTACATCCTTACCCTGAAACCAATATCTCCCATATGAGTCCACCATACCTTCCTATTCGTGGTATTCCACTACCACTCCTAAAGTATAGAATTTTTGTGTTATCCTTAAATGTTCAAAATCTTCTATTTTGTGCCCCTATTTTAGCTCATGAGGAAGTAGTAGTTAATTCATGATCTTCTAAAGTTGGACAAGTTTTATCCCGGGATTGCATGTCTATCTGCAAACCCCTAATACGAGGAAGAACTGGCATGAGTGCGCCCAGCTCACAAAAGATAATACAACAAACAAACCCTCCTTCACGCTTTGTTCATGAGAAATCAGAAAACTTTGGCAGTGATAAACAAAGGAGATTGCGGGGATGTGATTGTCCCCGTTTGGGAGCCGTTCCTCGAAACTTGTCCAATCTGAGGAGTAATTGAGTTATCTATTAGCATTCGTTGAAAAATCATGCACCTCTCAAAACTTGTTTTCATTCTGTTTGATTTAAGGATATCACTTGAGTTTTCCCTACTTCCCTAGAGCAGGGCCTATCTTTCAGTTTTAGGTTGAGTCAGTTTTTCCTAATTCTTTCTATTCATAAAGAGAGCAGACACTTGATGTGACAAGGATTCATTCATATAAAGCTGCATTAAGATCTGGCATACCGCATCCTTGTTGACATTATCATTTGATAAGTAAGTCATTTGTCAAGCCTGGCTGAAGCAAACATCTTCCTTTGTGTTAACACTTTCACTTCGTGCCTAACAACATGTTCTTTCAAAAGCTTCAATTGATCTCATCAAAATATAAAAACAAAGAGCAAAAGTAAAGCTTTTTAGTTGTTCTTTGACCAAAGGACATGTTTGCCATGGTTTGATGAGTTTTCTTAGCCCTAATTTTGATTATAATTGTTATTACGCTTTCATAAGGGCCTTATGAGTTTAAGATTGTTGTTGAGGATGTTTGAATTTGGTGAAGAAATCATGATGCTTCTTGTCCGTATTCTGTTTATGGACACTTCACTCTCTAAACTTGTGGACAGGTTTACCGAGCTCAGTTTTCACTTGGGGACAAGCGAGTTCTAAGCTTGGGGGAGTTGATACGTCCAAAATGCATCACTATTTTATATCGTAATTCATCCTTAATCATTGATATATTTCACATTACGATGATGTTCTTATGTTGTTTTGGCTTGTTTTACACAGTTTGCAACTTTCCTGTGCCGAAGCAGCAGACGCAGGATTCAGCGGTAAAAAGTGGACGCTGAGTTGCTGAAGAAGAATACCTCCAAATTACCTGAAAATGGACGGAGGGTATTTTCTAGAAGATTAATGAAGACACGCCAAAGAGGGGACAGAGGGGGCCACAGGGTGCCCAGGCGGCCACCCGGCCCGGACCCACACCTGGCCGCGCCGGGAGGGCCCCTGGGGCCCTGGGACCACCCCGGCTCCCCACTCTGGCCTATATACTCTTCTTCGCCCGAAAACCCTAAGTGGAGGAGTTTTTACGGAGTTCCGCCGCCGCTCTGTAGCGGAAACCTATAGAGAAGAAAAGGGCTCTCCGGCGGGTAGATTCCGCCGAGGAGATCACCTCCCGGAAGGGGATATCATCGCCATCGTCATAACCATCGTCACAGGCATCATCGAGATCATCATCAACATCATCCCCAACATCAGCACCATATCCACCACCATCCAATCTCACTCTCACAAGTTTATCTTGTGTTTTAATCCGTACTATCTATCCTCTCTACTCTACCGGTGTTGATTACTACCGTGTGATGAATGCTATTGAGTTTTGTTGGAGAATTATCATTGTGTCCAGATTGTTTACCACCTATTTATCACCTCTGATCATGATCTCTTTTATGTCTTGTGAGTAGTTACTTGAGTTCTTGAGGACATGGGAGAAGTCTTGTTGTTAGTAGTCATATGATGTTGAAGTAATATGTGTTGTTTGATATTTAAGTTGTGTTTTTATTTTCCTAGTGGTGTTGTGTGAGTCGAGCACTCAACACTTCGACTTATTAAGGACCTAGTGGAATACATTGTGTATAAAGAATGCTTACGGTGGGTTGCCGGAGTGACAGAAACCTGAACCCCAGTTTGCACACTTTTGCACAAGGGAACAATGGATCCTTGATCTTATTGCTGAGGTTAGGCTTTGCCTTAATTTCTATCTTGTATTTTCGCATGCTTGCAAGTTGTTTAATCATAAGAGTGCACTTATCTTAGTCTAGAACGTGTGCTAGCATAGATCCACCCACTCAACACTTATCAACACGAAACATGTTATCAATACGGAGTAGGGCGAAAGCACGTGACTACCTCTCCATGTGTCCTCAAGAACGCTTTAGTCTTTATAAGTTCAGTTGCCAGGCTTATCCTTTGCTCAAAAGGATTGGGCCACTTGCTGCTCCTCAGCACTATTTACTTTGCTTACTTTTATCTTATTATTTCTTATACCGAAAACCCCTAAAAAGTTATCTTTCAGTGCTTGCAGTTATTCCTTGTCCAAAATAACTTATCAATACCTTTCGCTCCTCGTTTGGTTTGACACTCTTACTTATCAAAAACACTAGAATAGATCCCTTACGGTTGTGGGTCATCACTATTCAATTTCAGTAGTAACTTGCAATTGTTGTGAGGTATTGTTGTGAGTAATGATTGAACTTTTGGTGTCAAGAGCTCTAGCCTATTAGTGATAGGTGTCGTATTTTGGGCAATCCGTGTTTATTTTCAAAAACTACAAAACTAGTTGAGAACTCTAGCTACTAGATGGATCACTAATCTTTGGAGGGATCGGATATTATAGTACACTCACGTACAATGAGTCGAGGATGCGCAAGGATAACCAAATCCCTATACACTCCTCCTCGGGGTACTTGTCTCTTTGTGAACCTCCTGATTACATTGACAGTTACCAATAATAAGTGCATGAGTTCTTCGGACTAATGTAAGTATTGAAACTTGACTCTTCCACCTCCTCATATTTGCTAGCCTCTTCAGTACTGTGCATTGCCCTCTTCTCACTCCGAGAGTTGGCGTCCACCTCGCCGGTGCATCCAAACCGTTGGCATGATACGCTATGTCATCATAAACCTCCTTATATTTTTCCTCAAAACAGCCACCATACCTACCTATCAAGGCATTTCCATAGCCTTTCCGAGATATATTGCCATGCAAAATCCACCTTCTCATGACTTGATCTTCATGTCATACATGTTCCTGCTACACTGGCAGAGGCATACATTTGCATACATCATGATAGCTACATCTTCTTTATGTTGAGTACTTTTGTAAAGTGTGAAAGATCTCATATACTTCTTGTGAAATAGAGTGTTGCCCCTAAGTGAGGAAAAGATCCCAAAGAGGAAAAATTTAAAAGATCCCAAAGAGAAAAAATGAGACTTAAATAGAAAGATCCATGGAGGCCACCAAAAAATAGAAAAAAAGAGAAAAAGAAAATAAAAAGAGAGAAAGGGGCACACTACTATTCCTTTTGGGGAAGCAAGTCGGCAGCCCCGACCCCTTACTCAAGAAGAGCAGGCAGAGGCGGAGGCAGCCGAGCTACTATTAAACACCCCTATCGATACAAGTACTCCGGAAGGTAGAAGTCTGGAGGCGGCCAGGGTAACCAACTTGGCCGAGAGAGATTGCTTGGCCGAGCTAAAGACCACCCTGGAACGTCAGTCCCGGGAGGTCGCTCGGCTCAGGAAAAGAAGAAGAAGTCGGTAACAGCGAGGCCAAGGTCGAGAACCGTTCCGAGCTATGGGGACCCCAGTAGAAAACCTCATAGCGGCAACTCGGATTGCAAACTCTCTGCAGCCCAGTGGATCGGAAGAAGAGGGAATTCAGCACCTGGCATTTTTGGTGAAATCCGTAGTAGATCAAAACGCCGCTGTCAGTCAATCACAGCAGCAAATCCATTCTCAAGTTCCTCCTCACTTCAGGATAGCTCAAGGGGTGGATAAATACCAAGGTGATTCCAAACCCCAAACATGGTTAGATGATTACAGAATAAGCGTGCAAATCGGAGGGGGAGGGGATGAGATAGCTATGATGCACCTGCCATTAATGCTAGAAGGCTCAGCTCGGGCATGGTTGAATCAGCTCCCCCCCCAGTAGCATCTGGATTTGGGAAGACCTTGAGAGGGTTTTCATCAAGAATTTTGAAGGGACTAACAAGAGGCCTGGAGGACTAACCGAGCTACAGTTGTGTGTGCAAGGAAACACCGAATCTACTCGGGATTATATCCAGAGATGGATCACGCTTCACAACTCGGTAGAGGGAGTCTCCGAGTTCCAGGCCATCCATGCCTTCAAGAAAGGGGTCAAGTACAGAGAGTTGAGTCTCAAGTTGGCAAGATCACCCCATGTTACCTCACTCGGAAGACTGATGGAGATAGAAAATAAATCTGTCAATGGTGAAGAGGAGATTCGGCAGAAGTCCCAGCAGCACAGAGGAGGCAACAGCTCGGCGCCCAACCCAAAGCAGAAGACCGGAGGTAACAACAAGCGGAAGGCAGAAGACGCCCCAACAAATGCAGAGTTAGTCGCAGCAGCGAATGCCTCAGGGATTCATGGCAAAGGTCAGGCACGAAAGGAGTGGCAGCCACGCCAGAAAAGACCGTCGAACGATGATGAAGTCCTGGATCAACCTTGTCCTCTTCACACCACCCGAGATGCCGAGGGAAAGTTGGTTCTTCCAAAGCACACAGCTCGGCAGTGTCGCCTGATCAAAAGAGCAGCCCAGAATGCGAAAACAGGACCTCAACAAAATAAAGATACTGGCAAAAAGAAGGCCGCAAGCCCAGATCTGCACAGCGAAGGCTTCCCACGGGAAGACGGAGTGTTGGTCATCTTTGCAGGACAGGAGTCGAAGAGAGTAGAAAAGATATGGTTCAGAGAAGTCAATTTGGCAGCTCCGGCAGTTCGGAGTTATGTGAAGTGGGATGACACTCCGATCACCTTCGATCAGTCGGATCACCCTCCTCACATCCATCACCCATGAAGGCATGCTCTGATCGTTGATCCTTTGGTAGAAACAGGGTAAGGAAACTTCAGGATCAGAAATGTCCTGATGGACGGTGGCAGCGGGATTAATATCCTATATGTAAGCACTCTGAATAGCACGAACATTCCAATGTCCAAGCTCCGCAAAAGCTATCTGGAATTTCATGGGATCATCTCGGGGAAAAAGGCACATTCACTCGGAATGATCTCCCTCAATGTGGTCTTTGGTACTTCGGGTAACTTCCGGAAAGAAAAGATCACCTTTGAGGTGGTGGATTTTCTGAGTGCATATCATGCTCTACTCGGAAGACCAGCTTATGAAAAATTCATGGCCATCCCGTGTTACGTCTATCTGAAACTGAAGATGCCTGGCCCACACGGCATGATCACCATCTCGGGGGATTACAAACAAGCCGAAGAACTATTACAGAAGGGATCTTTGATAGCTGACCAGAAAATGGCCGAGGTTGCGCTGGCCGAGTACAAAAAGGCCGCCGACTCATCCGAGCTGCTTCAACCAAAGAAGACATCTTCGTTTGAGTCAGCTAGAGAGACCAAGAGGGTACAGATACCTCCCACAGATAAAGAAAAGTACACCAATATTGCGACCGATTTGGATCACCAATAGGAACTCGAGCTCGTCAACTTCCTCCGTGAGAATTGGGATATCTTCGCATGGAAGCCTGCTGATATGCCTGGAGTCCCAAGGGGGTTGACCGAGCAAAAATTACACGTCGATCAGAAAGCAAGACCGGTGAAGGAGTCCCTTCGGCGCTTTTCTTCCGAGAAAAGGAAGGCCATCGGACAAGAAATAGCTAGATTATTAGCAGCCGGATTCATTAGGGAAATCTTCCACTCCGAGTGGTTAGCAAATCCTGGAATTTTTCTGAAGAAAGATAAAACTTGGAGAACTTGTGTTGATTTCCGTTATATACATAAAGTTTGTCCAAAAGACCATTTCCCTCTTCCCCGCATTGACCAGATTGTGGGTTCCACATCGGGTTGCGAGAGATTATGTTTCCTCGATGCGTACTCGGGTTATCATCAAATCCGACTATATGAACGAGATGAGCTTAAAACAGCATTCATAACCCTATTCGGATGTTTTTGTTATGTAACGATGCCATTCGAGCTCAAAAATGCAGGTGCCACGTATCAACGCATGATGCAGAACTGCTTGATCTGGCAAATCGGCAGAAATGTGGAGGTCTACGTGGATGACATTATGATCAAGTCGGTTAAAGGAAATAGTTTTCTAGCTGACTTAGCCGAAACCTTTCAGAGCCTCTGAGCCTACAATATCAAGCTTAACCCCGAGAAGTGTGTTTTTGGTGTGCCAGCTGGGGAGCTACTCGGCTTCATGGTCTCCGAGCGTGGGATAGAAGCTAACCCGGAAAAAATTGCAGAAATCCAAAACATGAAACCACCCAAGCAGCTCCGAGACGTCCAGAAGCTGACAGGCTATCTCGCAGCACTCAGTCGGTTCATTTCCAGACTGGGAGAGAAAGCCCTACCTCTCGACTAGCTGATGAAAAAATCGCCAAATTTCGTTTGGACGGAAGAAGCTCAAATGGCATTTGAAGAGCTAAAGAAGCAACTATCAACTCGGCCAGTCCTGGCAGCACCTCAAGAAAAAGAACCGCTCTTATTATATATTGCAGCCACAACCCGAGTTGTCAGCGTAGCTATAGTGGTGGAAAGATAAGAAGAAGGAAAGTCACAAAAGGTACAAAGACCGGTGTACTTCATCTCCGAGGTCCTCACACCATCCAAGCAGAGATATCCCCACTATCAGAAGCTGGCAATGGGAATTTACTTGGAATCACAGAATCTTGCACATTATTTCCAGGATCATTCCATCACAGTGGTATCTGAAGCTCCCCTGGCAGAAATCATGAACAACAGATACTCAACGGGCAGAATTGCAAAAGTGAGTTTGGACTTACTGCCCTTTGACCTCACTTACCAACCCAAAAAAGCAATCAAGTCGCAGGCATTGGTGAATTTCTTGGCCGAGTGGATTGAGGTCCAACATCCTCCACAGCCAACACCAGAGCATTGGACAATGTTTTTTGATGGATCCAAGATGCTGAATGGAGCAGGGACAGGGGTGCTACTAGTTTCACCAAGGAAAGACGAGATGAGATACGTCCTCCAAATACATTTCCCAGCAACAAATAACGCGGCCGAGTATGAAGCCCTTTTGTACGTCCTAAGAATGGCCATTTCACTCAGAATCAGGAGGCTCATGGTATTCGGAGATTCAGACCTAGTGATAAATCAAGTAATGAAAGAATGGGACATTCGGAGTCTAGCTATGACGACTTACTGCGTAGCAGTGAGAAAATTGGAGAAATTTTTTGATGTATTAGAGCTCCATCACATTCCAAGGGTTCAAAATCAGGCAGCAGACGATCTAGCCAAGTTGGGCTCTACTCGGGGTCAGATCCCCTCAGGGATTTATTTCGAGCACTTTCACTCTCCAACAGTCAAGGAAGATCCTTTCCTAGAAGCCGATCCAGATATGATGCCTGACAAAAACATACCTAACAAGGAAGATATACCCGCAGTAGTCGACATGGTGTTTGACGCGGAGGTCATTCCTCCCGAGTGGACACTCCCAATCCTAGCTTATTTGCAAAAACAAGAGTTACCAGATGAAGAGATAGAAGCTAAGCAAGCTGTCCGCAAATCGAAGTCCTACTCAGTGATCAATGGAGAGTTATACAGAAACAACATCACTCATCTCCCCCAGTGATGCATCTCCGAGGACGAGGGCCGTTTTATCCTGCAAGACATCCATGCGGGTAACTGTGGCCACCATGCCTTGAGTCGGACACTGGTGGCAAAAGCTTTCCGAGCTGGTTTCTACTGGCCTCAAGCCCTCAGAGATGCTCGGTACATCATAGACCACTGCGAAAGCTGTTAGTTTTATGCCAACCAACCACACAAACCGGCCTCTGAGCTGAAGACAATCCCTCTAGCCTGGCCATTTGCATTATGGGGACTGGACATGATCGGACCACTGAGAACAGGAAAATATGGTTTCACCCACATCTTGGTCGCAGTGGACAAGTTCACCAAATGGATAGAAGCAAAACCCATCAAAGCCCTCGACTCTTCCACATCAGTCGGCTTTATGCAAGGCATTATACATTGTTTCGGCGTGCCACACGACATCATCACCGATAATGGGTCAAATTTCAACTCGGCCGAATTCAAGAAATTCTGTTGGAGCAAGGGCATCCAGGTCAATTTTGCCTCAGTTGCACACCCACAGTCCAATGGCCAAGTCGAGCGAGCAAATGGATTAATACTCAAAGGAATCAAACCACGTCTGCTTCGGGAACTGAAGGAAGCAGCTGGTGCCTGGGTCGATGAACTTCCTTCGGTCCTATAGGGATTGCGGACAACTCCCAATCGCTCCACTCGGTCAACCCCCTTCTTCCTGGTTTATGGGTCAGAAGCAGTTCTCCTGAGTGATCTTAAGCACAATGCCCCCCGTGTAAGCCAGTACACTGAAGCTGAAGCCGAAGCAGCACGACAAGATGGTGTCAATCTCTTGGAAGAGGAGCGGAACCTAGGTCTCAACCCGCTCGGCATTTTATCAGCAAGACCTTCGCCGATATCACGACCGGCATGTCCGAGCTCGCTCATTCCAAGAAGGTGACATGGTACTACGAATCAAGAAAACTTCGGACCACAAGTTAGCTCCCCCATGGGAAGGACCATATGTCATCTTCATGGTATTCCGCAATGGGGCTTATCGCTTGTACGAGGTAACTAATAATATAGAGGAGCCTCATGCATGGAATGCCTAGTTACTGCGACGTTTCTACGCATGAGCATGTTCGTAAGACTTGAATAAAATATTGTTTACCACAAACAGCGTGTCTTTCTCAATCTTTGTATGATTACATTCTTGTTATAAAATCAGGTTTTCATCCGAGTTGTGCGCAGCTCAGACGAGAACTTAGAAAATTTATTCTAAGTGCTTACCAAAACCCAAGAGGTTTGGGGGAGCACAACATCATCTACATTGAGGATATCGTTCACAAGATCATCAATAGAAAATTTTCCTAAGTACTCACCAAGTCTCAGGAGACTTGGGGGCTGCTTAATGCCATAAAATCAGGTTTTCATCCGAGCTGTGCGCAGCTCGGACGAGAACTTAGAAAATTTATTCTAAGTGCTTACCAAAACCCAATAGGTTTGGGGGAGCACAACATCATCTGCATTGAGGATCTTGTTCACAAGATCATCAATAGAAAATTTTCCTAAGTACTCACCAAGTCTCAGCAGACTTGGGGGTTGCTTAATGCCATAAAATCAGGTTTTCATCTGAGCTGTGCGCAGCTCGGACGAGAACTTAGAAAATTTATTCTACGTTCTTACCAAAACCCAAGAGGTTTGGGGGAGCACAACATCATCTGCATTGAGGATCTCATTCACAAGATCATCAATAGAAAATTTTCCTAAGTACTCACCAAGTCTCAGGAGACTTGGGGGCTGCTTAATGCCATAAAATCAGGTTTTCATCCGAGCTGTGCGCAGCTCCAACGAGAACGTAGAAAATTTATTCTAAGTGCTTACCAAAACCCAAGAGGTTTGGGGGAGCACAACATCATCTGCATTGAGGATCTCGTTCACAAGATCATCAATAGAAAATTTTCCTAAGTACTCACCAAGTCTCAGGAGACTTGGGGGCTGCTTAATGCCATAAAATCAGGTTTTCATTCGAGCTTTGCGCAGCTCGGACGAGAACTTAGAAAATTTATTCTAAGTGCTTACCAAAACCCAAGAGGTTTGGGGGAGCACAACATCATCTGCATTGACGATCACCAAGTCTCAGAAGACTTGGGGACTGCTTAATGTTATAAAATCAGGTTTTCATCCGAGCTGTGCGCAGCTCGGACGAGAACTTAGAAAATTTCTTCTAAGTGCTTACCAAAACCCGAGGTTTGGGGGAGCACAACATCGTCTGCATTAAGAACGACGCCGGTAACTGTGAGAACAACATCAACCAGCTTATCAATAGAAGTACAGCGTCAAGACACTCCACCACAATACCCAGTATCGGAAGATAAACCTGTTTCCCACTAGGAAACAGGCGATGAGTTCATAGATAACACTAAAGCAAAAGCATTCCTAGTACCCAAGTCACAACATCAAATAGCAAAAGTCATTACAGATCCACCCGGCATTCCGAGGCAAATTTAATAAAATTGTCTTTGCGACGCTCCAACCCAACCGAGCTCGCTCATTCCTCGCCCGCTTCATCTGACTCACTCGTTATGCCAGTCGACTCCACGAAGAAGCCCAGATCAGGCATTAAAGCAACCCGGTGATAGCGCGAGAGTTGACGGGTATAGTTTGCTTGCTTCCCCGGCAACAGCGCTAGAAGTTGCTTCGATGGCTTCTCGCCCCTCGTTGGTTACCCAAAGTGGAAGGTTGAGATGTAGATAGCAGCAATTTCCCTCAGTGAAGATACCAAGGTTTGTATCCAGTAGGACTCCAACAACGACAGGAAGGTGACAACGGCGCCAGCAGTTAGGCGGTGGACGTGGACGTGCACACACAACAGATAACTTTGCTCCCAACAAGTTCAGAGAGGTTGTCAATCCCTCCGGCCTTATTGTTTACAAAGGATTAAACGTACGGGATAATAATGATAATGATAGCAACGGAAAGGTAAATAAAGTAGGAAATAAATAGCGGGTGTAAAAAGTATTGGAAATATGGACCGGGATCCCATGATGTTCACTAGTGATGTCTCTCTCCCAAAAGACAATAAAATAGCCATGCGAGGTAAACAAATTACAGCTGGGCAATGGACATGATTATGTGCGCAAACCAATACTAACTATGCTATAAAGAAAGGCAGAGGCTCAAAAGCATGGGCGGTACGCCAAGACAAGTAGACCGAAATCCATCTGCATCTACCTACTAATCATCCACCTGAGATATCTATCCAGAACATCTCACTAGTATTACGTTGCGAATCCCACCCAAAGTGTAAACTCAAAGCAACAGACAACTGCATTAAATAACTTTGCGTAAAGTAAACAATCCTTGCACCCGCAAGTACAAGCACCGTTGTTTTCTCCCTTGTGGCAACAGCACATCCCCTAGACTCATGTTTCTGTCACTCAAGCTAGTGATCGGGGGGCATGAACCCACAATCATACATAACGCTCCCTCTTGGAGTCACTACCTACTACTTGGCCAAAGCAATAAACAACAACGGAGAACATGCAAGAATTACTCAAGAACGTAAATATAAAAGAGGAGAATCAAATATATTACTCAAACACAATATGAACATAGTCTCATAATCCATCGGATCCCAACAAACTCAGCATAGCAACAACAGAAAGATTACATATGTGCCTCGATCATGTAGGGCAGCTCACGAGGTCTAATCCATGAAGAACAAAGAGGGGAGGAGAACATCACATAGCTACTGATCATAGACCCATGGTCCAAGGTGGACTACTCACGGTTCATCCGGGAAACATCCATGGTGGTGGAGAAGCTCCCGGAGGTGGTTCCTTCCTCCGGCAGGGTGCCGGGAAGAGGTCTCCTGGTGCTCCCGGTCTTGGAAGCGCGGCGGCGGCGGAACAAAGGAGAGATCGCGAAAAAGGGTTCTGTCCCCGAGGGTTTCTCGTCACGGGGAATCAATAGGCGAAGGGGGGCAGCCAGGGGGGACACCAGGGGTCCAGGCGGCCTCCCGGCGCGGCCCCACCCTAGGCCGCGCCACCAGGCCGCCTGGAGCGCAGGTGGGTCCCCTCTGGCCCCCCTTCGGGACTCCGGAAGCTTCCTGTACGCTGATTTTTCCTATATTTTCCTGGAATTTTTGTGGCACTTTAATTAATGGGAAAACCTGAAATATAAAAACAGCAGAAAATAGGAACAGGCACTGGGGTGCACTAACTTAATAGGTTATTCCAAATATGATCAAAAGTGTATGGAGGTGCATCAATATCATAGCAATATCACACAAAAGATGCATGGAGCAAGCAGAAATTATAGATACATTTTGGACGTATCACCCGGCTAGCAGTCTCGGCATATCGCGAAAGGAAGGCGGTGCAGCTCTGGCCCTCTTTGGGATCACCACCACCAACCCGCTCAAGATTATGGACTCGCTCCGGAAAATGTACTTTGGTCAAAGCCAGTGCATAGTTCGCACCGCTTCGTGCCGCAGAATGCTTCCAGCGCGCCAGCTGCTGAGGGGCCTCTTGGAGGATGGGCACAACAATGTCCAGTTTCACCCTACTTCCCTCACCAGGATACAGCTTGCTCTTCAAGGCTAGAGTAGCGCCAATGACCTCTTCACCAAATTTCTTCGCCTTAGCACACCTCATGGTCAGTAGACCCCCAGCTAGAGCAAACTCCATCGTCACCGGCATGTAGTTGTTGATACGTCCCAAACATATCTATAATTTCTGCTTGCTCCATGCATGTTTTGTGTGACTTTGCCATGTTTTGCTTGAACTTTCATACACTTTTGAAACTATTTTGACTAACCTATTAACTCAGTGCACCCAGTTGCCAGTTTCTGTTTTATGTTTTTTTTGTATTTCAGGTTTTCCGGCCATTAAAAGTGCTCCAAAAATTCCGGGAAAATATATAAAAAATCAGCGCAACAGAAGCTTCCGGAATCATTAAGAGAGGGAAGGGGGCCACCACCAGGCAGCCAGGAGGGCAGGTGGCGCGGCCCCACTCTGGGCCGCGCCAGGGACCCTCCTGACTGCCTCGTGGGTCCCCTCGATGCCCCTTTCGCCTATATTTACCCCTCGGGGTGGAAACCCCTAATATCGATCTCTTTCTCGCGAACTCCCCTCTGTACCGCTGGTGCCGCCATTTCAAGATCGGGGCTGCCTAGAGAAGCTGCCCCGGCACCCTGCCGGAAGGAGGAACCCCCTCCGGGAGACCATCCATAGCCATGGACGCCTCCCAGATGTGCCGTGAGTAGTCCCCCCTGGATCATGGGTCCATGACCAGTAGCTATGTGATGAATCTCTCCCCCTTTTTTGCTTCCACTTTCGAGTCCTCGTGAGCTGTCTCACATGATCGAGGCATCTATGTAATTTTTGTTGTTGCTATGCTGAGTTTGTTGGGATCTGATGGATTATGAGACTATGTTCAGATTGTGATGAGTAATATATTTGGTTCTTCTGTTTTATATTTTGTTCTTGAGTAAATTCTTGCCTGTTCTCCGTTGCGTTATTTGCTTTGGCCAAGTATTTTATTTGCAACTCCAAGAGAGAGCGTTATGCTCGATTGTGGGTTCAGCCCCTTGATGGCTAGCTTGAGTGACAGAAACATGAGACTAGGGGATGTGTTGTTGCCACCAGGGATAAAACAATGGTGCTTGTACCTGCGGGTGCAAGGATTGTTTACTTTACGCAAAGGTTTTTTAATGCAGTTGTCTGTTGCTTTGAGTTTACACTTTAGGTAGGACTCGCAACTTAATACCAGCGAGATGTTCTGGATACATATCTCAAGGTGGATGATTCGTAGTAGATGCAGATGGATTTCGGTCTACTTACCTTGGCGTACTGCCCATTCCTTTTGAGCCCTTCCTTTCTTTGCAGCATAGTTAGCATTGCGGTGCCTTCATAATCCTGTCAATTGCCCAACTGTGATTTTTTTACCTCGCTAGCACTTTTATCATCTTTTGGGAGAGAGACATCACTAGTGAAAATCACGGGACCCCGGTCCATCTTCACAGTATTGTTCAAACCTTCAATTTACTTTCAGCTTTTACTTTCCTTTGCACCTTTTATCTCTTGCGTTGATCCTTTGTAAACGACAAGGCCGGAGGAATTGACAACTCCTCTGTACTCGTTAGGAGAAAAGTTATTTGTTGTTGTGTGCATGTCCACGACAACACCCTAGTCAGGAAGCAATTTCTGGCGACGTTGCCACCTACTTGTATCTCCTGAGTCCTACTGGTTCGATAACCTTGGTATCTTCACCGAGGGAAACTTGCTGCTGCACTACATCTCAAACCTTCCACTTGGGGTAACCAACGAGGGGCAAGAAGCCATCAAGCAAATTTCTGGCGCCGTTGCCGGGGATTCCGAAGCGCAGCAAAAGAGTGGGCCCTCCAATCGCCAAATTTCTGGTGCCGTTGCCGGGGACTCAAGTCTACAAGATAGGGGAGTTGCACACTATTTTTTATCTTTGCTTTTTAGTCTTGTTAGTTTACCTTTCAGTTTTTACCTTTGTGTCCCTTATCAAAAATACCAAAAATACTTACTAATGCTATCTTCACCATGGGTGTGGAACCACCCAAATATGGTAGGATGGACATGTTTCACTTGGCTCATCTTCATCATCTCGGCAAATTCGGCCATTCAGGCTTGCTCGGCTTCCGGGTCGGTCCCATACGCTGCACCAACGAAAAAGATGAGTATATGACAGAGAGGCATGAGACCATTCATCCTTCACAATCGTGTCACACGACTCACCAGACAAAGTCTCGTTGAAGATAGTGAACCGTCCAGCACAATACTCTTTAGCCGTCCTCATCGCTTTCTGAGTAGCCTCCAGCTTGGCTTTGTGTTTCTCTTCATCCTTAGCACGCAGATCGGATAACTTCTCCAAGTCAGACTCTAGCTTCGTGATGCAAGCCTCGTTTTCCTTCACTGCTTTCTTGTAGTAGTGCAGACTTGTCTCTAAATCTTTCTTCTCCTTAGCCCTCTTCTCGGCTTGGTCTATTTCTTTCTTCATTTTCTCCACGAAATCATCGCTCTCTTTGTCCTTGGCATCAAAAGCCTTCTTGGCCGCTTCTGCAACAGCATTTTAAACGGATCAATAGGAGGATGAAAGATACCAACGCTGGGGCGCCAAAGAGGTCTATATCGGGATTCCTCACCATTGTCCTCAGCATGTTGTCTCTTAAGATTTTTATGCCCTTCAAGCAGTGCTTCGTACGCACTCTTGGCAGCTGCGTTTTCCTCTTGCAACTTCGCAAAGGCCGAACCAAGTTTGCAAGCCTCCTACGAAGAAAAAATAAATACCATGTTATAAAAAAAACTTCCTATCAAAAGACTCCGAATAACTTCAAGAAGTTACTCGGAGCCTTGGGGCTACACCAAGTGGGTGCACTAAGAAGTGCTCCCACTGGAAGTTCATCAAAATAAAAACCTCCTATCAAAAGACTCCGAATAACTTCAAGAAGTTACTCGGAGCCTAGGGGGCTACACCCAGTGGGTGCACTAAGAAGTGCTCCCACTGGAAGTTCATCAAAACAAAAACCTCCTATCAAAAGACTCCGAATAACTTCAAGAAGTTACTCGGAGCCTTGGGGGCTACATTCAGTGGGTGCACTAAGAAGTGATCCCACTGGAAGTTCATAAAAATGATAACTCCTATCAAAAGACTCCAAGTAACTTCAAAAAGTTACTCGGAGCCTTGGGGGCTACACCCACTGGGTACACTAAGAAGTGCCCCCAGCGGAAGTTTCAAACCTGCAGAATAACAACAATTCTCCCAAAAAAGTCACTCCGACACCCACCGGGTAGAAAACTTACATAAGTACTTACGTGCATGTTGGACTTCACCAACTCGGCCTCGGAAGCCAGCTCGCGCAACCGCAGCTCAAACTGAGTCGCCTTCACCAAGGACTCCTTCAGACCACCAATGATGGCACTCTCAACCGGGTCACTGACCGGAATGTACACCGAGGCAGCAGGCCCAACCCCTTGAGTAGCAGCTGGGACGGCAGGAGTCTCCTTAACAGCCTCCTCAGCAGGAGCTTCAGGCGTGCCAGAAGAGTCGAAAGTGTCGACACCTGGATCCTCAACCCCGGGCAGCGACTCAGAACCACTCGGATGAACACTGCAAAACGGAATAGTAAAGGAAAAGTCTGGGAAATCAATGAAGCACCAAGTCATAGAGAACTAGCGACATTACTTATGGTCATTCTTCAAAGTACGCCTCGGGGGAGCAACTTTGGCCGGACCAGCTCCATCCCCCTTGGCCTTCTCGACCGCAGCATCCCCCGAGGGGTTAGCCTCCCTGTCACCAAGCGTAACAAGCTTCTTCTTCTTAATGGGTGCATCTTTCCCAGAGCTGAGGCTTAAGGGCGGAAGTTTTCCGCTGCCCTCTTCACCACTCGGAGTATGGGCCCTTTTACGAGTCCGAGTAAGGCCTTCCCGCGCCGACTTGCGGTCCTGTTTATTCTTCGAGCGCTGCTCGGACGCCACCTGAACCCGAGCCACCTCGGACTCCAGCTCCTCCCCCACCTCAACTCCGACCCCTGCGCCAGCAGTACTATCTTCATCTTCCTCGGCAGGATGTTGCAGAGCCAGAGGAATAGGAGAATGGAACTGGTAATAATCCTAACAAAAAAAGGGGAGTCCGAGTTAGAAACAAACAGGCGATGTACATCCAAGATACATATGATACAAGATGGCATACCAAGGTTGTAGGATTCTCGCTGCTGAGAGGTTTTACTCGGCCAGTCGGCTGCAGACCCTGGGTCACGCTGGTAATTATCTTCATCTGGAGCTCAAATTCATCCAGGGGCATCTGGGTGTTGCTATAGCGGGTGTCATCCCGCAACCCGGAGTACGCCCAGATCTCCCGAGCCCTGGCTTGGAGAGGCTAAATCTTCCGAATCACAAAGGTGGCTATCAGGTCCATGGCGTCCAAACCGTTCTTCTTCAGCCTAATGACCTCACGCATCAAGGGAAGCACCTTCTCCTTCTCAGCATTGGTGAGTCGGGGATTCCAGCCCTGGGAAGAAGTCAGCCTCACGTCCGAGTAAGGAGGCAATGTACGTACTCCCGGTTCCTCGTCCACCTTGCAATAAAACCAACTATTTTGCAAATTCTTAACAGAATCCGGCAGGCTAGAGGAAAAATATTGAATCCCCTGCTTCCGAGCTAAAAACAAACCGCCACATAGATGGTTGAACTCCACACCACCACCCTCTCCAGATTTCTTCGCCTTCTGAGGCTTAATAGCGTATATGGTACGGAAAAGATGCCAGTGGGGCTCTATGCCCAAATAGCCCTCGCAGAGGGTGAAGAAGCTAGAGAGGAGGGTAATGGCATTGGGGACGATATGATGGAGTTGAGCACCCGTAAAATTCAGGAAATCCAAGAAAAACGGACGCGGAGGAAGAGAAAACCCGCGATCCACATGCAAAAGAAGAATGACCCTCTCACCATCCCGCGGAAGAGGCTCGTCTTCTCCAGGCGCGGGAAGGCGGAAGCCCTCGCGGGGAACCAGGCCGGCGTCTTGTTACCCCAGCGGCATATCCTCCGTCACGATCGACGGGATCCACTCCCCTGCAGACATGGTCTCAGCGGCGGCAGAGGAACAGCGCGAGTGGTGGCCTCTCGGGGTGAAGCACGAGCGGTCGGCGAGAGCTCCCCGGCGTCGGAGGCAAGAGCACGGGAGAGAGAGAGAACAATAATGAGAGCGGACGCGCGAGAGAAAGAGGACGCAGATCTTTCTTAAGCCGAAGGAGGAGATGGTTTTATAGCTTGGGATGGCAACTGCCACGCGTCAGATCCGCGCCCCATTATGGGCGTGCCGGTTGCCTTTCCCATAAAACCGCTCCACTTCCCCATAATCCCTCCCACTTTCCCACGAGCGGTTAATTATTATCCTATAAGACCGCCGCGGGAATCGAGGAGACAGGCCTGATAGTGCGCCCACTTGCCTTGACGAGAAGATTCTCTGACAAGACAAGATCTTTTTTATTTTAAACCGAATCAGATTTGGATTCGAAGATTGAGATCGCTCCAACTACTCGAAAGGCACGGAAAACCGCGCCAACTGACAAAACTCTCCGAGTAAGTCATCACTCAAAAGGAATTACTGAGCTCTCAAGGCAACCGAGTGAGCTGTCACTCGGAGCAACAACAGGGACAACCACTTGATGCTAGTAACCACATCTCTGGAGCTCAGCGCAAACGGAAAATCTTGCTCTCACCAACTACACAAGTGAAAACCAGGGTAGTTGGTTCACTAGTGGCCCGTCTCTGACGAAGAATGCCAGGCCACTAGTATGACTCGACGCAGGGGGTAAAGAATCAATATCCCATGTGGTATGGCCTAAGGCTCGCTTCGATGCCTTACGATATTGAGCTTTACAAATCTGGTTTATATGGAGTTTAAGGCCTTTTACTCCAAGACAGGCCTTTTGAGGCCTCAGTCCACCTCTTACGAGAGACGTTTGAGTGCCACCAGATTTTTCCTTTAACCTGCCCAACCCACGCTCGAGGGAAAAGTCCAAATATCAATAAAGCTCTTCTGGGCCTCTTATTGAGTTTAATCTTCACATACCTCATGAAATCTGACAAATGTCAGTTACCTCAATCACAAGCACCCGAAAGCGCTTGGGGGCTACTGTCGTGGTCATACCAAAGGTATACCCCTAGGCAAGGGAAACCAAGGGGTACCCTCAAGCCCTTAGGTTTCCAACACACCTAACAAAATAAAAAGTACATAATACAGATGTTTTATCAATCGCAGAAGCTTCAATCCCAATATCCCCGAGTAACATATTACTCGGAAGACAGAAACCACCTCCGAGTAGTTAGTCACTCGGAGAGCAAACAATATCCGAGTAGTACGTTACTCGGAGAAGATGGACGACGGGATATTCGTTACTCCGAAGATAAGAACGCAACGGACGGAAAGCATTCAAGACCGCGGGCGTTCCTCCTCCTTTATTAGCAGTAATGAGTAGACCGTTTCCTATATTTAGTATGCATTTAACACTGTAATTAGAAACCCATTAAGCTGAGGCATTGAAGGGGCAGAGGCGCACTCTATATAAGCCTCCCCCTCCTCTAGCAGGGGTATGCGCAACACATTCTTCTCAACCTTTGAGAAAAGAACACCCCAGTCAGTCTGGGACAGGACTAAGGTTTTTATCTCTACGGAGAGGCCTAACCTGTATAATTTCCCTGCATCAACCACTCTACGTACAGATTCATTTAGCTCCTTCCATACCCCCTCTCTATTGTCAGGATTATATCCACGACAACAATGACGAGGAAGAAGAGATATGCGGGCAAGAGACAAGCAAACACAAGCACAACACGAAAGGTACACAGGGAGCTACCCAGGTTTGGGCCACCTTGGAGGTGTAAAACCCTACTCCTGAATGACTAGGATTGCTCTGGGGGAGATGAAAATGGTGAGTTACAAGGAGGGAGATCTAGGACAGCCGAACCCCCCTATATGGTGATCTACCTGCCCCGCCCTAATCCTCTTCCCCCAAAAGCACCCAGAGGGAAGGGTTTCCATGTGGAGACAATTATGGAGGGGGGGGGGCATGCGCTGCCCTTATCCTAACTAAAGCTACCCATCCCCTGCTAGAACGAAACGACATTGGCACGGATCAGTTCTGACTAGGCACAACATGTAGGCCTTGCACCAAAGTGGATGGTCTTCGGGATCTGCCCTGGACGAAGTGGCGTTGGCACCTATTCACAAAGGAGTCGAGCTTCATCGTGCCAGTGTTGATGGTGCGGTTGTCTATGCCGCCTGAAAACTTTGCTATGCCTGCAAAATGGGCATGTGTTACACTACATACCTTCGACACAAAGGAAGGCCCCACGATCTCTCTCCCGTGATGGAGATCGTTGGGTGCCTACGTCCTCGGAGCAAGGCTCGCAAGCCCTCCCACCTCGGGAGGCCTTTCGAGGGCGCTCCCGGTGATGATGTCCTCGTGAGGGCCAAGCCTTGTGAGGGATACACCAGAGCGGCGAAAACCCTTTCCTGAAGGAAAGGCCACCTCACGAGGGCAGGGCCTAGCGAGGGGCCTCCCAAAGAGAAGTCCACGATGGGGCTAGCCCGTGGTCTTGGCACCGGAGGGCGTGATACGTCCCAAACGTATCTATATTTTTTGCTTGTTCCATGCGTCGTTGTGTGACATTGCTACATGCTTTGATGCACTTTCATACCATTTGCAACATATTTGGGACTAACCTATTAACCTAGTGCCCATTGCCAGTTTCTGTCTGTTTTTGTTCGTGCAATGCAGAATATAGCTGAAAAATCAAAGTGCTTGCAAAAATCCAGAAATTCTTTTACAACAGAGGACTCCAGAAGCCCGAAGGGCAGCCAGAGGGGGCTCCCCTTGGTCAGGCGACCATGGGCTGGCCGTGCCCCCTGGCCGCCTGGCCAGGTGAGACCTTCCATGATGCCCCTCCCCTTGGCATATATTTACGCCTCATTCCAGAAAACCTCGAGGAGGACTCTTTTTCGCCATCTACGCCACTGTTCCGCCGCCGCATCGATTCCAAGATCGGGATCAGCAAAAGTTCATGTCCCGGCACCCTGCCGAAGGGAGGATTGATTTCCGGAGGCCCCTTCATCACCATGATTGCCTCCGGGATTCTCCGTGATTAGTCCCTCTTTGGACCATGGGTCCATGGCAGCAATCTAGTAGATTTCTTCTCTCCAATCTTGTGGTTCATTGTCTAGACCTTGTGAGCTGCCTATCATGATCAATGACTCTTTGTTATAGTTCCTATATTGTTATATTGTGTTTGTTGGGATCCGATGGATTATGAGATTATGCTCAGTTTGTGGAAGTAACATATTTTTTCTCTTTTATATTTGTGTTCTTGAGTACTCATGCATATTCTCCATTATATTTTGTTTCTTTGGCCAAGTAGTAAGTTGTAACTCCAAGAGGGAGTGTTATGCTAGATAATGGGTTTATGCCTCCTAATGTCCGGCTTGAGTGACAGAAACATGAGATTAGGGAATGTGTTGGTAGGGGTAAAACAACGGTTCTTATGACTGAGTGTCATAAGGATTGCTTACATTACACATAGAGTCTTAAGGCAGTTGTCTGTTGCTTTGAGTTTGCAACATTAGTTGTGGCTCGCAACTTAATACCAGCGAGATGTTTTGGAAAGGTATCTCAAGGTGGATCATTAGTAAGTATATGTTGATGAATAAACAATCTACTTGTCTTGGTGTACTTCCCATACGATTGAGCCTTTTAGTTTGGTAGCATAATTAGCATTGTGATGCGTTTATAATTCTGTCAATTGCCTAGCTGTCATTTTTTCACCAGCATAATTGTTTACTGTCTTTTGGGAGAGACACTATTAGTGAGCACCATGGTACCCCGGTCCATACTCTCATCATAAGTCTGCCACAACTTTTATTTACTTCTCTACTTTTCTTTCCTTTACATTATTATTACCCTTTGCGTTTAACCTTTGTAAACAACAAGGACGGAGAGATTGACAACCTCTCTGTACTCGTTGGGAGCAAAGTTGCTTGTGTCTTGTGTGCAGGTCCAGGCAAGCAATTTCTGGCGCTGCGCCTTAGAATAATTTCTAGCGCCATTGCTTTCCACCTACTTGACGTATCCGGAAACCTAAGGGAGACAAACCTTGATATCTCACTGAGGGAAATTACGGTTGTCTAGATCATAACCATCCACTTGGGGTAACCAATGAGGAGGTGTTATCTGCACCCATCAACCTAATTTTTAGCGCCGTTGTCGGGGAATGCAAGCAGGAAGCTATTCCCGTCAACTTGCCATCAAGCTAATTTCTGGCACCGTTGCCGGGGATTCCAAGCTTCAAGATAGGGTAGTTGCACACTACCTTTTACCTTTGCTTTTTAGTCTTGCTAGTTTATCTATCAGTTTTTATCTTTTCTTGTGTGACTTATATCCAAAAAAATAAAAAAATCATTTACCTTGCTCTTAGTTTGCTCCTTTTGTTAGTCAGTATGTCTAGTTCTTTTACCTTCGGTGTTGCAACCGAGGCAGAAGTCCTCACCTTGAAACAAAGAGGTGGGTAGAATTAATGATTCTCAAGATAGAGCTACCAAGAAGCAGTCCACCACTATCCTTCTTAGAAACTTTTATGTTGGGATTACTTGATGGAATAGGTTTATATTAGATAAAGAAATAAGTGGTAACTTCTTGGAAGCCCATGTTTGGGAGGCTCTTAATATTATGGAAAATCTAGTTGGAGTTCCCCCTATTGCTCATACAAAGAATGAGATCACTCTAGCTCACATTATGTGTAACTTGAAAAGATAGAGAAAGATATGCCAAACATGGTTAAGATAAATGAAGTAGATCGTAGGATTCAAGGGAATTTGAATAGGCTTGATACCTCCATAGATAAAGTAAACAAAACTTTGGAGACCCTTAAATCCAAGGAAAAGGATCCTTCTAGGATTGATAAGATTGAGGAAGTAATTGATGCTTTAGGAACAAATTTATCCTCAATCAAAACCAAAAAGGTAGAGACTTCGGTGAAGAAGGGACCTATGTTCATTTATGTACCTAAGATCCCTCAACCCAAAATTGATACACCTATTGCCAAGGGGAATGAAACTTTGAAAACCATGGAGGAAGTACCTATCTTGAATAGAATAAAAAATGAACCTCCTATTGGTGTCACTACCTTTTTTTATTCCTAGAAGTTTTAGTACTAGGGCATTGTTTGAAAGTCCTCTTAAAAGGATTATTTGCACTATTGAAGAGCCTTTTGATAACCTTGATGATGGTTCAATTGACGCAACTTCATCTTTTCCTTTGTGCCTAGCTAAAAGGCGTAAAAGAAAGAGCTTATTGGGAGGCAAACCAAAATGTTTTTTCTTTCAATTTTAGTGTGTCTTGGTGTTTGTTACTAGTGTAGCAACAACATTATATCTTTCATTTCAAGTTTTGTGCCAAGTTTTAGCCTCTAGTGAAGGGGAAAGCAAGAGTTGTGACATGTTGTCCAGGAAACAGATTATGTTTTCTTCATTGAAAAAATCTTTAAAAATCACGAGATCATCTTTTGGATCTGAATGTTTTACACAACTGCTATATATAATTTCCGAATTTTTGTTAGTTTTGAGTTTTTTTATTTGAGCTACAGAAGTGCCTCAAAAAAATTAAGATTCACATGCTGTTCTGTTTTCCCATATTTTTGTCCTATTTTGCATTTTCCTCTTTTGGGCACTTTGTTCATAGTTTTTCCTTGCCAGAACCTTAAACAAAGTTGGGGAACGGTAGCTATTGTTTAATTTGAGTGTTCCAATATTACCCAAGGAAAACTTATTTATGATTGGCACTAACCGCTCTTATCAGTTTATGAGAAGTTTCGTGTGAAGGAAGTTTTCAAGTGTTGCGAAGGGAGATGATGAAAGAAGATTCATAAATGTCAAAAGCTTAAGCTTGGGGATGCCCCCGGCACCCCCCCCCCCAAGAAATATTCAATTAGACTCAAGCGTCTAAGCTTGGGGATGCCCCCGTGCATCCCCTTGTTCATCAACAATTATCAGTTCCTCCTTCTTAGCACTGTATTTTTATTGCTTCACATGTTATGTGCTTTGCTTGGATCGTCTTTCTCTTTACTTTTCAGTTTTGCTTTGTTTTTTGTTCATAACAAGTTGGACCCTAGCATGCCTTATTTGGGAGAGAAACACGCTCCACTTTTGCCTAGAATGCTCATAGTTTTCACTTTTATCATTCTGAGTGTTCAATATTTATTTCTAGATTGCTGGCATGTGTAGCTCTTATTTTTCATGTTTATTTCTTTCTAAGAGCTGAGAATTAGAATTTTTATAACTCTCTTGAGTTTCATGTGTATCTTGTTTAGAGAGTTGGCTTTGTTGCACTAGGTGTATCTTACTTTGAGTAGGTAATCAAGGCTGCTAAGTTGAATTTAGTAGTAACTTGCAATAGTTTTGAGGTGTTGATACAAGTAATGTTTGGACAAGAGCTCAAGCCTATTAGTGATAGGTGTCGTATATTGTATCAACGTGGTTATTTCCAAAAATTATAAAAAAATTAGTTGAGAACTCTTGCTACTGAAAGGATCACTAATCTTTGCGGGGTTGTAAAAGAGTACCTCACGTTATCATGGGTCGAAGATGCGCAAGGATAATCAAACCCGCAAACACTCCTCTTAGGGTGCTTGAATCTTTGTGAATCTCCTGACTAGACATAGATTTGCCGATAATAAGTGAATGAGTTCCTTTGACTCCCAAAGGTACCGGAGACGGCCAGCCCGCGCCACCCTTTAGTCCAGATCCGGTGAACGCCACACAACAGCCAACATCCTCTGATTCCATCACTTCGTTTGGCGCGCCCCTCCTGGACCACCATCACAGCGTCCGCCGCATCGTCGGCACATTGTCTTCATTTCTAAGCTACGACGCGCTGCCATGCAGCAACCCTCACCGTCATCGATGCATCCTCGCCACCGTAGTTGTGTCGCGCGTTGAGACAACCATGTGGGGAGATAAGGGGACGACGAGGAAGGGGAGACGAGGTAGAAGGAGAACATGTGACAACGGCTAGGGTTTCCCTCCCCATCGCACACGGGTGCATCGGAGAAGGGGTCGGGGAGTTTTTTTCTGCACGTATATTTTTCTCTCAATAACTCTTTTGTCCCCGTATTATTATTTTCATATTTCTGGGGCTTATGTGCAAAATAAACAAGCACTTTATCATCTTCCCGAAGCGACACCCAACGAGGCAATGGGAAGGAGATTTCCCTTATCCTGCTGATGCCGCTTCTCATGCGCCTATCCGCACCGGCGGTGGCGCCGTCGCCGCCGCCGTACCGGCAAACCTCCGGAGGTTCTATCAGAAGAGCCAACTCCGTACTCTCCGAAACCTCAGGTGAGTGCTCATCTCCTCCTCTACACGCACATTGCCTGTATCTCTCTCTGGTTACCGTTCCTGAACGATGTCGACTTCCCCCTTGACCCCCGTGCTTCTAATGCTTTCCGGCGTGAGATTGGAGATTAATTTCTTTATTATGTTCGATTTCCGTATGATAGTCATATCATGATGTCATCAGTTCAACTTCTTACAAATGCTTAAGGTGCAAAATGTTTGGTCATAGATTTTGTCATTAGCACAAGTTATTACTTTCATATTCTACTAGTACATGTCATTTGATGATAGCTGACATATAATGAATTTTTGTCCTGCAGAGCGAATATTTCCTGTAGCTAGCTATGCTTCGTCATCAACTGATCCTGCGCGTCCTAGGAGCGAAGGCTTCGATATAGCTAATGGGCATGGTCATTTTCTTATCAAGTCTACATCTGATCTTCAGGTATGATGGTGAGTCCCTTGGGTCTATTTTTAGCGTGTATCACCGAATAATTGAGACCGACCGTTGTTTGAGCATAATAAAGCTGAAATATGCGTTGTTTTTCAGTTGCCTCAAATGTGTTTTTACTTTTGAACTCATAGTACCGTATTATTTTAATTCTCAGTAGAGCTCCATTTCAACTGCTTGCGGATACAGTTATGTTGATGTCTCAGCTATAACGTTATACGACTTATATCTCCTTGCAGAAATCTATATCTTCTTGTTTTGGGAAAGCATTGGTGACCAGCAGTGCTGTCATGCTTGCTGTGCCACCCATTTGTTTGGCAGAACAATGTGAGCTGGGGTACTCTCTTCCTAACATGCCACTGCTGTTTGCGATAGCCATGGTCGGTGCTACTGTTGGAGGTAAAATCACATTCTAAACTAAAAGGATTGATGTTACCACGTAGGAAAGTGTTTGTGGCTAGCAAACTAGCTTTAATTTTCAGCCCGAAAATTCAAAATTGTTTTTCCTTATATATGTAAATTTGTTTCTAATACTTCATCAACATCTTGAGCGACTATAAATATATGAAATGTTAAAAAATATACAAAACTTGAACTGCTGGGTTCTGACAACTTCTGGGAGGCGTAGAAATTTAATATGCAGCCTTATAAAGCACTTTTCTCCAAAACCGCCCCAAAGTTTGTGTCATATTATATTGTATTAGAAGGAGAGCGCCAAGAAGGCGCGAAGTACAACTGAAGAAAACCAAAGACAGGGTGCAAAGTACAACTCAAGAAAACCAAAGACAAACAAACATTCACGTTTGTCTTTTTTGCTCGTTATTTATTACATGAAAAAAAAGTGTATGTAACCTTAAAGATCTGAATTCTCTCAGCTTGTTCAATCATGGTGCAGTTATCTTTTGGCTATGTGACTATTTCTGCCAGCAGCAGTTTCTTTTGTGATGGTCGTTTCCATCCTGCTCTTATTTGTACAAAAAAGGGCATATTTGGTAGTTCATACTGCGTACTACTTATTTTTCCTTCGTCATTCTGCAAGTTCCATAATATCTTTTTTCTCTCTGGAGGTGCAACATCTCCTGCTTTATATTGAACAATTCGGAAACCCTGTAGGGCTCCTTGCGAGACAAAGGAAAGGGGAACTTAAAAAGCTTAATGATCAGCTACGTCAGATAAATGCTTCACTGAGAAGACAAGCCAAGATTGAATCCTATGCTCCTGCTTTGAGCTATGCACCAGCTGCTAGTAAGGTACCAGAATCAGAAGTCATTGTTGATCCTCACAAGGAGCGCCTCCTTGCATATCTGAGGACTGGGAAGAGCTACCTGAGAAACCAAGCCCCAGACAAGGCATTTTCTGAGTTTAAGGCAGCTCTCGATCTTGCACAATCTTTGGGTGATCATGTTGAAGAGAAGAAGGCAGCACGAGGATTAGGTTCGTCATTCTTTGGCATGAATTTCATTTATCATTTGCTTGCGCACACATTTGAAACTGATTGTGCTTTGATGCGTCCTTTGCTGCCTAGAGAGCTCAGCAGAATTGCTTTCCTCCTGAACATGGCAATTTTAGTTTGATCATGATAATGTAAATACAACTTCACCATAACAAGCTGAATCGTATAAATAGAGTAGTAGTATTAACTGCAAACATTGTAATGCCCATTTTATTCTTGTGAAACCCAACTGACGGAATTCCTTTGCGTTCATCAGGAGCATCCTTGCAAAGACAAGGAAATTACAAGGAAGCAATAAAGTACCACTCCATGGTTCTCAGCATCTCCAAGATGACTGGCGAGGATTCAGGTGTCACCGAGGCATACGGGGCAATAGCCGATTGCTACACTGAAGTTGGTGAGCTCGAGAAGGCAGGCAAGTTCTATGACGAGTACATTGCAAGATTGGAGAATGATTGAAACAGAGTGTGTGTGCTACCTGTGAGAATGCAAACACGGCTTTTGTACTTAACTAGTCATATGATGTTTTGTAGATGTGCAGTTCCTGGCAACAACAAAACTGGTTTATCTTTTTAAGTTTTTTTCCCCCTGAATTATGTGAGATCAGTCAGGTCGGTAGCTTGCTGTGTAGTTATTTTGATTGTATAATAGCTAAATGTAAGTACAGACGAAATCCAGCTTTCTGACTTGAAAATTTTAACGAAATACCTCAACCAATCATTGCATGTCCCTGAATTTCTTTTCAGTTCCTTTGTCACTTCTCGTATTTGTATGCACTGCATGTGGAAACAAATACAGATTGGGAATACTTTCAGTTACTTTGCCACTTCTCCGTCAAGAGGCGCCCCTCTCTCTGTTTCTCTTTGTCAATGCTACCGACTGTCTTCAACAACTTCTAGACGTGGCAACGAGAATGGGGCTCCTTCACAAGATCAGAGGTTGTGGTATAATCGTGAGAACCTCATTATACGCGGACGATGATGGGGTGTTCATGGCACCCATCAAAAGAGATATTGATAATCTTTCCGGTATACTTGAGTGCTTTGGCAACGTCACTGATCTTGTGACCAACTTCCCCAAAAGTTTGGTTGTCCCCATAAGATGTGGCCACTTAACCTTGAGATCATCTTGCAAAGTAGGCCAACATCAAGATCTTCCTTTCCCATGCGGTATTTGGGCCCCCTCCCCTCCCCCCCTTTCGGTGTGGCAACTCAAGAAGGTTGACTTCCAAGTTCCAATTCCTTGAAGATAAAATGGCGGTTAAGCTCAACACTTTGGATGGCAACAATATCACCGCAATGGACCACATTTCGCTTGTTAAATATGTCCTATCCTCCCATGCAGTATACTACATCACTCCTCTCGTGATTTCTACTAGCACCCTCCATTACACAAACAAGCTACAAAAGGTTTTCCTTTGGTTTGGGAAGGATAAGACTGATAGGGCATATTTCCCCTTGATTGGTTTTACTGATTGATGACAATACGTTTGCGGATTAACCGTGTGCAATGAGCATTTCAGATAATATTATGCATGGCACAAGACGGGTTTTTTCCCTCGGTGTATGGAGCGTGAAGACGGCGTTTTTCCTTACATTTCTTTTTGGTGAATTGAGTCGTAGGAAAACCGTACTATTAAGAGGGGATCCGCTGTGGAACGGTGGGTGAAATCATCACACATACACACTTTCTGCACCCACATATTCCTCCCAGTGTTTTGGAGGTCATTCGCTATGTGCTAAGGGCTCCCTGGTTTTACCAGGGAGGTAGTACCGCGCCAGCGGTACTTCCAGAACTTAAGTACCACGCCACTACCGCTTAGGGTTTTGCTCTCTATAACTCGAGCGGTAGTAGCACGGTACTTAATATCCGGTAGGACCGCTGGGGCGGTAGGACCATGTTGAGCGCGATAGTACCGCTCCAGCGGTACTTCCGGATGTTGACTACCGCCTGGGATTTGATCTCTGTAACCCCCGCGATAGTAGAGCGGTACTACCTGTGAGAATGCAAACACGGATTTCAACTAGGGGGTCTTATACCGTGGTTGGTGAGATAGCACATAACGACTGGTTTTGAGCCCACCTGTAAAAGGGGGTCTTATTCCCCAAGGTGACTTACCTCTTGCCTTGCTCTCTCCTCCATTGACGCCCAAGCTCCATTCTTTCCCGATCTCCCTCCCTAGCCATCAAAACTTCTTGTTGCTCTTGGGATTGGTAAGAAGGCCCCGATCTACACTTCCACCAAAGGATATTTGATTCCCCCCATTAATCCCTTGTGGATCTTGGTACTCTTGGGTGCATTGGTGTTCTAGACGGAAGAGGTCGCCCCGAAGCCATACTCCATTGTGGTGAAGCTTTGTGGTTGTGTTGGGAGCCTCCGATTAAGTTGTGGAGATTTCCCTAATCTTTTTTGTAAAGGTTCGATCGCCGCCTTCAAGGGCACCGCATAGTGGATCACAACATCTTGCATTGGTGAGAGCGTGAGGAGAATAGAGTGGCCCGCGTTGGCTTCATGTGAGCATTGTGTTCCACACCCTCTCCAAACGGAGACGTACTTCTCGCAAGAGAAGGAACTTTGGCAACATATCCTTGTCTCTCATGTTTCCTTTACCGGTTATTTACCTTTACTTTGTGCAAGCTTATTTCCTTGTTTATCTTATGCTTGCTCATATAGGTTGCTCACCTAGTTGCACATCTAGAGAACCTACTTTATTTGTTAAGCCTTAATTTGTTAAGAAAACGTTAAAAATTGTTAGTCGCATATTCACCCCCCCTCTAGTCGACATTCTAATCCTTTCAATTGGTATCAGCGCCTCGTCTCTTATTAAGGGCTTTACCACCTTAAGAGAATGTCGCAACGGGAATAGTCGGTTGAACTTGACTTGGTAGGGGATAAACCGGTTGCTCCTAGGTTGGGAGGAGAAGGAGGTACTGAGGGCATAAACCCGTTCGTGAAAATGACTCGTCATCTATTTCTCGAAAGGAGTATTGTGAAGGCATCGCCTCCATGAATGTTCACTAGAAAGAGATAACGGATATGTTTCGCGCACTAATGCCCGGTACTCTCCAAACGGCTACCACCACCGTCACACCTGAATTTCCAAAGCCGGTTGAGGGAGATATCATCTCCCGATCTCGTGATGGTGGTAGTAATGAGCTCCCTTCCATTCCTCTCACTTGGAATGGATCGGGTGCTAATGCCATCGTTCCTCCTCCGTTGAGTTTTTCTTCATTACCACTTCCTGAACCTCATTTCGCGCATGTAGGGCCATCACCCATACTTGACAAAGATGATTATCCGCTTTGGGATTTCCGTATGAGGTCTCACATGAAGGGTGCCTCGGAGGAATTGTGGCGCATCACCGAAGAGGGTTTCTATCCCCGCCCGCCGCAACATGACTCCAAGAGATTATATGGACAATACCGTCAATAAGCATGCTTTGGTCATGATTCAAAAGGCGTTGAAGGATGAACAAGAGAATCTTGTTCGGGAGATTACCACGGCCAAGGAATGTTGGGACTTCCTTGAAAGTTCAATCATGGGAAGTAAAAGTATTCAAAACTCCAATTTCGATAAGGTTCAAGATGAAACCGGCCAGTTTGTCATGAATGACGAAGAGACCCCAAAATAACTCGATCAAAGACTCACATCACTTGCCAACTCAATGACGGGTCATGGTAGCATGGACACCAATGATAGATGTATCAAGAAGAAGTCCATCACAACCATTCTTCGCTATAGAACTCAAACCACAAAGGTCATTCCTCAAAGGCCGGATTTCGGTTCTTTGACCGCTCAAGAAGTCTTGAACGATTTCATCTCCACATAAATCTTGGACTCCACGGCCAACTTAAAAGTGGCGCGCCAACGCGTTACCAATACGCCATCTCTTGCTTTGAAG
This sequence comes from Bromus sterilis, assembly GCA_950022295.1. Taxonomy (NCBI): domain Eukaryota; kingdom Viridiplantae; phylum Streptophyta; class Magnoliopsida; order Poales; family Poaceae; genus Bromus; species Bromus sterilis. Next base: position 345,333,998 of record OX465596.1, read on the forward strand.
GCCAAGGATGTTCAATGAGCACATGGCTATAGCCTCAAGACAATTTTGGGGCAACAAGAAGAACCTCAAGTCCAAATTAATCAAGTAGCTTCAAGCCAAAGGGCCAAAGGATAAGGACATGCTTCAATTGTGGAAACGTGAGTCACTTCATTGCGGATTGCCCATATGCGAAGAGAGAAGACCATGGTGGCAAGCTTATCCAGAAGGACAAGTCCAAGTCACATTGAATAAGAACTTTGTGAAGAAGAAGCCCCAATGTGTGTTGTTGGCTCAAGAAAAATACTTCTCCGATGATGATGATGAAGGTGGTGAGATCATGGCAACTGCCACCGTTGCTATCTTCACCAAGTCTCCTCCATCAAAATCACTCTTCGACTCCCCCAACGAGAACCCTCACATCATCCACAAGTGCCTTATGTCCAAGAATACTTCGGTAACTCCTCCATCTAAACTGTTTATCTCTACTAACCCATCTTTGTTGGATTGTGTGGAGGAAAAGGAGGAGCCCAAGGTAACGGAAGACAATGAGTTTGAGCTATTTATGTCAAAGATCAAAGGTGAGACCAAGAGGCACATTGTGACTCTATTGGAAGAATTAGGTGAATCTCATGATCATGTTGAGAAACTTGATGGTTCTATCACCGAGATGCAAGGGCATAGTTGTGACTATGTGGATGAGATAGGAGAGTTATCTCATTCTCTTGAGGAAGAGCGTGAGCTTAAGGTGTCTCTTGAGGAGAGACATGATAGTGATATTTGTAAGCTAAAACTTGACCTTAAACATGACAATGCTATTGCTTGTGACCTCAAAACTAAAAATGATGAACTAGTAGAGGCTCATGAAAGACTTCTTGCAGACCATGAGAAAGTCGAAAAGGACCACAAATCCTTAAAGCACAAACTCATGACTCTCAAGAAGGCACATGAGGAAGTACACATTCAACTCACTAAAGAAATTTCTAATTTTCCTCCTATTATTATGTTAGAGAAACCAAGTTCCACTAACCCTTGTTGTGAGCATGCTCCTCTTGTTGAGGAAAACTCTAGATTGATAGCACAACTTGAGAAGGGACTTGTCTCTTGCATTCAAGGAGAGAATCACTTAATGATCTCCTGAGTTATCAAAAGGAGGTCATTGGTAAGGAAGGCATTGGTTTTTGTGAAAGTTCATCAAAGAAGAAGAAGAAGAATGGCAAAGACTTCTTAAAGGTGAGCATGTCATTGGAATAACAAATGTTAGTTTTGCCAAAGATCATGCTTGTAGGGCTTGCATTTAAGGAAAGCTTCATGAGAAGAAACATCCCGTCAAGAATATCGTCTCCACCAAGACGCCTTTGGAGCTCCTTTATATGGATCTTTTTGGGCCTCCCACATATGATAGTCTTGGCGGAAAGAAATATTTCTTGGTTATTGTGCATGACTATTCAAGATATACTTGGGTTTATTTCTTCAAGAAGAAGAGTGAGACCCATAAAACCGTCATCAAGTTTTCCAATGAAGCTCAACGTCAACACAATGCAAAGATATTGGCCATTAGGAGTGACAACGACACCGAGTTCAAGAACTACACCTTGGATGAATTTCTTGGTGATGAGGGATCAAACATCAATATTCCGCTGCTTATACCCCCTCAATAAAATGGTGTTGCGGAGAGGAAGAATCGCACTCTCATTGATGCGGCAAGAACTATGATGGCGGAGTTCAAAAGTCCATACAACTTTTGGGCGGAGGCCATCAACACCGCTTGCCATGCTACTAACCGTCTTTATCTCCGCAAGATCTTGAACAAGACTGCCTATGAAATTATCACCGGAAAGAAGCCCAACATCAAGTATTTTCGGTATTTGGGTGTAAGTGTTTAATTCTCAACAAGGGAGCTCGTTTGTCTAAGTTTGAGTCTAAAACAAACGAGGGCATATTTGTTGGTTATGCTTCAAACTCTCACGCGCATAGAGTCTACAACAAGTCGTCCGGACTTGTTGAAGAATCTAGTAACGTGGAGTTTGATGAATATAATGGCTCCCAAGTGGGGAAAAGTGATCTTATTGTTGTAGATGATGAAATTCTACCTCAAGCCATAAGAAGAATGGGTGTGGGTCAAATCCCACCCATTGAGGAACCCCTTGTGGTGGAAGGTGAAGGAAAATGTTCTACTCATGTGGAGCCATCGCCTCCTCAATATAAACAAGAAAACCAAGAACAAAATGAAGGCCCTCTGTCAACCGAACAAGATCAAGGTCAAGATCAACCTATTGATGATGTTGGAGCACCAAATGATGACCAATATCAAGTTCTTGATCAAGGGCAACTTGAAGATGATGAGGAAGTCCTTGATGTTGCTCAACCTCCCGAAGATGATTCTCAAGAGGCTTCTCAAGAATCCATTAAGGAAGCTAGAGCACGCCGTGCGGCCAAGATTGCATCCAAACTACAATATCAAGATCATACATTGGATCAAGTCCTTGGAAGCCTAAGGAAAGGGGTAACCACTCATAGACAATTAACAAATTTTTGTGCCCATAATGCATTTGTTTCTTGTATTGAACCCCAGAAGGTATTTTAGGCTCTTGAAGACCCGGATTGGCTTGAGGCCATGCATGAAGAACTCAATAACTTCGAGCACAATAAGGTGTGGTCATTAGTGGAGAGAGCAAAAGATAATCATAATGTTATTGGGACCAGGTAGATTTTCAAGAACAAGGAAGATGCACATGGGATTGCTGTTTGGAATAAGGTGAGGTTGGTGGCACAAGGTTTTTCCCAAGTCGAAGGTATTGACTACAGTAAAATGTTTTCCCCCGTGGCTTGCCTTGAATCCATTCGTATTGCTCTTGCTTATGCTTCTCATCATAACTTCAAGCTATATCAAATAGATGTTAGAAGTTCATTTCTTAATGAGTTGGTATATTTCAAGCAACCCCCCGGGTTTGAGACTCAAATCATGTCTATAAAACCGATCAGGCGCTCTTTGTCCTTAAGCAAGCACGACGAGCTCGGTATGAGCACATTACGGAGTTGTTAGTCGATTATGGGTTTGAAATTGGGCCAATCGATCCCACTCTTTTTACTCATAGGGTTGGTTGGGAATTGTTCATATGACTATATGTTGATGATATTATCTTTGGTTTGGTTAACAAAGCTTTTAATGATGAGTTTGCTAAGCTAATGACCGACAAGTTTGATATGTCTATGATGAGAGAGTTGGAGTTCTTCCTCGGCTTTGAAGCGAAACAGTTATCAAGAGGAACCTTCATTAACCAAGCAAAATACACTCAAGACATGCTCAAGAGGTTCAAGTTTAATGATCTCAAGGGGGCCACGACGCCCATGCCCCTCAAGTTCCAACTTGACCTCGACCCAAACGGCAAAGAGTTAGACCAAAGGGAGTATCGTTCTATGATTCGTTCTTTGTTGTATCTTTATGCATCTAGGCCGGGTATCATGTTGAGCATGCACATGTGTGCAAGATTTCAATTTGCATCAAAGGAAATCCACATTGTGGCTGTCAAAAGAATCTTTTGATATTTGGTTCATACCCCAAATTTCGTCTTGTGGTATACTAAAGGCTCAAGCTTCAACCTCATTGGGTATACGTATTCGGATTGAGCAGGAGAAAAGTGGAGAGGAAGTTCACTTCAGGAGGGTGCCAAATCCTTGGTAGGTCTTTGGTGAGTTGGTCTTCTAAGAAGAAAAAGTGTGTCTCCCTCTCAAGCACCGAAGCCGAGTACATTGTTGCCGCAAGTTGTTGTGCTCAAGTATTATGGATGAGGAAAACTTTAAAGGATTACTGTATCACTTGTGACAAAGTGCCTCTTTTATGTGACAATGAAAGTGCAATCAAGATCGTCTACAACGCTGTTCAACATAGCAAGACGAAGCATATTGAGATCCATCATCATTTTATCAAGCGGGGTGATATTGATCTTTCATATGTGGGCACCAGAGATCAACTTGCGGATATTTTCACCAAGCCTTTGGATGAAACAAGATTTTGAGAGTTAAGGCATGAGCTAAGTATCATTGATTTGAGCAATGAGATTTGAAGAACTTGCCTACACACCATATCTCAACATGGTATCTAGCTTGGACGTAGGCATGGACATAGGGGGAGTGTTGTTTAAATTAATGGACAACCACTCCACCTATTATGCGGAAAGAGAGAATTTTCTTTCACGATGGTCAACTTAGGCGGCCTTTATGGTCACCCTAGGTGACAATGGTGTTTCAAAGAAGAGCATTGGAAATGGAACAAAGATACATCTTTTTGGTGGCATACCAAATAAGCTCAAACATGGTGGCTTCGGCCACCGCCCTCCCCTTGGGAGTTTTCTCTCTCTTTCCTTTTGTTTGCATTTTGGTCACTCCAAGGATGCCCTTGTGTTTTGCGCATTTTTTCTTTGTAGTGTGCCTACCCATTTGCCGTGCTTTATGTCTCCATCACAAGCCCATCCTCCCCAAAACCTCTAGATGCATAAGCCATCCTTTTGTTATTTCCTTGGTTGTGTTGGTCTGGTGCCAGCGGTACTACCACCCCCAGAACAGTACTACTGCGCCCGCAGTACTACCGCTCTGACTGCGGTACTACCGCTGTAGCGGGAGTTGGGATAAGTGAACTGTACGGGGAGTTCCTCCCCATACCCATTCACTTCGTCTCCAACCCTCATGCAGGAGAGCGCAGCAAGCCTCGGCCACCGCCAACGGTTTGCTGATTTCACATCGTGTTCTTTGTCTTCCTCCGGTGGGATCGATCCCCACCCTCCCCGTGTGCCATGGACCCCGGTATTACCCCGTTTCCCTCTCTCTTCAGCTCATTTTTATGAATATTGTGGTTAGGGCAATACCTCGTGGATCCACTACATTTTTGTCCAAATCTAGGCATTTTGAGGACTGAGACTTGACTGCCAGATAGGAATGAAGTTGCTTTGTTGATTTTTTGTGGGGATTTGGCATCATGGTACTGCCGGATCTCATATCTGGGTGGCAGTTTGCCGGGAGGTACTACCGCTTGGCTGCCGTGGTACTGTCGCGCGGCCCTCACGGTACTAACGTGCTACCTGACCCCGACAACCTTTCAACACTTCAACTCTGTTCAACTTTTTCCGAGCTTATGCATCTCATATGTCTTGCTTTTCCCTCGCTCTTGGTGTTGGTCAAGTGATAGCTCTCGTCGTACCAATCCCAAGCGCAAAGCAACAAGTGGCAGTGGGGTCTCTACTACTATGGTCAAGAAGACTATGGCATCCAAGAAGAAGGCCAAGCCACTGTTTGAGTTCAACTTGAAGGAGTACCAGGACTATCGCAAAGTAAATCTCTAGCATCATCCTCAAGATCCAGATTTGGCGGTGTCTTATTTCTGGAACCGTTCTCAGGAAGAGGTGTACACCGATATATTGAAGACAAGGAAGAATCTGGTTCTCCCTAATGTGAAGACCGTCAGCCTGAAGTATATGAATGCTGATCGAGCATACTTTGGTGAGGCTCTGGGCCTTTGTGGCCAGTTTGGGATCTCTGGCATCATCTCCTACAACAAGGCTTTCGATGCCGAGATTTTGGCCTAGTTCTATGCCACTGTTTATTTCAGCACCAGGGAGGACAGGACCATGATTTTTATGTGTCAGGATAGGAGGCTGCGCTGCACATGAAAGGATTGGATGGAGGCTCTGGATATCTGTAACAACCCAGATTTCACAAAAATTAAAATTTTTGTTTTCGGTGCAAATTGGTTGATTGCCTTCTTTGTTTGCGGTGTTTGCATCCCCGATTTATCGATCGGCGATTATTTTCCCCCTCTTATCTCGTACCGGACGGAGACCGACCCTTGCCACCCTGACACTCGACCTTCGCGACATCGGGTTTCACCCGATCACCGTCGCGAAAACCAGCACAAGACCAGCCGTAGCCAACGGAACGAAAAACCCCTTTTAATAAGTAAACGGGATATTTTTATAGCGCGCCGGAAAGTATTCTCGTAATTGTTCCAGTGCGAGGTGAACGCCGCCGGCTCGACGTGCAGTTCAAAGTTTTACCCGAATCGGAGGTCCTACGGACCCTCGGCGGTCAGAAACGTAAGCACCGCGCACGCGAGAGAGAAACCGGGGATGTTTTTGCAAACTGCCAGCCACCTGGGCTATAAATAGACCACCACCCCACTTAGGGTTTTCCCTAAGCACATAGGCAGCCACGAACCCCCAGATCTGAAAAAATATCCCCAATTTTTGCAATTTAACGTATTTTGGCAGCAAACCTTAGCCCCTTTGATCCAGACCGTCAGATCTGGGATCTGACGGCCCAGATCTGGCCACCTCCACCCCAACCGCAGCTCTCGGGAACCCTGGGCCGTGCGGGCCCACCTCCGGCCACCGCCAGGCCCGATCTGGGCGGGTTGGGACAACCCGCGGCTCCTCCACGGCTCCGCCGCTGCACGTCGCCGACGGCGAGCGCCGCTACCCTCCGGCGAGCATCCAAGCCGCCGCGCGCCCAGGCCTCCTCCTCCTCCTCTTCTTCTCCTTCCTCTCATCTTCCTCTCCATCCCTCTCTCCTCACCTCTTCTCTCTCTGCAGGAGCAGCATGGCCATGGAAGCCATGGCCACGAGCTCGCCGCGCCGTCCGTGGTGCCCGCCGCCAGAGCTCCCCCGGCCCGGATCTGAAGCCCCTGACCGCCCTCCTCCGACCTGCGCCTCCACGACCCTCCCCCTCTCCGGCATGAGCCGCCACGGCCGCCGGGAACCACGTCCAGCCCGCCATTGGTCGGCCCTCTGAGAGGTCCCCGTCCATCCTTTTTTTCTCTAAGTCTCAGAATTTCTGTTTCAAGTGGCTCTCTTGCAACGCGATTTCCCGTTAGCTCGTAGATTGGATTGGCATGATTCTTTTTTTGGATTATTGTTCTCTCTGTGCTATAGATGATAGTATAATTGGTTCTCATGTTTGTATTGATTGGTATGTATAAATCCTCTATTGAAAAGTGAATCTTGCTGTTAAACTCAGAAACTATTAATATATTCAAAGTTTGGTTGATGATTGTGTCACATCCATGAGGCCTATGATGTTGATTATTTTTGTGTGTGCTAAGCATCATGTGCACTTCAATTCTATGCTATCACTTGTCATATTGGTCTGCTGCATGTTGATTGTATCTTCACCCAAAGTAGTTACAATGCTGTTAGTGTGCTGCTCTTAAAGTAAGATGCAAACTTTGCTGTCCTATATGTTTTTAACCGTGCATCTTATTGAGCATTCAATATGTCATTTTCATCTATGCCATGTTGATGTCTACGCACGCTTCTATTCTTGTAGACTATGTTGGGCCTCCAAGCGCAGAGGTTTGTAGGACAGCGGCAATTTCCCTCAAGTGGATGACCTAAGGTTTATCGAACTCAGGGAAGTAGAGGTTGAAGATGGTCTCTCTCAAGAAACCCTGCAATTAAGATATAAGAAGTCTCTTGTGTCCCCAACACACCTAATACAATGGCAAATTGTATAAGTGCACCAGTTCCGTGAAGAGATGGTAAAATATGGGTGATAGGAGTGACAAAGCAAGGTAATGTAAATCTGAATAAATAAAAACAACAAGGTAGCAAGTGACAAAAGTGAGAAAAAACGATATTTCAATGGTGGAAACAAGGCCTAGGCTTCATACTTTCACTAGTGGCAACTCCCAACAATATTAACATAGTCTAATCACATGATACTTCCCATAAAACATGCAATGGAGACGTACTCGGAGGTCATTCCTTTGTGGTCAAGAGAGAAAGAGAATTGTGTAGGGCTACAAAAGCACACCTCAGAGTTCATAGTTCCCATCTATGGATTTCCCAATGTCACCACGGCCATCCAAAGAGAGTACCACAATCACCACAACATATCTAAAGGATAGTCAAAGACAAGCACCAAGATACTCTCAATCTTCAATCCACACACAAAAGAGGAAATCACTCATGAAAATATTCTTCTAACCCATGTCCAATAGACCGCTGTCACCATGGTCTCGGGGATTATACTAGATAAGATCAAGTGAGTACACCAATCCAATACATAGAAGAAGGGGAAACATCATGGGATCATCCTAGATTAACATAGCCTATGATCACAAAGAAGATCACATCATGGGAGAGAGAGAAGACCACAGAGCTACTGGTAGAAACCTCAGCCCCGAGGAGGATCTAGTCCCGCATCATGGAAGGAGGAAGCAACGTCGATGGAGATGAATCCAGGGGAACTTCCCCGTCCCGGCAGGGTGCCGGCACAGGAATTATGGTCCCCCGAAACTTGGTGGCGATGGCGGCGGAGATCGGAATTGCTTCTAGAGAAAAGGGTTCTTGAATCAGCGTTTTCGTGTCGCGAGTAAAAATAAGGGCCAAGGGGGAGTCCGAGGCGGTTCCCATGGTGCCTAGGCGGGGTCCTGGCGCGGCCTACCCCTAGGCCGCGCCCACAGGACGCCTGGGCGACGTGGGCCTCCCCTCCGGATCTCCTTCGGACGTCTAGAAGCTTCCGGGTCGCTGATTTTTTATATATTTTTCCCGGAATTTTTCTGGCACTTTAAGTAATGGGAAAAACTGAAATACAAAAAACAGCAGAAAACACGAACTGGCACTATGGTGCACCGAGTTAATAGGTTAGTCCAAATATGATCAAAAGTGTATGAAAGTGTATCAAAAGCATAGCAATATCACACAAAACATGCAAGGATCAAGCAGAAATTATAGATACGTTTTCGACCCAATTACTTCTTTATGCTGGACAAGTTTTGAGGAATGGCTCCCACGCGGGGACGATCACATCCCCTTAATCTCCTTTGTTTATCACTGCCAAAGTTTTCTGATTTCTCATGAACAAAGCGTGAAGGAGGGTTTGTTTGTTTCTATTATCTTTTGTGAGCTGGGCGCACTCATGCCAGTCCCTCCTCGTATTAGGGGTTTTCATATTAGACATGCAATCCCGGGGTAAAACTTGTCCAACATAAGAAGATCATGAATTACCTACTACTTCCTCATGAGTTAAAACAGAGAGACAAAAGAGAAGTGCTTGTGAATAATTTTGAGATGGCACATGAAAGTCTTCGTTAGGAATGGCAAGTAAATACCATATATAGGAAGGTATTGTGGACTCATATGGCATAACTGGTACAGGTGAAGGCTAGCAAAATACTGGGAGCGACCAACTAAGAGAGCAATGACGACCATAATCATGCAGAGCGACAAAGCAACATTGAATCGGGCATGGAAGTTATATCACTACTCAGAAATTAAAGATCATCAAGGCTTGATAGACTTTCTTTACAGTCTCAAATATGCATGAGCATATGCCAAGTCAATCAAAATACATTCTTGGAGGAAGATATCACTAAATCATACCACATCATAGGAAAACAAATCATGTTGGTATTTCAATAACACATTAAGAACCCCCGGCTATTTGAGACTAACCATAAGAAAACATGAACTACTAAGCAACATTATGCACATAGCATTTTTATCATAGACATATCAACAAGTGCCACAGAAGCCAACTCTCTTAACAAGATAAGCATGAAAACTCAAGAGAGTTCCAGAATCAACAACCTAAATAAAAGCTCTTAAAAAGATAAGCATGAAAACTAAGAGCTAATCATGACAGTAGGTATGAAAAGATAAAGAACACACAAGAAGATAAGCATGCAAGCCTATGTTGTGTTCTACAGTGGAGTGGAGCGTGTTTCTCTCCCAAACAATGAAGGCTAGGATCCAACTTGTTAAGAACAGCAAGAAAAACTAAATAAACTAAAAAGAAAAGAGCAAGACGCTCCAAGCATAGCACATAACGCATGAAGTGATAAAAATATACTGGAACGAAGGACGAACTGATAATTGTTGATGGAGAAGGGGATGCATGGGGGCATCCCCAAGCTTAGATGCTTGAGATTCCTTGGATATTTCTTGGGGGTGCACGGGGGAATCCCCAAGCTTGAGAATTTGACCCTCATGAATCTTCTTTTATCATCTTCCCTCGCACACTTGAAAACTCCCTTCATACATAACTCATCATAATCTGATTAGCGAGGTTAGTACCCATAATAAAATAATTTTTTCTCTACTGGAAATAAGGATATTCTTGAAGAGATACTGTTTCTCAAGATTGCCAAAAAATTTTTTCAAAGAAAAAGGAAGCTTAAGGTTTGCAAAACAAAGTAAAGGCAAAACATGACAGAATCTGTGAAAAACAGACCAGCAGGTAGTAAAGAATTTTTAAGGGATTCTTCTGCAACTCAAATAAAAAAACTCAGAACATACGAAAGTTCCATGATTGTATAGAGCACGCTTTGTAAAAATTTCAGCTCAAAAGGATGAACTGAGATTTTTCTATGATTTTTCCCGTCACGAGGACAGAATCTGTTTTCTGGACAGCATGTCACAACTTTCACTTCCCTTGTCATATGAGGCTATAAATGGCACAAAGCTTGAAAAGTAAAGATACAATGATGTTGCTAAAGTAGTAACAAACATCAAGACCACTAAAACTAAAATAACAAACTGAAATTAAAGATAACAAGGGTTGTCTTCCTAGAGCTTTTTCTTTATAGCCATAAAGATAGGCTTAAGACTTTAATGATGCTCTCGTAGGAATAAGAGTTGAAAAACAAAAGAGAGCATCAAGAAGCAAATATCAAACACATTTAAGCCTAACATGCTTCCTATTCATATGAATATTGCAATAGAATAATTCATTGAAGCACAAAGCAATAAGCATAGGAAGGCAAAACAAGTGCAGCTTCAAAACCTTCAACATAAAGAGAGGGAACTTGATATTATTGAAATATCTATAATTATATGTTCCCTTCTCATAATAATTTTAAGTGGGATCACGAATAAACTCAACAATATAAGTATCACATAAAGCATTGTTACCATGATCCACATGCAAAAAGTTACTCTTACTCTCCACATAAGCATAATCTTCCTCATTGGTAATAGTGGGGGTAGGACTATCATAAACAACTTGAACACTATAGATTAATTGTGTATTAGGAAGATGGTGTTCAGCAAGGGAGTAATTCCCTCCATGATTATTACAAGTTTCATACGGATAATTTCTCCTTATGTCATAGGTACCTTTACAATCACTATAGATAGGAGTTATAACATCATCATAGTAGATAAGAGCATTATCATTGCTAGCAACTATATTTGTAAACATGTTGTATTTATTCTTACTAGCAAAAGAATTATCAATTATCACATCACTAATGGGTAAAGGACTTGCAATCCTATCATCCCCAAGCTTAGAGCTTTCCATATCATCACTCTCAGAGTTGGTACCAAAAAGATTTTTAAGATCATAAGTAGAATTATCATCATTTTCCCAATCACAAAAAGTAACATGCATATCATAATCAAAATCATCTTCAATAGTGCCTACGGACTTAACATCAGGATAATAATGAATGTAATCAAGCTCACCATCCTCCATAAATTTATGTCCGTTAGGATAAAAATTGATGCGAGGAATATGCTCAGGCCAGGTTGATACCCATTCTTCTTCCTTCTTGCTCCTCTTCCTCCTCCTCTTCTTTTTCTTCTTCTTCACCTTAGGAGGGAGTGGTTGGAGATGAAGTTTCTCCATATATCCTGGTTTATTATTAGAAACAATAGGGGAAACTTGGGAGAAACTATCCTTTTTATTAGTAGAAATATAAGAGACATTTTTATACTTTGGTAAAGTTCCCTTCTTTCTAATCTTACTTATGTAATCATTTTCATGGCAATTAGCAACACAATGGAGAAGGAAATTTTGCAAAGTGTTGTTTGTTCGCATTAACATCTAGCCAAGAAGTCTTTTCTGATTAATCTTCACACATAAAAAATAACATAAGTTCATCATAAAGATCAGGGGTGATCATGTTATCACACAAATGGTTAACAGTTATGTTTTGAAAGTTCATGCATTGAAAATTAAAGTGACCCTCTATACCACAAAGTTCACAAGTAAAAGGATAAAGGTCACACAATTCTCTAGAGATTTCATTTAAATCTTTTACCCAAGTGATTGTTCTTTCATGCTTATGTTTCTTACAATACTTCTCTTCTTCAATCATAGGCCTTTCACAATGTCTATCCACTCCACAAAAATTAACATGCTTATATAGAGCTTCATTTTCAGGAATTGGATCATGCATGTTGCAATCATCATGAACAATTTTATTTTCCTTGCAAATCTCTATAAAAGGTTCATGAGGCTTGATCCAATCTTCCTTGGGCATATTAAGATGTGAAGCAAAAGATTTGAGGAAATCAACAAGGAGTTGAGAATCAAGCCCAAACTTAGCACTAAACTTATTAAAACTTGCAGTTTCAATAAAGGACTTAATGCAATCATACACATAAATTATACCTGACTCTTTACCTTTGTCGATCTCCCAATCTTCAGTGTTGCATTGAATTCTTTCAAGGAGTTCCCATTTAGGATCAATCTTTTTGTTTGTGAAAGAACCCATAGAAGAAGCATCGAGCAAGTCTTTATCCTGTCGAGAGAGCCTCACATAGAAATTAGTAATAATCATATCTTTGGGGAGCCCATGGTTAGGACATTTTAGCATTAAAGTTTTCAGTCTCCCCCAAGCTTGAGCTATGCCCTCTCCGTCATGAAGATAGAAATTATAAACATAATTCATATTCTCATGGACTTCATGAAGAGGATAAAACTTGGAGTAAAAGAGAGACTGGATCTCTTCCCAATCCAGCAGGTGAGAATCATCTAGTAGCCTATACCATTCCAATTCTTTTCCTTTCAGTGACAAGGCAAATAATTTCCTCATGACTGCATCTCTTGTCAAACCTGAAATCTTAAATAACTCACAAAGTTCTGTATGTTTCAACAAATGAATACTAGGATTGACTGTTCCATCATAACAATCATTCCTAATTATTTCAATTATCCCAAGTGGTATTTGGAACGGGATACATTCAGCAGGTGGAGGAGACTTCTCTACCACGGGTGTGGTAAAGCGGCCTTCCCCAAGCAACGAACTAAGAGTGCGGTTTTCCATAAGCCTAACTAGTGAAACTAAAAATAAGAAACGAAAAGATTTAATTGCAATATCTAAAGATATACCTTCAAACACTTACTTCCCGGGCAACGGCACCGGAAATACCTTGATGTCTACGCACACTTCTATTCTTGTAGACTATGTTGGGCCTCCAAGCGTAGAGGTTTGTAGGACACGCACAATTTCCCTCAAGTGGATAACCTAAGGTTTATCGAACTCAGGGAAGTAGAGGTTGAAGATGGTCTCTCTCAAGCAACCCTACAATTAAGATACAAGAAGTCTCTTGTGTCCCCAACACACCTAATACAATGGAAAATTGTATAGGTGCACTAGTTTCGCGAAGAGATGGTAAAATATGGGTGATAGGGGTGACAAAGCAAGGTAATGTAAATCTGAATAAATAAAAACAGCAAGGTGCAAGTGACAAAAGTGAGCACAAACGATATTGCAATGGTGGAAACAAGGCCTAGGCTTCATACTTTCACTAGTGGCAACTCCCAACAACATTAACATAGTCTAATCACATGATACTTCCCATAAAACATGCAATGGAGACGTACTCGGAGGTCATTCCTTTGTGGTCAAGAGAGGACGAGAATTGTGTAGGGCTACAAAAGCACACCTCAGAGTTCGTAGTTCCCATCTATGGATTTCCCAATGTCACCGCGGCCATCCAAAGAGAGTACCACAATCACCACAACATATCTAAAGGATAGTCAAAGACAAGAACCAACAGACTCTTAATCTTCAATCCACACACAAAATAGGAAATCACTCATGAAAATATTCTTCTAACCCATGTCCAATAGACTGCTGTCACCATGGTCTCGGGGATTATACTCGATAAGATCAAGTGAGTACACCAATCCAATACATAGAAGAAGGGGAAACATCATGGGATCTTCCTAGATTAACATAGCCTATGATCACAATGAAGATCACATCATGGGAGAGAGGGAAGACCACATAGCTACTGGTAGAAACCTCAGCCCCGAGGAGGAACTACTCCCGCATCATGGAAGGAGGAAGCAACGTCGATGTAGATGAATCCGGGGGCACTTCCCCGTCCCGGCAGGGTGCCGGCACAGGAATTCTGGTCCCCAGAAACTTGGTGGCGATGGCGGGGAGATCGGAATTGCTTCTAGAGAAAAGGGTTCTTGAATCAGGGTTTTCGCGTCGCGAGTAAAAATAAGGGCCAAGGGGGAGTCCGAGGTGGTGCCCAGGGTGCCTAGGAGGGGTCCCGACGCGTCCTACCCCTAGGCCGCGCCCACAGGCCGCCTGGGCGACGTGGGCCTCCCCTCCGGCTCTCCTTCGGGCGTCTGGAAGCTTCCGGGTCGCTGATTTTTTATATATTTTCCTGGAATTTTTCTGGCACTTTAAGTAATGGGAAAAACTGAAATACAAAAACAGCAGAAAACAGGAACTGGCACTGTGGTGCACTGAGTTAATAGGTTAGTCCAAATATGATCAAAAGTGTATGAAAGTGTATCAAAAGCATAGCAATATCAGACAAAACATGCATGGAGCAAGAAGAAATTATAGATACGTTTTCGACGTATCACATATCTACTTCCATTATATGTATTGCATTTTCATGTTTACATTCCTGGTCATAGTTATATTTCAGCTCCAAAGTTGCTATCCCGCAGTTTTTGACAGCCACCTCTGTTTTTCACTAAGTATGTAACTTTCCGAAGACATATTGCACTCTTAATATGTTTTGATATGTGATGCATATGACCTTGATTCTTGTTTGTACCTGATCACCATCATGTCTACTTCATGCCCACATATTTCTATGTCATGATGCTGCACATTTGCATATAGTTTTACCCCTATTTGTACATCATGAAAATAACAGTTTTTGCCCTGTTTTCCTGATTTTCCCTAAGTCCTTGATCAGTAATGTTTTATAGCTTCCTGTGTTGCTTATAACTAGTGAACCATGATGCCTATTTGCATGATTCCTTTTGCCATGCCTTCCTTTCCATGTCTACTGCAATTCCATGTCCTTTTGATGCATGTTTGCAATCTGTAGCTAATTGTTTCATTGCTCTAAAGTGTGCTCCCTGATGTTAAAAGCATGTGTGCATAACTTGTTTTGCTTATATGTTTTTAACCGTAACTCCGTTTGGAGTGTTCTTTACATGTAGCTTGATTATAATTTCATGTAATTTGTGTTTATGCTATTGTTTGTTGTTGTTAACCAACCTAAAATATGGTTTAGGACAGAACAGTACCAAATGCTTTAATAATCGTGAGGCCCATAGTGTTATGCCATGTTTAGGTTGTGCCTCACTTAAATTGAATAGCATAGATAGTTTATCTTATTCTTCACCTATTTCCATGTTTGTGTGCTATGCCATGCTTGAGTGAGATGCCATGTTAACAACCTTTTCTCATATTGTGTAGCTAAACAAATTGAACCCTTGTAAACGTGCGGTATCGTCGTGTGTGACGAGTACTCCACTTAACCTGTTAGTAACCGTTCTCGACGGTAAGTGCGGTGTCTCGTGTTGCCTTCTTGTTGATTCTTGCTCGTGTTTGCTTTGTAGTAATAAATTCTTGCTTGTCGATTGCCTTTTCCAGTGTTTCCTTCTTGTGTGCTCCCGGGGTTACCTTCTGAGACGATGCGAGCTTGCGATCAACTACACCTTCGGAACCCGACTTATCAACAGGCAAGGACTATACATTACTTATGATCCATTCTATTATAACCAGAGGTTTGCATGCTAGTCTAGGTTTGTTTGATTTTTGATCTTACCACATGTTTATAGCCTCTTTCAAACCAATACAGCCATGTCCCCTCCCAGCAAACCTTGTACTGCTATGTTACTATTGCTCGTTGCTCAGCCCATGCTTAGTATGCATTCTTAGGATGCTGCGAATGGTACCCTCTATTACTCCTTGGTTTGGGCTATCACTGTCGGGACCCGGGGTTAGCGTATGCAAGTACAGTTAAGACATAGTCATATGGAGAGCCTAGAACCGCACCCACTTGTCTAAGAAGACAAGGCCAAGCACTGAACATTCTCGGAAAGCATCGTACGTGAGGGGCATCCCATCCAGGCCGGATGATCAACTGAGATGGGTCCTCATCGTCCACACACAAGTCAAATGATATGGGTGGTGAACTCCCATATTCAAAGACAAGTTGCCTCAACCATACTACCGACTATCTCAAAACTCTTACATAGACTTACTCCAGCCCGATCACTTAGTCGGGGTCTAGGGCGGGCTCGATCATACCACAAAGTGTGCACGAGACGGAGTCTCGAGCAATCGCATCGCGATGCCCCAAGCTGCGCACATCTAAGGGCCACTTGGTGTACGAAAGACCGCCAACCAGAACACAACTAAGGTCTCGAAAACCCATACAAAGACATGCATGTTATAAACATACACGCAACACACATGCCTTGTATGAACAGCAGGTACCATTGCAATTCTCTACAAAGTGTACATTTTATTTATAACTCTTATAGAGTACACACAGAGATCACATACATGTGATGCAACATTACAACACAGGCGGAAGAAAATTATGTCTGAGTACAGACAAGTTTACCAAATGGCTTAAGAAGCCTTATTTAAACACAAAGCCCTCCATGAGGGAACCAGTCTGCTGACTGGGACTAGACTAGTTGGTCTTCAGTCGTCCAGCTCGATGAAGAAGCCACCTTCGGGGTCAGTGGCATCATCTAAAACATATATTAAGCAAACGTGAGTACAAAGTCATACTCAGCAAGACTTACATAGGAGCTATACTACTCATGCACATGTATCAAGGTAAGGGAGGTGGGGTTCACTTTCAGAATTGCCAGCTTTGACTTGGCTAGTCCTGAACTACGAGTACCAGACTTTGAGGTAAGAAGCGTACACGAGTCCACTACTTTCTCCAACCAATACACCACTATGGTGCCTTCCTCGACTTCCCCACGAGGAAGCACGCCATAGCACTCACACTTATCTTGGTGTGTTTTAGAAGTATCCGGTTCAAGTTATCTAATAATCAAGCTAAGCTTTCCAAGTAGTCCATAACCACGGACACGGCTATTCGAATAGTTTTGTTAACCTTGCAAGGGTGTACCGCTACACACACATGACCATCATTTACCGCCTTTGATCTCGACACCATTCAAGGGGTGCCAGCGAGGATGCTCACCACAACTGTTACCTCATAGCCTATCTAGTCCGGGAAAGCCGCCTACTTGGGTTGGCTACCACCATCGTGAACCCGGCCGGTTTACCGAAGTGGACCCAAGCGATGTGTGCGTGGTGCATAAGCCGGTCTCGGGTGAGCCGTTCTCTCACTTAGCATCCAGGCCACAAGCCTACCAGAACTCCGAACTACTGCGGCATCTGGACATCGAAAGGGATGAGTTAATAGGTTGAGAGGGGTCAGTGAGCCCAATGTGTGGTTGTACTCTTCATCTTGGATCACCACACAAGAACTCGTACTAGGGCGGTGTTCAACGAGACAACCCACTGTGTACTCCTACACAGCCTCTCATCGTTCACCTTGTATTAGGGTCGATTCACCAACACTTTTCTACCATCATCAACATGATCATTCCCATCCCGACTCACATCACAGTAACAACATGGTATCATACTAAGCATGCAATAAGCAGTAACATTGCAGGGGCCACATGATATCAAACAACTCCTACATTTGCTAGGATTGTGGTTTGCTTACTACTGTGACAAAACGATAGGTCATGCAAAGGAATGGGTTCATCTATGCGGTAGAAACGAATCATGGTGATCATCCTAAACAATGCATAAGCGACACATGAGAGGGAAGTGGGATTTTATCGACATGATCAATGGGGGTTTGCTTGCCTTGCTGACGAGGTTCGGGTTCGGGGGCTTTAACGAAGGTTGCAACCTCTTGCTCCGGTTCCACCTCTATTCGACAAATAAAGCACGAAGTAGCAATCAAATGAATGCAATGCTCAAGCACATGAATGAATGTTGAAACTTGAAGTATAAGTTTTGATGTGTGAGGCAATTCCATTTAAGTGGAATATATTGCATTTAAAATGCAAATTCAAACTCCACATTTGAATTTAACTTAGCCAAGTTGAATGTGACATAGTTTGATCATTTTGAATCTACTTCAAATGTGTATGATATGCCTCTGAAGTGTGGTTGAAGTATAGCTTAAATCCATGGTCCAAGTTGCAAACTCAATTGATTTGAATTTGAAATAAATTCAAATAAACCAAATGACATATGCTACTGGTCCCATTTTAGATTCAACTCAAACATAGTTTAAAGTTGCATATTTGGAAAAATAATTTTCTCCTGATCATTTTTCATATATTATTTGTCCAATTTGGAGTTAATATGAATTTTCTATGAATTTCAAAAGTTTGGGGTATTTTCTGGAATTTCTGGAATTCTTTTAATCATTTTTGATTTTCTGGAAACTCATAAATGATTTATTGCGTCAGCAGGGGGACTGACAAGTGGGGCCACCCTGTCAGTGGCTGGGGTTAATTAACCCGTGGTTTAACTTAATCCAGTGGATTAATTAAGCCACTGGGCCCACTGGTCAGTGACCCAGGGGGTCACTAACTGGGTGATTAGTGGCTAATCCACCGGCGGCTTGACGCCGGCGACTGGAGCCACGGAGGCGAATCGCCGGAACCTGCTAGGGGCCACGGGAAGCCACGGGGAGGTCACCACTGGATGCAGCGTCGTCTTCCGCGTCTTCTGGAAGCATCAGGGGTTCAAGGGGAGGTCGGGAGCGACGACG
The DNA here is from genome assembly GCA_950022295.1 of Bromus sterilis. NCBI lineage: Eukaryota > Viridiplantae > Streptophyta > Magnoliopsida > Poales > Poaceae > Bromus > Bromus sterilis. The sequence continues at coordinate 345,352,780 of OX465596.1, forward strand.
GTGACGACTCCGGCGGAAGCAGAACCACGGCGAGGTCGTAGTCGACATTACGGTGCATGGTTCGGGCTGATCTCGCGCGCGTTCAAACTCTGGCATGCTTAGGAGCCAAACGCGCGCTCTGGCTGAGTCGAAGGGGCACAGGGGCGACCTCGAGCTCATCCATGGCGGCTACAGGCTTCGGGAACCATGGAGAAAACGGCTAGAGTGAGCAATCCAGGGGGGAAAAGGAGGGGTTTCGTTCGCAAGCTCACCCTGAATCTATCTAGAGTGGTCGCTTGCTCGGGGAGGCGCTGGAGTTGTCGGAATTTGAAGTCGATCCGCGGCGGCCGGCGATGAAGACGATGACGCTAGCGAGCTCGTGGAGGCGTCCGGCTCCGATTCCTTTCGCAGGTCGATGAAGACGACGACGACGAACTCCCTGGACACCTTGGCTTGGCCTCTCGTCGTCAATGGCCGCGAGTCCGCACGGCTGCGCTCCGGCTAGGCTATGGTGGCGTCGCTGTTCTTCGCGGGGAGGATGAACTGGAGGGCGAGGAAGGAGGGGAAAGTGGCCTGGGCTTCTCCAGGACACGCGGGCGGTGAGAAGGAGGCAGGGGAGTCGCTGAGGAGCCTCCACCGCGACGACCACGGCATGCCGGCACGCAGCTGTGTGCTCGTGCCCAGGGAAGACGACAGGGGAGTTCCCCTGGTGGGCTGGGCCGGCTGGAGAGGTGGGCCTCGCCCCCTGGCGAGAGGTAAGTTCTTTTCCTTTTTCTGTTTAATCTTTCCTTTCTGTTTTTTCTGTATATTTGTTTTGACTTTGGTAAAAATACCAAATCATTTTATTAAATGGTGAAAACTTTTATGTGGCCTCATAATAATATAGACTAGCCACTTATAAACTTTCAACATTTTTAAAATTCAAAAGATTTGAATTTTAAATCAAATAGGGGTATTTCATTAATTCCAAGGCACTGTTTGAATATTTGAAAAATCTATGAGCATGGGGTGGGTCCCACATCACTTGATATGTGATCACACTCATTTATAAGACTTTTCAAAACTCTAACATGAATTTTTGGAAAATATTTTTATCTGGCCTTTTGAATTAATTCATCTGGGGGGTGTTCCTTCTCCCATTTGCTTTTGAATTTTGATTTCAAGGATTTCTTTTGAAAATTTGACATGATGCAAGAGTACTAACTAGCCCTAGCACATTACCTAATAGAGGGACCTGACAATCACACTATTATATTATTGTGGATGATATGATTATTATAATGTTGACTATATTCGACGAGGGATGGAAGGTCTTGGCTATCCGTCCCCGACGCTTTGTTCCATTCGAGTCACCTAGGACCCGAGTTCCGGGTATTGTGTCTCTTGACGAGCGTGCCTAACCGCGTGTGGGATGCTATGGGGTCCCCTTTTCTTACCTACCTAGCTTCAAACATTTCCAGTGGTGGCCCAAACTGATTTACCATTTGAAACAGTGTGTGTGCTGGTCGGCCGCCAGTAGTTTTCAAACCAACCCGGACCAGTGAGGAGATGGTTCCTTGCTGGCCCATCATGACCGGATGAGGACCCGTTCTCATGTGATATTAACCGACAATCCAAACGTGGAGTCACACGATAGAGGCCGCTTCGAGAGCGCCGCCGGCTTTTGAGTTGGATGTCGACTCACCGGGTGACGAGGGGGTGACCCCACGACTCCTGCGTGTGAGGATACCTGGTGCATACAAGGACAAGAGGTCCACTGGAAGCTTCAACAGGCCCACAACTGGCCCACTTCAAGCACCAACGTAGGAGTCTGGGATCAATATGGAAGTCACGACTTGGCGCTTAAGGCAAGGATAGAATTAGGTAAACACCTGTGTAAACCTGAGACGGACTCTCCGATACCTAGCCTAGTATATAAAGGCTGGGATGGGGGACGTCTCAGGACATCCAATCTACAATCATCACCTCTAGTCTTGCGCGACCTCGCCTAGACTCCCACTGTAATCGCCCACTCGCATAATATTATCGAGCAGGAAGTGCTTATCCTGTTAGCCGACGAGTATCGCCAACCTGTTCTCTCTACGATATAACCCAGGGTCCCTGACCATGGGATTTGCCGAGGCTGATCCTCGTCAATTGGCGTCGTCAGTGGGGATTAAACAGGTTGGAATCACGATCTCGGCGGTCCCATCTCCAGCAAGTCGCAACTCAAGGAGTCGAACAAGATCCAACCCACTCGAGGAATTCAAATTCATCGCAAACCTCTCCATCGCTCCACTGGGATCGCTCGGACCACAGCTGGACCAAGTCCAATATTTTGGCTACTACCAAAGTCGTCATCGGTGGAAAAGAACTCGGCGATCCAGAAGTCGAGCACAAGCCACGACTACGAAGCCAACCAGGACGCTGGAACAAGCACAAGAATTCTGCGCAGGAATCCCACCCGAGGAGTTGCAACATGTGATAGAAGCCTCGCTAGCCACTCCAAGACCCGCCGCCACCCAGACACCCGCCGCGGGACAGGACAGCGACTCCGAAACCCAGACCGGCGAGTACTACGACCTAGATCGAAGACCAGACGAAATCACCAAATTCATCCGGAACCACTCGATCAACGACGGAATAGAACTTGACCCAAGGTTCCACTCCCGCTCAGAAGACCACTCGCAGTCGTTCCAAGTTATGCGAAGAAGAAGGCACGCCGGCTCAAGCAAGCTCTCAGCCAAAGAACAACTGGATGGACCGTGTAAAATCCATTGTTTCGAGGACGACTGGGGACGCCTTCGAGCAAGCCACACCCTAAGAGAGTGTCGTCTATTCGCTGAACTCTCCAACAGTCTCAAGGAGGAGAAGCAACGCGAAACCAAACGGGACCGAGGAACCGAGCAGTCACCAGCACCAAATACGGAAGAGCAATATCCCGCGTCCCACAGACGAGTCTGGATGATTCAAGAAGGGAGACCCTCCTAAGCAAAAAAGGACGCCCACACACTGCAGACCCGACCATCCGAGGGCCTCCAAATAGCAGAAATCTACCAACTGTATGGTGCAGAAACCAACATCACCTTCTAACAAAGCAACCACCCAACCACAATTCCATGACCAGGACACGCACCACTGGTGCTCAACGCTCAGATCGGTGGCTACGACATGGACAGAATATTCATGGATGGAGGCAGCAGCTTAAACATAATCTTTACCAGCACCCTGCACAAGATGTTGATCCCATGGTCAGTCTAGAAGAAATCAAGTGTCTCAATCTACGGCGTAGTCCCAGGAGAAGCAGCCGCCTCCCTCGGAGCAATCGAGCTCGATGTCATCTTCGGCAGCAAGGGCAACTTCGCAAGAAAAGTCCTCGAGTTCGAAGTACTCGACTAGCAGTCCCAATACTACACCATACTAGGACGACCCGCATTCGCACAATTTATGGCGGTCCCGCATTACGCATACCTCAAGCTCAAGATGCCAGGACCCTCAGGGGTCATCATGGTCAATGGAAGCTTTGTCAAATCAGATCAGTGTGACCGTGATTTTCATGAAGTTTCTGACATGTCTGGAGCCCAGCAACAGCTCAAAGAGATAGCCATGGCAACAGACTGAAGCATATTTCCACTAGCAAGCAGAAGTGAGTCAAAAGAATTCAATCGCGACTTCAGCGTCCACAGCGACACAGTCACCCACCAAGTTCACCCAACGGACCCGGACAAGAAGGTTCAAATCTACGCGCACCTCCCAGAAGAACAAGCAGCTGGCCTCATGGCCTTCCTAAGCCAAGAGTGGAAAATTTTCTCCTGGTGCACGGCTGACATGCCCGGAATACCACGAGAGTTTGCAGAACACGCGGTGCATATACGTCCAAACACCAAACCAGTAATGCAGGTGTTGCGCCGATTCTCCAAGCATAGAGCCATTGGAGAAGAGATTAATCGACTACTCGGCGCGCAATTCATTCGAGAGATGAAGAAGGCCACCTGGATTGCAAACCTAGTCTTGGTACCCAAAAAGGACATCGACGTACTACGAATGTGCGTCGACTACGGGCCCATCAACAAACATTGCCCGAAGGACCACTTTCCCCTGCCAAGGATAGACCAGATAATCAACTCCACCGTAGTATGTGACCTCCTATCTTTCCTCGACGCCTACTCAGGATACAACCAAATCGGGATGAAAGAAGAAGACGAAGAACACACCTCGTTCATCACCCACTATGGTGTATTCTGCTACAAAACAATGCCTTTCGGATTGAAAAATGCCGTAGCCATGTACCAATGGATGATGCAAGCGTGCCTGAGAGATCAAATCGGCAGAAACGTCCAAGTCTATGTCGATGACATCGTCATAAAAACACACAGCGCGGGCACACTACTCGACGACCTCCACGAAACCTTCGCCGCTCTCAAGAAATACAGAATCAAGCTCAACCCAAAAAAGTGCGTGTTCGGCGTCCCTGCTGGAAAATTACTCGAGTACATGGTCTCCGCTCGAGGAGTCAAAGCAAACCCTGAAAAAGTCCAAGCAATCGCCAAGATGTAAGAACCAACCAACATCCGGGGCGAATAGAAACTCACAGGAAAACTCGCAGCACTGAGCCGCTTCATCAGCAGGCTGGGAGAAAGGACCCTACCATTCTACCAGCTGCTCAGAAAAGGAGAAAAATTCGAGTGGACTGAGGAAGCCCGCAACGCATTCGCAGACCTAAAGAAGACCCTCTCAACACCACCAATCCTGGCGGTGCCCAAGGAGCAAGAACCACTCTACCTCTACATAGCGGCACGCAGCAGCATAGTCAGCACGGCGCTCGTCGTCGAGCGCATGGAAGAAGGAAAAATCCAGAGCATCCAAAGGCCAATCTACTACCCAAGCATGCTCCTCACAAAATCCCAGCAGCGGTACCCGCACTACCAGAAGCTCATATACGCCATCTTCATGACGTCAAGGAAAGTAATACATTACTTCGACTAGCACCGCATCACGATCGTGAGCAGCGCACCACTCGCGGACATCCTCAACAATCCTGGAGCAACTGGCAGAGTCGCCGAATGGAACATCGAGCTCAGTCCCCAACGACGATCAAAGCCCAAGTACTCCCAGATTTTCTAGTCGAGTGGGCAGAAGTGCAAACACCAGACCTGTCCAACTCATGGACAATGTTCTTCAACGGGTCAAAAAGACAACAAGGAGCAGGAGCAGGCGTCGTTCTAATCTCCCCCAAAGGAGCCAAACTCAGATATGTACTTCAAATCAACTTCAGCAATGCCTCAAACAACGAAGCAGAATACGAGGCACTACTCTATGGCATGCGCATGGCGAATCCTCGTCGTCCAGCAGGCAATGAGAGACTGCGAAGAAGTCGCAGAAAACATGATGGCTTACCAGAAGCTCTACAACACCCTGGAAGGAGGATTCGACGGCTGCGAGCTAAACTACATTCCCAGAGCAAATAACACAGAAGCAGACGAGCTCGCAAACATTGGATCAACCCGAGGACCCGTCCCCCCAGGCGTTTCCCTAGAAAGCATCAGCCAGAGGTCAATCAAAACCAAGGCACCCGCATCGGAGGCAGTCGGAGAGGACGACGACGCAAACGAACCAGCACAAGTAGCGGCGGCGAACCCAACAGACGATGCAGGCAACGAAGCAGCCGAAGAAGCAGAACCAGCCGCGCCCGAAGGCCCAGCTTGGACAAAGCCGCTCCTTCGATTCTTAATCGAAGGAACCTTACCACAAGACGTCGCAGAAGCCCGACGCATCAGCTGACGATCTAAATCATTCACAGTAATCAATGGACAACTCTACAAGCGCAGCATCTCTCAGGTCCTACAAAAGTGCATCGAGGAGGAAGACGGCAAGGCCCTATTGCTCGAGATCCACAAAGGCAGTTGCGGGAACCACGCGAGCAGTCACACACTCGTGGCTAAATCCTTTCGAGCAGGGTTCTACTTGCCAGACGCAATGAAAAATGCGGAAGACATCGTACGACGCTGCATCGCCTGCCAAAAATTCACCAACAGGCCACACGCCACAGCATCAGAACTCAAAACCATACTACTATCCTGGCCGTTCGCCACCTGGGGACTCGATATGGTGGGGCCACTCAAGACATCTTCAAAAGGAGGCTGAACACATCTACTAGTAGCAGTAGACAAGTTCACCAAGTGGATCGAGGCAGTGCCAATCGCCAGCTCAACAGACCTCACGGCAGTTAACTTCATCGAGTCCATCATCTTCAGATTCGGCATACCCCATAACATCATCGCAGATAACGACACGAACTTCACAGCGATAGAATTTCATAACTTCTGCCAAGATCTGGGCATCAAAATCAACTACGCGTCAGTCGAGCACCCACAATCTAACGACCAGGTGGATAAAGCAAACGGTTTAGTGTGCGGAGGAATAAAAAAGCGGCTCCTCGCACCACTCGAACAAGCTGCAGGCAACTGGGTAGAAGAACTCCCCACAGTTTTGTGGAGCTTGCGCACTACCCCCGACACCTCAACCCAGTACACACCCTTCTTCATGATGTACGGAGCAGAAGCGGTACTACCGCAAGATACGCCCCAAACGTATCTATAATTTCTGCTTGCTCCATGCATGTTTTGTGTGACTTTGCCATGTTTTTCTGGAACTTTCATACCCTTTTGAGCATATTTGGAATAATCTATTAACCCAGTGCACCCAGCTGCCAGTTGATGTTTTCTGCTGTTTTTGTATTTCAGGTTTTCTGGCCATTAAAAGTGCTCCAAAAAATCCGGAAAAATCAGATAAAAAATCAGAGACCCGGAAGCTTCCGGAATCACCAAGGCAGCGGAGGGGGGCCACCACAGGGACTCCAGAAGGGTCCCTGGCGCGGCCCCATCCCTAGGCCGCGCCAGGGGGCCTCCTTCCTGCCCTGTGTGTCCCATCGACACCCCCTCCTCCTATATTTAGCCCTCGGGGTGGAAACCCCTAATATCGATCTCTTTTCCGCGATCTCGCCTCTGTACTTCCGCCGACGCCGCTTCAAGATCGGGGCTTCCTGGAGAAGCTGCTCCGGCACCCTGCCGGGAGAAGCTACCCCCTCCAAGAGACAGTCCATAGCCATGGACATCTCCCGTATGTACCGTGAGTAGTTCCCCTTGGACCATGGGTACGTGACCAGTAGCTATGTGACGTTCCTCTCCCCTGTTTGTGCCTCCACTTTCGAGACCTCGTGAGCTGCCTCACATGATCGAGGCACCTTTGTAATTTTCTGTCGTTGCTATGTTGAGTTTGTTGGGATCTGATGGATTATGAGACTATGTTCAGATTGTGATGAGTAATATATTTGGTTCTTCTCTTTTATATTTTGTTCTTGAGTAAATTCTTGCATGTTCTCCGTTGCCGTATTTTACTTTGGCCAAGTGATTTGTTGCAACTCCAAGAGGGAGCGTTATGATTGATTGTGGGTTTAGCCCCTTGATGTCTAGCTTGAGTGACAGAAAGATGAGACTAGGGGATGTGTTGTTGCCACCAGGAATAAAACAATGGTGCTTGTATCCGCGGATGCAAGGATTGTTTACTTTACGCAAAGTTGTTTTAATGCAGTTGTCTGTTGCTTTGGATTTACACTTTGGGTGGGATTCGCAACTTAATACCAGCGAGATGTTCTGGATAGATATCTCAAGGTGGATGATTCGTAGTAGATGCAGATGGATTTCGGTCTACTTACCTTGGCGTACTTCCCATTGCTTTTGAGCCCTTCCTTTCTTTGCAGCATAGTTAGCATTGCGGTGCCTTCATAATCCTGTCAATTTCCCAACTGTTATTTGTTTACCTCGCTATCACTTTTATTGTCTTTTGGGAGAGAGACATCACTAGTGAAAATCACGGGACCCCGGTCCATCTTCATATTACTGTTTACATCCTTAGTTTACTTTCCAGTTGCTATCACTATCATTATATCTTGCGTTAATACTTTGTAAACAGCAAGGCCGGAGGAATTGACAACTCCTCTGTACTCGTTGGTAGCAAAGTTATTTGTATCTGTGTGCAGGTCCATGTGAAGTTAGCAACTCTCGGTTGTGAACGGCGCCATTGTTCACTTTAGCACCTCCTTGTATTTCTGCGAGTCCTACGGGAGACAAACCCTATCCTCTACATAGGGGAAATTTGCTGCTACGCTACATCTCACCTTCCACTCGGGGTAACCAACGAGGAGTGAGAGATCCTCACCGTATCAAGCCAATTTCTGGCGCCGTTGCGGGGGACTCCATTCTACAAGATAGGGGAGTTGCACACTATCTTTTATCTTTGCTTTTTAGTCTTGTTAGTTTACCTTTTAGTTTTTACTTTTGTGTCCCTTATCAAAAATACCAAAAATACCTACTGCTACTATGGGTTCCAATGAAAACACCAAGTTGTGTGACTTCACTAGTCACAACAACAGTGACTTTATCTGCATTCCTATTGCTCCACCTGCTACTTCAGCACCTTCTTATGAGATTAAACCTGCTTTGCTGAACCTTGTTATGAAAGATCAATTCTCTGGTGCTAGAGATGATGCTGCTTTGCATTTAAATAATTTTACTGAGCTTTGTGATATGCAAAAGTACAAAGAAGTAGATGGTGAAATTTTTAAGATTAAGCTTTTTCCTTTCTCTTTGAGGGATGAAGCTAAAATCTGGTTTCAATCCTTTCCTAAGAATAGCATAGATTCTTGGGATAAGTGCAAGGGTGCTTTTATCGGGAAGTACTATCCCCCTGCTAAAATTATTCAATTGAGGAGTAAAATTATGAATTTCAGGCAATTGGATAATGAATACGTTGCCCAAGCTTGGGAACGTATGAAGACGGTTGTCAAGAACTGCCCCACACATGGACTGACTACCTGGATGGTTATCCAGACTTTTTATGCAGGCTTGAACTTTACCTCGCGGAACCTGTTAGATTTGGCCGCGGGAGGAACTTTTATGTCAACCACACTTGGTGCTGCCACAAAGCTACTTGATGAGATGATGTTGAACTACTCTCAGTGGCAGACCGAAAGATCTCCAACTGGTAAGAAGGTAAATTCTGTCGAGGAGATCTCCTCTCTAAATTCTTTGGTTGCTCAAGAACAAATAGATGTGAACTTTATCTCTAGAAACAACTTCAACAATAATTCTTATAGGGGTAATTTTGGTAGCAACAATCTTAGGTTTTTCCCATACAACAACTAAGGGAACGGTAATAGCAACTCCTACAGCCAGAATTATAGGGAAAGAGACCTACCCAGCTATGAAAAACTTATAGAAATAGAAAAAGCCACCAAAAGCTATATGCACACACAGTTTGAACAAAACAAGGCCTTTTCCAGACAGTTAGATGAGCACTCCTCTATCCTGCAAAACATTAGCAAACGACTTGAGAGCCTGAATAGTGACATTTCCAGCCTCCAAACTAGACTCACTGCCATTGAGACCTATGTTTCAAACATGTCTCACACCCAATCTACCTTGATAAACCACATGGCAGCCAAACCAGAATTCATTCCCAAGGAAGAAGAAAGAATTAAGAGCCTTCCTACCTACCACACAGTAGCCAGTATCCAAGTAGTTGAGGATGTCCAAACAGTTAGCACCCATCACACCCCTAGTCCCACTGGACCTATCAATGGTGATGCTACCACCTCAACCATAAATGAAGAAACCTCTATGAACATAGAGGATTTCAAACAAATGAGCCTAAATGATATCACTACCTACTTGATAGATAGTAGTGACCTGGACATTGACAACTGCACTTTACCTGAAGTTATTGGTTTCCTACACAAGATGTCTAGAGACCCCCACACTAGCACACTTAATCTTGCCTTCACAGAGCATATCACCAATGCTCTAATCAAAGTTAGGGAGGAGAAGCTTAGACTAGAAGCCTCCATACCTAGGAAGCTAGAAGATGGTTGGGATCCTATGATAAAAATCAAATTAAATAACTTCTCTTGTTATGCTCTTTGTGATGTTGGAGCAAGTACCTCTGTTATGCCCAAAAGAATGTATGATATGCTTGAATTGAAATCTTTTGATCCCTGTTCTTTTGGTGTTCGTCTTGTTGATTCTTCCATAAAGAAACCTTTGGGGAAGATCGACGATGTTCTTATCATTGTCAATGACAATTATGTTCCCGTTGATTTCACTATTATGGACATTGAATGTGAACCTTCTTGTCCAATTATTTTGGGACGTCCTTTTCTTCGCACAGTTGGTGCTGTTATTGACATGAAAGAGGGGAATATCAAATTCCCATTCCCTCTCAAGAAAGTAATGGAACATTTCCCTAGGAAAAAGATTAAGTTACCTTTTGAGTCCGTCACACGGTCTAGTTATTCTCTTGAAAATACTTGATCTTCTGCTTTAAGCCTAGCTAATGGCTCTAAAGAAGTGCTTTCGGGAGGCAGCCCGCAACGAATTTAGGTTTTATTTTTGTTTTTCTTCTGTTCTTAGTGGTCTTGATGATTGTTACTACTTTAGCAACATCATTGTATCTTTACTTTTTAAGCTTTGTGCCTTTTATAGCCTCATACGGCAAGGGAAGTAAAAGTTGTGGCATGCTGTCCAGAAAACAGATTCTGTCCTCGTGACTAGAAAATCATGGAAAAATCCCAGTTCATGTTTTTGAGTTGAAATTTTTACACAGCATGCACTATTAAATTACGAAACTTCCGTATGTTCTGAGTTTTTTTATTTGAGTTTCATAAGTACCCCTAAAAAATTCGTTTCTATCTGCTGTTCTGTTTTCACAGATTCTGCCACGTTTTGTCTCTCTCTACTTTTGCAAACCTTAAGCTTGCTTTTTCTTTGCAAAAACCTTTTGGCAATCTTGAGAAATAGTATCTCTTCAAGTTTATCTTTATTTCCAGTAGATGAAAAATTATTTTAGTAGGGTACTAACCTCTCTAATCAGTCTACAATGAGTTATGTATGAAGGGAGTTTTCAAGTGCGCGATGAAAGATGATGAAAGAAGATCTTGGAGTGTCAAAAGCTCAAGCTTGGGGATGCCCCCATGCATCCCCCAAGAAATATTCAAGGAGACTCAAGCGCCTAAGCTTGGGGATGCCCCCCGTGCATCCCCTTCTCCATCAACAATTATCAGTTCGTCCGTCGCTGCACTATATTTTTATCACTTCATGCATTATGTGCTATGCTTAGAGTGTCTCGCTCTTTACTTTTCTTAGGTTTGTTTGTGCTTTTTTTGCTGTAGTAACAAGTTAGACCCCAGCTTAATCTTTTGTGTGGGAGAATTACACGCTCCGCTTGAACTAGAACTCCTCATAGGATTTGCATGTTTATTCTTTTAGCCGTGAGTTGTTCTTTTTCTTTTCTTAGCTGCTGCTCTGTTTAGTTGTAGTGCTTTAGTTTTTCTAGAGCTTTTCTTTTGTTTTAGGTTGAACTTTCTATAGGTTGCATGTTTTATCTTGTTAGAGAGTTTGCCTGTTGCACTGGGTCTTGACTAGAAGTAGGTAGTTGAAGTTGCTTTTCTCTTTGTAGTAGTAACTTGCAATAGTTCTGAGGTATTGACTAGAGTAATGTTTGAACTTTTGGTGTCAAGAGCTCGAGCCTATTAGTGATAGATGTCGTATTTTGGTCAATCCGTGTGATTTTCGAAAACCAAAAACCCTGTTGAGAACTCTAGCTACTAGATGGATCACTAACCTCTGGAGGGTTCGAATATTAGAGTACACTCACGTACCATGAGTCAAGGATGCGCAAGGATAACCAAACCCCCATACACTCCTCCTCGGGGTACTTGTCTCTTTGTGAACCTCCTGATTAGATTGAGAGTTACCGATAATAAGTGCATGAGTTCTTCGGACTAATGTGAGTATTCGAAAGTTGACACTTCCACCCACCTATACTTTTTCTAGCCTTTTCGGTACCGTGCATTGCCCTTTCTCACCTTGAGAGTTGGCGCATACTTCGCCGGTGCATCCAAACCCTTGGCACGATACGCTCTGTCATCATAAGCCTCCGTATATCTTTCCTCAAAATAGCCACCATACTTACCTACAAGGCATTTCCATAGCCTTTCCGAGATACATTGCCATGCAAGATCCACCTTCTCATGACTTGATCTTCATTTCATACATGCTACTTGCTTGATCAATGAGCCGCATGCTAGTTGGGCCTTGCCCTAATCATTGCTACATGACGCGCTAGTATCATTGCATATCCTGCTATCCTAGCGGAGGCAAACATTTGCATCATGATAGTTATATCTTCTTTATGTGAGTACTTTTGTAAAGTGTGAAAGATCTCCTATATTATTGTTAAATATAGTGTTGCCCCTAATGTGAGGAAAAGATCCGAAAGAGGACAAAATCAAAAGATCCGAAAGAGGACAAATGAGAGTTAAATAGAAAGAGCCATTGAGGCCACCAAAAAAATACAAAAAAATAGAAAAAAGAGAAAAAGAAAAATAAAAAGAGAGAAGGGGGCACACTACTATTCCTTTTGAGAGATCCACACTAGTACTTCATCCTCTATCTCTTGTACTCCATAGAGATCATCATCATGCATATAGCTATGTGGGGACCGTCACACTATAGAACTTGGCTTGTATATTCCAATGATGAGCCTCTTCAAACGAGCTCTAGGTCTTCTTGAGCAAGAAAGTTAGATGCACCCCCACTAGTTCCCTTGGAGAGCTTTTATCTCACATGTGCATCCGTTGCATGGCAATCCCTACTCCTCACATCATATCTATCATATGGACTTCTCTCGCCTATGATTGTCCTCATTGATGTGAGCCTTTCACACCTTTTTGTCTTCCTCCTCCACCTTCTTTCTGTTTCGCCTTTTAGGTGTCAACTTTCTTGCTCATGCTCATCCATTGCATGAGTGCTCAAAATATCGAAAGGGAGTGGATCAGTTTGACTTGTACCCGGCCAGTGGTCTAGGGACGAGTCAAGATAAGAATCCAAAGGAGACTAAGTGTGAAACTTTAGTAGATAGTTGTTCTCAAAAACCTTTTTTCTCTCTTTTTCCCAGTCCCTTGCTTGCACGCAAACACCATCTGGAGACATTCGAGTCACGGACAGCGAGAGCTCTTGCACCTTTTGTTCTTTTGTTGCTTGTGTCAATGCTAATATAGACTCTTACTTGTTAAGACTTGAATTGAATTGCATGCTTTGATTGCTTTACTTACAAAGATCTTATATGGTTGTGTGGCATGTCACCACAGAAATTATGCTTGTTATCGTTTACCTACTCGAGGAAGAGCAGGAATTATGCTTGGGGATGTTGATACGTCCCAAACGTATCTATAATTTCTGCTTTCTCCATGCATGTTTTGTGTGACTTTGCCATGTTTTTGAACTTTCATACACTTTTGAGCATATTTGGACTAATCTATTAACCCAGTGCACCCAGCTGCCAGTTGCTGTTTTCTGCTGTTTTTGTATTTCAGGTTTTCCTGCCATTAAAAGTGCTCCAAAAAATCAGGAAAAATCAGATAAAAAATCAGTGACCCAGAAGCTTCCGGAATCACCAAGGCAGCGGAGGGGGTCCACCACAGGGACTCCAGAAGGGTCCCTAGTGCGGCCCCACCCTAGGCCGCGCCAGAGGGCCTCCTGGCTTCCCTGTGGGTCCCCTCGACACCCCCTCCGCCTATATTTAGCCCTCGGGGTGGAAACCCCTAATATTGATCTCTTTTCTGGGATCTCGCCTCTATACCGCCGTCGTCGCTTCAAGATCGGGGCTGCCTGGAGAAGATGCCCCGGCACCTTTCCGGGAGAAGCTACCCCCTCCGGGAGACCATCCATAGCCATGGACACCTCCCGTATGTACCGTGAGTAGTTCCCCTTGGACCATGGGTCCGTGACCAGTAGCTATGTGGTGTTCCTCTCCCCTCTTTGTGCCTCCACTTTCGAGACCTCGTGAGCTGCCTCACATGATCGAGGCACCTTTGTAATTTTCTGCCGTTGCTATGTTGAGTTTGTTGGGATCTGATGGATTATGAGACTATGTTCAGATTGTGATGAGTAATGTATTTGGTTCTTCTCTTTTATATTTTGTTCTTGAGTAAATTCTTGCATGTTCTCCGTTGCTGTATTTTACTTTGTCCAAGTGATTAGTTGCAACTCCAAGAGGGAGCGTTATGCTTGATTGTGGGTTCAGCCCCTTGATGTCTAGCTTGAGTGACAGAAACATGAGACTAGGGATGTGCTGTTGCCACCAGGGATAAAACAACGGCGCTTGTATCTGCGGATGCAAGGATTGTTTACTTTACGCAAAGTTCTTTTAATGCAGTTTTCTGTTGCTTTGGATTTACACTTTGGGTGGGATTCGCAACTTAATACCAGCGAGATGTTCTGGATAGATATCTCAAGGTGGATGATTCGTAGTAGATGCAGATGGATTTCGTTCTACTGACCTTGGCGTACTGCCCATTGCTTTTGATCCCTTCCTTTCTTTGCAGCATAGTTAGCATTGCGGTGCCTTCATAATCCTGTCAATTGCCCAACTGTTATTTGTTTACCTCGCTAGCACTTTTATCGTCTTCTGGGAGAGAGACATCACTAGTGAAAATCACGGGACCCCGGTCCATCTTCATATTACTGTTTACATCCTTGGTTTACTTTCCAGTTGCTATCACTATCATTATCTCTTGCGTTAATCCTTTGTAAACAGCAAGGCCAGAAGAATTGACAACTCCCCTGTATTCGTTGGGAGCAAAGTTATTTGTATCTGTGTGCAGGTCCAGGTGAAGTTAGCATCCCTCGGTTGTGAACGGTGCCATTTTTCACTTTACCACCTTCTTTTATTTCTGCGAATCCTACAGGAGACAAACCCTATCCTCTACATAGGGGAAATTTTCTGCTACGCTACATCTCACCTTCCACTTGGGGTAACCAACGAGGAGTGAGAGATCCTCACCGTATCACCGCACGACCTAAAGTTTGGAGCCCCCCGAATCTCGGGATACGAGGAAGAAGAGGAATAAGAAGCGCCCCAGGATAATAAAGACACCGCAGATGAAGCAAGGGACACAGCCATAGCAAGGTCAGAAGGATACCAGGACAAAATGTGCACATACCAAAGCAGTAGCCTACGGACCAGAACTTTCCACAAAGGAGATCTCGTCCTGCGACTATACAAGAAAAAGTGCACAAACTTGCCCTGCAGTGGGAAGGACCCTTCATAATCTCCGAGGTCATAGGAGGAGGCGCATACAGGCTAAAGAATCCGAAGATTGACGAAGACGTGGGAAACCTGTGGAACGTGGAAAACTAGCGCTTGTTCTACCCATAGTCTACTCATAAGCCCCAGCAGGAATATCAGCAGCAGCACCGATTGGCAGCTCATGTAGAAACTCACAAGCAATAAAAGGTGTTTCCCAAATAATACCACTAAAAGCACTCGGGGGCTCGAGCACAAACTCCCCCCGAGAGACGCTATCTTCGCTTACGCAACACTACCTAAAAGCACTCGGGGGCTAGAGCACAAACTCCCCCCCCCCCGTGAGACGCTATCTTCGCTTACGTAACGCTACCTAGAAGCACTCGGGGGCTCGAGCACAAACTCCCCCTGAGAGACGCTATCTTCGCTTACTCGACACTACCTAAAAGAACTCGGGGGCTAGAGAACAAACTCCCCCCCAGAGACGCTATCTTCGCTTAAGGGATGCTACCTAAAAATCACTCGGGGGGCTCGAGCACAAACTCCCCCTGAGAGACGCTATCTTCGCTTACGGGACGCTACCTAAAAGCACTCGGGGGCTCGAGCACAAACTCCCCCCGAGAGATGCTATCTTCGCTTACGCGACGCTACCTAAAAGCACTCGGGGGCTCGAGCACAAACTCCCCCCGAGAAACGCTATCTTCGCTCACGCGACCCTACAGAAAAGAACTCGGAGGCTAGAGCGCACTCCCCCCGACGGACAACATATTCTGCTTACACGGCCACAAAAAAAACTTATTCAAGCACGCTTTAAAGATAATACAAAGCAAGAAATAAATATTCCTAAGTCTTCACCTGATCACAAAATGATCACCTAAAGACTCGGGGGCTACTCCTATCGGGAGCGCTGCCGCGCACCCGATGAAAATTTGGAACAGCTAAGCAGCTACAAGAAAGGACGGTCCAGGCGAATAAAAAATCACAGGCTACGTCTGATTCCACAAATCAAACGCAGCCTCGGGGGCTAGTCCCATCAGGAGCGCTGCCGCGCACCCGACAAACCTATACAAAGGAGTCGAAGACAATTTCCTCATTACAAAGGAGTGGAAGACAATTTCTCATTACAAAGGAGTCGAAGACAATTTCTCATTACAAAGGATTCGAAGACAATTTCTCATTACAAAGGAGTCGAAGACAATTTTCCATTACAAAGGAGTCGAGGACAGTATTCATTACAAAAGGACTCGGGCAGCTGCCAGACGGGTTACAATACCAATTATACCAGGGAATTATGACTTCTACATGTGTGCTCATGCTGAGATAATTGGCACTTTCGTCCCACAACCTGACGAGTATGACCACAGAGAAAGTACCAACTGAGCCTGCAAAGAAGCAAGTCGCCGTCCTCCAGCTCTACAAGGTGCCTCACCTACTGACACACCCACTTGATGATCGCCTTGACGTGCAACTCATCCTCAGAACTAGAAGAGCAAGCACCACCAGCCGAGGAGTCGCAGAAGATGAAGTCACATGAGAAGCAAGCGAACCACCCCTCGACCCGCCAGAACTGTCACTGCTTGTTTCCTCCCAGTATAGATCCAGACGATTTCCACCGACATCAAACGCATGAACAATGAGGGTATCTTCATGTCGGGACCCGGAATATGCATATGTAATTCCAGTCACGATGCAATCACATGGAGAGCCGAGAGCCGTACCCACTTGTCTAAGAAGACAAGGCCAAGCACAGAACACTCTTGGAAAGCATCGAACGTGAGGGGCATCCCATCCAGGCCGGATGATCATCTGAGATGGGTCCTCATCGTCCGCTCACAAGTCTAAATGCTTATGGGTGGTGAATCCCATACTCATAGACAAGTCGCCTCAACCATGTTATCGATTGAATCCTAACTCTTACATAGACTTACTCCAGCCCGATCACTTAGTCGGGGTCTAGGGCGGGCTCGATCATACAACAAAGTGTGCATGTGACAGAGTCACGAGCAATCGCATCGCGATGCCCCAAGCTGTGCACATCTAAGGGCCACTTGGTGTATAAAAGACCGCCAGCCAGATCACAACTAAGGTCTCGAAAACCCATACTAAGACATGCATGTTATAATCATACACGCAGCACACATGTATAGTATGAACAACAGGTATCATCACATAACTCTACAAAGTACTTCTTTATTGACTTACACATAGAGCATATAAAGATCACGTGTCTGTGATCATCATTACGTCATACAACGGAAGCAAATTAGGTCTGAGTACAGAAAAGTTTAACAAATGGCTTAGAGAAGCCTTGTAGAACAAACATAGCCCTTCCACGAGGGACCAGACTGCTGTCTGGAACTATACTAGCTTAGTCAACGTCGAGCTTCAGGAAGGTGTCTCCATCGGGGTCTGGGTTTCCATCTAAAACATAGAATAAGCAAACGTGAGTACAAAGTCGTACTCAGCAAGACTTACATCAGAACTACACTACTCATGCTCAAGTTTCAAGGTAAAGGGAGGTGGGGTTCAACATGCAGAAGTGCCAGCTTTGACTTGGCTAGTCCTGTACTACGTGTACCAGACTTGAGGTAAGAAGCGTACACGAGTCCACTACATGTCTCCAACCAATACACCACTATGGATACTTCCTCGACTTCCCCACGAGGAAGCACACCATAGAACTCACGCTTATCTTGCGGGGTTTAGAAGTATCCATTCAAGTTGTCTAATAATCAAGCACAGATTTCCAAGTAGTCCCTTACCGCGGACGCGGCTATTCGAATAGCTTTGTTAACCCTGTAGGGGTGTACTGCTACACACATGAAACTATCAGTTACCGCCGGGATCTCGTCACCCTTCAAGCGGCGAGGATAATTTCAAAAACTTTTACCTCACAGCCAATTCTAATCCAGGAATCAACCATCTGATTTGCTTACCGCTCAAGAGTCTGGCAGGGTCAACGATACGGACTCAGACGATGCAGGCGACCGATACGCCACCTTAGCAGATGGTTTTACTGTCTCATAGGTCCACCCACATATCTAAATGATGCAAACTTTCATTCATTCTTTTTCTATGCAAATGCCAAATGGAAATCCCGAACTAGTGACTCCTGGACTTGAACTGGGGTGAGTTAGTAGGCCGCGGGGGTCCATGTGCCCAACATGTGGTAGTACTCTTCGTCTTGGATCACCACACAAGAACTCGAGCTTAAGGCGGTGTTCAACGAGACAACCCACTGTGTACTCCTACACATCCTCTCATCGTTCACCCTGTATTAGGGTGGATTCACCGACACAGTTTCACTTCATCAGTAACATGATCACAACCATCCCGACTCACAGATCAAAGTAACCTCAATGTAACCTCTAAGCATGCAATAAGCTGTAACAGTTGCAGGGGCCACATGATATCAATCAACTCCTATGTCAGCTAGGATTGTGGTTTTCTTACTACTGTGACAAGATGATAGGTAGAATCGACACAAGGTGATCTCCTAAACATGCATAAGCGAGACTGAGAGGGAATTGGGATTTTATAGACATGATCAATGGGGTTTGCTTGCCTTGCTGACGATACACGGGTTTATCGAACTTCTTCTTCGGGGGTGATCTCCGTCCCGGAAACACTGTTACCGGAACAATCATCAACGAAGGGGGCGGGGAAACATTGAAATAGAATGCACAAGCACATGATATAGTTGTCCATGCTATGAATTCTACTGGTTTGTGGAAAATTCATCTTAATTGAAGTGTATTGCATTTGGAATGCAAATTAAAACATCAAATTCAAATTCTAATTATGCCATATGCATGTTTTCTACTGTTTACCCATTTTAAAATGGTCAAACATAGAAACAAATTGCATATTCATAATCCTTGTATTTTTCTGATAATTTTTCATATATTATTTGTCCAATTTGGAGTTAGGATTAAAAAGTTATTGAATTTCAAAGTTTATTCTATTTTCTGGATTTTCTGTAATTCTTTTAAATTAGAAATGAGTTATTGCGCAAGCACTGCGTCACCATGACTTCAGGGGGGCTCTGACCAGGGGGTCCCACCTGTAAGTGACACTGTGGTTAATTAAATGTTTTGATTTAATTTAAACAGAGATTAACAGGGGCAGGGCCCACTGTAAGTGTCTCTGCGGGTGGGGCCAGGTGGCTAATCACCTTGCCACATCGGCAGGTCATCTCTAGCGAGCTTGGGAGGACGATTCCCTGCGCCAAAAAGGACGCCGTGACCTCCATTCGAACAAGGAAGCTCCCGCGCGTCACCCTGGACCAACAGGCGAGCTCTGGGGTCACCGGAGCGTCGCCGGCGTCGAGGGAGGCGGAGGCCGTGGCTCTGGAGATGTCGGGAGGACGCTCTAGAGCGCGCTTTTGACCGGGGAGTGGAGCGTTGCGAAGCTGTGGTGCTGGGGATCACGGTGCTCGTCACGGGCGAAGCAGAAGGGAAGGGGAGCAGCGTTGCCGTGTTGGGGATCACGGTGCTGTGGTGCTGGGGATCACGGTGCTGTGGTGCTGGGGATCATGGCGACGGTGCCTCTCGGCGTTCATGGCAATGGTAGCTAGAGAGCAAACGAGGGGGCGCCAGGTTGGGGAAAATGAGCAGAAGCTCACCTTGAACACGAATATGTGGTCAGCGGGCTCGGGGAGGTGCTATAGGCGGCGAATCGACGGCGGCAAACTAGCGGATCCGGCGGTGACTCGTTGAGAAATCCGGCATCTACGGGCGAGGAAACTGGCCTTATTCTGCTCGAAGACGAGGTCGACGTCGCTGCGCTTGAAGGACAAGGTCCTAGGGGCTATGGCGCCCGGTGGCCGCGCCAGTGCGTGAAGGTGCTCCGGCGAGCTCTCGGTGGCGACGAGAAAAACGGCGAGGAAGAGCGGGAGGGAAACCAGGGAGAGGGGGAAAAGAAACACGGCGGCAAGGGCGTCTCCGTTGCGTGCTTAGAGAAAAGGGGGAGGCCTGGAAGCTGTTGGCCGCCGCGGTGGCGTCGCCGACTCCCTCCCAGCTCGCCATCGAGCTGGTTGAGGAAGACGACAAGGGTGGCCGTGGGCTTGGGCTGGCTTCGGTTAGTTGGGCCCGAGGCTCAGGTAAGTGGGCTCGGTTTCCTTTTTCTATTTTTTTGTTTATTTTTTTTTCTGTTATGTGTTTTGCTGTGCTAAAAAAATAGCTAGGCATTTTATTAAATGCTCCAAATTTTAATGTGGACTTGTAATGTATATAGCTAGCCACTTACAAAGTTTGGGCATTTTTAAAATTCAAATAATTTGAACTTTAATACAAATAGGGTATTTATTTAATTTCCAAGCCCTGTTTGGAATATTTGAAAAATCTTGGTGCATGCAGTACGACCCACTTCACTTTACATGTGATCATGCATATTTATTAGACTTTTCAAAAATACTAGAGGAATTTTTGGAATAAATTTTTGTTTGGCCTTTTGAATTAAATTCTCTAGGGCTTTTCTTTTCCCCATTATTTAATTTCTTTTGAAATTTTCACATGATGCAAAGGATCAACAAGCCCTAGCACTTACCCAAGTTGGGGTTCTGACAACTCTCCCCCACTCAACAGAATCTCGTCTCGAGATTCAGAAGTCGTCGGGGGGAAGGTGTGGTACTCGGCACGGAGGCGTTCTTCTCTTTCCCAGGTTGCTTCTTTCTCGGAGTGATGTGACCATTGCACTTTGAGGAACTTGATCTTCTGACGACGAGTGACACGCTATGCGGAATCAAGAATACGAATAGGGTACTCTCAATAAGAAAGGTCATCTTGGAGACCAAGCGTTTCATGGTCGACTTCGCGGATAGGGTCCTTGAAGCAACGCCTGAGTTGTGACACATGGAATACGTCATGTACTCGGGAAAGGTGCAGAGGTAGTTCAAGTTGGTAGGCAACTTCTCCATGTTTAGCGAGAATACGGAAAGGTCCGATGTAACGTGGGGCCAACTTGCCTTTGATACCGAATCTTTGGGTTCACTTCAGAGGAGTAACCCGAAGGTAACCCTTCTCATCAATATTGTAGATCTCTTCTCTATAATGACGATCATAGTAGCTCTTTTGACGAGACTGAGCGGCTTTCAAACGATCACGAACAATGCGAACTTGCTCTTCTGCTTCCTTGATCATATCCGGTCCAAAGAGTTGTCTTTCACCGGTTTCTGACCAGTTAAGGGGTGTTCGACATCGTCGGCCATAGAGTAATTCAAAGGGAGCCATGTTCAGACTAGATTGATAGCTATTGTTATAAGAAAATTCGGCGAATGGAAGAGATTTCTCCCAGTTCTTTCCGAAATTGATAACACAAGCTCTGAGCATGTCTTCCAGGATTTGATTAACCCTTTCAACTTGACCGCTAGACTAAGGATGGAAAGCTGTACTAACGGATAGATGAGTTCCCATAGCATTTTGAAAACTTCCCCAGAATATAGAGGTGAAAAGGCTACCACGATTAGAATTGATTTCCAAAGGAACACCGTGAAGAGACACAATTCTAGAGACGTACAAGTCCGCTAACTGGCTAGCAGTAATGGACTCGCGAACTGGAAGGAAGTGAGCAACTTTTGAAAGTCGGTCAATGACAACAAAGATGGCATCATTTCCTTTCCGGGTTTTTGGAAAGCCGGTGATGAAGTCCATACCGACTTTGTCCCATTTCCACTCGGGAATAGGCAATGGTTTAAGAGTACCAGCAGGTCTTTGGTGTTCAGCCTTAATGCGACGACAAACATCACATTCACCAATGAACTTAGCAATTTCTCTCTTCATCCTAGTCCACCAAAATCTCTGGCGTAGGTCTCGGTACATCTTTGTGCTACCAGGATGAATCGAAAGGGGTGTATCATGAGCTTCCTTAAGAATTAGCCTCCTAAGATTGTGTTTTCGTGGTACCACCAATCGAGTGCCAAAGAAATAGACACCTTGATCATGTATGGAGAAACATTTAGCAACTCCGCTAGCAATGTTCTTCTTGATCTCTCGAATACCACTATCACGTTTCTGGGCGGCTATGATTTTATCCTCAAGGGTTGGTTTCGCCACCAAGGTAGAAAGAACGCCATGAGGAATAATCTCAAGATTGAGCTTGCGAAATTCCTCATGAAGAAGTGGTTGACACTGTTGTAACATGAGGTTGTTACAATACGACTTACGACTTAGTGCATCAGCCATGACATTGGCTTTGCCTGGGCCGTAAGAAATTCCTAAGTCATAATCTTTTATGAACTCTATCCAGCGTCTTTGCCTGAGATTAAGATCTGGCTGGCTGAATATGTATTTAGGGCTTTGGTGATTGGAATAAATCTCACAACGATTACCAAGGAGGTAATGTCGCCAAGTTTTCAGGGCATGAACTACGGCAGCGAGTTCAAGATCATGGGTAGGATAGTTCTCTTCATTTGGACGCAAATGGCGTGAAGCATAAGCTACCACATGTCTATCTTGCATAAGTATGCATCCTAACCCTTGCCGTGAAACATCACAATAGATCTCAAAATCCCTTTTGGTGTTTGGAGGTGCAAGTACGGATGCAGAAGTCAATCTTCTTTTCAGCTCTTGAAAGCTTTCCTCGCACATGGGGGTCCATTGGAATTTCTTATCTTTCTTGAGGAGTTCAGTAAGAGGCTTTGCAACTTTGGAGAAGTTCTCAACGAAGCGGTGACAATAGCTTGCTAAGCCAAGAAAACTGCTAACTTGCTTAACCAATTTAGGTGGAGTCCAGTCAAGGACGGCCTGAACTCTCTCGGGATTGAAAGCAATGCCTTTCGCAGAAATCACGTGGCCTAAGTAGGTCACTTCTGGTAGCCAAAATTCGCACTTAGAGAACTTGGCATATAGGCGATGCTCTCGAAGTTTCATCAATACCAACCTAAGATGTTCTGCGTGCTCTTCTTCGTTCTTCGATTAGATGAGAATGTCATCAAGATAAACTACAACAAATTTATCTAGGTACTCCATGAAGATCGAATTCATCAAGCACGAGAATGTGGCGGGGCCATTGGTTAAATCAAAGGATACGACGGTGTACTCGTAAAGACCATAACGAGTAGTGAAAGCCGTTTTGGGAATGTCCTCGTTCCTGATTTTTATTTGATGATAGCCTAATCTCAAATCCATCTTGGAAAAGACAGAGGATCCAACAAGTTGATCATAAAGATCATTGATCTTGGGCAGTGGATACTTGTTCTTTATCGTCGATAGATTTAGCGGGCGATAGTCTACGCATATCCTTTCTGTTCCATCTTTCTTCGTTACGAACAGAACGAGTCAACCCCATGGCGATGAGCTAGGGTGGATGAAGCCTTTTTCCAACGAAGCATCAAGTTGGGGTTTTAGCTTAGCTAACTCATGTGGGGCCATTCTATATGGGCGTCTGGAGATTGGGGCTGTGCCTGGTATAAGATCCACTATGAATTCTACACATCTGTCGGGTGGCATGATTTAAGGGGTTGGGTTACTGGATAGTTTTCTAGAGGATGACCAAGGATTTCTAGGGGCTACAACAGATATGTCAGAGTAGCAAAGTACCCCAACACGATGGTCAGTGTGGTTCTTCTTGCTAGAAGACATCTAAAGTGGGAGGAAGAGCTGCGAATCCATCAATATAGGTTTCTAGAATAAAACCTACAACGAAGTCTATGGAACTGTCGGGCATGCCACCTAGAAGTTCTTCTAAAAGGACAACCGAAATGGGGAGAAGGATTTTGCAATTGCATCAGATTATGAAGAAACCTGGAATGACTCGGACAACATAACGGCTGTACCGGGATGGAAAATGAAACAATCTCGAAGAAATTGGACAGAACTTCTTCAAGGAGCTCAACAATACGACGAGTCTGGATAACCACAACAATCCTAGGGCTACAAGGAGGAAAACAACGAGATGTTCTAGTAAGACATAGATGAGCCTAGTCCTATCATCCCGTAGAAAAGATAAGGGTGACTCAGAACTCAGATCGATGAGGGTAAGAAGAAAAATAAGCCTTACGTTGTTCCCTTATACCCAAAGTAACTATATAACTATAGAATGCTAGACTCGACTTCGACCAAGGGTTGAATAATCCTACAGACAGTCCTGCTCTGATACCAAGTCTGTCGGGACCCGGAATATGCGTATGTAATTCCAGTCACGATGCAATCACACGGAGAGCCGAGAGCCGTACCCACTTGTCTAAGCAGACAAGGCCAAGGACAGAACACTCTCGGAAAGCGTCGAACGTGAGGAGCATCCCATCTAGGCCGGATGATCATCTGAGATGGGTCCTCATCATCCGCTCACAAGTCTAAATGCTTATGGGTGGTGAATCCCATACTCATAGACAAGTCGCCTCAACCATGTTATCGATTGAATCCTAACTCTTACATAGACTTACTCCAGCCCGATCACTTAGTCGGGGTCTAGGGCGGGCTCGATCATACAACAAAGTGTGCACGTGACAGAGTCACGAGCAATCGCATCGCGATGCCCCAAGCTGCGCACATCTAAGGGCCACTTGGGCTGTTACAGCAGGTCATCTCCGGCGAGTCGCCGGCGAGGTCAGAGAGACCGGCGAGCTCGGGAGGACGATTCCCTGCGCCAAAAAGGACGCCATGACCTCCATTCGAACCAGGAAGCTCCCGCGCATCACCCTGGACCAACAGGCGAGCTCGGGGGTCACCGTCGCGTCGCCGGCATCGAGGGAGGCGGAGGCCGTGGCTCTGGAGATGTTGGTAGGACGCTCTGGAGCGCGCTTTTGACTGGGGAGTTGAGCGTTGCGAAGCTGTGGTGCTGGCGATCATGGTGCACGTCACGGGAGAAGCAGAAGGGAAGGGGAGCAGCATTGCCATCGTTCATGGAGGCGGTACCTCTCGGCGTTCATGGAAATGGTGGCTAGAGATCAAACGAGGGGGCGCCAGGTTGGGGAAAATGAGCAGAAGATCACCTTGAACACGAAGATGTGGTCAGCGGTCTCGGGGACGCGCTATAGGCGGCGAATCGACGGCGGCAAACTGGCGGCTTCGGTGGCGACTCGTTGAGAAATCCGGCGTCTACGGGGCGAGGAAACTGGCCTTCTTCTGCTCGAAGACGAGGTCGACGTCGCTGCGCTTTAAGGACAAGGTCCTAGGGGCTATGGCGACCGGTGGCCGCGCCAGTGCGTGAAGGTGCTCCGGCGAGCTCTCGGTGGCGACGAGAAAAACGGCGAGGAAGAGCGGGAGGGAAACCAGGGAGAGGGGGAAAAGAAACACGGCGGCAAGGGCGTCTCCGTGGTGTGCTTAGAGACAAGGGGGAGGCCTGGAAGCTGCTGGGCGTCGCGGTGGCGTCGCCGGCTCCCTCCCAGCTCGCCATCGAGCTGGTTGAGGAAGACGACAAGGGTGGCCGTGGGCTTGGGCTGGCTTCGGTTAGTTGGGCCCGAGGCCCAGGTAAGTGGGCTCGGTTTCCTTTTTTCTATTTTTCTGTTTATTTATCTTTTCTGTTATTTGTTTTGCTGTGCTAAAAAAATAGCTAGGCATTTTATTAAATGCTCCAAATTTTTATGTGGACTTGTATTTTATATAGCTAGCCACTTACAAAGTTTGGGCATTTTTAACATTCAAATAATTTGAACTTTAATTCAAAAAGGGTATTTATTTAATTTCCAAGCCCTGTTTGGAATATTTGAAAAGTCTTGGTGCATGCAGTGGGACCCACTTCAATTTATATGTGATCATGCATATTTATAAGACGTTTCAAAAATACCAGAGGAATTTTTGGGAGAAATTTTTGTTTGGCCTTTTGAATTATATTCTCTAGGGCTTTTCTTTTCCCCATTTTTGAATTTCTTTTGAAATTTTCACATGATGCAAAGGATCAACAAGCCCTAGCACTTACCCAAGTTGGGGTTCTGACACTTCACCATCAAAACGACAGCAAAGATTATCCTCATCACACAAGTTTAGCTGTTGTGAAAATGACCTCCAGCATCAAGAAAAATCAAGAAGGAGCCATCAACAAAAAGCTAAACCCAAGGAGGAGGTCGAGCGGACCCCTGAAGCCGAAGCCACAGACCCCTCAGATTAAGCTCAGAAATTATGGAGGCAAATAAGAATGGAAGAGGGATCCGAGTAGTAGTGCGACTAAGAATGCGCAGAAGGAAGTCATAGCACCAAACACCCTCGTCCGCACAAGACGAAGAGGGCGTCGCCGCAGCTCCACGGCGCCCACCACGAGAAGAGCTAGGGGTACGGCCACCACGACCACGCCGGCCACGACCTCGGCCAGAAGCACCACCACCCCGCTTGGGAGCCATAGGAAGAAGAAGAAGATAGGAGAAGAACAGATGACCAAGACCAGGCAATAAAGCAACGGGTATTTATAGCGCAGCCCACGGGAAAACCAGGAAAAATACAGAAGCCCAGGAGGCGCCATCATTAAATCAAAGACCAAACACATTAGGCGTTACGAATTCCAAGACATGATGCATTCACACGGTCATCAATATTTAAAGGACGCGTCAAATCTCACCTGTTTCCCATAGGTCACCAAATAGCATGACAGGCAAATCCAACGGCGTCCAAGTCGTCATTGTGGCTACAAGACGCGACAGATCGAAGACTAAGCATCATCATAGGTCACCAAATAGCATGACAACGCCTATCAACGCGACATCCCAAGAAGGACGGATCAAGATAAAAACAATTGAAAAAAACAAAAGACTGGCAAAGGTTACCTATCTCTCAGTGCCAAAATATTCCGATTCCAAAATCTTTTTACTCCCATCGGGAGTACCTTTATTCGAGTTCGGGTGCTCCCCCACCCAGAAGGCAAAGGAGTGCTCGAGTGACCACTCACACCAGTTGAATTCACAACGACTATGGAGTTTCGGGTGCTCCCTCACCCAGAAGACAAAACACGTGCTCGAGTGACCACTCGCATTAGAAGAAACAACGTACCTTCAGAGTTCGGGTGCTCCCTCACCCTGAAGACAGTAAAGCATCCGAGTGACTACTCGCAAAAACTACGCAAAGTATTCGGCAATATGATCTACTCGCGCACTCGACGACTTCTCGAGTAGGTGCTTTATTATTTTCCTCGTCTGGGCTCGCAAAAGTTCTGCGAGTAACCGCTAGTAGCTCACTTGATTGTTTATTCCAAGTGGGTGCATCTCTATTTAGGCTCCGCGCCTCTACAAAAAATGATGCCTGGGATGCGACTTGCTGTACCCAGATGTCACGCAAGTTTAGCGTGTAGGTAAGACCCCTCTGCACAGACGGCCGGGTTGGGACTTTCCACATCGCGACTTCATTCCCGATATTTTCCATGCGCTCGAATGATTGAGAGATGAGCCGATAACGGACGCGTTAAGGGTATTTACTGGGACCGGCGGCATTGATCCTATAAGACCCGCAGCGGCATGAAATTTGCTAGACACCGGTCGTTCCAAAGTTCGTGTCGAGGGACACGGGCTTGGTTGGGCTACCAAGGTAGTTTACACTAGTGCAATTCACCGAGGCTCGACCAGTCGACTACCTCGGGCCCTTTCAGCTTAGAATCCCTCGAATTAAACATTTGTCATGGCTAAAGCTGCCAGCGACTCGCAGCCGCGCTGCTCAAACCAAACAAGGATGAATTTGAGTCCCTGCGCGACTCTTCGAGTCCCCCAGGCACTCAGGGGCTATTGACGAGGGGGTGACCCCACGACTCCTGCGTGTGAGGATACCTGGTGCATACAAGGACAATAGGCCCGCTGGAAGCTTCAACAGGCCCAAGACTGGCCCGCTCCAAGCACCGACGTAGGAGTCCCCAATTAATATGGAAGTCACGAATTGGCGTTTAAGGCAAGGATAGAATTAGGTAAAGACATCTGTAAACCTGAGACGGACTCTCCGAAACCTAGCCTAGTATATAAAGGCTGGGAGGGGGGACGTCTCAGGACATCCAATCTATAATCATCACCTCTAGTCTTGCGCGAACTCGCCTAGACTCCCACTATAATCTCCCCTCGCATAATATTATCGAGGAGGAAGTGCTTCTCCTGTTAGCCGACGAGTATCGCCAACCTATTCTCTCTACGACCTAACCCAGGGTCCCTACCATGGGATTTGCCGAGGCTGATCCACGTCACCGGGTCCCACCCGGATTTGTTCGTTGTTAGATAGTGGGACCTTTCGTTTCGGGTCTCTCAGAACTAAATCATAAAATGGCTGCCTCTGATGGGTAGAAACTAAGAGAGATGGGCGTGCGTGCGGAGCCTTGTAATGGGCAGTTGGTACACCCCTGCAGGGTTAAATCTTTTCGAGAAGCCGTGTCCATGGTTATGGACGACTTGAGACCTACTCCTTGTTCATAGACAACAACAACTAAGATAATCTTAATATAATTTGATCAACTGTGTGTGTGCCTTGACTACTTCTTCTTCGTGGGGATGCAAAGAGGAGGACAAGGATAGGATAGGTGTTATGGTTGCGTAAGTAGGTGGATAGCAGACTTGTTGGAGGCGATTCCTCATCGAATGCTTGGCTTCTTGTCTTAATCTCTAGATCGTTAGCCACTTCATAAATGATAGTGCGGAAGCAACCTCACCACTTACCCCATCCTTACTGTGAACTACTAGTTATTCTAGAATGACGAGTGATGAAGTCCTTGCTGGGTGAGTTGACCACTACAGTTGGATGCTGAGTACTTCTGTACTCATTATACTACCCCGAAACTCTTTTCAGGGTTCTTGACCGACAACAGGTATGGTAATCAACGATTCACGTGGAGACTCGATGACCACTAGTTAGGCGGATCCCGGCGGAGGGCCTGGACCCGTGTGGTTATGGGGATCGATGATTTTCTCTTTGCCACTAGGCAATTGATTGTAGTCTGTACTTGGACATGTATCTTCTGCTGATGTAATGTATTAAGGCAGTTGTATGCCGATTGTATGAGATGTTGTATCCTTGTTGTTGTAATATTGTGATATCATGTTGGAAATCCGGGGTATATGACTTTGTCATATGTCGCGGTGGGACCGATATGTGCTTCGTCCCCGGATTTTGATGGAAACATCTAGATCTGGAACAGTACCGCATATCAGGCCTTACAATATCGAGGACAGTAGCATTGAGGAACCAAATGGTCTTTGTCCTCACTCTCCTCAGCCATCTAAGCCCAAGAGTGATTTGGCTCCTTATTAGCACAACACCACTGTGATTGATGCCAAGGGCAAGGAGAAGGCCGAGGTGGTTCTCATTCCATTTCTGGATATCATGCATAGGATCTTTAGGAACACTCTCTTTCCCCGGGTAGGCAATCTGGATATGGTTCACAACTACTTGGTGGACATGCTTCTTCTCTACATGAAGTACAAGGGCAAGAATGCTAAGTTGGATGTGTCCCACATTATGTGGGAGGAGCTGTACACTGCTATGATGGAAAGGAAGGTGCCCATCTATGGTCCCTATCTTCAGAAACTTTTCGAGGTCTCTTGGGCTGCTACTTATCCGGGTGAGGTTCTCCCCGTTGGACCTCTCAGTTGCCACGAGGTGGTCCAGCTGCGCGTCAAGGACTGGTGGGCTGGAGGGCATGCTCTTGCTTAGGTCTCCCCTGTTGACTCCGAGGAGGGCATGGAGGATGAGATAGATGCTGATGTTGGTGGTGGGTCTTCGGCTAGAGGTCTCGAGCAGCCAGGATGGGCTGCCAAGATCAACATGAAGGTGAATCAGCTCTTTTGCTTTCAAGTGGACATGCAGCGCAAGATGTATGAAGCCCACATGGATGAGAAGCATCCTTGCTGCCGCAAGCTTCGGATGATGCGTCTCATGGGTTTGCAGGTGTCCGATGGGTCTGTTGAGAATATCACTCCTGAGGACAAGTGGAACTCCAAGTTCAGAAATTGGGAGCTAGCAGATGACCATGCACCTACCTCTTCCACTACAGCTCCAGAAGCTTCTACCGCAGCCCCAGATGCCTTAGAGGAGTCTGAGGAGTCCGAGGAGCAGTAGGATGAAGAGTAGGCTACCACCTTAGGACATTAGGTCTGTCTCCGCCTTTCTGTCATCTCGATGCCAAAGGGGGAGAGATATCACTAGTGCCAACCATAGCTATCAATTTTTTTTACCCCTATCGCCTACGGGAATCGGAATCGTCGCCTTGCGTTCGATTGCGATAGGGGGGCCTATTCCACACGATAGCCAAAAACCGTTGCCTATGGACTAGTTCACGTAGACCCACAAGATAACTCGAACATTTCAGATGACCTTTTCATCGCAAACACTTATCGATGAATGTCCGTCTGAGATTATGATCCTATAACATACATTTAATCCAGAGGCTACGTTTGTGTTCGGTTATATTATCCCAAATGCTGGTGTGTCAGGAATTGCATGGGATATCTAAAGCTATTCCATACAGTTTGCATATAGTACACGTTTGTGTTATTCACACCGAACCCAAACGTTTGTTCAGAAATGCTCGTGTGGTTTCAAAATGAAATCGCAAACGTTCATTTCGGTCGAACTGTGTGTGTTTGACGCTGAACATTACAAACAATTGTGCAAAAAATAGGGTGTGGAATTAGAAATAAATAACAACGCTCATTTCTTATAAAATATGTGTGATGTACACATCTATCTGTGACGAAATTATATGTAGAGCCGTGTGCAATGCTCTAACTACAAAAAGGATTATTTAGTAGTATATTTATCTGAAACATTTTATCCCTTTTTAATCGATGCAATAAGGACATTTATAACAAAAATGTTCCCACCAAATATATATATAACACAATATATCTCTAATATGCTTCTAATGGTCACCATGGTTTTTTGATTATTACTGAAATCACGGTACACCAAGCCACCATACAAAAGCACCAAATTTGTGGTATAACAACCTGTTGAAAGTACAATATCATAGTCTGTAGATAGACAGGTGAATCTCATCTGGGAAGCAGTCGAAGCGGAATGCAAAAATTGACCCTACGAGAATGTTGAAGGCTTGTGCGGCTTTAGCCCAGCGACTGTTGATGATTGCTCGTCCATCGTTCGCCCCCTTCAGAAATACTTCAATATTATAGCGTGGGTGTTGTACAAAAAACTTTCTTGACTCTTGACCATACAGGTGGGTTGCGAGATAATCATCGGTGAACTGCTTCGGAGAAGACTGCATACAAAGATAGGCATAAATATCGTATCTCAGTATTGAAATTGTGTGCACATGAAAAAATATGGTAGGGAGGTAAATTAGTACCATCTTATAGTAAACTGAACTCTTCTTTATTATGCATACAAAGAGTTTGGTCTCTTTCATGGCTAGTTTCTTTATCCTAAGAATCTTTCTAAGTTTCTTGACTTGGTTGATGATCATGGTCACCTCGTTTACCTAGATGCAAAATGGGTGGAACAGTGGATCTAAACCTCTTGCAAAAGGAGCTACAAGCAATATGTAAATGTTATACCCAAAACACTATCATTTTCCTTCGATTGTACATAAATGGGTCTAAGCCATTTAGACCAAGTGCATACCTCGGTTGTAAGTCTCGGAGTCACCCATTGCTAACCTGCAAATGCAAGACGGATAAAATGATTAAGTAATGTAAGAATTGGGGGCAATCAATGATAACAGGTTCCTTCATACAAAATAAACTATACAATCGAACATATTCAAGACATGGAAAGTCCAACTAAGGAACTATGACAGATCTAGCACGCATTAGAACAATGCTACGAGAATAATGCACAAAGCTAACATTCAAACTTATGAAAAAGAAAGCAAAGATCTTAGAATGAATAATATGAAACTGAAAATTACTTCAAGATTACAATGCTCATAGTCTAAGCATAGTAGAGTGGTATCTCACTTGCCCCTTAAGTGAAGCAAGACATAAATGCAGAGGCGATCAATGATGACAGGTTCGCTCATGGAAACTAAACAATACAACCAACCCGCAAAAAACATACAATCGAATAGATTCAAGACATGGAAAGTCCATCTAAGTAACTATAACATAAGCATCACAAATCATGTTAGCATTTTATACTGTACGAGTTCAATTGATTGAAATCATAGATGCGATCCAACCAAAAAAGAATTTATAGATGCGATCGAAACAAAAATTATGGTTGATGCAGGGCATGAGCCTGTCACGTGGAAAAGGAGAACTGAAGATAAATTAACTTTGCGGCCTATCTAACTAAACATGATTTTGTGGTCGGGATATACATGATCGACGGAGGAGTAAGAGCATGATCATTAGGAGGGCGGCCGAGATCTTAACGGAACAGGGTGAGCGGTGGACCGAATTGGCGCGGGTAGCAGGGAGGGGCCCGGCCGGCATACACAATCTAAGCCACTGCGCGTTGTATAATGAGGGAGGGTGGGTGCGCCATGTAGGGCGCCGCGCGCGGTAAACGGAAGGGGACTACGCCGTGTAGCACTTCACCGGACTTGCCTGCGTCGTCTAGGACACAACGCTAGGAGGATAAAATGGGATTTGAACAATGTAACAGCCCAGTTTTCACAAAAATTAAAAAATTTGTTTTCGGTGTGAATTGTTTGATTGTCTGATTTGTTTGCGGTGTTTGCATCCCCGATTTATCAATCGGCGATTATTTTCCCCCCCTCTTATCTCGTATCGGGTAGAGACCGACCCTTGCCACCCTGACACTCGACCTTTGCGACACCGGGTTTCACCCGATCACCGTCGCGAAAACCGCACGAGACCAGCCGAAGCCAACGGAACGAAAAACCCCGTTTAATAATTAAACGGGATATTTTTATGGGGCTCCGAAAAATGTTGTCGGAATGTCACCGCAGTGAGGTACGATCGACGGGCTCGACGCGCTGAGCGCGTGGTTCGAGATTTCATCGGAATCGGAGTCCGTATGCAACTTCGGCGGTCACGAACGGATTCACCGGACACGCGAGAGGGGTACCGAGGGCGTTTGCGTCAACTGGCCAGCCAACCTGCCTATATAAAGACCACCAGCCTCCCACACCCAATTAGGGTTTACCCCATGGAAAATTGCAGCCACCCCCCTACTCTGCCTCAAAATTTACCCCCAAATCCCTCTCTCCCTCGAAACCCTAGCCAACCTCCAAATTTCAGCCATCAGATCTGAGATCTGTGGCTCAGATCACAGCCACGTGGCCCTCCAGCCTCCTCCCGCAGGGCCAGCCGCCGGGCCCGATCTGGGCTTAGAGGCCCTCTCCTCCCGAGCTCCGTCGCCGCGCCGCCCGCGACTCCGGCCAGCCGCCGGCTGCCGGCGAGCCGCTGCCCGGCCACCTCTTCTCCTCCTCCTCGCCTCCCTGAACGCCTCCCCCTCCTCTCCTCACAGGTGGCTGCGCCGCCGTCGCGCCATGGCTGGCGAGCCGAAGCCGCCCGCGGCGCCCCGGACAGGATCCCTCTGCCGACGGCCTTCCTCGTCTCTCCACCGGCCCGATCCGGCGACGCCGCGACCGGATCCGCCGGCCTGGACCTCGCCGCTTCCGCCTCCCTCCGCTCCAAGCCGCCACACCACTCACCGGCGTCGAACCGCCGTCGGCCGGCCACGGGAGGCCCCGAGCCGATCCAGCCGCCCTAGCCACGTGGGCCGGCGCGCCTGCGTGGCCCAGCTTAGCCAGGTCCAGCCGGCCAGCCCAGCACCGAACCGGCCTCCCAGCCAAGCCACTGTTGGGCCGAGCCCATCAGGGGTGAGCCTGTTTATTTTTTTTTCCACTGCTCAATTTTTTCTAAGTCTTTTATAAAACTGCTGCTGATGACTGTTTGTGCTGTAATTTCCCGTTAAACCGTAGCTCCGATGAACGTGCCCTCAAAACGAAAGTTGCTCAGAATTGCGTGTACTTTAATTCATCTTTTGTGAGCATTTGCATTTGAGCTCATCTTGATTGTGTAATTGTGTGCTAAAGTGGGCATCAGGCCGTTAAACTGCTACAAATTCCTGTTATGTGCTGCTGTTATTATTTTGTTGCAACTTTGCATGATGATTGTAACAAATCCATGAGGCCTATTGCATTGATTCCTTTTGCGTTGCGTTAAGCAATGTTTCTACTTCAGTTTCATGCATTCACATGCCATATTTGCTTGCTTCATCATGTTTATATCTTGCTCCAAAGTAGCTATCCTGATGTTATTGTGCTGCTATTGCTGGAACTGTTATTTTGTTGCAACTTCAGTCGACGATTGCTTCGCAACCGTTTATCGGAATTGATTGATTCCAGTTGCATATTGTTAAGCATCATGTCTACTTTCATCCCATGTATTGCTATGTCATGTTGCTTCACTTTTGCATATAGAGTTACCCCTGTTTATACAGCATGTGTGCATAACTTGTCTTGCTTATATCTTTTTAACTGTAACTCCGTTTGGAGTGTTCTTTATATGTAACTTGATTAGTTTTTCGTGTACTTTGTGTTTATGCTATTGTTTGCTGTTGTTAACCAACCTAAAATATGGTTTAGGGCTGAACAGTACCAAATCCTTTAATTGTCGTGCGACACTTAGTGTTATGCCATGTTTAGGTTGTGCCCCGCTTAAATTGTCTAGCATAGATAGTTTACTTTGTGCTTCACCTCTTGCCATGTTTGTGTGATATGACATGCTTTCTTGAGTTGCCATGTTAACAACCTTTTTCTCACCTGTAGCTAAACAACTTGAACCACCGTAAACGTGCGGTATCGTCGTGTGTGACGAGTACTCCACTTAAATCGTTAGTAACCGTCCTCGACGATAGATCCGTATCGCGTTGCCGTGCCTTGTGTTGTTTATTTGATCTTGTATTGCTCCGTAGTAATAGTGGTGCACCGTTGATTGCTTTCCAGTGTTTCCGTCTTGTGTGCTTCGCGGTTACCTCTCGGAGACGATGCGAGCGTGCGATCAACTACACCTTCGGAACCCGACTTATCAACAGGCAAGGACTATACATTACTTATGATCCATTCTATTTCAACCAGCGGTTTGCATGCTAGTATAGGTTAGGTTCGATGTTTGACCCTACCACATGTTTACATCCTCTTTTAAACCGATACAGCCATGTCCCTTCCCAGCAAACCTTGTACTGCTATGTTACTATTGCTCGTTGCTCAGCCCCTGCTTAGTATGCATGCTTAGGATGCTACGATGTTACCCTGTTACTCTTTGGGTTGGGATATCACCTGATTGTTATATTGTTGTTGATGATATGATTATTATTATAAATGTTGACTATATTCGACGAAGCATGGAAGGTCTAGGCTATCCCGCCCCGACGCTTTGTTCCATTCGAGTCACCTAGGATCCGAGTTCCGGGTATTGGTTTTAAGACTGAGCGTGCCTAACCGCGTGTGGGATTTTATGGGGTCCCCTCTTCTTACCTATCTAGCTTCAAACATTTCTAGTGGTGGCCCAAGCTGATTTACCATTTGAAAACCGTGTGTGTGTCTTTTGGGTCGCTCCTGGCAGATATTATTTAAAATAACCCGGACCAGTGAGGACATATCTCCCTTGCTGGCCCACTTTGTCCGGCTGAGGACCCGGTCTCATAAGAGAACTAACCGGCTATCCAAACCCGAGACAGACGGTAGAGACCAGATCGAGAGAGCGGCCGGCTCCTGAGCTGGATGTCGACTCACCGGGGGCCACCCGGATTTGTTCGTTGTTAGCTAGAGGGACTTGTCGTTTCGGATCTCTTGGAACTAAATCATAAAATGGTTGCCTGTTATGGGTAGCAACTGAGAGTGATGGACGTGCGTGCGGAGCCTCGTAATGGGCAGTTGGTACACCCCTGCAGGGTTAAATCTTTTCGAGAAGCCGTGTCCACGGTTATGGACGACTTGAGACCTACTCCTTGTTCATAGACAACAACAACTGAGATAATCTTAATATAGTTTGATCAACGTGTGTGTGCCTTGACTGCTTCTTCTTCGTCGGGATGCGAAGAGGAGGACAAGGATAGGATAGGTGTTATGTTTGCGTATGTAGGTGGATAGCAAGACTTGTTGGAGGCGATTCCTCATCGAATGCTTGGCTTCTTACCTTACTCTCTAGATCGTTAGCCACTTCATAAATGCTAGTGCGGTAGCAACCTCACCACTTACCCCTTCCTTACCGTAAACTACTAGTTGTCCTAGAATGACGAGTGATGAAGTCCTTGCTGGGTCAGTTGACCACTACAGTTGGATGCTGAGTACTTCTGTACTCATGATACTACCCCCAAACTCTTTTCAGGGTTCTTGGTCGACGACAGGTATGGTGATCGACGATTCACGTGGAGACTCGACGACGACCTAGTTAGGCGGATCCCGGCGGAGGGCCTGGACCCGTGTGGTTATGGGATCGATGTTTTTTCTCATTGCCAGTAGGCATTTGGTTGTAGTCTGTACTCAGACATGTATCTTCCGCTGTTGTATTGTATTTGAGGCAGATGTATGCCGATTGTATGAGATGTTGTATCCTTGTATCTGTAATGTTGTGATATCATGTTGGAAATCTGGGGCATATGGCTATGTCATATGTCGCGGTGGGCCCGATATGTGCTTCGTCCCCGGATCTGGATGGAAACATCTAGATCTGGAACAGTACCGCATATCGGGCCTTACAAACCAGAGGGGGGAATGCGGCTTTTCGTGGTGGATGGAGGGAGGGGCGGGTTAGATATTGAAGCGGCAGGAGAAATTTTTTGGTAGGTGGGGAGGGGGGCTGGCGGGATAAGTGATATCGCAAACGTGCATTATTTTTTATCCGATTGAGATGATACAAAAATCCTTCGGTGGATGGGGTGCTAGTTACGTGTCATATGATCACAAACGTTTGTGCATTATAAACTATGTGTAATATACCTGCACAAATATCCAACCAATCAGGTCGCATAACGATCTTCTTACAGATCGCGGTAAGATCCAACGACTATCGTTCGGCACTAAGGTTACATCCAATGGTCACAGTCGTAGGCTCCCTCTAGGAGACCTCCTTGGCGATTTTGCGCCGGTGGCCACCCCGGCCCCGGCGGCCACCCCTCCTTGCCGGCAGCCACTCCGGCGCCGGCAACCACCTTCCTCCCTGGGTGTGTGGTGTCCTTGTTGGCACCCATGGCACCCCTTTTGGATTTTGAGAGAGGCAAAAAGTTCCAAGCCGAGGTACGTAGAAAGTTTGGACATCCGGTTGTCTTCTCCCCTGGTTTTCATCGTCGAGAATTCTAGCTTGTGGTCTCCTTTTGCCGTGCCTCCTTTCGTCTCAATGTGCACACGGTTAGCATTGCTTTGCATGCTTGTTTTGGTGGTTACTCTCAAGGTTTTCCAGTGCATCATCTAAAAGATAGATCCTTTGCTTTTTCTCTTGCTTCAAAGTCTGTTGGTTTTGAGGTTTACAATGCTGGCCGGATTGCTTGCAAATTTTTTGAAATGGTGTTTAGCCTCTGGGGTGAGGGAGGCCCGAATTGGAGGCGTGCAGAAGAAAGGTTTTATCGTGAAGAAGAGGAAGAGTGGACTGTGGTTCGTCGCCGTGATCACAATACCGGGGATCGCCGGAATTCAGCTATTGCACCTCACGTGCCTAGAGCTTCTGTCTTCGCCAGACTTTCAAATTTGAATTATGATGAGCCTTCCTCGGCCCCTAATCCTGCCAACTCTAATTCCTGCAATAATGTGGTCAGAATTCAAGACCAGGAGGACCCTGGAGTTAATCCCGCGGTCAATGCTCGCGCTGATATTCCTATTGCGTGTTTTGCATGCGGTGATGTTGGGCACATCGCTCAAAATTGCATGTACCAAGGCTTACCGGACTTCTTTCGTGCCTTAAATTCTACACGTTTACATGTCCCCCTGCTGAAGCATGGTGCCCAGGAGTAGTGGAAGATTGGTTCGCTGCCATTGGGCCAGCCCCCCCCCCCCCCGATTAAAATATGCTCAAGCTTCAGACAGATGTGCGAGGGTTTTTTCCCTAATTTTCAGCCTAGACGGGTGCTTGCCTCTTCGGCTCCTTCCTCTTCAAGCTCTGCTGCCGTCCCTCATTCCCCATCGGTGACGACAGTGACGAGAGGCGACGCCATGGCCAATATTCCCATCAATCCTGAACCCTTTGTTCCCCATGGCGAGGAGATTCTTCATGTTCCTGGCCGCAATGGAGTCTCGCGTGTGGTCGTCCCGCGGCGTCCGCGCCGACACGAGGATTGGGCCATCGTCACCATCAACCCCAGGCCTACTGAGGTACTCTTCCCCAATGTCAGTGTTATTATCAACAAGTTTCTTGAGCAAGAGGTAGAACTTGAGGTGCGAGATATCCAGCACTGTGCTTTTGGTGAAGCTTATGTACGCATGCGCAATGTCAGAGACAAGGACTGGCTAGTTCACCAAAGTCCCCATGCTTTTGGAGATGTGTTTCTGTCTTTTAGCAAGCACATTGAAGGGAGCAACTGGAGGAGAGTGAACTTTAATCGTATATGCTGGATCATGATGATTGTAGTGCCTTTTGACTTTATTACTACTGAAGACATCTCTTGGGCTGTGAGAAAATTTGGCAAGCTTATTAGCTGGGAAAATGATGAAGCTAACAAAGGGAGAGTGATTGCCAAGGTGAGAGTCACAGACCTGGAAGAAATCCGTAAAAGCATTAGATGGAGTGAGGGTGAGAGGTTTGAGGAAGATGGTTGGACCTCCTCTATTGAGATTCTGCAACAGGAGTTGCTGGGTGGTGGACCAGCTGATGAGGACCCAATTCCTCCACCTGGGGTTGACCCACACCCACTCCCTTTGGAAAATCTTGAGTTCCCTGGATTTCATGCTAATGCTATGAACAATCCTCCTATGATTGAAGCCCCAATTGAGGATGATAATGAGGAAGATCACTGGGCATTTCAGATGCCAGTTCCAAACAACTTTCAGATCAATCCCAATCCTGAAGTTCATGCTAATGAAGCAATTAGTGACATCACTTCTGTTGCCCCTGGAAGCTCATTCAACATGCCCCAGTTAGATGCCAATCAAGATATCAATGAAGACATGTTTGTGCCCATTTTACCTGAGCCCATTGTTCCTGGAGGTCTTGGTTTGCTAAACATCCAACTTTCTTATGGGCAGGAAGATATTGATGATCCCCTACACCTTGAGGTGGAAGAAGATCAACTCCCCCTCAATAATGACAATATGCTGCAGTTGGATGGCATTCAGGATCAGCAAGCACAAATTCTTGAAATGCAACATAATGTTGCACCTGAGGATGTTGCACCAGATATACAAGTGGAAGATTTGGGTGTTGCACCTGGAGAGATACCAAGACAAGCAAATTCTAGCTCTGAAGTTGTTCCTGTTATCCTGGCTGCTAATATTGATTCTTTCCCCAGTCAGAGTGAAAATGTTCCCATGTATGAGTTTTCTGGTGCTGCTCAACAAACTGAAGAAGTTCATTTGTCTGATACCACTATTCAAGCCCTTGTTGCTGCTAGACTAGATTCCCCTGCCCTGACTGATGTGGCTCCTGCTCCTTCTCCTGCTCCCTGCAACACTGATCTTCCTCCTGCTGTGCCTCTGGCAACAGATTTTTCCCCCCAGCTGGATGCCCAGGTGGACCTGAGTAACCAAGTGAAGCAGGCCTCTGAGGGTGAGATTTCTTCAAACTTTAAACTTTCCTCTCTTGAACCTGCTTCTTCTTCACAGATTCATGTTGATGGAAGTAACAACTGCACCCTCACTGAAAATTCCCCTGCTTGCACTTTGGATGTGGAATATAGATTGTTCAATGAAACTCTTGAGAAATTTGGTGTTGCTACTGCCTCAGGATCTGGTTCTGATTTTGACTCATCTTTTTCTGCTCTCAAAAACATTTGTCTTTCCTCAGAAGGTATGGATCTGTGGAAACTACACTTTTCTCCAAGTGACTCTGAGGGTGCTTTGGTGGCTAAAGTTCCTGTAAGTTGGTTCAATTTTATGGTCCACTTGCTTATATCCCCTGATCAGTTTGAACATGCTCAAAAACTGTTAAAATCACCTCTCTGGCATATGATCACTGAAAATGAAACTGAGGAATGCTTCATCTTTCAAGTGCCTGATAAATGTCATGTCTCTCAGGCTCCTGCCTGCAGATCTGCTGATAAGAGCAACTTGGTGCTGTCCAAGGAGGGTAAGGAGAACTCTATGGTCCCCTCTAATGCTCAAATCCAAGAGGCAGGACTTCATGGAATTGTCTCCAAGAAGAAAAGAGGAAAATCTGCACTTCTAGAATCTGAGGTGAGAAGAAGTGACAAAATCAAAACAATCAATGAAGGGTTTAAAGTGAAACCTTGCCCTGATATTAATTGCCTCCCCTGTAATGCCACCCCACCTGAACTTCCAAGGAAAATTGTTAAAAACTTGTCTGCTTCATTTTGCAAGGTGGCTGACAAGGACTTAGATGAGAAGCTCTCCAAAAAGCCTAAGAGGAAGAATAAAGAGGAAGTGGCCAAGGTTTACAAGGCCAAGGAACAAGAACCCTCTACTGGTCTCTGATGATTAGTACAAGCTTAGGAGATCTTGTTTTGAGAAGTAGTGCCCTAGCTACTGATTTCCATGTGAATGGCTTCTCTCTTTTTTGGATCATGGCCTGTAATGCACCTTATAGAGTAACCTGTTGTTTTAACTCTATGTTATTGGGATGTCTGAAACTTGTGTGGCTGATGAATTGTGTTGGAATCCTCTGCTTTCTGAAGTTCTGCTTTGAATTGGGGAATGGGAATTTTTCTCATTCTAGCTTAATACCAAAAAGATATCTCCATGAATAAAAACAGATCTTGGAACATATTAAACTGGAATATCAGAGGTATTAACTCAAGAGATAAATCGAATGCCATAAGCAACAAAATTGAGGAAAGTGCTTGTGTAGTTCTCTGTTTGCAAGAAACTAAGAGAGAAGAGTTTGACCTTCAGTACTTAAGAAAGTTCTGCCCTAAAAGGATTTCAAAATTTGTTTTCCTACCCTCCATTGGTGCCTCTGGTGGTATTCTCACTGCTTGGAATGACTCTATTCTGGAAGGAGAGCTGTTATTCAAAAATAAATTCTCTCTTTCAGTCCAGTTTACAAATAGGCTCTCAAGTCAAACTTGGATCCTAACCAACATCTATGGCCCCTGTTCACAGGAAGAAAAGACTGAATTTCTTCAATGGTTCAGTAACATTGACATGCCTGATGACACTGACTGGATCATAATGGGAGACTTCAACTTCATTAGATCACCAGAGGACAGAAATAGACCTGGAGGAGATATTAATGACATGCTTCTCTTCAATGAGGCTATCAGTAAACTTGGTCTCACTGAACTACCTCTAAAAGGGAGGCAATACACTTGGAGTAATATGCAGGAGAGGCCTCTTTTAGAAAAACTGGATTGGTTCTTTACCTCTGCCTCTTGGAAAAACTCTTACCCTGCAACAACTGCTCTTCCCCTTGCCAAGCCTATTTCTGATCATCTTCCCTGCTTGATCAAAATTGAGTCAAAAATTCCAAAATCTAGAATCTTCAGATTTGAGAACCATTGGATGAAACACAATGACTTCTTGCCCATTGTGCAAGCTGCCTGGAATATACCTGTTGGATTTCCTGATGCTCCCAAAAAGATCAATGCCAAACTTAAAAATGTTAGAAGGGCTTTAAAACTATGGGACAAAACCTTGCCAACTCTAAAGATTGAGATTGCCAAGTTAAATGAGCTGATATTCATTCTGGACTTTCTTGAAGAGTTCAGAGATCTCACTGTTGAGGAATGGACCTGCAGAGTGCTATTAAAAGATCTCTTGCTTGACCTCCTAGATAGCCAGAAAATCCATTGGAAGCAGAGAGGAAAGATCAACTGGGTTCAGTTAGGTGATGAAGGTTCTGAGTACTTTCATGCCAAGGCCACTCTTAACCACAGAAACAACTCTATTGCTATTTTGCAGGATAACAACCATACTGATATTTCAGATCATGATGGCAAAGCTGACCTGCTCTGGAATTGCTTCAGAGATAGGATGGGAATTTTCTCTGGGATCAACATGCACTTTGATCTTAGAGACCTTTTCCAAGACTCATATGATCCCCATATTCTGCAGCAGTTAGAGGACCCTTTCTCATTACAGGAAATTAATTCTGTCATCAAAGAGCTCCCCAATGGAAAATCTCCTGGTCCTAATGGATTTAACAATGAATTCATCAAGAAATGCTGGTGCATTATTGGGCCTGACATGATTGATCTGATCCAAGCTTTTCATGCTGGTAGCATCTCTCTTGAGAGTATCAATTCATCCTACATCACTCTCATTCCCAAAACTGCAAACCCTTGCAGAGCCACTGACTTCAGACCTATCTCCCTGCTGAACACTGCTCTCAAAATCCTAACTAAGCTGCTTGCTAACAGGCTTCAGAAGGTCATCCTTAATCTTGTGCATGTTAATCAGT
This sequence comes from Bromus sterilis, assembly GCA_950022295.1. Classification (NCBI taxonomy): domain Eukaryota; kingdom Viridiplantae; phylum Streptophyta; class Magnoliopsida; order Poales; family Poaceae; genus Bromus; species Bromus sterilis. The sequence continues at coordinate 345,395,207 of OX465596.1, forward strand.
ATGGATTCCTGGAAAACAGAGCCATCCAAGACTGTATTGGGTGGGCTTTTGAGTACTTACACCTTTCCCAGAAATCTAATGTGGAGACCTTGCTCCTCAAACTGGACTTTGAGAAGGCATTTGACACTATTGAGCACCAGGCCATTATGGAAATCCTCAAAGCAAAGGGTTTTGGTGCCAAATGGATAAAATGGATGGAAATGATTTTCAGTTCTGCCTCCTCTGCTGTTTTGCTCAATGGTGTTCCTGGGAAAAAGTTCTATTGCAAGAGAGGTGTTAGACAAGGTGACCCTTTATCCCCTTTGTTGTTTGTGCTTGCAGCTGATCTGCTACAATCTATCCTCAATAAAGCTCAAGCCTTGGGTCTGTTGACTGCCCCTTTACAAAGTGCTGCATGCCCTGATTTCCCAATTGCCCAATATGCTGATGACACTCTCATTGTGCTCAAAGCTGACAACAGACAATTGATATGCCTCAAAGCTCTCCTCAATACTTTTGCTGATGCTACTGGCCTGAAAGTAAACTACCACAAATCACACATGATTCCCATCAACATTGAGGAGACAAGAGAGGATCTCTTCACCAATACCCTCAATTGTCAGAGGGGACATTTCCCTATTACTTACCTTGGAATTCCTTTGGGCACTCAAAAACCCAGAGTGGAGCACCTAATGCCTGTTGTCAGAAGATTGGAAAAGAGGCTTGCTGGTATAGCAAATTTTTTGACCTATGCTAGCTGGCTGGTCATGGTTAAATCTGTCCTCTCTTCTCTTGCCATGTACATCATGACATGCATTGATCTTCCTGAAACCATCAAACAACAAATCAGCAAGTACTTGAGGCATTGCCTTTGGAGAGGTTCCAACATGGAAGACAAGAAACCTGCTCTGGTGGCCTAGTCTACTGTTTGCAGGCCCAAAACCCAAGGAGGATTGGGTGTGCTAAACATCAATGCACAGAACAATGCCCTGTTGCTGAAGAATTTGCACAAACTTTTCAAAAGACAGGATATTCCATGGGTCAATCTAGTTTGGGAAGCCTACTATTCTAATGGTCAGATTCCTGGAAGCCAAGTGGTGGGCTCATTTTGGTGGAAGGCCAATACTGCTCTTTTAGATCAATACAAGTCCATGGCTAGGTGCACTATTCGAAATGGTGCATCACCTTCCTTCTGGTTTGATCTCTGGAACACTCAATGCCTCCACACCCAACTGCCTCATATTTTCTCCTTTCCAAAAAGCAAGATGATTTCTGTGAGAGATTTCATGGCCTCTGAATTCATGGATGATCTTTTCCATCTCCCCCTGTCAACTCAGGCTTTTCAGGAATTCCAGATTATTGACCTTCTTTGTCAAGAATACAATCTGAGTAGTAATACAAACAATCGTGATAAATGGAGTTACATTTGGGGCAGCTATCAGTTCAGCACTTCCAAAGCATATTTCTCCCTGATTGGAGTTAAACCAGTCCCTCAGCACTTCAATTGGGTTTGGACTTCATGTTGTCAACCAAAACATAAGGTCTTCTTCTGGCTTCTGCTCCATGACAGACTTAATACAAGAAACCTTCTCAGAAGGAAGTCTTTCTTCATTCAATCATACAACTGTGCCACTCTCAATTGTCAAACTGAGGAAACACTGCATCACCTATTCTGGTCTTGTCCTTTTGCTGCCTACTGCTGGGATTTCATCTGCCGAAATAGAAACACAAACTCCTCAATACTTGAAGTTGTTGCTGACATGAAGCAAAAACTGAATGTCCCTTTCTCCATGGAAATCATCATCATTGCAGCTTGGTCAATCTGGATGACAAGGAATGACAATATCTTCAGAAACAAGGAACCCTCCATGTTGCACTGGAAGGAGCACTACTTCTCCGAGATTAAGCTCTTGAGATATAGGATTAAGAACAAGCATTCAGAGTCATTCAAAGCATGGCTTGAAGCTGTTTTGTAATTTGTTCTATTTTCCTTATCCTGGCTTAGCTCAAGCCTTGTAATGACCTGTTTAAATTAATAAAGTAAAAGTTGCAGGCGGGCCTTGCCTTACTGTTTTCCCCCTCACAGTCATACCCTAGGGTTATGAGATTTTCTTCTCGATTTTGAGACGGTTAACGGGGTTTTCCAGGGTTTGACTAACATTCAACTAATCCATTTTGTGCACAAAGTGTATCTAATTTCTTTAGTAATCCACTGGAACTTTTACCACAGACCATGTTGGTGAAATGAGCACAACATGCCAAGCCTCGTTCTTTTTAGAGGTCATTTGAATTGATTTTCAATTTCAAGGTCATTATGCTCAAAAATAATTCATTTAATGCATTAAATTGCCAAATGAAGTCAGAAACGTTTGAAATTTCAGTATGTTAGTCCGAATACTTAAGTTGATCATATAAAAAGTTTGAGGTGTAAAAGGTTTAAGAATAACGTGATGCCTTTGTGATGTGATTGTTTCCGATCGAAACCCCAATATTGTACACGAAGTGTAACTAATTCGTCTAGTAATCCACTGGAACTTTTACCACGGACCATGTCGGTGAAATAATGACAGCATGGCATGTCTCATCTCATTTAGAGGTCATTTGAATTGATTTTCAATTTCAAGGTCATTATGCTAAAAAATAATTCATTTAATGCATTAAAATTTCCAAATGAAGTCTGAAACATTTGAAATTTCAGTATGTTAGTGTGAATGATTAATGTTGATAATATAAAAAGTTTGGGGTGTAAAATATTTAAGAACAATGTGATGCCTTTGTGGTGTGGTTGTTTCATATCGAAACTCCGATACTTCGAAAGGAATGGTCTAATTTGTACACGAAGTGTATCTAACTTTTTAGTAATCCACTAAAACTTTTACCACAGCCATGTTGGTGAAATGATGAAAGCATGCCAAGTCTCATCATTTTTAGAGGTAATTTGAATTGACTTTCACTTTCAAGGTCATTATGGTCCAAAATAATTTATTTAATGCATTAAAATGGCCAAATGAAGTCAGAAGCGTTTGACATTTCAGGATGTTAGTGTTAATGCTTAATGTTGATCATATATAAAAACTTTGGACTGTAAAAGATTTGAGAATAACGTGATGCCTTAGTGACGTGGTTGTTTCCGATCGAAATCTCGATACTTCGGAAGGAATGGTCTAATTTGTACACGAAGTGTATCTACTTTGTTTAGTAATCCACTGAAACTTTTACACATGGACCATGTTGGTGAAATGATGACAACATGCCAAGTCTCATCCTTTTTAGAGGTCATTTGAATTGATTTTCAATTTCAAGTTCACTATGATCGAAAATAATTTTAATGCATTAAATTTGCCAAGTGAAGTCAGAAACGTTTAAAATTTCAGGATGTTAGTGTGAATGTTTAATGTTGAACGTGTAAAAAGTCTAGGATTTACAAGATCTTAAAAATGTTCAATTGCAAAGTCATTTTTACTAAAAAAAATTAGTTAAATGCATTAAAAAGCATTACTCAACAACAATTACATACACATGTTCTTAAGGTGCATTCCAATGACCATAGAACGCTAAACATACAATAATCACCCATAAGTCTTTGAAGAAAGCATAGCTCACAATCATCATCACAAAACCTCTTCAAATAATGAACAGGAAAATCCCTGCAACGCCTTCATACATGAAGAGAAAAACGTTGTCTCCCATTTTCATGTGTGGACGAATTTCCATCACAACGTTCCACTTATGAATGAAAAAGTAACATTTCTAGGGGAAATGTTGTATGACGACATCACCGTCTTATTCTGACCAATAGCTAGTGTTATAGGACCAGCAGAGGGGGTCACTTCAACAACAACTGATGGCGGAAATACCTAATGCAAGACCAATAAAGCAATTGTAATCTGGATGAACGTAAAGTTTATGAAAGTATATATAGCATGAAAGATAAATATGTACTAGGATTTTTTCAGTACAATTCATGCTTTCCAATGTATGCACGATTAGAAAACAAGATGTCATCATGCATCCAGCACGATGATGCTTAATCATCGAGTTAATCCTTCCAGCAAATTCTATGAGAGGCTCCAGATCTCGGTAGCGAAATTTGGAACGAGGACTAATCTTCAGATCTTTACTTACACTCTCAACAATGACTACATAAAATGTTTTATCATTATTTATTACAATGTTAATCCTGAAAAAAAATAACTGGTAAGACAATGCAATACAGATAAATGCAATATTTGAAAGAAGACTAACTTCCATTGTCAGTCCATCGATGGATCTGAGCTGGAAACACCACATGTATGATAAGACCAGGTTGGCTTGAATGCACTAACAATTTTTTGTCAGTTTCTAGCACGTAACATGTGGCAAACTTTCTCCACGGATCCTTCTCAAAGTAGCAGCAACCTCCAGCACCGGTGGTAACCTTAACTTTGAAACTATATCCATGGTTCGTCTGTACTGTAACCATAGCCGAGTCTTCAAACAGGTACATGTAGAACTTGTCTATCAGAGTTGTTGTAGCAAAGAAAGGGACGATCTGCAGGAAATAGTGGGGATGAGCAACGAAATCACTAAATTCCAACAAAAAATTTACTGTAAAAAGGGGCTGGAGTTGTGGCCGGTACAAGAACATACTGTGCGCTTCAAGATTGCATCTCTGACACTGATGTCGAACATCCCATGTGTGCGGCCGAGGAAGCACAGTCCTCCCTCATGATGACACTTTGGGCACTGACATTGAAAACACAGATAAGATTCAAGAAAAAAGAATCTACAACAATAGTCTACATTGATTGTGAGTTACAAGATGCGTATGAAGCCTCCACTAACCTTCATCTCTTTTAGAAATATCCAAATAGGGTGTGTTGCAGGGTGTGGCAACGACGACTGTGTGTTGGGGAATGGCTCCAGCACAGCGGGGGTTGCGTCTACGGTGGCGACGACTGTGTGGGGAGACGATGTCTACGGACTCTTCGAGAGAGTGTGAGAGATAGAGAGACAGCGACGAACTAGGCCCCACTTCATAATTAAGTTAAATCGCAACAGCATGAAAAGTTTTCCAAAATAAAACAGACTACTGAAAAAATAAACCTTGACAGTGGGAAGACCTCATAAATACACTCATTCTCCCTCGCCCCCAATCCCTGTTCGCCATCACAACCATGGCCTCTCAGTCTAAGTCTAGCTCGGAAACTCTTCGACCTCACCATCAACCTCACCTCCTAAGCACCATCCATCTCCGAACACGCTGGCCAAGTCGGAAGTCCGGGCTAACGCCACCAAGAACGCGGCAGCGAAAGAGGCTCGCTTGTACCAACTCGCCGATAAAGCGTCGGACATGGCCTGCGAGACCACCCAGAGGTCGGCAGTGGCCTATACGGCTACATGCGCCACAAGAAAGAAAAAAAAATCCAAGGCCATCAAAGCTTATGAAGCCACGGCGAATCTCTCCCAATCTCTCAACCTTCGGGAGACTTTATATCAAGAGAAGGCCGATGTGGCCCAACGCGACGCTGAACACGCGGATCTGGCCGTCGCCTCTGCCATCTTCGAGGTCAAATCCACCGTGAAGACTGAAGATTCATTACTCTTGTTCAGGGGAAATGTGGACAAAGATGAGGATCTAGACCCCAATGTGCGAGAAAGGATGATGAAGAGGTCCAGGGAGCATTTCTTTGGCTTCGGACAAGGATATCAGTAGTTGCTTGATCCTCTGGTAGTCCACATTTATTTAGCTAAAACTCCGATGAATAATATAATCCTCCATTTGTTTAGTTTGTCTTAGTTACTTTATTATTCTAGTTGTGTCCTTGTATGTACGAAGCGTTAATATAAGTTCAATCTACATAATTTAGTTGTGAAAACAAGATAGTAGGTATCTATCTGCTTCGACTGTACCAGCTCTTGCAACGCAATCGATTATATATCTGGGAGATGGGCCAACCATTTGACCTGTCCGTCGAAGTCCTTCTATCAAGCTTCTCCGGTAAGGCAAGTCTTCCAAGCTTCTTCGGTAAGGCAAGTCTTCCAAACTTCTTAGGCAAGCCAAACCGCGCATTGCAAATAGTCATTTTTAGCAACCCGTGTTGGTTATGCATTATGATACAATTGTATGGGTTACAGTCCTATCGCAAATGGGCATTCTATTTTATCCGAGTGAGATGATACGGAAATCCTTCGGTGGATGGGGTGCTAGTTACGTGTCAGATGATCACAGTCATTTGTGCATAAACTGTGTGTAATATACCTGCACAAATATCCAACCAATCAGGTCGCATAACCAGTTTCTCACGGATCGAGGCAAGATCCAATGACTATCTTTCTTCACTAAGCTTACATCCAACGGCCACAGTCGTACGCTAGGGTTAAGAGATATTCTTCTAGGTTTTGAGACGGTCAACGGGGTATTCCAGGGTTTTACTAACATTCAACTAATCCATTTTGTGCACAAAGTGTATCTAATTTCATTATTAATCCACTTAAACTTTTACCACGGACCATGTTGGTGAAATGATGACAGCATGCCAAGTCTCGTTCATTTTAGAGGACATTTGAATTGATTTTCAATTTTAAGGTCATTATGCTAAAAATATATTCATTTAATGCATTAAAATTGCCAAATAAGTTAGAAACGTTTGAAATTTCAGTATGTTAGTGTGAATGCTTAATGTTGATCATATAAAAAGTTAAGGGTATACAATATTTTAGAATAACGTGATGCCTTTGTGATGTGATTGTTTCCGATCGACACCCCAATACTTCGAAAGGAATGGCCTAGTTTGTACACGAATTGTATCAAATTTGTCTAGTAATCCACTGAAACTTTTACCATGGACCATGTCGGTGAAATGATGACATCATGCCAAGTCTCATCCTTTTAGAGGTCATTTGAATTGATTTTCAATTTCAAGGTCATTATGCTGAAAAATAATTCATTTAATGCATTAAAATTGCCAAATGAAGTCTGAAACGTTTGAAATTTCAGTATGTTAGTGTGAATTCTTAATGTTGATCATATAAAAAGTTTGGAGTGTAAAAGATTTAAGAATAACGTGATGCCTTTGAGATGTGGTTGTTTCTAATCGAAACCCCGATACTTCGAAAGGAATGGTCTTATTTGTACACGAAGTGTATCTAATTTGTGTAGTCATCCACTGAATCTTTTACCACGGACCATGTTGGTGAAATGATGACAACATGCCAAGTCTCATCCTTTTTAGAGGCCATTCGAATTGATTTTCAATTTCAAGGTCATCATGCTAAAAAATAATTCATTTAATGCATTAAAATTGGCAAATGAAGTCAGAAACGTTTGAAATTTCAGGATGTTAGTGTGAATGCTTAATGTTTAACATATAAAAACTTTGGGGTCTAAAAGAATTACGAATAACATGATGCCCTTGTGAAGTGGTTGTTTCTGATCGAAACCCCGATACTTCGAAATGAATGGTGTAATTTGTACATGAAGTGTGTATCTAATTTGTTTAGTAACCCACTGAAACTTTTACCGCGGACCATGTTGGTGAATGATGACAACATTCCAAGTCTCATCCTTTTTAGAGGTAATTTGAAGTGATTTTCAATTTGAAGGTCATTATGCTAAAAATAATTCATTTAATGCATTTAATTCCGAAATGAAGTGAGAAACTTTTGAAATTTCAGGAAAATTAACAATTTGACCTACAGAGTTGCTCTTGCAACGCAATCGATTATATATCTGGGAAAGTGTCACTGGACCTGCATGCCCATCGAACGCCATCTACCGAGATTTTTAAGTAGGAAACTCTTCCTAGCTTCTCCAATAAGCCAAATCGCACATTGAAAACAGTTTATTTTAAAAACCTATGTTGGTTATTTGTTATCATAACAAACCATCACATATATATTGACGTAAATTCCAGTTGCATATTATGCAACCCTTACATACAATGCTTCATATAAATTACCCCACACACCTACAATATAATAAACACAGGCACATAGTCTCATTAGAACACACACATACACATATATACCAATAAGGATGGAACTAGCAGATGTACACTTTCATCCTGGCCCCTCTGAATCATGCTCTTCCCAGTCGTGGAAGTTTCGCAGCGACGAGACTATCCACAGAGGGGCTGACTCCTGGCCATTATAACCACTTGGTAGGTTACAACCAAACATAGCAGAGCCGTCCAAGGGAAAACGGCAAATATCAGGAGATCGCGTTGCCAGTCGGAGATGCGGTGACGGGCAATGCTGACAAAACCAGGCTTAAGGAACGATAGGCCATCATCCCCAGTGTGCATCGAATAGTTCGTGTGCATCATCTGTGGTATTATTTCCATCATGCAAGGGTAACTTTTTCCTAAAAAGATGGAGCACTCACCCAAGTCGGGGATCACATCCCATCGTGCGCCTCGGAGATCGCATTGTCCTGCATTAATTCTGAAGACGTCGCAGCTTTCATTGTTGTAACTACGAATTGTCTGGTTTAGGTATGGAATTTCTTGTTCGTTTCCGGTGATCTATGCAGCAACCCGTACGAGAAGTAAGTAGCCATAGCCATCGGGAATGAGGTACCATTCCTTCCTCCAATCGTGCCAATCATTCTGCGGGACCATGTCATCGACAATTTGCGGTGCACGAATTGAAATTGGGGGCTGCATCCAACCTGCAATTGAAACGAAGAAACGTCTTATTACAATATATAAATAGACCGGAGAATTACTAAAGCAAATAAAACATATACACCATGGGATATATATATATGTAAACAAGCTTTACCTCCATCATTTGGATCCCACATGTAACAATTACCACTGTCCGTCACGGTGAAATACCGACCGCCACTGTAAACGGAATCTTCATATTGCCAAGGAGTCAAATGGGGTGTTGCAAGAATGTACCATGTTAAGGAGTTGGTAACACCGCACCGACTAGTGATGGCAATCCTTTTTTCAAAGACGGCGATGAGATCGTAGTCTTCGAAGTGACGATACCTTGCAGGTGGACATACAATGGCTATCTTCTTCAATATAGGATTTATGAGATGATAGCTGAAATTCCATACGGTTTTCTGACAAAGACCAGCTGATGAAAACGGAGGCACATCAACTGGCATTCCAGTGTACACGTTGTGCAACTGGACGACTCCATTGTTACTTACAAGAAAGGCCAGCCAGTCGCCATTTGCACCAACCCAAGGTTGTCGTGCAATTTTATCGTAAAAAATCAGGCTTGAGAGAAAAGCATTTTTTTAAAGAAAGACTTAAGTGATCGATCACCTACCTGAGGGCGGCATAAAATCGTCGTTGGAAAAGGTGTGGCATCAAGAGGGGTGATGGTGCACTTCGCGCTCAGCAGTTGTTCTTGCTCCAAACCCAGTACCGATCTTGTAGCAATTTCTCCATTATGGAGGGATGTCGGGACCCGGAATATGCGTATGTAATTCTAGCCACAATTCAGTCATATGGAGAGCCGAGAGCCATACCCACTTGTCTAAGCAGACAAGTCCAAGTACAAGACACTCTCGGATAGCTCGAACGTGAGGGGCATCCCATTCAGGCCTAGATGATCAAATGAAATGGGTCCTTATTGTCCGCTCACAAGTCTAAATGCTTATGGGTGGTGAAATCCCATACTCATAGAAAAGTCTTCTCAACCATATTTTCAATTGAACCATAGCATTTACATAAACAACTCCGGCCCGATTCACTTAGTCGGGGTCTCTGGCAGGCTCGATCGTACAATGAATTGTTCCACGTAATGGGATCAGATGAGGACATCTCCATACTCGCAACCACATCGCGATGCTCCGAGCTGCTCACAACTCAGAGCCACCTGGCTGTAAGAAAGACGTCAACGAGAACACAACCAAGCTATCGAACCCCACACTAAGACATGCACGTTATAAACATACACACATCATACATGTCCAGTGTAAACAGAAGGTAACACAACATGAACTCTACAAACTCATAGTTTTATTGCATCTGCTAAACTGAACAGTCATAGTAGTTGTATTACAAGCAGAGATCACATGACTGTGATCCAACATTATATCAAGCAACACCGGAAGCAAATTATGTCTTAGTAAAGACAAATTTAACAATTGGCTTAAGAATCCTGAAACAAAATACAACAACCCTCCAAAGGAACCGGGCTGTTGGCTGGAACTATACAACTTAGTTGGCGTCGAGCTCGATGTACAGGCCACCATCAGGGTCAGTGTTCTCGTCTCTAAAACATAAAATAAGAAAACATGAGTACAAAGGCGTACTCAGCAAGACTTACATCAGAACTACACTACTTATGCTCATGTATCAAGGTAAAAGGTTAATGGGGTTTGTAATGCAGAAATGCCAGCTTTGACTTGGCTAACCTGAACTACGATTACCAAAACGAGACGAGAAGCGCACACGAGTCCATCTATCCAAGTCTCCCAATCAATACACCACTGTGGAACCTTCCTCGACTTCCCACGAGAAAGAAAACCATAGCACTCACACTTATCTTGGCAAGTTTTATAGTAATCGTTGAAGTTATCTAATAATCAAGTATAGGTATCCAAGTAGTCCATTACCATGGATGCGGCTATTCGAATAGTTTGTTAACCCTTCAGTTGTTTACTGCTACACACATGAAACTATCAGTTATCGCCAAGATGTCTTCACCCTTCAAGCGGCTGTCGGCGAGGATAATTTCCACAACTTTTACCTCATAGCTAATTCTAATCCAGGAGTCGAGTTCTGAGTTGGTTACCGCTCGAGAGTCCGGCCGGGTCAAAGATATGGAACCAGACAATGCAGGCCACCAAGACGCCATCCTCGTAGATGGTTTTACTGTCTCCCAGGTCCACCCACATATCTAAGTGATGCAACCTTTCATTCATTCTTTTTGTATGCATATGCCAAATGGAAAGCCTGAACTTGTGTGACTCCTGGATCTGAATTTGGGTGAGTTAGTAGGTTGAGCGGGGATCCATGTGCCCAACATGTGGTAGTAGTCTTTGTCTTGGATTACTACACAAGAACTCGGGCTTGAGGCAGTGTTCGACAAGACAACCCACTATGTACTCCTACACAGCCTCTCATCCGTCACCTTTTTAGTCAAGTTCACCACACCCTTTTCATCACAAGTAACATGAACATGATTGCTACCATCATCAATTCACACCAATCCTCCCACAACTCTAACAATAGCATAAGCATAACATTGATGAATGTCCACATGATGATAAAAACAATTCCTAGATCTGCAAAGGGTCAGGTTTTCTCAATACTGTGGCAGAAATGATAGGTCATGCAAAGGAATGGGTTCAACTAGTGGTAGCACGTATCATGGTGAACTCCTAAACATGCATAAGCGAGAACGAGAGGGAAATGGGTTTTATAGAAATGATCAATGGGGTTTTCTTGCCTTGCTGACGAGGATCGTACTGGCAGTCTTCTGCTTCGAGGATGGCCTCCGATTCGGGTTCAACTTCTATCGATAGCAAACAATGCGGAAAGTAACAACCAATAATGATACAATGCTAAAGCACATGATCAGGGTGTTGTAATATGATGTACATGGTGCTGATGTGTTGAAGATTCCAACTAATGAAGTGTATTGCAAAATAATTTACAATTCAAAATCCATGTATGATTTTCAAAAGAACCATATATGAATTTTCCTCTGTTTCTCCACTTTGAATTGGTTTGACATGAAAACAAAGTGCATATTCAGAATCACTGAATTTTTCTGATGCTTTTTCATATAAAAATCATTTCATTTGGAGTTATGGTTTAAAAGATATTGAATTTACAAGTTTTAATCATTTTCTAGATTATTTTTGTGAAATAGAAAAAGGCCTTACTCTGTCATGCTGGCATCAGCATGACATCAGGGGGAGTTGACTGGTCAACTGATCAGTGGGCCATGCCTGTCATTGATACAATTCTTAAACAAGGGAGTATATTAGTTAAGTGTTTTAATTAGGGGTTGGGCCCTACTTGATAGTGTCTATTAGGGTGGGTTAAGGGGTGATTAAGCGCTAAGCTAACTGGTCTCTGATACGTCCCAAACGTATCGACAATTTCTGCTTGCACCATGCATGTTTTGTGTGATATTGCTATGATCTAGATACACTGTCATACAATTTTGATCATATTTGGACTAACCTATTAACTCAGTGCACCCCAGTGTCAGTTTCAGTTTTCTGCTGTTTTTCTATTTCAGTTTTCCCCCATATTAAAAGTGCTCCAAAAATTCGGAAAAAATCAGATAAAAAAATCGGCACAACGAAAGCTTCCAAAAGAGCCTGGGTGGGGCCATGGTGCCACCACCAGGGGCCTAGGAGGCCACCTGCCGCGGCCTAGGGCTTGGCCGCGCTATGGGGGCGCCTGGACTCCTGGTGGCCCCCCTGGCGGCACCCCTTCGCCTATATATTTCCCGTGACGTGAATCTTCCGAGGAAAGAACCCTTTTTCGTGATCTCGCCTCTGTTCCGCCGCTACCGCGCTTCCAAGATCGGGAGCACCAGCAGGACCCTTCCTGTTACCCTGCCGGAGGGAGAATCGACCTCCGGGAGCTTCCCCTCCACCATGGACGCTTCCCGGATGTGCCGTGAGTAGTTTCCTTTGGACCATGGGTCCGTGATCAGTAGCTATGTGATGTGCTCCTCCCCTCTTTCTTCTTCATGGTTTAGACCTCGTGAGCTGCCCTACATGATCGAGGCACATATGTAATATTTCTGTTGTTGCTATCCTGCGTTTGATGGGATCTGATGGATTATGAGATTATGTTCAGATTGTGATAGCGTAATATAATTGGTTCTTATATTTTGTCCTATGTAATTATTGCATGTTCTCTGTTGCTGTTTATTGCTTTGGCCAAGTAGTAGGTAGTAACTCCAAGAGGGAACATTATGCTCGATTGTGGGTACATGCCCCCTAATGACACGCTTGAGTGACAGAAACATGAGTCTAGGGGATGTGATGTGGCCACAAGGGGGAAAACAACGGTGCTTGTAACCGCGGTTGTAAGGATTGTTTACTTTACGCAAAGTTCTTTTTAATGCAGTTGTCTCTTGCTTTGGGTTTACACTTTGGGTGGGGCCCGCAACTTAATACCAGCGAGATGTTCTGAATAGATATCTCAAGGTGGATGATTAGTAGTAGATGCAGTTGAATTTCGGTCTACTTATTTTGGCGTACTGCCCATGCTTATGAGCCTCTTCCTTTCTTTTGTAGCATAGTTAGCATTGCGGTGTGTTCATAATCATGTCAATTGCCCATCTGTAATTTTTTTACCTCGCATAGCAGTTTTATCGTCTTTTTGGAGAGAGACATCACTAGTGAACATCACGGGACCCCGCTCCATATTCTCATCACTGTTTACACATTTATTTACTTTTCTGCTTTTACTTTCAGTTTCTATCATTATCCTTATCCCTTGTGTTTTGATCCTTTGTACACAACAAGACCGGAGAGATTGACAACCTCTCTGAACTTCGTTGGGAGCAAAGCTATTTGTGTTTGTGTGCAGGTCCAGGAGATTATCAAAAACGGCGTGTCACTTGTTGAACCACCTACTTATCATCTCCAGAGTCCTACTGGAGACAAACCTCGGTATCTTCACCGAGGGAAACTTGCCGCTACGCTTCATCTCACCTTCCACTTGGGGTAACGAACGAAGGGCGAGAAGCAATTATCATCTCTCGCGTATCAAGCAAATTTCTGGCGCCGTTGCCGGGGACTCTTAGTGCTAAGATAGGGGAGATGCCCACTACCTTTTACCTTTGCTTTTTAGTCTTTTTATTTTACTGTTAAGTTTTTATCTCAGTGTCCTTTATGAAAAACCAAAAAAATAGTTTCTACCTTTTTCCTTTGTCTTGCTTTGCCTATATATGCTATCTTTACCATGGGCGTGGAACCACCCAAATATGGTAGGATGGACATGCTTCACTTGGATCGTCTTCGATCAATTTGTGCTCGCGCTAAAAACCCAACCGACTTGGTTGAGGGAAAATCATTGGATGAGCATGCTCATTATACGAGGCACCACCTATCTCAGAAAGGGAAACACTTATGGGATCAAATACATGTTTCTTATTGCCATGCTAAACTTTTGTGCCAAATTTATGATTTTACTTGATGTTCTAATATAGATCATAAACACATTCCTTTCCAATGTGAGTTTAATGAGAATGATATCTTATCTTCTTATGCTAAAGGTGTTTATGATTACTTTCATGTTGAAAAGATTGAAGAATTTGTTGCTTTTAAGGGTGCTTATGAGATTGCTTCTTTGATTGAAAGGTACCACGATACTATTTACAAGTCTGAAACTTTGCAGTTCTTGCTTATTTCTTCGAGAATTATACTTCCAATTCTTATATTGAGGTTTTTAAAAACAAAATGTTTGCTGCCCAAGAAGAGGCCAATGATTGCTTTGAGGAGGAATCCCATGATTCCGAGGACTCACTTGAAGTACCCCTTTCTGAAAATCTTGATACTTGCTTTGTTGATGGCCAAGATGCCACTATGGTTGATGCTGACAAAGATGAAATCTTTATAGTTCCTTATGTTAAGCATGAAATTGTTGCTATTTCACCCACACTTTATTGTCCTATTATCCTTTTGAAATCTTCAACTCATATCCCGGAGAACTTTGCTCTTATTAAGGCACATAGTGATGGGTTTCATTTATCTTATGTTCCTAAAGACCGTGTTGAAAACTATACACGTGTACTTGTAGGTCATGAACAACATGATTTATGTGATAGTTATATTCTTGATGTTGTTCATGATACTACTGAAAATTACTTTGAGAGAGGAAATCTTGGTTGTAGAAACTTCCATATTACTAAAACTCCTCTCTTTATGTTGAAAGTTTTAAAGTTGTTCTTTTTCCACCTTCCTACGCATGTCACTTTGTTCTTCTTTGATTTATTTTATTACAAGATGCTTATGCATAAGAAGTGGGTTAGGCTTAAATGTGCTTCATGTTTTCTTCTTGATGCTCTCTTTTGCTTCAAATTCTTATTCTTATGAGAGCATCTTTTTAAAATCTTTATGCCTAGCTTAAAGGCGTAAAAGAAAGCGCTTGTTGGGAGGCAACCCAAGATGTTTTTTCTTCTGTTTTTAGTGGTCTTGATGATTGTTAATACTGTAACAACATCATTGTATCTTTATTTTCAAGCTTTGTGCGAAGTTATAGCCTCATATGACAAGGGAAGCAAAATTTGTGACATGCTGTCCAGAATACAGATTCTGTCTACTTGACAGAAAAAATCGGAACAAATCACCAGTTCATCTATTTTAGCTGAATTTTTTACACAGCGTGCTCTGTACAATTGCGGAACTTTCTATATTCTGAGTTTTTTGATTTGATTTGAAGAAGTGCCCCAAAAAAATTCTTTACTACCTGTTGTTCTGTTTTTCACAGATCCTACCACGTTTTTCCTCTCCTTACTTTTGCAAAACTTAAGCTTACTTTTTATTTGCAAAAACCTTTTTCCAATCTTGATAAACAGTAGCTTTTCAAGAATATCTTTATATCCAGTGGGGAAAAATTATTTTATGAAGGGTACTAACCTCTCTAATCAGCTTAAGATGAGTTATGTATGAAGGGAGTTTTCAAGTGTGCGATGGAAGATGATGAAAGAAGATCCGGGAGTGTCAAGAGCTCAAGCTTGGGGATGCCCCCGTGCATCCCCTTCTCCATCAAAAATCATCAACTCGTCCTTCGTCTCACTATATTTTTATCACTTCATGCATTATGTGCTATGCTTGGAGCGTCCCCCTCTTAGGTTTTATTTTTAGTTTTATTTACCTTTGCTTCATGTCCATAACAAGTTAGACCCCATCTTACTTTGTGTGGGAGAGAAACACGCTCCACTCTAATCTAGAACACATCATAGGATTCTTCATGCCTATCTTTTTGCTGTTGTGTGTTCTTTATCTTTTCTTAGCTACTGCCATGTTTAGTTTTAGTCTTAGTTTGTATTTAGCGAGAGCCTTGGATTTTGTTTAGTTTTTTGCTGGAACTCTCTTTAGTTTTCATGTTTATCTTGTTAAGAGAGTTGGTTGTTGCACTGAGTTGTCTCTTGTCTTGAAAGTAGGTAATTGAGGTTGCTATTTAATTTTAGTAGTAACTTGCAATAGTTTTGAGGCATTGATGTGAGTAATGTTTGAAATTTTGGTGTCAAGAGCTCTAGCCAATTAGTGATAGGTGTCGTATTTTGGGAAATCCGTGTTTATTTTCAAAAACCTACAAAACTAGTTGAGGACTCTAGCTACTAGATGGATCGCTAATCTTTGGAGGGATCGAATATTAGAGTACACTCACGTACCATGAGTCGAGGGTGCGCATGGATAACCAAACCCCCATACACTCCTCCTCGGGGTACTTGTCTATTTTTGAACCTCCTTATTAGATTGAGAGTTACCGATAATAAGTGCATGCACTACTAGAGAAAAGCCTATACATGGAAATCTTATTAGTAGCGCCTCTTCAGTGTAATGCGCCACTAGGATATAATGGGTGGCGCACTGGTGAAAAATGCACCACCTCTAAGATCTTAGAGGTGGTGCATATTGTAATATGCGCCACCCATAAGGGTGGGCCAGCCCTGGATCCTCTTATATGTGGCGCATTAGGCAAAATGCGAAACCCCTAAGAACCTTATAGGTGGCGCATATTGCTGTTGCGCCACCCCTAAGAGATTATGGGTGGCGCATATAGGAAATGCGCCACCGATAAGGTTCTTAGGGGTGGCGCATTTCCTGTATGCGCCACCACTGACATGCAATAGACGTCACCCCTAAGTATGGATCTACCCTTATCTACTCCACCACACCTACCACCTCTCATTCATTCCACACACTTCTCAAACTATATCTACTCTTCTCACCTAGATCTATTCGGTTTTGTCCTCCTCCCCACCTCATTTCTTCCATTTATCCATCCATACTTGGCTTAAAATCTACTTTGTTTCATATTAAAGTAAGTGGGCCTCCTCCCAACTCTTTTCTTCCATTAATCACCCATAATTGCCTTTATTAGCTTGGGATTTTGTGTATATGTGATATGTGAATCTTGAGTTTGATGTATATGTGAAGTATATATGTGAAGCTTGTGGTGGTTTAGGGTATATGTGAAAGCTTGAGGTGGTTTGATGTATATGTGAAAGCTTGAGGTGGTTTGATGTATATGTGATGCTTATGGTGGTTTGATCTATATGTGAAGTGTATATGTGAACCTTATGGTGGTTTGATATATATGTGAATCCTGAGTTGCCAAAGTTTTGCCGAAATGTTGATTCATTTCCGTTTCGGCAAATTTCTGGCGCACTCTCCGCATGCTCCCATGCATTATTAGGGAAGTTCATGCCAAATTTTTCCGGCGACGACCGTGATATTTAATTGTGTTGCTCTCTCTGTGCACGCAGGCAATCATGGTCCGCGAGATGCTGAGCTATATCACCGTGACTAGGTGGATGCAATGTGAGACAAACGAGATGCTATGGAATAATAGGACGGATATAAGATGTCCATGTCGGAGATGCAAACTGATGTGCGTGATAGAGCCTGATTCCGGAATATTGGAAAGACACATGAAGCGTAATGGTTTGATGGATGGCTACACATGGTGGATAAGTGATGAAGCTGGTGAGGAGGAGGACATCAATGCGCCAGTAAATGAGGGAGGGCAACCAGACAACAACGGCGGGCGAGAAGACGAAGAGCATCCCGTACATGATCATGAAGAAAATGCCGAAGCAGATCATGAAGATCAAGATGCCGGACATGAGGATTCAAGATGGGTGCGAGACCGTCATGTTCAAGAGCTGCTTGTAAAAGAGGCGGTGAACGCAAGAGGTGCGGCTAGAGAGAAGGCCAAGATGGCGCAACTTGAGAAAGACGCGGTTAAAGTTGTACAAAGGATGCAACGACGGGGATACCTGCTTGAATGTAAGACTTGGGGCTATGGAGATGAAGGAAAAACACAAATGGACCGACGAAAGCTTCGATGATAACATGGCATTCTGGCACGATCGTCTTCCGAAGGGCAACACGTGCCAAACTAGTATCGTTGAGGCCAAGAAAGTCCTTTGCCCTCTCGATCTTCCGCACGTTAAATACCACGCCTGCATAAATGATTGCATGATCTATCGGGATGAGGACGAAGATAAAACCACATGTTCGGTGTTAGTCGATACAAGAGAGGGAAGAAAGTTCCTAGAAAAGTGGTATGGTACTTTCCGATCACTCCTCGTCTGCAGAGGTATTTCGTAGATCCCGAGGAAGCAAAGCTCATGACCTGGCACACAGATAGAAAGAAGCTAAAAGAGGATGACCCGAACCCGGATCCGGAAAAAGTGAACATGCTGAGGCACCCTTAAGATGATAGCCAATGGACTACGTTTGACCTTGAATACCCAGATTTTGGGAAAAAAACAAGGAACCTCAGGATTGGTGTGAGCGCCGATGGAGTCAATCCGTTTGGCGGCCAGAGTAGCACACACAGTACCTGGCCCGTGTTTGTATGCATATACAACCTCCCCCCTAGAAGTGCATGAAGAAAAATTACATAACAATGTGTATGCTAGTTCAAGGGCCGAAACAACCAGGTACGGACCTCAATCTATATCTGCAACTATTGAAAGAGGAGCTAGAAACGTTATGGAAAGACGGAGTCAATACGTGGGACGCCGCGGCAAAAGAATATTTCCCAATGAAAGCCACGGTGATAACGACGGTGCACGACTATCTCGGATACGTCATTTCTCAGGGAAGGTGGTCCAAGGATTCTGTGCATGCGTTAGGTGCATGGATAATACAACGTACCGCCAGCTACCAAAAGATCCCGGATCTTCAAAAAGCGTGTTCCAGGGGTCTCTGAGGTGGCTTACCAAGAAACACGCGTGGAGAAAATAGGGACATCTTTTCGATGGAAGCGAGGAGCTTCGAGCACCTCCAGCTCGAAGGAGCGGCAAAGAAATCGACAACTTGCTGAAAACTTGGAAAGAGTGCCCCGCGTCGGGAAAGAACAAAAGAAGACTCAACCGTTGATGAGGGTATGCAAAGCGAGGTCTGTTTTCTGCGATTTGGAATACTGGAGTCTCCTCCGCAGTCCTCAAAGCCTTGATCTCATGCATATCACAAAGAACGTGTGCGAGAGCTTGTTTGGCAGGATGCTCAACATGCCGGAGAAGACCAAGGACGGGCCAAAAGCAAGGAATGACTTGAAATTTATGGGCATAAGGAGGGAACTTCACCCCCTAGTGACGACGATGATGAGCCGGAGGAGGAAGAGTATACGGAAACGCAAAAGTCTCACAAACGAAAAAGGGCGACCAAGAAGAAGACCGGTATTGATCACTGCCCCACGTCATGCTTCACTCTGTGCGAGGAGGAGATCAAGCAATTTATCCATTGCCTCATAGGAGTAAAATTTCCGAACGGCTACGCGGGGAAGATAAGCAGATACCTAGACGAGGCGAAGCAGCGTTTCGGCGGGATGAAATCTCACGACTGTGTCGTGCTGATGACGCAGATTCTCCCAGTTGCGATCCGAGGGATAATGGACGAGCACGTCCGTAAAACGTTGTTTGGCCTTGGAAACTTTTTTGACGTCATCCCTCGGCATTCGATTTGCGCTACGCAACTCAACAGGCTACAGGAGGAGATCGTTCTCATACTATGTGAGATTGAGATCTATTTCCCGCCCTCGTTCTTCGACATTATGGTGCATCTTCTGATCCATGTCGTGGAGGATATTGTCCAACTCGGGCCTGCGTTTCTGCGCAGCATGATGCCGTTCGAAAGGATGAATGGACACATCATAAAATACGTTACTAACAGGTCTCATCCAGATGGAAGCATAGTGAAGGGCTTTCTAACCGAAGAGTGCATCTCTTTTCGCATGAATTATGTCAACACCGAGAACCCTGTTGGTCTGCCCGTCAGCAAGCACTTTGGCAGGATCGATGGGTGTGGTCACCAGGGAGTGAAGCCATGCAATGCATGTCAACTTCGAGGGTCGAGACATCGACTTTGAAAGAGTAAGCCTAGTCGCGCTACAACACATCCAGCTGGTCGATCCTTGGATAATAAAGCACAAGGATGTAATCAGGAAGAAGTACAGTGACCAGGGCCTGCAGATAACGGACCGAGATCTACGGCTAATCAAAGAGCACAACTCCGGTTTCATGACTTGGTTCAGGGACGAGCTTCGTGCTAATCCTCCGCGAAGGAACGCTTCCGAGGACGAAAAGATGATATTCACCTTTTCACAGGGTGCCGCACGCAACCTGATGACCTATCAAGTGTATGATATCAACGAATACACATTCTACACGAAGGAAAAGGACAATAACTGCGATTACCAGAACTCAGGGGTAACGAGGATATTCTACACCGATGACATCAAGGAAAGATTCTACGGAAGGATCGAGGACATATGGGAGCTCGACTACTGTGGAGAGAAGGTGTCGATGTTCCGTGTGAGATGGGCCAAGAGCGTCATAAAATAAGACCGATACTTCACAACCATGGTTATACCCGAAGCGAAATCCAAGTCTGCGGGCGCAAACGTCACCGCGAAAAATGAGCAATAGGTACTGGCTAGCCAAGTGGACCAATGCTTCTTCATTACCGACCCACAAAATCCTAGCCGCGTTGTAGTGAGGAGAGGCAAAAGAAACATCATCGGAATGGATGGAGTTGCCAACGAGAAAGACTTTGACAAGTACGGAGACCCGAAGATGGAAGATGACTACGCCGCTCAGGATACATACACCACAACCATACCAAAGAAAGGTCTCCCGTTCAAGAGGAAAAGTGAAGGTGTCCCGGGCCTAACTTATTCAACCACGACAAATAAGGGCACGAAGAAGATCGTGAGGAAACGATAGCTAGATAGCTAGCTCCAAATTTAAGAAAAATATTTTGTAATTCATGATCACTTTGTGTATGCATGGATTTAATCTGCAGTTCATAATTTATCAAAGTATTTGGTTGCCCATGAGATCATATATATCACGCTAAAAAAAGTATGAGTACTACCAAATCATCCTTGTTTATCTAAAAAAATGAGTACAAAATACTAGTATAATTGCATATGGCAAAATGGAATTTGAAAAAAAATGGCAGAATGGAAATTGCAATAATAAGTAGGCAAAATAAAAATCCCTTATGGGTGGAGCATTTTTCCAGAATGCGCCACCAAGTGATTCCTTATGCGTGGCGCATTCTGGCAAAATGCCCCACCCATAAGAAACCACTTGGTGGTGCATTCTGGCAAAATGCGCCACCCCTATGCCTTGACCTCCACGGCCCCCTCCCCCTTGCTCGTCATAATCCATTCATCCCACCCTTGGGACCTAGCCGCTGCCGCACAGGAGTTGCCCTAGCCGTCGACCACCGGAGCCTCATCACACCACTGGAGGAGCCCCCGCCCCCGCCGTACCATCGGAGCCGCTGCCCCCGCGCCACCGGAACCGCCCCCGCGCCATTGGAGGAGCCGCCGCCACCGAAGCCGCCGCGGCGCCACCGAAGGATCCCCTACCCCTCTGCCTCGACATCGGCCGTATTCTTCCTCCCCGTGCTCCCTAGGTCAGTCCTCTCTTCCTCCTTCTTGCTCCCCGTGCTCCCTAGGTCCAACTGCTAGTGCCCTTGTTCAGAGCTAATGCTACTAAATTCTAGTGTAGATTAGGGTTCTACATGTCCAAAATTAATAGAACACAAGTAAAAAGAAAGTGGAGGATTTTGGATTTTTTTAGATAAGTGCTAGTGCTACTAAATTCAGAGCTAGTGCCCATGTTGTTCACGTGTGTGTGCCCCTGTTTTGGATTTTTAGCACATGAGAACAAATAGAACTCCAAGGAACAAATAGAACACCTAGGTCCAATTTTTCTATTTTTTAGGTGTTGCAAAGTAGAACTTCCAAGTAGTATAGATAAATTCAGACAAAATAGGTTATATATATTGTAACAAAGGTAAATTTTCTAATATGGTTTGACTATTATATGCTTTAGAAAAAATTGTAAAGTTACTTCCATCAAATGAAGTTTATAGCTTAATGAAAACTTTTGTAAATAAATGGATGTATATGAAATTTTGGGAAGATCTACTGATCTTTTTTATATTGTAGTGCAAATACCTTGTTTACCATATGAAAAAACCCAAGCAAGTGTAGAATTTGTTCTTAACAGAATTAAAAGAGAGAGGAGGAAAACCAGTAGGTAATGGGTGTGGCAAGGTGTTTACAAAGGAACACATTTTTTTTGTTTTGTGTGGTAGCAATGGAATATAATTTTAGGCTTCTAGCTAGTTATATGCCTCTCTATTGCTGAGCAGAAAATCTACATCTTGGATTTTTATAGACAAGTAGTTGCTACGTACTGCTGTTGTTGTAAATGATCAAGCAAAGTGACAAGTAGTTGCTACTTTTGTTGTTTCTTTTTTTAAATGATGTTTTTAGTGCATAGACAAGATGATTTTCTTATCAATATTTTTATGCACTGTTTAGTGCATTGCTAGAATATGTACTGTTCTACAATATATATATGTTGCTTGTGCCTATATGCAGGTACAAATCATTATCCCCTTTCTCCCAAAATGTTGATTAACTTCTGTTTCGGTTGAGAATGGTGCACTCTCATGTTAAGAAAAATAGCAAAGGTGTAACAACCCAGTTTTCACAAAAATTAAAAATTTTGTTTTCGGTGTGAATTGTTTGATTGTCTGATTTGTTTGCGGTGTTTGCATCCCCGATTTATCGATCGGTGATTATTTTCCCCCTCTAATCTCGTACCGGACGGAGACCGACCCTTGCCACCCTAACACTCGACCTTTGCGACACCGGGTTTCACCCGATCACCGTCGCGAAAACTGCACGAGACCAGCCGCAGCCAACGGAACGAAAACCCCGTTTAATAATTAAACGGATTATTTTTATAGCGCGCCGGAAAGTGTTCTCGAAATGGTTCCAGCGTGAGGTGAACGCCTCCGGCTCGACGCGCTGATCGCGCAGTTCGAAGTTTTACCGAATCGGAGGTACTGCGGACCCCCGGCGGTCAGAAACGTGAGCACCGCGCGCGCGAGAGAAAAACCGGGGATGTTTTTGCAAACTGCCAGCCACCTGGGCTATATAAAGACCACCACACTCCCACCCATTTCTAGAGTTTCCCTAGTCCAAAATTGCAGCCAACCCCCTCTCAGATCCAGACCGCTGATCTGATCCGTCGGATCCAGATCAGACGAACCGCGTCGTGCCACGTCATCAGTTTGGTCTCCCCAGCCCGAGCTCTCTCCTACCTCCAGCCCGTGGACCACGCACCCGCCGCGGCCACCACCCCCGCAGGTCGCGCCCCCGTGACGCTCCTCTCCTCTTCCCTCTCCCCTCTCTATCTCCCCTCACCTCCCTCTCTCTGTCCAGGGACTCGAACCGCGCCATCGAGCCGCGCCATGGATCGCGAGCTCGAGCTCGCGCCGCCCTGTTCTCATCGCCGGCGACCGCCCCGGAGCCGCCGCGCCCGGATCCACTCCTCCACTGCACCCAGGCCTCGCGCCTCGCCCTTCCTGGCCCTCCATGCCGGAGTTGGCAGCCAGCGCCGCCAGCCACTCCCAGGTCGGGATCGGGAGGATCCCGTCCGAGGCGCCTCCAACCGCCACCGTGGGCCGCAGCCTCCACGGCCCACTCGCCCCAGAGCCGCCAGCCCCTCTCCAGGCCGCCTCATGGGCCGAGGCCCATAGGGTGAGCGCCCCAGCTTTTATTTTTAGTTTTTTTTACTGCGCTACGTAGTTGGGCCGGCCCATGCGAGGTCGTTTTTTTTTCCTGAGCAGTGTTTTTTTTCTTTTTCTTTTCTTTTTATTATTATGGCAGATTGTGTTGTTTTATTGCGATGCTTATATCTTTTCACCGGTAGCTCCAATGGAGACGCTTTCTACATAAAAGTTGCTCCGTTTTGCGTGTAGATTATTAAAATGTTTCTTGTTGCCATGTTTGAGCTTGTTTACTTGTTGTTTACCTTCTAATTACACTGCCTGCCATTGTAAACTATAATTGTATAACTTTTTAACCGTTGCTCGGTTTAAAATGTTTCTTATATGTAACTTGACTAGAATTGCATGTAGATTGTGTTTATGCTACTCTTTCTTGCTAATAAAAATAATAAAATATGTTTAGGGACAAAACAGTACCAAATGCAATATTTATCGTGGGGTCCGAAATAGTTGCCATGTATAGGTTTTACCCCCACTTAAAGTGACTAGACTAGATAGTTTATTTATTCTTCACCTCTTGCCATGCTTGAGTGATATGCCATGTTAACAACCTTTTGCTCACCTTGTGTAGCTAAACCACTCGAACCATTCCAAACGTGCGGTATCGTCGTGTGTGACGAGTACTCCACTTAACCTGTTAGTAACCGCTCTCGACGGTAGGTGCGATGTTTCATGTTGCCTTCTTGTATATGTTTGCTCGTGTTTTATTCGTAGTAATAGATGATTGCTCGTTGATTGCTTTCCAGTGTTTACTTCTTGTGTGCTCCCGCGGGTACCTCTCGGAGACGATGCGAGCTTGCGATCGGCTACCCCTTCAGAACCCGACTTCTCAACAGGCAAGTACTATACATTACTTATGATCCATTCTATTTCAACCAGCGGTTTGCATGCTAGTATAAGTTAGGTTCGATGTTTGATCCTACCACATGTTTACAGCCTCTTTCAAACAGATACAGCCATGTCGCCTCCCAGCAAACCTTGTACTGCTATGTTACTATTTCTCGTTGCTTATCCTCTGCTTAGTATGCATGCTTAGGATGCTACGATGTTACCCTGTTACTCCTTGGTTTGGGCTATCACATTATTATATTTTGTTGATGATATGATTATTATAAATGTTGACTATATTCGACGAAGGATGAAAAGTCTAGGCTATCCCGCCACGACGCTTTGTTCCATTCGAGTCACCTAGGATCCGAGTTTCGGGTATTGGTTTTAAGACTGAGCGTGCCTAACCGCGTGTGGGATTTTATAGGGTCCCCTTTTCTTACCTATCTAGCTTCAAACATTTCTAGAGGTGGCCCAAGCTGATTTACCATTTGAAAACATGCATATATATCTTGTCGGGTCGCTCCTAGAAGATATCTTTTAAAACAATTTGGGTCAGTGCAGACATGGTTTCTCTGTTGGTCCACCCGATCAGCTAGGACCTGCGTCATACGGAAGAGTCCGATCCGAGAGCGTGGCCGGCTTTTGGATTGGGAGTGGACTCCTCGGGTCCACCCGGAAATGTTCGTTGTTAGTTAGAGAGACCTGTCGTTTCGGATCTCTTGGAACTAAATCATAAAATGGTTGCCTGTGATGGGTAGCAACTAAGAGTGATGGACGTGCATGCGGAGCCTTGTAATGGGCAGTTGGTACACCCCTGCAGGGTTCAATCTTTTCGAGAAGCCGTGTCCACGGTTATGGACGACTTGAGACCTACTCCTTGATCATAGACAACAACAACTGAGATAATCCTAATATAACTTGATCCACGTGTGTGTGTGCCTTGACTGCTTCTTCTTCGTCGGGATGCGAAGAGGAGGACAAGGATAGGATAGGTGGTATGATTGCGTAAGTAGCTGATAGCAAGACTTGTTGGAGGCGATTCCTCCTCGAATGCTTGGCTTCTTATCTTACTTTCTAGATCGTTAGCCACTTCATAAATGCTAGTGCGGCAGCAACCTCACCCCTTACTCCTTCCTTACCGCAAACTACTAGTTGTCCTAGAATGAAGAGTGATGAAGTCCTTGCTGGGTCAGATGGCCACTACAATTGGATGATGAGTACTTCTATACTCATGATACTACCCCCAAACTCTTTTCAGGGTTCATGATCGACAACAGGTATGGTGATCGACGTTTCACGTGGAGACTCGACGACGACTAGTTAGGCGGATCCCGGAGGAGGGCCTGGACCCGTGTGGTTATGTGGATCGATGTTTTCTCTTTGCCAGTAGGCATTTGATTGTAGTCTGTACTCAGACATGTATCTTCCGCTGATGTATTGTATTTCAGGCAGTTGTATGCCGATTGTATGAGATGTTGTATCCTTGTAGCTGTAATGTTGTGATATCATGTTGGAAATCCGGGGCATATGACTTCGTCATATCGCGGTGGGACCGATATGTGCTTCGTCCACGGATCTGGATGGAAACATCTAGATCTGGAACAGTACCGCATATCGGGCCTTACAACTTGGTATCAGAGCCTTACCGACCGTAGGATCCCCTCTCTGGCCGAAGTTAGTTATCGGAGAGTACGATTCTTTTTACTCCTTACTTTTGCTCTGGTCAGGACAAGTGTCGTAAGTGTTTTAATTCTCGCCTTATCCCGTTCAAACTTTAGGATCTCAAGTGTGTGGAGTTTCGGAACCGTTACAATGCCTTGCTTGCAGCGTATTGTCTCGATTCCGATCTCAGGTTTGGGAATTCCTGTAGTACTTTAGCTTCTCTGATTTTGGGTATAATCTGGGTCATCCATTGCCATCCCTCCGTTTTCCGGTGTTTTTACGACTTGCGTCGAAAACACTATCCTTTGATCCGGTTATCATTCTCGTTCTTCCTCTTGATCTCCCGATGGTTTCGTTTTCCGACGTTGCCATCTCTCTGCGGAAATTTATCTCGACAGAAGTTCGACGTCGACATGGAGCAGAGTCCCTTGTTGGTGGTGTTGAAGATCGTCGACTCTCTTTTCTCTCCCCCTCTCCCCCGGATTTTCCAGGATCTCGGGACGAGATCCCTTGTTGGTGGTGTTATATTGTAACAGCCCAATTTTCACAAAAATTAAAAAACTTGTTTTCGGTGTGAATTGTTTGATTGTCTGATTCGTTTGCGGTGTTTGCATCCCCGATTTATCGATCGACGATTATTTTCCCCCTCTTATCTCGTACCGTACGGAGACCGACCCTTGCCACCCTGATACTCGACCTTTGCGACACCGGGTTTCACCCGATCACCGTCGCGAAAACCGCACGAGACCAGCCACAGCCAACGGAACGAAAACCCCGTTTAATAATTAAACGGATTATTTTTATAGCCTGCCGGAAAGTGTTCTCGGAACGGTTCCAGCGCAAGGTGAACGCCTCCGGCTCGACGCGCTGATCGCGCAGTTCGAAGTTTTACCCGAATCGGAGGTACTGCGGACCCCCGGCGGTCAGAATCGTGAGCACCGCACGCGCGAGAGAAAACCCGGGGATGTTTTTGCAAACTGCCAGCCACCTGGGCTATATAAAGACCACCACACTCCCACCCATTTCTAGGGTTTCCCTAGTCCAAAGTTGCAGCCAACCCCCTCTCAGATCCAGACCGCTGATCTGATCCATCGTATCCAGATCAGACGAACCGTGTCGTGCCACGTCATCAGTTTGGTCTCCCCAGCCCGAGCTCTCTCCTACCTCTAGCCCGTGGACCACGCACCCGCCGCCGCCGGCAGCAGCAGTGCGCCGCCGCGGCCGCCGCCCCCGCAGGTCGCGCCCCCCTACCGCTCCTATCCTCTTCCCTCTCCCCTCTCTATCTCCCCTCACCTCCCTCTCTCTGTCCAGGGACTCGAAACGCGCCATGGAGCCACGCCATGGATGGCGAACTCGAGCTCGTCCCGCCCTGTTCTCCTCGCCGGCGACCGCCCTGGACCCGCCGCGCCCGGATCCGCTCCTCCACTGCACCCAGGCCTCGCGCCTCGCCCGTCCTGGCCCTCCACGCCGGAGTTGGCAGCCGGCGCTGCCAGCCACGCCCAGGTCGGGATCGGGAGGATCCCGTCCCAAGCGCCTCCAACCGCCACCGTGGGCCGCAGCCTCCATGGCCCACTCGCCCCAGAGCCGCCAGCCCCTCTCCAGGTCACCTCATGGGCCGAGGCCCATAGGTTGAGCGCCCCAGCTTTTTTAATTTTTTTACTGCGCTGCGTAGTTGGGCCGGCCCATGCGAGGTCGTTTTTTTTCCTGAGCAGTGTTTTTTTCTTTTTCTTTTCTTTTTATTATTATGGAAAATTGTGTTGTTTTATTGCGATGCTTATATCTTTTCACCGGTAGCTCTGATGGAGACGCTTTCTACATGAAAGTTTCTCCGTTTTGCGCGTAGATTATAATAATGTTGCTTGTTGCCATGTTTGAGCTTGTTTACTTGTTGTTTACCTGCTAATTACACTACCTGCCACTTTAACTGTAATTGCTATAACTTTTTAACCGTTGCTCGGTTTAAAATGTTTCTTATATGTAACTTGACTAGAATTGCATGTAGATTGTGTTTATGCTACAATTTCTTGCTAATAAAAAGAATAAAATATGTTTAGGAGCAAAACAGTACCAAATGCAATATTTATTGTGGGGTCCGTAATAGTTGTCATGTTAACAACCTAGATTAGATAGTTTATTTATGCTTCACCTCTTGCCATGCTTGAGATATATGCCATGTTAACAACCTTTTGCTCACCTTGTGTAGCTAAACCACTCGAACCTTTCCAAACGTGCGGTATCGTCGTGTGTGACGAGTACTCCACTTAACCTGTTAGTAACCGCTCTCGACGGTAGGTGCGATGTTTCATGTTGCCTTCTTGTTGATGTTTGCTCGTGTTTTCTTCGCCGTAATAGATGATTGCTCGTTGATTGCTTTCCAGTGTTTACTTCTTGTGTGCTCCCGCGGGTACCTCTCGGAGACGATGCGAGCTTACGATCGGCTACACCTTCGGAACCCGACTTCTCAACAGGCAAGGACTATACATTACTTATGATCCATTCTATTTCAACCAGCGGTTTGCATGCTAGTATAGGTTAGGTTCGATGTTTGATCTTACCACATGTCTACAGCCTCTTTCAAACTGATACAGCCATGTCCCCTCCCAGAAAACCATGTACTTCTATGTTACTATTGCTCGTTGCTTAGCCTCTGCTTAGTATGCATGCTTAGGATGCTACGATGTTACCCTGTTACTCCTTGGTTTGGGCTATCACATTATTATATTTTGTTGATGATATGATTATTATAAATGTTGACTATATTCGACGAAGGATGAAAAGTCTAGGCTATCCCGCCACGACGCTTTGTTCCATTCGAGTCACCTAGGATCCGATTTTCGGGTATTGGTTTTAAGACTGAGCGTGCCTAACCGCGTGTGGGATTTTATAGGGTCCCCTTTTCTTACCTATCTAGCTTCAAACATTTCTAGAGGTGGCCCAAGCTGATTTACCATTTGAAAACATGCATATATATCTTGTCGGGTTGCTCCTAGAAGATATCTTTTAAAACAATTTGGGCCAGTGCAGACATGGTTTCTCTGTTGGTCCACCCGATCAGCTAGGACCCGGTTTCCCATGTGTGATTAACCGGCAATCCGACCTGCGTCATACGGAAGAGTCCGATCCAAGAGCGTGGCCGACTTTTGGATTGGGTGTCGACTCCCCGGGGGCCACCCGGATTTGTTCGTTGTTAGTTAGAGAGACCTGTCGTTTCAGATCTCTTGGAACTAAATCATAAAATGGTTGCCTGTGATGGGTAGCAACTGAGAGTGATGGACGTGCGTGCGGAGCCTTGTAATGGGAAGTTGGTACACCCCTGCAGGGTTAAATCTTTTCGAGAAGCCGTGTCCACTATTATGGACGACTTGAGACCTACTCCTTCTTCATAGACAACAACAACTGAGATAATCCTAATATAACTTGATCCACGTGTGTGTGTGTGCCTTGACTGCTTCTTCTTCGTCGGGATGCGAAGAGGAGGACAAGGATAGGATAGGTGTTATGATTGCGTAAGTAGCTGATAGCAAGACTTGTTGGAGGCGATTCCTCCTCGAATGCTTGGCTTCTTACCTTACTCTCTAGATCGTTAGCCACTTCATAAATGCTAGTGCGGCAGCAACCTCACCACAGACTTAGAGAAAAACAGAGGTGGCTGTCAAAAACAGCAGCATAGCAACTTTGGAGCTCAATAACTATATGACCAGCAAGCATATCATGGCAATGCAATACATTGGATGAAAGTAGACATGATGCTTAACAATATGCAATTGGAATCACTCAATTCTGATAAACGGTCGCGACACACTCGTTGACCGAAGTTGCAACAAAATAACAGTTTCAGCAACATCAGCACATTAACATCAGGATCACCACTTTGGAGCAAGATTTAATATAGCTAGAGCACTCAAATATCACAAGTTAAAGAATGGAAATGAAGTACACATGATGCTTAACACAAAGGAGAAAGAATCAATGCAATAGGCCTCATGGATGAGTCACAATCATCATGCAAAGTTGCAATAAAAAAATAAACAACAACACTTAACAGGAATTAAAAGCAGTTTAACAGCCTGATGCCCTGTTTAGCACACATTTACACAATCAAGATGAGCTCAAACGGAAAAACTTTCTACACATGAATGCTAGAGAACGCAAATCTGAGCAACATTTCGTTTTGGGGGCACGTTCATCGGAGCTACGGATTAACGGGAAATAACTTTGCAAAAACGTAACAGCAGCAAAAAATCCTGGGACTTAGAAAAATCACAGGGGTTAGCCAGGGAAAAAAACAACAACAAAAAAAAGAAAAAAAAGCCTCACCCTGGGCCTTGGCCCATTTGTCCTGGAGTGACCATGGGGTGGGGTCGGGTTGGATCTAGCAGTGGAGCTAGGCTGGGGGCGCATGGGCCTCGCAGGCCGGATCTGGCCGATGGAGGCTCGCTGGGCCGGCCCACTTGCAGCGGCGGTGGCTGCTCTAGCTGCTCCCGTCGGAGCACGCCACGGCCATGGAGGCTCCAGCCACAGGCGGCAGCACGGCGAGGGAGGTCGGCGACGCAGGGACTCGAGGAGGGGCGCGGGCGCGAGGACGACGAAGGTCGCGGATCCGGCGGGAGGGCTGCGCGGCCAGGCAGCTTCGAGGCGGAGCTTGGCGAGCTCCATGGCGGCAGCCGTGGTCAGCCATGGCTGCGGGCTCCTGCTGCGAGCTGCAAGGAAGAAGGAGGCGGGGTGAGAAGAGGAGAAGGAGGGAAGGGGGCGTAGGAGGAGCCGGCGGGAGCGCGCGGTGGCCGGAGGCGAGCACGGCGGCGGCGGTTGCCCACGGGCAGGAGGCGGCTGCGTGGAGGAGGAAGAGGAGAGAGGAGGCTGGGTGCTCCCTGGGCCGTTGGATCGCGAGATCTGACGGTCCAGATCGCATGGACGAAAAATCTCAGAACTGGAGCTAGGTTGGACGAAAAATGGGGTATTTTGTGCCAGATCTGGGGCTGGTGGCTGCCTAGGTGCTTAGGGAAACCCTAAGTGGGGTGGTGGTCTAAATATAGCGCCGGTGGCTGGCAGTTTGCAAAATCATCCCCGGTTTTCTCTCGCGCGCACGGTGCTCATGTTGCTGACCGCCGGGGGTCCGCAGTACCTCCGATTCGCGTAAAACTTCGAACTGCGCGATCAGCGCGTCGAGCCAGAGGCGTTCACCTCGCGCTGGAACCGTTCCGAGAACACTTTCCGGCGTGCTATAAAATAACCCATTTAATTATTAAACGGGGTTTTTCATTCCGTTGGCTGCGGCTATTCTCGTGCGATTTTCGCGACGTGATCGGGTGAAACCAAGTGTCACAAAGGTCGAGTGTCAGGGTGGCAAGGGTCGGTCTCCGTCCGGTACGAGATTAGAGGGGGAAAAATAATCGCCGATCGATAAATCGGGGATGCAAACACCGCAAACAAATCAGACAATCAAACAATTCACACCGAAAACAAAATTTTAAATTTTTCTGAAAACTGGGCTGTTACAACTTACCCCTTCCTTACCGTAAACTACTAGTTGTCCTAGAATGAAGAGTGATGAAGTCCTTGCTGGGTCAGATGACCACTACAGTTGGATGCTGAGTACTTCTGTACTCATGATACTACCCCCAAACTCTTTTCAGGGTTCATGATCGACAACAGGTATGGTGATCGACTTTTCACGTGGAGACTTGACGACGACTAGTTAGGAGGATCCCGACAGAGGGCCTGGACTCGTGTGGTTATGGGGATCGATGTTTTTCTCTTTGCCAATAGGCATTTGATATTAGTCTGTACTCAGACATGTATCTTCCGCTGATGTATTGTATTTCAGGCAGTTGTATGCCGATTGTATGTGATGTTGTATCCTTGTATTTGTAATGTTGTGATATCATGTTGGAAATCCGGGGCATATGACTTCGTCATATGTCGCGGTGGGACCGATATGTGCTTCGTCCCCGGATCTGGATGGAAGCATCTAGATCTGGAACAGTACCGCATATCGGGCCTTACAAAAGGTCATGCCGAATTCTTCCGTGAATTCGTGCATGACCTTGGCTATTTTTCTTAACATGAGAGTAGTTGCATTTATTTATTGTTCTAATTAATTAAGTAGTTGCATTTCTTAATATTGTACTAGTGCAAACATGTCGACCGGAGCCGACGCCGGTCCTTCTTCTCAGCCGGGCAAAAAAGGATCAATTTTTGGAATACTCCCAGGAAGAGTTTGAGGAGAAGAGAGAAGAGGAAGTACCTCCGGGCGAGGAGGAGTATGAGGAGGAGATAGAGTCGGAGTTCGATTCATCGGAGGATATGATATAGAGGAGGAGGGTACAGAAGGGGAGAGGAACACCGCCGACGAGGATGATCATGCCGGCGGCTCAAACACATATGGTAGCCAGTCGAGGATGCGGAATCGGAAACCAACAAGGGTCGGCACCATCGGGTAAGAGTTTACCGTTGTGACCTCCGTTGGGATTCCTACCGATCCCCAACGTTTCTCGGAAGGGTACGACCATCAAGTCGCGGCGATCCTCCGGAACACCGTCTCGATGACCACAATAAACCTAAGGAGTCGTGACAACACTCATTATTGTCAGCTCCTTCTCGACAAGGTGCACAGACGATACAAGTTCCCGGACCCGTACGACAACAAAAACCTCAAAGGGAACAAGGTAAACAAATGGGCCCTGAGGAGGATGAGCAAAGCCTTGTACAGTTGGAAAACCCGGGTGAAGGAGGCAATTATGGAGCACGACAAATCCTGGGAGGAGCTCAAGGAGAAAGAGCCGATGATCGACGAATCTACCTACGACCTTTTCAAGGCTAGGTGTGAGTCCGAGGACGCCAAGGCCGCGAGTGCAAAGGGCAAGGCGATGCGGGCACAGGTCATAGGTAACCACTGTCTCGGAGCCGGCGGTTACAGACATTCCAAGTCTAAATGGGACAAGGAGGATGTTTTCGGGACCCGGGGTTTGCGTATGTAATTCCAGTGACAACTCAACCATATGGAGAGCCGAGAGTCGTACCCACTTGTCTAAGAAGAATAGGCCAAGAACAGAACACTCTCGGAAAGCATCGTACGTGAGGGGCATCCCATCCAGGCCGGATGATCAACTGAGATGAGTCCTCATCGTCCGCTCACAAGTCTAAATGATTATGGGTGGTGAAATCCCATACTCATAGACAAGTCGCCTCAACCATATTCTCGATTTAATTATAACACTTACATAAACAAACTCCAGCCCGATCTCTTAGTCGGGGTCTCGGGCGGGCTCAATCATACAACAAAGTGTGCCACATGATAGAGTCACGAGAAATCGCATCGCGATGTCCCAAGTTGCGCACATCTAAGGACCACTTGGTGTATAAAAGACCGCCGGAAAGAACACAACTAAGCTATCGAACCCCACACTAAGACATGCACGTTATAATCATACACGCAGCATACATGTCCAGTGTAAACAGCAGGTAATCACAACATGAACTCTACAAACTCGGTCTTTATAACTTCTGCTAAACAGAGCAGACATAGTAATTGTATTACAAGCAGAGATCACATGACTGTGATCCAACATTACATCAAACATCAATGGAACCAAATTATGTCTGAGTAAAGACAAGTTTAACAAACGGCTTAAGAAGCCTGAAATAAAATACAACGACCCTCCAGAGGGCACATGCTGCTGTTTGGAACTATACGACCTGGTCCACGTCGAGCTCGAGGTAGAGGCCACCATCAGGGTCAATGGTCTCGTCTCTAAAACATAGAATAAGCAAACGTGAGTACAAAGACGTACTCAGCAAGACTTACATAGGAACTATGCTACTCATGCACATGTTTTAGGCAAAGGGAGGTGGGTATTCATTGCAGAAGTGCCAGCTTTGACTTGGCTAGTCCTGTACTACGAATACCAGAAAGAGGTAAGGAGCGTAGACGAGTCCAAGTATCAAGTCTCCAACCAAATACACCACTATGGTTACTTCCTCGACTTCCCCACGAGGAAGCACGCCATAGCACTCACACTTATCTTGGCAATTTTAGAGTAAGCATTCAAGTTGTATATGATCAAGTAAAGGTCTCCCAGTAGTCCATAACCGTGGAAACGGCTTTCGAATAGTTCATTAACGCTGCAGGGGTGTACTGCTACACACACGCCTCATCAGTTACCGCCTAGGGATGGACCCTTCAAGTGAGTACCGGCGAGGATGCTGCCAAGACACTTCACTCACGGCACCATCTCTAGTCCTAGGGAGTCGCCTATTTGAGTTGGGACCACGATCGGAATCCGGCCGATTTTTCCGATGCGGACGCAAACGTTGTGTGACCGCCATCAAGCTCAACTCGATCATGATCACTTAATTCAACATGCCCACAACCTACGCCAACCACTTACCTTGGTTCCACCTTCTTGAGATCGTTAAAGGGGCGAACTACTTGCGACTCCTGGACAGGTCCGGGGTGAGGTACTAGGCCGAGAGGGGTCAGTGAGCCCAATGTGTGGTCGTACTCTTAGTCTTGGATAACCACACAAGAACTCGGGCTTAAGGCAGTGTTCAACGAGACAACGCACTGTGTACTCCTACACAGCATCTCATCGTTCACCTTGTTTAGGTCAAATTCACCAACACGTTACCACCATCATTCACATGATCACTACCATCCCGACTCACAACAAAGTAGCCTCATTGTAAACTCTAATCATGCAATAAGCTTTAACAGTTGCAGGGGCCACATGATATCAAACAACTCCTACATCTGCTAGGATTGTGGTTTGCTTACTAATGTGACAAAATGATAGGTCATGCAAAGGAATGGGTTCAACTAGCGGTAGAACGTATCATGGTGACATCCTAAACATGCATCAGCAAGAATGAGAGGGAACTAGGATTTTATCGACATGATCAAGGAGGGGGTGCTTGCCTTGCTGATGATCATGAGGTACTGTACTTCTGACGTGAGGTTAAACTCGTCTCCGAGATCAACTCTACCGAGAAGAAGCAATCACCGAAGAACTGAAAGAATTGCACATTCAACATAGTACAATTCACAATCAATATGCAAAACATAGCATGGCAAGGTACTGATGTGACTTAGGTTTAATTTGCAACATGTTAATTCAAGTTGATTTGAAAAGTGAATTCAAATTCAAACTCCAAATGTATTCAAATTGGTCCAAGTTGCATTTGCTAATGTTTGTACATTGTAAACCATGTGATCATGTATGTGAAATGCTTCTGAGGTGTAGGTGATCATATTAGCATTGCTTTGGTTGAAGTTGGATTGGCTTTAGTGATTTATTTGAATTATATCAAATGATCCATATAGCAAAATGCTACTGGTTCCTCAATATAAAAAATTCAAACATGGATGAAAGTTTGATATTTGGATAGAGAATTTTATTCTGCTCAATTTTCTTAAAAAAATCATTGCAATTGGAGTTACGGTTTAAAAGATATTCAATTTCAAAGTTTGAATATTTTCTGGAATTTCTGAATAAATTAAATTAAAAGGATTATTGCATCAGCACTAGGTCATGCTGACTTCATCTACGTTGACTGGTCCAACTGACCAGTGGGGCCCGGCTGTAAGTGACTCAGGGTTAATTGTTTTCTGTTTATTTTTAACCCGTGTTAATTAGTGGCTGGGGCCCATCTGTCATAGACTGGGGGGTGGATTAGGCAGGGGATTAGATGGCTAATGGCGGCGGCTTGACACCGGCGGCTCTGCCACGACGGCGCCCTTGCCGGAAACGGCTAGGGGCCACGGGAAGGGGAACGGAGGGCACGGGCGTGTGCCCCGTTCTCACGCGCATCGCGTGGAGCACACGAGGGACCTCGAGGAGGCCTCGGGCCACGCCGGCGACGACTCGCGCGGCGGCCGGTTCCTGTCTACGGCGGGGAACAGCGACGAGGGGTCGGGGACAAGCAGGGATGGGGGGAAACGGAGCGCCTTGCTCACCTGAAGGCGATGGCGCACTCAAGGAAGCCGGGGAGGAGCTGGGGGCGCCGGATTTCTCGCCGGGGTTCCTTGCGGCCGGCGGCGGCGAATTGAGGCGGGCGTCTCCTCCGGTGGTCTTCGGCGTAAATTCCGCATGCAGAACAACGAGGACGATCACGGGGCGTCTTCTGGACACGGCGGATCGGCGTCTAGGGCACGGTGGCCACGTCGGAGCACGCGGCGTGCTCCGGCTGCTCTCGGGGCGGTGCTCGGAACGGAGGACGGAGAATGGGAGCACGGCCAGAGAGAGGGGGAGAAGAGGCAGGGCATCCCCAGGTGTCCAGCAGCAAGGAGAAGGAGGCAGGGGGGCGCGCCACGGCGAAGTAGGAGGTGGCCACGACCACGGCATGCGCGGCACGCAGCTGCGTGCCTGCCTGAGGAAGAAGACGAGGCTGCCCTTGGGCTGGGCCGCCTCGGCTAGTTGGGCCGTAGGTAAGTGGGCTTTTCCCTTTTTCTTTTCTTTTTCTTTTATTTCTTTTTCTGTTTAATTTGTTTGCCCTAAAAATAAATACTAGGGCATTTTATAAAAACTCCCAATTATTTTTATAAAACCTAGGTGACTTAGTATTAGTCAACCCCATGCTTTGGGAATTTTTGAAATTCAAATTATTTGAATCTCAATTCAAATAGGCATATGATTTAATTTCCAAGCTACTGTTGGGATTTTTGAAAAATCAATGAGCATGGGATTAATCCCAAATCACTTTTAAAATGATCACACTGATTTTTAGGATTTTTCAACACATCCAAAAGAATTTTGGAAAAGTATTTATTTCTGGCCTTTTATTTAAAATGCTTTGGGGCTTTTCTTTTCCCCAATTCTTTTCTTTTTTTCAAAAAATTTCATGATGCAAAAATGCATGCTAAGTTAAACACAAACCTAATTTAGGGTTCTGATAGATGTCGAGTATGCCGCTGTGGGCCTACCTAACCCCTTTGAGAAATACAAAGCTGATCCACAGACTGAATTCTTTGTGAGGGCCCGGAGTCATAAGGACAAAGAAACCTCGAACATAGTTCTCGATCCTAAGGTTCAGGAGTTTACGGCTTCCGTGGTAGGTAGTTCACCACGTGACTTCCTTGTCGATTGAATTCTAGTTCATGAAGTCCAGCTTCTTAGTGTTTCACATTCTTTGTGCAGGAAGATGAATTCGTCGAGGCCTCATCGCAGGGGTCGTCTATTAAGCCGGCCGGCCCGTGGGACACTTCTTTTAACAGGGCGATGAACAAGGTCAAGAAGGTTGAGAACGTGTCGGCGAAGCGATCATCAGCCGGCCGTGTGGTCGGATTTTGTGCGGACCTAAATTGGTCAGAATATTATGGGAAATCGGCAGAGCAGTCGGGTTCGAGGGGTCGCAAGGCGAGAATGACCGAAGAGAAAGTGAACATGCTTCCGCATCTTGTCCAGGACGAAGTGGCGAAGACGATGAGCGCCTTCCTTCCTGATATGATGCAGTCACTCGCCACTCGGTGGACAAGGGCCCATACCGGTCCCGAGCATGGTCGGCAGCAACTCGGGCACCGCGGCGGCCGCGGTCCTGACTCCGGATCCCGCACTGACTCCGGCCGTCAACACCGCGACGCCGGCGCCGGACGTGATGGTGACTCCTCCAGCCACGATCGAGCAACCGGGGCATAATAATAATGCACCCTCCAGTAGTGAAAAAAGGGCGACCGAAGCCACGGGAGGCAGCGCACCCTCCGTCTCTTGCATGCCCGACGTTGTCGGCGGGGTCTCTTCATTGGCCGACCTCGACGCCCTCAAGGTAACTATAAGTTTCCGAAACTCAAACGAGGACTTCATCTCCTTGCCTTTTATTACTGGCATCTCTCTGATCCCTAAATGCATATGTCTCTTTCGCAGGAGGACACTCCATGCATTCTACTACAAGTCGTGGACGGCGAGTTGAAGGATGTTGCCAAAGGTAAAATCCTTCAACCCCAAAATCGAGTGATGCACAATAGGCCGATGGCATTGGAGATGCATAGGGTTCAAATCTCTCTCGTGATTTCGGGCTACGAGAGAGTGGAACCTCCCATTCAACCCCCCGGATACGATGAGGACGAGTCGGCAGTCCTCAATGATTGTTTCGGCCAAATATGCCTTTGGCCGAACACCCAAATGTGTTTGATGATGGGGGAAGGGGGCACCACACCAAGGACAACGTCGGTAGTCGTCGTGCCGGCGCCACATGATCCCATCGGCGCACAACAAGAAGACGACGATCTTTATTATGATATCAACGCCGACCAGTTCATCAATACTTTGTATGATGCTGATGACTTATTCATGCCTCCTGCTGAAGGAGCCTATGAGCATGACGAGGAAGCTCACGGTCCAGCTGATCCTGCGGCGAAGCCTTCTTGCTCTACGCGTCTCTTCGGCGCTTCTCAAGTGATGTCTCCAGCAGCTTGCACCTTCACCAAGCCTCAAGCACATGCCAGATCTATTCCCAGCCCGTCCACACTCCAGAAGGCGACCACTGAGCAGATAAAGGCCGGTGACTGCTCGAAATCATAAAAGAAGAAGGGACGGAAAAGAAAGAAGGGCGCTTCGAGCAGCCAACCTCCGATGCCGATCAGGGCTCAGGACGGGCCACCAAGATCCAAGGATCTCTCGTTTGAAATCCATGTGGCGGGTAGGGCGATGCTACCTAATGACATGTTCGACCTTGCAACTTCGGATATGCATAGTGTCCATCATAGTGTTATGGCATTAGAGATGATGCTTCTTCGAGAGAAGAATCCCTCGTACCCAGTTTTCATGGCCAAGGTGCCACTCAACATGGGCTTAATCAACAATGTCCCCGCGGATATGATAATCCTGCGGTTCTCAGAGATCTTCAATTTGTTTCATCTCAAGCGGCTAGACCATAGCCTTATCCGTCTGTTCTCGCTCAGCCTTTCTATGAGTATCAGGAGAGATAAGACCCCGAGCGTTGCGATATTGGACCCCTTCTACATGCGTGAAAGCATCTTGATGGAAGATGGTGGCGCTACTCTACGGCGGGGTACATCAGAGAAGTCATGCAACAAAACGCCGACAAGGATTCATTTCTCATGACCTACTCTCCCAAGTAAGTCATTCGCTCGCCGCCGTAGCATATATGCTTTCTTAGCTTTCTGCCATTGTCCTCTTCCAACATTCCTTTTGGATTGTTTTAATTATGCAGTGAGGATAAAGACTGCGTGCTCATCTTCTTTTCACCGCAACACTCGCATGTTATGTATTTATACTCGGGGAGTGTGAAGAAGAAATATTACAAGTATATCATGAGAGTTTTGGATGATGCTCTCGCCGGCTACAAAGAAGCCGGAGGCAAGATTGTGAAGCACAAGTACAGGAAGAATCAGCCTGGCGTGAGCGTGTTCAACCACGTGATGCAGTTCCCGTGCATCAAGCAGCCGGCTGGCAGTGTGAGGGATGCGTACTACGCACTCCATCACATGCGGGTGATTGTACAGGAAGAACGCAACCTTAAGCTGCCAAGTCATCTGAAAGCGTGGGCCGAAAGGAAGGCGGCAATCGCCGATGCAAATCTTAGGCGGGAATTCTTTAACATCCAAGGAGAGATGGCGACTATCATCCGTCACGAAGTACAGATGAAGGGGTCGATCTTCCACTGCAACATTGCACCATCCAATGGGGAGATAGAAGCCCGCCGAAAGGCCTTGCGTGACACAAGGCCTTTCATGATGAAAGAAGGATGCCTCCCATTCCCTGAGCCGGGTCACAAGTGATGACGATCGATGTGAATTTCATGCTACATTGTTTAATGCTTAGCGTTGTTAGTTCTGAACAATATTTATGATTTGTGTTCTAAATAACTTTATCTCTATTGCACAAACACTTTTCCATCTTTGTATAAATGTATCATGCATCATTTTGACTATGCTACTAGTTTAGCTGAACAGTTCTTATTAAATTTGTGTTGTGTGTATGTATCTTCCTATATGCTTAAACGATAAATGTGGTCATTGATGCCATTGTCATTCACACTCACTTGTTTTATGCAACAGATCGATCAAATGATCAGCATTATCAAGATGGAGTGAAGAAAACAACACTCAAAGATTAGTTTTAG
Organism: Bromus sterilis; assembly: GCA_950022295.1. Classification (NCBI taxonomy): domain Eukaryota; kingdom Viridiplantae; phylum Streptophyta; class Magnoliopsida; order Poales; family Poaceae; genus Bromus; species Bromus sterilis. The sequence continues at coordinate 345,435,507 of OX465596.1, forward strand.
GGTTTTCTTTTATTTCATTTGTAATAACTTGTATTCGATACTTGTAAACAATACTCGAAAACATGTATTGCTTTCTCTAGTTATGTAATACTTCTATTTATGTAATAATTTCTGTGATTCCATTGATGTAATTGTTTCTGTATTTTGTTTTATTTTTCTGTAAATTGATTTTTTTGTTTTCTATAATAAATATTTGGTGGCGCATATTTTGTACAGTTAGTGGCGCATTTGCAATGCGCCACCCCTAAGGAACCTTATGGGTGGCGCATTCTGAAATGCGCCACCCATATGGTCTCAGGGGTGGCGCATATCGAAACGCGCCACCCATAAGGGTCTTAGGGGTGGCGCATCCTTATTAGTGGCTTGTCCTTAGTGGCGCATCCATAATGCGCCTCTAAAAGCTAAAAAAGGGCGCCACCATAAGCCCTTTCTCTAGTAGTGGTGAGTTCCTTGGAATAATGTAAGTATTGAAAGTTGACACTTCCACCCACTCATATTTTTTAGCCTCTCCCGTGCCGTGCATTGCCTTCTTCTCACTCCGAGAGTTGGCGTCTACCTTCGCCGGTACATCCAATCCCTTGGCATGATACGCTCTGTCATCGTAAACCTCATTATATCTTTCCTCAAAAAAGCCACCATACCTACCTATCAAGGCATTTCCAATGCCTTTCTGAGATATATTGCCATGCAACAACCACCTCTTCATGACTTGTCTTCATGTCATACATGTTCCTGCTACACTGATAGAGGCATACATTGCATACATCATGATAGCTACATCTTCTTTATGTTTTGAGTACCTTGTAAAGTGTGAAAGATCTTCTATACCCTCTTGTAAATTAGAGTGTTGCCCTTAAGTGAGGAAAAGATCCCAAAGTGGACAAAATAAAAGATCCCAAAGAGGAAAAATGAGTGTTGAATAGAAAGAGCCATTGAGGCCACCAAAAAATACAAAAAATAGAAAAAAGAGAAAAAGAAAATTAAAAAGAGAGAAAGGGGCAACAGTACTATCATTTTGAAAGATCCACACTAGTACTCCGTCTTATCCTTGTACTCCATAGAGATGATCATTCATGCATATAGGTATGTGGGGACCCTTCACACTATAGAACTTGCCTTGCATATTCCAAGGATGAGTCTCCTCAAAAGAGCTCTACGTCTTCATGAGCGAGAAAATTAGATGCACCCCCACTAGTTCCATTGGAGAGCTTTTCCTAGCTCATATGTGCATCCGTTGCATGGCAATCCCTACTCCTCACATCATATCTATCATTTGGCCTTCTCGCCTATTATTGTCCTCATTGATGTGAGCCTCTCTCACGCTTTTTGTCTTCCTCCTCCACCATATTTCTCTCTTTTCCATCCTAAGTGTCAACTTTCATTCTTACACTCATCCATTGCATGAGTGCTCAAAATATCGATAAGGAGTGGATCAAATTGACTTGTACCTAGCTAGTGGTCTGGGGACGAGTGAAGATAAGATTCCAAAAAGACCAAGTGTGAAACTTTAGTAGATTGAGTTCTCAGCAAAAATACTTGTTTCAATGGTAATATAGACTTTTGCATGTTATGACTTGAATTGAATCACATACCTTGATTGCTTTACTTTTCAAAGTTCTTATATGGTTGCTAGCATGTCACCACAGAAACTATGCTTGTTATCATTTACCTACGCGAGAACGAGCAGGAATTAAGCTTGGGGATGTTGATACGTCCCAAACGTATAGACAATTTCTGCTTGCTCCATGCATGTTTTGTGTGATATTTCTATGATCTAGATACACTTTCATACACTTTTGATCATATTTGGACTAACCTATTAACTCAGTGCACCCCAGTGCCAGTTTCTGTTTTCTACTGTTTTTCTATTTCAGTTTTCCCCCATATTAAAATTCCTCCAAAAATTCAGGAAAATCATATAAAAAATCAGCGCAACGGAAGCTTCCGAAAGAGCCAGGGTGGGGCCAAAGGAACACCACCAGGGGCCCAGGCGGCCACCTGGCGCGGCCTAGGGCTTGGCCCCGCCATGGGGCGCCTAGACTCCTGGTGGCCCCCCTGGATGCTCCCATTCTCCTATATATTTATCGTGACGTGAAACTTCCAAGGACATAACCCTTTTTCACGATCTTGCCTCTGTTCCGCCACCGCCGCGCTTCCAAGATCGGGAGCACTAGCAGGACCCTTCCCGGCACCTTGCCGGAGGGAGGACCGACCTCTGGGAGCTTCCCCTCCACCATGGATGCTTCCCGGATGTGCCGTGAGTAGTTTCCTTTGGACCATGGGTCCTTGATCAGTAGCTATGTGATGTTCTCCTCCCCTCTTTGTTCTTCATGGTTTAGACCTTGTGAGCTACCCTACATGATCGAGGCACATATGTAATATTTCTGCTGTTGCTCTTCTGAGTTTGATGGAATATGATGGATTATGAGATTATGTTCAGATTGTGATAGATTAATATAATTGGTTCTTATCTTTTGTCCTAAGTAATTCTTGCATGTTCTCCGTTGATATTTATTGCTTTGGCCAAGTAGTAGGTAGTAACTCCAAGAGGGAACATTATGCTCGATTATGGGTACATGCCCCCTGATGACACGCTTGAGTGACAAAAACAGGAGTCTAGGGGATGTGTTGTGGCCACAAGGGGGAAAACAACGATGCTTGTAACCGCTCAAGGATTGTTTACTCTATGCAAAGTTCTTTTTAATGCAGTTGTCTGTTGCTTTGGGTTTACACTTTGGGTGGGGCTCGCAACTTAATACCAGCAAGATGTTCTGGATAGATATCTCAAGGTGGATGATTAGTAGTAGATGAAGTGGAATTTGGGTCTACTTATTTCGGCGTACTACCCATGCTTATGAGCCTCTTCCTTTCTTTTGTAGCATAGTTAGTATTGTGGTTGATACGTCTCAAACGTATCTACTTTTCCAAACAGTTTTGATATTGTTTTGCCCTCATTCTTGCATGATTTGAGCTAAAATAACCCGGACTGGCGCTGTTTTCAGCAGAGCTTCCTGTATGGTTTTATTGTGCGTAGTAAAATGGATTTTTTGACATCTCAGAAAATTCCCAGAAAAATACCAAAAATCGACGCACACGAAGGAGCCCGGAGCCGGAAGGGGGGACAAAGGGCAGCCCGGGGGGGCAGGTGCCCTGCTGGCGCGGCCTGGGGTGGGGCCGCGCCCACAGGGCGCCTGGGTGACTCCCCCCTCCCCTGGTGCCCTACTTCGACTCCTATTTATTCCAGTGACGGGGAAACTCCAAAACAGAAGTCGCTTTTCCAGAACCTGTCGCGGAGCCATCACCAACCTCTGTTCTTCCTCGGGAGGGCTAATCTGGAGGCTGATTTGGCCTCCGGAGAGGGGAGATCATCTCCATCGTCATCACCATCACGACTTCATCTTCCCTCCATGACTTCTCTTCACATGTGTGAGTAATTCCCTGCTTTAGGCAAAAGGGGATGGTAGGGATTGGATGAGATTGATCATGTAATAGTTCGTCAGATTGTTGGTGGCATGTTGTCTATCATCTACTTTGCTGTTTATCATCTTTGCTACAACTTGTTGCTCTTAATGCTTGTCACTTTGTGCCCGAGTTCCATGTTTTCGGATCTGAACCACTTATGTTTTCATGAGTATATTTATGTTCGAGATCCTATCTTTGAGTTGTATGCACCTATTATGGTCCGGAACCGGTGATCCCAAAGGTGACAGCTTGGGACACCAAAGGGGATGGTGACAGCTTGGGACACCATTGAGTTTATTGCTTTGTTCCGGTGCTCTTTGACCGGAGCACCATAATCTCCATAAGTTGCTTTTGCCCCCTTTCATAGAGGGATTGTAGTACAAAAGATGTTGTGCCAGTTCTTATTCCAAGCACGGGATACATGCCTAATGTTTGATATTTTCCTAGATGATCATTGTTCTTCTATGTGCCTTGCCCCGTGTTAGAATTTATTACATGTTTATTCTTATTAATGCAGCGCCCGACCATCCATCTCCCTACCCTACAGTATTTTAATACTGCTGGTCACTAGTTGTTACATTTCGCTGTTTCACTTTCCCTATCATCACTATTGCTATCATATCACAGTTGCTATTAATACTTTGTTGCAAGCAAGCATATTTCAGGTGCGGTTGAATTGACAACTCAAATGTCAAAGCTTATAAATACTCTTTGGTTCCCCTTGTGTCGAATCAGTAAATTGGGTTAACTTACCCGCGAGAACACTACAATCGATACCCTATAGTTGAGGGTCATCAAGTACTGTTTTCTGGTGCCGTTGCCGGGGACCATAGAAATATTTACAAGTCTACTTGAAGTATCCTGCCTGCCACACTTAATACTCTATGGGTAAGAAAGGAGACCCCAAGGTTCCAATCCTACCATCCACTACAAGAAAAGGTACCGTTCTGAGTACCAGTGCTACGCTTGATTCACCTTCCGTTATAAGTAAGTTTGCTTCACCACTACCACCGCATGCTACTTCCACTGAGTCTGTTACTATGTTGATACTTTTGATGATGCTTCCACTACCCTTGATGATGATGATTTTCTTGGTCACTATATTGAAACTCAAACTGCTGAGGCTACATCAGAACCCAAGACCAAGAATCCTGCTACCTATATTCCTACTTGCAAAACCTTTGGTTACCCAACCTTAGATGAACTCAAGGAGATGATCCTTGATGATGATTATATTACTCTTGATGGTGATCTTTGCAGGGAACTCAGAGAGTGTACCGACTCTGACCCTGATTCTATTAAGAAGCTGCTCGAAAAGCACTCCATGAAGAATAAGAATATTCCTGATCCTAAATTTTCCACATCTCCTGTATGCATCACTGATCCTGATTATGATTTCTCTTTTGATCTTTCACTTATATCTACAGTCGAGGCTGACCCTTTTTATGGTAGAGAAAATGATGATGCTATAGCACACTTGACCAAACTTGCTGAGTTAGCTGAGCTATTCACTGCTGATGAGAAGATACGAAATTTCTATGTGGCCAAGCTTTTTCCTTTCTTTAAAGGAAGACGCTAAATCCTGGTAGAATGCACTACCCTATCATTCCATTGAGAGTCTTGAGAACTTAGTTCAATTTTTTGTTGATAAATATTTTCCTGCTCATATGCAACATGCTGCTTTGCAAAGAATCTTTAACTTTAAACAGTTGCAGGATGAGCACCTCCCTAAAGCTTGGGGGAGGTATTGTGACTTAATTAAGGCTAGACCAGGACATGAAGTCCCAAAGAATGAACTATTTTATATATTTTATGCTGGCCTATCCGATGAATCCACGTCCTATCTGGATGGTTGTGCTGGTTGTGTTTTCAAGGAAAGAACACCGACCGATGCTGAAGAATTAATGGGCAAGATTGCCAAGAACCATGAAGATTGGTCCGTCCCTGAACCACCTCCACCACCAATGAAAAGGTTCATTCTTGTTCTGAGCCCCGAAGATATGCAATAAGCGAAGAAATCTATTAAGGAGAAAGGCATTAAAGCTGAAGATGTGAAGAATCTACCGCCTATCGAGAAGTTGTGTGAGCCTAATACTCACCCTCCCTTGGTAGAGGTACACTCTCTATTAGACTTTACTGAAAGTGACATCCCTAAAGGTAAGCCTCCCGACCAATGCTTAGATGAGCTTGATAATTTTATTATTAAGAAAGATAATTTTAATAGGAGGATACAAATTCAATTGCATGATAATTCTCTTGCTATCAAAAGTTTACTTGGTGCTCTTGAAAGAACGGTTAATGATGTTAAATGTCTTGTTAAGCATTTTCATATGGTTCAAACTCAGTTTGAAATTTTTTCTAATGTGCAAAAATATTTTCTTGCTAACAATTCCAAATAGGACATACAATCTTATGGCATAAAAACCAGGGGTGGAACACACACCCAGGACCCACCCTATCCTGAGAGGCATCCGAAGATGATCGAGCAAGATTCTCAAGTGCAAGTAGAAGACGAGATTGTTAGCTCTCCAAAGAAGAAAAAGAAGAAGAAGAAACGCAAGGAAGCTGACAACTCCAATGATCCTATTACAAGTGAAGAACCTACTGTTGATCCCAACAGCATATCTACCTCCGATGCTGAAACTGAAGACGGTGTTGAGCCCGAAGAAAATGATAAGGAGAAGAATGATCCTCCCGATGTGCGAGAAGAAGAAGCACCCGATACACGCAAGTAGTATACCAGAGAGGACTTCATAGCAAGAATACATGGGTAGGAAAGAGAACCATGGGTACAAAAACCCATACCCTTTCCAGGTAAGTCTCTCAAATCTAAAGAACAACATTATAATAAATTTTGTGAATGGATGAAGCCTCTTTTTCTGCAAATTCCTTTGACTGATGCTATCAAGTTACCTCCTTATTCCAAATATATGAAATATATTGTCACTAAAAAAAGAAAAGTTCCTTATGAGGCAATATTTACTATGCTTACTAACTACTCTTTCAGAGGCAAGATTCCTAAGAAGCTTGGTTATCCAGGTATACCCACCATTCCTTGCTCCATAAAACATAATTATATCAAGACTGCCTTATGTGATCTCGGAGCAGGGGTGAGTGTTATGCATTTTTCTCTTTACAAAATTCTATGTTTAGATAAGCTAATCCCTACAGATATCTCTCTTCAGATGGATGACAAATCAACAGCCGTCCCGATAGGTATTTGTGAGGATGTTCTAGTTGAAGTTGCTAATCGTTTAATTCTTACTGATTTTGTTGTGCTTGACATGCCTGAGGATGGGAGCATGTCCATATTTCTTGGTAGACCTTTTCTTAACACCACAAGTGCCATTATTGATTGCAATAAAGGAAAGGTCACCTTCAACATAGATGATAAAGAACACACGGTGTATTTTCCAAAGAAGATCGACAAAAGGCATGGCCTTAACTCAATAGAGAATATCGAGACCGTGAATATTGGAGAATGGGATTGTCCTCTACACGTGCACCAAAAATACAAAACCATCATAGTGGGGACAATGTCCATTAAAGTAAAGGTGCAATGATCACTTCATAAGAGGTGAGACTTTTTCTTCTATATATCGTCGTTCATTGGTAAGACTTGATCAACCTTGGTAGTGGGCATGTTTTATATAGGTAAAAAGTAGAGCTTGTTATGTTTTCATTTTCCTTAGCTTTTATTCTCCTTGCTGTACCAAGTTTATATGTTTTTGAAGCTTCACAATTCTAATCACTGCTTCAAGTTTTCAGAAAGTTTCGCAGCTTTTTGAACTCCGGAAAATTTTCAACAGTGAAGTTTTCAGAAAAATTCCAGAAAATTTATATTAAAAATTTCCATGCCAGGAGTGACCCAGAGGCACCTCGGGCTGACCAGGGGGGCCACCAGTGGCCCAGGCGGCTAGCTGGCGCGGCCAACCGCCTGGCCGCGCCCACAGGGCGCCTGGGGCCCACAGGCCCCACCTTTAGGTGAGTCTTCTTCCTCTCTCTTTCTTTCCTCCCCAAAACACGAGTTCTGCACCTGGACCTTGCGTTCTTGCTGCTCTCCGTCAAGAATTTTGATCTCTCTCTACGACCCATCATTTGAGCTGAGATTTTGGGAAAATACTCCCTGGTATGTAACTCCTCCACTCCTCCAAATATATTTTTGATTGGTGGCTTCATTTGTGAGTATTTATTAGTTCTTTGTGTTGTTTAGATGATCTTGCATGCATGTGTAGAAATTTATTTTCCAAGTTTTGATGCAAGTTTATGCCGTAGGTAAGTGAGTAGAGTAGTTTGCCTCGACTCACTTTGTTTAAATCCTTGTTTTTGTGAATTGTCAAAAATTTCAGAAATGAGTTTTCTAGGAAAAGCAAAGGGGTGGCTTTGGAAGAAGAAGCCCGAGCGCTCCGATCGAGATACTAGAGATGCAGCTTCACCCTCAGCTGTTAGGGTGAGCTACAGTGAAGATCATGTGCCCCTGGAGTTGTTGGAAGACACAAGTCCATCATACGCAATGATGTATCCGTGCGATGATTTTCTTATAGAAGCAGGAATTAAGGAGGAATTCTATGGGCTTTGTGCAATTGCAGGTTTGACACGGCTAGCATTATGCCGTGTGGTACAATACAAGAAGCTCACCTACTGCTTTGTTAACAGTTTTTGTTATAACCATGATGCTCGAACTGTCTAGTTCAAACTTTATAATGATCTCATAACCATGTCTTTGGCATGGTTTTTTTTATAATAGGTGTGCCGAACGCTGGTCAGACAACAAAGATGACCACTCAGCCTTCCGAGTTGAGGACCCTCTTCAACTCCCTTTGTTGCCAGGAGGAGACTGCGTACGATGATTTCCAGCATTCTGTTTCCACACCTCAGGTATTTTGCGTATTTTGTTGCTAGAGGGGTGTTGGCTCGTGACAACACGAGCAGTGGTTCTGCACCAGATTTCGCTATTTATGTGAACGCCCTCTCTGATAAGAATGATTATAATGTGGGTGCCTTAATTTCTCGGCATCTTGTTACGAACAGTAAAAGTGTGATTTATGTTGTGGTGTTTACGCCACACTTATCCTTGAGTCTCTTGAACGCACCCCGCATCCTGATGCTGTTCCCTTTTCATACGCAAGTCTCGATCTTGCTGCTATGAAGAGGCAAAAGTTTGAAAACATGACTTCCCAGTTTGGTAACCTTGATTATATTTTGAAGTTTGAAAAGACCATTACTCGTGAGATCCGTCTACCTGCACCACTTTTGTTCGATAACACTCGCAGGAACGGATGGTCCTTCAACGATATTCAGTTCGATGAGTTCATGGCTCATTACTAGCTGCACAACCCCATGGAGGGGGTTGTGCCCGACGAGGAGGAGCATGGTGAGTTCCCACCTTTACAAGGGAGAGACCTTCGCCGAGCATGGCGAGGGGTCTTCTTCCGCTTGGAGCGCATGACCTTCCTCATGGGAGGACCTGAGGACTTCGGTGTACGCACCGGAGGGCTCATACGACTCCTGGACTTACCATTACCCCGGAGCAGGAGGCTCCTGGGGGCTGTAGCTGCTGCCAACTTAGGCCAAAAGCCTAAGCTTGGGGGAGTATGTGCCCCTCTCCCTTTTCCATTGTATTATCCGTTTTTTATTTTGTTTTCTTTGATCTTTTTGAAGTTTTTGCACGTCCTTCTTTGTTCTTTTATTTTGCAAAAACAACAAAAAGATTTATCTTTTCTTTTGTTTTCGTTTAACCTTTGAAAAACCCAAAAAGATTTCCTTTCTCTCTTTAGTTTGCTTTGTTTTTAGAGTTTAGCTCGAGTCCGTGATGGCCTTTGATTATAGTTCCCACGTTCGGTCGTGCAAGTAACAAGGCAGTAATGACAAAGATCGACGGAAGGGAAGCAAAAAGGAAAACAGGTATGAACTCTTCTTGTTTCTACGTTTGTACATATGCATGTACTTATGATCTAGAGACCAGCCTATAGCGACATAGTGCTATGTTTACAATGATTTCCGAGTGTTCATGCTTTCCTTGTGGCTGATCTCAAATAGCTAGGGTGCATATTATATTGTTGGAATGATTCACATGCGTCGCATTGTTCATGGTTTGGCATATTGAAGTGGTATTTCCCTTCGGAAAATTCTCAGATTGACTTGGCACATGTTCACACATGTTTATGACTAAAATGTCTATCATGCCTTGATGACCTTTTTATTTCAGAATAGTTATATCACTTTCATGCCTGATTCAATGTTGCTTTGTCGCTCTGCATGATTATGACAATTATTGCTCTCTAGTTGGTCGCTTCCCAGTCTTTTGCTAGCCTTCACTTACACTAAGCGGAATTCTTCTTGTGTATCCAAACTCCTTTTCAAACCAGTTATTCCACTTGAGTCCACCATACCTACCTATATGTGGTATTTACCGGCCACTCATAACTTAGACTTTCTTGTGCCATCTCAAAATTTATTCAAAAGCTTCCCTGTTGTAACCATACAAGCTCATGGTGCGGTGAGAGAAAATTAGTATCTACCATGCCAAAAATATTTTGACGGAAGTTTTAACTAGTCAATATAAAAAAAAGAAAGTTACACCTCCCCCATACTTGATGATGGAATGAAATGGACCAAATGTTGCTAATGATAGATGGAACGATATCCTCCTTCCATACTTGAGGCAAAATAAACGGTTCCATAGACCATCAAAGGATTTATGGATAAGGGAACAAGTGTAAGCAAAAAGCATTAATATAGTTGGCATGGGAGATATTGAGAGACCTTTACCGTTCACCGTTGACTGGAAAGTTGTACTTCTCAAAAGAATTTTTTCTCTGTTTTCAAAACCAAGAGCTCTTGCACATGTTTAGTCTTTGCTTCCTTTCACGAGTTTTCAATCTTGCCATAAAAAATCCACGGTTCGAGAGTCTCACCTTCTTTCTTCAAAGCACCAACTATTGAGAGCATAATTGTCATTCTTAGTGTAACATGCATTGTCCCAAAGTATTACATTGTCTTCTGCATGATTGTTATATTGCTAGTCTGAAATTCTTAGTTCTAGTCTCCTTTAAAACTTCGGAGGAGTTTCTACATTTATGGTTTTCTTTACTCATGGAGGCTAGCGAGATACCACTCTGATATGTTCAGGCTATGTGCATTGTGATCTTGTTTTGATTTTCAGCAGCATATTATTCACTTTAGGTTGTTTGTGATTGGTCACTTGAAAGAAGGATTGCTTCGTGCATTGTCCTCATAGCCTTGTTTTGATACTTGCTAAACTATTTTCGTAGTTGTGACATCCTGGCTTAATAGGAATGATAGACTACTCATATCAACAAGGTGCACCTTCTTTTCTGGAAGCCCATCTTCAAAGAACTCCAAAGTTAAGCGTGCTTGGCTTGGATCAATTTGAGGATGGGTGACCGACTGGGAAGTAGCTCCCAGGTGCGCACGAGTGAGGACAAAGTGCGCAGGAAAGACTAGTGTTAGTCTGTGGGGACAGTCTAGATCCCGCCAAGCGTACGCCGGGAACCGGTGGCTGGGGCCGGGGCGTTACAGTAGTACCGGCTTATATACATCTTATGAAGAAAAAGAGTTTGTCAAAGTTTTCTTTGTCGCGTCCAGTTCGTTGAACTGAATTGCTTGTGGACAAGCAATAGGCTAAGCGTGGGGTTGTTGATACATCTCAAACGTATCTACTTTTCCAAACACTTTTGCTATTGTTTTTCCCTCATTCTTGCATGATTTGAGCTGCCTGTATGGTTTTCTTGTGCGCAGGAAAATGGATTTTTGGACATCTCAGAAAATTCCCAGAAAAATACCAAAAAATCCACGCACTCGAAGGAGCCCGGAGCCAGAAGGGGGGCTAGAGGGCATCCAGGGGGACTCCCCCCTCCCCTGGTGCCCTACTTCGACCCCTATTTATTCCCGTGACGGGGAAACTGTCGGGGGGATGGATCGGGCCCATAGACCCGGCATTAGAAACCGCTGGGCCGACTTACATACGAAGGCCCACAAAGAAGACCCGGCCAGGAGTCGGACATGCCAAGCGTGAAGATTGAAGCCCTAGAAGGAATTCGACTTACCTTGTATAGCACGTAGTAAATTTGTAAAGTAGAATAGAACTCCACCTCGTGTAGGAGTCGGACTCGTGGAATCCCTGGACCCGGTACCTTTATAAGCCGAGGTCCACGGGAGCCATAGCTAGAGCTTACCTCAAGCCAGGACTAGACAACTCGTGATACAACCTAGATCTCCATGAGACTAAGGTTGCGAAACATCACCACTGTAATTGATAAGGTCGGCTCTTACTATTGAGGAGTCGATCCCATAATAATCAAGAAGCAGGAGTAGGTCTTTACCGCACCGATAGGGCCGAACATGGGTAAACCGCTGAGTCCCGTGTCTATGTCGACTCTCTCCTCGAATTCGCCTCGCAGCAAAGGTCCCATGATAATTCCGACTCCGCAGACATCTACCGTGTTTTCGCCACGACAGTTGCCTCCCACCGTGGTGCCTGCGCTCGCAGGTGTTGAGATTCTAGGAGGAGCTCTGCCAGGTATGGAAGGATTCGTTGCTGGGAGAATCACCAGAAGTCGGCGTGGAAAGCTCTACATCGACGACTCAACTTGGGGCCCAGAGGCTGATTCCGTCGAATCCGTGTATCGGGTCCCGATCGGGTCTATTCACATCTTCATTGGGAAGACAGACGGATCTGAGAAAAAGCCGGATCCCGAAGTCCCCATGGAAACCTCGAGTCCACGATATGCCGGCTCAAGGCACACTTTTGTTGGGTTCCTTGCTGGATCTCCAGAGTCCGGGCGCTCTGTCAAGACCATGACGCCTGACGCCTCAGAAGAAACATCTGACGCTGACTCACATCCAAGTGAAACGAGCCTCTCAGATACCGGCTCCATCCGATCTGCCGGGAGCAACAGACTCGGCCCGGGAACAGCAGAATACGACCCCGACTTCCCGCAGTACGAGCCTCCATACTGCGTGACAGTGTTCATGGCAGGCACCGAAGTGCAGCGAGGTCAGGGGGCTCAGGGCGCAGCACAAAATCGAAACATAGAGACGGCTCACAACACGGCCCCTAATCCAGATAGGGAGCAGCCAGAAGTTCTCATGGGACCAGAAGTCCTCATAGATGCCTTAAACACCCTGGACGAAGCCTTAGCAACACCAATGACTGCGGAAAACCAGGAAGCCGGGAGAACCAGGGTCAATGGACTCAAGGCCTAGGTGATGAGCATACGAAGGGAAATTAACTCCCAGAACGCACAGATGGTGGAGAGAGAAACCCGAATTGCCCAAGAAACTAGGCGCTTACGACACGAGTCGGAGTTCATAGAAGCTCAGAAACTATGTCTCGCCAACACACGCCCTACAGGGCCCATGAGCCGGATTCCTGCTGATCTCCAGGCATGGATACTATTCCAGGATACGCATTAGTCGACTCCTCCACGGTAAACGCCACCAAGGCAACCTGCTCCCTCACCACGGCAGGAACGGTTCCATACACGTCTAAATCATTTCAATAACCCCATGGCTAACATGGTGGCAGCGACACGGTTCCTCGCCAGCGTGCCTGCGCATGGACACACTCCGATGGACCAGGCCACTCGAGGGGCAATCGATTTGCTCAAAACACCAATCACACAGCAAGCCCAGTACTCACAGGGATTCCAATACTTACACGAGACCCCATATCAAAGTGTGAGCCGGCAAGCGGACTCACCGGCTCCAGCCGGCTCGAGCAGGCATCGCCAGCGTAGAGCTCCACCACCTCCGGACCCTCAATGGGCAATAAGGATCCAAGACCTACCGGCCGGCACCAATCCCGAATGCCGTGTAGAGCCGGTGGCCCAACCTCCACCCCAAGATCAAAACACCGAGTTCACCAGCAGATCCGTGGGAAACCGATGCCTGGTGCCGGCTGTACGAAATACACGCTTGCCATCAGATTTCAAGGGACCACGTAAGATGGCGAATTATACAGCTGACATGGACCCGGCAGCTTGGATCGAAATTTATGACCTAGCCATGGACATGTTACAAGCCAGCGATGGAGTTTGCGCCTGTTACCGTACAATGATGATGGAAGGGCCGGCTCGCAAATGGTTCAAAAATCTCTCAGAGAACTCTGTCACCTCCTGGGCGCATCTCAAGGAAAAGTTCATCGAGAACTTCCAAGGCACTTGTCGGCGAGCTACCACAATTGTTGACTTGGAGCATTGTTTCCAGAAGGAAGGAGAGTCGACCCTGAGCTGGGCACGACGGGTAGCAGAAATAATCCACTCCTCGGACACTATCACTGCCCAAATAGCCGTCATTGTCTTGGAAAGGAACTGCAAGTTTGATCCCCTAGTGCACAAGCTTGGCCGACTCAAGAGGTCAGTCAAGGATATAGGAGAGCTCATGAACGCGGTTATCAAATATGCCGAGTCTGACAAATCTAAGGATACTGACCCTCAACAGGATAAAGCCGGCCAGAACAAAAACGGTGGAAAAACATCCCAGAATCAGAAACAGCAAACCAAGCGGCGACTTGATCAGACTACTTCTGACTTGGTAGCCAACACAAATGTCGTCTCCCAAAGACAGAAGTAGGGGGGAAACAACTACCGCAAGTCGGAAGGAAATTTTCACCCAAACAGCTTTGAAGCAGCTATGAAGAGTCCTTGCCCAACCCATAGTAAACCCGGTCGCCCAGCCAACGACACCTTGGAAGATTGCAATTTCATGAAAGAGTTTGCACGGCGTGGGAACCAGGGACCTCCCGGGTCAGGTGGGGGAGCCGGCCAGAATAGTAACAACCAACATCCTGGTTACCAAGGAGCCGGCGCAATGCCTCAACACCAAGGACCCGGAGGAGGGGGCCAGCAAAATCAGTCAGGGCTTGCTGGATTTCAATCAAACCCAAAACAACTCCATGGCCGTGCAGCATATCACGTTTTCACCACCAGCAGTTTTCGGAGGGATAAGAAGCTACAACGGAGAGCCGCTATGGTTGTGACTGCAGAGACGGCTTAGCCTAGGTGGCTTAATTGGTCAGAACAGCCAATCACTTGGACAAGGGATGACCACCCCCCGGTGGTGGATAACCCGGGGGCTCTGGCTCTAGTAGTCTCTCCACAAATTGGAGGATATACACTTGACAAAGTACTCATGGACGGAGGAAGCAGCATCAACATCCTTTACTACGAAACTTTCCGCAGGATGGGACTGACCCAAAAACAGCTGCAACCGTCCAAAACCATTTTCCATGGAATATTCCCAGGCAAGTCGGCACGTCCGATAGGCAGGATCTACCTAGAGACGGCTTTTGGAAACGCCGAAAATTTCCGCTCCGAGCTCATGCCCTTCGAAGTGGTAAAACTTGAGAGCCCATATCACGCCATTTTAGGCAGACTGGCTTACGCTAAATTCATGGCTTGGCCATGCTATGTCTACTTGAAGTTAAAAATGTCGGGTCCTAATTGCCCGATCACAGTGGATGGAAGTCGGTCCAGGGAAGCAGAGTGTGACGAACAACACGTCAAATTTTCCGAGTCGGCATGTGCCAAAGAGGACTTGTCAGTATATCAAGAAAAGGTAGACCCGGCAGAACCCACAATCCTGAAGAATCGGACTCCTGACAACAATCCCAAGTTCCAACCTGCTCTGGATACAAAGAAAATTGACTTTGCCCCTGTTGACTCTTCTTAGCAGTTCATCATTGGGACGGAGTTATCTGATAAATAGGAAAGTGTGCTCATCGAGTTCCTCCGTGAGAATCGGGACATCTTTGCATGGAAACTCTCCGATATGCCAGGTGTCCCGAGGGAACTCACTGAGAACCACCTAAATATAGATCCAAAGCTAAAGTCGGTCAAGCAATTCCTTCTCCGTTTCAACGACGAAAGGAGAAACGCTATTGGGGAAGAGATAGCCCGGCTTCTTTCTGCTGGATTCATCATGGAAGTCTTCTATCCAGAATGTCTCGCAAACCCGGTCCTTGTTATAAAAAAGAACAGGACCTGGCGTATGTGTGTCGACTATACCGACTTGAATAAGGCCTGCCCAAAGGATCCCTTTGCGCTACCTCGTATTGACCAACTCGTAGACTCAACTGCGGGGGTGCGAGCTACTGTTCTTCCTTGACGCCTACTCTGGTTACCATGAGATCAAGATGGCCCTTGCGGATCTAGATAAAACGGTTTTTATCACTCCTTTGGGGATCTACTGTTATACTTCTATGCCTTTTGGCCTTAAAAATGCGGGAGCCATGTATCAACGAACAGTGCAGAGTTGCATCAAAGAGCAAATTGGACGCAACGTGCACGCTTATGTGGATGATATAGTGGTCAAATCCCAACTGGCCGACTCACTGATCAGCGACTTACAGGAAACCTTCAAAAACCTGCGCAAGTACCACATGAAGTTAAACCCGGCCAAACACACCTTCGGGGTACCTGCAGGTAAACTCCTCGGATACATAGTATCTGAGAGAAGCATTGAGGCAAACCCGTAGAAGATCAACGCTATCATGACTCTTCAGAAGCCGGCCTCAGTCAAAGGAGTCCAACGACTCACAGGATGCATAGCCGCATTAAGTCGGTTTATCAGCCGGCTCGGGGAAAAGGCAATTCCCCTGTACCAACTTCTGAGGAAATCCGAAAAAAAAATTGGGATGACGAAGCCGACCAGGCCCTCGAATCACTAAAGAAGCAGTTATCCCAGGCTCCAATCTTGGCGGCTCCCAAGCCAAAGGAACCTATGTTCCTATATATTGCAGCCAACAATCGAGAAGTTAGCATTGTGGCTGTTGTTGAGCGGACGGAAGCCGGTAAAGAGCACCCTCTGCAGAGGCCAGTCTATTACGTCAGTGAATTTTTGACTTTATCAAAGCAATGTTACCCTCACTGGCAGAAATTGGTCCTTGTTGTATTCATGGCGAGTCGGAAGCTCAAACACTATTTTCAGGAGCACCCCATAACCGTAGTCAGCTCAGCACCACTTGCAGATATCATCCTAAACCGGGAAGCCACGGGAAGGATTGCAAAGTGGGCCATAGATTTGGGGGCTTATCACATCAAATATGAACCACGTACGGCCATCAAGTCCCAGGCATTGGCCGACTTCATCAATGACTGGACATAGATCCAAGCACCTCCGGAGAAGCCGGTCAACAAGTATTGGACTATGCACTTTGATGGAAGTCGGCAGCTCCAAGGGTCAGGAGCCGGCGTGGTCCTTACCTCACCAAAAGGGGAGAAATTATGCTATGTTCTGCAGTTGCAGTTCACTTGCACCAACAACGCAGCAGAGTATGAAGCCTTACTTCATGGGCTACGGCTGGCTCGTGAGATGAGCATAAGTCGGATCCAATGCTATGGCGAATCTGATCTCGTTTCTCAACAAGTGTCAGGAAAATGGAATTCCAAGGATCCCATAATGGCAGCTTATTGACGAGAAGTGGAAAGACAAGCCGGATTTTTCGTTGGATACCAGGTGGATTATGTGGACCGTAGGCAAGACGAAGCAGAAGATGCCCTATCCCGACTCGGCTCTCAGCAAAAGTCGGTCCCTCCAAACGTATTCCTGGATGTTCTAACAAAACCGTCTGTACAACCACCAACAGAGCAAGACATAACAGAGCCGGATCCAGAGTCGTCTTTTGTTCCTGCAATTCATGCTACACCCTCATGGGTTGTACCTTACTTGGATTACAAGACTTGGGGAATCCTTCCTCAAGATGAGATTTTGGCCAGACAAATTGTCAGGAGAAGCCAATCCTTTGTACTCATCAATGGTGAGTTACATCGGCGGAGTGCCGCAGATGTTTTCCAGAGATGTGTCTCACCAGAAGAAGGTAGATCCATCCTCAATGAAATACACTCTGGAGATTGCGGACACCATGCCGTCTCTCGTTCGCTTGTAGCTAAAGCCTTTCGACATGGCTTCTACTGGCTCACAGCACATGCGGATGCAGAGGACATAGTCAAGAAATGTGATGGATGTCAGCGCTATGCAAAGCAAGCTCACGTGCCGGCTCATGAACTCAGCATGATCCCTATCACTTGGCCCTTTGCAGTATGGGGGCTTGATATGGTGGGACCTTTCAAGAGGTCAGCCAACAAGAATACCCACATATTAGTGGCAGTGGATAAGTTTACCAAATGGGTCGAGGCAGAGCCGGTCAGCAAATGTGACGTTGCGACAGCACTGAAATTCTTGAAAAAGATCATATACAGATTCGGCTACCCCCACAGCATAATCACTGATAATGGTTCTAACCTATCAGAAGGGGTTATGCAGCGATTCTGTGAGAACGAGCACATCCGACTCGACCTTGCATCAGTGGCTCATGCACAGTCCAAGGACAAGCCGAGAGAGCCAACCAAGAGTTACTCTGAGGCATCAAACCCCGACTTTATGTCCCCTTGATAAGGACGCCGGGTTGCTGGGAGGAGGAGTTACCCCCGGTATTGTGGCGCATCAGGACGACTCCTAACAGGTCGTCAGGCTATACGCCCTTCTTCCTAGTCTATGTAGCGGAAGCCGTTCTCCCAAGTGACATACGTCACGACTCACCAAGAGTCACCGCATATGTAGCAGCCGAAAACGAGAAAGCAAGGCAAGATTCCTTGGATATTCTTGATGAAAACGAGATTTGGCCGCAGCTCAGTCGGCTAATAATCAACAAGATCTGCGACGCTATCATAGCCGCCGCATCAGAAGTCGGACTTTCCAGGAAGGTGATTTAGTGCTCCGACTCATACAGAAAAAAGACGGAATGCACAAGTTATCCTCTCCTTGGGAAGGACCGTTTGTGGTCAGCAAGAACCTGTACAATGGATCCTACTACCAAGTTGATATACGCGAGAAGGCAGACACGCGCACATGCATGGAGGAGACTCCTAGGCCGTGGAACATCGCACAACTCCGTCCATATTACACTTGACTAGAACAGGAACATTACTGTACATTTATCCAAGTCGACACACGTCGCACTGGCTTTCGCCATGTTAACACATATATAAGCCAAAATTCGTCGCGCCGGCTTTCGCCATCTAATATACATAAGTCGACTTTTGTCGCACTTGCCCTCGCCACATATACCTAACTCGACATCTGTCGCATCGGCTCTCTCCATATCGATTCTTCTTTACTTTATTTGTTTCATGTTATTTATTTTGCATCATACATTGCATGTTTTGCATTTTATATCTCAGAGACCTGGGGGCTTGATCAACCCTTCTATTGGTACTGAGCATGTATATTGCTTATTCAGGGGAATCGGGAGCTCGATGACAATCATTGACTCTTTATCCGAAAACTCGGCATATATATGTAAAAATCCACATGTGTATAAGCTTATTCAGGGGCAGTAGGGGAGCTCGATGTCACTCATCGACTCTTATCTTAAGAAATCACGGCATATACATGAACTGGCTAAAACACGCCTTAATCTTGGCCTGTATAGCTCAAGCTCATACGACCTACGTGTACCCGGCTTAGCCTAAAAACCTTGGGGGCTGACAGCAACGCATACCAATTTTGGTATTAAGTACAGGGAACGCTAGTCATATGTAGCCATCTTACAGAGAGGTTCCGACTCCTGGATAACCCAATAATCTATCTCAAAAGCGAGAAGATGAGGCATGTTTAATCCAGAGTCGACTTCTATATGAGCCTCCATACTTTATTTTTGCATACATCAGCATCATAGCATATTTCTTCTTTTATCATTTTATATGTCATCTAAAAGATGCACCGTGAGCATTAACCTGTGTGACTCGGTATGACACAAAAGATGCTCATACCGACTCATGGGGACTATAGCTCAAAATTCTCTATGACTCGGTATGACACAAAAGATGCTCACACGGACTCATGGGCACTACAATTTGAAACTATGATTTGACAAAACTTGTCGATTCACATATAATAAAAAGTGAACCCGTCTCAGTTTAACGCATTGGCCGACTCTACACAATGTCGCCAAGTTTTTCTGAGAAAGGGAACGCAAAGACGAGGGACATACCTATGTGACTCGGTATTACACCCAGATGTACATACCGACTGATGGGGATTAAACTTCGAGAAACTCTTTCTACAAGATTCGGCACGACGCAATGATGTTTTTTTCAATTTTTTACGACGCAATGATGTTCGTACCAACTCTTGGGAAATATCACTTCCATTTTTTTATGATTTGGTTCGGCACACAAGGTGTCCATACCAACCATGGGGGCTACAAGCCGATTTTACCCATGAGTCGATATGACACAGTTTTCAAACCGACTCAGGGGGCTACATATACTGTCAAGGAAGTCGGCCCTCATACATACATATTATCTTATCAGTCAGGTACAAAAACCGACTTACAGATTAGATGGGAAATAAAAATTCTCATTCATCATAGATCAGGTCTTACATCAATAGCATACAAGACAAAAGCCGGCAGTACCTACATCAATCTACTTGATAAAACTACAACTTGAGCGGCTTCAGTGGTCGTCTTTAGAGTCGGCTTCATTATCAAATGAAGAGGCTTGAGCTTCATCACTACTGGTCGAGCTCTCCATGCAACAGCCGGCTCGATCACCATCTGAGTCGAAAATCTTCGCCCACAGGTCTCATCACCATCATATTTGAAAATGATATAATCTCCCTTCTGAATGTTCCTGGAGCGAAGGAAAGTTTTCCAACCCTTCTCCAAGAACATGGAGTCTTGGTCAGAAAAGCTGGTAGCCACCCGAATCGGTCCATGAGGGCACCTCTCAGAGCGGAGCCAAAGACTTGGATGGTTGGAATCCATTACAATCTCAGAAAAAGATTCAGGAAGCTTTACCCAACGACGGACTTCCTGAACCTTCACCAAGAACTCGCTCCTCTCAGGAGAAGAAGGTGGAGATTCAAAAGGAGAAGTGGAACACGTGCCTCTTCCCCTGCCACGACCACGGCCCCGTCCACAGCCACGACCTCGACCACCGCGAGTACCAGCGCTAGAACCAGGGTCATAGGTCGCCGAAGGAACACGGGTGCTTAGCTTGGGAGCCATGGAGAGTTGCGAGAAAAAGAAACGAAGGAAGAAGATACGAGCACTCGAAAAATAAACTGCTTCATGGCTATTTATAGCGACTAAAAGGAAAATCAATCAATGCTATGGGTAAACTACCCATGGTGGGTGACATTTATGGAAAGACTCCTCGATTCCCACAACGACATGAATGCCTCTAACAGTGGCGTCTCGGGCAGAGAGACTACAAATGTAAAAACGGATCTTTGACCAAAAGTCAAAGAAAAATTTTCAAGTAGAAGATGATGTGAAGCTAAAGAGAGTTGGCTTCGACTCCTAGTGAGCATCAAATATTAGTCGACTCAACCAGAACAGTTTCTCCTATAAATATAAAGGAACTAATGCAAGATTGAAGAGAGACAACTCCGACTCCCAATCAACGCCAAGCATGAAGTCGGCTTTTAACCCATGAAGAGCCGGTGGCAATGAAGAAAATTAAGAAGATTGCTGTGAAGACTAAATCATCACAACAATCCTAGAGCTAATGTCGGGGGGATGGATCGGGCCCATATAACCGGCATTAGAAACCTCTGGGCCGGCTTACATACGAAGGCCCACAAAGAACACCCCTCCAGGAGTCGGACGTGCCAAGCGTGAAGATTGAAGCCCTAGAAGGAATTCGACTTACCTTGTATAGCACATAGTAAATTTGTAAAGTAGAATAGAACTCCACCTCGTGTAGGAGTCAGACTCGCGGAATCCCGGGACCCGATACCTTTATAAGCCGAGGTCCACGGGAGCCAGAGACAGAGCTTACCTCAAGCCAGGACTAGACAACTCGGGATACAACCTAGATCTCCACGAGACTAAGGTTGTGAAACATCACCACTGTAATCGATAAGGTCAGCTCTTCCTATTGAGGAGTCGATCCCACATTAATCAAGAAGCAGGAGAGGTATTTACCGCACCGACGGGGCCGAACCTGGGTAAACCACCGAGTCCCGTGTCTATGTCGACTCTCTCCTCGAATTCGCCTCGCAGCAAAGGTCCCATGATAAGTCCGACTCCGCGGACATCTGCCATGATTTCCCCACAACAGAAACTCCAAAACAGAAGTTGCTTTTCCAGAACCCATCATGGAGCCACCGCCAACCTCTGTTCTTCCTCGGAAGGGCTAATCTGGAGGCTGATTTGGCCTCCGGAGTGGGGAGATCGTCGCCATCGTCATCACCATCACCACTCCATCCTCCCTCCATGACTTCTCTTCACATGGGTGAGTAATTCCCTGCTGTAGGAAAAAGGGGATGGTAGGGATTGGATGAGATTGATCATGTAATAGTTCGTCGGATTGTTGGGTGCATGTTGCCTATCATCTACTTTGGTGTTTATCATCTTTGCTACAACTTGTTGCTCTTAATACTTTTCACTTTGGTCCCGAATGCCATGTTTTCAGATCTGAACCCTATGTGTTTTCATGAATATATTTGTGTTCTTGATCCTATCTATGAGTTGTATGCACCTATTATGGTCCGGAACCGGCGATCCCAAAGGTGACAGCTTGGGACACCAAAGGGGATGGTCCATAATTTGAGGATTCCATGTATCCATTGAGTTTATTGCTTTGTTCTGGTGCTCTTTTGACAGGAGCACCTTAATCTCCATAAGTTCCTTTTGGCCCCGTTCGTAGCAGGATGGTAGGACAAAAGATGTTGTGCAAGTTCTTATTGCAAGCACGCACAACTACCTATGGGATACATGCATAATGTTTGATATTTTCCTAGATGATCATTGTTCTTCTATGTTACTTGCCCCGTGTTAAAATTTATTACATGTTCATTCTTATTCATGCAGCGCCCAACCATCTATCTCCCTAGCCTACAGTATTTTAGTCCTGCTGGTCACTAGTTGTTACTTTTTGTTGTTTCACTTTCGCTATCATCACTATTGCTATCATATCGCAGTTGCTATTAATAATTGTGTTGCAAGAAAGTATATTTCCGGTGCAGTTGAATTGAAAACTCAACTTTCAAAGCCTATAAATACTCTTTGGTTCCCCTTGTGTCGCATCAATAATTTGGGTTAACTTACCCGCGAGAACACTACAATCGTTCCCCTACAGTCGAGGGTCATTAGCGGTGCTTTTATAATCCTGTCAATTGCCCATCTGTAATTTGTTTACCTCGCATATCATTTTTATCGTCTTTTGGGAGAGAGACATCACTAGTGAACATCACGGGACCCCGATCCATATTCGCATCACTGTTTACACGTTTATTTACTTTTCTGCTTTTACTTTTAGTCGCTATCATTATCATTGTCCCTTATGTTTTTGATCCTTTGTAAACAACAAGACCGGAGAGAGTGACAACCTCTCTCAACTTCATTGGGAGCAAAGTTATTTGTGTCTGTGTGCAGGTCCAGGAGAGGCAATTGATTATCAAAAATGGCACGTCACTTGCCGAACCACCTACATATCATCTCCGGAGTCCTACTGGAGACAAGCCTCGGTATCTTCATTGAGGGAAAATTGCCGCTACGCTGCATCTCACCATCCACTTGGGGTAACCAACAAAGGGAGAGAAGAAATTATCATCTCTCGCGTATTAGTGCCACGTCAACCCGCCGGCGTTACGCCACTAGTGACATCTGATACGTCCCAAACGTATCTATAATTTCTGCTTGCTCCATGGATGATTTGTGTGACTTTGCCATGTTTTTCTTGAACTTTCATACACTTTTTATCATATTTGGACTAACCTATTAACTCAGTGCACCCAGTTGCCAGTTCCTGTTTTCTGCTGTTTTTGTATTTCAGGTTTTCCGGCCATTAAAAGTGCCAAATAAATCCCGGAAAAATTATATAAAAAATCAGCAACCCGGAAGCTACCCGAATCACCAAGGAAGGAAGTGGGTGGACCCACCAGGGCCCCAGGAGGGTCCCTGGCGCGGCCCCACCCTAGGTCGCGCCACGAGGCCTCCTGGCTGCCCTTGGCTCCTCTCGGTGCCCCATTTGGCCTATATTTACCTCCCATGACGGAAACCCCTAATATCGATCTGCTATTCCCGTTCTCCTCTCTGTACCGCCGCCGCCGCCGTTTCAAGATCGTGGTTGCCAAGAGAAGCTTCCCCGGCACCCTGCCGGAAGGAGGAATCCCCTCCGGGAGACCATCCATCGCCATGGACGCCTCCCGGATGTGCCGTGAGTACTCCCCCTTGGACCATGGGTCCGTGACCATTAGCTATGTGATGTACTCCTCCCCTCTTTATGCTTTCACTTTCGAGACCTCGTGAGCTGCCTCACATGATCGAGGCACTTTTGTAATTTTCTGTGTTGTTATGCTGAGTTTGCTGGGATCTGATGGATTATGAGATTATGTTCAGATTGTGATGAGTAGTATATTTGGTTCTCTTTTATATTTGTGTTCTTTATTAAATTCTTGCATGTTCTCCGTTTCTGTATTTTACTTTGGCCAAGTGATTTGTTGCAACTCCAAGAGGGAGCGTTATGCTTGATTGTGGGTTCAGCCCCTTGATGTCTAGCTTGAGTGACAAAAACATGAGACTAGGGGATGTGTTGTTGCCACCAGGGATAAAACAACGGTGCTTGTACTTGCGGGTGTAAGGTTGTTTACTTTACGCATAGTTCTTTTAATGCAGTTGTCTGTTTCTTTGAGTTTACACTTTGGGTGGCATTCGCAACTTAATACCAGCGAGATGTTCTGGATAGATATCTCAAGGTGGATGATTCGTAGTAGATGCAGATGGATTTCGGTCTACTTACCTTGGCGTACTGCCCATTGCTTTTGAGCCTCTTCCTTTATTTTTTAGCATATTTAGCATTGCGGTGCGTTTATAATCTTATCAATTGCCCAACTGTGATTTGTTTACCTCGCTAGCACTTTTATCGTCTTTTGGGAGAGAGACATCACTAGTGACCATCACGGCACCCCGGTCCATATTCACACCATTGTTTACACCTTCAATTTACTTTCAGTTCTTACTTTCAGTTGCCACTATTATTATCTCTTGCGTTGATCCTTTGTAAACAGCAAGGCCGGAGGAATTGACAAATCCTCTGTACTCGTTGGGAGCAAAGCTACTTTTTGTGTGTGCAGGTCCAGGTGAAGTTAGCAACCTCGGTTGAGAACGGCGCCATTGTTCACTTTACCACCTTCTTGTATTTCTTGGAGTCCTACTGGTTCGATACTCAACCTTAGCATCTTCGCTAGGGGAAATTTGCTGCTACGCTACATCTCACCTTCCACTTGGGGTAACCAACGAGGAGTGAGAGAACTATGCTCACCGTATCAAGCCAATTTCTGGCGCCGTTGCCGGGGACTCCATTCTACAAGATAGGGGAGTTGCACACTATCTTTTAACTTTGCTTTTTAGTCTTGTTAGTTTACCTTTCAGACTTTACTTTTGTGCCCCTTATCAAAAATACCAAAAATACCTGTTAACTTTCTTGTGTGGTCAAGTATGTTAGGATTTGGTACTATGAGGGAATCCGAAGTTTTGGATTTCCATCAAAGGAACGGGGAAAATATGAAGAAGGCATGGGACAGAATTTCCAGAGCACATAAGGCAAATATGCCTTGGTTACCTATAAGAATTGTGCTTAGAAATTTTTACTTTGGCCTTTTTAAGTGGTCTAAGAACTCTCTTGATCTTATAACTGAAGGAGACTTTTTAGAGTGCGATGAAGCTAGAGCTCTTTAAATTATACATTGTTTATCTAGTTATTTTGTTTATGATGGTCTTGATACTGTTGTAGACAAAATTGCCATTATTGAGAAGAAGCTTGATGCTCCAGACTTATAAGGAGTTGAAAAACCAAACCCTCCTACAGAGGAGATTTCGGAAATAGAAAATGACTCGGAGCCTTTTGTTATCTCTAATCAAAACTTCCTTGCTTTTTGTGATATTGGATCTACAGTTTCTATAATGCCAAGCTTTATTTATGATTCTTTGTACCTTGCAAGCATGGACCAATTTCCACCTTTTCATGAACATTCTAATGGTGATATTTCTAAGATCCAGGGAAGATTAAAAGATGTCCAAGTCATGTTTCTTAAAAGGAGCATAGAAATTGACTTTGCCATCATGAAATCCCATCAAGGAAATATAGTGCTTGGAAGGGACTTCCTCCGAGCCATGAAAGGCTTCATTGATATAGGTAAAGGGCAAATACGCTTGCGTGGTAAAGAAAAAGGTATGTACCTCTTCCCCCGGAAGAACAAGGATGAGCTTATTGACAACCCTTTTGAAATCCTTGGTGATACTTCCAATGATTTTGGAGAACTTTGATCTGACTCGTTTGCTTTAAGCCTAGCTAATGGCTTTAAAGAAGCGCTTTCGGGAGGCAGCCCGCAACGAATTTAGGTTTTCCTTTTTGTTTTTATTCTGTTCTTAGTGGTCTTGATGATTGTTACTACTGTGGCAACATCATTGTATCTTTACTTTTCAAGCTTTGTGCCAATTATAACCTCATATGACAAGGGAACTGAAAGTTGTGACATGCTGTCCAAAAAATAAGATTCTGTCCTCGTGACGGAAAAAATCATAGAAAATTACCAGTTCATCTTTTGAGCTGAATTTTTTGCACAGCGTGCTCTATACAATCACGGAACTTTGTATGTTCTAAGTTTTTTGATTTGAGTTGCAGAAGTACCCCTAAAAATTTTTTTACTACCTGCTGTTTTGTTTTTCACAGATTCTGCCACATTTTGTCTCTCCTAATTTTTGCAAACCTTAAGCTTACTTTTTGTTTGCATAAACCTCTTGGCAATCTTGAGAAACAGTAGCTCTCCAGGATTATCTTTATATCCAGTGGGTAAAATATTTTAATAGGGTACAAACCTCTCTAATCATTTTACAATGAGTTATGTATGAAGCGAGTTTTCAAGTGTGCGATGGAAGATGATGAAAGAAGATCCTAGAGTGTTAAACGCCCAAGCTTGGGGATTCCCATGTACACCCCCAATAAATATTCAAGGAGACTCAAGTGTCTAAGCTTGGGGATGCCCCCGTGCATCCCTTTCTTCATCAACAATTATCAGTTCGTCCCTTGTTTCACTATATTTGTATCACTTCATGCGTTATGTGCTATGCTTGGAGCGTCTCGCTCTTTACTTTTCTTAGGTTTGTTTTTTCTTTGTTTGTTGTAGTAACAAGTTAGACCCCAGCTTTCTTTTGTGTGGGAGAGAAACACGCTCCGCTTGAACTAGAACTTTTGCATGCTTATTTCCTTAGTTGTGAGTTGTTATTTTTCTTTTCTTAGTTGCTGCCATGTTTAGTTGTTGTGCTTTAGTTTTCTTCTAGAGCTTTTGTTTTGTCCTAGGTTGAAATTTCTATAGGATGCATGTTTTATCTTGTTAGAGAGTTTTCCTGTTTCACTGAGTTTTGTGTCTTAACTAGAAAGTAGGTAGTTGAAGTTGCTATTCTCTTTGTAGTAGTAACTTGCAATAGTTTTGAGGTATTGACTAGAGTAATGTTTGAACTTTTGGTGTCAAGAGCTCGAGCCAATTAGTGATAGATGTCATATTTTGGGAAATCAGTGTGATTTTCGAAAACCAAAAAACCCTGTTGAGAACTCTAGCTACTAGATGGATCACTAACCTCTGGAGGGTTCGAATATTAGAGTACACTCACGTACCATGAGTCGAGGATGCGCAAGGATAACCAAACCCCCATATACTCCTCCTCGGGGTACTTGTCTCTTTGGGAACCTCCTGATTAGATTGAGAGTTACCTATAATAAGTGCATGAGTTCTTCGGACTAATGTGAGTATTCGAAAGTTGACACTTCCACCTCCCATATTTTGCTAGCCTCTCCTATGCCGTGCATTGCCTCCTTCTCACTCCGAGAGTTGGGTAAGCGGTTGTGGGTTTGCATCTGTGGGTTTTCAACATTCATATCATGGACGGATGGTTGGAAAAACCATCAGTCCTACATTGCCCACAAAAGTATCTTTAAAAGCATGCTTGATAGATCGGGCATCCCCCACATTTTAGTAACTATGAGTGATTGGTAAGAAGGGTTAGCGGTTCATTGTTTGCAACTATGGGTTTTCATCATGAATATCAAGAATGATTGCTTGGACCAACTGTCGGCCTTGATTCTGCCCACGAAAGGATTTTTAGAAGCGTGCCTGATAGATTCGCATCCCACACATTTCAGTATCTATGAACGATTGCGAAAACGGGATAGCGGTCCATTCCTTGCAACCGTGGGTTTTCACCCTTCGTATCATGGACAGTTGTCTTGACCAACCGTCAGCTCTACATCGCCCACGAAATAATTTTCATAATGGTGACTAATGGCATATGTTTCCCAGATGGTTCAGTTTTGGGTACACGGATTTTTGTTTCTACTGTTTGCGTTGATAGCATTGCAAGCAATTTCGGTCAAGGGTTTGGGAAAGGAGTGTCGTGTTAGCCCCTATTTTCACTAGTGGTTATAGGACCCGATTTGCAGTTTTGTTAGGGTTGGTGAGTCACAAGCGTGTTTTATTTGTCTCTATTTTCTCCGCTTGTGAACTCCATTTATTTGCATTTGGTTTTTAGTTCGTCTTGTGAGACTTATACTATGTATGGTGTGAGACATACGCTATCACTATGTCCGTAATCTTTATGTCTCGTAGTATGTGATGCTACCTTTATATGTTCCCTATTATCCTTATGCTCATACATTGTTTGCTTGCTAGGTGTTTAATTGTATATGTTGTTGATAGAAAGTTGTGCCTCGTCTATAAAATATAGGGGGAGTGTTCATCCTAGTGTGTGTGTCTTGCATTCCAAAGGCATATCCAAATGATGCACACATCTAGGGGGAGCCCATCTATATTTTGTAGAATGTTGGTTTGCATTACATTGCCTGATTATTCATTGTGCAAATCCTGTGTTTCATCAATACACCAAAAAGGGGGAGATTGATAGGGCATATTACCCCTTGATTGGTTTTAGCGATTGATGACAATATTATTACTGATTAACCGTGTGTAATGAGCATTTCAAATAATATTATGCATGACACAAGATGAGTTTATCCCCTCGGTGTATAGAGCGTGAAGACGGTGTTTTCCTTACGTTTCTTTCTGGTGAATTGAGTCGTAGGAAAATCGTACTATTAAGAGGTGATCCACTATGTAATGGTTGGTGGAATTGTCACACATACACACTTTCTGCACCCACATATTCCTCCCGACATTTTTGAGGTCATTCGCTATGTGCTAAGGGATACCTGGTTTTACCAGGGCGGTAGTAACGCAGCCATCGCAGTAGTACCGCGCCAGCGGTACTTCTGAAACTTAACTACCGCGCCACTATCGCTTAAGGTTTTGCTCTCTGTAACCTGAGCGGTAGTAGCACGGTACTATATATCCGGTAGTACTACTGGGGCGGTAGTACACTAGTGTGGAGCGTAGCTATCCAAACGGTTTTTGACCCCTATCACACGTAAACAAACGTTTGTGCACGAATGTTCGTGTGGTTTAAGAATGAAATCCCAAATGTTGTTTTCGGTCGAACTATGTGTTTTATACGCTGAACATTACAAACGATTGTGCACAAAATATGCTGTTGAATTAGATATAAATCCCCAACGCTTATTTCTTATTGAACGTGTGTGATATGCATAGCTATGGTGACGAAATTATATGCAGAAGCGTGTGCCAGAAGCTAACCACTCGTAGTTTAATTAGCATTGTATCTATCTGAAATATTTTATGATATTTTTTAATTTCTGATATAATCACATTCATATATATATATATATAACACAATATCTTTCATATGCTTATGATGGTCACCAGGATTTTCATAATTACTGAAATCAAAGTAGAACCAGCAGCTAGTAAAGTAGGACGCAATACAGAAACACGAAATCTATGGTAACAACCAGCATATAGTACACCAGGCCTTAATACAGAAATACCAAGTCCATCGTATGACAACGTTTTCAAAGTACAGCATCATAATCGGTAGATATATAGATGAATCACATCTGGGAAGCTGTCGAAACGGAATGCAAAAGTTGACTCTTCGAGAAAGTTGAATGCTTGTGAAACTTTAGCCCAGCGCCTCTTCATGATTGCCTGTCCATCCTTCGACCTCTTCAGGAAGACTTCAATATTATAGCGTGGGTGTTGTACAAATACCTTTCTTGCCTCTTGACCATACAGGTGGGCTGAGAGGTAATCATCGGTGAACTGCTTAGGAAAAAATTGAATACAAAGATAGGTATAAATATCATTTCTCAGCATTAAAATGTGTGCATGTGTAAGGTAATATGGTAGGGAGGTAAATTGGTACCATCCTATAGCTGCCTGAAGTCTTCTTCATTGTGCAGACAAAGAGTTTGTTGTCTTTCGTGGCCAGTTTCTTTATCCTAACAATCTTTCTAAGTTTCTTGACTTGGTTCATGGTCATGGTCATCTCATTTCCCCAAATGAAAAATGGGTCGAAGAGTGGATGTAAACCTCTGGCAAGTTGAGCTACAAGCAAGATGTAAATATTAGAACCCAAACACTCACAGTTTTCCTTCACTTGTATAGTAAGGGGGTATAAGCCATTCAGACCAAGTGCATACCTCGATTCTAAATCTCAGAGTCTCCCATTGCTACCCTGCAGTTGCATAGAGTATATAATGAGATCAAGCATTAGAACAATGCTACAAGCCTACAAGGATAATGTACAAATCGATCCTGTGGACTCGTGAAAATATCAGAAAGAGCTAAGAATGAATAATAGGAAACGGAAATTTACAATAGAACCTGAACATAAAAACATACGATCTAACAGATTCATGACATCGATAATCCATGTAAGTAACTAAATCATGAGCATCGCAGTGCATGCTAACATTTTACAGTATACGAGTTCAGTTACTTGAAATTATAGATGCAATACAATCTAACTAAACATGGTCTGGTGGTCGGACGATATATGATCGATGGAGGAGTAAGAGCATGAGCAAGAGGATGACGGTCGGGACCTGACCGGAACAGGGTGAGCGGTGAACCGAAGAGGCGCGGCTAGCAGGGAGGGGACGGCCGGCCTAGACAGTCGAGGCTACCATGCGCGGTATACGGAAGAGGGTTGCTCCGTGTAGGCCACCGCGGTAGTTGTCGGCGTCGTCTAGGCCGCAGCGCTAGGAGGAGCAAGTGGGGATTTGAACAACAAAGGGGGATATGCGACACCATTTGGTGGTGGGCAGAGAGGGAAGGTTAGATATTTGACTACTGTTGGCTAAAATTTTAGCTTGTGGGGGGAGAGCACTGGAGGGATATGCTTATCGCAAACGTACATTATTGTTTACCCGAATGAGATTATACGAGAAACTTTCGGTCGGTGGGTAGCCACCAGTACATGGCAGATGATCACAAACGTTGATGAAATATAAAATGTTTGTAATATTATAGACTAAATATCCAACCAAGAAGGTTGCATAACCAGTTTCTCGCGGATCGTGGTAAGATCCAACGACTATCATTCGGCTCTATGGTTACATCCAACGGCCATAGTTGTGCGCTAGGGTTACGATATATCCTCCAGGGTCTTGAGACTGTCCAATCAGGTCGCATAACCAGCTTCTCGCGGATCGCGGTAAGATCCAACGACTATCGTTCGCGCTACGGTTACATCCAATGGCCATATTTGTGCGCTAGGGTTATGAGATAACCTCCAGGGTTTTGAGACGGTCAACGGGGTTGTTCATTGTTTGACCACCATTCAACTAATGCGTTTTGTACACGAAGCGTATCTAATTTTGATGATAATCCTCTCAATTTTTTACCAGCTACCATATATGTAAAATAACGACACCATGCCAAGTCTCATCCTTTTTAGAGGCCGTTTGAACTGACTTTCAATGTAGGGACATTTTGATCAAAATTAAATCATTTAATGCATTTAAATTTCCAAATGAAGTAAAAAACGTTTGAAATTTCAGGATCTTAGTGTGAATGATTAGTGTTGAACACATAAAAGGTTTGGGCTTTAAAGGATTTAGAAATAATGTGATGTCATTGTAATTTAGTTGATTCCGATTGAATCCACGGTACACTACTGGAAACAAGAGTTTTGTCGTCAGCTTTGAGATTTTCCGTTAGTTGTTCATCAGGGCTGACGGCAAAACAGGCTAGGCTGTCAGCTAGCAGAAAAGCTAACGGCAAAGAGTTAGCTAACGGCAAAAACTTATATTCCGCCAGTCTTTTCAAAGTCGTCAGCTGGCTCACGGTAAAGTGACCACAAGCTGACGGCAACGTAGGGTCTGACGGCAAAGTAGGGACCCGGGCCCACCAGTTGCCAAGGGGTAATGGTTCGACGCGTTGCCGTCAGCCAGCTGAATGCAAAGGAGAGTTGCCGTCAGCTGGCTGACGGCCTAGAGCCGACTCCGTTAACTCCCCGCAGGTCGCGCCTTCCTCTCTCTCTCTCTCTCTTTTTCATTCTCTCTCGGGCTTGACCTAGGTGCTAACGAACCGCGCGCCGCCACCTGTGCGAGATCACGCCGGCGACCCCCGCGTCCTTCGCCGAGTCCACACCGGCTCCTCCGCCTCCCTCCTCCTCAACCTCACCTCCTCCCTCCACCCTCCGCCTCCCTCCTCCTCCGCCTCGCCACCTCCCTCCTCCTCAGCTCCGGTAAGTCTCCGGCCTCTCCTCCTTCTTTCCACCTCCATGGCTCCCTCCTTCCTCCTCCCCCTCTGTTAATTTCTTGCAATAACGCAGATCCGACAGCGGCTTCACTCCTCGTCGGCATCCTCCCCATTCTCATCGCCGGTTGCTGCCCTCCTCACGCAACATTGTCCTCCCCGGAGACTGCCCTCCTCTTCGTTGTGGAAAACTCCTCCTCCTCGACCCCCCTTGTGAGAACCCCCTGCCCTGTTTATTTTTTCAGTTTAGTTAGTACAAGATAAGATTTTGTTAGTGTAGTTAGTGAAGTAGCTAAAATTTTGATAGTGTAATAGCTAAGATTTTGTTAGTGTAGTAATTAGTGCAATAGATAAAAAAATTCTTATTGAAGTTAGTGTAGTTGGTGCGGAAACAGGGAATAAGGAGGAACATGACAGTGGAGAGAAGGGCTTCTAAAATTTTGTTGTTAGAAACCAGAGAAAGAAAATTAAAAACATGGAATAATAATATGTATGGAAAATTAAAAAACAGAGGAAGAATATTAAAAGGTTAGTTGTTAAAATTTGTTAGTTTTTTTAGCTTAATTAAGTGTTAGTTGTTTAGGTCATGCCTTCAGTTTGGTCATGCCAAAAAATTCTGGCAGAGAGGATTCCTTAGGCTTTCACCATTTTCTAAAAACCCAATACGGGGATACATTTTAATATTTTCTTTAGTTCACAAAAAGTTATGTATAGAAGCTACTAACAATAGATATGCATGTGGAGAACAGGGAATCAGTGAGGAAGGAGAGGAGATTTCCGCTGGCCTTTTCTTGTTGGGTCAGCACTGAGCAATCACCGTCAAGTCTGGAGCTCGGGAGCGAAAGGATTGTGTGAGGGCATCGGGTTCTAGGATTTCTTTAGTTTCTTGGTCACCTGAGCCTCGGCCATATCCAAAGAAGCACTGAAAATAAGATTTTTAGTTAGTGGATTTATATTTAGTGCAAATGGAAATACAATTACATTTTTATTTAATAAGTTAGTATTACTCCTCCCTCCATTCCTTTGCTGTAATCTGGCTTTCGTGCCGATGAGACTAGGTAGATAGGTAATTTTAAGGTGTAAGATCGTTGCGTAACCCAGATGCGTCTCCCGTTCGAAAGATTCCATTTATAAATATGCATTCATTTTCATCTTTATAATTGGATTCTTTCGAATTGTCCAACGTTATACATGGACACCCCGAGTATGTGTAGATTGGATTCATTTCCCCATATGCTCTCCTCCCGATCGGACGCAGGATTTCGTCAGCGCCACCTTGTTATTCTCCGGGTATACATCCTCTCGATTTATGCCGAGACGTGTACCAGGAGAACAACGGGGAGGTGTTGTCGAAATTTTGCGTCGGATCGGCAGGAGATCATGGGGAAATGAATCCAATCTTCACATACTCGGGTGGGATTAGGACCTATCTTTACCTATTAGCTAGTAGGTGCATATTTCGTATCACCATAATTAATTATATGCCTTCTTGTGTTAATTTGTACTAGCTAGCTATCCAGAATGAATGATCGTGCGTGGAAGTACACCGGTCACCCTAGTCAGAAAGATATGACTGAGGAATGGTTGACCAAGACCGAGGAGTTCCTCACTACAGGAAACAGGAGTTTTGCCGTCAGCCAAAGCTGACGGCAAACATACGTAAAGCGGACGGAAAAGGCTTTGCCGTCAGCTCCCCGACGGCAAACCTGTTGTCAGCTCATCAGTCGGCAGTGAGCTGCTTTGCCGTCAGCTCAATATCGACCGACGGCAACGGCTTTGCCGTCAGCCTTTTTGTACAGGCTGACGGCAACGCCGCTCGTACGGCCAGCTCTGACTTAACCCCGGGGGGCTGAGTTAACGGCGTTCATTACCGTCAGCTACCACCGTGGCTGACGGCAAAGCCCTTGCCTGGGCCCACATGTCAGCGTTTTGCCGTCAGCCAGCCCAACGCTTTGCCGTCAGCCGATTGAAGGCTGACGGCAAAGCCGTGACCAAATGGTCACTGCCGCAGGCCAGATTGCACAGGCTGCCGCCACGTGTCCGCTTTGCCGTCAGCTTGCTAACGGCAACGCCCTGGCCGTCAGCCAGCCGGCAAAGCTCTCTGTACCTATCTTTTTAATTTGTTTTATTTAATTCCCTGCATTTAAACAATAATATATATATATACAGATATATTATAGTCAACATGATATATTATAGTCATCTCCATCCCACAAGTAATACAAAAAGTGCATCAACCATATAATTAACAACCATCACAAGTGCATCAACCATATAATATTTACAAGTACATCAACAAAATCTACAAAGTTTCAACATCCATCCATATGACAAACACTAAAAGTTCAACATTCTATATCTACAACACACTCCAAAGGTAGCATCCATCCATGCATATAGCCAAAATCTGCAAAATGTGAACATAAAAGTATATGTTAGTTTTGGCCTTTATAAGCTAAGTATAAAAAAAAGAACAAGGAGAAGAAGAGTAAGGAGAAGAAGAGGAAGAATAAGAATAAGATGAAAGGAAGAATAGAAGATGGAGAAAAAGAAAGAAGAGAAAAAGTAAGAATAAGAAGAACTTTTCTTCTTTTACTTTCTTTTTCACCTCTTTCTTCTTCACTTCTTTCTTTTCCTCCTATCCTTCTTCTTATTGTACAATACTTGTTTAGACCTCAAGAGCTAAATATATCTCATTTTAGATCTAACTAAGTCATTAATTCATTTTTGAGCTTTATATGCGAAGTATAAGTCATTTTTAGGTTTATAAGCCACTTAAGCTAGTAAATTCATTATTGAGATTATATAAGACAAGTATAAGTCATTGTTGAACTTAATAAGCTTATAAATCTAATTTGAGCTTTAAAAGCTTATAAAGCCAAGTTTGAGCTTTATAAGCTTATAAATTCACTATTGAGCTTTTAGAAGCCAAGTATAATTCATTTTTTAGGTTACAAGCTTATAAAGCATAGTTTGAGCTTTATAAGGTTATAAATTCACTATTGAGCTTTTAGAAGCCAAGTATAATTCATTTTTTAGGTTTACAAGCTTATAAAGCCAAGTATAAGTTTTATAAGGTTATATAGTCATTTTTTAGCTTTTAGAAGCCAAGTATAATTCATTTTTTAGGTTTACAAGCTTATAAAGCCAAGTATAAGTTTTATAAGGTTATATAGTCATTTTTTAGCTTTTATAAGCCAAGTATAATTCATTTTTTAGGTTTACAAGCTTATAAAGCCAAGTGTAAGTTTTATAAGCTTATATAGTCATTTTTTAGCTTTTATAAGCCAAGTATAATTCATTTTTTAGGTTTACAAGCTTATAAAGCCAAGTGTAAGTTTTATAAAGCCAAGTATAAGTAAATATTTATGTAACTAAGCTATTACTACCATTATTGAGCTTTATGAGCATATAAAGTCATTGATGAGATTTATGTAACTTACCGGAGGCCACCTCAAGGCTGAGAAGATCCGCCACGTGGGTTGCTCGGGGATTCACTAGGAGATTCTTGTGGGTTGTGAGATGCAGCTCCGGAATTATGCTGCAACAAAGGATGAGTTGCAATGTGGTAAGCATGATGACACTTGATGGTATAAGACCGGGATATATTGATCATTGAAAGAAACTTACCGTTCCGGGAGGAGAAACGATAGGCGTCGGCATCGGTGGAGGGGTAAGACCTTGCTTCTCCCACATACTCTGCGAGTTAGGTTTTGAGGACTCGAGCATATTAGCAAGTGAACCAAACATATGCATATGCATTCTTGGTGGATATATGCAAAAGTAGTTACTTACCGAGAAGAGGTCGTAGATGGCCTTCGTCTGGGCATTATTGCGTGCCCTCTCCTCCTCGAGTATCCTCTGGGTCCTCTCCTCCGCCAGCCGGTCCCTCTCCGCAAGCTGCTCCGACAACATCTCTTGTGTCGCCTGTCTCTCCCTCTGAATGGCGTCCTGAGAAGACTCAACAATATAGCAATTATTGTCATCATCGCTACGTAGTCTAAAGAACGGAAACAAAAATTGAGACAAAGTTATACCTGCATAGCAATGTCCACTGGCCGCGGGCGAGGTCGTACAGGAGGAGCGGAGCTCGTTTGCCTCGCCTTGATCTGAGGTAGAGTCTCCGGGCAATGTACGAAGCCATTGCACATGGAGGTGCTGCCATGATGCTTACCGCCACCAGAAATCATCAAGGCCTCCGGATCAATCTCCTCCTCGCTCGGGTCAAACTGAGGACCGCGTAGCTCTTTCGCCACCTCAGAATAGGCCATCATCTTGTGGTAGGCTGCAGCGCTGGTGTACGCCTCAACACCGTCGCCCTCGGAATATGCCTTCACCGTTTTGTACTTTCCCTTATGGGCCATGGCAAATGAGCGAAATCCCTTAGGCACAGGCTGATTATGGTGCTTCGCATACAATGAAAAGCAAAGAAAAGGCATGAAACAAATCAATTGATTAATGATGAAAGGACATGAAACTTAAAACAAAAAGGCACATACCCATTTTTTTGCGTACTCGTTGACGTTGAGATTGCCTTGGTGGTGTGCCACACCTACCATTTGAGCACGCCGAGCCTTGGCGCTTTTGTGGGTGGACAGCCAAGCATCACTGAGCCATTTGTCCACTATCGCCTCAAAGCAATCCATCTTATTTGCACACCATCTCGGGGGCGCCTATGAATTAATAATCTTATAAAGTCATTGAATATCTTTTTTAAGCCAAGTACAAGTCAAGTTTTATGTAACTAATCTATTATTATCATTTTTTAGTTTTACAAGCTTATAGAGCCAAGTTTGACCTTTATAAACTTATAAAGCCAAGTTTGACACTTATAAGCTTATAAAGCCAAGTTTGAGCTTCATAAGCTTATAAAGAAAAGTTTGACACTTATAAGCTTATAAAGCCAAGTTTGAGCTTCATAAGCTTATAAAGAAAAGTTGGAGCTAACTAGGCCTTACTTATAAGTGTAGGAATTTACCTCCAAGTATTCATCCTTCTTAAGGAAAACTTTTCTACACTTCTTCTTGGCCTTCTTCACGCCCTTCTTGGCATACCAATCTCGAACACACTGAACACGCATCTCGTGCCTAGTGTTCGTGAGTAGCCTCACTATCTCCTTCTCGAGATTCTTCTGGGCCGCCGGCTCCATCCCCTCCTCAACCCTATAGTAGCACTGAAAAAAGCATCGAACATATGAAAAGATGAGTGAAATGATTCCAACACTAATAAATGATTGCAATGCTTAGAATACTTACCCAAAAAGTAGCACCACCATGTCGGCTTTGGTACGGCATTCAACGTTGTTGATGCGTTCATCTGGCGGGGCCGGGGCGGCTTTGTAGTGTGGCCAAGTGAGGCCGGGCTCAGGAACCCTACCCTCAATAGGCAACTGGACTAGCCCGGGAAACTGCTCCTTAAGCACGGCACCAAGGAGGCAGTTCGGATTCCGGGCACCTTCCGGGTAAGTCCACGCCCTGCAAAATAAGAACACAAAGACATTAGTTCTTGTTGGACCATATGTACATGTATGATATATATACAAGGAACACAAAAAATTCATCAACTAACTTCTCCCCATCTGGCGCAATTAATACCCTCTGCGCAGGGTCCGGACGTGGTGGGAGCCGTGTCATACCACGCTGGTACACCGGCTTCTTGGAAGAGGATCTCCCCTCAGCCCCATCATCCCCCTCACCCCCCTCAGCCCCGTCGTCATCGCTATCATCATCCTCATCAGCATCATCATCATCCTCCCAAGGATCATCCCAACGAGGCTCCGTCGACTGCCTCGGTGCCTCCGGTGTCTCTGACTGCACCGGCGGTGTCCGCTGCTCCGGTGCCTCCGACTGCACTGGCGGTGGCCGCTGCTCCGGTGCCTCCGACTGCACCGGTGAGACTGTCCTGTGAGTGGGTGACTCGGCTAGGGCGCCACCTGCTCCTCGACCACCTCCTCGACCACCGGGTTTAGCTCTCTTTGGGCCTTTTCCCCGACCTCTCCCACGAGGCTGCTCAGCACGCGCCGGCGGCGAGCTGGCTGCGACAATACCCGCCAGCAACTCTCTCCGTAGAGGTAGAGGTGGTCGAGACTCCACCGGTGGGTCCCTACGGCTCGCCATGTGTCAACACCTGTTACGGAGTAAAGATGAATTAGTAAAGTAAGGAAATAAATAATAAAAATTCATATATACAAAAAACAAACATATGCATATAAAGATGAATTAGTACATTAAGGAAATAAATAATACAAATTCATATATACAAAAAACAAAATAAAGTTGGGATGCATACAACTAATAGTCGGGATCATCTATATCTTCTGCAGGATCAATAAAAACATCATCGTCACTATCACGCGTGTCGTCATGAATGATCTCTTCTCCGGGATCGGGTTCAGCGTCAACCACATTTTGAAAGCCTTTTTGTAACCGGTCAAGCAAAGATATGTCATCCGCATCGGTAACCTCTTCGTGTTCCACTTCTTCATCGTCCTCCGCATCATCATCGGTAACCTCTTCGTGTTCCACTTCTTCCTCTTCCTCCGCATTGTCATTCTCTACTTCCATGTTTTGACCAAACGTAGAGGTTTTTCCGAAATGATTTTTGGCCACACGTGTTTCTTGGAAGAATTCTCCGTCATATGTGTCTGGGTCTATGTGAGGTTGATAATCCTCTTCTTCATTGGGGGCAGGTAGTTTACCATGTGGCGGCACGTCATAGACGACATACCAATCTTCGAGATTCTTTACACTTTGGCAGGCCCATGGAAGATAGAAAACCTGTGTGGCCTGTTGAGCCACAATATAAACTTCGGCAACATTTAAATGGTTCTTCTGTTTAATTTCAACTAGCCCAACATGCTTATGAGTTCGTCTAGTGTCCTTCGGATCGAACCAATGAACCTTAGCAACAACAAGCTAAGCTCCAATATATCTAGAAATCCTAACATTTGTTACTTCCATTTATTTCCATTTAACAATTTGTGTCTTAACTCTTAACACTATAACAAAACATGCCAGCTCGGAGATAGCATCGTTTTGGAAAAAGAGAAGCATTTCTATTTTGTATGAGTATATCCATCTATAACATGCAAACAAAAATATCAAAAGGTGGAAAACATTTCTCACATTGTTAAATGATCACAAAATGCAGCATAAATTCCTTACAAAATGCAGGTGTGTATAAATCACATGGAAAACAAATGGACAAAAATAATTTGGCAAATACTTGATAGAAATTATAGACCTTAGTTCATGTGAGAACTACTCTATATTATAGACCTTCCATTTATTTATTTCTTTTATTTCCTTTCCATTCATTCCTTTTTTTAACTTCTATTTCTTTCTAACATACATACTAACAAACCCTAGCCCTAATCTACTAACAGATCTAGCTAGCTAATTTTTTTAATAAATAATTATAAGCTAACTAAAATTTAACATAAATATCTACTAACAATAAATAGAAACAAAATTGAATCCTAATTAGTATACTAACTAATTTCTAAATCTAACAAACCCTACCCCTAATCTACTAACAGATGTAGCTAGCTAAAAAATTAACTAACTACTGATAAGTTGCATTGTTCTAACAATAAATAAAATTGATAAATAACAAAAAATAAAATTGATAAATAACAAAAAAAGAGAGAAAAGAGGAGCTCACATCACCTGCAGAGGAGGGCGGAGGAGGTGGTGGTGGCCGGCGAGGAGGCCACTGCCACCGGAGCCGAGGAGGACGGGCAGGCGGCCCGCGAGGGAGGGGGCCGCGGCGGTGACGGGGGCGGCGACGTCGTGCAGAGGCGCGGCGGCGGGCTGGACCTGCAGAGGAGGATAGGATAACCGGGAGAGAGAGAGAGAATGGGGAGCGGGGGAAGCGGCGGCCGGGGTGGCCGCGGCTCACCGGACGCGGCAGGGGAGGCGGCGGCGGCTTGGAGGGGAGGGGTTGAGAGCGGGGTGAGAGAGAGAGAGGGAAGTGGCGGGCGGCTAGGTCTGCCCGGGCCGAGATAACGGCCCGCAACTTGGCCGTCAGCCAGCTGACGGTCCCGCCGCTTGGCCGTCAGCCAGCTGACGGCAATGCGGCGGTCCGTTATCCCACAGCCGCGTGGTGGGGTCTGGGGAAACGTTGCCGTCAGTTGGGCTTTGCCTTCAGCTGTTCTGCGCGTTGCCGTCAGCTAACTGACGGCGTTTCATGGGCTGACGGCTAAAGTTCCTTTTGCCTACAGTTGTTTCTTTGCCGTCAGCATTTATACTAGCTGACGGCAAAACATGGTTTGCCGTCAGCCCCGATGGAAAGCTGATGGCAAAGCACGAAGCTGACGGCAAAAATCCTGTTTCCTGTAGTGCCTAGAGGTTGCCTTTAGTGCTGGCCAACCAAGAACATGGTGCCCCTGCACTAGATGTAAGAACTATTCACAACAGACAAAGGATGTAATGGGTAAACACCTGCAAATGCGTGGTTTCATGCCTGATTATACGTTGTGGTCATTTCATGGCGAGTCGGCCCAACGTGACAGACATGAGGTACTGCGTCAGCGCATCGAGGATTGTGGTACAGGGATCAAATACATGATTAATGACTACAATGATGCTCGTCATGAGGAAGAAGAACCAGAAGAAACTGCCAAGGCATTTTATGCCATGCTGGAGTCTTCAAAACTCCCACTACATGCGCACACCAAGCTTTGTCAACTAGATGCCATCGCACAAACAATGGCTCTTAAGGACCAATTCAACTTGGGAAGAGAGTGCTATGATGCGATAATGACCTTATTCGGGCGCTTTCTACCCGACGGTCATATT
Source organism: Bromus sterilis (assembly GCA_950022295.1). Lineage (NCBI taxonomy): Eukaryota > Viridiplantae > Streptophyta > Magnoliopsida > Poales > Poaceae > Bromus > Bromus sterilis. The sequence goes on from OX465596.1 coordinate 345,476,411, forward strand.
ATGCCTGCAAACCTATACCACTCAGACAAAATACTCGATGCACTGAAGATGCCCATCGAGAGGATACATGCTTGTGAGAAAGGATGCGTCTTATTTAGGCATGAATATGTGGATGATAATTATTGTCGACGCTGCAAGTCCTCCAGGTATATTGTCGTAGACAACGGTCTTGGTGAAAAGACACAGAGAAAAATACCCGTAAACATTCTTCGTTACCTACCGATCTTACCAAGACTTCAACGACTTTACATGCTTGAAGAAACAGCAAAACAGATGACATGGCACAGATGGATATGGGAATTTGATGTTGACCCACCCCTCTGATGGTGAAGCGTGGAAGATGTTCAATGAAATACATAAAGAAGTTAAAGCCAAAGACCCAAAGAACGCGACACTCACCATTAGTCTCGATGGGTTCAATCCTTTCGGTATGACGGCAACCAAGTATAGTTGTTGGCCCGTATTCATCATGCCCCTCAATGTGCCCCCTGGAGTACTTATGCAAATAAAGCACATCTTCTTGACGTTGATAGTTCCGGGGCCCAACTATCACGGCAAAAATATGAATGTGTACTTGCAACCGTTGATGGATGACTTGAAAGATGCCTGGGAAAATGGGATCTGGATATACGACGTAGCTAGCAAAACGAACTTCCGAATGCATGCTTGGTTAATGTACTCCATGCATGACCTGCCGGCCTTTGCACTTTTCATTGCATGGTGTGTGCACGGAAGGTTCCCATGTCCGCAATTCAAGGCTGCTCTTAAGTTTCATTGGCTGCCGGAGGGTCGCAATTATTCTTGCTTCGACTTGCATAGAAAATACCTTCCTCTGGACCATGGATTCAGAAAACACAAGAAGAATTTCACCAAAGGTAAAGTTGTCGAGCACGAGGCACCACCTATGATGACGGGCGCACAAATTCTTGATCGGTTGAACTCAGTAGAGCATGATCCGAACCGACCAGGGTATTTATTGGGATATAATACTGAACACGCTTGGACCCACAAGCCATGCTTCCGGGATCTCCCCTATTTCAAATACCTTGCTCTTCCACACAACATTGATGTTATGCACACTGAAAAAAATATGGGTGAGGCCCTTTTTGGTACATTGTTCGGCACTGATAAGGGGAAAGATAATGTTATGGCTATAGTTGATCAGGAGAGACTGTGTAATAGGAAGTCACTGAACATGCGACAACCGAAAGGGAAGAAGAATTGGGAGAAGCCAAAGGCCTGGTTCAATCTTAAAAGGGAACACATGAGAGAAATCCTCATGTGGGTGAAAAGAATGATGATGTTCCCCGATGGCTATGCAGCGAATCTATCAAGGGGAGCAAGTCTTGAAAAGTTGAAAATCTTTGGGCTGAAGAGTCACGATTGGCACATATGGCTTGCGCGGCTACATCGCGAGGATGAATGGCTAGTACTGGCAGAGTTGAGCTATTTCTTCCGTGTTCTTTGTGCTAAAGAACTATCGCCTATTGTGATAGAAGAGATGGAAAAACTGGCGCCGGAGTTGATATGCAAGTTAGAGAAGATCTTTCCACCGGGTTTCTTTAATCCGATGCAGCATATGATTTTGCATCTACCGATGGAGGCAAGATTGGGTGGCCCTGTGCAAAACCGTTGGTGCTATGCAACTGAGAGAATGCAGAAGACGCTTCGAGCAATATGTAAAAATAAACGGAGAATTGAAGCATCAATGGCTGAGGCATTCATTGTCGAGGAAGCGGCAAACTTTGTGACAGCACACTATGCTGCCACTAATCACAGTTTGCATAATCCAAAGCCTCGGTACAATATTGGTGACCCCGAGAGACATGAATCCAAGTTCAAGCTCTTTAAAGGGAGCCTCGCACCTTGTGCGGTTTTGAACACAAAGACGTTGACCTTCGAGGAATGGGGCATCATTACATTGTATATCTTGACCAACATGACAAAAGTTCGGCCGTACATCGAGTAAGTGCTCGGTACATATTAATTGTTCCGCAACTTCTTGGCGAGTTTTGTGTCTAACTTCTCTTTATTATTTGATACAGTCAATTCGTCGTGCAATTCACGAATGGAGTGGCGATCGAAAAAGACTCCATCAAAGAGATTAATATTCTTGAGAAGAGGGGAGGCGGCAATCCCGGTTTCATCTCCTGGTTTGCACAAATGGTACTTCTTATATAATATATAGGCCAGTTTCATTTCTTCGTCGTCTCAGTTCAGACTAATACGACAAGCCTTTCCATTTCAACTTCTAGGCTAATTCAGAGTCGATGGACGCTGAATTGAGACAAATCGCAAATGGTTTTGACTTTAAGGTCCATACATATGAAAAACACAACATCAATGGGTATCGCTTTCGTACTGGTAGGAAAGAGCAAACTATGCCCGATCGGAAAACAACGAATTCCGGTGTGTCCGGAATAGATGGAGGTGTCGAGTATTATGGAATAGTTGAAGAAATATACGAACTGCTATATTATGGTGAAAATCCTTCGAACGCCGTTGTCTTCAAATGTCATTGGTTCGATCCGAAGGACACTAGACGAACTCATGAGCATGTTGGGCTAGTTGAAATTAACCAGAAGAACCGTTTAAATATTGCCGACGTTTATATTGTGGCTCAACAGGCCACACAAGTTTTCTATCTTCAATGGGCCTGCCAAAGTGTAAAGAATCTCGAAGATTGGTATGTCGTGTACGACGTGCCGCCACATGGTAAACTACCTGCCCCCAATGAAGAGGATTATGAACCTGACATAGACCCAGACACATATGAAGGAGAATTCTTCCAAGAAACACGTGTGGCCAAAAACATTTCGGAAACACCTCTATGTTTGGTTAGAACATGGAAGTAGAGAATGACAATGCAGAGGAATAGGAAGAAGTGGAAGACGAAGAGGTTACCGATGATGATGAGGAGGAAGAGGAAGAAGTGGAACACGAAGAGGTTACCGATGCGGGTGACCTATCATTGCTTGACCGGTTACAAAAAAGCTTTCGAAATGTGGTTGCCGCTAAACCTGATCTCGGAGAAGAGACCACTCATGACGACACGCGTGATAGTGACGATGATGTTTTTACTGATCCTGGAGAAGAAACAGATGATCCCGACTATCATTAGTTGTATGCATCCCAACTTTTTTTTGTATATATGAATTTGTATTATTTAGTTCCTTACTATACGAATTCATCTTTATATGCATATGTTTGTTTTTTTGTATATGAATTTGTATTATTTATTACCTTACTGTACTAATTCATCTTTACTCTATAACAAGTGTTGACACATGGCGAGTCGTAAGGCGAATGACCCACCAGTGGATTCTCGACCACCTCTCCCTCTACGGAGAGAGTTGCTGGCGGATATTGTAGCAGCCAACTCGCTATCGGCGCGTGCTAAGCAGCCTCGTGGGAGAGGTCGGGGAAAAGGGCAAAAGAGAGCTAAACCCGGTGGTCGAGGAGGTTGTCGATGAGGTGGTCGCTCAAAACCGATCAGGGCGGCTGATAGAAGTGACTCACCACCACCCCTAGACGAGTCACCCACTCATAGGACAGTCTCACCGGTGGAGCCACCAATACAGTCGGCGGCGCCGGAGCAGCGGGCACCAGTGCAGTCAGCGGCACCGAAGCAGAGGCCACCAGTGCAGTCGTCGACGCCGGAGCAGCGGCCACCAGTGCAGTCGGCGGCGCCGGAGCAGCGGGAACCGGTGTAGTTAGAGACACCAGAGGCACCGAGGCAGTCGGCAGAGCCTCGTTGGGATGATCCTTGGGATGAGCGTGCTCGCACTGATGATGATGATGCTGATGCTGAGGATAGCAATGATGATAGTGATGACGGGGCTGAGAGGGGTGAGGGTATGTAAGGCCCGATATGCGGTACTCTTCCAGATCTAGATGTTTCCATCCAGATCCGGGGACGAAGCAAATATCGGTTCCACCGCGACATATGACACAACCATATGCCCCGGATTTCCAACATGATATCACAACATTATAGATACAAGGATACAACATCTCATACAATCGGCATACAACTGCCTTAAATACAATACATCAGTGGAAGGTATATGTCTGAGTACATAATACAATCAAATGCCTACTGGAAAATAGAAAATCATCGATCCCCATAACCACACGGGTCCTGGCCCTCCGCCGGGATCCGCCTAACCAGTCGTCGTCGAGTCTCCACGTGAAACGTCGATCACCATACCTGTTGTCGATCAAGAACCCTCAAAAGAGTTTGGGGGTAGTATCATGAGTACAGAAGTACTCAGCATCCAACTGTAGTGGTCATCTGACCCAGCAAGGACTTCATCACTCGTCATTCTAGGACAACGAGTAGTTTACAGTAAGGATGGGGTAAGTGGTGAGGTTGCTGCCACACTAGCATTTCTGAAGTGGCTAACGATCTAGAGAGTAAGGTAAGTATCCAAGCATTCGATGAGGAATCTCCTCCAACAAGTCTTCTATCCACCTACTTATGCAAGCATAACACCTATCCTATCCTTGTCCTCCTCTTCGCATCCCGACGAAGAAGAAGTAGTCAAGGCACACACACCTTGATCAAATTATATTAAATATGATTCAGTTGATGTTATCTATGAACAAGACGTAGGTTCCAAGTCGTCCATAACCGTGGACACGGCTTCTCGAAAAGATTTAACCCTGCAGGGGTGTACCAACTGCCCATTAGAAAGCTCCGCACGCGTGCCCATCTCTCTCAGTTTCTACCCATCACAGGCAGACATTTTATCATTTAGCCCTGAGAGATCTGAAACGACAGGTCCCTCTAGCTAACAACGAAAAAATCCGGGTGGCCTTCGGTGAGTCGACATCCAGCTTAGGAGCCGGCCGCGCTCTCGATCTGGTCTCTACCATCTGTCGCAGGATTGGATTGTCGATATTCTCACATGAGGTCGGGTCCTCAGCCGGACAGGTCGGACCAACAAGGAAACCACATACCCGTTGGCCCAGGTTGTTTGAAAGAATATCTGCCAGGAGCGACCCAACAGACACACACACGGTTTCAAATGGTAAATCAGCTTGGGCCACCACTAGAAATGTTTGAAGCTAGGTAGGTAAGAAAAGGGGACCCCATAAAATCCCACACGCGGTTAGGCACGCTCAGTCTTAGAACCAATACCCGGAACTCGGATCCTAGGTGACTCGAATGGAACAAAGCGTCGTGGCGGGATAGCCTAGACCTTCCATCCTTCGTCAAATATAGTCAATATTATAATAATCATATCATCCACAATAATATAATAATGTGATAGCCCAAATCCAAGGAGTAACAGGAGGTAACAGAGTAACATCGTAGCATCCTAAGCATGCATACTAAGCAGGGGCTGAGCAACGAGCAATAGTAACATAGGAGTACATGGTTTGCTGGGAGGGGACATGGCTGTATTGGTTTGAAAAAGGCTGTAAACATGTGGTAGGATAAAACATCGAACCTATCCTAGATTAGAATGCAAACCGCTGGTTGAAATAGAATGGATCATAAGTAATGTATAATCCTTGCCTGTTGATAAGTCGTGTTTGGAAGGTGTAGTTGATCGCAAGCTGGAATCATCTCCGAAGGTACCCGCGGAAGCACACAAGACGGTAAACACTGGAAAGCAATCAATGAGCAAGCATCTATTACTACGAAGAAAACACGAGCAAGCATCATCAAAAAGGCAACACAGGGAAACGCACTACGATATCGCATCTATCGTCGAGAGCGGTTACTAACAGGTTAAGTGGAGTACTCGTCTCACACGACGATACCGCACATTTAGCAAGGGTTCAAGTTATTTAGCTACACAAGGTGAGCAAAGGTTATTAACATGGCATCTCACTCAAGCATGGCATAGCACACAAACATGACAAGAGGTGAAGCATCAAGGAAACTATCTATGCTAGTCAATTTAAGTGAGGCACAACCTAAACATGGCATGTCACTAAGTGTCGCACGGCAATTAAAACATTTGGTACTGTTCTGTCCTAAACCATATTTTAAGTGGGTTAACAACAGCAAAAAATAGCATAAACAAAAAGTACATGAAATTCTAATCAAGATACATATAAAGAACACTCCAAACAGAGTTCGGTTAAAAAGATACAAGCAATACAAGTTATGCACACATGCCGTTAACATCAGGGAACACACTTTAGAGCAATGCATAAACAGGATAATGAATGCAAACATGGTCACAAATGATATGCAACTAAAGTAGACATGGCAAAGAAGGCATGGCAAAAGGAATCATGAAAAAAGGCATCATGGTTCACTAGTTATAAGCAACACAAAAAGCTATAAACATTACTGGTCAAGGACTTAGTGAAAATCAGGAAAACATGGCTGAAACTTTTATTATCATGTTGTATAAACAGGGGCAAAAATATATGCAAAAGTGCAGCAACATGACATAGAAATATATGTGCATGAGCTAGACATGATGATGATCAGGTACAAACAAGAATCAAGGTCATAGGCATAACAGATCAAAAGATATTAAGCATGCAACAAGGCATCGGAAAGTTACAGACTTAGTGAAAACAGGAGGTGGGTGTCAACAACAGTGGCATAGAAACTTTGGAGCTCCATAACTAGATGACCGGCAAGCATATCATGACCATGAAATACATATAATGGAAGTAGACATGATGCTTAACAGTATGCAAAAAGAATCAATGCAATAGGCCTCATGGATGTGTCACAATCATCAATCAAACTTGCAATAAAATAATAACAACATCACTTAACAAGAATTAATAGCATTTAACAGTATGATGCCCACTTCAACAGTGATTAACAACATCAATATGGCCTCAAATCAAAATGCTCACAAAAGACGAATTGAAGTACACACAATTCTAAACAATTTTCCTTTTGGGCACAAACTCATCCGGGCTAAGGTTTACTCATAATTATCGTCGCAAAATAGCATCAGCAGCAATAATCTCAGGACTTAGCAGAAAAAATAATAAAAGGAAAAAAACAGAAGTTAAAAAAAAGATGTCGGGCCTCACTTGGGCTTAGGCCCATCTGGCCGGCTGGGTGGCTGGATCGGGCCGCTGGGAGGTGGGCCGCTGGGGCGCGTTGGCCCAGGGCGGCGACCTGGCTGCCCGTCCCGGCGGGACCTCGTCCACGCGGCGGCGGCACCATGGGACACCGGCGAGGCGGCCAGAGGGAGGTTGGTCGCCGGATCCAAGAGGGAGGAGGCTGCGGGGGCTGCTGGGGGCGAGCTCTGGCTCGGGGAGGCCATGGCATGGGTGGCGCGGTCGTGACCTGCAGACAAGGGAGATGAGAGAAAGGGGAGGGTGAGGAGGCACGGGAGAGGGAGACCTATGCGGTGGCTACGACGCGAAGCTCGCCGGCGTCGGCTAGAGTCGTTACTTATTAAACGGGGTTTTTTCGTTCCCTTGGCTGCGGCTGGTCACGTGCGGTTTTCGCGACGGTGATCGGGTGAAACCCGGTGTCGCAAGGGTCTGTCTCCGTCTGGAACGAGATAAGAGGGGGAAAATAGTCGCCAATCATACATGTACATATGTTCTCAGATCTGACGGCTCAGATCGAGGGGGAGCTAGGGTTTCGCAGATCTGGGGGCTAGAGGGTAAATTTTGGGTGTTTTGAAGGGGGTGGCTGCAATTTTTTGGCTAGGGAAACCCTAGAAAGGGGTGGGAGTGTGGTGGTCTTTATATAGCTCAGGTGACTGGCAGTTTGCAAAAACATCCCCGGTTTTTTTCTCGCGCGCGTGGTGTTTACATTTCTAACCGTCGGGGGTCCGCAGGACCTCCGATTCGGGTAAAACTTCGAACTGCGCGATCAACGCGTCGAGCCGGCGGCGTACACCTCACGCTGGAACCGTTCCGAGAATACTTTCCGGTGCGCTATAAAAATATCCCGTTACTTATTAAACGGGGTTTTTTCGTTCCGTTGGCTGCGGCTGGTCTCGTGCAGTTTTCGCGAGGGTGATCGGGTGAAACCCGGTGTCGCAAAGGTCGAGTGTCAGGGTGGCAAGGGTCTGTCTCCGTCTGGTACGAGATAAGAGGGGGAAAATAGTCATCATTCGATAAATCGGGGATGCAAACACCGCAAACAAATTAGACAATCAAACAATTCACACCGAAAACAAAATTTTTAATTTTTGTGAAATTTGGGCTGTTACAGGGGAGCTCCTCTTCCAAGAAGCCGGTGTACCAGCGTGGTATGACATGGCTCCGACCACAACCAGACCCTGCGCAGAGTTCGTTGATTGTGCCAGATGGGGAGAAGTAAGTTGATGAATTTTTTGTGTTCCTTCTATCTATCATACATGTACATATGTTCCAACAACAACAAATGTCTTTGTGTTCTTATTTTGCAGGGGGTGGACTTACCCGGAAGGTGTCCGGAATCCGAACTTCCTCCTTGTTGCCGTGCTTAAGGAGCACTTCCCCGGGCTAGTGCAGTTTCCTATTGAGGGTAGGGTTCCTAAGCCCGGCCTCACTTGGCCGCACTACAAAGCCGCCCCGGCCCCGCCAGATGAACGCATCAACAATGTTGAATGCCGTACCAGAGCCGATATGGTGGTGGCTACTTTTTGGGTAAGTATTCTAAGCATTGAAATCATTTATTAGCGTTGGAATCATTTCACTCATCTAAGCATGTGTTCGATGCAATTTCAGTGCTACTATATGGTTGAGGAGGGGATGGAGCCGGCGGCCTAGAAAAATCTCGAGAAGGAGATAGTGAGGCTACTCACGAACACTAGGCACGAGATGCGTGCTCAGTGTGTTCGAGATTGGTGCGCCAAGAAGGGCGTGAAGAAGGCTAAGAAGAAGTGTAGAAAAGTTTTCCTTGAGAAGGAACAATACTTGGAGGTAAATTACTAACTAATTCAAATTCGTACACTTATAAGTAAGGCCTAGTTAGCTCCAAGTTTTTCTTTATAAGCTTATAAAGCTCAAACTTGGCTTTATAAGGTTATAAAGGTCAAACTTGGCTCTATAAGCTTGTAAAACTCAAAAATAATAATAATAGCTTAGTTGCATAAAACTTGACTTGTACTTGGCCTATAAAAGTTATTCAGTGCCTTTATAAGCTTATTAATTCATAGGCACCCCCGAGATGGTGTGCAAATAAGATGGATTGCGTTGAGGTGATAGTCGACAAATGGCTCAGTGATGCCTGGCTGTCCACCCACAAAAGCGCCAAGGCTAGGCGTGCACAAATGGTAGGTGTGGCACACCACCAAGGAAATCTCAATGTCAACGAGTACGCCAAAAGATGTGTATGTGCCTTGTTTTCAGTTTCATGTCCTTTCATCATTAATCAATTGACTTGTTTCATGCTTTTTCTTGTACTGATTAGATACTTTGCTTTTCATTGTAGGAGAAACATCATAATCAGCCTGTGCCTAGGGGATTTCGCTCATTTGCCATGTCCCATAAGGTAAAGTACAAAACAGTGACGGCATATTCCGAGAGCGACGGTGTTGAGGCGTACACTAGCGATGTAGCCTACCACAAGATGGTGGCCTATTCTGAGGTGGAGAAAGAGCTACGCGGTCCTTAGTTTGATCCGAGCGAGGAGGAGATGGATCCGGAGGCCTTGATGATTTGTGGTGGCGGTAAGCATCATGGCAGTACCTCCATGTGCAATGGTTTCGTACATTCCACGGAGACTCTACCTCAGATACTGGCGAGGCAAACGAGCTCCGCTCCTGCTGTACGACCTCGCCCGCGGCCATTTGACATTGCTATCCAGGTATAACTTTGTCTCAATTTCCTTCCGTTCTTTAGATTGCGTAGCGATGATGACATTAATTGCTATATTCCTGAGTGTTTGCAGGACGCCATTCAGAGGGAGAGACAGGAGACACAAGAGATGTTGTCGGAGCAGCTTGCGGAGAGGGACTGGCTGGCAGAGGAGAGGACCCAGAGGATACTCGAAGAGGAGAGGGCACGCAATAATGCCCAGACGAAGGCCATGTAAAACCTCTTCTCGGTAAGTTATTAGTTCTGCATATATATCCGTCAAGAATGCATATGCATATGTTTGGTTCACTTGCTAATATGCTTCAGTCCTCAAAAAACTATCTCGCAGAGTATGTGGGAGAAGCAAGGTCTTAACCCTCCACCGATGCCGACGCCTATCGTTTCTCCTCCCGGAACGGTAAGTTTATTTCAATGATCAATATAGCCCGGTCTTATACCATCAAGTGTTATCATGCTTACCACATTCCAACTCATCCTTTGCTGCAGCGTAATTCCGGAGCTGCATTTCAGAACCCACAAGAATCTCCTAGTGAATCCCCGAGCAACCCACGTGGCGGCGCTTCTCAGCCTTGAGGTGGCCTCCGGTAAGTTACATAAAGCTCATCAATTACTTTATATGCTCATAAAGCTCAACAATGGTATTAATAGCTTAGTTACATAAATATTGACTTATCCTTGGCTTATAAAAGCTAAAAAATGACTATATAAGCTTATAAAGCTTATACTTGGCTTTATAAGCTTGTAAACCTCAAAAATGGCATATACTTGGCTTATAATAGCTCCTCAATGACTTCATAAGCTCATAGAGCTAAAAAATGATATTAATAGCTTAGTTCGATGAAAATTGAGTTATACTTGGCTTATAAAAGCACAATACTGACTTTATAAGCTTATAAAGCTCAAACTTGGCTTTATAAGCTTGTAAAGCTCAAATTTGATTTTATAAGCTTATTAAATTCAACAATGACTTATACTTGTCTTATAAAAGCTCAATAATGAATTTACTAGCTTAAGTGGCTTATAAACCTTAAAATGACTTATAATTCGCATATAAATCTCAAAAATGAATTAATGACTTAGTTAGATCTAAAATGAGATATATTTAGCTCTTAAGGCTTTATAAGCTTGTAAACCTCAAAAATGGCATATACCGTGCTTATAATAGCTCCTCAATGACTTCATAAGCTCATAGAGCTAAAAAATGATATTAATAGCTTAGTTCGATGAAAATTGAGTTATACTTGGCTTATAAAAGCTCAATACTGAATTTATAAGCTTATAAAGCTCAAACTTGGCTTTATAAGCTTGTAAAGCTCAAATTTGATTTTATAAGCTTATTAAATTCAACAATGACTTATACTTGTCTTATAAAAGCTCAATAATGAATTTACTAGCTTAAGTGGCTTATAAACCTTAAAAATGACTTATAATTCGCATATAAATCTCAAAAATGAATTAATGACTTAGTTAGATCTAAAATGAGATATATTTAGCTCTTAAGGCTTTATAAGCTTGTAAATCTCAAAAATGGCATATACTTGGCTTATAATAGCTCCTCAATGACTTCATACGATCATAGAGCTAAAAAATGATAGTAATAGCTTAGTTCGATGAAAATTGAGTTATACTTGGCTTATAAAAGCTCAATACTGACTTTATAAGCTTATAAAGCTCAAACTTGGCTTTATAAGCTTGTAACGCTCAAATTTGATTTTATAAGCTTATTAAGTTCAACAATGACTTATACTTGTCTTATAAAAGCTCAATAATGAAATTACTACCTTAGTTGGCTTATAAACCTTAAAATGACTTATACTTTGCATATAAAGCTAAAAAATGAATTAATGACTTAGTTAGATCTAAAATGAGATATATTTAGATCTTAAGGTCTAAGAAGAAGAAGTATAGTAGAATAAGAAGGAGAGGAGGAAAAGAAAGAAGTGAAGAAGAAAGAGGTGAAAAATAAAGTAAAAGAAGAAAAGATCTTCTTATTCTTACGTTTTCTCTTCTGTCTTTTTCTCCATCTTCTCTTCTTCTTTTCATCTTTTTCTTATTCTTCCTCTTCTTCTCCTTAATCTTCTTCTCCTTGTTCTTCTTTTCTTCCTTTTCTTTTTTATACGTAGCTTGTAATAAAGGCCAAAACTGATATGTACTTAGCTTCATCTCATACTAACTAGTTCCATATATAATCATTTTGGATTTCTTCTTTTCCATAACTAACATATGATTATGTTTTCATTTTGCAGAGTTGCCTATATGCATGGATGGATGCTTCTTTGTTTTCAAGATATAGGATGTTAGTCTTTATATATGCATTTGTGAGATGTTGGACACTTTTAAACTATTTGTATGCACTCTTTGCATAGTGTTGGCCTTTGTAGACGATTGTGGTTATGTAGATGATGTTTGTTGATGTTTTAAACTTTTTTTATGCACTAGTGGACTAGTGGGTATGTAAATGACTTGTAGATACATGTGCACTCTATTGTTTCATGTTGTGATATATTGAAAACAAAGAAAAACGAAAGAAACAGAGAGCTTTGCCATCAACTGGCTGACGGCAAAGTCATTACCGTCGACAAGCTGGCGGCAAAGGGGACACGTGGCAGCAGCCTGTGCAATCTGGGTTGTGGGAGTGACCATTTGGTCAAGGCTTTGCCGTCAGCCTTAATGTAAGGCCCGATATGCGGTACTGTTCCAGATCTAGATGTTTCCATTCAGATCCGGGGACGAAGCACATATCGGTCCCACCGCGACATATGACGAAGTCATATGCCCCGGATTTCCAACATGATATCACAACATTACAGATACAAGGATACAACATCTCATACAATCGGCATACAACTGCCTGAATACAATACATCAGCGCAAGATACATGTCTGGGTACAGACTACAGTCAAATGCCTATTGGCAAAGAGAAAAACATCGATCCCCATAACCACACGGGTCCAGGCCCTCCGCCGGGATCCGCCTAACTAGTCGTCGTCGAGTCTCCACGTGAAACGTCGATTACCATACCTGTTGTCGATCAAGAACCCTGAAAAGTGTTTGGGGGTAGAATCGTGAGTACATAAGTACTCAGCATCCAACTGTAGTGGTCAATTGACCCAGCAAGGACTTCATCACTCGTCATTCTAGGAAAACTAGTAGTTTACGGTAAGGATGGGGTAAGTGGTGAGGTTGCTGTCGCACTAGCATTTATGAAGTGGCTAACGATCTAGAGAGTAAGGTAAGAAGACAAGCATCCGATGAGGAATCGCCTCCAACAAGTCTGCTATCCACCTACTTACGCAAGCATAACACCTATCCTATCCTTGTCCTCCTCTTCGCATCCCGACGAAGAAGAAGCAGTCAAGGCACACACACGTTGATCAAGTTATATTAAGATATCTCAGTTGTTGTTGTCTATGAACAAGGAGTAGGTCTCAAGTCGTCCGTAATCGTGGACACGGCTTCTCGAAAAGATTTAACCCTGCAGGGGTGTACCAACTTCCCATTACAAGGCTCCGCACGCACGCCCATCTCTCTCAGTTGCTACCCATGATAGGCAACCATTTTATGATTTAGTCCCAAGAGATCCAGAATGACAGGTCCCTCTAACTTACAACGCACAAATCCGGGTGGCCCCCGGGGAGTCGACACCCAATCCAAAGGCCGGCGCCGCGCTATCAGATCGGACTCTTCCGGCTGGATGAGGTCGGGTTAGCTACCCAAACATATGTCGGCAGCCCCCTAGCTTCCAGGTGTGGACCAACAAAGAAACCATGTCTCCGCTGGCCCGAGTTGTTTGAAAATCTTCTGGGAGCTCACCAGTCACACACACGGTTTTCAAATGGTAAAACCAGCTTGGGCCACCTCTAGAAATGTTTGAAGCTAGGTAGGTAAGAAAAGGGGACCCCATAAAATCCCACACGCGGTTAGGCACGCTCAGTCTTAAAACCAATACCCGGAACTCAGGTCCTAGGTGACTCGAATGGAACAAAGCGTCGGAGCGGGATAGCCTAGACCTTCCATCCTTCGTCGAATATAGTCAACATTTATAATAATCAATATCATCAACAACAATATAATAATTTGATATCCCCAACCAAGGAGTAACAGGGTAACATCGTAGCATCCTAAGCATGCATACTAAGCAGGGGCTGAGCAACGAGCAATAGTAACATAGCAGTACAAGGTTTGCTGGGAAGGGACATGGTTGTATCGGTTTGAAAGAGGTTGTAAACATGTGGTAGGATCAAACATCGAACCTAACCTAGACTAGCATGCAAACCGCTGGTTGAAATAGAATGGATCATAAGTAATGTATAGTCCTTGCCTGTTGATAAGTCGGGTTCCGAAGGTGTAGTCGATCGCAAACTCATATCGGCTCCGAGAGTATCTGTGGGATCACACAAGAAGTAAACACTGGAAAGCAATCAACGGAGATACCTCTATCACTACGGAGCAATCAGGAGCAAGCAATAAACAAACAAGCATGGTCAAGTATGATGCATGTCATTTTAATATCATGGCATGAATATAAGAACGAGCATGTTTAAAAGAAGCATCGAGAAACAAGTGTGCAATGACCGAAAACCTTCCTATGCATTTTGTAGGTGAGTTATGGATCCGAAGGATCCTTATGTTATAATTATTACGATGCATGATCATGGCAAGAACGAGGAATGTAGAACATGGCATGAACAAGAATTGCCCACTCACGAAGATAGACCTCGAGATGGGGTTCCTTAAATTAAATATATGCAAATGACATGGCATATTATGATGCAACTAATGCATTCTACGGCAGACAATAAAATAAGGAGAGGGAAAACGCTATCGAAAACTACGGTCATCACGATATCTACGGCGCATCGAAACAAGTGATATGAGTGCCAACGAAGAAGAGAATTGATGTCGTATCACCTATGGAACAGGTGAACAACATCAATTATCGGGTGGTGCAACAGTATTGTTGATCATGAAGTGAGCAACAATATACGGGGAACACAAGATATCATCCACTGAACTATGCATGTATCTCGTGAGGATTTAGAAGGAATGGCGAACACACATGCTACTCGGGACCACCTCAAGCATATACGGAAACAATATGTCAATGTCGGGACCCGGGATTAGCGTATGCAAGCCTCGCTACAACACAATCATATGGAGAGCCGAGAACCGTACCCACTTGTCTAAGAAGACAAGGCCAAGCACAGAACGTTCTCGGAAAGCATCGAACGTGAGGGGCATCCCATTTAGGCCGAATGATCCACTGAGATGGGTTCTCATCGTCCGCACACAAGTCTAATTGATATGGGTGGTGAACTCCCATACTCATAGACAAGTCGCCTCAACCATACTATGGATTGTATTATAACCCTTACATAGACTTACTCCAGCCCGATCACTTAGTCGGGGTCTAGGGCGGGCTCGATCATACATCAAAGTGTGCACGAGACAGAGTCTCGAACAATCGCATCGCGATGCCCCAAGCTGCGCACATCTAAGGGCCACTTGGTGTATAAAAGACCGCCAGCCAGATCACAACTAAGGTCTCGAAAACCCATACAAAGACATGCATGTTATAAACATACACACAGCACACATGCCTTGTATGAACAGCAGGTATCATTGCAATTCTCTACAAAGTATACATCTTTATTAATAACTCTTACAGAGTGCACACAGAGATCACAAGCATGTGATCCAACATTACAACAGACAAGCGGAAGCAAAGTAGGTCTGAGTACAGACAAGTTTAACAAATGGCTTAGAGAAGCCTTATCTAAAAACAAGCCCTCCACGAGGGAACCAGTCGTCTGACTGGGACTACACTAGCTTGGTCTTGGTCTGAGTCTTCATTCTTCGAGCTTCAGGTAGAAGCCACCATCGGGGTCGGTGGGTTCATCTAAAACATAGAATAAGCAAACGTGAGTACAAAGTCGTACTCAACAAGACTTACATAGGAACTATACTACTCATGCACATGTATCAAGGTAAAGGGAGGTGGGGTTTCACTTGCAGAAGTGCCACCTTTGACTTGGCTAGTCCTGAACTACGAGTACCAGACTTGAGGTAAGAAGCGTACACGAGTCCACTACCTCTCTTCAACCAATTACACCACTATGGTTACTTCCTCTACTTCCCCACGAGAAGCACACCATAGCACTCACGCTTATCTTGCGAGTTTTAGAAGTATCCAGTTCAAGTTGTCTAATAATCGAGCACAGCTCTCCAAGTAGTCCCTTACCACGGACGCGGCTATTCGAATAGTTTATTAACCCTGCAGGGGTGTACTGCTACACACATGAAACTATCAGTTACCGCCTTTGTACTCGACACCGTTCAAGAGGTGCCGGCGAGGACAATTCCCACAACTTTTACCTCACAGCCAACTCAAATTCAATGGAGACGCCTATCTGGGCTGGAATCCACATCGTGAACCCGGCCGGTTTACCGATGTGGTCCCAGAAGATGTATGCAGGGTCCCAAGCCGGTATGAATAGTCGTTCTTCCACTTCGCAGAACGTGCCACAGACCTACCAAAACTCCAAACTAATGCGACTCATTGAACTGAGAAGGGGTGAGTTAGTAGGTTGAGCGGGGGTCCATGTGCCCAACATGTGGTAGTACTCTTCGTCTTGGATCACCACACAAGAACTCAGGATTAGGGCCGTGTTCAACGAGACAACCCACTGTGTACTCCTACACAGCCTCTCATCGTTCACCTTGTATTATGGTAGATTCACCAACGCATTTCACTTTCATCAACACCATGTTTACCATCATCCCGACTCACATCAAAAGCAACCTCATTGTACCACTAAGCATGCAATAAGAAGTAACAGTTGCAGGGGCCACATGATATCAACCAACTCCTACATCTGCTAGGATTGTGGTTTGCTTACTACTGTGACAAGATGATAGGTCATGCAACGGATATGGGTTCAACTATGCGGTAGAAACGTTATCATGGTGATCATCCTAAACATGCATAAGCGAGACATGAGAGGGAAATGGGATTTTATCGACATGATCAATGGGGGTTTGCTTGCCTTGCTGACGAGGTTCGGGTTCGGGGTCTTCAACGAAGGGGGCAGCCTCCTGTTCCGATTCCACCTCTACTCGACAAACAACAAACAAGGAAGCAATATAAATACAATGCACAAACACATGGTTGAAGGTTGAAACTTGATGTATATGTTTCTGATGTGTTTGGGCAATTCCATTTAAATGGAGTATATTGCAAATTGAATTGCAAATTCAAACTCCAATTTGAATTCAATTTAGTCAAGTTGCATATGACATTATTTTATCAAGTTAAACCATTTTGAAATGGTTATGATATGCCTCTGATGTGTGTTTGAAATGTAGTATGTTGATATGGTTCAAAATGAAAAAGCATTTGAATTAATTCCATTTAAATCAAATAGCAAATGCTACTGATCACATTTTAAATTCAACTCAAACAAAGTTGAAAGTTGGATATTTGGATAGTTTATTTTCTCCTGATCATTTTTCATATATTATTTGTCCAATTTGGAGTTAATATGAATTTTCTATGAATTTCCAAAGTTTGGGCTATTTTCTGGATTTTCTGGAATTTCTTTAATTCATTTCAATTTCTGGAAATTCATTTACTGCGTCAGCATGACTTCATGCTGGCGTCAGGGGGCCACTGACTGCTGGGACCCACTGGTAAGCCTCTCACTATTTAGATAAACGATTTGAATTAAGTTAACTTAACAGGGGGGGATTAGTGAGGCTGGGCCCACATGTCAGTGAAAGGGGAGGGGGATTAGGCTAAAGGCCTTGGGCCCACGGGACAGTGAGAGAGGAGAGGGTTAATGGCGACGGTGGCTCGGGACTCGCCGGAGTCTCGCCGGAGTAGGGGCTTTGGGCACGGGAGGGGTTCTGGAGGGCACATACGTGCTCCTCGCGGGCTTCCGCACACGAAGGAGAAGGAGGGGGCCAAAGGCATGGTCCCTGGCCACGGCTACGTCAAGGAGGCGGCGGCCGAAGTTTCGGACTTCGATGGCTCGGTGATTCGCGGCCCCAGAGGAAAAACGGGAAGTGCAGGAGCACCGTGAACTCACCGTGGTTGCTAGGAAGAACTCGGCGGGGTCGGAGAGGTCCTCGCGGCGGAGGAATCGCTTGTCGGAGCGGCGGTTGACCGGCGGTGAAGTCGTGGGGCTGCTGTCGTCCTTGGTGGCGCCAAGCTTCAATTGACGCGGGGGATTGAGGAAGCCGTTGACGGGGGGGCTGATGGACAAAGCGCGGCGGCGAGAGGAGCTTGTCGGCCGCGTCAGGGCGTCGCCGTGCTCCGGCTAGGTCACGGTTATGGCGCTAGAACTTGCCAGAGAGGAAGGAGAAGAGCGTGCGCGAGGGGGAGAATGGCTTGGGCGTCTCCCTGGGCATGCGTGGCGACGAGAAGAGACGGGGGGGAGGCTGAGGAGCTGCCACGCCGACAATTGCCGAATGCCGGGCACGCAGCAGTGTGCTCGTGCCCGGGGAAGACGACAGGGAAGCCCCAGGTGGGCTGGGCCGGCCAGGTGGGCTGCGGGGGAGCCAGTCGGGATTCTTCGCAGGTAAGCCCCTTTTCTTATTTCTTTTCTATTTTATTTTCTGTAATATGTTGGCCATGCTAAAATTAAATAGCTAGGCATTTTAAAAATTGCTGAAACTTTTTATATGGCCTCATATTATAATAGAGTAGCCACTTATAAAGTTTGGCACTTTTAAAAAAAATCAAAACATTTGAACTTTAATTCAAATGGGGGGTTTAAATTTAATTCCATGCTCCTGTTTGAATATTTGAAAAATCCATGAGTATGGGGTGGTTCCCACATCACTTGATATGTGATCACACTCATTTATAGGACTTTTCAAAAATACAAAAGGAATTTTTGGAGAAACTTTTCATCTGGCCTTTTGAATTAATTCATCAGGGGGGTGTTCTCTCTCCCAATTTGATTTCTTTTGAAAATTTTAACATGATGCAAAGGCCTAAGCTTACCCTAGCACATACCTAACTTGGGGTTGTGACAGTCAAGGTGATCCCTTTACATGAATGGAACACAACATGGCGGAAAAGGTTTGGTGAAAGGCACTCGGTGCAATATCCCTAAATAATGCATGCCCATATTGCAAAATGAACAACATCATCGCGTTCCTCACAGAATTCTACCCCAAAAGCATATATAACATAGTATATTTTGGGGGCAAGGAGGCACATGTTACAAGCAACGCAAGAAGAAGACAGATTGGAAAGAATTTGAAGCAAACAAAAAAAAGAAGGGAAACCTCCAGGAAAAACATGGGTTTAATCGACCCAAGGGGAATCGAACACCGGACCTCACGTTTACAAGCAAGGCTCCCAGGCCACTGTCCTGGGCTGAACGAACTTGACAGAATATCAGTTCCACGCTACATAAAGCATCAAGCCAGCTACTCAAACTTCAGGCAAAACAAAACAGCAGAAAAGGTCGGGTTTAAATCGTCTCCGCAGGGGATCGAACCAGAGAGCACTTGCCTCCAACCCAGGCGCCCAAGCCACTGCACTAGGATGCTGATCGCGTTTGGAAAGGAACGTGACGTAATATCTACAAACTACAGCGCTAACCTAACTGAAAAATAAAGAAATCTGCAGGGGGCCGATCTGACGAATCTGAACCTTATCGTCCGCCTGACGAACTAGAGCGAGGAGGGCGCACGGTCGCGCATTGGGCACACCATGGCCGGCCAAAAGGGAGCTTGAGGGGGTTCAAAACAAGGTGCACGCATGCGCTGCTAGGGTCCAAGCTAGAGGACACCACTACCAACTCTGAAGAAATTGAAGGAAAAAAATGGCACGCCTTTCCTGTCGAGCAGAGCAGCGGCAACGAGGCGAAGAAACGCAAGGGGCGGCCACAAGAGCACAATGACGAACGGGGGCAAACCGTGAGCACCTACGGCTACCTACATCGTCCTACTTCTACTCGCGACGGATGGAAAGGAGGAAGGGGGCAAGGCTCACAGAGGGGTAACACAGAGGAGTCAATCGGAATCGAAGGCGACGAAGACACACGAGGGGGAAGCAGACGCGGAAGGAGATGTGGATGTCGACGGCCATGTCCTCGGCGATGATGATCGGGCGCAGGCGCTGGGGAAATTGATGGCATGGACCTCCTGTCCATGGAGGGCTCCACGGAGGAGAAGAAAGGGGAAGAGGACAAGGAGGGTTGCGGCGCTAGGAGGGAGAGGAGAGGGGCTAGGGTTCCTGGAGGGGGAGAGATGGGGCTTAAAGGGGAGCGCCGGGGTGGCTGCCGTGGGGCTCCACCCATGTGCTCTCGTCCATGGTTTCACCGTGAGGCCTCATTTGGTAGAGGTGGATTGGAGAGGTTTGGAGAGGAGAGGATTTCAGGGGATTTGGTGAATCCCCTCCTTTCACCCAATCCTCTCAAATCCCCCTCACAACTTCGAATCCTCTCTTCTATACATCCGTTTGGTACACAGGGTTTCTTTCAAAGGGTTTTAAAAATCGAATCTTTGCATTAGAAACATGAAACTACATTACACATGAGAAATGATATACTCCAAATACACATGGTAAGTGTCCAGCAGCCAGACTTTGCATCACAATTGGTAATCAACTGGAAACAACAACAACTAGGCAATGTTCATAGCACAAAACACAGAATATGCAGATGATAAATATGACCAGAACAAAATTTGAAGTGCACAAAGATCCTATAGATCAAGCCATTCGAGGAATACACCTTAACACACATGCGCTTCAAACAGAACCTTACCAACTGAACAACATTCCCATGCATGCCAAAGCTGATGATCTTCCTCAAAATCTTAACCACACAATACTACAAAATGCCTCTTCACATACAAGGAGTTGACATAAATGGCAAAGTCTTAACTATTTATAATTAAGCATTCAACAACATTGACACAGAGGATAAATTCAGCAACATACTCCAGCCTTTCTTCCTCTCCTTGATCTTCTTGCGTGAATTCTCTACAGCAAACACAAACATATTAGTAAAAAAGGTCTCTAAACATACTAGTAACAGAGGGCCTTATAACAAATAAAAACCTTTATTAATTTAGGGAATGGATGGGTAATGAAACAAAGTAATGAAATAAAGACACTACAAAACGCAAACAGAGAAGCAAAAGACTACTACAACCTGCAAATTGCAGGGGAAGAGAAACAGGATCGATCAAGAAAACGAGTTTGCAATAACAATGTGGATAACTCTGGTAATCAAGAACCTAATTAACTTCCAATTTCAAACAGAATGTGTCATAATATTACAGAGCTTGTACAAAACTTGAATACAAATCTTACGCCCATCATCAAGGAAACACCCTAGTGATCAACCAAGCATCTAAACCTTGCAGCTTTTTTTACTAGAATAAGCTGGATTTTTTTACTAGAAACAGAGCATATGGATACTTCAGATTTTAAGATTTCAGGAGAAACATTGTTTAAACTATGTTGATAGCTTACCTTAAATACGTTGGGGCAACTCCGCCATCTCACTCCGAAGCCACTCGGCGGCGCTCTCTTCATCATCCGCAGCCGAAATCAGGAACGTCTCACGGTTCTCAGCCACTTTGAAAACCTTGTAGGCAGCAGCTCTTTCACCACGCTCGATGCTTTGCATCTTGTGCAAAACAGCGATGCACTTGCTAATTGTGAAATCTTGTGCATTTCTTGATACAGCCAGGAAAGCAGATTCCTCCTCCGCTTGCTTTCTTTTGATTTCAACGTACTTCTCCATCACTCCGACCATTGCATTTTCACGCTTCTTCGGCTTCTTAGGTTCTTTCCGAGGCTTCTTGCCAGCAACACCTCTTTGAGCAGCAACATCTACCCCAGCTTGAGTAGCATCCATTGGAGGAGCATCCATTGGATCGTCAAGAATTTGCAAGTCATCATTCAAATCAAGAGATAAGGCAGGCCCTTCTCTTTCAGCTTGAGAATCACCATCACTCTCAACTTGTGTCACTTGAGGATCAACAGCAGATGTGAAATTGTAGGTTCCTTCAGCTATGTGGCCTGCACAAATAGCTCAAATTACTATCATAAGAGGCCACCTAGTAATGGAAGGTCGACATCAAGAAATGATATTCATTAAACTTACCATCATAAAGGTCACCTAGCAAGTCATAGAGAGGAAATGATGTGTTTTGAAATTTACTTAATTTTTGCCATGTCTGCAAATGGAAGAAATGAATTCAAGTTACAAATTGCAAATATGAAACGGAATTCAAGTTACAAATTTCAAAGATGGAAACATGGAATTCTTACTATAATCATATTATGCAAAAGATGCGGGTCAGCTTCTCTCATGTTTGTGTGATAGTTCCACCCAACACCACTTTGTTTCCGGGCATCTTTGAGTAGCCTGTATTGGCCCTTTAGTTCCTTTTGCTTCTCCTGGATCTGAACCTTAGTGAAATTGGTGTGATCATATCTTTCATGGAATATTTTAGTCATCCTGTTCCACGTTTCACTCGACCAACCATTTTGACCTCTATGATAAGGATTATTATGCTCATGAAGTATCTCAACCAAAGCCTTTTCAAGAGCTGGATTCCATTGGGCTCTTGGCTTTTTAGCTACACAAGCAAATGGTATATTCAAGCTGAGCAATACTAATGTGATAAGTGTGCAGCAGGAAATCTTATTCAAGCCAAAGTTCAACAATACTAATGGGAAAAGGTATATTCAAGTGTACCTTTTGGGGGAGTTTTCCTGAGCTTGGGTGATGGCTTTTTCACAGCAAGAGAACTTTTCCTTGCACTAGCCAGCGCCAAGTTGTACTTTGGGGACCCTTTTGGATACATATCTGCATTGCAACAATGATTACATTAGCACACAAGGAAGATTATAAAAGTTAATTCTTATATGATAAAAACATGCACCAAAATGGTTGGCTATTGATGTTGATATGCTTCCCACATTTGCATTGCAATTTGATCCCTTAAAGTGTTCCCTAAGCCGTTCTCCCCAACATGATTCTCTCCACCATTTGGAACATCAACATAATCATTTGGTGCTATGTTATTCGGCTGATTATCAAGCCACTCCTCATCACCACTATGCATTTTGATTATATTGTGAAGAACTGCAGCTGCTGCTGGAATTTTAACTTGGTTCTCGATTGGATGAAGGGTGCCAACGTGAAGAATTGGGAATCTCTTCTTTAGAACTCCTAAGACTCTCTCCACGTGGTTGCGAAGAACGGCATGTCGATGATTAAACAATTCCCTATAGTTTTGTGGTCGATGGTGTCCATGGACAAATTCAGAGAGATGGTACCTCACACCCCGATATGGTGCTAGGAATGATTATGTATTCGCATAACCATCATCGACAAGATAAAATTTCCCATCGGGTACGCTAAACCCGTTCCTCAACGCAGAATGAAGAACTCTCGCATCCGTAGCAGAACCCTCCCAGCCGCATGATATAAAAGTAATTCTTAGGTCAAAGTCACATGCAACCATCACATTATGACTAAGGCTGCCCTTCCTATTCCGAAATGGAGCGGAAATTTCTGGTGTTGCAGTGATAGGCACATGAGATCCATCAATCGCTCCAATACAATTCTGAAAGAAAATAGATTGCATGTCAATAAAGAACTTTGAGGTAGATAAGATAGGAATTGTGGAAGGTTGGGTCAATAAATGAAAACCTGGAAATAAGGACAGAATCTTCTGTCGGTGGAGATTTTCAGGTGCGGTTCATCAATGTTGAGAGGCTTCAAAAACCGACTAGCTAAGACCGGGATGATATCAAAGAAATCGTTGATGTACTCATGAAATGTCCAACCACTATGTTGGAATTCTAACTGCATATCTTCATAAGATGCGTTGTGAGACACCATGTATAGGAAGAAAGCCAACTTCTCCTCCACCTTAATTCTTGTATCCAATATCAATTTTTCTCTTCTAAGGTAAGAATCCAAAGCCCTAAATATATGTGGCTCCATCCTATAAGCTACTAGGAAATTCTTAACATGCCCAGTAAGAATATCATTAACGCGCTTCTTGCCATATAAGATGGAACTATGTCGCTGCTTTTTCTCGACTGGTCCTAGCATTCGGTTCAATACTGGCCAAATAAAGAACAACATGTCGTCGTCATCCTCATCTCGCCTCTTCCTAATTCGGTCGAGAATCTGAGAATTCATCTCGACGCTAAAACTAGAACAAAAAAGAAATAAATAAGCCTATAAGAGCTACTAGGAAGGTATGGTACATAGATGAAAAGAAGAAAGTGCAATACAAGATAGAGAAATATAGATAGTTAGTACCGAAAGTTGGCGTTGATACCGGATCCCAAGAAGGAGGTAATTCGTCTACTCCAACAAGATTCCAAGGGGAGGGTATTGTAGGGGAACGCGGCAGAAAACAAAAATTTCCGCACTACGAACACGCCCAGGACCACTATGGAGACTGCATACAAGGTTTTGATCTGATCGTTACCGACTCGTAGCGCAGCGGAAGTAGAGTCGATATAGATCGTCGGTGCAGATCCCCGCAGCTAGGATTTACAACCTCCCAACCGCGAGGATGTTCTCCCTCGTCTGCTCCTCGAACAGCGCTCCGGGAGGCGGTCGTACAGTCCCTCGGACGGTGTCACGGACAGCCCTTCGGGAGGCCCCTCGAAACTCGATCGGTAACTCGGACAGCCCTTCGGGAGGACCCTTGAAACTCGAACGATAATTTGGACAGCCCTTCGGGAGGACCCTCGAACAGCCCCTCGGGCAAAAGATCAAAACTACGACCTCTCTACGGGGTTGCACACATACGGTGTCAGCTATCCGACAGGGCTTCGCCGTCTAGAACTAGTTCCTGCCGGAACCTAGACAGCCTTTCGGCTCTACGAAACTATTTCGCTGGGAGGGAAAGAGAAAGCCAGATCATGCATGGCATTTGTATAGAACTCAAGGGAGAGCTTGGATCAAGGATATGGGGCTGCCCTCACACCTCTATTTATAGGAAACCCAAGGGGGCTTTCTTGGCTCCCAAGTCCTTCTAGAAGGCTTTCCAAAAATATCTCAAGTAGTACTTTTTACTATTCATGACACCACTTTTTCGCGTCCGAAAAATCCGAAAATATTTCTGTGGGTCTTAGAATAATTCCAACACCCACTAAAATGATTTTGGGCGCGTTCCGAAACAATTCCGGATTAGTGATTTTCATCTGCGAAAAGCAACCTAAGCATTTCCGGCAGCTCCGGAACATTTCCGGCAGCTCCAAAATATTTCCGAAAAAAATATTTTAATCTTTTCTCCAGAAAAATTCCAGAAGTTACCAGAACAATTCTGGCACTCTCCAAAATTACCAGGTGCTCTCCGAAACCTTTTCGGCTTAGTGGTTTACCCCGAAACAACTTTTCGGTTTTCTCTCTCGGAACTTTTCCGCCGTCTCCGAAACCTTTCCGGTGACTTTATCTCAGACTCCCTGTCTAGTATTCAACAGATAGATGACCCTTAAGCGTGTGACCCTGTAGGTTCGATGAAGTATAGACATGACCGGAACACTTTCCGATCAATGATCAATAGCGGAACCGAGGACATCCATATTGATCCCTATACCCATACGAAGAATTATTCGAGTGAACCTTTAGTTGCTGTGTGCTATTCCTGTTGCTTCGCGATATATTACAAATACCCGAGGTGAGACTTATTGGCATCCCCGTGAATCAACAACTTGTCCACTATGCCAGTTACCTCGTTCCTGGTATTGTTCTCTTTTCTCGTTCCCGCGTTCCGGCATCCCTGTGATCAAATCACACTGTGTCTGGCCAGACGATGGTGGATACCGTAACACCGAGAGGGCCCTAAGAATATCTCTCCAACGTCGGAGGAGCAAATCCCAATCTCGAGCTACCTAGTTCCTTGTCATACTTTTCCGTGAACCCGCAAGCTGCCGTAATAGCCACCCTTTTACAGATGACGTTTAACAAAACCCCAAAGTTCACGAAGCAAGTACGAAGGAACTCGATACTCTCATGGTCTAAGGAATTATGCAAACGCACAACTTTCTCTGTGTTATAATCCATTAACTGGCGACGAATGTATCTCATAGCATAACATCAATCTGGGTCGATTCAACACAAATGTTCTTCTAACATTGTGCCCTCAAAATTGCCGGCATAGTCATGCCCATGATCAGGAAAACAGAACCATCATGCAACACTTGAGCTAGTCTTAGAGGCGAGACTAGGAATATATATTTTATCCGTTTATTATTCCACACGTGCATATGAGTCTTCCTCCGAGCCTCGTGGTTATTGCAGACTCGAGAACCATAGCAGTTATAGCATGGAATATAAACATAATTAGGAACATGGGGATAAATAATAACATTTATTATTGCCTCTAGGGCATATCTCCTACAGACTCCCACTTGCACTAGAGTCAATAATCTAGTCAATGCTAATGCACTTTACACCTATGGCATACTGGTGTAAAATATGCTTCACATGTGGTATAGCCTGATGTCCAAAGGATCTGACAACTTCAACTCCGTGTGTATCTTTGCATATCCTCGCGTTTTCACGCTTTCACAAAATTCATATTTTGTGTGGACTTGGCTTTGTATATATGCGAATCACTGGTCGAACATTGATTCCTCAGACTGAGCTATGGAGCAACTATCTTCAATAGTGTTCCATTGACCAAAGCCATATTGGAACCATACTAAGTTCATGAATGAACTATATGATTCAACATTTTCTTTGTTGCTTCTAAAGCAGCAACATACATAGCCATTTGTTATAGAATTTCGCCACAGTAACCTGTTATGAACAATTCCAACTTACTGTGCCACCATATTGTGTATTACACACAAAAAAACTTTAACTCAAATCGAAAATCGCATGGAGCATTGATGAAGACCGTATCGATGTAATTACTTACAACAAGTACTTCATAATCTCTTCTTGCGAGAAAACATGTCATCAGTGCTACTTTAGTACTCAATGACATTTTTCACTGTTGTCCCACGATCAGTTCTTTGATCACTTTGGTATCTATACTCACAACAACTTTGGAGTATTGGACATATCTGGTTGTTTACATACCATGGAATACATGATTAATCCCAACACGAAGGTGTGTGGAATCTCCATCATGTAATTTGCTCATCAGTGTTTTGGGACACTGAGTCTTGCAAAAACTCTTTCCATGTGACTTTGGCAAGAATCACTCCTTGTCGTTTTTAATGCTAAATTGTTTTGGCATCTTGTCAGTATGTATTTTGGCTTAGCCCTATTAGGCAATTCTATATCTTAGATAATTATGCCTAATATCAAGGCTACTTAGCCCAAGCACTTCATCGAAAGACTATTTTCAATGAAGTCCTAATTCGTGTCAAGAAGTTTATATTATTTCTGATCAACAATGTGTCAGGCACACAAGGTTTTTAGAAATATTATTATGCTCCCACTTACTTTCTTGTAGCCACAAGCATCTTCGTTATCCATTGATGAAATCAAACTCTTTTGACTATTTCATCAAAATCGAAGATTCCAACTCCATTATGCTCTCTTTTGTCCATCGCAGGAACTCTGAAGTTTGCATACTCACTAGCATCCTCTGGACTGACAAAATACCTTGGACTGTATCATATGCAAGTCCGAGGTAGTATTTCCATCTCATGGAAATCCTTTTGGCATCCATGTTTCATATCTCATGAATGAAATACGTATTAATTGCTAGTTTAACCCGAACCGACTTTAAGCATCGCTACGGAGAGACAATCTCGCCGTAGTTAATTCCTTGAAATTGTTATAAGCAACAAGTCGAGCTTTATGGATAAAACATTTTTATCCGTATCAGTTTATAGTTCCATTAATATTCGTTAGACTCAAAGTCTTCCGAATGGTCCATCAAGATACAATCTTGATTTATTTATATGGAAACTATCTCGGATTGTATTGGCATTTAGCCAATTCCGGAGTCAGGGCCCATCATCGCTTCCTTGATTATCGTAGGTATGTTGTTGTCTAACAACAATATCTCGTTTGCGCACCTGAGAGGTTTGCACGAGTTTTGCCTACGTGGCTCAGTTGCAAGTTTGACCGAAGTCCATACATCTCATGTAGAGGCTTCCGTATCAGTTACAGTAGGAAACTCTGGAATCACTTCCAAGGTTCCTTTCCTTTGATCTGATGATGAAGATACTGTTATCTCGTCGAGTTGCACTGTCCTCCCACTCACCTTTTTGCAAGAACCATTCTCTTTAAAAGCATACCGTTCTTTGTGGCAAAACCTTTTGCCTCGGTATAGTGGTGGAGGAATTCCCAATAATTTGGGATAACCTACAAAGTAGCACTTGTCTGATTTGGAATAGGTTTGTAAACAGTTTACACAAGCCCCATATTCCAAATGTTAAGAAAATATAAAACATGGTTGGGCGTACCATACCATGGCGTCATTTCAACAGACCTGATGGCGCTCCTTTCAGTGTAAAAGCCGCAGTCTCTAAAGCATTACATTAAAAGGGATAATGGCAAATTGATTTATGTCATCTTTGATCTTACCATGTCATAAATGGTTTGATTACATCTTCAAGGACATTCCACTTGCAGTGGTGTTCCGGGAGGTGCAAGTTATGAAAACTCTTTTCACAACTCATCAGACATTGGCTAAACTTGTAACTCAAAAATTCCTTTCTGCAATCGAATTGTAGAAACATAATTTTCTTGTCACAATAACTTTCACTTCATTTTTGAAAACCTTTCGAATGATTTCAAAAGATCCAGACTTATGTCTCATCAAGTAAATATCCATATATCTACTTGAGTCTTTTCTGAAGATAGATAAATCCACTACTAACAACATTTATCGGACTACACACATCAAATGTATGATCACCAATAAGTTTGTTGTTCGTTCCTCATGGCCTGTGAACGGTATTTCAGTCACTTAACTTTTCGGACGAAAGTTGCAAGTGTGAGATGATTCATAATCAAATGACTTCAAAATCCATCATTATGGAATTTCTCCATGCGGGTTTCTCCAATGTGACCAAATGCAGTGCCACACATATGTGGTATTCTTTTAGTCTTTCGACATTTAGCGTCATTGTTATGGATGTATCATATTACCATCAATATTCGTAACATACAACCCATCCCCGATGGAAGCATGGCCCTTTATGTTATTCATAATACTGAACAACAATTGTTCTTTTATGAACAACCTTCTTGCAACATACTTTATGCAATGGGCTAGAGTGTATAAAACTCTAAAACGAATTATGAAAATAAATACAGATGGTGATACACCGATGGAAGGTATAGTAACTTTTACTATGTTCCCAGCGCGTATCTAAACCTCATTACTGGCAAGTCTTTTAGGCCGTAGTGGTTCTTGCATCGAGATGCAACAGAATGCAAACGAGCGGGTATTCCTGTGATCAACTTTTAATCATAATACCCAAGAATTATGGACTAACTGTTTAATCAAAATTCCCAAGAACTATTTATTTTTGACCAGCCTTCCATACATCAATAACTTTCATGACTTTTATACATGAGCTGGACATTCCAGTCTTCTTTCTTTTTGCCCTTATACTTTTAACAGTTTAACTTTCAATATATTTCTCCTACTCTCAGAAGAAGCACCCAACTTTAGGAGTGGCGTTAGCCCCGGACTTCCTAGGCGTGTGAGTCATACTAACACCCTTGGGACATTTCCTTTCTCTTTAAGTTGTTTGTTTTATTCACCTTCATCATATGACAGGCGTTCTTCTGGATCCCTCTCTTATCAGTCAAATGCCCAGTAAACACTTTACTAATACTTTGCAAACAAATGTTGCTTTGGATATCTCATATCTTTTAGCCTTTGTCTGTATCTGAAAACAATTTTCAGTTCCATGAATATTACATAACTATCCCAAAACTTGTGAAGTTCGGGTTTTATGGAAGCAAACGTATTGCACTTGACCACAATGGAATTCTAGCTTTTGGATCGAAGGATGAGAGTCACATCATCCATAGCATTTAGCGGGAGGACACCGAAAGCATGCGATAGGACAAAATCCTTCTCGGCACTCTTGAGGACAATCCTCACATTACGTTACCAACCGTAAAGTTTTAACCAGATATTTAACAGCTTATTCAATTTTAATAGGGAAGGTGGAAACGCGAGCCATTATTCTACAACTATTAGCAAATTATACTTAGACAGTGTTCATAATTAATTGCACTCAGAATTAAACAAGTTAATTCTAAAATGCGCTCCCACTCAAATCAATATATCTCAAAATTGATTATGAGTGATTCAAGATCCAAATATGAATACAACGCCATAGAATCATCATCTCATGACGAGGATTTTGATTTGGTAGGCCAACTTGCCGATCACATCTCTATGTGACTCTTGTTCATCTTTCGATGCGTGTGTTCCGAGCTCAGGACGATCCTGCCATGAACGTCAAGACAACCAAGTGATCTTGCTGCGAGGTCTGACCTCACCCGCCTTACATTTCTCCAATCGTTCGTACCCATGCATCCATGGCGCACCCCGAAAGGATAGATGCTGTGACGGTGCTACATTTGGGAGAACACTAACTACTTGATATTTTAAGTGAGAGATCAACCTAATAAAAAGCGACTACCGCGCAATCAAGAAGGGTGCAACTTAAGGGATAAACATCTCAGGTAATTCATAATTGCATGATATGGTATAGCCCCTTCTGACGGAGAAGTCAAGTATTTCTTCGTCTTTGGCATTTGCGTCGGAGTTCACCTTCGCGAAGATTGCCACCACCTTGTCGATGCACCAAATAATATTGCTATCTATATAGCTAATAAAATAAGTGCATTACATAAGGTTGACACGCAGGTCATTAAAGTGACAATCATATGGCTCCAGCCATCATGCCGAATCATGACACGCAGGTCATGTTAATAAATTTACATTATATAGTCATCTCATACTTAATCGAATTAATATGAGCTTTTCTATACCACATCACATGCACATCCTGCAAAACCAAGTTAGACGCCTCTAATCGGTTTAGGCAAAAATTTATTTTACGTGGCTTCTCAGGTTTCAACCAAACCATAGCTACCAACGTTTTATCATCAAGTATGATTATTCAAGTCGCTAGATTAACATCGCGGGGTGTATGAAGCACGAGATAATAAAATCTCGAACCCCATACTGAACTTCGTCATACGCGTGATCCCCATGCAGATCATATCTGCATTGCCCTTTAGTCTGCGAAATTTCTTCTTTCTCTAACTACGGTGGAATTCAACGAACTGTTAGCACTTCTTTGATCAATCAGGATCGCAGATTGCCAGAACTTTGAAACTCCACCATACTGTTATCGACATCAGAAATATGCAAATTCTAGGGAAGCAACAAGAACATCGAGTAACAGATTTCATCTGCCACCCGCATAAATAATTTTCAGCAATAGATCTAAT
The DNA here is from genome assembly GCA_950022295.1 of Bromus sterilis. Taxonomy (NCBI): domain Eukaryota; kingdom Viridiplantae; phylum Streptophyta; class Magnoliopsida; order Poales; family Poaceae; genus Bromus; species Bromus sterilis. The sequence goes on from OX465596.1 coordinate 345,507,605, forward strand.
CTACTCCAAAATTATATTATGCAATACCCATACATCTCTATGTATTCTAGATCGCAACATGCATATACGCATAGCACGGCTCTGATGCCACTGTTAGGGAACGCGGCAGAAAACAAAAATTTCCGCACTACGAACACGCCCAGGACCACTATGGAGACTGCATACAAGGTTTTGATCTGATCGTTACCGACTCGTAGCGCAGCGGAAGTAGAGTCGATATAGATCGTCGGTGCAGATCCCCGCAGCTAGGATTTACAACCTCCCAACCGCGAGGATGTTCTCCCTCGTCTGCTCCTCGAACAGTGCTCCGGGAGGCGGTCGTACAGTCCCTCGGACGGTGTCACGGACAGCCCTTCGGGAGGCCCCTCGAAACTCGATCGGTAACTCGGACAGCCCTTCGGGAGGACCCTTGAAACTCGAACGATAATTTGGACAGCCCTTCGGGAGGACCCTCGAACAGCCCCTCGGGCAAAAGATCAAAACTACGACCTCTCTACGGGGTTGCACACATACGGTGTCAGCTATCCGACAGGGCTTCGCCGTCTAGAACTAGTTCCTGCCGGAACCTAGACAGCCTTTCGGCTCTACGAAACTATTTCGCTGGGAGGGAAAGAGAAAGCCAGATCATGCATGGCATTTGTATAGAACTCAAGGGAGAGCTTGGATCAAGGATATGGGGCTGCCCTCACACCTCTATTTATAGGAAACCCAAGGGGGCTTTCTTGGCTCCCAAGTCCTTCTAGAAGGCTTTCCAAAAATATCTCAAGTAGTACTTTTTACTATTCATGACACCACTTTTTCGCGTCCGAAAAATCCGAAAATATTTCTGTGGGTCTTAGAATAATTCCAACACCCACTAAAATGATTTTGGGCGCGTTCCGAAACAATTCCGGATTAGTGATTTTCATCTGCGAAAAGCAACCTAAGCATTTCCGGCAGCTCCGGAACATTTCCGGCAGCTCCGAAATATTTCCGAAAAAAATATTTTAATCTTTTCTCCAGAAAAATTCCAGAAGTTACCAGAACAATTCTGGCACTCTCCAAAATTACCAGGTGCTCTCCGAAACCTTTTCGGCTTAGTGGTTTACCCCGAAACAACTTTTCGGTTTTCTCTCTCGGAACTTTTCCGCCGTCTCCGAAACCTTTCCGGTGACTTTATCTCAGACTCCCTGTCTAGTATTCAACAGATAGATGACCCTTAAGCGTGTGACCCTGTAGGTTCGATGAAGTATAGACATGACCGGAACACTTTCCGATCAATGATCAATAGCGGAACCGAGGACATCCATATTGATCCCTATACCCATACGAAGAATTATTCGAGTGAACCTTTAGTTGCTGTGTGCTATTCCTGTTGCTTCGCGATATATTACAAATACCCGAGGTGAGACTTATTGGCATCCCCGTGAATCAACAACTTGTCCACTATGCCAGTTACCTCGTTCCTGGTATTGTTCTCTTTTCTCGTTCCCGCGTTCCGGCATCCCTGTGATCAAATCACACTGTGTCTGGCCAGACGATGGTGGATACCGTAACACCGAGAGGGCCCTAAGAATATCTCTCCAACGACGGAGGAGCAAATCCCAATCTCGAGCTACCTAGTTCCTTGTCATACTTTTCCGTGAACCCGCAAGCTGCCGTAATAGCCACCCTTTTACAGATGACGTTTAACAAAACCCCAAAGTTCACGAAGCAAGTACGAAGGAACTCGATACTCTCATGGTCTAAGGAATTATGCAAACGCACAACTTTCTCTGTGTTATAATCCATTAACTGGCGACGAATGTATCTCATAGCATAACATCAATCTGGGTCGATTCAACACAAATGTTCTTCTAACATTGTGCCCTCAAAATTGCCGGCATAGTCATGCCCATGATCAGGAAAACAGAACCATCATGCAACACTTGAGCTAGTCTTAGAGGCGAGACTAGGAATATATATTTTATCCGTTTATTATTCCACACGTGCATATGAGTCTTCCTCCGAGCCTCGTGGTTATTGCAGACTCGAGAACCATAGCAGTTATAGCATGGAATATAAACATAATTAGGAACATGGGGATAAATAATAACATTTATTATTGCCTCTAGGGCATATCTCCTACAGGTATCTGTCAAAATAATAGAAGCACAATTTCAGATTTGGTCCTTATGCGATGAAACATTGTAGTTTTTGCAAAGCTCATCTCCGAAATGAGAATAAAAATGAAATGCCACCAAAAGTATGCAACAAATCCATTATTCTCACAGAGGTACTACTGTACTTCATAGTAGTACGGTGATAGGTCCCTGATTCATTGATTTATTTGTTTGTTGCAGACAAAGTAACAGAAAAATATTACTGTACTAATCTTCTCTCAGAAAAACAAAGGAACTGAAGAAAATGAAAAAGATCTACACTGAACCTACGGTTACTACTAGTACCTGGCTCAGATGCTGAAGAAACGTGCATCTATAAATTTAATGCTAAATAGAAGTAAGTACTAGAATTGGGTAAAATTGGGTAAAAATTGAATGCTAAAACACACCCAAAGCTAGCATTTGGATAAATTTGAAGCAATAACAAACTGGAATCAGGAAACAAACATGATACTGGAATCAGGACAATTACAAAACTGGTACACCTCTAAATCTTGCAAGGATTTACAGAGCATGGTTGAGCAACCGAAACAAACAGTTTTGCTGCTTCTGGTAAAGTGAAAAAGAAATACAGTAGGAGATTCAGAAATCCAACTGAATTTCTGCGGTATACTTCAGTTGCTCAAGCCTAATACATTAGGAGACCAGTAGCAAACAGAGGAAAAAAAGTTAAAGTTTGATAAACAGAAACGGTGAGCTAAAACTGCAATCTACCTGAAATAATTGGTTCCTATGAACTCGTATCTACTCAGGTCAGGAGTGACATCGGACGGCATGACATCTACCAGGACTCGTATCTACATGTCGCTCAAGCCTAACACGCATGTACATGCACAGAGCGGTGAGCAGGAGAGGCTCGACGGACACTCCTCGACGACCACCTCGCCGGTGGGCGGAACGGAGGGACTCTGCTCCATCGACGGCGACGGCGAGGAATCGCGCATCTCGTCAGCCCTCGTTGGTGTTAACCCTAAAGTACGACAGTGGGCGGAGCGGAGGGAAGAGGGGGACGACGCAAAGGGAATAGAGTGGAAAAAGAGGGATGACGCGGAGGGTCTCACCGGGGAGAATGCCAGGTTTCGACGTCGGCGAGGGCGGAGGAGAGCGGCGGCGGCGGCGTCTTCTTTCGCGAGAGAGGAGAGGAGGCGTCTTTTCCACGTCTGTCGAGAGGAGGCTCCAGAACCACGCTAAACTGCAGGGATCGAAGGGGATCAGAATTTGCGGCCCACACAAACCTCTCGTACCAAATGGGCTGCCAGGGAATAGGGAGTATTTTGGCCCACGCGGGGAAATTCCCCTCAAAACCTCCTCAATCCACTCGTACCAAACGAAGCCTGAGGGAGAGGGGGAAAAGGTGAGGGAGAGGGAAGATGACAGGTGGGGTCTAAAGGAGATGGGCTGCGGCTAAGGAAGATGGGCCAAGGGAGAAGGAGATTCGGCCCAAACTCATTGGAATCCCTTTTCTGCATTTTATTCTTTAATTAAAAGATAGCAGAAGAAAAGGGCAAAAAGAAATAGAAAATGAATTCTAAACATCATATAAAAATATGATTATGAATCCTCAGCAACTATAGGATTTTTAGAAAATGATTTGGCACAATATTATTTAAGTAATAAAAATGGCTAATAAACTAATTTAAAAGCCATTTAAATTACAACCCCATTTTCTGAAAAGGCAAAAATCCTGAAAGTTGGGCAAGGGATAAAACATGGCAAAACATGATTATTTGCAGAAGATTTCAATGAGGGGATCAACAGGATGGCTTGGAGAAAAATGGCAAGGAACCAAAGAAAGAAATGAAAGCAAAGAAAAGAAAAAGGGAAAATCCTTTTACATGATCAGAAAAATGCTTGAGCATTTTTATGTCACATGGATTTTGGCAAGGAATCATTGTGCAAATTTTCATCCCCAATGGGAAAAATAAAAAATGCAATTTTTTCTGGATTTTGTCAGTTTTGGGCTGTTACAACTCACCACCACCAACAGAGGATCTCGTCCCAAGATCCGGCATAACCCAGGGGAAGGGACCGAGAAGTTGCAAGAAAGAAGATCAACCGAGAGGTGAAACTTCCCGACACCACCAACATAGGCTTCGCTCATCGTGACAACTATGTTTGCCTCCGTCAGGATCGAACCTGACTGGAGTTGCCGATATCGTAGAAGAAAATCCCGAAGGTGTGGGAAACTAATCGAGAGAAAGCTCGGATTCAACGAGGGGATATCGCAACAAAATTGAATCCACTTGAGAAAAGAAACCCAAGGTTTCCGGAATAAGATTACCTAGGTACTACTAGAAGGCACGAAAATGAGAATCCGAATCGAAACAATACCATACGAGCATTTCTACAATAACATCACTCAGGAAGGTACGAAAACCTGGCAACGAGACGGGACAGAGGAGGATCCACATACAGTGCCGACTACAGCGGACAAAGGGGGACAGAAGAAGCGGGAGGTTCAGAATCCATTGGTTGGATAATAACTACGCAATCCGGTTCAACTGTTTCACGCGGGCCGCACGTTTGTCGATGTAGAGCGACAAGCCTATGAGCCATGCTCAGCCAGTTCAAAGTACGCCGACCAACCCGCTGCTGATAAAGTATTGGTCCGACTAAAATCTCCTAAACGAGAACCTAGATTTGGTTTTGAAGAGGATAAGTTGAAGGAGAAAACATTACGTCGCATTTCCTTACCAGAGGGAGGGGATAAGGAGTAAAAAGAATCCTACTCTCCGATAACTAACTTAGTAACTACAAAATAATTTTTGTCTAGAGTTGACTTCGGCCAGTAAAGGGATCCTACAGTCGCTAAGGCTCTGATACCAAGTTGTAAGGCCCGATATGCGGTACTGTTCTAGATCTAGATGTTTCCATTCAGATCCGGGGACGAAGCACATATCGTGCCTGAAAGTTTACATCCCACACATTCAGTAACAATGAACGATTGCGAAGAAGGGCTAGCGGTCCATTGTTCGCAACCATGGGTTTTCACTCCACGTATAATGGACGATTGTTTTGACCAACCTTCAGTCGTACATCACCCACTAAATAATTTTATAATGGTGGATGATGGCATACGTTTCCTAGACGGGTCAGTTTCGGGCACACAGATTTTTTTATACCATTTGCGTTGATTGCATCGCAAACAGTTTCGGACAAGGGACTGGTAAAGGAGTATCGTGTTAGCCCCTCTTCGCACTAGTAGTACCGTGTTGAGCGCAGTAGTTGTCGTGGGAAAAACACGCCAGATGTCCTTACAGGAGAACTTAAGCGGCGCCTTGGCTACGAGTGGATACGAGGAGGAAGAGTTTATCGATGGAGAGTCGGAAACGATGAGTCGGCACAAGAGAGACAGAGGGATTTACCCAGGTTTGGTCCCTGGATGAGGTATAGACCTACTTCATGCCTTTCTTGTATTACATGTGGGAGATCTCGATTACAAGGGCGCTAGGAGTTGCCGGTGTTTCAAGAACTAATCTAAGATGATCCGCCTTTTGGACGTCACGGGGCTTCGGCTTATATACACGTCAGGTCCTAGGGTTTACAACAAGTCCGACTACTACACTATATGGAGTCCTATTCTATATCCTTGGCGGCTATCTTGTCCCCCAAGGTGGCTTCAGCTCCTTCCTTGTGCGTCGATCCTTTGTCTTGTAAGACGGCTGGTATACAGGTAGTATCTTCTTCTGGGCCTTCTCTTCAATGAGACGACCCATAAGCCGACTCCCTTCTTCATGAGTGTGAGGCCTTCTTGCTGATCATGCTGGGTCTCGGAATTATTTCCCCGATAGTAGCCCCCAAGATTGGCGTGGAGCCTGCTTGACAATCTTCTTTAAGAAGGAAACGTTTTTCGAAGAGTCGATAGTGATAAGCTGGTATATCTTACACGTGGACAAACTTTAACGGTCTTATTAATAAAATCTGGCATGCAACTTTTTGGACCACCAAGATCGAGGCACCGCCAGCCCGCTTAGTCATTTCACACGCGAAGATTGAGGAAATCCCATTTATTATGCCGTGGGTGTCGCACTGTAGGTTCGGACTCAGACCTGATAAATTAGATCTGGCCCTATCTTTCTAGCTTCTTTCACCCATTCTCCTTTCTTCCTGCCTTTCTTCATATCCTTCTCTTCTTAGCACAGATCCAAAAACATCAAGGTTCACCGGAAAAAGGAGTGTTCCACGAAGCGAGACGAGTGCGGTGTCATCAGAGTTTGCTCTTCCTACACCAAGCAACACTGGACCGTAACATTCTCGTCCATCGGAGTGGTGAGTGTTTTTGACCTAGATCTGTTATTTCCCTCTTGCTCTTGGAAATCTTTGAAGTTCTTGCCCGCCCCAAAGTTTAGAATCTTTGCTCGTGCATATTTTTGAGCAAATCAGTTCAACCCGCGTTCCCTCAAATAGACCGGGGTAACCTTTTTGTCCTTCATCTATTCTGATAGATCGATCATGCTTGCCTTGAGTAATGAAAATCCTTTGCGAGCTCCATTCGGATAACTTTTACCTTCTTACTTTGTCTGTTTTATCTTTTCCTTTCGAGCCACCCTTGTGATTTCACAATGAAGAAAGTCAGTGGCACCAAGAAGACCGAACAAGAAAAGAAGAGGAAGATGACGACTACCAATCCAAAATAAACTCTCTCTTGTGACTGGGTGAGGTATATTCTGACGAAGGAACGCCTCCATGAATTGGAAAATCAAGGGATGCTTCCCTCTCGGGAAATCATTAAGTGTCGAGCCCCCGCTAAAGAGACCTATCATGGGAATAACACGCCAGATGTCCTCATAGGAGAACTTAAGCAGGGCCTTGGCTAAGAATGGATACATGGAGGTAGAGCCGATCGGTGGAGAGTCGGCAACGATGACTCGTCACAAGAGACGCAGGGATTTACCCAAATTCGGCCCTTCGATGACGTAAAGACCTACTTCCTGTCTTACTTGTATTATATGTGGGAGATCTCGATTACAAGGGCGCTAAGAGTCGCCGGTGTCTCATGAAATAATCTAAGATGATTCTCCCTTAGGACGTCCCGGGACCTCGGCTTATATAAACGCCGAGTCCTAGGGTTTACAACGAGTCCTACCACTACACGAGATGGGGTCCTATTCTATCTTCTTAGAAGTTATTTTGTCCCCCAAGGCGGTTTCTGCTCCTTCCTTGCGCATCAGTCCTCGTCTTGTAAGACGGTTATTATACAAGTTGTATCTTCTTCTGGGCCTTCCCTTCAATGAGCCGGCCCATAGGATGACTCTCTTCGTCTTGAGTAATAAGGCTTCTTGTTATTCTTGTCGGGTCTATGAATCATCCCCCCCCCAACAGTAGCCCCCAAGATTGTCGTGGATCTGTCTTTATGACAATATTCTAAATAAAACTTTGTCATCTAACTCGGCAGTCTACAGAGCCGGTATTCCTCTCGTTCTTCATTTGGTCAACGCGGAAGATGTATCGTCAAGTGGATCGTTCTGATATGTGAACACAGTCTTTAATCCTGTGAGTATCGAGGCGACGCTTTTAAGACCCATCATATTGGGAACTGATGATTCCCGTGATTTAAATCCTGGCATGGGAATCTTTACCCCCGTTGTTCATGATTTTACTGTTGTACCCTCATTCGTGGCTATTTAAACAAAGGTTTGGATCATGGATCTTTCGCACATTCTTCCTCCTTCTTTCTCCATCTCGCTCTTCTCTGCGTTCATCGCAATGGCTCCCAAGCTTCGCCTCCGTGAATCTGAAGAGACGGGTGACGAGGGGATATCCCCACGACTCCTCAGCATGAGGGTAACTGGTGCGTGTCCGGACAGAAGGCCCACTAGAAGCTTCGGCTGGCCCAAGATCAGCCCACCCGAATCACCAACGGTTGGGACTACATGGATTCCAAGGCGATTCAGAGTCCAAGGCGTGTCCGCCAAGACTAGCTAGATTAGGAAATCGCCTCTGTAAACCTAAACGGACTCCTCTACACCTAGCCTAGTATATAAAGGCGGGGAGAGGGGACGTCTAGGACATCCAATCTCGCATAGCTCCACCCTCAGCAACAGCAATCTCGCCGAGACCTCCACTGTAATCGCCTCCACCATATAATACATCGAGCAGGAAGTAGGGATTTTACCGATCGAGGGCCATGAACCTTGGTAATCCATGTGTCCTGTTAGCCAACGAGCATCGCCAACCTGCACTCCTCTCTCTATGATCTAAACCCATGGTTCCTAATCATGGGATTTGTCGAGCCCGATCCTCGCCAATTGGAGCCGAACATGGGGAAGACGCAGGTTGGAATCATGATCTCGGCGGTTCCGTCAGCAGCGGTCGAAAACTCGGCGACTTCATCAGCACTCGACGCATCCACGACTCGCATAGAATCAGATCTGTTCAGATCCCTTGGAAGATCTTGCAGTCTGCCTTTGCAGATCTACGGACAGGCATCGACCTAACCGTTGCCGGGTACCAGATCTATGTCAATCGATGGGGCAATCTCCATCTCATGGATCGAGCCTGGTCGCCTACATCATCAGCCGCGACATTAACAACGACCAAGAGCAAGACACCCGCCCGCACGACGACTCCTCGAGTCGTTCGCGCCTCCCTCCTCAGCTCGATCTTCCACAGCACTCGCAACAATCAAGGAAAAACACTCGATTGTGAAAATTACAGTAGGAACACGGCGCAGATGAGAAGCAAAACACCGTTCCAGGTGTACATGACGAACCACGGCGAACCAGCCTCCGATGACAGAGGAAAATCGGTCAACCCCAACAATCATGGTTTAACCAACGCAGTTGGAAGGAATCATGATCACGCCAGCAACACCCTACCCACAGTTATGCTGGGAGTCCTTGTATCTATACCTCACAAAACCTTAAGGACGTTAGGGAGAAACCCCGCGAGCGCTCCACCCATAAGCAACGCGGGAAGAAGCGATCAGGCGAATGACCAACCCGAGAGCAGCAAATGCGCGGGAAAAAGAAAGACATCCAAGGAAAAAAATCACCCTAACTATAAAAGCAATGGACAGGGTGCAAAACACAGTTAACGGCGGCAAGCTCCTACCACAATATGCCTCTCGCGACGAGCTCATGGTATACAACCAGTTATCAAGAGGCATTGCGAAAGAAAACAGGAGGATACGATTGGAACTCGAAGAACGGAGATGAGCCACAGACAAGTCAAGTGTGAGGCGCCAAGCACTTTCAGATGACTCCTCAGACTACAGGTCTCCTCATCGGCGCAAATCCAGAACTGATGACATGCAGCGAAAAGATAAGGATACAATCACCCGCAACTTGGACGACACTTTACGACTCAAAGACGTCGACTCCGAAAGCGATGAACAACTAACCCCATCTGAAGCACTCGTCGCCGAAAAGACCTACCTCCGCCGCGCACAAACAAGAGACAAAGAAAAAGCACAACGCCACACCTCAAGAGCTTCTAATGTCATGAGTGAAGCACTCGCCGCATTAGCATCTATAAAAGCACCTGGAAGGCGAAGGACCCGTAAGCATTCACCAGGAGGGGAACCAAGCTTATCCGACAATGACGATGGCGAGGACGACGACCGCCGCTGTTGGGAATGTGCCCTAGAGGCAAATAAAATATGTTTTATCGAGCATATTCCATTAGTTCATAATACGTTTGATACTATGCTATAACTGTATTAAGCAGAAACATTAATACAAGTGTGGTATACAAACAACCAGGTCCCTAGTCAACCCTATTATACTAGTCCATTGGGCGATTCATGATCAAGGTTTCCTGATCATGAGACAATGACGTCTGTTGACAATGGAGTCGTATCATTGGATAATGATATGATGGAAATACACCCACCAGAAGTGTTGCGATGTGATCAAGTCACATAGTTCGACATTGCGATAACTATAACGTAGTGACCAGATCCTTAGACCGTAATAATCATACGTAATTACTGTCTATTAGGATGCCTTGATTTGCTACCCACCGCCTGCCTCAAATATGCCGGCCATAAAGGAGTACTTCAGGTATTCCGAATAGATATGTTAATGAGTATGCAAATAGATCAAAGCGGGATTTGTCCATCCGTGTGACGGATAGGTACTCTGGGCCCACTCGGTGATGTTACATCATAAAGTTTGCAAACGTCTGACTAGGTCACGGAGTTGTAATATCACGGGAACGAGTAAACTTGTTTGTTGAGAACGAGGACGAACTAGGTATTTTGGATACCGATGATCAAACCTCGGACAAGCAAAGTACCCCAGGACAAAGGGAACAGGCACACGGTTAACGGATCCAACAACGATTGAAGTTCATTCGATGGAAGCGCAAGGGCTATCAAGGATTGTAACCAGGTCCAATTGATTATTAGTGATTGTTCAATGAGAATTTTCTCGATCATGTCTGTTGTTTCCCGGACCGTAGGGTGTTACACTTAAGGGTACTCGACGCAGTAAGGATTGATTCGGGATCACCGGAGAAAGTGGAGAGAACACCGGAATTGTTTCGGTGATGACCGGAATTGTTCCGATGAAGGCCGGAAGTTGTTCCGGGTATTTTGAAAGGTTCAAAATATATTTAATAATGTTTAATATATGTTTTATTATTTAATTATCTGAATTAAATTTTAAAATGTATTTAAATATAATTAAAAATGGAAGAAAAGGCATATGGGCCTCCTAGGGCCCATTAGGGGGAGAGGGAGTCCTCCCCCATGGGCCATGGCGCCATGAAGGGGCCCATGCCCCCCTATGGTCGCATTTGCCCCCCCTCCCCTTGGGATTAGTCCCACATGGGAAGTTGAGGGGAGGTTGCCCCCCTCCTTGGCCTATATAAGGAGGGGTAGGGTGCCCTTTTCTTCACATTTAAAATTTGAGACAAGTTTCTCATCTCTCTCCCTCCTTTCTCCTTCCTCGAGTGGACTCCCCTTGTTTGGAGTCTACACTTGGTTGGGGATTTCTCCACTATACGCATGCCGTCGTGCTGCTGGAATCGGGATCCGAATCCATCTTCTTTCCGCTGCTCTACTGGTTCGGAGCCCGGAGGGACGTTGGGTATACTGTATGTGTATAATCCCGCGAGGCACTACACTTGTGGTGCTACTTCATCGTCGTGGCCGTATCGCGAGGTCTTCATCGACAATGTTCCGACGGGGACGTAATCCCGTCATCGTTCTACAAGGATCGGGTGGCTACAGGAGTCATCGTGGATCTGCGCGGCATCGGGGATTGCCGGTACGACTACACCGACCACGTTCATGCGGGAACGTTTCCCGCTTAACGGACTACATACTGGTATGTGATCTATTTCTGTCTGTTACTTGCATCAGCATAGCATAGGTCTTGGGTTTGGGTCTCGTAGGTTATGAAAATTTTGTGTTTTCTGCCCCGATCCCCTACATACTGTGGTATCAGAGCAAGGCTATGCGTAGATGTATTGTACGGATATAATACATCTAGTATGTGGGCATCAATTCTTGAATTGTTACCCTCTCACGTGAACTCATTTAGCGTTGCGGCAATGTTTGATGAAGCGGCCCCCGACCGACCTTACGCGTTACGCGAGACTAGTTCCACGCTTGACATATGGCTTGTACCATATAAAGTGGCTGGGGGGTGTCTGTCTCTCTGCATTAGCGATGCGAAGATGTTTGCAACGGAGGGCCCCGACAGGGGTGTAATAGAGACAATTGCGGGATTGGTGTTGTGGCATGTTTTCGCAGGATAGAAAGCGGTTCTTTTCTCGAAACCCCTAGCAGCCACGTAAAACTTGCAAAAGATAAAGTAGAAAGGCGTTTTCAACTTTAATTTCATGTCGGGGGGAATCATAGCATGTATGATTTATACTATTGCATCCTGTTTTGCTAATATGTTAGATATACGACGGTAGCATAATAGGATGATCCCTCACTAATCCAACAAAGTGTCCTTCCTTAGTGAAGCACCATATGGAAAGTTCTTCATTATGGAGGCATCACGTGTCACACGGGTGTCAAACATTTTTACGTTCACAAGAGATGGGTGGAGCAAGCCTAGCATGTCCAGAAACATGGCCTTGCATACGCGGCATATACTCACTAAGGTTATTGTGGCGACCCTGGCATGTGCAGACATGGCCTCGGGACACAAGAGACCGAAAGGTCGAGCATGAGTCACATGGATGATGTGATTGGCATGATGGCCGACCTTGAACAACATACTGATGGTCGTGTCACACGGGGGAGGTATGTTCTTCAAGGATCATGTAATCACTTAGAACAAACTATGAGGGATGTTTGTCTGAGTGGGAGTTCCAGAATTGTTTTTGAAACATGAACCCCATATTATGAACTTAATCTTCATGTCTTAGCAAATATCATTGTAGATAACGTCATACCAATGTTTAGAACTATGGCTCTTTTAGTATGATAGAACTTAAGGTAAATGGGTCTTACTTCATTGATGTGTACCAACACCATTAGAGACATACTCATTAGTAATGACTTGCTAAACATAATACGAAGAACTGCTAGGAGATACACCTGATAACTCCTTATTCAAGGAAGATGATGATGAGTATCGTACTCACCGTCACTTATGAATGACTGTCCAATACACCATAATTCATTCTATGGAATCTGAATTGTGAATGCATGTTAACCAACACGTATGACGTGCTAGGTGAACTTGAAAGCACTTGGTCACAAATCAGAGTAATGGAATATGAGTATATGGACAGGGTTTCTTTCAACTATGGTGGAAGGAACAACCTGATGAGAAAGTCACTTGGAAAATGTATAAGATACATGGAACACCTTGTGTATAACTTGGACTACTGAATTACTGGTTACTTTGCGATAACTGGGGAGTTGCATCCGCTTCCTCCCAGTTACAAAGACCATGTCTGGACTATGTCATGAAGGAGAATCGTTCACCTATCATGAGGTCATGGTTAAAGTCAAGAACTTTAAGAGTAGAACCAATGCAGGAATAGTCATTGACGGAGAAGGTATATTTGATATACAAGTTATAAATGTCTTTCCCACGAAACACTAATTGCGGTTGATTAAGTATTCGATGCTTGAACTTACTGCTTGAGAGTGACTTGGAAGGGATGAGGTGACAATGTGTGCTGACGGCAATCAAGATAGTTGATGGTCGACAACACTCTCCCTCTACATCTATCAATTGATTAATATATGAATAAATTTTATGATCGTTTGAAGGAGGACTTTATTAGTGTGTCTTGCATCTCGCGAAGACAATTATTTATATTAGTGAGAAACAAGTCAGTTGTTCTCCTTTTATGAATGATATCTCTTATGGTCACATTACGATTATGAATGAGTTATTCTTATATTGATTATAGTTGTTTGATCATTTATAAGAAACATTGTAATGCCAAGAAATATCCAGGCTTAATAATGACACTACAGTTTAAGTCATGAATGGTATGATGATGTCTTAAGATACTTGATCTCCTGACACATACAAACCATGCCTTTTAGGTGAGATGACTAAAACCTCGCATTCTGGTAAACGGAATGTGTACTGATTGTTGAGTATCATACATTGTGATGTATCGTATGTCAGCATGTGGTGAATTTCATTATTTCGTGAACTTCGTATGTGGACTTAGATGAATATTTCTATTCACTAATGAAACAAGAGTCTGAAATAATTTGATATGATCAAAAGGGATTTCAAAGTAAAGATGGATATTAAATTAACAAGAAAGACAAGTCTCTTTGATTTGATCAAAGTGACAAATGTTTTGAGTTAGTCTTGGGCATAAAGACTTGTGTGAAAGTTGTTCCACAAATTGCAATGTCTTGAGACACTTCAATATGATTGATGTTCCTGAACATTGTGATCATATTGTATCGAAAAGTGTATGGACTAAGTTATCTCTTACCAAGTTACGTTATTATTGTTTAGAGTTATTAATTTAATATGCAAACACTCACTTCAGTATAGGGAACCATCTGAGTTCGTGGAAACCAAAACTATATATGTCATGGTGTGTTGTGGTTTCTAGGAAGCTTGATTTATGTAAGATAAATTATCTTTGTAGTGTATCCTTAGAAAACTATGGATGCATCTTCCACAACTAGAACCAAAAAGGAGCAAAACTTGTATTGCTATGTTTGGTGTTTGTCAAGAATTGTTCTTGATAAATGTGGTAATGGGAGAAAAGTGAAAGTTCAACCAAGGTAATTGACCTTGCCTCCAAATGTCAGAGTAGTGCAACGGAATATGTTCTGGAAGCAAAGCTCTACAATAAGAGGAGAAACTAATGATAATGATCATGATCTTCTGATGGGAGCTTTTACTGAGAAAGGTAGGATTCAAGAATATATATTTGCCCCTGGTGCAAAATGATATTCATGATTCACTTGTCATGTTAATGGAACAAGACATTCCTACGAACTAAAAAGAAGCGATGGTGGACCTAAGTACGAGATATGACTACGAGTCATGAAATCCTATTTTGAGTTACATTTAAGATTGCTTGAATCTTATCAAGTAAGGAGGTTACTTGATATTCACAATAACTTCAGAGTTATGAGGAATAAATGTGAACATCAAAGGGACGTCAAGATTGGTTTGTCACAAAGATTGTTTCTGACAAATTCAATGGGTTGACTACAATGTGTAGCAATGCTTGAGTCAAAGGGATATTCACTACGATTGATCCAGGATTGTTATCAATACCGTGACTTCCTCAAATCCTGTATTTGAAGAAGTGTTGTAATTGGTACAACAAGAAGGTTTTGGAAAAACATATGGATACTAGTGTCTCGTAAACTGAATTCTCATTTTGATGGATGATTAAATGATTTTGGACTTAACCAAAATATCGAGGAAACATGCATTTGCATGAAAGTGAGTGGGAGCTGAATAGTTTCCTGAAACTTAATATGTAGACGACATATTTTGAGTGGGAGCTATGGGAGTATTATCCTAGACTTATATGTAAATGACATATTTGAGTAAGGAGCCATGTGGTTAGTATCCTGAACTTAATATGTGTCTGACATATCTAAGTGGGAGCCATGTGGATGTTATCCTTGTCTTATATGTGGCCGACATATTTGAGTGGGAGCAATATGAGTGTTATCCTATAACTTAATATGTGCATGACATATTTGAGTGGGAGCATGATAACATTCTCATATATGGATAACATATTATGAATGGTGTAGTTTGTGTTAATGATTATTTGAATCTTACATAGATGAAGATGAATAAGTATTAAGCATTGAAGATCTATTAAGATAGATATGTGTTTAATAACATTGAGTCGTAATACTTTCCTGGGTAAGATTCTGAAGGAGTTCAGAATGGGACAAGTCAAGAAGTGGTCCTTACTTGTATGTCCAAGAGAAGTGTTGAGTTAATCTTAGTACAAGAACAATGGTTAATGGTTAATGAAGGAAATGGATGTGTTGGATCCTCTATGCCTTTGTCATAGGTTCTTTCATATAAAACCAGAGTTATGTACTCGACGTAATGTGACCCAAGTTCTTAGTAGTAAGAACATGTTGTGATATGATTTATGAGTAAATCATTGAACAAAGAGTTAAGTTTATCCTTCAATGTCTGAAGAGAACTGAAGATACATCTCAAATTTGTAAAGGATGGTGGACTTGACCATAAATGTTATTCTGGTTCAAGTTTTGACACTAACCTAGAAAATTGAGATATCATACTAATGAATGCCTAACTTGAAAGAAACATGGTTAGACATCAAAGTTTAATACAATGCACTAAGGGTTGAATCTACATTGATGTGGCTGCTTTAGAAGTAGCAGGAGTTATATTATGGCTTAAGAAGTTCGACTTCTGATTGAGTGAGTTTCAAGTGTGCATGACTATGGGAAAGTCCGCGTGACCCACCGGATGTCATTGCTATGACACAGCAAACGAAGTCTCACTTCACCGACAAATATATATACCTCATCATTATCGTGGATAATGAAGGAATGTCAAATTAGGTGACATTATGATTTTCAAAAGGACATACGGTTCTGAATGGTACCCAGACCGTTGATACAACCTCTTCCACGGGCAAGCATGATCAATAAGGAGTTATGATCCAGAGAAAATGCAACTAGATTATTTCTACTCTAGTGCAAGTGGGAGACTGTTGGAAATGTGCCCTAGAGGCAAATAAAATATGTTTTATCGAGCATATTCCATTAGTTCATAATAAGTTTGATACTATGCTATAACTGTATTAAGCGGAAACATTAATTCAGGTGTGGTATACAAACAACCAGGTCCCTAGTCAACCCTATTATACTAGTCCATTGGGTGATTGATGATCAAGGTTTCCTGATCATGAGACAATGACGTCTGTTGACAATGGAGTCGTATCATTGGATAATGATATGATGGACATACACCCACCAGAAGTGTTGCGATGTGATCAAGTCACATAGTTCGACATTGCGATAACTATAACGTAGTGACTAGATCCTTAGACCGTAATGATCATACGTAATTACTGTCTATTAGGATGCCTTGATTTGCTACCCACCACCTGACTGAAATATGCTGGCCATAAAGGAGTAATTCAGGTCTTCCGAATAGATATGTTAATGAGTATGCAAATAGATCAAAGCGGGATTTGTCCATCTGTGTGACGGATAGGTACTCTGGGCCCACTCGGTGATGTTACATCATAAAGTTTGCAAACGTGTGACTAGGTCATGGAGTTGTAATATCACGGGAACGAGTAAACTTATTTGTTGAGAACGAGAACGAACTAGGTATTGTGGATACCGATGATCAAACCTCGGACAAGCAAAGTACCCCAGGACAAAGGGAACAGGCACACGGTTAACGGATCCAACAACGATTGAAGTTCATTCGATGGAAGCGCAGGGGCTATCAAGGATTGTAACCAGGTCCAATTGATTATTAGTGATTGTTCAATGAGAATTTTCTCGATCATGTCTGTTGTTTCCCGGACCGTAGGGTGTTACACTTAAGGGTACTCGACGCAGTAAGGATTGATTCGGGAGCACCGGAGAAAGTGGAGAGAACACCGGAATTGTTCTGGTGATGACCGGAATTGTTCCGATGAAGGCCGGAAGTTGTTCCGGGTATTTTGAAATGTTCAAAATATATTTAATAATGTTTTATACATGTTTTATTATTTAACTATCTGAATTAAATATTAAAATGTATTTAAATATAATTAAAAATGGAAGAAAAGGCATATGGGCCTCCTAGGGCCCATTAGGGGGAGAGGGAGTCCTACCCCATGGGCCATGGCGCCATGAAGGGGGCCATGCCCCCCTCCCCTTGGGATTAGTCCCACATGGGAAGTTGACGGGGGGTTGCCCCCTCCTTGGCCTATATAAGGAGGTGTAGGGTGCCCTTTTCTTCACATCCAAAATTTGAGACAAGTTTCTCATCTCTCTCCCTCCTTTCTCCTTCCTCGAGTGGACTCCCCTTGTTTGGAGTCTACACTTGGTTGGGGATTTCTCCACTATACGCACGCCGTCGTGCTGCGGGAATCGGGATCCGAATCCATCTTCTTTCCGCTGATCTACTGGTTCGGAGCCCGGAGGGACGTCGGGTACACTGTATGTGTATAATCCCGCGAGGCACTACACTTGTGGTGCTACTTCATCGTCGTGGCCGTATCGCGTGGTCTTCATCGACAACGTTCCGACGGGGACGTAATCCCGTCATCGGTCTACAAGGATCGGGTGGCTACAGGAGTCATCGTGGATCTGCGCGGCATCGGGGATTGCCGGTACGACTACACCGACCACGTTCATGCGGGAACGTTTCCCGCTTAACGGACTACATACTGGTATGTGATCTATTTCTGTCCGTTACTTGCATCAGCATAGCATAGGTCTTGGGTTTGGGTCTCGTAGGTTATGAAAATTTTGTGTTTTCTGCCCCGAACCCCAACAGCCGCAACCAACCCAATCGCAACTCGGACCATGACCGGGACAACCGCAGGGACCGAAGGCGCAACGATGAATGACGCGAAGCCCGAGACGACATCACCCAAAACAAAGTGAACTGAGGACGCCGCAAGCGCGCAGCTAGGCGAGATCACTCAGAAGCATTAGAATCAGACAGAGACGTTGAACCTTGCGGAGCACTCTATTTCACTCGAGAAATACGGGAGACTCAGATGCCCCGAGGATTCAAGTTAACCCCAACAACCCAGAAGTACAATGGACTCGAAGAAACAGAGGGTTGGCTAGACGACTACCTAACAGTAGTAAAATTTCAGCGTGACACAAACACAACCACCATCCAGTATGTGCAGCTCATGCCAGAAGGATCAGCAAGACATTGGCTGATAAACTTACAACGCGGATCCATCGGCTCATGGAGACAGTTTCGCGCCACGTTCATCAAAAACTTTCAAATCCACATACAAGCGGCCAACCTCACTCGAAGATCTAAGAGTCTTTGAACAAGGAACCCGAGAATCATTAAGGATCTACAGACAGCGGTGGACCATAATGAAAAACTCAACAGAGGATATATCGGACGAAAGCACCATCGACGCATTCAGACGAGGACTCCAACGTATCAGTTTCAAATAGCAACTAGGACAGCTTAAGGTCCGCACACTCGCAGACCTACTCAGAAATGCCAACAACGGGGCGGACGGAGAAGACTCCATACGCAACGAGGCAGATATCGCGGCTACTCGAGATGACCGCAACTACGACTACTGCGGCGGAGACAGAGGCTTCGAACAAAGACGGAAAAGACTAGGCGCAACTACTACGACGACAGAGGACCCGACATGGTCGCAGCTGGTTTCCCAGGTGACAGAGACAGCAGACGCCGTAAGGACAACAGAACATCAAGAAGGGACAACCAGGATGACCCGATACACAACCAAAAACACGAGTGGCGACCACAGCAACCGCGCGACAACTCCCGGGCGCTCCGCTCGTTAAAAGAATAGCTCGATGGACCCTACACGCTCCACGGATTCAAGGATAAGAATGGAGAGTACAGATCAGGGCACACGCTAAGAAATTGCAGGTGCTTCAATAAACTCTTAGAAGAGAAAAGCCAGAACGCACCGTCGGCCCCTCAACCAGTCGCAAATGTACTTCCTGGGCAGATCGCACACGACGCTCCGCCGACTCCTGTCATGCCACCACGACAATTCTTCACCATGCAGCAAAGGCGCGCAACACCCGTGCAAGAGGACGAATACCCAACCGCGCACGAACGGATCTACATGATCCAGGAAGGAAGACCATCAAACAGGCAGCAGAAGCAAGTCTCTCGACGTGTTTTTCTGGCAGCCACCTCATACCCAACAGTATCAGAATTTCTTCGTGGTTCCGAAATAGACATCACCTTCTGTCGAGAGGATCACCCACCATCCTTCCCTCGACCAAGACACGCAAACTATGATATGTCACGAGTATTCATGGAAGGAGGCAGCAGCATCAACATCATATTCACCAAGACCCTAGAGGAGATGTTCATCCTAACCTCCATACTAAAGAATTCAGGCACGACCTTCCACGGAATTGTACTAGGCAAAGCGGTTTATCCCCTCAGAAAAACAAGCCTTGAGGTAGTCTTTGGTAACAAAAGGAACTTCAGAAAGGATCTCCTGGACTTTGAGGTAGTCGACTGGAGATCGCAATATCACGCCATCCGTGGTCGACTAGCCTTCGCATGGCTCATGGTCGTCTGCCACTACACATACCTCAAGCGGAAGATGCCTAGACCAAGAGGGGTAATCACCATCAAGGTCAGCTTCATCAGATCAGACCGTTGCGACAGGGAGTCCACAAGATTTCAGAAGCTTTTGGAGCGCACCAAAACAATGAAGCAGCCGACCAAGCGACAACATCAAAACAGCACAACTACGAGCCCTGAAGTACTCACAAGAACCACCAGGACAAGGGCATCAAAGTGGAAGCTAGTGCTTCATGCTTCTTGTACTCACTATCTTAGCAGCAACTTTACAATTTCTAGGGCTATTAAGCCATCGATCCAAATAAGGCTACTCAGGCATTAGTGTAGGAACCTCAGGGAAAGAGCAATATAGTTCAGCTTTTTCCAAAGTATCTTACACCTGCACTTGGCACTCGGGGGCTTGCGCACTCGAGCCACCCTCCGAGGCGTTTCTCGCTTACGCGAGTCAAAAATATTGGCACTCAGAGGCTTGCGCACATGGGCCACCCTCCGAGGTGTTTCTCTCTTACGCACCACAAAAAGATTGGCACTCAGGGGCTTGCACACAAGGGCCACCCTTCGAGGAGTTTTTCGCTTACGCGACTCGAAAATATTGGCACTCGGGGGCTTGCGCACACAGGCTACCCTCCGAGGTGTTTCTCGCTTACGCAACTCAAAAATATCGGCACTCGGGGGCTTGCGCACACGAGCCACCCTCCGAGGCGTTTCTTTCTTACAAGACTCAAAAATATCGGCACTCGGGGGCTTGCGCACACGGGACACCCTCAGAGGCATTTCTCTCTTACGCGAATCAAAAATACCGGCACTCAGGGGCTTGCGCACACGGGCCACCCTCTGAGGCGTTTCTCGCTTACGTGACTCGAAAAATATCTGCACTCGGGGGCTTGCGCACACGGGCCACCCTCCGAGGCGTTTCTCTCTTACGTGACTCAAAAATATTGGCACTCGGGGGCTTGCGCGCACAAGACGCCCACAAGGTGCTTTCTCGTTGACACGACTCGACATAACACAACACTCGGGTGCTCGCACGCATAGGCCACCCCTCGAGACATCAACCGAGAAAACATGAAAGCGATAGACAGAAGACAAGTCTATATGTACAAGGATGCAACATATACAAAACTACGTCAAGACCTATGGATCGGGCTCCTCTTTCACCTTATAATAGCGGGCACCAAGCACCTGGTTAATCTCCTCACACACCTTCTCCACTATCAGTCGTGAAGGTTCATTCACCGCATGCGGGGGTATGGAATTCGGCGGCGAGATGGCCTCCCTGGGGGATGCCCTCTCCTCGTCACACGCTCCATCTGCTCCTCTTTGAAGGAAAGCACAGCCGGATTCGCGCATGCTCTTTGTTCTTTCGAGGTTGATGTGGCGTTGGAACGACACTGCTGGTGGTGAAAAAATGCGAGAAAACACAATGGTTTACCAAGGTTCGGGCCGCTCGGAGGTGTATTATCCTACTCTTGTCCGTCTGATCTTTCTTGTGGGGGTTGGAGTACATTACAATGTTCTTTCCGAGAAGGTCTTCCCCCTCCCTCCATGGAAGACGTCTCCCTTTTATACTGCAAGGGGATAGTCACAAAGTTCCACTTCTTTTTATCTTAAATTACAAAAGCGACACACGCATGCACAAGCTAACGTGGAACATGGAGATGTCTTACGGGAAAGTACTGGCACTGGCGCGGTGACAGCACTATCTTGCGCATGTTGAGTGGAGGAGGGGCTCCCGCCATGTTTCGTCGTTTTCCTGTTGCTCGGCGCGCGCTGTTCCCTTCTGCATTAATGCTCTGGTTACCTGGTCGAGCGGTGGGTAGTCAAGAAAAGACCCACGCGTGGCATAATGGTGATTCATCCTCCCAGAAAGGTGGCTCAACTTATTTCAATGCTTCCGGGTTACCTGTTTTACTCAAAACATGATACATGATTACTCTTCAGATGGGTACCCCCGGGGACCTTGTCCTTGACAGTGTCCCCTGGGCCTGCGCATGGGTGCTGCGCTATTGTGCCTGTGGCTAGGCCCCCAACAGTAACCAGTGGAAGGCATGCTGTCCCACGGCAGGCTTCTAGTACCTTGGCATGATGGGCCCACACCAGATAACAATTGCGAGGAGGGCAACGGGCCTTGGTGGATGGAGTATATCAACTGCGCCATGCGAGAGGGAGGTTACAATGCTCCCGCAATCCGTTTCTTCTCCCCAAACCGTCGACACGTTGTTCCCATTCTAGATCTGAGATGGCTCCCAAGAGGAAGCAAACGCCAAGACGGACGCCGGCATCGGCTGCGCTGGTTGCTGCCCCGACGGCAGCCGTCGACCCACGGCTAGTTTCGATGTGCTTTACATTGTGCCGTGATTCTGGGGAAAAGATGGACCAGCTGAAGATGTTTCTCGCCGGTGACGGTAACGAGAATGGAGCCTCGATTACGGCGATGCCGCAGGGGAGGGAGGCATTTGTGCGAGGAAATATTGTGCCTATCTTCACTGCCTTCTTCGAAGCAATTTCGGTGCCCCACTTTTCCAAGTTATTTTTGGCCATCTTGGAGACGTACAAGATCCAGTTGATGTAGTTGCCCCCAAAAGGGGTAACTGCTTTGACCTCCTTCACCTATATGTGCGAGAATTTTGTGGGAGTGGCTCCGTCGGTGGCATTTTTTCGATATTTCTATACCCCCAGGTCTATCTTTTTGTTTTAAGTTGAGTAGAGCAAATCCACTTTGACTAAGATTTCAACTAGCAAACCCCTCTAGATAGTACGGTTTTTCCTACGACTCAAGAAAGTAAAAGAGAAACTAGCAAAAAGACTAAGTCTTCGTCGAGCTTCAGCTTTCTCCTCGTTGTGATTGTACTCGAGAGTAACTTCTTTCTCGACGACATTTTTGGGGGTCGTCTTCCTTCAAAGGCTTGGGTATAATATTGCAGCTTCTATTCAGTGAGTTGTCCTTCGACCTTCTACATGCAAACTCCATTCAGGAACCTAAGCATCTTTTTATACTCGAAAACAATGTTAGTTCCTCTACTGCTTTGTCCAACAATCTCCAAAACCTTCGGGGGCAAAACTTGCTCTTACTATCTCCCCCTTTTTGGATGATTGTTAACAAAACAGGCATCGCTAAATAATTGAAAGTTTTGAGTTTTTGATGATAAACCAGTGCTAAGATAGTTGATATACTCTCCATTGATGTATGCACGGAAGTTGAAGAATTTCAGTGAAGTGCATATTTTATATGAATAGAGTCGATGGAAGAACACCAAAATCTTAGTGAGCAAGATTGCAGTCCGAGAAATATCCAATGAGAAATATGCAATCTCCTCGATTACCCTGTGAACTCAAATGATAGATAAATTCCTGCAAGAAGGTTATGTATCGCAAGCATAGCAGATAGATATCTTATGATAAAACGTAGCAGTTCACAGATCTACTTAGAGATAGTTACAACCAGATTGAATATGGATCAAAAGTTTGTTGAAACTACTCGGAAACTCAAAGTTCAAAGTTCATCGACCAAAAGCAAATACCTTAATCCCGCAGGCAAACTATTAATTCGATGCCACTACATCTCCCCCTTTTTGTCACAATGAACAGAAAGATGGACAATAGGGTGGAAAGAAAATCTACGCGTCAGCAGAATGGCATCGGCGACGACGTGAAGATTCCGGCGGTGGAGAGCTTGGCCTTGTTTTTATTGATCGACGACGGCTTGGAAGATCACACTGAAGCGTCAGATTGGCGGGAAATGAATGTTGATCACCTGAAGAATTGAGCGCAGATGATGCAGGAGTCCTTGGGCTTGGAGGGAATGGCTGAAAGATGGAGCGAGCATTTTGATCTTCAGCTTTGGCTTCAGATGATTCAGCTTCGATGGCCACATGATAAAACTCATCGACCCACATGATGTCTTTATTCTTCGGCAGGGTCGAAATATCCCTGTGAGGCCTATCCACTTGGTCATTTCCGGACCAACGACGATCAAAATGGGACGTATATTGGAAAAATTCAGAGTGTTGCAGTTGGCCCACAGAGTTAAACTTTCAAAGGCCTTTCCATTGATGAAGAAGGGATTCACGAAGAAGTTGACCATTGTTCACAACAATGTTCCTGAGCAAGTTCAGTTCATTCATGATCTCTTGCTTCTGAAGCTTATCTTCTTTCATGTGATGCTGAAGAATTTGCTGATTGCAAAGAGAAACTTCCATGTGATGCACATGTTTGATGAATCTGTTGCGCATATTTCTTTTGGTGACATGTGCTCGAATGCCAGTGTATTCATCAAATGGGTCATTCGGACGAGCAATAACCTTTAAAACCTCCCGGACACATCGAGAAAATATCGAAGGATATTTAGTCGATGGGAATGTCACTTATCGAGAGTAATTGCACAAAGACATCGGAGAAGGTGCATACGGCTTGAGGGAAGCCGAATCAGCAGCACATGAGACTAACACAAAAGCAGTCTTCAAAGTCGAAGGGGGTCCATTGACTAGCTTCAAGATGGCATTCTTTGCAAGATCAGGAATTGGATAATCATCGTGCACATTCAACGTTGTTAGCAAAGTCTTCGACAAAATATGGAACCAGGATTTTTCTTCGATGATCAAGGGCTTGGACATGGCTTCTTCAGGATATGCATCACCAACGACATCAGGGTCCATGAGAACAAAAAACTCAGCTGGAGTCATGGATGGCAAATTGTGAACCTTGTTGGGCAATCCTTGTAACCGAGGAATATTAACCACAGACAGCAGTTTGTCGACAGTCATGTGAATATCCTTGCCTTGAATCATGAAGTCAAACTTCCAGGTTAAAGAGTCTTGATGGTCTCCAGTGACATAAAGAGTAGCATAGAGTTGTTTTAAAACTTCTGGATTATAGATAGTATCGAGAGCAAACATGCGGTGAGAGTGCATATCATCAATAGTCTCGTCCAAATTCCGAAAGCAGGTGCTGGCATACATCGAAGGCATGTCCAGCTATTGATGCTGGAAAATCTTGTCCTTGTTCAGCAGAGTTTGCGCATAATATTATTCTTTCTCTTGAGTCCAAAAGCGAAGCGAATAGGAATCACGAGCCTTCAAGTATGGGTTAGCACCAAAGAATTTGGGCGTATGCTCATGAGGCTTGAAAATGGGGCCTCCACAAGGAACATCTGCCCTGAAGAGCGACATCATTTCCATCGGGTGATTAGAATGGATAAATTCATCAACAGGAAAATATTCGGCCACATTTCCTTGAAATTGCAGGTGTGTAATATTGACACGAGGATTTGAATAAGGGATGTTGATGATTCCCTGATTGCGAACTTCTTCAGATAAATTTTCCTCGGCCATATCCACATCGTCATTTTCCTTGGGAGCAATTTCTTCGGCGGCTGCTTGATTCTTGGTGTCTTCTGATTCCATGGCCTACAGATCAGCATCAAGTCGGTATGCGACATCCACCATCTCTTCGTTTGAGGAAGAGGATGAGGATGAAGAACTTTCTTTGGAGCTTCCATCTCAAGAGCCATCTTCTTCGGCATCGCCATCATCGCATCATGGCGAGGGGAAACTGTGGTAACATACACATTTTCCTCGTCTTCGTGTTCGGTGCGGGCAGAGGTGTCGGGACCCAGAGATTGCGTATGCAAGTCCTGTCACAACACAATCATATGGAGAGCCGAGAGCCGTACCAACTTGTCTAAGCAGACAAGGCCAAGCACAGAACGCTCTCGGAAAGCATCGAACGTGAGGGGCATCCCATCCAGGCCGGATGATCAACTGAGATGGGTCCTCATCGTCTGCACACAAGTCTAAATGATATGGGTGGTGAACTCCCATACTCATAGACAAGTCTCCTCAACCATACTATCGATTGTATTCTAACACTTACATAAACATACTCCAACCCGATCACTTAGTTGGGGTCTCGGGCGGGCTCGATCATACAACAAAGTGTGCCACGTGACAGAGTCACGAGCAATCGCATCGCGATGCCCCAAGCTGCGCACATCTAAGGTCTACTTGGTGTATAAAAGACCGCCACCAATATCACAACCAAGCTCTCGAAAACCCACACTAAGACATGCACGTTATAAACATATAGGCAGCATACATGTCCAGTGTGAACAACAGGTATCATCACATTTCTCTATAAAGTGTACAACTTTATTTAACTCTTATAGAGTACACACAGAGATCACAAGACTGTGATCCAACATTACATCATTCAAGCGGAAGCAACTAAGGTCTGATTACAGACAAGTTTAACAAATGGCTTAGAGAAGCCTTATTTATAAACAAGCCCTTCCACGAGGGACCAGACCTCTGTCTGGGACTACACTAGCTTGATCAGTCGTCGAGCTCCAGGAAGAAGCCACCATCAGGGTCATTGGATTCCTATAAAAACATAAAGAAGCAAACGTGAGAACAAAGTCGTACTCAGCAAGACTTACGTAGGAACTATACTACTCATGCTCAAGTATCAAGGCAAAGGGAGGTGGGGTTTCAATACAGAAGTGTCATCTTTGACTTGGCTAGTCCTGTACTACGAATACCTGAATGAGGTAAGAAGCGTACTCGAGTCCATCTATCCAAGTCTCCCAATCAATGACACCACTATGGATCCTTGCTCGACTTCCCACGAGAAAGCAAACCACAACACTCACACTTATCTTGGCAAGTTTTAGAGTAACCGTTGAATTTTTCAAATAATCAGGCACAACTTTCCAAGTAGTCCATGACCGCGGACGTGGCTATTTGAATAGTTTTGTTAACCCTGCCGGGGTGTACTGCTACACACACATGACCATCAGTTACTGCCAGGTCTCATCACCATTCAAGGGGTGCCAGCGAGGATGCTCACCACAACACTTACCTCACACCACCGGTCTAGTCCATGAAAGTCGCCTACCTGGGTTGCTTTCTGCAATCTTGAACCCGGTCGGTTTACCGCTGTGGACCCAGATGATGTGTGCAGGTCCCCAAGCCGGTCTCGGTTGATCCGTTCTCTCACTTTGCAGACCGTGCCACAAACCTACCAGAACTCTGAACTACTGAGACTTCTGGCCATCGACAGGGGATTAGTTAATAGGTTGAGAGGGGTCAGTGAGCTCAATGTGTGGTTGTACTCTTTGTCTTGGATCACCACACAAGAACTCGGACTTAGGGAAGTGTTCAACGAGACAACCCACTATGTACTCCTACACAGCCTCTCATCGTTCACCTTGTTTAGGTCAAGTTCTCCAACACATTTCCACCATCATCATCATGATCACTACCATCCCGACTCACATACCAGTATCCACATTGTATCACTCTAAGCATGCAATAAGTAGTAATAGTTGCAGGGGCCACATGATATCAATCAACTCCAACATCTGCTAGGATTTTGGTTTGCTTACTACTGTGAAAAAATGATAGGTCATGCAAAGGAATGGGTTCATCTATGCGGTAGAAACGTATCATGGTAATCATCCTAAAAAATGCATAAGCGATATTGAGAGGGAAGTGGGACTTTTTCGACATGATCAATGGGGTTTTCTTGCCTTGCTGACGAGGGTTGTACGGGGTATCTTCAACGGAGGGGGTGATCTCGGACTCCGGCTCCACTTCTATCGGAGAGAAAACAACACAAACATTGCAATCAATATAATGTACAATGCACATTAACATGATCAATGTTATAATGTGATGTTCATGGTTGCTATGTGTTGGGCATTCCATTTAAAAGAAGTGTGTTGCAAAGGAATTTGCAAATTCACTCCAAATTTGAATTTAAAAGGGTCCATATGAACATATGCTTCTGTTCACCCAATTTAAATTGATCAAACATGAAAACAAAGTCCATATTAGAAATCCTTGCATTTTTCAGATAATTTTACATATATTATATGTCCAATTTATAGTTAAAATAAATTAGTTATGAATTTTCAAAGTTTAATTCATTTTCTGGATTTTTCTGCTTTTCTTTTTTAAAAGAAAACCATTTATGGCGTCACAGTGAGGTCATGCTGATGTGGGGGGGTGCTCCTGACGTTTGGGGTCAGCATGTCAGTGGGTGGGTTAATTAACCCGGTTAGTTTAAACTAACCAGGGGTTAGTTAGAAGCCTGGGCCCACATGTCAGTGGCCCAAGGGGTGATTAGTGGGGTGGTTAAGCCCTAATGACCATGGCGGACGGCGGTTAGCCGCCGGTGGCACCAGTGCGCTGTGGCGCACACACGGGACGGCGCTCCCGTCGTCCATTTGGCCCGCCAAGGCGACGGGAGGATAGCCCATCACTACTGGAAAAATAGCTATAGATAATATTGGCACTAATGGCGCACTGCACATTAGGTGCGCCATTACTAAATAGCAATGGCGCACCTTGTCCTGGTGCGCCATTAGTGCCCTTGTTCCTAATGGCGCATTCCACCTAACGTGCACCATTGATTAGCTACTCCTGGACTAGCACCCCTTCCCCGGCTTAGCTATGGCGCTTCATGGCACCGTGCGCCATTAGTATTCCCGCACGCTAATGGCGCATATCTTTGAGGTGCGCCATAGGTATTTTGTTTTACTGGGCCCACCTGGCTCACCAGACCTGGTCCCGCCTCTCCCCAGAGTTAGCAATGGCGCACCCTGGAGCCGTGCGCCATTACTTATCTGGGCCCACCTGCCAGTCAACATAATTTGGCCCACCTGTCACTCACCGTGGAGCCATATACAACCCTAGATATCCCCCCGCCCCCCACACTTCACACAGATCGATCCAGCCGGTAATCAGAGTTGGGGAAGATAAAGATGGCAAGCTCGTGGGGGCGTCTGGCTTCGATTACTTGTTCACCAAGATGAAGACGAGCACGACGCGCACTCTGGACATCTTATGGAAGATCTAGGAGGCCGGTGGCCACGCGGACCAGGACGGTGGAAGTGACACGGCGTCTACAGGGCATCGTCGTGGCGAGGTTAGAGGGGAAGGGGAGCAACTACGTGGCCAGGGCGTCGCCGGTGGCGTCGGCATGGTCGCCACGCAGCTCCCTGCATGTTGGCCTGGGGAAGACGACAAGGGAGTGGGCGTGGGCTTGGGCTGGATTGGATAAGTTGGGACAGATCCAGGTAGGCCTGTTTTCTATTTTTCTTTCTGTTTTACTTTTCTGCTATTTGTTTTGTCTTAGCTACATAAATAGCTAGACATTTTTGTAAATGCTCAAATCTTTTATATGGCTTTCCATGACCAGTGGCTAGTCACATCCAAGTTTTGAACATTTTCGAAATTCAAAATATTTGAATTCAAATTCAAATAGGGGTATTTGATTAATTCCAAGGTCCTGTTTGAATATTTGAAAAATCTATGAGCATGGGATTGATTCCACATCACTTGATATGTGATCACACTCAATTATGAGACTTTTAAAAAATGCAAAAGGAATTTTTGGAGAAATTTTTAAAATGGCCATTTGAATTAAATTCATCTAGGGGTGTGACCTCTCCCATTTCAATTTCATTTGAAAATTTTGACCTGAATGAAAGGTGAGTCTTTATCCTAGCACATACCTAACAGAGGGTTCTGACAACTCGCCCCCACTCAAAAGAATCTCGTCCCGAGATTCAGAAGTCATCGGGAGGAAAGTGGGGTAGTCGGCACGGAGACGGTCTTCTCTTTCCCACGTGGCTTCTTTCTCGGAGTGGTGTGACCATTGCACTTTCAGAAACATAATCTTTTGACGACGAGTGACACGTTCTGCTGAATCAAGAATACGAACGCAGTATTATCAATATGAAAGGTCATCTTGGAGATCAAGCATTTCATTGTCGACTTCGCGGATGGGGTCCTTGAAGCAACGCCCGAGTTGAGACACATGGAATACATCATGTACTCGGGAAAGGTGCGGGGGTAGTTCAAATTGGTAGGCAACTTCTCCACGTTTAGCAAGAATGCGGAAAGGTCCAATGTAACATGGGGCCAACTTGCCTTTCATACCGAATCGTTGGGTTCCCTTCAGAGGAGTAACCCGAAGGTAAGCCTTCTCGTCCAGATTGTAGCTTTCTTGCCTATGATGACGATCATAGTAGCTTTTTTGACGACGCTGGGCTTCTTTCAATTGATCACGAACAATGCGAACTTGCTCTTCTGCTTCCTTGATCATATCCGGTCCAAAGAATTGTCTTTCACCGGTTTCTGACCAGTTTAAGGGTGTTCGGCATCGTCGTCCATAGAGGAGTTCAAAAGGAGCCATGTTCAGACTAGATTGGAAACTATTGTTATAAGAAAATTCGGCGAATGGAAGAGACTTCTCCTAATTCTTTCCGAATGACATAACACAAGCTCTGAGCATGTTTTCGAGAATTTGGTTAACCCTCTCAACTTGACCACTAGACTGAGGATGGAAAGTTGTGCTAAAGGAGAGATGAGTTCCCATAACATTCTGGAAACTTCCCCAAAATCTAGAGGTGAAAAGGCTACCAATATCAGAATTGATTTCCAAAGGAACACCATGAAGAGACACAATTAGAGAGACATACAAGTCCGCTAACTGGCTAGCAGTAATAGACTCGCGAACGGGTAGGAAGTGAGCAACTTTGGAAAGTCTATCACAACAACGAAGATGGCATCATTTCTTTTCTGGGTTTTTGGAAAGCCAGTGATGAAATCCATACTTAATTTTCCCCATTTCCACTCGGGAATAGGCAATGGTTGAAGAGTGCCAGCCGGTCTTTGATGTTCAGCCGTAATGCGATGAAACATCACATTCAGCAACGAACTGAGCAATTTTTCACTTCATCCTAGTCCACCAAAATGTCTGGCGTTGGTCTTGGTACATCTTTGTGCTACCAGGATTAATCGAAAGGGAAGTGTCATGAGTTTCTTTAAGAATCAACCTCCTAAGATTGTGTTTTCATGGTACAACCAATCGAGTGCCAAAGAAAATGACACCTTGATCATTTGTGGAGAAACATTTAGCAACTCCGCTAGCAATGTTCTTCTTGATCTCTCAAATACCATTATCATGTTTCTGGGAGACTATGATTTTATCCTCAAGGGTTGGTTGCGCCACCAAGGTAGATAGAAAGCCATTATGAACTATCTCGAGATTGATCTTTCGAAATTACTCATGAATAAGTGGTTCATACTTGAAGGCGGGGAAGTGGTAATGGCTTCTCGCCCTTCGTTGGTTACCTCAAGTGGAAGGTGAGATGTAGGATAGCAGCAAATTTCCCCTTTGTAGAGGATAGGGTTTGTCTCCCGTAGAACTCCGGCAATGATAAGTAGGTGTCAGTGGCGCACCTGACGCGGACCTACACACAATACAATTAACTTTTCTCCCAACGAAGTTCAGAGAGGTTGTCAATCTCTCCGGTCTTGTTGTTTACAAAGGATCAAACACACAAGGGATAATGATAATGATAGCAACTGCAAGTAAATGCGAGAAAATAAATGAGCTTGTAATCAGTGATGAGAATATGGACCGGGGTCCCGTGATGTTCACTAGTGATGTCTCTCTCCCAAAAGACGATAAAACTGCTATGCGAGCTAAACAAATTACAGATGGGCAATTAACAGGATTATAAACGCACCGCAATGCTAACTATGCTACAAAAGAAAGGAACAGGCTCATAACCATGGTAAGTACACCAAAATAAGTAGACTGAAATCCATCTGCATCTACTACTAATCATCCACCTTGAGATGTCTATACAGAACATCTCACTGGTATTAAGTTGCAAGCCCCACCCAAAGTTTAAACCCAAAGAAACAGACAACAGAATTAAAAGAACTTTGCGTAAAGTAAACAATCCTTGCAACCGCGGTTACAAGCACCATTGTTTTCCCCCTTGTGGCCACAGCACATCCCCTAGATTCATGTTTCTATCACTCAAGTGTGTCATCAGGGGGCATGTACCCACAATCGAGCATAACGTTCCCTCTTGAAGTTACTACCTAACACTTGGCCAAAGCAATAAACAACAACGGAGAACATGCAAGAATTACTTAGCAACAAAAATATAAGAGATCAAAACCAAATATATTACTCTATCACGATCTGAACATAATCTCATAATCCATCAGATCCCATCAAACTCACCATAGAAACAACGGAAGAATTACATAAGTGCCTCGATCATGTAGGGCAGCTTACGAGGTCTAAACCATGAAGAAAAAAGAGGGGAGGAGAACATCACATAGCTACTGATCACGGACCCATGGTCCAAGGTAGACTACTCACGGCACATCCGGGAAGTGTCCATGGTGGAGGAGAAGCTACTGGAGGTCGATCCTCCCTCTGGCAATGTGCCGGGAAGGGTCCTGACGGTGCTCCCGATCTTGGAAGCGCGGCGGCGGAGGAACAGAGGAGAATTTGAAAAATAGGGTTCTGTCTTCGGAAGTTTCCCATGACGGAGAATAAATAGGCGAAGGGGGGCAGCCAGGAGGGCAACCAGGGTGGCCTCTGTGACAGCCCCCAAAATCAAGCCGTGTATAGTGATCATACACACAAGGTACACAATCGAGATCAGGGACTCACGGTGAGGTATCACAACACAACTCTATAAATAAAATAATACAAGATGTTTCATACAAGCCTGGGGCCACGAGGGCTCGAATACAACAGCTCGAGAGAACAAAGTTAGCGGAAGAAATAGTATCTGAGTACAGACACAAGAATACAAGGTTGCCTTAAGAAGGCTAGCATAAAATCAACACTCGATCGAAAAGACGAGGCCTCCTTCCTGGGAACCTCCACACTACTCCTAGTCAACGGAAAACTCGATGTCGTAGAAGGCATCGGGGATCTTCATGTTGAGGTGGTCGGCATCGGGGATCTCCTGCTCCTGAACTCCAAGGCTTCAACGTCGACTCCAGCGGCCGATCAGGCAAAACAAAAAAGGGGGAAATAAAGCAAGGGTGAGTATCTAGCATACCCGCGAGTCTTACGTCCGCTACTAAGAATTTATGTATTGTATCAAATGGAAAGGGAGGCTATATATAGTGGAATGCAAGATAGAAATCAGAATAAGGGTAAGAAGCTAGGCCTATCGAAGACTAGCATCTTCCAACGAGTCTTGCATCATGAGGAGAGAATAGCCAACAGTTTATATAAAGCATAAGCTAACAATGCAGCAGAAGTTGTTGCAACATTGTATAATAGTAAGTTGTAATAATTAGCAATGCCTCCGAGATAACCTCCTCGACATACCAGCGAGGAAGAAAACCTGGAACCATACAGTTTAATAATAATAGTTTGTAGTGGTAAGATCCAGCTTCAGCATAAAACGCCCTGTTACCGTGGACACGGCTATTCGAATAGATTAATCTTCCCTGCAGGGGTGCACTTGTGTTACACTACACGCACAGATCTCCAGGGTGGCGGGCACCTTGTTAGGGAACGCTCCACCAAGGCTATCCGACACTCCACAACCCATCTTTCAAACTCAACAGAGAGGTCATCCGCCGGACTATATCCTATGTACGCGGGGCTTTGGACCCTAACCCCGACGTACTCCTGCACGGTGCGAGGCTGGCCGGTGAAGCAAAATCAAACAAAATAAGATACCACCGCGCGAGCAAATAAGCCAACACCACTTCCCGGCGCAGGCCGCGGTATTGCTGATGTCTAAAGAGTCCTCGAACGAGACTATGAAGCAGGGGAGCCCATAACTCGTAATTCCCACGGGTAGATAGTGCGTACATGGCATATAGCCAACTCAAGATATCCACGAAACCATTAGTCGTTTTATTAACTTGCGGGACAACCGTTATCGTTGCCTCGACTTAACTGACCCGCGGATAATGACAGCAGTTAGGACCACCAGTACATCGGTGCCTGCCCTGTCGTCCCACCAAGTCTCTGCGGTTACCAACAAGGTGAACCGTCTCCTTACCTTGTCTCGCGTGTGCTCCTGGAGGAGCTCAACTTTCGTGGTTTGGTAACTCTTGCGGCCAACGATCAGGGGCCAAGCACACCGGTACACTGGTCGTACCCTCCTTGTCGTCCCATCGCAATACCGCTCGCGGGCACCGTTGGGTCGCCCGACTTCTTACTTGAAGGACAGTCGTTACTCAGGTACCTAGAGCGGCTATACAGAGTCAGCAACGAGTGGATTACAAGGATTTCTCCTTGATAGCTCACACTTGGTGGTGGCTCGGCAGAGCCAAGATAGGCGGCCTTAGGCGGTGTCTGCATTGTACCGTACATGTGCAGTTGTAATACGTTGTATCCACGTCACTCCCCTGAGTGATCACGGCCCATTATCTAATCCTAACTAACAATGCGCATGGCTCACTGCTGAATATAATATATATAATAGGCAGCATTGGATAAAGGAAGGTACATCAAGGGGCGACAAAAACAGGCTATGCAACTGAATAGGATTGTAACGTAGCAGCAGAAGGAACAATGCCTAGTGCAAGAAAGTACGGAAAGGTAGGCGATATCTGGGGAAGAGAATGGCTCTGCTTGCCTGTAAGCTCGACGGTAGAGGTACGGTCGTCGACGAAGTAGTCGATCACAGGGGGCATCGGCGGCGGACGTCGAGACTATCGGACAATAAGAGAGGAGGAAGAAGCAATAAATACACGACAATAATAGCAATACAAATTAAAGACATAGCAAACACAGTGTTGGGGTGTTCTAACGCAGTGTTCAGTATTTTAGTCGGAGTGGAAATTTATCCGTGGTTGAATCATCGGTACCGGTTGATTACCGGACCAATGATCCGGAGAGGGAAGGTTCCATGTCTGCAGTGTTAGAGACATCTGACAGACATGTGGATAGTATATCCGTGCTCGTTGATCCATTCTGAACAACTTTCATGTTCAGAACAATTTCATCCGGAAAGTTTTACTGGCTCTGGTCGTCTGACAGACAAATGAACCGGAGGGGAAATATTCCATGTTCGGTATGTTAGAGGGGTGCGGTGAGTATACGAGTGATGTATTCGGATTTGTGATATTTTTCTGATCAACTTTGATGTATAAAATATTTTGATCTCGCTTACGGATTAAAAGATATTTATTTTTTTAAAGTTTTAAATCATTTAAACATTTTCTGGAATTCTTATATTATTTAAATAGAACATTATCCACAATAGTGTTGTTGACTGGTCAACCTGACATGTGGGGCCAGTGGGGCATAGTCAATAGTTGACCAGTCAAGGTTGACTGGTCAACACGGTCAAGCTAGGGCCTAGGTATCATTGTCTCATTTCTGGATTTCTCTGGAATTTGGCTAAGTCTGGAAATTTTTGTCTTAAACATCAATTAGCAGTTTTCGGAAAGCTACGGTTTTGGTTTTGCTCACCCGACAAATTAGTGCCTTATATCAAAGTTGAGCTATTCTGCGATCTCGAATCTGGTACGGGAGGCAAATTTATGAGAGTTCATTTTCATGATCAAATCTTTGTTTGAAAAGTGCCACTTAATGTAACTCTCAGAAACTGTTAAAATGTCCATTTTGCGAGTTTTATAGCATTTAATTCGTACACCAAATGAAGTTCGTCCAATGAAACAATATGAAGCTGGTTACTTCTACTCCATGTTCATATACATTGTAGCTATGTTTGGACTTGTTTTGCTGCTATTTTGTAGATGTCAGATGTGGTACAGCAGCAACAACTTGCAACAACAGCAAGTGACAGCAGCAGTAAGCAAACAGCTAGCAGTGGCCATTATCGTGCTCGCGTGCCATGTAGAGGCGCATGGCGGCGGGCGACTGCAGCAGCAAGAAGCAGCAGGGGGTTGGCGATGGCCAGTGGCACAGCCGGCGGCCACTGCTATTGCACACCACGCAAACACACATACACGACACACACACCACGCACGTACACTACACACACCACACAAACGCACACGTAGGCCTGTGCACACGCACGGCCATGGATGGCCGTGGCTAGCAGCAGGTGGGGGAAGGCGCGGCCATGGAGGCCAGGGGCGCGGCTGGGCACAGGCGGGGCACACGTCAAACATAGTAGGAGCACAGAAGCAACACGCAACAGCAGCAGCGCCACGAGCTCCGGCCATGGCGGCTGAGCACGGGAGCGGCGGCAAACGACGACGGAAGTAAGGGGGAAGGAGAGGAATGGGCAGAGGAGCTCACAGAGAAGGCAGAGGACGAGCTCGCGGAGGCCAGGGAGTCGCCGGAGCAGCGCGAAACGGTGAGAGTTGCACGGCGACAGTGGAGCGGCGCGGCTCGATCCCGGCGATGCAGAGGTCTTCGGCGACGAGTGACAACTTTGGGAGATGAGGACGAGCACGGGAGAGATCCTCGACAGGACGGCGGAGCTTGAGGTCGCCGATGGCCGCTTGCACTCATGAGGCGGCGACCATGGCAGCGGCTGACACTTTGTGCGAGACAAAACCGAGCGGTGTGCGAGGGGAAGATCTTTTGGACGTGTCCATGGGGACGTGCGGCTTGTTCTTATCCTCAGAGCCGTCGCGCTGTCGACAAGGAGTGAGCAAGGGTGAGGTGGTCGGCATCGAACGGCTTCTGTCGCCATGGCGACTCGGTCGGTGGAGCAGTGCACGGGGGAGGGGATGAATGAATTTGGGCAGGGCCGAGGAGCAGTGCACGCGGGCGAGATTTAGTGTTTTTTGCATTTTTCCCGTTAGTCAGCAGTATAATCCTTCTGTTCCAATCTTATTTGTCTATCAAATGATTTTTTGGTCAGCATGAAACTTTCTTGTATATTTGTCCTGTACCAAAGGGGCTGCCACAACAAGTTTGGGGATTTTATAAAATCTTTTACTATTTATTTATGGACTCCAACTAATTAAATGGGGATCTTGGCTACTGTTTGTATTTTTTTGATTTATTTTAGAGCTCAATAAATTTCCATAACCATATTGACATGATCCACAGATTATTTAGCATTTTATAAAATCGTTTCCACAATCTTTTTGCTCAACTTTATTTCCACCATGGTTTTGGAAATTTAATTTGGATTGAATTTGACTTGTCATGATCAATGACTTGCTAACCACAGGGAATTGTCATTAACAAAAGTGATCACCGTTGCTGGACACTGAGGGTGTTACGGCCTCCTGGGTGCCTGGTGGTGGCCCCCTGGCCCTCCTTTGGGCTTCGGGAGTCTTCCGACACGCTGATTTTTATCTGATTTTTTCCTGGATTTTGGGAGCACTTTTTATATGGGGAAAATAAAATAGAAAAATAGCAGAAAACAAGAACTGGCACTGGGATGCACCGAGTTAGCAGGTTAGTACAAATATGATCAAAAGTGTATGAAAGTGTATCTAGATCATAGCAATATCACACAAAACATGCATGGAGCGAGCAGAAATTATCGTTACGTTTGAGACGTATCAACATCCCCAAGCTTAATTCCTGCTCGTCCTTGAGTAGGTAAATGATAACATGCATAATTTCTGTGGTGACATGCTAGAAACCATATATGAACTTTGAAAAGTAAAGCAATCAAGGTATGTAATTCAATTCAAGTCATAACATGCAAGAGTCTATATTAGCATTGAAACAAGCAACGAAAGAACATTAGGTGCAAGAGCTCTCGCTGTCCGTGACTCGAATGTCTCCAAATGGTGTTTGCGTGCAAGAAAGGGATAGGGAATACGAGAAGAAAAATTATTTTTGTGCTGAGAACTCAATCTACTAAAGTTTCACACTTGGTCTTCTTTGAAATCTTATCTTGACTCGTCCCCAGACCACTAGCCAGGTACAAGTCAGTTTGATCCACTCCTTTTCGATATTTTGAGCACTCATGCAATGGATGAGCGTAAGCACGAGAGTTGACACTTAGGATGGAAAAAAGAGAATATGGTGGAGGAGGAAGACAAAAAGGATGAGAAAGGCTCACATAAATGAGGACAATCATAGGCGAGAAGGCCAAATGATAGATATGATGTGAGGAGTAGGGATTTCCATGCAACAAATGCACATATGAGCTAAAAAGCTCTCCAAAGGAACTAGTGGGGGTGCATCAAACTTGCTCGCTCATTAAGACCTAGAGCTCTTTGGAGGAGGCTCATCCTTGGAATATGCAAGCCAAGTTCTATAGTATGAAGGTCCCCACATAGCTATATGCATAATCATCTCTAGTGAGTACTAGTGTGGATCTTTCAAAAGGATAGTAGTGTTGGTCCTTTCTCTCTTTTTATTTTATTTTTCTCTTTTTTTCTATTTTTTGTATTTTTTTGGTGGCCTCAATGGCTCTTTCTATTTAACTCTCATTTGTCCTCTTTGGGATCTTTTATTTGCTTAAGGGCAACACTCTAATTTACAAGAGGGTATAGAAGATCTTTCACACTTTACAAGGTACTCAAATCATAAATAAGATGTAGCTATCATGATGTATGCAATGTATGCCGCTGCCAGTGTAGCAGGAACATGTATGACATGAAGATCAAGTCATGAAGAGGTGGATGTTGCATGGCAATATGTCTCGGAAAGGCTATGGAAATGCCTTGATAGGTAGGTATGGTGACTGTTTTAAAGAAAGATATAAGGAGGTTTATGATAACAGAGCGTATCATGCGAAGGGTTTGGATGTACCGGCGAAGGTGGAAACCAACTCTCGAAGTGAGAAGAAGGCAATGCAAGGCACAGGACAGGCTAGCAAATATGAGGAGGTGGAAGTGTCAACTTTCAATACTTACATTAGTCTGAAGAACTCATCCACTTATTATCGGTAACTCTCAATCTAATGAGGAGGTTCTCAAAGAGACAAGTACCCCGAGGAGGAGTGTATTGGGGTTTGGTTATCCTTGTGCATCCTCCACTCATGGTACGTGAGTGTACTCTAATATTCGATCCCTCCAAAGATTAGCGATCCATCTAGTAGCTAGAGTTCTCAACTAGTTTTTTTAGGTTTTGAAAATAAACACGGATTACCCAAAATACGACACCTATCACTAATAGGCTAGAGATCTTGACACCAAAAGTTCAA
This sequence comes from Bromus sterilis, assembly GCA_950022295.1. NCBI lineage: Eukaryota > Viridiplantae > Streptophyta > Magnoliopsida > Poales > Poaceae > Bromus > Bromus sterilis. Next base: position 345,546,286 of record OX465596.1, read on the forward strand.
ACATTACTCACATCAATACCTCAAAACTATTGCAAGTTACTACTAAAATTAAATAGCAATCTCAATTACCTACTTTTCAAGACAAGACATAACTCAGTGCAGCAACCAACTCTCTTAACAAGATAAAAATGAAAACTAAAGAGAGTTCCAGCAACAAACTAAACAAAAGCCAAGGCTCTTGCTAAAGACAAACTAAAACTAAAACTAAACATGGCAGTAGCTACAAAAAGATAAAGAACACACAACAACAAAAATATAGGCATGAAGAATCCTATGATGTGTTCGAGATTTTGAAAGTGGAGCGTGTTTCTCTCCCACACAAAGTAAGATGGGATCTAACTTGTTATGACCAACAAGCAAAGCTAAAGAAAACTAAAAATAAAACCTAAGAGCGAGACGCTCCAAGCATAGCACATAACGCATGAAGTGATAAAAATATAGTGAGACGAAGGAAGAATTGATGATTGGTGACCGAGAAGGGGATGCACGGGGGCATCCCCAAGCTTAGACGCTTGAGTCTCCTTGAATATTTTTTGGGGATGCATGGGGGCATCCCCAAGCTTGAGCGCCTGACACTCCCGCATCTTCTTTCATCATCTTCCATCGCACACTTGAAAACTCCCTTCATACATAACTCATCATAAGCTGATTAGAGAGGTTAGTACACTTAATAAATAATTTTTCCCTACTGGATATAAAGATATTCTTGAATAGATACTGTTTCTCAAGATTGCCAAAAGGTTTTTTCAAAGAAAAAGCAAGCTTAAGGTTTGCAAAGTTAGGAGAGACAAAACGTGGCAGAATCTGTGAAAAACAGAAGAGCGGGTAGTAAAGAATTTTATAGGGGCACTTCTACAACTCAAATCAAAAAACTCAGAACATACGAAAGTTCCGTGATTGTATAGAGCACGTTGTGTAAACAATTCAGCTCAAAAAGATGAACTGGTCAGTTTATATGATTTTTCCCGTCACGAGGACAGAATCTGTTTTCTGGACAGCATGTCACAACTTTCACTTCCCTTGTCATATGAGCTATAACTTGGCACAAAGCTTAAAATAAAGATACAATGATGTTGCTACATGTCGGGACCCGGGGTTAGCGTATGCAAGTACAGTTAAGACATAGTCATATGGAGAGCCGAGAACCGCACCCACTTGTCTAAGCAGACAAGGCCAAGCACTGAACATTCTCAGAAAGCATCGTACGTGAGGGGCATCCCATCCAGGCCGGATGATCAACTGCATGGGTCCTCATCGTCCGCACACAAGTCTAATGATATGGGTGGTGAACTCCCATATTCAAAGACAAGTCGCCTCAACCATACTATCGACTATCTCGAAACTCTTACATTGACTTACTCCAGCCCGATCACTTAGTCGGGTCTAGGGCGGGCTCGATCATACCACAAAGTGTGCACGAGACGGAGTCTCGAGAAATCGCATCGCGATGCCCCAAGCTGCGCACATCTAAGGGCCACTTGGTGTATGAAAGACCGCCAGCCAGAACACAACTAAGGTCTCGAAAACCCATACAAAGACATGCATGTTATAAACATGCACGCAGCACACATGCCTTGTATGAACAGCAGGTACCGTTGCAATTCTCTACAAAGTGTACATTTTATTTATAACTCTTATAGAGTACACACAGAGATCACATACATGTGATCCAACATTACAACATAAAGCGGAAGCAAATTATGTCTGAGTACAGACAAGTTTAACAAATTGGCTTAAGAAGCCTTATTCAAACATAAAGCCCTCCACGAGGGAACCAGTCTGCTGACTGGGACTAGACTAGCTTAACTTCAGTCGTCCAGATCGATGAAGAAGCCACCTTCGGGGTCAGTGGCGTCATCTAAAACATAGATTAAGCAAACGTGAGTACAAAGGCGTACTCAGCAAGACTTACATAGGAGCTATACTACTCATGCACATGTATCAAGGTAAAGGGAGGTGGGGTTCACTTGCAGAAATGCCAGCTTTGACTTGGCTAATCCTGAACTACGAGTACGAGACTTGAGGTAAGAAGCGTACACGAGTCCACTACTTTCACCAACCAATTACACCACTATGGTGCCTTCCTCGACTTCCCCACGAGAAAGCACGCCATAGCACTCACACTTATCTTGGTGTATTTTAGAAGTATCTGGTTCAAGTTATCTAATAATCAAGCTAAGCTTTCCAAGCAGTCCATAACCGCGAACGCGGCTATTCGAATAGTTTTGTTAACCTTGCAAGGGTGTACCGCTACACACACATGATCATCATTTACCGCCTTTGATCTCGACACCACTCAAGGGGTGCCAGCGAGGATGCTCACCACAACTGTTACCTCATAGCCTATCTAGTCCAAGAAAGCCGCCTACTTGGGTTGGCTACCACAATCGTGAACCCGGCCGGTTTACCGAAGTGGACCCAAGCGTTGTGTGCGTGGTGCATAAGCCGGTCTCGGTTGAGCCGTTCTCTCACTTATCATCCAGGCCACAAGCCTACCAGAACTCCGAACTATTGCGATATCTGGACATCGAAAGGGATGAGTTAATAAGTTGAGAGGGGTCAGTGAGCCCAATGTGTGGTTGTACTCTTCATCTTGGATCACCACACCAGAACTCGGACTTAGGGCGGTGTTCAACGAGACAACCCACCGTGTACTCCTACACAGCCTCTCATCGTTCACCTTGTATTAGGGTCGATTCACCAACACTTTTCTACCATCATCAACATGATCATTCCCATCCCGACTCACATCACAGTAACAACATGGTATCATACTAAGCATGCAATAAGCGATAAAAATTGCAGGGGCCACATGAAATCATTCAACTCCTACAGTTGCTAGGATTGTGGTTTGCTTACTACTGTGACAAAATGATAGGTCATGCAAAGGAATGGGTTCATCTATGCGGTAGAATCGTAACATGGTGATCATCCTAAACAATGCATAAGCGAGACATGAGAGGGAAGTGGGATTTTATCGACATGATCAATGGGGGTTTGCTTGCCTTGCTGACGAGGTTCAGGTTCTGGATCTTCAGCGAAGGGGGTGACCTCTTGCTCCGGTTCCACCTCTACTCGACAAACAAAGCACGAAGTAGCAATCAATATGAATGCAATGCTCAAGCAGATGATTGAATGTTAAAGCTTGAAGTATAAGTTTTGATGTGTGAGGCAATTCCATTTAAGTGGAATATATTGCATTTAAAATGCAAATTCAAACTCCACATTTGAATTTAACATTATCCAAGTAATATGTGATATAGTTTGATCATTTTGAATCATCTTCACTTGTATAAGATATGCTTCTGATGTGTGGTGAATTAGATCATAATTCCATGGTCCAAGTTGCAAGATCAAGTGATTTGAATTTGAATTAAATTCAAATAAACCAAATGACATATGCTACTGGTCCCATTTTAATTTCAACTCAAACAGAGTTGAAAGTTGCATATTTGGAAAGATAATTTTCTCCTGATCATTTTTCATATATTATTTGTCCAATTTGGAGTTAATATGAATTTTCTATGAATTTCCAAAGTTTGGGGTATTTTCTGGAATTTCTGGATTTAATAAACTATTTTTCTTTTCTGGAAATTCAATTAAATGATTTACTGCGTCAGGCTGACGTCAGGCTGGCGTCAGGGGGGGGCTGACATGTGGGGCCACCTTGTCAGTGGCTGGGTTAACTTAACCCGTGGGTTAAATTAATCTAGTGGCTTAATTAAGCCACTGGGCCCACTGGTCAGTGACCTAGGGGTCACTAATCAGGTGATTAGCCGGGGGGGGGGGGGGGGGGTTAACGCTGACTCGCCGGCGGCTTGACGCCGGCGACTGGACCACGGCGGCGCTGCACGGGAACTCGATTCCGTCCACGGGAGGGGAAACGGAGGGCACCGGCTTGCTCCTGGAGGTCGTCCGCGTCTTCTGGAGGCATCGGGGGTCCACGGGGAGCTCTGCATCGACGACAGCGACGACTCCGGCGGAAGCAGAACCACGGCGAAGTCGCAGGCGACGCTACCGTGCACGGTTCGGGCTGAAATCGCTCGCGTTCGAAAGCTAACATGCCCAGGAGCCAAACGCGCGCTCTGGCTGAGACGAAGGGGCACAGGGGCGACCTCGAGCTCATCCATGGCGGCGAGGTACTTCGGCTTCCATGGCGGATCGTCAAGGAGACAACGAAGAGGGGCAGGGAGAGAGGGGTTTGGACCGCCTGCTCACCAGGAACTCAACGGAGGTGGCGGCTTGAGCTGGGAGGGCTCGACGGCGACGAAATCGACAAAGGCGTCCTTCGGGTCCGGCGACGGCTCGAGCTCGATTCCGGCAGCTAGGAGGGCTCCGAGTTCGATTCGCTGCACTGGGAGACGTAGTCGACGACGAGGAGGAGGATGGACAGGGAGGCGCAGCTCGGGGACGTCGTTGGCCACGCGGGCTTCAAGCTATGGCGACGGAGGCGTCCTGTTCTTCGTGGGGTTCAGCGAGAGAGAGGAGGATAGGCACTGGGGAGGGGCGGAATGAACTCACGGCGTCTCCAGGCGCGTCCAGGTGCGAGAAGAGGCCACGGGGAGGGCCGGAAGCTACTTGGCGTCGAGGTGGCGTCACCAGCTTGCTCGGTGGCATTCCACCAAGCAGCTTGGAGGCGCGGGAGGTGGAAGAAGACCCCCGTGCCCTTTTGGGCCGGCTGGGCTGGGGTGGGCCGACTTCGCCCAGGCGCCAGGTAAGTCTTTTCCTTTTCTGTTTAATCTTTCCTTTCTGTTTTTCTGTAATTTGTTCTGTTTAGCTAAAATAAATAGCTAAACATTTTATTAAATGCTGAAAACTTTTATGTGGCCTCATAATAAAATAAACTAGCCACTCATAAACTTTCAACATTTTTAAAATTCAAAAGATTTGAATTTTAAATCAAAAAGGGGTATTTCTTGAATTCCAAGGTACTGTTTGAATATTTGAAAAATCTATGAGCATGGGATGGGTCCCACATCACTTGATATGTGATCACACTCATTTATAAGACTTTTCAAAACTCTAACATGAATTTTTGGAAAATATTTTTATCTGGCCTTTTGAATTAATTCATCTGGGGGGTGTTCCTTCTCCCATTTGGATTTTGAAAATGATTTCCAAGATTTCTTTTGAAATTTTGACATGATGCAAAGGTACTAGCTAACCCTAGCACATACCTAACAGAGGGCTCTGACACTACAGTAGTAACAATCATCAAGACCACTAAAAACAGAAGTAAAAACATCTTGGGTTGCCTCCCAACAAGCACTTTCTTTTACGCCTTTAAGCTAGGCATAAAGCAAAAGAAGAATCATGTTTTATCAAGAGAAAGAGAATAACTAGCCCGTGTAACGGACTCAAAAGGTAACTTGATTTTCTTTCTAGGGAAATGTTCCATCCCCTTTTTGAGAGGGAATTGAAATTTTATATTCCCCTCTTTCAGGTTAATTATTGCACCAACGGTGCGAAAAAAAGGACGTCCCAAACTAATTGGACATAAAGGTTCACACTCTATATCCATAATAATGAAATCAATGGGAACATAGTTGTCATTTAAAATGATAAGAATGTCATCGATCTTCACCAAAGGTTTCGTTACGGAAGAATCGACAAGAGAACACCAAAAGAACAAGAATCAAAAGGTTTCAATTCAAACATATCATACATTCTTTTGGGCATGACGGAGGTACTAGCTCCAACGTCACATAAAGCATAGCAAGAGAAGTTATTTAATTTAATTTTGATCATAGGGTCCCAACCATCATCTAGCTTCCTAGGTATGGAGGCTTCTATCCTAAGCTTCTCCTCCCTAGCTTTGATGAGAGCATTTGTGATATGCTCCGTGAAGGCAAGATTAAGTGTGCTAGTGTGGGGGTCTCTAGACATTTTGTGTAATAAGCTAATAACTTCTGAGAGGGTGCAACTACCAAAATCAATATCACTACTATCAAAGGTGGTAGTAGTATCATCTAGGCTCACTTGTTTGAAACCCTCTATGTTCATAGGAGTTTTTTCTTCTATGGTTGAGGTATTAGCAACACCATTAATAGGTCCAATGGGACCAGGAGTGCATTGGGTGCTCATATTTTTGGTATCCTCGACAATTTGGATAGTGGCAACTGTGTGGTGTGTAGGAAGACTCTTAATTCTATCCTCTTCCTCTTTTTCTCTAGCCCATCTTTCTTTAAGTTTAGCCATCATCCTAATATTTTCATTAATTTGTAATTGGATAGCATTAATAGGAGTGGCCTTGCTCTCCTCAAGGGGAGAGGTTCTAATTTTTAACATCTCAACATCAAGGGCTAAGTTTTCTACCTTCAAGTAAAGATTATCTAATTTAGCTAGATTTTCTTCCACATTCTTGTTGAAGGATTTTTGGGTAGTGATAAAGTCTGTAAGCATGCTTTCTAATTCAGAAGTGGGGTTCTTGTTGCTAGGGTAAGTGTTGTTGTTCCCATAAGTGGATGGAAACGGTCTAGGATTACTAGAAAAGTTGCCCCTATAAGCATTATTGTTAAAGTTGTTTCTAGCAATGAAGTTCACATCTACTTGTTCCTGAGCAACCAAAGAATTGAAAGGAATGTCATGAGGATCAATAGAGGGTTGCTTGGTAACTAGAGACATAATTAAATCAACTTTATCATTTAGGGAGGTAATTTCCTCGATAGAATTTACCTTCCTACCTGTTGGAGCGCGTTCGGTGTGCCATTTGGAATAGTTGGTCATCATTTCATCAAGGATTTTGGTGGCAACACCGATTGTAGTTGACATAAAGGTTCCTCCCGCGGCCGAATCTAACAGGTTCCGCGAGGTAAAGTTCAAGCCTGCATAAAAAGTCTGGATAACCATCCAGGTAGTCAAACCATGTGTAGGGCATTTCTTAACAAGATATTTCATACGTTCCCAAGCTTGGGCAACGTGTTCATTATCCAATTGCCTAAAATCCATAATGTTACTCCTCAATTGGATAATTTTAGCAGGTGGGTAGTACTTCCCAATAAAAGCATCTATGCGCTTATCCCAAGAATCTATGCTATTCCTAGGAAAAGATTGAAACCAGGTTTTAGCTCCGTCCCTCAAAGAGAAAGGAAAAAATCTTGAGCTTAACAACATCACGTTCTACTTCTTTATACTTTTGCATATCACATAATTCAACAAAATTATTCAAGTGTAAAGCAGCAGCATCTCCAGCACTAGAGAATTGATCTCTCATAACAAGGTTCAGTAAAGCAGGTTTAATTTCATAAGAGGTAGCTGAAGTGGCAGGTGTGGCAATAGGAGTGCAGATAAAGTCTTTGTTGTTGTGACTGGTGAAGTCACGCAATTTGGTGTTTTCAGCGGAAACCATAGTAGCAGCAAGTGTGGCAGATTTTTTTGTAATTTTCGATATAAGACACAAAGATAAAAACAGAAAGGTAAACTAACAAGACTAAAAAGTAAAGGTAAAGTATAGTGGGCAACTCCCCTATCTTATCACTCGGAGTCCCCGGCAATGGCGCCAGAAATTTTCTTGATGGCGGGGAAGTGGTAATTGCTTCTCGCCCTTCGTTGGTTACCCCAAGTGGAAGGTGAGATGTAGGATAGCAGCAAATTTCCCCTATGTAGAGGATAGGGTTTGTCTCCCGTAGGACTCCGGCAATGATAAGTAGGTGTCAGCGGCGCACCTAACACGGACCTGGACACAATACAATTAACTTTGCTCCCAATGAAGTTCAGAGAGGTTGTCAATCTCTCCGGTCTTGTTGTTTACAAAGGATCAAACACACAAGGGATAATGATAATGATAGCAACTGAAAGTAAATGCGAGAAAATAAATGAGCTTGTAAACAGTGATGAGAATATGGACCGGGGTCCCGTGATGTTCACTAGTGATGTCTCTCTCCCAAAAGACGATAAAACTGCTATGAGAGGTAAAAAAATTACAGATGGGCAATTGACAGGATTATAAACGCACCGCAATGCTAACTATGCTACAAAAGAAAGGAAGAGGCTCATAAGCATGGGCAGTACACCAAAATAAGTAGACCGAAATCCATCTGCATCAACTACTAATCATCCACCTTGAGATATCTATCCAGAACATCTCGCTGGTATTAAGTTGCGAGCCCCACCCAAAGTATAAACCCAAAGCAACAGACAACTGCATTAAAAGAACTTTGCGTAAAGTAAACAATCCTTGCAACCGCGGTTACAAGCACCGTTGTTTCCCCCCTTGTGGCCACAACACGTCCCCTAGACTCATGTTTCTGTCACGCAAGCGTGTCATCAGGGGGCATGTACCCACAATCGAGCATAACGCTCCCTCTTGAAGTTACTACCTACCACTTGGCCAAAGCAATAAACAACAACGAAGAACATGCAAGAATTACTTAGGAACGAAAATATAAGCGATCAAAACAAAATATATTACTCTATCACGATCTGAACATAATCTCATAATCCATCAGATGCCATCAAACTCAGCATGGCAACAGCAGAAGAATTACATAAGTGCCTTGATCATGTAGGGCAGCTCACGAGGGCTAAACCATGAAGAACAAAGAGGGGAGGAGAACATCACATAGCTACTGATCACGGACCCATGGTCCAAGGTAGACTACTCACGGCACATCCGGGAAGCGTCAATGATGGAGGAGAAGCTCCCGTAGGTCGATCCTCCCTCCGGCAGGGTGCCTTGAAGGATCCTGGCGGTGCTCCCGATATTGGAAGTGTAACATCCTCACTGTCAAAAAACAGTAATCTTTTGTTAATGAAAATTCTTTGTGATTAGCTGGTCACTAATCACCATTGATCATACCCAAATCCAATTCAACTTAATTGCATGGACAAAAATCAGCGTAGAAATTAAAGTTAAACAATAAATGGTGCAACCAATTATATAAAATGGATAATAATCAATAAGTGATGATATTATATAAATGGGCAATTATTGAAATGTTTAAATAAGTTAAATAAATTAAAACAGTAGCAAAAGAGCCCCATTTAATTCTTTAAATGAATAAATAATGTTAGAATGACTTTTGTTAGGTCTCATACTTATTATAGAAGTGATATAAAATGCAACACTATTAATGGTACAAGTTTCAAATTTTACAAAATTCAATTGCTATCTAAACAAAATACCAACAAAAAAAGAAAAAGGAAAGAAAAGGAATAAATAGAAAAGGCCTATCCTACAGTGTGGGCAAAGCCTCCCCACCGGGCCCAGCCCACCCTGGATCCCTCTCCTCCCTCCCCTGTTCCTCTGCCTCGCTGTTGGCTCAACGGAGCCCGACGCCGGCGGTGGTCGACGTGGCGACCATACCGCTTCGCAAACCCTAGCCGCTCCCCTGCTCCTCCTTCCTGGCGTCGTCGCCCTTCTCTTAATCCTCCACGGCTGCCCCGCACCCGTGGCTGCGCCACCGCGCCGTCGTGGCCAACGACCGCTGGAGTTTGCGCTGGCATGTCTGGCGTGCTCCTCGTAGTCGTCTTCCTCACCACACACGAGGAATTGAACCATGATGGCCCATGGACGCCGCCCCCTCTTCTTCCTTGGCGGCGGCCGCCGCCTTCCACTCGCCGATTCGCAGTCGTCGCTGCACCCCCGGCCTCCTCGAGCTTCCCTCCCGCTCCACGGTGAGCTCCTCTGCCAATCTCTCCCGTTTCCCCATCAAATCCTTCGCCATGGTCGTCGTCCACCACCGCGGCCGAACAATCGTGCAACATGGCCGCCCGCCCCGCGCGTGTCCTACGCCGGTCGCGCCCCTGGTCTGGACGCTCTCCTCGTGCCCCCACTACCCAGGGCTCGCCGGCCTCGCCACGCCCAGCACTAGCTACGACCAGCCATGGAAAAGTGCGTGTACGTGGGTGTGGTGTGCACCGTCCGTGTGATGTGTGTGCGTGCGTCCTGTGTGCGTGTGTGCATGGTGTACTGCGTGTGTGTGCGCGACAGCCGCTGGCTAGCTCCGGTCGCCGCCACCGGCCGCGCCCGGCGCGCTTGCCCGCCCACGGCTTCTGCTTCAGTTGCTGCTGCCCTGCTAATGCTGTTAACTGCTACTTCTGGTGCTACTAAATACTGCTCAACCCTCTTTTTTGTGCAACAAAACAGCAGCAAACAACTATCTAAGCAAATTCTAAAATGTGTAAAATTAATGTGTGCAAGTAGTTGGTCTAACCAGCTTCAATTTGTTCTATTGGACCCAGTTCAGAAGATGTAAGAATTTAATGCTATGAAAATTGCAAAAGCAGATTTCTATTTAACAGAAATAGTTATGCCACCCTTGCTAGTTTAGAGCCATAGCTTGACTTACTACATGACATGTACATAGCATCAGTGGAGTTGGCCTGAGAATGCACATAATATAGTGCAAAACACATGTAAGATTCATCTTCATTTGAGTTATAGATTAATAGTAATGATTAAGCAAAGTTGGTATCTTTTAACAATTGCTCGAATTGACAACGAGTAGAACTTTTTGGACCGAGTTTTAATTAAGTAAATGTGCTCTACTGAAAATACCATCTCTACCGGATTCGAGATCATTGACAACTGATAAAATTTTGTATAGGACACAAATTTATCGAAGGAGTGGAACCCTAAAGCGTAGCCTTCCGAATGTTCTAATGGAAACTTAACACCGGAAAATCTCAGACTTAGTAAAATTTAGGTGGAATCCAAATGAGACAATGATAAGTTGGCCCCATTTGCTATTAAATAAATATAAGGATTTATTTAAATGCCAGAGTATGACATGTGGGTCCCCTCTATCGGTTGACCTAGTCAAACCACTATTCTGGATAATGTTGTATTTAAGTAATAAAAGAAATTAAGAAAATTCTTTTAAATTTATTTAAACTAAAGAAATTAATATCTTTTAATCCGTAAGTTAGATGAAAATACTTTATACATCAAAGTCGCTCAGAAAAATACAATGAAAACGGATACGTCACCCTCTCACACAACGAACACGAGACATTCCCCCTCCAGGTCGTCTGTCCGGTAATCGCCCGGAGCCAGTTAAATTCCCGTTTCGTCTGCAACGTGTAGCACCGCGTTAGTTCACCTCTAGCTTAACGTTTGCCATGTCTTGCATTTGTATTGTTATTATTGTTGTCTATTTATTGTGTCTCCCCCCTTATTCTTCGATAGACCTCGACACCTACCGCCGACGACACCGTTGCCGAGTACGACTACTTCGTCGACGACCGAACCCCTACTGCGAGCTTCCAGGAATGCACAGCCATTTTCCTTCCCCAGATATCACCTATCTTTCCGTACTTTTCTTGCACTAGGCATTGCTTCTATTGCTACGTTCCTTACCTATTCAATTGCATAGCCTGTCATTGTCGCCCCTTGATGTACCTTTCCTTGTCCTATGCTGCCTTGTTAATATATATAATATTCAGCAGTAAACCCTGCGCATTGTTAGCTAGGTTTAGAATAGCGGGTCGTGATCACTCTGGTGAGTGAACGCGGATTACAAAATATTATAACTGCAACAGGTATGGATCAATGCAGACGCCTTAGGGGTACTTCAACGGTGAGACTCTGCCGAGTCGCTTCGAGTTTGACTTACGAGTCAAATGGACTCGTATTTCACTCTCGTCGGCTTAGTAGCGTAGCATCACCGGGATGATAGGAGGTTTACCTCTTTAGTTCATCCCACTGATGTCTCTGTCGAACCTCTTCAAGTGTACCATCGAGGGTGATTCCTCCTGGTTTCACTTGATGGGAGGAACTCGAATCAACTGGTGTCCTTAATGGTAAGGATTCGGGTGACCCAACGGTGCCCACGTAGGGATTGTATCGGGACAGCAGGACAGGCGGATACCATCGTGGGCCTGTTCCTTGCTTGTTGGCCGTGAGATACCCTGTAGTACGAAAGTCAAGCTCTTCCAAGAGCACACGCGAGATAAGGTAAGGAGAAAGTATACCTTGTTGGTAACCGCAAGAGTTGGTGGGACGACAGGGCAGGCACCGATGCACTGGTGGTCCTGGCTGCTGTCGTTGTCCGCGACTCACCCAGATAAGGGGAAACGATAACGCTTGTCCCGACAGATAATAATAAAATGCTTAACGGTTCAGGTGGATGACTTGAGAGGACGCAAAGGCCTGTACGCACTACCTTCACGTGGGATAACGGTATGGGCCCTCCGCGTCGTGGTCTCGTTCGAAATCTCTGAAAGACGTCCAGTTCAGCATTGTGGCTGGGTCTCCGCATCCTAGAAGAGTTGCATGGAATCACCTGGCATACAACGACCCGGAGGGCGAGGGGCGACGGTCCAAGACCCCCTTGCTCTTAGGACTGTAGATCGCCGGGGACCTCTCTGATGAGCCGTAGGGTGGGCCTCGGCGTGTCGGATAGCCTCGGTGGGGTGTTCCTTAACAAGGTGTATGCCACCCAGGAGATCTGAGCGTGTAGGCTGAACAGTAGTGCACCCCTGCAGGGAGTTTGATCTATTCGAATAGACATGTCCACGGTAATAGGACGCTTTATGCTGAAGCCAGAGCCTACTACTACAAACTACTACTACTAAACCGTTGGTTCCGGTTTCTCTTCCTCGCAGGGAAGTCGAGGAGGGGATCTCGGAAGCATATATAATTGTTATCTATACAACTTACTATTATACAATGCTGCAGCAACTTCTGCTGCATTTTTATTACATTCATGCTATTGAACTGTTGGCTATTCTCTTCTTGTGCTTCAAGACTCGTTGGAAGATTCTAGTCTTCGATAGGCCTAGCTTCTTACCCTTATTATGATTTCTACCTTGCAGTCCACTATATACAGCCTCCCCTTTCCATTTGATACAAATGCATAATTGCTTAGTAGTGGACGTAAGACTCGCGACTATGCTAGATACTCACCTTTGCTTTATTTACTTTTTTCGTTTTGCCTGATCGGCCGCTGTAGTTGACGTTGGAACCCAGGAGCAGAAGATCCCCGGTGCTTGCTTCATCGTGGAGTTTACCCCTCGAGCAGGAGTAGTTTGGAGGTTCCTAGGCCGGAGGCCTTGCCCTCTCGATCGTTGTTATTTTTGTGCTAGCCTTCTTAAGGCAGATCATGTGTACCTTGTGTCTGTACTCAGATACTATTGCTACTACTAACTTTGTGCTCTCGAGCTATTGTGTTGTGATATCTCACCGTGAGTCCTTGATCTCGATCGAATACCTTGCGTGTATGATTACTGTACACGATCCGATTTTGGGGACGTCACAAGTTGGTATCTGAGCCGACTTCCTGTAGGACACCCCTTCCAACTCATTGGTCGAAGTTGAGTCTATTATTTGCAAAAACTATTTTGCTAACTTACTATTTGGCTTACGGGCCCACATCGATGTCACTACGTGTGATATCTATCGTTCGTACCTTTGACTCTGGGATTCTACCTTCTTATCCGTGCTGGTAAGATTTACTAACTCAGACATTAGGTTCTCGTGGTCACATCTACCCGGAGAGCCCTGCATTCCATACAATCAGTTGATTCACCAGAAGATCCCGAAGATATTCTCTGATAAGTTCCGGAGCACCTATGTGTTCATCGCCTTTGCAATACCCTGCCACTGATAAGTCCGTATGGGTATTTACATCCACCTCCCGATCTGGAAATTATAATTCCCTTGTACTTAAGCATCAAATTATTCGGATGCTTCAATCACCCAATGCCTTTGCATTCTTTCTCCTTCTGGTTGAGTACCGATACTCACATCAGATTCTTTGCGAACCACCCAACCTTGGTGGATTATTAACCGACTAATCTTACATGGCTTCTTCCATGGGTCGATTGGATTCATCATGTGAAATACCATCCTTGCCCTCGATGATTTGTGTTATCATCGACAACCTCCCTCGACTCTCTGCCAATACAACTTGGTCGTGTATATCATGCTCTGCTTTCCCTTGGGAAAGATATACACCTGATACTTGTGTATCATCACAATTTCCTTTCCATTGGTCTGTTTAACCTTTCCTGTAATATATCTTATCTGAGCAGTGATAATTAACCTGCTTATGAAAACACCTCGGTGTACAACCTCGTCAGTAACCCCTTGTTGACATTGTCGATGACATTTCGGTAACCACTGGGACGAGAACTTTGCCAAGTGGTCCACCTCGTATTAACGAGCAGGAAAATGGTTCTCAATGTCCACTGCTCCTGGTATCGATGTTGTTTCCAACATAGCTGACAAGCTATTCTCTGACCATCCTTGCATCGTGATCGCGTAATATGCCACCACTCTAAACCACAGGTCCCAGGACCGAAACCTGACTCTTGTCATCTACCTTGTGATATTCGGCCCGATATCATGCTTATCCCTGTTGCTCTGGACCCCTTTTCCATCATCCTTCATCGGCATCGAATGCATGCTTATCCTCTTAAATCTCCTCATGCTTTCTTTTGTTCTCTCGATGTATTGCCCTGAGTTTAAATTCGGAAGATACTTTATACCCCATTCCCTCGGACGTCCTTGGTTTGAACTGGTACCGATACGACCCCCTAAGTATCCCCCTTCTACCCTATCTGTAACTACGATGGAGCCCCAATGGAAGAATGACAAGTCATCGAGATGCACTAATGTAGAGAAATGAAGACATCAACGAGAAGGGTTAACTCCTTCGAGAAGGATAACAAGACCTAGATCGTTAGAATCCGAAACCGAAACTTTATCCCTTGCACTATTTTTAATTCTCAGGACGAGAATTCTTTGTAGTGGGGGAGATTTGTAAAATTCTCACTGTTAAGAAACAATAATCTTTTTTTAATGAAAATTCTTTGTGATTAGCAGGTCACTAATCACCATTGATCATACCCAAATCCAATTCAACTTAATTGCATGGACCAAAATCAAAGTATAAATTAAAGTTAAACAATAAATGGTGCAATCAATTTTATAAAATGGATAATAATCAGTAAGTCATGATATTATATAAATGGGGAATTATTGAAATGTTTAAATAAGTTAAATAAATTAAAATAGTAGAAAAAGAGCCCCATTTAATTCTTTAAATGAATAAATAATGTTACAATGACTTTTATTAGGTCTCAAACTTTTTATAGAAGTGATATAAAATGCAACACTATTAATGTTACAAGTTTCACATTTTACAAAATTCGATTGCTAGCTAAACAAAATACCTACAGAAAAAGAAAAAGGGAAGAAAAGGAATAAATAGAAAAGGCCTATCCTACACTGTGGGCATAGCCTCCCCACTGGGCCCAGCCCACCCTGGATCCCTCTCCTCCCTCCCTTGTTCCTCTGCCTCGCTATCGGCTCTAGGGAGCCCGTCGCCGGCGATGGTCGACGTGGGGACCATCCCGCGGTCGCCGGCGAGGTCAAGACCCAGAGCCGCCCCCTCTTCGCAAACCCAAGCCGCGCCGCTGCTCCTCCTTCCTCACGTCGTCGCCCATCTCTTACACCTCCACGGCCGCCCCGCACCAGTGGTTGCGCCACCGCGCCGTCGTGGCCAACGGCCGCCAGAGTTTGCGCTGGCATGTATGGCGTGCTCCTCGTGGTCGTCTTCCTCACCACGCGCGAGAAATTGAACCAGGACGGCCCATGGACGCCGCCCCCTCTTCTTCCTTGCCGCCGGCCGCCGCCTTCCACTCACCGATTCATAGTCGTCGCTGCACCCCCGGCCTCCTCGAGCTTCCCTCCCGCTCCACGGTGAGCTCCTCTGCCAATCCCTCCCGTTTCCCCATCAAATCCTTCGCCATAGTCGTCGTCCACCACCGCGGCCGAACCATCGTGCAACATGGCCGCACGCCCCACGCTTTTCCCGCGCCCCGCGAGTGTCCTACGCCGATCGCCCCCCTAGTCTGGACGCTCTCCTCGGGCCCCCACTACCCAGGGCTGGCCGGCCTCGCCACGCCCGGCACTAGCTACGGCCGGCCATGGCCAAGTGCGTGTACGTGGGTGTGGTGTGCACCGTCCATGTGATGTGTGTGTCCTATGTGCGTGTGTGCGTGGTGTACTACGCGTGTGTGCGCGGCAGCCGCCGCCGGCCGCGCCCAGCGCGCTTGCCCGCCCACGGCTGCTGCTTCAGTTGATGCTGCCCTGCACATGCTGTTAACTGCTACTGCCGGTGCTACTAAATACTGCTGAACCGTCTTTTTTGTGCAACAAAAATCATCAAACAACTATCTAAGCAAATTCTAAAATGTGTAAAATTAATATGTGCAAGTAGTTGGTCTAACCAGCCTCAATTTTTTCTATTGGACCGAGTTCAGAAGATGTAAGAATTTAATTCTATGAAAATTGCAAAAGTAGATTTCTATTTAACAGAAATAGCTATGCCACCCTTGCTAGTTTAGAGCCATAGCTTGACATACTACATGACATGTACATAGCATCAGTGGAGTTGGCCTGAGAATGCACATAATATAGTGCAAAACACATGTAAGATTCATCTTCATTTGAGTTATAGATTAATGGTAATGAATAAGCAAAGTTGGTTTCTTTTAACAGTTGCTCGAATTGACAACGAGTAGCACTTTCGGACCGAGTTTTAATTAAGTAAATGTGCTCTACTGAAAATGCCATCTGTACCGGATTCGAGATCATTGACAACGGATCAAAATTTGTATAGGACACAAATTCATCGGAGGAGTGGAACCCTAAAGCGTAGCCTTCCGAATGTGCTAATAGAAACTTAACACCGTAAAATCTCAGACTTAGTAAAATTTCAGTGGAATCCAAATGAGAAAATGATAAGATGGCCCCACTTGCTATTAAATAAATATAAGGATTTATTTAAATGCTAGAGTATAACATGTGGGTCCCCTCTATCGGTTGATCTAGTCAAACCACTATTCTGGATAATGTTGTATTTAAGTAATAAAAGAAATTAAGAAAATGCTTTTAAATTGATTTAAACTTACGAAATTAATATCTTTTAATTCGTAAGTACAATGAAAATACTTTATACATCAAAGTCTCTCAGAAAAATACAATGAAAACGGATATGTCACCCGTATACCCACCACACCCCTCTAACACAACGAACACGAGAACTTCCCCCTCCAGGTCGTCTGTCCGGTAATCGCCCGGAGCCGGTTAAATTGTCGGTTAAATTCTCGCTCCGTCTGCAATGTGTAGCACCGCGTTAGTTCACCTCTAGCTTAACGTTTGCCATGTCTTGCATTTGTATTGTTATTATTGTTGTGTATTTATTGTGTCTCCCCCTTATTCTTCGATAGAGCTCGACACCTGCCTCCGACGACACCGTTGCCGAGAACGACTACTTCGTCGACGACCGTACCCCTACCGCTAGCTTCCAGGCAAGAAGAGCCATTTTCCTTCCCCAGATATCACCTATCTTTCCATACTTTTCTTGCACTAGGCATAGATGATACTGGTACGTTGCTTACCTATTCAATTGCATAGCCTGTCATTGTCGCCCCTTGATGTACCTTTCCTTGTCCTATGTTGCCTTGTAATTATATATAATATTCAGCAGTAAACCCTGCGCATTGTTAGCTAGGTTTAGAATAGCGGGCCGTGATCACTCTGGTGAGTGAACGCGGATTACAATATATTATAACTTCAACAGTTACGGATCAATGCAAACGCCCTAGGGAACCTACAACGGCGAGAATCTGCCGAGTCGCTTCGAGTTTGACTTACGAGTGGAATGGACTCGTATTTCACTGTCGTCGGCTCAGTAGCGTAGCATGACCGAGATGATACGAGGTTTACCTCTTTATTTCATTCCGCTGATGTCTCTATCAAACCTCTTCAAGTGTACCATCGAGGGTTATTCCTTCTGGTTTCACTTGGTGGTAGGCACTCGAATCAACTGGTGTCCTTAAAGGTAAGGAGTCGGGTGACCCAACGGTGCCCGCGTAGGGATTGTATCGGGACAGCAGGACAGGCAGATACCATCGTGGGCCTGGTCCTTGATCGTTGTCCGTGAGATACCCTGTAGTACGAAAGGCGATCTCTTCCAAGAGCACACGCGAGATAAGGTAAGGAGACGGTTCACCTTGTTGGTAACCGCAAGAGTTGATAAGACGACAGGGCAGGCACCGATGTACTGGTGGTCCTGGCTGCTGTCGTTGTCCGCGACTCACCCAGATGAGGGGCAACGATAACGGTTGTCCCGATAGATAATAATAAAATGCTTAACGATTTGGGTGGATCACTTGAGAGGCCGCAAAGGCCTGTACGCACTACCTTCACGTGGGATAACGGTGTGGGCCCTCCGCGTTGTGGTCTCGTTCGAAAGCTCTGAAAGACGTCCAGTTCAGCATTGTGGTTGGGTCGATCCACATCCTAGAAGAGTTGCGCGGAATCACCTGGCACACAACGACCCAGAGGGCGAGGGGCGACGGTCCAAGACCCCCTTGCGCTTAGGACTGTAGACCTACGGGGACCTCTCTGATGAGCCATAGGGTGGGCCTCGGCGTGTCGGATAGCCTCGGTGGGGTATTCCCTAACAAGGTGTACGCCACCCTGGAGATCCGAGCGTGTACGTTGAACAGTAGTGCACCCCTGCAGGGAGTTTGATCTATTCGAATAGCCGTCTCCACGGTAACGGGACGCTTTATGATGAAGCCAGAGCCTACTACTACAAACTACTACTATTAAACTGTTGGTTCCGGTTTCTCTTCCTCACAGGGAAGTCGAGGAGGGGATCTCGGAGGCATATATAATTCTTATCTATACAACATACTATTATACAATGTTGCAGCAACTTCTGCAGCATTTTTATTACATTCATGCTATTGAACTGTTGGTTATTCTCTTCTTGTGCTTCAAGACTCGTTGGAAGATGCTAGTCTTCGATAGGCCTAGATTCTTACCCTTATTCTGATTTCTAGCTTGCAGTCCAATATATACAACGTCCCCTTTCCATTTGATACAAATGCATAATTGCTTAGTAGCGGACGTAAAACTCGCCGGTATGCTAGATACTCACCTTTGCTTTATTTCCTTTTTTCGTTTTTCCTGATCGGCCGCTGCAGTTGACGTTGGAACCCAGGAGCAGAAGATCCCCGGTGCTTGCTTCATCGTGGAGTTTACCCCTCGACCAGGAGTAGTTCGGAGGTTCCCAAGCAGGAGGCCTCGCCTTTTCGATCGTTGTTATTTTTGTGCTAGCCTTCTTAAGGCAGATCATGTGTACCTTGTGTCTGTACTCAGATACTATTGCTTCTGCTAACTTTGTGCTCTCGAGCTGTTGCATTTGAGCCCTCGTGGCCCTGGCTTGTATTAAATAGCTTGTATTATTTTATTTGTAGATTTGTGTTGTGATATCTCACCGTGAGTCCCTGATCTCGATCGTGTACCTTGCGTGTATGATTACTATACACGATCCGATTTTGGGGGCGTCACAGGAAGCGCGGCGGCGGCGGAACAGAGGAGAATTTGCGAAATAGGGTTCTGTCTTCGGAAGTTTCCCGTGACGGAGAATAAATAGGAGAAAGGGGCATCCAGAGGGGCCACCAGGGGCCCAGGCGCCCCCCTGGCGCGCCCAGGCCCCTGACCGCGCCAGGTGGCCGCCTGGGTTCCTGGTGGTGGCCCCCTGGCCCTCCTTCGGGCTTCGGGAGTCTACAGACACGCTGATTTTTTATGTGATTTTTCCCGGATTTTGGGAGCACTTTTTATATGGGGGAAAACTGAAATAGAAAAACAGCAGAAAACAAGAACTGGCACTGGGATGCACTGAGTTTGTAGGTTAGTCCAAATATGATCAAAAGTGTATGAAAGTGTATCTAGATCATAGAAATATCACACAAAACATGCATGGAGCGAGCAGAAATTATCGATACGTTTGAGACGTATCAATACTATTGTAACATGAGGTTGTTATAATAAGACTTACGACTTAGTGGATCATCCATGACATTGGCTTTGCCTGGGGTGTAAGAAATTCTTAAGTCATAATATTTTATCAACTCAATCCAGCGTCTTTTCCTGAGATTAAGATCTGGCTGGGTGAATATATATTTGAGGCTTTGGTGGTCGGAATAGATCTCACAACGATTACCAAGGATATAATGTCGCCAAGTTGTCAGGCATGAACTACGGCAGCGAGTTCAAGATCATGGGTAGGATAGTTCTCTTCATGTGGACGCAACTGGCATGAAGTGTATGCTACCACATGTCTATATTGCATAAGTATGCATCCTAACCCTTGCCGTGAAGGTTCACAAAAGATCTCGAAATCCTTTTTGGTGTCTGGAGGCGCAAGTACGGGTGCAGAAGTCAATCTTCTTTTCAACTCCTGGAACTTTCCTCGCACTTGGGGATCCATTCAAATTTCTTATCTTTCTTGAGGAGTTCAGTTAGAGGCTTTGGAACTTTGGAGAAGTTCTCAACGAAGCGGCGGCAATAGCTTGCTAAGCCAAGAAAACTCCTAACTTGCGTAACCGATTCAGGTGAAGTCCAGTCAAGGATAGCCTGAACTCTCTCGGGATTCACAGCAATGCCTTTTGCAGAAATCACGTGGCCTAAATAGGTCTCTTCTGGTAGTCAAAATTCGCACTTAGAGAACTTGGCATAAAGGCGATGCTCTCGAAGTTTCATCAATACCAGCCTAAGATGTTCTGCGTGCTCTTCTTCGTTCTTCGAGTAGATGGGAATGTCATCAAGATAAACTACAACAAATTTATCCAAGTACTCCATGAAGATCGAATTCATCATACGCGAGAAAGTGGCGGGGGCATTGGTTAAACCAAAGGACATGACGGCGTACTCGTCAAGACCATAACGAGTAGTGAAAGCCGTTTTGGTATGTCCTCGTTTCGGATTTTGATTTGATGATAGCCTAATATCAAATCCATCTTGGAGAAGACAGAGGATCCAGCAAGTTGATCATAAAGATCATTTATCCTGGGAAGTGGGTACTTGTTCTTTATCATCGCTAGATTAAGCGGGCGATAATCTACACACATCCTTTCTGTTCCATCTTTCTTCGTTGCGAACAGAATGGGGCATCCCCATGGCGATGAGCTAGGGCAGATGAAGCCTTTTGCCAACAAAGCTTCAAGTAGGATTTTAAGCTCAGCTAACTCACATGGTGCCATTTTGTATGGGCGTCTGGAAATTGGGGCGGTTCCTGGCATAAGATCTACAATTAATTCTACACATCTATCGGGTGACTAGATTGAAGGGGTTGGATTACTTGAGAGTTTTCTTGGGAATGATCATGGCTTACTAAGAACTACAACAAATATGTCAGAGTAGCAAAGTACCCCAACACAATGGTTAGTGTGGTTATTCTAGCTGGAGGACATCTAAAGTGGGAGGAATAACTGCAAATGCACCAATATAGGTTTCTAGAATAAAACCTACATCAAACTCTATGGAGCTGTCGGGTATGCCACCTAACAAATCTTCTGGAAAGACATCCGAAATAGAGAGAAGGATTTTGCAAATGCATCAGACTATGAAAAAACCTGGAATGATTGGGACAGCATAACGTATGTAATTGTAATAGAAGTGAGAATTCTTACAACATAACAACAAAACTTACATAGGAAGTCTCAAAACATGAAGCACAACGACTCTAGACACACACCAACTTTGGTACAACTACAAGGAAGAAATCAATGTGATGTCCTAGTAAGACATAGATGAGCCTAGTTCCGTCTTCTCGTAGAAAAGATCAGGGTGACTCAGAACTCAGATCGATGAGGGTAAGGAGAAAAAATAAGCCTTACGTTGTTCCCTTATATACCCAAAGTAACTATATAATTATAGAAGGCTAGACTCGACTTCGACCAAGGCTGATAATCCTATAGTCAGTCTTGCTCTGATACCAAGTCTATCGGGGCCGGGGGTTTGCGTATGAAAGTCCTGTCACAACACAATCATATGGAGAGCCGAGAGCCGTACCCACTTGTCTAAGAAGGCAAGGCCAAGCACAGAACGCTCTCGGAAAGGATCGAACGTGAGGGGCATCCCATCCAGGCCGGAGGATCAACTGAGATGGGTCCTCATCGTCTTCACACAAGTCTAAATGATATGGGTGGTGAACTCCCATACTCATAGACAATTCGCCTCAACCATACTATCGATTGTATTCTAACAATTACATAAACATACTACAGCCCGATCACTTAGTCGGGGTCTTGGGCGGGCTTGATCATACAACAAAGTGTGCCACGTGACAGAGTCACGAGCAATCGCATTGCGATGCCCCAAGCTGCACACATCCAAGGGCCACTTGGTGTATAAAAAGACCGCCGGCAAGATCACAACCAAGATCTCGAAAACCCACACTAAGACATGCACGTTATAAACATACACGCAACATACATGTCCAGTGTGAACAGCAGGCATCATCACATTTCTCTACAAAGTGTACAACTTTATTTAACTCTTATAGAGTACACACAGAGATCAAAAGACTGTGATCCAACATTACATCATTCAAGCGGAAGCAACATAGGTCTGAGTACAGACAAGTTTAACAAATGTCTTAGAGAAGCCTTATTTATAAACAAGCCCTTCCAAGAGGGACCAGACCTCTGTCTGGGACTACACTAGCTTGATCATTCATCGAGCTCTAGGAAGAAGCCGCCATCGGGGTCATTGGATTCCTCTAAAAAGATAAATAAGCAAACGTGAGTACAAAGTCGTACTCAGCAAGACTTACGTAGGAACTATAATACTCATGCTCAAGTATCAAGGCATAGGGAGGTGGGGTTTCAATGCAGAAGTGCCAGCTTTGACTTGGTAGGTCATGTATTACCAATACCCGAATGAGGTAAGAAGCGTACTCGAGTCCATTATCCAAGTCTCCCAATCAATGACACCACTATGGATCCTTCCGCGACTTCCCACGAGAAAGCAAACCATAACACTCACACTTATCTTGGCAAGTTTTAGAGTAACCGTTGAAGTTGTCTAATAATCAGGCACAACTTTCCAAGTAGTCCATGACCGTGGACGCGGATATTCGAATAGTTTTGTTAACCCTGCAGGGGTGTACCGCTACACACACATGACCATCAGTTGCCTCCAGGTCTCGTCACCATTCAATGGGTGCCGGCGAGGATGCTCACCACAACACTTACCTCACACTACTGGCCTATTCCATGAAATCCGCCTACCTAGGTTGGTTTCCGCAATCGTCAACCCATCCGGTTTACCGATGCAGACCTAGATGATGTGTGCAGGGCCCCAAGCCGGTCTCGGTTGAGCCGTTCTCTCACTTTTCAGGCCATGCCACAAACCTACGAGAACTCCGAACTACTGCCACTTCTGGACATCGACACGGGATGAGTTAATAGGTTGAGAGGGGTCAGTGAGCCCAATGTGTGGTTGTACTCTTTGTCTTGGATCACCACACAACAACTCAGACTTAGGGCAGTGTTCAACGAGACAACCCACTGTGTACTCCTACACAGCCTCTCATCATTCACCTTGTTTAGGTCAAGTTCACCAACACATTTCCACCATCATCATCATGATCACTACCATCCCGACTCACATAACAGTATCCACATTGTATCACTCTAAGCATGCAATAAGAAGTAACAGTTGCAGGGGCCACATGATATCAATCAACTCCTACATTTGCTAGGATTGTGGTTTGCTTACTACTGTGATAGGTCATGCAAAGGAATGGGTTCATCTATGTGGTAGAAATGTATCATGGTAACCATCCTAAACAATGCATAAGCGAGACTGAGAGGGAAGTGGGATTTTATCGACATGATCAATGGGGTTTGCTTGCCTTGCTGAAGAGGGTCGTACGTGGTATCTTCAACGGAGGGGGTGATCTCGGACTCCAGCTCCACTTCTACCGGAGAGCAAACAACACAAACTTTGCAATCAATATAATGTATAATGCACATTCACATGATCAATGTTATAATGTGATGTTCATGGTTGCAATGTGTTGGGAATTCCATTTAAAAGAAATGTGGTGCAAAGGAATTTGCAAATTCCCTCCAAATGTAAATTTAAAAGGGGTCCATATGAATATATGCTTCTGTTCACCCAATTTAAATTGGTCAAACATGAAAACAAAGTCCATATTCAAATCCTTGCATTTTTCTGACAATTTTACATGTATTATATGTCCAATTTGGAGTTAAAATGAATTAGTTATGAATTTTCAAAGTTTAATTCGTTTTCTGGATTTTTCTGCTTTTCTTTTTAAATAGAAAACCATTTATGGCTTCACAGTGAGGTCATGCTGATGTGGGGGGTGCTCCTAACATGTGGGGTCAGCATGTCAATGGGGGGGGGTTAATTAACCCGGTTAGTTTAAACTAACCAGGGGTTAGTTAGCAGCCTGGGCCCACATGTTAGTGGCCCAGGGGTGATTAGTGGGGTGGTTAAGCCCTAATGACTGATATGTCCCAAACGTATATATAATTTCTGCTTGCTCCATGCATTATTTGTGTAACTTTGCCATGTTTTGCTTGAACTTTCATACACTTTTTATAATATTTGGACTAACCTATTAACTCAGTGCACCCAGTTGCCAGTTCCTGTTTTCTGCTGTTTTTATATTTCAGGTTTTCCGGCTATTAAAAGTGCCAAATAAATTCCAGAAAATTTATATAAAAAATCAGCATCCCGAAAGCTTCCCGAAGAACCAAGGATGGATGCGCTGTGGCCCCCCTCGGTGCTCCCCTTGGCCCTGATTTTCACTCGCGACACGAAGATCCTGATTCCAGACCCCTTTTCTCCAGAAGCAATTCCGATCTCCACCGCCATCGCCAAAAAGATTCGGGAGACCAGAATTCCTGTGCCGGCACTCTGCCGGGACAGGGAAGTGCCCCCGGATTCATCTCCATCGACGTTGCTTCCTCCCTCCATGATGCGGGAGTAGTCCCTCCTCGGGGCTGAGGTTTCTACCAGTAGCTATGTGTTCTTATCTCTCTCCCATGATGTGATCTTCGTTGTGATCATAGGCTATTTTAATCTAGGATGATCCCATGATATTTCCCCTTCCTCTATGTATTGGAGTGATTTACTCACTTGATCTTATCTAGTATAATCCCCAAGACCATGGTGACAATGGTCTAATGGACATGGGTTAGAAGAATATTATCATGAGTGATTTCCTCTTTTGTGAATTGATTGAAGATTGAGAGTCTCTTGGTGCTTGTCTTTGATTATCCTTGAGATATGTTGTGGCGATTGTGGTACTCTCTTTGGATGGCCGCAGTGACATTGGGAAATCCATAGATGAGAACTACAAACTCTGAGGTGTGATTTTGTAGCCCTACATAATTCTCGTCCTCTCTTGATCCCAAAGGAATGAACTTCGAGTACGTCTCTAATGCATGTTTTAGTGGAAATATCATGTGATTATACTATGTTAATGTTGTTGGGAGTTGCCACTAGTGAAAGTATGAAGCCTAGGCCTTGTTTCCATCATTGTTACACCATTTGTGGTCAGTTCCATTGATATAGAAGAGACAAGCAGGAGTAGGGGTGTTATCTCTCCGGAGAGCCCCGAACCTGGGTACATCGTGGTGTCCGTCACCGTGTATGTGCCCAACCCGATTCCGGCACCATCGACATCTTCTCCCTCGCGTCTTCCCCTCACTTTAGCCATCCCCATGGCATCTGCCGTCACATATCGACGACAGTTGGCACCCACCGTGGGGCAGACCGAGGCTTCGACTGGAGTAAAGATCCAGACGGGATTTTCCTCTGCATCGGGCGGTAGCCACGCCTCTGTCCTAATTCTTAGGCGTGGGGCAATCGACTACGTGGTGGACTACTTGGAGCGGTATGGGGTCGGCGCACCCCTGCCGCCCAGTTTGTCGCTGCAGGTTGGC
The DNA here is from genome assembly GCA_950022295.1 of Bromus sterilis. Taxonomy (NCBI): domain Eukaryota; kingdom Viridiplantae; phylum Streptophyta; class Magnoliopsida; order Poales; family Poaceae; genus Bromus; species Bromus sterilis. The sequence goes on from OX465596.1 coordinate 345,572,014, forward strand.
AGCCATCGCCTCTTCATCGGCATCTTCCCCGAGGCATATCCCCGGGAGATTCGCGTCTTTTCGTGCATCACGGATCCGCTCTCGACCAGGGGCTGCACTGCAGCACCCGGCAGAGAGGATGGTCGTGTGCACGCAGACGTCATGATGGCGGGGGCATCTTCATCAAGCAACCGCGGCGCAGCGAGTGCGGCTAGGAGGGCCAAGGAAGCAGCGGAGGCCGCGGAAAGAGTCGACACCAGTGCGTTGCGGGATGTGTTGTACACACTCGTGAACAGGAACGGTGATCCTGATCAAGTTCACACTGATCTGGAGACAGCACGGCTCGCCCTTGCTCGCAGGGCCGAGCACGTGTTGGAAGAAGAGCGTAGGCTGGGAGCTCTCACAAGAGAGTACAACGCAGCGCATGCCGGACCGCGTCGGCCGATTGATCCCGCAGTCTTAGAAGATTTGAGAAGCCGAGGTCGGGCAGTTCATCAGCAGCTGTCGGGAGCCGAGCAACCGGCGAGGCCGGCGCAGCCGTCGCAGTCGGCATTCCTCCAAAGGCCGACGTACAACATGCCTGACAAGAACCCGAGAGCCGCCGAGCAGATAGCAATCGAGTTAGAAGACCTAGAGGGAGATGAACGGCGTCAATAGACGCGCCGAATGCGCGAGTTGCTGGCAGCTGCAAAGGAGGAGCAGCTGGTGGCAATGGAGAATCCGAATGCAGGACCTGGGGCATCAAGAGGAACTGTGAGGCCGATTCCGGAAGCTACCAGCGACCGAATGCATCACGCCAGAACAGGCAGCAACCGGCCCCATCTCGGCATGAGAGTAGGGTCAGGAGAAATCGGCCACCCCCAGCGGCAAGCAGAAGAATAGAAGAGCCAGCTGTTAACAGCAGGTGCAATGACATGCCTCAGTAGTCGGAAGCAAGACCAGCAATCAGCGCCCGACTTGGCCCTCTCCAAATCGGTCAAAATGACGCCAGGCATCGCATTGAGCTCTTGGAGAAGGAAGGTCAAGATGATGAAGAAGGAGAGGCTGGCCCGTCGTGTTTCGGTCATCGCATTCGGACCAAGAAGTTTCCCAAAGGCTTCACGCTGCCAAGAGACACGCCCAAGTACAATGGTTCTGTGAAGCCAGAGGATTGGATGTCCGATTACTTGACCGCAGTTCGCATTGCAGGGGGAATCGGCGCGTGGCAGTCTGCTACGCACCTTTGATGCTGCAGGGTTCAGCTCGGACGTGGCTGAATAGTCTGCCCAAGGACAGTGTGAACTGTTGGGAAGATTTCACAAGTGCATTCATTCACAACTTCACGAGCACATATGAGCGGCCCAACCTCCCGCGGCCGTTGGCTCTTTGTGTGCAAGGCAAGGATGAACCCCTCCGAGATTACCTATCTCGGTGGATCAATCTGAAGAATTCATGCGAAGGAGTCCATGAGATCCAGGCCATTCAGTACATCACGGATGGATGCCTAGCCGATTCAATGTTGAAGCACAAGTTGCTCCGCAAGGATTTCACATTGCTCGCCGAGCTCATGATGGTGGCCAACTCGTTTGTTGTGTCCGATTCTGCGATGCTCCCTATCCAGCTCGGAGTTGGAGGTCTCATTCAGTCACCAGGGGCTCCGCAGTCGTACGCAGGGAACCAAGGCCTCAGTCGGAAGGAAAGAAGAGAGAACAACCGCAACAATAACAACAACAACAACAACAACCAGCAGAACAATGGCAAGCGCAAGGATGAGCAGGCAGATACTCAGTATGGCAGTCGGCAGGTGGCCGCTGTCCAAAATGAAGAAGATCCAGGGGCTGCAGGAGGCAGTCGGAGGATGAGACCGAATGTAAGGCCACAGGGACAGATGAAGCCCAAGTACATGTTTGATGATATGCTGGATGCACCGTGCAAGTTTCACATCACTCCTGGCAGGCCGTCTGCACATACCACTCAGCAGTGCGATTTTGTGAGAAGGATTGCAAAGGGAGAAGCTTTACCACCTTCACCCCCACCACCACCCCAAAATAGAGGACCACCTCAGTAGCAGAACCAGTTCCCGCGACAAGACGCCGCTTACATGATTTTCACCAGCAAGTCCACCGACAAGGGCAGTCGGAGAGCCCGAGCTCAAGAAGTCAATGCCACCATGCCACTGATTCCTCAGCACATGCATTGGTCCGAGTGTGCCATATCCTGGGACAGGGCAGATCACCCGACCATCTTGCTGAATCCAGGAAACTATCCGCTTGTGGTTGATGCTCTGTTCGCAGGACCAAGATTTTCATGCAAGTTCTCACGAGTGCTCGTTGATGGAGGAAGTACAATCAACATTCTGTACAGAGACACCTTGATCAAGCTAGGGCTCACCGAGAAGGATCTGGAGCGCAGTCGGACGACATTCCATGGGATTGTCCCTGGGTTGTCTTGCACCCCCATGGGCCGCATTCGGCTGGATGTCATATACGACACATATGAGAATTTCAGGAGGGAGCCAATCTGGTTCGAGGTCGCTGACCTCAGCAGTCCTTATCATGCTCTGTTGGGACTGCCCGCATTCGCCAAGTTCATGATCAACGCACAGCAGACTTACCTCAAGATGAAGATCCCAGGGCCAAACGGCGTCATCACAATCACCGGGGACTTCGATAAGTCCCTCGAGTGCCCGTCGGCTGGCGGCAGTTTGGCTGACTCCCAAGTGGTTGAAACAGAGAAGCGTCAGCTCGGCAAAGTGATAGCAATGGTGCAAACGCAGAACAAGGCTCCACTCCTAGTCAGCCCAGCCAAAAGAGCAGATGAGGAATCGGCTTTTCAGTCGGCCAAGGACAGCAAGAAGGTTGCTCTAGATCCCTCCGAGTCAACCAAGTTCGTTGTAGTCGGAGCTGGACTTAGCGACAAATAGGAAAGCGAGCTCGTCGAGTTTCTCCGTGAGAATCGAGACATCTTCGCATGGTCTCCACAAGACATGCCTGGTGTGCCGAGAGAACTCACCGAGCACAAGCTGCACATTCGACCAGGCTCGAAACCGGTCAAGCAACCCCTGAGACGTTTTTCTGAAGATAAGAGAAGGGCAATCGGCGAGGAGATTTCAAAGCTGCAAGCTGCAGGTTTCATCATGGAAGTGTTTTACCCCGAGTGGCTGGTGAATCCAGTCCTCATGATGAAGAAGAACAAGACCTGGCGCATGTGTATCGATTACACTTCCCTAAACAAGGTGTGCCCGAAAGATCCGATTTCTCTGCCCCGTATCGATCAAGTGATTGATTCTACGGCCGGCTGCGAGATTTTGTCTTTTCTGGATGCCACAGCTGGCTATCACCAGATCAAACTTGCTGTGGAAGATCAAATAAAAACTGCATTCATAACCCCTTTCGGGGCTTATTGTTATATCACCATGCCTTTTGGTTTGAAGAACGGAGGTGCCACTTATCAGCGCACAATTCAGAGATGTACACACACCCAACTCGGCAGAAATCTCCACGTCTATGTGGATGATCTGGTAGTGAAGTCGGCCAAGGGAGTCACACACCTAGATGACCTCCGAGAGACATTTGCAAATCTGAGAACTTACCAAATCAAGCTCAATCCTGAGAAATGTGTTTTTGGGGTCCAAGCCGGCAAGCTCTTGGGATTTATCGTTTCTGAGAGAGGAATCGAATGCAATCCCGAGAAGATAGCCGCAATTGAGCGAATGGAGCAACCCAAAAACCTGAAGCAAGTACAGAAATTCAACGGTTCCCCGCCTCACTCAGCCGATTTCTCAGTCGGCTGGGTGAAAAAGCAATCCCGTTATATCAGCTGATGAAGAAGACGAAGAAGTTCACCTGGACACCTCAGGAAAATGAAGCATTCCGAGAACTCAAGCGCATGCTCTCCACTGCGCCAATTCTGGGTACCCCGATTGAGAAGGAGCCAATGATGTTATACGTTGCGGCAACCAATCGGGTGATCCGTGCAGTCATGGTGGTGGAGCGGCCCAAGAAGGACCGGGCACAACAGATTCAGCGACCTATGTATTATATCAGTGAAGTGATCTCGGCGTCCAAGCAGAACTACCCTCACTACCAGAAGATGTGCTATGGAGTATATATGGCGGCCAAGAGATTGAAGCCATATTTTCAAGCCCATCTGATTACGGTCGTCAGCTCGGCCCCATTAGCCGACATCATCGGCAGCAGAGATGCAACCGGCAGAGTGGCCAAATGGGCAATCGAGATCGCCAACCATGGCATCCAGTATGAGCCAAGAACAACAATCAAATCTCAGGCGTTGGCCGATTTCCTGGTGGACTGGGCTGAAACTCAATATATGCCACCCGTCCCAGGATCGGACTTCTGGCGAATGCATTTTGATGGATCCAAGATGAAGAGCGGCCTAGGGGCTGGCTAGTGCTCACTTCACCAAGAGGAGATCAACTACATTATGTACTCCAGATTCACTTTGCAGCATCGAACAACGTTGCCGAGTACGAAGCCCTTGTGCACGGTATCAAGCTGGTCAAGGTAATCGGCATTTGGAATATCGAGTGCTTTGGTGACTCCGATTTGGTGGTACAGCAGTGCACAGGCACCTGGGATGCAAAGGATGCCAATATGGCAAGCTACCATTTCCTAGTGCAGCAGATCAGTGGGTACTTTGAAGGATGTGAGTTTCACCATGTGCCGAGGGCAAGCAATGAAGCAGCAGATGCATTGTCCAAGCTCGGCTCAACAAGGCAAGCTATTCGCCAGGCGTATCACTTGAGCACATCAGGAAGCCATCCATCATGCCATCTCAAGAGTCTGAGTCCATCTTCATCTCGGAGACTGACCTTGAAGTGTTGAAGAAGGCGAAAGAAGTTCAACCGGCAAAAATCCCAACTCTGAAGAAGCAGTCAAGCGCCCAAGGTGCTTCAGCCTCAGCGGAGCCGACAGCACCAGGGACTGCCGACTGCAGAACAGGGGCTGCCGAATGCAACAAAAAGAGCAAGACTAAAGGGAAGCGAGCAGAGGCAGCACCAGAGGGCACAACCTCAGAAGAGCCAATGACATCATGCACTGCCGATTGCTTTGAAGAAGTTCCAGCTTCAGATGAGCAGCCGTCACCAGGGGCTGCCGAATGCGTGCCAGGCGCCGCAATCGGCAGTTCAGAGATAGAAGTCGAGATGGCAGATGTCAGAACCCCAAACTTAGGTTTGTGATTTTCCAAGCTAGCTTTTTGCATCTTGAAAAAAATTGCAAAAGAAAAAGGAATTGGGGAAAAGAAAAGCCCTAAATGAATTAAATAAAAAGGCCAGAAATAAATCTTTTTCCAAAATTCTTTTGGATGTGTTGAAAAATCCTAAAAATAAGTGTGATCATTTTAAAAGTGATTTGGGATTAATCCCATGCTCATAGATTTTTCAAAAATCCAAATAGTGGCTTGGAAATTAAAACAATTGCCTATTTGAATTGAAATTCAAATAAATTGAATTTCAAAAATTCCCAAAACTTGGGGTTGACTTCTATAGAGTCACCTAGGTTTTGTAAAATTGATTCGCGATTTTTATAAATGCCCTAGCTATTTATTTTAGGGAAAAAAAAATAAACAGAAAACAAATAAAAAGAAGAACAAAGGAAAAGGGTTTACCTTCGCCTAGGCGTCGGCCCACCTGGCCCAGCCCGGCCCCTCCCCTGTCGTCTTCCTCCTCGCCAGAAGGAGAGACGCCCGCGCCGTGCGCCGCAGGCATGCGCGCCACCTCCTGCTTCCGGCCAGCGCAGAGGCCCCCGTCCTCATCTCCTTGCCCCCGTGGACGCCTGGAAGCCCCAGCCTCCCTTTCCCCCTCCTCTGGCCCTCTCCTTCGTCTCCCTCGCACGAACCCGTAGCCCTAGCCGAGAACCGCCGGAGCACCGACGAGGTTTAGCGCGGCCACCGAGCTCATTTCGGAGAGCGAAGGTGTCTACGAGGATCCCCGACGACCACCAGTTCGAGCCGCCGTTTCAATTTGGGACGAGACGCAGCAGACACGACGTTCACCTTGCGACTTCGCCGCCGGCCGCCGACGACCCCGAGCTCTAATTCGCCGCGTCCAGCTTCTCCCCGGCCATCCCGAGCTCGCCTTCGAGTTCACGTGAGCACGAGCTTCTTTCCCCCCCCCATCCGCGCTTCTTCCCGTGCCCCCTGCCGCTTTCCGCCATGACCAGGGGCTCCGGCCTCCGCTTCCCGTCGTCGTAGCCGTGGCCCAGGGCCTCCTCGAGGTCTCCGCCGTGCTCCAGGAGAAGCGCACGAGCGCGAGGCACACTTCTGCACCTCCAGCTCCCCTCCCCGTGCCCCCTAGCTGACTCCGGCGAGAGCGCCACCGTGGCTAGGCCACCGGCGTTTAGCCGCCGGTTGGTTAACCCTAACCCAGCTCCTAATCCCTCCCCTCTCTCTATGACAGTGGGCCCAGCCCCCTAATTAAACTAGGTTTAATTTTTAAACAAAAGGATAATAACCCCCTCTCTCACTGACAGCCAGGACCCACTGGTCAGCCCCCCCCCCCCTTGCGTCATGCTGACGTCTTAATGACGCAATAAACAGAAAAACCTTTTAAAATAATTAAAGAAATTCAGTAAATTCCAGAATTTGGCCTAAACTTTCAAATTGAATAACTTTTAAACTATAACTCCAAATTCAAAGTGTAATATATGAAAAATTATCAGGAGAAAATCCTCTATCCAAATTTCCAAATTTCAGCTATGTTGGAGTTGATCTTAAAAAGGGATCAGTAGCTTTTTCTATTTGATTTAATTGGAATTATTTCAAATTCAATTCAAAAGCTATTCCAACTTCAACTTTTGAAATGCACCACACTTCACTTGTACTTCAGAAGCAATTCACACACATAATCACATGGGTTACAATGAACAAACTTTAGCAAATGAAAGTTGACCAAATTTAAATAACACTTGGAGTTTGAATTTGAATTTACTTTTCAAATCAACTTCAATTAACATGTGGCAATTCAAACATAGGTCACTTCAGCACATTTCCATGCTATGTTTTGCATATTGAATGTGCATTGTATTATCTTGATTGTGCTTTACTTCTAGTGCTTCGGTGATTGCATCTTCTCGGTAGAGTTAATCTCGGAGACGAGTTCAACCTCACGTCAGAAGAGTGTCACATCGTGATCGTCAGCAAGGCAAGCACCCCCTCTTTGATCATGTCGATAAAATCCCAGTTCCCTCTCGTTCTCGCAAATGCATGTTTAGGATGTCACCATGATACGTTCTACCGCTAGTTGAACCCATTCCTTTGCATGACCTATCATTTTGTCACAGTAGTAAGCAAACCACAATCCTAGCAGATGTAGGAGTTGGTTGTTATCATGTGGCCCCTGCAACTGTTACAACTTATTGCATGCTTAGAGTTGTTACCTGAGGCTACTTTGATGTGAGTCGGGATGGTAGTGATCATGTGAATGATGGTGGTAACGTGTTGGCGAATCTACCCTAAACAATGGTGAACGATGAGAGGCTGTGTAGGAGTACACAGTGGGTTGTCTCGTTGAACACTACCTTAGGCCCGAGTTCTTGTGTTGTTATCCAAGACAAAGAGTAGGTTGGCGTAGGTTGGCGATCTCAAGCAGGTGGAACCAAGGTAAGTGGTTGGCGTAGGTTGTGGGCACGTTGAATCAAGTGATCATGATCGAGTTGAGCTTGATGGTGGTCACACAACGTTTGAGTCCGCATCGGAAAAATCGGCCGGATTCCGATCGTGGTCCCAACTCAAATAGGCGACTCCCTAGGACTAGAGATGGTGCCGTGAGTGAAGTGTCGTGGCAGCATCCTCGCCGGTACTCACTTGAAGGGTCCATCCCCAGGCGGTAACTGATGAGGCGTGTGAGTAGCAGTACACCCCTGCAGTGTTAATGAACTATTCGAATAGCCATGTCCGCGGTTATGGACTACTTGGAGACCTTTACTTGATCATAGACAAATTGAACCGGATACTTATAAAACTTGTCAAGATAAGTGTGAGTGCTATGGCATGCTTCCTCGTGGGAAGTCGGGGAAGTAACCATATTGGTGTATTGGTTGGAGACTGTTACTTGGACTCGTGTACGTTCTTACCTCTCTCTGGTACTCGTAGTTCAGGATTAGCCAAGTCAAAGCTGGCACTTCTGCAAGTGAAACCCCACCTCCCTTTGCCTTGATACATGTGCATGAGTAGTATAGTTCCTATGTAAGTCTTGCTGAGTACGACTTTGTACTCACGTTTGCTTATTCTATGTTTTAGAGACGAGACCACTGACCCTGATGGTGGCCTCTACCTCGAGCTCTACGTGGACCAAGTCGTATAGTTCCAGGCAGCAGCCTGTGACCTCTGGAGGATCGTTGTATTTTCTTTCAGGCTTCTTAAGCCATTTGTTAAACTTGTCTTTACTAAGACATAATTTGCTTCCGTTGATGTTTGATGTAATTTTGGATCACAGTCATGTGATCTCTGCTTGTAATACAACTACTATGTCTGCTCTGTTTAGCAGAAGTTATAAAGACTGAGTTTATAGAGTTCATGTTGTGATTACCTGCTGTTTACACTGGACATGTATGCTGCGTGTATGATTATAACATGCATGTCTTAGTGTGGGGTTCGATAGCTTAGTTGTGTTCTTGCCGGCGGTCTTTTATACACCAAGTGGCCCTTAGATGTGCGCAGCTTGGGGCATCGCGATGCGATTGCTCGTGACTTTGTCACGTGGCACACTTTGTTGTATGATTGAGCCCGCCCGAGATCCCGACTAAGTGATCGGGCTGGAGTAAGTCTATGTAAGGGTTATGATTCAATCGATAACATGGTTGAGGCGACTTTTCTATGAGTATGGGATTCACCACCCATAAGCATTTAGACTTGTGAGCGGACGATGAGGACCCATCTCAGTTGATCATCCGGCCTGGATGGGATGTCCCTCACGTTCGATGCTTACTGAGAGTGATCTGTGCTTGGCCTTGTCTGCTTAGACAAGTGGGTACGGATCTCGGCTCTCCATGTGATTGCATTGTGACCTGAATTACATACGCTAACCCCGGGTCCCGACAGCAGAGGTTCAAGAGGCCAAAATCCAAGCGGCCAATGGCCAAGAAGCCGAGGTCCAAGAGGAAGTCGCACCCCAGCAAGCAGCAGTGATGATAGTCGACAGTGCGCCATCATGGGCACAGCCGATTAGAGATTTCCTAGTGGAAGGAGTTCTTCCAGAGGACGATGCCGAGTCAAGACAAATCAGTCGCCGGTCCTGGGCATACACAATAGTTAACAACAAGCTAGTGGGAAAGAGTACAACCGGTGTCTTTCAGAGATGTGTAGAAGAAGACAGAGGCCTGGAGTTGCTCAGGGACATCCACCAGGGTGAATGCGGTCATCACGCGTCAGCAAGAGCCATCTCCAACAAAGATTTCTGACATGGTTTCTACTGGCCGACTGCTCATGCAGCGGCTGAGAACTTGGTGAAATATTGCAAGGGCTGCCAGCGGTTCAAGGCAAAAAGTCATCAGCCAGCATCAGCATTGAAGACAATCCCAATAGCATGGCCATTTTCGGTGTGGGGTTTGGACATGGTTGATTCGTTCAAGAGAGCCCGAAGTGGCATGACACATCTCCTGGTCGCAGTGGACAAGTTTACCAAGTGGATTGAAGCCCGTCCGATCAAGAAGCTGGATGGTCCGACTGCGGTCCGTTTCGTGGCCGACATCGTGTGCAGATATGGTGTGCCCAATAGCATCATCACCGACAATGGCACCAATTTTGCAAAGGGCGCACTGGCTCGATATGCATCTCAGCAGGGTATTCAGCTTGATCTCGCATCCGTTGCACATCCTCAGTCGAATGGTCAAGTAGAAAGAGCAAATGGCCTCATCCTGTCGGGTATCAGATCCCGATTGGTGGAGCCACTTGAGAGGGCACCCGGAGCTTGGATTGAAGAACTCCCAGCAGTATTGTTCAGCTTAAGGACCACGCCAAACAGGTCGACTGTATTCACTCCTTTCTTCCTGGTATATGGATCAGAAGCAATCATCCCGTCCGACATTGAGTTCGATTGTCGGGACCCGGGGTTAGCATATGTAATTCCAGTCATGATACAATCACATGGAGAGCCCAGAACCGTACCCACTTGTCTAAGCAGACAAGGCCAAGCACAGAACGTTCTCGGTAAGCATCGAACGTGAGGGGCATCCCATTCAGGCCGGATGATCATCTGAGATGGGTCCTCATTGCCCGCTCACAAGTCTAAATGCTTATGGGTGGTGAATCCCATACTCATAGACAAGTCGCCTCAACCATGTTATCGATTGGATCCTAACTCTTACATAGACTTACTCCAGCCCGATCACGTAGTCGGAGTCTAGGGCGGGCTCGATCATACAACAAAGTGTGCACGTGACAGAGTCACGAACAATCGCATCGCGATGCCCCAAGCTGCGCACATCTAAGGGCCACTTGGTGTATAAAGGACCGCCAGCCAGATCACAACTAAGGTCTCGAAAACCCATACTAAGACATGCATGTTATAAACATATACGCAGCACACATGCTAGTATGAACAGCAGGTATCATCACATAACTCTACAAAGTACTCTTTATAGATATACACATAGAGCATACAAAGATCACATGTCTGTGATCAACATTACATCATACAACGGAAGAAATTTAGGTCTGAGTACAGACAAGTTTAACAAATGGCTTAGAGAAGCCTTGTAAACAAACATGCCCTTCCACGAGGGACCAGACTGCTGTCTGGGACTATGCTAACTTAGCCAACGTCGAGCTTCACGAAGGTGACTCCATCGGGGTCCGGTTCTTATCTAAAACATAGAATAAGCAAACGTGAGTACAAAATCGTACTCCGCAAGACTTACATCAGATCTATACTACTCATGCTCAAGTATCAAGGTAAAGGGAGGTGGGGTTCATCATGCAGAAGTGCCAGCTTTGACTTGGCTAGTCCTGAACTACGAGTACCAGACTTGAGGTAAGAAGCGTACACGAGTCCACTACATCTCCACCCAATACACCACTATGGTTACTTCCTCGACTTCCCCACGAAGAAGCACACCATAGCACTCACACTTATCTTGCGAGTTTTATAAGTAACCATTCAAGTTGTCTAATTATCAGGTACAGGTTCCAAGTAGTCCTTAACCGCGGACGCGGCTATTCGAATAGTTTTGTTAACCTTGCAAGGGTGTAAACTACACACACATGACCATCAGTTACCGCCTTTTGCTCGCCACCGTTCAAGAGGTGACAGCGAGGATGTTCACCACGACACTTCGCTCACAACCGGTCTATTCCAGGAGTCGACTACCTGAGTTGCTACCGCTCGAGAGTCCGGCCGGATCAACGAAACGGACTCAGACAATGTAGGTGACCGAGACGCCACCTTTAGCAGATGGTCTTCCTGCCTCACAGGTGCACCCACATATCTATATGATGCAACCATTTCCTTCGTTCTTTTCTATGCACATGTCAAATGGAAAGCCCGAATTAATGTGACTCCTGGACGTCGACACGGATCAAGGTACTAGGCCGAGAGGGGTCAGTGAGCCCAATGTGTGGTTGTACTCTTTGTCTTGGATTACCATACAAGAACTCGATGCTTAAGGCGGTGTTCAACGAGACAACCCACTGTGTACTCCTACACAGCCTCTCATCGTTCACCTTGTATTAGGGTGGATTCACCGACACAGTTTCACTTTCATCAACACCATGTTCACTATCATCCCGACTCACATCAAAAGTAACCTCACTGTAACACTAAGCATGCAATAAGCTATAACAATTGCAGGGGCTTCATGATCAAACAACTCCTATGTCAGCTAGGATTGTGGTTTGCTTACTACTGTGACAAGATGATAGGTCATGCATCGGATATGGGTTCAACTATGCGGTAGAATCGATACAAGATGATCTCTTAAACATGCATAAGCGAGACTGAGAGGGAATTGGGATTTTATAGACATGATCAATGGGGTTTGCTTGCCTTGCTGACGATACACGGGTCTTAACGGTGGTCTTCTTCTTCGGGGGTGATCACCATCCCGGAAAAGCTGTTACCGGCACAAACATCAACAAAGGGGGACAACAATGTAATAGAATGCACAAGCACATGTTTATGTTGTCACATGATGTGAAAGGTATTGGTTTGATCTAGGTTCAATTTGCCACATGTTAATTGAAGTTGATTTGAAAAGTTAATTCAAATTCAAACTCCAAATATTATTCAAATTAGGTCATCTTGCATTTGCTAATGTTTGATCATTGTATACCATGTCATCATGTGTGGGATAAGCTTTTGAAGTACAAGTGATCATATGTGCATTGCAATGGTTAAAATTTGAATTGGATTTGAATTAAATTTGAATTAATTCCATTTAAACCAAATAGAAAAAGCTACTGGTCCCATTTTAAAATCAACTCAAACATGGTTGAAAGTTGCATATTTGGATAGAGAATTTTATGCTGATCATTTTTCATATATTATTTGTCCAATTTGGAGTTCATATGAGTTAGTTATGAATTTCCAAAGTTTAATCAATTTTCTGTAATTTCTGGAATTACTTTAATTCACTGGAAAATTGTTTATTGCGTCAGCCTGACGCCAGGGTGACGTCAGGGGGCTGCTGACGCGTGGGTCTGGGCTGTCAGTGGCAGTGGGTGTTAACCCGGTTTAATTTGATTAAACAGGGTCATTAGGGGGGGCAGGGCCCACCTGTCATGGACTCGGGGGGGGGGAATTAGTGGGCTAATTAGCTCGGCCCGCCGTCGGCTAGCCGCCGTTGACCTCTGGCACGGCGGAGTGGTCGCCGGAGTGACCAAACGGCCACGGGAGAGCACGGGGGAGGCGCCAAATCGATCCCCACGTGCCCCCGCATCCATCTGCGCTAGCCGGGGGTCTTCAGGGGAGCTGTCGCGACGGCGGCTTCAAGAACGGCGGCGGCTGGGTTCGGGCTCCGGTGAGAAATAGCTACGGGCAGTGGGGTAAGGCGCGGATAGAGGGAAAATGACCGTGAGCTCACCAGAAACGCGTTGGTGAAGGCGCCGGAGTCGAAGGGGCTACGGTGGTGACGAATTCCTCGTCGGAGTCGAAGGCGGCCGGCGGCAAGATCTTGGGGTGGCCGTCGTCTGGAGAGCTCGCACGGCTCGATTGGATCCGCGGGAAGACGAAGACGCCGATGCTGGTGCTTCTGGACAAGTCAGGGAGGCTTGGGGTGGCTTCTGGCCGCGGCAGCGCGCGGCGGCGCTCTCCGGTGCGCTCGTTTCGTGACGAAGACGGCGAGAGGAGGCAGGGGACACGAGCAGCGAGAGGGGGTAAAGGTGCGGGGGGTCCTGGGGCGTACTCGTGGCGCGCCTAGAAGCCAGGGGAGGGTCCAGGGGGGACGTGGCCCTCGCCGGCGTCGGCATGCTCGCCACCGAGCAGCTTGTCGACGCGGCGGGGAAGACGACAAGGCCAGGTGGGCCTGGGCCGTGGGGGGGGGGGGTTAGTTGGACTTGCGGCCTGGCCGGGTGGGCTTGCTTTCTTTTTTTCTTTTCTCTGTATTTTTGTTTCTGTTTTTCTTTTCTGTTGTTTGTTTTTCCCCAAAATAAAATAACAGAGCATTTTTAAAAATCATGAAAACTTTTATGTGGGCTTATAACATATATAGCTAGCCACTCATAAGTTTTGGTGATTTTTTAAATTCAAACAATTGGAATTTAAATTCAAATTGGAGTTTAATTTAATTTCCAAAGCACCTTTTTAATATTCCATGGGCATGGGAAAATCCCCAAACCACTTTTAAAATGATCAGCATCATTTATAGGAATTTTCCAAATATTCAAATGATTTTTGGAAAAAGATTTTTATCTGGCCATTTATTTAAATTCCTCAGGGCTTTTCTGTTCCCCAATTTTGAATTTATTTTGAAATTTTTGCATGATGCAAAAGGGCACAACAAACCTAGCACTTACCCTAGTTGGGGTTCTGACAACTCGCCCCAACTCAAAAGAATCTCGTCCCGAGATTCAGAAGTCGTTGGGAGGAAGGTGGGGTACTCGGCACGGAGGCGGTCTTCTCTTTCCCAGGTTGCTTCTTTCTCGGAGTGATGTGACCATTGCACCTTGAGGAACTTGATCTTCCGACGACGAGTGACACGCTCTGCTGAATCAAGAATACGAACAGGGTACTCTCGATAAGAAATATCATCTTGGAGATCAAGCGTTTCATGGTCGACTTCGCGGATGGGGTCCTTGAAGCAACGCCTGAGTTGTGACACATGGAATACATCATGTACTCGGGAAAGGTGAGGGGGTAGTTCAAGTTGGTAGGAAACTTCTCCACGTTTAGCAATAATGCGGAAAGGTCCGATGTAACGTGGGGCCAACTTGCCTTTGATACCGAATCTTTGGGTTCCCTTCAGAGGAGTAACCCGAAGGTAAGCCTTCTCATCAATATTGTAGCTCTCCTCTCTATGATGACGATCATAGTAGCTCTTTTGACGAGACTAAGCGGCTTTCAAACAATCACGAACAATGCGAACTTGCTCTTCTGCTTCGTTGATCATATCCGGTCCAAAGAGTTGTCTTTCACCGGTTTCTGACAAGTTAAGGGGTGTTCGACATCGTCGTCCGTAGAGGAGTTCAAAAGGAGCCATGTTCAGACTAGATTGAAAACTGTTGTTATAAGCAAATTCGGCGAAAGGAAGAGACTTCTCCCAATTCTTTCCGAATGAGATAACACAAGCTCTGAGCATGTCTTCCAAGATTTGATTAACCCTTTCGACTTGACCGCTAGACTGAGGATGAAAAGCTGTACTAAAGGATAGATGAGTTCCCATAGCATTATGAAAGCTTCCCCAGAATCTGAAGGTGAAAAGGCTACCACGATCAGAATTGATCACCAAAGGAACACCGTGAAGAGACACAATTCTAGAGATATACAAGTCTGCTAACTGGCTAGAAGTTATAGACTCGCGAACGGGAAGGAAGTGAGCAACTTTGGAAAGCCTATCTATGACAACGAAGATGGCATCGTTTCCTTTCTGGGTCTTTGGAAAGCCGGTGATGAAGTCCATACCGACTTTGTCCCATTTCCACTCGGGAATAGGCAAAGGTTGAAGTGTGCCAGCAGGTCTTTGGTGTTCTGCCTTAATGCGATGACAAACATCACATTCGGCAACAAATCGAGCAATGTCTCTCTTCATCCGGGTCCACCAAAATCTCTGGCGTAGATCTCGGTACATTTTTGTGCTACCGGGATGAATGGAGAGGGGTGTATCATGGGCTTCTTTGAGGATGAGTTGCCTTAGATCCCTATTCTTAGGTACTACCAAACGATTTTCAAAGAATACTGTTCCTTTACTATCTGTGGAGAAACATTTAGCAGCTCCGCTAGCAATGTTCTCCTTGATCCGGCGAACACCTCGTGCACGCCTCTGGGAAACTCTGATCTGATCCTCAAGGGTTGGTTTCGCCACCAAGTTGAAAAGAGATCCATGAGGAACAATCTCGAGATTGAGCTTTCGAAATTCCTCATGAAGAAGTGGTTGATACTGTTGTAACATGAGGTTGTTACAATACGACTTACGACTTAGTGCATCAGCCATGACATTGGCCTTGCCTGGTGTGTAAGAAATTCCTAAGTCATAATCTTTTTTCAACTCTATCCAGCGTCTTTGCCTGAGATTAAGATCTGGCTGGGTGAAAATATATTTGAGGCTTTGGTGGTCGGAATAGATCTCACAACGATTACCAAGGAGGTAATGTCGCCAAGTCTTCAGGGCATGAACTACGGCAGCGAATTCAAGATCATGGGTAGGATAGTTCTCTTCATGTGGCCGAAACTGGCGTGAAGCATAAGCTATCACATGTCGATCTTGCATAAGTATGCATCCTAACCCTTGCCGTGAAGCATCACAATAGATCTCGAAATCCCTTTTGGTGTCTGGAGGTGCAAGTACGGGTGAAGAAGTCAACCTTCTTTTTAGCTCTTGAAAGCTTTCCTCGCACTTGGAAGTCCATTGGAATTTCTTATCTTTCTTGAGGAGTTCAGTAAGAGGCTTTGCAACTTTAGAAAAGTTCTCGACAAAGCGGCGGCAATAGCTTGCTAAGCCAAGAAAACTCCTAACTTGCTTAACCGATTCAGGTGGAGTCCAGTCAAGGACGGCCTGAACTCTCTCGGGATTGACTGCAACACCTTTCGCGGAAATCACGTGGCCTAAGTAGGTCACTTCTGGTAGCCAAATTTCACACTTGGAGAACTTGGCATAAAGGCGGTGCTCTCTAAGTTTCATCAATACCAACCTAAGATGTTCTGCGTGCTCTTCTTCGTTCTTTGAGTAGATGAGAATGTCATCAAGATAAACTACAACAAATTTATCTAGGTACTCCATGAAGATCGAATTCATCAAGCGCGAGAATGTGGCGGGGGCATTGGTTAAACCAAAGGACATGACGGTATACTCGTAAAGACCGTAACGAGTAGTGAAAGCCGTTTTTGGAATGTCCTCGTTTCGGATTTTGATTTGATGATAACCTAATCTCAAATCCATCTTGGAAAAGACAGAGGATCCTGCAAGTTGATCATAAAGATCATTCATCCTGGGCAGTGGGTACTTGTTTATTATCGTCGCTAAATTTAGCGGGCGATAGTCTACGCACATCCTTTCTGTTCCATCTTTCTTCGTTACGAACAGAACGGGGCAACCCCATGGCGATGAGCTAGGGCGGATGAAGCCTTTTGCCAACGAAGCATCAAGTTGGTTTTTTAGCTCAGCTAACTCATGTGGGGCCATTCTATATGGACGTCTGGAAATTGGGGCTGTGCCTGGTATAAGATCCACTATGAATTCTACACACCTGTCGGGTGGCATTCCCGGCAGCTCTTCAGGAAAGACATCCGGGAAGTCACGAACCACCGGAACATCTTCAAGGTTTGGAAGGGGAAGCACATTCAAAGTATGCATCTGGATTCTAGAGCTGGGTGATGTGTAGTCAATGGTCTGGCCTGAAGGATGGGTGAGTTTAACTGATTTGGCTTTACAATCAAGGAAAGCATTTTGCCTTGATAACCAATCCATTCCTAGGATAACATAATTGTCCGAAGATTTGAGGGTTATAAGAGAAGCAAGGAATACTAAACCCTCAATTGCAATTTGATTTCCATGGCTTACTCTATTAGTTTGCCACTTTGAACCAGGAGTTTGAATGATCATTGGAGAAAACATTTCTTCAAAAGAAAATCCATGCCGAAGTGCATAACTCTCCGACATGAATGAATGAGAAGCTCCTGGATCGAAAAGAAAGGAGGCGGGGACATGATTGACTGGGAGTGTACCAAAAATGACGTCAGAAGCATCAGTGGTTTCCTCAACTGAGATTTGGTTCACACAACCACTACTTGTGACTGAAAGATTTGTTGGGATGGTCTTCGTGGTGGATTTCTTTGGAGGCTTGGGTCGAGAATGACGTGGTGCCATCAAGACCTGAGGGCATTGACGATAGTAATGGCCTGGAAGACCACACTTAAAGCATACCCTGTCTGAATTGCTGGGAGTGGGATTGCTTAGCTGCACACCATCATTCTGGGGTGGAACAATGTGTTGAGGTGGATGGCATATATTCGGTGGTGGTCTCTGGAGAAGGTTTTGAGGTATGACACTGGTTGGAATCCAAATTCGGCGTTTCTGAGGGGCTGAACTAGAAGAAGGAGCAAGCTCAAGAGCATGCTTGCGGGACTCCTCGAAAATTTCATTGCCATGCTCAGCTCTGAAGGATCTGTTGACTAAATCCTCAAAGGTGGCAAATTCGATGAGGTTGAGATCATGACGAAGGATGGGACTAAGTCCCTTACGGAACCTTGCCTGATTTCTGGCATCGGTGGTGATCTCATCTTGGGCGTACCGAGCAAGACGGTTGAATTCTCTCACATACTCGTGCATGGACATCTCTCCTTGAGTCAAATTGCAGAACTCTTCCTTCTTGCGCTCCATCAACTCATCCAGAAGGTGGTACCCTCGAAAGGCAACACAGAACTCCTGCCAAGTCACTAGGTGACCATCAGGCTGCATCGCAACATAATTCTCCCACCATTCAGCAGCAGCACCTTCCAGAAAGTATGCCGCGAATATAACTTGATCATCGGGAGCAACATGTGCAGTATCAAGCTTACGCTCGATGGAACGGAGCCAATCATCAGCTTCAAGGGGCTCAGAAGAACATCGGAATACCGGTGGCTTGAGAAGGATGAAGTCCTGAATGCTCACAACCACATTACGATGACGTGAGGTATTCTGCTCGATGAGCTCCAGAAGGCGTGTTTGATCACGTTGATTCTTCTCAGCTTCCATCATGATTTCCGCCACAGAAGGCGGTGGTAGAGGTTCATCATCATTTCGATTCCGAACACGGTCTCGATTCCGACGAACAGCACTACGAGTTCCACCTGACATCCTGTGTGATAAAAATCAACAATCAGAACAGGTTGTATGATGGAATCAAAGACAAGAAGGACATGATGAAGACGGAAAAGAGTATAATGCGAAGGAAATGATTCACATGAACTTGGAACAAATCCGGCAGCATAACGGCTACACCGGGATGGAAAACAAGACAACCTCGAGGAGATTGAACAGAACTTCCTCAAGGAACTCAAAACACGATGAGTCTGGACGACCACAACAATCCTACGGCTACAAGGAAGCACTCAAAGAGATGTTCTAGTAAAGACATAGATGAGCCTAGTCCTATCATCCCGTAGAAAAGATAAGGGTGACTCAGAACTCAGATCGATGAGGGTAAGGAGAAAAAGAAGTCTTACGTTGTTCCCTTATACCATGAGTAACTATATAACTATAGAATGCTAGACTCGACTTCGACCAAGGGTTGCTAGTCCTACAGACAGCCCTGCTCTGATACCAAGTCTGTCGGGACCCGGGGTTAGCATATGTAATTCCAGTCATGATACAATCACATGGAGAGCCGAGAACCGTATCCACTTGTCTAAGCAGACAAGGCCAAGCACAGAACGTTCTCGGTAATCATCGAACATGAGGGGCATCCCATTCAGGCCCGATGATCATCTGAGATGGGTCATCATGGCCCGCTCACAAGTCTAAATGCTTATGGGTGGTGAATCCCATACTCATAGACAAGTCGCCTCAACCATGTTATCGATTGGATCCTAACTCTTACATAGACTTACTCCAGCCCGATCACTTAGTCGGGGTCTAGGGCAGGCTCGATCATACAACAAAGTGTGCACGTGACAGAGTCACGAACAATCGCATCGCGATGCCCCAAGCTGCACACATCTAAGGGCCACTTGATGTATAAAGGACCGCCAGCCAGATCACAACTAAGGTCTCGAAAACCCATACTAAGACATGCATGTTATAAACATACACGCAGCACACATGCCTAGTATGAACAGCAGGTATCATCACATAACTCTACAAAGTACTCTTTATAGATATACACATAGAGCATACAAAGATCACATGTCTGTGATCAACATTACATCATACAACGGAAGCAATTTAGGTCTGAGTACAGACAAGTTTAACAAATGGCTTAGAGAAGCCTTGTAAACAAACATGCCCTTCCACGAGGGACCAGACTGCTGTCTGGGACTATGCTAACTTAGCCAACGTCGAGCTTCACGAAGGTGACTCCATCGGGGTCCGGTTCTTATCTAAAACATAGAATAAGCAAACGTGAGTACAAAATCATACTCCGCAAGACTTACATCAGATCTATACTACTCATGCTCAAGTATCAAGGTAAAGGGAGGTGGGGTTCATCATGCAGAAGTGCCAGCTTTGACTTGGCTAGTCCTGAACTACGAGTACCAGACTTGAGGTAAGAAGCGTACACGAGTCCACTACATCTCCACCCAATACACCACTATGGTTACTTCCTCGACTTCCCCACGAAGAAGCACACCATAGCACTCACGCTTATCTTGCGAGTTTTATAAGTAACCATTCAAGTTGTCTAATAATCAGGTACAGGTTCCAAGTAGTCCTTAACCGCGGACGCGGCTATTCGAATAGTTTTGTTAACCTTGCAAGGGTGTAAACTACACACACATGACCATCAGTTACCGCCTTTTGCTCGCCACCGTTCAAGAGGTGACAGCGAGGATGTTCACCACGACACTTCGCTCACAACCGGTCTATTCCAGGAGTCGACTACCTGAGTTGCTACCGCTCGAGAGTCCGGCCGGATCAACGAAACGGACTCAGACAATGTAGGTGACCGAGACGCCACCTTTAGCAGATGGTTTTCCTGCCTCACAGGTGCACCCACATATCTATATGATGCAACCATTTCCTTCGTTCTTTTCTATGCACATGTCAAATGGAAAGCCCGAACTAATGTGACTCCTGGACGTCGACAAGGATCAAGGTACTAGGCCGAGAGGGGTCAGTGAGCCCAATGTGTGGTTGTACTCTTTGTCTTGGATTACCATACAAGAACTCGATGCTTAAGGCGGTGTTCAACGAGACAACCCACTGTGTACTCCTACACAGCCTCTCATCGTTCACCTTGTATTAGGGTGGATTCACCGACACAGTTTCACTTTCATCAACACCATGTTCACTATCATCCCGACTCACATCAAAAGTAACCTCACTGTAACACTAAGCATGCAATAAGCTATAACAATTGCAGGGGCTTCATGATCAAACAACTCCTATGTCAGCTAGGATTGTGGTTTGCTTACTACTGTGACAAGATGATAGGTCATGCATCGGATATGGGTTCAACTATGCGGTAGAATCGATACAAGATGATCTCCTAAACATGCATAAGAGAGACTGAGAGGGAATTGGGATTTTATAGACATGATCAATGGGGTTTGCTTGCCTTGCTGACGATACACGGGTCTTAACGGTGGTCTTCTTCTTCGGGGGTGATCACCGTCCCGGAAAAGCTGTTACCGGCACAAACATCAACAAAGGGGGACAACAATGTAATAGAATGCACAAGCACATGTTTATGTTGTCACATGATGTGAAAGGTATTGGTTTGATCTAGGTTCAATTTGCCACATGTTAATTGAAGTTGATTTGAAAAGTTAATTCAAATTCAAACTCCAAATATTATTCAAATTAGGTCATCTTGCATTTGCTAATGTTTGATCATTTTATACCATGTCATCATGTGTGGGATAAGCTTTTGAAGTACAAGTGATCATATGTGCATTGCAATGGTTAAAATTTGAATTGGATTTGAATTAAATTTTAATTAATTCCATTTAAACCAAATAGCAAAAGCTACTGGTCCCCTTTTAAAATCAACTCAAACATGGTTGAAAGTTGCATATTTGGATAGAGAATTTTATGCTGATCATTTTTCATATATTATTTGTCCAATTTGGAGTTCATATGAATTACTTATGAAGTTCCAAAGTTTAATCAATTTTCTGTAATTTCTCGAGTTACTTTAATTCACTGGAAAATTGTTTATTGCGTCAGCCTGACGCCAGGGTGACGTCAGGGGGCTGCTGACGCGTGGGTCCGGGCTGTCAGTGGCAGTGGGTGTTAACCCGGTTTAATTTGATTAAACAGGGTCATTAGGGGGGGCAGGGCCCACCTGTCATGGACTCGGGGGGGGGGGGGGAATTAGTGGGCTAATTAGCTCGGCCCGTTGGCGGCTAGCCGCGGTGACCTCTGGCACGGGGGAGTGGTCTCCGGAGTGACCAAACGGCCACGGGGGAGGCGCCAAATCGATCCCCACGTGCCCCCGCATCCATCTGCGCTAGCCGGGGGTCTTCAGGGGAGCTGTCGCGACGGCGGCTTCAAGAACGGCGGCGGCTGGGTTCGGGCTCCGGTGAGAAATAGCTATGGGCAGTGGGGCAAGGCGCGGATAGAGGCAAAATGACCGTGAGCTCACCAGAAACGCGTTGGTGAAGGCGCCGGAGTCGAAGGGGCTACGGTGGTGACGAATTCCTCGTCGGAGTCGAAGGCGGACGGCGGCAAGATCTTGGGGTGGCCGTCGTCTGGAGAGCTCGCACGGCTCGATTGGATCCGCGGGAAGACGAAGACGGCGATGCTGGTGCTTCTGGACAAGTCAGGGCGGCTTGGGGTGGCTTCTGGCCGCGGCAGCGCGCGGCGGCGCTCTCCGGTGCGCTCGGTTCGTGACGAAGACGGCGAGAGGAGGCAGGGGAGACGAGCAGCGAGAGGGGGGAAAGGTGCGGGGGGTCCTGGGGCGTACTCGTGACGCGCCTAGAAGCCAGGGGAGGGTCCAAGGGGGACGTGGCCCTCGCCGGCGTCGGCATGCTCGCCACCGAGCAGCTTGTCGACGCGGCGGGGAAGACGACAAGGCCAGGTGGGCCTGGGCCGTGGGGGGGGGTTAGTTGGACCTGCGGCCTGGCCTGGTGGGCTTGCTTTCTTTTTTTCTTTTCTCTGTATTTTTGTTTCTGTTTTTCTTTTCTGTTTTTTGTTTTGCCCCAAAATAAAATAACAGAGCATTTTTAAAAATCATGAAAACTTTTATGTGGGCTTATAACATATATAGATAGCCACTCATAAGTTTTGGTGATTTTTGAAATTCAAATAATTTGAATTTAAATTCAAATTGGAGTTTAATTTAATTTCCAAAGCACGTTTTGAATTTTTGAATATTCCAGGGGCATGGGAAAATCCCCAAACCACTTTTAAAATGATCAGGATCATTTATAGGAATTTTCCAAATATTCAAATGATTTTTGGAAAAAGATTTTTATCTGGCCATTTATTTAAATTCCTCAGGGCTTTTCTGTTCCCCAATTTTGAATTTCTTTTGAAATTTTTGCATGATGCAAAAGGGCACAACAAACCTAGCACTTACCCTAGTTGGGGTTCTGACATCGATTCACCTCGGCATGCCTTGTACACCGAGGAAGAAGCCAAGGTAGCACGAGAAGACGGCGTCGATCTCAAGGAAGAAGCCTTCCTGCTGGCCTTGTCCAGATCGGCAGTCTACCAGCAGAAGTTGCGGCACTACCACAGCAAGAAGATTCGTCCTCTCGCCTTCCGAGAGGGGGACATGGTGCTACGCCAAATTTAGAAGTCAGATGGGCAGCACAAGATGGCCTCACCCTGGGAGGGACCATTCGTCATCAGCCGCGCGCTCAAGAACAACTCATATTATTTGATCGACTGCACCAAGGGCACTCGGCATAAGGACACGTCAGGGGTAGAAACGGAGCGGCCGTGGAACGCCGAGCTCTTATGCCCGTTCTATAGTTGAGCGGCAAAAATGTATGTATGCTATTCAGCAAATGATCAGTAAAGCTATCATGCCTCTAAAGAAGAGCATTCGACTACCTTTGCATGATTTCATTCGAAAAGCTAGCCCAAGTCGGCAACGCTTAGTCATACCAGAGACGTGAATAACGCACTCGGGGACTGACTGACCACGAGGTCAGAAAAATGAGCCAACGAGGCACGGGGGCTGCGGGCTGGCACTCAGCCTAGCACCCAACTCAAGCACAAGTCACGAGAGTGGTTGTGGCATTGAGGAGGGTAGCGGTTGGGGCAGCCGGTAGTCCAAGTTCTCAAGAAATGAATCGAAACGCTCTAAAAAGGGCATAGCCGACTAAGTCAGCTACCGGTTGTGCGGCAGACCGGTGCACCGAGCAGCCGGTAGCGAGCAATCGGCTCCTAACATTTCAGAATCCTTTGCGCTAAGTCTTGTCGTGAAAACTCAAAAAAATTATCGAACCTTGGCCGGAAATCAACCTTCGATCCGACTGCAGACCGCATGTCGGCTGCAGAATGGACAAGGCATGCCCCCAAGTGCAGACCGATAAAGGAAACCGACAAAAACGCAAAGTAGATCGCACAAATAAAACTTGCAACGAGAAATCGGATTGCATAAGGATAGCATGCCTAAGGCCGAATAAATTCATTACAACGAACCACACCCAGTGGGTGTCGGCGGGATTAAAATCGTGTTCTACAAGCAACTGTTCTGAAAATAAAAATAAGATAAGGCCGATCAGGTGTCGGCGGCCGAGGTGGCGGGCGCAGTCGGATCGGCTTGCGCAACAGCAGCATCCGGCTCCGTCTGTGCTTCAGCCGACGTGGCCCTAGCTTGTTTGGACCTCGGAGAGGTATGGGGCGAGCTGCTGTCAGAAAGCTCATCGGCCAAGCCAAAGATGGAAGTTGCTGCCAATGGGTTCCCTCCCTCGTTGAGATACGGAGTGTAATCATAGGGAGAGAACGAGTTCACCATGGTGTTGTCTAGCCGATTCACCTCAGCATAAGTCTTCTCGAGCAAGTCGGCTGCGTTCTCTCTGATGCTGTAGAGCTTGGGAAGCTTCACTTGTGGGTACCAGCTCAGCACAGTTTGGAGGGTAGTCTCCGCACCAGTCCGGCCGGCAGAATTAAGCAAGACATCAATCCGACGTGGGATGGTCTTCAGAAGAATCTGAGTCTACTGGGTTGTCGCATTCGGAGCCTCTCCCTTGTCAGAATCTTCTTCGACCATAGTCTCAGGCTCACGGGTCTCGGCGGAGGAGCCGGCAGCATGCTTCATCCTCTGGAGCCCAACCTTGAGCTCAGTCGGCGGCCACAGCAATTCGGCAATCTTCAGAATTCCAAGCTTGAAGGACAGTGCAATTCCCTTGATAACAGGAATGCGAGCCTCTTTACCAATCAGATATTCATGCCGAGTCCAGACATCAGCCTCAATTCGGGCGGTCCCTCCGGCCGTGATGGTATCCTCTCGGGACTTGGCCACTGCTTCATAAGCAGCTGCCTTAGATTCAGGCCAGGCCTCTGCATCACGAAGGAAAGTATGAGTAACAACATAGAAAAATGAAGCAGTCAGAAAATGCACTCGGATGCAAGAAATACTCACCACTAAGAAGGGTGTCCATCTTAGTCATTGTACCGCAGAAACCCTTGGCCCGACAGCGCAATCGGGTTGTTTCTTCATAGGTGCGCTTCTCCAAGTCTTCGTACTTGGCAATGTGCTCGTCACGGTATTTCCGGATGGAGTGTCGGGTAGAAAGGGCGTCATCCCTCTCGGCCTGCATCGCTTCTTGGGCGGCTAGAGCTGCATCTCGTTCAGCGCAAAGTCCATCGCCAGCAGCAGTCACGGCGGCCAGGTCGTCCGAATGTTTCTTTTTCAGAGGAACCAGCTCGGAGCGGAGGGTTTGGATGGTCCGAGACAAATCGTCCTCCACCCCCTGCATTCGGGTCATCTCTTGTTTAGCCGCGGCGAGTGCGGGCCCTTGCTGGCCGAGTTCAGAGGTCAATTCGGCAATGTGGCCCTGAAGTTCATTTACCATGGGAACAGAGACTAGAGGAAGATATAAAGATATTAATACAAGAGAAATTATCAATCGGAGGGAGGATAGAAGTAATGGAGAAGTTACCTCTCAGACTGTTGATCTCGGCCGAATGATTGTTGACCTCGAGCTGGGCCTGAGCGAGGGTTCGGAGGCTGGCGGCGTAGGCTTCGAGGAGTTTCTCAAAAACCTTGCGTCGTTCTTCAATAACGGCCTGAGAAGAAGAGTAAGATGAACTTTAGAGACACAGCAGTCAAAGGAAGATCCGAATCGATTGCAAACAATCGGCCCGAATCTCGGGGACTACACCCAGTGGGTGCGCTTGCGTGCACCCACTGGAAGCAAAGTCTCCCGATAGGAGGAAGGCAGGAGAGATGAGCAAAGGATATCTAAGATATAAAGATCCGAACCGATTGCAAACAGTCGGCACGAATCTCGGGGACTACACCAAGTGGGTGCGCTTGCACGCACCCACCGGAAGAAAAGTCTCCCGATCGGAGAAAGGCAAGAAAAAGAAGCAAAAAGCATAAAGATCCGAACCGATTGCAAACAATCGGCCCGAATCTCGGGGACTACACCCAGTGGGTGCGCTTGCTCGCACCCACCGGAATTAAAGTCTTCCGATTTGAGGAAGCCATAGAGGAAGGTTGAAGAGCTTACCGCGTGATTATGGTCGAGCAGTTGAAGGTCCTGAGCCATGGCGGTGGCGAAGTCGTTCACCCGGTTGTAGGCCACCATCATGGGACCGGAAGAGGAAACCGGGAGGCTGTGCGAGGCATCGGGCTCGGCGCTGACACGTCCGGTGCGGGAGTACTCAGCCCGGAACTGGTCCACTGAGCGCATCAGAATTATTGACGCGGAAGAGGTCGGCTGTGGCGGTGGATCTTGGGTCGCAGCGACAGAGGAGGCAATGGTCGAGTCCGGTGGCGCTGACGTCACCGGAAGGCCGGAGGCATCCGGCTGTGGCTGTGGCGAAACCGGATGAGACGAGGTGGTTGCCACAATCAGCGAAGTGGTCGTCATAATCGGCGAGGTGGTCGTCACAATCGGCGAGGTGGTTGCCACAATCGGCGAAGTGGTCGTCATAATCGGCGAGGTGGTCATCAGGATGGGAGACGAGATAGTCGTCACGGGGGCGGAGACTGGGTCGGAGCGTCGCGGCGGAGATGGGGCAATCAGATCGACCAGTTGCGTTCCTTCGCCACCAGTAACTCCCTGGTCGGCCGTGCTCTTGGAGGTCTTGGAGGCAGTGGTGGAAGAAGTAGTTTTCTTGGTAGTCTCGAGGCGGGCTTTTTTGGCGGCGCTCTCGACATCCTTGGAGGTACGATGGGGAGCCGGTTGCCGTTTGCGGACCGCGGCAGCAGACACGGCGGGGGAAATGACTGCGCCGACATGGGCAGGAATGTTGGCGTCAACGTCATCAAGACCAATCGGCTCCCTGAAAGAAGAAAGAAGAGGTGAATCAGTATAAGAGAAGACAGTGAGGTTCGAAGCATGAAGGTAAAGGCAAACCCGACTGTTCTCGGCGCGCTCGTGGGCATCCGACATATCAGCGGGGCGACATTCAGAGGGGCGTCTCTCAGGACAGGTCCGCCCCTGGACCTGCCGAGAGGAGCTTGACCAGTCGGCACTCGAGTGGCCGCGACCTGAGGCTATTTGCCTTTAAGAGCAGTCGGCTCCGTCTTAGCGGCCTTGTTGGGAGCGGCACCAGAGGAGGAGCCGGTCGCCGAGGCACGCTTAGTCGGCACCCTCGGAGGCTTGGCGTGAGGAGCTGCATCAGAATCACGAACCTTTGAGACACTGTCGTCATCGCTCCATTCGGCAAGAAATTGCTCAAGGGAAGGGTCAGGCGTAGCCCCTTGAGCTGCAGTTTGGATGTCGGCGTTCCTGGTGTCGGCGGCCTCGGCGTCGGCATCGTCAGCGGGATCTTCGGATTCGGAGGACTCCCCAGAGGATTCATCGTCATCGGTGGATTCGGATGGGGGAACCTCACCGTTGTACTCGAAGTCCGCGGGGTCATCTTCCTCACGGTCGGGGGCGTACGTGCCGGCCTCCTGGCCGTCTTCCATCAAGTCGGATCGAATGAAGTGCTAAGCAAGAAGAAGAAGGTTATCAGAGAAGTTAAGTATGAGGAAAAATCAATCGGAGAAGGGAGATAGTCGGAACATACCACAAGCGGTTTCTGCCGGCGGTTGAGGTACTCAAGGCCGAGGCGGAAAGGGTCGGGCGAAGGACTGGATGTGATAGTCTTCAGCCTGGTGCAAAGGTCTTCGAGTCTCACTCGCCCTGTGCAGAGCCGAGTGGGATCTCGGGGGCCCGACATGTCACAGATGCGGTGCACTCGGCGCTGTAGAGGAAGCACTCGGGCTTGAAGCCAAGCAGCAGCAAGGTCAGTCGGCAGGAGCCCCTCCTCCTCCAGCTGAGCAATCCTAGCGACTTGGGCGTCAACATCGCAATCGCCGACACCGTACTTCAGTGACCACTGGTATTTCTCAGTCGGTCGTGCGAGGGAGAACTCGGGCTAGTTCAGGAGATCGGGGCCTTGGTCGGGCGACTTGACATAGAAGAACGTGGTTTGCCAGCTTTTGCACGATTGGACGATCTCGAGACCTTTGTACTTGTGTTTGCCGGCTGCGACAAGGCAACTGCCGCAGTCGGTCATGTCGGTCACAAATGTCGGATCGCCGCCTTCCGTATCAGAAGGCACCACAGCTCCCGTCCGAGCATTGTGAGCTCGGAGGTTGAAGAACCGCTTCCAGAGAGCGATGCTTGTGCGGCAGCCGAGATACCCCTCGCACAGCGTGACGAAGCCGGAGAGGATCATGATGAAATTCGCCGAGAGATGATGCGGCTGCGGACGGTGGAAATTGTGGAAGTCCCGAAAGAAGGTGCTGGCGGGGAGTCCGAATCCACACTCGAAGTAAGTGAGGAAAACGACCCTCTCGCCAGCATGCGCATCGGGCACGAGCTCGGCGCCGGGAGCACGCCAGTGGACCTCGGCCGGCATCTTGCGGGCGCGAACCAGGGCCTGGATGGCACCAGCGGTGATGTTGGAACCTTTCCAGCACCCACGGCTGGCCTGGGAGGTGTCTCGCCGGGGCGCCATGGAACTTGCGGGCGGGAAGAGAATGAAGACGAAGAGCGCAAGAGCACCGCGCAAAGTGGCGGTGAGAGGTTACCGCGGTGGCGGAGGAGCACGCGAGGGCGTGGCCGGAGAGGATTCCGTGCGCGGAGGCGGAGGCACGAGCACGAGGGAGAGCTTGGGGCGGAGCAGCAATGGCGTGCGCGAGAGCGAGAAGCGGAGGAGGAAGAAGTAGTATGAAAGAAGGAGGAGCCTGAGGCCGTCCCCTGTGGCTTATATGGGTGGCGGTGGAGGGGAGTGGGATCTGGCTGTGGCCGTGTGACCCGGTGTGGCCTAGCCCACAGAAAGTCCAACCGGCAAACCGGCACAAGAGATCCCAGCATGGGAAGCGAGGCGTGCGACGTGGGGGCCGAGGCCTGCAGTTACGTCAAATCGTGCGTGGGTCGCGGGCCCCGGTCCATTGACTGCTCCCCGGAAGAATCGGAGGTAACCGTTGGAAGGAAATTGATTCGTATTAGATCCGAATCAGCGAGAGATAGGATTCTCAAAAAGTGAAGAAAGAAATCGGAGACAACGCAAGTCAAATCGGACGAAACGTTGGTCAGCCGAGTGTGATCTCCGAGTCGGTCGACGAACTCGGAACGACGCACTTGATAAGTCCAAAGCATTCAGAAGATGTTGGAGAGAAATTGAAAACTGCAAAGGCCCCGCGATCGAGTGACTGTGGGACCTTTATAGCTTTAGGGGCTACTTTCGGGGGATTGGTACCCGGGTAGGCTCACCCAAGCGAAAGCAACCTTTCAGGACAAGGATGGACCGATTGGCCTGCAGCTGGGCCGAGCTGGGCAGGCATACGGCCGATTGCTCCAAGGCAATCAGCCGTACCGAATGCCAGCAGTCGCCCCAGGCGCAACCGGTCCACCCTTTTCATTACCAAGACGATCAACCGATTGGCCTGCAGCTGGGCCGAGATGATCATCGACACGGCCGATTGCTTAGAGCAATCGACCCTGCCGAGGGCCACCAGTCGGCCCAAGCGCAATCGGTACAACTTACCACCCCTGGAGAAGTTGACCCCGAGACCAGTCGAGGGTCCAAGTACAAGGTCATAAATGCGCAATCCCGAGAGATCGGGGTGGCAGAGAAGCCAAGTCACTTCGAACATCTGTCAGAGACGCGTTGTCGACCTCTCCGCCGATTCCGCGGACAGGACGACAAGACCGCACCTCCTAACTCCACTGTTCATCATCATGCCCTACGAATCTACAGCATGGGCCGCCGCTCGTCGGGTCCGGATCACCCAGAGAGGTGCAGTCGGTGGGGCCCAGCCGATTAGAGGATGACAGCTGGGCCCAATCGGCAGTGAAGTTACCGATTTACCCCGGGCTCACATTATAAGAGCTCGGGGTACCCCTCGTGCGTGAGGGACGATCCACAACATTCGCGCCATTACTCACATCTCACTCAGTTCATTTACTGCTAGTAGTTCCTCCTCAGGGAAGAAGGAGAGAGCCTTGCCCACGGCGGATCTCACCTTCCCCTGAGTAGATATAGAAGCAGTTATTGTAGCTCAGTTCCATTGATATGGAAGAGACAAGCAGGAGTAGGGGTGTTATCTCTCCGGAGAGCCCCGAACCTGGGTACATCGTGGTGTCCGTCCCCGTGTTTGTGCCCAACCCGATTCTGGAACCATCGACATCTTCTCCCTCGCGTCTTCCCCTCACTTTAGCCATCCCCATGGCATCTGCCGTCACATATCGACGACACTTTTGTCACATGTTTGCTTGCTGCACTTTTTATTACAGATTTATATTACTTTGTTTTGCCACATCTATCACCCATATTTTACCATCTCTTCACCGAACTAGTGCACCTATACAACTCCTAGTTGTATTAGGTGTGTTGGGGACACAAGAGACTTCTTGTATCTTAATTGCAGGGTTGCTTGAGAGAGACCATCTTCAACCTCTACTTCCGTGAGTTCGATAAACCTTAGGTCATCCACTTGAGGGAAATTGCTGCTGTCCTACAAACCTTTGCGCTTGGAGGCCCAACATAGTCTACAAGAATAGAAGCGTGCGTAGACATCAAGCTATTTCTGGCGCCGCTGCCGGGGAGGTAAGGTTTGAAGGTATATCTTTAGACTTTTCAATTAAATCTTTTCGTTTCTTTTTTTTATTTTCACTAGTTAGGCTTATGGAAAACAACAAAAATATTATGAGAGAGCTTCATGAGCTCTACCTTGAGTAGGGACATGAAGTGTTTGAAGACAAAATCAAAAAGCCTATGGAGATTTATTATTTGCACAACACTCATAATAGTAGCAATGTTATTAGCATGTCTTCTTTGAATACCTTTGATGTTGATGATATGCAAAGTTATAATCTTGGGGATGCTACGTTCGATGAAGTTGATCTTTTTAGCCCCCCAAGTTGTGATGAGGAAATTTATTTTGATGATACTTTGCTTTCTATTTATGATGATTATTGTGATGACACTTATGCTATAAAAAATAAATGTTTGCAAGTGTATCATGATAAGAATGATTCATGTGATAGCTATTTTCTTGAGTTTGCTCCCACTATTACTAATGAGAAGGATTTTTCTTATGTGGAGAGTAATAATATGCTTGTGGATCATGATAAGAATTTTTATGTGATACTTATATTGTTAAGTTTATTCATGATCCCACTGAAAATTATTATGAGAGGGGAACATGTTCTTATAGATATATCAATAATATCAAGTTCCCTCTCTTTATGTTGAAGGTTTTGAAGTTGCACTTATTTTGTGTTCCTATGCTAATATATTTATGCTTCAATGAGTTATGTCTCTACAAGATCCCTTTGTATAGGAAGCATGTTAGAATTCATGTGTTTGATATTTGCTTCTTGATGCTCTCTTTTGTTCTTCAACTCTTATTCCGACGAGAGCATCATTAAAATCTTAAGCCTATCTTTATGGCTATAAAGAAAGAGCTCTAGGGAGACAACCCTTGTTATCTTTAGTTTGAGTTTTTACTTCTGTTCTTAGTTTTCTTGATGATTCCTACTACTGTAGCAACATCATAGTATCTTTATTTTCAAGCTTTGTGCCAAGTTATATCCTCATATGACAAGGGAAGCAAAAGTTGTGACATGCTGTCCAGAAAACATATTCTGTCTTCGTGATGGGGAAAATCATATTAAATCACCAGTTCATATTTTTTAGCTGAATTTTTTCCACAAAATTCTCTATACAATCACGGAACTTTCGTATGCTCTGAGTTTTTTGATTGGATTTGCAGAAGTACCCCTAAAAAATTCTTTACTACCTGATGTTCTGTTTTTCACAGATTCTGCCACGTTTTTGTCTCTCCTAACTTTTGCAAACCTTAAGCTTGATTTTTCTTTGCAAAAACCTTTTGAAAATCTTCAGAAACAGTAGCTCTTCAAGAATATCTTTATATCCAGTAGGGAAAAATTATTTATTAAGGGTACTAACCTCTTTAATCAGCTTATGATGAGTTATGTATGAAGGGAGTTTTCAAGTGTGCGATGGAAAATGATGAAAGAAGATTCGGGAGTGTCAAGGGCTCAATCTTGGGGATGCCCCCATGCATCCCAAAAAAATATTCAAGGAGACTCAAGCGTATAATCTTGGGGATACCCCCGTGCATCCCCTTCTCCATCAACAATCATCAGTTCGTCCTTCGTCTCACTATATTTTTATCACTTCATGCGTTATGTGCTATGCTTGGACCGTCTTGCTCCTAGGTTTTATTTTTAATTTCTTTAGCTTTGCTTCTATTCATAACAAGTTAGATCCCGTCTTACTTTGTGTGGGAGAGAACCACGCTACACTTTTAAAATCTAGAACACATCATAGGATTCTTCATGCCTATCTTTTTGCTGTTATGTGTTCTTTATCTTTTCGTAGCTACTGCCATGTTTAGTTTTAGTTTTAGTTTGTCTTTAGCAAGAGCCTTGGCTTTTGTCTAGTCTGTTGCTGGAACTCTCTTTAGTTTTCATGTTTATCTTGTTAAGAGAGTTGGTTGTTGCACTGAGTTATGTCTTGTCTTGAGAGTAGGTAATTGAGGTTGCTATTTAATTTTAGTAGTAAATTGCAATAGTTTTGAGGTATTGATGTGAGTAATGTTTGAACTTTTGGTGTCAAGAGCTCTAGCCTATTAGTGATAGGTGTTGTATTTTGGGAAATCCGTGTTTATTTTCAAAACCTACAAAACTAGTTGAGAACTCTAGCTACTAGATGGATCACTACTCTTCTGAGGGGTCGGATAATAGAGTACACTCGTGTACCGTGAGTTGAGGATGCGCAAGGATAACCAAACCCCCATACACTCCTCCTCGGGGTACTTGTCTCTCTGTGAACCTCCTTATTAGATTGAGATTTACCGATAATAAGTCCATGAGTTCTTCGGACTAATGTAAGTATTGAAAGTTGACACTTCCACCTCCTCATATTTGCTAGCCTTTCCTGTGTCGTGCATTGCCTTCTTCTCACTCCAAGAGTTGGCCTCCACCTTCGCCGGTACATCCAAACCCTTTGCTCAAAACAGCCACCATACTTACCTATCTAGGCCTTGTTTCCACCATTGTTACACCGTTTGTGCTCACTTTTTTCACATGTTTTCTTGCTGCACTTTTTATTACAGATTTATATTACTTTGTTTTGCCACATCTATCACCCATATTTTACCATCTCTTCATCGAACTAGTGCACCTATACAACTCCTAGTTGTATTAGGTTTGTTGGGGACACAAGAGACTTCTTGTATCTTAATTGCAGGGTTGCTTGAGAGAGACCATCTTCAACCTCTACTTCCCTGGGTCCGATAAACCTTAGGTCATCCACTTGAGGGAAATTGATGTTGTCCTACAAACCTCTGCGCTTGGAGGCCCAACATAGTCTACAAGTACAAAAGAGGGCATAGACATCAATGACCATGGCGGCCGGCGGTTAGCCGTGGGTTGCACCAGTGCGCGGCGGCGCACACACGGGGCGGCACTCTCGTTGTCCATTTCGCCCGCCTCGCCACATCCTCTTGAACTCCCGTACTTGTCGGCGGCGCAGCAATGGAGTTTGTGTAACATGCCACATGTAATTCCCTTATGATACACCATGTTTTGTACCTTGTCTGTTGAACTTGTAACTCCTCGTGGTGGATGTTCATGACTTTTGCTTGTGATCAAAGGTGATCAATGTAGTTCAAGTGGCATGATCCTGAAATTGTTCTGAGTGCATGTCACCTCCCCTCAACCTTATTTTTGGCCTAGCCAATTCTTTTGTCTTGCCAAGGATTCTTGCCTTTTCAAATCTTTATTTACAACATTCAAAACAGTGGCCCCTAGTTCAAATGGTTTGAATTTTAAAAAGGAGCCACATTCTTGTTGTTGCCAAAATTGGTCAAACCAATTTTGAAAAATCCAAAATAATGCAAGGTGTGAGATTCTTGAGCTCATGGAATTTTTACCCTTGGGTTTCTTTCCAAAGAATCCAAAATGCACCCTTTTCTATGGAAGAAGGCATTGTTTGGATTGTGGTGATTTTTCTCTGCATCCAAAAACTGCCCAACCAATTTTGGATGATCAAGGTTGTTGCCAGAGATTGTAAAAAAAAATTGTGCTATATTTTTTATAATCTCTTTTCCCTCCTCTTTTCCTTTCTTTGTCTGCTGCGTTTTTTCAGAAATGCAGAGGGGCTTTCTTTTCTTCCCTCTTCTATTTCCAGAGAAGCCCAGCCCACCTGGGCCTTTCTTCTCCCCGCCTGGGCTCAAGCCCGACTCCGAAACGGTAAGGGGAGGATCCCTCCACCGTCGATCCTATATCGCACGGTCCTCCTCTTTCTTCTTTACACTGTGGATGAGGTCCCCCCCGCTCCTCTCTATCACACCGGCGAAGCCACGATGGCATGGCCTCGCCGACGTGGCCTGAGGCCGCCCCCTTCTTATAAGAGGTGACGGATCCCCTCCTAGGAACCCTAGGTCGAGTTCCCCCCCTCCAATTTTGCGCGCCGCCGCCGCCAGGGCCATGGGGCATCTACCCTGTTTCTCCTTCGGTGAGCTCAATTCCCCGCCGTCCTGCCTCGCCGTCGTGCGTGCGCTCGTTGTCGCCTGTCTGCGCGTGCTCCTGACCCGTTCCCGTCGAGAGGTCGCAGGTAGAAGCAGTGCTGCGAGCCCGCGTCGAGAGAACCCGCAGCGCCGCCTTCCTTCCTCGCCGTCGAACCGTTGCTCCGTCTTCTTCTCGAAGGCATCGAGGTCGTCCCCAAGATCCTCTAGGTGAGCACATGGGGATCCCCTGTTTCCTCGTATGCGCGCGCAGGGTTGTCGCCGTAGTTTTATTTCCGGTCGCCGTGTTCACGGGTCCCCGCCAAGCCGGTGATCATCGTGACCAGGATGTTGCCGAGGAGTGTGCAGGCGTGCTCTAGGCGCATCCAGGATGTGCGTATGGCCTCAAAGGGCTAGCCTTTGGGTGCTTCCCGTGTAGTAGCTCTGAACTGGGTTCAGATCCGCAGCCGTGGAGTTTTCCGGTGAGGCTGGGGTCCGATCTTGTGTGCTCCGGTGAGGTTTCGAAGTGTGGAGGCGAAGCTGGTTGTCCCAGGTGCACGTAGGAACCCGCGGTGTATCTGGATATGGCCTGTGCGTGAGGCTAGGGTCGCCGTAACAGAGCTGTCGCCGCTGGGTTGCAGTGTCTGTCGGACAGAAGCAGTGGTACGCCGCCGTCTTCAGGCGAGCAAGGCGTCGCTTTTGCTGCGCAACGGACACCACCAAGGGCACCCCTTTGTTCAGGAAGGTGTCCCCTCCAGGTAGCAACTCCCAGGCGAGCCGTAGCTGCTCCCTCGACGAGGTGGTTGTCACCGGAAAACCTTGTAGCATCGGGGTTCAGACTTCGGTCAGGTGCAGGTGTTGCGTAGGTGAAGTGATGACTTGGCTGCGCACCCAAGTCTTGTAAGGATCGATTGGGAGGCGCAGTGGAAAGGGGTATGTGGTGCGTGCGTGAGGTGCTGGGTTCGAGCCCCAACTCCTCCACCCCTCCTTTTTTTTCTTTCTCCAGGGGCTGCCAGGTAGGTCCCGCAGGTCAGAGACCTGGAGCCCTTAGTGGGCTGGGCTGCTGCGTTGTGCAGTGGATCCAGAGAGAGAGCAGCGAGTGGAGTGGGCCAGTTCGGCCGAATCCAGCCAAGTGCTGATCCCCTTTGTTTTTTTTATCTTTCCTTTTTTTCTTTTCTGTTTGCTTTTTCTCAAATTGATTTGAATTCAAATTCAAATCTGGTTTGGGACTGTTGACCTTTTCTGCCTCAAACATATCATGCCATATATGAATTTGGGGTAGAATTGCCCACTGGTCACAGTAGTGATGCTCATTTTGTGGTTTGCCCCCTCTATATTTTTGGAGTGTGGTAATTTTGCAAATAGCCCCCTCAAATCTTTGTTTTTGTCAAGTGCTGCCCAAATCCTAAATATGGCCATGCCATATTTTTTTTGTGGTAGTTTCTCCCAAGGATTTGCATGGTGATAGTGGTTTATCCATTTGAGCCTCTTTAAAATGCATCTAGTGCAACTTTGCACTCAGGTCCAAGGTTCCTGTCCATGTCTTCTTCAATCTTTGCATCTTCGAAAACCAGCCCATATACATATTTTCATATGCAATGTGGCTGGGTTCGTTTCCTTTGTTGCACCTTTCCGATGTCCATTTCATCGACATCTCTTCATCTCCGGAATCGATGATTACTTTTCACGTTGTTTTTGTTCCTGTTAAATGCATTGTTGATCATGTCATGTTGCCATGTTACTTACACCAAAAATTAAGGCTAAGGCCAAAGCCATAAAAATATAATAATTGCACATGAAGTTGTTGACGTGTCGTCACCACCTTCATTTAAATTGACTAGATAGGGTCACATCATGTCTATTAAAATTGATCATACCACCTTTTCCTGTGCATTGTACCCATTGCTCACTTGTGTGCCTTTTCCTTGCCGGTACTTTACGTTAGCACCTGAGACTGCCGATGAGACTTATGTGGAGATTTCCGACACCGAGCCCGAGGAGCCTGCTACGTCTGCTTCGACGACCGATTACCCAGGCAAGGGAAAGATTTATACCATTACTTGATACCTTTCTGCCTACCTGCCTAGCTGTAGCCTAGAACGTTTGTTTGATCCCATCCACTTTGCTTAAGCCACGTTCAAAACCAAACAGCCATGATCCCCACATCCCAGCAAAACATTGTATTTCTAAGTTACCGCTGCTCAGCCATTGCTTAGTATGAGTAGGAAAACTTGCTGCTTACCCTATGCTATGTTTTGGGATATCATGTTATTTAAAGAAGTTGGTTGATATTTATTATTGATGATGATAAATTTATACTTGACGAAGGATGGGAGATCAGGCTGTTCCCGCCAGGTGTTTTGTTCCATTTGAGTCACCTAGGTCCCGAGTTCCGGGTATTGTGTTTCTTGACAAGCGTGCCTAATCGTGTGTGGGATTCTATGGGGTCCCCTTGTCTTGCCTACCTAGCTTCATACAATTCTAGTGGTGGCCCGAGCTGATTTACTATTTGTAAACGTGTGTGTGCTTGGTTGGTACCCCAGCAGTTTTCGAAACAAACCGGGCCAGCGAGGACATGGTTCCTTTGTTGGTCCACCTGATCAGCTAGGACCCAGTCTCATGTGAGAATTACCGGCAATCCGACCTGCGTCATACGGTAGAGTCCGACCCGGCAGCGTGGCTTGTTCTTGGGTTGGATGTCGACTCCCCGGGGGCCACCCGGAATTGTGCGTTGTTAGCTAGAGGGACTCTGACGTTTCGGAGTTTCAGGCGTTCACCTAGCCAAGTGGAAACCGGGCGTACATGTGAAGCCTATGATGGGCAGTTGGTACACCCCTGCAAGGTTAAATCTTTTCGAAAAGCCGTGTCCGCGGTTATGGACGACTTGAGACCTACTCCTTGTTCATAGAATATATTAAAATTGAATCATAATTAAAACTTGCCTACCGTGTGAGTGCCTTGGTTGCTTTTCTTCGTCGAGGGGGACCGAGAGAAGATCCAGGTTGTGTTATGTTTGACGTAAGTAGGTGGATAGCAGACTTCACGCGATGTACGTGTATTCTTTGATCTTACCTCTACTCTAATAGAACGTTAGCTACCATATATGCTAGTGCGGCTGCAACCTTTACCTTTACTTTGTCTTACCGTAGGAAGTTAGTTATCCTGTAATGATATAATCTCACCCCTGTTTTCCTTTTGTGCTTTTACTGTTTTGCCTGATCGGCCGCTGCAGTGGATTACTACCTCGACCCGAGCACTGGACGATACTTCATGGAGGTGCCCCCGGAGGATGACGATGAGGAAGACCTCGTTCAGTAGATCCTATAGTTGGGCTTCGACGATCCATGGGTGGACTCTTTATGTGCAGCCCTCTCTAGGGCAATTTAGATTTTGACCGTACTCGGTCGTGTTTGTCTTCCGCTTGTGGCATGATATTCTGTTGGGTCCACGGACCTCTGAGATGTTGTAATAAATTCCAGTGGCGATGTATGCCCTGGACTCTATATATTTATGTCTTAGTTTAAGTTCTTTGTTCATATACCTGTTTTCGAGAATCCGGCAGCGACACGAGTGCGAGTGTCGTGAGTCGGTGGCTCTTTATGTGCTACTAACTTGAGCGGGACGCGAAAGCGACTAACTCGAGTTAGCACCGCATCAGGGGCCTTACAACTTGGTATCAGAGCAGGATTGGCTGTAGGACCCCTTACTGGCCGAAGTTGAGTCTAGAAACTATTTTGTAGTTACTAAAGAAAAATCGGAGAGTAGGAACTCTTTCTTTTTCTTCTTACCCCACCCTCCCACCCCTTTTCCGTGAGGAAGTGAAACGTTGTTTTCTCTCTGCAACTTATCCCCTTTCAAAAACAAATCTAGGTTCTCGTTTACATGAGGCTCCGATTCATCTATAAATTTTTTCTAGCGACGAGATGTGTTGGCGTACTTTGAGACCACTGAGCCGCCACTTGGGGTTGACTGCTCTACCTCACTTACGGCGTACCCCAGGTGAAACGTCCATACAGGATTGGCGGGCATCCTATGGTAATGTGGATGTGGTGTCTTTTCCACTATGGACGACCGTGATGGCGGGCCGCTCAGGGCAGATGTCTCATCGTTCAGGTCTTCAACCACTCGTATATATTGTTGTGTGCTCGCTAGCAGATTATTATCTTGGATTCGGATGATCTTGGTTTTGGGATTCCAGTAGCACCTAGCTTTCGACTTTCCGGGTTAACCTTGGTGGAATTTCAGCCTTCGGCTTTCTCATATCTCGTGAGGAAGTTTTGTTGTCAATATTGCTTTATCTTCTGGTTACATCAATGTTTCAACCATGTTCTCATAAGTATTCCTGTATACAGGATGCCAAGAGCGAAAATGCCGCCGCCAGAGAACCCTATCCTTGGGGAGGCTGTGGCCGCAGTGGCTCAGGGCACAACTGCGATCTTACAGATGCTGCAGAACCAGACTGCCCAGAGGAATGATCGACCACAGTACACAACTCTATAGCAGTTCCTTGCTATCAACCCCCCCAGGTTCTCCGAGGCTCGAGACCCTCTGGAGGCGGATGACTGGATCGCAGAGATCAAGAAGCACTTCAATGTAAACACCGTCAGACCCGTCGACTACGTCACCTTCGCCTCCTTCCAGCTTCAGGGTGCAGCAGTCAGCTGGTACGATACCTACAAGGCCAACAAGGGCGATGCTATCATCATGTGGGCAGATTTCGTCGCAGACTTCCGAGCAGCGCATATTCCGAGTGGCCTGATGGACAGGAAGCGTGAGGAGTTCTTGGCTCTGAGACAGGGTGACAGGTCAGTTCAGGAGTATAACCTGGCCTTCGTCAGGCTCGCCAGGTACACTCCAGAGGAGGTCAGCACAGAGGCTAAGAAGATCGCCAGATTCCATGGAGGTCTCAGCACAGAGATCAAGTACGCGCTCACTCAGTGCAGCCCCACGCTGTTCTCATAGTTCGTGGATCAAGCTATCCGCCAGGATTCAGCCAGAGCAGAGTGGGATGCAGACAGGAAGCGCCAGCGTCAGCACAGTTCTGCGGTGATGATCCACAAGAAGGCAAAGACTTGGGTTACAGAGGCACCACCGCAGAGACAGCAGTACCAGCAGAGGGGGTAGTTGTCCGCACTTTTGCCCGCCCTCCCGTCCCAGTTCAGCAGGGGTCTCGCTCTACACCACCACACGCGAGGCCACCCAGGCCGCACCAGCAGCCCAGGCCGGGCGTGATTTGCTACAACTCCAGAGAGCCAGGGCACACGTCTCCCAACTTCACCGACCCACGCTTTGCTCGGCTCCCACCACCTCCACCTCGCTCTAATCCGAGCACCGCGATGGTGAAGGCACATCCACGTGCAGCTCGTGTGAACAACGTGATGCTCACAGATGCTCAGCAGTCTTCAGAGATCGTTCTTTGTAGGTTGCTTGTGTTTTAATTTCCCGCGACAGTGTTGTTCGATTCCGGAGCAACTCACTCTTTTATCTCCCAGTCTTTTGCAACAATGATTGATCTTCCAAGAGACCATCTTCCGAGGGTACTCTCAGTTGTTACTCCTGGTTCCAAATTCACTTCTTCCTGGTCAGTTCCCGATGTAGAGATCCGTATTCAGGGAATTCCCTTTTCAGCTTCCTTGATTGTCTTGCCTCGTTCCGACATTGATGTCATCTTGGGCATGGATGGCTTGTGCAACACAAGGCCAATATTGATTGTCCAACCAGATCCGTCAAGTTGACACATGATTCAGGTGCAGAAGTCTTGTACACTTCTGGCTCTATGACAGGACCAGCACAGTTGTACGCTTTGAACATAGGAGTTGCACCTTTGCTCGAAGAGGTCAGAGTTGTCTGTGAGTTCCCAGACGTCTTTCCGGAGGAGTTGCCAGGAATTCCCCCAGTTCGAGCTATTGAGTTAGTTATTGAGCTAGAGCCTGGTACCCAGCCGATTTCTCGGCATCCGTACAAGATGTGTTCGAAGGAGTTGATTGAGCTCAAGAAGCAGTTGAAAGAGTTGGAGGCAGGCGGTTTTATCCGCTGGAGCACTTCCCCTTGGGGTGCACCAGTTTTGTTTGTCCAGAAGAAGGATGGCACTAGCCTCTTGGTCCAGGACTATCGCGGTATCAACAAGAAGACCATCAAGAAAAAGTACCCTTTACCCCGCATAAATGATCTGTTCGAACAGTTGAATGGGGCTAAGGTGTTTTCCAAGCTTGACTTGAGGATGGGGTATCATCAGATCCGTGTTCGTGAAGAGGATATTCCCAAGACCGCGTTCAGCACACGTTATGGGCTGTATGAGTTCACAGTCATGACTTTTGGGTTCTCAAATGCCCCTCCGACATTCATGAGAGCTATGAAATATTTGTTCCAAGAATGGCTTGATGTGTTCGTGATCCTCTACCTCGACGACATTCTTTTCTATTCCAAGTCAGAGGCTGAACATGAGGAACATTTGCGCT
Source organism: Bromus sterilis (assembly GCA_950022295.1). Classification (NCBI taxonomy): domain Eukaryota; kingdom Viridiplantae; phylum Streptophyta; class Magnoliopsida; order Poales; family Poaceae; genus Bromus; species Bromus sterilis. The sequence goes on from OX465596.1 coordinate 345,612,837, forward strand.
TGGTGCTGCAGAAGTTAAGAGAGCACCGGTATTACGCCAAGTTCTCCAAGTGTGAGCTTTGGCTGGACAAGGTCAATTTTCTGGGCCATGTCATCTCCGCTGAGGGAATTGCGGTTGATCCAGAGCGAGTCCGCACTATTCAAGAGTGGGCTCCGCCGAAGTATGTGAAGCAGCTAAGGAGTTTTCTCGGCCTCGCCAGTTATTGCAGGAGGTTTGTGCAGAATTTCTCCAAAATAGCTAAGCCAATGACTGAATTGTTGTGCAAGGACAAGCGGTACACTTGGTCACCAGCTTGCCAGTCAGCCTTCGAGGAGTTGAAAGAGAAGTTGACCACAGCCCCAATTCTAACGCCGCCAGATGAGTCACAGCCTTTTCAAGTGTTTTGTGATGCCTCTTTGCAAGGTCTAGGTGGAGTTTTGACGCAAGGCAGGAATATTGTGGCTTATACCTCACGACAGTTGAAGACAAGTGAGAGGAATTATCCCACGCACGACTTGGAGCTTGCAGCAGTTGTGCACGCTTTGGTCACTTGGCGACACCTCCTCTTAGGGAGGAAGGTGGATGTGTTCACCGACCACAAGAGTCTGAAGTACTTGTTCACTCAGCCAAATCTGAACTTGAGGCAAAGAAGATGGCTTGAAACCATTACTGAGTACAAAGTTCATATTCAGTACACACCTGGGAAGGCGAATGTCATAGCTGATGCGCTGAGCCGCAAGGGCGATTGCAATAATATCCAGGTGCAGAAGATCCACCCTGAGTTGTGTGAGTCCTTTCGAAGGCTCAATCTCGAGCTAATTCCAGCAGGCTACCTTGCCAACCTTGTGGTAGAGCCCACTATCCATGAGAAGATTCGTGAAGCTCAGTCTGGCAGCTCAATGATACAAAAGATCAAGCAGGGTATTGTTGCCTCAGTTCCAAAGTACAGTTGCTTTTCGGTGCATAATGACGGCACCGTGTTGTTTGAAGAGCGAGTTTTTGTTCCCAAGGAGGGAGATCTCAGAGAGATCATCATGAAGGTTGCCCATGATTCCAAGCTATCGATTCACCCTGGCAGTACAAAGATGTATCAAGATCTCAAGCAAAGCTTTTTGTGGACTCGTATGAAGCGGGATGTTTCTCGTTACGTGTCTCAGTGTGATGTGTGCAGGAGAGTGAAGGCACAGCACCAGAAGCCAGCAGGGTTGCTTCAGCCACTTGAGATTCCAGAGTGGAAATGGGATCATATAGAGATGGATTTCATCACAGGCTTCCCCTTGTCGCAGAAGAAGAACAATGCCATCTTTGTTGTCATTAACAATCTTTCCAAAGTTGACCACTTCTTTCCAGTGCAGGACTCCATTTCAGCAGCTCAGTTGGAAGATTTGTACACCGCAAGAGTTGTATCTTTGCATGGCATTCCCAAGAAGATCAGTTCTGATAGAGGCAGCCTTTTCACCTCTAAGTTCTGGCAGGCCTTTCAAAAGGCGATCGGTACGCCAGTGTTGTTTAGTACCGCTTATCACCCTCAGACAAGTGGGCAAGTCGAGCGCGTGAACCAAATCCTCGAGGACATGCTTCGGGCATGTGTCATCTCTTTTGGCATGAAGTGGGAAGAGTGCTTGCCGTATGCCGAGTTTTCTTACAACAACAGCTATCAGGCAAGTCTGCAAGCAGCACCGTTTGAAGTCTTGTATGGCCGCAAGTGCAGGACACCTTTGAACTGGTCCGAGACAGGTGAGAGGCAGCTGTTCGGTCCAGATGTGATCCAAGAGGCAGAGGATAGAGTGAAGATTGTCCGAGAGCACCTAAAGGCAGCACAGTCTAGGCAGAAGGCCTATTATGACAAAAGGCACCGTGGTGTAGCGTTTCAGGTTGGTGATTGGGCGTACCTGAGAGTGTCTCCATTGAGGGGAACTCACCGCTTTGGCATCAAGGGAAATCTCGCTCCAAGATTTGTCGGACCTTTCCGCATCCTTGAGACTAGAGGACCTCTTTCCTTTCGGCTCGAGCTTCCAGAGAGTCTGTCCATGGTGCATGACGTATTCCATGTGTCCCAGCTAAAGCAGTTCTTCAAGCATCCAGAGCAGGCTGTTGACTTGGGCGAGATACAGCTGAGTGCGGACCTTTCCTACTCAGAGCGTCCAGTCCGTGTTCTTGAGACGTCCGAGCTCAAGACTCGCAACAAGACCGTCAAGTTCATGAAAGTTCAGTGGGCACATCATTCGGAGAAGGAAGCAACGTGGGAGCGTGAAGATCATCTCCGTTCTGAGTATCCTAAGTTGTTTCAAGCTTAGATCTCGGGACGAGATCCTGTGTTGGTGGGGGAGTGCTGTAACAGCCCACATGTAATGCCCTTATGATACACCATGTTTTGTACCTTGTCTGTTGAACTTGTAACTCCTCGTGGTGGATGTTCATGACTTTGCATGAGATGATTTTGAATTACATTGGGATTGGAGTTTCTTTTGCTTGTGATCAAAGGTGATCAATGTAGTTCAAGTGGCATGATCTTGAAATTGTTCTGAGTGCATGTCACCTCCCCTCAACCTCATCTTTGGCCTAGCCAATTCTTTTGTCTTGCCAAGGATTCTTGCCTTTTCAAATCTTTTTCTACAACATTCAAAACAGTGGCCCCTAGTTCAAATGGTTTGAATTTTAAAAAGGAGCCACATTCTTGTTGTTGCCAAAATTGGTCAAACCAATTTTGCAAAATCCAAACTAATGCAAGGTGTGAGATTCTTGAGCTCATGGAATTTTTACCCTTGGGTTTCTTTCCAAAGAATCCCAAATGCACCTTTTTCTATGGAAGAAGGCACTGTTTGGATTGTGGTGATTTTTCTCTGCATCCAAAAATTTCCCAACCAATTTTGGATGATCGAGCTTGTTGCCAGAGATTTTTAAAAAATATTGTGCTATATTTTTTATAATCTCTTTTCCATCCTCTTTTACTTTCTTTGTCTGCTTCGTTTTTTCAAAAATGCAGAGCGGCTTTCTTTTCTTCCCTCTTCTATTTCCAGAGAAGCCCAGCCCACCTGGGCCTTTCTTCTCCCCGCCTGGGCTCAAGCCCGACTCCGAAACGGTAAGTGGAGGATCCCTCCACCGTCGATCATGTATCGCACGGTCCTCCTCTTTCTTCTTTACACTATAGACGAGGTCCCCCCCGCTCCTCTCTCTCACACCGGCAAAGCCACGACGGCATGGCCTCGTCGACGTGGCCTGAGGCCGCCCCCTTGTTATAAGAGGTGCCGGATCCCCTCCTAGGAACCCTAGGTCGAGTTCCCCCCTCCAATTTTGCGCGCCGCCGCCGCCAGGGCCGTGGGGCATCTCCCCTGTTTCTCCGCCGGTGAGCTCAATTCCCCGCTCTCCTGACTCGCCGTCGTGCGTGCGCTTGTTGTTGCCTGTTTGCGCGTGCTCCTGACCCGTTCCCGTCGACAGGTCGCAGGTAGAAGCAGTGATGCGAGCCCGCGTCGAGAGCACCCGCATCGCCGCCTTCCTGCATCGCCGTTGAACCGTTGCTCCATCGCCTTCTCCAAGGCGTCGAGGTCGTCCCCAAGATCCTCTAGGTGAGCACATGGTGCTCCCCTGTTTCCTCGTATGCGTGCGTAGGGTTGTCGCCGTAGTTTTGTTTCAGGTCGCTGTGTTCACGGGTCCCCGCCAAGCCGGTGATCACCGTGACCAGGACGTTGCCGAGGAGTGTGCATGCGTGCTCTAGGCGCGTCCAGGATGTGCGTATGGCCTCAAAGGGCTAGCCTTTGGGTGCTTCCCGTGTAGTAGCTCTGAACCGGGTTTAGATCTGCAGCAGTGGAGTTTTCCGGTGAGGCTGGGGCACGATCTTGTGTGCTCCGGTGAGGTTTCGAAGTGTGGAGGAGAAGCTGGTTGTCCCAGGTGCGCGTAGGAACCCGCGGTGTTGCTCGATATGGCCTGTGCGTGAGGCTAGGGTTGCCGGAACAGAGCTGTCGCCGCTGGGTTGCAGTGTCTGTCGGACAGAAGCAGTGGTGCGCCGCCGTCTTCAGGCGACGAAGGCGTCGCTTTTGCTGCGCCACGGACACCACCAAGGGCACCCCTGTGTTCAGGAAGGTGTCCCCTCTAGGTAGCAACTCCCAGGCGAGCCGTAGCTGCTCCCTCGACGAGGTGGTTGTCACCAGAAAACCTTGCAGCGCCGGGGTTCAGACTTCGGTCAGGTGCAGGTGTTGCGTAGGTGAAGTGATGACTTGGCTGCGCACCCAAGTCCTGTAAGGATCCATTGGGTGGCGCAGTGGCAAGGGGTATGTGGTGCGTGCGTGAGGTGCTGGGTTCGAGCCCCAACTCCTCCACCCCTCCTTTTTTTTTCTTTCTCCAGGGGCTGCCAGGTAGGTCCCGCAGGTCAGAGACCTGGAGCCCTTAGTGGGCTGGGCTGCTGCGTTGTGCAGTGGATCCAGAGAGAGAGCAGCGAGTGGAGTGGGCCAGTTCGGCCGAATCTAGCCCAGTGCTGATGCCCTTTGTTTTTTTATCTTTTCTTTTTTCTTTTCTGTTTTCTTTTTCTCAAATTGATTAATTCCAAGGTCATTTTTGAATATTTGAAAAATCTGTGAGCATGGGATTGATTCCACATCACTTGATATGTGATCACACTCAATTATGAGACTTTTCAAAAATGCAAAAAGGAATTTTTGGAGCAATTTTTAAAATGGCCGTTTGAATTAAATTCATCTGGGGGGTGTTCTCTCTTGTCGGGACCCGGGGTTAGCGTATGAAAGACTCGCTACAACACAATCATATGGAGAGCCGAGAACCATACCCACTTGTCTAAGCAGACAAGGCCAAGCGCAGAACGTTCTCGGAAAGCATCGAACTTGAGGGGCATCCCATCGAGGTCGGATGATCAACTGAGATGGGTCCTCATTGTCCGCACACAAGTATAAATGATATGGGTGGTGAACTCCTATACTCATAGACAAGTCACCTCAACCATACTATCGATTGTATTATAACCCTTACATAGACTTACTCCAGCCCGATCACGTAGTCGGGGTCTAGGGCGGGCTCGATCATACATCAAAGTGTGCACGTGACGGAGTTACGAGCAATCGCATCGCGATGCCCCAAGATGCACACATCTAAGGGCCACTTGGTGTATAAAAGACCGCCAGCCATATCACAACTAAGGTCTCGAAAACCCATACTAAGACATGCATGTTATAATAATACACGCAGCACACATGTCTAGTATGAACAGCATGTATCATTGCAATTCTCTACAAAGTTTACAACTTTATTGATAAATCTTACAGAGTGCACACAAAGATCACGAGACAGTGATCCAACATTACATCAAACATGCGGAAGCAAAGTAGGTCTGAGTACAGACAAGTTTAACAAATAGCTTAGAGAAGCCTTATTTATAAATAAGCCCTTCCACGAGGGAACAGTCGTCTGACTGGGACTACACTAGCTTGATCAGTGGTCGAGCTCCAGGAAGAATCCACCTTCGGGGTCAGCGGGTTCGTCTAAAACATAGAATAATAAAACATGAGTACAAAGTCGTACTCAGCAAGACTTACGTAGGAGCTATACTACTAATGCACATGTATCAAGGTAAGGGAGGTGGGGTTCATAAGCAGAAGTGCCAGCTTTGACTTGGCTAGTCCTGAACTACGAGTACCAGACTTGAGGTAAGAAGCGTACAAGAGTCCACTACATCTCCAATCAATTACACCACTATGGTGCCTTCCTCGACTTCCCACGAGAAAGCACGCCATAGCACTCACGCTTATCTTGGAAAGTTTCATAAGTATCCAATGCAAGTTGTCTAATAATCAGGCACAACTTTCCAAGTAGTCCCTTACCGCGGACGCGGCTATTCGAATAGTTTTGTTAACCCTACTGGGGTGTACCGCTACACACACATGACCATCAGTTACCGCCAGGTCTCGTCACCATTCAAGGGGTGCCGGCGAGGATGCTCACCACAACTGTTACCTCATAGCCGATCTAGTCCAAGAAAGCCACCTACCTAGGTTGGCTACCACTATCGTGTACCCAGTCGGTTTACCGAAGTGGACCCATATGATGTGTGTGTGGTGCATAAGCCGGTCTTGGTTGAGCCGTTCTCTCACTTAGCAGACAGGCCACAAACCTACCAGAACTCCGAACTACTGCGACATCTAGACATCGAAAGGGATGAGTTAGTAGGTTGAGAGGGGTCAGTGAGCCCAATGTGTGGTTGTACTCTTCATCTTGGATCACCACACAAGAACTCGGACTTAGGGCGGTGTTCAACGAGACAACCCACTGTGTACTCCTACACAGCCTCTCATCGTCCTACAGAGCCCAATGTGTGATCACCGTCTTAGAGGCACTGTTATCGGCACAATCATCAACAAGAGGGGGCAACATTGAATGTAAATGCACAAACACATGATGTAGTTGTTCCATGATGTGAAGGTTATTGATTTGTGGCACATTTAATTTAAATGAAGTGTATTGCATTTGAAATGTAAAATCAAACTCCATATGTTGTTTAATTTATCCAAGTTGCAAATGCCATTGTTTGTTCTTTATAAACCATGTGATCATGTGTGTAATGTGCCTCTGATGTACAGGTGATCAAGTTTGCATTGCAAAGGTTCAACTTGAATTAGCATTTGAATTAAATTTGAATTAATTCCATTTAAGCCAAATAGAAAAAGCTACTGGTCCCATTTTAAAATCAACTCAAACATGGTTGAAAGTTGCATATTTGGATAGAGAATTTTATGCTGATCATTTTTCATATATTATTTGTCCAATTTTGAGTGAATATGAATTTTCTATGATTTATTGAAGTTTTGGCTATTTTCTGGATTTTTCTCTGTTTTCTTTTATTCTTTTAATCCTTTTCCAAATACTGCATCAGCCCTACGTCATCATGACGTCAGGGGGGGGGGCTGACCTGTGGGTCCACCCATGTCAGTGGGAGAGGGATTTAATCCCTCTCTGTTTTAGTTAGCAGAGGGGCTAGGGGCTTGGGGACCCACCTGTCAGTGGGTGTTAGGAGGGTGGTTAGTGGGTCATTAGGGCCCTAATGGCCGGTGGCTCGGGCCACGGCGGCGCCTCGCCGGACTAGGCCACACTCCACGGGAGGGGCAGAGGAGGGCACCCGAGGGTGCCTCTCACTCTCGCGCTTCGACGGGAGTTACTGAGGGGTCAAGGGGACGCCAGAGGGCACGACGGCGTCGACTCGGCGTGGCGGCCGGAGCCACTGCTCCACAGGATCAATGGTACAAGGCGCGGGGAGGAGCACGAGAGAGTGGGGAGTGACCACGAGCTAACCAGGAAGTCGATAAGGGGCACGGCGAGGTCGGGGGTAGAGGGCAAGGCCGGAATGTCTCGCCGGAGCTGCTGCGGCCGACGGAGGAATCTTGGATGTGGGCATCGCCTAGGGTGCATCTGAGCTCGAATTGGAACCTCAGCTTGAAGGAGTCGACGTTGGCGGATCTTGTGGACATGAAGACGCAGCTCGGGGAGGCCAGTGGCCGCGTGTGGGCACGACGGCGGCGAGGCGTGCCCTCGGGCTTGCGCTAGAACTTGTGAGAGAGGGAGGGAGGTTAGCCAGGGAGAGAGGGGAAAGATGCGGGAGGCTTCTGGTCGTCCATGGCGACGAGTAGAAGGGAGGGAAGCAAGCAGGAGGTGGCCTACGGTGGTTGCATGCTCGCCACCGAGCTGCCTGCCTGCCTGGGTCTAGGAGGAAGACGACCCTGCCCCTGGTGGGCTGGGCCGGCTTCTGGCCAGGCTGGGCCAGGTAAGTGGGTGGGGGTGGGCTCTCTCTCTGTTTCTTGTTTTTGTTTTTGTTTTTCTTCTATTTGTTTTGCTCTAAGATAAATAGTATAGCATTTTTTATAAAATGCCCAAATAATTTTATAAATCCTAGATGACCAGTAGCTAGTCACATATAGGATTTGGGAATTTTTGAAATTCAAACAATTTGAATTTCAAATCAAAGAGGGGTCAACTTTAATTTCCAAGGCCCATTTTGAATTTTAGAAAATTCCATGAGTATGGGAATGAACCCAAACCACTTTTAAAATGATCACCATCATTTATAGAAATTTTCCAACTTTTCAAATGATTTTTGGAAAAAGATTTTTATGTGGCCATTTGAATTAATTTCTCAGGGCTTTCTTTTCCCCATTTTTGATTTCCTTTTTGAATATTTTGACATGATGCAAAGGGCACTCAAACCCTAGCACATACCTAAACTTGGGTTGTGACAACTCGCCCCCACTCAAAAGAATCTCGTCCCGAGATTCAGAAGTCGTCGGGAGGAAGGAGGGGTACTCGGCACGAAGGCGGTCTTCTCTTTCCCATGTTGCTTCTTTCTCGGAGTGATGTGACCATTGCACTTTCAGAAACCTGATCTTCTGACGACGAGTGACACGCTCTGCGGAATCAAGAATACAAACAGGGTACTCTCGATAAGAAAGATCATCTTGGAGATCAAGCGTTTCATGGTCGAATTCGCGGTTGGGGTCCTTGATGCAACGCCTGAGTTGTGACACATGGAATACATCATGTACTCGGGAAAGGTGCGGAGGTAGTTCAAGTAGGTAGGCAACTTCTCTACGTTTAGCGAGAATGCGTAAAGGTCTGATGTAACGTGGGGCCAACTTGCCTTTGATACCGAATCGTTGGGTTTCCTTCAGAGGAGTAACCCGAAGGTAAGCCTTCTCATCCAGATTGTAGCTTTCTTTCCTATGATGACGATCATAGTAGCTTTTCTGACGAGACTTGGCTGCTTTCAATTGATCACGAACAATGCGAACTTGCTCTTCTGCTTCCTTGATCATATCCGGTCCAAAGAATTGTCTTTCACCGGTTTCTGACCAGTTTATAGGTGTTCGACATCGTCGGCCATAGAGGAATTCAAAGGGAGCCATGTCCAGACTAGATTGGAAACTATTGTTATAAGAAAAATCGGCGAAGGGAAGATATTTCTCCCAATTCTTTCCGAATGAGATAACACAAGCTCTGAGCATGTCTTCCAGGATTTTGGTTAACCCTTTCAACTTGACCGCTAGACTGAGGATGGAAAGTTGTAGTAAAGGAGAGATGAGTTCCCATAGCATTCTGAAAGCTTCCCCACATTCTAGAGGTGAAAAGGCTACCACGATCAGAATTGATTTCCAAAGGAACACCATGAAGAGACACGATTCTAGAGACGTACAAGTCCGCTACTGGCTAGCAGTTATCGACTCGCGAACGGGAAGGAAGTGAGCAACTTTGGAAAGCCTATCTATAACAACGAAGATGGCATCATTTCCTTTTTGGGTTTTTGGAAAGTCGGTGATGAAGTCCATACCGACTTTGTCCCATTTCCACTCGGGAATAGGAAAAGGTTGAAGTGTGCCAGCAGGTCTTTGGTGTTCGGCCTTAATGCGACGACAAACATCACATTCGGCAACTAATCGAGCAATGTCTCTCTTCATCCTAGTCCACCAAAATCTCTGGCGTAGATCTAGGTACATTTTTGTGCTACCGGGATGAATCGAGAGGGGTGTGTCATGGGATTCTTTGAGGATGAGTTGCCGTAGATCCTTATTCTTAGGTACTACCAAACGATTTTCAAAGAATATCGTTCCTTTACTATCTGTGGAGAAACATTTAGCAACTCCGCTAGCAATGTTCTCCTTGATCCGGCGAACACCTCGTGCACGCCTTTGGGCAACTATGATTTGATCCTCAAGGGTTGGTTTCGCCACCAAGTTGAAAAGAGATCCACGAGGAACAATCTCGAGGTTGAGCTTTCGAAATTCCTCATGAAGAAGTGGTTGATACTGTTGTAACATGAGGTAGTTACAATACGACTTATGACTTAGTGCATCAGGCATGACATTGGCTTTGCCTGGGGTGTAAGAAATTCCTAAGGAATAATCTTTTATCAACTCTATCCAGCGTCTTTGCCTGAGGTTAAGATCTGGCTGGGTGAATATGTATTTGAGGCTTTGGTGATCGGTATAGATTTCACAACGATTACCAAGGATGTAATGTCGCCAAGTCTTCAGGGCATGAACTACAGCAGCGAGTTCAAGATCATGGGTAGGATAGTTCTCTTCATGTGGACGCAACTGGCGTGAAGCATAAGCTACCACATGTCTATCTTGCATAAGTATGCATCCTAACCCTTGTCGTGAAGCATCACAATAGATCTTGAAATCCATTTTGGTGTCTGAAGGTGCAAGTACGGGTGCATAAGTCAATCTTATTTTTAGCTCTTGAAAGGTTTCCTCGCACTTGGGGGTCCATTGGAATTTCTTATCTTTCTTGAGGAGTTCAGTCAGAGGCTTTGCAACTTTGGAGAAGTTCTCAACGAAGCGGCGACAATAGCTTGCTAAGCCAAGAAAACTCTTAACTTGCTTAACCGATTCAGGTGGAGTCCAGTCAAGGACGGCCTGAACTCTCTCGGGATTCACAGCAATGCCTTTTGCAGAAATCACGTGGCCTAAGTAGGTCACTTCTGGTAGCCAAAATTCACACTTGGAGAATTTAGCATACAGGCGATGCTCTCTAAGTTTCATCAATACCAGCCTAAGATGCTCGGCATGTTCTTCTTCGTTCTTCGTGTAGATGAGAATGTCATCAAGATAAACCACAACAAATTTATCTAGGTACTCCATGAAGATCGAATTCATCATGAGAGAGAAAGTGGCGGGGGCATTGGTTAAACCAAAGGACATGACGGTGTACTCATAAAGACCATAACGAGTAATGAAAGCCGTTTTGGGAATGTCCTCGTTTCGGATTTTGATTTGATGATAGCCTAATCTCAAATCCATTTTGGAGAAGACAGAGGATCCAGCAAGTTGATCATAAAGATCATTGATCCTGGGCAGTGGGTATTTGTTCTTTATCGTCGCTACATTTAGTGGGCGATAGTCTACACACATCCTTTCTGTTCCATCTTTCTTCGTTACGAACAGAACGGGGCAACCCCATGGCGATGAGCTAGGGTGGATGAAGCCTTTTGCCAATGAAGCATCAAGTTGGATTTTAAGCTCAGCTAACTCACGTGGGGCCATCCTATATGGGTGTCTGGAAATTGGGGTTCTGCCTGGTATAAGGTCCACTATAAATTCTACACATCTGTCGGGTGACTAGGTTTAAGGGGTTGGATCTCTGGATAGATTCCTAGAGGATGACCAAGGTTTACTAGGGGCTACATAGATATGTCAGAGTAGAAAAGTACCCAACACGATGGTTAGTGTGGTTCTTCTGCCTAGAAGACATCTAAAGTGGTGGAGAAGCTAGAAATGAATCACTATAGGTCTCTAGAACAAAACCTACAAAAAGCTATAGAGAACTGTCGGGCATGCCACCTAACAATCTTCCGAATAGACAACCGAAAAGGAGAGAAGGATTTTGCAATTGCATCAGATTATGAAGAAACCTAGAATGACTCGGACAGCATAACGGCTGTAATTGCAAGAGAAATGGAAATCCTCACAACATTTCAACAGCACTTACATAGGATGTCTCAAAATAGGAAGCACAATGACTCTAGAAGACCGAACACAACTTTCCTACGGCTACAAGGAAGCAAACAACGAGATGTTCTAGTAAGACATAGTTGAGCCTAGTGCTATCATCCCGTAGAAAAGATAAGGGTGACTCAGAACTCAGATCGATAAGGATAAGGAGAAAAAGAAGTCTTACGTTGTTCCCTTATACCCAGAGTAACTATATAACTATATAGTGCTAGACTCGACTTCGACCAAGGGTTGAATAATCCTACAGACAGTCCTGCTCTGATACCAAGTCTGTCGGGACCCGGAATATGCGTATGTAATTCCAGTCATGATGCAATCACATGGAGAGCCGAGAGCCGTACCCACTTGTCTAAGCAGACAAGGCCAAGCACAGAACACTCTCAGAAAGCATCGAACGTGAGGGGCATCCCATCCAGGACGGATGATCAAATGAGATGGGTTCTCATCGTCCGCTCACAAGTCTAAATGCTATGGGTGGTGAATCCCATACTCATAAACAAGTCGCCTCAACCATGTTATCGATTGAATCCTAACTCTTACATAGACTTACTCCAGCCCGATCACTTATTCGGGGTCTAGGCCAGGCTCGATCATACAACAAAGTGTGCACGTGACAGAGTCACGAGAAATCCCATCGTGATGCCCCAAGCTGCGCACATCTAAGGGTCCCTTGGTGTATAAAAGACCGCCAGCCAGATCACAACACAGGTCTCGAAAACCCATACTAAGACATGCATGTTATAAACATACACGCAACACACATGCCTAGTATGAACAGCAGGTATCATCACATAACTGTACAAAGTACTCTTTATTGACTTACACATAGAGCATACAAAGATCACATGTTTGTGATCATCATTACATCATACAACGGAAGCAAATTAGGTCTGAGTACAGACAAGTTTAACAAATGGCTTAGAGAAGCCTTGTAAACATACATGCCCATCCACGAGGGACCAGACTACTTTCTGGAACTATACTACCAAGGTCAACGTCGAGCTTCAGGTCGGTGACTCCATCGGGGTCCGGGTTCTCATCTAAAACATAGAATAAGCAAACGTGAGTACAAATTCGTACTCAGCAAGACTTACATCAGAACTACACTACTCATTCTCAAGAATCAAGGTAAAGGGAGGTGGGGTTTCAACATGCAGAAGTGCTAGCTTTGACTTGGCTAGTCCTGTACTACGAGTACCAGACTTGAGGTAAGAAGCGTACAAGAGTGCACTATCCAAGTCTCCAACCAATACACCACTATGGAGACTTCCTTGACTTCCCCACGAGGAGCACACCATAGCACTCACGCTTATCTTGCGAGTTTTATAAGTATCCATTCAAGTTGTCTAATAATCAGGTACAGGTTCCAAGTAGTCCATGACTGCGGACGCGGCTATTCGAATAGTTTTGTTAACCTTGCAAGGGTGTAAACTACACACACATGACCATCAGTTACCGCCAGGTCTCGCCACCGTTCAAGAGGTGACAGCGAGGATGTTCACCACAACACATCGCTCACAACCGGTCTATTCCAGGAGTCGACTATCTGAGGTAGATCCCGCTCGAGAGCCCGGCCGGATCAACGATACGGACTCAGACAATGTAGGCAACCGAAACGCCATCCGAGAAGATGGTTTCACTGTTTCACAGATCCACCCACATATCTATATGATGCAACCCTTCATGCATTCTTTTTCTATGCATATGCCAAATGGAAAGCCCAAACTAATGTGACTCCTGGACGTCAACACGGATCAAGGTACTAGGCCAAGAGGGGTCAATGAGCCCAATGTGTGGTTGTACTCTTTGTCTTGGACTACCATACAAGAACTCGGTGCTTAAGGCGGTGTTCAACAAGACAACCCGCTGTGTACTCCTACACAGCCTCTCATCGATCACCTTTGTTTAGGGTGGATTCACCAACACGTTATCATCAGCATCACTGTGTTCATTCCATCCCGACTCACAATCAATGTAACCTCATTGTATCACTAAGCAGCAATAAGAAGCAACAAGTACAGGGGCCACATGCTCATCATTCAACTCCTAAATCTGCTAGGATTGTGGTTTGCTTAATACGGTGACAGAATGATAGGTCATGCATCGGAATGGGTTCAACTAAGCGAAAGAACGTGTCTCGGTGATCTCCTAAACATGCATAAGCGAGACTGAGAGGGAAATAGGATTTTATAGACCTGATCAATGGGGTTTGCTTGCCTTGCTGACGATACACAGGGTTTACCGATCTTCTTCTTCTTCGGGGGTGATCACCGACTCGGAGGCACTGTTATCGGCACAATCATCAACAAGAGGGGGCAACATCGAATGTAAATGCACAAACACATGATGTAGTTGTTCCATCATGTAAAGGTTATTGATTTTTGGCACATTTAATTTAAATGAAGTGTATTGCATTTGAAATGTAAATTCAAACTCCATAAGTTGTTTAATTTAGCCAAGTTGCAAATGCCATTGTTTGTTCTTTATAAACCATGTGATCATGTGTGTAATGTGCCTCTGATGTACAGGTGATCAAGGTCGCATTGCAAAGGTTCAAGTTGAATTAGCATTTGAATTAAATTTGAATTAATTCCAATTAAGCCAAATAGCAAAAGCTACTGGTCCCATTTTAAAATCAACTCAAACATGGTTGAAAGTTGCATATTTGGATAGAGAATTTTCTGCTGACCATTTTTCATATATTATTTGTCCAATTTGGAGTTAATATGAATTTTCTATGATTTATTGAAGTTTTGGCTATTTTCTGGATTTTTCTCTGTTTTCTTTTATTCTTTTAATTATTTTCCAAATACTGCATCAGCCCTATGTCATCATGACGTTAGGGGGGGGGGGGGCTGACCTGTGGGTCCACCCATGTCAGTGGGAGAGGGATTTAATCCCTCTCTGTTTTAGTTAGCAGAGGGGTTAGGGGCTTGGGGACCCACCTGTCAGTGGGTGTTAGGAGGGGGGTTAGTGGGTCATTAGGGCCCTAATGGACGGCGGCTTGACGCCGGTGGCTCGGGCCACGGCGGCGCCTCGCCGGACTAGGCCACAGGCCATAGGAGGGGCAGAGGAGGGCACCCGAGGGGAGCTACTGGGGGGTCAAGGGGACGCCAGAGGGCACGACGGCGTCGACTCGGTGCGGCGGCCGGAGCCACTGCTCCACGGGATCGACGGTACAAGGAGCGGGGAGGAGCACGAGAGTTTGGGGAGTGACCACGAGCTCACCAGGAATACGATGAGGGGCACGGCGAGGTCGGGGGTGAGAGGGCGCAGCCAGAATGTCTCGTCGGAGCTGCTGCGGCCGACGGAGGAATCTTGGATGCGGGCATCGCCTAGGGTGCATCTGAGCTCGAATTGGAACCTCAGCTTGAAGGAGTCGACGTTGGCGGATCTTGTGGACATGAAGACGCAGCTCGGGGAGGCCAGTGGCCGCGTGTGGGCACGACGGCGGAGAGGCGTGCTCTCGGGCTTGCGCCAGAACTTGCGAGAGAGGGAGGGAGGTGAGCCAGGGAGAGAGGGGCAAGATGCGGGCGGCTTCTGGTCGTCCACGGCGACGAGTAGAAGGGAGGGAAGCAAGAAGGAGGTGGCCGGTGGTGGTTGCATGCTCGCCACCGAGCTGCCTGCCTGCCTGGCGCTGGGAGGAAGATGACCCTGCCCCTGGTGGGCTGGGCCGGCTTCTGGCCAGGCCGGGCCAGGTAAGTGGATGGGGGTGGGCTCTCTCTCTGTTTCTTGTTTTTGTTTTTGTTTTTCTTCTATTTGTTTTGCTCTAAGATAAATATTAGAGCATTTTTATTAAATGCCCAAATAATTTTATAAATCCTAGATGACCAGTAGCTAGTCACATATAGGATTTGGGCATTTTTGAAATTCAAACAATTTGAATTTCAAATCAAATAGGGGTCAACTTTAATTTCCAAGGCCCATTTTGAATTTTAGAAAATTCCATGAGTATGGGAATGAACCCAAACCACTTTTAAAATGATCACCATCATTTATAGGAATTTTCCAACATGTCAAATGATTTTTGGAAAAAGATTTTTATCTGGCCATTTGAATTAATTTCTCAGGGCTTTCTTTTCCCCATTTTTGATTTCATTTTTGAATATTTTGACATGATGCAAAGGGCACTCAAACCCTAGCACATACCTAAACTTGGGTTGTGACACTAATTTCCCTGTTAGATTAATCTAACAGAGAGGATTAGAGGGGGCTGGGCCCACATGTAAGTGACTGCTGGGGGGGTTAGTGGTTAAACTAATCCACCACGTCAGCCTCGCCGGCGGCTAGTCGCCGGCGACCAAATCCGCGCCGGCGCTGCTCGGGTTCTCGATTCCGGCCACCAAATCGTGCGCTTCTTCCACTGGGATGAAGCTCTGGTCTTCGCGCATTGATTGGGACTGGTTGGGGAGGCTGGGGTGCACCGTGGGCTCGCCGGCGTCGAGTTTGGCGGCGACAGAACCACGACCGCGAGGTGGAAAACGATGTAGGGCACGTCTTGGAGCGGGAGTAGGCTCAAACGAGGCAGCAGTGCACGGAGTTTGCGATGGACATGGTTGCGAGTTCGATTGCGTAGTGGGGGCTCGCCGACATGGACCACGGCGGCGAGATGCTTCGGCTCTCATGGCGAAACGTGAAGGAGACTAGGATTGAGGAAGCTAGCAAAGGGGTTTTGATCGCCATCTCACCAGGAATCCAACGGTGGCGACGTCTTGAGCTGAGGTGGCTTGACGGCGAGGCAATCATCGTCGGTCTCCTCCTGCTCCGGCGACGGTGTGAGCTCGAATTTGGCGGCTATGGAGGCTCCAGCCACGCCATCTTCTCCAGATCAAAGCTGCGCTCGGGGGAGAACTCGTTGGACAGCTTGGTGGAGGCCCTCGTCGGCGTTGGCTACGGTTGTGCGGTGTCGTGCTCTGGCGAGTCCTTGGGTCGTCTTCTATTTCGGCGAGAGAGGAGGGGAAGCTAGCGCTGGAGAGGAGAAAAGGGATTAGGACGTCTCCCAGACGTATCCACACGAGGGGATGACCCCTGGGCAGGTAGGCAGCTGCCTGGCGCGCCCATGGCGCTCGCCGGCGACCTGCGTGCCTGCCTGGCCGGGGTTGAAGATGCATGTGCCCCTGTTGGCTGGGCTGGGCTAGGCTGGGGGATGTGTTGGGCCAAAACGCAGGTAAGCCTCTTTTCTATTTTTTGTTTCCTTTTCTTTTCTGTATTTGTTTTGTCTTAGCTAAATTAGATAGCTAGACATTTTATAAAATGCTGAAACTTTTTATATGGACTCACAATATAATAGGCTAGCCACTTGTAAAGTTTGAACATTTTTAAAATTCAAATTATTTGTACTTTAATTCAAATAGGGGTTTAAATTTAAATCCATGCTCCTGTTTGAATATTTGAAAAATCCATGAGCATGGGGTTGGTCCCACATCACTTGATATGTGATCACACTCATTTATGAGATTTTTCAAAAATGCAAAAGGAATTTTTGGAGAAACTTTTATTCTGGCCATTTGAATTAAATTCATCTGGGGGTGTTCTCTCTCCAATTTCAATTTCTTTTTCAAAATTTTCCATGATACAAAGTGAGACTTGATCCTAGCACATACCTAACAGAGGGTTCTGACATCTCTCCCATTTCAATTTAATTTTAACATTTTGACATGAATGCAAGGCGAGTCCTTATCCTAGCACATACCTAGCAGAGGGTTCTGACAAGAGGAGAAACCCTTCTCAGTTTCTGGAGGTGGAGCAGGAGCTTCTTGCTCGGTATGGACATTTTTCTCGGTATGGACATTTTGCTCGGTATGGACATTTTTCTCGGTGCGGCATGAGCACTAGGCTCAGTTTCTTGTTGGAGTGGAGGTGGAGTTGTTTGTCGGGGTGGTGATTGAGCTTTGGGTGGTGAAGATTGTCAGGGCAGAGTTGTTTCTTTGGTTGGTGATGACCCTCAACTATAGGGGATCGATTGTAGTGTTCTCGCGGGTAAGTTAACCCAATTTATTGATTCGACACAAGGGGAACCAAAGAGTATTTATAACCTTTGACAGTTGAGTTGTCAATTCAACCGCACCTAAAATATGCTTGCTTGCAACAAAGTATTAATAGCAACTGTGATATGATAGTGATAGCGATAACGGCGAAAGTAAAACAGCGAAGAGTAACAACTATTGACCAGCAGGATTGAAAACACTGTAGGCTAGGGAGATGGATGGTTGGGCGCTGCATGAATAAGAACGAACATTTAATAGATTCTAACACGGGGAAAGGCACACAGAAAAGCAATGATGATCTAGGCAAATATCAAACATTAGGCATGTATCCCATAGATAGTTGTGCGTGCTTGAAAAAAAGAACTTGCACAACATCTTTTGTCCTACCATCCCGCTACGAAGGGGCCAAAAGGAACTTATGGAGATTAAGGTGCTCCTGTCAAAGAGCACCGGAACAAAGCAATAAACTCAATGGATACATGGAATCCTCAAATTATGGACCATCCCCTTTGGTGTCCCAAGTTGTCACCTTTGGGATCGCCGGTTCCGGACCATAATAGGTGCATACAACTCATAGATAGGATCTTGAACATAGATAAACTCACGAAAACATAAGTGGTTCAGATATGAAAACATGGCACTCGGGCCCAAAGTGGCAAGCATTAAGAGCAACAAGTTGTAGCAAAGATGATAAACACCAAAATAGATGATTGGAAACATGCCCCCAACAATCTGACAAACTATTACATGATCAATCTCATCCAATCCCCTTTTTTCGATAGTAGGTAATTACTCACACATGTGAAGAGGAGTCATGGTGGAAGGATGGAGTGGTAATGGTGATGGAGATGGCGAAGATCTCCCCTCTCCGGAGGCCAAATCAGCCTTCAGATTAGCCCTCCCGAGGAAGAACAGAGGTTGGCGGCGGCTCCGCGACGAGTTCTGGAAAAGCGACTTTTGTTTTGGAGTTTCCCCGTCACGGGAATAAATAGGAGTCGAAGTAGGGAACCAGGGGAGGGGGGCGTCGCCCAGGCGGCCTGTGGGTGCGGCCCCACCCCTGGCCGCGCCAGCAGGGTGCCTGGGGGCCCTCTGGCTTCCCTCTGGCCCCCCTTCTGGCTCCGGGCTCCTTCGGGTGCGTGGATTTTTTGGTATTTTTTTGGGTATTTTCTGAGATGTCCAAAAATCCATTTTCCTGCGCGCAATAAAACCATATAGGCAGCTCTGCTGAAAACAGTGTCAGTCCGAGTTAGTTTAGCTCAAATCATGCAAGAATGAGGGAAAAATGATAACAAAAGTGTTTGGAAAAGTAGATACGTTTGAGACGTATCAACTCCCCCAAGCTTAGCCTATTGCTTGTCCTCAAGAAATTCAGTTCAACGAACAGGACGGGACAAAGAAAACTTTGACAAACTCTTTTGCTTCATAAGATGTATATAAGCCGGTACTACGGAAAGAGTTTAGCAAGTATCAAAACAATGCTATGAGAACAATGCGCAAAGCAATCCTTCTTTCAATTGATCAATCACAAACAACCTAAAGTAAATAATATGCTGCTGAAAATCAAAACAAGATCACAATGCACATAGCCTGAACATATGAGAGTGGTATCTTGCTAGCCTCCATGAGTGAAGAAAAACATAAATGCAGAAACTCCTCCAGAGTTTTAAAGGAGACTAGAACTAAGAATTTCAGACTAGCAATATCACAAGGATGCAGAAGACAATGTATTACTTTGGGATATCGCATGTTACACTAAGAATGACAATTATTCTCTCAATAGTTGGTGCTTTGAAGAAAGAAGGTGAGACTCTCGAACCGTGGATTTTTTATGGCAAGATTGAAAACCCGTGAAAGGAAGCAAAGACTAAACATGTGCCAGAGCTCTTGGTTTTGAAAACAGAGATAAAATTCTTTTTGAGAAGTGCAACTTTCCAGTCAACGGTGAACGGTAAAGGTCTCTCAATATCTCCCATGCCAACCATATTAATTTTTTTGCTTACACTTGTTCCCTTATCCATAAATCCCTTGATGGTCTATGGAACCTTTTATTTTGCCTCAAATATGGAAGGAGGATATCGTTCCATCTATCATTAGCAGCATTTGGCCCATTTCATTCCATCATCAAGTATGGGGGAAGGTGTAACTCTCTATTTTTTTATTGACTAGTTAAAACTTCTGTCAAAATATTTTTGGCATGGTAGATACTTATTTTCCCTCACCGCACCATGTGCTTGTACGGTTAAAAAACGAAAGCCTTTGAATAAATTTCGAGATGGCACAAGAAAGTCTAAGTTAGGAGTGGCCGGTAAATACCACATATAGGAAGGTATGGTGGACTCAAGTGGAATAACTGGTTTGAAAAGGAGTTTGGATGCACAAACTGAATTCTGTTTGGTGTGATTGAAGGCTAGCAAAAGACTGGGAAGAGACCAACTAGAGAGCAATAATTTTCATAATCATGCAGAGCGACAAAGCAACATTGAATCGGGCATGAAAGTGATATGACTATTCTGAAATAAAAAGGTCATCAAGGCATGATGGACATATCAGTCATAAACATGTGTGAACATGTGCCAAGTCAATCCAAGAATTCTCCGAAGGGAAATACCACTTCAATATGCAAAACCATGAGCAATGCAATGCATGTAAATCATTCCAACAACATATTATTCACCCTAGCTATTTGAGATCAGCCACAAAGAAGCATGAACACTAGGAAAGCATTGTAAACATAGCACTATGTTGCTACAAGCTGGTCTCTAGATCATAAGTATAGGCATATTTACAAAAGTAGAAACAAGAAGAGTTCATACCGGTTTTCCTTGTTGCTTCCCTTTCGTCGATCTTCGTCATTACTGCCTTGTCACTTGCACGACCAAACGTGGGAAATATAATCAAATGCCATCACGGACTCGAGCTGAACTCTGAAAACAAAGCAAACTAAATAGAGAAAGGAAAGCTTTTTGGGTTTGTCAAAGGATTAACGAAAAAAAAGAGAAATATTTTTGTTTTTTATGCAAATTAAAATAACAAAGAAGAACGGGCAAAAACTTTGAAAAGATCAAAACAAAAATAAAAACGGATAATACAATGGAAAAGGTGAGAAGGGCACGTACTCCCCCAAGCTTAAGCTTTTGGCCTAAGTTGGTAGCAGCTACTGCCCCCAGGAGCCTCCTGCTCCGGGGTAATGGTAAGTCCAAGGGTCGTATGAGCCCTTCGGTGCGTACGCCGAAATCCTCGGGTCCTCCCATGAGGAAGGTCCCTCGTCCCAAGCAGAAGAAGACCCCTCGCCATGCTCGGCGAAGGTCTCTCCCTGGAAAGGTGGGAACTCACCATGCTCCTCCTCGTCGGGCACAACCCCCTCCATGGGGTTATGCGGCTGGTAATGAGCCATGAACTTATGGAACAGAATATCGTTGAAGGACCATCCGTTCCTGCGAGTGTTATCAAACAAAAGTGGTGTAGGTAGACAGATCTCACGAGTAATGGTTTTTTTAAACCTCAAAATATAAACAAGGTTACCAAACTGGGAAGTCATGGTAATAAACTTATGCCTCTTCATAGCAGTAAGATCAAGACTTTCGTATGAAAATGGAACATCATCAGGATGCGGGATGCGTTCAAGAGACTCAAGGATAAGCGTGGCGTAAACACCACCATATAAATCGCCCTTGTTACTGTTCATAACAAGGCGCCGAGCAATTAATGCACCCACATTATAATCATTCTTATCAGAGAGGGCGTTCGCATAAATAGCGAAATATGGTGCAGAACCATTGCTCGTGTTGTCACGAGCCAACACCCCTCTAGCAACAAAATACGCAAAATACCTTAGGTGTGGAAACAAAATGCTGGAAATCTTCGTACGCCGAATATCGGTCTCCTCCTGGCAAAAAAGGGAGTTGAAGAGGGTCCTCAACTCGGAAGGCTGAGTGGTCATATTTGCTGCCTGACCAACGTTCGGCACACCTATTATCTCACAAAACTGTGCCAAAGACATGGTTATGAGATCATTATAAAGTTTGAACTCGACGGTTCCTGCAGAATGGTTATAACAAAAACTGTTAACAAAGCAGGCGGTAAGTTTCTTGTATTGTATCACACGGCATAGTGCTAGCCATGCCAAACCTGCATTGGCACAAAGCCCATAGAATTCCTCCTTAATTCCTGCAGCTGTAAGAAAATCATCGCACGGATACATCATTGCGCATGCTGGACTTGTGTCTTCCAACAACTCCATGGGCACATGATCTTCATTGTAGCTCACTCTAGCAGCCGAGGGTGAAGTTGCATCTCTAGTAACTCGATCGAAGCGCTCGTGCTTCTTCTTCCCAAGCCACCCCTTTGCTTTTCCTAACAAACTCATTTCTGAAATTTTTGACAATTCACAAAAACAAGGATTTAAACAAAGTGAGTTGAGGAAAACTACTCTACTCATTTACCTAAGGCATAAACTTGCATCAAAACTTGGAAAATAAATTTCTACACATGCATGCAAGCTCATCTAAACAGCACCAAGAACTACTAAATACCCACAAATGAAGCCACCAATCAAAAATCTAATTGGACGGGTGAAGGAGTTGCATACTAGGGAGTATTTTTCCAAAGTCTCAGCCCAAATGATGGGTCGTAGAGAGAGATCAAAATTATGGACGGAGAGCAGCAAGAACGCAAGTTCCAGGTGCAGAACTCGTATTTTGGACAAGACTGGGAGAGAGAGGAAGAAGACTCACCTGAAGATGGGGCATGTGGGCCCCAGGCGCCCTGTGGGCGCGGCCAGGGGGCTGGCCACGCCAGCTGGCCGCCTGGGCCCCTGGTGGGCCCCCTGGTCAGCCCCAGGTGCCTCTGGGTCACTCCCGGCATGGAAATTTTTAATCTAATTTTTCTGGAATTTTTCTGAAAACTTCACTGTTGAAAATTTTCCGGAGTTCAAAAAGCTGGGAAACTTTCTGAAAACTTGAAGCAGTGATTAGAATTGTGAAGCTTCAAAAACATATAAACTTGGTACAACAAGAAGAATAAAAGCTAAAGCAAATGAAAACATAACAAGCTCTACTTTTTGCCTATATAAAACATGCTCAGTAGCAAGGTCGATCAAGTCTTACCAACGAACCGGCGATATATAAAACAAAAAGCGTCACCTCTTATGAAGTGATCATTGCACTTTACTTTAATGGACATTGTCCCTACCAAGATAGTTTTGTATTTGTGGTGCACATGTAGAGGACAATCCCATTCTCCAATCTTCATGGTCTCGATATTATCTATTGAGTTAAGGCCATGCCTTTTGTCGATCTTTTTGGAAAATACACTGTTTGTTCTTTATCGTCTACGTTGAAGGTGGCCTTCCTTTTATTGCAATCAATAATGGCACATGCGGTGTTAAGAAAAGGTCTACCAAGAATAATGCACATGCTCCCATCCTCGGGCATGTCAAGCACAACAAAATCTTTAAGAATTAAACAATTAGCAACTTCAACTGGAACATCCTCACAAATACCTATCGGGACGGCTGTTGACTTGTCAGCCATCTGAAGAGATATGTCTGTAGGGATTAGCTTATCTAAAAATACTCTTTTATAAAGAGAAAAAGCCATAACACTCACCCCTGCTCCGAGATCACATAAGGCAGTCTTGACATAATTATTTTTTATGGAACAAGGAATGGTGGGTATACCTGGATCACCAAGCTTCTCAGGAATCTTGCCACTGAAAGAATAGTTAGCAATCATATTAGATATTTCCTCATTAGGAACCTTTCTTTTATTAGTGACAATATATTTCATGTATTTGGAATAAGGAGGTAACTTGATAGAATCTGTCAAAGGATTTTGCAGAAAAAGAGGCTTCATCCATTCACAAAATTTATTATAATGCTCTTCTTCTTTAGATTTGAGAGACTTACCTGGAAAGGGCATGGGTTTTTGTACCCATGGTTCTCTTTCCTTCCCATATCTTCTTGCTATGAAGTCTTCTCTTGTGTACTTCTTGCGTTTATCCGGTGCTTCTTCTTCTCGCACCTCGGGAGGATCATCTTTATCCTTATCATTTTCTTCGGGTTCAGCACCGTCTTCAGTTTCAGCATTGGAGGTAGATATGTTGTTAGGATCAGCAGCAAGTTCTTCACTTATAATAGGATCATTGGAGTTGTCAGCTTCCTTGTGTTTCTTCTTCTTCTTTTTCTTCTTTGGAGAGCTAAAAATCTCATCTTCTTCTGGTACTTGAGAATCTTGCTCAATCCTCTTCGGATGCCCCTCTGGATAGAGTGGGTCCTGGGTGTGTGTTCCACCCCTGGTCTTGATGCCATAAGCTTGTATGTCCTGGTTGGCATTGTTAGCAAGCAAATCTTTTTGCACATTAGAAATTTTTTGCTGAGTTTGAACCATATGAAAATTCTTAACAAGACATTTAACATCATTGACTGTTCTTTCAAGAACACCAAGAAAATTTTTGATAGCAAGAGAATTATCATGTAACTGACTTTGTATCCTCCTATTGAAATTGTCTTGCTTAATAATAAAATTATCAAGCTCATCTAAACATTGGTCGGGAGGTTTACCTTTAGGGATGTCACTTTCAGTGAAATCTAATAGAGAGTGTACCTCTACCAAGGGAGGGTGAGTAGTAGGTTCACACAACTTCTTGATAGGCGGTAGATTATTCACATCTTCTCCTTTAATGCCCTTCTCCTTAATAGACTTCTTTGCTTCTTGCATATCTTCGGGGCTCAGAACAAGCATGCCCCTCTTCTTTGGTGGTGGAGGTGGTTCATGGACGGACCAATCTTCATGGTTCTTGGCAATCTTGCCCATTAATTCTTCAGCATCGTCCGGTGTCCTTTCCCTGAAAACACAACCAGCACAACTATCCAGATAGGACCTGGATTCATCGGTTAGACAAGCATAAAATATATCAAGTAATTCATTCTTTGGGACCTCATGTCCCGGTCTAGCCTTAATTAAGTCACAATACCTCCCCCAAGCTTTAGGGAGGTGCTCATCCTGCAACTGTTTAAAGTTATAGATTCTTTGCAAAGCAGCATGTTGCATATGAGCAGGAAAATATTTTTCAACAAAAAGTTGAACTAAGTCCTGAGGACTCTCAATGGAACCATAGGGTAGTGCATCGTACCAAGAATTAGCATCTCCCTTTAGAGAAAAAGGAAAAAGCTTTGCCACATAGAAATTTTGTATCTTCTCTTCAGTAGTAAATAGGTCACCTAACTCAGCGAGTTTGGTCAGGTGTGCTATAGCATCATCATTTTATCTACCATAAAAAGGGTCAGCCTCGACTTTAGATATAAGTGAAAGATCAACAGAGAAATCATAATCAGGATCATTGATGCATATAGGAGATGTGGCAAATTTAGGATCAGGAATATTCTTGTTCTTCATGGAGTGCTTCTCGAGAAGCTCCTTAATAGCATCAGGGTCAGAGTCGGTAAACTCTGTGAGTTCCCTACAAAGATCATCATCAAGAGTAATATAATCATCAACAAGGAGTCTCTCCTTGAGTTCATATAAATATGGGTAACCAAAGGTTTTGCAAGTAGGAATATAGATATCAGGAGTCTTGGTCTCGGGTTCTGCTGCAACCTTAGCAGACCGAGTTTCAATATAGTGACCAAGAAAATTATCATCATCAAGAGTAGTGGAAGCATCATCAAAAGTATCGGACATAGTGACAGACTTAGTAGAACTAGCATGTGGTGGTAGCAGTGAAGCAAACTTACTTATAATGGAAGGTGAATCAAGCGTAGCACTGGTACTCAGAACGGTACCTTTTCTTGTAGTGGATGGTAGGATCGGAACCTTGGGGTCTCCTTTCTTACCCATAGCGGATGAAGTGTGGCAGGCAGGATACTTCAAGTAGACTTGTAAATATTGCTATGGTCCCCGGGAACGGCGCCAGAAAACAGTACTTGATGACCCTCAACTGTAGGGGATCGATTGTAGTGTTCTCGCGGGTAAGTTAACCCAATTTATTGATTCGACACAAGGGGAACCAAAGAGTATATATAAGCTTTGACAGTTGAGTTGTCAATTCAACCGCACCTGAAATATGCTTGCTTGCAACAAAGTATTAATAGAAACTGTGATATGATAGTGATAGCGATAACAGCAAAGAGTAACAACTATTGACCACCAGGATTGAAAACATTGTAGGCTAGGGAGATGGATGGTTGGGCACTGCATGAATAAGAATGAACATGTAATAGATTCTAACACGGGGCAAGGCACACAGAAAAGCAATGATCATCTAGGGAAATATCAAACATTAGGCATGTATCCCATAGGTAGTTCTGTGTGCTTGCAATAAGAACTTGCACAACATCTTTTGTCCCACCATCCCACTACGAATGGGGCCAAAAGGAACTTATGGAGATTAAGGTGCTCCTGTCAAAGAGCACCGGAACAAAGCAATAAACTCAATGGATACATGGAATCCTCAAATTATGGAACATCCCCTTTAGTGTCCCAAGTTGTCACCTTAGGGATCGCCGGTTCTGGACCATAATAGGTGCATACAACTCATAGATAGGATCTCGAACATAGATAAACTCATGAAAACATAAGTGGTTCAGATCTGAAAACATGGCACTCGGGCCCAAAGTGACAAGCATTAAGAGCAACAAGTTGTAGAAAAGATGATAAACAGCAAAGTAGATGATAGGCAACATGCCCCCATCAATCTGACGAACTATTACATGATCAATCTCATCCAATCCCTACCATCCTCTTTTTCCTACAGCAGGGAATTAATCAAACATGTGAAGAGGAGTCATGGAAGAAGGACGGAGTGCTGATGGTGAAGGAGATGGCGACGATCTCCCCTGTCCGGATGCCAAATCAGCCTCCACCCTCCCGAGGAATAATAGAGGTTGGCGGCGGCTCCGCGATAGATTCTGGAAAAGCGACTTCTGTTTCGGAGTTTCCCCATCACGGGAATAGATAGGAGTCTAAGTAGGGCACCAGGGGAGGGGGAGTCGCCCAGGCGTCCTGTGGGCGTGGCCCCACCCCTGGCCGCGCCAGCAGGGCGTATGGGGCCTCCCTGGCTGCCCTCTGGCCCCCCTTCTGGCTCCGGGCTCCTTCGGGTGCGTGGATTTTGTGGTATTTGTCCGGGAATTTTATGAGATGTCCAAAAATCCATTTTCCTGCGCACAATAAAACCATACAGGCAGCTCTACTGAAAACAGCGTCAGTCCGGGTTAGTTTAGCTCAAATCATGCAATAATGAGGGCAAAACGATAGCAAAAGTGTTTGGAAAAGTAGATACGTTTGAGACGTATCAGTTGGCGTTGGTTCTCGGGCAAGGGGCTTAGTTTCTTGTCGTGCTGGAGCAGCAAGTACTTCGACAGGCTTGTTCCTTTTCTTGGCAATCTCTGGCGTCCCACGCCCAGAGGATTGAGTAGCATTTTTCTCAGGAGACTTTCTCTTTCGATATTGTCTCTCGGTGAAAGCAGCATTGTGATATCTGCACATATCGGCCACAATCTGTCGGACCTTATCATGTACAGCAATAATATTGTCCTACTGAATTCTCCTCGATTTAGCGAGTGCATAGAGTTTGGACTTGAAGAATTTTCTCGACTCTACATCTTCAGTCTCTTTTTGAATTTGATTGGTATAAAATGCTTCTTGATGGCAATCTTTCGTTCTTGAGTGATATACTTGTCCCAACGGGTCATGTATCTATTCACTCGTTCTTTAATATCCTTCGGAACAAAGTCCTCGGGAGTTACATTCTTGGGAGAGGTGACCATCTTCAGAAGAACACTAGTGATCTCAATATCATTCCACTCGGCCTGATTGGTGGAATTTCCTTCACTGGATCTCTCTTCATCTGCTCGAGGGCCCGGAACAGGAGGTACAGCGGGGGCAGCAGGTGCTGGGGCAGCACGAAGAATTTGAGCAGTTTAGGGCTTTAGTCTTGCCTCCTTGGCTTTCTTCTCAGCCTCCTTGGTGGGCTTAACATTGGTAATGCCTTTCTTTACGGTACTAGGGACCGCCACATTATCCTTCGAGGCACCCGCAGCATCAAACTTTTCCTTCGCAGCACTAGCAGCTGCAGACTTATCTTTCGTGGCACTGGGGGCCACAACTTGCTCGGTGGCACTTGGGGCCACGGTTTTCTCCTTCGCAGCGCTGGGAGCTGCACTTTTATCGAGATGGGATTGGTACATTTCAGAGACCAGATGCAGTATTCCAAACTTCTTGGAAACCTCACCCTTTTTATCCTCGGTCTGGCTGTAGAAATTCATCAACTTTTCTGTTTCCAAATCTTTGGCCTCAAGTTCGCGTTGCTTGGCCAATCTTTCATGTTGTTGTTTCAACGTTTCTTTTTCTTCGACCATAGCCACTTGCTTTCCCTTGGACTTAGCAGAGGGTTTTGCTTGCCGAGGGTTTACAGGGGCAGCAGAGGCAAGGGGCGGATCAGTGACCAAGTCGGTCATGTTGATAGTTTCTCGAGGAGCGGTTTCAGGTGGCTCCTGGATCCTTATACCCTTGTGGCCTGGTTTCTTCTTTGGTGTTCATTTCTTTGGAGCGCGGGGAGGGTTTTCAGATTCAACGTCGGCCTCAGCACCTTGATCATTTTTCTCGGTGCTAGCTTCTTCATCATCGGACGTTGCCTCTGGTGGCGAAACAACATCGATCCTTTTTTGGCGCTTGGTAGACTTCTTGCCAGTTTTTGGCTTGGCACTTGGACCAACTTCTTTGTCAACTGCCTCTTTGCCAGAAGTAGCTTCTCTGGCTGTGGCACGCTTTCTCTTTTCTGCTCGTTCAGCTCGAGCAGCAACCAGTTCATGGTAATCCTCTGGGGTTTTCAAGGTTGAAGGATGTGCATCAGCTAGTGGAGCAGGTCTATTTTCTCGAGTCCATCCTGGCTTCAAGGCTGCGACATCAGACCATGGATTCTTCAATGCAAACAGCCTCTCCAATCGAGGAATAATGGCCTTGCATTCATACCAGCGAAGAGCTTGCAGCCTTCGGATTTCTCGCAACATGTTATCTCTCGTTCTTGAATCTTCAACAGAGTTCTCAGGGGTTCTGAGATTTTTCTCGATGATCAAATCTTCTGGCAGGCCTTCTGAGTTATTTTTTATCTTTCTTCGGCCTCCGACACGCTTGGGTTGCCTGACGTTTCCAGCGTTCTCAGACATTTTCCTGCGAAAAGGATGGGTAAGAGGGAAAAAATAGGCAAGATATGAACATGTAACATGCATTTTCGAAGGAAATCATTTTGAGCGCAGCAAACATATAGCGAGATTTAATCGTTGAGGCATATTTTCATTCGAGTTCTAAGCTAGATTTCCATCGGGTGCAAACCTAACGAAGAACTTGTATGAACATGGTGCACAAAGAGTAAATCTATCGATATGAATCTTAAGTATTTGATCCAAGTCAGAAACTCCAAATCGAGGGATTTCTTACCTAGATCAGATGGGAAGTCGAGAGGAAACGCTAGAAACTGATTTTCCAATGTGCAAAGATTCGAACGGATCAAACATACCTAATAAAAGAAGATAAAATCAAAAACAAATATATAACTCGTAGAACATCTTGGAACGGATTCGAGTCTAGTCTCGCACATACCCTAACTCGGTGATGTGTGGGATCTACGGCGGCGCAGTCGAAGATCCTCGTCGATGGGAAGTCCTCCAGCGGCGTCCTTCTGGCAGTAAAGCGTTGAGGTCGGCGACGGTGGCGAGAGGTGCACGGCGGTGCGCAAGATATCGGGGGCGAGGGCGAGAGAGATGAAGTCAAGGGAATGTGAGTACTACGTCGGTGGGGTGGATCGGTATTTATAAGGGTACCTCCGACATAACTATAAAATCTGATCCAACGGCGCATATCTCGCGTATCTCCGAATTCAACAGGCGGATTTTGTGGCGGTAATCGCGGGAAAATCCCAAAGACCGAAATATTGTTTCTCCATGTCTGAGAATAAACTCATCGAACATCGAGTACAAAATTAGATAAAAGTTCGATAGATTTTCCTTTGGAATCAATGACATTCGAAGGTAATCTGATCGAGAGCAAATATACATGTTCACGAGAGAATAGCATAGAGTGGGTAGGGTTAGAATAGAGGGAAAACAGGGTTCGATACTTAATCAATTCGAGTGAAAACAAACGATAGAAAAAACTCGGAGTGGCAAGTGTATAGGACTAACACCCAGTGAACAAACAGATAACACAAACGAAAAAAGATACAAAAGAAAACCAACAAAAGTAAACTCCCGGAAGTAAGCAAAGTACATATAATAAATGGGTTAAATATTACTGCACGTTGTGTGAGTCCAATATGTTTAACTCACACCTTAGTGCACAGAACCTTTTCTCGTCTAGTGGCTTCATAAAGATATCAGCCAATTGATCTTTGATGCGAACATAGCTGATAATAATATCTTCTCGCTGAATGTGATCTCGAAGATAATGATGACGAATATCAATATTCTTCGTTTGAGAGTGTTGCACAGGATTATGAGCAATTTTGATAGCACTCTCGTTATTACATAGTAGAGGAATTTTCTTCACATGAATACCGTAATCTTTCAGCGTTTTCTTAAGCCACAGAATTTGGGTATAGCATGAACCAGTAGTAACATACTCGGCTTCAGCCGTAGAGATTGATACACAATTATGTTTCTTCGAAGCCCAACAAACAAGAGATCTACCAAGAAAATGACATGTGCCTGAGGTAGATTTCCGGTCAACACGATCACCAGCCAAGTCAGAGTCAGAATATCCAATGAGATCAAACTGATCACCTTTGAGATACCAGAGTCCCAAGGTAGGTGTATGAGCAATATGTCGAAGAATTCGCTTGACAGCAATATGATGTTATTCTTTTGGATTTGCTTGAAAACGAGCACACATACAAACTGATAGCATAATGTCAGGTCTGGATGCACAAAGGTAAAGGAGCAAACCAATCATCGAATGATATT
Source organism: Bromus sterilis (assembly GCA_950022295.1). Classification (NCBI taxonomy): domain Eukaryota; kingdom Viridiplantae; phylum Streptophyta; class Magnoliopsida; order Poales; family Poaceae; genus Bromus; species Bromus sterilis. The sequence goes on from OX465596.1 coordinate 345,643,259, forward strand.
TCTTTTGGTCGAAAGGTTTGCCCTTCACATCTGCATCTAGGTGTACATTCATAGGCATTGATGTCTTGATAGTTTTGCAATAAAAGAGATCAAACTTCTTCAGGCAATCCCTAAGATACTTCTCTTGAGAAATAAATGTCCCATTCTTCGGTTGACGGATTTGAAGTCCGAGAAAGAACTTCAATTCACCCATCATTGACATTTCGTATTTCTTCGACATCATCCGAGAAAATTCTTCGCTGATATCAGGGTTAGTACAGCCAAAGATAATATCATCGACGTAAATTTGACACACAAAAAGGTCATTTTTGTATGCACGAGTAAAAAGAGTAGGGTCAGTTGTTCCTGGTTTGAAGCCTTTCTTCAGAACAAACTCCTTGAGTGTTTCATACCAGGCATGAGGAGCTTGCTTTAACCCATAGAGGGCCTTGTGCAACCTGTACACCATATCTGAATTCTTCGGGTCTTCAAAACCTGGTGGCTGCATAACATACACTTCTTCTTCGATTTATCCGTTAAGAAATGCGCTTTTGACATCCATTTGATATAGCAACATACCATTGAAGTTTGCAAAGTCGAGCCACTAGAGCATAAGTCTCACCAAAATCAATACCTTCGATTTGGGTGTAACCTTGTGCAACCAGTCGAGCTTTATTCCTTACCACAATATCATCTTCATCTTGCTTGTTGTGAAATATCCACATTGTACCAATGATATTATGCTTCTTGGGAACAGGTCTTTCAACAAGGGACCAGACTTTATTTCTCTCGAACTGATTAAGTTCTTCGAGCATAGCAGTGAACTGGTCTGAGTCCTTCAAGGATTCATCAAATTTCGACGGTTCTAGCATGGAGACAAACGAGGAATTTCCACAAAAGTTAGATAAACGAGTACGAGATCGAGTAGTGGGACGACCTGGTTGACGAATTTCTTTGAGGATTGAGTCGACATCCACTCTTCTTCGAACTCGAGATAGTGCTACTTCATTTTCTTGTGGCTCAGGTTCTCCTTCGGGATCAGCTAGACCTTCGGGATTAGCTTGTCCTTCGGGTTCAGCTTGTCCTTCGGGATGTCCATTTTCTTCGTTCATGGGTTCTCCTTCGTCCTGTTCTCCGTTGTCTTCAGGATGCTGATCTCCAGTGCCCCGTGCTATGTGTGGGATAATTCACTGCAAGAAAAATGGCCCGTAGATACGTGCAATTTCATAGCTAGAGACATCTTATTTTGTCTCTATGCAAACATAGAGTCGATTTAGTAAAGCATCTTTGGAGCATCTTCTCATGCATCGTCTCAAAACATGTAGAGACGCTGGCTAAGCGTGTCTACATGGAATGAGACGTTATATTGGGACGTTCAAAGTCGTCCCTAGTTTTTAGAGACATTTTGCTAGATGCGCTCATACGCGTCTCTACTCACATGAAGACATTCCGTATATCATGGGCCCATGCTTAAACTAAAATATATGCATGATTTATAATATTTTCTAATGACTAATTCTTCAATAGTTGATCCTGGCTCCGAGGGTGCACTCATCTTCTACATCTTCAGCAACCTGGAAAAGCAAGATAATAGTGAAAATTTAGAACATAAACTTTACAAATAGTGTATGAAGGAATTTTGCTTCTTTGCACACTTGGTGATCTTTTGGCATAATTTCTATGAAGAAACACATCTAGTGAGTACTAATGTCACATAACAAGTTGTGTATACCAGATTAAGTATTGAGAATAAAATATATAACCATGTGTGTATCCTGGCACCAAAACCCAACAAGAGTATCCCATTGATGTTCATTGACACCTTTCGGAACACCTGCTATGATTTCAGCCAAAGACCTATTGGCACGATTGAAATATTTTTTCTTCAAATGAGACTTATCAGCTCTCCATTTTTTGCTAATAGTCAGCAGGATCCAGCCTCGTGTAAGTTGTCTCATCTCATTAGGATAGATAATTTTTCCTTCAAGAATAGAAATTGACGGTCTGTATGTCAAATTAACAGTCTTCAACAACGCTATTACTTTTTTTACCTCCACAACTGTGATCATCTGCCCACGTTTTTGCAGAAGCAGTTCATTGTCCCCTCTTGGAATATACAATGGTGAAAATGTCGAATTCACTGCTAGCCATCGAAGATGATGACCAAGAATTGCCGCTGACTTTCCATTTGGAAGACCACTTCCATCAGTGTCCACACTTATCTTTCCCCCGTGTAACTCCGACCAATTTTTAACTCGAAATTTCCCCATAATTTGTTGCACCTCTCCACTCAGCCCTGTATACAAAAATATCACAATGGAGTATAACTAGATCATATTCATCACACTATATATGTTTTTTTAAATAAATGTTTGAGCTTAGAAATTATTTTAATTTGGCTAGTAGAGTGAGGAGGATGTTTTGGTAATAAATCATCAATCTCTGGAGGGCCTTGTGAATTTTGTTCATCTGTTTGTGCACTTTTAGCAGTCTGCACTGGGATGTTCAAGCTTTGAAGCCGTCAAGGTATCCTCGACATAATATCTTTGCCAAAACAATGTTAAATCATATGTTAATCAACAAGCTAATGGCAGTAACGTGTGCATACAAATTTATGTCAAGGTCATGCATTGCACAACATTATCCAATAAACAACTAAAGTGTGAGATGCACAAGCTCACAACTCGAATTGGATCTAAGAAGGTTTGATTTATTCGTAGCTAGCCTCCCAACCTCCCTCACAGCTACAAGAATTCAAATTACAGCGGCCGAAGCCGTTCCTTCCTCCCCCTTTCTTCTCACCCACACACTCTCTATTTATAGAATCTTATCAACAACTAAACCCACTCTGGGCCTGAGTTCCACCTTGGCCTGCTTGTCTCCCTCCTGGGCCTGTGGGCTGGTTCCCCCTCTTCTCCTTCAGTCTCTGTTGTCGGATAGTCTACAGTGTCATGGTGTAGAGAGGCAGGGTTGCTGACATCCCCCCTCCCTTGAGTATCGGCTTGTCCCCAAGCCATCGCACGAGGAAATTGTTGACGAAGAGAATCCAAATCCTCCCAGGTAGCTGAAGCTGGTGATCCCGGGCTCCACTGAATCAATCCTTGGCTCACTGTGCGAGTACCCTTCTGGCGAATGCGCCTCTGCAAAACTCTGAAAGGCACCTGCAACTGCATTGTATCTGACGGCAATTGTTGCTGAACGAAAACAGATGAAGGCACAAACTTCTTTAACTGGGATACATGAAATACAGGATGAATCCGGCTGGAATCTGGCAATTGCAGGCGGTAAGCAACCTCACCAATTTTTTCCAGTACACGGTATGGCCCATAAAATTTGAACGACAACTTATGATTGGCGCGCGGAACCACTGAAGATTGCACATAAGGCTGCAGTTTCAGAAATACCAAATCCCCTGCTTCAAACAAACGCTCTGTACGATGTTTATCAGCTTGATGTTTCATTCTCTGCTGAGCCCGAAGCAAATGCTGACGTACCGAGTCTAAAACAACCTGACGAGATGACAGCCACTGCTGTAGATCCACCGGGTCCACTGAGTCTGAAGCTTGCAGCCCGAAATACCGAGGAGCATGCCCATAAATGACTTCAAATGGGGACTTGTTCAATGAAGAATGCCTATTGGTGTTATACCAAAATTCACACAGAGACAACCATTTACTCCACTTAGCAGGATGAGCACTGATAAAACAGCGAAGATAACACTCAATCTGTTGGTTAACTCGCTCAGTTTGGCCATCTGTTTCAGGATGATAAGCTGAACTCATATTTAACTCTGAACCAGTCCGAGCAACTAGACTACGCCAAAACTGACTAGTAAAAATAGGATCTCTGTCAGAAACAATCACTCTGGGCATACCGTGTAATTTATACACATTATCCAGAAAAGCTTCAGCCACCCTTGCAGCAGTAAAAGGATGTTTCAAAGCAATGAAGTGCCCCATTTTGGAAAATTTGTCAATCACCACCAGGATACAATTGAATTGGTAAGAAGAAGGCAGGCCAGAAATAAAATCCATAGTAACTGTATCCCAAGCTTGACGAGGAACCGGTAGTGGAGATAGTAACCCTGGATAATTCACTCGCTCAGGTTTAGCTTTCTGGCAAATTAAACAAGACTGCACATTATCTTTAATGAATGTCTTCATGCCCTTCCATCGGAATAAAGAAATGATTCGTTTATATGTTACCAGAAACCCTGAATGACCCCCCACTGGGCTAGCATGAAAAGCTAGAAAGATGCGAGCATGCAGTGCTGGACAATTGCCAATCCAAATAGAACTCTTATATTGAATAAGTCCATTGACTAATTTATAGTGAGGTTTACTCTCAGGAGAAACTGCCAACTGTTGCAACAGACTCTCGGCTTCACTGTCAGACTGGTAACTATCAACTATATCAGCACACCACGTCGGCTGTTGCAATGAAACAGAATAAACCACCGGCGCTACAATAGGTCTGCGGGATAATGCATCGGCCACTGAATTATCAACCCCTTTCTTATACTGAATCTGATAATCCAAACCCAACAACTTGGTTAAGCATTTTTGTTGCCACGGTGTATGCAAACGCTGATCCTGCAAATGAGCTAAACTGCGTTGATCTGTACGAATGAGGAATTGTTGAACTTGTAAATAAGGTCACCACTTGTCCACTGCCAAAAGTATGGCCATATACTCTTTCTCATACACCGAGAGACCACGATTTAGAGGACCCAATGCCTTACTAACAAAAGCCAAAGGATGCCCCTGTTGTAGTAATACTGCACCGATGCCATAATCACACGCATTTGTTTCAATTGTGAATGGTTTAGAAAAATCCGGCAAAACCAGAACAGGAGCTGTCACCAACAAATGTTTCAGAGTTGCAAAAGCTTCATCACAAATACTAGTCCAGACAAATGGTATTCCCTTTTTAAGTAAATCAGTCAGCGGACGCGCAATGATGCCATAATGACGAATGAATTTGCGGTAATATCCACTGATGCCCAAAAAGCCTCGAACCTCCTTAACACAAGTAGGAATCGGCCACTGCTGGACTGCCAGAATTTTACTCGGGTCGGTAGAAACACCATTGGAACCAATCACATGCCCCAAATAAGCAATCTCATTTTGAGAAAAAGCGCACTTACTCAATTTAACCTTCCATTGTTCCCTTTGCAAAATCTCCAGAACCTGACTGACATGCCGAATGTGATCTGACAGGGTCTTGCTGTAGATAAGAATATCATCAAAAAATACCAACACAAACTTCCTCAGCACAGGAGCTAAACTCTGATTCATAGTTCCTTGAAATGTTCCAGGAGCACCAGACAATCCAAATGCCATGACAAGAAATTCATAAAGGCCATTATGAGGCTGGAATGCTGTTTTATATTCTTCTCCTGGAGCTAGGAGAATTTGATGATATCCAGCCTTAAGGTCCAATTTGGAAAACCAACAAGCACCAGAAAGTTCATCAAGTAATTCATCGATGACTGGAAGTAGATATTTCCCCTTAAGTGTAATGGCATTCAAGTGTCTATAATCCACCACCATTCTCCAAGTGCCTTCTTTCTTTTTAACTAAAATAACAGGAGAAGAAAAAGCACTGGTACTATGGCGAATCATACCAGAAGCCAGCAATTCTTTGATTTGTTTTTCCAATTCATCTTTTAAATGAGGGGCAATTCTATAAGGCCTCACAGCAATTGGTCTGGCACCAGGAATCAAAGGAATGTGATGATCTTGTGCTCTCCTTGGAGGAAGGCCAACAGGGTCTGCAAAAACTTCTCCATACTTATCAAGAACCTGCTGAAGGTCTGCTGGAACAGGTAATGGAACAGAATTGTCAGGAAGAGAAATAGAAACTATTGTTAAAGCACTATCTTCCTGACTAATTCCTTCCAATGTCACAAGAGCCCCTTGGTATTGAAAGGCCATCCACTTGTTTGCCCAATCAACTTGCATAGGACTGTGATAGGCCAACCAATCCAATCCCAAAATTCCATCATAAGTAGCTAGAGGAAGCAATCTGAAAGCAGACTGGAAATTACTGTTGCCACAGTTCCACGAGGCCTGAGGTAAAATATGATCACAACTCAACCGACCACCTCCAGCAATAGTGACAGACACTGGGGCAGATCGCTGCACACCCTGTAACTGATCAAGAAGTTTGATATCCAAGAAAGAGTGGGTACTACCAGAGTCCACCAAGAACACCAGAGACATATTCTGAATCAGAACAGACAATAACATAGTAGGAGCATCATTACATTTGCCCACAGCAGCAGCCGACAACCTCATCTGATGTACTGAAGAAACAACACTAACAGTATCTGAATCTGCAGAATTGCCACTCTGGATAAAATCAATCAGCTTCTGAACAATATGCAACTGAACTGAAGGTTTACACAAATGATCTCTGCTCCATTTCTCACCACAAGTAAAACACAATCCCTTGGACTTGCGAAACTGCTTCAGAGCAGACCACTTATCTTCTGTCTGAACATGTCGGACTGAATCACTGGTTTTACGATCTTCCACTGTTCGCTGCCTTGGAGGAAGTGGCAGTGGCAAAGGTTGAGCTCTTCTATTGGAATTAAGAGGAGCAGGTGTGAAATTCTCGCCCAATTCTTCATGAAGCAAGGCCAAATCATATGCTGAATCTAAGTCCTTCGGCTTCTGTAACGCTATAGCAATTCGAACACCTGGTTTCAGTCCATCCAAAAACCTAGTAGTATAGTGAATTATATCAGGCACCTCCTCATAGGCAGAAAGCTGATCATACAATTCTGCAAACCTTTCCACATACTCCTCCACAGTACCCACTTGAGAAATCCGGAACAGTTTGCGCAATAATGTTTGATGCTGGTTTCGGCCAAATCTAGCTTGTAAAACCTGACAGAATTCTCCCCACTGAACACCCGGCATCTTCCTCTGCACAGATTCTAACCATCGAGCAGCTGCCCCCTCGAACTTAGCTGTGGCCAATGAAATCCATCGATACCCCGGAGTATTCCATAGGCGAAACTGATCCTCACACCTCACTTGCCACAGACGAGGATTAGTACCATCAAACCGAGGCACATCCAGACGCATACCAAAGGTGAGAGAATTATCAACAACCTCAAATTGAACTGGATCTCGCTGAGGAAAAAATTTGGGGGTTGATGAGGAATCGCGCACACCTCGGACCCGAGGAGGAACATAGACATGTGTCTTCCCCCTGTGATCAATTTCAGATCCAAGGGCGTCAGATGTCGCGGCGCCGCGTCCATACCCAGCTTGCTTGGATGTAGACGACGCCTCTCCACGAGGGGAGCCTTCCTTGTTCATCTCCGCCCGAACTTGTTCCACCTCAAGCGCTAGCTCCTCCCGTACGCTGTCGATGTGGCCCGAGATGAGCCCATCCAGCGCCGCCGTGTTCGCGTCCAACAACTTTCTCATGGCCTGCAGAAGTTGTTCGCCATGATCTACCAGCTTGACGTCGATGTCTTTGGCGATCTCCGCGCGTAAGAGCTCATAAACAGTCCGCCCCTCACTGGACAGCGCCTCCATCGCCGCCGCTCGTCGCCGATCTCGCAGCCTGGTGTGGTGGTGGTGTTGAGGAAACGCCAGGGCTCTGCTGCCTCTGATACCAACTGTGAGATGCACAAGCTCACAACTCGAATTGGATCTAAGAAGGTTTGATTTATTCGTAGCTAGCCTCCCAACCTCCCTCACAGCTACAAGAATTCAAATTACAGCGGCCGAAGCCGTTCCTTCCTCCCCCTTTCTTCTCACCCACACACTCTCTATTTATAGAATCTTATCAACAACTAAACCCACTCTGGGCTTGAGTTCCACCTTGGCTTGCTTGTCTCCCTCCTGGGCCTGTGGGCTGGTTCCCCCTCTTCTCCTTCAGTCTCTGTTGTCGGATAGTCCACAGTGTCATGGCGTAGAGAGGCAGGGTTGCTGACATAAAGCATGCGAGATCCAATAGAAACCTAACAAAAACTACAAGAAAACTGCACACATATTATATGGATCTGGCACATATAGATCGCCTTATTTGCAGAGAGCCAAATCTACTAATCAGACTGCTTTTAAAATGAGTTGGTCTTATTTGCAGAGAGCCAAGTCTGCTAATCAGACTGCTTTTATAACCTAACAGAAATATGATCTGGCACATATAAACTGGAAATCTTGTCTTATCATTGCGGCTTTTTAAATGAGTTTTTCAATTCATCAGAATATCTGTTACTATGGAAAGAAATCAAAATAAATCGTTGTAAGAAATGTTCAGTTATGTAATTGTAACTGTAACTAGTAGAGTGACATGCAGCGGCTTGCAAGGCAGTGATGGAAGAGGTATTTTGAGGTTTTCTCCTACATAAACTTCACCACATCTAAAAATTATCTGCCACTAGATAGAAGGAAACATTATAATTAGGACATTAAAAATTACAAGGTTCCTGAACATAAATTTTATCTTTAATGTAAATTAACATGGTCATAATTTTCACACCAGAGAAAAAACGCATGGCTCAGTTACTCAGAATTTTGCATTTGCAAAAAAATCAGAACATATGATTTATCCTGCCAAACATATGTTAATCAACTTAACTTTGATTTGTCAAGAAAATTCTTAGTTATAGCTAAATAGGAAAACTTTGATTTGGTTCACAGAATCATAACAATAAATAAGACTACCCGGTTCACAGAATCATAACAATATGAAATAAGACTACCCGCCAGTAGGTTGTCTCCATCATATATTTGATTCTGGACTCAAGGGTGGCATCGATACTTTCAAGATAGTGATTAGAAATTACAATGGAAATTCACCAAACACTTAGAATGCATGCCTACATGAAGGAATTAAGGAGACGAATAGAGACTTGAGATGCATAATCAAGGAGGCCACTTTCATTGATTTAATGGTAAAAATATAGGATATTTGGGATCAGGATCACCTGCTTGATGTGGCCGAGGCTGAAGATGCTGGATGGAGCACGACGGACGCAGGCGCTTCCAACAACCAAGGTTGCTGATGGAGGAGAACGGGAGTCGGAGGTGGGCGGATCTTTGGGGCGCGGCTGCCGCCGGGCGGGTTTGGCCCTTCAAGTCGGCTCAGATTGGAATCGGAGGTTGAGGAATTGGGGATCTGGGGAAATGGCGGCGTGAGGAAAATAACCAGGGTGGATAATTATATGGAGTGGAAAAAATATCAAGATGCGCGGGAAGGTTAGGCGGTAAATAATATGGTTTTGGAGCTCGAAATTTGATTAGACGAAAAATAATTTTGGTGGTGCCAAGCAACCATATATGGATAAAAAACTATAACAAGTAAATATGTTTTTTTCAGTCAAATTTTTTTGCTACATCTAGCGTGCATCCGTACTGAAACTGGTGGCGTCAAAAGCTATAACTGATCTGAAACATCGAGGTTGGACATGAACGACTTCGATGCTAGAGACAATGTGGTCGTGTGTTACGATCGGTCCACGTTGGGGCGGCAGGAGGCGGTTAAACGAGAGCTTGGAAGTGTGTTCCTCGAGGTGATGACTTAGTTCGAGAAGTCAGTGGTAGGGTGGCACTCAAGAGCAGCACCGGTGCATCGTCTGGCGGTGACAAAAGAGTGCCCGACAATGACATTGGATGGCAGGAGGGTTGGGCTGGGGGGAAGCGACGGGAGTTGGTGGAGCTCTAACTGAAATGGCCAGAACAATGATTGCTGAATACAAAACACCTATCAGGTTCTGGGCCGAAGCTATTAACACTGCTTGCCCTTGTTGGAATTATGCCCTAGAGGCAATAATAAATTGTATTATTATAATTCCAGATTCATTATTAATGTTTATATGTCTGTGCTATAACTGCAATGGCTTATGCGGAGGTTTGCCAAGTAGCATGTTAACTGCCTCCGGAGGAAAACCCATATGCAGGTGTGAAGTATAAACACCAAGTGTTCTTAGTCTGCCTCTAGGACTAACCCGTGTGTTATGGATGACATGTTTTCCTGTTCATAGGGCATTGAAAATTCCGGTAACACATGGGAGCACATTGTTGCCAGAACAAGGGTGCTGAACCGACCCAACTGTTTGATTTACTTTGAGATCACATCGTTTTCATGTTATAAGTAAAATCATCTAAAGTTAATATGCATGTGTCCTTCGTAACTTCATACCGGAGGGTGGGTTTTGACACTGTCCCAACACCACCCAAAGAAGGCGTGGAAATAACGGCTTTGATCACTCACACCAGAAAGTGTGTCAAGGGACTTAACGATTCGAGTTTGGAATTTGCTCCTCTAACGATGGAGAGATACTTCTGTGGGCCCTCTCGGCATTACGGCATCCAACATCGTCTGGCCAGACACTATGAATTGATGACAAGGGATACCGGAATACTAAACGAGAAAACTAGAACAAAACAGGAAGGAGGATGACTTTGTATAATGATTAATGGTTACTCATGCAGATACCTAATAGATCTCACCTCAGGTTTTGTATAGTATCGTGAAGCAAATAGGACTGGCGTGTTAAGCTGGTGGTTCACTCGAATTTATATTCGTGTAGGTACGGGGACCGTTATGGGTGTCCATGGCTCCGCTATCGGTTATTGTTCCGCGGGAAAATAAGTTTCCGGTTCATGTCCGTAATCTACCGAACCTATGGGGTCACACACTTAAGGATGGGAGATTTGTTGAGTAGTAGAGCGATAGGAGCACGAGTATAACACACCGGACAAGTTTCGGATTGATTGATATTTAATCGGAGAGAAAATCGGAATCGTTTCAAGGCACCGGTAAAGTAACGGGAAGAGTTTTGAGAAAAAAGGGTAAAACCGAAGGGCCGGAAAAGTTCCGGGATGATCTAAATATGTTTAATATTTATTTATTGTGAATTCCCAAATTGTTTTGGAATTAATAAAATAGATTTAATACCAATGGGCCCTCTCTCACTTGGAAGGCCCAAGTGGGGGAGGGAGCACTTGGACCAAAGAGGCCCAAGGGGGGGGCGCCCTAGGAGGAAGCTTCCTCCTAGGTGGGAAGCTTCCTCCCTCCTTCCTTGGCCGACCCTAAGGGGAGGGAAACCCTAGGGCGCCACCCCTAGGGATGCCCCCTCCTCCAAGGTGGCCTCCCCTCCCCTCCCACAATAAATAGAGGAGATAGGGGCACCCCTTGAAACACACAAGTTGTTCTATTTTGCCGAAGGGCTGCCCCCTCTCTCTTTCTCTTATAGATCCAATCTCCTCCATAGCCCCGAAGGGCTGCTCCTCCCTCCTCTCTACTCCGGAGGCGCCGAACTCTGGACGGCGGAGCCTTGCCGGATCTTCCACACTGTACGTGTGGATCAACCGTAGAGAGATCGTACGCTTGATCTTTGTTCGAGGGACTCCACGGTGATTAGATCTGTTCATGGGAGTGTTCATCTTCATGCTTCTCCGACTCTCCATCAACATATTCCGCTGCGAAAGAAGTGCCTCCGTTGAACAGTTGCAAGAAGGTAACAAGATCGATAACCTTGTCTGCATCTTCCTAGATCCGTTCTTGGGTTTGGTTTTCGTAGTGCCGAATTTTTTTTTGTTTTCTACTCCGAATCCTAGCAGTGGTATCAGAGCTAGTCTAGTGCTAGATGCAGGTTCGATCTAGAGTTCATAAGTGATGAACGGGCATTGCACAAAATTTTCACTGTGCGCGGTTTTTTGATAATAGATCTAAACTGAATCTTCTAGTTGCTTACCCGCTAATTGCACAAGTTGATCCCTCCTGCATTGCTTGATTTTGTTACAAACATCTTGCCCCTTGGGGTCCTTCTATGCTTCTCCTGAGTATGCTGGTCGCGCGAAGATGATTTGGGTCTTGATTTTGGTGTGGAGAAATTGTGTAACAAAAGGGGCGTGTTAGATTGTTGATCTCGCACGGGGATCACGCGTATTGACGATTGTTCAGTATTGGTCATGAGATTAAATTCTAGTCTCATGGTTGATACGCCCCGAGTGTTAATCTAGCAACTTAAAGATTGTTCTTTACATGGTTACGTAGCTAGCAAAACGTTTTTCCTTGCAAACCCTAGAAGCCACGTAAAAGATGCAAAGAACGAGCAGAAGAACGTCTAACTTGTTTTTGCAGGAACATGTGATGTGGTATAGTCTTCGTCATGATAAAAGTTGTATGAGATGATTATACTTTGTACATGTTAAATTTGCATGACTTGCACGTCATGGTATGGCATGATGGATGGAGCCATATGATTATCATTTATTCGGTCTGCGTGCCAAACTTCATGTAATTTTCATTTGGTAGAATAGATGCTAGCAATAGTTGTAGTATCTACATGAAGATGGTGATCATACGTCATGGTGCTTGACGACATGTCGTGCGTGGAGGTGATGCTCTCCGCCAAAAAGAAGATGAAGACAGAAAAGCATGATGCTTGGAGCTTCTTGAAGAAAAGGGCTATACCATATCACATACATTAAACTGCCTGTGATGTTAATCCTTTTCATTGCCTGTTCTAATTGCGCACTAGTCGTAATTTTAATAGGATGATCTCTCTTAAAATATCAAGAAGTTCGTGCTCTCCCAACCGTGCAACCGTCTGTAATAAATGCCACCCGAGGTGCGTCGTGTAACACGAGTACCAACGGAAAGGTAACAAAGAGGCGGGTGGATTGAGTTGTCTCCACAACAATAGCGCTTGGTTGTCTTGACGTTCTAGCTTATCCGATCTGAGCTCGGAGCACAAGTGTCGAAATACTAATACAAGAGTCATAAATAGGTTATGATTGGTTTAGTTAGACCTACCGGGTTGATCTCCTCCATGGCTGAGTGTTACACCGGTGGCAGGTGTATTGATCCGGATCTTGATTACCCTAAGATCAATTTTGAGAGATATTGGTTTTAGTGGGAGCATTAGATTAAACTTGTTAAGATTAATGCAATTAATTTTGAACCATGTCTAAATCAATCTGTTTAAATCGTTGTAGAGAGATGGCCCGGAACAACAATGCTTTTAGCCTAGGACCGATGCTTGAAAAAGAGAAGCTTGCTGCAAATGGGGGCAACTATGCGGACTGGTTCCGTAATCTTGGGTTTGTCCTCAAAGTTGCTAAGAATTACTATGTTCTCAAAAAAGCTCTCCCAGCCGCTCCCACATGAGGATGCATCGCAGGAAGATAAGAACGTCTATGCGACTAAAGTGGATTACCACACCGCAGTACAATGCTTGATGCTTACATGCATGGATACAGAGCTCCAGAAACGTTTTGGGAACTTCTTCGTTGTGGACATGGTGACACAACTGAATGCTCTGTATCGGAAGCAGGCCAGAACTGAACGTTACGAGATAACAAAGCAGCTGTGGGAATGCAAGATGGCAGAAGGTAGCTCCCTAAGGGAGCACGTGATTAAACTTGTTGGTTACGCAGAGAGGCTGAATGCTTTTGGATTTGCGATCCCTATGACACTCGGCACTGACATTCTCCTTGCGTCACTCCCTCCGTCTTACAACGGCTTTCTCATGAATTACAACATGAATGGGCTTGACAAGACCACAGACGAATTGTTCGCTATGCTTAAGACTGCGGAAGTATCTATGCAGAAGGATCCAAGCCACGTGTTGGCTGTGATGAACACTACCAGTTTGAAGAAGAAGGGCAAAGGCAGAAATGCCAAGAGCGTTGGTAAGACCAAAGCTCAGGTAAAGACCAAGACTGGCCCAACTAAAGATTCTGAGTGTCACTACTGCAAGAACAAGGGGCACTGGAAGAGTAATTGCAAGAAGTATCTGGGAGATCTGAAAAGTGGTCTGATCACCAAAGGTATTAAATAAGTTATACTAAGTTAATAGACATTTTCATTATTTTCATCTTCATAGGTATAATTGATACCATATCGATTGCTAATGGTTCGCAAATCGGTACAGGGAATTCTCAGAATTCAAAGGAGAAGAACGAATGAAGTACAAGTCCGCGTCGGAAGTGGTGCCCAAGTCACCCAAGGCCGTCAGCGTTCGTCTATCAAGATTTATCTTAGAGTTTGAATAAAAGTTATTTAATTCAGAGGTCGTGTAAAAAATTAATATCATATTATGTCGTCTGCACGGTGGATGTGTTATCCACGTTTTGAATAATGGTTGTTCGAAAATTATAACTCTCTGAATGTCACCCTTCGTGGTGAATTATTTAAGTTGAAATCTTGATGTTATGTCTATTTTCTTGATTGCTAAATAAATTAAGTTATGTGATGCTAATTCAATTATTGTAACAGCATAAATGACTTAGTCACATTAGAACAAAGCGCATGCGGAAGCTTCATATCGATGAATTCATTCAATCTCTTGACTTTGAGTCATTTGACACATGCAATGTTTTTATAATAGACAAAATCATTGATTAAATGAATTGTTCAAGTGTTTAGTAAACTATTGGTAATAACGCATATCGATGTGTGAAGAACCAATAAACAGTACTTTACATAAAGCTTTGTGATAATGACTTGTATAGATATACCGATATTTAGACCAGACATAATATCTGAAAGTTTGCATAAGTTCAAAGCTGTTTCAACACAAAGAGAATCATCATCACACATAGATCAAATATTTGACGATCTGATCGTAAAATAAAAGAGTTAAAGAATTTAGCAAACATCATCAGGTGTATGAAGTCAGTTCATAAACTAGCGTCTCCTGAGACCTGATACGTCCAAAACGTATCTATAATTTCTGTTTGCTCCATGCATGTTTTGTGTGACATGGCTATGATCTAGACACACTTTCATACATTTTTGATCATATTTAGACTAACCTATTAACTCAGTGCACCCCGGTGCCGGTTCCTGTTTTCTTCTGTTTTTCCATTTCAGTTTTCCCCCATATAAAAAGTGCCAGAAAAATTCGGGAAAATTCAGATAAAAAATCAGCGTGAAGGAAGCTTCGCGAAGAGACCGAGCGGGGCCAGAGGGGAGCCAGGGGGGGCCCAGGAGGCCACCCGGCGCGGACCCACCCCTGGCCGCTCCAAGGGGGAGCCTGGGGCCCCTGGTCCACCTCTGGCTGCCCCCCTTCGCCTATTTATTCTCCGTCACGGGGAAACTCCAGAAGAAGAACCCTATTTCGCAAACTCGCCTCTGTTCCACCGCCGCCACGCTTCCGAGATCGGGAGCACCAGAAGACCTCTTCCCGGCACCCTGCCGGAGGGAGGATTGACCTCCGGGAGTCTCCTCTCCACCATGGATGCTCCCCGGATGTCTAGTGAGTAGTTTTCCTTGGACCATGGGTCTGTGATCAGTAGCTATGTGATGTTCTCCTCCCCTCTTTGTTCTTCATGGTTTAGGCCTCGTGAGCTTCCCTACATGATCGAGGCACCTTTGTAATATTTCTGCTGTTGCTATGCTGAGTTTGATGGGATCTGATGGATTATGAGATTATGTTCAGATTGTGATAGAGTAATATATTTGGTTCTTATCTCTTATATTTTTGTTCCTAAGTAATTCTTGCATGTTCTCCGTTGCTGTTTATTGCTTTGGCCAAGTACTAGGTAGTGACTCCAAGAGGGAACGTTGTGCTCGATTGTGGGTTCATGCCCCCCGATGACACGCTTGAGTGACAGAAACATGAGTCTAGGGGATGTGTTGTTGCCACAATGGGGAAAACAATGGTGCTTGTAACCGTGGTTGCAAGGATTGTTTACTTTACGCAAAGTTCTTTTTAATGCAGTTGTCTGTTGCTTTGGGTTTACACTTTGGGTGGGGCTCGCAACTTAATACCAGCGAGATGTTCTGGATAGATATCTCAAGGTGGATGATTAGTAGTAGATGCAGTTGGATTTCGGTCTGCTTATTTTGGCGTACTGCCCGTGCTTTTGAACCACTTCCTTTCTTTTGTAGCATAGTTAGCATTGCGGTGCGTTCATAATCCTGTCAATTGCCCTTCTGTAATTTGTTTACCTCGCATAGCAGTTTTATCGTCTTTTGGGAGAGAGACATCCCTAGTGAACATCACGTATCCCGGTCCATATCCTTATTACTGTTTCCATGCTATATTTACTTTACTGCTTTTACTTGCTATCATTATCCCTTGTGTTTTACCCTTTGTGAACAACAAGACCGGAGAGATTGACAACCTCTCTGAACTTCGTTGGGAACAAAGTTATCTGTGTCTGTGTGTAGGTCCACGATAGTTGCGCCGCTGACACCTACTTATCATCTCTGGAGTCCTACTGGAGACAAACATTGGTATCTTCACCGAGGGAAACTTGCTGCTGCGCTACATCTCCACCTTCCACTTGGGGTAACCAACGAAGGGCGAGAAGCCATCAAGCAAATTTCTGGCGCCGTTGCCGGGGACTCCGAGTGCTAAGATAGGGGAGTTGCACACTACCCTTTACCTTTGTTTTTTTAGTCTTGTTAGTTTACCTTTCAGTTTTTATCTTTGTGTCCTTTATCAAAAATCAAAAAAATAAATATATATATATTTAGTATGTCTAGTTCCTTACTTGCCAATCAATGTCTAACTTCTTTGAAACTAGATCTTATTAGCATGGAGGATTCACCGAGGATCAACAAGAATATCATAAGGAATACCGCTTGTCTCAAAAAGGGATACACTTATGGAGACTCATACATCAATCGTGTGAGTATGCTAAAAACTTGTGCTCAATATATAATATATCTTTCTGCAGGGATGAATCTTGTTGCTTTATGAGGCACAAACACCTTGCTTTCCAATGTGAGTACAATGAGGATGAAACCTTAGCTTCTTATGCTAAGGGAAATTATGATTTTTATGATGCAGAACAAATAGAAGAATTTGTTGCTCTTCAGGGTGCGTATGAAATTACTTCTTTTCTTGAAAATATTGATGACGCCCCTTACAAATCTGAGAGTCTTGCTATACTTAACTATTGTTTGGAAAATTATGATGAAAATTATTATATTACTCATCATCTTGAGAGAATCTCTCCTCCAAAGTAAGAGACTAATATTTTGCAGGACTCTATGGAAGAAGAAATTACTGAACCAGAAAGCTCCTTGGATAAAAAAGAGGAGGAGAGTGACGAACAAAAGGAGGAAGAATGGAGCCATCCATGTCTACCTTCTAATGAGAGTAACTCTTTGAATCTTACCTTATATGAGTGTTATGATCCTATGGATTCTTTCGAAATATCCCTTTTTGATGAAGTTGATGCCTTCTATGCTTATGGTCGTGATGCCACTATGGATGATGCTTACGGAAATGTACTTTCTATAGTTCCTCATGTTAAGCATGAAATTTTTGCTATTGCACCCACACTTGATTGTCCTATTATCCTTTTGAAATCTCCAACCCATATTCCAGAGAATTGTGCTCTTATCAAGGCTCAATGTGATGGGTTGCATTTATCTTATAATCCTAAAGACCGTGTTGAAAACTATACACGTGTGCTTGTAGGTCATGAACAACATGATTTATGTGATAGTTATATTCTTGATGTTGTTCATGATGCTACTGAAAATTAATTTGAGAGAGGAAAGTTTGGTTGTAGAAACTTCCATGTTACAAAAACACCTCTATTCATGTTGAAAGTTTTGAAGTTGTTCTTGTTCTACCTTCCTATGCATGTCACTTTGTGCTTCTTTGATTTATTTTCTTACAAGATGCCTATGCATAGGAACTGGGTTAGGCTTAAATGTGTTTCACATTTGCTTCTTGATGCTCTCTGTTGCTTCAAAATTCTTATTATTGTGAGAGCATCCTCTATAATCTTTAAGTCTAGCTAATGGCTTTAAAGAAGCGCTTTCGGGAGGCAGCCCGCAACGAATTTAGGTTTTTCTTTTTTTCTTTTGTTGTGTCTTGATGTTTGTTACTCCCTCCAATCCTAAAAAAGTGTCTTGAAAAAACAACTAAGATAGTTATAACTTATAGTGTAACTTGCGACACTTTTGTAGGATCGGAGGGAGTACTAATGTAGCAACATCATTGTATCTTTATTTTTCAGCTTTGTGCCAAGTTATAGCCTCTTATGATAAGGGAAGCAAAAAGTTGTGACGTGCTGTCCAGAAAACAGATTCTGTCCCTTGACAGAAAAATTCGAGTCAAATCACCAGATCATCTTGTTGATCTGAATTTTTTTGACATCATGATCTATAAAATTGTGAAACTTCCGTATGTTCTGAGTTTTTTTATTTGAGTTGCAGAAGTGCCCCTAAAAAATTCTTTACTACCTGCTGTTCTGTTTTTCACAGATTCTGCCACGTTTTGTCTCTCCTTACTTTTGCAAACCTTAAGCTTTTTTTTTTTGCAAAAACTTTTTGGCACTCTTGAGAAACAGTAGCTCTTTAAGAATATCTTTATATCCAGTAGAAAAAAAAAATTTATTAAGGGTACTAACCTCTCTAATCAGCTTATGATGAGTTATGCATGAAGGGAGTTTTCAAGTGTGCGATGGAAGATGATGAAAGAAGATCCAGGAGTGTCAAGCGCTCAAGCTTGGGGATGCCCCCATGCATACCCAATAAATATTCAAGGAGACTCAAGCATCTAAGCTTGGGGATGCCCCCGTGCATCCCCTTCTCCATCAACAATCATCAGTTCGTCCTTCGTCTCACTATATTTTTATCACTTCATGCGTTATGTGCTATGCTTGGAGCGTCTCGCTCTTAGGTTTTGTTTTTAGTTTTATTTAGCTTTTCTTGCTGTTCATAACAAGTTAGATCCCTTCTTACTTTGTGTGGGAGAGAAACACGCTCCACTTTCAAAATTTAGAACACATCATAGGATTTTTCTGCTTATCTTTCTGCTGTTGTGTGTTCTTTATCTTTTCATAGCTACTGTCATGTTTAGTTTTAGTTGTAGTTTGTATTTAGCAAGAGCCTTGGCTTTTGTTTAGTTTGTTTCTAGAACTCTTTTTAGTTTTCATGTTTATCTTGTTAAAGAGAGTTGGTTGTTGCACTGAGTTGTGTCTTGTCTTGAAAGTAGGTAATTGAGGTTGCTATTTAATTTTAGTAGTAACTTGCAATAGTTTTGAGGTATTCGTGTGAGTAATGTTTGAACTTTTGGTGTCAAGAGCTCTAGCCTATTTGTCATAGGTGTCGTATTTTGGGCAATCCGTGTTTATTTTCAAAACCTACAAAACTAGTTGAGAACTCTAGCTACTAGATGGATCACTACTCTTTGGAGGGATCGAATATTAGAGTACACTCACGTACCATGAGTCGAGGATGCGCAAGGATAACCAAACCCCCATACACTCCTCCTCGGGGTACTTGTCTCTTTGTGAATCTCCTTGTTAGATTGAGAGTTACCGATAATAAGTGCATGAGTTCTTCGGACTAATGTAAGTATTGAAAGCTGACACTTCCACCTTCCCATATTTTTGCTAGCCTCTCCCGCGTCGTGCATTGCCTTCTTCTCACTCCGAGAGTTGGTGTCCACCTTCGCCGGTATATCCAAACCCTTGGCATGACACGCTCTGTCATCATAAGCCTCCTTATATCTTTCCTCAAAACAGCCACCATACCTACCTATCAAGGCATTTCCATAGCCTTTCCGAGTTATATTGACATCCAACATCCACCTCTTCATGACTTGATCTTCATGTCATACATGTTCCTGCTACACTGGCAGCAACATACCTTGCATACATCATGCTAGTTACATCTTCTTTATGATTTTGAGTACCTTGTAAAGTGTGAAAGATCTCCTTTACCTTCTTGTAAAATAGAGTGTTGCCCTTAAGTGAGGACAAGATCCCAAAGTGGACACATTAAAAGATCCCAAAGAGGACAAATGAGAGTTAAATAGAAACAGCCATTGAGGCCACAAAAAAATACAAAAAAATTAGAAAAAGAGAAAAAGAAATAAAAAGAGAGAAAGGGGCAACACTACTATCCTTTTGAGAGATCCACACTAGTACTCCCTTTATATCCTTGTACTCCATAGAGATGATCTTCATGCATATAGCTATGTGGGGACCTTCACACTTTAGAACTTGGCTTGCATATTCCAAGGATGAGCCTCCTCAAAAGAGCTCTAGGTCTTCATGAGCGAGCAAGTTAGATGCACCCCCACTAGTTCCATTGGAGAGCTTCTTAGCTCGTATGTGCATCCGTTGCATGGCAATCCCTACTCCTCACATCATATCTATCATTTGGAATCTCTTGCCTATGATTGTCCTCATTGATGTGAGCCTTTCTCATCCTTTTTTGTCTTCCTCCACCATATTTCTCTCTTTTCCATCCAAAGTGTCAACTCTCGTGCTTACGCTCATCCATTGCATGAGTGCTCAAAATATCGAAAAGGAGTGGATCAAATTGACTTGTACCTGGCTAGTGGTCTGGGGACGAGTCAAGATAAGATTCCAAAGAAGACCAAGTGTGAAACTTTAGTAGATTGAGTTCTCAACACAAAAACACTTTTTCTCATATTCCCTATCCCCTTTCTTGCACGCAAACACCATTTGGAGACATTCGAGTCACGGACAGCGAGAGATCTTGCACCTAATGTTCTTTTTTTACTTGTTTCAATGCTAATATAGACTCTTGCATGTTATGACTTGAATTGAATCTCTAACCTTGATTGCTTTACTTTTGAAAGTTATTTTATGGTTGCTAGCATGTCACCACAGAAATTATGCTGTTATCATTTACCTACTCGAGGACGAGCAGGAATTAAGCTTGGGGATGTTGATACGTCCAAAACGTATCTATAATTTCTTCTTGCTCCATGCATGTTTTGTGTGATATTTCTATGATCTAGATACACTTTCATACACTTTTTTATCATATTTGGACTAACCTATTAACTCAGTGCACCCTAGTGCCAGTTCCTGTTTTCTGCTGTTTTTCTATTTCAGTTTTCCCCCATATAAAAAGTGCCAGAAAAATTCGGGAAAATTCAGATAAAAAATCAGCGTGAAGGAAGCTTCGCGAAGAGCCCGAGTGGGGCAAGAGGGGAGCCAGGGGGCCCAGACGGCCACCCGGCACGCCCCCACCCCTGGCCGCGCCAGGGGGGCGCCTGGGGCCCCTGGTCCACCTCTGGCTGCCCCCTTCGCCTATTTATTCTCCGTCACGAGGAAACTCCAGAAGAAGAACCCTATTTTGCAAACTCGCCTCTGTTCCGCCGCCGCCGCGCTTCCGAGATCGGGAGCACCAGAAGACCTCTTCCCGGCACCCTGCCGGAGGGAGGATTGACCTCCGGGAGTCTCCTCTCCACCATGGATGCTCCCCGGATGTCTCGTGAGTAGTTTTAAATGGACCATGGGTCCGTGAGCAGTAGCTATGTGATGTTCTCCTCCCTTCTATGTTCTTCATGGTTTAGACCTCGTGAGCTGCCCTACATGATCGAGGCACCTTTGTAATATTTCTGCTGTTGCTATGCCGAGTTTGATGGGATCTGATGGATTATGAGATTATGTTCAGATTGTGATAGAGTAATATATTTGGTTTTTATCTCTTATATTTTTGTTCCTAAGTAATTCCTGCATGTTCTCCGTTGCTGTTTATTGCTTTGGCCAAGTACTAGGTAGTGACTCCAAGAGGGAACATTGTGCTCGATTGTGGGTTCATGACCCCTGATGACACGCTTGAGTGACAGCAACATGAGTCTAGGGGATGTGTTGTTTCCACAAGGGGGAAAACAACGGTGCTTGTAACCGCGGTTGCAAGGATTGCTTACTTTACGCAAAGTTCTTTTTAATGCAGTTGTCTGTTGCTTTGGGTTTACACTTTGGGTGGGGCTCGCAACTTAATACCAGCGAGATGTTCTGGATAGATATCTCAAGGTGGATGATTAGTAGTAGATGCAGTTGGATTTCGGTCTGCTTATTTTGGCGTACTTCCCGTGCTTTTGAACCTCTTCCTTTCTTTTGTAGGATAGTTAGCATTGCGGTGCATTCATAATCCTGTCGATTGCCCTTCTGTAATTTGTTTACGTCGCATAGCAGTTTTATCATCTTTTGGGAGAGAGACATCACTAGTGAACATCACGTATCCCGGTCCATATCCTTATTACTGTTTCCACGCTATATTTACTTTACTGCTTTTACTTGTTATCATTATCCCTTGTGTTTTATCCTTTTTGAACAACAAGACCGGAGAGATTGACAACCTCTCTGAACTTCGTTGAGAACAAAGTTATCTGTGTTTGTGTGCAGGTCCACGTCAGTTGCGCCGCTGACACCTACTTATCATCTCTGGAGTCCTACTGGAGACAAACCTTGGTATCTTCACCGAGGGAAACTTGCTGCTGCGCTACACCTCCACCTTCCACTTGGGGTAACCAACGAAAGGCGAGAAGCCATCAAGACCCCGTATAGCTACGGAGTATCTTGACGCATAACCAAGGCCTATATGGCATATTGGAATTAAAATTGTTTTCTACCTTGAATTCCAGCATGACATGGTAAGGTCGGTGATGTACTTAAACCACACTCCCATTTACTATACTACTTAACGCTTTTGAGAAAACACTTACGAACTAAATAGAGCGTCGTCATATGTTTGTTGAAACAATGCCCTATAAGAATATGGCATGGATAATAACTCCAATTGTTGTTTCATAATTTCGGAGATGTATTTAGAATATACTCGATCCAGAATATAATTATTGTAGAAACATCATGTTACGAACAACACTTCCACTACCATTCCCATGAAAAATATTTATCATGGGACATGGGATTTTTCCTGAGAAAATTGCTCTCTTGAAACAATTAAGTGGGAGTACTAATATCTTGATAATGATCACATTGAATCATCTGGTTCTACAGAATAAAACTCAGAAACTCGTTCTTGAGATAAACTTTGTGACCAAACCGGAAATTCCTACATTTGATGAAAACGAATGATGAAACTCTGAAATGTGTTCAAGAGATAAAATGATCAAGTCTTATGATGTACCACATAGCTTTGAAAAATTCACATTGGACCAAGGTGGTTCTATAGTGTGATAATCCTGTGAACTACAAGAAACCATGGCGAGCACTAACTCCACTGTATGGCTTAAAAAACATAAAAACTATATGAAAGCCATCCATCTAAATCAAGTTGAGAACTTGGTAAAACCCTCCTAAGGATACCTGATCATTAGAGTGGATTTGACTTTCATAGATATGAACATAGACGATAGCTTAATCATTGATATTGCTCAACTTATCGTAAAAAAAATAAGTTTTTCGATAGAGTTCAAAAAAGGTTGATTACAATATGTGTAGTGATGCAAATGCTCATATGGAAAATTACTGATAATCGCGACATACTTCCGAAGAATGACATATGGATTTTTCTTCTGAAGAAATTAAACAACGGGTGTATGCATGATACAACCTGAAAGGATTTAATGATCTATATGATATTAGTAAAAGTGAGAATGCTTCAAAGATCAGTCCATAGTTGAAGCAAATATCACAGAGCTGGAGTAATAGTTTTTTGATGAAGTTATAAAAGTTATTATTTCATTAATAATCATATAATATATGAAATTAAGTGGGAGCGCGATTCTAATCATATATGTGAATAACATATGAGTGATTGAGAATAAATATTTTAGCAAAATAAAGCACCAAGGTATTGGATATCCTGAAAATGCAACAAGCACCAAAGTAATCTAAATAGTAGATTAGTTCTCCTGAAGTACCTCAGATGAAGAAAAGTTCTATGAGTAAGACTAAAGAGTTCATTACAAATAGATGAAAGAAAGTTTCATGATAATTTGTAATATTTTTAATCGGTCTGTAGCTAAGTAGCAAAATAGGATGTTGAAAATTGTTTTTCAAGCTAAGACACATGGCGGGATTTCTACAACGTAGACGTGAAACATGGCAACTCTGGAAGTTGCATAGGAGGGTATTTGGATCAGGGACACCATCATAGTGATTGGCATAGTTCCGAACGCTTGATCTACAGAAACCATATTTTGATATGAGCATCATGATCAAAACAAAGTAAGCTAAGAGCTCACTGTAGTCCAAACATGTTGAACGATAGTGCCCTACCTTCAAATACTTCATAAAGTATGAAGGGGTACATTAATATAAGCAGGATTGAGACGAGACTAAAAGCGTTAAGCTCCGTGACGAAGTCTATACCACGAGCAAGCATGAAGACCAAAGTGCCATTGGTCTGAGTAAACCATGCAGCTAGATTATTGTCTCTAGTGCAAGTGGGAGTCTGTTGGAATTATGCCCTAGAGGTAATAATAAATTGTATTATTATAATTCCAGGTTCATTATTAATGTTTATATGTCTGTGCTATAACTTCAATGGCTTATGTGGAGGTTTTGCCAAGTAGCATGTTAACTGCCTCCGGAGGAAAACCCATATGCAGGTGTGGAGTATAAACACCAAGTGTTCTTAGTCTGCCTCTAGGACTAACCCGTGTGTTATGGATGACATGTTTTCTTGTTCATAGGGCATTGGAAATACTGGTAACACATGGGAGCACATTGTTGCCAGAACAAGGGTGCTGAACCGACCCAACTGTTTGATTTACTTTGAGATCACATCGTTTTCATGTTATAAGTAAAATCATCTAAAGTTAATATGCATGTGTCCTTCATGACCATAAGAATGTTTCGTAACTTCATACCGGAGGGTGGGTTTTGACACTGTCCCAACACCACGCGTAACAGGCGTGGAAATAACGGCTTTGATCACTCACACCCGAAAGTCTGTCAAGGGACTTAACGATTCGAGTTGGGAATTTTCTCCTTTAACGATGGAGAGATACTTCTGTGGGCCCTCTCAGTATTACGGCATCCAACATCGTCTGGCCAGACACTGTGAATTGATCACAAGGGATACCGGAATACTAAACGAGAAAACTGGAACAAAACAGGAAGGAGGATGACTTGGTATAATGATTAATGGTTAATCATGCAGATACCTAATAGATCTCACCTCAGGTTTTGTATAGTATCGTGAAGCAAATAGTACTGGCATGTTAAGCTTGTGGTTCACTCGAATTTATATTCGTGTAGGTACGGGAACCGTTATGGGTGTCCATGGCTCCTCTATCGGTTATTGTTCCGCGGGAAAATAAGTTTCCGGTTCATGTCCGTATTCTACCGAACCTATGGGGTCACAACCTTAAGGGTGGAAGATTTGTTGAGTAGTAGAGAGATAGGAGCACGAGTATAACACACCAGAAAAGTTTCAGAGTGATTGAGATTTAATCGGAGAGAAAATCGGAATCGTTTCGAGGCACCGGTAAAGTACCGGGAAGAGTTTTGAGAAAAACTGGTAAAACCGAAGGGCCGGAAAAGTTCCGGGATGGTCTAAATATGTTTAATATTTATTTATTGTGAATTCCCAAATTGTTTTGGAATTAATAAAATAGATTTAATACCAATGGGCCCTCTCTCACTTGGAAGGCCCAAGTGGGTGAGGGAGCACTTGGACCAAAGAGGCCCAAGGGGGGGCGCCTTAGGAGGAAGCTTCCTCCTAGGTGAGGAAGCTTCCTCCCCCCTTCCTTGGCCGGCCCTAAGGGGAGGGAAACCCTAGGGCGCCACCCCTAGGGCTGCCCCCTCCTCCAAGGTGGCCTCCCCTCCCCTCCCACTATAAATAGAGGAGATGGGGCACCCCTTGAAACACACAAGTTGTTCTATTTTGCCGAAGGGCTGCCCCCTCTCTCTTTTTCTTATAGATCCAATCTCCTCCATAGCCCCGAAGGGCTGCTCCTCCCTCCTCTCTACTCCGGAGGCGCCGAGCTCTGGACGGCGGAGCCCTACCGGATCTTCCACACCGCACGTGTGGATCAACCGTAGAGAGATCGTACGTTCAATCTTTGTTCGAGGGACTCCACGGTGATTAGATCTGTTCGTTGGAGTGTTCATCTTCACGCTTCTCTGACTCTCCATCAACATATTCCGCTGCGAGAGAAGTGCATCCGTTGAACGGTTGCAAGAAGGTAACAAGATCGATAACCTTGTCTGCATCTTCCTAGATCCGTTCTTGGGTTTGTTTTTTGTAGTGCCAAATTTTTTTTGTTTTCTACTCCGAATCCCAACAGCCCTATCATCAACAAGGTTTATCTACACAAGTTCATGAAGAAAACTTCACACGATCTTATCACTGGTAACAAGCCAAATGTATCATATCTTAGGGTATTTGGTGCTCCATGCTATATCAGAGATATCAATCATAGCTCCAAGTTTGCCCCAAAGGCTCACGAAGGTTTTCTTCTAGGTTATGGTTCGAATTCTCACACTTACAGAGTGTACAACTCCCATCTTGGTAAAGTTGTAGAAACTGTAAATGTTAGATTTGATGAAACTAACGGCTCTCAGAAGGAGCATTTACCTCTTAATCTGGATGAACCATCTTTTGAGAGCCCTTAGTTTCATCAAATCTAACATTTACAATTTCTACAACTTTACCAAGATGGGAGTTGTACACTCTGTAAGTGTGAGAGTTCGAATCATAACCTAGAAGAAAACCTTCGTGAGCCTTTGAGGCAAACTTGGAGCTATGCTTCATATCTCTGATGTAGCATGGAGCACCAAATACCCTAAGATATGATACATTTGGCCTTTTACCAGTGATAAGCTCATGTGAAGTTTTCTTCAGGAACTTGTGCAGATAAACCTTGTTGATTATATGGCATGCAGTGTTAATAGCTTCGCCCATAACCTGATAGGAGTCTTGTATTCAACAAGAATTGTTCTGGCTATTTCAATAAGAGTTCGGTTCTTTCTCTCGACCAAAAAATTTTGTTGCGGTGTATAAGCAGTAGAGAATTCATGAGTAAAGCCATATTTACATTTTTGAGAGCCGTTAGTTTCATCAAATCGAACATTTACAGTTTCTACAACTTTACCAAGATGGGGGTTGTACACTCTGTAAGTGTGAGAGTTCGAATCATAACCTAGAAGAAAACCTTCGTGAGCCTTTGGGGCAAACTTGGAGCTATGCTTCATATCTCTGATGTAGCATGGAGCACCAAATACCCTAAGATATGATACATTTGTCTTGTTACCAGTGATAAGATCGTGTGAAGTTTTCTTCAGGAACTTGTGCAGATGAACCTTGTTGATTATATGGCATGCAGTGTTAATAGCTTCGCCCAGAACCTGATAGGAGTCTTGTATTTAGCAAGCATTGTTCTGGCTATTTCAATAAGAGTTCGGTTCTTTCTCTCGACCACAACATTTTGTTGCGGTGTATAAGCAGTAGAGAAGATCGTGCCAAGCGGAAAGTTCATCATACTTCTCCTTCAGAGCAGCATGCTCATCCGTCAAATTTTGACCTTTCTCAATCTCATCGATCAACAAAGTCTCAAATTTTTGGATAGTTTCACTCAGGGAATCTAGTTCATCTTGTTGGGTAGAAGCAATTTTAGCAAGTTTGGCATAGCTTATTCTAGAGTGACTTTCATAGGCAGATCCATCAGAAGTATCACGAGTTCTCTCTCAAAGGCACGAAGTGCGATGACTTTGCCTTCGAGCTATTACTCGATCCAGTAAGATTTTTCTCGGTAGGCTAACTTTGGGTTTTAAGTCGACTAGAGCAAATACACTTTGACTAATATTTCAACTAGCAAACCCCTCTTGATAGAACTGTTTTTCCTACGACTCAAGAAAGTTAAAGAGAAACTAGCAAAAAGACTAAGTCTTCGTCCAGCTTCAACTTTCTCGTTGCGATTCTACTCGAGAGTAACTTCTTTCACGACGACATTTTTGGGGGTCGTCTTCCTTCAAAGGCTTCGGTATAAGATTGCAGCTTCGCTGCAGTGAGTTGTCCTTCGAACTTCTACATGCAAACTCCATTCTTCAGGAACATAAGCATCTGTTTATACTCGAAAACAATGTTAGTTCCTCTACTGCTTTGTCCAACAATCTCGAAAACCTTCGGGGGAAAAACTTGCTCTTACACTTAGGATTGAACCTTTTCCTTTGTCTGTGATGATGTATGTTAGGGATGTTGGGCTAATCGACTGAAATGAATCACCAGCCAACTTTTCCTTTACTCAAGTCCCTTGGATGCTTTTGTCTTTTGGTATCTCTGCTAAGTGAAGGAGTCGAATTTTGCCTAATTGAGTGTGTCACTCGCATAGGAGACAGAACCATGGACTTTGGCGAACGCCCCTTTTATAGAAGTGGGCTACGATGATGATGAATTCGAGTTTGAAGGTGACACCAATCATAACGAAGAGCTAGAATACTCCTTTGAAGATGGGGTGTCATTTTACATTTATTTTATCAGAATCGTTTCAAGCCTACTTGATCGTCTCTTATTTTTTTAGTGGAAGGAGCCGGTCAAAAGACGAAGGATCGAGTCTTCCGACTCTAAGGATCTGTATTTCTCGGATAATGTAACTTCGCCCGGTCAGCTTTCTCCTCCCGTTCATACGAGTCGAATTGAGTCGGCTCTAGTCATTGATTTATCATATGATGAATCGTCATACTATCACATAGTAAAAAGGTAAATTATATATTTTTTCTCATTTTCCCTAAATCAATGATGACATATGTTTTTTATCCGTGTTACAGGGTACAGGCTAATCGTCAGGATCTTTTGGGTCCTTCGGTGCCTGTACCTCCTCCTTTTGAAGAAGACGAGCCGGAGTCTAGCCAGAGGGTATCGACTCCGTTGGTGGAAGAGTTGTGTTTTCCTGGGCGATATGGCAATCTAATGAGCCGGATGGATCATCAATGAGATGTCCTTGGCCTTATGAAAACGAAATATGAGGTAATTTTGATACTTGTATTGTAGACATTGTAGCCCCCATGAGTCGGTATAATGATATGGGTCATTGTGCTGGGTCATAAGAAGATAATGTCTTGTAATTATGTTTACAGGATATGTCCAACAATTCTGGAGGTGTCATTGCGACTTTGAAGAACCAGGTTGTCCATCAAGCCTGTCAGCTTAAAGAAGTTGAGAGGCGGATATCCTTGCTCATGGACCGTCATAAAAAGATGGCGGGTCTGCTGAAAGTTGTTGAAGTCGGTTCTTCGAAAAAGGAAAAAACTATGAAGCAATTGGAAGCTAGACTAAAACATAGGGATGACAAAGAGGTTACCCTGGGTCAGAGTATTACCAAGATGGTCAGCGCTATTTTTGGTAAGCAACAGTTAAACTAGCAATCTGTTTGAGGAATAGCTTCTTCTTTGTTTGTTATTTGGATGTGTTGTTGTATTTTCCCTAGGTTCAGAGGACCCAATGATGGTTGAGTCACCAGCAAACAAGTTAAAGGTGATCATGATCGTTGTCCGGGATCTTCATATTGTCGGGTGTCGGGCGATTACTTTTGCCTCAAGCTTATTTGACATCCACCAAGCTATTTCCAAGATGTTGGAAGAGTTGTCGAAGGTACCTTCTTGGATCCAAGAGTCCAAGAGGTCGGCTTGTCGACAAGGAGCTATGAGGGCTCTTGCTCTATGTAAGGTGTAAAATCCCTCTTTAGAGCCGGCCCGACTAGTGGAGGGGTTTCCCGCAAGGAGAGCCGATGGTCATTTATTCGAGAAGGAAGATTACCATAAAGTTGTAAGGGAGACTCACGTGGAGGCTTCGATCATAGCGGACGTCATTAATGTGGAGAGATTTTATTCTGGCTATGATGAACAAGGTCAAAAATGTCCTATGTCGAGTCCCGAGCCTGTGGAGTTGAAGCGAGGTGGCTTTTGGATTCCAGTGGTAGACATGTCGACTCCTTCTATGGAGATAGCTCCCAAGCCCGGAGTTGAGAAACCCGGTCATGCGAAGGAGTCGGTTCCAGGAACCACTAAGAGACCTTGAAAGAATAGTTTGCGCATAGGCTCTTCCGTTGTTTATAAGGGAAAATTTTGTATGAAAGTGATTTTTTTTGTGATAATGCAAGTATTTTTTTGAAAGAAATTAGTACTGGAAAGTAAATAGCTCATATAGAAGTCGGTTGTACGCGTGACAGAGCAGTAGCCTGTAATCGAGTAAGTGCCAGGTCAGCCAGCTCCATGATAGGATGTTTCTTATTGACTTATGAAAAGGAATTACCGGTCACATATTGCATGTAGGTCGAACTTCTCCGTAAGCCGGTGTCGCATGATTTATTCTAGTGTCATGCTGACTTGGATTCAGGATCAACATGGCATCACGCAGAGCCGTTGGTGAGTGGATCAAAAGCCAATACCACCAGGTTATACGAGTGCGAGTATGCATCAAGCTTATAGGCAGTATTAAGTCATAATAGACTAAGTAGGGAAAGAAGAGGTACTTATAAGTAATATAATAGGACGGAAACTAGAATTCTAATAATAAGGATGAAATGAGTAGAGTCGTCTCTCGCGGAGTTGACTTCATGTTTATTGTACGAGAAAATAGGGGGAAATAGGGAGGGGGAAAGGGAATACGCGTGACAGCTTCACCGTGTGTAGTAGGGACGAAGTTGAGCGAAATTCCACGGTCGAGGCATTTATTCCCCCGATGTTTGTGATTTGGACGACTCTCGTACATCCACTAAATAGTATGACCCATTGTGTATGTTTTTGCTTACCATGAACGGTCCTTCCTGTGGTGAAGATAACTTGTGCATGACGCCCTTTTTGTATGAGGCGTAGTACTAAGTCACTGACGAGGGGATACCCACGACTCCTATGCATGAGGATACCAGGTGCCTGTCAAGAAGAAGGGCCCGCTAGAAGCCTTGACTGGCCCACTCGAAGCACCGACGGCTGCACCGACATAGGAGTCCTTAGCGTTATGGAAGCCAAGACTTGGCGTCCAAGACAAAATCTAGCTTAGGCAACTATCTCTGTAAACCTAGATGGACTCCTTGTGACCCAGCCTAATATATAAAGGCTGGGAGATGGGACGTCGAGGGCATCCAATCTCATAGAAACACCCCCGTTCTCGAGCGATCTCGCCATGACCTCCACTGTAATCGCCTCCATCATAATACAAAAGAGCAAGAAGTGGGGGTTTTACCGATCGAGGGCCCTAAACCTAGGTAAATCCATGTCTCCTGTTAGCCGACGAGCATCGTCAACCTGCACCTCTCTCTACAATCTAAATCCAGGGTAACTTACCATGGTATTTGCCGAGGACGATCCTCGTCAATTGGCGCCGACCGTGGGGAAGAAGCAGGTTGGAATCACGATCTCGGCGGTTCAATCATCAGGAACCGACAACTCGGCGACTTCGACAACAATTCAAGCAAGAACCGATCCACTCGAAGAGCTCAAATTCATCGCAAGCCTTTCAGTCGCACAACCTAGCACGCTCGATCATTGAGTGGGTCAAAATCATTTTTTCAGCGGCTACCGAAGCTACGTGCAACGGCGAAGGAACCGCCGACCCAGGAGACGAGCTCAAGTTGCAGCCGCATAATCAAGGCCAGCACAAGACCAGTCGGAGGAAATCCACATCGAAATTTCGCTCGAGCAATCACCAGTCGCAACGGAGCTCCTATCACCATCCGAGCACCCGCAGCAGCAGCGAGTACTACAATCCCGACAGAAGACCGAACGAGTTCTCCAGGATGATCTGAGACAACTCAATCCTCGACGGGATCGATCTGGACCCGAGGTTTGACTCTCGCTCCAAATATCACTCGCGAACATATCGGTTCATGGGGAAAAGACGACACGGCAACTCGAGCAACCTTACACCCAGAGAGCAGTTGGATGGAGCCTACACAATCCATTGTTTCGAAGACGATGAGGGACGGCTCTGGGCAGGCCACACTGTTAGGAATTGCCGACTCTTTATCGAACTCTCTGACAGGCTTAGGGAAGAAAGCAGCGCAAGGCTAAACAACCTCGCAGGATGGCACCACCACCAGCACCTAGCGCACAAGAGAAATACCCACCGTTTCACGGTCGGGTGTGCATGATCCAAGAAGAGAGACCCTCAAAGATGAAGCAAGAGGCAAGCACTCTCCAATCCCAAGCAGCCAAGGACATCTTAGTAAAATAACCCTACTATCTATGCGACATGGAAGTCAGCATCACTTTCTCACAAGAGGATGACCCAGACGCAATTCCAAGACCAAGACACGCACCACTGGTCCTTGAGGCGCAGATCGGAGGCTATGATATGACACGAGTATTCATGCAGGGAGGAAGATGTCGATCCCGTGGTCAGTTTGGAAGAACTCAGACGTCATACTCTATGGTATAGTACCAGGCAAGGAGGCCAAATCCCTGGGAACAATCAAGCTCAACGTAGTTTTCGGAAAAATAGGGAAACTTTTCAAGAGAAACCCTAGAATTCGAAGTGCTCGGCTGGCAATCCCAGTACCACGCCATACTTGGCCGACCGACATTCGCTCAGTTCATGGCATTCCCGCACTACGCATACCTCAAGCTCAAAATGCCAAGACCCGCAGGGGTCACCACAGTCAACGAAAGCTTTCTCAAGTCAGATCAATGCGATCGATATTTCCACCAAGTCTCCGACACTTTTAGAGCGCAACAAGAACTCGAGGAAATAGCAATGGTAGTAGACATGAGTTCTTTCGCACTTGCCAGCATAAGTGAGATGAAGGAAATCACTCGTGACTTCATTGTCGACAGCAACATAGTCACCCACCAGGTGCACCCGAAGGACCGAGAGAAGACGATTCGGATCTACGCTCACCTACCCGAAGAACAGGCGACAACCCTCCTAGATTTCCTCCATGAGGAGTGGAACATCTTCGGCTAGTACCCAGCCAACATGCCTGGAATACCACGGGAATTTGCGGAGCATGCACTACAGATCTACCCAAACACCAAAACAGTAAAGCAGGCGCTACGCCGATTCTTCGAGCCAAAACGCAGAGCCATTGGAGAAGAAGTGAACAGGCTACTAGACGTGATGTTTATTCGAGAAACAAAGAATGTCACGTGGGTCGCAAACCCCATGCTGGTTCCTAAGAAAGACACCGGCGTACTATGCATGTGAGTCGACTACGGACCCTTCAACAAGCACTGCCAAAATGATCCCTTTCCTCTCTCAAGGATCGACCAGATCATCGACTCCACCATAGGGTGTGACCTCCTATCCTTCCTCGATGCATACTCAGGGTACAACCAGATCGGGATGAAGGAGGAATATGAAGAGCACACTTCATTCATCACCCCGTATGGCGTATTGTGCTACCGGACAATGCCCTTCGGGTTGAAGAACTCCGGGGCAACATACCAACGGTGGAAGCAAGCGTGTTGAAAAGAGAAACTTGGCAGAAACGTCCAAGTTTACGTAGACGACATCGTCATCAAAACGTATAAATCAGACACACTACTCGACGACCTCCGAGAAACCTTTGGGGCACTCAACCGATACAGGATCAAACTCAACCCAAAAAAGTGTGTGTTCGGCATCCCAGCCGGAAAGCTACGGGGGTACATGGTCTCTGCTCGAGGAGTCGAAGCCAATCCAGAAAAAGTTCAAGCACTCACCAGGATGCAAGAACCTGTCAACATAAAGGGTGTAGAATAGCTCACCGGACGACTCGCAACCTTGAGCCATTTCATTAGCAGGCTAGGAGGAAGGTCCCTCTCATTCTATCAGCTGCTCAGGAAAGGAGGCAAGTTCGAGTGGACTGAAGAAGAGCGGCACGCATTCGCGTACCTGAAAAAGACCCTCTCGACTCTGCCAATCTTAGCGGTGCCCAAGGAAAGAGAGTCCCTATATCTCTACAATGTGGCACGAAGCAGCGTAGTCAGCACTACACTCGTTGTCGAACGCATCGAAGAAGGCAAAGTCACTAGTGCGGGGCATAGCTATCCAAACGGTTTTTCACCCCTATCGCCTACGGGAATCGGAATCGCCGCCTTGCCTTCGATTGAGATAGGGGGGCCTATTCCAGACGATAGCCAGAAACCATTGCCTATGGACTAGTCCGCGCAGACGCACATGATAAATCGAATGTTTGTGTGCAGTATACTATCCCAAACACTTTACATATAGCACACGTTTGTGTTGTTCACACCTAAACAAATGTTTGTGCATGAATGTTCGTCTGGTTTAAGAATGAAATCCCAAACGTTGTTTTCGGTCGAACTGTGTGTGATGTACGCTGAACATTACAAATGATTGTGCACAAAATATGGTGTGGAATTAGACATAAATCCCCAAAGATTATTTCTTATTGAACGTGTGTGATATGCATAGCTATGGTGACGAAATTATATGCAGAACCGCGTGCCAGAAGCTAATCACTCGCAGTTTAATTAACATTGTATCTATCTAAAATATTTTATAATTTCTGATATAATCGCATTCATATATATATAATACAATATCTTTCATATGCTTATGATGGTCATCAGGATTTTCATAATTACCGAAATCAAAGTACAACCAACAGCTAGTAAAGTAGGCCGCAATACAGAAACATGAAATCTATGGTAACAACCAGCAGATAGTACACCGGGCCTTAATACAGAAATACCAAGTCCATCGTATGACAACCTTTGTAAAGTACACCATCATAATCGGTAGATAGACAGATGAATCACATCTGGGAAGCTGTCGAAGTTGAATGCAAAAAATTGACCCTTCGAGAAAGTTGAATGCTTGTGCAACTTTAGCCCAGCGCTTGTTCATGATTTCTCGTCCATCCTTCGACCTCTTCAGGAAGATTTCAATATTATAGCGTGGGTGTTGTACAAATACCTTTCTTGCGTCTTGACCATACAGGTGGGTTGAGAGGTAATCCTTGGTGAACTGCTTAGGAAAAAACTGAATACAAAGATAAGCCTAAATATCATTTCTCAGCATTGAAATTGGGTGCATGTGTATGGTAATATGGTAGGGAGGTAAATTGGTACCATCATATAGCTGACTGAAGTCTTCTTCATTATGAAGACAAAGAGTTTGGTGTCTTTCGTGGCCAGTTTCTTTATCCTAACAATCTTTATAAGTTTCTTGACTTGGTTCATGGTCATGGTCACCTCATTTCCCCAAATGCAAAATGGGTCTAAGAGTGGATCTAAACCTCTGGCAAGATGACCTACAAGCAAGATGTAAATATTAGAACTCAAACACTCACAGTTTTCCTTGACTTGTATAGTAAGGGGGTATAATCCATTCAGACCAAGTGCATACCTCGGTTGTAAATACCTCGGTTGTAAATCTCAGAGTCGCCCATTGCTACCCTGCAATTTCATAGAGTATATAATGAGATCAACCATTAGAACAAT
This sequence comes from Bromus sterilis, assembly GCA_950022295.1. Lineage (NCBI taxonomy): Eukaryota > Viridiplantae > Streptophyta > Magnoliopsida > Poales > Poaceae > Bromus > Bromus sterilis. The sequence goes on from OX465596.1 coordinate 345,678,298, forward strand.
GCTACAAGCCTACAAGGATAATGCACAAATCGATCCTGTGGACTCGTGAAAATATCAAAAAGAGCTAAGGATGAATAATATGAAACTGAAATTTACAATAGAACATGACCATAAAACATACGATCGAACAGATTCATGACATCGACAACCCATGTAAGTAACTAAATCATGAGCATCGCAGTGCATGCTAACATTTTACAGTGTACGAGTTCAGTTACTTGAAATTATAGATGCAATCCAATCTAACTAAACATGGTCTGGTGGCCGTGCCATATATGATGAATGGAGGAGTAAGAGCATGAGCATGAGGATGACGGTCGGGATCTTACCGGAACAGGATGAGCGGTGAACCGAAGAGTCGCGGATAGCCGGGAGGGGGCCGGCTCTCCTAGACAGTCTACGCTACCACGCGCAGTATACTGATACGGTGAGGATGATGGTTCTCTCACTTCTCGTTGGTTACCCCAAGTGGAAGGTGAGATGTAGCGTAGCAGAAAATTTCCCCTAGCAAAGATGCTAAGGTTGAGTATCAAACCAGTAGGACTCCAAGAGATACAAGAGGGTGGTAAATTGAACAATGGCGCCGTTCACAACCGAGGTTGTTAACTTCACCTGGACCTGCACACACAACAAGTAGCTTTGCTCTCAACGAGTACAGAGGAGTAGTCAATTCCTCCGGCCTTGCTGTTTACAAAGGATCAACGCAAGAGATAATAATAGTGGCAACTGAAAGTAAGAACTGGAAGTATATTGAAGGTGTACACAATGGTGGAAATATGGACCGGGGCCCCATGACGTTCACTAGTGATGTCTCTCTCCCAAAAGACGATAACAGTGCGAGGTAAACAAATCACAGCTGGGCAATTGACAGGATTATAAACGCACCGCAATGCAAACTATGCTACAAAAGAAAGGAAGAGACTCAAAAACAATGGGCAGTACGCCAAGGTAAGTAGACCGAAATCCATCTGCATCTACTACGAATCATCCACCTTGAGATATCTATCCAGAACATCTCGCTGGTATTAAGTTGCGAATCCCACCCAAAGTGTAAACTCAAAGCAACAGCCAACTGCATTAAAAGAACTATGCGTAAAGTAAACAATCCTGGCACCCGCAAGTACATGCAGCGTTGTTTTATCCCTAGTGGCAACAACACATCCTCTAGTCTCATGTTTCTGTCACTCAAGCTAGACATCAAGGGGCTGAACCCACAATCAAGCATAACGCTCCCTCTTGGAGTTGCAACAAATCACTTGGCCAAAGCAAAATACGGCAACAGAGAACATGCAACAATTAACTAAAGAAAAAAATATAAAAGAGAACCAAATATATCACTCATCACAATCTGAACATAGTCTCATAATCCATCAGATCTCAGCAAACTCAGCATAGCAACATAGAAAATTACAAAGATGCCTCGATCATGTGAGGCAGCTCACGAGGTCTCGAAAGTGGAAGCACAAAGAGGGGAGGAGAACATCACATAGCTACTGGTCATGGACCCATGGTCCAAGGGGGACTACTCACAAGACATCCGGGAGGCGTCCATGGTGATGGATGTTCTCCCGGAGGGGATCCCTCCTTTCGGCAGGGTGCCGGGGCAGCTTCTCCTGGCAGCCCCGATCTTGAAACGGCGGCGGTGGCGATACAGAGAGGAGAACGGGGATAACAGATCGATATTAGGGGTTTCCTCCGCGGAGGCTAAATATAGGCCGAAGGGGGCACCGAGAGGGGCCACAGGGCAGCCAGGAGGCCTCCTGGCGCGCCCTAGGGTGGGGCCGCGCCAGGGACCCTCCTGGGGCCCTAGTGGGTCCACTCCCTTCCATCCTTGGTTCTTCGGGAAGCTTCCGCGACGCTGATTTTTTATATAATTTTTCCGGGATTTATTTGGCACTTTTAATAGCCGAAAAACTTGAAATACAAAAAGAGCAGAAAACGGGAACTGGCAACTGGGTCCACTGAGTTAATAGGTTAGTCCAAATATGATAAAAAGTGTATGAAAGTTCAAGCAAAACATGGAAAAGTCAAAAAAATCATGCATGGAGCAAGCAGAAATTTTAGATACGTTTGGGACGTATCAACATCCCCAAGCTTAATTCTTGCTCGTCCTCGAGTAGGGAAATAATAACAAGCATAATTTCAGTGGCGACATGCCACACAACCATATAAGGACTTTTGAAGTAAAGCAATCAAAGCATGCAATTCAATTCAAGTCTTAACAAGCAAGAGTCTATATTAGCATTGACACAAGTAATAAAAGAACAAAGGGTGCAAGAGCTCTCGCTGTCCGTGACTCGAATGTTTCCAGATGGTGTTTGCGTGCAAGAAGGGGGATATGGGAATACGAGATAAAAAATAGTTGTTGAGAACTACTATCTACTAAAATTTCACACTTAGTCTCCTTTGGATTCTTATCTTGACTCGTCCCCAGACCACAAGCCAGGTACAAGTCAAACTGATCCACTCCATTTCGATATTTTGAGCACTCATGCAATGGATGAGCGTGGGCAAGAAAGTTGACACCTAAAAGGCGAAACAGAACGAAGGTGGAGGAAGAAGACAAAAGAGGTGTGAAAGGCTCACATCAATGAGGACAACCATACGCAAGAGAAGGCCATATGATAAATATGATGTGAGGAGTAGGGATTGCCATGCAACGGATGCACATGTGAGCTAAAAGCTCTCCAAGGGAACTAGTGGGGGTGCATCCAACTTGCTTGCTCAAGAAGACCTAGAGCTCGTTTGAGGAGGCTCATCATTGGAATATACAAGTCAAGTTCTATAGTGTGAAGGGTCCCCACATAGCTATATGCATGTATGATGATCTCTATGGAGTACAAGGGATAGAGGATAAAGTACTAGTGTGGATCTCTCAAAAGGAATAGTAGTGTGCCCCCTTCTCTCTTTTTTTTCTTTTTCTCTTTTTTCTATTTTTTTGTATTTTTTGGTGGCCTCAATGGCTCTTTCTATTTCTCTCATTTGTCCTCTTTGGGATCTTTTGATTTTGTCCTCTTTGGGATCTTTTCCTCACTTCAGGGCAACACTCTATTTTACAAGAAGGTATAGAAGATCTTCACACTTTACAAGGTACTCAACATAAAGAAGATGTAGCTATCATGATGTATGCAATGTATGTCGCTGCCAGTGTAGCAGGAACATGTATGACATGAAGATCAAGTCATGAAGAGGTGGATGTTGCATGTAAATATATCTCGGAAAGGCTATGGAAATGCCTTGATAGGTAGGTATGGTGGCTGTTTTGAGGAAAGATATAAGGAGGATTATGATGATAGAGCGTATCATGCCAAGGGTTTGGAAGTACCGGCGAAGGTGGACGCCAACTCTCGGAGTGAGAAGAAAGTAATGCACGACATAGGAGTGGCTAGCAAATATGAGGAGGTGGAAGTGTCAACTTTCAATACTTACATTAGTCCGAAGAACTCATGCACTTATTATCGGTAACTCTCAATCTAATGAGGAGGTTCACAAAGAGACAAGTGCCCCGAGGAGCAGTGTATGGGGGTTTGGTTATCCTTGCGCATCCTCGACTCATGGTACGTGAGTGTACTCTAATATCCGACCCCTCAGAAGAGTAGTGATCCATCTAGTAGCTAGAGTTCTCAACTAGTTTTGTAGGTTTTTCAAAATAAACACGGATTACCCAAAATACGACACCTATCACTAATAGGCTAGAGCTCTTGACAGCAAAAGTTCAAACATTACTCACATCAATACCTCAAAAGTATTGCAAGTTACTACTAAAATTGAATAGCAACCTCAATTACCTACTCTCAAACAAGACACAACTCTGTGCAACAACCAACTCTCTTGACAAGATAAACATGAAAACTACAGAGATTTCCAGCAATAAACTAAACAAAAGCCAAGGCTCTTGCTAAAGACAAACTAAAACTAAAACTAAACATGGCAGTAGCTACGAAAAGATAAAGAACACACAACAGCAAAAGGATAGGCACGAAAAATCCTATGATGTTTGCTAGATTTTGGAAGTGGAGTGTGCTTCTCTCCCACACAAAGTAAGACGGGGTCTAACTTGTTATGAACAGCAAGCAAAGCTAAAGAAAAACTAAAAATAAAACATAAGAGCGAGACGCTCCAAGCATAGCACATAACGCATGAAGTGATAAAAATATAGTTAGACGAAGGACGAAGTGATGATTGTTGATGGAGAAGGGGATGCACGGGGGAATCCCCAAGCTTAAACGCTTGAATCTCCTTGAATATTTTTTGGGGATGCATGGGGGAATCCCCAAGCTTGAGCGCTTGAACCTCCCGAATCTTCTTTCATCATCTTCCATCGCACACTTGAAAACTCCCTTCATACACAACTCATCACAAGCTGATTAGAGAGGTTAGTACCCTTAATAAATAATTTTTCCCTACTGGATATAAATATATTCCTAAAAAGCTACTGTTTCTCAAGATTGCCAAAAGGTTTTTGCAAAGAAAAATCAAGCTTAAGGTTTGCAAAAGTTAGGAGAGACAAAACGTGGCAGAATCTGTGAAAAACAGAACAGTAGGTAGTAAAGAATTTTTTAGGGGTACTTCTGCAACTCAAATAAAAAAACTCAGAACATACGAAAGTTCCGTGATTGTATAGAGCATGCTGTGTAAAACATTCAGCTCAAAAAGATGAACTGGTGATTTGATCTGATTTTTCCCGTCACGAGGACAGGATCTGTTTTCTGGACAGCTTGTCACAACTTTCACTTCCCTTGTCATATGAGGCTATAACTTGGCACAAATCTTGAAAATAAAGATACAATGATTTTTCTACAGTAGTAACAATCATCAAGACCACTAAAAACTAAAAGTAAAAAACTCAAAGTAAACATAACAATGGTTGTCTCCCTAGAGCTCTTTCTTTATAGCCATAAAGATAGGCTTAAGATTTTAGTGATGCTCTCGTAGGAATAAGAGTTGAAGAACAAAAGAGAGCATGAAGAAGCAAATACCAAAAACATCTAAGTCTAACATGCTTCCTATGCAAAGGGATCTTGTAGAGAAATAACTCATTGAAGCATAAAGATATTAGCATAGGAAGCCAAAATAAGTGCAACTTCAAAACCTTCAACATAAAGAGAGGGGACTTGATATTATTGAAATATCTATAAGCATATGTTCCCCTCTCAAAATAATTTTCAGTGGGATCATGAATAAACTCAACAATATAAGTATCACATAGAAAATTCTTATCATGATCCACAAGCATAGAATTTTTTTTACTCTCCACATAAGCAAAATCCTTTTCATTAGTAATAGTGGGAGCAAACTCAAGAAAATAGCTATCACATGAATCATTCTTATCATGATACACTTCCAAACATTCATTCTTTATAGCATAACTGTCATCACAATAATCATCATAGATAGGAGGCAAAGTATCATCAAAATAAATTTCCTCATCAAAACATGGGGGGCTAAAAAGATCATCTTCATAAAACGTAGCATCCCCAAGCTTATATCTTTGCATATCATTAGGATCAAAGGTATTCAAAGAAGACATACTAATAACATTGCTACTATCATGAGTGTTGTGCAAATAGTCAAGCTCCATAGGCCTTTTGATTTTCTCTTCCAACACTTCATGTCCCAACTCAAGGTAGAGCTCATAAAGCTCTCTCATAATATTTTTGTTGTTTTCCATCAGCCTAACTAGTGAAAAAAAAAGAAAAAGAATTAATTGCAAGATCTAAAGATATACGTTCAAGCACTCACCTCCCCGGCAACGGCGCCATAAATTAGCTTGATATGGTGAGGATGATAGTTCTCAAACTTCTCATTTGTTACCCCAAGTGGAAGGTGAGATGTAGCGTAGCAGCAAATTTCCCCTAGCAAAGATGCTAAGGTTGAGTATCGAACCAGTAGGACTCTGTAACATCCCAATTTTCTAAATTCGGATGTTAATAGATCATCATATGCATCTCATGCTGCTTCCGCATATTTCTGGAGTTTTAAAATATTTTTAAACATTTTTTCAACACATGGCAGTTCGCTGGAGAGGATATAAAAGGACTTATCCCCATTTTTAATCCGTTGAAAAATAGTTTAAAATATTTTTGGGAGACTTTTTAATCTTACTTTAGAGTTATAAATATTTTCTAAAATTATTTTTGGGATTTATTTATGCTCCGGTAAAAAAATTTCAATCAATTTTCGGAGTTTTCGGTATTTTTAAAATGCCAGAAAAGTATTTAAAAATATTTAAAAATAAGTTGCAAAGTTTTTATTTTATTTTATTATTTTGGTCAAGCCAAAAATTCAATTTTATTATTTTAAAAATATTGGCGAAGATGGAATTTTAAAATAAATTTCCGTGATTTTTCTAACATTTTTTTGGGCCTAACGGGCCTGCTCTGTTCTTTTTTCCCGCAGACCGATTATGTATTTATCTCGGATTAAAAAAAAGGATTAGGGACTGGCACTTGAGAACAGAGACTTCAATTTTGTGTGAATTGGGTCGTTACAGATGGTATCAGAGCAGTGTGTTGACTGTAGGACGTGACCCTAGAAAATTGAGTAGAAAAGCCATAGAAATCAAAATATTACTTTATATCACTCTGTCTTGTACTTACTTACCTCCTCTATCTCGTATTCATACCTATTCTAATCTTGCCTTACCTCTCTTTGATTATAGATGACCACTATTTCATACCGTGCTATGGCGTTTGGACCTGAGCTCAGAGGGATTTTCCACTTCCTGAACATCTACGCGCCAGTCTTTCAGCCGGACATCATGGAGACAAGGGGAGATGATGACTACTGGCAAGTGGAGACTTTCATCCTTGGAAGCATGGAGAATGAAGAATGGGTGATTACGGAGTCCTTCGAGGTGCATGCCCAGGAGAAGGAGTGGTGTGTGCGCATGGCCGCTCACATAGCTCTTGGACGCATTGTGGAGACGTATTCCGCCCGACTAAAGGGTACGGTGTATGCGGAGATGGCCAAGGTTCTCCCATCGGGGAACATAATACCAAAGAGGTTCAGGTATGTGCCTGGGGCCATTTGGCCAGGTACAACCAGCTACATCATCCAAATTCTGGAGAAGCACATTCATTGCCTGGAGAAGTGCGCTCAGTCAGACCTCTACACCATTACTGAGTTGCAGCAGAGGAACACCAGGCTCAAGAGGGACAACAACAAGCTGAAGAAGGAGAAGTTGGAGATGCAAGCAGAGATGAAAAGGCTGAAGGAGAAGATGAAGGCCAATGGAATTGAAGAACCATAAGAGGAGCCAGAAGTAGACACCTCGGCAGAAGAAAGGGAGCCGAGTCCCAAAAGGCGCAACCGCATCAGCGGGCGCGATTACCGCATGCTGTTTAGCAAAGACAGCATTAAGAATTACTACGTCGAGAATTAGTGCTCTACCGTTATCGTGTTAGCGTATTTGACCATGTCGACTTATTCGGTGTGGCAATACTAGGTTGCTTGATATACTCTTATGTTATTCGTGATTGTGTTGAGGATCTTATATTACTCGTGGTTGTTATGAGGATATTATATCAGTTATAAAAGATATTTTAAACTATATGGTGTTATATGTGATGGTTTTCCGTATGAGTGCATTGGTTGATGATTGTTATATGTTTGATGCTATGGTGATATTGATTGGTGAAGTTGATTGGTGATATATGTATTGTATATATAATGCTTGCCATGATCATCATAAGCATATGGGTAGGAGTATATTTCCCTAGCTACTTTCTGTCTAAATCTTACCTATTCTTACCCAACAGATGCCGCCAAGACGTGATCCCACGGGGAATGAGAACAACAACAATGGAGTGCCAGGTTATATGCAGCAGCTACTTCAAGGACAAGCTCAGCTGATCCAATTGCTCACTCAGAACATGGGCAACAACAACAATGCGCCACCACCACCACAGTTGGACATGCTTGAAAGGTTTCTGAGGTTGAATCCTCAGAGGTTCTCTAGCACTCCTGAACCCATAGTGGCGGATGAATGGCTTCGTTCAGTGGGCCGGAATATGGAGACAGTTGGCTGCACTGAGGAAGAGAGAGTGAGGATTGCCTCACATTTGCTGGAGGGTCCTGCCGCTGCTTGGTGGGACAACTACTTGCTGACTTACCCCATCGACAGCATCACTTGGGCGCAGTTCCAGTCTGCCTTTCGTGCCGCACATGTTTCAGCAGGTGCCATGAGCTTGAAGAAGAAGGAGTTCCGCAGTTTGCGTCAGGGAGGCCGTTCAGTGGCCGAATATGTTGAGGTGTTCAACAAGCTTGCCAGATATGCTCCAGATGATGTCAGGAATGATGTTGCAAGGCAGGAGAAGTTCTTGGAGGGGCTGAATGATGAGTTGGGAGTCCAGCTGACAGTGGCTACTTTTGCTAACTGCCAGGCGCTCATAGACAAATCTATTGTGTTGGAAGGCAAGCAACAAGCCATTGAGAACCGCAAGAGGAAGTACAACAACAACAATGGTGGCAAGTACAACTCTAGACCGCAGCAGAAGCCACACAATTCTTATGGTGGCAATGGAGGACATAACCATGGACATAACCACAATGGTGGGAATGGCCAGGTTCACAGTGGAGGACACAACCATCATGGTGGGAATGGTCACAACCATAATGGCCACAACCACCACAATGGTAACAAGAATGGCAATGGCAACGGAAGGAACAATGGGAATGGGAGAAGCAATGGAGCTAATGGAGGTAATGGAAAAAACCGTCAGATCGGTCAGGCACCAAAGGACTTGAGCCACATCCAGTGCTTCAGGTGCAAGAACATGGGACACTATGCCACAGACTGCCTAGAGTCCAATGGGAATGGAGTCGCCAAGCCCAATCCTTTCAAGGGGCATGTGAACCATGTCAATGTGGAGGAGATCTATGATGAGCCTGATGCTGTGATTGGTAAGTTCTTTATCAATTCAGTACCCGCACTTGTTCTTTTTTATTCTGGTGCATCGCATTCTTTCATATCAATGGTATTTGTGGATAAGCATGAATTACCTACCGTAGTTCTTAAGTCATCTATGCTCATAAGTTCACCGGGAGCGGAGATGTCAGCTAGTTTGGGATTCTATCAATTGAGCCTAGCCATAGGAAAGCATGTTTTTCCTACAGATTTGATTGTGTTGAAGTCACAAGGTTTGGATATTATTTTGGGCATGGATTGGTTAGCCAAGTACCAGGGTGTTATTGGTTGTGCCAGTCGGTCTATCACTCTTAGTACACCGAGTGGACAGAAGATCAGATATGTGTCCAAGTATAAGCATCAGCACGCCCAGGTGAATTCTCTTAAGGGGGGTAGCCTGGATGATGTGCGTGTTGTGAGGGAGTATCCGGATGTGTTTCCGGAGGAGTTGCCAGGTATGCCACCGGATAGGGAGATTGAGTTCCTTATTGATTTAATACCAGGCACTGGGCCTATTGCTAAGAGACCGTATAGGATGTCCGCTAATGAACTTGCAGAGTTGAAGGAACAAATCAGAGAGTTGCAAGAAAAGGGGTTCATTCGCCCAAGCTCGTCACCTTGGGGATCTCTAGTGTTATTTGTTGAGAAGAAGGATGGAACCCAGAGGATGTGTGTTGATTACCGTTCTCTGAATGATGTTACTATCAAGAACAAGTATCCTTTACCGGTGATTAATGATCTATTTGACCAGTTGGAGGGAGCTTGTGTATTATCTAAGATTGATCTTCGTTCTGGTTATCATCAAGTGAAGATTCGGGAGAAGGATATTCCGAAGACTGCTTTTACTACAAGGTATGGGTTGTATGAGTATACTGTTATGTCATTTGGATTGACTAATGCTCCTGCATACTTCATGAATATGATGAACAAGGTGTTTATGGAGTTCTTGGATAAATTCGTTGTGGTGTTCATTGATGATATATTGGTGTATTCCAAGAATGAGCAAGAGCATGAGGCACATTTGCGTTTGGTATTGGAGAAGCTCAGGGAGCACAAGTTGTATGGCAAGTTCAGCAAGTGTGAGTTTTGGTTGAAGGAGGTCGGATTCCTTGGACATGTTGTGTCAGGTGAAGGAGTAGCTATGGACCCATCCAAGGTTTCAACAGTTACAGAATGGGAGACACCCACGTCAGTTGGAGACATTCGCAGTTTCTTGGGTCTTGCAAGATATTATAGGAGGTTCATTGAGAATTTCTCCAAGCTTGCAAAACCAATGACTGTGCTGTTGAAGAAAGAGAATAAGTTTGTTTGGAGTGAGGCATGTGAAGCCAGCTTTCAGGAATTGAAGAAACGGTTAGTAACTGCACCTGTTTTATGTTTGTCTGATATACATAAGGATTTCCAAGTATATTGTGATGCATCTCGTCGAGGACTTGGTTGTGTTTTGATGCAAGGAGGTAGAGTTGTTGCTTATGCTTCCCGTCAGCTTAAGAACCATGAGCAGAACTATCCTACACATGATTTGGAGTTAGCTGCAGTTGTTCATGCATTGAAAACTTGGAGGCAATATCTTATTGGTAATCATTGTGATGTTTTTACTGATCATAAGAGTTTGAAGTATATCTTTACTCAGAAGGATTTGAATCTTAGGCAGAGTAGATGGCTGGAGCTTATTAAGGATTATGATTTGAATGTGTAGTATCATCCTGGTAAAGCGAATGTGGTTGCTGATGCATTGAGCCGTAAGAGTCATATCAATGTTGCTATTGTTGAGGATATGCAACGTGAGTTATGTGAGCAGTTCAAGAATCTCAGGTTGGAGATAGTTCCTAAGGGATATGTGGCAACATTGGAAGTGAAGCCGAATCTTTTGGAAAGGATCAGAGAAGCTCAGAAGGGTGATGTAGAAATTGATGAGATAAAAGTGAATATGACCAAGGGAAAACCAGAGGGTTTCCGTGAGGATGAGCATGTAGCCATTTGGTTTGAGAAGCGCATTTGTGTACCGCAAGATGCAAAGATCAGGAAGTTGGTTCTTCAGGAGGCACATGATTCACCTTATTCTATTCACCCCGGGAATACCAAGATGTATTTGGACTTGAGGAAGAGATTTTGGTGGCCTAGCCTGAAGCGGGAGATAGCTCAGTTTATTGCTTTGTGTGATGTTTGCCAGAGAGTCAAAGCTGAGCATCAGAAGCCAGCAGGATTGTTGCAACCTTTGCCTATACCAGATTGGAAGTGGGATCAGATAGGTATGGACTTTATTACTGGTTTACCCAGGACTCGGTCAGGATATGATTCTATTTGGGTGATTGTTGATCGTTTGACCAAGGTTGCTCACTTCATTCCAGTGAAGACAACATATAACAGTCCCCAGCTAGCCAAGATTTATATGTCCAAGATCGTGTGCTTGCATGGAGTTCCAAGCAAGATTGTGTCGGATAGAGGTACTCAGTTTACTTTGAAGTTTTGGCGTCAGTTGCATGAGACCTTGGGCACTAGGCTGGAGTTCAGTACGGCGTTCCACCCTCAGACAGATGGGCAGACCGAGAGAGTCAATCAGATCTTGGAGGTTATGTTGAGGGCTTGTGCGTTGGATTATGGTTCGAGTTGGGATGACAACTTACCGGATGCTGAGTTCTCATATAACAACAGTTATCAGGCTAGTCTTCAGATGGCACCATTCGAGTTACTATATGGCAGGAAGTGCAGGACTCCGTTGATGTGAGATGAGGTAGGAGAACGTCAGTTGTTTGGACCAGACCTGATCAGAGATGCCGAGGAGAAAGTCAAGTTGATCCGTGATAGACTGAAGATAGCACAGTCCAGGCAGAAGAGTTATGCAGATGCAAGGATGTAACCTATGAGGTTGGAGACCGTGTGTATCTCAGAGTTTCACCAATTCGCGGAATCAAGAGGTTTGGAATTAAGGGCAAGTTAGCACCACGTTTTGTCGGGCCTTACAAGATCTTGGAGCGCAGAGGAGAGGTAGCTTATCAGTTGGAGTTGCCAGAAGCTTTGTCAGGAGTTCATGATGTGTTTCACGTATCCCAGCTGAAGAAGTGTCATGCAGAGATGGCAGATATTCCTTTGAGAGATACAGTGCCACTTGAGGCGATTCAGTTGGAGAGTGACCTGACTTATGAGGAGAAACCTGTGAAAATTCTGGAGACTGCAGAAAGAGTTACCCGCACCAAGACGATCAGGCTATGCAAGGTTCAGTGGGATCATCATACCGAAGAGGAAGCAACTTGGGAGCGTGAAGAATATCTGAAGCAAGACCACCCGCATCTCTTTGCTAGCCAGCTCGAATCTCGAGGACGAGATTCATCTTAAGGGGGGTAGGTTTGTAACATCCCAATTTTCTAAATTCGGATGTTAATAGATCATCATATGCATCTCATGCTGGTCCACATATTTCTGGAGTTTTAAAATATTTTTAAACATTTTTTGAACAAATGGCAGTTCACTGGAGAGGATATAAAAGGACTTATCCCCATTTTTAATCCGTTGAAAAATAGTTTAAAATATTTTTGGGAGACTTTTTAATTTTAGATATAAGAAGGTGGTAAAGTGAACAATGGCGCCGTTCACAACCGAGGTTGTTAACTTCACCTGGACCTGCACAAAAAACAAGTAGCTTTGCTCCCAACGAGTACAGAGGAGTTGTCAATTCCTCCGTCCTTGTTGTTTACAAAGGATCAATGCAAGAGATAATAATAGTGGCAACTGAGAGTAAGAACTGAAATTAAATTGAAGGTGTACACAATGGTGGAAATATGGACCGGGGTCCCATGACGTTCACTAGTGATGTCTCTCTCCCAAAATACGATAAAAGTGCTAGCGAGGTAAACAAATCACAGCTGGGAAATTGACGGGATTACAAACGAACCGTAATGCTAACTATGCTAAAAAAGAATGGAAGAGGCTCAAAAGCAATGGGCAGTACGCACAGGTAAGTAGACCGAAATCCATCTGTATCTACTACGAATCATCCACCTTGAGATATCTATCCAGAACATCTCGCTGGTATTAAGTTGCGAATCCCACCCAAAGTGTAAACTCAAAGCAACAACCAACTGCATTAAAAGAACTATGCGTAAAGTAAACAATCCTTGCACCCGCAATTACAAGCACCGTTGTTTTATCACTGGTGGCAACAGCACATCCCCTAGTCTCATGTTTCTGTCACTCAAGCTAGACATCAAGGGGCTGAACCCACAATCAAGCATAATGCTCCCTCTTGGAGTTGCAACAAATCACTTGGCCAAAGCAAAATACGACAACGGAGAACATGCAAGAATTAACTAAAGAACATAAATATAAAAGAGAACCAAATATATTACTCATCACAATCTGAACATAGTCTCATAATCCATCAGATCCCAGCAAACTCAGCATAGCAACATAGAAAATTACAAAGATGCCTCGATCATGTGAGGCAGCTCACGAGGTAAATATAGGACGAAGGGTGCACCGTGAGGGGCCATAGAGCATTCAGGAGGCCTCCTGGAGCGCCCTAGGGTGGGGCCGCGCCAGGGACCTGGGGCCCTGGTGGGTCCGCTCCCTTCCATCCTTGGTTCTTCGGGAAGCTTCCGTGACGCTGATTTTTATATAATTTTTCCGGGATTTATTTCGCACTCTTAATGGCGAGAAAACCTGAAATACAAAAAACAGCAGAAAACAGGAACAGGCAACTGGGTGCACTTAGTTAATAGGTTAGTCCAAATATGATAAAAACAGTGTATGAAAGTTCAAGCAAAACATGGCAAAGTCACAAAAATCATGCATGGAGCAAGCAGAAATGATAGATACGTTTGGGACGTATCATATACGGAAGAGGGTTGCTCCGTGTAGGTCGCCGCACGTGGTATACGGCTGGGGCGGCGGGGCTGCGCCGTGTTGGCCACCGCGGTAGTTGCCGGCATCGTCTAGGTCCAGCGCTAGGAGGAGCAAGTGGGGATTTGAACAACAAAGGGGGATGCGCGGGACCATTTTGTGGTGGGCGGAGGGGGATGTTAGATATTTGACTACTATTGGCGAAAATTTTGCTTGTGGGGGGAGAGCACTTGCGGGATATGCTTATCGCAAACGGACATTATTGTTTACCCGAATAAGATGATACGAGAAACTTTTGGTCGGTGGGTTGCCTCCAGTACATGGCAGATGATCACAAACGTTGATGAAATATAAACTGTTTGTAATATACTATAATAAATATCCAACCAACCAGGTTGCATAACCAGCTTCTCGCGGATCGTGGTAAGATCCAACAACTATCGTTCGGCGCTACGGTTACATCCAACGACCATAGTTGTGCGCTAGGGTTACGAGATATCCTCCAGGGTCTTGAGACGGTCCAATCAGGTCGCATAACCAGCTTCTCGCGGATCGCGGTAAGATCCAACGACTATCGTTCGGCGCTACGGTTATATCCAACGGCCATTTATGTGCACTGGGGTTATGAGATGACCTCTAGGGTTTTGAGACGGTTAACGGGGTTTTCATTGTTTGACCACCAATCAAATAATGCATTTTGTACACGAAGCGTATATAATTTTGATGATAATCCTCTCAAATTTTTACCAGCTACCATGTATGTAAAATAACGACATCATGCAAAGTCTTATCCTTTTTAGAGGTCGTTTGAATTGATTTTCAATGTAGGGCCATTTTGATCAAAAATAAATCATTTAATGCGTTTTAATTACCAAATGAAGTCAGAAACATTTGAAATTTTAGGATCTTAGTGTGAATGATTAGTGTTGAACACATAAAAAGTTTGGGGTTTAAAGAATTTAGAAATAATGTGATGTCTTTTTAATTTGGTTGATTCCGATTGAATCCCCAGTACTTGGAAAGGAATGGTGTAGTTTGTACACGAAGTGTATCTAATTTGGATGATAAAACTCTCAAATTTTTACCAGCTAGCATGTATGTAAAATAGCGACACCATGCCAAGTCTCATCCTTTTTAGAGGCTGTTTGAATTGATTTTTAATGTATGTCCATTTTGATCAAAAATAAATCATTTAATGCGTTTAAATTTCCAAATGAAGTCAGAAACGTTTGAAATTTCAGGATCTTAGTGTGAATGATTAGTGTTTAACACATAAAAAGTTTTGGGTTTAAAGGATTTAGAAATAATGTGATGTCTTCGTAATTTGGTTGATTCTGATTGAATCACCGGTACTTGGAAAGGAATGGTCTAATTTGTACACGAAGCGTATCTAATTTTGATGATAATCCTCTCAAATTTTTACCAGCTATCATGTATGTAAAATAATGACACCATGCCAAGTCTCATCCTTTTTAGATGTCGTTTGAATTGATTTTCAATGTAGGGCCATTTTGATCAAAAATAAATCATTTAATGCGTTTAAATTGCCAAATGAAGTCAGAAACGTTTGAAATTTCAGGATCTTAGTGTGAATGATGAGTGTTGAACACATAAAAAAGTTTGGGGTTTAAAGGATTTAGAAATAACGTCATGTCTTTGTAATTTGGTTGATTCCGATTGAATCCCCGATACTTGGAAATGAATGGTCTAGTTTGTACACGAAGCGTATCTAATTTTGATGATAATCCTCTCGAATTTATACCAGCTACCATGTATGTAAAATAAAGACACCATGCCAAGTATCATCCTTTTTAGAGTCCGTTTGAATTGATTTTCAATATAGGGTCATTTTGATCAAAAATAAATCATTTAATGCATTTAAATTTCCAAATGAAGTCAGAAATGTTTGAAATTTCAGGATCTTTGTGTGAATGATTAGTGTTGAACACGTAAAAAGTTTGGGGTTTAAAATATTTAGAAATAACATGATGTCTTCGTGAAGTAGGTGCGGACGGGAAGAGTATAGGATTATCCCAAAGGGACTTTATTGTTTACCCGAATGAGATCATACGAGAAAATTTTGGTGGGGGATTGCCAGTACCTATTAGACGATCACAATCATTTATGAAATATAACCTATTTGTAATATACTTGAACTAATATCCAACCAATCAGGTCGCATAACCAGCTTATCACGGATCGCGGTAAGATCCAACGAGTACCCTTCGGCGCTAGTTACATCCAACAGTCATAGTTGTGCGCTAGGGCTACGAGATATCCTCTAGGGTCTTGAGACGTCCCAATCAGGTCGCATAACTAGCTTCTCACGGATCACGGTAAGATCCAACGGGTACCGTTCGGCGCTACGGTTACATCCAACGGCCATAATTGCGCGGTACTATTACGAGATATCCTCCATGGTTTTGAGACGGTCCAAACGATCACATATGATGAACTGTCTGCAATAAAAGCATGCACTAATTTTAATTTACACAACACATGTGTGCTTCAGTTACATAAATGCATCCCTTACATATACTAAGGATGGAACTACTACACTTTCATACGTTGTGATCCCGGTTGGTCCAACCCTTGAAGTTTTTCAACGACGACACTATCCACATACGTTCTGACTAATCATTATTGCAGTAGGCCTTGTGGTTTGGGTTCAAATCACAACCCATCATAGGAGAGTCTTCGAACAGAAAACGACATATATCAAGTGTTGGGAATGTGCCCTAGAGGCAAATAAAATATGTTTATTAGCATATTCCATAAGTTCATAATACGTTTTATACTGTGCTATAACTGTATTAAGCGGAAACATTAATACACATGCGGTATAAAACAACCAGGTCCCTAGTTAACTCTAGCATACTAGTCCATTGGGCAATTGATGATCAAGGTTTCCTGATCGTGAGCAATTAAGTTGTTGACAATGAAGTCATGTCATTGGGAGAATGATATGATGGACATACACCCACCAGAAGTGTTGAGATGTGATCAAGTCACATAGTTCGACATTGTGATAACTATAACATAGTGACCAGATCCTTTGACCGTAATGATCATACATAATTGTCATATATGAGGAGACTTTGTTTTGTATCCCACCGCCTGACTGAAATATTCTGTCCATAACAGTGCACTTTGGGTATTCCGAAATAGATGGTTGATGAGTATGC
Source organism: Bromus sterilis (assembly GCA_950022295.1). Taxonomy (NCBI): domain Eukaryota; kingdom Viridiplantae; phylum Streptophyta; class Magnoliopsida; order Poales; family Poaceae; genus Bromus; species Bromus sterilis. The sequence continues at coordinate 345,695,230 of OX465596.1, forward strand.
AAATAGATCAAAGCGGGATTTGTCCATCCGAGTGACGGTTAGGTACTCTGGGCCCACTCGGTGATATTGCATCATAAAGTTTGCAAACGTGTGACTAGCTCACGGAGTTGTAATATCACGGGAAAGAGTAAACTTGTTTGTTGAGAACAAGGACGAACTAGGTATATTGGATACCGATGATCAAACCTCGGACAAGCAAAGTACCATAGGACAAAGGGAACAGGCACACGGTTAACGGATCCAACAGCGATTGAAGTTCATTCGATGGAAGCGCAGGGGCTATCAAGGATTGTAACCAGGTCCAATTAATTAGTCATTGATCAATGAGATTGTCTCGATCATGTCTGTTGTTTCCTGGACCGTAGGTTGTTACACTTAAGGGTATTCGACGTAGTAAGGATTGATTCGAGATCACCGGAGAAATAAGAGAGAACACCGGAATTGTGCCGATGAAGGCCGGAAGTTGTTCTGGGTATTTTGAAAGGTTCAAAATATATTTAATAATGTTTTATTATTGTTTTATTTTTTAATTATCTGAATTAAATATTAAAATATAATTAAAATGAATTAAAAGGCATATGGGCATCATAGGGCCCATTAGGGGGAGAGAGAGTCCTCCCCCATGGGCCATGGCACCATGAGGGGGCCCACCCCACTTATGTGGTGCGCCACCCCCTCCCTTGGGAGTAGTCCCACCACGGAAGTGGAGGGGGGTGGATCCCCTCCTTAGCCTATATAAGGAGGGGTAGAGGTGCCCTTTTATTCATCATATTTTTGAGACAAGTTCTCTTCACTCTCTTCCTCCTTTCTCCTTCCTTGCGTGGACTCCCCTTGTTTGGAGTCTTTACTTGGTTGGGGATTTCTCCACCATACGCATGTCGTCGTGCTGCTGGAATCGGGATCTGAATTCATCTTCTTTCCGCTGCTCTACTGGTTCGGTGCCCGGAGGGACGTCGGGTATACTGTATGTGTATAATCCCGCGAGACACTACACTTGTAGTGCTACTTCGTCGTCGTGGCCGTATCGCGAGGTCTTCATCAGCAACGTTGCGACGGGGACGTAATCCCGTCATCAGTCTCAAGGACCGGGTGGCTACTAGAGTCATCGTGGAGCTGCGCGGCATCGGGGATTGCCGGTATGACTACACCAACCACGTTCACGCGGGAATGTTTCCCGCTTAAACATCTACATACTGGTATGTGATCTTATTCCATCCGTTACTTGCATCGCCATAGCATAGGTCTTGGGATTGGGTAACGTAGGTTATGAAAAAATTGTGTTTTCTGCCCCGAACCCCAACAGTGGTATCATGAGCAAGGCTATGCGTAGATGTATTGTACGGATAGAACACATCTAGTATGTGGGCATCAATTCTCCAATTGTTACCCTCTCATGTGTACTCGTTTAGCATGGCGGAAATTTCCTGATGAAGCGGCCCCGACCGACCTTACGCATTTACGCAAGATTGGTTCCACGCTTGACATATGTCTTGTACCATATAAGTGGTTGGGGGGTGTCTGTCTCTCTAACATTAGCTTTGCGAAGACGTTTGCAACAAAGGGCCCCGACAAGGGTGTAATAGAGACAATTGCAGGATTGGTGTTGTGGCTTTTTTTCGTAGGATAGAAACGGTTCTTTTCTTGAAACCCCTAGCAGCCACGTAAAACTTGCAAAAGATAAAGTAGAAAGGCGTTTTCAACTTTAATTTGCATGTCGGGGGGAATCATAGCATGTATGATTTATTGTTGCATCCTGTTTTGCTAATATGTTAGATATACGACGGTAGCATTATAGGATGATCCCTCACTAAACCAACATAGTGTCCTTACCCTAGTGAGCACCACCTGGAAAGATCAACATTATGGAGGCATCACCTGTCACATGGGTGTAAAACATATTCGCGTTCAAATGAGGTGGGTGTAGCAAGCCTAGCATGCCCAGAAGCATGGCCTTGTATGACACAGCAACAAATCACATAGGGTGTGGCGGCGAGCCTCGCATGTGCAGACATGGCCTCGGGACACAAGAGACCGAAAGGTCGAGCACGAGTCACATGGATGATGTGATTGGCATGATGGCCTACCTTGAGAATATACTGATGGTCGTGTCACACGGGGGAGGTATAGTTCTCAAGGATTGTGTAATCACTTAGAATAAACTATGAGGGATGTTTGTCTGAGTGGGAGTTCCATAATTGTTTTAGAAACATGAACTCCATATTATGAACTTAATCTTCATGTCTTCGCAAATATCAATGTAGATAATGTCATACCCAAATTTTTATAACTATGGATCTTTTAGTGTGATGTAGAACTTAAGGAAAATGGGTCTTACTTCATTGATTGTTACCAACACCGTTAGAGACATACTCGTTAGTAATGACTTACTAAACATAATACGAGAACTGCTAGGAGATACACCAGATAACTCTGTAATTAAGGAAGATGATGATGAGTATCGCACTCACCGTCACTTATGAATGATTGTCCAATACACCGTACTCCATTCTATGGAATGTGAATTGTGAATGCATGTTAACCAACACGTATGACGTGCTAGGTGAACTGGAAAGCACTTGGTCAAAAATCAGAGTAATGGAATATGAGTATATGGACGGGGTTTCTTTCAACTATGGTGGAAGGAACAACCTGGTGAGAAAGTCACTTGGAAACTGTATAAGATACATGGACACCTTGTGTATAACTTGGACTACTGAATGACTGGTTACTTTGCGATAACTGGGGAGTTTCATCCACTTCCTCCCAGCTACAAAGACCACGTCTAGACTATGTCATGAAGGAGAATCGTTCACCTGTCATGAGGTCAAGGTTAAAGTTATGAAGTTTGAAGGTAGAACCAATGCAGGAATAGTCATTGACGGAGAAGGTATATTTGATATACGAGTTATAAAGGTCTTTCCCCACAAAATACTAATTGCGGTTGATTAAGTATTTGATGCTCGAACATGCTGCTTATAGAGTGTCTTGGAAGGGATGAGGTGACAATGTGTGATGATGATAATCAAGATCGTTGATGGTAGACAACACTCTCCCAATACATCTATCATTTGATTAAATATATGAATAAATTTATGATCGTTTGAATGTGAACTTTAATGGTGTGTCTTGCATCTCGCGAAGACAATTATTCATATTAGTGAGAAACAAGTCAGTTGTTCTCCTTTTATGAATGATATCTTTTATGGTCACATTACGGTTATAAATGGGTTATTCTTATATTGATGATAATATTTTGATCATTTATAAGAAATATTGTAATGCCAAGAACTATCCAAACTTGATAATGACACTACCGTTTATGTCATGATTGGTATGATGGAGTTTTGAGATACTTGATCTCTTGACACATGCAAACCATGCCCTTTTAGGTGAGATGACTAAAACCTCACGTTCTGGTAAAACAGAATGTGTACTGATTGTTGAATATCATGCATAGTGATGTATCGTATTTCAATATGTAGTGAATTTCATTATTTCGTGAACTTCATATGTGTACTTAGATGAATATGTGTATTCACTAATGAAATATAGTCTGGAAATAATTTGATATGATCAAATGGATTTCAGAATGAAGACGGGTATGAAATCAACAAGAAAAACAAGTCTCTACGATCTGATCAAAGTGACAAATGTTTTGAGTAAGCCTTGGGCATACGGACTTGTGTGAAAGTTGTTCCACAAATTACAATGCTTGGAACACTTGAATTTGTTGATGTGCCTGAACATTATAATCATACTCTATTGAATAGTGTATGGTCTAAGTTATCTCTTACCAAGTTGTGTTATTATTGTTTAGAGTTATTAATTTCATATGCAAACACTCACTTCAGTATAGGGAACCATCTGAGTTCGTGGACACCAACACTATATAAGTTATGGTGTGTTGTGGTTTCTAGGAAGCCTGATTTATATGATAAATCATCTTTGTAGTGTATCCTTAGACAACTATGGATACATCTTTCATAACTAGAGCCAAAGGAGCAAAACTTGTATTGCTAAGTTTGGTGTTTGTCAAGAATTGTTCTTGATAAATGTGGTAATGGAAGAAAAGTGAAAGCTAACCAAGGTAATTGACCTGGACTCCAGATGACAGAGTAACGCAACGGAATATGTTCCGGAAGCAAAACTCTACAATTAGAGGAGAAACTAATGATAAATAATCATGATGTTTCGATGGAAGCTTTTACTGAACAAAGTAGGATTGAAGAATACATATTTTCCCCTTGTGCAAAATGGTATTCATGATTCACTTGTCAAGTTAATGGAACAAGACATACCTACGAACTACGAAGAAGCGATGGTGGACCTAAGTATGAGATATGACTATGAGTCATGAAATCCCATATTGAATCACATTTAAGATTACTTATATCTTATCGAGTAAGGATTTTACTTGATATTCTCAATAAATTCAAAGTTATAAGGAATAAATGTGAACATCAAAGAAAGACATCAAGATCGATTTGTCATAAAGTATGTTTCTGACAAATTCAAAAGGTTGACTACAATAAGTAGCGATGCTTGAGTCAATGGGATATTCACTACAATTGATCCAAATTGTTATCAATACCGTGACTTCCTCAAATCATGCGTTTGAAGAAGTGTTGTAATTGGTACAACAAGAAGGTTTTGAAAACATATGGATACTAGTGTCTCGTAATCTGAATTCTCAATTTGATGGATGATCAAAGTGATTTTGGACTTAGCCAAAATATTGAGAAACATGCATTCGCATGAAACTGAGTGGGAGCTGAATAGTTTCCTAAACTTAATATGTGGACGACATATATTGAGTGGGAGCTATGGGAGTATTATCCTAGTCGTATATGTGTCTGACATATTTGAGTAGGACCTATGTGGATGTTATCCTTACCTTATATGTAACTGACATATTTGAGTGGGAGCTATATGAATGTTATCCTGAACTTAATATGTGCATGAAAACATTCTCATATATGGATAACATATTAAGAATGGTGTAGTTGGTATTAATGATTATTTGAATCTTTCATAAATGAAGATGAACAAGTATTAAACATTGAAAAATCTATTAAGATAGATTAATGTGTTTGATAAACATTGAGTCGGAATACTTTCCTGGATAAGATTCGGAAGGAGTTTAGAATGGGACAAGTCAAGAAGTAGTTCTTACTTGTATATCCAAGAGAATTATCGAGTTGATCTCAGTACAAGAACAATGGTTAAATAAAGGAAAGAAATGGATGTGCTACATCCTCTATGCCTTTGTCATAGGTTCTTTCATATAAAACCAGAGTTATGTACTCGACGTAATGTGACCCAAGTTCTTAGTAATAAGAACATGTTGTGATATGATTTATGAGTAAATCATTGAACAAAGAGTTAAGTTTATCCTTCAGTATCTGGAGAGAACTGAGGATGCATCTCTAATTTGTAAAGGATAGTGTACTTGACCATAAATGTTATGCTGGCTCAAGTTGTGACACTAACCTAGAAAATTGAGATATCATATTAATGAATGCCTAAGTTTAAAAAAACATGGTTAGACATCAAAGTTGCATACAATGCACTAAGGATTAAATCTACATTGATGTGGCTGCTTTAGAAGTGGCAGGAGTTATATTTTGGCTTAAGAAGTTCGACTTCTGACTGAGTGAGTTTTAGTGTGCATGACCATGGGAAAGTCCTTGTGACCCACCGGATGTCATTGCTGAAACACAGCAAACGAAGTCTCACTCTACCGCCAGATATATATATACCTCGTCATTATAACGGATAATGAAGGAATGTCAACCTAGGTGACATTAATGATTTGCAAAAGGACATACAGATCTGAATGGTACCCAGACCGTTGATACAACCTCTTCCACAAGCAAGCGTGATCTATAACCGTATAGATGATATGGAGTTATGATCCACAGAAAATGCAACTAGATTATTTCTACTCTAGTGCAAGTGGGAGACTGTTGGGAATGTGCCCTAGAGGCAAATAAAATATGTGTATTAGCATATTCCATAAGTTCATAATACGTTTTATACTGTGCTATAACTGTATTAAGCGGAAACATTAATACACGTGTGGTATAAAACAACCAGGTCCCTAGTTAACTCTAGTATACTAGTCCATTGGGCAATTGATGATCAAGGTTTCCTGATCGTGAGCAATTAAGTTGTTGACAATGAAGTCATGTCATTGGGAGAATGATATGATGGACATACACCCACCAGAAGTGTTGAGATGTGATCAAGTCACATAGTTCGACATTGTGATAACTATAACGTAGTGACCAGATCCTTTGACCGTAATGATCATACATAATTGTCATATATGAGGAGACTTTGTTTTGTATCCCACCGCCTGACTGAAATATTCTGTCCATAACAGTGCACTTTGGGTATTCCGAAATAGATGGTTGATGAGTATGCAAATAGATCAAAGCGGGATTTGTCCATCCGAGTGACGGATAGGTACTCTGGGCCCACTCGGTGATATTGCATCATAAAGTTTACAAACGTGTGACTAGCTCACGGAGTTGTAATATCACGGGAACGAGTAAAATTGTTTGTTGAGAACGAGGACCAACTAGGTATATTGGATACCGAAGATCAAACCTCAGACAAGCAAAGTACCATAGGACAAAGGGAACAGGCACACGGTTAACGGATCCAACAACGATTGAAGTTCATTTGATGGAAGCGCAGGGGCTATCAAGGATTGTAACCAGGTCCAATTGATTAGTCATTGATCAATGAGATTGTCTCGATCATGTCTGTTGTTTCCCGGACCGTAGGGCGTTACACTTAAGGGTATTCGACGCTTTAAGGATTGATTCGGGATCACCGGAGAAATAAGAGAGAACACCGGAATTGTTCCGATGAAGGCCGGAAGTTGTTCTAGGTATGTTGAAAGGTTCAAAATATATTAACTAATGTTTAATTACTGTTTTATTATTTAATTATCTTAATTAAATATTAAAATATAACTAAATATAATTAAAATGAATTAAAAGGCATATGGGCCTCATAGGGCCCATTAGGGGGAGAGGGAGTCCTCCCCCATGGGCCATGACGCCATGAGGGGGCCCACCCCCCTTATTTTGTGCGCCACCACCCTCCCATGGGATTAGTCCCACCCCGGAAGTGGAGGGGGGTGGCACCCCTCCTTAGCCTATATAAGGAGGGGTAGAGGTGCCCTTTTGTTCATCATATTTTTGAGACAAGTTCTCTTCTCTCTCTTCCTCCTTTCTCCTTCCTTGTGTGGACTCCCCTTGTTTGGAGTCTATACTTTGTTGGGGATTTCTCCACCATACAGATGCCGTCGTGTTGCTGGAATCGGGATTCGAATCCATCTTCTTTCCACTACTCTACTGGTTTGGAGCCCGGAGGGACGTCGGGTATATTGTATGTGTATAATCCCGCGAGACACTACACTTGTAGTGCTACTTCGTCGTCGTGGCCATATCGCGAGGTCTTCATCAGCAACGTTCCGACGGGGACGTAATCCCGTCATCGGTCTCAAGGACCGGGTGGCTACTGGAGTCATCGTGCAGCTGCGCGGCATCGGGGATTGCCGGTACGACTACACCAACCACGTTCACGCGGGAACATTTCCCGCTTAAACGGCTACATACTGGTATGTGATCTTATTCCATCCGTTACTTGCATCGCCATAGCATAGGTCTTGGGATTGGGTATCGTAGGTTATGAAAAAATTGTGTTTTCTACTCCGAACCCCAACATCAAGTATGTTCTCAAAGACGGAGTCGTGAGAAATAGTAAGGAAAACACAACCAGGCTTAATGAACATCCCTCCGTCATGGCCAGTGCACTCCGGTGATATTTTCAGCAAGCGAGGATAACTATGGCCTAAAAAGATGGAGTGATCCTAAGTCGCTGATTGTCCAAAATTGTATTTCGAGTTCAAATCAGGGTGACCATACATCAACCCCTTAGACGTCGCATACTGCATTTTTGAAATATCAAAATCTCCGGTTTAGTCGAATTGCAGATATGTCCCAGGAGGCTTCTACAGCAACACGCATGAGTAGCAACGTGTGTACTGAAAATTCTCCATCAACAGGAACGAGGTACCATTCCTCACCCCATTCATCTTCCCAATCGTCCATCCGACTGTCAGAGTCCTCAAATTGATGCGTCCCTCGAATTAAAAGTGGGCCTGCATCGAACCTGTAATTCAAACGTTGCAACATTTGACTAAAGTATGAACCAACAATGAAGCATGTAACAAGTATGAACCAAAATTTGACTATATATGTAAAAGCCTTGTTACCTCCATCATATGGATCCCACATGTAAAAAGTACCATGGTTCGTCACGGCGTAGTACTGGCCCGAAAAAATGGAATCTTCAAACTCCCAAGGACTGAGATGGGGTGTGACGAGTGTGTACCATCTTAATTTGTCGTCAACACCCATGCCTATGATGGTAATCCTTTTTTCGAAGACGGCGATGAGATCGTAGTCGCCTTCGGTGCCGCCACGATGAAATGGTGGATATACAATGGCTACCTTCTTCAACAAAAGTTTTATGAGATCATAGCTGAAACATCGTCTCAATCCACTGCCCCCAGCGTGATGAACACAAAGAGATGTGAATGGAGGCACAACAACTGTCATCCCAGTGTACACGTTGTGCAACTGGATGCGTCCGTGTCGGGACCCGGGGTTAGCTTATGTAATTCCAGTCACGATACAATCACATGTAGAGCCGAGAGCCGTACCCACTTGTCTAAGCAGACAAGGCCAAGCACAGAACGCTCTAGGAAAGCATCAAACGTGAGGGGCTTCCCATCCAGGCCGGATGATCAACTGAGATGGGTCCTCATCGCCTGCTCACAAGTCTAAATGATTATGGGTGGTGAAATCCCATACTCATAGACAAGTCGCCTCAACCATGTTATCGATTGAATCCTAACTCTTACATAGACTTACTCCAGCCCGATCACTTAGTCGGGGTCTAGGGCGGGCTCGATCATACAACAAAGTGTGCACGTGACAGAGTCACGAGCAATCGCATCGCGATGCCCCAAGCTGCGCACATCTAAGGGCCACTTGGTGTATAAAAGACCGCCAGCTAGATCACAACTAAGGTCTCGAAAACCCATACTAAGAGATGCATGTTATAATCATACACGCAACACACATGTCTAATATGAACAGCAGGTATCATCACATAACTCTACAAAGTACTTCTTTATTGACTTACACATAGAGCATACAAAGATCACATGTCTGTGATCAACATTACATCATACAACGGAAGCAAATTAGTTCTAAGTACAGACAAGTTTAACAAATGGCTTAGAGAAGCCTTGTAAACATACATGCCCTTCCACGAGGGACAAGACTGCTGTCTGGAACTATACTACCAAGGTCAACGTCGAGCTTCACGAAGGTGACTCCATCGGGGTCCGGGTTCTCATCTAAAACATAGAATAAGCAAACGTGAGTACAAAGTTGTACTCAGCAAGACTTACATCAGAACTATACTACTCATGCTCAAGTTTCAAGGTAAAGGGGAGGTGGGGTTCAACATGCAGAAGTGCCAGCTTTGACTTGGCTAGTCCTGTACTACGAGTACCAGACTTCAGGTAAGAAGCGTACACGAGTCCACTACCAAGCCTCCAACCAATACACCACTATGGATACTTCCTCGACTTATCTTGTGAGTTTTATAAGTATCCATTCAAGTTTTCTATGATCAAGTAAAGGTTTCCAAGTAGTCCATGACCGCGGACACGGCTATTCGAATAGTTCATTAACCCTGCAGGGGTGTACATCTTCACACGCGTGTCATCACTTATCGTCTCGTTCTTGTCACCCTTCAAGCGGGTGTCGGACGTGGATGAAACCAAGGCACTACCCTCACATCACCTTCTCTAATCCAGGCGTCGACTACCTGAGTTTGTCACCGCTCGAGAGTCCGGCCGGTTCCACGAAACGGACTCAGATAATGCAAGGGGCCGATGGTTTCCCTTCCTCACAGATCCACCCACATATCTATGCATAAGTCAAATGGAAAGCCCGAATCTAGTGTGACTCCTGGACCGGATCGGGTACGTAAAGAGGCCAAACGGGACTCCCATAAACCATACATGTGGTCATACTCTTTGTCTTGGATCACAAAACAGGAACTCGGGGCCTAGGGCAGTGTTCAACGAGACAACCCACTGTGTACTCCTACACAACCTCTCATCGTTCACCTTTGCTTAGGGTGGATTCACCAACACGTTATCATCAGCATCACTGTGTTCATTCCATCCCGACTCACAATCAAAGTAACCTCATTGTATCACTAAGCAGCAATAAGCAGTAACAGTTGCAGGGGCCGCATGCTCATCATTCAACTCTTATATCTGCTAGGATTGTGGTTTTCTTAATACGGTGACAAAATGATAGGTCATGCATCGGAATGGGTTCAACTATGCGAAATAACGTGTCTCGGTGATCTCCTAAACATGCATAAGCGAGACTAAGAGGGAAATAGGGTTTTATAGACATGATCAATGGGGTTTTCTTGCCTTGCTGACGAGGTTCAGTATCGGGGTCTTCAACGAAGGGGGTGGCGTCCGGTTCCGGTTCCACTTCTATTAGCAACATGACAATCATAGGATCAAAATAAATTACAATGCACAATCACATGAATAAGATTGCAATGGTGATGTTAATGGTTGCAATGTGGGTACAATTCCATTTAAAAGAAGTGGAATGCAAAATCATTTGCAAATTCACTCCAAATTTGAATTCAAAAGAACTCCATATGCATGTTTGCTACTGTTCATCCATTTTAAAATGTTCAAAAATAGAAACAAAGTGCATATTATTAATCCTTGTATTTTTCTGATAATTTTTCATATATTATTTATTAAATTTGGAGTTAATATGAATTAGTTATGAATTTCTAAAGTTTAAATGATTTTCTGGATTATTTTAATTCTTTGGAAATTGGTTTATTGCGTCATCATGACGTGGGGGTGATGTCACAGGGGGCTGACAACAGGGGCCCACCTGTAAGCCTCAGTGGGGTTAATCCCCTGCTTAAATAAAATTTGATTTGATTTGGGGGGGGGGGGGCTGGCCCCACCTGTCACTGGCTTAGGCCACACTAAACAGGGGGTTAGCCCCCTAATTAACTGGGCTGGCCAGCGGTTAGCCGCCGGTGGCGCCTCGCCGGAATGGCGCTCCAAGGCACCAGGGGGCTCGCCAGTGGCACCAAACGGCTGCCTGTGGCCTCGCGCACCCAGTGGTGCAGGCCAGGGACCTCGGGGCGGCCTAGAGCCATGCCGGCGACGAGGAGCGCGGCGGCCGGGCTCTGGCTCATGTGGAAACGGCGATAGAGGCCAAAGGGAGAAGAACTGAGGGCACGGGCGTGCAGCCCGCGGCGTTGCGCAGCGAAGGGAGCAGGCGGGGGTCAAAGGCGTGGCCTCGGGCCACGACTACGTCGTCGGGCGCGGTGGCCAGACTACTGTCGACGGTGACAAGATGAAATCGGGCACGGGAGATGACACGGGAAGGGGCAACATGAGCAGAGGCTCACCAGGAGCTCGAAGACGGCGTCGACGTCCCCGGGGAGGTTCAGCAGGTGGCGAATTCGTCGTCGGAAAACATGGCGGCCGGCGGCGAGTTCTTGAGGCGGGCGTCGTCTCCGGGGCCTCAAGGCTCGATTCGATCCGCGGGAAGACGAAGCAGGCGGAGGCGAGCTCAACGGACACACCAGGGCAGCGATTTGTCGTCGTTGGCCGCGAGTGCGCAAGTGCGGCGGCGACTGAGAGCTACGGGTGGCGGCGAATACGACGAGGGGGAGAGCGGGAGAGCAATCCAGAGGAGGGGGAAATGCTGCGGCGTGAGGTGGGGGTCTCCGTGGCGCAAGAAGAGGGGCAGGGGAGGCTCCAGCGCGAAGCAGAAGGTGGAAACCATGCGGCGTCGACGGCGGCCTCGGTGCCTTCCTTCTGGCACGGGGAGGAAGACGACCATGCCCTCCTAGTGGGCTGGGCTGGCTGGTTCAGCAAGTTGGGCCAGATGGCCAGGGGGTTCCTCTTTTCTTTTTCTTCTTCTTTTCTTTTTCTGTTATTTTGTTTTGCCTAGAATAAAATAGCTAGGCAATTTTGTAAAATGCCCAAACATTTTTATAAATCCTAGGTGACCAGTAGCAAGTCACTTGTAGAATTTGAGCATTTTTTAAATTCAAAACATTTGAATTTCAATTCAAATAGGGGTCAAATTTAATTTCCAGGGCACATTTTGAATTTTTGAATATTATGGGCATGGGAAAATACTCAAACCACTTTTAAAATGATCAACATCATTTATAGAAATTTTCCAAATATTCAAATGATTTTTGGAAAAAGATTTTATTTGGCCATTTGAATTAATTTCTCAGGGCTTTTCTTTTCCCCATTTTTGAATTTCATTTGAAAATTTTGCATGATGCAAAGGGCACAAACAAACCCTAGCACTTACCCTAGTTGGGGTTCTAACAGTCCGTTACCTAGAAGCAAGGCCAGCCAGTCGCCATTCGCACCAACCCAAGCCTGTCGTGCAGTTGGATCGTCAAAAAACTTGACAGACTGAGAGAAATGATTTTCTGTAAAGAAAGATGGTGTATGTGAGATCACCTACCTGAGGGCGGGAGAGAATCGTCGTTAGAAAAGGAGTGTTATCAAGAGGGGTGATGGTGCACTTGTTGCTCTGCGGCTGTTCCTGCTCCGATGCCATATACAGATCACATACTGCAGCTTGCTCCATTACGCAGGGAAGCCCGAGCACGGACTTCATCTCCTTAATTTGACCTAGGACGAGGCGCATAACCCCCCGGGCACATGATGCAAACCTTGTGACACACAACATGTCCGCTCTAGTGTTGTTGGAGACCAAGGTTGTAAGAGGATCGTCGTCGATTTCTTCCAGGCGACGTCTTTGCGCCGGAGGGGAACCGTCGATGTCCGTCACGGGATTTCGCTTCGAGCCGAGTGGCTGACCTGGCGTCGTGGACGAAGAGGACGGAGCTGGCTCATCAGTGGCTAGAGGTTGGTCATCAGATTTGGGATTCTGTGTGTGTGTGGCGGGGGGGGGGGGTCGAATACGCCATTCGGCAGGGCTGGATGTGGTGGAAGTGGAGGCCTGCCTCGGCCCTTGGCGCCGGCGGTGCAGATGAAGGGGTGCCTGAGGGAGTGTGCACCATCGTCGATGCAAGTGGGATTTTTAGATTTCTGGGGCTCGCTGGAAAACCGCACGGAACCGATCCTTATGTTGAGCAGTTGCCTAGTGTGGAATTGTGTGCACATGAACTTATTGGGCCGCGGCCCCAGCCGAGGGTAAGTGAATAAGGATGCGAGGAGGCAGATGGATCCGAGGCCGTCCATCATCCATCCGACGGTCCAAACCACGATTCCATACGGCCATGAAGGGGCCCAATAAGTGGCGGCGCGTCAAGCTATACGCGTGACACTTTGGAAGCGGCGCCGGGGGGAGTACTAGACGAGCAGGCGGTGGGGCTAATTAAATCTTGGTCACCCGTCCGTTCGAGTTAGCTAGTACCAACGGAAGGATTATCAGAATCGTGCCTGAAAGTTTGCATCCCACACAATACAATGAACGATTGCGAAGGAGGGCTAGCGGTCCATTGTTTGCAGTGGGTTTTCAAAATCAGTACCAACGGAAGGATTTTCAGAATTGTGCCTGAAAGTTTACATCCCACACATTTCAGTTATAATGAACGATTGCGAAGAAGGGCTAGCGGTCCATTGTTTGCAACCGTGGGTTTTCACTCCACGTATAACGGGCGATTGTTTTGACCAACCGTTAGTCGTACATCGCCCAAAAAATAATTTTTATAATGGTGGATGATGGCATACGTTTCCCAGGCGGGTCAGTTTCGGGCACACAGATTTTTGTTTATGCCGTTTGCGTTGATAGCATCGCAAAAAAATTCGGACAAGGGACTGGGAAAGGAGTACCGTGTTAGCCCCTCTTTGCACTAGTGAGTGCAAGGCATCCAGAGGCCAATCTACTATCTCAGTGAAGTTGTCACACGGTCCCAGCAAAGGTACCCGAAATACTAGAAGCTCGTGTACGCTATCATCATGATGTCGCGCAAAGTAACACACTACTTCGATGAGCACCCAATAACGGTAGTGAGCAGCGCACCACTCTCGTACATCCTCAACAACCGAGGTGCCACAGGACGATTCGCTGAGTGGAACATCGATCTCAGCCCCCGCAACCTACAGTTCAGGCACCCAACTGCAATTAAAGCACAAGTCCTCCCATATTTCATGGTCAAGTGGATGGAAGTATAAACACCCGGCCCACCGGACCTCTCCAACTCTTGGAATATGTTCTTCGACGGATCAAAAAGGCAACAAGGATCTCGAGCGAGTGTCGTGCTAATCTCACCCAAAGAAGACAAGCTAAGATACATACTTCATATCAACTTTGAGAAGGCATCCAACAACGAAGCAGAATATGAGACCCTTCTTCAAGGAATGCGCATGGCAAAAGCCTGCGGTGCCACTCGCCTCATAATCCACAATGACTCCAACCTTGTCGTCCAGCAAGCAATCAGAGATTGTGACGTAGTCGCAGATAACATGTCGGCATACCAGAAGCTCTACAACACTCTAGAAGGAGAATTCGATGGGTGCAAACTCAACTACGTTACCAGAGCAAATAACACAGAAGTGGACGAACTCGCAAACATCGGTTCGACGCGAGGGCCAATACCCCCAGGTGTCTTCCTCGAAAGCATCAGCCAGAGATCGATCAAGTCAAGAGCACTCGAACCAGCAGCAGGTGCAGCAGCCGACAAGGCAAGCGGGCCAGAACAGGTAGCAACAGTAGACCCAGCCGCCAGTGAAGAAGGCGACAACGCAGTCGCCGAAGAAGAACCAGCACCACCCGAAGGCCCTGCATGGACAAGACTATTCCTCAACTATCTGATACACGTCATCCTGGCGCAATATATCACAGAGGCACGACGCATCAGTCGATGATCCAAAGTCTTCACCATAATGAACGGGTAGCTCTACAAGCGCAGCATCTCCCAGGTGCTCCAAAAATGCATCTAGAAAGAAGACGGCAAAGCATTGCTGCTCGAGATCCATGAAGGAATATGCAGCCACCACGCAAGCAGCCGCGCCTTGGTGTCCAAAGCCTTTCGATCAGGTTTCCACTGGCCAACCGCTATGCGAAACACAGAGGACATCATGCAGCGTTGCAGCGCCCGCCAGAAATTCAACAATAGGCCTCATGCACCCGTGTCGAAGCTCAAAACCATACCACTATCCTGGCCCTTTGCAACATGGGGACTCGATATGGTAGGCCCACTCAAGAAATCTTCAAAAGGGGTCCGCAGGCACCTCCTCGTAGCAGTCGACAAGTTCACCAAATGGATCGAAGTAGTACCAATCACCAACTCGACCGCACTCACAGCAGTGAACTTCATAAAGTCAATCATCTTTCGGTTCTGTGTGCCGCACAACATCATCACCGACAACGGCACAAACTTCACATCAGCGGAGTTCCAGAACTTCTTCCAGGAACTGCGAATCAAAATCAACTACACATCAGTCGTGCACCCGCAGTCCAACAAACAAGTCGAGAAGGCAAACATGCTAGTAAGTGCCGGCATCAAAAGGTGGCTCCTCGCACCACTCGAGCAAGACACATGTAATTGGGTAGAGAAGCTACCATCCGTCCTCTAGAGCCTATAAACTACACCCAACTCTTCAACCCAATACACCCCCTCCTTCATGGTGTACGGAGCGGAGGCAGTACAACCACACGACCTCATATTCGGTGCCCCACGTATCGGCGGGTAAGAGGAAGAAGAAGAAGAGGACGCACTCGAGAACGACAAGGAGGTAGTGTAACACCCTCAGTTGTCTGTAACATTAATCACTTTTACTGTGGACTAATCACTGTTGCTAATCACTATGCAAACCTTGCCATGATCCACTTTGCTTTTGATCATATTCAAAAATTCCTTTTGGTTGCTATGAAAAATATATTGAAATTAAACTTTGCCCAAAAAATCATGGGACCACTTTTATAAAATCACTAATAATCATTGGGTCATGCCCATGTGGTTATGGTATTTTATTTGGGAAAACTTTGTTTTTGCCACTCTAGCTTTTGCCAACTTTGCTTTTGCCACTTTAGAATTTGACTTATCACTTTTGCCATTCTTAGTTTTTGATAATACATCACAAATGCCATTCTGTGGCAAAATCACTAGTTTTTCATTTCACTTTTGCCACCTTAGATTTTGACAATGTATCACAATTGCCACTGAAAATTTATTGCTTTTGCCACGAAATGGCAATTATGATGTATTGTGAGAAGCTAAGAGTGGCAAAAGTGATAAGTCAAATTCTAGAGTGGCAAAAGCAAAGTTGGCAAAAGCTAGAGTGGCAAAAACAAAGTTTTCCCATTTTATTTTGCCACTGGAAAATTCAAACAATTCAAACACCAAGAAAAACAGCCCCATTTGACAATTGAATATTATAAGGAAATAGTAAATGGTTTTATTTTAAGCCTAAACTTTTTGTGGCACCCTAGGAATATATATTACTAATTATGGACCAGGTAACACGTTTTACAAAAATGTAAAAGACACTAAATTAATTGCTAACAGAAAGAACATAATGGAAAATAAAAAACAAAAAGAGAAATGATTAAAACTCGCCTGGGGCGACAGGCCCACCCGGGCCCCCCGTCTTCTCCAACTGCCCCCATCCCATCCCCACCTGCCCCCGTCGCCGTGGCAAGCTCGCCGTGGCTGCGACGCCTGCCAGCCGTCCTCTCCTCCCCTATTCCTCTGACGCGATAAGGCAGCCCCCGCGCACCTCCTGGACACGCCCCTCCTCCTTCTCCCCTCCTCCTCTTCTCGCAGTCGTTGGGGAAAGATCCCACCCGAGCCTCCGTCGCCATGGCCGTGCGCTCACGCGGCCAGTGAGCTCGCGTCGCCACGCCAACGTGTCCTACGTGTTCGCCGACGTCGACTACTTCACCCCATGCGAGGAATCGAGCCCGGAGCCACTGCACGGTGCGCCATATCGTCGTCTTCTTCCTCGCCGCCGGCGAGATCGTCGTCCAATTCACGCCGCCTCAGCCCCTCCCCGAGCCCGCTGCCAACCCCGACGCGCTCGTGGTGAGCACCTCTGTCATTGCCAACTGTCCATAGGTGCTCGATGGACCCGTAAGCGTTTCCCCTCTTCCGCTTTGCTCCGGCCGCCGTGGTTCGTCGTCGTAGCCGTGTCCCCTGGCCACCACAGCCCACGCCGGTTGCACCAAAATGTTCCCCGTGGATCGTATATTCGATCCCACCCCGCAGCGCCTTTAGTTTCGTCGCGTATAGCCAAGTTCCATTGGAGCCCGAGACCCCCCTCCGCAATTTTTGAGCTCGAGCTCGTGCCTGTCCACCCCAAGCCACCGCACCGCCACAAAACTCCTCCCCGTAGTCGTCCGCGTCGATTGGTACCAGCGGCGCCTCCTCCCGTGCACCACAGCGAGGGCAGCGTCGGCCTCGCCGGCGTTCTGTCGCCGGTGAGCCTCCGACGAGCCTCACGGTCTCTGCCAGTGGGCCTCGTGGACCAGTTGACTGGGTTGACCAGTCAACTGTGCTGACTGGGCAACCCCAGTCACTGACATGTGGGTCCCCCCCGGCTAATTACTTTGTTAGCTTAACAGAAATATTAAACAGAATAATAAACCCCTCCCAGACACTGACCTGTGGGCCCCTAGCCATTTAACTTAATTAAACAAGTTTAGTTAACACTGGAGTCACTGACTACTGGGCCCCAGCTGTAAGTCTTTTTAAAATAAATAGAATTATAAAAACTAGTCAGTGACATGTGGGCCCATTGCCTTTTCTGATTTATTAAAATGTTTTATAAATAAACAGAGGCTGACATGTGGGTCCCACATGTCAGGCACTGTTTTGGATAATGTTCTGGATAATGTTGAATAAATAATAAAAGAAATTCAGAAAATCATTTAAATAATTTAAAACTTTGAAATTCAATAACTTTTAAACCGTAACTCGAATTCAAAAACTTTATACATGAAAATTGATCAGAAAAATATAATGAATACAAATACGCTATCCGTATGTCTACCACACCCCTCTAAGACAACGAACATCGAACCGTCCCCCTCCGGACCGACGATCCGATAAATTGTCCGGTACTGTTAGAGTACCCGGATGAATTTATTTCGAACACGAAACTTGTTCGGAATAGATCAACTAACCCGGATACACCACCCACACCTGTGTCGGATGTCCACGACACCTCCGGCATGATATTTTCCCCCTCCGGACACCTTGTTCGATAATCACCCGGAGCCGGTAGTTCATCCCCAGATGAATTTCCGTTCCGAGCAACGTGCATTGCACTGCGTTAGAACACCGTTAACATTTCATCTGTCATGACATGCATCTGTTTGTATATGTTTGCTGTGTATTTACTGTTTTACTCCCCCCCCTTAATCTCCGGTAGACCACGCTGCTGCCGTCGACTACACCGCTGCTGAGTACGACTACTTCGTCGACGACCCTACTACTACCGTCGAGCTTGCAGGCAAGCAGAGCCATTCTCTTCCCCAGATATCGCCTACCTTTCCGTACTTTCTTGCACTAGGCATTGATACTGCTGCTGCTACGATTTCAATCCTATTCAATTGCATAGCCTGATTTTTTCGCCCCTTGATGTACCTTTCTTATCCTATGCTGCCTGTTATAATTATGCATATATTTATCAGTGAGCCCTGCGCATTGTTAGCTAGGACTAGATAGCGGGACGTGATCACTCAGGGGAGTGAACACGGATACAGTATATACAACTGCACAGGTACGGTACAAAGCAGACACCGCCAAAGGCCCCTATCTGGGTTATGCCTAGTCACCTCAAGTGTGAGCTATCAAGGAGTAATCCTTGTACTCCACTCGAGGCTGACTTTGTCTTACCGCCATAGGGTCCTGAACAGCGATTGTCCTTCAGGTGAGAAGTCGGGCGACCCAACGGTGCCCGCGAGAGGTATTGCGACGGGACGACAGGGAGGGTACGACCAGTGTACCGGTGTGCTTGGCCCCTGATCGTTGGCCGCGAGAGTTACCAAACCACGGAAGTCGAGCTCCTCCAGGAGCACACGCGAGACAAGGTAAGGAGACGGTTCACCTTGTTGGTAACCGCAGTGACTTGGTAGGACGACAGGGCAGACACCGATGTACTGGTGGTCCTGGCTGCTGTCGTTGTCCGCGGGTCAGTTAAGTCGAGGCAATGATAACGGTTGTCACGCAGGTTAATTAAAATGCTAAATGGTTCAGTGAATGTCTTGAGTTGGCTATATGCCATGTACGCACTACCTACCCGTGGGAATTACGAGTTATGGGCTCCTCTGCTTCGTAGTGTCGTCCGAGGACTCTTCAGACGTCAGCAGTACCGCGGCCTGCGCCGGGAAGTGGTGTTGTCTTATTTGCCGCGGCAGTGTGATTTGTATTTGCTTTGATTTAACTTCACCGGCTAGCCTCGCACCGTGCAGGGGTACGTCGGGGTTAGGGTCCAAAGCCCCGCGTACATAGGATATAGTCCGGCGGATGACATCTCTGTTGAGTTTGAAAGATGGGCTATGAAGTGTCGGATAGCCTCGGTGGAGCGTTCCCTAACAAGGTTCCCGCCACCCTGGAGATCCGTGCGTGTAGCGTAACACAAGTGCACCCCTGCAGGGAAGATTAATCTATTCGAATAGTCGTGTCCACGGTAACAGGACGCTTTATGCTGAAGCTGGATCTTACCACTAGAAACTATTATTATTAAACTGTATGGTTCCGGGTTCTCTTCCTCGCGGGGATGTCGAGGAGGTGAACTCGGAGGCATTGTTAATCATTACAACTTATTATTATACAATGCTGCAGCAACTTCTGCTGCATTGTTACTTTATGCTTTATATAACTGTTGGCTGATCCTTACCTCATGCTGCAAGACATCGTCGGAAGATGCTAGTCTTCGTTAGGCCTAGCTTCTTACCCTTGCTCTGGATTTCTGTCTTTTAGTCCACTATATACAGCCTCTTATTTCCGTTGATACAATGCATAATGCTTAGTAGCGGACGTAAGACTCGCGGGTATGCTAGATACTCACCTTTGCTTTATTTCCCCTTTTCGCTTTGCCTAATCGGCCGCTGCAGTCGACGTTGGAGCCCAGGAGCAGGAGTACCCCGGAGGCGCCTACTACGACGCCAAGTTCCCCGTTGACCAGGAGTAGTTCGGTGGACCCCAGGCAGGAGGCCTCGCCTTTTCGATCTGTATCTCTGATGTGGTTTGTGCTAGCCTTCTTAAGGCAAAACTTGACTAACTATGTATGTACTCAGATATTATGGCTTGTATGACTTATGTATTCGGGTCCGCGTGACCCCCTTTATTGTAATATATTTGTTTATCCTTTTGTGTTTAGTGTTGTGTTGTGATATTCTCACCGTGGCACCCTAATCTCAGCCGTGTACCCTGTGTGTATGATTACTGTACACGGATTGATTTTGGGGGCGTTACAAGTTGGTATCAGAGCCGACTGCCTGTAGGAAGCCACCCCACCACTACTTGGTCGAAGTTGAGTCTAGACTTTGAAATCTATTTTGCTAACTTAATATTTGGCTTACGGGCCCACATCGATGTCACTACGTGTGATATCTATGGTATTAGGATCCTTTTCTCCTTACCTATGCTCCGGGAATCTTCTCTCTTATCCTTGCTGGTAAGTTTTACAAAATCTGACATTAGGATCACGTTCTCTTGATTCCACCCGGCGTTTTTGGTGCTTCCCCCATTGATTGAGTCGTGTCGCAGGAGTCATACCCTAGGTCCCGGACCGCGGATCCCATTCTCATTCTGGGCAGGCCGCGCGTTCTCTGGCATTAACTCCTGTGGCCAACAGTTTTCTTGCGGCGTGATTGACATAGTGGAATCTATGTCGCGTCGTGTAATCCTTACCGCGGTCTGCGCGCCGCCTAGTGAGTCCTTTTTCCTTAATTTCTACGACGTTACGCTGCCCGATTTTCGATTGACTCTGTGTGTAAATGTGTAGGTCTTATATGACTACTCCTATATATAGCTGCGCCTCCTCTTCGTTGTAGCTTTAATTCAGGCTTGATTCGGGTATCTCGTTAAATTTTCATCGCTGAAATACCGCTGTTAAATTCTAGCAGGATGGCTGGTCGTGGTGGTCGTGGTCGTGGTGCCAACGACCCACCTCCGCCGCCGAATTACATGGCCGCGATGATGCAGCAGTTCGAGATGAACCGTCAGTTCATGCAGAATATCATGGCTCAGTTCCCCCAGCCGAATCAGAATGGGCACCACCATCAGCATGCCACCGTGACTCTGCACGACTTCACCCGCCTCAACCCCACTATGTTCCGCAATACTGTCCAGCCGTTGGATGCTGATGACTGGCTTCGCGACATCACCCACGAGCTGGAGTCTGCTAATGTCGATCCAGCCTACTATGTGAACTTTGCGTCTTATCATCTGAAAGGCGCCGCTGCTCAGTGGTGGAACACCCACAAGCGTTCACTGCCAGTTGGAGAAGTCATCACTTGGGATGAATTTCAGTCTGCCTTCCGCGCCCGCTACATTCCTCAGGGGATCATGGATCGTAAGGACGAAGAATTATGTAACCTCACTCAGGGCGACATGACTGTTGAAGCCTATCAGCGCGAGTTCCTCAACCTCTCTCGCTATGCGGAAGAAGAGATCACCACTAATGCTCGCAGGCAGCAGAAGTTCCGTTGTGGCCTCAACCCAGACCTCAGGCTCGCTCTTGCCGTTCATGAGTTCGCCAACTTCGCCACCATGGTGAACAAGGCTATCACCGTCGAGACTGCACAGGTGGAGCACAAGAACTCTCTGAAGAGTTATCGTGACGTTGGTTCATCTTCGGGCGCAACGCAAAAGCGTCGTATCTGGCTCCCTACCAGTGTGACCCATTCAGCTGTCCCTGCTCCAAGGCCGTCTTATGCTGCACCCCGTCTGCCTCCGCCACCGCAGATGCCAAGAGCTCTGCCTGCACCACCCAATGCTACCCCCCTTCGTCCTCAGGATGGACTATGCTTCACGTGCCGCCAACCTGGGCATTTTTCCAGGGAGTGCCCCCAGAAACAGAAGCAACTGGTAGTTCACCCCGCTGGCCGTGGAAATGGTCGTGGCAACAACAGGACCCCCAACTATAATACTAGGTCTGCTGCTTATGCTCGTGGTCATGCTAACAACGTCAATGTTGAAGAAGCTTAGCAGCAACCCGCTACCGTGATGGGTACCCTTCTCATTAATTCCGTACTTGCTACTGTTTTATTTGATACAGGAGCATCACATTCATTCATGTCGGAAGCATTTGCATTTTCGCATAACTTCAAGTACGAAACGATGAAACCACCGATGGTTGTTCGCACTCCGATAGGCCAATGCCGAACCACCATGCTTGTGCCAAACACCACCATTGAAATCGAAGGAGTTGAATTCTTTGCTTCGCCCATCCTCCTGAAGTCTTCCACCATAGACCTCATTCTGGGAATGGATTGGTTGAAATTTCACGATGCAGCACTCTATTGTGGCACCAAATCTGTCCAACTCTTTCACCCCTCCGGCGAGATTGTTAACCACACCCCCCGAGTTACCCGTAATGCAGAAACACAGATCTTTATGATGAATTCTTTGAATATCTCACCTCTGGAAGGAATTGAGAACGTTCCGGTCGTCCGCGATTTTCCCGACGTCTTCCCCGAAGAACTGCCGGGAATACCCCCGATCAGAGAAGTTGAATTCGTCATCGACTTGAAGCCAGGCATTGTTCCTATTGCCAAGCATCCTTACAAGATGCCACCACATGAACTCCTTGAACTTAAGGAGGAAATCGACAAGGCACTTTAGAAAGGATTCATTCGCCCCAGTTCCTCAGCTTGGGGAGCACCTTCGCTCTCTGTCAAGAAGAGCGATGGGACAAACCGATTGGTCCAAGATTATCGGCCCATTAACCAAGCCACCATCCGGAACAAATACCCACTTCCCCGGATCAACGATCTGTATGATCAACTTGCCGGATCCAAGGTGTTTTCTAAAATCGACTTGAGGTTGGGTTATCACCAAATCCGAGTCCGTGATGAGGACATTCCGAAGATTGCCTTCATTACTCGCTATGGTTCATACGAGTACACTGTCATGTCCTTTGGCTTAACCAATGCTCCCGCCACCTTCTCCAGATTGATGAATTATATTTTCATGGAGTACCTCGACCAGTTCGTCGTGGTTTATCTGGATGATATATTGATATATTCCAAGAATGAAGAAGAACATGCTGAACATCTTCGTCTTATACTGGAGAAGCTTCGAGAACACAAACTCTACGCTAAGTATTCTAAGTGTGAGTTCTGGCTTCCCGAAGTAACCTACCTTGGACATGTGATTTCCAAGGATGGCATTCCCGTCACCCCAGAAAGTATCCAGGCTATTCTTGACTGGACTCCTCCCAAGACCTTCAAGCAAGTCCGCAGTTTTCTCGGGCTCGCTAGCTATTGCCACCGTTTCGTCGAGAATTTCTCCAAGATTGCCAGGCCTCTGACCAATCTGCTTCACAAAGGCGTCAAGTTTGAGTGGACAGATAAATGTCAAGAAAGTTTCCAAGCGCTCAAGGACAAGCTAACTTCTGCCCCGGTTCTCGCTCCCCCTGATACTCAGAAGGACTTCGTGATATATTGCGACGCGTCTCGTCAAGGATTAGGCTGTGTCCTAATGCAAGAGCGCAAAGGGATTGCTTATGGCTCTCGTCAGTTGCGCGCTCACGAAGAAAAATATCCAACACATGATCTCGAATTGGCAGCAGTAATTTATGCATTGAATCTGTGGCGACATTACCTCGTCGGTAATCGTTGCAAGGTCTACACCGATCACCAAAGTCTGAAGTACCTGTTTACTCAGCCAGACCTGAATCTTCGTCAACAACGATGGCTCGAGACAATAGCCGACTTCAACATGGATATTTCATATACCCCGGGCAAGGCTAATGTAATGGCCGATGCCTTGAGCCGCAAAGCTTACTGTTCTGAACTTGAGGTTCAGGTGCAGCAACCACTTCTGTATGAAGAGTTTCGCAAGGTGAACCTCGAGATTGTTCCTCAACATTACGTCAATAACCTGGTTGTCGAGTCAAAACTCGACGCCCTCATCAAGAGTAGACAATCTCTGGCCCCTGACATTGTGAAGATCAAGCAGGACATCGCAGAAGGAAAGCCCTCCTCTTTTACCATTGATGCCAATGATGGTGATACTGTGTACTTCAAGGGCCGCTTAGTAGTTCCTGTGAGCCCGGCCATCATTAACTGTGGTCCGAATATCATGGAAGAAGCCCATAATTCTCCCTTGTCAATCCACCCTGGCTGTACCAAGATGTATAAAGACCTTCGTCAACGGTACTGGTGGCCTTACATGAAGCAGGACATCGCCCGCTATGTTTCTCAATGTGACGTTTGCAGTCGCATCAAAGCCGGACATCAGAAACCTGCTGGTTGGTTGCGACCACTCCCTCCTCCTGATTGGAAGTGGGACAAAGTCGAAATGGACTTCGTCACCGGTTTTCCTAAGTCACAGAAAGGTAACGATGCCATCTTTGTCGTCATCGACCGATTCTCCAAGATTGCACACTTCCTGCCGGTCAAGGAGACGATCACTGCTAGTCAGTTAGCACACTTGTACATCTCCCGAATTGTGTCACTCCACGGTATTCCGATGGAGATCAGTTCAGACCGTGGCAGCCTTTTCACCTCACGATACTGGAATAGTTTCATGGAAGCCCTCGGGACTCGTCTGTCTCTCAGCACCGCTTATCACCCCCAGTCTCAAGGCCAAGTTGAACGAGTTAATCAAGTGCTGGAAGACATGCTTCGTGCTTGTGTCCTTTCTTTCGGCATGAAATGGGAGGATGCCCTCCCGTACGCGGAATTCTCGTACAACAATACCTATCAGGCTAGCTTGAAGATGGCCCCCTTCGAAGTTCTATACGGACGTAAATGTCGAACCCCCCTGAATTGGTCAGGAACTGGGGAACGACCCTACTTCGGACCGGATCTTGTCCAACAAGCTGAAGAACAAGTTCCCATTGTGCAAGAAAATCTCAAGGCCGCACAGTCTCGTCAGAAGAGAAACTATGACCGCAAAAACCGTGAAATGGAGTATCAACCTGGTGAATACGCTTACCACCGTGTCACTCCCATGAGGGGCACTCATCGCTTCGGTATCAAGGGCAAGTTGGCTCCTCGCTACATTGGCCTGTTCCGTATCCTTTCCAGGAGTGGACCCGTGGCATACCGGTTGGAACTGCCGCCGAACCTCTCCCAAGTCCACGATGTATTCCACGTGTCGTAACTCCGTCGCTGCTTCAAGGACCCTATCCGCGAAGTGGAGCATGATATGATCGAGCTGCAACAAGACTTGACTTATCGAGAATATCCGAGCCGCATTCTCGACCAGTCTGAGCGTTGAACCCACAACAAGACCGTCAAGTTCCTCAAAGTCCAGTGGTCGAATCATTCTGAAGATGAAGCCACTTGGGAACGCGAAGATCGCCTTCGCGATGAATACCCCGATCTTTTCCTCGCTACCACTTAAATTCTCGGCACGAGAATTCTTGTAGTGGGGGAGATTTGTAACACCCTCAGTTGTCTGTAACAGTAATCACTTTTACTGTGGACTAATCACTGTTGCTAATCACTATGCAAATCTTGCCATGATCCACTTTGCTTTTGATCATATTCAAAAA
This sequence comes from Bromus sterilis, assembly GCA_950022295.1. Classification (NCBI taxonomy): domain Eukaryota; kingdom Viridiplantae; phylum Streptophyta; class Magnoliopsida; order Poales; family Poaceae; genus Bromus; species Bromus sterilis. The sequence continues at coordinate 345,721,049 of OX465596.1, forward strand.
TGCCTTTTGGTTGCTATGAAAAATATGTTGAAATTAAACTTTGCCCAAAAAATCATGGGACCACTTTTATAAAATCACTAATAATCATTGGGTCATGCCCATGTGGTTATGGTATTTTATTTTGCCACTGGAAAATTCAAACAATTCAAACACCAAGCAAAACAGCCCCATTTGACAATTGAATATTATAAGGAAATAGTAAATGGTTTTATTTTAAGCCTAAAATTTTTGTGGCACCCTAGAAATATATATTACTAATTGTGGACCAGGTAACACATTTTAAAAAAATGCAAAAGACACTAAATTAATTGCTAACAGAAAGAATAGAATGGAAAATAAAAAAGAAACCACCCGGGCCCCCCGTCTTCTCCAACTTCCCCCATCCCATCCCCACCTGCCCCCGTCGCCGTGGCAAGCTCGCCGTGGTTGGGACGCCTGCCGGCCGCCCCCACCTCCCCTGTGCCTCTGACGCGATAAGGCAGCCCCCGCGCACCTCCTGGACACGCCCCTCCTCCTTCTCCCCTCCTCCTCTTCTCGCAGTCGTCGGGGAAAGATCCCACCCGAGCCGCCGTCGCCATGGCCGTGAGCTCACGCGGCCAGTGAGCTCGCGTCGCCACGCCAACGTGTCCTATGTGTTCTCCGACGTCGACTACTTCAACAGTGCGAGGAATCGAGCCCGGAGCCACTGCACGGTGCGCCATATCGTCGTCTTCATCCTCGCCGCCGGCGAGATCGTCGTCCAATTCACGCCGCCTCAGCCCCTCCCCGAGCCCGCTGCCAACCCCGACGCGCTTGTGGTGAGCACCTCTTTCATCGCCAACTGTCCATAGGTGCTCGATGGATCCATAAGAGTTTCCCCTCTTCCGCTATGCTCCGGCCGCCGTGGTTCGTCGTCGTAGCCGTGTCCCCTGGCCACCACAGCCCATGCCGGTTGCACCAAAATGTTCCCCGTGGATCGTATGTTCGATCCCACCCCGCAGCGCCTTCAGTTTCGTCGCGTATAACCAAGTGCCATTGGACCCCGAGACCCCCCTCCGCCATTTTTGAGCTCGAGCTCGTGCCTGTCCACGCCAAGCCACCGCACCACCACCAAACTCCTCCCCATAGTCATCCGCGTCGATTGGTACCAGCCGCGCCTCCTCCCGTGCACCATAGCGAGGGCAGTGTCGGCCTCGCCGGCGTTCTGTCCCCGGTGAGCCTCCGGCGAGCCTCACGGTCTCTGCCAGTGGGCCCCGTGGACCAGTTGACTGGGTTGACCAGTCAACTGTGCTGACTGGGCAACCCCAGTCACTGACATGTGGGTCCCCCCCGGCTAATTACTTTGTTAGCTTAACAGAAAAATTAAACAGAATAATAAACCCCTCCCAGACACTGACCTGTGGGCCCCTAGCCATTTAACTTAATTAAACAAGTTTAGTTAACACTGGAGTCACTTACTACTGGGCCCGAGCTGTAAGTCTTTTTAAAATAAATAGAATTATAAAAACTAGTCACTGACATGTGGGCCCAGTGCCTTTTCTGATTTATTAAAATGTTTTATAAATAAACAGAGGCTGACATGTGGGTCCCACATGTCAGGCACTGTTTTGGATAATGTTCTTGATAATGTTGAATAAATAATAAAAGAAATTCAGAAAATCATTTAAATAATTTAAAACTTTGAAATTCAATAACTTTTAAACCGTAACTCGGATTCAAAAACTTTATACATGAAAATTGATCAGAAAAATATAACGAACACAAATACGCTATCCGTATGTCTACCACACCCCTCTAACACAACGAAAATCGAACCGTCCCCCTCCGGACCGACGGTCCGATAAATTGTCCGGTACTGTTAGAGTACCCGGATGAATTTATTTCGAACACGAAACTTGTTCGGAATAGATCAACTAACCCGGATACACCACCCACACCTGTGTCGGATGTCCACGACACCTCCGGCATGATATTTTCCCCCTCCGGACACCTTGTTCGATAATCACCCGGAGCCGGTAGTTCATCCCCAGATGAATTTCCGTTCCGAGCAACGTGCATTGCACTGCGTTAGAACACCGTTAACATTTCATCTGTCATGACATGCATCTGTTTGTATATGTTTGCTGTGTATTTACTGTTTTACTCCCCCCCCCCTTAATCTCCGGTAGACCACGCTGCTGCCGTCGACTACACCGCTGCTGAGTACGACTACTTCGTCGACGACCCTACTACTACCGTCGAGCTTGCAGGCAAGCAGAGCCATTCTCTTCCCCAGATATCGCCTACCTTTCCGTACTTTCTTGCACTAGGCATTGATACTGCTGCTGCTACGATTTCAATCCTATTCAATTGCATAGCCTGATTTTGTCGCCCCTTGATGTACCTTTCTTATCCTATGCTGCCTGTTATAATTATGCATATACTCAGCAGTGAGCCATGCGCATTGTTAGCTAGGACTAGATAGTGGGACGTGATCACTCAGGGGAGTGAACACGGATACAATATATACAACTGCACATGTACGATACAAAGCAGACACCGCCAAAGGCCCCTATCTGGGTTATGCCTAGTCACCTCAAGTGTGAGCTATCAAGGAGTAATCCTTGTACTCCACTCGAGGCTGACTTTGTCTTACCACCATAGGGTCCTGAATAACGATTGTCCTTCAGGTGAGAAGTCGGGCGACCCAACGGTGCCCGCGAGAGGTATTGCGACGGGACGACAGGGACGGTACGACGAGTGTACCGGTGTGCTTGGCCCCTGATCGTTGGCCGCGAGAGTTACCAAACCACGGAATTCGAGCTCCTCCAGGAGCACACGCGAGACAAGGTAAGGAGACGGTTCACCTTGTTGGTAACCGCAGTGACTTGGTAGGACGACAAGGCAGGCACCGATGTACTGGTGGTTCTGGCTGTTGTCGTTTTCCGCGGGTCAGTTAAGTCGAGGCAACGATAACGGTTGTCACGCAGGTTAATTAAAATGCTAAATGGTTCAGTGAATTTCTTGAGTTGGCTATATGCCATGTACGCACTACCTACCCGTGGGAATTACGAGTTATGGGCTCCTCTGCTTCGTAGTGTCGTCCGAGGATTCTTCAGACGTCAGCAGTACCGCGGCCTGCGCTGGGAAGTGGTGTTGTCTTATTTGCCGCGGCCGTGTGATTTGTATTTTCTTTGATTTAACTTCACCGGCCAGCCTCGCACCGTGCAGGAGTACGTCGGGGTTAGGGTCCAAAGCCCCGCGTACATAGGATATAGTCCGGCGGATGACCTCTCTGTTGAGTTTGAAAGATGGGCTATGAAGTGTCGGATAGCCTCGGTGGAGCGTTCCCTAACAAGGTTCCGGCCACCCTGGAGATCCGTGCGTGTAGCGTAACACAAGTGCACCCCTGCAGGGAAGATTAATCTATTCGAATAGCCGTGTCCACGGTAACAGGACGCTTTATGCTGAAGCTGGATCTTACCACTAGAAACTATTATTATTAAACTGTATGGTTCCGGGTTCTCTTCCTCGCGGGGATGTCGAGGAGGTGAACTCGGAGGCATTGTTAATCATTACAACTTATTATTATACAATGCTGCAGCAACTTTTGCTGCATTGTTACTTTATGCTTTATATAACTGTTGGCTGATCCTTACCTCATGCTGCAAGACATCGTCGGAAGATGCTAGTCTTCGTTAGGCCTAGCTTCTTACCCTTGCTCTGGATTTCTGTCTTTCAGTCCACTATATAAAGCCTCTTATTTCCGTTGATACAATGCATAATGCTTAGTAGCAGACGTAAGACTCGCGGGTATGCTAGATACTCACCTTTGCTTTATTTCCCCTTTTCGCTTTGCCTGATCGGCCGCTGCAGTCGACGTTGGAGCCCAGGAGCAGTAGTACCCCGGAGGCGCGTACTACGACGTCGAGTTCCCCGTTGACCAGGAGTAGTTCGGTGGACCCAAGGCAGGAGGCCTCGCCTTTTCGATCTGTATCTCTGATGTGGTTTGTGCTAGCCTTCTTAAGGCAAAACTTGACTAACTATGTCTGTACTCAGATATTATGGCTTGTATGACTTATATATTCGGGTCCGCGTGATCCCCTTTATTGTAATATATTTGTTTATCCTTTTGTGCTTAGTGTTGTGTTGTGATATTCTCATCGTGGCACCCTAATCTCAACCGTGTACCCTGTGTGTATGATTACTGTACACGGATTGATTTTGGGGGCGTTACAGGTAGCAGATGAAGCAAGAGACATAGCCCTATCACGATCAGAAGTGTACCAGGATAAACTGTGCACCTACGAGAGCGGTTGACTCCGCACACAAGTATTCAATGTGGGGGATCTCGTCCTGCGGCTAACGCAGGAAAAGGTCCACAAGCTCGCCCCACACTGGGGAGGACCCTACATAATCTCATAAGTAATCGAAAAAGGAGCTTATAGACTAAAGAACCCGAAGATTGACGAAGACGTGGGCAACCCGTGGAATGTGGCAAACTTACGCCTCTTCTACCCATAGATTTCCTACGATTACTTTCGTCCAACCACTTGCTCAAATATCAGCAGTACTGCCCACAGGCAACTCATGTAAAATACCGAAGCAATAGAACATGTGTTGCCCCAATTACAGGCCATGGCACTCGGGGGCTCGATCGCAGATTCACCCTCTCCCCCCAGGCGTTCTTTCGCTTACGCGATGTTTCTACACTGGCACTTGGGGGCTCAAGCGCGGACTCACCCTCTCCCCCGAGGCGTTCTTTCTCTTACGCGATGTTTATACATTGGCACTAGAGGGCTCGAGCGCGGACTCACCCTCTCCCCCGAGGCGTTCTTTCGCTCACGCGACGGTTGTACACTGGCACTCGGGGGCTCGAGAACGGACTCACCCTCCCCCCCGAGGCGTTCTTTCGCTTATGCGAAGTTTATACATTGGCACTCGGGGGCTCGAGCGAGGACCTTCCCTCTCCACCGAGGCATTCTTTCGCTCACGCGACGTTTATACATTGGCACTCGGAGGCTCAAGCGTGAGTTTTTCCCTCTCCCCCGGGGCGTTTTTTACTCATGCGACGATTACCCACTGACGCTCGGGGGCTCGAGCGTGAACTTTCCCTCTCCGCCGAGACGTCCCTTTGCTCGTGCGACACTCGAAGACACAAGTAAAGAACGCAGCATGCTCAAAAGCTTTAATGAAAACAAGGACCACTCGGAGGAAAAGCATCAGAGCACTCGAAAAAGCACTCCCACCAAGGTAATATTAAAGAGAACAACTTTATAGTCTTCGCCCAATCGTAAAGGATTTGCCAAAGCCTCGGGGGCTACTCCCATCGGAGTGCTGTCGCGCACCCGATATTATCATGGACTCGCGCGTACAAAAGACAAAAAAATATGAAGGAAGCACTCTCAAGTATAAGTGAAGAAGAAACCCTCAATATATTGATCACAGGACCAAGCATTACAAGGTGATTTTGTCTACATCGAAAGGCGTACAAGACCAGCATTACAAGGTGATTTTGTCTACATCAAAAGGGGTACAAGGCCAAGCATTGCTAGAAATTATGACTTCTACATGTGTGCCCATGCTGAGATAATTCACACTCGCACACATCTTGACGAGCATCATCACAGACAAAGGAAAAATTAACCCTAAGTCTACATGGTGAATCTCGACTTACGCTTGAGCTTGTTGGCCTTGTCCTACTGGCGCTCCCGCTTGGTCGGCGGCTTGACATCAACGTCCTGCTCAAAACCCGAGTAGCTAGCACCACCACCAGTCGACGAGTCGCCGGAGCGAGAGGTGGCAGGAGAGCCACCAGCAGAAGAAGAAATGGAGGCACCACCTGTGCCCCTAGAATCGTCACCACTCAATCTCTCCTAGAAAGGCTCCATACGGTTCCCGCCAGCATCAAAGGCCTTGACGGTGAGGGTTTCTTCGCCATCAAAACGATAGCAGATATTGTCACCCTCGCGCGGATTCAGTTGACGGGAAAACGCCCTCCAACCGGGCCCCAAGAAGACCAAGAAGGAGCTCTCAACTTGAAGCTTTACCCACAAGGGCGATTGGGAGCAGCCTTGAAGCCGAAGCCAAAGACCATCCAATCCAAGGTCAGAAACAACGGAAGCAAAAGAAAATGGAACAGGAATCCTACTAGCAATGCGGCTAAGAACACGAAGGATGAAGTCATAGCCATAGACACCCTCGACAGCAGCAGTAGCCACGCTCCCTGAAGAACCTCCGCGCCCTCTCCAGCAGCATGAGGAATGGGGAGCACGGGCATCACGACCGCGGTGACCTCGGCCAGCAACGCCGCGAGAAACATCACCGGAGGCGCCACGAGCAAGACGTTTGGGTGTCATGGAAAGAAAGCAGGAGAGCAAAGGAAGAAAAATGGATGGCCAAAACACCACAGCACGACAACCTATATATACGCCATGCCAAGAGAAAAATAGGAACGTTTCCACACGAAGAAATCTAAAACGGTGCCGCGGGACAAAATTAAACACCAACGCATGCAACCTTACAAATTCCAAGACAAGGCGCCTCTTCGCATCATAGAAACATTTAAAAAATAGTAACAAAATACGCGAGTTTCCAAGCGATCTGGGAAAACTCAGAAGGCAGAAGAAGCACAGAGGTCACAATGTGTTACCCAAGGCGTCATCATAACTGCCAACAGACAAGACGGTTCACAGCCTGCCATCGTCAACTTTTCACATCTCGGCTGCACAGATGGGACGGTTCGATACCAACGCAAATGCTCTGATAAGGGAAAAGTTGCTCTCCTTCTCTCTCAAATTTTCCATTATCTTTACAATTTTGATTACATCAAAAAATTTACTCCCATCGGGAGCGCCCTGCCACCGTTAAGAGGGCACAGGCAACACAGACTAAACTCCGAGGGTGCGAGTGGCTACTCCCGTCCGACAAGTACAATGCATCTATAAGATTCGAGTGACCACTCGACCATGCTACATGGCTCGAGTGACAAGGTTCTTGAGTGAATACTCGCACTAACATGCAAGGCCCAAAAGACGAGAAAACGGACCCCGCATAAGCACTCGGATGCTCCGCGGGTGCTCATACTATGAACCCACTCGATGATCTTCCGAGTGGATACATCTTCTACTTATTCCTCGCCTGAGCACTCGGACGCTCTGGAAGTGACCACGCTACTAGTCCACTCGGTCGATTTCTGAATGGGTGCATTCTATTTTGGCACACGCCCCTACAAACATTGCCTGGGCTGCGATACACTGCACCCCAGATGCCGCGCAGACTTGCGCGTAGGTAAGACCCCGCTTCCCAGTCAATCGGGCCGAGACTTGCCATAGCGCGACTTCATTCCTGACGGTTCCATGCTTGGTGCATGATTGAAAGTTCACCACTAACGGACGTGTTAGGATCGTATTCAGTACTTAAACTGGCGGCATTGGTTGTGTAAGCCCTGCAGGGGCTTGTACCTTGCTTGACACCAGTCATATCCAAGCTCGTGTCGACGAACGCGAGATTGATTGGGCTACTGAGGTATTTACCGCTAGCGCAATTCACCAAGGCTCGAGAAGTCGACTGCCTTGGACCCTTTCAGCTTATCATCCCTCGGAATACTATCTCTCATGAAGAACAAGTGATGACTCGCAGCAACACGACACGCACTACTACAACTGATTACATGTTTTAAGTCCCTGCCGCGACTCTTCGAGTCCCCTAGGCACTATGGGTCTACTTACGAGGGTATACCCCCACGACTCCTATGCATGAGGGTACCTGGTGTGTGTCAAGACGAAGGGCCCGCTAGAATCTTCGACTGGCCCATGACTGGACCACTCGAAGCACCGACGGCTGCACCGACATAGGAGTCCTTGGCATTATGGAAAACAAGACTTGGCGTCCAAGACAAAAGCTAGATTAGGCAACTGTCTCTGTAAACCTATATGGACTCCTTGGGACCCAGCCTAATATATAAAGGCTGGGAGAGGGGACGTCGAGGGAATCCAATCTCATAGCAACACCTCCGGTCTCGAGCGATCTACCTTGACCTCCACTGTAATCGCTTCCATCATAATACAAAAGAGCAGGAAGTAGGGGTTTTATTGATCGAGGGCCCTGAACCTGGGTAAGTCCCCGTCTCCTGTTAGCCGACGAGCATCACCAACCTGCACGTCTCTCTATGATCTAAACTCATCGTACCTTACCATGGGATTTGCCGAGGCCGATCCTCGTTAGTCACCTTCTTGGAATGTTCGGCTTCTGATTCTTCGACTGTGGTAGCGTCGCAAATCCTGTTTGTATATTGCCGACTTGGTCGCGGGGAGATCGAGCTCTACATCAAGAAGATGGAGGGAGTCTTGTCTTCCTTTCTCGTTGTCGGTTTCGAACGTATGCCATGACACGGGGTGAGTCGTGTCTTATGTCTCTCGGTAGAATCGCCTCGGCTCCGTAAATGAGGAAGAAAGGTGTGTATCCATTTGATCAATTTGGAGATCTCCGGATGCTCCATAACACGGAGGGAAGTTCTTCTTCCCAACAACCTGGGGATTGTTCTAAAGGAACGAGGAGTTCAGGTTTGATTCCTCAGAGGAGTTCCTGATTTGCGTGTTCGGCTTGTCCATTTGATTGTGGGTGCGCCACAGAAGCTAGGTCCAGTCGAATGTGCTCTTGTTGGCAAAATCGCTCCATAACTCCTTCCGATAGGTTGCTTACATTGTCGGTGATTATACTGTGTGGGTATGCGAATCGTAAGATAATTTTCTTTAGGAACTTGAGTGTCGTCTTTGCATCGCATTTGTTGAGTTGCTCTGCCTCTACCCATTTGGTGAATTTTTCAACCGCCATAAAGAGGTGCATTTTCTTGTTTTTGGAAAACTTAAAGGGGCCTACCATATCCAGCCCCCCATACTTTAAAAGGCCAAGTTATCGGGATCCTTCTGAGTCCTTGAGCCGATACATGGTCCTGTCGAGCGTAGCGTTGACAGCCATCGCATTTCTTCACTATCTCTTCTGCATCCGCGTGAGCCATGGGCCAGTAGAAACCGTGTCTATTGGCTTTGTACACCAAGGAACGGGAGCCGGCGTTGTGACCGCAATCGCCCAAGTGTATCTCGTTCTAGATTTCGCGGCCTTCTGTCGGGGAGACGCATCGCTGGAAGATGCCAGTAGGACTGAGTCGGTGTAGCTCGCCCTTCTGGATCACAATGGATTTGTTGCGCCTGATGATATGCCGAGACAAGAACTCGTATTCTGGTAGTATTCCTCGTGTTTTGTAGTCCAAGTATGGTGTGACCCATTCTGGGGTTGCGTGGAGTGCTGCTAAGAGAACCAATTCTAGGTCTGGTACTCCTATCTCTTCTTCTGTTGGGATTCGGACGGAGGGGTGTAACAGGATGTCAAGGAATATGTTGGGAGGCACGGGTTTCTGTTGTGATCCCAATCGTGACAAAGCATCGGTGGCCTCGTTGAGTTTCCTCTCTATGTGATCGACATGGTATCCCGTGAAGAAGCCAGCTTGCCGTGATACTTCCCGTCGATAAGCCGCCATCATCGGGTCCCTGGAATTCCACTTTCCTGAGACCTACTGGGCAACTAATTTGGAGTCCCCTAGGAAGTATATCCTGGTTATGTTCATCTCCCGGGCAAGTTGTAGTCCATGCAATAGTGCTTCGTACTCGGCCGCATTGTTGGTGCAGGGAAACCGTAGTTGTAGGACATAGTTGAATTTTTCTCCCTAGGGAGAGGTGATGACCACCCCAGCTCCGGAGCCCTGTAGTTGTCGACTTCCACCGAACTGCAGAGTCCAAGACTTGGTGGTTGGTTTTTCGGGTGGTATCTTCAATTCCATCCAGCCATTGATGAAGTCCACTAGGGCTTGTGACTTGATGGTCGTGCGGGGCTCATATTTTATGTCGTAAGCCCCTAGGTTTATGGCCCATTTTTCTATTCCCCATGTTGCTTCTCTATTCTGTATGATATCTCGTAGTGGTTCTGAACTGACGACAGTGATTGGGTGCTCCTGGAAGTAGTGTTTCAACTTTCGGCTTGCCATGAATACGCCCAAGACTATTTTTTGCTAGTGAGGGTAGCGTTGCTTGGATATGGACAACACTTCGCTAACTTAGTAAGCGGGTCGTTGAATTATTTGTTCTTTTCCTTCTTCCCTTCGCTCGACCACCATGGCAGCGTTGATAGTTTTGATGTTTGCGTCTATGTAGATCAACATAGGTTCCTTTGGTCTCGGAGCCTCCAGCACTGGTGCTTGGGATAACTGAAGCTTCAAGGCTTCCAGAGCTTCATTGACGTCCTTATCCCAGACGAACGTGTCAGTTTTCTTTAGGAGCCGAAAAAGGGGGATGGGTTTTTCACCGAGTCGTCTTATGAACCCGCTGAGAGCAGCGATGCATCCGGTGATCTTCTGGACTCCCCGAATAGAGGTTGGCTTTGTCAAGGACATGATGGCATTTATTTTCTCCAGGTTTGCCTCAATTCCCCTTTCTGATATGATATATCCCATTAGTTTCCCGGCGGGCACTCCGAAAGTGCATTTAGCCGGGTTTAACTTCATTTTATAGGTGTGGAGGTTCGCGAAAGTTTCATCCAGGTCCTTGATCAATGAATCAGACTTCTCGGTTTTGATCACTATGTCATCGCGTATGCGTGTACATTGCACCCAATCTGCTCCTTGAGGTAGTTCTTGACAATATGTTGGCACGTGGCTCCTGTGTTTTTCAGGCTGAACGACATCGATGTTTAAAAAAGGCTCCAAAGGGAGTGATGAATGATGTCTCCTCCTGGTATTCTTCGTCCAACTTTATCTGGTGATAGCCGGAATATGCGTCCAGAAAACACAAAATTTCGCTTCCCGCTGTGGAGTCGATTATTTGATCTATTCGGGGCAGCGCGAAGGGATCCTTGGGGCATGCCTTATTAAGGTCTATGTAATCAACACCCATGCGCCAGGTTCCATTTTTCTTGAGAACCAGGACTGGGTTGGCCAGCCACTCGGGATGGAATATTTCTATGATGAACACGGCAGCTAGGAGCCGGACTATTTCTTCTCCCGTGGCTTATCTTATCTCATCATTAAAATGTCGGAGGATTTGTTTGATCGACTTCATCTTTGGGTCGGTATTTAGGTGGTTATCAGCGAGTTCTCTTGGGACGACCGGCATGTCTCAAGGTTTCCATGCGAAGATGTCCTGATTCTCATGGATGAACTCGATGAGCGCGCTTTCCTATTTGTCAGATAGTCTCGTCCCAATGATGAATTTCTTGGAAGAGTCGCCTGGGACAAAGTTGACTTTCTTAGTGTATTCTGCCGGCTAAAACTAGGGGTTGGAATCAGGGGTCAGTTTCTTGAGCAGATTTGCATCGGCCGGGTCTACCCTTTCTTTGTAGAATTCGAGTCCCGGTTGAGCACATGCTTGTTCTGCGTATGTGGTGTCCTCTCTTTCGCGAGCTATGGTGACCTCTCGACTTCCGGCAATGGTTATTACACCGCGTAGACCCGACATCTTGAGTTTGAGGTACACGTAGCATGGGCGAGTCATAAACTTAGCATAGGCCGGTCTCCTAAATGGTGCATGGTAGGGGATCTTAAAATCTACAACCTCAGAGGGCAGTACTTCTGACCTGAAGTTTGAGGTGCTTACGAAGGCTACCTCGAGGTATTTTTTTCCAACAGGTGAGCCAAGTTTCCGGGGACAATTCCATGAAAGATCGTGGAGGAAGGTTGTAGCTGCTTCTGGGTCAGGCTCATCTCTTGAAAGGTTTTGAAGTAGAGTATATTTATGATGCTTGCTCCTTCCATGAGTACTTTTTCCAAGGTGTAGACATAAACCTGTGGTGCCACCACAAGGGCCAGGGTTCCTGGAGAGCCGACGCGTGGGGGTGGTCTCTTCTGTTGTAGGTTATTATCTGTTCGGACAACTTGAGCCATCTGGGAACCGCCGGAGTGTGGGAGACCGAGAGGGTCACTGCACGTTGTTCGCTCTTCCTGTCCCTATGACAACTGCTGGTGGTGAAGACATGATATGAGGCGACTTGGGCGAGTTCCTTGGGATGTTCTTGGTAGCCTTGATCGACCGGTGTCCCCGTGCGGCGGCTTGGGTCGATTGCGACGAGACTTCGTAGATCGGGTCTGTCTAGGGTCTCAAAGGGATCTTTCGATCCGAGCGTACCTTGGGCAAAGCCGATCAAGGCACGGGTAGTGTTGTTTGAAGGTTGATCTTCATCACTGGTTACGCGGGCGTGAGCCGGCGCATACGTGAATCCGTCAGTTTGATCAATGGAGTGGCGGACCGAGCCGATGGGGACCTCGTAAACGAGATCCTTTCCCGAATCCTTGGCAGCGATGTCGGTGTAGAGCTTGCCACGCCGATTTCCGATCATCCGACTGCCAGTGATTTCCTCCGTGACGCGTCGAGCTCCCTCCTGGATCTCAACACCCTTGCTCGTAGGCCCCACGGTGGGCGCCAACTATCATGGTAAAAACACGCTAAATGTCCTCATAGGAGAACTTAAGCGGGGCCTTGGCTACGAGTGGATACGAGGAGGAAGAATTGATCGGTGGAGTCGGAAACGATGAGTCGGCACAAGAGAGATGCAGGGATTTACCTAGGTTCATCCCCTCGATGAGGTAAAGACCTACTTCCGTCCTTTCTTGTATTATATGTGGGGGATCTTGATTACAAGGGCGCTAAGAGTCGACGGTGTATCAAGAACTAATCTAAGATGATTCACCCTTAGGACGTCCCGAGACCTCGGCTTATATACACGTCGGGTCCTAGGGTTTACAACAAGTCCTACCACTACACGAGATGGAGTCCTATTCTATCTTCTTGGCAGTTATCTTGTCCTCCAAGGCGGTTTTGGCTCCTTCCTTGCGTGTCAGTCCTCATCTTGTAAGACGATTATTATACAGACCATATCTTCTTCTGGGCCTTCCCATCAATGAGCCGTCCCATAGGCCGACTCTCTTTGTCTTGAGCAATAAGGCTTCTTGTTATTCTTGTCGGGTCTATGAATCATCCCCTCGACAAGACCCATCCTCAATCTGAAGACGACAAGGTCGTAGTTTTTGTCGATCATGTGATCCGAGGATTCCATCCTCCCGGGTCGCTTTTCTTCCGCCAGCTTCTTCAATTTTATGGCTCACAACCCCAAGATTTAGCCCCGAATTCTGTTGTTAACATCGGGAACTTCACAGTTTTTTGTGAAGTGTATCTGCAAAGGAGATTGTCGTTTCCTCTTTTTCCGGAATACTTCTATTACAATAAGCAAACAGAAAGCAACGGGGTCAGCTGATTGAATGTGGAGCCGTTACACTTCAACAGCGAGTTAGATGCAACTATCCGTCGATGAAACTTTAATTTATAGCCACATAAGAGATTGACAGAAATCTTTTTTCTACTGTCAAGATACTAGCCCAGCGGGTCAACCTCCTTTGTCGGGTTTTCGTGAAAACCGGCTCGTATACTTTGTTGTTCTGAACTCCTGGGCAAGCGCGGGAGACAAGGAGGCACTGGCCCCTGTTTACAGGAAAATTAAGGCTTTGCTAGCTCATGGTGTTAGTGTCATGGACTCGATTATGTGCTAGGTTGAATGGCACGTGCAACCTCTAAGTGAGCGTACCAACTTTATGTGCGAATATTCCGGTTCTGAGGATGATATGGGATTTTCTCAGACCGTCTTTGAGCCGGAAGCGGTGGCTCGAGCCAACAAGAAGTTTTTATGTGAACCTTTGGAGGTAGTGAGCCAGGTGGGCCTGGCTCCTTTCTGTATCAAGAATCTGGCTCCTCAGGTAAATTCATGAATCACATTGATTCCTTCCCTGTTTCTGCAGGGAGAAGGATCATAACATGTTTGTTCTTTGTTCATAGGCCAGAGACCCTTGGTGGTCCGTAAATAGCTCCTCAACCCCTGCCGAAGAAGTCGAGGATGAGGATGATGAGGAGGACGAGGAAGTGGAGGAGAAAAAGGTATTATTTCTTCTTAGTCTCATTTCCTGTGGTTCATTTCTTAATAATAATTTATTTTTCCCCTCCCTTTATGAGAAGGAGGATGAGCCTATTGAAGAAGACCCGATTGGGGAAAATAATGCTAGGGAGGAAACTGTGATCTCCTCAGATAATGAGGTATTGAGCCGACGGATGACTCGTCTTGCTTTGAGAAAGGTATACTTTAAGTCATGTCTTTTGTCGTCCATCATTTATCTCATAAATCTCCATTTCTATTTTCGCATGAAGTGGAGGGAACAAGGAGGCGGACCCGGAGTTCCAGCTCTGATCTTCCTTTCGAAAGGTGTCGATCTGGGGGGCGGGGCATCGGGTTCGTTCCAAGCCGTCAGGCCCTGAGGGAGGCGCAATTGGTGGAAAACGCGCTGCGACCGACTCTCCATCATCGAGGGAGTGGGACGATGATGACTCTGGCAACTTTAAAGTTGTAGTGGGGTAAGTTATGTCGTTGTGCGATTTATTTCCCACTTTTGTTGGCTTTGCTGATTTTCTTGATACTTTAATATAGTATGCAAGAAGAATGAAGAGTCCCCTATCGCAGAAGGGGTAATCCTCATTCCAAGCTTTGGTGAGGTGACGTCACATGTTAAACTTGCGGACAATGACCCGTTCTGACTATTGGCGGAATCGAGCCATCAACTCCGGAAAGACATCGGCGTCGTCACAGGCCATGCCTGGAGGTCTTGACAGTGTGGTAGTTCGTGGTGATCAGGCACCACAACATGTTGTGTCGCTCGTTCCGAGGACGTTCACTCAATGAGGGAAGTCGTCATCTGCTCTTAAGAGGCACGAAGCCGTTTCCTTTCCTGAGTTGTATGCAAGTGCAATGACTCAGCTTAACCAGCAGCAAGCTTTGCTTGCAAGGATGAAGCAAGAGTATGAGGTATTTTTACTGTATGTCATAAGTATCCAGCCCCCATGATTTGGTGTGTATGTTGATAACATCACATCAAATCATTACGGATAGTCCTTCTTGATTGTATTTGCTTGTTTTACTCTGGCCTTATTGTATGGGTGTTTGCATACCCTGGCTTTGAGAGCCGGGGAAAAAGAGACAACTATGACGGACCAACTGGCGGCAGAAGTCGGCAAACATGAAGAAAGAGAGAAAGAAGTGATGCGCCTTCGTGAGGAACTGGAGAAACATACTGAGGAGCTGCAGGTTCTGAAGACCGGTTGTGAGACCCAGAGGAGGACTATGGCAAAGGCTGTAGAAGATGCCAAATCTGCTCAGGATAAATATAGTTCTCTTCAGGCTCACGTTTTGACGGTAGCAAAAGCGGTGCTTCATAAGTGTGAACAGGCTTCCCTTCCTTTCATCTTGTTGTATTTTGAGAGAGAGTATAAGTGACTCAAATTATCTAAGCGTCTGCAGGTAAAGGAGACCCCTCGTTGGGAGAGTCAGACATGATCCGTCTATGAGTCGTGATGGACGTTCTTCCTGACACACATGCTGGTAGCTGCCGGGTCATCAAACAGTTGACGGGCCGAGCTGCTTATCCGGCATTCACAACGGATTTCTTTGAGGAATTATCAAGAGCTCCGGAATGGGTTGATCTGGTGAAGTCGTCGGCTTGTCGTAAGGTAGTGATAAAAGATCTAGCATTTTGCAAGTTGTATTATCCTTATGTCGATCTTGACAAGCTAGTGCAGGGGTTTCTAGAGCTGAAAGCCAACGGATCACAATTCCAGAAGGCAGACCATTCGCGGGTTCTCAAGGGTGTGTGTCACTATGCCACGAAGATTGCTAATAAGGTGAATCTTCGGGTGTTCGACACGGGTTATGATGAGAACAACAGAAGGCGCCCTATGCCACAACCAGAAGCAAAAGAGCCGTCATGGGTGGCAAGCTGGAAACGTCCTAGCCCCCTGTCCGAGCCGATGCGGTCTATGTTTGAGGAAATCACAGAGGCAAAAGGCCCAATCTGCTGCTCAGAGCGCGTCACAAGTTTAGAGGCGCTAGGAGTGTTTATTCCTCATGTGGCTTTTGTGGTGTTGTGGGCGAGCGAAAAAGACATATCTTTAGTAATTCCTTGTAGGGTGTTACACTTTTGTTTATTCATTTATCTAGATGGTTCTAACTGAACTGTAGTTTATGTAGCCAATTGTGCGCGTGATAAACAACATCCTTTGATCAAGTAAGTGCAGGGTCGGCCGGCACCACGATCAGATGCCTCCGATTGACTTATGAAAAGGAAATGTTGGTCATATTGGTGCGCGTAAGTATGAACTCCTCTTTAAGCCGGCATCGCATGACTTGTACTAGTGCTAGGCGGACTTAGGTTCAGGGTCAAAGTGGCTTCCTTTACGGAGCCATTGTTGATTGAACTTAAGTGTAAGCAATCAGGTCATCTGAGTGCGAGTTTCCATCGAGCAGATAGGCGGGTGGGGTGGGATAGTTGCGATATGTAAACAAAAAAGCTAAAAACTGTGTGTATATGCTATTGGAAAGGAAGAGTAGCAAATACAAAATATGATAGCTGGGGGAGGAGAGAACACTCGAATTCGGCAGAACGTTATGCCCTGAGTTGCAGGGGGACTTGTACTTCTGGCATGAAGCGGAGCCCTAAGTTTCCTCCGACTTACATGTAGGATTGTGTACTAGTCAGTTTATGCGCTGGGACCCGATCCGTGAGGCTGCTTCCAAAGTCGACGGATCATCGAAAGTTTGTGCCTTTTTTATTTTTTTGGTACAGGCGACTTCTGCGTAGGTGGCGTCATCTTTTTCACATGCCAAAGCGATATCGCTGCTGCCGTTTACTGTGCACGCCGTATGGACCCGGCATTTTTAGCTTGAGGTAGATGTAGCAGGGTCGTGCCATCAACTTGGCGTAAGCCGGTCTTCCGAGGATGGCGTTGTAGGGGATTTGGAACTTGACAACCTCTAAAGATAGGATCTCAAGCGGAAGTTGGTGTTGTTCCCAAAGGCTACTTCTAGGGCAATACGGCCAATGGGTTGAGCCGACTTGCCTGGAACAACGCCATGAAAAGTGGTTGTAGAAGGTTGTAACTGCTCCTTGGATAGACCCATGCGGCGGAATGCTTCGTAGTAGAGAATGTTGATGTTGCTTCCGCCGTCCATGAGCCTTATCTAAAGTGTGCCCATATACTTCGGGTGCAACCACTAGTGCTAGTGCTCCGGGATTTTCGACCCTAGGTGGGTGGTCCGCCCGGCTCCAGGTAATGGCTTGCTCGGACCAATTGAGCCAGTGTGGCTACGTAGGTTCTGTGGAGACTGAGAGGGAGACGGCTCGTTGTAGGTTCTTACTTTCCCTGTTGTTGTTGTTCGTTGCGAAGACATGATATATCCATTGTTATTGAATTTTGTTAGTTGTTCTCGGAACCGAAAAGGCCAGGATGCAATTGGTGACCGTCTCCTAGTGCCTGACGCTGGCCTCCGTCGGATGCTCCGTGGTAGGTGGCTCCATGGTTCCCCTACGTTTGAAAGCCTCCTCCTTGGAAGCTGGTATTCGGGTTTGGTTGTGTCGGGCTACCGCTGCTGAAGCCAGAAGGGCCGCCACCTGGGGGGGCTGGTGGCCGCGGCCGTTGCCTCGCATGTGTTTTTGCTTAAAGCCTTCCATTTAGTAACAGTCTTCCTAGGAGTAACTAGCCGGACGGTCTGGCTTGCTGTGTTTTGGGCATGGTCCCTTCATTGTTTGCTCGTGGTTGGTCGGTCGGCCAAACTAGGCCAGTTTTTTTAAGTTGCCACCTTGCTTCTGTTTTTGGAAACCCGAATTCGTATTTGCTACAAAGTCAGAGCTACCTTGATCTGGTTTGCACTTGTTGGTGCTTCTGTTGCCATTGGAGCTCTGTTCGAAGTTGCCCTTGGTTCCGTTCTTTTTCGTCTTGGCGGCTTTATCCTCGTCGGAGTCGCCGTCCTTGGTTTTGTCAGACTCGGCGTACTTGGTGATGGTGTTCATGATTTCCCCCATATCTTTGACCTTTCTTTTTATCCGACCGAGCTTATGAACAAACTGTTCGAAGCGGCGGTTATTTTCTAGGACTAGGACGGCTGTCGGGGATAGGACCGCTGGGGTACCTTCCAAAAAGCATCGTGTGGCAAACCCAAATTATCAAAGTGCCTTCGAAATTAATAGTATCTCTTCCGAGAGGATGAGTCGCTCTTTTTCTGCCACACCCAGGCACTTTTCTGGTTTGATAGAGCATCTATTGTGGGAAGAGACAGACTTCACCAAGCAAAAGGAAGACCGCGACACCTGGAGAGAGCATCTCGCCTAAGCGGTGCGTCGGGGTTGCGTTGTCGCGACAATCGTGCCTCAAGCTTCCCGGAAGACGTCCCCGCAGTCCACGTAGCTCGTGTGTGTGTGTGTGTGTGTGTGTGTGTGTGTGTGTGTGTGTGTGTCACTCTTGTGAATTTAAGTAAACACCTTGGCACTTTGTTACTACCCCCTTGGTCTATAAAAGGGAGAAGTCGGCCTGAGAAGGGGGATCCTCCCGGAAAACATTGTACTTCACTCCATTACCCACAAGAAAGATCAGACAAGTAGGAGTAGGGCTTTTAGTCTCCAGATGGCCCGAACTTAGGTAAACCCTATGTTTGCTCGCATCGTCTTCACCAAGCTCAAATGTCGTTCCGACGCCACAGCAACCTCCGTCTCCATAAATCTG
This sequence comes from Bromus sterilis, assembly GCA_950022295.1. Classification (NCBI taxonomy): domain Eukaryota; kingdom Viridiplantae; phylum Streptophyta; class Magnoliopsida; order Poales; family Poaceae; genus Bromus; species Bromus sterilis. The sequence goes on from OX465596.1 coordinate 345,739,645, forward strand.
GTGGGAAGCTGACGTATTTTCCGTCCCGCACGTCCTCCGAGGTGCGCCCTGCTGGAAGCAGCCCTTCCGGGAGGATCTTTCGGGTCAGCGTCGCCGCTGTTCTCCCCTCTTTCTGGCGCTGGACAGGGGCTGGATTAGAACCCCTGACATCTGGCGCTAGAAGGAGGGACCGAGAAGCAACCCTCAACATTTGGCGCTAGAAGGAGGGCTGGCGGTTACGTTGGCTATTATCTTCCCACTCCAGCAACCATGCTCTCAATGGCAAGCCGTGCAAGAGATGTCGCTTCCGACGCTCGCAAAGTGGCGCCTTCCTGCGGTTGTTCGCCCGCCCCCAACAGAAGCATGTCTCTACGTAAGAGTCGTTGAGCGCTGGTCCCCGAGCGTATCCTGGCAGCAGCGAAAACGACCGGAATCTTGATACAGATTCCCTCGTGATTTTCCCCTCCCAAGAGCTCGCCGGTTCCGCCTCAGTTGGAGCACGAAGGATCTCGTGTGATTCCCTATTGTGAATCCCCATCTTTCCCCATCGTGCCCACTTATGGTGTTCCTTGGATTCGTCTCCCCAGGGAATTGAATTATTTGCGGGCGCAATCAACAAAGAAGATTGTGGCGCCTAAGTGACACCATACTCTCGTGTGGTAACTACACCAAGAATAGTCTCCCAGAGGTGATCGCGGTCCTACCGCCTCCTCGGCACGTGAGTAGCCTGGGTCTGGCTACCCTTGTCCTCTCCCGGCAACTAGCCCAGAAGGAAGACACACAAGGTTCTATGGGATGATCCAGCTCTATGTGGATTACGCTCTGGGTCTGTCCCACAGCCTGGTGCAAGGTTCCTGCAAAGCTTTCACTCCGTGCGAACATGCGCAGATGTATTGCTGCCGGTGAAGTCCCACTAGCCGGGTGCGTCACAGGGACCCGATTCTCTGTGTCCCCGTTTTCTGGAAACTTCCGTTCTCCGAGAAGTCGTTTCCGAACTAGGGACTAGAGTTCCCGAAAAATCCTCCTCCCCCGTGGAGCCTGGGTAAAGGATGCTGCTATCGTTCCGTCAAAGATACGGGTCAGATTGTGCAATGCTTTCAGGGGGTGGCGAGGCTCACCCACGACCACGTCCAGGACGGCAGGACCTGCGTCCCTCCCATAAGTGTGTATGCACAAAACCCTTAGCAGATTCACAACATTCACACGAAGAAGACCCAACATACATCCAGGAAGCTGGCACTTCCAGATCTCTCGCAACTCGCCTCGCAGGAAACAAGTTGCCAAGTGCATTATTACAACCCGCAAAGTTCACCTAGACAAAATTAAAATAAGGTAACATACAGATACATGATATCATTTCCTCCTAGCCATCATGGTGCTAATCTTCTCAGCGTGCTTGCAGCACTTGTCCTCCACGCGCTTCTGCTCCACTGGGTCCGGAATGCTCGTGTACATGGTGTTCAGGTCCAGGTCCGGGTTGTGGAATTTCAGCCTCGCGAACGCCCACATGCAGATCTCTGAGCATACGTCTTTCATGATCTGGGTCGCTCGCTCCGTGTTCCCCGCCTGATACTTTCCCATCACGTCCGCTGCACTCAAGAAGAAAGCCATGAGTCCCTCGATCTCGTGGTCCTGCAGATCCTCCGGTAAACCAACATGGGGAGCTGCATCTCGTTCAGCACCGTTGTAAAGCTGGTTGCCGCGCTCCGGATGGACTTCAACCCCTAGCTGTTTGTCGCCCTGTGTTGCGCGTACTCGTCTTTTAGGTTGGCATAAGCCTTGCTTGCGGAGTCCAGCTCCTTCTTAGTTCATTCGGCCTCCGCAAGGGCGACGGTCGCCGCCTTCTCTGTCTCCGAGAGGCTGGCCTCCAGCTTCCGGGTGTAAGCCTCCCTCTCGACCAAACTATGCTTCATGCCATCACACTCCCCTTGAAACTTGCGCACCACCTCCATCTGTACACTCTGCATAGCTTCTAGCTCCTTTTTGTGCAACTCCATGAGGTTGTGGCACACTTCGGCCAATGTTGCCTCCAGTGCATCCTCGCGACGCTTGAGGGATTGCCTTTCCTCCGCAATGTCTTCAGCTTGCTTGGCTTGGGCTTGGCTCACCTTGTGGAGGTCTGTCCAGATGCATAGCCTCTCTGCTTCCTGGCCTGCTTGCGCCGCATGTATCTCCTCTAGCTTCGCTGCCCACGTAGCCAGCGCTTTCCTGTTGTCGGAGACCTCCCGGGCCACGGCGGCCTCCCGGGAAGCCACCCGCTGCACCTAGTCAACCACCTTCTTCTCTCGCGCGAGATGCTTATTCCTGAGCTCTTCAAATTCCCTCTGGATGTTGACCCATAATTCGGCCCCGATCGGCGCCATGACGTCGTCCAGATCAACAGACATCGGGACGCATTCCCTGAGAGCCTCTTCTAGGGCCAGCACGCTAGCCTGGAATTCATTTCTCTTGTCCGCCATCACGACGGAGGAATCAATGTTCGCCTGCACGCAACACTAATAAATTCAAAACAAAATCCTAGTTTCCATAAGGTACGTCAGTTCTGACGACTGCGTACCTGGATAACGCTTGCGCTGGTCCCTGGAGCCTTCTTTTGGGGGGCATCTTCCTCTTGCATGTTCCTCCCTTCCTGACGGGATCCTGTGCCAGCGAGTCCTACCTCCCCCACGCCGGAGGGGGCATCCTTCCACTGTTGTAGATGATCAAGTCAAATTGTTCGGTTTCCATCGGGAACGGACGACCCTCGCCTTCCGCCCGTGGTGTGGGTGGCACTCCCACTGGTGCCACGGAAGGAGACTCTCCTGCATAAACAAAGGCGACATTAAGGATCCGGCAGAGTGCACAAGGACCGCACAAGCATGGGACAACGCGAACCTAAGACGGGATGATGAACTTCCTCTGCGATCGGGGGACGGTGTACCCTCCAACGTCCGTTCGTGCGTTCCTTCCTGCTGCTCCTCCGACACGCGTGCCCTCTCCACCGAGACCTCGGTAGCCTCCTCCCTGTTTCAAAATTTGGAAACCATTAGGAATATTCAGTAATACACGCGGCACGAATGTAGACATGACTTAATCGTCGTCCTTCGGCAGCGACAACATCGAGTCCGGGAGGCCTAACCCCCATCCCTCAGCGGCCAGCTGCATCACCTCTGGGAGCTTCTCCTTCCTCCAGGAACCATCGCCCACTAGCCTTCGTGGAGCCGACCGTTTTCACGTCCTCAGAGGAGAGGCCTCCGGGGGCGTCACCGCTTCCCTCTCAATGGCGACCCTGTTTTCCAACCCCTCTATAGGGTCCGCCGTTTGCGCGGCCTCGTCTGCGCCGGACGACAAAAAATAGGGGGTGTAGACCGGCGTGGGCGGGTCTTCTTCCTCCTCTTCGTCGTCTTCCTCGTCCTCGCCGTCAGAAGCCCCCAGGATCCCAAGGGACCCCACCTCCGAAGACGAGTCTGAACTCGTCCCTTCCGACGAGTCCTCGTCGGTGCTCTCCTCTTCCGATAGGTATTCTAGAGTCTCTTCCACCGTCGCCTTTTTGCCATGCGTAGTCGTTCTCTTCCGGCCGCCTCTCTGGGAAGAAAAAGCACCCGTTAGGTCGATGGTCTCCCGAGCGTCTGCATGCCTCGGGCTTTCAACTCTCCTGGTCCTGGAGCCCCTCCCGTGTGTAGTTCCCCCGGGGGCTAGCTCCTCCATCTTCCTGCCATTGGTTTGCTTCTGACTATACTGGAAGTAGAGTTGATGCCTCTTCTGCATTCTCGTCAGTTCTTCCGGTTTGGTGAGAAACAACCTGTTCTCATTGGGGTCTCTCGGAAGCTCGTCAAGCGACGACAAGAAATTTCCGATCGTAGTCTCTGACAGGGACTCCCATTACGGGTTGATCAACCCCTTGGCATTGCAAGGAGGCATGGAAACCAGTAGCAGGTCTGACGAGGATCAGCCTCGACAAATCCCATGGTCAGGGACCCTGGGTTAGATCATAGAGAAGGAACAGGTTGGCGTTACTCGTCGTCTAACAGGAGAAGCACTTCCTTCTCAATTGTATTATGCGAGGGGGCGATTACAGTGGAAGTCTAGGCGAGTTCGCGCAAGACTGGAGGTGTTGATTGTAGATTGGATGTCCTGAGACGTACCCCCTCCCAGCCTTTATATACTAGGCTAGGTCTCGGGGAGTCCATCTCAGGTTACACGGAAGATTGCCTAATTCTAGCCTTGCCTTAAACGCCAAGTCTCGACTTCCATATTGATCGCGGACTCCTACGTCGGTGCTCAGAGCGGACCAGTCGTGGGCCTGTCAAAGCTTCCAGCGGGCCTTCTGTCTTTGTATGCACCAGGTATCCTCACACGCAGGAGTCGTGGGTTCACCCCCTCGTCAGTATCCCCCCAGTGCCTGGGGGACTCGAAGAGTCACGCAGGGACTCAGATTCATCCTTGCTTTCATATGCGCAGCGCGGCTGCGAGTCGCTGGCAGCTTTAAAGCTGACAAACGTTTATTTCGAGGGATGCTAAGCTGAAAGGGCCCAAGTTAGTCGACTGGTCAAGCCTTGGTGAATTGCGCTAGTGGCAAATACCTCAGTAGCCCAATCAAGCCCGTGTCCCTCGACACGAACTTGGGAACGACCGGTGTCTAACAAAGTTCATGCCGCTGCAGGTCTTACAGGATCAATGCTGCTGGTCCCATTAAATAGCCTTAACGCGTCCGTTATTGGCTCATCTTTCGATCATGTGAGCGCATGACAAACATCGGGAATGAAGTCGCGCTGTGGCAAGTTCCCGCTCGGCCGTCTGCGCAGCGAGGTCCTACCTACACGCTAAGCTTGCATGGCATCTGGGTACAGCAATTCGCAGCCCAGGAATCATTTTATATGGAGGTGCGGAGCCTAATTAAGGATGCACCCACTTGGAATAGACGATCAAATGAGCTATTAGCCCTCACTCGCGGAGCTTTTGCGAGCTCAGGCGAGGAAATCAATAAAGGCGCCCACTCAGAAAGTCGTCGAGCGAATGAGTAGATTGATTTTCCAAATACTAGTCGAGTTTTGCGAGTAGTCACTCGAATGCTTTGCTGTCTTCAAGGTGAGGGAGAACATGAACTCAGAAAATGCGTCGTCTCTGCTAGGGTGAGTGGTCACTCGAGTACATATTTGTCTTCTGGCTGAGGGAGCACCCGAAACTCAGTAGATGTCGTGATTACTGTTAGTGCGAGTGGTCACTCAAGCACGTCTTTGCCTTCTGGGTGAGGGAGCACCCGAACTCTTGCGATTTTTAGATCTTACTATGTTTTAATAAAGGTACTCCCAATGGTAGTAAAAGATTTTATAATCAGAATATTTTGGCACCAAGAGATAGGTAGCCTTTGGCAGCCTTTTGTTTTTTCCAATTGCTTTTATCTTGATCCGTCCTTCTTGAGATGTCACGTTGATAGGCATTGTCATGCTATTTGGTGACCTATGATGATGCTTGGTCTTTGATCTGTCGCGTCTTCTGTCCAGTCATAATGACGACTTGGATGCCGTGCTTCCTGGTGCCCGTTGGATTACCAAGGCGTGTATGGGAAACAGGCGAGATTTGACGTGTCCTTTAAATATTGCTGACCGTGTGAAGGAATTTTGTCTTGAAATTCGTCACGCCTGGCGTGTTTAGTCTTTGATTTAATGATGGCGCCGCCTGGGCTTCTGCGTCTTTTCCTTGTTTGCCCTTGGATTGTGCTATAAATACCTCCTATAGTTTTCCTGACATTGGCATCCATTCTTCGTACTTTTCTTTCCTTTATTCTTCTTCTTCCTATGGCTCCAAGGTGTGGTTCTGTTCCGGCTGGTCGAGGGCGTGGCCGACGTGGTCGTGGTGGCCGTACGCCTCGCTCTTCGCGTGGTGGTCGTCGTGGGGCTGCGATTACGCCTTCTTCCTCTTGCACGGAAGAAGGTGGCTGGCGCTACAACTTCCTTCTGCGTGTTCTCAGTCGCACCGCTACTCGGATCCCTCTTCCATTCTCATTTGCCTCCATGACTTCTGAGCTTAATCTGAGGGGTCTGTGGCTCCGGCTTGAAGGGTGTACTCGATCTCCTGCTTGGGTGGAGATTTCTGTTGATAGCTCCTTCTTGATTTTTCTTGATTCTAGCTGGAGGTTGTTTTCCCGGTGGCTAAACTTGCGCGATGGGGATAGTCTTTGCTGTCGTTTTGATGGTGAAGATACTCTCATTGTTCGTGCATTTGATGTTGGTGGCAATCGTCTGGATCCATTCTGGGAGGAAACAAGCAGTGATAGTTCTGGTGGATCGAGGGGTGTTTCGTCTACTTCTCTTGTGGCTTCATCTTCTGCCGACTCCTCGGCTGGTGGTGCTTGCTCTTCTAGTTCTAGAGATGAGCTTGACATCAAGCCAGTCGTCAAGCGGGTGCGTCAGTAGGCGAGGCACCTTGTAAACCTGGAGGGCGGCGACTTTCTTCTTCGCAGGCTTGGTTATTACTTTGTATGTGGTGATGCTCGTCAGGTTATGGGACGAAAGTGCCAATTATCTTAGCATGAGCACACATGTAGAAGCCATAATTCCATGGGATAATTGGTATTGTAATCCTTCTGGTAGCTGCTCGAGTCCTTTGTAATGGGAACTGTCCTCAAATCTTTGTAATGAGAAATTGTCTTCGACTCCTTTGTAAAGGAAAATTTTCTTCGACTCCTTTGTAATGAAAAATTTTCTTCGAATCCTTTGTAATGGAAAATTTTCTTCGACTCCTTTGTAATGGAAAATTTTCTTTGACTCCTTTTTAATGAGAAGTTGTCCTCGACTCCTTTGTTTGGGTTTGTCAGGTACGCGGCAGCACTCCCGATGGGAGTATCCCCCGAGGCTACGTTTGATTTGTAGGATCAGACGTAGGCTGCTAGCTTTTATTCCCCCGGACCGTCCTTTCTTCTAGCTTCTTAGTTGTTCCAAATTTTCATCGGGTGCGCGGCAGCGCTCTCGATGGGAGTAGCCCCCGAGTCTTTAGGTGATCATTTGTGATCAGGTGAAGACTAATGAATTTTTCTGTCTTGCTTTGTCCTTATCTTTAAAACGCGCCTGAAAAAGTTCTGAGTGGGGTATATGAATGAAGTGATGCCTTTTCGTGGGGGAATTGGTGTTTGTGCTCCTGAATCTTTGCTTTTGTGGCTATGTAAGCAGAATAAGTCATCCGCCGGGGGGAGTATGCGGTCTGGCCCCCGAGTGTTTTTAGGTAGCGTTGCGTAAGTGAAGATAGCGTCCCTCGGGGGGAGTTTATGCTCGAGCCCCCGAGTTCTTTTATGAAGATAGCGTCTCTCGGGGGCAGTTTGTGCTCGAGCCCCCGAGTGCTTTTATGTAGCGTCGCGTAAGCGAAGATAACGTCTCTCGAGGGGAGTTTGTGCTTGAGCCCCCGAGTGCTTTTATGTAGCGTCGCGTAAGCGAAGATAGTGTCTCTCGGGGGGAGTTTGAGCTCGAGCCCCCGAGTGCTTTTATGTAGCGTCGCGTGAGCGAAGATAACGTCTCTTGGGGGGAGTTTGTGCTCGAGCCCGCGAGTGCTTTTATGTAGCGTCGCGAGAGCGAAGATAGCGTCTCTCGAGGGGAGTTTGTGCTCGAGCCCCCGAGAGCTTTTATGTAGCGTCGCGTGAACGAAGATAGCTTCTCTTGGGGGAGTTTGTGCTCGAGCCCCCGAGTGATTTAGTGGTATTATTTGGGCAACACCTTTTATTGCTTCAAGTTTTTTACATGAGCTGCCGATCGGTGCTGCTGTCGATACTCCTGGTGGTGTCTATGGGTAGGCTATGGGTAGAACATGCGCAAGTTTGCCACGTTCCACGGGTTCCCCACGTCTTTGTCCGTCTTCGGATTCTTCAGCCTGTATGCACCTCCTCCTATGACCTCGGAGATTATGAAGGGTCCTTCCCACTGCGGGGAAAGTTTGTGCACTTTTTCTTGTATTAGTCGCAGGACGAGGTCTCCTTTGCGGAAAGATCTGGTCCGCAGGCGACTGCTTTGGTACGTGCGTATTTTGTCCTGGTATGGTTGTGTCCCTTGCTTCGTTTGCAGTGTCTTTATCATCCTGTAGTGCTTCGTATGCCTCTTCTTCTTCGTACCCCAAGATTCGGGGAGCTCCAAACTTTAGGTCGTGCGGTAGTACCTCTTCTGCTCCATACACCATGAAAAAGGGTGTGTACTGGGTTGAGGTGTTGCGGGTAGTGCGCAAGCTCCATAGGACTGACGGGGAGTTCTTCTACCCAGTTTCCTGCAGCTTGTTCGAGTGGTGCGAGGAGCCGCTTTTTTATTCCTCCGCACACTAAACTGTTTGCTTTCTCCACCTGGTCGTTAGATTGTGGGTGCGCGACTGACGCGTAGTTGATTTTAATGCCCAGATCTTGGCAGAAATTCTGGAATTCTGTTGCTGTGAAGTTTGTGTCGTTATCTGTGATGATGTTATGGGGTACGCCGAATTTGAAGATGATGGACTTGATGAAGTTGACTGCCGTGAGGGCTGTTGAGCTGGTGATTGGCACTGCCTCAATCCACTTGGTGAACTTTTCTACTGCTACTAGTAGATGTGTTCGGCCTTCTTTTGAAGATTTCTTGAGTGAACCCACCATATCGAGTCCCCAGGTGGCGAACGGCCAGGATAGAGGTATGGTTTTGAGTTCTGATGCTGGGGCGTGCGGCCTGCTAGCGAATTTTTGGCAGGCGAGGCAGCGTCGTACGATGTCTTCCGCGTTTTTCATTGTGGTTGGCCAGTAGAAACCTGCTCGTAAGGATTTGGCCACGAGTGCGCGACTGCTCGCGTGGTGCCCGCAAGTGCCTTCGTGGATCTCGAGCACTAGGGCCTTGTCGTCTTCCTCCTCGATGCACTTTTGGAGGACCTGAGAGATGCTACGCTTGTAGAGCTGTCCGTTGATTACTGTGAATGCTTTAGATCGTCGGCTGATGCGTCGGGCTTCTGCAAAGTAGTGTGGTGAGGTGCCATTGATTAGGAATCGAAGTAACGGTTTTGTCCAAGATGGGCCTTCGGGCGCGGCTGGTTCTGCTTCTTTGACTGCTTCGTTGCCGGCGTCGTCTGCTGGGTTAGCCGCTGCTACTTGTGTTGGTTCGTTTGCGTCGTCGTCCTCTGTGACTGCCTTCGGTGCGGGTGCCATGGTTTTGATTGACCTCTGGCTGATGCTTTCGAGGAAAATGCCTGGAGGGATGGGCCCTCAGGTTGATCCAATGTTTGCGAGGTCGTCTACTTCTGTGTTATTTCCTCTGGAGATGTAGTTTAGCTCGCAGCCGTTGAATCCTCCTTCCAGGGTGTTGTAGAGATTCTGGTAAGGCATCATGTTTTCTTTGACTGCTTCATAGTCTCTCATTGCCTGCTGGACGACGAGGTTGTAGTCGCTGTAGATTGAGAGGCGAGTGGCGCCGCAAGCTTTCGCCATGCGCATGCCATGGAGTAGTGCCTCGTATTCTGCTTCTTTGTTTGAGGCATTGCTGAAGTTGAGCTGAAGTATGTATCTGAGTTTTTCTCCTTTGGGCGAGATTAGTAGGACGCCTTCTCCAGCTCCTTGCTGTCTTTTTGACCCATCGAAGAACATTGTCCATGAGTTGGACAGGTCTGGGGGGCGGGTGTTTGTACTTCTGTCCACTCGACCAGAAAATCTGGGAGTACTTGGGCTTTGATCACCGTTGGGTTCTTGAATTGTAGATCACGAGGACTGAGCTCAATGTTCCATTCGGCGACTCTGCCAGTTGCTCCTGGATTGTTGAGGATGTCCGCGAGTGGTGCGCTGCTCACGATCGTGATGCGGTGATCGTCGAAGTAATGTGGTACTTTCCTTGAAGTCATGACGATGGCGTATACTAGTTCTGGTAGTGCGGGTACCGCTGCTGAGATTGTGAGGAGCATGCTTAGGTAGTAGGTTGGCCTTTGGATGCTCTGGATTTTTCCTTCTTCCATGCGCTCGACGATGAGCGTCGTGCTGACTATGCTGTTGCGTGCCGCTATGTAGAGGTAGAGTGGTTCTTGCTCCTTGGGCGCCGCCAGGATTGGTGATGTCGAGAGGGTCTTCTTTAGGTCTGCGAATGCGTTGCGGGCTTCCTCAGTCCACTCGAATTTTTCTAATTTTCTGAGCAACTGGTAGAATGGTAGGGTCCTTTCTCCCATACTGCTGATGAAGCGTCTCAGTGCTGCGAGTTTTCCTGTGAGTTGTTGTATGCCCCGGATGTTGACTGGTTCTTGCATCTTGGCGATTGCTTGGACTTTTTCAGGGTTTTCTTCGACACCTCGAGCGGAGACCATGTACTCGAGTAGTTTTCCGGCTGGGACGTCGAACACACACTTTTTTGGGTTGAGCTTGATTCTGTATTTGTTGAAAGCGGCGAAGGTTTCGCGGAGGTCGTCGATTAGTGTGCCTGCGTTGTATGTTTTGATGATGATGTCGTCGACATAGAATTGGACGTTTTTTCCGATTTGATCTCTCAGGCACGCTTGCATTATCCGTTGGTACGTGGCTCTGACATTTTTCAATCCGAAAGGCATTGTTTTATAGTAGAATACACCATAGGGGGTGATGAACGAGGTGTGCTCTTCGTCTTCTTCCTTCATCCTGATTTGGCTGTATCCTGAGTAGGCGTCGAGGAAAGATAGGAGGTCGCATCCTGTGGTGGAGTCTATTATCTGGTCTATCCTTGGCAGGGGAAAGTGGTCCTTCGGGCAATGTTTGTTGACGGGCCCGTAGTCGACGCAGTGTCCTTTTTGGGTACCAAGACTGGGTTTGCGATCCAGGTGTCCTTCTTTGTCTCTCGAATGAATTGCGCGTCGAGTAGTCGGTTTATCTCTTCTCCAATGGCTCTGCTCTTGGGTTCTGAGAATCGGCGCAACGCTTGCTTTACTTGTTTGGTGTTTGGATGTAAGTGTAGTGCATGTTCTGCAAACTCTCGTGGTATTCCGGGCATGTCGGCTGGGCACCAGGCGAAGATTTTCCACTCTTCACGAAGGAGGGCCATGAGGGAAGCTATTTGCTCTTCTGGGAGATGGGCATAGATTCGGACCGTCTTGTCCAGGTCTGTTGGGTGAACTGGGTGGGTGACTGTGTTACTGTCGACGCTGAAGTCGCGGTTGAATTCCTTTGACTCGCTTATTCTTGCTAGTGGAAAGACGCTCCTGTCTGTTACCATGGCTATTTCTTCGAGCTGTTGCTGAGCTCTGAACATCTCGGAAACTTCATGAAAGTCACGGTCGCACTGGTCTGATTGTATAAAGCTCCCATTGACCGCGATGACTCCTGAGGGCCCTGGCATTTTGAGCTTGAGGTACGCGTAGTGCGGGACTGCCATGAATTGCACAAATGCGGGTCGTCCTAGTATGGCGTGGTATTGGGACTGCCAGTTGAGCACTTCGAACTCGAGGACTTTCCTTGTGAAGTTTCCCTTGCTGCCGAAGATGACATCGAGCTCGATTGTTCCGAGGGAGGTAGCAGCTTCGCCTGGAACTACGCCGTAGATTGTGACATCTGACTTTTTCCAGGCTGACCGCGGAATCAGCATCTTGCGTAAGGTGCTGGTGAAGATTATGTTTAAGCTTCTGCCTCCGTCCATGAAGATTCTGTCCATGTCGTAGCCGCCGATCTGAGCGTTGAGGACAAGTGGTGCGTTCCCTGGCCTTGGAATTGCGGGTGGGTGATCGCTTTGTGAGAAGGTGATGTTGGTTTCTGCGGCGTATAGATGGTAGATTTCTGTTGTTTTTAGGCCCTCGGCTGCTCGGGTTTGCAGGGTGTGGGCGTCCTGTTTTTCTTTTGAGGTTCGTCCTTCTTGGATCATGCAGACTCGACCGTGAGACATGGGGCATTGCTCTTCTGTATTTGGTGCTGGCGACTGCTCGGCTCCTCGGGCCCGTTTGGCTTCGCGCTGCTTCTCCTCCTTGAGGTTGTTGGATAGTTCAGTGATAAGACGACAATCTCTTAGGGTGTAGCTTGCTCTAAGACGTCCCCAGTCGTCCTCGAAACAGTGGATTGTACATGGTCCGTCCAGTTGTTCTTTGGCTGAAAGCTTGCTTGAGCCGGCGTGCCTTCTTCTTCGCTTGACCTGGAACGACTGCGAGTGGTCTTCTGTGCGGGAGTGGAACCTTGGGTCGAGCTCTATTCCGTCGTTGATCAAGTAGTTCCGAATGAACTTGGAGAATTCATCTGGTCTTCGATCTGATTCGTAGTACTCGCCGGTATGAGTTTCAGAGTCCCTGTCTTGTCCTGCGGCGGGTCTTCGAGTGGCTGGCGAGGCTTCTGTCGCGTGTTGCGACTCGTCAGGTGGAATTTCCGCATAGAATTCTGGTATTTCTTCTGGCGTCCTGGTTGGTTTTGCGGTCGTAGCTTGTGCTTGCCTTCTGGATCGTCGAGTCCTTCTCCATCGGTGACAGCTTTGGTACTGACAACTTTGGTAGTTGCCGAAGCGTTGGACTTGGTCTGGCTGCGGGCCAAGCGATCTTGGTGGAGCGATGGAGAGTTTTGCGATGAACTTGAATTCTTCGGGTGGGTTGGATCTTATTCGATCCCTTGAGTTGCTACTTGCTAGAGATGGGACCGCCGAGATCGTGATTCCAACCTGTGTAGTTCCCACAGACGGCGCCAATCGACGAGGATCAGCCTCGGAAAATCCCATGGTCAGGGACCCTGGGTTAGATCGTAGAGAAGGAACAGGTTGGCGATACTCGTTGGCTAACAGGAGAATCACTTCCTGCTCAATTGTATTATGCGAGGGGTCGATTACGGTGGAAGTCTAGGCGAGTTCGCGCAAGACCGGAGGTGTTGATTGTAGATTGGATGTCCTGAGATGCCCCCCCCCTCCCAGCCTTTATATACTAGGCTAGGTCTCAGCGAGTACATCTCAGGTTACACGGACGATTGCCTAATTCTAGCCTTGCCTTAAACGCCAAGTATCGAATTCCATATTGATCGCAAACTCCTACATCGGTGCTCAGAGCGGACCAGTCGTGGGCCTATTGAAGCTTCCAACTGTCCTTCTGTCTTCATATCCACCAGGTATCCTCACACGCAGGAGTCGTGGGGTCACCCCCTCGTCAAGGTCCCTGGCCTGGTTGTTGTGCAGAGAGATCACCTTTTCCGTCAAAATTGTTCGCCATCCTCCAGTGAACATTTCCTTGAACGTATGGTAAAATCTGAACACGGACAAATTATGCTCCACCCGGGGGTGCCGCATCTTGTCTGTCGGGCCCTTGTAATCCCACACCATCCTTTTGTTGGATATATGCTCTAGAGGCACATAATATATGATTATTCCAATATATCTAAGCAAGTTCATAACCAGTTTCATATCGTGCTACAACTATATCAGTGAAACAATGGTACAGGTGTGGTATAGAAACACCCAACGTTCCTAGTTAGCCTCAATATTAATAACTAGTTCACGGTCAACATGATGATCATTGTTTCACGATCATGGACAATTAAGTCTATTGACTGTGAGGACACCTCACTGGATGAGTGACGTGATGAACATTACCCAAAGTAAGCATTACAGCATGATCAAACTTATGAAGGTTCAGTGTTGTAATTACAGAACGTAGTAGACCGTTCCTTTGACAGTGAGTACTTGCATAATTGCTATCTTCTCGAATGCTTTGACTTACATTCCACCGCCTGACTGAAATATGGTGGCCATAACGGTTGTATCTTGGGTATTCCGTTGAGATATGTTGAGGAGTATTGTTAAAAGAGCGGGATTTGGCAATCCATGTGATGGATAGATACTTAGGGCCCACTCGGTGAAATTCCATCCATAAAGCTGTGCAGCGTGTGACTAGGTCACGGGGATGAATATCACGGAACGGGTGAATAAGGATTTGTCGGTAACGAGGATAAAACAGACATAGGATGTCATTGATCGAATCTTGTACTAATCCAGTATCGATGACAAAGGGAATGCTATACGACGTAAGGTCAAATCAGTATTGATATCCGAAATGCACAGGGGTCATTATGGGCATCCAGGTCCCGCTGATGATCATTGACCGTAGCCTCATCTCGGTCATGACCGGAGTGTTCTTGGACCGTAGGTAACACACTTAAGGGCTCGATAAAATTGGAGACCTTTTCGGAACTATCGGAGTTACCGGAGAATAAAGGAAGGAGCACTAGAAAAGTTCTGTGTTGACCCAAAGGAGTTTCGGAGTGAGCCAGATAGTGTTCCGGATCACCGGGAGAAGGAATAATATGTTTTAGTTATTAATTAATTGAATTAATAGTTAAAAACAATTTATTTATTATTAAAAAGTTATATGGGCCTTATTTATGAAAGAGGCCCATTAGGGGAATAAAGGGAAAAAAGAAGAAAAAAAGGAAAGAAGGAGGGAGGCGCCATGGGCCCTATGGCCCATGAGGGTGGCGTACCCCTCCCCCCCTTGGCCGGCCACCTCCCCCTAGCAAGGGACTTTAGTCCCACCTTGCTAGGGGAGAGGGTTTGACTCCCTCCCCTCTGCCTATATATCTATGGGTAGGGTGCACATATTTAATACACAGAAATTCGTGAGAAAATAAATATTAATCTAAATCGAGATCGGTTTTCTCCGGTCTTCTCCCCTTCCTCGTCTCTTCCACGGAGGGCCCCCCTTTTTTGGGGCATATAGTGGGATTGAGGCATCTCTGCTACACGGAGTCCGTCGTGCTGCCGAAACTCCGGTTCCGGAGGTCTACTTCCGCCACCTTCGCTGGATCGGAGATCGGAGGTCGTCATCGAGTCACGTACGTGTGCGAGTACTACGAGGTGCTACACGTGTGTCACTACACCCATCCGGGTGCTAATACAGTCAGGGGGTTGTAAAGTTCGTTCGACTACACCAGACAGGTTTGCGGGAACGTTTCCCGCGCAACGGACTACACCCCGAGGTATGTTATTCCACACTCATTTCCGTTACGGTAATACGGCTAGCTAGATCTTGGGTTATGGGAAACGCTAGTTAGGAAAATTTTGTGTTTTTCGCTACGAACCCCAACAGTGGTATCATGAGCTAGGTCTATGCTTAGTATTACTATACGGATAGAACACATCGGTGATGTGGGCGTTGATTGTATGATTGTTACCCTCCCACGTGTACTTGTTCACATCTGCGGCATTGTTTGATGAAGCGGCCCCCGACTGACCTTACACGTACTCTTACGCGAGACTGGTTCCACACTTGGCATGCGGCTTGTACTATATAAAGTGGCTCTAGGGGGTGTCTGTCTCTCTACTTTAGCTGATGTGGCATTTGCAACGGAGGGCCCCATACGGGGTGAAATATATAGAGACAATCGTATAGTTGACGTTGTGGTTGACTCGTAGGTTAAAACCTGTTTAACTATGAAATCCCTAACAGTCACGTAAAACATGCAATATACAACTAGAGCATCTAAACTGTATATTGCGAAGTGGGGGCAATCATTTGTTTGATTGTGATGTAGTGATAGCTTTGCTATGTGTTACTAGAAAGTAGTAAATGTTCATCATAATAATAAAACTCAAATGGAGACACTGTAGACTTAGTGTTTCCATAGCACAACATCTTAAAACTTGCTAGTATAGGATACACGACAGTTGCATGTGATAAGATGACCCCTTAACAAATACCAAACACAAGTATTCTACCAAAGTGTGCACCACCTGGAAGGTTCTCCCATATGGTCAACATTCCTTACATATCGGGTGTCACACATATTAAATGGTGTTCGCATGAGGTTTGGTTCGGCAAGCCTAGCATATGCAGATATGGCCTCGCTGAGCATCATATAACACGGAGGTCAATTTGGCGAGCCTAGCATATGCAGATATGGGCTCGGAGTACTGGAGATCGAAAGACCGAGCATGAGTCACATACCTAATGTGATCGCATAAGTTGTTGTCTACCTTTGAAACTAATCCGTCGGCCGTGTGATATTCGAGGGCGGACAGTGAATTTGGATCGTGTAATCACAAAAACTTCTTATGGATGATTGTTTTAGTGCGAGCTCATTTATAATGTGATTATATGAACTCATTGTTGTGAACTAGTCTTAATTGTGTTCCTTGCAATTATGTTTGTAGAAAACGGAAATGTCTCAGTATCATGAATTGATTACTTTCCTACATGGTGAAAGACTTAGAGAGGATGGGTCAAATTTCATTAGTTGGTACTTACGCCTTAGAGCCATGCTCAAGAGAGCAAACCTTTCGTTCGTAACAAAAGAGCATGTGGGAAATCCTCCAGGGAACAACATGGACAAGCAAGTAGTGAGTGATTACCAATATCGTCGAAGGACTTATGCCATGGCTAAGAGTGTCATAGAAGCTTGCATTCCGCAAAATTTACGTCACCAATATGCTGATTTGGACACGTATGACATGATAGACCAGCTGAAGTCATTGTACTTGCATCAGTTCAGAGTTGCCAAATTTGAGTTAGAAAATGAGTTTCTTTCTACAAAGATGGAAGAGGGCTCCTGTCTGAAAGCACACCTGGCCAAGATGCATGAGATACATCTGAGCCTCGTAGATGACTTTGACTATTGAACCACAAATGAGTCTGCGATATACACAGTGTTACACTCGCTTCCACCGAGCTATACAGACCATGTCCATGGCTATGTCGGCAGAGGTGAAAGCCTCGAGTTCTCAGACTTCATGGATAGACTTCCGTATCTGGAAATTGAACCCATTGAAGGAGAAGTTGTCGATGGAGAAGGTATATACTTGATATACTTTATGAATGTCTATTCCCTTTATACAACACTTGCAGTTAACGAGTATCTGATACTTATTCTGTTTTATGAAATCAGGACCTGTCGTTGCATGGACGGGAAGAGGTGGAATCAAGGATTGATGGCAACCAAGACAGTTGATGGCCAGCATGGATTCTACCGAGACATCTATCATAGGAGATACTTAGAGTGTTAGATAAATCTTATGTAATCATCATAGTACGAACACTTAGTTGAGTGTCTTGCATCTCGTGATACATAGCTATTCATGTAATGAGACAAGTCAGTTGTTCTGGTTAAATGAATAAAGTGTGCTTATACTTTGATTATGTCTTGATTTATACTATGATAGAAAGCATTTATAATACTGCTATTATTGTCAAGTGATATTCAATGTTTAATGATAAAATTGTCTTGATTACAACAAGTCAAAGATTTAATTGCATAACGTGATTTCATAACTGATGAAGTCATTAAATATATGATTTAACTTGTGCATTTAGTATCAGACGAAAGTCATAGCTTGATTGCATGGGATGGATTAGATACATGATCTATGAACCTCTGCATTAAATATGACCATGACAAAGTTCTAGCAAGTAGAACTTGTGACAATCATTATACATGAATGATGTACTAAATGGGCACGTGAGTTATCATTAAATACTTCATATGATTAATTGAAATTTGTGTTCAGTTGAGATCATAAAACTGAGATTCATGAATCACAGTGTGAAGTAGAATATAAGGATACAAATCACTACGCTATGATCTAAGTGATAAGTATTAATGTTGACATAATGGGAGACTTGTGGAAATTGTACCACAAATTACGATGGAAGTTTAAAGTGCTAGAATACTTACACCACTCGTAGTCATACTAAACTGTAGTATGGTCTAAATGTTCCTTCCCGTTGCATCAAAACTATTATCGAACAAGGTTGTTTAATTCATTAAGTTAAAACACCCACTTCATGAATTAGCAAACCATCCCGAATCTAATGAGACAAGATAGCTCCATAAATGATGGTGTTAGAAAGTTTCTAAAGATAGAATTTCTATGTGTTGAAATTACAATCAATTGAAATTACACACTCTACCCGAATAGCAAAACTTGTATTGCTTGATTGGCAGTGTGGGAAGAAGTTTCTCTAGGCGGAACCAATGGGAGATAGTGGAAACTTTGACCAGGGTGCTAGACCTTGCCTTCATAATATCAGAGTATTGCAACGGAAGCATGTTCCGTTGTAACAACACTGTAAAAGAAGGGAATATTCCATGGATGATAATCATGGTATATGAGTTGAAGCCTTAGTTGAATTCAGAAGGTTGTCATTAATATGTTATGTACAGAACAATAATCATGAGTCTTCTTAATGAAACAAAAGGAATAGAGTTGCTTGAAATGCAAAGTAATGAAGGTAGCCTAGAACACGAGGAGAAATGAAATAATATTGAGTTACAAAGCTCCCGAGCAAGTACTCCTCTACATTAATCTTCGCCCGAGCACTCGACAAAGCTCCGCGAGTGATCGCTAAAACAGCTCACTTGATTGTTTATTCCAAGTGGGTGCATTATCTACTAGGCTCCGCGCCTCAATAAAAATACATATTCCTGGAACACAATACACTATGCCCAGATGCCACGCAAGCTTAGCGTGTAGGTAAGACCCCGCTGCGCAGATCGGCCGGGCTAGGACTTGCCGCAGAGCGATTTCACTCCCAATCTTTTCCATGCGCTTGCATGATAGAAAAAGTCGGGCGGACGCGCCTAGGCTATGAACTTTACTGGCGGCAATTGATCACTGTAAGACCTGCAGCGGCATGACTTTTGCTAGACACCAGTGTTCCAAGCTCATGTCGAGGGACATGAGTTTGATTGGGCTACTGCGGTATTTGCCACTAGTGCAATTCACCAAGGCTCGACCAGTCAACTCCTTGGGCCCTTTCAGCTTAGCATCCCTCGAAACAGGTTTTGTCATGGCCCCAGACTACCAGCGACCCGCGGTTGAACCGTGCAAACCTAAAAACGACGCAAGAATGGACTCGATTCCCTGCGCGACTCTTCGAGCCCCACAGGCACTCGGGGGCTATTGACGAGGGGGTGAGCCCACGACTCCTATGAATGGGCCTACCCGGTGTACCCGAAGACAGAAGGCCCACAGAGATGCCGCCTGGGCCCAGCCTTGGCCCACTAGTGGCATCGATGTAGGAGTCCGTGACTCATAAGGAAGGTGCAAACCTGCCATACGAAACAAGATCAGGGTTAGGAAACTTCATCTGTAATCCAGGACGGACTCCCCGAGACCTAGCCCAGTATATAAGGGCTAGGAGGGGAGACGTCGAGATGAACCAATACGCAATCCATAACCCTAGCCTTGTGCGCATTAGCCTTGGCTTCCCTGCAATCGCCATCTCCAAGCAATAATATCGAGCAGGAACGTATCCTCCTGTTAGCCGACGAGCTATCGTCCAACCTGTGCCTCTCATGACTAACCCAGGGTCCCTGACCATGGGATTTTCCGGGGTACATCCCCGTCAGGATGGCTCACGTCCTGTGAAATAAATCGGTTATTTCATATTCCCGATAAACTAGAAAGTTATTGTTAATAATGTAACAGACATAAGGCATTATTTGTCTCATAAAACTGTTATGACCAAATTTCAATCATGATTGGCTACGGAAACGTAGGAATGCTTTAATCAATAAAATATTTCATTTACACTACAATTAGGCCATAGCCTGGAATTGCGTCTCGTTCAAACTTAGGATTTGAAAGTGAATTGCAATAGGCATGACAAAATTTTATTTCGTTAAAGGATGGACTATAGTACCTCAAGACAGGAAACCCTCAACCCTGATTTGATGAAGTGATTTTGTGATGATCAAAATATTGAGTGGGCCTGCAGTTTAATGAAACTGAGTGGGAGCTTTGAAGACTTCCAAGAAACTTGGAATGCAGAGGGCATTTTCTGAGTGGGAGCTTTGAGAGAATTATTGTTATGTAAGACATAATAATAAAGACGTTAACTCGATGAAAGCTGGAACAGAAATATATGAGTATATGATAGATATATTTGAGCGGGAGCATGATCATTGTCTCAAACATGTATGCATTGGTATGTGTGAAGAATGATCTTGTATATATATACATGGACATGCATGGATTTGTGTATATAGAGAATCGTCTCATATACAAATATGAATTATGATATATATAGAGCATAAGGCAGATAAAAAGCAAGATTACAAGAATCTTCTTTTATTTGAAGTACTAACACGTTACACGGTGAAATCTATAATGATAGATTAAGATATGGATAATGAACCAAAGTAAAGGTTGGAATAATGTTCTAGAAAATAAACAGGTTCTTGTAGCTATAAATTATATAAAGGATGAAAATCCAAATATCACAAGCAATGTCTTGATGGAAGAATAGAGATGCATCATGTACTTGGACATGTGATCTTATATGCTCTTGGCATATGATTCTACCATAAAACATGTGTTGTGAATTGTGGCACCCCGTCTCAGAGGACCGGAACGCCCCGTGCTCCAGCCCAGAGATCAAGTCTTCTGGAACATGACACTGCTTGATATAAAACTGAACAACTTTCTATTACCAATGATACGGGTACAAAGGGGTTTATTACAATGCTGGTAGAGAGAGACGAAGAACAAGCTTGCTCCCCAAGCTATCCACGGATCTACATCAAGCAGCAGACTAGCTCTCTAGCAGCAGAAAATAACTCGGCAGCGGAACAACGGCGACGGTGATGAACTCCACTCCATAGGGACACTTGCTGGGACACCTCCTAGCTCGCAAACACCGGGAACGTAGTCCTACGCATCCAAAGCATTGCCTGCAAATCTGGCATGACACGCCAGGTCAGTACATCGAATGTACTTGCAAGCTCACAACAACCAAAGCACCAAGGCAAAACATTAACATGGCATTAGCAGGTTCGAGTGTATTAATGAGTTAAACATGTGAGCACCAACATCACGCAAACAGATAATCATCAAGCATGTTATCAGCATTAAGACAATTGCACAAGCAACCATCGTTTAAGGTCACATGGACCCCACATGATCATCTCGGAGCCCTTACAGACTCAAGCATCGGTTCACCTCATGACCAAACCACCTACACGGTCTGTCACACGACCATCCACCTTCACGGGTCACGGCATGAACAAACGGGCCATCGCATGGTCAAACGGGTCATCACATGACCATTCAACGGGTTGGGTGTGATCGTGTTTCCACCCAGACAATCCGGTCATCGCATGACCAAACGGGTTATCGCCTGACCAACCACTCAACGAGATTATCCCACCGAACTCATGTTGATCCCAAGTGTGACCTAGTATGAACTGTGTCCAATACCGTGGACTCGACTATTCGAATAGATTTGTGATACTCTGCAGAGTTTGTGCACTTTACCCACACTATGGAGCTCCTTGTCCAATGGACTAGGACTACCCCAACGAGCCTGTTCTACCACGTGTCTCCCTTACCGTATCATCGACATCCCGTCTTGGGTAGCCCCATGTCATCCCGACACACCTGCCATCACATGGCAAAACGGCCACCGTCGTGGCAAAACGGTCCCAAACGGGGACGGGCCCAAATCAACAACCGGCTCTCAAGACTACCGCCGCTTACCTGAACAAGGTAACCGCGCACACGTAGCCTTCCCTCATTGGTGATAAGAATAAGAGAACCCACCGATAGGCCGAGCCAAGGCCTTCCCATAAAGGCGAGCGTGGCTGCACTAATAAGTTCGGTTCGGTGGCACCTGATCAACTTGGCACAAGCATGTCTCCAACAACATAAACAACAAGTATTAGGTGCAAAATGAGCATTTAAGTTAATGGCATATCAAAATTAGTGGAACAAACCAAGATACAGTTATAGTCACATCATGATTCAGATCATATTTAGTTGATTGGCTTGGTCATGTTGATATGATCACGATATTAACATGAAACATAGCAATAGCACGAATGTAGCTAACCATGATGTGGTGATAACAGGATCATGAACATAACATGTCATATCGTGTATAAAAGCATATGGACATAGCATGGTTAAAGCATGACATGGTATTAGCATAATCAATTATAACATAGCAATGCAACATCATCAAAGTGATCCGAGTATCACATGATCAAAGAATAACAAGAACATCACATCACCGAAGGTTACGGCAACTTTTAAAGCATGTCAAAGATTTATGAGGATTCAAAAGAAATTGTGGCTTGCCTTCACCAACAAGGTGTAGTGGAATACCCCTGGTCTTCAACACAAGCAAAGCCGTGAAAAATATTCAAATAAAGCATATGGGGAAAAAGGGTCAAACACCACTTTGACTTGACCAGCAAATAACAACAGAGAAACATGGCATGAAACATACACCAAACTAAAGAGGAGCTCAAGAGCAATCCAATTCAAAAAAGAATCAACCCATTTGGACTTGTAGAATAGGAGATATTAAGGGTCAAAGTTTGGTCAAATTATGGATTTTAAATTGATTTAAAATCCATTTATGGAAAATGCTCTGGGGTAACGTCGAAGGTGTATAATCCGAAACCCGACTCCACTTATACCGGTTCGGGTGGGGGTTAGAGGCTGACGATTGGGGCATGTTGGTCAGAGGAGAGGGAAACAGAGGAGGGCCATGGATGGCGAGCTCACCGGCGGCGATACAACGGAGAGGAGGTCGCGGCTACGGTGGGGACCAGGGGGAATGGATGGAGGAGGTCGTGGAGGTTCTCCCCGTACCTGTAGCTCGCGGAATGATGCCCGTTTGCTAGGGGGAGAGGCGTAGCGGCGGCGGCCAAGCTTCTGTCTTCGACGAGGTTGACGATGGCGTCGACTCGGGCGGGGATTCGAGCGGGGCTTGGCCAGGGAGGCACCAGGGGAGTCAGGGGAGTCTAATGGTGGCTTTGGAGGTGGCTGGCGTTGGTGAGGTCGCACGGTGGCAGTGGCAACCGGAGAGGGGAAGAAGTGCTCCGGGGCACTGGTTCTTGGCGCTGGGCTACGATTGGAGGAGAGGAGGTGTTGCTGGTGTGCTGGGGAAAGCAAGGATATCACCTTTTATAGGATGGCGGTGTTTCCCGAGCCGGGCGGAGAAAAATGGCTATGGCCATGGCAGGGCGGTGAGGTGGCGATTCTTGGGACGCCGCGAGAGGCTTCTAGGGAGGTCATGGAGCACGCGCGCGAGCACGGGGAGCGAGGTGGAAGCGAGGGCACCAGGGGCGATGGCGACGGGACCGGGGCGTTTTTCCGCCGTGTTCTGGGTGGTGGCGAGCGGTGCAGGCGAGATTCCGGCCAGGGTGAGGTGCCAGGTGGCGACGCGTGGAAAGGGGGCCCGTGCGGTGCGGGTTGAAAACAGGATGGCGACGGGGGCGCACTGGAGCGCGTGCTCGGCGAGGTCAGGGGCACGCGTGCGTGGACAGAGCACGCCTGTTGCAGCCTGGGGCGTGGCCATCCGGAGCTGGCTCACCTAAGGAGTTTATCTTGGCAAAAGATGTCTGGGGTGTGCTCCTTTGAATGTTGATCACTCTGGTACCTTTGGATGGTCAAGGGGGCCACTGAGTTGATCTCTACTTCAAGCAGAAGATTGTTGTTGCAAACTTGGCGCACAAGCTGTGGTTAAATGGTGAACAGTGGATGAGAGGAAGGTTGTCCACTTGGTTTGGGCATGGAAGGACAAGTGATCTGGAGTTTTGCAGCTCAGTTAGATCAAGGAAAATATACTTCCTTTGTAACTGCAAAAATGGTTCAGGAACACATTGTTGAAGCTAGCATCTCTTTGGCTTGGTGGATTGAGCTGAATTTTGGTGTGGCAGGG
Source organism: Bromus sterilis (assembly GCA_950022295.1). Lineage (NCBI taxonomy): Eukaryota > Viridiplantae > Streptophyta > Magnoliopsida > Poales > Poaceae > Bromus > Bromus sterilis. The sequence goes on from OX465596.1 coordinate 345,763,168, forward strand.
TTATTTGGAGTGGTGCATAAGTGTGTAAAGTTTCATGGCCATTCGACACACCTAGCTAGCACTTGCTTCACAAGGTGACCCACTGGTGAGAAACTTTGGGTTGATGATGCACTCAAGTGGATAATTGGATTGGTCTCAAACTTGGTTCGGTGGTGGAATCATGCTCAAAAAGTTTCAAGGCAGTTGGAGTCCCCTGGCTTGCACTTGCTTCACAATGCCCCTTTGCTGCATCCACTCTTTGGGAATTTATGGTGGGAGTTTGGCTAAGCAAATTGAGGTGGAATTTGGTGTAGGACAATTATTTTATCACAAGAGGTGGCACAAAAAGTTTCACCAGCAATGGATAAGGATAAACAACACCTCCCTCACAAAGTGCCATTCTTCCCCCACAGACAAATGAATTTTTCTAGAGGAAAAATTCACTTGGGCCATGCAATTTTTTTGGAGAATTCGGCAAGATATGGTGTCAAAGTCATGTGGGAATTATTTGGGGATTTATGGAGCAATATAAATAGTGGTTGCTTCACAATCCTCAAATAATAGGAATATTCCTTTTTATTAGAAAAATTAATATATGGCTTGAACCAAAGGGTGGCTGGAATGAGGTGGATCAATGAAATGACATGGGAGAGGCTTGGAAACAAGGGCCACTTGAGCATGGAAAGAAACAATGCTCAAGTTCAAGTCCAAAGAATTTCTCAAAATCCAATCCAAATGTCAAATCCAGAAATAAATCAGGCAAGTTTTTGGAAAAAGAAAGTTGCAAAATCCAGGGTGTCACAAACCTCCCCCCCTTAGAAAAAATCTCGTCCTCGAGATTTTGTTGCTCAGACAACCATTTCAAACTTATCGTCCTTAGGGAACTTATTGCTTCTCGGATTTCTGTTTTACTGTATATTGTTCCCTCGGTAGCATCCAATATCTTTTGGCTCAGGGGGTTTACTTCACCCAATCCGTATCTCTAACTGAATGTTCTTCCTTGATATCTCAGATCCTTTCCTGCTGACATTTATCCTTGGGTCTGCTGACTTGTATGATAACAAGATGTCTTGTCATAGGCTGAATGCTGATGATACCCATACTATTCTCGGGGTTTATCAAGCCTGGTCCGCGGCATGGTCTTGAGTCCTTTGTATTGGCCTCTTCGAGAAAAGGCTTGGCCTTCATGGGTAACTGGTATCTCAGAATGCTTACCGTCATGATGTCTCATTGTGCGAGGCCCGGAATGCCTGCACCTGGGGTTGTATCTCTTTACTTCCGGTCCGTCCATCTTGAGGATAAATTTTGGTCAGGGCACAAATCCTGAATGTTTCCTCATGCTGATATTTCTTTGTCACATTGCCATATTCATGTTGGATATGTGCCCTAGAGACAAATTAATAAAGATATTTGTCACATATCCGTTTTTGTTCATAATACTTTTAATACTGTGTTATAACTGTATTACTTGGAAATACTAATACAGGTGTAGGATAAAACATGGTCCGTAGTTTAACTCGGGTAAACTATCTCATTGGGCAATTGATTGATCAAGCTTTCCTGATCATGGCGACACTTAAGTCCATTGACAATGAGTTCATATCGTTAAGGGGAATGATGTGATGGACGTACACCCACCTAAAGTATTGCAATGTGATCGAGTCACATAGTTCAGCGTTGCTATGACTTTGTAACGTATGGCTTAGTCCTTAGACCGTAATGATCATACGTAATTGTCATCTATGAGGAGACTTTGACTTGTATCCCACCGCCTGACTGAAATATGTTGGCTATAACGGTGCACTTTGGGTATTCCAAAATAGATGGTTGATGAGTATGTTAATAGATCAGAGCGGGATTTGTCAGTCCTTGTGACAGGACAGGTACTCTGGGCCCACTAGGTGATATTGCATCAACACCTTGCAAAGACGTGACTAGGTCACAAGAGATGCAATGATCATGGACGAGAGAAGTTGTTTTTTGTGAACGAGATGTGAACACGGTATGTAGGATACCGACGATCAAACCTCGGACAAACAAAGTACCGCAGCACAAAGGGATTACGTCGTATCGTTAACGGTTTCCAAAAGCGATCGAAGTTCATTCGATGGAAGCGCAGAGGCTGTCAAGGATTGTAACCAGGTCCAACTGACTAGTCATTGGTCAATGAGAAGAGTCTGGAACATGTCTCCTGTTTCTCGGACCGTTAGGGTGTTACACTTAATTGTTTTAATAATGTTTTATTACTTAATTATCTAATTAAATATTTAAAATATATTTAAAAAATTAAAAAAAATGGAAAAAGGCTAAATGGGCCCATGGGGCCCATTAAGGGAGGAGGGGGTTTCCCCCCTTGGGCTTGGCGCCAAGGGTGGGGCCCACCGTCCCCCTTGGCCGGCGCACTCCCCCCCCCCCTTGGGAGTTTAGTCCCACATGGGGGAGGGGGGGACGATGGCACCCCCCTTGGCCTATATAAGGAGGGGTAGACCCCCCCCCTTTTTTCCAACACACCAATATCTCCTTCTTCCTCCTTCTCCTTCCCGGAAGTAGACTCCCCTTGTTTTCAATCTGCACCTGGATTGGAGTTCTCCACCATAAGGCAGGCCGTCGTTCTGCTGGATCGGGATCCGTAGCCTTCTTTCTTCCTCTGCTCGCCTGGTTCGGGGCCCGGGAGGAACATCGATTGTACCGTACGTGTATAATGTCTTCGAGGCACTACACATGTGGTACTACTTCGTCGCTGGAGGTTTACCGGGAGTCATCCTCGCCGGTGGTGGTCTTCTACACGACAGGGAGGTCGTAGTTCCGAGTCTACGCCAGCCACGTTCGCAAGAACGTTTCCCTCTTTCGGTCTTCAAAGGTATGAACATCGATTCCCTCTGTTACTTTACATCGCCATAGCATAGATCTTGGGTTCGGGTACCGTAGGTATGAAAATTTTGTGTTTTCTGCCCCGTATCCCAACAGTGGTATCATGAGCTAGCTATGCGTAGATGTATTGTACGGGTAGAACACATCTAGGATGTGGGCATCGAATCTTCATTCGTTACCCTCCCACGTGTACTCATTTAGCGTTGCGGCAATGTTTGATGAAGCGGCCCCCGACCGACCTTATGCGTTTACGCGAGACTGGTTCCACGCTTGACATATGGCTTGTACCATATAAAGTGGCTAGGGGGTGTCTGTCTCTCTGCATTAGCGATGCGAAGATGTTGGCAATGGAGGGCCCCGACAGGGGTGTAATAGAGGCGGATGGGAGACGGTGTTGTGGCATGTTTTTTCGAGGATAGAAACGGTTCTCTCTCTCGAAACCCCTAGCAGCCACGTAAAACTTGCACAAGCTAAAGTAGAAAGGCGTTTAACTTTGCTTTGCATGAAGGGGGATCATAGGTTGTATTATTTACAGTTTTACTTTCTGTTTTATGCTAGTATGCTAGATATATCGACGGTAGCATGAAACAGAACCATCTCTCACAATACCAACATTGTGTTCTCCCTTGGTGGGCACCGCCTGGAAGGTTCTCCCATATGGCTTGATGCTCCGTACATACCGGAGTTGTCCTACATATTCAACGGAGTTCGCATGAGGTTGGGTTCGGCAAGCCTGGCATATGCAGATATGGCCTTGCTAAACAGCTAGCATCAAGGTTCGATTGGCAGGCTTGACGTATGTAGATGCGGGCCTGGAACATAGGAGACCGAAAGGTCGAGCACGAGTCACATGCCTGATGTGATTGGCTTAGAGGCCTACCTGGTTTGCATATTGATGGCCATGACGATCGGGGGAGGTATGGGGGCTGGGATTGTGTAATCACTTAGTTAAATTGAGAGGTGTTTATCTAAGTGGGAGCTTTCTAGAATTTTGAGATAAAATTGAAACTCCACATTATGAACAAAAGTCTAAATATGTATCCTTGTGAATCAACCTTGTAGATGGCAGCACCTCGCCCCTCGTTCAACTTAGGATCATTCCTAGAGAAAGATAAGCTAAAAACAGATGGGACAAACTTCACCAACTGGTTCCGCACCCTGAGGATTCTCCTCGTTCCCCTCAAGATGGCATACATACTAGAGGGCGCGTTAGGTGATGCACCAGTAGATGATGCCAGTCTGGACGAGAAGAATGTCTATCTCTCCAGGACTGATGATTACAACCTTGTCCAGAGTGGCATGCTCTACTCCATGGAGGCTGAGCTGCAGAAACGCTTTGAGAGGATGGGTGCATATGAGATTATCACCGACCTCAAGGCGGTCTTCGCACCTCAAGCCAGGGCTGAACGGTGCGAGTCTTCTGAAGCCTTCTTCTCAGCAAAGATGGACGAGCACGGCAGCGTGAGTGAGCACGTAGTACAAATGTCTGGCTACGTTCAGCGCTTGAATGCTCTGGAATGCCAGATTCCAGATGAACTTGCTGTTGATAGTGTGTTGCGGTCGCTTCCCCCTAGCTACAAAGGCTTTGTGCTGAACTACAACATGCAGGGGATGACCAAAACCCCTTCTGAGTTGTTCGCCATGCTGAAGAGCGCCGAGGTTGAGATCAAGAAGGAGCACGCCGTCTTCATGGTCAACAAGACCACTGACTTCAAGAAGTCAAGCAGGAGGGAGAAGGCCAAGAGAGGTGGCCCCAAGAGGGATGGCAAGTCAGTTGTCGCTCCTCCCAAGGCACCCAAGCCTAAACCCGGAGTGGGGTGCTTCTACTGCAAGGGTGAAGGTCACTGGAAACGCAACTGCCCCAAGTACCTAAAGGACAAGAAGGCAAGCAAGGTCGCCAAGAGAGACGAAGGTATATTTGATATACATATTGTTGATCTTCTCTTGACAAGCGCCGGGAACACATCCTGGATACTTGATACAGGATTTGTCGCTCATATTTCTAATTCCATTCAAGGACTAAGGAATAGGAGACGCTTGCTCAAGGATGAAGTGACGATGCGCGTGGGGAATGGCTGTCAAATTTAAGTCTTGGCGGTTGGCACGAAGCATCTTAGTCTCCCTTCGGGATTGGTTTTAGTTCTAAATAATTGCTACTATGTACCCGCGTTGAGCGTGAACATCGTTAGTGGCTCTTGCTTGAAGCGAGATCGCTATTCTTTTAAGTCTGATACAATTGGTTGTTCGATTTATAAGGATGAAATGTTTTATATTCACGCACCGGAGTTGCATGGTTTATTCGTACTTGATCTCGATGGTGACGTGTGTCACATTAAAAAAATTGAGGCCAAAAGATTGAAGAATGATGAAGATCACATGAAGATGTGGCATTGCCGACTTGGTCATATTGGTATAGAACGCATGGAGAAGCTCCATAAGGATGGACTTCTTGAGTCATTGGATTTTGGATCCCTTGATACATGTGAACCATGCCTCATGGGAAAAATGACAAGGACTCCATTCAATGGGATAATGGAGCGTGCAGATGACTTGTTGGGGATCATACACACGGATGTATGTGGACCCATGAACGTCCCCACTCGCAATGGTCTTCGTTACTTCGTGACCTTTACTGATGACTTGAGCAGATATGGGTATATTTACCTGATGAAGCACAAGTCTAAAACCTTTGAAAAGTTCAAGGAATTTCAGAATGAGGTCGAAAATCAACTCGGAAAGAAAATCAAGCACCTTCGATCGGATCGAGGTGGCGAGTATTTGAGTCACGAGTTTGGCAATCATCTGAAGTCTTGTGGCATCGTACCACAGCTTACACCGGAAGGCACACCTCAGAGAAACGGTGTGGCTGAGCGACGTAATCGAAACCTATTGGATAGCGTACAATCGATGATGTCTCATAATGATTTGCCTGTGTCATTCTGGGGATATGCATTAGAAACTGCCGCTCATATTCTTAATAGGGCACCATCCAAATCCGTAAAGACAACACCATTTGAAGAATGGCATGGCACGAAACCTAAGTTTTCTCACCTGAAGATTTGGGGTTGTGAGGCTTATGTTAGGAAACTACAGCCTGACAAACTTGAATCCAAGGCGGATAAGTGCATCTTTGTGGGCTATCCCAAGGAAACTTGTGGATACACCTTCTACAACAAGTCTGGCAGCAAAACGTTTGTTGCCAATACGGGGCACTTTCTTGAGAAGGAGTTTCTCGCGAAAGAGTTGAGTGGGAGGAAAATAGACCTCGATGAAGTGACTGACCAATCACTCCAATTGGAAGAAACGGCTACGGAAATTGTTCTGGAACCATCTTCCACAGTGGGAGCTGAAGAGAATGGCCAGAACGACATTCATAACGATCATGACATTGATGATGATCATGATGAGAATGAAGAGGAACCTTTTATGCCCCGTAGGTCATCAAGAGTCCGTCAACCTACTGAGTTTTATGGACAGCTTGTGAATGTAATCTCGGCTGATGGGTCGGATGAACCTACAAGTTACAAAGAAGCAATGGAGGGACCCGAGTCCGAGAAATGGCTTGAAGCCATGAAATCCGAAATAGACTCCATGTACACCAACAAAGTATGGACTTTGGTGGATATTGCCGAGGACCGCAAGGCCGTCGAGAATAAATGGATTTTCATGAAAAAGACTGACGCAGACGGAAATGTATCTGTCTACAAAGCTCGACTTGTCGCGAAGGGGTTCCGACAAATTCAAGGAGTTGACTACGAGGAGACGTTCTTTCCTGTAGCGATGATAGAGTCTATTCGGATCCTACTAGCAATAGCTGCATATCATGATTACGAGATATGGAAGATGGATGTGAAAACTGCATTCCTAAATGGCAACATTAAGGAAGAGTTGTATATGATGCAACCAGAGGGGTTTGTCGATCCAAGGAATGCTGGTAAGGTGTGCAAGCTTCAACGGTCCATCTATGTGTTGAAGCAAGCATCTCGGAGCTGGAATCTTTGATTTGATGAGGTCATTAAAGCTTTTGGATTTGTCCAAAACGTCGAAGAGTTCTGCGTCTATAGGAAATTCTTAGAGGAAGTGATGGAATATCTGAATGGACAATTTTCCATGAAGGACCTAGGTGAAGCTACGTACATATTTGGGATTAAGATCTATAGAGATAGACCTAATCGACGGTTGGCCTTGAGTCAGAGCACTTATATTGACAAGATATTGAAAAGGTTCAGTATGGGTAACTCCAAGAGAGGCCTCTTGCCAGTTATAAAAGGTGCCAAATTAAGCGTGACTCAATGCCCAACCACAGCAAAAGAGAAGGAGGAGATGTCCTCAAAGCCCTATGCCTCAGCCATAGGTTCTCTCATGTATGCTATGTTATGTACCAGACCGGATTTAGCGCTGGCCATTAGTATGACTAATCGCTACCAGAGTAACCCGGGAATGTCTCACTGGACAGCAGTAAAGAACATCCTTAAGTACTTGAGAAGAACCAAGGATCTCTTTCTCGTTTATCGAGGAGTTGATGAGGAGCTCACCGTAAAGGGTTATGTTGACGCAAGCCTCGGCTCAGATCTAGATGACTCGAAATCCCAGACGGGATATGTTTTCATGTTGAAAGGTGGCGCAATTAGCTGGAGGAGCGGCAAACAGTCAGTCGTCGCCCAATCTACAATGGAGTCGGAGTATATTGCCTCTTGCGAAGCGTCAAACGAGGCGCTGTGGCTGAAGAACTTCGTGATCGAGCTTGGCGTCTTTCCTAGCTGCACTGACCCCGTGGGAATCTTCTGCGACAACACGGGTGCCATTGCTAACGCGAAGGAGCCAAGAACTCACTCTACAGCCAAGCACATCCTCCGAAAGTTCCATGTGACGCGAGACTACGTCAGGGATGGACACACTAGGATTCACAAGATACATACGAATCTGAACGCAGCAGACCCGATGACTAAACCTCTTCCACAGGGCAAGTTTGAAGAACACCGAGAGACCATTGGTGTTAGATACATACCTGATGTAAACTAGTGTAATTTGTACTCTAGTGCAAGTGGGAGACTGTTGGATATGTGCCCTAGAGACAAATTAATAAAGATATTTGTCACATATCCGTTTTTGTTCATAATACGTTTTATACTGTGCTATAACTGTATTACTTGGAAATACTAATATATGTGTAGTATAAAACATGGTCCGTAGTTTAAGTCGGGTAAACTATCTCATTGGGCAATTGATAGATCAAGCTTTCCTGATCATGGCGACACTTAAGTCCATTGATAATGACGTCATATCGTTAAGGGGAATGATGTGATGGACGTACACCCAACTAAAGTATTGCAATGTGATCGAGTCACATAGTTCAGCGTTGCTATGACTTTGTAACGTATGGCTTAGTCCTTAGACCGTAATGATCATACATAATTGTCATCTATGAGGAGACTTTGATTTGTATCCCACCGCCTGACTGAAATATGCTGGCTATAATGTTGCACTTTGGGTATTCCGAAATAGATGGTTGATGAGTATGTTAATAGATCAGAGCGGGATTTGTCAGTCCTTGTGACAAGACAGGTACTCTGGGCTCACTCGGTGATATTGCATCAACACCTTGCAAGGACGTGACTAGGTCACAAGAGATGCAATGATCATGGACGAGAGAAGTTGTTTGTTGTGAACGAGATGTGAACACGGTATGTAGGATACCGACGATCAAACCTTGGACAAACAAAGTACCACAGCACAAAGGGATTACGTCGTATCGTTAACGGTTTCCAAAAGCGATCGAAGTTCATTCGATGGAAGCGCAGGGGCTGTCAAGGATTGTAACCAGGTCCAAATGACTAGTCATTGGTCAATGAGAAGAGTCTCGACCATGTCTGCTGTTTCCCGGACCGTTAGGGTGTTACACTTAAGGGCAATCGATGCATAGGACAGTTACGGGATCAATCGGTGAAATAGGAGGAATCACCGGAATAGTTCCGGAGGAGGACGGAATGGTTTCCGGACATTTTGAATAGTTCAAAATAAACTTTAATTTTTTTAATAATGTTTTATTATTTAATTATATGAATAAATGTTTAAAACATATTAAAAAAATTAAAAAAATGGAAAAAGGCTAAATGGGCCCATGGGGCCCATTAAGGGAGGAGGGGGCCTCCCCCCTTGGGCTTGGCGCCAAGGGTGGGGCCCACCACCCCCCTTGGCCGGCGCACTCCTCCCCCCCTTGGGAGTTTAGTCCCACATGGGGGAGGGGAGGAGGATGGCACCCCCCCTTGGCCTATATAAGGAGGGGTAGACCCCCCCCCTTTTTTCCAACACACCAATATCTCCTTCTTCCTCCTTGTCCTTCCCGGAAGTGGACTCCACTTGTTTGGAGTCTGCACCTGGATTGGAGTTCTCCACCATAAGGCAGGACGTCGTTCTTTTGGAGTTGGGATCCGTAGCCGTATTTCTTCCGCTGCTCGCCTGGTTCGGGGCCCGGGAGGAACATCGATTGTACCGTACGTGTATAATCTCTTCGAGGCACTACACCTGTGGTGGTACTTCGTCGCTGGAGGTTTACCGGGAGTCATCCTCGCCGGTGGTGCTCTTCTACACGACAGGGAGGTCGTAGTTCCGAGTCTACGCCAGCCACGTTCGCAAGAACGTTTCCCTCTTTCGGTCTTCAAAGGTATGAACACCGATTCCCTCCGTTACTTTACATCGCCATAGCATAGATCTTGGGTTCGGGTACCGTAGGTATGAAAAATCTGTGTTTTCTGCCCCGTATCCCAACAGTTCATGGGTGGCGATGGACCGGGTTACGTTCCGACGCGGTCCTTATAGTCGAATCTACCGACCTGGGTCAGTGATCTTCAGCGAAGCAGACTGGGGTATCCCGGCAAGACGGACAATTCTGAACTTGAGTAAATGCTTGGCTGACGGGCTGGGTACGCGGTCCTGTGCCCATAGGGTGAGATTTCTTCGTCGTAGGTGTCTATGGTGGTTCATCTGGCTTCAAATGATCACGGAAAATTTGTCCCTGAGGCCCATATGATTCATCGTTTTGTCTTACCCGTCGGACTCGCAAAAGTTGCATATTTTTTACAACCTGTGAGGTGCAACGCTTACTCTTGTAGCATATATTGTAGCAAGATTCGACGTATTCCATGGATGTCCGTCCTGGGTCTTGCTACTGCGGCACTCCTCTTCTGGCTTTACTTTCGTCAAAATTCTTTCCTTTGTACTCCTTGCCTAACGGCTTCTTATTCTGTCGGCATCTTCCTCTGAGATAGACGAGTTACCTTCACCTTTTACCTTTTGGCTCACCATGATATTCTTGGTTGAAATGAATGGGGCCTCAAGGTTATCCTTCTTCAGGGCCTGGTCGGACGTGAGGAGCTGACCCTCATGATTGGGGCAAGATCCAATGCTTCCTTGCTTCCTTTCCTCAGGGTGTTCCTTCAAGACTTTGGAAGTCTTTCTTCTGGGCTGAGGTGTGTACCTGATTCTTCTGCTGACTTGTCTCCCGCGGGTTGCAGTTCCTCATCGATGTACGTGTGTATAACCCTTTCTTGATTACGAGCATGGCTGTATTCACACCAGGGTAGCTCGTATCCTTGAGAGGCAATGCCCATAAAATGTGCGGGTCTTGACGATGCTGAAGCCTTTACTGCTTTTGAGTAACTGGATTTCTGACAATATCATTGCAAGCATGATGACGTGTCGAGGAAGACTAGGTAGCTTGTCTACGAAGCTTGGCCGGGGTAGCTTGTTGAGGAAGACTGAGTGTCGTACCTCAGAAGCTCTCTCTGGTGGTGTATCGAGGAAGGCGGGGGTGTCGTACACGGAAAGCTGCCTTGATAGCTTGTTGAAGAAAACTAGGTTGTCTTACCATGGAAGTTTTCCTCTTTGCGATGTGGGGATGAGGGTTCCTTGCACTTGAAGTTTTTGCGGCCGACCACTATAGACAGCTGGGTAGCTTGTGCTGGAATCTATCCATGAGGCGTACTGAGCATGGTTGTATGTCTTGCCCCGTAAGCTTCACTCGGTGACTTGTGGATGAAGACTGACTGTCTTGGCCAAGAAGAAATCCCAATAGCGTACTGAGGAAGACTGATACACTGCGCATGTCGGTCGTGCAGGGTATCTTGCCATGGAAGACTGGGGTTCCTTATGGCCGAAATTTTCCCACGGTAGCACGTGTACAAAGCTGAAGAATTTGCTAACCGCTGGCTTGTCGGAGGGAAACATTCTTTCCGTCATTTCCTTATAGGGTATGGGCTTCATAATATGTTCTGGACGTCTTTCAGAATATACCGAGATAACTTGCATTGGACAAGGTTGCATCTGGTGTATGTCATGCCTTGGACGCATATGTTCATGGGTCAACATTTATATTTCCCTTGGCTCGAATCTTCATGGCTGTCGCAGCTGATGCTGACTTGATTCAAATGATGGCTTCGGTACGATCCATACATGAGCTATATACTTCCACCGCAATCGGGCATGAGTCCCTTTTGACCTGTTGATTTCCAAATTTATTGCAGCCGTTCACTGATGGAATCTTCATGGCTGTAGCGGTTACCGAAATGATGCGGACTTGATCTGAATGGTTCAGCCAGGCAGAAGTTATACTGGAGTCGGGTTTTCCCAATGCATTATGTGCGGGTCCATCTTGTTTCTCTTCATGATGCTCTGCGATATTTCACTAAGTCTTTGAGGTACGCAGGGTTATGAGCAACCTTCCATCGGGGTGGATAAAGCGACACCGAAAAAACCAAACGAAGATCGAACGAAAACCGATGAAGGAATCCAATGGAGCAAAAACCGATAGCAAGTGATAGAAAGTTCATCACTTCAAAACTTTTAGCGGTAGTCGACGACCATCTGAATCCCTTGCATAAAACCAGCGAATAACCCAGTAGCCACCAGAACGGTTGTTACAACTCAGATCCGGGACATTTACTTGAATACTCAAGCGTTGTTCAAGACGTCCGACCAGGAATCAGCTCAGAACATGAGACATCGTTGATAAAAAGAATGCAGAGGTCCCCTAAGACGGCCGAGAAAACAGCACAGAACATAGGGTCTCCACTGCGAAAAAACTCAACAACTTCCCGAGACGGCCGAAAAGCAGCTTAGAACACGGGTCAGACGTTGAAAAGAGAAATATGAAGTAGGCATCCACCCTGGACGGACGAAAACGAATCAGCTCAGAACCAGGCGTGGTGCCACTATCCAGAAGAAAGCGAGCAAGGGGTTCGTCCGAATCATATACTACCTGCAAAACATATCCATTAAACCTCGCAGAACCAAATAATGAATCGATGAGGAATATCCACGAAGCAAAGATCGATAGCACCAAAAGTGCATCAAAATCACACGCAAGTAGATCATATATTACTGCCAAAATAGAGTGTGTAGTTGCCAAAGAATCGATCAAGGAACCAATAGCGAGAACCAAGCAAGAGTAATAGTACTGAACAAGCACTGAGATAGCACACAGGATCTCAACTTATTGCTACAAATAGCAACATGCAACATGCCACAAGGACTACGCGCGCTTAGACACTACGATCTAATGACGGGTTGCCGGATGCAGAGGGAGATGGCGGAGGAGTTGCTGAAGCCAAGGCTATAGCAAGAGCTCTTCTCGCATGCCTTGCATCGCGGACCATCTCGACGATGAGGGCATACTCGGCAACCATGTAGCGAGACATATAGGTCACCGATGCGTCGTCTTCCGAAAGCGGCCGAGGGAAACCTATTTGTTGGGGATTGGTGGTCAAGGTGGGATAGAAATGGAAGGCACGATCCTGATACATCGCGCTCTCCTGCTGGCAAAGACCTGCGAGTTCTGCCAAAGCAGCTAGCTGGACGACATGGTCTGGGGTCGGGGAGAATCCACCTTGGAAGTTGTAGGTGCGCATGCCGATGGGGAGGTGAACTTTCATAAAGACATTGGCGCGATACTCAAGTATCTGCCCTCCGAGCGGTGTAGAAGAAACTTGGTACATCGGCATTCCTCCATTTGGGTAGAGGCAACGCCAAACGTCGGCGAGAAGATAGGCAAAGCTGACCAATGAAAGGTCCGACTCGTAGCCCACCGGGTACTCTGCCATCTACACTTAGAAGACAGCTCGTTAGCGCAAGAATACTATCTATATGCAGCAAACAAATGCAGAAATCAAATGCATGACACAAGCAGGCTATAACTCTAGCTCTAACGTCCTTCTAACGTTCTTCTAATGTTTGCGTGGACTACGGTGTCCTACAGCCAATCCCGCTCTGATACCAAGCGTTATGGCACCCCGGCTCAGAGGACCGGAACGCCCCGTGCTCCAGCCCAGAGATCAAGTCTTCTGGAACACGGCACTGCTTGATATAGAACTGAACAGCTTTCTATTACCAAAGATACGGGTACAAAGGGGTTTATTACAATGTTGGCGGAGTAAGACGAAGAACAAGCTTGCTCCCCAAGCTATCCACGGATCTACATCAAGTAGCAGATTAGCTCTCTAGCAGCGGAAAATAACTCGGCAGCGGAACAACGGCGACGGTGATGAGCTCCACTCCACAGGGACACTGGCTGGGACACCTCCTAGCTCGCAAACACCGGGAACGTCGTCCTACGCATCCAAAGCATTGCCTACAAATCTGGCAGGACACGCCAGGTCAGTACATCGAATGTACTTGCAAGCTCACAACAACCAAAGCACCAAGGCAAAACAATAACATGGCATTAGCAGGTTCGAGTGTATTAATGAGTTAAACATGTGAGCACCAACATCACGCAAACAGATAATCATCAAGCATATTATCAGCATTAAGACTAATGCACAAGCAACTGTTAGAACCCTCTGTTAGGTAATGTGCTAGGATCGAAGTCATCTAGCATCATGTCAAAAATTTCAAAAGAAGTCTTTGAAATCAAATTCAAAAGCAAAATGGGAGAAGGAACCCCCACCCCCCAGATGAATTACTTCAAAAGGCCAGATAAAAAATTTCTCCAAAAATTCATGTTAGATTTTTGAAAATTCTTATAAATGAGTGTGATCACATATCAAGTGATGTGGGACCCACCCCATGCTGATGGATTTTTCAAATGTTCAAACAGTGCCTTCGATTTAATCAAAAACCCCTATTTGAGTTAAAATTCAAATTATTTGAATTTTAAAAATGTTCAAAATTTATAAGTGGGTAGTATATTATTTTGTGAGGCCATATAAAAATAATGAGCATTTATTATAATGCCTAACTTTTTTTTTGCTAGCCAAAACAAATGACAGAAGAAAAACAGAAAAGGAAAAGAGAAGGACTTACCTCTCGCCCAGGGGCGAGGCCCACTCACCTCAGCCGGCCCAGGCCCACCTCTGCTTTTGTCTTCTTCCCCGGGCACGAGCAGGAAGCTGCGTGCCCGGCATGCCGACGCCGGCACCACCTGCTTGCCTGCCTGGAGGCCCTCCCAGCCTCCTTCCTTGCGCCACGGAGACAAGAACGACGCCGTGAACCACTTCCCCCCCATCGCCGCTTCGTCTCGCGCCTCCTCCTCGTTTTCCCCTTCTTCCCCGAGAGCAGCCGCCGTTCGCCGTCGATGAAACCCGTGTCCAACGACGGAGAGGAGCCCGGAGACCTTGTCCATCCTGCGCAGCACCGTCGACCACCCCGATCTGGAGAAGATGGCCCCTTAATCGAGCTCGTGGACGACGCACGCTTCATCGAGGACTCGTCGGACCCGCAAGTCGCCGTCGTCAAATTCGCCGCCACCACGACCTCCCAGACCTCCCTGACCCCTCTGCTAGCATCAGGGTGAGCTTCTTCATCCTCCCCGACCAACCCCGGAGTTTCTCTCCCTCTCCTTTGCGATTCGCCATGGGAGCCGAGCACGGCCTCCGCCATGGGTGAGCTCGAGGTCGCCCCTGTGCTCCTCCGTGTCAGCCAGGGCGCGCGTCGTGTTCCCCTCCACCCCAGCGTTGCAACGCACTGCTTCCCGGTCGTTTTGGTGCACGGAGTCGACGTCTACTTCTAAACCGAGCCACGGCCATTCCCTCCCGTGTGCACCACTAGACGCGGACGAGCGCGAGGTGCGTCCCCGTGGCCTCCCCGTGCCAAGCCGTGGCCGGGAGCCCATTCCAACGAGACACCGCCGTCCCCTGTGGTCGCCGCCGGTTAGCCGCCGGTGGCTGGATTTAGCTTGAGGCTAATGACCTCACTAATCACCCCCCTAACAGCCACTGACCCGTGGGCCCAAGGCTTGAGGCTAATGACCTTGGTTATTTAACCCAGCCACTGACATGCCGACTCCACACGTCAGACCCCCCCCCCCCCCCACGTCAGCATGACGCAAGCCTGACGCAGTAAATCAATTAATTGATTTTATAAATCCAGAAAATCCAGAATAAGGCTGAAACTTTGGAAATTCATAGAAATTTCATATTAACTCGAAATTTAACAAATAATATATGAAAAATGATCAGGAGAAAATAAGATATCCAAATATCCAACTTTCAACTATGTTTGAGTTGAATTTAAATTGGGACCAGTAGCTTTTGCTATTTGTTTTAAATGGAATTAAATCAAAATTATTTCAAACGCTTTTGCATTTTGAACCATATCAACATATCACATTATACTTGAACTTCAGAGGAATATCATACACATTTCAAAATGGTTTAACTTGTTCAAACAAAGTTATATGCAACTTGGCTAAATTGAATTCAAATTGGAGTTTGAATTTGCAATTCAATTGCAATATACTCCATTTAAATGGAATTGCCTTACACATCAGAAGCATATACATCAAGTTTCCACCTTCAATCATGTGATTGTGCATTGTATTTACTTTGCTACCTTGTTTATTGTTTGTCGAGTAGAGGTGGAACCGGAACAGGAGGCTGCCCCCTTCGTTGAAGACCCCAAACCCGAACCTCGTCAGCAAGGCAAGCAAACCCCCATTGATCATCTCGATAAAATCCCACTTCCCTTTCATGTCTCTCTTATGCATTGTATAGGATGATTACCATGCTACGTTTCTACCGCATAGATGAACCCATTCCTTTGCATGACCTATCATTTGTCACAGTAGTAGGCAAACCACAATCCTAGCAAATGTAGGAGTTGATTGATATCATGTGGCCCCTGCAATTGTTACTGCTTATTGCATGCTTAGAGTGATACAATGATGTTTTTGTTATGTGAGTCGGGATGGTAGTGATCATGATGATGTTGGTGGAAGGGTGTTGGTGAATCTACCCTAATACAAGGTGAACGATGAGAGGCTGTGTAGGAGTACACGGTGGGTTGTCTCGTTGAACACCGCCCTAAGTCCGAGTTCTTGTGTGGTGATCCAAGATGAAGAGTACAACCCCACATTGGGCTCACTGACCCCTCTCAACCTATTAACTCATCCCTTTCGATGTCTAGATGTCGCAATAGTTCGGAGTTCTGGTAGGTTTGTGGCCTGGCTGCTAAGTGAGAGAACGGCTCAACCGAGACCGGCTTACGCACCACGGACACATCATGTGGGTCCACTTCGGTAAACCGGTCGGGTTCACGATAGTGGTAGCCAACCCAGGTAGGCGGCTTTCTTGGACTAGATAGGCTATGAGGTAACAGTTGTGGTGAGCATCCTCGCTGGCACCCCTTGAATGGTGTCGAGATCAAAGGCGGTAAATGATGATCATGTGTGTGTAGCGGTACACCCCTGCAGGGTTAACAAAACTATTCGAATAGCCGCGTCCGCGGTTATGGACTGCTTGGAAAGCTTAGCTTGATTATTAGACAACTTGAACTGGATACTTCTAAAACACACCAAGATAAGTGTGAGTGCTATGGCGTGCTTTCTCGTGGGGAAGTCGAGGAAGGCACCATAGTGGTGTAATTGGTTGGAGAAAGTAGTGGACTCGTGTACGCTTCTTACCTCAAGTCTGGTACTCGTAGTTCAGGACTAGCCAAGTCAAAGCTGGCACTTCTGCTAGTGAAACCCCACCTCCCTTTACCTTGATACATGTGCATGAGTAGTATAGCTCCTATGTAAGTCTTGCTAAGTACGACTTTGTACTCACGTTTGCTTATTCTATGTTTTAGATGAACCCACTGACCCCGAAGGTAGCTTCTTCATCGAGCTCGACGACTGAAGATCAAGCTAGTCTAGTCCCAGTCAGACGACTGGATCCCTCGTGGAGGGCTTGTGTTTAAATAAGGATTCTTAAGCCATTTGTTAAACTTGTCTGTACTCAGACATACTTTTCTTCCGCTTGTTGTTGTAATGTTGGATCACATACTTGTGATCTCTGTGTGCACTCTGTGAGAGTTATCAATAAAATGTATACTTTGTAGAGAATTGCAATGATACTTGCTTTTCATACAAGGCATGTGTGTTGCGTGTATGTTTATAACATGCATGTATTTGTATGGGTTTTCGAGACCTTAGTTGTGATCTGGCTGGCGGTCTTTCATACACCAAGTGGCCCTTAGATGTGCGCAGCTTGGGGCATCGCGATGCGATTGCTCGAGACTCCGTCTCGTGCACACTTTGTGGTATGATTGAGCCCGCCCTAGACCCCGACTAAGTGATCGGGCTGGAGTTAGTCTATGTAAGAGTTATGAGATAGTCGATAGTATGGTTGAGGCGACTTGTCGGTGAATATGGGAGTTCATCACCCATATCATTAGACTTCTGTGCGGACGATGAGGACCCATCTCAGTTGATCATCCGGCCTGGATGGGATGCCCCTCACGTACGATGCTTTCCGAGAACGTTCTGTGCTTGGCCTTGTCTGCTTGGACAAGTGGGTACGGTTCTCGGCTGTCAGATCCCTCTGTTAGGTATGTGCTAGGGTTAGCTAGTACCTTTGCATCATGCAAAAGTTTCAAAAGAAACCTTAAAAATCAAATTCAAAATCCAAATGGGAGAAGGAACACCCCCCAGATGAATTAATTCAAAAGGCCAGATAAAAATATTTTCCAAAAATTCATGTTAGAGTTTTGAAAAGTCTTATAAATGAGTGTGATCACATATCAAGTGATGTGGGACCCATCCCATGCTCATAGATTTTTCAAATATTCAAACAGTACCTTGGAAATAAAGAAATCCCCCTATTTGATTTAAAATTCAAATCATTTGAATTTTAAAAATGTTGAAACTTCATAAGTGGTTAGTCTATATTATTATGAGGCCACATAAAAGTTTTCAGCATTTAATAAAATGGTTTGGTATTTGTTTATCAGAGCCAAAACAAATTACAGAAAAGAAAGGAAAGATTAAACAGAAAAGAAATCAGAAAAACCTTACCTGTCGCCTAAGCGAAGCCAGCCCACCCCAGCCCAACCGGCCCACAAGGGCAGGGAGGTCTTCTTCCACCTCCCGCGCTCCCAAGCTGCTCGGTGGAATGCCACCGAGCGAGCCGAGGACGACACGTCGCCGCCGTGTGCTTCCAGGCCACCCCGTGCCCTCTTCTCGCACCTGGAGCCTCCCTGGAGCAAGCCGCATCCATTCCCCCCCTCCTCATCGTCTTCCTCCTCCTCCCGCACCCAATCCGTCGCCGCCCGAAGCCTCACCGGAGCGCACCGCCGTGGACGACGTGGCCACCGTGCCCTAGAGCTCAAGCCAGCAAGTCCATCGTACTCCTCGTCCTCGACTTCGTCTTCAAGCAGAAGGAATCGAGCCCGGAGCCAGTGTAGACGTCGAGTTCCTCCTCGAGCTCCCGCCGGCCGCCGTGGAGCAAGTCGTCGAATCCGCCGCCGTTGAACTACCCCAGCCTTCTCCACCACCTCGACTGCGTTCAGGGTGAGCTTGCGCGTGAGAACCCCCTGTTTTCCCCTTCGTTTGCTCGTCCTAGCCGAATCCACCATGGAAGCCGTAGCTCGTCGCCGCCATGGATGACCTCGAGGTCGCCCCTGTGCCCCTTCGACTCGTCCAGAGCGTGCGTTTAACCCCTGGTCATGCCAGCTTTCGAACGCAAGTGAAATCAGCTCGATCCGTGCTTCCTAGCGTCAACTACGACCTCGTCGCCGTACTGCTTCCGCCGGAGACGTCGCCGTCGTCGTTCCCGACCACCCCGAGGACCCCCGTCGCCTCCAGAGGATGCGCGAGACGCTTCTACGCCGATTGGTGCCCTCCCCGTGCTCTCCCGTGGCCGGAATCGATCTCCCCGTGCAGCGCCGCCGTGGCCAGGTCGCCGGCGACTAGCCGCCGGCAGGCCTGACGTGGCCGTGGTGGTTAACCACTAAACCCACCCCCAGAGTCCCCCCTAATCCCCCTGTTGACTTAATCAACACGGGATTAAACCTGTGTCACTGACCAGTGGGACCCCCTAGTCAGTTTGACTGGTCAAACCCCCCTGCTGACGCAATAATTCAAAAATGATTAAAAAGAAATCCAGAAATTCCAGAATTTACCCCAAACTTTGGAAATTCATAGAAAATTCATATTAACTCCAAATTGGACAAATAATATATGAAAAATGATCAGGAGAAAATTATCTTTCCAAATATGCAACTTTCAACTCTGTTTGAGTTGATCTTAAAATGGAACCAGTAGCATATGTCATTTGCTTTATTTGAATTTAATTCAAATTCAAACTAAATGATTTTGCCACTTGGACCTTGGATTTATGTTGCAAATCAACCACACTTCAGAGGCATATCATACACATTGAAGTTAATTCAAATTGATCAAACTATATCATATATAACTTGATTAAGGTTGAATTCAAATGTGGAATTTGAATTTGCATTTTAAAAATGCAATATATTCCACTTAAATGGAATTGCCTCACACATCAAACTTGTACTTCAAGATTAAACATTCTATCATGTGCTTGAGCATTGCATTCATATTGATTGTTACTTGTACTTGCTTGTCGAGTAGAGGTTGAACCGGAGCAAGAGGTCACCCCCTTCGCTGAAGATCCAGAGCCCGAATCTCGTCAGCAAGGCAAGCAAAACCCCTTGATCATGTCGATAAAATCCCACTTCCCTCTCATGTCTCGCTTATGCATTGTATAGGATGATCACCGTGTTACGTTTCTACCGCATAGATGAACCCATTCCTTTGCATGACCTATCTTTTGTCACAGTAGTAAGCAAACCATAATCCTAGCAAATGTAGGAGTTGAATGATATCATGTGGCCCCTGCAAATGTTATCGCTTATTGCATGCTTAGTATGATACCATGTTGTTACTGTGATGTGAGTCGGGATGGTAGTGATCATGTGTTGATGGTAGAAAAGTGTTGGTGAATCGAACCTAATACAAGGTGAACGATGAGAGGCTGTGTAGGAGTACACGGTGGGTTGTCTCGTTGAACACCGCCCTAAGTCCGAGTTCTTGTGTGGTGATCCAAGATGAAGAGTACAACCACACATTGGGCTCACTGACCCCTCTCGACTTATTAACTCATCCCTTTCGATGTCCAGATGTCGCAGTAGTTCGGAGTTCTGGTAGGCTTGTGGCTTGAATGCTAAGTGAGAGAACGGCTCATCCGAGACCGGCTTATGCATCACGCACACATCGCTTGGGTCCACTTCGGTAAACCGGCCGGGTTCACGATAGTGGTAGCCACCCAAGTAGGCGGCTTTCTTGGACTAGATAGGCTATGAGGTAACAGTTGTGGTGAGCATCCTCGCTGGCACCCCTTGAATGGTGTCGAGATCAAAGGCGGTAAATGATGATCATGTGTGTGTAGCGGTACACCCTTGCAAGGTTAACAAAACTATTCGAATAGCCGCGTCCGCGGTTATGGACTGCTTGGAAAGCTTAGCTTGATTATTAGATAACTTGAACCGGATACTTCTAAAACACACCAAGATAAGTGTGAGTGCTATGGCGTGCCTCCTCGTGGGGAAGTCGAGGAAGGCACCATAGTGGTGTATTGGTTGGTGAAAGTAGTGGACTCGTGTACGCTTCTTACCTCAAAGTCTGGTACTCGTAGTTCAGGATTAGCCAAGTCAAAGCTGGCATTTCTGCAAGTGAACCCCACCTCCCTTTACCTTGATACATGTGCATGAGTAGTATAGTTCCTACGTAAGTCTTGCTGAGTACGACTTTGTACTCACGTTTGCTTAATATATGTTTTAGATGACGCCACTGACCCCGAAGGTGGCTTCTTCATCGAGCTGGACGACTGAAGTTAAGCTAGTCTAGTCCCAGTCAGCAGACTGGTTCCCTCGTGGAGGGCTTTATGTTTGAATAAGGCTTCTTAAGCCAATTTGTTAAACTTGTCTGTACTCAGACATAATTTGCTTCCGTTCTGTGTTGTAATGTTGGATCACTCGTAAGTGATCTCTGTGTGTACTCTATAAGAGTTATAAATAAAATGTACACTTTGTAGAGAATTGCAATGGTACCTACTGTTCATACAAGGCATGTGTGCTGCGTGTATGTTTATAACATGCATGTCTTTGTATGGGTTTTCGAGACCTTAGTTGTGTTCTGGCTGGCGGTCTTTTATACACCAAGTGGCCCTTAGATGTGCGCAGCTTGGGGCATCGCGATGCGATTGCTTGAGACTCTGTCTCGTGCACACTTTGTGGTATGATCGAGCCCGCCCTAGACCCCGACTAAGTGATCGGGCTGGAGTAAGTCTATGTAAGAGTTTTGAGATAGTCGATAATATGGTTGAGGCGACTTGTCTTTGAATATGGGAGTTCACCACCCATATCAGTAGACTTGTGTGCGTACGATGAGGACCCATTACAGTTGATCATCCGGCCTGGATGGGATGCCCCTCACGTCCGATGCTTTCCGAGAATGTTCAGTGCTTGGCCTTGTCTGCTTAGACAAGTGGGTGCGGTTCTCGGCTCTCCATATGACTATGTCTTAACTGTACTTGCATACGCTAACCCCGGGTCCCGACAGACTTGGTATCAGAGCAGGACTGACTGTAGGACTAGTAGCCTTGGCCGAAGTTGAGTCTAGCTTGCTATAGTTATATAGTTACTCTGGGTATATAAGGGAACAACGTAAGGCTTCATTTTTCTCCTTACCCCCTTCGTTCTGAGTTCTTAGTCACCCTCATCTTGTTCTACGGGAAGACAGGACTAGGCTCTCCTCTGTCTGATTAGCATATCTCGTTGATTGCTTCCTTATAGCCGTAGGAAAGTTGTGTCCAGGTTTTCCTAGCATTTTTGTAATGCTGATTTCTTACATCGTATTATGTAAGTGCTGTTTTGCATGATTGAAAGAAATTGTCATTTCTTACAATTACAGCCGTTATGCTGTCCGAGTCATTCCAGGTTTATCTCATAATCTGATGCATTTGCAAACTCTTGCTTTCTGTTTCAGATGGCAAATCTTCCCCCTCGGCAGATTGTTCGTTTGACCAGGTGCCTCGGTGTGCGTGGCCATCCCGCCACGTTGATCGAGATGATGTCCTACGTGGGATATCGATGGTACCCTGAGTACACCATCGAGGAGCAGTTCCACGACTTCAACCAGACGCAATTTCACTGCATTGTCCGGATCTACCCACACCACGTTGGAGTCACCCAGCCTATCCACTTTGGACATGGCATCGGCGTTACCGAGAACATGGCTGTGCAGGATGCTGCATACTCATGTATCACACTGCTGAGAGAGGAGCACACCCTACTGAGAGAGACTTCTTTCCGCTATATCCCAGCTGCACTTCCAGGAGAAGAGGGATATTACACCGGACTCTACTCAGACCACTCCGCAGAGGATCCAGCACTTCAGGTGACTGCTAGGTTTGCTAGTGACCGAGACCGTGATGCACGTGCTCTCCGTTTTGAGCTCCACGCTACTCGTGTTCGTCTGTACCGAGCACTGACGCTCTTGGCACCCTTTGTGAGCGTGGGATCAGTGGAGTACGATGCGATCTATCCAGTGAGGACCCAGATGCCTTCTCGAGTTGCTTGGCCCGAGATTGGAGGAGTTTTTCCACCCCGTGGTCCTTTGCTTCCACCCTACACTGGACCTAGGCCCCGTCCTTGCCCAAATGGATATCAGGGTCCACAAGCCTCCGTGTTTTCCGATGGTCACCTCCAGCTACCGGGATACGCGGGTAACTTTTACGAGGATTACTATGGAGATGGAGATGAGTGAGACCGCCTGTGGTCTTACCTAGTGAGGATGTAGTAGTATCCTAGTATATTGTAAGCAAGGTGTCTAAGTTCCAGAGGCTTAGATAAATAATGTATAGGAAGTCAGAGTGCCTCCGAAGGATGTATCATCTTCATCACGTTTGTATTAGCTTGGTGCTTGTACTAAAACGATGTATGGTTTGTATGACAGCTTGTGAATATATGGCTTGTATGCTTTTATCACCATGTTGTCAAGATGATTACTTCCTTTACTCTGTAATCCTTCCAGTACTTCAATACCTTGATTAGACTCTTCAACTCAACTCTGTTTGACTTTGGATTTTTCACCTTCAGGATGTCTCAAGGAACACGTGGCCAGATTGGTCGTAACCAAGGTCGTGGTAACAACCAAGAGGAAGACAACCTTCCACCCCCACCCACGATGGCCCAAGTTCTGATGGAGGTCGAGAGGAATCGCCGTGACTCTCACCACCTGCTGGAAGTCATCGCACGCAACACCACTCAGCAGCGCAATGAGCTGGTGTCTCTGAACGACTTCATCCGGCTTCATCCCCCGGTTTTCCGTTACTCCACCGAACCCCTTGACGCCGATGACTGGCTTCGCAGCATCGAGAGGAAGCTCCAAGCCGGCCATGTCGCAGATGGCGACAAGGTCAATTATGCCACCTATCACCTTGAAGGTGCAGCAAGCTCTTGGTGGGAGAATTTTCTGAATATGCGCCCAGTTGGACCACCTGCATCTTGGGAGGAGTTCTGTACCTCTTTCCGCGAGCACCACATTCCCAAAGGTCTCATGGACCGCAAGCGTGATGAATTCTGTAACCTCACTCAAGGCAGAAGAACAGTTGACGAGTTTAGTCGTGAGTTCAACCGACTTGCTCGTTATGCAACTGAAGAAGTCTCCACCGACTCCAAGAAACAAGAGAGGTTCCGTCGTGGCCTCAATAGTGGACTCCGCCGCGAGCTCAATCTTCATGACTTTGCCACATTCCAGGTCCTTGTCAACAAGGCCATCAAGGCAGAGGACATGAACACCCCCAATGACTTTCGCAAACACCCTAGAGAGGAAGGTTCATCCAGCTCTGATTCTCAGAAGCGCAAGATCTGGATTCCCAATAGCATGTTCCGCCAGAACAACCCACCGAGGCCATCCTATACGGCGCCTCGTCCACCCACCCAGTTCCACCCAGCTCCACCAAACCACCCAGCTCCACGCACTGTTTTCGGAGCTTGCTACAAGTGTGGTCAGGCAGGCCACTACTCTCGCGAGTGCCCCCAGAACCAAGTCTAGCACCAGAATGCTCCACCACGTGCCGGAGGCAACAACAACAACAATGGTCGTGGCAAGCCACCCCAGAAAGTCTACACCGCCAAACCCGCTCCTCCCGCCAATCGTGGACGTCTGAACCAGATTGCCGCCGAAGAGACTGACGACACCACTGACGTCATTCTTGGTACGCTCCCAGTCAATTTTGTTCCTACTTCCGTTCTTTTCGACCCAGGAGCATCTCATTCATTCATGTCGGAAAGTTATGCACTTCGTCATGAGTTGCCCTTTGTTGAATTGTCCACCCCAATGATTATTCAAACTCCAGGGTCAAGATGGCAAACTAATAGAGTGAGCCATGGTAATCAAATTGCAATTGAGGGTTTAGTATTCCTTGCTTCACTCATAGCCCTCAAGTCTTCAGACATTGAGGTCATCCTTGGCATGGATTGGCTATCAAGACAGAATGCCTATCTGGATTGCAAAGGCAAATCCGTGAAACTCACCCACCCTTCAGGCAAAACCGTTAACTATACCTCACCCAGAACAAGAACCCAAGTGCATTCCTTGAATGTACTTCCCCTTCCCGAACTTGAAGATATTCCGGTGGTTCGTGACTTCCCGGATGTCTTTCCTGAAGAGCTGCCGGGCATGCCACCCGACAGATGTGTAGAGTTTATAGTGGATCTTGTTCCAGGAACCGCACCAATTTCCAAACGCCCATACAAAATGGCCCCACATGAGTTAGCTGAGCTAAAAACCCAACTTGATGCTTCGTTGGCAAAAGGCTTCATCCGCCCTAGCTCATCGCCATGGGGTTGCCCCGTTCTGTTCGTAAAGAAGAAAGATGGAACAGAAAGGATGTGCGTAGACTATCGCCCGCTAAATTTAGCGACGATAAAGAACAAATACCCACTGCCCAGGATCAATGATCTTTATGATCAACTTGCAGGATCCGCTGTCTTCTCAAAGATGGATTTGAGATTAGGTTATCATCAGATCCGAATTCGAAACGAGGACATTCCCAAAACGGCTTTTACAACTCGTTATGGTCTTTACGAGTACACCGTCATGTCCTTTGGTTTAACCAATGCCCCCGCCACATTCTCACGCTTGATGAATTCGATCTTCATGGAGTACCTAGATAAATTTGTTGTAGTTTATCTTGATGATATTCTCATCTACTCGAAGAACGAAGGAGATCATGCTGAACACTTAAGGCTGGTATTGATGAAACTTAGAGAGCATCGCCTGTATGCTAAATTTTCCAAGTGTGAATTCTGGCTACCAGAAGTGACCTACTTAGGCCACGTGATTTCTGCAAAAGGCATTGCTGTGAATCCCGAGAGAGTTCAGGCCGTCCTTGACTGGACTCCACCTGAATCGGTTAAGCAAGTTAGAAGTTTTCTTGGCCTAGCCAGCTATTGCCGTCGCTTCGTCGAGAACTTTTCTAAAGTTGCAAAGCCTCTAACTGAGCTCCTCAAGAAAGATAAGAAATTCTTATGGACTCCCAAGTGCGAGGAAAGCTTCCAGGAGCTAAAAAGAAGATTGACTTCCGCACCCGTACTTGCACCTCCAGACACCAAAAGGGATTTCGAGATCTATTGTGACGCATCACGGCAAGGGTTAGGATGCATACTTCTGCAAGATCGACATGTGGTAGCTTATGCTTCACGCCAGTTGCGGCCACATGAAGAGAATTATCCTACCCATGACCTTGAACTCGCTGCCGTAGTTCATGCTCTAACAACTTGGCGACATTACCTCCTTGGTAATCGTTGTGAGATTTATTCCGACCACCAAAGCCTCAAATATATTTTCACCCAGCCAGATCTTAATCTCAGGCAAAGACGCTGGATTGAGTTGATAAAAGATTACGACGTAGCAATTTCTTACACCCCAGGCAAAGCCAATGTCATGGCTGATGCACTAAGTCGTAAGTCGTACTGTAACAACCTCATGTTACAGCAGTATCAACCACTTCTTCATGAGGACTTTCGCAAGCTCAACCTTGAAATTGTTCCTCATGGCTATCTTTCTACCTTGGTGTCGAAACCAAATCTTGAGGATCAAATCATAGTTGCCCAAAGGCGTGCACGAGGTGTTCGTCGGATCAAGGAGAACATTGCTAGCGGAGTTGCTAAATGTTTCTCCACAGATAGTAAAGGAACGGTATTCTTTGAAAATCGTTTAGTAGTACCTAACAATAAGGAACTAAGGCAACTCATCCTCAAAGAAGCCCATGACACACCCCTCTCAATTC
This sequence comes from Bromus sterilis, assembly GCA_950022295.1. NCBI lineage: Eukaryota > Viridiplantae > Streptophyta > Magnoliopsida > Poales > Poaceae > Bromus > Bromus sterilis. The sequence goes on from OX465596.1 coordinate 345,789,588, forward strand.
ATCCCAGTAGCACGAAAATGTACCGAGATCTACGCCAGAGATTTTGGTGGACTAGGATGAAGAGAGACATTGCTCAATTTGTTGCCGAATGTGATGTTTGTCGTCGCATTAAGGCAGAACATCAAAGACCTGCTGGTACACTTCAACCTTTGTCTATTCCCGAGTGGAAATGGGACAAAGTCGGTATGGACTTCATCACCGGCTTTCCAAAAACCCAGAAAGGAAACAATGCCATCTTCGTTGTCATAGATAGGCTTTCCAAAGTTGCTCACTTCCTTCCGGTTCGCGAGTCTATAACTGCTAGTCAGTTAGCGGACTTGTACATCTCCAGAATTGTATCACTTCACGGTGTTCCGTTGGAAATCAATTCTGATCGCGGTAGCCTTTTCACCTCTAGATTTTGGGGAAGCTTCCAACGTGCTCTGGGAACTCATCTCTCCTTTAGTACGGCTTTCCATCCTCAGTCTAGCGGTCAAGTCGAAAGGGTTAACCAAATTCTTGAAGACATGCTCAGAGCTTGTGTTATCTCATTCGGGAAGAATTGGGAGAATTCTCTTCCATATGCCGAATTTGCTTATAACAATAGTTTTCAATCTAGTCTGAACATGGCTCCTTTTGAACTCATTTATGGACGACGATGTCGAACACCACTAAACTGGTCTGAAACCGGTGAAAGACAATTCTTTGGACCGGATATGATCAAGGAAGCAGAAGAGCAAGTTTGCATTGTTCGTGATCAATTGAAAGCAGCCCAGTCTCGTCAGAAAAGCTACTATGATCGTCATCATAGGCAAGAGAGCTACAATCTGGATGAGAAGGCTTACCTTCGGGTTACTCCTCTGAAGGGAACCCAACGTTTCGGTATCAAAGGCAAGTTGGCCCCACGTTACATCGGACCTTTCCGCATTATTGCTAAACGTGGAGAAGTTGCCTACCAACTTGAACTACCCCCGCACCTTTCCCGAGTACACGATGTATTCCATGTGTCCCAACTCAGGCGTTGCTTCAAGGACCCCATCCGCGAAGTCGACCATGAAACGCTTGATCTCCAAGATGACCTTTCTTATCGAGAATACCCCATTCGTATTCTTGATTCAGCAGAGCGTGTCACTCGTCGTCAGAAGATTAGGTTTCTGAAAGTGCAATGGTCACACCACTCTGAAAGAGAAGCCACGTGGGAGAGAGAAGACCGTCTCAGTGCCGAGTACCCCACTTTCCTCCCGCAGACTTCTGAATCTCGGGACGAGATTCTTTTGAGTGGGGGCGAGTTGTCAGATCCCTCTGTTAGGTATGTGCTAGGGTTAGCTAGTACCTTTGCATCATGCAAAAGTTTCAAAAGAAACCTTAAAAATCAAATTCAAAATCCAAATGGGAGAAGGAACACCCCCAGATGAATTAATTCAAAAGGCCAGATAAAAATATTTTCCAAAAATTCATGTTAGAGTTTTGAAAAGTCTTATAAATGAGTGTGATCACATATCAAGTGATGTGGGACCCATCCCATGCTCATAGATTTTTCAAATATTCAAACAGTACCTTGGAAATAAAGAAATCCCCCTATTTGATTTAAAATTCAAATCATTTGAATTTTAAAAATGTTGAAACTTCATAAGTGGTTAGTCTATATTATTATGAGGCCACATAAAAGTTTTCAGCATTTAATAAAATGGTTTGGTATTTGTTTATCAGAGCCAAAACAAATTACAGAAAAGAAAGGAAAGATTAAACAGAAAAGAAATCAGAAAAACCTTACCTGTCGCCTAAGCGAAGCCAGCCCACCCCAGCCCAACCGGCCCACAAGGGCAGGGAGGTCTTCTTCCACCTCCCGCGCTCCCAAGCTGCTCGGTGGAATGCCACCGAGCGAGCCGAGGACGACACGTCGCCGCCGTGTGCTTCCAGGCCACCCCGTGCCCTCTTCTCGCACCTGGAGCCTCCCTGGAGCAAGCCGCATCCATTCCCCCCTCCTCATCGTCTTCCTCCTCCTCCCGCACCCAATCCGTCGCCGCCCGAAGCCTCACCGGAGCGCACCGCCGTGGACGACGTGGCCACCGTGCCCTAGAGCTCAAGCCAGCAAGTCCATCGTACTCCTCGTCCTCGACTTCGTCTTCAAGCAGAAGGAATCGAGCCCGGAGCCAGTGTAGACGTCGAGTTCCTCCTCGAGCTCCCGCCGGCCGCCGTGGAGCAAGTCGTCGAATCCGCCGCCGTTGAACTACCCCAGCCTTCTCCACCACCTCGACTGCGTTCAGGGTGAGCTTGCGCGTGAGAACCCCCTGTTTTCCCCTTCGTTTGCTCGTCCTAGCCGAATCCACCATGGAAGCCGTAGCTCGTCGCCGCCATGGATGAGCTCGAGGTCGCCCCTGTGCCCCTTCGACTCGTCCAGAGCGTGCGTTTAACCCCTGGTCATGCCAGCTTTCGAACGCAAGTGAAATCAGCTCGATCCGTGCTTCCTAGCGTCAACTACGACCTCGTCGCCGTACTGCTTCCGCCGGAGACGTCGCCGTCGTCGTTCCCGACCACCCCGAGGACCCCCGTCGCCTCCAGAGGATGCGCGAGACGCTTCTACGCCGATTGGTGCCCTCCCCGTGCTCTCCCGTGGCCGGAATCGATCTCCCCGTGCAGCGCCGCCGTGGCCAGGTCGCCGGCGACTAGCCGCCGGCAGGCCTGACGTGGCCGTGGTGGTTAACCACTAAACCCACCCCCAGAGTCCCCCCTAATCCCCCTGTTGACTTAATCAACACGGGATTAAACCTGTGTCACTGACCAGTGGGACCCCCTAGTCAGTTTGACTGGTCAAACCCCCCTGCTGACGCAATAATTCAAAAATGATTAAAAAGAAATCCAGAAATTCCAGAATTTACCCCAAACTTTGGAAATTCATAGAAAATTCATATTAACTCCAAATTGGACAAATAATATATGAAAAATGATCAGGAGAAAATTATCTTTCCAAATATGCAACTTTCAACTCTGTTTGAGTTGATCTGAAAATGGAACCAGTAGCATATGTCATTTGCTTTATTTGAATTTAATTCAAATTCAAACTAAATGATTTTGCCACTTGGACCTTGGATTTATGTTGCAAATCAACCACACTTCAGAGGCATATCATACACATTGAAGTTAATTCAATTTGATCAAACTATATCATATATAACTTGATTAAGGTTGAATTCAAATGTGGAATTTGAATTTGCATTTTAAAAATGCAATATATTCCACTTAAATGGAATTGCCTCACACATCAAACTTGTACTTCAAGATTAAACATTCTATCATGTGCTTGAGCATTGCATTCATATTGATTGTTACTTGTACTTGCTTGTCGAGTAGAGGTTGAACCGGAGCAAGAGGTCACCCCCTTCGCTGAAGATCCAGAGCCCGAATCTCGTCAGCAAGGCAAGCAAAACCCCTTGATCATGTCGATAAAATCCCACTTCCCTCTCATGTCTCGCTTATGCATTGTATAGGATGATCACCGTGTTACGTTTCTACCGCATAGATGAACCCATTCCTTTGCATGACCTATCTTTTGTCACAGTAGTAAGCAAACATTAATCCTAGCAAATGTAGGAGTTGAATGATATCATGTGGCCCCTGCAAATGTTATCGCTTATTGCATGCTTAGTATGATACCATGTTGTTACTGTGATGTGAGTCGGGATGGTAGTGATCATGTGTTGATGGTAGAAAAGTGTTGGTGAATCGAACCTAATACAAGGTGAACGATGAGAGGCTGTGTAGGAGTACACGGTGGGTTGTCTCGTTGAACACCGCCCTAAGTCCGAGTTCTTGTGTGGTGATCCAAGATGAAGAGTACAACCACACATTGGGCTCACTGACCCCTCTCGACTTATTAACTCATCCCTTTCGATGTCCAGATGTCGCAGTAGTTCGGAGTTCTGGTAGGCTTGTGGCTTGAATGCTAAGTGAGAGAACGGCTCATCCGAGACCGGCTTATGCATCACGCACACATCGCTTGGGTCCACTTCGGTAAACCGGCCGGGTTCACGATAGTGGTAGCCACCCAAGTAGGCGGCTTTCTTGGACTAGATAGGCTATGAGGTAACAGTTGTGGTGAGCATCCTCGCTGGCACCCCTTGAATGGTGTCGAGATCAAAGGCGGTAAATGATGATCATGTGTGTGTAGCGGTACACCCTTGCAAGGTTAACAAAACTATTCGAATAGCCGCGTCCGCGGTTATGGACTGCTTGGAAAGCTTAGCTTGATTATTAGATAACTTGAACCGGATACTTCTAAAACACACCAAGATAAGTGTGAGTGCTATGGCGTGCCTCCTCGTGGGGAAGTCGAGGAAGGCACCATAGTGGTGTATTGGTTGGTGAAAGTAGTGGACTCGTGTACGCTTCTTACCTCAAAGTCTGGTACTCGTAGTTCAGGATTAGCCAAGTCAAAGCTGGCATTTCTGCAAGTGAACCCCACCTCCCTTTACCTTGATACATGTGCATGAGTAGTATAGTTCCTACGTAAGTCTTGCTGAGTACGACTTTGTACTCACGTTTGCTTAATATATGTTTTAGATGACGCCACTGACCCCGAAGGTGGCTTCTTCATCGAGCTGGACGACTGAAGTTAAGCTAGTCTAGTCCCAGTCAGCAGACTGGTTCCCTCGTGGAGGGCTTTATGTTTGAATAAGGCTTCTTAAGCCAATTTGTTAAACTTGTCTGTACTCAGACATAATTTGCTTCCGTTCTGTGTTGTAATGTTGGATCACTCGTAAGTGATCTCTGTGTGTACTCTATAAGAGTTATAAATAAAATGTACACTTTGTAGAGAATTGCAATGGTACCTACTGTTCATACAAGGCATGTGTGCTGCGTGTATGTTTATAACATGCATGTCTTTGTATGGGTTTTCGAGACCTTAGTTGTGTTCTGGCTGGCGGTCTTTTATACACCAAGTGGCCCTTAGATGTGCGCAGCTTGGGGCATCGCGATGCGATTGCTTGAGACTCTGTCTCGTGCACACTTTGTGGTATGATCGAGCCCGCCCTAGACCCCGACTAAGTGATCGGGCTGGAGTAAGTCTATGTAAGAGTTTTGAGATAGTCGATAATATGGTTGAGGCGACTTGTCTTTGAATATGGGAGTTCACCACCCATATCAGTAGACTTGTGTGCGTACGATGAGGACCCATTACAGTTGATCATCCGGCCTGGATGGGATGCCCCTCACGTCCGATGCTTTCCGAGAATGTTCAGTGCTTGGCCTTGTCTGCTTAGACAAGTGGGTGCGGTTCTCGGCTCTCCATATGACTATGTCTTAACTGTACTTGCATACGCTAACCCCGGGTCCCGACAGACTTGGTATCAGAGCAGGACTGACTGTAGGACTAGTAGCCTTGGCCGAAGTTGAGTCTAGCTTGCTATAGTTATATAGTTACTCTGGGTATATAAGGGAACAACGTAAGGCTTCATTTTTCTCCTTACCCCCTTCGTTCTGAGTTCTTAGTCACCCTCATCTTGTTCTACGGGAAGACAGGACTAGGCTCTCCTCTGTCTGATTAGCATATCTCGTTGATTGCTTCCTTATAGCCGTAGGAAAGTTGTGTCCAGGTTTTCCTAGCATTTTTGTAATGCTGATTTCTTACATCGTATTATGTAAGTGCTGTTTTGCATGATTGAAAGAAATTGTCATTTCTTACAATTACAGCCGTTATGCTGTCCGAGTCATTCCAGGTTTATCTCATAATCTGATGCATTTGCAAACTCTTGCTTTCTGTTTCAGATGGCAAATCTTCCCCCTCGGCAGATTGTTCGTTTGACCAGGTGCCTCGGTGTGCGTGGCCATCCCGCCACGTTGATCGAGATGATGTCCTACGTGGGATATCGATGGTACCCTGAGTACACCATCGAGGAGCAGTTCCACGACTTCAACCAGACGCAATTTCACTGCATTGTCCGGATCTACCCACACCACGTTGGAGTCACCCAGCCTATCCACTTTGGACATGGCATCGGCGTTACCGAGAACATGGCTGTGCAGGATGCTGCATACTCATGTATCACACTGCTGAGAGAGGAGCACACCCTACTGAGAGAGACTTCTTTCCGCTATATCCCAGCTGCACTTCCAGGAGAAGAGGGATATTACACCGGACTCTACTCAGACCACTCCGCAGAGGATCCAGCACTTCAGGTGACTGCTAGGTTTGCTAGTGACCGAGACCGTGATGCACGTGCTCTCCGTTTTGAGCTCCACGCTACTCGTGTTCGTCTGTACCGAGCACTGACGCTCTTGGCACCCTTTGTGAGCGTGGGATCAGTGGAGTACGATGCGATCTATCCAGTGAGGACCCAGATGCCTTCTCGAGTTGCTTGGCCCGAGATTGGAGGAGTTTTTCCACCCCGTGGTCCTTTGCTTCCACCCTACACTGGACCTAGGCCCCGTCCTTGCCCAAATGGATATCAGGGTCCACAAGCCTCCGTGTTTTCCGATGGTCACCTCCAGCTACCGGGATACGCGGGTAACTTTTACGAGGATTACTATGGAGATGGAGATGAGTGAGACCGCCTGTGGTCTTACCTAGTGAGGATGTAGTAGTATCCTAGTATATTGTAAGCAAGGTGTCTAAGTTCCAGAGGCTTAGATAAATAATGTATAGGAAGTCAGAGTGCCTCCGAAGGATGTATCATCTTCATCACGTTTGTATTAGCTTGGTGCTTGTACTAAAACGATGTATGGTTTGTATGACAGCTTGTGAATATATGGCTTGTATGCTTTTATCACCATGTTGTCAAGATGATTACTTCCTTTACTCTGTAATCCTTCCAGTACTTCAATACCTTGATTAGACTCTTCAACTCAACTCTGTTTGACTTTGGATTTTTCACCTTCAGGATGTCTCAAGGAACACGTGGCCAGATTGGTCGTAACCAAGGTCGTGGTAACAACCAAGAGGAAGACAACCTTCCACCCCCACCCACGATGGCCCAAGTTCTGATGGAGGTCGAGAGGAATCGCCGTGACTCTCACCACCTGCTGGAAGTCATCGCACGCAACACCACTCAGCAGCGCAATGAGCTGGTGTCTCTGAACGACTTCATCCGGCTTCATCCCCCGGTTTTCCGTTACTCCACCGAACCCCTTGACGCCGATGACTGGCTTCGCAGCATCGAGAGGAAGCTCCAAGCCGGCCATGTCGCAGATGGCGACAAGGTCAATTATGCCACCTATCACCTTGAAGGTGCAGCAAGCTCTTGGTGGGAGAATTTTCTGAATATGCGCCCAGTTGGACCACCTGCATCTTGGGAGGAGTTCTGTACCTCTTTCCGCGAGCACCACATTCCCAAAGGTCTCATGGACCGCAAGCGTGATGAATTCTGTAACCTCACTCAAGGCAGAAGAACAGTTGACGAGTTTAGTCGTGAGTTCAACCGACTTGCTCGTTATGCAACTGAAGAAGTCTCCACCGACTCCAAGAAACAAGAGAGGTTCCGTCGTGGCCTCAATAGTGGACTCCGCCGCGAGCTCAATCTTCATGACTTTGCCACATTCCAGGTCCTTGTCAACAAGGCCATCAAGGCAGAGGACATGAACACCCCCAATGACTTTCGCAAACACCCTAGAGAGGAAGGTTCATCCAGCTCTGATTCTCAGAAGCGCAAGATCTGGATTCCCAATAGCATGTTCCGCCAGAACAACCCACCGAGGCCATCCTATACGGCGCCTCGTCCACCCACCCAGTTCCACCCAGCTCCACCAAACCACCCAGCTCCACGCACTGTTTTCGGAGCTTGCTACAAGTGTGGTCAGGCAGGCCACTACTCTCGCGAGTGCCCCCAGAACCAAGTCTAGCACCAGAATGCTCCACCACGTGCCGGAGGCAACAACAACAACAATTGTTCGTTTGACCAGGTGCCTCGGTGTGCGTGGCCATCCCGCCACGTTGATCGAGATGATGTCCTATGTGGGATATCGATGGTATCCTGAGTACACCGTCGAGGAGCAGTTCCACGACTTCAACCAGACCCAGTTCCACTGCATTGTCAGGATCTACCCGCACCACAATGGAGTCACTCAGCCTATCCACTTTGGACATGGCATTGGCATGACTGAGAACATGGCTGTGCAAGATGCTGCATACTCATGTATTACCCTGCTGAGAGAGGAGCACACTATGCTGAGAGAGACCTCATTCCGCTATATCCCTGCTGCACTTCTAGGAGAAGAGGGATATTACACCGGACTCTACTCAGATCACTCTGCAGAGGATCCAATACTTCAGATGACTGCTAGGTTTGCTTGTGATCGAGATCGTGATGCACGCGCTCTCCGTTTTGAGCTTCACGCCACCCGTGTTCGTCTGTATCGAGCACTGACACTCTTGGCACCCTTTGTGAGTGTTGGATCAGTTGAGTATGATGCTATCTACCCAGTCAAGACACAGATGCCTTCTCGAGTTGCTTGGCCCGAGATTGGAGGCATTTTTCCACCCCGTGGTCCTCTACTTCCACCCTACGCTGGACCTAGGCCCCATCCTTTCCCAAATGGATATCAGGGTCCACAGGCCTCCGTGTTTTCCGATGGTCAGCTTCAGCTACCGGGATACGCTGGTAACTTTTACGAGGACTACTATGGAGATGGAGATGAGTGAGACCGCCTGTGGTCTTACTTAGTGACGATGTAGTAGTATCTTAGTATATTGTACGCAAGGTGTTCTAAGTTCCAGAGGCTGAGATAAATAATGTATAGGAAGTGAGAGTGCCTCTAAAGGATGTATCATCTTCATCACGTTCGTATTAGCTTGGTGCTTGTACTAAAACGATGTATGGTTTGTATGAAAGCCTGTGAATATATGGCTTTTATGATTTTATCACCATGTTGTCAAGATGATTACATCCTTTGCTCTGTAATCCTTCCAGTACTTCAATACCTTGTTTAGACTCTTCCAATCAACTCTGTTTGACTTTGGTTTTCACCTTCAGGATGTCTCAAGGAACCGGAGGAAGGCAACCTTCCACCCCCACCTACGATGGCTCAGGTTCTGATGGAGGTTGAGAGGAACCGCCGAGACTCTCACCATTTGCTGGAGGTCATTTCCCGTAACACCACTCAGCAGCGCAACGAGTTGGTGTCCTTGAACGACTTCATCCGGCTTCATCCCCTGGTTTTCAGCTACTCCACCTAGCCCCTTGACGCCGATGACTGGCTTCGCAGCATCGAGAGGAAGCTCCAGGCAGGCCATGTTGCAGATGGCGACAGGGTCAGCTATGCCACCTATCACCTTGAAGGTGCAGCTAGCTCTTGGTGGGAGAACTTCCTGAACATGCGTCCCGTTGGACCGCCCGCATCTTGGGATGAGTTCTGCACTTCCTTCCGCGAGCACCACATTCCAAAGGGTCTTATGGACCGCAAGCGTGAGGAGTTCTGCAACCTCACCCAAGGCAAAAGGACTGTTGACGAGTTTAGTCGTGAGTTCAACCGACTGGATCGCTATGCTACTGAAGAGGTCTCCACCGACGCCAAGAAGCAAGAGAGGTTCCGTCGTGGACTCAATTCTGGACTCCGTCATGAGCTCAACCTACATGACTTTGCCACCTTCCAAGTCCTTGTCAACAAGGCCATCAAGGCAGAGGACATGAACACTCCCAATGACATTCGCAAACACCCTAGGGACGATGGTTCATCCAGTTCCGGCTCTCAGAAGCGCAAGATCTGGATCCCCAACAGTATGTTCTGCCAGAACAACCCACCGAGGCCATCCTATGTGGCGCCTCGTCCACCAGCTCAGTTCCACCCAGCTCCACCAAACAACCCAGCTCCACGCACTGTCTTTGGAGCCTGTTACAAATGTGGTCAGTCAGGCCACTACTCCCGCGAGTGTCCCCAGAACCAGCTCCAGAATCAGAATGCTCCACCCCGTGCCGGAGGCAACAACAACGGTCGTGGCAAGCCACCCCAGAAGGTCTACACCACCAAACCCTCTCCTCCCGCAACTCGTGGACGTGTGAACCAGATTGTCGCCGAAGAGACTGACGACACCACGACGTCATTCTTGGTACGCTCCCAGTCAATTATGTTCCTACTTCCGTCCTTTTTGACCCAGGAGCATCACATTCATTCATGTCGGAAAGTTATGCACTTCGTCATGAGTTATCTTTTGTTGAATTGTCCACCCCCATGATTATTCAAACTCCAGGGTCAAGATGGCAAACTAATAGAGTAAGCCATGGTAATCAAATTGCGATTGAGGGTTTAGTATTCCTTGCTTCACTCATAGCCCTCAAGTCTTCAGACATTGATGTCATCCTTGGCATGGATTGGCTATCAAGACAGAATGCCTACCTTGATTGCAAAGGCAAATCAGTGAAACTCACCCACCCTTCGGGCAAGACAGTCAACTATACCTCACCCAGAACAAGAACCCAAGTGCATTCTTTGAATGTGCTTCCCCTTCCCGAACTTGAAGATATTCCGGTGGTTCGTGACATCCTGGATGTCTTTCCTGAAGAGCTGCCGGGAATACCACACGACAAATGTGTAGAGTTTATAGTGGATCTTATGCCAGGAACCGCACCAATTTCTAGACGCCCATACAAAATGGCCCCACGTGAGTTAGCTGAGCTTAAAACCCAACTGGAAGCTTTGTTGGAAAAAGGCTTCATCCGCCCTAGCTCATCGCCATGGGGTTGCCCCGTTCTGTTCGTAACGAAGAAAGATGAAACAGAAAGGATGTGCGTAGACTATCGCCCGCTAAATTTAGCGACGATAAAGAACAAGTACCCATTGCCCAGGATCAATGATCTTTATGATCAACTTGCAGGATCCTCTGTCTTCTCCAAGATGGATTTGAGATTAGGTTATCATCAAATCAAAATCCGAAACGAGGACATTCCAAAAATGGCTTTTACTACTCGTTATGGTCTTTACGAGTACACCGTCATGTCCTTTGGTTTAACCAATGCCCCCGCCACTTTCTCGCGCATGATGAACTCGATCTTCATGGAGTACCTAGATAAATTTGTTGTAGTTTATCTCGATGACATTCTCATCTGCTCGAAGAACGAAGAAGAACATGCCGAACACCTAAGGCTGGTATTGATGAAACTTAGAGAGCATCGCCTGTATGCTAAATTCTCCAAGTGTGAATTTTGGCTACCAGAAGCGACCTACTTAGGCCACGTGATTTCTGCAAATGGCATTGCTGTGAATCCCGAGAGAGTTCAGGCCGTCCTTGACTGGACTCCACCTGAATCGGTTAAGCAAGTTAGGAGTTTTCTTGGCCTCGCCAGCTATTGCCGCCGCTTTGTCGAGAACTTTTCTAATGTTGCAAAGCCTCTAACTGAACTCCTCAAGAAAGGTAAGAAATTCCTATGGACTCCCAAGTGCGAGGAAAGCTTTCAAGAGCTAAAAAGAAGATTGACTTCTGCACCCGTACTTGCACCTCCAGACACCAAAAAGGATTTAGAGATCTATTGTGACGCATCACGGCAAGGATTAGGATGCATACTTCTGCAAGATCGACATGTGGTAGCTTATGCTTCACGCCAGTTGCGGCCACATGAAGAGCACTATCCTACCCATGACCTTGAACTCGCTGCCGTAGTTCATGCCCTAACAACTTGGCGACATTACCTCCTTGGTAATCGTTGTGAGATCTATTCCGACCACCAAAGCCTCAAATACATTTTAACCCAGCCAGATCTTAATCTCAGGAAAAGACGCTGGATTGAGTTGATAAAAGATTACGACGTAGGAATTTCTTACACCCCCGGCAAGGCCAATGTCATGGCTGATGCACTAAGTCGTAAGTCGTATTGTAACAACCTCATGTTACAAAAGTATCAACCACTTCTTCATGAGGAATTTCGAAAGCTCAATCTTGAAATTGTTCCTCATGGCTATCTTTCTACCTTGGTGGCGAAACCAACTCTTGAGGATCAAATCATAGTTGCCCAAAGGCGTGCACGAGGTGTTCGCCGGATCAAGGAGAACATTGCTAGCGGAGTTGCTAAATGTTTCTCCACAAATAGCAAGGGAACGGTATTCTTTGGAAATCGTTTGGTAGTACCTAAGAATAGGGAACTAAGGCAACTCATCCTCAAAGAAGCCCATGACACACGCCTCTCGATTTATCCCGGTAGCACAAAAATGTACCGAGATCTACGCCACAGATTTTGGTGGACTAGGATGAAGAGAGACATTGCTCAATCTTTTGCCGAATGTGATGTTTGTCGTCGCATTAAGGCAGAACATCAAAGACCTGCTGGTACACTTCAACCTTTGGCTATTCCAGAGTGGAAATGGGACAAAGTCGGTATGGACTTCATCACGGGCTTTCCGAAAACCCAGAAAGGAAACGATGCCATCTTCGTTGTCATAGATAGGCTTTCCAAAGTTGCTCACTTCCTTCCAGTTCGCGAGTCTATAACTGCTAGCCAATTAGCGGACTTGTACGTCTCTACAATTGTATCCCTTCACAGTGTTCCTTTGGAAATCAATTATGATCGCGGTAGCCTTTTCACCTCTAGATTCTGGGGAAGCTTTCAGAATGCTATGGGAACTCATCTCTCCTTTAGTATAGCTTTCCATCCTCAGTCTAGCGGTCAAGTCGAAAGGGTTAACCAAATTCTCGAGGACATGCTCAGAGCTTGTGTTATCTCATTCGGAAAGAATTGGGAGAAATCTCTGCCATTTGCCGAATTTTCTTATAACAATAGTTTTCAATCTAGTCTGAACATGGCTCCTTTTGAACTCCTTTATGGACGACGATGTCGAACACCCCTAAACTGGTCAGAAACCGGTGAAAGACAATTCTTTGGACCGGATATGATCAAGGAAGCAGAAGAGCAAGTTCGCATTATTCGTGATCAATTGAAAGCAGCCCAGTCTCGTCAGAAAAGCTACTATGATCGTCATCATAGGCAAGAGAGCTAAAATCTGGATGAGAAGGCTTACCTTCGGGTTACTAATCTGAAGGGAACCCAACGTTTCGGTATCAAAGGCAAGTTGGCCCCACGTAACATCGGACCTTTCCGCATTCTTGCTAAACGTGGAGAAGTTGCCTACCAACTTGAACTACCCTCACACCTTTCCCGAGTACATGATGTATTCCATGTGTCCCACCTCAGGCGTTGCTTCAAGGACCCCATCCGCGAAGTCGACCATGAAACGCTTGATCTCCAAGATGACCTTTCTTATCGAGAATACCCCGTTCGTATTCTTGATTCCGCAGAACGTGTCACTCGTCGTCAGAAGATTAAGTTTCTGAAAGTGCAATGGTCACACCACTCTGAGAGAGAAGCTACGTGGGAAAGAGAAAATCGTCTCAGTGCCGAGTATCCCTCCTTCGTCCCGCAGACTTCTGAATCTCGGGACGAGATTCTGTTGAGTGGGGGCGAGTTTTCAGAACCCTCTGTTAGGTAATGTGCTAGGATCAAAGTCATCTTGCATCATGTTAAAAATTTCAAAAGAAGTCTTTGAAATCAAATTCAAAAGCAAAATGGGAGAAGGAATCCCCCCCCAAATGAATTACTTCAAAAGGCCAGATAAAAATCTTCTCCAAAAATTCATGTTAGATTTTTGAAAAGTCTTATAAATGAGTGTGATCACATATCAAGTGATGTGGGACCCACCCCTTGCTCATGGATTTTTCAAATGTTCAAACAGTACCTTGGATTTAATCAAAAACCCCTATTTGAGTTTTAGATTCACATTTTTTGAATTTTAAAAATGTTCAAAATTTATAAGTGGCTAGTATATTATTTTGTGAGGCGATATAAAAATTATGAGCATTTATTAAAATGCCTAACTATTTTTTTTGCTAGCCAAAACAAATGACAGAAGAAAAACAGAAAAGGAAAAGAGAAGGACTTACCTCTCGCCCAGGGGCGAGGCCCACTCACCTCAGTCGGCCCAGGCCCACCTCTGCTTTTGTCTTCTTCCCCGGGCACGAGCAGGCAGCTGCGTGCACGGTATGCCGATGCCGGCACCACCTGCTTGCCAGCCTGGAGGCCCTCCCAGCCTCCTTCCTTGCGCCACGGAGACAAGAACGACGCCGTGAACCACTTCCCCCCCCATCGCTGCTTCGTCTCGCGCCTCCTCCTCGTTTTCAACTATGTCCATCCTGCGCAACACCGTCGACCACCCCGATCTGGAGAAGATGGCCCCTTAATCGAGCTCGTGGACGACGCACGCTTCATCGAGGATTCGCCGGACCCGCAAGTCGCCGTCCTCAAATTCGCCGCCACCACGACCTCCCCGACCTCCCTGACCCCTCTGCTAGCATCAGGGTGAGCTTCTTCATCCTCCCCGACCAACCCCGGAGTTTCTCTCCCTCTCCTTTGCGATTCGCCATGGGAGCCGAGCACGGCCTCCGCCATGGGTGAGCTCGAGGTCGCACCTGTGCTCCTCCGCCTCAGCCAGGGCGCGCGTCGTGTTCCCCTCCACCCTAGCGTTTCAACGCACTGCTTCCCGGTCGTTTTGGTGCACGGAGTCGACGTCTACTTCTAAACCGAGCCACGGCCGCCGCCGAACCTCAACGCCGGCGAGGCTCCGGCCACCCCCTTAACCTCCCGTGTGCACCACTAGACGCGGACGAGCGCGAGGTGCGTCCCCGTGGCCTCCCCGTGCCAAGCCGTGGCCGGGAGCCCATTCCGGCGAGACACCGCTGTCCCCTGTGGTCGCCGCCGGTTAGCCGTTGGTGGCTGGATTTAGCTTGAGGCTAATGACCTCACTAATCACCCCCCCTAACTGCCACTGACCCATGGGCCCAAGGCCTAATTAAACCTTGGTTAGTTTAAAACTAACCGGGTTATTTAACCCAGCCACTGACATGCCGACCCCACACGTCATACCCCCCCCCACGTCAACATGACACAAGCCTGACGCAGTAAATCAATTAATTGATTTTATAAATCCAAAAAATCCAGAAAAGGCTGAAACTTTGGAAATTCATAGAAAATTCATATTAACTCCAAATTTAAGATATAATATATGAAAAATGATCAGTAGAAAATAAGCTATCCAAATATCCAAATTTCAACTATGTTTGAGTTGAATTTAAATTTGGACCAGTAGCTTTTGCTATTTGTTTTAAATGGAATTAAATCAAAATTATTTCAAATGCTTTTGCATTTTGAACCATATCAACATATCACATTATACTTGAACTTCATATGCATATCATACACCTTTCAAAATGGTTTAACTTGTTCAAACAATGTCATATGCAACTTGGCTAAATTGAATTCAAATTGGAGTTTGAATTTGCAATTCAATTGCAATATACTCCATTTAAATGGAATTGCCTAACACATCAGAAACATATACATCAAGTTTCAACCTTCAATCATGTGATTGTGCATTGTATTTACTTTGCTACCTTGTTTGTTGTTTGTCGAGTAGAGGTGGAACCGGAAAAGGAGGCTGCCCCCTTCGTTGAAGACCCCGAACCCGAACCTCGTCAGCAAGGCAAGCAAACCCCCATTGATCATGTCGATAAAATCCCACTTCCCTTTCATGTCTCGCTTATGCATTGTATAGGATGATTACCATGCTACGTTTCTACCGCATAGATGAACCCATTCCTTTGCATGACCTATCATTTGTCACAGTAGTAGGCAAACCACAATCCTAGCAAATGTAGGAGTTGATTGATATCATGTGGCCCCTGCAATTGTTACTGCTTATTGCATGCTTAGAGTGATACAATGTTGTTTTTGTTATGCGAGTCGGGATGGTAGTGATCATGATGATGTTGGTGGAAAGGTGTTGGTGAATCTACCCTAATACAAGGTGAACGATGAGAGGTTGTGTAGGAGTACACGGTGGGTTGTCTCGTTGAACACCGCCCTAAGTACGAGTTCTTGTGTGGTGATCCAAGATGAAGAGTACAACCACACATTGGGCTCACTGACCCCTCTCAACCTATTAACTCATCCCTTTCGATGTCCAGATGTCGCAATAGTTCGGAGTTCTGATAGGCTATGAGGTAATAGTTGTGGTGAGCATCCTCGCTGGCACCCCTTGAATGGTGTCGAGATCAAAGGCGGTAAATGATGATCATGTGTGTGTAGCGGTACACCCCTGCAGGGTTAACAAAACTATTCGAATAGTCGCGTCCGCGGTTATGGACTGCTTGGAAAGCTTAGCTTGATTATTAGACAACTTGAACTGGATACTTATAAAACACACCAAGATAAGTGTGAGGGCTATGGCGTTCTTTCTCGTGGGGAAGTTGAGGAAGGCACCATAGTGGTGTAATTGGTTGGAGAAAGTAGTGGACTCGTGTACGCTTCTTACCTCAAGTCTGGTACTCGTAGTTCAGGACTAGCCAAGTCAAAGATGGCACTTCTGCAAGTGAAACCCCACCTCCCTTTACCTTGATACATGTGCATGAGTAGTATAGCTCCTATGTAAGTCTTGCTGAGTACGACTTTGTACTCACGTTTGCTTATTATATGTTTTAGATGAACTCACTGACCCCGAAGGTGGCTTCTTCATCGAGCTCGACGACTGAAGATCAAGCTAGTCTAGTCCCAGTCAGACGACTGGATCCCTCGTGGAGGGCTTGTGTTTAAATAAGGCTTCTTAAGCCATTTTTTAAACTTGTCTGTACTCAGACATACTTTGCTTCCGCTTGTTGTTGTAATGTTGGATCACATACTTGTGATCTCTGTGTGCACTCTGTGAGAGTTATCAATAAAATGTATACTTTGTAGAGAATTGCAATGATACCTGCTGTTCATACAAGGCGTGTGTGTTGCGTCTATGTTTATAACATGCATGTATTTGTATGGGTTTTCGAGACCTTAGTTGTGATCTGGCTGGCGGTCTTTCATACACCAAGTGGCCCTTAGATGTGCGCAGCTTGGGGCATCGCGTTACGATTGCTCGAGACTCCGTCTCGTGCACACTTGGTGGTATGATTGAGCCCGCCCTAGACCCCGACTAAGTGATCGGGCTGGAGTAAGTCTATGTAAGAGTTATGAGATAGTCGATAGTATGGTTGAGGCGACTTGTCTATGAATATGGGAGTTCATCACCCATATCATTAGACTTGTGTGCGGACGATGAGGACCCATCTCAGTTGATCATCCATCCTGGATGGGATGCCCCTCACGTACGATGCTTTCCGAGAACGTTCTGTGCTTGTCCTTGTCTTGTTAGACAAGTGGGTACGGTTCTCGGCTCTCCATATGACTATTTCGTAGCGGGACTTGCATACGCTAACCCCTGGTCCCGACAGCAACCATCATTTAAGGTCACATGGACCCCACATGATCATCGCGTGATCATGTGGCTTACCTCGGAACCCTTACAGACTCAAGCATCGGGTCGCCTCATGACCAAACAACCTACACGGACCGTCACACGACCATCCACCTTCACGGGTCACTGCATGACCAAATGGGCCATCGCATGACCAATACTCTCACGGGCCATCGCATGGCCAAACGGTTCGTCACATGACCATTCAACGGGTTGGGTGTGATCGCGTTTCCACCCAGCCAATCCGGGCATCGCATGACCAAACGGGTCATCGCATGACCAAACGGGTCATCGCCTGACCAACCACTCAACGAGATTATCCCACCGAACTCATGTAGATCCCAAGTGTGACCTAGCATGAACTGTATCCAATACCGTGGACTCGGCTATACGAATAGATTAGTGATACTCTGCAGAGTTTGTGCACTTTACCCACACTATGGAGCTCCTTGTCCTACGGACTAGGACTACCCCAACGAGACCGTTCTACCGTGTGTCTCCATTACCGTATCACCGACATCCGGTCTTGGGTAGCCCCGTGTCATCCCGACACACCTGCCATCACATGGAAAAACGGCCACCTCATGGCAAAACGGTCCCAACCGGGGACGGTCCCAAATCAACAACCGGCTCTCAAGACTACCGCCGCTTACCTGATTAGGGTAACCGCGCGCGCATAGCCTCCCCTCGTTGGTGATACGAATAAGAGAACCCACCGATAGGCCGAGTCAAGGCCTTCCCATAAAGACGAGCGTGGCTGCACTGATAAGTTTGGTTCGGTGGCACCTGATCAACTTGGCACAAGCATGTCTCCAACAGCATAAAAACAAGTATCATGTGCGACATGAGCATTTAAGTTAATGGAATATTAACATTAGTGGAACAAACCAAGATACGGTTATAGTCACGTCATGATTCAGATCATATTTAGTTGATTAGCTTGGTCATGTTGATACGATCATGATATTAACATGCAACATAGCAATAGCACGAATGTAGCTAAGCATGATATGGTGATAACAGGATCAGAACTTATTATGAACATAACATGGCATATCATGTATAAAAGCATATGGACATAGCATGGTTAAATCATGACATGGTATTAGCATAATCAATTATAACATAGCAAAGCAGCAGCATCAAAGTGATCCGAGCATCACATGATCAAAGAATAACAAGAACGTCACATCACCGAATAACAAGAACGACACATCACCGAATAACAAGAACGTCACATCACCGAACATCACATGATCAAAAAATATTCAAATAAAGCATATGGGGAAAAAGGGTCAAACACCACTTTGACTTGACCAGCAAATAACAACAGAGAAACATGGCGTGAAACCTATGCAAAAATAAAGAGGAGCTCAAGAGAAATCCAATGCAAAACGAATCAACCCATTTGGACTTGTAGAATAGGAGATATTAAGGGTCAAAGTTTGGTCAAATTATGGATTTTAAATTGAATTAAAATCCATTTCTGGAAAATGCGCTGGGGTGATGTTGAAGGCGTATAAGCCGAAACCCGCCTCCACTTATACCGGTTCGGGTGGGGGTTAGAGGCTGACGAATGGGGCATGTTGGTCAGAGGAGAGGGAAACAGAGGAGGGCCATGGATGACGAGCTCACCGGCAGGGATTCCACGGCGAGGAGGTCGCGGCTGCGGCGGGGACCGGGGGGAATGGACGGAGGAAGTCGTGGAGGTTCTCCCCGTACCCGTAGCTCCTGGAATGATGCCCGTTTGCTAGGGGGAGAGGCGTCGCGGCGACAGCCAAACTTCTGTCTCCGGCGAGGTTGACGATGGCGTCGACTCCGGCGGGAATTCGAGCGGGGCTTGTCCAGGGAGGCACCAGGGGAGGCATTGGAGTCTAAGGGTGCGCTCAGCGGGACCTGGGGGGCTCTGGAGCTGGCTGGCGTCGGTGAGGTCGCACGGGGTCAGTGGCGACCGGAGAGGGGGAAGAAGTGCTCTGGGGCACTGGTTCTTGGCGCTGTACTACGATTGGAGGAGAGGAGGTGATGCTGGTGTGCTGGGGCAACCAAGGGCATCGCCTTTTATAGGTTGGCCGCGATGCCCGAGCCAGGCGGCGATAAATGTCTATGGCCATGGAGGGGCGGTGAGGTGGCGATGCTTGAGACGCCGCGAGAGGCTTCGAGGGAGGTCGTGGAGCACGCGTGCGAGCACGGGGAGCGAGGTGGAAGCGAGGGCATCAGGGGCGGTGGAGAAAGGACAGGGGCGCTGTTCCGCCGTGTTCTTGGAGGCGGCGAGCGGTGCCGGCGGGATTCCAGCGGGGGTGAGGTGCGAGGTGGCGACGCGTGGAAAGGGGGGCCGTGCGGCGCGGGTTGACAACGGGATAGCGCCGAGGGCGCACTGGAGCGTGTGCTCGGCGAGGTCAGGGGCACGCGGGTGTGGCCAGAGCACGCCTGTTGCAGCCAGGGGCGTGGCCACCCGGGGCTGGCTCACCTGGGGGGGTTATCTTAGCCAAAGATGTCTGGGGTGTGCTCCTTTGGATGCTGATCACTGTAGTACCTTTGGATGGTCAAGGGGCCCACTGAGTTGATCTCTACTTCAAGAAGAAGATTGTTGTTGTAAACTTGGGGCACAAGCAGGGGTTAAATAGTGAACAATGGATGAGAGGCAGGTTGTCCACTGGGTTTGGGCATGGAAGGACAAGTGATCTAGAGTTTTGCAGCTCAATTGGATCAAGGAAAAATATACTTCCTTTGTAACTGCAAAAATTGGTCAGGAACACATTTTTGAAGCTAGCATCTCTTTGGCTTGGTTGATTGAGCTCAATTTTGGTGTGGCGTGGTTATTTGTAGTGGTGCATAAGAGTGCAAAGTTTCATGGCCATTGGACACACCTAGCTATCACTTGCTTCACAAGGTGGCCCACTGGTCAGAAACTTTGGGTTGATGATGCACTCAAGTGGATAAAGTGATTGGGCTCAAATTTGGTTTGGTGGATTTATTTGGTGGTGGAATCGTGCTCAAAAAGTTTCAAGGCAATTGGAGTCCCCTGGCTTGCACTTGCTTCACAATGCCCCTTTGCTGCATCCACTCTTTGGGAATTTATGGTGGGGGTTAGGCTAAGCAAATTGTGGTGGAATTTGGTGTAGGCCAATGATATGATCACAAGAGGTTTCACCAAAAGTTTCACCAGGAATGGATAAGGATAAACAACACCTCCATCACAAAGTGACATTCTTCCCCCACAGACAAATGAATTTTTCTAGAGGAAAAATTCACTTGGGCCATGCAATGTTTTTGGAGAATTTGGAAAGATATGGTGTCAAAGTCATGTGGGAATTATTTGGGTATTTATGGAGCAATATAAATAGTGGTTGCTTCACAATCCTCAAATAATAGGAATATTCCTTTTTATTAGAAAAAGGAATATATGGCTTGAACCAAAGGGTGGCTGGGATGAGGTGGATCAATGAAATGACATGGGAGAGGCTTGGAAACAAGGGCCACTTGAGCATGGAAATAAAGTATGCTCAAGTTCAAGTCCAAAGAGTTGCTCAAAATCCAATCCAAATGGCAAATCCAGAAATAAATCAGACAAGTTTTTGGAACAAGAAAGTTCCAAAATCCAGGGTGTCACATGAATCCAACAAAAGAATGACTTGAAAGTCCTTGAAAGAAGAACAGATTCCGATGTGCTTTATGAGTAAAACACAGAATCTGAATAAGTTTCATGCATTCAGTATATGAGGAATACTGAGGACAATGCTCTAAATTATAGAAAGGATAATAGACTTGAATGTAATGCAAGATTACAATTGCAAGCCATATTATGGGTCTATATAAAATTAGAGACATCACCAAAGATATGAAAGAAATGTGAGCAAGATTCACGATTCAAAACACTACAAACATAATACTACTTAAGGAAGTAGACGTATGGATAAAAATTTAGCGTAAGAAGTATTGACTTCTGGCTGAGCGTATTTCCCAGTATATATGACCATGGATAAGTCTTCTAAAGACTGAACCAAAAGGTCATTAGAGGATACTGTGAAATATTTGTCTCACTCTCCCACAAAACTTATATCCAAACATTATATGATAATGGGTGGCATGTCAAACTAGTTGACCAACACCAGTTGCAATGGAAACATACGAATCTGAATTGGTGCAGATCGTTGACAAAACCTCTTCCATGAGCAAGCATGATCAATTAACACTTATATGATAAGATTATTATGATAGGTAAAATGCGGCTAGATTATTACCACTCTAGTGCAATTGGGAGACTGTTGGATATATACTCTAGAGGAAAATAATATATCATTATTCTAATATATCTAAGCAAGTTCATAACCAGTTTCATACCGTGCTAGAATTGTATCAGTGAAAAAATGGTACAGGTGTGGTATAGAAACACCCAACGTTCCTAGTTAGCATCTATATCAATAACTAGTTCATGGTCAACATGATGATCATTGTTTCGCGATCATGGAAAATTAAGTCTATTGACTGTGAGGACACCTCACTGGATGAGTGACGTGATGAACATTACCCTAAGTAAGCATTACAGCGTGATCAAACGCATCAAAGGTCCAGTGTTGTAATTACAGAATGTAGTAGTCCGTTCCTTTGACCGTGAGTAGTTTCATAATTGCTATCTTCTCGGATGCTTTGACTTACATCCCACCGCCGGACTGAAATATGCTGGCCATAACGGTTATATCTTGGGTATTCCGTTGAGATATGTTCAGGAGTATTGTTACAAGAGCGGGAGTGTCAATCCATGTGATGGATAGATACTCAGGGCCCACTCGGTGAGATTCCATCCATAAAGTTGTGCAGCGTGTGACTAGGTTACGAGGATGAATATCAAGGAATGAGTGAATAAGGATTTGTCGGTAATGAGGTTTAACCAGACATAGGATGTCATTGATCGAATCTCGGACTAATCCAGTATCAATGACAAAGGGACTGCTATACGACGTAAGGTCCAATCGGTATTGATATCCGAAATGCATAGGGGTCATTATGGGCATCCAGGTCCCGCTGATGATCATTGACCGTAGCCTCACCTCGGTCATGGCTGGAGTGTTCTCGGACCGTAAGGTAACACACTCAAGGGCTCGATGAAATCGGAGACCTTTTCGGAACTATCGGAGTTACCGGAGAATAGAAGAAGCAGCACTGGAAAAGTTCCGTGTTGACCCGAAGGAGTTTCGGAGTGAGCCGGAAGGTGTTCCGGATCACCGGAAGAAGGAATAATATGTTTTAGTTATTAATTAATTGAATTAATAATTAAAAACATTTTATTTATTATTAAAAATTGATATGGGCCTTATTTATGAAAGAGGCCCATTAGGGGAATAAAGGGGAAAGGAAAAAGAAAAAAAGGAAAGAAGGGGGAGGTGCCATGGGCTCTAGGGCCCACGAGGGTGGCGCACCCCTCCCCCTAGCAAGGGACTTTAGCCCCACCTTGCTAGGGGAGAGGGGTTGACTCCCTCCCATCTGCCTATATATAGCTGGGCAGGGTGCACATATTTAATACACACAAATTCATGAGAAAATAAATATTACTTCGAATCGAGATCGGTTTTCTCCGGTCTTCTCCCCTTCCACGTCTCTTCCACGGTGGGCCCCCCTTGTTTGGGGCCTATAGTGGGATTGAGGCATCTCTGCTACACTGAGGACGTCGTGCTGCCGAAACTCCGGTTCCGGAGGTCTACTTCTGCCACCTTCGCTGGATCGGAGATCGGAGGTCGTCATCGAGTCGTGTACGTGTGCGAGTACTATGAGCTGCTACACGTGTGGCTCTACACCCATCCGGGTGCTAATACAACCAGGGGGTTGTGAACTTCATTCGAATACACCAGCCACGTTTGCGGGAACGTTTCCCGCGCAATGGACTACACCCCGAGGTATGTTATTCTGCACTCCTTTCCGTTACGGTAATACGGCCAGCCAGATCTTGGGTTATGGTAAACGCTAGTTAGGAAAATTTTGTGTTTTCCGTTGCGAACCCCAACACCTTTCCCGATGTTGCAGTGGGGAAATCTGGCGGCACAGGTAATCGTCCACCACCATGTCCAGCGTTAGACCGGCTACCTTCATGTACTTGATCCGGCATAGCCCTAGATCAAACTGTTCACCCAAGTGAGACGAGGAGTACCAAATATCGGTCTACCCCTTGTCATGCGGCAACACATCGACCGGGACCTCGTAAGCCAAAATGATCGGATCCATCTTCACAAAGATCCAATCGTGCCGCCACTCAGCCCTCTTAGTGATCACGTGTGAATCCAGGTACTCATCCGACATCATGTCTCTGATCTTGAGGGAAAATCCCCCTGCGATCGTGTCGTGATTCACCCTAGGAGCATAAAAGTACCGGAACAAGGCCACTGATGGCATAACCCCCACAAAGTTCTCGCACAAATACGCGAAGGCGGCCAGTGCAGTCACCCCATTCGGATGCAATTGCAGCAACTGGATCTTATATGTATCCAAGATAGACAGGAAAAACCTAGAAAAGGGAGGCACCAAGCCTTCTTCCAAAAAGGCAGTGCAGATTGGCACCATGTCCCCCCGCACTTCCGCCTCCCTTCCTTCTGGCATCGCCACTACGGTAGGCCCTTTCTCGTTTCCCTCGCCGGCAAGAAATACTCGCAGCAAGTCCATCTTCTCTCCAGAGTTGCGGCACGACGGTAAGCATGCGGAGTTCAACCGCGGGTAGACGACCGGAATCACGGCGGCGGCCAAGGCGCTCGGCGCCGGTGTCCATCTCTGCGTTTGTTTCCTCTTGGGCGCCATCGTAGATCTAGAATAAGAGTGGGTGGAGTCAGTTTGCGAGAGGAAGGTTGCAATGCGAGGTATGGAATAACCACCCCTCAACCGCCGAGCATGATAGATATACTCCACTCTCCTGGGGATCGCCGCGCCTCCCGCAACGTATACTTGTTGTGAGCTCCGCGTGTCGTACCTTGGAGAAATCACCTTATAAGTCAGAGAGTCGTTCACCGGTTACCGTTGGGGCCTAGCCACGGCCGCAGTAATGCGGCGCCCATACCCAGGCCCGGGGGCCACTGTCGGGGATAGGACCCCTGGGGTACCTTCCGAAAAGCATCGCGCGGCCAACCCAATTATCAAAGTGACTTCAAAACTAACAGTAGTTGTTTCGAGAGGATAAGTCGATCTTTGTCTGCCACGCGCAGGTCCTTTTCTTGTTTGACAAAGCATTTATTGCAGGAAGAGACAGACTGCACTGAGCAGCAGGAATATCGTGACACCTGGCGAGAGCATCTCGCCTAAGCGGTGCGCCAGGGCTGCGCTGTCACGACAACCGCTCCTCAAGCTTCCTGAAATACGTCCCCGCGGTCCACGTAGCTCGCGTGTGTGTGTGTCACTCTTGTGAATTTAAGTAAACACCCTGACACTTTGTGACTATCCCCTTGGTATATAAAAGGGAGAAGTCGGTCTGAGAAGGGGGGCTCCTCCCGAAAAACATTGTACTTCACTCCATTACCCACAAGAAAGATCAGATAATCAGGAGTTGGTCTTTTAGTCTCCGGATGGCCCGAACCTGGGTAAACCCTGTGTTTGCTCGCATCTTCTTCACCAAGCTCGAATGTCGTTCCGACACCACAGCAACCTCCGTCTCCATCAAGCTAGCGGGAACCTGACGTGTTCCCTGTCCCGCACGGCCTCTGGGCCGTGCCCTGCAGGAAGCAGCCCTTCCGTAAGGATCTTTCAGGTCAGCATTGCCTTTTTTCTTCCCTCTTTCTGGCGCTGGACAGGGGATGGATGAGAACCCCCGACATCTGGCGCTAGAAGGAGGGCCCGAGAAGCAACCCCCGGCAACGTCCATTTGCGTTGTGATGCTATCCGATGAGTGTATGACTTCTGCAACCCGGCGTGCCCAATTGTGAGCCGATTCTCCTTCCATTTGCACGTAGTGTTCCAAGTCTATGATGTTAGAGGGGCATTTACATGTTCCTTGGAAGTTTTTGATGATTTTTCTTTTAGCTCGACCCAAGTGTGAATCGAATTATCTGGCAGATTTTGGAGCTACGTCACGCATCATTGTAAGATATCGGGCGCAGACTTCATCGGGTACTTCTAGCATATCCATAGCCAATTTGTAGCTCTCAATCCAGGCGACCGGGTAGTCAAACATCGCATAAAGAGGGTGCCAGACATTGGGTCCCAATTGTGCGTCCAACGAATTCCAGTCGCGGGGTTGTGGTCAAGGCGTGAGCGGTAGTTATGTCTGCGCCTGGTTGTGGTTCGGCCCCTATGTTACAATGGGAGTTCTGACCATCCCGTTGCGGCCCCCTTGGTTACGGTGGCTGCTGTACTGGATGGAGGCTGGGGAGCCGACACTCTGGCCCATACTAGGACTTGGTCTGGGAGTTGCGTGGAGGTTTGAGTAGCCCTGGGAATATTGGGCTTGTTGAGTCACGGCTGTTTTGAGCAGATCCATAGCTTGTCGGGCCAACTGATCTTCGTGGGAATTTCCCATGATGGGTAGGCTTGTTAGGTATTGGGTGGTTTCCATGAAATTCTCCATCGGGTTGTTGTAGTGACCCAGTGGTGTACAGGATTGAAAGGGAGTTTGCGGTAGGTGGACATTGGGCTGAGGGCCGACGAGGTGCGCCCGTGGAATTGCGTTTGGGGTGTGACTTCTTCAGCCCTATTTATCCGGTGAGCGGGCTAGTGAGGGTTGTTGAAGAGTGATGTGCCCTTCATGCCAGGCCAAAGCCGGCTTGCATGCCTCTCCGGAGGCGCTGTTGCTGGGCTTAATATTTGCATGCTGAGACGAGTCACTTCGTCCCGTAGCCGGGATTCTTCTTCCGTGACCTGTTGACGTGCAGTCGCTAGAATCTGAGTTTCTCTGTCGAATTATTTCTGTAGCAGGACCAACTCCTCCTTGTGTTTGAATATTCCTTTGTTCAGGGCGGCTTGGTTTTCAGGTGTGATCTCATTAGTCAGGAGCGTGTTCATCGCGTTGAGAGTCGTCGTATAACCTCCCAAATAGTTGGAAGTCGGGCCTCCGGCTCCTCCGTTGGCCGATGTTCCAGCTATCTCCGGGTCGGTACTAGCTCCGTCGTCTGTCACTGCTCGAGCTGCTTCTTCTTTGGCTTCGGCTCCATTGTTGGGTTGCGCGTCGTCAAGAGAGTCGGCCATGTATATGGTCGTGCTTCGGGGTGAGACGGGAAGAGTGTAGTATTCATCTTCGTTTAGATCTCCTCCGAGCTTATCTTCCCCAAGGGGAAGAATTGACCCAGTATCAGTGTGGTTTCCATCGCTCGGATGCGACCCGCCGTCGGAAAGCTCTAGGTCAACTTCTTCGTCGAGAGTTTCGATGGAGGCCTCAGGTTCTTCCGCGAATGCGCTGATGAATTGGACGAAGGCACAGGAGGGCCGATTTGCAGATTGGCTCGCGTGCTCGGTTGGAACGTCCAGATCCGGCTCTGGCTTAGATTCGTCGGTCCGGCCAATGCAAAGGTGTATAGATCCAATGGGGACCCGGTAACCTGAATCGACGGAGTTGGCCTCGGGGCCACAGGCTGCAGTGCCACGCCGGCTTCGGCTCATCCGACCGACGGCGATTTCGTCCATGACGTGTTGAGCTCCTTCCTAGATCTCGTTGAACACCGCCTTAAGTCCGAGTTCTTGTGTGGTGATCCAAGAAGAAGAGTACAACCACACATTGGGCTCACTGACCCCTCTCGACCTAGTACCTCACCCCGTTCGAACCCCAGGAGTCGCATTAGTTCGGAGTTCTGGTAGGGTTGTGGCACGGTCTGCGAAGTGGATGAACGGCTTTTCAAGACCGGCTTGGGACCCTGCACACATCGTTTGAGGCTGTAATGGAACCTCGGCCGGACTTCCATACGGATCCCCCTCAGATAGGCGACTCTCTGTACTAGAACGGAGCTGTGGGCGAAGTGTCGTGGCAACATCCTCGCCGGTACCCGCTTGAAGGGTCCCACTCCCAGGCGGTAACTGATGAGTGTGTGTGTGTAGCGGTACACCCCTGCACGGTTAACAAAACTATCCGAATAGCCGCGTCCGCGGTTAAGGACTGCTTGGAAAGCTTAGCTTGATTATTAGATAACTTGAACTGGATACTTCTAAAACTCGCAAGATAAGCGTGAGTACTATGGTGTGCTCCTCGTGGGGAAGTTGGGGAAGTAACCATAGTGGTGTATTGGTTGGAGATGTTGTGGACTCGTGTATGCTTCTTACCTCAAGTCTGGTACTCGTAGTTCAGGACTAGCCAAGTCAAAGCTGGCACTTCTGCAAGTGAAACCCCACCTCCCTTTTACTTGATACATGTGCATGAGAAGTATAGTTCCTACGTAAGTCTTGCTGAGTACGACTTTGTACTCACGTTTGCTTATTCTATGTTTTAGATGAACCCACTGACCCCAAAGGTGGATTCTTCATCGAGC
This sequence comes from Bromus sterilis, assembly GCA_950022295.1. Taxonomy (NCBI): domain Eukaryota; kingdom Viridiplantae; phylum Streptophyta; class Magnoliopsida; order Poales; family Poaceae; genus Bromus; species Bromus sterilis. Next base: position 345,817,247 of record OX465596.1, read on the forward strand.
TCGACGACTGAAAGACCAAGCTAGTGTAGTCCCAGTCAGACGAATGGTTCCCTCGTGGAGGGCTTTTTTTTATACAAGGCTTGTCTAAGCCATTTGTTAAACTTGTCTGTACTCAGACCTACTTTTCTTACGCATGCTTGTTGTAATGTTGGATCACAGACTTGTGATCTCTGTGTGCACTCTGTAAGAGTTATCAATGAAGTTGTATACTTTGTAGAGAATTGCAATGATACCTGCTGTTCATACTGTACATGTGTGCTGCGTGTATGATTATAACATGCATGTCTTAGTATGGGTTTTCGAGACCTTAGTTGTGATCTGGCTGGCGGTCTTTTATACACCAAGTGGCAATTAGATGTGTGCAGCTTGGGGCATCGCGATGCTATTGCTCGAGACTCTGTCTCGTGCACACTTTGATGTATGATCGAGCCCACCCTAGACCCCGACTAAGTGATCGGGCTGGAGTAAGTCTATGTAAGAGTTTTGAGATAGTCGATAGTATGGTTGAGGCGACTTGTCTGCAATATGGGAGTTCATCACCCATATCATTAGACTTGTGTGCGGACGATGAGGACCCATCTCAGATGATCATCCGGCCTGGATGGGATGCCCCTCACGTACGATGCTTTCCGAGAACGTTCTGTTCTTGGCCTTGTCTGCTTAGAAAAGTGGGTACGATTCTCGGCTCTCCATATGACTATGTCGTAGCGAGACTTGCATACACTAACCCCGGGTCCCGACAGACTTGGTATCAGAGCAGGACTGACTGTAGGATTATCAGCCTTGGCCGAAGTCGAGTCTAGCCTTCTATAGTTATATAGTTACTATGGGTATATAAGGGAACAACGTAAGGCTTCTTTTTCTCCTTACCATCATCGATCTCAGTTCTGAGTCACCCTTATCTTTTCTATGGGATGATAGGACTAGGCTCATCTATGTATGACTAGAACATCTCGTTGATTGCCTCCTTATAGCCGTAGGATTGTTGTGGTTGTCCAGAGTCTCTGTGTTTTGAGTTCCTTGAAGAAGTTTTGTCCGATATCTTCGAGGTTGTTTCATTTTCCACCCCAGTGTACCCGTTATGCTGCCGGATTTGTTCCGTGTCTCTTGAGTCTTTGCCTTTGCATTATTATCTTTTCCGCCTAAATCATATCCTTTTATCCTTGCCTCCATCGTACAACCTGTTCTGATTGTTGATTTTTATTACACAGGATGTCAGGTGGAACTCGTAGTGCTGTTCTTCGGAATTGAGACCGTGATCGGAATCAAAATGAAGATTAACCTCCACCACCGCCTTCTGCGGCGGAAATCATGATGGAAGCTGAGAAGAATCGACGTGATCAAACACGCCTTCTGGGAGCTCATCGAGCAGAATACCGCCCACCATCGTAATGTGGTGGTCAGCATTCAGGACTTCATCTTCCTCAAGCCACCGGTATTCCGATGTTCTTCTGAGCCCCTCGAAGATTATGATTGGCTCCGTTCAATCGAGCGTAAGCTTGATACAGCACATGTTGCTCCCGATGACCGAGTTATTTTCGCGGTATACTTCTTGGAAGGTGTTGCTCTTCAGTGGTAGGAGAACTATGTTGCAATGCAGCCAGATGGTCACGTAGTGCCTTGGCAAGAGTTCTGTGTTGCCTTTCGAGGGTACCACATTCTGGATGAGTTGATGGAGCGCAAGAAGGAAGAGTTCTGCAATCTAAATCAAGGAGAGATGTCCATTCATGAGTATGTGAGGGAATTCAACCGTCTTGCTCGTTATGCCCAAGATGAGATCACCACCGATGCCAGAAAGCAGGCAAGGTTCCGCAAGGGACTTAGCCCCATCCTTCGTCATGGTCTCAACCTCCTTGAGTTTTCCACCTTTAAGGATTTAGTCAACAGATCCTTCAGAGCTGGGCATGGCAATGAAGTTTTTGAGAAGTCTCGCAAGCATGCTCTTGAGCTTGCCCCTTCTTCTAGTTCACGCCCTCAGAAGCGCATGATCTGGATTCCTAACAGTTTGATCCACCCAAACAACCCACCGAGGCCATCCCTTGTACCGCCTCGTCCACCAGCTCCACCAAACTACCCAGCTCCCCGCACTATCTTTGGAGCCTGCTTTTGATGTGGCCAGCCTGGTCACTACTCTCGTGATTGTTCCATAAATCAGAATGCTCCACCCCATGCCAATGGAAACCCCAATGTTCGTGCCAAGCCAACCCCGAAGGTTTCCACTGCCAAGCCATCCACCTCAGAAAATCTTGGACGTGTGAACCAAATCTCAACGGAGGAAACTGATGGTACTTCTGACGTCATTCTTGGTACGCTCCCAGTCAATTTTGTTCCCACTTCTGTCCTTTTCGATCCAGGAGCATCTCACTCATTCATGTCGGAGAGATATGCACTTCGGCATGAGATATCCTTTGATGAAATGTTCACCCCTGTGATAATTCAAACTTCTGGTTAAAAATGGCAAACTAATAGAGTAAGCCATGGTAATCAAATTGCAATTGAGGGTTTAGTATTCCTTGCTTCACTCATAGCCCTCAAGTCTTCAGACATTGATGTCATCCTTGGTATGGATTGGTTATCAAGACAATATGTTGTTCTTGATTGTAAAGCCAAGTCAGTTAGACTTACACATCCTTCAGGCCAGACAATTGCTTACTCCTCACCAAGAACAAGAACCCAGGTGCATTCTTTGAATGTGCTTCCCCTTCCCGACCTTGAAGATGTTCCGGTGGTTCGTGACTTCCCGGATGTCTTTCCTGAAGAGCTGCCGGGCATGCCACCCGACAGATGTGTAGAGTTCATTGTAGATCTTACCCCAGGAACCGCACCAATTTCTAGACGCCCATACAAAATGGCCCCACGTGAGTTAGCTGAGCTTAAAACCCAACTGGAAGCTTTGTTGGAAAAAGGCTTCATCCTCCCTAGCTCATCGCCATGGGGTTGCCCCGTTCTGTTTGTAACGAAGAAAGATGGAACAGAAAGGATGTGTGTAGACTATCGCCCGCTAAATCTAGCGACGATAAAGAACAAGTACCCACTGCCCAGGATCAATGATCTTTACGATCAACTTGCTGGATCCTCTGTCTTCTCTAAGATGGATTTGAGATTAGGTTATCATCAAATCAAAATCCGAAACGAGGACATTCCCAAAATGGCTTTCACTACTCGTTATGGTATTTACGAGTACACCATCATGTCCTTCGGTTTAACCAATTCCCCTGCCACTTTCTCACGCATGATGAATTCGATCTTCAGGGAGTACTTAGATAAATTTGTTGTAGTTTATCTTGATGACATTCTCATCTACTCGAAGAATGAAGAAGAACATGCCGAACACCTAAGGCTGGTATTGATGAAACTTAGAGAGCATCGTCTGTATGCTAAATTCTCCAAGTGTCAATTTTGGCTACCAGAAGTGACCTACTTAGGCCACGTGATTTCTGCAAAAGGCATTGCTGTGAATCCCGAGAGAGTTCAGGCCGTCCTTGACTAGACTCCACCTGAATCGGTTAAGCAAGTTAGGAGTTTTTTTGGCCTAGCCAGCTATTGCCCCCGCTTCGTTGAGAACTTCTCCAAAGTTGCAAAGCCTCTAACTGAATTCCTCAAGAAAGATAAGAAATTCCAATGGACTCCCAAGTACGAGGAAAGCTTTCAAGAGCTAAAAAGAAGATTGACTTCTGCACCCGTACTTGCGCCTCCAGACACCAAAAAGGATTTCGAGATCTTTTGTGACGCATCACGGCAAGGGTTAGGATGCATACTTATGCAAGATAGACATGTGGTAGCTTATGCTTCACGCCAGTTGCGTCCACATGAAGAGAACTATCCTACCCACGACCTTGAACTCATTGTCGTAGTTCATGCCCTAACAACTTGGCGACATTACCTCCTTGGTAATCGTTGCGAGGTCTTTTCCGACCACCAAAGCCTCAAATACATTTTCACCCAGCCAGATCTTAATCTCAGGCAAAGACGCTTGATTGAGTTGATAAAATATTATGACTTAGGAATTTCTTACACCCCAGGCAAAGCCAATGTCATGGCTGATGCACTAAGTCGTAAGTCGTATTGTAACAACCTCATGTTACAACAGTATCAACCAATTCTTCATGAGGAATTTCGAAAACTCAATCTTGAGATTGTTCCTCATGGCTATGTTTCTACCTTGGTGGCGAAACCAACTCTTGAGGATCAAATCATAGTTGCCCAAAGGCGTGCACGAGGTGTTGGCCGGATCAAGGAGAACATTGCTAGCGGAGTTGCTAAATGTTTCTCCACAGATAGCAAAGGAACGGTATTCTTTGGAAATCGTTTGGTAGTACCTAAGAATAGGGAACTAAGGCAACTCATCCTCAAGGAAGCCCATGACACACCCCTCTCGATTCATCCCGGTAGCACAAAAATGTACCGAGATCTATGCCAGAGATTTTGGTGGACTAGGATGAAGAGAGACATTGCTCGATTTGTTGCCGAATGTGATGTTTGTCGTCGCATTAAGGCAGAACATCAAAGACCTGCTGGTACACTTCAACCTTTACCTATTCCTGAGTGGAAATGGGACAAAGTCGGTATGGACTTCATCACCGGCTTTCCAAAAACCCAGAAAGGAAATGATGCCATCTTCGTTGTGGTGGATAGACTGTCCAAAGTTGCACACTTCCTTCCAGTTCGCGAGTCTATAACTGCTAGCCAGTTAGTAGACTTCTACGTCTCTAGAATTGTGTCCCTTCATGGTGTTCCTTTGGAAATCAATTCTGATCATGGTAGCCTTTTCACCTCTAGATTTTGGGCAAGCTTCCAACATGCTATGGGAACTCATCTCTCCTTTAGTACAGCTTTCCATCCTCAGTCTAGCGGTCAAGTCGAAAGGGTTAACCAAATTCTTGAAAACATGCTCAGATCTTGTGTTATCTCATTCGGAAAGAATTGGGAGAAGTCTCTTCCATTTGCCGAATTTTCTTATAACAATAGTTTCCAATCTAGTCTGAACATGGCTCCTTTTGAACTCCTATATGGACGACGATGTCGAACACCCCTAAACTAGTCAGAAACCGGTGAAAGACAATTCTTTGGACCGGATATGATCATGGAAGCAGAAGAGCAAGTTCGCATTGTTCGTGATCAATTGAAAGCCGCCCAGTCTCGTCAGAAAATCTACTATGATCGTCATCATAGGCAAGAGAGCTACAATCTGGACGAGAAGGCTTACCTTCGGGTTACTCCTCTGAAGGGAACCCAAAGATTCGATATCAAAGGCAAGTTGGCCCCACGTTACATCGGACCTTTCCGCATTCTTGCTAAACGTGGAGAAGTTGCCTACCAACTTGAACTACCCCCTCATCTTTCCCGAGTACATGATGTATTCCATGTGTCACAACTCAGGCGTTGCTTCAAGGACCCCATCCGTGAAGTCGACCATGAAACGCTTGATCTACAAGATGACCTTTCTTATCGAGAATACCCCGTTCGTGTTCTTGATTCAGCAGAGCGTGTCACTCGGCGAAAGAAGATCAAGTTTCTGAAAATTCAGTGGTCACACCACTCTGAGAGAGAAGCCACGTGGGAAAGAGAAGACCGTCTCCGTAACCAGTATCCCTCCTTCCTCCTGCAGACTTCTGAATCTCGGGATGAGATTCTTTTGAGTGGGGGAGAGTTGTCACAACCCCAAGTTAGGTATGTGCTAGGAATAGCAAGTCCCTTTGCATCATGATAAAAATTTCAAAAGAAATCAAAATGGGAGAGAGAACACCCCCCAGATGAATATATTTCAAAAGGCCAGAAATAAATCTTCTCCAAAAATTCATGCTTGATTTTTGAAAAGTCTTATAAATGAGTGTGATCACATATCAAGTGATTTGGGACCCACCCCATGATCATGGATTTTTCAAATATTCAAACAATGCCTTGGAATTAATTAAATACCCCTATTTGATTTAAAGTTAAAATAATTTTAATTTTAAAAAGTGCCAAACTTTATAAGTGGCTAGTCTAACATAATATGAGGCCATATAAAAAGTTTCAGAATTTTTAAAAATGCCTAGCTATTTATTTTAGCATGGCCAACATATTACAGAAAAGAAAACAGAAAAGAAAAGAACAGAAAACTTACCTGGCGCCTAGGCGAGGCCCACTTCTTCTGGCCCAGTCCATCCCACCTGGACTCCTCCCCTGTCGTCTTCCTCCCCGCGCCTCCAAGCTGCTCGGTGGAATGCCACCGAGCCAGCAGAGCACGTAGCTCCTCCTCCAGGCGCCACCTGCCCCTCCCGAAGCTCCTAGACGCACCACGCAGCTCCTGGACGAGCCGCTCGTTCATTCCCCCTCCTCCCAACCCCTCTATGTCTCTCCCCAGCTCGCCCGCGACGACCTTCGAGAGCATCGCCGGCCATGGCCATGGCAACTCATAGGCCGAGCTCGAGGTAGCCGCCAGGAACGTGTCCATCGTCTTCGTCTTTGTCTTCTACGCCGCGCCGCGGAAGGAATCGCCCCGGGACGCCTTGTAGCCGACGTGCACTTCATCGTCCTCCACTCCGGCCGCCGTGCATCGCGGTCCAAATACTCCGCTGTCGAGCCCTCCCCGACCGAGCTGCTACCTCCGTCGAGTTCCTGGTGAGTTGTAGCTCGAAAACCCTTTGGATACGCCCTCGTTTGCATCCTCTAGAGACGTCTGCCATGGGAGGCGAGCGAGCTCGCCGCCATGGACGACGGTGAGGGATCCCCAGTACTCCTACGTTCCCGCCGTGTTGTCCATCATGTTCCTAGAACCCCCAGGAGTCGATTGGACTAGAGCAAGCCCAAGCTAGCCCACGACGACGACCTCGTCGTCGTTGCTCCGCCACGGCCGCCGCTAGGGCTTGACGTCGGCGACGTTCCGGTGAGCCCCAATACTCCTTCCTTGCCCCGTTCGACGCGCGCGAGAAGGAGCTTCAAAACGGTGGTCATCGCGTGCCATTTGGTCCTTTGTGCCACCATCCCGTGCGACGCCGTCGTGCTGGTGGGTCGCCAGAGACTCGCCGCCGGTGAGGTCCAGGTGGCAGGATTAAGTTAACTTAATCCCCCCCCCAGCAGACACTTACAGGTGGGCCCAGCCCCCTCTAATCCTCTCTGTTAGATTAATCTAACAGGGAAATTAGATGAGAGGCTGACAGCCCTGGCCCACTGGTCAGTTTCACCGGGGTCAAAAAAAACCTAATGACCTGCTGATGCAGTGCTGGCGCAATAAAAGTTTTTCCAATAAAAAGAAATCAGAGAAATTCCAGAAAATAGCTTAAACTTCAATAAATCATAGAAAATTCATATTAACTCCAAATTGGACAAATAATATATGAAAAATGATCAGGAGAAAATAATCTATCCAAATATACAACTTTCAACTATGTTTGAGTTAAATTTAAAATGTGACCAGTAGCATTTGCTATTTGGATTAATTGGAATTAAATCAAATTCATTTCAAATGCTTTTGCAATTTGAACCATAGCAACATACCACATTTCATTTGCACATCAGAGGCATTTCATACACATTTCAAAATAAATTACATTGATCACACAATAGCATTTGTAACTTGGCTAAATTGAATTCACATTGGAGTTTGAATTTGTAAATCATTTGTAATATACTCCATTTAAATGGAATTGCTTCACACATGAAATTCATGCAAACCAAGTTTCAACCTTCAACCATGTGATTGTGCATTGTATTTATATTGCTTCGTTGTTGTTGTTTGTCGAGTAGAGGTGAAACCGGAACAGGAGGCAGCCCCATTCGTTGAAGACCCTGAACCCGAACCTCGTCAGCAAGGCAAGCAAACCCCCATTGATCATGTCGATAAAATCCCACTTCCCTCTCATGTCTCACTTATGCATTGTATAGGATGGTTACCATGATAACGTTTCTACCGCATAGTTGAACCCATATCCGATGCATGTCCTATCCTCTTGTCACAGTAGTAAGCAAACCACAATCCTAGCTGACATAGGAGTTGATTGATATCATGTGGCCCCTGCAACTGTTACTTCTTATTGCATGCTTAGAGTTTACAATGAGGATGTTTTTGATGTGAGTCGGGATGATGGTGAACATGGTGTCAATGAAAGTGAAATTGTGTTGGTGAATCTACCCTAATACAAGGTGAACGATTAAAGGCTGTGCAGGAGTACACAGTGGGTTATCTCGTTGAACACTGCCTTAAGTCCGAGTTCTTGTGTGGTGATCCAAGAAGAAGAGTACAACCACACATTGGGCTCACTGACCCCTCTCGACCTAGTACCTCACCCCGTTCGAACCCCAGGAGTCGCATTAGTTCGGAGTTCTGGTAGGGTTGTGGCACGGTCTGCGAAGTGGATGAACGGCTTTTCAAGACCGGCTTGGGACCCTGCACACATCGTTTGAGGCTGTAATGGAACCTCGGCCGGACTTCCATACGGATCCCCCTCAGATAGGCGACTCTCTGGACTAGAACGGAGCTGTGGGCGAATTGTCGTGGCAACATCCTCGCTGGTAACCGCTTGAAGGGTCCCACCCCCAGGTGGTAACTGATGAGTGTGTGTGTGTAGCGGTACACGCTTGCAGGGTTAACAAAACTATTCGAATAGCCGCGTCCACGGTTAAGGACTGCTTGGAAAGCTTAGCTTGATTATTAGATAACTTGAACTGGATACTTCTAAAACTCGCAAGATCAGCGTGAGTGCTATGGTGTGCTCCTCGTGGGGAAGTCGAGGAAGTAACCATAGTGGTGTATTGGTTGGAGATTTAGTGGACTCGTGTACGCTTCTTACCTCAAGTCTGGTACTCGTAGTTCAGGACTAGCCAAGTCAAAGCTGGCACTTCTGCAAGTGAATCCCCACCTCCCTTTTCCTTGATACATGTGCATGAGTAGTATAGTTCCTACGTAAGTCTTGCTGAGTACTACTTTGTACTCACGTTTGCTTATTCTATGTTTTAGATGAACCCACTGACCCCGAAGGTGGATTCTTCATCGAGCTCGACGACTGAAAGACCAAGCTAGTGTAGTCCCAGTCAGACGACTGGTTCCCTCGTGGAGGGCTTGTTTTTAGACAAGGCTTCTCTAAGCCATTTATTAAACTTGTCTGTACTCAGACCTACTTTGCTTCCGCATGCTTGTTCTAATGTTGGATCACAGACTTGTGATCTCTGTGTGCACTCTGTAAGAGTTATCAATAAAGTTGTATACTTTGTAGAGAATTGCAATGAGACCTGCTGTTCATACTGGACATGTGTGATGCGTGTATGATTATAACATGCATGTCTTAGTATGGGTTTTCGAGACCTTAGTTGTGAGCTGGCTGGCGGTGTTTTATACACCAAGTGGCCCTTAGATGTGCGCAGCTTGAGGCATCGCGATGCGATTGTTCGAGACTCTGTCTCGTGCACACTTTGATGTATGATCGAGCCCGCCCTAGACCCCGACTAAGTGATCGGGCTGGAGTAAGTCTATGTAAGAGTTATGAGATATTCGATAGTATGGTTGAGGCGACTTGTCTGCAATATGGGAGTTCATCACCCATATCATTAGACTTTTGTGCGGACGATGAGGACCCATCTCAGATGATCATCCGGCCTGGAAGGGATGCCCCTCACGTACAATGCTTTCCGAGAACGTTCTGTGCTTGGCCTTGTCTGCTTAGATAAGTGGGTACGGTTCTCGGCTCTCCATATGACAATGTCGTAGAGGGACTTGCATACGCTAACCCCGGGTCCCGACAAGAAGGCCCCGATCTACACTTCCACCAAAGGATATTTTAATCCCCCCATTAATCCCTTTTGGATCTTGTTACTCTAGGGTGCGTTGGTTCCCTAGACGGAAGAGGTCGCCCCAAAGCCATATTCCATTGTCGTGAAGCTTCGTGGTTGTGTTGGGAGCCTCCGATTAAGTTGTGGAGATTGCCCCAACCTTGTTTGTAAAGGTTCCGTCGCCGCCTTTAAGGGCACCGCGTAGTGGATCATGAAATCTTACATTGGTGAGAGCATGAGGATAATAGGGTGTCCCTCGTTGGCCTCGTGTGAGCATTGTGTTCCACACCTTCTCCAAATAGAGACGAACTTCTCGCAAGAGAAGGAACTTCGGCAACATATCCTTGTCTCCCGTGTTTCCTTTACCGGTTATTTACCTTTACTTTGTGCAAGCTTATTTCCTTGTTTATCTTGGCCTTGCTCATATAGTGTTGCATTCATTGTCATATAGGTTTCTCACCTAGTTGCACATCTAGACAACCTACTTTATTTTTTAAGCCTTAATTTGTTAAGAAAAGGTTAAAAATTGTTAGTCGCTGATACGTCCAAAACGTATCTATAATTTATGCTTGCTCCATGCATCTTTTGTGTGATATAGCTATGATATTGATGCACTTCCATACACTTTTTATCATATATGGACTAACCTATTAACACAGTGCACCCCAGTGCCAGTTCCCGTTTTCTGCTGTTTTTGTATTTCAGGTTTTCCCATTACTTAAAGTGCCAGAAAAATTCTGGGAAAAATATAGGAAAAATCAGCGTACAGGAAGCTTCGGGAAGAGCCAAAGTGGGGCCAGAGGGGAGCCAGGGGTGGCCAAGGAGGCCACCTGGCGCGGCAACCCCCTAGGCCGCGCCAGGGGGCGCCTGGGGCCCCTGGTCCACCTCTGTGTAAGGCCCCCGATGCGGTGCTAACTCGAGTTAGTCGCTTCCGCGTCCCGCTCAAGTTAGTAGCGCATAAAAGGCCACCGACTCACGACACTCGCACTCGTGTCACTGCAGGATTATCGACAACAGATATAAGAACAATGAACTTATACTAAGACATAAATATATAGAGTCCAGGGCATACATCGCCTCTGGTATTTATTACATCATCTCAGAGGTCCAGAGACCCAACAGTACATCATGCAACAAGCGGAAGACAATCACGACCGAGTACGGTCAAAATCCAAATGGCCCTAGAGAGGGCTGCACATAAATAGTCCACCCACGGATCGTCGGAGCCCAACTATAGGATCTACCGAACGAAGTCATCCTCGTCGTTGTCCTCCGGGGGCACCTCCACGAAGTATCGTCCGGTGCTCGGGTCGAGGTAGTAGTCAACTGCAGCGTCCGATCAGGAAAAACAGTAAAAGCACAAAAGGAAACAGGGGGTGAGATTATATCATTACAGGATATCTAACTCCCTATGGTAAGACAAGGTAAAAGTAGAGGTTGCAGCCGCACTAGCATATATGGTGGCTATCGTTCTATTAGAATAGAGGTAAGATCCAAGAATACACATGACATCGTGTCATAAGTCCTGCTATCCACCTACTTACGTCAAACATAACACAACCTGGATCTTCTCTCGATCCCCGTGGACGAAGAAAAGCAACCAAGGCACTCACAAGGTAGGCAAGTTTTAATTATGATCCAATTTGATGTTATTCTATGAACAAGACGTAGGCTCTGAGTCGTCCATAACCTTGGACACGGCTTTTCGAAAAGATTTAAACCTGCAGGGGTGTACCAACTGCCCATCATAGGCTTCCCATGTACGCCCGGTTTCCACTTGGCTAGGTAAACTCCTGAAACTCCGGAACGTAAGAGTCCCTCTAACTAACAACGCACAATTCCGGGTGTCCCCCGGTGAGTCGACATCCAACTCAAAAGCCGGCCGCGCTCTCGAATCGGCCTCTACCGTCTGGACGAGGTCGGGTTAGTTGCCCAAACAGATTTGGACAACCCCCTAGCTCCCTGGGGTCAACCAACTTCTTTAATAACATGATATCCCAATCATAGCATAGGGTAAGCAGCAAGTTTTCCTACTCATACTAAGCAATGTCTGAGCAGCGGTAACTTAGCAATACAAAGTTTTGCTGGGATGTGGGGGTCATGGATGTTTGGTTTTTGAATGTGTTGTAAGAAAAGTGGATGGGATCAAACAAACGTTCTAGACTACAGCTAGGAAGGTAGGAAGAGAGTTATAAAGTAATGGTATGAATCTTCCCCTTGCCTGGGTAATCGGTCGACGGAGCAGACGTAGCAGGGTCCTCGGGCTCGGTGTCAGAAACCTCCACGTAAGTCTCCTCGGCAGTCTCAGGTGCTAACGTAAGGTACCGGCAAGGAAAAGGCACACAAGTAAGCAATAGGTGCAATGCACAGGCAAAGATGGTATGATCAAGTTTAACAGACATGATGTGACTCTATCTAGTCAGATTTAAATGAAGGTGGTGACGACATGTCAACAACTTCATATGCAATTTATTTACGTTGAATGGCTTTGGTCTTGGCCTAAATTTTGGTGTAAGTAACATGGCAACATGGCATGATCAACAATAACAAGTAAACAAAAGTAAAGAATGCATCGCGAAAATAATCTAACGATTCCGGAGATGGAAGGTGTGGGCACTTGAGTTAGCATGCAAAAGACACAAGTGCAGATTTGAGATAAAACAAAACAAAAAATTAAAAAGAAAAGGAGGGGTATTGCATAGGAGAAAAAAATGAGTGGAGGACCCTCTCTGGGCTGTCCTCGGCTGGATCTGGCCCAATGGCCGAACCAGCCAGCGCCCTGGACTCAGCCCAGCTCGCCGTGGCACTGACCACGGGCCCCGCACGTCAGTCTCTTGAAACATTGAAAAAAGATTGGGGGAAAAGGCCCCGGGGCGATTCGAACTCGCGCCCCCGCTTCAACTGGACGACCCACCTGCCACTGCACTACTGCTGGAGTTCTTAACAGGGGACAAGCGCCAAGCTAGACGTACCGAATGGCTACGCCAACTGAAACTTAACACGCGACGAACACCTTCAGATAGCGGCGCGACAGGGAACTTCCGTCCACCATCGCGGGGGTTGTGTTGCACCGGAGACCCAACGGAAAAGTGCTACGGAGAGATGGGACCACCACGGTTCCATTCCTCCCATTGGACGCATCAGGGGCTCGCCGACGGCAACGTGAGCCTTGCCGGAATATCACGGTGGCAGCCTCTGACTGAGGGAGACAAATCCGACCACGGCGAGCACTGGAGTTCTCCAAGGTGCCTCCTTGGCAGCCGTGGGCATGCTCCGGACATCACGGAGCACGCTCGCACACGGCCTGGAGAGGCCACAGGATCGGCGGCCATGCCTGCACGGCAGCGACTGACTACGGCGAAGAGGACGAAGGCGACTACGGCTAGGCGAGGAAAAAAAGGCTCTCGGGCGAGGAAGGAGAGGGGAGGAGTGCGTGCTCACCTAGGTGGGGCTGAGGTCGAGCTCGCGACGTGGGACGGCGGGGAAAGGCTTGACAGCAACGGGGAAGAAGATGGAGCCGCGGCGGGGCTCCATGGGTCGGGGGCGTCCTGCTCCTCCTAGTGCTCTCCTGCGGGGCAAAACGCGAATCTAGGGTCACCTCGACGGCGACGAGCAAGGCACGGGCGAAAGAAAACAGACGACGGAGAATAATTGGAGGCGCAGCTCACCGGGGTTCATGGCGGAAGCAGAGGAGCACATGGGCGGCGGCGGAGAGGAAATTGAGGGGGGAGAAGGGGAAACCCTAGGCTCCCGGGGCCGTCACGGTCCCTGCTTATAAAGGGGGGCTCTCCGGCCACGTCCCCATCCCCGGCGCCACCGAGGCCATCGGCGTGAGAGAGAGGGGGGAAGAAGAGGCCAACCACGCTGGAAAGGTGGTGGCCCTGCCCCCGCACCGGTTCGCTCACGGGCTGGGCTGGCTTGGACCAGGCCCAGCTGGCCAAGCTGCTGCTGGGGAGAGAGAAAGGAGGGGCAAGCCCTTCTGTTGTTTAAAAAAACAGCAGGCAGTGGAAAAAAAGAAAACGAAAGAAAAGAAAAGGAGGAAATATATATCAAAATATATTTTAACACTCCTTGCAACATCCTTGAATATCCAAAATTGGCTTGGGAAATTTTGGATGCAGAGAAAATTCCCAAGTTGAAAACAATACCTATTTTCTATTTAAAATAAATAGAAAAGGTGCATTGGGAATTTTTGAGAAGAAAACACAAGGAGAAAAAATCCATCAGCTCAAGAATCTTAACCCTTGCATTTTTCTGGATTTTTCAAAAATGGTTTGACCAATTTTGGCAACAACAAAAATGTGAGCTCTTTTTGAAATTCAAACCACTTTGAACTAGAGCCCCTATTTTTGGTGATGGCAAAAATGATTCAAGGTTTTTAAAACCCTTGCTCAAAAAAAAGAAATGGCTAGGCCAAGCTTGAGGTTTAGGGGAGATCGCAAACAAATGGAACAATTCACCCAACATCCTTCTTTAACCACTTTGTTTGAAATCAAAAGCAAATCAAATGAGCTCAAAACTCAATGCCATTTGGAATCATCACATGGAATTACATCAACCAGCATCATGCCAAGTTACAAAGTCATCAGACAAAGTGAAATTCCACGATGGATTACAATTATTTCAAATGGGCTGTTACAGCTCTCCCCCACCAACACAGGATCTCGCCCCGAGATCTAAGCCTGAAACAACTCTGGATACTCAGAACGGAGATGATCTTCACGCTCCCACGTTGCTTCCTTCTCCGAATGATGTGCCCACTAAACCTTCATGAACTTGACGGTCTTGTTGCGAGTCTTGCGCTCGGACGTCTCTAGAACACGGCTGGACGTCTGAGTAGGAAAGGTCCGCACTCAGCTGGATCTCTCCCAAGTCAACGGCCTGCTCTGGCTGCTTGAAGCACTGCTTTAGCTAGGACACATGGAACACGTCATTCACCATGGACAAACTCTCTGGAAGCTCGAGCCGAAAGGCAAGAGGTCCTCTAGTCTTAAGGATGCGGAAAGGTCCGACAAATCTTGGAGCGAGCTTTCCTTTGATGCCAAAGCGGTGAGTTCCCCTCAATGGAGACACTTTGAGGTATGCCCATTCACCAACTTTGAAAGCTACACCACGGTGTCTTTTGTCATAATAGGCCTTCTGTCTAGACTGTGCTGCCTTTAGGTGCTCTCGGACAATCTTCACTCTGTCCTCTGCCTCCTAGATCACATCTGGACCGAACAGGTGCCTCTCACCTGTCTCGGACCAGTTCAAAGGTGTCCTGCACTTGCGGCCATACAAGACCTCAAACGGTGCTGCCTGCAGACTTTCCTGATAGTTTTTGTTGTAAGAGAACTCAGCATACGGCAAGAACTCTTCCCACTTCATGCCAAAGGAAAAGACACATGCTCGAAGCATGTCCTCGAGGATTTGGTTCACCCGCTCGACCTGGCCACTAGTCTGAGGGTGATATGCGGTACTGAAGACAATCTTTGTACCCAATGCCTCCTGAAAGGCCTTCCAGAAGTTTGAGGTGAAAATGCTTCCACGATCAGAACTTATCTTCTTGGGAATGCCATGCAGTGAAACAATTCTCGCGGTGTACAACTCCGCCAACTGTCCCGCCGAGATAGTTTCTTTGACAGGCTGAAAATGGGCAACTTTGGACAAGTTATCAACGACAACGAAGATTGCATTATTGCCCTTCTGTGACCTCGGAAATCCGGTGACAAAGTCCATTTCGATGTGATCCCACTTCCACTCTGGAATCTCAAGTGGTTGAAGCAACCCCGCAGGCTTCTGGTGTTGTGCCTTCACTCTTCTGCACACATCACACTGAGACATGTAACGGGCAACATCCCGCTTCATACGAGTCCACCAAAAGCTTTGCTTGAGATCTTGATACATCTTTGTACTGCCAGGGTGAATCGATAGCTTGGAATCATGGGCTTCCTTCATGATGACCTCTCTGAGATCTCCCTCCTTGGGAACAACAACTCGATCTTCGAACAACACGGTGCCGTCACTATGCACTGAAAAGCAACCGTACTTTGGGACTGAGGCTGCAATACCCTGTTTGATCTTTTGTATCATTGAGCTGCCAGACTGAGCTTCACGGACATTGTCATGGATAGTGGGCTCTACCACAAGGTTAGCAATGTAGCCTGCTGGAACTAGCTCGAGATTGAGCCTTCGAAAGGACTCAGTCAAATTAGGGTGGATCTTCTGCACTTGGATATTATTGCAATCGCCCTTGCGGCTCAGCGCATCATCTATGACATTCGCCTTCCCAGGCGTGTATTGAATATCAACTGTGTACTCAGTAATGGTTTCAAGCCATCTTCTTTGCCTCAAGTTGAGATTTGGCTGAGTGAACAAGTATTTCAGACTCTTGTGGTCGGTGAAGACATCCACCTTCCTCCCTAAGAGGAGGTGTCGCCAAGTGATCAGCGCGTGCACAACTGCTGCAAGCTCCAAGTCCTGCGTGGGATAATTCCTCTCACTCGTCTTCAACTGTCGTGAGGTATACGCCACAATATTCCTGCCTTGCATCAAAACTCCGCCTAGACCTTGCAATGAGGCATCATAAAACACCTGAAAAGGCTGTGATTCATCTGGCGGCGTGAGAATTGGAGTTGTGGTCAACTTCTCTTTCAACTCCTCGAAGGTTGACTGGCAAGCTGGTGACCAAGAGTAACGTTTTCCTTTGCACAACAATTCAGTCATTGCCTTCGATATTTTGGATAAATTCCGCACAAACCTCCTGCAATAACTGGCGAGGCCGAGAAAACTCCTTAGCTGCTTCACATTCTTCGGCGGAGACCACTCTTGAATAGTGCGGACTCGCTCTGGATCAACCGCCATTCCCTCAGCGGAAATAACATGGCCTAGAAAATTGACCTTGTCCAGCCAAAACTCACACTTGGAGAACTTGGCATAGTAACGGTGCTCTCTCAGCTTCTGCAGCACCAGGCGCAAATGTTCCTCATGTTCTGACTTGGAATAGACAAGAATGTCGTCGAGGTAAAGGATCACAAACACATCAAGCCATTCTTGGAAAAAATAGTTCATAGCTCTCATGAATGTTGGAGGGGCGTTTGAGAACCCGAAAGTCATGACTGTGAACTCATACAGCCCATAACGTGTGTTGAACGCGGTCTTGGGAATGTCCTCTTCACGAACATGGATTTGATGATACCCCATCCTCAAGTCAAGCTTGGAAAACACCTTAGCCCCATTCAACTGTTCGAACAGATCATTGATGCGGGTAGAGGGGATTTGTTCTTGATGGTCTTCTTGTTGATACCGCGATAGTCCTGGACCAAGCGGCTAGTCCCATCCTTCTTCTGGACAAACAAAGCTGGTGCACCCCAAGGGGAAGTGCTCGCGCGGATAAAACCGCCTGCCTCCAACTCTGTCAATTGCTTCTTGAGCTCAATCAACTCCTTCGAACACATCTTGTACGGATGCCGAGAAATCGGCTGATTACCAGGCTCTAGCTCAATAACGAACTCAATAGCTCGAACTAGGGGAATTCCAGGCAAATCCTCTGGAAAGACGTCTGGGAACTCACAGACAACCTTGACTTCTTCGAGCAAAGGAGCGACTCCTGCGTTCAAGGCGTACAACTATGCTGCTCCTGTCACTGAGCCGCAAGTGTACAAGACTTCTGCGCCTGAATCATGTGCCAACCTCACGGATCTGGTCGGACAATCAATATTGGCCTTGTGTTGCACAAGCCAATCCATGCCCAAGATGACATCGATATCTGAACTTGGCAAGGCGATGAATGAGGCTGGGAAATACCAACCCTGAATGGTGATCCTCACAAACGGAGCACGGAGAGATGAAGTGAACTTGGAACTAGGAGAAACAATAGGAAGAAACTTTGGGAGATCCTCCAAGATTAGGACCTGCTCATCAGCGAACTTCTGGGATACAAAGGAATGAGATGCTCCGGAATCGAACAACACAGTCGTGGGAACAGAATTAACAAGCAACCTACCAAGAACGATCTCTGAAGACTGTTGAGCATCTGTGAGCATCACGTTGTTCACTCGAACTGCACGTGGTTGTGCCTTCACCATCGCAGTGCTCGGAGAAGAGCGAGGTGGAGGCGGTGGGAGCAAAGCAAAGCG
Organism: Bromus sterilis; assembly: GCA_950022295.1. Lineage (NCBI taxonomy): Eukaryota > Viridiplantae > Streptophyta > Magnoliopsida > Poales > Poaceae > Bromus > Bromus sterilis. The sequence continues at coordinate 345,835,111 of OX465596.1, forward strand.
CGGATCGGTGCAGTTGGGAGAAGTGTTCCCCGGCTCTCTGCACTTGTAGAAAATCACGCCTGGCCTGGGCTGGGACTGCGGCCTGGGTGGCCTCGCGTGTGGTGGTGTAGAGCGAGGCCCCTGCTGAACTGGGTCGTGAGGGCAGGCAAAAGTGCGGACAACTGCCCCCCTCTGCTGGAACTCCTGCCTCTGCGGTGGTGCCTCTGTGACCCAAGTCTTTGCCTTCTTGTGGACCATCACTGCAGAACTGTGCTCTCTCTGGCGCTTCCTGTCTGCATCCCACTCTGCTCTGGCTGACTCCTGGCGGATAGCCTGATCAACGAACTGCGAGAACAGCGTGGGGTTGCACTGGGTGAGTGTGTACTTGATCTCTGTGCTGAGACCCCCACGGAACCTGGCAATCCTCTTGGCCTCTGTGCTGACCTCCTCCGGAGCGTACCTGGCGAGCCTGACGAAGGCCAGGTTGTACTCCTAAACTGACCTGTCACCCTGTCTCAGAGCCAAGAACTCCTCTCGCTTCGTGTCCATCAAACCACTCGGAATATGTGCTTCTCTGAAATATGCGACGAAGTCTCCCCACGTGATGATAGCATCGCCCTTGTTGGCCTTGTAGGTATCGTACCAGCTGGCTGCTGCACCCTGAAGCTGGAAGGAGGCGAAGGTGACGTAGTCGACTGGTCTGACGGTGTTTGCATTGAAGTGCTTTGAAATCTCAAGAATGATCAGAGGGGGAGGGGGTGAATGATCACTTCTAAAAATTCTAAGGAACTTAGAAGGAATTCATGCAAACAACGTAGGACAAAAGACATCTCGAAGGAAATACAGTATCGAAAGTAATGCACGGCTCGAAAGGATTGGGAGCGAAGGAAAACATCGAGGGCAAACAGGCAACGAGTAAATACTTAATGTAAATGCTAGAAGGAAAACGAGCCTGACACGACGATGTTTGGTAAACCAGTTCACACTCTGCAAAGTGCTACGTCTGGTTGGAGGGACTGGTGATTGAACACCTGGAGCAAAACTCTCTCCGTCCTATTCTCCACTTCAACAAACTCCTCGAGCTTGTCCATTTTTCACTCGTGGTAGATGATTCAGGACATCTCCGAGACCTTTACAAACTTCCTTCAGCAGCGACAATTTCCCTTCGACTGCTTGATAGGCGACGCCTAACCGTCTAGGAGACTTGCAGTTCTCCAAGATAAAAAAGATCGACTAATCTCGACCTAAGTCTCTGTGAATTGCTCAACTCAGCTCAGACTTGGGTTTTGGTTTTCTCTTGATGGATCTCTCTTGGGATGCTCACAGACTTCTGTCTTAGAATCTTCAGTGGAGCAGCCAACCCGAAATAGCGGGTAGGTGCGGGGTATTAATAGTTGGCGATCCCGATGGGTAAAATGACTGAAGTGACCCGATGCGACCGCTTGACGCGTGTCCACAACGGTCGGAATCCAATCACTGTGCAACTTTACTTGAGGAACAAGTAAGCTGACTTACCGAACGAGTTCTCTCTCGAAGGCACGAAGTGCGATGACTTTGCCTTCGAGCTATTCACTCGACTCAGTAAGATTTCTCTCGGTAGACTTTCGTGGGTTTAGGTTGAGCAGAGAAAATTCACTTCGACAAAGATCTCAACTAGCAAACCCCTCTTAATAATACGGTTTTTCTACGACTCAAGAAAATAAAGAGAAACTAGTAAAAAGACTAAGTCTTCGACCAGCTTCAGCTTTCTCCTCGTTGCGCTTTTACTCGAGAGAGTCATCTTCTTCGACGACATTTTTAGGGGTCGTCTTCCTTCAAAGGTTTCGGTAGATGACTGCAGCTCCGCTGCAGTGAGTTGTCCTTCGACCTTCTACATGAAAACTCCATTCTTTCGGAACCTAAGTATCTGTATATACTCGAAAACAATATTAGTTCCACTTCTGCTTTGTCCAACAATGTCCAAAACCTTCGGGGGGAAAAACTTGCTCTTACATCTCCCCCTTTTTGGACGATTGTTGAAAAAACAGGCATCGATAAATAATTGAAATTTTTTTGAGTTTTCGATGATAAACCAGTGCTAAGATTGATGAAATACTCCCCCTTGATGTATGCATGGAAGATAAGAGTTTCCTGTGAAGTGCATATTTGACAAGAAGAGTCGAGGGAAAAACATCAATAATCTTAGCGAGTGAAATTGCATTCCAGATAATATCCAATGAGAAATATGCAATCTCCTCGAATGACCTGTGAACTTATATGAAAGATAACTTCCCTGCAAAAAGGTTAAGTATCGCAAGCAGCAGATAGATATCTTACGAAAAGAGTAGCAGTTCATAGACCTACTTAGAGTTAGTTACAACCAGATCGAATATGAATCGATAGTTTGTTGAAACTACTCAGAAACCTTCAAAGTTCAAAAGTTTATAGAACGAAAGGCAAAGCCCTTAACCCCGTAGGCAAACTAATTTCTTCGATGCCACTACATCTCCCCCTTTTTGTCACAACGTACAAAAAGCCGAGAGAATAGGGTCGAAAGAAATCCCTACTCGCTTGGACGGCTCAGGCGACGAGGAGAAGATTCGGAGAGCGTTGGAGCACGACGAATTAGGCGAGCGCCCAGAGGAGTAATCTTCGTGCGGAAAGAGTGATGGTCTCCAGAAGATTCCAGCAGCGATTCTGGCGGGGTCCTAGGGCTTCGAGGGAGTGGAGAGTAAACTCTCGCTTGACTTTGAGGGGCTTCATCTTTCTCGGAGTCGGAGGAGAAGGTATTCACAGTAATGTGATAATAATCATCGACACTGATCACATCTCTGTTCTTCGGCAGCCGAGGGATATTGGGATCCGGGCGATCTACTCGATCATCATTGGTCCAGTTTCTGTTCAGATGTGGAGGATATTCTTCGAAACCGCATCGTTGAAGTTGACCGAGGGAATTGAATTTCCGCAGTCCTTTCCAATCACGGCGAAGGCATTCACGCAGCATTTGATTGTTGTTCATGGCAATATTGCGCAAATGATTTATCTCGTCCATCATTGCTTGCTTCTGAATGAAGTCTTGGTCGATGTGATGTTGAAGCATTTGCTGGGACCGAAGATAAACTTCCATGTGATGCACTGGCTTGATAAACTTCGAGCGAACATTACGCTCAGTTAAATGGGCGCGGATGCCAGTGTGCTAAGCAAATTGATCGTTGGGTCGAGCAACAATCTGCAATACTTCCCTAACTGGTGGAGTGAAAATCTTCGGGAATATTGACACGGGGAATGGCACGTCCCGAGAGTAATTGCAGATAGCCATCAGCCAGGGTGCATACGGCTTGTGGGAATTGTGATCATCAGCACAAGACACCAGAGTTCTGATGAAGTAGTCTTCAAAATCGAAAGGATGACCGTGGACTAACTTCAACAGAGCAAGTTGCACATCATTGGGAATGGGAAAATCATCGTCCACATCGAGCATTGGCATCAAGGTCTTCGAAAGAATATAAAACCATGCCTTTGCTTCAAAAACTAAGTGTCTTGGCTTCGGCTCAGCTGGGTAATGATCTCCTACGACATCTGGATTCATCAACGAGGAAAATTCAGACGGAGTTGGAGCTGGTAAGTCATGAAGCTTGTGTGGTAATCCTTTGAACCGAGGTAAATTGATGATGGCCAGAAATTGGTCGACAGTCATATGGAATACTTGGCCTTGGATCATATAATCAAATTTCCACGTCTTCGAGTTCTCGGGATCACCAGTGACATAGAGTGTTGCATAAAATTGCTTGATAAGCTCGGGATTGTAGCCACAATCGAGAGCAAACATCTTGTGAGCATGAAGACCATCAATTGTTTCGGCAACATTCTCGAAACATGAAGTGGAGTACACCGAAGGCATATCAAGATATTGATGTTGGAAAATTCTTGCCTTGTTGTACAGCACACGGGTGTAGTATATGGCTTGCTCTTGGGTCCAAAACCAAAGAGAATATGCACTTCTGGGCTTCTCGTAGGGATTGGTCCTGAAGAAAAATGGCTTGTGTTCACGCCTTTTGAAGATGGGGCCTCCTCGAGGAACATCTGAGCGGAACAGGGGCAGCATTTCTCTCGGATGAGCAGAATGGAGCAGCTCATCAACAGGAAAGACCTCAGCAACATTATCCGTCATCTGGAAAACTGGGTCAGCAGGGCGACGAATTGAAGATGGAACGTTTACAATATCCTTAGCTGGGATGGTTGTAGGAGCATTTTCCTCGGCCTGCACTTCGACGGCAACTCCTTCGTCGGCATTAGCATTTTGAGTGGCCTCTTCAGTCTCCATGGCCTCCAAATCTTCGTCCAGTTGTGCGAAGGCATCAACCATTTCTTCGTTCGAGGAACTTGATGAGGAGGAGGAAGAACTGTCACTAGAACCGTCATCTCCAGAACTGTTTCCTTCGACAGCATCTTGACGAGAAGAAACTGTTGTGATATCAACATCAGCGTCTTCTCCTTCATGCAGAGTCTGGGCAGAGGAGTAATCTTTCTGATCAAAGGATATGGGGGCTTGAGTTTCTTGCTCGACCTGAGCAGGTTGCTCGGTCTCTGCTTGAGCTTGGGTCTCGATGGCTGGGGTGGTCGATGGAATGATATGAGGTAGTGATGGTGAGTTTGGTGGTGGAGACGAGGCTTTTGGTGGTGATGGTTGACGAGGTGGAGGTGTTTGTTGTCGAGGTGGAGGAGTGGCTTGGCGAGGGGGTGGAGTTTTCTCACGAGGAGGAGTGGGTTGCTTGGAGGGGGTTGGTGCAGTTTCCTGTCGTGTTGTGGCAGCAACGACCTCGGTTGTCTTGAACTTCTTGGCATTCTTCTCGATCTCTCGCGTCCCACGCTCAGAGGTTGGGGCATCAGACTTTCTCTTTCGAGATTTTCTTTGGTACAGCGCATCATTATGCTCTTTGCATATGGCAGACACAATTTGTCGAACCTTTTCATACACAGCTGTCAAGTTTTCCTTCTGTGCCCTTCTGGATGCTTCAGCGGTGGCAATCTTGGATTTGAAAAACTTTTGGGACTCAATGTCCTCGGTTTCTTCTTGAAGTTGCCTGGTGTAAAATCTCACTTGTTCCTTATCCTTTCGATCCTGGGTGATATATCCTTCCCAGCGAATCATGTATCGAGCAACATGCTCTTGGATCTCAGCAGGGACATCGTCCTCGGCAGTGACTTTGCTCAGTGTCGAAGCCATCTTCTAGAGGATATGTGAAATATTTGCAGCATCCCAAGGAGCATGGGCAGCAGAATCTCCTTCGTTTGAACTTTCTTCATCGGCACAAGGGCTGGAAACAACTGGCGCAACAGGGGCAGGGGCAGGAGCTGGAGCAGCTCGAGGAACTGGAGCAGCCTGAGCCTTCTGCCTAGCCTCCTTGGCTTTCTTCTCGGCCTCCTTGGTGGCCTTGGCAGCAGTAATGGGTTTTGTGACGGCACTAGGGACCGCAGCTTTATCCTTCGAGGCACTAGGGGCCTCAGCATTTTTCTTCGCAGCACTTGCGGTTGCAACCTTTTCCTTCGTGATTGTGGGAGTCACAACTTTCTCGGTGGCGCTGGGGGCCACGACCTTTTCCTTCGGGGCACTAGGAATTGTGCCTTCAGCAATCTGTCGTCGATAATTTTCACTGACCAGATGTAAAATGCCTAGCTGTTGAGCAACCTGGGCCTTTTTATGCTCGGGCTGACTGTGAAAGTTCAGAAGCTTGGAATTTGTCAAGTCTTTTTCTTCTTGCTCTTTTTGCTTTGCCAGCCTTTCTTTTCATTGAACAAGAGTTTCATCATCCTCAGCAACTTGAGCTTGCTTTCCCTTCGATTTGGCCGAAGGTTTTGCCCTGCGAACTTGAACTGGTGGAGCAGAGGAGATGGGCGGATCAGTGACCAAGTTGGTCATGTCAATTATTGCTCGAGGAGCCTGTGCAGCTGGCTCCTGGATCCTAATGCCTTTACTTCTCGTCTTTTTTCTTCTGAGGAATGTCCTCGACATCAGCCTCAGTTCCAGGGTCTTGATCATCACAATTAGCTTCTTCTTCTGAGCTTGCATCTGGTGGCGAGACAATTACCACCTTTTTCTTTCGCTTGGCTGATTTCTTGCCAGCCTTCGATTTGGCACTTGGGCCAACTTCCTCGGCACCCTCAGCAGCAGCAGCCTCCTTTCTTGCTTTGGCTTCCTTTCTCTTCTGTGCTCGTGCTTCCCGAGCATCAACCAGCTCTTGAAAATCAGCAGGTGTTTTGAGAGCAGATGGATGAGCATCATCTGGGGGAGGTGGTCGATTATCTTTCGTCCACTTGGGCCTTAGGGATTTGACATCCGGCCAAGGGTTTTTCAAAGCAAACAACCTCTCCCAGCGAGGAATAAGAGACTTGTACTCATACCAACGAAGCGCTTGAAGCCTTCGAATCTCTTGCAGACGGTTTTCTCTCGTACGTTCATCTTCAGAACCTGAAGGCGTTCTCAACTTCTTTTCTATGATCAAATCCTCTGATAATCCTTCAGAGTTGTTGGTGATTCTTGTTCGGCCTCCCACACGCTTGGGTGCTCTGACATTTCCTTCGTTCCCAGACATTTTCCTGCGAAAAAGATTGGTACGAGGGAATATAGGAAAGTTGTGAACAAGTACCAGTGGTTTTCGAGGAAAAACATTTTGAATGCAGCAAACATATCGAGAGATTTGTCTTGGTGCAAGTTTTTCATGAAAGTGCTAGGCTAGATTTCCATCGAGTGCAAATCTAACGAAGAACTTGTATGAATTAATCGCACAAGTAGAAATCTATCGATAGGTTTCTGTAGGAATTGCCTAAGTGAGAGAATCTGAGGGATTTCTTACCTAGTTCAGATGGGGAATCGACAGAAAACGCTAGAAACAGATTTCCCAAGATTCAATGATACAAACGGATCAAACAGACCTAAAACAAATAACGGAAAATCAAGAACAAATCTGGATACGATGAACAGATGAGATTGGAATCGTGTCCAGAGACACACATACCCTAACTTGGCGATGTGCGGCGACTACGGCGACGCGGATGAAGTTCCTCGTCGACGGGAAGGTCTCCGGCGGCTTCCTTCCGGCAGCAAAGCGGCGAGGGAGTCGACGGCGACGAGCAGCACGGCGGCGCGCGAGAGAGAACTTCGGGGGCGGAGAGATGAAGTCGAGGTAATTGTGAGTGTTGTGCCGGTGGGGTGGATCAGTATTTATAGGGGAGGGGTCTGACATAACTGTCAGATCTGATCCAACGGCGCAGATTCCGCGTCTCTCCGCATTCAACGGACGGATTTTGTGGCGGTAATCGCGGGAAAATCCCAACGAACCGAAAGAAAGTTGCTCCACGTCCGAGACAAAACTCATCGAACATCGAGTATAAAAGTAGATAAACGTTCGATAGATTTTCCTTCGGAATCAGTGATATTCGAAGGGAATCTTGATCGAGTACAAATATACATGTTCACGAGAGAAAAGCACAGATGGGGTAGGGATAGAAAAGAGGGAAAACAGGGTCCGATGCTTAATCAATCCGAGGGAAAAACAGTGATAAGACTCGGAGTGATAAGTGTATAGGACAACACCAAACGAACAAAAAGAAACGAAAAAGAAACACGATAGAAAATTAACGTAAGTAAACAACATAGAAGGAAAAACGTATAATACATAGTACCGAAAGTTATGATCTTACTGCACATTGCGTGATTCCAATATGTTTAACTCACACCTTAGTGCACAGAACCTTTTCTCATCCAAGGGCTTCGTAAAGATATCAGCTAATTGATCTTCGGTGCGAACATGGTTGATAACAATATCTTCTCGCTGAACGTGATCTCGAAGAAAATGATGATGAATATCAATATGCTTCGTTCGAGAGTGTTGCACTGGATTATGGGAAATTTTGATAGCACTTTCGTTATCACATAGCAATGGAATTTTCTTCACAAGAATGCCATAATCTTTCAGCGTTTGTTTGAGCCACAGAATTTGAGTGCAGCATGAACCGGCAGCAATATACTCGACTTCAGCCGTAGAAATAGATACGCAATTCTGTTTCTTCGAAGCCCAACAGACAAGAGATCTACCGAGAAAATGACATGTGCCTGAGGTAGATTTCCTGTCGACTCGATTACCAGCCCAGTCAGAATCAGAATATTCAACGAGATCAAACTGGGCAACCTTGGGATACCATAGTCCCAAAGTTGGTGTATGAGCCAGATATCGAAGAATTCGCTTGACAGCAATATGATGTGATTCTTTCGGGTTTGCCTGAAAACGAGCACACATACAAACTGATAGCATAATGTCAGGTCTATATGCACAAAGGTAAAGAAGCGAACCGATTATCGAGCGATATTTCTTCTGATCGAAATGTTTGCCCTTCTCATCTGCATCTAGATGAACATTCGTAGGCATTGGAGTCTTGATAGTTTTGCAACTGACAAGATCAAACTTCTTCAGGCAATCTCTGATATACTTCTCTTGAGAGATGAAAGTCCCATTCTTCTGTTGACGGATTTGAAGCCCGAGAAAGAACTTCAATTCACCCATCATAGACATTTCATATTTCTTCGACATCATACGAGCAAATTCTTCGCTAATATCAGGGTTTGTACAGCCAAAAATAATATCATCGACATAAATTTGACACACAAAAAGATCATTTTTGTATGCACGAGTAAAAAGAGTCGGATCAGTTGTTCCTGGTTTGAAGCCCTTCTTCAGAAGAAAATCCTTCAGTGTTTCATACCAAGCACGAGGTGCTTGCTTTAACCCATATAGGGCCTTGTGCAATCTGTACACCTTATCAGGATTCTTCGGGTCTTCAAAACCTGGTGGCTGCATAACATATACTTTTTCTTCGATTTCACCGTTAAGAAATGCACTTTTGACATCCATTTGATATAGAAAAATACCATTGTAATTGGAAAAAGCAAGCATGACACGAATGGATTCAAGTCGAGCAACTGGAGCATAAGTCTCACTGAAATCAATACCTTCGATTTGGGTGTAACCTTGTGCAACCAGTCGGGCTTTATTCCTTACCACATTGCCATCTTCATCTTGCTTGTTGTGAAAAATCCACTTCGTACCAATGATATTATGCTTCTTGGGATCAGGTCTATCGACAAGAGACCAGACTTTATTTCTCTCGAATTGGTTAAGTTCTTTGAGCATAGCAGTCATCCAGTCTGAGTCCTTCATGGCTTCATCGAATTTTGATGGTTCTAGCATGGATACAAACGAAAAGTTTCCACAGAAGTTAGCTAATCGAGTACGAGAACGAGTGGTGGGACGACCTGGTAAATGAATCTCTTCGAGAATTGATTCGACGTCCACTCTTCTTCGAACACGAGGTAAAACTCCTTCATCATCTTGCGGATCCAGTTGTTCTTCGGGATCAGCTTGTCCTTCGGGGTTATTTCCTTCGGGTTCAGCTTGTCCTTCGGGATGAGAAATTTCTTCGTTTATACGTTCTCCTTCGACTTGTACATCATTTGCTTCAGGATGTTGATCTCCAGCGCCCTGGGCTATGTGTGGGAACATTGGACCATCATCATCCCTGTTGGCTTGATGTGCATTTCCTTCGACAGGCCGAATATCTCCAATAGCCATGTACCTGATAACTTCATCCAAAGGTGGTTCATCCAGGTTAAGAGGTAATTGCTCTTTTTGAGAGCCGTTAGTTTCATCAAATCGAACATTTACAGTTTCTACAACTTTGCCAAGATGTGAGTTGTAAACTCTGTAAGTGTGAGAATTCGAACCATAACCTAGGAGAAAACCTTCGTGAGCCTTTGGGGCAAACTTGGAGCTGTGGTTCATATCTATGATGTAACATGGAGCACCAAAAACCCTGAGATATGAAACATTTGGCTTTTTACCAGTGATGAGTTCATGTGAAGTTTTCTTCAGAAATTTGTGCAGATAAACCTTGTTGATGATATGACATGCAGTATTAATAGCTTCGGCCCAGAACCTGATAGGGGTCTTGTATTCAGCAAGCATTGTTCTGGCCATTTCAATAAGTGTTCGATTCTTTCTCTCGACCACACCATTTTGTTGCGGTGTATAAGCAGCTGAGAATTAATGAGTAAAGCCATATTCATCAAGAAATTCTTCGATATGAGTGTTTTTGAATTCTGTACCATTATCACTTCTGATATGCTTGAGAGATAATTCATATTCAGTCTGAGCTCTCTTTGCGAAAGTTTTGAAAATTTCAACAACCTTGCTCTTGTCATCTAGAAAGAAAACCCAATTATATTGAGAGAAATCGTCAACAATAACCAGACCATACTTGTTACCTCCAAGACTAGCATAATTTTGAGGACCGAATAAATCCATATGAAGTAATTCAAGAGGACGAGTAGTAGTCATTATAGTTTTTGCTGAGTGATGTTTCTTGGCAATCTTTCCTGCTTCACACGCACTGCATAGACGATCTTTATTGAATTTCACATTATCAATTCCAACGATGTTCTTCTTCGAGATAAGAGTTTGAAGATTTTCATTCCTGCATGACCAAGTCTTCGGTGCCATAACCAACCAGAAGTGGCTTTGGCCATTAAACATGTGGACACTGCAGGTCCCGAAGAAAAATCAACGATATAAAGATCACCTTTGCGATATCCTTCGAACACGAAGGAATAATCATCCTGTGAAAAGACAACACCACGAGAAGCAGAAAATAGTACAAGCATACCCATATCACAAAGTTTTGAGATAGACATAAGATTATATCCTAGAGATTGAACAAGCATAACCTTATCGATATGCTTATCTTTCGATATGGCAACCTTACACAAACCAAGTACCTTTCCTTTGTTGTTGTCACCGAAGGTAATGTATCTCTGTGAAGATTCAGTAAGTTTGTCTTCGGTGAACAAATCTTTGTCTCCGGTCATATGATTTGTACATCCACTATCCATGACCCATTCGGATCCACCGGAGACATAGCCCTGCAGAAGAATTAGTTCTTCTTAGCCACCCACAAACGAGCAGGTGACTTAGAAGGCATGGAAGAGCTAGATGGGGCAGCAATATTATATCGAACAGGATTACATTGCTGATCAGGACCATCAAGCACACCATAAATATAATTCCTCGACGAGGGGTTAGAGTATTGATGGGTAACAACAATTTTGGTGTTATTGTTACGATGACGATAAAAATTTCTATCGACACGATAGTATTCCTTCTGGGGAACCTTTGAAGCAGGCACCAAGGGTTCATTTCTATCCTCGAGAGAATAGTAGTGATTCGGTGGTACCGAGTATTTTCCCTGCATAGAATGATTAGGAGGCAGTTTTTCTACGCGAGATTTGCGGACCCAAATCTGTCGCTTATAGGAACCATTCTTTGGAGAAGTACCAACGAATTCAGCCGACACCTTTCCTTCCTGATCTTTGACAATCTTATAGTCAGAATCAAGTGATTCATCGACAATAGCCTTATCAATTTTTCAACTGAAACCTGAAAGGTTAGCAATGTCAATGGGCTTTTCTTTCGCAAGAACCCAGACAGTTTTAGGATATTGCTCGGGTTCCCAGTATGTTCCATCAGGGTTGATTTTCCTTTCGAAGCCAACTCCTTCGTTTCGTGGATTCCTGTGAAGGAGAGCCTTTCGTAGGATATCACATAGGTACTGGTGTCCCTGCACACTTTTGAACATGCCTGTTTCAAATAAATTTCTCAACCTGAGGAGTTCCTCGGTAATGGTTTCCTCGTTCGAGGGGTTAGCATCATCAATAACAATAGGTTGCTTTCCTTTCGATCTCTCAGAAATAGACTCAATTTTACTTCGTTCCAAACAAGTTAAGCAAGGTGAAGTAGATTCATTTTTAGCTTCTGAGCCTTGTTGAGCCATGAGCGTGAGATTGACACTTTCCAACCCTTCATTAGCCTCTCTCAGTTTCTCGAGAGCCATTTTCCTTTGAAGGAATTCATAGGTTAGCTTCTCGTAGTCCACTGAGAGAAGATCATGACGAGAGGAAAGTTCATCATACTTTTCCTTCAAAGCAGCATGCTCGTTTGTCAAAGTTTGACCTTTCTCAATCTCATCGATCAACAAAGTCTCAGATTTTTGAATAGTTTCACTTAGAGAATCTAGTTCATCTTGTTGGATAGAAGCAATTTTGGCAAGTTTAGCATAGCTTATCCTAGAGTTACTTTCATAAGCAGATCCATCAGAAGTATCGTAGGAATTCTTAGATGAGGATACCTTAGCCTTGGCCATGAAGCAGTAAGCTGGAGATTCATCTTCACTGCTTTGGTTGGAGAAGAATGAACTTAAATTCTTGTTCGAAGCAAATGCTAATCCAGCAACACCATCAGATTCAGAACCAGAACCAGAACCAGATCTTGACTTTGATTCAGCTTCGGAACCGGATGCTTCATCTTCAGAGTTCATCTCTTTACCCAAATAGGCTTTGGCACGGTGAGAATTCTTTCGTCGAGAGGAATGAGATTTCGAGGAAGAACTCTCTCGATGCTTGTGATACTTCTTCTTCTTGTAATCATCAGAACCATCTTTCTTGTCTTTTCTGGACTTTGAATCATATCTCTTCGAATCATAGGTTTTGCTCGATCTGTGTGACTTGCTCGAAGAGCTTCTGTGAGAATGCTTTGATCTATGTTCAATTTCCCAGAGAGGACAATCAGCAATGAAGTGACCTGGCTTCTTGCACTTGTAGCAACAGTTATCTTTCGCTGATGAGTTTCTGGATGATGATCGATGCTGTGATGAATTGCTCGAAGGTCTTGAAGAGTAGTTTTTCTTCGGTGAAGAGGAGTTCCTTCTCTGAAAGCGGTTGAATCTTCTCATTATCAGTGCCAGATCTTTTCCAATATTCTCGGGGTCATCAGAGGCACCACCAGATTCAGAACTGGCTTCAGGAGAGGAGTGATGTGAAGCTCTGGCCTTTAGTGCATGTGATTTTCTTCGAGTCGCATTAACATCTCGTTTCTCATCTTCTTCCATCTCGAAGGTATTGAGTCTCTCGAGAATATCAGCGGCAACTAGATCCTTGAAATCAGTTCTTTCTTTAATCATCAGCACAATGTGATCGAAGGAATCATCAAGGGAACGGAGCAAAGTTCTGACAATAATCCGATTGGTAATGTCTTCAGCACCGAGGGAAATCAGTTCATTTGACAGTGCAGTGAGTCTGCTGTATATGGAGCTAACTTTTTCTCCCTCGTGCCTCTTGAAACGATAGAACTTCCTTCGAAGGGTGTCAATACGAGCATCTTTCTGAGTAGAGACACCTTCACCAATCTTCTCGAGATAATCCCAAACACCTTTGGCCGAAGAAATATTCTTGACCTCATGATATTTATTTGGAATCAGATGATTTGTAATGAAAACCAAGACTTCAGCATCAAGCTCTATCTTCTTTGCCTCTTCGGGAGTTATAGCATTTTTGTCTTTGACAGATACACCATTCTTGACAACTTCCCAAGCGGCAGAGTTGATAGCCATGATATGTCTCTTCATTTTGTCCTTCCAATAGGGATAGTCCTTCCCATTGAAGATAGGAATCGGTTCCCCCAAGCGAACAGCTGCAAACGACATTCTTGACAACACTCCAGGTGGTTAGACCTAAATACGCAGAGCGTAGGGAGTGCCTAGCTCTGATACCAATTGAAAGCTCAAGAATGATCAGAGGGGGAGGGGGTGAATGATCACTTCTAAAAATTCTAAGGAACTTAGAAGGAATTCATGCAAACAACGTAGGACAAAAGACATCTCGAAGGAAATACAGTATCGAAAGTAATGCATGGCTCGAAAGGATTGGGAGCGAAGGAAAACATCGAGGGAAACAGGCAACGAGTAAATACTTAATGTAAATGCTAGAAGGAAAACGAGCCTGACACGACAATGTTTGGTAAACCAGTTCACACTCTGCAAAGTGCTACGTCTGGTTGGAGGGACTAGTGATTGAACACCTGGAGAAAAACTCTCTCCATCCTATTCTCCACTGCAACAAACTCCTCGAGCTTGTCCAGTTTTCACTCGTGGTAGATGATTCAGGACATCTCCGAGACCTTTAACAACTTCCTTCAGCAGCGACAATTTCTCTTCGACTGCTTGACAGGCGACGCCTAACCGTCTAGGAGACTTGCAGTTCTCCAAGATAAAAAGATCGGCTAATCTTGACCTAAGTCTCTGTGAATTTCTCAACTCAGCTCAGACTTGGGTTTTGGTTTTCTCTCGATGGATCTCTCTTGGGATGCTCACAGACTTCTGTCTTAGAATCTTCAGTGGAGCAGCCAACCCAAAATGGCGGGTAGGTGCGGGGTATTTATAGTTGGCGATCCCGATGGGTAAAATGACTGAAGTGACCCGATGCGACCGCTTGACGCGTGTCCACAACGGTCGGAATCCAATCACTGCGCAACTTTACTTGAGGAACAAGTAAGCTAACTTACCGAACGAGTTCTCTCTCGAAGGCACGAAGTGCGATGACTTTGCCTTCGAGCTATTCACTCGACTCAGTAAGATTTCTCTCGGTAGGCTTTCGTGGGTTTAGGTTGAGCAGAGCAAATTCACTTCGACAAAGATCTCAACTAGCAAACCCCTCTTAATAGTACGGTTTTTCCTACGACTCAAGAAAATAAAGAGAAACTAGTAAAAAGACTAAGTCTTCGGCCAGCTTCAGCTTTCTCCTCGTTGCGCTTTTACTCAAGAGAGTCATCTTCTTCGACGACATTTTTAGGGGTCGTCTTCCTTCAAAGGTTTCGGTAGATGACTTCAGCTCCGCTGCAGTGAGTTGTCCTTCGACCTTCTACATGCAAACTCCATTCTTTTGGAACCTAAGTATCTGTTTATACTCGAAAACAATATTAGTTCCTCTTCTGCTTTGTCCAACAATGTCCAAAACCTTCGGGGGCAAAACTTGCTCTTACATGCTTCTTGATTTCTGTGATCCAATCATCCGCTTCCAGCGGGTCTCGAGCCTCGGAGAACCTGGGGGGTTGATAGAAAGGAACTGCTGCAGAGTCGTGTACTGTGGTCGATCACTCCTCTGGGTAGTCTGGTTCTGCAGCATCTGTAAGATCGCAGCTGTGCCCTGAGCCACTGCGGTCACAGCCTCCCCAAGGAGAGGGTTCTCTGGCGGTGGCATGTTCGCTCTTGGCATCCTGTATACAGGAACACTTATGAGAACATGGTTGAAACATTAATGAAAACAGAAGATAAAGCAATATTGACAACAAAACTTCCTCACGAGGTATGAGGAAGTTGAAAGCTGAAAATCCACCAAGGTTAACCCGGAAAGTCGAAAGCTAGGTGCTACTGGAATCCCCAAACCGAGATCATCCGAATCCAAGATAATAATCTGCTAGCGAGCACACAACAATATATACGAGTGGTTGAAGACCTGAACGTTGAGACATTTTCCCTGAGCGGCCCGCCGAAGCGGTCTCCTATAGGGGGAGGAGCCACATCCGGAGGATGCCAACCATCCCTATATAGGAGTTTCACCTGAGGTACGCCGTCTGAGGTACGCCGTAAGCGAGGTGGAGCTGTCAACCCCAAGTTGCGGCTCAGTGTTCTCAACGTACGCCAACACTTCTCGTCCCTAGCGAAAATTATAGAGGAATCGGAGCCTCATGTAAACGAGAACCTATTTTTGTTTTGAAAGGGGATAAGTTGCAGAGAGAAAACAACGTTTCACTTCCTCACAGAAAAGGGGTGGGAGGGTGGGGTAAGAAGAAAAAGAAAGAGTTCCTACTCTCCATTTTTTTATTCCTTAGTAACTACAAATTAGTTTCTAGACTCAACTTCGGCCAGTAAGGGGTCCTACAGTCAGTCCTGCTCTGATACCAATTTGTAAGGCCCCCGATGCGGTGCTAACTCGAGTTAGTCGCTTCCGTGTCCCGCTCAAGTTAGTAGCGCGTAAAAGGCCACCGACTCACGACACTCGCACTCGTGTCGCTGTCGGATTCTCGACAACAGATATAAGAACAATGAACTTATACTAAGACATAAATATATAGAGTCCAGAGCATACATCGCCTCTGGTATTTATTACATCATCTCAGAGGTCCATAGACCCAACAGTACATCATGCAACAAGCGGAAGACAATCACGACGGAGTACGGTCAAAATCCAAATGGCCCTAGAGAGGGCTACACATAAATAGTCCACCCACGGATCGTCGGAGCCCAACTATAGGATCTACTGGACGAAGTCATCCTCGTCGTCGTCCTCCGGGGGCACCTCCACAAAGTATCGTCCGGTGCTCGGCTCGAGGTAGTAGTCAACTACAGCGGCCGATCAGGCAAAAGAGTAAAAGCACAAAAGGAAACAGGGGGTGAGATTATATCATTACAGGATAACTAACTCCCTACGGTAAGACAAGGTAAAAGTAGAGGTTTCAGCCGCACTAGCATATATGGTGGCTATCGTTCTATTAGAATAGAGGTAAGATCCAAGAATAAACGTGACATCGTGTCATAAGTCCTGCTATCCACCTACTTACGTCAAACATAACACAACCTGGATCTTCTCTCGGTCCCCCTGGACGAAGAAAAGCAACCAAGGCACTCACACGGTAGGCAAGTTTTAATTATGATCCAATTTGATGTTATTCTATGAACAAGACGTAGGCTCTGAGTCGTCCATAACCATAGACACGGCTTTTCGAAAAGATTTAACCCTGCAGGGTTGTACCAACTGCCCATCATAGGCTTCGCATGTACGCCCGGTTTCCACTTGGCTAGGTAAACGCCTGAAAATCCGGAACGTCAGAGTCCCTCTAACTAACAACGCACAATTCCGGGTGGCCCCCGGTGAGTCGACATCCAACTCAAAAGCCGGCCCCGCTCTCGAATCGGCCTCTACCGTCTGGACGAGGTCGGGTTAGTTGCCCAAACAGATGTGGACAACCCCCTAGCTCCCTGGGGTGGACCAACAAGAGAAACCAAGTCTCCGCTGGCCCGGGTTTATTTCGAAAACTGCTGGGGTACCAACCAAGCACACACACGTTTGCAAATGTAAATCAGCTCGGACCACCACTAGAGTTGTATGAAGCTAGGTAGGTAAGACAAGTGGGCCACATAGAACCCCACACACGATTAGGCAGGCTCAAACAAAGAACCAATACCCGAAACTCGGATCCTAGGTGACTCAAATGGAACAAAGCACCAGGCGGGAACAGCCCAGCCTCCCATCATTCGTCAAATATAATTTAACATCATAATAATAAATATCAACCCACTTCTTTAATAACATGATATCCCAATCATAGCATAGGGTAAGCAGCAAGTTTTCCTACTCATACTAAGCAATGGCTGAGCAGCGGTAACTTAGCAATACAAAGTTTTGCTGGGATGTGGGGGTCATGGCTGTTTGGTTTTTGAATGTGGCGTAAGCAAAGTGGATGGGATCAAACAAACGTTCTAGACTACAGCTAGGAAGGTAGGTAGAGAGTTATAAAGTAATGGTATGAATCTTCCCCTTGCCTAGGTAATCGGTCGACGGAGCAGACGTAGCAGGGTCCTCGGTCTCGGTGTCGGAAACCTCCACGTAAGTCTCCTCGGCAGTCTCAGGTGCTAACGTAAGGTACCGGCAAGGAAAAGGCACACAAGTAAGCAATGGGTGCAATGCACAGGCAAAGATGGTATGATCAAATTTAACAGACATGATGTGACCCTATCTAGTCAGATTTAAATGAAGGTGGTGACGACACGTCAACAACTTCATATGCAATTTATTTACGTTGAATGGCTTTGGTCTTAGCCTTAATTTTGGTGTAAGTAACATGGCAACATGGCATGATCAACAATAACAAGTAAACAAAAGTAAAGAATGCATCGCGAAAATAATCTAACGATTCCGGAGATGGAAGGTGTCGACGAAAGTTGACACCGGAAGGTTTCAGAGATGCAAAGGTGCGAAAGGATGTGACAGGAATTGCAAAACTTTGATGTAGAAATATCTGCTATCATGTGACAGCATGACAGGGATGCATGACTGGAATAGATCAACGAGAATGGAAAAGACTCGACATGCAAACGTTTTGAGGATGAAAAGGTCAATGGTGGCACATGGGAAAACTCAACACTTTCCATTTTGCATTTGCCCAAAACACAAAATGGACAGCACCACCTTAATCCTCACATTTTTCTGCCCCAAAAACATGCATAACATTTGGGCACTTGAGTTAGCATGCAAAAGACACAAGTGCGGATTTGAGATAAAACAAAACAAAAACAAAAAAAATAAAAGGAGGGGTATTGCAGAGGAGAAAAAAATGAGTGGAGGACCCTCTCTGGGCTGTCCTCGGCTGGATCTGGCCCAATGGCCGAACCAGCCAGCGCCCTAGACTCAGCCCAGCTCGCCGTGGCACTGACCACGAGGCCCGCACGTCAGTCTCTTGAAACATTGAAAAAAGATTGGGGGAAAAAGGCCCCGGGGCGATTCGAACTCGCGCCCCCTCTTCAACTGCACGACCCACCTGCCACTGCGCTACTGCTGGAGTTCTTAATAGGGGACAAGCGCCAAGCTAGCCGTACCGAATGGCTACGCCAACTGAAACTTAACACGCGACGAACACCTTCAGACAGCGGCGCGACAGGGAACTTCCGGCCACCACCGCGGCGGCTATGTTGCACCGGAAACCCAACGGAAAAGTGCTACGGATAGATGGGACCACCACGGTTACATTCCTCCCCTTGGATGCATCAGGGGCTCGACGACGGCAACGTGAGCCTTGCCGGAATATCACGGCGGCAGCCTCTGACTGAGGGAGACGAATCCGACCACGGCGATCACTGGAGTTCTCCAAGGTGCCTCCTTGGCAGCCATGGGCATGCTCTGGACATCACGGAGCACGCTCGCACACGGCCTGGACAGGCCACGGGCTCGGCGTCCATGCCTGCACAGCGGCGACTGTCTACGGCGAAGAGGACGAAGGCGACTACGGCTACGCGAGGAAAAAAAGGCTCTCGGGCGAGGAAGGAGAGGGGGGGAGTGCGTGCTCACCTAGGTGGGGCTGAGGTCGAGCTCGCGACGCAGGACGGCGGGGAAAGGCTTGACGGCGACAGGGAAGAAGATGGAGCCGAGGTGGGGCTCCACGGCTCGGGGGCGTCCTACTCCTCCTAGTGCTTCCTGCGGGGCAAAACGCGCATCTAGGGTCACCTTGACGGCGACGAGCAAGGCACGGGCGAAAGAAAACAGTCGACGGCAACGAATTGGAGGCGCAGCTCACCGGGGTTCATGGCGGAAGCAAAGGAGCACATGGGCAGCGGCGGAGAGGAAATTGAGGGGGGAGAAGGGGAAACCCTAGGCTCCCGGGGCCGTCACGGTCCCTGCTTATAAAGGGGGACTCTCCGGCCACTTCCCCGTCCCCGGCGCCACCGTGGCCACCAGCGTGAGAGAGAGGGGGGAAGAAGAGGCCAACCACGCGGCAAAGGGGGTGGCCCTACCCCCGCACCGGTTCGCTCACGGGTTGGGCTGGCTTGGACCAGGCCCAGCTGGCCAAGCTGCTGCTGGGGAGAAAGAAAGGAGGGGCAAGCCCTTCTGCTGTTTAAAAAAAACAGCAGGCAGTGGAAAAAAAGAAAACGAAAGAAAAGAAAAGGAGGAAAATATATCAAAATATATTTTAACACTCCTTGCAACATGCTTGAATATCCAAAATTGGCTTGGGCAATTTTGGATGCAGAGAAAATTCCCAAGTTGAAAACAGTACCTATTTTCTATTTAAAATAAATAGAAAAGGTGCATTGGGAATGTTTGAGAAGAAAACACAAGGAGAAAAAATCCATGAGCTCAAGAATCTTAACCCTTGCATTTTTCTGGATTTTTCAAAAATGGTTTGACCAATTTTGTCAACAACAAAAATGTGAGCTCTTTTTGAAATTCAAACCACTTTGAACTAGAGCCCTTATTTTTGGTGATGGCCAAAATGATTCAAGATTTTTAAAACCCTTGCTCAAACAAAAGAAATGGCTAGGCCAAGTTTGGGGTTTAGGGGAGATCACAAACAAATGGAACAATTCACCCAACATCCTTCTTTAACCACTTTGTTTGAAATCAAAAGAAAATCAAATGAGCTCAAAACTCAATGCCATTTGGAATCATCACATGGAATTACATCAACTAGCATCATGCCAAGTTACAAAGTCATCATAAAACGTGAAATTCCACGATGGATTACAATTATTGCAAATGAGCTGTTACACTTTGGCTGCCCCCCTTCGCCTATATATCTCTCTCGTCCCGAAACCCTCGAGGACAGAACCCTTTTTCGCGGTCTCTCCTCTGTTCCGCCACCGCAGTGCTTCCAAGATCGGGAGCACCAGGAGCCCTCTTCCCGGCACCCTGCCGGAGGGAGGAACCACCTCCGGGAGCTTCTCCACCACCATGGATGCTTCCCGGATGAACCGTGAGTAGTCCACCTTGGACCATGGGTCCATGATCAGTAGATAGGTGATGTTCTCCTCCCCTCTTTGTTCTTCATGGTTTAGACCTCGTGAGCTGCCCTACATGATCGAGGCACATATGTAATCTTTCTGTTGTTGTTATGCTGAGTTTGCTGGGATCTGATGGATTATGAGACTATGTTCAGATTGTGTTTGAGTAATACATTTGATTCTCCTCTTTTATATTTATGTTCTTGAGTAATTCTTGCATGTTCTCCGTTGCTGTTTATTGCTTTGGCCAAGTAGTAGGTAGTAACTCCAAGAGGGAGCGTGATGCATGATTGTGGGTTCATGCCCCTGAAGACTAGCTTGAGTGACAGAAACATGAGTCTAGGGGATGTGTTGTTGCCACAAGGGAGAAAACAACGGTGCTTGTACTTGCGGGTGCAAGGATTGTTTACTTTACGCAAAGTTCTTTAATGCAGTTGTCTGTTGCTTTGAGTTTACACTTTGGGTGGGATTCGCAACTTAATACCAGCGACATGTTCTGGATAGATATCTCAAGGTGGATGATTAGTAGGTAGATGCAGATGGATTTTGGTCTACTTGTCTTGGCGTACCGCCCAAGCTTTTGAGCCTCTTCCTTTCTTTGTAGCATAGTTAGCATTGGTTTGCGCACATAATCCTATCAATTGCCCAGCTATAATTTGTTTACCTCGCATGGCTATTATATCGTCTTTTGGGAGAGAGACATCACTAGTGAACATCATGGGACCCCGGTACATATTTCCACCACTGTTTACATCCGCTATTTATTTTCTGCTTTATTTCCTTTTTTGTTGCTATCGCTATCATTATGATCCCGTGTGTTTGATCCTTTGTAAACAACAAGCCCGGAGGGATTGACAACCTCTTTGTACTCGTTGGGAGCAAAGTTATCTGTTGTGTGTGCAGGTCCACTGTAACAGCCCACATGTAATAAGTGCAAACACCATGTATTTTACTTTCTCTGTTGGACTTGTAACTTTGCATGGTGGAGGTTTATATCATTTCATGTGATGATTTAAATTGGCTTTGAGATTGGAGTCATGTTGGGTTGGTTTCTTTTGCATCCAAAGTGGTTCAAGAAGGGCAGTCATGGAATTTTCCTTGCCACATGCTTACTCCTCTTGATCCCAAACTTGACCTAGCCATTTCATTTCATATGGCAAGGGTTTTAAAACCCTCAAGGCATTTTTTCCACCAACAAAAACAGTAGCCCTAGTTCAAAGTGTTTTGAATTCAAAAACAGGGCCACATTTTTGTTGTTGCCAAAATTTGTCAAACCAATTTTGAAAAATCTAGAAAAATGCAAGGATTAGGAATTTCAAACTCATGGAATTTTGAACCTTTTATTTTTCTCTCAAAAAACTCTTCAAGTCCTTTTCTATTTAATTTTAAATAGAAAAAGGTACTGTTTTGCTTGTGGAGATTTTACACTGCATGCAAAAGTGATCAAACCAATTTTGGATGATCAAACATCTTTTTAGGGGTTTTCTAAAAATATTTGATATATTTTTTCCTGACCCTATTCCCTTCCTTTTCTTTTATTTCTCCCTGCTGCTCTTTTCTATTTTGGAAAGAGGGCCTCCCTTCGTCCCTTTCTCCCTCCAGCCCAGCTGGGCCGCCTGGACTCAGCCCACCTGGAGCGCCCGCTCCCTTTTTCTTTTTCTTTTTTCCTTCGTCTCTCTCACTGCCAGCCGTGGCCCGCCTGTCATCCCCCTCCTCTCTTCCGCTTTCCCCTGCACGCACATGGCGCCGTGGAGGAGAGGACCTCCTGCGTCCACGTCGCCCTCCCCCTCTGCATATATAGGGTCCCCTCCCGGCTCCCCTAACCCTAGCTCTTCTTCCCCCTTGGACGCCGCCGCCTCTCCCGTTCCCTTCCTCTGCATCCGCTCGAGCTCGCCATGGACAGGAGGTCCATGGCCTGAGCTCCCCCCCGCAGGATTGAACCCGTCGTCGTCCGGCAGCGACAGCGAGCATCCGGCGACCTTCCCCGAGCCCGTGCGAACCATTCCTTCCCCGCTGTGAGCTCGTCTTCCCTCCCCTGTTTCTTCAAGACCCGGTTCCGCCGTGGTTTTCCGTCGAGGCGTAGCTCCAATTCGTAGCGCGGCGAGGTGATCTTAGCGCTAAAATGGGTTCGCGGCACATCAGGCTACGGCCAGCAGGAGGCACGGAGGCCACGGTGCCCTGGATGAGATGCGATGTTCGCCGGAAGTCATCGCGCGCGGGTACTGAAGTCTGAACTTCGTCAGATAGGGGAAAGCCACCTCCTTTTCTTCTTCAGACCACGCCCGATCTGCTCCCTCTCCGCGTTCTAGATCATCGTAGCAACACGAAGTCGATGCCGAGCTGCTCCCTTGTTCTGGGGTCCTGGATCAACTCCAACGGGGGCAAGATCCCTCCTTCCGCCGTCTGCTGTCGACTGAACCCGAGTTCAGTCTGGTGTTCGTTTTCAGTCGTAGCACCCCCGTAGCTAGACCATGTTCAGTACGAGCGGTACTCTGTCACAACTCGTTCCTTAGCCGAGATGGTCTAGCGCTCGGCCTCGTAAGCGCGGGGTTGCGGGTTCGAATCCCCCCTGGGTTGTTTAACCCCAACATTTTTTTGCTCCTTTTAGCGCCTGGCCGTGGTAGCCACTGGGCTCGGCCCAATTGCGTTAGCGCACCAGGCAGCAGCGGGGAGCAGCAACAGTGGGCTGCCGGTCGAAGCCAGCCCAAGCTGGCTGGGCTTCCTTTTCTTTTCTTTTTTTATTCCTTTTTCTTTTCTGTTTTTTTTATGCAAGTTTGAATTCAAATTCAAACTAGTGGATCACCATCTGTTCAAACTGGGGCATGCCTTATATGAATTTGGGGTAATTTGAGCTATTGATTGCAGTGGTGATACTCTTTTTTGCAATTGGCCCCTTTATTAAATGAAGCTTGGTCAAAAGTGCAATAAGCCCCCTGTTTAAATTCCTGTTCTGCCAAGTTTGGTCCAAAATTCAAATGGCCCATGCCATATATGAATTTTGGGTAATTTTGAGCAAGGAATTGCATGGTGATGATGATATGTTCATCTGAGCCTTTTTCAAAATGTTTGCAGTGCAGTTTTGCACTCAGCCCCCTAAGCCTCAGGTGATTTTGCAACCTTCCTTGCAAACTTCAGATGTGGGCATGTTATATATGTTTTTGGGGTGTTTTTCTGCAAGGAGTTCAGTGGTGATGTTTTCTTGTTGTGCTGAGCAACTTTTGAAACAAGGTGTGATCACCTGGTCCAGAAGCTTTCAGGTCTGCCTGCATGCAACATTCCAACTTCAGTGCATTTGAAATGTTGTTCACCTGATCTTTTCAAGTCAGTTCCATGCCATCTTTTTCTTCAAGTCAGCCTTAACATATTGTCATATGCTATGTGGCTGACCTTCAACAGTTGTTGCGCCTTCTTAAGTGTCAATTTCACCGACACTACTCCGTCTCCGGAATCATTGTTTTACTTTCATGTTATTTAAATTCTTGCAATGCTTGTTGATCTTGTCATGCTATCATGCTATTTACACCTAAGTTAAGGCTCAGGCCAAAGCCATTACAATGTAAATAAAATGCATATGAAAGTGATGACTCGTCGTCATCACCTTCATTTAATCTTGACTAGACAGGGTCACATCATGTACATAAAACCTGAACATGCCATCCTTGTTTGAGTTGCATTAGTTGCTTACTTGTGTGCCTTTCCTTGCCGGTACCTTACGTTAGCACCTGAGACCGCCGAGGAGACTTACGTGGAGCTGTCCGACACCGAGCCCGAGGGTACCGTGAGTGCTTCTTCGACTACCTTACCAGGCAAGGGGGAGATCTGTGTCATTACTTTATAACTTTCTGCTCATGCCTAGCTGTAGGTCTAGAACGTTATTGCTTGATCCTATCTACATTATATGCCATGTCTAAACCCATACAGCCATGATCCCCACATCCCAGCAACCCATTGTTCTGCTATGTTACCGCTGCTCAGCCATTGCTTAGTATGGATAGAAAACTTGCTGCTTACCTTATATATTTTATGGTTGGGATATCATGCTATAAAAGAAGTTGGTTGATATTTATTATTGTTAATTGATGTTAATTATACTCGACGAAAGGTGGAAGGCTGGACTATTCCCGTCTGGTGCTTTGTTCCATTTGAGTCACCTAGGACCCGAGTTCCGGGTATTGTGTTTCTTGACGAGCGTGCCTAATCGTGTGTGGGGTTTTATGGGGCCCCCTTGTCTTACCTACCTAGCTTCGTACATTCTAGTGGTGGCCCGAGCTGATTTACATTTGCAATGTGTGTGTGCTGGTTGGATCCCTAGTTGTTTCCAAACCAAACCAGGGCCAGGAGGACATAGTTTCTTGGCTGGCCCAAATAGACCGGCTGAGGACCCGGTCTCATAAGAGAACTAACCGGTAATCCAAACCTGGAGTCATACGGTAGAGTCCGATTCGAGAGCGTGGCCAGCTTTTGAGTTGGGTGTCGACTCACCGGGGACCACCCGAATATGTGCGTTGTTAGCTAGAGGGACTCTGACGTTCCGGAGTTTCAGGCGCTTACCCAGCCAAGTGGAAACCGGGCGTACACGCGACGTCTATAATGGACAGTTGGTACACCCCTGCAGGGTAAATCTTTTCGAAAAGCCGTGTCCGCGGTTATGGACTACTTGAGACCTACTCCTTGTTCATAGAGTAACATCAATGTTAAACATGCTATAAAACTTGACAAACCGCGTGTGTGCCTTGGTTGTCTTTCTTCGTCCAGGGGGACCGAGAGGGAAACGAGGTTGTGTTATGATTGCGTAAGTAGGTGGATAGCTGACTTACGACACGTTGTCAACGTAACTTCTTGGATCTCATCTTTGTTCTGATAGAACGTGTAGCTACCATATATGCTAGCACAGCTGCAAACTGTCTATATCTTTATCCTACCTGTAGCGTTAGTTATTCCGTAATGATATGTTCTCACCCCCGTTTACTTTTCCGCCTTTACCGCTTTGCCTGATCGGCCGCTGCAGTGGACTACTACCTCGACCCCAGCACTGGACGATACTTCGTGGAGGTGCCCCCGGAGGATGACGACGAGTACGACTACTCCGACCAGTAGGATCCTTAGTTGGGCTCAGACGTTCCCGTGGGTGGATTTATGTGTAGCCCTCTCTAGGGTAATTTGTATCTTGACCGTACCCGGTCCGACTTTGCTTCCGCTTGATGTGTTGATGAGATGTATTCATGGGAATGTTATATATTTTGGACAGTGGCGTTGTATGCCCTGTTTTATTATCTCTATATGTATTTCCTTTCTTGTAGAGTTGTGTTTTTAAACCTGTTGTCGAGAATCCGGCAGCGACACGAGTGCGAGTGTCGTGCGCCGGTGGCGTTTGATGCGCTTCTAACTCCGACGGGACGCGAAAGCGACTGGTTAGAGTTAGTACCGCATCAGGGGCCTTACAACTTGGTATCAGAGCAGGACTGACTATAGGACCCTTTACTGGCCGAAGTTGAGTCTAGAAACTATTTTGGTAGTTATACAGGAAAAAAATTCGGAGAGTAGGACCTCTTTCTGTTTTCTCCTTATGCCACCCTCCCACCCCCTTTTTCCGTGAGGAAGTGAAACGATGTTTTCTCTCTGTAACTTGTCCCCTTTCAAAAATCTAGGATCTCGTTTACATGAGACTCCGATTCCTCTATAATGTTTTGCTAGCGACGAGATGTGTTGGCGTCTTTGAGACCACTGAGCCGCCACTTGGGGTTGACTGCTCTACCTCGCTTACGGCGTACCCCAGGTGAACCGTCCATACAGGATTGGCGGGCATCCTATGGTAATATGGATGTGGTGTCTTTCCCCTATGGACGACCGTGATGGCGGGCCGCTCAGGGCAGATGTCTCATTGTGCAGGTTTCCAACCGCTCGTATATATTGTTGTGTGCTCGCTAGCACATTATTATATTGGATTCGGATGTTCTTGGTTTGGGAATTCCAGTAGCACCTAGTTATCGACTTTCCGGGTTAACCTTGGTGGAATTTCAGCCTTCGGCTTTCTCATACCTCATGAGGAAGTTTTGTTGTCAATTTTGCTTTAACTCTGGTTACTTCAATGATTCGTTCATGTTCTCATAAGTGTACCTGTATACAGGATGCCAAGAGCGAACATGCCGCCGCCAGAGAACCCTATCCTTGGAGAGGCTGTAGCTGCAGTGGCTCAGGGCACAGCTGCGATCCTTCAGATGCTGCAGAACCAGGGTGCTCAGAGGAATGATCGTCCACAGTACACCACACTGCAGCAGTTCCTTGCGATAAGCCCACCCAGGTTTTCCGAGGCTCGAGACCCTCTGGAGGCGGATGACTGGATTGCAGAGATCAAGAAGCACTTCAATGCCAACACCGTCAGACCTGTCGACTACGTCACCTTCGCCTCCTTCCAGCTTCAGGGTGCAGCAGGCAGTTGGTTCTCGACGTACAAGGCCAACAAGGGTGATGCAGGGATCACGTGGGATGACTTCGTCAAGGATTTGAGAGCTGCTCATATTCCCAGTGGTCTGATAGAGAGGAAGCGCGAGGAGTTCTTAGCTCTGAGGCAGGGGGACAGGTCTGTGCAGGAGTATAACCTGGCCTTCGTCAGGCTTGCCAGGTATGCTCCAGAGGAGGTCTCGTCAGAGGCCAAGCGCATTGCCAGGTTCCGCGGTGGTCTTACCCCGGACATCAAGTATGCGCTCACCCTGTCCACGCCACGCCTGTTCTCAGAGTTCGTCGACCAGGCCATCAGACAGGAGTCAGCTGAGGCAGAGCGTTCCGCAGAGAAGAGGAAACAGAGAGAGCACAGTTCAGCAGTGATGATACACAAGAAGGCCAAGTCCTGGGTTACAGAGTCACAGCCTCAGCCGCAGTGTCAGCAGTTCCAGCCGAGAGGGGCAGTTGTCCGCACTTTTGCCCGCCCTCCCGTCCCAGTGCAGCACGGACCTCGCTCTACTCCACCACACGCGAGGCCGCCTGCTCCACAGGGCCAGCCCAGGCCAGAGATCACGTGCTTCAAGTGTGGCAAGCCGGGTCACAAGTCTCCGCAGTGCACCGACCCTCGTTACTCCAGGCTGCCTCCGCCCCCACCTCGCTCTACACCGAGCAACGCGATGGTGCGGGCCCAGCCACGAGCAGTCAGGGTGAACAACGTGACCGTCGCAGAGGCCCAGCAGTCGTCCGAGATTGTGCTTGGTAGGTTGCTTGTATGTTCAGTCCCAGCGTCAGTGTTGTTTGATTCCGGAGCATCCCACTCCTTCATATCTCAGTCTTTTGCTTCAGCCAGTGACCTCCAGTCCGAGTTGCTCTATCCGCCACTTGCAGTCCACACTCCTGGTTCCAGATGTAGTTCCTCAGTTTTTGTTCCAGATGTTGAGATCAGTATTCAGGGTGTTATCTTTTCGGCCTCCCTGATTGTCTTGCCCCGTTCAGACATTGATGTCATCTTGGGAATGGATTGGCTTGTCAAGTACAAGGCCAAGATTGATTGCCCGTCCAAGACCGTGTTGCTGACGCACGATTCAGGCGCAGAGATTTGGTACACTTGTAGCTCGACAGTGGGATCAGCACAGTTGTACGCTCTGAACGTTGGAGTTGCTCCATTGATCGAGGAGGTCAGAGTTGTTCGAGAGTTCCCAGATGTCTTTCCAGAGGAGTTGCCAGGTATTCCACCCGTGCGTGCTATTGAGTTCGTGATCAAGCTAGAACCTGGTACACAGCCGATATCTCGGCAACCTTACAAGATGTGTCCGGAAGAGCTGATTGAGTTGAAAGAGCAGTTGGTGAAGCTTGAGAAGGGTGGGCTCATTCGTCCGAGCACTTCTCCTTGGGGTGCCCCGTGTCTTTTTGTGAAGAAGAAAGATGGTACTAGTCGGTTGGTTCAAGACTACCGTGGTATCAACAAGAAGACGATCAAAAACAAATACCCCTTGCCCAACATCAATGACTTGTTTGAACAGTTGCATGGAGCAAAGGTGTTCTCAAAGCTTGATCTAAAGATGGGGTACCACCAGATCCGTGTCCGTGAGGAGGACATTCCTAAGACAGCCTTCCGCACTCGTTATGGACTGTACGAGTTTACGGTCATGACGTTTGGCTTTTCAAACGCGCCTCCAACGTTCATGAGGGCCATGAACTATCTCTTCCAAGAGTTGCTAGACGTGTGCGTACTCCTCTACCTCGACGACATCCTTGTCTTTTCCAAGTCAGAGGCTGAGCATGAGGAGCATCTCAGATTGGTGTTGCAGAAGTTGAGAGATCACCAGTTTTATGCCAAGTTTTCCAAGTGCGAGTTCTGGATGAATAAGGTCAACTTCCTTGGCCATATCATTTCCTCAGAAGGCATTGCCGTTGACCCAGACAGAGTCCGGACGATTCAAGATTGGACTCCGCCGAAGAATGTCAAGCAGTTGAGGAGCTTTCTCGGACTTGCCAGCTATTGCAGGAAGTTTGTCGAGAATTTCTCCAAGATAGCAAAGCCGATGACTGAGCTGTTGTGCAAGGGCAAGAAGTACGTTTGGTCACAGGCTTGCCAGGCAGCTTTTGATGAGTTGAAGATAAGGCTGACCACAGCTCCGATCCTTACGCCGCCAGATGAGTCACAGCCGTTTCAGGTGTTCTGTGATGCCTCGTTGAATGGCCTTGGCGGAGTATTGATGCAGGGAAAGAATATTGTGGCGTACACCTCCAGACAGTTGAAGCAGGCTGAGAGGAACTATCCGACCCACGATCTTGAGCTGGCTGCAGTGATTCATGCGTTGGTTACTTGGCGACACCTCCTCCTAGGGAGGAAGGTTGATGTGTTCACTGATCACAAAAGCTTAAAGTACTTGTTCACGCAGCCTAACCTGAACTTGAGGCAAAGGAGGTGGCTCGAGACTATTACTGAGTACTCCGTGGATATTCAGTATACGCCTGGCAAGGCGAATGTCATAGCTGATGCGTTGAGCCGCAAGGGCGATTGCAACAGTGTCCAGGTACAGAGGATACACCCAGATTTGTGTGAGGCACTTCGAAGGCTCAATCTTGAGCTAGTTCCAGCAGGCTATCTAGCCAACCTTGTGGTAGAGCCCACTATCCGTGAGAAGATTCGTGACGCTCAGTCTGGGAGTTTGATGATTCAGAAAGTCAAGCAGGGTGTTGCCGCCTCAGTTCCGAAGTACGGTTGTTTTTCAGTGCATAATGACGGCACCGTGATGTTCGAGGACAGAGTTGTTGTTCCCAAAGAAGGAGGTCACAGAGAGGTAATCTTGAGAGAAGCCCATGACTCAAAGCTGTCTATCCACCCTGGTAGCACCAAGATGTATCAGGACCTCAAGCAGAGCTTTTGGTGGACTCGTATGAAGCGGGATGTTGCCCGTTTTGTCTCCCAGTGTGATGTGTGCAGGAGAGTGAAGGCACAGCATCAGAAGCCTGCAGGGATACTTCAGCCAATTGAAATTCCAGAGTGGAAATGGGATCACATTGAGATGGATTTCATCACCGGGTTTCCTCTGTCGCAGAAGAAGAACAATGCCATCTTTGTTGTCATTGACAATCTCTCCAAAGTTGCCCACTTCTTTCCAGTGAAGGACTCCATTTCAGCAGCTCAGTTGGCGGATTTGTACACCGCACGAGTTGTATCTTTGCATGGCATCCCCAAGAAGATCAGTTCTGATCGAGGCAGTCTTTTCACCTCCAAGTTCTGGCAGGCCTTCCAAAAGGCCATTGGTACGACAGTGTTGTTCAGTACCGCTTATCACCCTCAGACCAGTGGGCAGGTTGAGCGTGTGAATCAAATTCTTGAGGACATGTTGAGGGCATGTGTCATCTCTTTTCGCATGAAGTGGGAGGAATGCTTGCCGTATGCTGAGTTCTCGTACAACAACAGCTATCAAGCAAGTCTGCAAGCAGCGCCGTTTGAAGTGTTGTATGGTCGCAAATGCAGGACACCTTTGAACTGGTCCGAGACAGGCGAGAGGCAGCTGTTCGGTCCAGATGTCATCCAAGAGGCAGAAGACACAGTGAAGATTGTCCGAGAGAACCTAAAGGCAGCACAGTCTAGGCAGAAGGCATATTATGACAAGAAGCACCGTGGTGTTGACTTCAAAGTAGGTGACTTCGCATACCTCAAAGTGTCTCCACTTCGAGGCACTCACCGCTTTGGGATCAAAGGCAAGTTGGCTCCCAGATTCGTTGGTCCGTTTCGCATTCTCGAGACTCGGGGACCTCTTGCGTTCCGCCTCGAGCTTCCAGACAGTTTGGCTATGGTGCATGATGTGTTCCACCTGTCTCAGTTGAAGAAGTGTTTCAAGCAGCCAGAGCAGGCAGTGGACTTGGGCGAGATCCAGCTCAGTGCGGATCTTTCTTACTCAGAGCGTCCAGTCCGTGTTCTTGACTCGTCCGAGCGCAAGACTCGCAACAAGACCGTCAAGTTCCTCAAGGTGCAGTGGGCACATCACTCCGAGAAGGAAGCAACGTGGGAGCGTGAAGATCATCTCCGTTCCGAGTATCCCGAGCTTTTTCTTGCTTAGATCTCGGGACGAGATCCTGTGTTGGTGGGGGAGAGCTGTAACAGCCCACATGTAATAAGTGCAAACACCATGTATTTTACTTTCTCTGTTGGACTTGTAACTTGGCATGGTGGAGGTTTATATCATTTCATGTGATGATTTAAATTGGCTTTGAGATTGGAGTCATGTTGGGTTGGTTTCTTTTGCATCCAAAGTGGTTCAAGAAGGGCGGTCATGGAATTTTCCTTGCCACATGCTTACTCCTCTTGATCCCAAACTTGACCTAGCCATTTCATTTCATATGGCAAGGGTTTTAAAACCCTCAAGGCATTTTTTCCACCAACAAAAACAGTAGCCCTAGTTCAAAGTGTTTTGAATTCAAAAACAGGGCCACATTTTTGTTGTTGCCAAAATTGGTCAAACCAATTTTGAAAAATCTAGAAAAATGCAAGGATTAGGAATTTCAAACTCATGGAATTTTGAACCTTTTATTTTTCTCTCAAAAAACTCTTCAAGTCCTTTTCTATTTAATTTTAAATAGAAAAAGGTACTGTTTTGCTTGTGGAGATTTTACACTGCATGCAAAAGTGACCAAACCAATTTTGGATGATCAAACATCTTTTTAGGGGTTTTCTAAAAATATTTGATATATTTTTTCCTGACCCTATTCCCTTCCTTTTCTTTTATTTCTCCCTGCTGCTCTTTTCTATTTTGGAAAGAGGGCCTCCCTTCGTCCATTTCTCCCTCCAGCCCAGCTGGGCCGCCTGGACTCAGCCCACCTGGAGCGCCCGCTCCCTTTTTCTTTTTTTTTCCTTCGTCTCTCTCACTGCCAGCCGTGGCCCGCCTGTCATCCCCCTCCTCTCTTCCGCTTTCCCCTGCACGCACATGGCGCCGTGGAGGAGAGGACCTCCTGCGTCCACGTCGCCCTCCCCCTCTGCATATATAGGGTCCCCTCCCGGCTCCCCTAACCCTAGCTCTTCTTCCCCCTTGGACGCCGCCGCCTCTCCCGCTCCCTTCCTCTGCATCCGCTCGAGCTCGCCATGGACAGGAGGTCCATGGCCTGAGCTCCCCCCCGCAGCATCGAACCCGTCGTCGTCCGGCAGCGACAGCGAGCATCCGGCGACCTTCCCCGAGCCCGTGCGAACCATTCCTTCCCCGCTGTGAGCTCGTCTTCCCTCCCCTGTTTCTTCAAGACCCGGTTCCGCCGTGGTTTTCCGTCGAGGCGTAGCTCCAATTCGTAGCGCGGCGAGGTGATCTTAGCGCTAAAATGGGTTCGCGGCACATCAGGCTACGGCCAGCAGGAGGCACGGAGGCCACGGTGCCCTGGATGAGATGCGATGTTCGCCGGAAGTCATCGCGCGCGGGTACTGAAGTCTGAACTTCGTCAGACAGGGGAAAGCCACCTCCTTTTCTTCTTCAGACCACGCCCGATCTGCTCCCTCTCCGCGTTCTAGATCATCGTAGCAACACGAAGTCGATGCCGAGCTGCTCCCTTGTTCTGGGGTCCTGGATCAACTCCAACGGGGGCAAGATCCCTCCTTCCGCCGTCTGCTGTCGACTGAACCCGAGTTCAGTCTGGTGTTCGTTTTCAGTCGTAGCACCCCCGTAGCTAGACCATGTTCAGTACGAGCGGTACTCTGTCACAACTCGTTCCTTAGCCGAGATGGTCTAGCGCTCGGCCTCGTAAGCGCGGGGTTGCGGGTTCGAATCCCCCCTGGGTTGTTTAACCCCAACATTTTTTTGCTCCTTTTAGCGCCTGGCCGTGGTAGCCACTGGGCTCGGCCCAATTGCGTTAGCGCACCAGGCAGCAGCGGGGAGCAGCAACAGTGGGCTGCCGGTCGAAGCCAGCCCAAGCTGGCTGGGCTTCCTTTTCTTTTCTTTTTTTTATTCCTTTTTCTTTTCTGTTTTTTTTTATGCAAGTTTGAATTCAAATTCAAACTAGTGGATCACCATCTGTTCAAACTGGGGCATGCCTTATATGAATTTGGGGTAATTTGAGCTACTGATTGCAGTGGTGATACTCATTTTTGCAATTGGCCCCTTTATTAAATGAAGCTTGGTCAAAAGTGCAATAAGCCCCCTGTTTAAATTCCTGTTCTGCCAAGTTTGGTCCAAAATTCAAATGGCCCATGCCATATATGAATTTTGGGTAATTTTGAGCAAGGAATTGCATGGTGATGATGATATGTTCATCTGAGCCTTTTTCAAAATGTTTGCAGTGCAGTTTTGCACTCAGCCCCCTAAGCCTCAGGTGATTTTGCAACCTTCCTTGCAAACTTCAGATGTGGGCATGTTATATATGTTTTTGGGGTGTTTTTCTGCAAGGAGTTCAGTGGTGATGTTTTCTTGTTGTGCTGAGCAACTTTTGAAACAAGGTGTGATCACCTGGTCCAGAAGCTTTCAGGTCTGCCTGCATGCAACATTCCAACTTCAGTGCATTTGAAATGTTGTTCACCTGATCTTTTCAAGTCAGTTCCATGCCATCTTTTTCTTCAAGTCAGCCTTAACATATTGTCATATGCTATGTGGCTGACCTTCAACAGTTGTTGCGCCTTCTTAAGTGTCAATTTCACCGACACTACTCCGTCTCCGGAATCATTGTTTTACTTTCATGTTATTTAAATTCTTGCAATGCTTGTTGATCTTGTCATGCTATCATGCTATTTACACCTAAGTTAAGGCTCAGGCCAAAGCCATTACAATGTAAATAAAATGCATATGAAAGTGATGACTCGTCGTCATCACCTTCATTTAATCTTGACTAGACAGGGTCACATCATGTACATAAAACCTGAACATGCCATCCTTGTTTGAGTTGCATTAGTTGCTTACTTGTGTGCCTTTCCTTGCCGGTACCTTACGTTAGCACCTGAGACCGCCGAGGAGACTTACGTGGAGCTGTCCGACACCGAGCCCGAGGGTACCGTGAGTGCTTCTTCGACTACCTTACCAGGCAAGGGGGAGATCTGTGTCATTACTTTATAACTTTCTGCTCATGCCTAGCTGTAGGTCTAGAACGTTATTGCTTGATCCTATCTACATTATATGCCATGTCTAAACCCATACAGCCATGATCCCCACATCCCAGCAACCCATTGTTCTGCTATGTTACCGCTGCTCAGCCATTGCTTAGTATGGATAGAAAACTTGCTGCTTACCTTATATATTTTATGGTTGGGATATCATGCTATAAAAGAAGTTGGTTGATATTTATTATTGTTAATTGATGTTAATTATACTCGACGAAAGGTGGAAGGCTGGACTATTCCCGTCTGGTGCTTTGTTCCATTTGAGTCACCTAGGACCCGAGTTCCGGGTATTGTGTTTCTTGACGAGCGTGCCTAATCGTGTGTGGGGTTTTATGGGGCCCCCTTGTCTTACCTACCTAGCTTCGTACATTCTAGTGGTGGCCCGAGCTGATTTACATTTGCAATGTGTGTGTGCTGGTTGGATCCCCAGTTGTTTCCAAACCAAACCAGGGCCAGGAGGACATAGTTTCTTGGCTGGCCCAAATAGACCGGCTGAGGACCCGGTCTCATAAGAGAACTAACCGGTAATCCAAACCTGGAGTCATACGGTAGAGTCCGATTCGAGAGCGTGGCCAGCTTTTGAGTTGGGTGTCGACTCACCGGGGGCCACCCGGATATGTGCGTTGTTAGCTAGAGGGACTCTGACGTTCCGGAGTTTCAGGCGCTTACCCAGCCAAGTGGAAACCGGGCGTACACGCGACGTCTATAATGGACAGTTGGTACACCCCTGCAGGGTAAATCTTTTCGAAAAGCCGTGTCCGCGGTTATGGACTACTTGAGACCTACTCCTTGTTCATAGAGTAACATCAATGTTAAACATGCTATAAAACTTGACAAACCGCGTGTGTGCCTTGGTTGTCTTTCTTCGTCCAGGGGGACCGAGAGGGAAATGAGGTTGTGTTATGATTGCGTAAGTAGGTGGATAGCTGACTTACGACACGTTGTCAACGTAACTTCTTGGATCTCATCTTTGTTCTGATAGAACGTGTAGCCACCATATATGCTAGCACGGCTGCAAACTGTCTATATCTTTATCCTACCTGTAGCGTTAGTTATTCCGTAATGATATGTTCTCACCCCCGTTTACTTTTCCGCCTTTACCGCTTTGCCTGATCGGCCGCTGCAGTGGACTACTACCTCGACCCCAGCACTGGACGATACTTCGTGGAGGTGCCCCCGGAGGATGACGACGAGTACGACTACTCCGACCAGTAGGATCCTTAGTTGGGCTCAGACGTTCCCGTGGGTGGATTTATGTGTAGCCCTCTCTAGGGTAATTTGTATCTTGACCGTACCTGGTCCGACTTTGCTTCCGCTTGATGTGTTGATGAGATGTATTCATGGGAATGTTATATATTTTGGACAGTGGCGTTGTATGCCCTGTTTTATTATCTCTATATGTATTTCCTTTCTTGTAGAGTTGTGTTTTTAAACCTGTTGTCGAGAATCCGGCAGCGACACGAGTGCGAGTGTCGTGCGCCGGTGGCGTTTGATGCGCTTCTAACTCCGACGGGACGCGAAAGCGACTGGTTAGAGTTAGTAACGCATCAGGGGCCTTACATCCACGTCAACCGCCTAATTGTTGGCGCCGTTGTCACCTTCCTGTCGTTGTCGGAGTCCTACTGGAGACAAACCTTGGTATCTTCACCGAGGGAAATTTGCTGTTTTCTACATCTCAACCTTCCACTTTGGGTAACCAACGAGGGGCGAGAATCCATCAGTCGCCTATTTACCCCCACCCCCCTCTAGTCGACATTCCAATCCTTTCAATTGGTATCATAGACTCTTCTCTTATTAAGGGCTTTACCGCCTTAAAAGAATGTCGCAAGGGGAAAGACGGTTGAACTTGACTTGGTAGGGGATAAACCGGTTGCTCCTAGGTTGGGAGGAGAAGGGGGTACCGAGGGCATAAACCCGTTCGCAAAAGATGACTTTTCATCTATTTCTTGAAAGGAGTATTGTGAAGGCATGGCCTCCATTAAAGCTCACTTGAAAGAGATAACGGATATGTTTCATGCACTAATACTCGGTACTCTCCAAACGGCTACCACCACCGTCACACCCGAACTTCCAAAGCCGGGTGAGGGAGATGTCATCTCCCGATCTCGTGATGGTGGTAGTAATGAGCTCCCTTCCATTCCTATCACTGGGAATGGATCGGGTGCTAATGTCGCCGTTCCTCCTCCGTTGATTTTCTCTTCATTACCACTTCCCAAACCTCATTTCGATCATGTAGGGCCATCACCCATACTTGACAAACATGATTATCTGCTTTGGGATTTTCGTATGAGGTCTCACATGAAGGGTGCCTCGGAGGAATTGTGGCGCATCACCGAAGAGGGTTTCTATCCCCCTGGCCACTGCAACATGATTCCAAGAGAGTATAGGGACAATACCCTCAACAACCATGCTTTGCTCATGATTCAAAAGGGGTTGAAGGATGAACAAGAGAATCTTGTCCGAAAGATCACCACGGCCAAGGAATGTTGGGATTTCCTTGAATGTTCAATCATGGGAAGTCAAAGTATTCAAAACTCCAAGTTCGATAAGGTTCAAGATGAAGCCGACCACTTTGTCATGAATGATGGAGAGACCCCGGAAGAACTCTATCAAAGACTCACATTACTTGCCAACTCAATGACGGATCATGTGAGCACGGACAACGATGATAGATGGATCAAGAGGAAGTTCATCACGGCCATTCTTCCCTATCAAACTCAAACCACAAAGGTCATTCGTCAATGGCCGGATTTCGGTTCTTTGACCAGTTAAGAAGTCTTGAACGAGTTCATCTCCATAGAAATCTTGGACTCCACGACCAACTTAAAAGTGGCTCGCCAACGCGTTACCAATACGCCATCTCTTGCTTTGAAGGCCAAGGAAGTTCAAGTTTGTGAAGAAGAGGAAGGAGAGGAAGTTTGTCCGCATGATACCAAGTATGCATTCAATGAGCACATGGCTCTAGCCTCAAGACAATTTTGGGGCAACAAGAAGAACCTCAAGTTGAAATTGTTAAGCCTTAATTTGTTAAGAAAAGGTTAAAAATTGTTAGTTGCCTATCCACTCCCCCCTCTAGTCGACACTCCGATCCTTTCAAAGACCACCGGTACAAAATGCAAGGTGAATTGGGACATGGTGTGTCTTCCTTAAAGCGTGGATATCTAGTGGTTCTTCGCACCGCCAAGTTCACCGTGCTTTTGAGATTGCGTTGTCCTTGGTATGAATGGAAAGAGCCCTCCAAGTTGTGGGTTGGTATAGGAAATCCTTGCGACGATATGGATCATGATTTGTTTCCAGCTCATCCATAATCATCACCGTTGGCAATGGAGCCAAGACGCCTTTTTGGGACTCGCCTTGTGTGCATGATCGTAAATCTAAGTACATTGCCCCTTTCATCTTTGAGGCTTCCACAAGTAAAGCTTGGAAGGTTATAGAGGCCCTTCACGAAGATGCTTGGGTCTCAAGAAACAAGATTACTGCCGCCTTCTCCATTGTCCACTTACGCCAATTCATCACCCTTTGGACCACCCTCAATGGTTTCCACCTGGACGAAAATGCCAAAGATGGTATTGTCTGGAAGCACTAAAAGGACCACAATGTCGCCTAGAGGGGGTGAACAGGATTTTTAAAACCTCTTATAGATTTACTATAAACGATGCGGAAATAGATTAAACGAATACTTATCAAACACAAATCCTAAATATACTAGGCTCAACTAAGTGCACCAACACTTTATTCTAAACAATATGAACTCAATAAGGATACTAGTAAGCACACATAAGTTACACAAACTTACACAAGATATCACAAGATGTGGATATGAGAGGTACAATATAACAATTCACACTAAGAACAATGTGGAGCAATAGTAGCACGTATGAATTGCGGAGTATAATGTGTTGGTCTAAAATGATCGCTATGGTATGATAACCAACACAACATAATGAGGAAACAAGATATAGTGAATGCAAGGTCAAGTGGCCAAAGTAAACCACAAGTTGTGAGCTAGGGTTAGAGATAACCGAACACACGGAGATGAGGATGTATCCCGATGTTCACTTCCTTGGAGGGAAGCTACTCACCGTTTGGAGGGGTGGATATTACCACGAAGGCACACCCCTCCACGAAGGCTCACCCTGTTCTCCCCTTGAGATATCACCACGAATGAGATTCCCAACCACTAGTGGTAGACCTTCAAACGGTCTCCAAACCTTCACAGACTTTTCGTGGGGCAAATCACAAGTTGATTCCTCACCAGAGCACTCCTATCGCCTAGGAGTATCCAACCTCCAAGAGTAACAAGATCAAGGGGGCAATGCTCAAGACTTTCTCAAATCAAAAATTTCTTTGGTCAAAAGTGGGAGGAAGGAGAGGGATCTTTGTAGGGTTTGTATGTGTTTCAAATGTATTGCTCAACCCTCTATCGGATTAGTAGATGGGTATATGTAGCTCCAAAGATTTAACCGTTGGCAATTTGACAGAGCTGGCCTGGATGGTCCGGGAGGCAATCTGGACGGTGCGTACAGGCACTCGGATAGTCCGGGTAGGTCAACACATGTCAACCCAAGAGGGGCCCCGAAAGACCGACAATCAGCCCGAGTGATGTTTGCATGTCCGAATGATCCTGGGTCCTAACCGGACGGTTAGGGCAGTGCTCGGATGATCCGGCTTCGTACCCGGATGGTCCGGCTGGGATGAATTCTTCTCTGCCAAGGACATAGTGGGCATTTCTCGAACCATCCGGACCCAGATGGTCTGGTTTAGTATCCGGATGGTCCGGCCAAAGGAAAAACAACAAGAACCCGAAACTGAAACATGCATAACTTTTACATACGAACTCTGATTTTGAAGATCTTGGGCTCGTTTTAAAGCTATTAAAAAGATCAAGATCCTCACATAGAGAAACACCCAAGATAAACCAAAATGGATAGTGCAAATTATGTAAAGGATATGCCACAGGATTTGGGGAATCGGTTGGCTTTGGATTTTCCTTTGGTATAAATAATAGGAGTGGAATTGAGCTAGGAATTGTTGACTTGAGAAAGTCCATTACTAAACCCCTTTGATCTCCTCTTAATAGTGTGGGATCACTATAACGCAGGAATCATAAAAGAGCTATGACATAGCTTCCGGAAATCCATTCTTGAGCATGCATCCTTTTCGATGGTCAACGATCCATGACACAATACCTTTGACTTGAGCGTTCCACTTGATCTTGATGTTGGTGTCATGCTTGGCTCAAGATGTCCATGTAATCTTGGTCACATAACTTGGTGAAAGACTTCAAATAGTTTCCTCATAAGCCATGAGGAAATCTTTGCACTATATATCATCTTCACATGTGCCACCACGTGATCATCCGCAAGCTTCAAGCATGTAATCCGTTGAGATGCATATCTTGAACTTGACCTTGTATAACTTGATGACCATTACATTTGATGGCATCCCTCTCATGGGCACTTGTGATCTTTCTCTCGATGCAATCCAATGAGAATCACCTAACTCTCAAAGATATAGAAATACATAGTGTGGGTTAGAACACAAAGCACAATTGATAATTTCTTACCATACCACAACATCCCATGTGGTACATAAGTTGTGCTGGAGTGTTGACCATCAAAAATTCAATCTTTCATATTTATCTTGGTCAACATTTATATTTACTCAATGATCAAGTGGTGTCCAGTCCAAGACACACATGTCTGATATATTGCGTGAATTATTGAGTCCCTAAGATGACCTCAAATGGAAAAGTGTTCAACATAAGAGTTCTTCGTCTTGTTGAGGAGAATGACTTTGATTTAATAATCATCTTAATGCGAGGTCGTATTCATCCCGTGAGACACAAAAATTGATCTACTATTTATTGTATTTATTGCAAATTCATCCATTCTTCTTAGCATTATCCATGGGACAATCATTCATAGATACTTGATGTATTGTTGCTTTATTGGGATTGTCATTCATTACCAAGCCTCAATGCATATATTTGTGTTGATGAACAATCTTCTTCATGCATTACCTATGTAACTTTCCTTCAAATATGTATCTCAATGCAAACATTAGTCCATAAGGATTGTCATTTATTACCAAAATCACACATGGGGACTACATGTACTTTCAAGCACACTAAGAGTGCACACTACACCGCTGCCTCCGCCTACGCGGCACAATTTTTTTGGCACTGTTATCTCTCCCATGCAAGATGTGGTGAGGAAGGCTTTAGCACCCCCTAAGGTGAAGTTTTTTGCGTGGTTGGCCATCCAAGACAGGATATGGACGATGAAAAATAAGCTAAGGGAGGTTGGCCAAATTGTGATCTCTACCCTCTGTTCAAGAGGGAGCAAGAATCATTTGTGAATCTATTCATAAAATGTCGCTTTTGTCGCTTATCGGTCCCTAACCAATAAGACAATAGGCCTATAAATTGGCTAGTATGCCGATGTGCTAATAAACCAACCGATCTATCCCTTATTTTGGGTCAACCGATAAGTTTCGGATAAGCGATATCTCCAACATTAGGTCTAAGGCAAAGTTAGATTCATTGGGTAACTCTCAGGAATCTACAAAGGAGATCACCCCAAGTCCGAAGTAAATAGAAGTACGACTCGTGCACGAATTTAAGGTGGTGGAGAACCTTCATCAAAATTTAGTTTATTGAGTTTGTCGTCAAACCAAAACGATTCAAAAAATGTCGCAAAAACAAAGATTTCAAAAAATTGAATGCTGATCATAAGTGACCAACATCACGTGAAAAAAAAGGCAGCACCACCAAAGGATATTCATTATCTGAAGGGCTATGGTACGACGAAATACCCGCACAAGGTTTCTGACCATACGAAGCTATATTGCAAATTATGATCTTTCCCATCTGTACAATCCGCACTACCTCAACAAGGAACGCATCAAACAGGATGCAAAAAAAGCATGGTAGAGATTTTTCACACGCAGGTATCGCAGCATTGGCATGGACTAAACAGTGAGTCATCATCTGCGTCCCTGTTCATCCACTCGGAACAGGTCGGGTAAAAAAAACTGCATGGCTAGGTTAACTTGAAGCTTCAGTAAGGCGGCCCTCTGCCAGAAGGATCTGCCCCTCTGTAGGGGTACTGTGGAGGCACCAAGCTCATGGGATCACCAGACATGGGCCCCCTTCCATATGTAGGGACATCATGAACACCTCGCATTGTGTGGTTCGTTTCCTCCATGGGTGACGCGTATCTGTCCATTACCGAGCTTCCTGCTGCATTTGGGCCCAAGTAACCAGGACCATACTTGTCCATGACGGAGGGTCCAGATCCACTTAAACCCAACCCTGGACCATACTTGTCCATGACCGAGGGTCCAGATCCACTTGAACCGAGCCCTGCACCATACTGGTCCATTACAGAGCCCCGTGGAGCACTTGTACTCGACAGCCCATAAGACGGCGAAGTTAAAGAGTATCGACTGGTCTGAAGGTAATCATCCTGCCTCCTCGAGAAGTTGCCACCATTTCCCTGACCTTGCAGACTGTAAACATCACGAGCTGGGGCAGCACCATACATATTGGTCAGCTCTTGAATGCCGGAGTTGTAATTCACTGATCTATCATCAGCACTCGTATAAAAGGTGGTATCAACCTTTTCTCCGAAAGCATCCTTGTGCCCATCATTGCTTGCCAAATAACTTCCCTGATAAGTCACACTCTGGAATGTAGAGACGCGAGGTTCTTTCACATAATAATTCATATTACTATCTGGGTGTCCGGTCGTATAACCAGATGGTTGTTCAGTTTGTATAAAAGGGGAATTGCTTCTGGATCTGTGCCGAGCTTTGCTATTGTCAAGGGGAGAAATACTCATGTCTGAACTCCGTTTCGATTCCTTTAGATGAGCATTTGTTCCATCGCTCTGTCCTTGGTGCATACCCTTTTTACTTGGAATAACTCTTGTCTC
The DNA here is from genome assembly GCA_950022295.1 of Bromus sterilis. Classification (NCBI taxonomy): domain Eukaryota; kingdom Viridiplantae; phylum Streptophyta; class Magnoliopsida; order Poales; family Poaceae; genus Bromus; species Bromus sterilis. The sequence continues at coordinate 345,876,964 of OX465596.1, forward strand.
CTCATAGGCAACTTCCACTTGCTTTTCTGGAGGGAGGCTGTCTGCCTCATCAGGGGTCCTTTTCCTGCTCCTGTCATCAGAGCTCTTGCTTCCATCCCTGCTATTCTGTTTCCCTGGTCGAGGAATTTGTTGAAAGGTAACTTCAGCTTGTTTATTCATGGGGCGGCGGTTACCTGATAGGTTAGCATTTTTTTCTTCTCCAGACCTATCTTGTTTCTTCACAGGGTGGTCATCTGATGGACTAACCTCTCTGACAGAGCATGCCGTCTTCTGCCTTCTCTCTTTTGCTTTTCCTGATGGATTATCCTCTCTGAAATCACATGAAGCCTTCTCTCCAGTCTCTTTAGTTTTTCCTGAACTAGCATTATGTTTACTCTTAGGTTCAGCTTGTCTCCAGGCACGTGCATTACCCGATAGATTGACCTCTCTTGGGTGGCATGAAGACTTTCCTATATTCTGCTTTTCTTTCCCTGATCTAGAATTATGCACATCAGAAGATTCAGCTTCTTTCTTCGCAGGGTCATCATCAGACAGATTACCCTCTTCAACATGGCAAGAAATTTTCCCCACACTTATGTGATTATGTGCCCTGGCTACTTCCTTATGCTTGTCTGTCCAATCAGAATGACTCCACAAATAGAGGGGTGGTGCATCTATATTCCACCCTTGAACTATTTTGTCATTCACATCGACAGAACCAGGCAGATAAAACGACTGCAAATTCAAGGAAATATATTAGGCAAAACAACAAAGGAATAAACTATGCTCAGAGGTCAATAACGTTTAGTGAAGCTCCAAAGCTCTTTACCTTCCCAGCAAGACAGTTACTATCCTCCCAAACCAAATCATAAGGTGTCTTCTTTTGATCTAACCTGGCAATACCAGAAAATAAGAAGAGCATGAACAAAGTCCAAAGAAAGTGTGAAGAAGAGATGTCAAGATAGCAATCTTAACAGAAAGGTTAACCGAAAGGAACATGGTGGTTACCTTTTAGTTTCTTTTGGGACAATTAGTATAACAAGCTTGGGCTTAAAAGACAACGCTTTGTCGATAAATTTGTTCGCCAGAGATGCTTTGACTCCAAAAGGAGGATTAAGCCCCATTATCTAATCAAGTATTAATATATGTAAACCAGCAGTAGGAATTATTTTGTATAAAACAACTACTATGTGCATCGCATGAAGTATACCAGTTGGTTTCCGCAAGGCAGTTCGTCTAGCTGCACAGACATCCAATCCCTCCTTTCAAAGCAAAAGCTATTCTGGAATAGGCATAAATATTGGGACCAAGCATGAAAGCGGGAAAGCAATTGGAACTCCAGTAAGGGCACTTTCAAGCCATGGAATAAACAGATCACAACAGGTAAGTTCTAGTGCATTTACTTCAAGAGCTCTATTTGATGGAAAGGTTTACAAGTCATTAAATCTTGACTGTTGGGGTACCGACTAGTGCTACTAGTTAAGGTTGGTCGTGAGTAATCGTTTAATAGTTGCCTACCATCAGCTACAAATACTAGACTATACAATATTGCACCAAAATAGCTTGATACGGTGCAGCATCTGTGGGCGCCTCAGCGGCTATGGCTGCAATTGATCACCTCCGTGTAACTGAGCCATGGGACCTGCAGAAACCAATGGTACATACTATTGCATTAGTTGGTACTTGCTAGTTGGTAGAATCAAATAAGCACGGGAATATTTGCTAGCAAACAACATCTGCAGATCTAATTATCCAAGCATTGCACAGTCCAACTCTATAAGAAATAAGTGGTGCAATGCTAGTAAACGCACTAGGAATGAAAGCAGGTTTACTACACTGGCTACCAAAGCAGCAGACCAGAAGATAGCCTACAGAACAGAGCATGACTGGAGATGGAAGAGGAAAGAACAGAGGAGTCACCTGCAAAGGCCGAAGGCGGAGATGAGCTGACATTTCCAACGAGCTGGGTGGTAACTGGTGGTCATGGCACTGCTGTGTGGTAAGTGTGATGCTCATCCCTCCCTTCTCCTGGTGGTGTGTGGTGTAGTGGCCTCAAACTGCCTCTCAACACATAGTTTATATTATCTCAAAAACTGGCAGTGGGCCTTAAGTTGCATGACCAGGCAGATTCAAATAGCCACCGCAAAACGTCGACTAGTCACGCGAGTACCCCTTATAGTCAAGTTGAGTGCTCTGGTCTTGGCCACTGGCCCAAGTTATCATTTGGCGATTATAGTTTGAACTATCAATAATTGTCTAATTTAAATTCATTATTGGGAAGAAAGCAACAAAGTACGAGAAGATAGATAAAGCAAGGATTTTATGTTCCTGGAGAAAATCAAACATGGTAAGCAAGGACTGTGCTATCAATTCAAAAGGACTCAGTAGTTTACCTGTGGTTGGATAAGATCATAATTCTTGAAATAACACTTCTTGTCAACTTCATCAAGTTTTTCTTTCATCAATTGACTGAAATCATTTGCGCCACAGCAGAAATCCACTATCTGCAGGTTCAACAGAATGCAAGATGTCAAGGCATGATGCAATGATATTGTGTGTGGTGGTTATGATAAAATGAAAATAGCATTTTAAGAGGACAGTACGGGAAAGCCCTACTGGTAAAATCATATTAATATGACATAGAACCACAGAATTCAAAAAAGCTAAACAAAGATGGTTAGAAGAAAGAAGCCCTCCTGAAAACTAAAATAAAATAACCTGCCACGATTTTTAAAAATGGGTACTTCATACAGCTCAACAATAGGCTGTAACTTAGTACAAAACCTCCATTCTGCTCCCAGTAGTTAATCTCTTATTTGTATTATTTGTTGTGACTGGTTATCACAGCAAAAACATTATCATAAATTTTCGTTGGCGTTCATTATAGAGCACTGAGCACACCACAGTATGTAACATGCTGTAAAACATCATTCTCATTATCTTTCATTGGTGAGCACTGAGCCGAGACAGCGTTTGCAATGATGGGTTGCACATATTTATCTTTTTTAATAACTAGAGCACTTCTTCAGCGTCCAATGACACAAATATGTGCCTTCTGTACTAGAGAGAGAATATACCGTGTCGCCAGGTTCCACATACCAATGAAGCTTATCAACAATCTGTACCAATATCAATGAAGTTTATCAACAATCTGCTCATGATGTGTAATTGTATAGAATAATAAGTAAATTATTCAACTGAGAGAAATAACAAACACCCAATTCAAAAAAGAGAAATAACAAACAAAAAGGTGCACTGAAGCACTCAGCAGGCAATGAACAGGAACAATCAGTCAGACTTTATGATTTCCTTTCACAGAACTTTCCCAGAGTGATGTCCAGCTGGCCAACCTTTTTTGGTTCTAACGAGAGAAACATTTGGATCATGCACAAGAAATATATCTGCTCCGATATAAAGGGAAGGTCAAAGGTGACAATCAGGCCGTGGAGCTGACACTTTGTCTAAAACCAAAGAGGGTGAAAAAACAGTTTCTGATGCTAGTTTCTTGATCCCTGGTCTTTGGTGTGAGACTAACTTTGCCATAGGTTGCCACACCTAAGATACGGCAAGTTTGACTAATTTAGGTGTATTTATTCAAGCCGAAAGATGCTTCTTTTTCGAGAAAATGCAAAAGACTTTTGCGTTTCATTTCATTGAATAGAGAGAAGTTTTGGTACATTCCACCTAAGAGGCAGAGACACACAGCAGATATGAAATTAGTGAACGTCCCAGGCCGTAAGATGCTTCTTGCCACACTAGAGCCCCTCATCACATACACTTAGTGTGGCAAGATTCCCTTAGGCTTGCCAACTTGTGGCTTCAATTTTATTGAACTCCTTAGACAAGTTTGAGAAGAAATGTGTGGCTAAGTGTGGCCTTGGTAAGCCTATAAACGAACAGACCCCAAGGCTTTATGTACAAGGTGTTAATGTTTCATGCTGTGTCAACATAATTTCTGGATAAGAATATACCTCAACAAGCTTCTCCACCTTTGTGAAATGTCGACCAAAAGAACTGTAGCGTGATCCATAAATGAAAGGTGAAACATATACTCTGAGCCTAGTCTGGTACAAGGAACAATCTGAAGTTAGAAATTAATTGGCTTGTAAGGCAAATGTTCTGCCCACCTAAACATCACAGTATGCTCTAGAAATAAACGACTCATTCCTGCCAACAACGATTACAGGCAAAATATTAAGATAAAGGTGGAGTAAAAGTGCCATTGCAGCTTTCATAGATCATGAGAAGATTGATGTCTTTTTACTATAACCAGTAATGGGTTAACTCAAGCATTGGAACTGAAAGGATCGAAACCAAGTATACTGACTTCAGAGGATAAGACGAAATAAATATGTATTAATAACAGCATTATCAGAAACGATCAAAGTATCACTTGAAACATAATTATGCACAGATACATCATAGCCGGGAATTATATAACATGCTAGTGAAACACTTAACAGTAAATATTCTTCGTGCACAGAAAGAGTGTGTGCCCAAAATCTCATAGGAATGATATACTTATGCAAGTTTCTACAGTAAGAACAGTATATGAAAAGATCAATGTATAATTAGAATATACATACATGCCACCTTGCTAGCTGCTTCAAAACTTGAGGTTCACATACTGCTTTCGCTTCATTAACATTACCTCCATTACCCAGCATTTTTAGAGCTGCTCCTACAGCCTAAAAAGCCCATCATTCAGAAAATGTTGAACAAATAATAACTAGTATGAACAGTTACATTTCATTGTGGAAATACTGAACAGTGAATGGACCTGAACAGAACGCTCAAGCTTGCCCGTCGCAACAATCTTATCAGTTTCCCTGCCAGAGTATACATGAGTTGAGGGCATAAGGCACCTCCTTGCTATATCTTTTAGTGTCAAGGAAGAGGCTTCTTTCCCCACCAAAGCAATTACCCTGCAAGTAAAATTGAGAATATATCAGGTAGTACCTTGACTCCATGTGAGGACTCTATAGTCCAAAATTTAAATAATATTTGATCTACTTAAGCTTTGCACATCCATGTCATTAAAATTGAAACCAAAAAAGGCTAAACACAGTACACAAGAAGAAAATTGTAGCAAGACAAACGAGTAAGCTTTTAGGCCCTAGTCAGGTCCAGGAGAAATACATTTTCGTGTGTGCTTGGTTTTAGAGTCAGACATTCTGTTAGAGTTTAGTGTTTTGATATGAGCCCAAGTCTACCTTACCAAAGATTTGGCTAACCATAACTTTGGCCAAGGTTTTGCTTGCACTATGGCTTGGCCAATTTTGGCAAAAAAAAACTGCACTAGAGTAGCAATGGGCACGCCAGAAAACTGCAACCATCCAAAAGGAAGGCCAATGTTTTGGTCATCGACGACAAATATGTAGGGCACATTTTGGACACAAACCAAGCATACACTTACAGTATGCAGTACAATTAGCACATGGTCATGCATGGGTGTGCAGCGACTGAAGTACTCAAGTAATTATATCAAGTGACTAACCTCTTCTCTGTTTCACTGTCCACTTTAGGAAATGAACTCTGGGGCAAGTTCCCCGTAGTAGATGAGGGTGAAGTTGCCAAGTATTTTTCCTGCTCATTTATAGGTTTTGAACTACTTGCAGAAGCATCTCTGAACGTATTTGGTTCAAGCTGTGTTTTCAAGGCCTTTGGTTTTTTCTTCTCAGGCTTGTCAACAAATTGCTCTGATGAACTCCTCACAGCAAATCTTCTGGCATGTTCATCTTCGTGCATCCAACCCTTGGCTGGAAACTTTGCAGCTTTATTTGAAGGTTGATCAGGAAATGATTCATCAAAATCTCTCTTTTTTTTCTTAATCAACAACTTGTTTTTTTTCTTGAAGTAATCTTCTGGTTTTGCAGTATTTGGGAAACCAGGAAACTTTATATGATCTCTGCGAGGTGTCTCAGTGTCACTCTCTATCTCATGGTCCCTGGACAGTTTACGACAAGTCAGTATATGAACAATGAAGACAGCATTTAACAAATAAGTGAAGAACTTAGTACATACAAGCAGTAGATCAAAATTCTTTTTGAAAGGTCCCAGGCTCGTGTAACGATTTCGTCGTCGTCGCTATCTTCAAAGGGTATTTCTCTGAAATATAAAGTATGAGAAGAACAGAAGAGACCATATATGTATTATTAAGAAAATTAAAAGACAAAGGCAGCAGCACCTTGGCAAACATTTTCTATGATATGACTTTGGACAGCGTCTGCAAACGGCAAACTGCAATTGTTCTTGTGATCTATCCTCCAAGCCTTTACAGTGAAAACACCAATGAATGGGGCATGTAAATGAAGATCCACCTATTATCTTGCTCTCCTTTTCTAAGGCTTCAATCTTGCTATTAGGATGAAGTCTTCGTGCAACACATCTGGGGTGGTAAAAGTACCCACATGTAGCATTGTTACAAAGAAACACCTAAAGAATGATGACATAATTAGCAATACTACATAACAATAAAGCACGGAATAAAATACGATTCACACTGGTACTTAAGTAGGCGCACTTTCTAACAGCTAGAACGATGCAATTACCCATTTGCAGTGCTGAAATACGGTCATAGTTAGAATTGAATTACCTTGAAAGCCTAAAACTGCAAATAATAATAGCAGCTTAAAAGTCATGTAACAGCAAAATTAATGCATGATAAGTAATCAAGCGTTGCCAGTCAGCACTCAGCATCGAGAATCACTTTATTGTTAATGGACAATGAAACCAGAGTGGATAAAGCTAAAACAATGGCAATGTACCTTAGCAGTTGGTCCATCCGAAGCCTCTAATACCCCACAAATAAAACACTGGTGTTGCTTATGCTCACAATTCTTGCACAGAAAAGTTTTCATTGCCTACAACGCATTAAAAGAGAAAACTCAATAAAGAAAACAGAAGCATGTCTGAATTTCATGCTATCTTTATCACTCAGAATTTCAAAAGCTACCTCAACTTCTGCCTCAGTGAAACCAAGGGTCTTACAATATGAATCTTCACCGGTTCTTATTTTGGCATGGAAGGACCGCATACATGGGCCATCACACCTACAACGTAACAATACAGCAAAAAGAACACAGAAAAGGATTAGGATATTGGCATCAAATGGATACTTACAGATAACCATAGAAAATGTTACATGACAATGATGAAATAAGAAGAATCAATAACTGAAAATGTTACAATGATGAAATGAGAAGAATCAATAACTGAAAATGTTCTTGGGCAAAGGTTGAACTGTCTTAAGAAGGGGGGAAATCATGGCGCACACGCTACATGCAGGCGAGGCATAATGGTGTCGACTAGCATCTGGATAAGCTATGTGGCCACCATTAAACAAGGGAATGTAGTCTTTTCTTTAAAAGTTTACAGGTTATTGGAGGTGATGGCTTATAAAAAGTAATCTATTAAGTCAATGGTCTACAGTCTAGCAGCCTACGACAGAAAACTATTTAGAACTTAGAAGGAACAGGAGGCTTAGAACTTAAAAGTTTACAGGCTATAGATTTGTTGCTTAACAGTCTTAACACAACTCCTTGGTCAATCATTTGGTCATGGCTCAATACCACAACTGCAGATGTAATGTTCGACACTTTTGTCTCTACACACACAGGATTAATTATAAAATAGGAACTTGCTGTGCAATCAGCAAATCAGCAAATCTTACTTTACTTATATCAGCAAAAGTTGAGCCAGCATGGTAATCAGTAAATAGATCTAGTAATGTACCCAGATGATTCCAAGTTTCTAACAATGGGTATTAATTAGTCCTTGTTAGGTTATTACTAACAGAAATACTTAGTTGCTAACTTGCTATAGCTAAAAATTCTAACCATGGATATTAGTCCTGGCTAGTTTCACTTGTGTACCACTTAATAATCAATTGCTGTGATAGCACCAAATCCTGTTCATCTACCCCATTTTCTGTAGCCTCATAGTTTAAATTATACAATTTTAGCTATGACTATTGTTGTTCCAGCCCATTTCTGTTCCTGGCATGATACTACCAAGTATTCATAAATCTAAGAGCTAATGACCTAATACATGCAGTCAAATATCTTGCTTGTGTAAGTTCAACTGAAGACATGAGCAACTAAATATTAATTAAACTTCAAACTGACTATGGATAGGAAATTTTAGGCCACCAACTCAGCCTATAGAAGATTTACACCTACCCTAACAAGTCTCCTCCATTGTCACACATGGCACAAGTTGAATCAAACAAGTCATCCTCCTCTTCATCAGATGCAGAATTGCCATCAGAAACCATATCCTCTATCTCCTCCTCAGAAACAATAAATGACTGCTTCATTTCAAAACTATCTGATTCAACCTAGTTGAAATGATAATAAGAGAAATGGTTAACTTTGTGATTGGTTTTAGGACAAACAAATTCAGAATTCATAATCCCACACATACCTCGCTAATTTGCTTCTTAAATCTTTCTTCAATAAATGCTTGCAAAACCTGTGATAACATTCATCATAAGAGATATGAGAATCGTGGCACTCAAGCATATTGCTCAAGAGTTCTATTTTATTTATTAGAGCCAGCCAAGAGTTACAACAGTTGGTGAAGTTATTTAGAGTCGACAAGGAGTACGGAGTATATAGCTAGGGCTACGGATGAAAATGAAGCAGAAATTGACAGGATTGAGTGGAGACCTTTGTGTCCGTATCTTTTAGCAGAAGCAGAAATAAATACAGAAATCTCATAAAAAAATATGGAAGCAAACACTGTCAGAAATGAATACAGAGCGATATGATGTGGACACGTATACAAAGGTGCATGTCTCCCGGAACACAATACCCCCCTGAACCATGCAAAAAAAAATTAGCATGAAGAAGCAGCTACAGCCTATAGCCGAATCAACAACCTGACCATAGTATGTTGGGCCAAATCTCTTTGAGCCATCGAAGTGGGCTACATACACATACAGAAATTTCCGCATTTACAGATACCAAAATTTTAGTTCCGTGGGTGTTCTGCCGGAAAACACTGTTCCATTCCACAAATAATATGTTCATGTCTCCAGATTTGCCGTCCGTTCCGCTTTTTTCTCAGAACGGACAGAAAGATTCCCTGCCATTCTCTTAGACCACTCCATTCACATATCTATGGCCCAACTGATATGCTTAATTGCTAATCATAGTAAGATGAAATTGGTTTTTACATAAAAGGAATTCCTGGGGCAATATAACAAAAACTGCAACTTTGAAAGGAAACTACAGGTGGCTAAACAGGCTCATGAGTTCAAGCATCATGTCAAGAGAACTAGTACAGTAACAATCAGATGAATGAAGCATTCATTTCAAATAGAAAAATGAACATAGCATTTATTTCAAATTGGAGAAGAATTGCAAACATAAGGCAGCTCAAACACCTAGAGGTTAATCATGTAGTAAAGCCCTCAGATTTCATGGATTTGAACATTATGGAGATTTATGGTGTATTGTTGACAATCTTATTTGTGTCAACCACAGTTGTCCACATCAAGGACCAGCAAATTTGTACCTGTGATTTTGCCAAGTTCAAATCCTTCTCAGCAAACAGCTTCAATAGCGAACGGTGGTTCCTGAAATCTTCCTTGGAGGGTCTAACGTCAAACTTGCTGAAAATACGGCAAAGCTCTCTGTAAATATCATAGTTTATCATGTGCGAAAAAAGGAGCAGAGAATGCATGAGTGGAGTACTCGAAAACTTTGCGAAGATGATTCCACGAGCTCTTCTCGGGCTCCTCAGGCTTTCTTCTGAGGAAGTGAAGCATCTGCACTGTGATAAAAATCGATCGGAACTTCTCTTCGTAGCTGTTCCTGGGCTTGACAAGATTTATCCAGCTGCCCTCCTCGGACAGCACGGCGATCTCAGGCTGCTTGCCTTCAAGCCGCAGCTTCCAGGCAACCACATGCTTGTAAACCTTGATGCCAGCGTCGGCAGTTCCCCGCAAGAAGACGCTCCATTTGCATTGAGGAACCTCGTCCGTGTCTTGCTCGAATCGAATCGGCAAGACCGAGAAACAGATGGGGTTTTTCTCCGCGTCGACGAAGAAGTAATCCGCCACCACATTGAACTGCGGCTCCGAGTCGTCGTCGTCGTCGGACATCATCGTAATGGCTACCGGAAAGGAGAGAGACGAATCCGGGAGGGGAGGGGGTCAGTACGGCGGCAACGGAGATACCTCTATCGGGCTAATTAATATTCCGCGAGTGGGCGAGTTAGTGGCGACCGAACCTGCAGCCGTTGCGGCGGCGGCAGGAGAACGGCCCGCCCCGCGTCCGCGCTCGTCTCGCCGGTCGCCGCCGGAATCTAGGGCCTAGGGTTTTCGCCCCTCTTTCTCCTCGCGCGCGGGTGAGGATGAGGGCGAGGTCGGCGACGGCCGCTAGGGCATAAGGTTTTCTTTTCTCTTCCTCGTCAGGTGCGCTACGGTGTTGGTGTTGGTGTTGGTGGTTCGTGCGTGCGCGAGGCCGGTGAGCCAGCGGTGGTCGATACTCGATACCTCTTCTTTCGGTGGCTCGAGAGATTGCGATTGGAGGGAGTGATCCTCCTGCCTCCGGAAGCTGGGCCTCTGGTGGCAAGGCCCACTCGAAGACTCGAAATCCTAGGGTTCAACCTTGAAGAAGCCCAATCACTAGTTGAGGCCTTGAGGGGTATCCTCAAGCAAGAAAAAGGAAAAGAAGGCCGCTCTACCGTTAGTCCCTTCTCGTTAGGCTTTCTTTCTCTTGCGACTCTAGGGCATCGAGATTGGTTTTTCATCAGGACCAAGATCGATCTCTGAAGTAACTTTCTTCCGCCTGGAGAGCAACTAATTGAGGAGTACTCGTTCGCGGCTCAGTCCAGCTAACAGTGCCACGTGTCGCGCTTACAGCGATCCCTCGGGATTTCGTTTTTTCAAGTTTTGTGTACGTGTTTTTGGTGTTTAGAATTGGTTTTTTCGGTGGTTTTTTCAACTTTTCCGGTTTTCGCACGTTTATTCTATACGTTTAGGTGAAAAAAACAAAAAAAAAACGAAAAAAAGAGGCACGACCTTGCCTCCGCGGGAGGCACGAGTCGTGCCTCAAAAAAGGAGGCATGAGTCATGCCTCGTGCCTCGGGGAAAGGCACTATCGTGCCTCCGCGAGAGGCACACTCGTGCTTCAGGGAAAGGCATTATCGTGCCTCCGCGATAGGCACTATCATGCCTCCGCGAAAGGCACTCGTGCCTCCCTTAAAAATCCACTATCGTGCCTCCGCGAGAGGCACTCGTGCATCTAAAATAGGAAAAAAGGAAAAAGCTCCAGAGCGCGCCACTTGGCGCGCGCGAAGAGAACGCGTTGTTCGTAGCTACGAGTACTCTTAAATTAGTGATTTCGACCAATCTCCACCAAGACCATCTGCCTCTCTAGCCTTCTTCGTTCGCACCGTCGTGATGGAGAAGGGGTGGTTCAAAGGAAATGAGTGGGAAGGAGGCTCTCAGTTCGTTGATGAGCGATCTGGGGATCACTTAGGAGGATCTGGATGATGTTGTCTTCAAGGATGTGGTGGCAGATGCAAAAGAGGCGGCTCGGTGGCTTGTTGTGGTTAGGGTTTACACAGATAAGAACTACAGCAGGACGACTTTCTTCAGGAGTATGCGTGCGGCTTGGGACCTGGCTCAGGATACAAGGTTTAGCCTTTGGAGAACAACTTGTACTCGATCTAGTTCAAGTGTCTGGCGGATTAGGAGAGAGCTATGGAGGGAAGCCCATGGAATTTTTGGGGTAACCCTGTGTTGATGGCTGATTGTGATGGATTTACGAAGCCTACAATGATAGAAGTGAATACCTTTGATATCTGGATGCAGATTCATGACCTCCCAGATGGCTTCTATCCCTTGATCAAGGCATTGGCATCCAAAGTAGGGGAGTTTGTCTTGGCAGAACCGGCTTCGCAAGATTTTGCGGGGAACTTTTTTCGAGTTAAGACCAAGCTTGATGTTAGAAAGCCGTTAAGAAACCATGTATCAATAATTAGGGCATGCAAGAGGGAAATCTTCCTGGTGAAATAAGAGAAGCTCCCAGACTGGTGCGGTTTGCGGGTGTTTTGGCCATGTTTATAAGGAGCATGGTACAAGCATTCACCCACAGTCATCTCTAGTCTACAAAAACCTTAGGGCCAATTGGTTCTTACGTCCGAGACAGAGTATCGCTGGTTCTGAAACAGGTTTTGGTGGAAACAGCGGGAGGGCTAGCCCTGTCGATCTCATCATGGAAGACCTGGGCAAGGGGAGAAAGGATGCAGAGATGCCATATGCTGACCAGAACAGGAAAAGGAGCACCGAAATAAAGGATGATCTGGGTGATTCGAACGATGGCAATAATAGATCGGGGCTACCTACTCAACGGACTAGTGATGTTCCGCCAAGTCCACCTCCGAGACAAGACCCGAAGCACAGCAAGACAGGAGCAGTTGTTGATCTAACGACGAAGAAACCAATCACCGGTCCCAAGACCCTTAATGCAAAATCGGCGGGCCTCCCTGAGGGACACCGCCGGGCGCAATGAGTTGCCTATGTTGGAACTGTCGGGGTTTGGGTAATAATGGCCTACGTTGAAATTTACCCCCTCCCTCTTATGCTTGCTAGAGACTCAAATTTCGAAGGAGAAGGCGGAAGCTTTGAAGGGAACTTTTGGTTTTACTGGTTCTTTGGTTGTTGGTAGTACTGGAAGGAATATGATGAAGGCATATGACAGGGTCGAGTGGGCTTATCTTGAAGCAATTCTTTTGAAACTGGGTTTCTCAACAAAATGGGTGGCCACAATAATGGGCATGGTCAGCTCTGTATCTTACTCGGTTCTTTTCAATGGTGTTAAGTTGGAGGAGTTCAAGCCGTCTCGTGGACTTCGAAGGGAGATCCTATCTCACATTATTTGTTTCTTTTCGCAGCAGATGGGTTGTTTGAAAGTGGCACCACTAGTGCCACCGATAAATCATCCTTTTGTTTATGGACGACGACCTGCTATTTTTTAAAGCAACAAATGAAGGTGCTCTTGAGGTGTCAAATCTGTTGGAGTTGTATTGTCAAGCGTCAGGCCAACGGATCAACGCGGCGAAGTCCTCTATTTTTTCAGAAAAGGATGTCCGGAATTTGTGCGGGAACAAGTTAAGGGAGTATTCGCAGCCAAAACGAGTCTCTAAATGAGGAATACTTAGGTCTGCCTTCTGACATTGGATCCTCGAAGAATGGTGTTTTTAAGTACCTAAAAGAACGGTTGTGGGGTAAAGTGAAGGGGTGGCTAGAGAAGCTTTTCTCTTCTGCTGCAAAGGAAGTGCTAATTAAATCGGTGGCCCAATCCATTCCGGTCTACTCAATGTCATGCTTTAAACTCCCGAGAGGACTAGTTGATTAGTTGAACAAATTGGTAAGGCAATTTTGGTGGGGATCAAAAGAAGGAAAGAGGAAGCCGATATGGGTTTCATGGAAGGATACGACGATGCCCAAAACGATGGGAGGGCTAGGATTAAGAGACTTTGCGTTGTTCAATTTGTCTATGTTGGCACGACAAGCGTGGAGGATTCTGAAATATCCAAACACTTTCGCTTCAAGGCTCCTCAAAGCAGTCTATTTCTAGGATTCCAATATCCTACAGGCCGAACTGGGTAACCATCCATCACAGATTTGGAGAGCGGTTGTGGAAGGACAGGATATACTCAAGCTGGGATTGATCAAACGCATTGGCAACGGCCGTTCCACTCATGTGTGGGAGGATAACTGGCTTCCACGGGAGGTTAACATGAGACATGTGGCCTGCTTATTAACTAACACCCCAAGCTACATACATGAATTAATAGAGGGTTGATACGTCTCAAACGTATCTATAATTTCTGCGTGTTCCATGCTTATATTGGTGACTTTGCTATATGTTTTGCTACACTTTCATACCTTATTCAACATATTTGGACTAACCTAGTAACTCATTGCCCCAGTGCCAGTTTTTGTCTGTTGCTGTTCGTGCATTCCAAGAAAATGCCAATTATAAAAGTGCTCGGAAAAATCATAATAAAATTAGCAGATCAAAAGACTTTAGAAGGCCGAAGGGGGGCAGAGGGGAATCCCCCTGGCCAGGCGGCCTCTTGGCACGACCTAGGGTAGGGACGCGCCACCTGGCCGCCTGGTTAGGTGGGGGGCCTGGTTCCCCCCTTCCGCCTATATTTAGCCCTCGACGCAAAATACCTCAAGAGACCCCCCGTTGCGCAATTTTCACCATTGTTCCGTAGCCGCCGCGATCCCTAGATCGGGATCGCCAGAAGACCGTGTCCCGGCACCCTGCCAGAGGGAGGATTGATCTCTAGAAGCTTCTTCACCACCATGAGCGCTTCCCGGATGTGTCGTGAGTAGTTCTCCTTGGACCATGGGTCCATGATGAGTAGCTAGATGATGTTTTCTCTCCACCCTTGTGCCTCAATTCTTAGACCTTGTGAGCTGCCCTACGTGATCAAGGCACTTATGTATTAGTTTCTGTGTTGCTATGCTGTGTTTGCTGGGATCCGATGGATTATGAGATTATGTTCATATTGTGATGAGTAATATATTTGGTTTACCTTTTTATTGTTAGTTATTGAGTATTCTTGCATGTTCTCCGTTGCTTTGTATTGATTTGGCCAAGTAGTAGATAGTAACTCCAAGAGGGAGCGTTATGCATGATTGTGGGTTCATGCCCCCCGATGTCTACCTTGAGTGACAGAAACATGAGACTAGGGGATGTGTTGTTGCCATCAGGGAGAAAACAACGGTGCTTGTAACCGCGGTTGCAAGGATTGCTTACTTTATGCATAGTGTGTTAATGCAGTTGTGTGTTGCTTTGATTCTATAGTTTGGCTGGGGTTCGCAACTTAATACCAGCGAGATGTTCCGGATAGATATCTCAAGGTGGATGATTAGTGAGTAGATGCTGATGAATAAACGGTCTACTCGTCTTGGCGTACTGCCCATACGATTGAGCCTCTAGCTTTCTTGTAGCATAATTAGCATTGCGGTGCGTTTATAATTCTGTCAATTGTCCAGCTGTATTTGTTCACCCAGCATAGTTGTTTATCGTCTTTTGGGAGAGAGACATCACTAGTGAAATTCATGGGACCCCGGTCCATATTTCCATCATAATTTACACCGTTCGTCTTACTGCTTTTATTTCCTTTCTGTTGTAGTCACCACTACTATTATTATTCCCCCTTTTGTGTTTGATCCTTTGTAAACAACAAGGCCGAAGAGATTATTGACAACCTGTCGGATTCATTGGGAGCGAAGTTATTTGTGTATGTGTGCAGGTCCAGGTCAAGTAAGCAACCTCTAGGTTATAAATGGTGCCATTGTTTTCTTGCCACCTTCTTGTTGATCTTTGGAGCCCTCCTGGATTCGATAAACCTTACAGTCCTCGTGTAAGGGAAATTTGCTGCTACTACATCCTAACATTCCACTTGGGGTTACCAACGACGAAGCACTACTGGTGCTATCAAGATAATTTCTGGCGCCGTTGTCGGGGACTCCAGTCTACAAGATAGGGGAGTTGCACACTAGCCTTTAACTTTGCTTTTTAGTCTTATTACTTTACCTTTTAGTTTTTGCTTTAGAGTCTTATATTAAAAACCACAAAAAATAGTTACTTTGTTCTTGCTTGCTGCTACTACTATGGGTTCCACTAGCGTTGAAATTTGCCCCAGGCATGGAACTCCTAGTTGGGACACCTCTAATTATTTTGAGATTTGCAATTATGTTTGTCACGATAGCTATTATGTTTTCACCCTTATTAGTAGACCTTCCCTCAAGTATGATTTGAGAGAATCAAGTAACAGGGAAGCAAAACTAAATACAGCGAGTCAAATGATGTTGAAACATAACTGGGAAGCAAATACAGTGCGGAAAGTAAATGCTTGAAGTAAAACGAACTCTTGACTCGGCGATGTTTGTTCGACCAGTTCACGCTCTACAAAGCACTACGTCTGGTTGGAGGGACTGGTGGCTGAACACCTAGAGCAAAACTCTCTCCGTCCGTTGCTCCATTGCACCAATCTCCTTGAGCTTGGCCAGTTTTGACTCGGGGTAGATTATCAAGGAAATCTCTGAAACCTTTGACAAACTTGAACTTCGAGGCGACAATTACTCTTTGCTCTCTGAAGATGACACTCTAACCGTCTAGGAGAATTGCAGTTCTCGAAGATAAAAAGGCTAGCAAGCTTTCACCTAAGTCATAGTGAATCTACTCAGATCAATGAGACTTAGGATTCGGTGGTTCGGCTTTGGGTTTTTCTTCGGTGACGTTCTTGGGATGCTCTCTTCAATATCTCTCGGGAATAATCTCAGAGCAGCCACCCGCAAATGGAGGCGGGGGCGGCGTATTTATAGGTGGCGATCCCGAGGTGTGAAATTACTGATTTGACCCGAAGCGACAGCTTGACGCGTGTCCACAACGGTTGGATTAGTCATTAATGCGCAACTTTACTTGCGGAACAAGTAAAGCTGACTCACAGACTTAGTTGTGCTTCGGAAACCAAAGAACGAAGTCTTTGCTACCGAAACTTAACTCAGTGCACAAGATTTCTTCACTCAGGCTTCTCACTTGGTTTAGATTTTATCTGAGCAATTTCACAATAGCTTTGATGTCTACAGACTAAACCCCTCTTGATAGTAAAGTTGTTCCTATGACTCAAGGAATAAAAAAGAACTACACAAAAACAACTAAGTCTTGCACCGTCTTCTTCATTTCCTTCGATGGGTTAAGCTTAAGGAAACCATCATTTTTGGGGGTCATCCTTCGTGATAAAACTTCGCTCTTGGAGTTGTGCTTCGATAACTTGTAAATCTTCCTTGAAGCTTTATCACCTAGCTTGTCCTTTAGGAACCTAATCAACTGTTTACACTAGAAAACATTGTTAGTTCCTCTACTGTCTTGTCCAACAATATCCAAAACACATGGCGGCAAAACTTTGCTCTTACAATCTCCCCCTTTTTGGATTATTGTTGACAAAACAGGCATCGATATAATATAGTGAAGTTTTTGTGAAGAGATGAGAACAAACTCTAAGATATGAAGTTTTTGTCTCCCCCTGAATACAAGCAACAAAGATTTATATAGTCGAAGTGAATGCTTGATGAAATATTTCTTCTGTGGGGAGCTAAACAAATATCTCAGTGAAGGTAATTGCATTTGATAATAGAAATCCAGATGTATGTGCAATCCCTTCCAATGACCCGTGACTTAAAGTAATAACCACCTGCAAGATAGAGAATACGAAGCAATACTTGTGAGCAAAGGGGGTTATTAAATCTTAAGTGTAGCACAGGAGTATCACAACCAAATGTAAACTTAAGTTACAACCCAATCGAATGGAATGGAGTGTTTGTTGTAACTTAACCAAAAGAGAATGCAAAGTAAAAAAACAGAAGCCCTTTCCCCGATGCAAAACTAACTCATCGATGCCAACATTCTCCCCCTTTTTGTCAATGATTGGACAAAAGGTTGGGAAGTGGACCGAGAGAACTACTGCGCAGCATCAGCACCCTTGGAGTCTGACGAAGCTGAACTTGACGAGGACTCGCCCGAAGAAGATTGATCTCCTGAAGATTCTTCTTCCGACTTGGGTGAAGGAAGAGCTTCAAGATTCTTCTGAGCGATGAGGTCGATGTCAAGGTCACTGTCGTCGAGGCCGGCATCGTCGTTTAATGTAATGGAGTCGTTGTCGGAGATGGTGTCGGGCCGGATGGGCTCGGGCTCGTTGACGAGGAAGACTTCATCAATCTAGTGGAGGGGCGGGAGCTTTTGATTCGGGCGGTCAACGGTGTCCTCCCTGGAAAACTTCCGCTGCAAGTGCTCATACTCTTTGACAATGCGATCATTTCGTAGAGCCTTGATAGAATTGAATTTACACAACCCTTTCCAGGAGTGGCGCTTCAGCACACGAAGATATTGATTATTGTTCAGTGCTATATTACCAACTCTGTTGACTTCATTGGCCAAGAATTGCATCTCGTGTTGATTTGCTTCAATGAAGTTTTCAAGCATTTGTTGCGACCGAAGATTGACTTCAAAGTGGTGGCAGTCTTTCTGGAATTTCTTCGAGATATTTCTCTCATTGACTTCGTGACGGACACCAACATAAGTTGAAAACATGTCGTTGGGTTTCCTTAGTATTCCAAAGTGTCACGCGATGGAGGGGTATAAAGCCTCGGATGATATTGTGCAACAAAGTCTTCATCATGACCATAGTTGCAAACGGCTTGCAGCCAGGGAGCATATGGCTTCAGAGTGAATGGGAGTTCTGCAGCATGAACCAAGTTATGAAGGAAGCAATCTTCAAAGTCAAAAACTAATCCATGTGTGAGCTTCATGATAGCATGCCTAACTTCTGGATAAAGGTTCGATTCCTCCGAAGCAGTGCTCAATGGAATCAAAGAGTTTGACAGGATGTAAAACCAAGTCTTGGAAATGAAGATCAAGTGCTTCGGGCGAATGTTTTCTGGAATGTAATCAATAGTGATTTCAGTATCCAGGAAGGTGGAAAATTGAGCTTCAGTCAGATCTGACTCCATATGAATATTTTCAAGCTCTCAAGTGTGCCTTGGAATGTTTACTATTTCCATAAATTCTTCAGTGGACATGCGGAAGATTTGGCCTTCTATCATCCATTCCAGTATCCAAGTACTTGGCACATTTGCATCGCCCGAAACATATAGTGTGGCATAGAACTGCTTAATGAGTTCATAATTGAAGGGAGTGCTTAAAGCAAACATCCTAGTCAAATTCTGAGACTCAATGGTTTTGGCGATGTTCTGGAAGCAGGTGGCAGTGGCTATACTTCGCATATCGAGATAGCGATGACGAAACAGTACACCCTACTGGCAGTAGACTTTTGTATATAGAATCTGTTGTTCTGCAGTCCAGAAGCGAAGGTCATCTGCTATGTGGTCCGAAGAATTTGGGCTTGTTCCGAAGAATCTATGCCTTTTCTGGTGATGCTCGAGGCTAAATTCGGGACCATGGCGCGAAGAACAACCAGCACCCTTGAAGATTGGAAAGGTTTCCCTGGGGTAATTTGTGTTGAGCTGGGTGTCTTGGCTGGGACGGCAGTGATTTCGAGGCCTTTGCTGGTGAGTAGATGGAGCAAGTTGTGAAGGGCCAGCAGTTTGAGCAACAGTTAAAGCCAGTTCTTGTGAAGGGTTCAGAATTTGAACTTGTTCCTCTTCTTCATGTGCTTCAGGCTGTGGCACATTTGCTTCAGACTCTTGCACTGATGTGGCGGAAGAATAATCACGCGCGTCGTGCGTTCTTGAGTTGGAAGGGGAGGGTTGGTGTGATACATGTGCTTCCGGGGGGAGTTCTGGGGAGCTGGTGAGCGAGGCAAATCAGCAGCGGGTGGGGTTGCATCTCTTTGTGGCACAGGGGAGTTGGCGGGTGATGGTGGAGATGGAACGCGAGGTGGAGTTGGTTCTGCGGTGGGTGGAGGTGGTGCGGGTGCGGGGGTTATTTTCGGAGTTGGAGCTTTGGGTGGTGGTGTGGGAGTGTTGGTGGGTGGAACTGGAGGCTTTTGTTGTTTGGATGGCTTTGGCTTCGGTTGAGGGGCAGGAGGAGTAGTAGTTGGGTTTTGCTTCTGCCGGATGGGAGTTTCATCACTTGTACCCATCTCAGCGGCCGAGGCTAAAGTCATCTTGCGCCTCTTGGTGTTTCTCTTCTTTGGTGAGGGCTCAGAAGGTTTCGCTTCTGAGGGTTTAGCTTCAAGCGAAGCCTTGCGCTTCTTGGAGTCTCTTTCCATGATTGAAGCATTATGATTTCTGCAAAGATCTTCAACAACCGCTTTGATTCTGCCTCTGAAGACTTTGATATTGTCCTTGGTGACAGTGTTTACATGTGTGACTTTTTGAAGCATAGTCACAAAGTTGGTCTTGAGGTCCGCATATGAGTCAGCTTCGGCGTGCTGCTGGTACTTGTGAATTTTAGCAGACTTAGAGCGATCGCGAGAATGCAAATCCTTCAATTGATTGATCAAATTAACAACCATCCCTTCAACAGTGCTTGAGATATAGATATCTCCAAGATCAATTGCTGCAGGATCTATTGTTTCACACTTCTTCAGATAGCTTCAGAAACGCTCAACGGATCCCATAGTTCTCCTTCACGGGGATCAGGGAATCGATGTGCACTTTGGCGATCTCCTTCTTCTTGAGCTTCAGACAGTGATATACCCTTTTGCTTCGGCGGATTTGCTTCAGCGGGTGGAGTCATGTCCACAATGGACTTCGTCTGAGCAGCTCTAGCTTCTTTCTCTGCTTTCTTGGTGTTGAGGACAACAAGTGTTGCTTTCCTCTTGGCTTCATTCTCAGCTAATTGTCTGGCTTCAGCAACAGCTTTTTCTTCGTTCTTTTTGGCTTCAGCGAGCTTTCGCTTCGTTTCAGCCTGTTCAGCAGCAAGATTAGCAGCTTCAAGTTCGCGTTGTTTCTTGTCTGCTTCTTGCGCTTCCCTCTGCTTGACAGCAGACTCGCGGGCAAGAATACTTCTGTCAAGTGCCTCCTCGAGGTCTTTTTGTTTCAGCTCTTCTTCCGTGAGCTTGCGCTTGGTTGAAGGCTTTGGTGCAGCAGTTGGCTTGGGCTTCACTGGGGAAGCATCTTTCTCGGTCTGCAGTTTCTTCGAGGGGTCATGCTTCAGCTTCGACCGCCTCTCAGTGGTGAGGTTCTCTGCAGGTGGCTTGGAAGCCAAAGGCTTCTCAGTCACCAAGTTGGTGGTGTCGATAATGGGGCGTGCTGCGGGCTTGTCAGTTGGATCCTGAATCCGTAGCCCTTTTGTGGCAGGTTTTTCTCCGGCCTTCTTATTCAAAGGAATGCGAAACTTTTCTTTGGGGGTAGGGGCAACTTCTTCAGATTCATCATCGGCATCAGCTTCGATGTCTTCACCCATAGAGTCTTCAAGAGGTGCTTGTTCCAAAAGCATTCGCTCATCATCTGTGAAGGCTTGAGGGGGTGAAGCAGATTTCTTCCTAAGTTTCCTTGTCTGTTTCTTCTTCGAACTTTGGCCTTCTCCAGCTGCTTCAGCCTGGAGTTTCTTGGCTGCCTTCTTTGCATCCTTGATGTGCTTCTTCTCGGCAGCGATTCTCAAGCGCTCCTATTCCTCTGGATAGTCATCAGAGTTCTCAGCGGGGTAGGGTGAGGAATCTTTGGGGCACAGGATAGTATAAGTGCCGATTTGCTTCGGTCCACTTGCCGCACATGTGAGTAGTGTAAAGATACGGCGGGTGGAAGGCAAACTGCATTGCCCATTTCCATTCGGGCACACTTTTGTACTTGTACCATCTGTGTCAGAACCCTAGTTTGGTATGTTCTTTTTATTTCTAGAAATAAGGCATCATGTTTAAATTTCCCTTGTTTAATAATTGGGGATTTGGAAAAGCCTCAAAATTTTTTTAAATAAATGGCTAGAGAAAAATCTTTTTTAAAAAATCTTCTGAACGAAAATCTCTAAAAATGGGCATGATCACATTTCATGTGTTGTGGGTCCCATGTCATGCTCATGGATTTTTGAAAAAGTCTAAAAGTGCCTTTGGAAATTAAATATTATCCATATTTGAATTGGATTCAAATATTTTGAAATCCAAAATTCCCGAAAACTTGGTACTGACTTTATATTAG
The DNA here is from genome assembly GCA_950022295.1 of Bromus sterilis. Taxonomy (NCBI): domain Eukaryota; kingdom Viridiplantae; phylum Streptophyta; class Magnoliopsida; order Poales; family Poaceae; genus Bromus; species Bromus sterilis. Next base: position 345,898,574 of record OX465596.1, read on the forward strand.
TCACGTAAGTCCATATAAATTATTTTAGGGATTTTATAAAATGATTTGACATATAAATCAAACCAAACAAACAAAACAGAAAACAAATAAAAGAAAAGGGGCAAAGCCCACTTACCTGGGCCCAACTAGCCGAGGTAGCCCAGCCTAGGGGCAAGGGCGTCTTCCTCCTCGTGCTAGCCATGCAGCTCATGCCGTGGCGAGCATGCCCTCGCCGCCGTGGCCAGCAGCCTGCTTCCCCGGCGCCTTCTACACGCCTCGAAGCCTCGCCTGGACGCCCCGAACACTTTCCCCTCTCTCCTGGCCGCGTACCCCTCCTCCCTCGCTATTTTCTCACTGCCACCGAGAGCAACCGCCGGCAGCTGACGCGCGAAGATGTGGCCACCGTGCCCCGTTCACCTCGCCGTCTTGTCCATCCGCCTCACCGTGCCCGACTGCGTCACCGGGGCCGTCCAATTTGAGCCCGGACGCCCTCAAGGCCACGCCATCATCGTCGTTTCCATCCCCGGTCGCCGGTTCTTCGCCGCCAAATTCGCCTTCACCGTTGCTCCTCCGCCTCTCCCGTCCGAGCCAGCACGCTTAGGGTGAGCTCCCGGTTCTTTCCCCCTAGCGGCGCCCGTTCTTTTGCTCCGCATCGCCATCGCCGTTGAGCCCGAGCTCGGCCGTCGCGCCCTTGCTCGCCGACATGCTCCCCGGCCACCCCTTGGCCGCCCGCTTGCCCCACTCGACGCGCGCGTGTTCGAGGGCCCGATTGGTGCCCTCCCCGTTCCCTCCCGTGGCCGGGATCCCAGCCCGGCGAGGCATCGCCGTGGCCAGTGCCACCGGCGACTAAACGCCGGCCAACTGATGTGATTAGGGCCTAATCCCCCCTAATCACCCACTCACAAGTGAGGCCCAGCCCCCTATAATAACATTGTTAATTTAATTAAACAGAGAGATAACCCCTGGGCCACTGACATGCTGACCCCACATGTCAGCCCCCCCTGACGTCACGCTTGCGTCATGATGATGCAATAATTCAATTTTCTCTGTTAATAGAAAATTCCAGAAATTGTTTAAATCTTTGAAATTGAATAACTTTTAAACCATAAGTCCAAATCAAACAAATAATATATAAAAAATTATCAGAAAAATGCAAGGAATCCAAATATGCAACTTTCAAGTATGACAAAATAGTTTACAATGATCAAACAGTAGAAAATGTAATTTCGACAAATTTGAATAATCATTTGGAGTTTGAATTTGAATATTTTCTTCAAATCAACTTCAATTAACATGTTGCAACTTGAACATAGAGCTCATCAGTACCATGCCATGCTATGTTATGCATCTTGATTGTGCATTGCAATGTGATGTTTATACTTTGTTGTCTCGGTGTTTGCCTCTTCTCGATAGATTCATCGCCGGACGTAGTTTCCGACTGCTCTGAAGAGTGGCACCTCGTGATCGTCAACAAGGCAAGCAAACCCCATTGATCATGTCTATATAAACCCATTTCCCTCTTGTTCTCTTATGCATGATTAGGTAATTCATACGTTACCGTTCTACCGCTAGTTGAACCCATCCTTTGCATTACCTATCATTGTTGCCACAGTATTAAGAAAACCTCAACCTAGCAGATCCAGGATTATTTGTGTTCATCATGTGGCCCTACATCCATGTTATGCTATGACATGCTAGAGTTGTATGCAATGAAGATGATCCATCTGGGTGATGTATCGGGATGGTAGAGAACAATGCAATTTAATGGTAATGTGTTGGTGTAGTTACCCTTACAAAGGTGAACAATGAGAGGCTGTGTAGGAGTACATAGTGGGTTGTCTCATTTACACTGCCCTAGGCCCCGAGTTCTCGTGTTGTGATCCAAGACAAGAGTACTTCCACATGCAGGGCTATGGACCCCATTTGGCCTACTAACTCACCCCGACTATGGTCCAGGATTTGCATGGGTTATTGTTTCTTTGATTTGATTTCATATCGTAGCACGATTTTAGACAAGCGCAGTACCATCCGTCGAGGTGGGCTTGTCGGACCGTCCATACATCATTTGAGTCCTGAATGGAAACCCCGGCCGGATTTCTGATTGGGGTACATACTCAAATAGGCAATCCCCTGGACTAGAGTTGGAGCCGTGAGGTAAGTGCCTTGGTGTTTATCCTCGTCCGACATCCGCTTGAAGGATGACGAGTCTCGGGCGGTAAGTGATGACACGTGTGTGAAGCGTACACCCCTACAGGGTTAATGATCTATTCGAATAGCCGTGTCCGCGGTTATGGACTACTTGGAGACATATACTTGATTATTAGACAACTTAAATGGATACTCTAAAACTGCCAAGATAAGTGTGAGTGCTTTGGGTTGCTTCCTCGTGGGGAAGTCGAGGAAGAATCCATGGTGGTGTATTGATGTGGTGATCAAGATTAGATGGACTCGTGCGCGCCTCTCATCTCAACTCTATGTAGTCGTAGTACAGGATAGCCAAGTCAAAGCTTTCTGCATTACAACCCCACTTGCATTTATCTTGACACCTGAGCATGAGTAGTATAGTTCTGATGTAAGTCTTGCTGAGTACGACTTTGTACTCACGTTTGCTTAATTCATGTTTTAGAGACGAGACCACTGACCCTGATGATGGCCTCCCCCTCAAGCTCGACGCCGACAAAGTCATGTAGTTCCAGACAGTAGCCTGGTCCCTCTGGAGGATCGTTGTGCTTTCTTAAAGGCTTCTTAATAAGCCATTTGTTAATCTTGTCTTTACTAAGACATAATTTGCTTCCGTTGTTGTTCGATGTAATGTTGGATCATAGTCATGTGATCTCTGCTTGTAATACTACTACTATATCTACTCTGTTTAGCAGATGCAATAAAATTATGAGTTTGTAGAGTTCATGTTGTGTTACCTGCTGTTAACACTAGACATGTATGTTGCGTGTATGATTATAATGTGCATGTCTTAGTGTGGGTTTCGGTAGCTTGGTTGTGATCTTGCCGACGGTCTTTCATACACCAAGTGGCCCTTAGATGTGCGCAGCTTGGGGCATCGCGATGCGATTGCTCGTGACTCCGTCACGTGGCACACTTTGTTGTATGATCGAGCCCGCCCGAGACCCCGACTAAGTGATCGGGCTGGAGTCTGTTTATGTAAGAGTTATGATTCAATCGGTAATATGGTTGAGGCGACTTGTCTATGAGTATGGGATTCCACCACCCATAATCATTTAGACTCTTGAGCGGACGATGAGGACCCATCTCAGTTGATCATCCGGCCTGGATGGGATGCCCCTCACGTTCGAGCTTTCCGAGAGTGTTCTGTGCTTAGCCTTGTCTGCTTAGACAAGTGGGTACGGATCTCAGCTCTTCATATGATTGAGTTGTAGCAGGAATTACATCCGCAAACCCCGGGTCCCGACAAACTTGGTACTAGAGAAGGATTGTCTATAGGATTACTAAACCTTGGCCGAAGTCGAGTCCAGCATTCTATAGTTATATAGTTACTTGGGTATATGGGAACAACGTAAGGCTTCATTTTTCTCCTTACCCTCATCGATCTGAGTTCCGAGTCACCCTCATCTTTTCTACGGGAATATATGACTAGGCTCATCTATGTCTTTACTAGAACATCTCGTTGTTTGCTTCTTAATAGCTGTAGGAATGTTTTGGTCGTCTAGAGTCACCGTTCCATCGAGCCTTTTGAGAAGGTTCTGATCATTCTTGCAGGTTGATTCATCTTTTCACCCCGTTACAGCCGTTATGCTGTCCAATTTGTCTCGTGTTTCTAGTGATTTTGATGCTTTTGCATTACAATCTTGTCCGCTCTTAAATTATATCATCCTTGCTTTGATTCCATCATAAATCCTACTCTGATTGTTGATTTTTATCACACAGGATGTCAGGTGGAACTAGATGTGTTGAATCTGGTCACGGTAATCAAAGTGGTGATGATGATCCTCCTCCATCGCCTTCTGCGGCGGAAATCATGATGGAGGCTGAGCGAAATCGTCGTGATCAAACACGCCTTTTGGAGCTCATTGAGAAGAATACTTCTCTTCAGTGAGATGCGGTAATATCCTCCCAGGATTTCATCCTTTTGAACCCGCCGGTATTCCGATGTTCATCTGAGCACCTTGATGCCGATGATTGGCTCCGTTCCATCGAGCGTAAGCTTGAGACGATGTGACGCCCCCAAATCAACTCGTGTACAGTAATCATACACGCAGGATACACGGCTGAGATTAGGGTGCCACGGTGACAATATCACAGCACAACACTAAACACTAAAGGATAAACAAATATATTACAATAGAGGGGGGGGGGTCACGCGGACCCGAATACATAAGTCATACAAGCCATAGTATCTGAGTACAGACATAGTTAGTCAAGTTTTGCCTTAAGAAGGCTAGCACAAATCACATCAGAGATACGGAACGAAAAGGCGAGGCCTCCTGCCTCGGATCCACAGAACTACTCCTGGTCAACGGGGAACCCGACGTCGTAGTAGGCGCCTCCGGGGTACTCCTGCTCCTGGGCTCCAACGTCGGCTGCAGCGGCCGATCAGGCAAAACAGTAAAGGAAATAAAGCAGGTGAGTATCTAGTATACCCGCGAGTCTTACGTCCGCTACTAAGCATTATGCATTGTATCAACGTAATGAAGAGGTTGTATATAGTGGACTGAAGACAGAAATTCAGAGCAAGGGTAAGAAGCTAGGCCTATCGAAGACTAGCATCTTCCGACGATGTCTTGCAGCATGAGGTAAGAATCAACCAAAAGTTTATATAAAGCATAAAGTAACAATGCAGCAGAAGTTGCTGCAGCATTGTATAATAATAAGTTGTAATAATTAACAATGCCTCCGAGTTCACCTCCTCGACATCCCCGCGAGGAAGAAAACCCGGAACCATACAGTTTAATATTAATAGTTTCTAGTGGTAAGATCCAGCTTCAGCATAAAGCGTCCTGTTACCGTGGACACGGCTATTCGAATAGATTAATCTTCCCTGCAGGGGTGCACTTGTGTTATGCTACACGCACAGATCTCCAGGGTGGCGGGAACCTTGTTAGGGAACGCTCCACCGAGGTTATCCGACACTTCATAGCCCATCTTTCAAACTCAACAGAGAGGTCATCCGCCGGTCTAAATCCTAAGTACGCCGGGCCTTGGACCCCAACCCAAACGTACTCCTGCACGGTGCGTGGCTGGCCGGTGAAGTTAAATCAAAGCAAATACAAATCACACTGCTGCGGCAAATAAGACAACACCACTTCCCGGCAATTAGCCCGCGGTACCGCTGACGTCTGAAGAGTCCTCGAACGACACTAAGAAGCAGAGGAGCCCATAACTCGTAGTTCCCACGGGTAGGTAGTGCGTACATGGCATATAGCCAACTCAAGACATTCACTGAACAATTTAGTATTTTAATTAACCTGCGTGACAACCGTTATCGTTGCCTCGACTTAACCGACGCGCGGAAAACGACATCAGCCAGGACCACCAGTACATCGGTGCCTGCCCTGTCGTCCCACGAAGTCACTGCGGTTACCAACGAGGTGAACCGTCTCCTTACCTTGTCTCGCGTGTGCTCCTGGAGGAGCTCGACTTTCGTGGTTTGGTAACTCTCGCGGCCAACGACCAGGGGCCAAGCACACCGGTACACTGGTCGTGCCCTCCCTGTCGTCCCGTCGCAATACCTCTCGCGGGCACCGTTGGGTCGCCCGACTTCTTACCTGAAGGACAACCGTTTTCAAGACCCTATGGCGGTAAGACAAAGTCAGCCTCGAGTGGAGTACAAGGATTACTCCTTGATAACTCACACTTGAGGTGACTGGGCATAACCTAGATAGGGCCTGAGGCGGTGTCTGCATTGTACCGTACCTGTGCAGTTATAATAATTGTACCCGCGTTCACTCCCCTGAGTGATCACGGCCCTCTATCTAATCCTAGCTAACAATGCGCAGGGCTCACTGCTGAATAATGCATAATAATAATAATATGCAGCATAGGATAAAGGAAGGCACATCAAGGGGCGACAAAAAGCAGGCTATGCAGTTGAATAGGATTGTAAACGTAGCAGCAGCAGTAACAATGCCTAGTGCAAGAATTGTACGGAAAGATAGGCGATATCTGGGGAAGAGAATGGCTCTGCTTGCCTGCAAGCTCGACGGTAGTAGTAGGGTCGTCGACGACGTAGTCGTACTCAGCAGCGGTGTAGTCGACGGCAGCAGCGGGGTCTACCGGAGATTAAGGGGGAAGAAACAGTAAATACACAGCAAGCATATACAAATAGATGCATGACATGACAGATGAAATGTTAACGGTATTCTAACGCAGTGCAATGCAATACGCTCGGAGCGGGAATTCATCTGGCGATGAACTACCGGCTCCGGGTGATTATCGGACAGGGTGTCCGGAGGGGGAAGGATCAAGCCGGAGGTGTCGTGGGTACCGGAAAAACATAAGGGGGGTGTATCCGTGCTAGTTGACCTATTCCGAACAACATTCGTGTTCGGAATAAATTCATCTGGGCACTCTAACAGTACCGGACAATTTATCGGACAGACGGTCCGGAGGGGGAATGTTCGATGTTCGTTGTGTTAGAGGGGTTTGGTAGACATACGGATAGCGTATTCGTATTCGTTATATTTTTCTGATCAATTTTCATGTATAAAGTTTTTGAATCTGAGTTACGGTTTAAAAGTTATTGAATTTCAAAGTTTTAAATCATTTAAATGATTTTCTGAATTTCTTTTTTTATTTATTAAACATTATCCAAACATTATCCACAACATTATCCAGAACAGTGCTGACATGGGGGACCCACATGTCAGCCTCTGGTATTTATAAAACATTTAATTAAATTAGAAAATGCCTCTGGTCCCACATGTCAGTGACTCAATTTTAATTATTGGATTAATCTAAATCATTAAGTTAATAATTTTACAGGGGACCCACCTGTCAGTGACTGGGGTTACCCAGTCAGCACAGTTGACTGGTCAACCCAGTCAACTGGGACCAAGGGGGCCACTGGCAATGACCCAGGGGTTGCCCCCAGGTGTGCCACGTCGGAGGCTGCCGGCGGTGAGCTGCCGGCGAACTCCAACAGGGCGGAGCGCACGGAAGGGGGGTCGGGTTTTGCTTGTGGGGTGCCATTTGGGACGCGGTTGGTCGCAAACGAACCAGAGGAGCGTGGCGCGTTGATTGGGGGTGATGGCGTCGCCGGGGGTTCACCGGAGCGGCGACGGCGACAAGGTCAGGCGGCGGCCGGAGCACGGGTTTGACAACGTCGACGTTCTAGGGACTAATAGTGAGCGTGCCCTACGGGGATCGGTTCCTGAGAGTCCGGGGAGTAAGACGACGCGCGTGGCGTGCCAAATGGGAGGGCTAGGCCACGGCGGCGAGCTCGTCGGCGGCGAGGCGCTTCTGCCCTAATGGAGGATCGGCACATGGGGTACGGAAGTGGGGACGGGGCGTTGCCGGTGGTAGAGGTGCTCACCAGGAATGTGTTGAGGCTGGCAGCGAGCTCAGGGAGGGGCTGATGCGGCCGGAATTCGTCGCGGATCCCGCCGGAGCCGAAGACGAAGACGATGAAGTAGAGCTCGACGTGGTGGACTAGGGCTCGATTCCCTGCGGGACTTGACGAAGACGACGATGACGCGGCTCCTAGACAACACGGTGAGGCGTCGTGAGCACGTTGGCCGCGCTTGGCCACGGCAATGGCGACGACGGCCCTCGGCTGCTTTTCCCCGAGGCGCGAGAGAGGAGGAGGAGGGGAAGGAGAAGGGGAGCGTGTCCAGGAGGGAGGGGGGGTTCGTTCTTATCGCGTCGGCGCCGAGGGGGAGCAGGTGGAGGCGGGGTCGGCTTGGCAGCGGCGTGCCCACGACAGTCACCGTACGGGGCAGGTGGGAGTGGTTGGGGGAGGAAGAAGACAAGGGGGGGGGGGTTTGGGCTGGGCTGCGGTGGGCCTCGCCCCAGGCGAGTTTTAAAGTTTTCCCATTTTCTGGTTTTTGTTTACTGTCCTGTTGTTTGTATTTTAATTTAGTGCCTTTTGCATTTTTGTAAAATGGGTTAGGTGTCCCAATATTAGTATAACATTATATGTCAGTGCCACAAAAGTTTTTGCAGCAAAATAAAATCATTTGATATTTATTTTAAATATTAAATGCCCAAAGTAAGGGTTTTAACCTACTGTTTGAATTGTTTGGAATTTTTTGTAACTTCAAAAATTACCAAAGTTGTTCCAACATTATTATAATGATTTTAGGCAATTTACAAAAATAGTTCCATGATTTTTGGAACAACTTTATTTGAGCACCTTTGTTTAATTTCCATTTAAAGTAGTCTCAACTAGGGTTTGGTTTGTTAGATGAGCAAGGTGCATTTGGCTTTGGGATTTGATCCCAAGGGCTCAAGTACATGGTGCATGGGGTGTTGATCAACCACAGCAAGGTTTGATCATGAGCATCACAAAGTTTTATCAGGTACAAGGGAGATCAAACAGTGATAATCCAACAGTGATGATCAACAGTGATGATGATTACTGTTACAGAAACTGAGGGTGTTACAGACGACGCATGTTTCCCCACATGATCGTGTGATGTTTGCGGCATACTTTCTGGAAGGTGCTGCTGGTGAATGGTGGGAGAGTTTATTTGCAATGCAGCCTGATAGTCACGTAGTGACTTGGCAGGAGTTCCGTGATGCCTTCCAAGGGTACCACATTCTGGATGAGCTGATGGAAAGAAAGAGGGAAGATTTTTGCAATCTATCTCAGGGAAATATGACTGTTCATCAGTATAGGACTGAGTTAAATCGACTTTCTCGTTATGCCCCTGAGGAGATTTCCACCGATGCCAAGAAGCAGGCAAGGTTCCGCAAGGGACTTAGCCCTATCCTTTGTCATGATCTCAATCTCCTTGAATTTGTCAACTTCGAGGATTTGGTCAATAGATCATTCAGAGGTGAGCATGGAAATGAGGTCTTTGAAGAGTCTCGCAAGCGTGATCGTGATCTTGCTTGATGTTCTAGTTCGGATTCTCAGAAACGTCGAATTTGGATCCCAACTAGTGCCATTCCTTCGCACATGATTTCAAGACCATCTCCACAAAGCAAGAAAACCCAGAAATATAGTAGAGAGCATGCCATAAAAACTCCACAACCTAACACCCGAGTGTGCTACAAGTGTGGTAATCCTGGCCACATTGCACGACAGTGTTCATTGCATGAGAATGTTCCTCCTCGTCCAAAACATAAATCCAAAGCCAAACCACCAAAGTCTTCCAAAGCCAAGTCCGATGTTGTTGAATACGGACATGTGAATCATGCTACCATCAAAGAATCCCAAGAGGATACTAAGGTTGTACTCGGTACCCTTCCTGTTAACTCTAAACCTGCTTCTGTTCTGTTTGATTCTGGAGCTTCTCATTCCTTTTTGTCTGAAAAGTTCGCACTCCTGCATGACATTTCATTCGAGGAGTTGCCTACCTCTTTCATGATTAAAACTCCAGGATCCACATGGCGTACCAGTAGGGTAAGTCATGACAATGAAATTGCTGTTGAGGATCTTGTATTCCTTGCTTCTCTCATAGCCCTCAAATCTTCAGATATCGATATCATCTTAGGTATGGATTGGTTGTCTAAACACCGTGCCAAGATTCATTGTGCCACTAAATGAGTCCAACTCACTCATCCTTCTGGCAAGATAGTCCATTTCACATCTCAAGGTTTAGAAACCCAGCTATATTCGTTGAATGAACATCCCCTTCCTAACCTTGAAGATATTCCTATAGTTTGTGACTTTCTGAATGTCTTTTCAGAAGAGCTGTCAGGAATGCCTCCTGACAGATGTGTAGAATTAATTGTAGATCGTATTCCAGGAATCGCCCCAATTTCTAGACGCCCATATAGAATGGCCCCACATGAGTTAGCTGAGCTTAAAATCCAACTTGAAGCTTCGTTGGCAAAAGGCTTCATCCGCCCTAGCTCATCTGTAAGGCCCGATATGCGGTACTGTTCCAGATCTAGATGTTTCTATCAGAACCCCAACTAGGGTAAGTGCTAGGTTTGTTTGTGCTTTGCATCATGAAAAATTCAAAAGGAAATTCAAAATTGGGGAAAAGAAAAGCCCTGAGAATTTAAATAAATAGCCAGAGAAAAATCTTTTTCCAAAAATCTTTTGAACATTTGGAAAATTCCTATAAATGATGCTGATCATTTTACAAGTGGTTTGGGATCAATCCCATGCACATGGAATTTTCTAATATTCAAACAGTGGCTTTGGAAATTAAATAAACCCCTATTTGAATTGGAATTCAAATTTATTGAATTTCAAAAATGCCCAATTTCCTTATGTGACTAGCTACTGGTCATCTAGGATTTTTAAAAGTATTTGGGCATTTAACAAAAATGCCTTGCTATTTATTTTTGGGGCAAAACATATTTACAGAAAGCAAAAACAGAAGAAATAACAGAAGAAAAGAAAAAGGAAAGAGAGCCCACCCACCCACTTACCTGGCCCAGCCTGGCAAGAAGCCGGCCCAGCCCACCAGGTGCAGGGTCGTCTTCCTCCCTGGCCAGCCGAGCACGCCACTGCGTGGCGAGCATGCGTTCGACGCCGGCCACGCAGCAGGCTGCTCTGGCCTCTACCCCCGCGCCAGGAGACGCCCTCCAGTCTCCTCCTTCCTTTCCCCCCCTTTGGATAGCTCCTCCCCCTCTTCCTTCGCCGTCCCGCTCGCCAGCCGAAGCACACGCCGGAGCGCGCCACCGCATCTGCGTGGCCACCGACTGAGTTAGCTCGAGCCGCCGTGTCCAGGCGACGGCCCGTGCTCGTCTTCGTCTCCCCAAGCGCGCAATCGAGCCCAGAAGAACCGAGGTCGTCGCCATCTTCAACGAGACGCCGCCGGCCGCCGTGGAGCTCGTCGACGAATTCGTCGTCTCCAGCCCTTCCCCGACCTCCCCGTTGGCTCCGTTCGCATCACGGTGAGCTCGCGCCGTTTTCCCCTCAAGAATTAGCGCCCCTCTTTTCTCGTAGCCCGTTTTGCCATGAACGACCGAGAGGAACCGCCGCCATGGACGACGTCGACGCTGCTCCCCTTTCTTTCTGCTTCGCCCGTGACGTGCACTGTGATCCCCAGCTCCCCAGCTTCGCAACACCACACTCCCCGGTAAAAAGCACGCTCCAGAGCGCCATCCTGACAACGCCGAGCCGCAGCCTCCGCCTCCATCGACGCCGGCGACGTTCCAGTCATCCCCGAGCTCGCCTGCTTGTCCAGGAGGATGCGCGGGAGCTCCACGGTTCGTCTGGTCGTCGCGGCGGCCGATTTGGTGCGCTACGCCGCCGTCCAGGAGAGCTCCGCCGTGCCAGAGATCACCGGCGGCTAACCGCCGGCGGGCCCAGCTTAATTAGCCTAATCGCCTAGCTAATCCCCCTCCAGTGTCACTGACTGGTGGGCCAGCCCCCCCCTTAACCCCACGGTTAAGCTTTTTAAACCGGGTTAACCCCCCCTGTGGCTGACAGAAGGGACCCACAGGTCAGGAGCCCCCACATGTCATGCTGAGGTCAGCATGACGCAATAAACCATTTGTTTTCAAATTTAAAAGAATTAATTAAAACAGAGAAAATTCCAGAAAATGAGTTAAACTTGGAAAATTCATAACTAATTCATATGAACTCCAAATATAGCAAATAATATGTCTAAAAATATCAGAAAAATCCAAGGATTATGAATATGGGCTCTGTTTTCATGTTTGACCATTTTAAAATGGGTGAACAGTGCAAAACATCTATATGGATATAATTCAAATTCAAATTTGAAGCACATTTGCAAATGACTTTGCATATGACTTCTTTTAAATGGAATTGTAACCACATTGTGACCAAGCACATCACCATTTCAATATTGATCATGTGTTTGATGCATTGCAATTAAATTTATACCTTGTTTGATTGTTTATTCGATAGACGTGCAACCGGAACCGGAGGCCACCCCCTTCGTTGAAGACACCGTTGTCGAACCTCGTCAGCAAGGCAAGCAAACCCCATTGATCATGTCTATAAAATCCCAATTCCCTCTCAGTCTCGCTTATGCATGTTTAGGAGATCACTTTGTATCGATTCTACCGCATAGTTGAACCCATATCCGATGCATGACCTATCATCTTGTCACAGTAGTAAGCAAACCACAATCCTAGCTGACATAGGAGTTGATTGATATCTTGAAGCCCCTGCAACTGTTACAGCTTATTGCATGCTTAGTGTTACATGAGGTTGCTTTTGATGTGAGTCGGGATGATGATGAACATGGTGTTGATGAAAGTGAAAATGTGTCGGTGAATCCACCCTAATACAAGGTGAACGATGAGAGGCTGTGTAGGAGTACACAGTGGGTTGTCTCGTTGAACACTGCCTTAGGCATCGAGTTCTTGTATGGTAATCCAAGACAAAGAGTACAACCACACATTGGGCTCACTGACCCCTCTCGGCCTAGTACCTTGATCCGTGTCGACGTCCAGGAGTCACATTAGTTCGGGCTTTCCATTTGGCATCTGCATCGAAAAAGAATGAAGGAATGGTTTCATCATATAGATATGTGGGTGCACCTGTGAGGCTGGAAAACCATCTGCCAGAGGTGGCGTCTCGGTCACTTACATTGTTTGAGTCCGTTTCGTTGATCCGGCCGGGCTCTCGAGCGGAGGCAAACTCAGATAGTCGACTCCTGGAATAGACCGGTTGTGAGCGAAGTGTCGTGGTGAACATCCTCGTTGTCACCTCTTGAACGGTGGCGAGACCTGGCGGTAACCGATGGTCATGTGTGTGTAGTTTACACCCTTGCAAGGTTAACAAAAATATTCGAATAGCCGCGTCCGCGGTTAAGGACTACTTGGAACCTGTACCTGATTATTAGACAACTTGAATGGATACTTATAAAACTCGCAAGATAAGCGTGAGTGCTATGGTGTGCCTCCTCGTGGGGAAGTCGAGGAAGTAACCATAGTGGTGTATTGGTTGGAGATGTAGTGGACTCGTGTATGCTTCTTATCTCAAGTCTGGTACTCGTAGCTCAGGATTAGCCAAGTCAAAGCTGGCACTTCTGCATGATGAAACCCCACCTCCCTTTACCTTGATACTTGAGCATGAGTAGTATAGATCTGATGTAAGTCTTGCTGAGTACGACTTTGTACTCACGTTTGCTTATTCTATGTTTTAGATAAGAAACCGGACCCCGATGGAGTCACCTTCGTGAAGCTCGACGCTGACCTTGGTAGTATAGTCCCGAACAGCAGTCTAGTCCCTCGTGGAAGGGCATGTTTGTTTACAAGGCTTCTCTAAGCCATTTGTTAAACTTGTCTGTACTCAGACCTAATTTTCTTCCGTTGTATGATGTAATGTTGATCACAGACATGTGATCTTTGTATGCTCTATGTGTATATCAATAAAGAGTACTTTGTAGAGTTATGTGATGATACCTGCTGTTCATACTAGGCATGTGTGCTGCGTGTATGTTTATAACATGCATGTCTTAGTATGGGTTTTCGAGACCTTAGTTGTGATCTGGCTGGCGGTCTTTTATACACCAAGTGGCCCTTAGATGTGCGCAGCTTGGAGCATCGCGATGCGATTGTTCGTGACTCTGTCACGTGCACACTTTGTTGTATGACCGAGCCCGCCCTAGACCCCGACTAAGTGATCGGGCTGGAGTAAGTCTATGTAAGAGTTAGGATCCAATCGATAACATGGTTGAGGCGACTTGTCTATGAGTATGGGATTCACCACCCATAAGCATTTAGACTTGTGAGCGGACGTTGAGGACCCATCTCAGTGGATCATCCGGCCTGAATGGGATGCCCCTCACGTTCGATGCTTACCGAGAACGTTCTGTGCTTGGCCTTGTCTGCTTAGACAAGTGGGTACGGTTCTCGGCTCTCCATGTAATTGTATTGTGACTGGAATTACATACGCTAACCCCGGGTCCCGACAGACTTGGTATCAGAGCAGGACTGTCTGTAGGATTAGCAATCCTTGGTCGAAGTGGAGTCTAGCATTCTATAGTTATATAGTTACTTGGGTATATAAGGGAACAACGTAAGGCTTCTTTTTCTCCTTACCCTCATCGATCTAAGTTCTGAGTCACCCTTATCTTTTCTACGGGATGATAGGACTAGGCTCATCTATGTCTTACTAGAACATCTCGTTGTTGCCTCCTTGTAGCCGTAGGACAGTTGTGGTCGTCCAGACTCATCGTTCTGTTGAGTTCCTTGAAGAAGTTCTGTCCAATTTCTTCGAGGTTGTTTCATTTTCCATCCCGGTATAGCCGTTATGCTGCCGGATTCGTTCCAAGTTTCTATGAATCATTGCCTTCGCATTATAATCTTTCCGCCTTCATCATGTCTTGTTATCCTTGAATCCATCATTCAACCTGTTCTGATTGTTGATTTTTATCACACAGGATGTCAGGTGGAACTCGTAGTGCTGTTCGTCGGAATCGATACCGTGTTCGGAATCGAAATGATGATGAACCTCTACCACCGCCTTCTGCGGCGGAAATCATGATGGAAGCTGAGAAGAATCAACGTGATCAAACACGCCTTCTGGAGCTCATCGAGCAGAATACCTCACGTCATTGCAAGGTGGTTGTGAGCATCCAGGACTTCATCCTCCTCAAGCCACCGGTATTCCGATGTTCTTCTGAGCCCCTTGAAGCTGATGATTGGCTCCGTTCCATCGAGCGTAAGCTTGATACTGCACATGTTGCTCCCAATGATCGAGTTGTTTTCGCGGTATACTTCTTGGAAGGTGTTGCTCTTCAATGGTGGGAGAACTATGTTGCTATGCAGCCAGATAGTCACGTAGTGACTTGGCAGGAGTTCTGTGTTGCCTTTCGAGGGTACCACATTCTGGATGAGTTGATGGAGCGCAAGAAGGAAGAGTTTTGCAATTTGACTCAAGGAGAGATGTCCATCCATGAGTATGTGAGAGAATTCAACCGTCTTGCTCGGTATGCCCAAGATGAGATCACCACCGATGCCAGAAAGCAGGCAAGGTTCCGTAAGGGACTTATCCCCATCCTTCGTCATGATCTCAACCTCATCGAATTTGCCACCTTTGAGGATTTAGTCAATAGATCCTTCAGAGCTGAGCATGGCAATGAAATTTTCGAGGAGTCCCGTAAGCATGCTCTTGAGCTTGCTCCTTCTTCAAGTTCAGCCCCTCAGAAACGCCGAATTTGGATTCCAACCAGTGTCATACCTCAAAACCTTTTCCAGAGGCCATCACCAAATATATGCCATCCACCCCAACACATTATTCCACCCCGGAATGATGGTGTACAACCAAGTAATCCCACTGCCAACATTTCAGACAGGGTATGCTTTAAGTGTGGTCTTCCAGGCCATTACTATCGTCAATGCCCTCAGGTCTTGATGGCACCATGTCATTCTCGACCTAAGCCTACAAAGAAACCAACCACCAAAGCTTTTCCAGCAAAGCCTTCATCTACTAGTAGTGGTTGTGTGAACCAAATCTCAGTTGAGGAAACCACTGATGCTTCTGACGTCATTCTTGGTACACTCCCAGTCAATCATGTCCCCGCCTCCGTTCTTTTCGACCCAGGAGCTTCTCATTCATTCATGTCGGAGAGTTATGCACTTCGTCATGGATTTTCTTTTGAAGAAATGTTTTCTCCAATGATCATTCAAACTCCTGGTTAAAAGTGGCAAACTAATAGAGTAAGCCATGGTAATCAAATTGCATTTGAGGGTTTAGTATTCCTTGGTTCTCTTATAGCCCTCAAGTCTTCGGACATTGATGTCATCCTAGGAATGGATTGGTTATCAAGGCAGAATGCTTTCCTTGATTGTAAAGCCAAATCAGTCAAACTCACCCATCCTTCAGGCCAGATCATTGACTACACATCACCCAGCTCTAAAAACCAGATACATACTTTGAATGTGCTTCCCCTTCCAGACCTTGAAGATGTTCCGGTGGTTCGTGACTTCCCGGATGTCTTTCCTGAAGAGCTGCCGGGAATGCCACCCGACAGGTGTGTAGAATTCATAGTGGATCTTATACCAGGCACAGCCCCAATCTCGAGACGCCCATATAGAATGGCCCCACATGAGTTAGCTGAGCTAAAAACCCAACTTGATGCTTCGTTGGCAAAAGGCTTCATCCGCCCTAGCTCATCGCCATGGGGTTGCCCCGTTCTGTTCGTAACGAAGAAAGATGGAACAGAAAGGATGTGCGTAGATTATCGTCCGCTAAATCTAGCGACGATAAAGAACAAGTACCCACTGCCCAGGATCAATGATCTTTATGATCAACTTGCTGGATCCTCTGTCTTCTCCAAGATGGATTTGAGATTAGGTTATCATCAAATCAAAATCCGAAACAAGGACATTCCCAAAACGGCCTTCACTACTCGTTATGGTCTTTACGAGTATACCGTCATGTCCTTCGGTTTGACCAATGCCCCCGCCACATTCTCACGCTTGATGAATTCGATCTTCATGGAGTACCTAGATAAATTTGTTGTGGTTTATCTCGATGATATTCTCATCTACTCGAAGAACGAAGAAGATCATGCCCAACACTTAAGGTTGGTATTGATGAAACTTAGAGAGCATCGCCTTTATGCCAAGTTCTCCAAGTGTGAATTTTGGCTACCAGAAGTGACCTACTTAGGCCACGTGATTTCTGCGAAAGGTGTTGCAGTCAATCCCGAGAGAGTTCAGGCCGTCCTTGACTGGACTCCACCTGAATCGGTTAAGCAAGTTAGGAGTTTTCTCGGCTTAGCAAGCTATTGCCGCCGCTTCGTCGAGAACTTTTCTAAAGTTGCAAAGCCTCTTACTGAACTCCTCAAGAAAGATAAGAAATTCCAATGGACCCCCAAGTGCGAGGAAAGCTTTCAAGAGCTAAAAAGAAGATTGACTTCTGCACCCGTACTTGCACCTCCAGACACCAAAAGGGATTTCGAGATCTATTGTGATGCTTCACGGCAAGGGTTAGGATGCATACTTATGCAAGATAGACATGTGGTAGCTTATGCTTCACGCCAGTTGCGGCCACATGAAGAGAACTATCCTACCCATGATCTTGAACTCGCTGCCGTAGTTCATGCCCTGAAGACTTGGCGACATTACCTCCTTGGTAATCGTTGTGAGATCTATTCCGACCACCAAAGCCTCAAATACATTTTCACCCAGCCAGATCTTAATCTCAGGCAAAGACGCTGGATAGAGTTGATAAAAGATTATGACTTAGGAATTTCTTACACCCCAGGCAAGGCCAATGTCATGGCTGATGCACTAAGTCGTAAGTCGTATTGTAACAACCTCATGTTACAACAGTATCAACCACTTCTTCATGAGGAATTTCGAAAGCTCAATCTTGGGATTGTTCCTCGTGGATCTCTTTTCAACTTGGTGGCGAAACCAACCCTTGAGGACCAAATTATAGTTGCCCAAAGACGTGCACGAGGTGTACGCCGGATCAAGGAGAACATTGCTAGCGGAGTTGCTAAATGTTTCTCCACAGATAGTAAAGGAACGGTATTCTTTGAAAATCGTTTGGTAGTACCTAAGAATAGGGATCTAAGGCAACTCATCCTCAAAGAAGCCCATGACACACCCCTCTCAATTCATCCCGGTAGCACAAAAATGTACCGAGATCTACGCCAGAGATTTTGGTGGACCCGGATGAAGAGAGACATTGCTCGATTTGTTGCTGAATGTGATGTTTGTCGTCGCATTAAGGCAGAACACCAAAGACCTGCTGGCACACTTCAATCTTTGCCTATTCCAGAGTGGAAATGGGACAAAGTCGGTATGGACTTCATCACCGGCTTTCCTAAAACCCAGAAAGGAAATGATGCCATCTTCGTGGTCATTTATAGACTTTCCAAAGTTGCTCACTTCCTTCCCGTTCGCGAGTCTATAACTGCTAGTCAGTTAGCGAACTTGTACATCTCTAGAATTGTGTCTCTTCACGGTGTTCCTTTGGTGATCAATTCTGATCGTGGTAGCCTTTTCACCTCTAGATTTTGGGGAAGCTTTCAAAATGCTATGGGAACTCATCTATCCTTTAGTACAACTTTCCATCCTCAGTCTAGCGGTCAAGTTGAAAGGGTTAATCAAATTTTGGAAGACATGCTCAGAGCTTGTGTTATCTCATTCGGAAAGAATTGGAAGAAGTCTCTTCCATTTGCCGAATTTGCTTATAACAATAGTTTTCAATCTAGTCTGAACATGGCTCCTTTTGAACTCCTCTATGGACGACGATGTCGAACACCCCTTAACTGGTCAGAAACCGGTGAAAGACAACTCTTTGGACCGGATTTGATCAAGGAAGCAGAAGAGCAAGTTCGCATTGTTCGTGATCGTTTGAAAGCCGCTCAATCTCGTCAGAAAAGCTACTATGATCGTCATCATAGACAGGAGAGCTACAATCTGGATGAGAAGGCTTACCTTCGGGTTACTCCTCTGAAGGGAACCCAAAGATTCAGTATCAAAGGCAAGTTGGCCCCACGTTACATCGGACCTTTCCGCATTCTTGCTAAACGTGGAGAAGTTGCCTACCAACTTGAACTACCCCCTCATCTTTCCCGAGTACATGATGTATTCCATGTGTCACAACTCAGGCGTTGCTTCAAGGACCCCATCCGCGAAGTCGACCATGAAACGCTTGATCTCCAAGATGACCTTTCTTATCGAGAGTACCCTGTTCGTATTCTTGATTCAGCAGAGCGTGTCACTCGCCGTCAGAAGATCAAGTTCTTCAAAGTGCAATGGTCACATCACTCCGAGAAAGAAGCAACCTGGGAAAGAGAAGACCGCCTCCGTGCCGAGTACACCACCTTCCTCCCGAAGACTTCTGAATCTCGGGACGAGATTCTTTTGAGTGGGGGCGAGTTGTCAGAACCCCAACTAGGGTAAGTGCTAGGTTTGTTTGTGCTTTGCATCATGAAAAATTCAAAAGGAAATTCAAAATTGGGGAAAAGAAAAGCCCTGAGAATTTAAATAAATAGCAAGAGAAAAATCTTTTTCCAAAAATCTTTTGAACATTTGGAAAATTCCTATAAATGATGCTGATCATTTTAAAAGTGGTTTGGGATCAATCCCATGCACATGGAATTTTCTAATATTCAAACAGTGTCTTTGGAAATTAAATAAACCCCTATTTGAATTGGAATTCAAATTTATTGAATGTCAAAAATGCCCAATTTCCTTATGTGACTAGCTACTGGTCATCTAGGATTTTTAAAGTATTTGGGCATTTAACAAATATGCCTTGCTATTTATTTTTGGGGCAAAACATATTTACAGAAAGCAAAAACAGAAGAAATAACAGAAGAAAAGAAAAAGGAAAGAGAGCCCACCCACCCATTTACCTGGCCCAGCCTGGCAAGAAGCCGGCCCAGCCCACCAGGGGCAGGGTCGTCTTCCTCCCCGGCCAGCCGAGCACGCCACTGCGTGGCGAGCATGCGTTCGACGCCGGCCACGCAGCAGGCTGCTCTGGCCTCTACCCCCATGCCAGGAGACGCCCTCCAGTCTCCTCCTTCCTTTCCCCCCCTTTGGATAGCTCCTCCCCCTCTTCCTTCGCCGTCCCGCTCGCCAGCCGAAGCACACGCCGGAGCGCGCCACCGCATCTGCGTGGCCACCGGCTGAGTTAGCTCGAGCCGCCGTGTCCAGGCGACGGCCCGTGCTCGTCTTCGTCTCCCCAAGCGCGCAATCGAGCCCAGAAGAACCGAGGTCGTCGCCATCTTCAACGAGACGCCGCCGGCCGCCGTGGAGCTCGTCGACGAATTCGTCGTCTCCAGCCCTTCCCCGAGCTCCCCGTTGGCTCCGTTCGCATCACGGTGAGCTCGCGCCGTTTTCCCCTCAAGAATTAGCGCCCCTCTTTTCTCCTAGCCCGTTTTGCCATGAAAGACCGAGAGGAACCGCCGCCATGGACGACGTCGACGCTGCTCCCCTTCCTTTCTGCTTCGCCCGTGACGTGCACTGTGATCCCCAGCTCCCCAGCTTCGCAACACCACACTCCCCTGTCAAAAGCACGCTCCAGAGCGCCATCCCGACAACGCCGAGCCGCAGCCTCCGCCTCCGTCGACGCCGGCGACGTTCCAGTCATCCCCGAGCTCGCCTGCTTGTCCAGGAGGATGCGCGGGAGCTCCACGGTTCGTCTGGTCGTCGCGGCGGCCGATTTGGTGCGCTACGCCACCGTCCAGGAGAGCTCCGCCGTGCCAGAGATCACCGGCGGCTAACCGCCGGCGGGCCCAGCTTAATTAGCCTAATCGCCTAGCTAATCCCCCTCCAGTGTCACTGACTGGTGGGCCAGCCCCCCCCTTAACCCCACCGTTAAGCTTTTTAAACCGGGTTAACCCCCCCTGTGGCTGATAGAAGGGACCCACAGGTCAGGAGCCCCCACACGTCATGCTGAGGTCAGCATGACGCAATAAACCATTTTTTTTCCAAATTTAAAAGAATTAATTAAAACAGAGAAAATTCCAGAAAATGAGTTAAACTTGGAAAATTCATAACTAATTCATATGAACTCCAAATATAGCAAATAATATGTCTAAAAATATCAGAAAATTCCAAGGATTATGAATATGGGATCTGTTTTCATGTTTGACCATTTTAAAATGGGTGAACAGTGCAAAACATCCATATGGATATAATTCAAATTCAAATTTGAAGCACATTTGCAAATGACTTTGCATATGACTTCTTTTAAATGGAATTGTAACCACATTGTGACCAAGCACATCACCATTTCAATATTGATCATGTGTTTGATGCATTGCAATTAAATTTATACCTTATTTGATTGTTTGTTCGATAGACGTGCAACCGGAACCGGAGGCCACCCCCTTCGTTGAAGACACCGTTGTCGAACCTCGTCAGCAAGGCAAGCAAACCCCATTGATCATGTCTATAAAATCCCAATTCCCTCTCAGTCTCGCTTATGCATGTTTAGGAGATCACTTTGTATCGATTCTACTGCATAGTTGAACCCATATCCGATGCATGACCTATCATCTTGTCACAGTAGTAAGCAAACCACAATCCTAGCTGACATAGGAGTCGATTGATATCTTGAAGCCCCTGCAACTGTTACAGCTTATTGCATGCTTAGTGTTACATGAGGTTGCTTTTGATGTGAGTCGGGATGATGATGAACATGGTGTTGATGAAAGTGAAAATGTGTCGGTGAATCCACCCTAATACAAGGTGAACGATGAGAGGCTGTGTAGGAGTACACAGTGGGTTGTCTCGTTGAACACTGCCTTAGGCATCGAGTTCTTGTATGGTAATCCAAGACAAAGAGTACAACCACACATTGGGCTCACTGACCCCTCTCGGCCTAGTACCTTGATCCGTGTCGACGTCCAGGAGTCACATTAGTTCGGGCTTTCCATTTGGCATCTGCATCGAAAAAGAATGAAGGAATGGTTGCATCATATAGATATGTGGGTGCACCTGTGAGGCAGGAAAACCATCTGCCAGAGGTGGCGTCTCGGTCACTTACATTGTTTGAGTCCGTTTCGTTGATCCGGCCGGGCTCTCGAGCGGAGGCAAACTCAGATAGTCGACTCCTGGAATAGACCGGTTGTGAGCGAAGTGTCGTGGTGAACATCCTCGCTGTCACCTCTTGAACGGTGGCGAGACCTGGCGGTAACCGATGGTCATGTGTGTGTAGTTTACACCCTTGCAAGGTTAACAAAACTATTCGAATAGCCGCGTCCGCGGTTAAGGACTACTTGGAACCTGTACCTGATTATTAGACAACTTGAATGGATACTTATAAAACTCGCAAGATAAGCGTGAGTGCTATGGTGTGCCTCCTCGTGGGGAAGTCGAGGAAGTAACCATAGTGGTGTATTGGTTGGAGATGTAGTGGACTCGTGTACGCTTCTTATCTCAAGTCTGGTACTTGTAGCTCAGGATTAGCCAAGTCAAAGCTGGCACTTCTGCATGATGAAACCCCACCTCCCTTTACCTTGATACTTGAGCATGAGTGGTATAGATCTGATGTAAGTCTTGCTGAGTACGACTTTGTACTCACGTTTGCTTATTCTATGTTTTAGATAAGAAACCGGACCCCGATGGAGTCACCTTCGTGAAGCTCGACGCTGACCTTGGTAGTATAGTCCCAGACAGCAGTCTGGTCCCTCGTGGAAAGGCATGTTTGTTTACAAGGCTTCTCTATGCCATTTTTTAAACTTGTCTGTACTCAGACCTAATTTTCTTCCGTTGTATGATGTAATGTTGATCAAAGACATGTGATCTTTGTATGCTCTATGTGTATATCAATAAAGAGTACTTTGTAGAGTTATGTGATGATACCTGCTGTTCATACTAGGCATGTGTGCTGCGTGTAAGTTTATAACATGCATGTCTTAGTATGGGTTTTCGAGACCTTAGTTGTGATCTGGCTGGCGGTCTTTTATACACCAAGTGGCCCTTAGATGTGCGCAGCTTGGGGCATCGCGATGCGATTGTTCGTGACGCTGTCACGTGCACACTTTGTTGTATGATCGATCCCGCCCTAGACCCCGACTAAGTGATCGGGCTGGAGTAAGTCTATGTAAGAGTTAGGATCCAATCGATAACATGGTTGAGGCGACTTGTCTATGAGTATGGGATTCACCACCCATAAGCATTTAGACTTGTGAGCGGACGTTGAGGACCCATCTCAGTGGATCATCCGGCCTGAATGGGGTGCCCCTCACGTTCGATGCTTACCGAGAACGTTCTGTGCTTGGCCTTGTCTGCTTAGACAAGTGGGTACGGTTCTCGGCTCTCCATGTAATTGTATTGTGACTGGAATTACATACGCTAACCCCGG
This sequence comes from Bromus sterilis, assembly GCA_950022295.1. Classification (NCBI taxonomy): domain Eukaryota; kingdom Viridiplantae; phylum Streptophyta; class Magnoliopsida; order Poales; family Poaceae; genus Bromus; species Bromus sterilis. The sequence goes on from OX465596.1 coordinate 345,921,405, forward strand.
GTCCCAACAGTTTCCATCCAGATCCGGGGACGAAGCACATATCGGTCCCACCGCGACATATGACGGAGTCATATGCCCCGGATTTCCAACATGATATGACAACATTACAGATACAAGTATACAACATCTCATACAATCGGCATACAACTGCCTTAATACATTTCATCAGCGGAAGATATATGTCTGAGTACAGACTACAATCAAATGCCTAGTGGCAAATGAAAATCATCGATCCCATAACCACACGGGTCCAGGCCCTCCGTCGGGATCCGCCTAACTAGTCTTCGTCGAGTCTCCACGTGAAACGTCGATCACCATACCTGTTGTCGATGAACAACCCTGAAAAGAGTTTGGGGGTAGTATCATGAGTACAGAGGTACTCAGCATCCAACTGTAGTGGTCATCTGACCCAGCAAGGACTTCATCACTCGTCATTCTAGGACAACTAGTAGTTTACGGTAAGGAAGGGGCAAGTGGTGAGGTTGCTGCCGCACTATAATTTATGAAGTGGCTAACGATCTAGAGAGTAAGGTAAGAAGCCAAGCATTCGATGAGGAATCGCCTCCAACAAGTCTTGCTATCAGCTACTTACGCAAGCATAACACCTATCCTATCCTTGTCCTCCTCTTTGCATCCCGATGAAGAAGAAGCAGTCAAGGCACACACACACATTGATCAAGTTATATTAAGATTATCTCAGTTGTTGTTGTCTATGAACAAGGAGTAGGTCTCAAGTCGTCCATAACCGTGGACACTGCTTCTCGAAAAGATTTAACCATGCAGGGGTGTACCAACTGCCAATTACAAGGCTTCGCACGCACGCCCATCTCTCTCAGTTGCTACCCATCACAGGCAACCATTTTATGATTTAGTTCCAAGAGATCCGAAACGACAGGTCCCTCTAGCTAACAACGAACAAATCCGGGTGGCCCCCGGTGAGTCGACACTCAACTCAAAAGCCGGCCGCGCTTTTGAATCGGTCTCTACCGTCTGTCTCGGGTTTGGATAGCCGGTTAATCACACATGGGACACCGGGTCCTCAGCCGGACAAGGTGGGCCAGCAAGGGAACTATGTCCTCACTGGTCCGGGTTGGTTTGTAAACAACCGGCGTACGACCAGCACACACACGGTTTCAAATGGAAAATCAGCTTGGGCCACCACTAGAAATGCTTGAAGCTAGGTAGGTAAGAAAAGGGGACCCCATAAAATTCCACACGCGGGTTAGGCACGCTCAGTCTCAAAACCAATACCCGGAACTCGGATCCTAGGTGACTCGAATGGAACAAAGCGTCGGGGCGGGATAGCCTAGACCTTCCATCCTTCGTCGAATATAGTCAACATTATAATAATCATATCATCAACAACAATATAATAATGTGATATCCCAAACCCAGGAGTAACAGGGTAACATCGTAGCATCCTAAGCATGCATACTAAGCAGGGGCTGAGCAACGAGCAAAAGTAACATAGCAGTACAAGGTTTGCTGGGAAGGGACATGGCTGTATCGGTTTGAAAGAGGATGTAAACATGTGGTAGGATCAAACATCGAACCTATCCTAGACTAGCATGCAAACCGCTGGTTGAAATAGAATGGATCATAAGTAATGTATAGTCCTTGCCTGTTGATAAGTCGGGTTCCGAAGGTGTAGGTGATCGCGAGCTCGCATCGTCTCCGAGAGGTACCCGCGGAAGCACACAAGGCGGTAAACACTGGAAAGCAATCAACGGTGCACCACTATTACTACGGAGCAATACAAGATCAAAGAGGCAACACAAGGCACGACAACGCGATACGGATCTATCGTCGAGAACGGTTACTAACAATTTAAGTGGGGTATCGGTCACACACGACGAATACCGCACGTTTACGGTGGTTCAAGTTGCTTAGCTACAGGTGATCAACCAACGGTTGTTAACATGGCAACTCAAGCAAGTATGGCATAGCACAAAAAACATGTCAAGAGGTGAAGCACAAAGTAAACTATCTATGCTAGTCAATTTAAGTGAGGCACAACCTAGACATGGCATAACACTAAGTGCCGCACGATGATTAAAAGATTTGGTACTGTTCTGCCCTAAACCATATTTTAGGTTGGTTAACAACATCAAAAAATAGCATAAACACAAATTACACGAAAAACTAATCAAGTTACATATAAAGAACACCCCAAACGGAGTTACAGTTAAAAAGATACAAGCAAAACAAGTTACAGGCACAATCTGCCAACAACATGAAGCACACTTTAGAGCAATGCATAAACAGGCTAATGAATGCAAACATGCTCACAAATGATATGAAATTAAACTAGACATGACATGGAAGGCATGGAAAAAGAATCATGCAAATAGGCATCATAGATCAAAAGATATTAAGGAAACAACATGGCATCGGGACGTTACAGAAAAACAGAGGTGGTTGTCAAAAACAGCAGCATAGCAACTTTGGAGCTAAATAACTATATGACCAGTAATGATAACATGAAGATGCAATACATGTAATGAAAGTAGACATGATGCTTAACAATATGCAATTGGAATCACTCAATTCCGATAAACGGTCGCGACACACTCGTCGACTGAAGTTGCAACAAAATAACAGTTTCAGCAACAACAACACATTAACATCAGGATCACCACTTTGGAGCAAGATTTAATATAGCTAAAGCACCCAAACATGACAAGTTAAAGCATGGAAATTAATTACACTTGATTCTTAACACATAGGAGAAAGAATCAATGCAATAGGCCTCATGGATTTGTCACAATCATCATGCAAAGTTGCAACAAAATATAAACAGCGACACTTAATAGGATTTTTTTTTAGCAATTAACGGCCTGATGCCCTGTTTAGCACACAATTACACAATCAAGATGAGCTCAAATGCAAATGCTCACAAAAGATGAATTAAAGTACACGCAATTCTGAGCAACTTTCGTTTTGGGGGCACGTTCATCAGAGCTACGGATCAACGGGAAAACGCATTGCAAAACTGGATCAGCAGCACAAATTATAAGGACTTAGAAAAAATAGCAGGCAGGGAAAGAAAAAAACTACCACGGTCTTGGCCCATCTGGCTGGATCTGCCTGGCTGGGCTGGGGCTTGCTGGGCTGCCAGGCCGGCCCAGCTCGGCGGCGGTTGGTGGCCTGGCCCACCTGGCCTGGCGGTCTGGACCGGGCGCCGGCTCGATCCCGCTCGACCTCCTCCCGAGCGGCGGCGGCTGCGCCGGCCACCGACGGCGAGGGACGAGGAGGAATGGCGCCGCCAGGCGGTGGAGCTTGCGGGAATTGGGCGAGACGGCTTGGCCCTGGTCACCGGCAAGGTGCAGGCGGGAGGTGAGGCGGCCGACGACGACCTCCGGCTCGGGCCGCGGCCTCCCATGGCGCGCCGGCCATGGCAGGGACGGTGGCGGGCTCCGGTGGCCTGCGAGGAGGAGATCGAGGACGTGAGGAAGGAAAGGAGGCACGGGAGGAGAGGGAAAGGAGGAGGGAGCCGCGGGCACGACGTCTGGTCGCCGGCGTGCTGCGGGCGGAGGCAGTGGAGGCGCGGGCCTCCCGGCCCAGATCGGGGCCCTGCGGGGCCCGGTGGCGCGGTTGGTGGCCGGGACTGGCTGGAGGAGGGAGATGAGCCATGTGGCTCAATCTGGACCCTCTGTTGGTCAGATCTGAGGGCCAGAAACGAATCTTGCTAGGGTTTTGGGAATTTGGGGGCTAGAGGGCAATTTTGAAGCAAAACTCAGGGGGGTGGCTGCAAATTTTCCATGGGGGAAACCCTAGAAGGCCTAGGGGAGTGTGGTGGTCTATATATAGGGCAGGGTTGGCTGACCAGTTGACACAAACGCCCTCGGTACCCCTCTCGCGTGTCCGGTGATCGCGTTCGTGACCGCCGAGACCCCGTACGGACTCCGATTCCGACGAAATCTCGAACCACGTGCTCAGCGCGTCGAGCCCGTTGATCGTACCTCACTGCGGCGACATTCCGACAACATTTTTCGTCGCCCCATTAAAATAATTCGTTTATTAAATAAACGGGTTTTTTGTTCCGGTGGCGATGGCTGGTCCTGTGCCGGTAGCGACGGTGCTCAGGTGAAATCCCGGTGTCGCAAGGTCGTGTGCCGTGGTGGAAAAGGGGTCGGTCACACATCCGATACCAGAATAAGGGGGATAAATATTCACCGATTATTATTTCGGTGAAGCAAACACTGCAAACAACTCAGACAATCAAACAATTCACACCGAAAACAAATTTTTTAATTTTTGCAAAAATCTGGGCTGTTACAATACATCACCACCAACAAGGGATCTCGTCCCGAGATCCAGCACGATCCGGGGGAGAGGGGAAGGGGGAAGAAGAGAGTCGACGATCTTCAACACCACCTACAAGGGACTCTGCTCCGTCGAACGTCGAAGCTCCGACGAGATATTTTCCGCAGAGAGACGAGATCGTCTGAAAAACGAAACCGTCGGTGTCAAGAGGAAGAACGACAGCGAAAACCAGATCAAGGGATAGTGTCTTCCGACGCAAGTCATGAAAACACCGGCAAAAGGATGGAGGGCAATGGACGACCAAGATGATATACAAAATCGGAGAAAGCTAAAGGTACTGCAAGAATTCCCAACCTGAGGTCGGAATCGAGACAATACTTCGCGAGCAGAGCATTTTAACTATTCCGAACTACACACTCTCGAGATCCTAAAGTTTTGAAGGGGATAAGGCGAGAACAAAACACTTACGACACTTGTCCTGACCAGAGCAAGGGTAAGGAGGAAAAAGAGTCCTACTCTCCGATAACTAACTTAGTAACTACAAAATAGTTTTTGTCTAGACTCGACTTCGGCCAGAGAGGGGATCCTACGGTCGGTAAGGCTCTAATACCAAGTTGTAAGGCCCGATATGCGGTACTGTTCTAGATCTAGATGTTTCCATCCAGATCCGGGGACGAAGCACATATAGGTCCCACCGCGACATATGACGGAGTCATATGCTCCGGATTTCCAACATGATATCACAACATTACAAATACAAGGATACAACATCTCATACAATCGGCATACAACTTCCTTAATACATTACATCAGCGGAAGATATATGTCTGAGTACAAACTACAATCAAATACCTTGTGGCAAAAGAAAATAATCGATCCCATAACCACACGGGTCCAGGCCCTCCGCCGGGATCCGCCTAACTAGTCGTCGTCGAGTCTCCACGTGAAACGTCGATCACCATACCTGTTGTCGATCAACAACCCTGAAAAGAGTTTGGGGGTAGTATCATGAGTACAGTGGTACTCAACATCCAACTGTAGTGGTCATCTGACCCAGCAAGGACTTCATCACTCGTCATTCTAGGACAACTAGTAGTTTATGGAAAGGAAGGGGTAAGTGGTGAGGTTGCTGCCGCACTAGCATTTATGAAGTGGCTAACGATCTAGAGAGTAAGGTAGGAAGCCAAGAATTCGATGAGGAATCGCCTCCAACAAGTCTTGCTATCAGCTACTTACGCAAGCATAACACCTATCCTATCCTTGTCCTCCTCTTCGCATCCCGACGAAGAAGAAGCAGTCAAGGCACACACACACATTGATCAAGTTATATTAAGATTATCTCAGTTTTTGTTGTCTATGAACAAGGAGTAGGTCTCAAGTCGTCCATAACCGTGGACACGGCTTCTCGAAAAGATTTAACCCTGCAGGGGTGTACCAACTGCCCATTACAAGGCTCCGCCGGCACACCCATCTCTCTCAGTTGCTACCCATCACAAGCAACCATTTTATGATTTAGTTCCAAGAGATCCGAAACGACAGGTCCCTCTAGCTAACAACGAACAAATCCGGGTAGCCCCCGGTGAGTCGACACCCAACTCAAAAGCCGGCCGCGCTCTCGAATCGGTCTCTACCGTCTGTCTCGGGTTAGGATAGCCGGTTAATCACACATGGGACACCGGGTCCTCAGCCAGACAAGGTGGGCCAGCAAGGGAACTATGTCCTCACTGGTCCGGGTTGGTTTGTAAACAACTGGCGTACGACCAACACACACACGGTTTCAAATGGTAAATCAGCTTGGGCCACCACTAGAAATGCTTGAAGCTAGGTAGGTAAGAAAAGGGGACCCCATAAAATCCCACACGCGGTTAGGCACGCTCAGTCTCAAAACCAATACCCGGAACTCGGATCCTAGGTGACTCGAATGGAACAAGCGTCGGGGCGGGATAGCCTAGACCTTCCATCCTTCGTCGAATATAGTCAACATTATAATAATCATATCATCAACAACAATATAATAATGTGATATCCCAAACCCAGGAGTAACAGGGTAACATCGTAGCATCCTAAGCATGCATACTAAGCAGGGGCTGAGCAACGAGCAAAAGTAACATAGCAGTACAAGGTTTGCTGGGAAGGGACATGCCTGTATCGGTTTGAAAGAGGCTGTAAACATGTGGTAGGATCAAACATCGAACCTATCCTAGACTAGCATGCAAACCGCTGGTTGAAATAGAATGGATCATAAGTAATGTATAGTCCTTGCCTGTTGATAAGTCGGGTTCCGAAGGTGTAGGTGATCTTGAGCTCGCATCGTCTCCGAGAGGTACCCGCAGAAGCACACAAGGCGGTAAACACTAGAAAGCAATCAACGGTGCACCACTATTACTACGGAGCAATACAAGATCAAAGAGGCAACACAAGGCATGGCAACGCGATACAGATCTATCGTCGAGAACGGTTACTAACAATTTAAGTGGGGTATCGGTCACACACGACGAATACCGCACGTTTACGGTGGTTCAAGTTGCTTGCCTATAGGTGATCAACCAACGGTTGTTAACATGGCAACTCAAGCAAGAATGGCATAGCACAAAAACATGTCAAGAGGTGAAGCACAAAGTAAACTATCTATGCTAGTCAATTTAAGTGAGGCACAACCTAGACATGGCATAACACTCAGTGCCGCACGATGATTAAAAGATTTGGTACTGTTCTGCCCTAAACCATATTTTAGGTTGGTTAACAACAGAAAACAATAGCATAAACACAAAGTACACGAAAAACTAATCAAGTTACATATAAAGAACACCCCAAACGGAGTTACGGTTAAAAAGATACAAGCAAAACAAGTTACGGGCACAATCTGCCAACAACACGAAGCACACTTTAGAGCAATGCATAAACAGGCTAATGAATGCAAACATGCTCACAAATGATATGAAATTAAACTAGACATGACATGGAAGGCATGGAAAAAGAATCATGCAAATAGGCATCATAGATCAAAAGATATTAAGCAAACAACATGGCATCGGGACGTTACGGACTTAGAGAAAAACAGAGGTGGCTGTCAAAAACAGCAGCATAGCAACTTTGGAGCTAAATAACTATATGACCAGTAATGATAACATGAAGATGCAATACATGTAATGAAAGTAGACATGATGCTTAACAATATGCAATTGGAATCACTCAATTCCGATAAACGGTCGCGACACACTCGTCGACTGAAGTTGCAACAAAATAACAGTTTCAGCAACAACAACACATTAACATCAGGATCACCACTTTGGAGCAAGATTTAATATAGCTAAAGCACCCAACCATGACAAGTTAAAGCATGGAAATTAAGTAAACATGATGCTTAACACATAGGAGAAAGAATCAATGCAATAGGCCTCATGGATTTGTCACAATCATCATGCAAAGTTGCAACAAAATATAAACAGCAACACTTAACAGGGAAAAATTAGCAATTAACGGCCTGATGCCCTGTTTAGCACACAATTACACAATCAAGATGAGCTCAAATGCAAATTCTCACAAAATATGAATTAAAGTACACACAATTCTGAGCAACTTTCATTTTGGGGGCACGTTCATCGGAGCTACGAATCAACGGGAAAATGCATTGAAAAACTGGATCAGCAGCACAAAATATAAGGACTTAGAAAAAATAGCAGGCAGGGAAAGAAAAAAAAAACTACCACGTGCTTGGCCCATCTGGCTGGATCTGCCTGGCTGGGATGGGGCTTGCTGGGCTGCCAGGCCTGCCCAGCTCGGCGGCGGTTGGTGGCCTGGCCCACCTGGCCTGGCGGTCTGGACCGGGCGCCGGCTCGATCCCGCTCGACCTCCTCCCGAGCGGCGGCGAGGGACGAGGAGGAATGGCGGCGCCAGGCGGTGGAGCTTGCGGGAACAGGGCGAGACGGCTTGGCCATGGTCGCCGGCAAGGTGCAGGCGGGAGGTGAGTCGGCCGGCGACGACCTTCGGCTCTGGCCGCGTCCTCCCATGGCGCGCCGGCCATGGTAGGGACGGTGGCGGGCTCCTGTGGCCTGCGAGGAGGAGATCGAGGACGTGAGGAAGGAAAGGAGGCATGGGAGGAGAGGGAAAGAAGGAGGGAGCCGCGGGCACGACGTCTGGTCGCCGGCGGTGGCGTGGAGGCGACGCCGGCGTGCTGCGGGCGGAGGCAGTGGAGGCGCGGGCCTCCCCGCCCAGATCGGGGCCCTATGGGGCCCGGTGGCGCGGTTAGTGGCTGGGACTGGCTGGAGGAGGGAGATGAGCCACGTGGCTCAATCTGGACCCTCTGTTGGTCACATCTGAGGGCCAGAAACGAATCTGGCTAGGGTTTTGGTAATTTGGGGGCTAGAGGGCAATTTTGAAGCAAAACTCAGGGGGGTGGCTGCAAATTTTCCATGGGGGAAACCCTAGAAGGCATAGGGGAGTGTGGTGGTCTATATATAGGGCAGGGTTGGCTGACCAGTTGACACAAACGCCCTCGGTACCCCTCTCGCGTATCCGGTGATCGCGTTCGTGACCGCCGAGACCCCGTACGGACTCCGATTCCGACGAAATGTCGAACCACGCGCTCAGCGCGTCGAGCCCGTTGATCGTACCTCACTGCGATGACATTACGACAACATTTTTCGGCGCCCCAATAAAATAATCCGTTTATTAAATAAATGGGTTTTTCGTTCCGGTGGTGATGGCTGGTCCTGTGCCGGTAGCGACGGTGCTCGGGTGAAATCCCGGTGTCGTAAGGTCGTGTGCCGTGGTGGAAAAGGGGTCGGTCACGCATCCGATACGAGAATAAGGGGGAGAAATATTCACCGATTATTATTTCGGTGAAGCAAACACTGCAAACAACAAAGACAATCAAACAATTCACACCGAAAACAAAATTTTTAATTTTTGTAAAAATCTGGGCTGTTACATCATCACCATGGGGTTGCCCCGTTCTGTTCGTAACGAAGAAATATGGAATAGAAAGGATGTGCGTAGATTATCGCCCGCTTAATCTAGCGACGATAAGGAACAAGTACCCACTTCCCAGGATCTATGATCTTTACGATCAACTTGCTGGATCCTCAGTCTTCTCCAAAATGGTTTTGATTTTAGGTTATCATTAAATAAAAATTAGAAACGAGGACATTACAAAAACGGCTTTCACTACTCGTTATGGTCTTTATGAGTACATCGTCATGTCCTTCAGTTTAATCAATGCCCCAGCCACTTTTTCGCGGTGAATGAATTCGATCTTCATGGAGTATTTGGACAAGTTCGTTGTGGTTTACCTCGATGACATCCTTATATAGTCGAAGAACGAAGAAGAACATGCTGAGCATCTGATACGTCCCAAACGTATCTATAATTTCTGCTTGCTCCATGCATGTTTTGTGTGACTTTGCCATGATTTGCTTGAACTTTCATACACTTTTGAGCATATTTGGACTAATCTATTAACCCAGTGCACCCAGCTGCCAGTTGTTGTTTTCTGCTATTTTTGTATTTCAGGTTTTCCAGCCATTAAAAGTGCTCCAAAAAATCCGGAAAAATCATATAAAAAATCAGCGTCACGGAAGCTTCCGGAAACACCAAAGGAGCGAAGGAGGGCCACCACCAGGCAGTCAGGAGGGCAGGTGGCGCGGCCCCACCCTGGGCTGCGCCAGGGACCCTCCTGACTGCCTTGTGGCCCCTCTCGGTGCCCCCCTTCGCCTATATTTACCCCCCGTGACGAAAACCCTTGGGAGGAACTCCTTTTTCGCGATCTCGCCTCTGTACCGCTGCCACCGCCGTTTCTAGATCGGGGTTGCCTGGAGAAGCTGCTCCGGCACCCTGCCGGGAGAATCTACCCCCTCCGGGGGACCATCCATGGCCATGGACGCCTCCCGTATGTACCGTGAGTAGTTTCCCTTGGACCATGGGTCCGTGACCAGTAGCTATGTGATCTATCTCTCCCCTCTTTGTGCCTCCACTTTCGAGACCTCGTGAGCTTCCTCACATGATCAAGGCACCTTTGTAATTTTCTGTTGTTGCTATGCTGAGTTTGTTGGGATCTGATGGATTATGAGACTATGTTCAGATTGTGATGAGTAATATATTTGGTTCTTCTCTTTTATATTTTGTTCTTGAGTAAATTCTGGCATGTTCTCCGTTGTCGTATTTTACTTTGGCCAAGTGATTTGTTGCAACTCCAAGAGGGAGCGTTATGCTTGATTGTGGGTTCAGCCCCTTGATGTCTAGCTTGAGTGACAGAAACATGAGACTAGGGGATGTGTTGTTGCCACCAGGGATAAAACAACGGTGCTTGTGTCCGCGGATGCAAGGATTGTTTACTTTACGCAAAGTTCTTTTAATGCAGTTGTCTATTGCTTTGGATTTACACTTCGGGTGGGATTCGCAACTTAATACCAGCGAGATGTTTTGGATAGATATCTCAAGGTGGATGATTCGTAGTAGATGCAGATGGATTTCGGTCTACTTACCTTGGCATACTGCCCATTGCTTTTGAGCCCTTCCTTTCTTTGCAGCATAGTTAGCATTGCGGTGCCTTCATAATCCTGTCAACTGCCCAACTGTGATTTGTTTACCTCGCTAACACTTTTATCGTCTTTTGGGAGAGAGACATCACTAGTGAAAATCACGGGACCCTGGTCCATCTTCATATTACTGTTTACATCCTTAGTTTACTTTTCAGTTGCTATCACTATCATTATCCCGTGCGTTTTATCCTTTGTAAACAGCAAGGCCGGAGGAATTGACAACTCCTCTGTACTCGTTGGGAGCAAAGTTATTTGTATCTGTGTGCAGGTCCAGGTGAAGTTAACAACCCTTGGTTGTAAACAACGCCATTGTTCACTTTACCACCTTCTTGTATCTCTGCGAGTCCTACTGGTTCGATACTCAACCTTAGCATCTTCGCTAAGGGAAATTTGCTGCTACGCTACATCTCACCTTCCACTTGCGGTAATCAACGAGGAGTGAGAGATCCTCACCGTATCAAGCCAATTTCTGGCGCCGTTGCCGGGGACTCCAGTCTACAAGATAGGGGAGTTGCACACTATCTTTTATCTTTGCTTTTAAGTCTTGTTAGTTTACCTTCCAGTTTTTACTTTTGTTCCCCTTATAAAAAATACCAAAAATACCTGTTACCTTGTCAGTAGTTACCACTATGGCTGGTCCTATTGCCTTTGTTGAGGCAGAAGTACTTACCTTTACTCAAAGAGGTGGTGAAAGTTTGAAAGATGCTTGGTATAGAATTAATGATTCTCAAAAAAGAGCCACCAAGAAGCAATCCACTACTATCTTGCTTAAATTTTTTTATGTTAGGATCACTTCTCGGAATAGGTTTCTTTTAGACACTGCTATCAATGGGAACTTCGTAGAGTCCCCAGTTTGGGAAGCCCTTAATATTATTGAAAATCTTGTTGGAAGTCTCCCAGTTGTTAGTATTAAGGAGGACATTACTTTAGCTCACATTATGAGAAAACTTGAAAAAATAGAGCTAGAGATGCCAAGTATCGATAGGGTGAATGATTTGGATCGTAAGATTCAAGGGAATTTGAATAGGTTAGATAACTCCATGCAGAAAATTATCAAATCTTTGGAGACTATCAAATCCCTTGATGAGAAGTCTTCTAGGATAGAAAAGATTGAGGAAGTTATTGAAACTTTAGGAACTACCTTTTCCTCAATCAAAACCAAAAAGGATGAAACTCCGGCAAACAAGGAACCTAAGTTCGTTTACGTCCCCAAGGTTCCTCGAGCTAAAGCAAACACACCTATTGCCAAAAGAGTTGAAACGGTGAAAACTTTGGAGGAGACACCTATCTTTAACCATAATGAAACTCCAATTGATTTCCCTCCTTTTGATTTTATTCCAAGAAGCATTTTCATTCGTCCTTTGTTTGAGAAACCTATTAATACTAGTTGTACTATTGAAGAGTTTTTTGATGATCTTGATGATGGTTCAATGGATATAACTTGATCTTCTGCTTTAAGCCTAGCTAATGGCTCTAAAGAAGCGCTTTCGGGAGGCAGCCCGCCACGGATTTAGGTTTTTCTTTTTGCTTTTATTCTGTTCTTAGTGGTCTTGATGATTGTTACTACTGTAGAAACATCATTGTATCTTTAATTTTTAAGCTTTTTGCCTTTTATAGCCTTATACGGCAAGGGAAGTAAAAGTTGTGACATGCTGTCCAGAAAACGGATTCTGTCCTCGTGACTAGAAAAATGATGGAAAAATACCATTTCATCGTTTTGAGCTGAAATTTTTACACAGAATACTCTATACAATTACGAAACTTCCGTATTTTCTGAGTTTTTTTATTTGAGTTGCAGAAGTACCCCTAAAAAATTCGTTTCTACCTGCTGTTCCGTTTTTCACAGATTCTGCCACGTTTTGTCTCTCTTCACTTTTGCAAACCTTAAGCTTGCTTTTTCTTTGCAAAAACTTTTTGGCAATCTTGGGAAACAGTAGCTGTTCAAGTTTATCTTTATTTCCAGAAGAGGAAAAATTATTTTATTAGGGTACTAACCTCTCTAATCAGTCTACAATGGTTATGTATGAAGAGAGTTTTCAAGTGCGCGATGGAAGATGATGAAAGAAGATCTTGGAGTGTCAAACACTCAAGCTTGGGGATGCCCATGTGCACCCCCAATAAATATTCAAGAATACTCAAGCGTCTAAGCTTGGGGATGCCCCCGTGCATCCCCTTCTTCATCAAAAATTATCAGTTCGTCCCTCGTTGCACTATATTTTTATCGCTTCATGCGTTATGTGCTATTCTTGGAGCGTCTCGCTCTTAGGTTTTGTTTTTAGTTTTGTTTTTATTTGTTTGCTGTAGTAACAAGTTAGGTCCCAGCTTACTTTCTTTTGTGTGGGAGAGATACACGCTCCGCTTGAATTAGAACTCCTCATAGGATTTGCTTGCTTATTCTTTTAGCTGTGAGTTGTTCTTTTTCTTTTCTTAGCCGCTGCTCTGTTTAGTTGTAGTGCTTTAGTTTTCCTAGAGATTTTCTTTTGTTTTAGGTTGAACTTTCTATAGGTTGCTTTTTTTTATCTTGTTAGAGAGTTTGCCTGTTGCACTGAGTTTTGTGTCTTGACTAGAAGTAGGTAGTTGAAGTTGCTTTTCTCTTTGTAGTAGTAACTTGCAAAAAATTTGAGGTTTTGACTTGAGTAATGTTTGAACTTTTGGTGTCAAGAGATCAAGCCTATTAGTGATAGATGTCGTATTTTGGGCAATCTGTGTGTTTTTCGAAAACCAAAACCCCCTGTTGAGAACTCTAGCTACTAGATGGATCACTAACCTCTGGAGGGTTCGAATATTAGAGTACACTCACGTACCATGAGCCGAGGATGCGCAAGGATAACCAAACCCCCATACACTCCTCCTCGGGGTACTTGTCTCTTTGTGAACCTCCTGATTAGATTGAGAGTTACCGATAATAAGTGCATGAGTTCTTCGGACTAATGTGACTATTCGAAAGTTGACACTTCCACCCACCTATACTTTTTCTAGCCTCTTTCGGTACCGTGCATTGCCCTTTCTCATCTTGAGAGTTGGCGCATACTTCGCCGGTGCATCCTAACCCTTGGCACGATACGCTCTGTCATCATAAGCCTCCTTATATCTTTCCTCAAAACATCCACCATACCTACCTACAAGGAATTTCCATAGCCTTTCCGAGATACATTGCCATGCAACATCCACCTTCTCATGACTTGATCCTCATGTCATACCTTTGCATCATGATAGTTATATCTTCTTTATGTGAGTACCTTTGTAAAGTGCGAAAGATCTCCTATATTCTTGTAAAATATAGAGTGTTGCCCCTAAGTGAGGAAAAGATCCCAAAGAGGAAAAAAATCAAAAGATCAAAAAGAGGACAAATGAGAGTTAAATAGAAAGAGCCATTGAGGCCACCAAAAAATACAAAAAAATAGAAAAAAGAGAAAAAGAAAAATAAAAAGAGAGAAGGGGGCACACTACTATTTCTTTTGAGAGATCCACACTAGTACTTCATCCTTTATCCCTTGTACTCCATAGAGATCATCATCATGCATATAGCTATGTGGGGACCTTCACACTATAAAACTTGGCTTGTATATTCCAATGATGAGCCTCCTCAAACGAGCTCTAGGTCTTCTTGAGCAAGCAAGTTAGATGCACCCCCACTAGTTCCCTTGGAGAGCTTTTAGCTCACATGTGCATCCGTTTGCATGGCAATCCCTACTCCTCACATCATATCTATCATATGTCCTTCTCTCGCCTATGATTGTCCTCATTGATGTGAGCCTTTCACACCTTTTTGTCTTCCTCCTCCACCTTCTTTCTGTTTCGCCTTTTAGGTGTCAACTTTCTTGCTCACGCTCATTCATTGCATGAGTGCTCAAAATATCGAAAGGGAGTTGATCAGTTTGACTTGTACCTGGCTAGTGGTCTGGGGATGAGTCAAGATAAGAATCCAAAGGAGACTAAGTGTGAAACTTTAGTAGATAGTTGTTCTCAACAATTACCTTTTTTTATCTCGTATTTCCTTATCCCCTGCTTGCACGCAAACACCATCTGGAGACATTCGAGTCACGGACAGCGAGAGCTCTTGCACCTTTTGTTCTTTTGTTGCTTGTGTCAATGCCAATATAGACTCTTGCTTCCTAAGACTTGAATTGAATTGCATGCTTTGATTGCTTTACTTAAAAGTCCTTTTATGGTTGTGTGGCATGTCACCACAGAAATTATGCTTGTTATCATTTACCTACTCGAGGACGAGCAGGAATTAAGCTTGGGATGTTGATATGTCCCAAACGTATCTATAATTTCTGCTTGCTCCATGCATGTTTTGTGTGACTTTTCCATGATTTACTTGAACTTTCATACACTTTTGAGCATATTTGGACTAATCTATTAACCCAGTGCACCCAGCTGCCAGTTGCTGTCTTCTGCTGTTTTTGTATTTCAGGTGTTCCGGCCATTAAAGTGCTCCAAAAAATCCGGAAAAATCATATAAAAAATCAGCGTCACGGAAGATTCCGGAAACACCAAAGGAGCGAAGGAGGGCCACCATCAGGCAGCCAGGAGGGCAGGTGGCGCGGCCCCACCCTGGGTCTCGCCAGTGACGCTCCTGACTGCCTCGTGGCCCCTCTCGGTGCCCCCCTTTGCCTATATTTACCCCCCGTGACGGAAACCCTTGGGAGGAACTCCTTTTTCGCGATCTCGCCTCTGGACCTCCGCCACCGCCGTTTTTAGATCGGGGCTGCCTGGAGAAGCTGCTCCGGCACCCTGCCGGGAGAAGCTACCCCCTCCGGGAGACCATCCATGGCCATGGACGCCTCGCGTATGTACCGTGAGTAGTTTCCCTTGGACCATGGGTCTGTGACCAGTAGCTATGTGATCTATCTCTCCCCTCTTTGTGCCTCCACTTTCGAGACCTTGTGAGATGCCTCACATGATCGAGGCACCTTTGTAATTTTCTGCCGTTGCTATGCTGAGTTTGTTGGGATCTGATGGATTATGAGACTATGTTCAGATTGTGATGAGTAATATATTTGGTTCTTCTCTTTTATATTTTGTTCTTGAGTAAATTCTTGCATGTTCCCCGTTGCCGTATTTTACTTTGGCCAAGTGATTTGTTGCAACTCCAAGAGGGAGCGTTATGCTTGATTGTGGGTTCAGCCCCTTGATGTCTAGCTTGAGTGACAGAAACATGAGACTAGGGGATGTGCTGTTGCCACCAGGGATAAAACAACGGTGCTTGTATCCGCGGATGCAAGGATTGTTTACTTTACGCAAAGTTCTTTAAATGTAGTTGTCTGTTGCTTTGGATTTACACTTTGGGTGGGATTGGCAACTTAATACCAATGAGATGTTCTGGATAGATATCTCAAGGTGGATGATTCGTAGTAGATGAAGATGGATTTCGGTCTACTTACCTTGACGTACTGCCCATTGCTTTTGAGCCCTTCCTTTCTTTGCAGCATAGTTAGCATTGCGGTGCCTTCATAATCTTGTCAATTGCCCAACTGTGATTTGTTTACCTCGCTAGCACTTTTATCGTCTTTTGGGAGAGAGACATCACTAGTGAAAATCATGGGACCTTTGTCCATCTTCATATTACTGTTTACATCCTTAGTTTACTTTTCAGTTGCTATCACTATCATTATCCCGTGCGTTTTATCCTTTGTAAACAGCAAGGCCGGAGGAATTGACAACTCCTCTTTACTCGCTGGGAGCAAAGTTATCTGTATCTGTGTGCAGGTCCAGGTGAAGTTAACAACCCTTGGTTGTAAACGGCGCCATTGTTCACTTTACCACCTTCTTGTATCTCTGCGAGTCCTACTGGTTCGATACTCAACCTTATCCTCTTCGCTAAGGGAAATTTGCTGCTACGCTACATCTCACCTTCCACTTGGGGTAACCAACGAGGAGTGAGAGATCATCACCGTATTAGCATCTAAGGCTTGTATTGATGAAACTTCGAGAGCGTCGCCTATATGCAAAATTCTCCGAGTGTGAATTCTGGTTACCATAAGTGACCTATCTAGGCCACATGATTTCTGCGAAAGGCATTGCTATCAATCCTGAGAGAGTTCAGGCCGTCTTTGAATGGACTCCACCTGAATCGGTTAAGCAAGTTAGGAGTTTTCTTGGCTTAGCAAGCTATTGTCGCCGCTTCGTTTCCAAAGTTGCAAAACCTCTAACTGAACTCCTGAAGAAAGATAGGAAATTTGAATGGAACCCCAAGTGCGAGGAAAGATTTCAAGAGCTGAAAAGAAGATTAACTTCTACACACGTACTTGCGCCTCTAGACACCAAAAGGGATTTCAAAATCTATTGTGATGCTTCACGGCAAGGGTTAGGATGCATACTTATGTAAGATCGACATGTGGTAGCATACGCTTCACGCCAGTTGCGTCCACATGAAGAGAACTATCCTACCCATGATCTTGAATTCGCTGCCGTAGTTCATGCCCTGAAGACTTCGCGACATTACCTCCTTGGTAATCGTTGTGAAATCTATACCGATCACCAAAGCCTCAAATACATATTCACCCAGCCAGATCTTAATCTCAGGCAAAGACGCTGGATAGAGTTGATAAAATATTATGACTTAGGAATTTCTTACACCCCAGGCAAAGCCAATGTCATGGCTGATGCACTAAGTCGTAAGTCGTATTGTAACAACCTCATGTTACAACAACATCAACCACTTCTCCATGAGGAATTTCGAAAGCTTAATCTGGAGATTGTTCCTCATGGATTCCTTTCCACCTTGATAGTGAAACCAACTCTTGAGGATCAAATCGTAGCTGCGCAGAAACATGATAGTGGTATCCAAGAGATCAAAGAGAACCTTGCTAGAAAAAGTGCTAAATGTTTCTCTGTAAATGATCAAGGAACAATATTCTTTGAGAATCGTTTCGTAGTGCCAGAAAACCAAAACCTAAAACAGTAGATCCTTCAGGAAGCTCATGACACACCTCTCTCGATTCATCCCGGTAGTACGAAAATGTACCGAGATCTACGCCAGAGATTTTGGTGGACCGGTATGAAGCGAGAAATCGCTCAATTTGTCGTTGAATGTGATGTTTGTCGTCGCATTAAGGCAGAGCACCAAAGACCTGCTGGTACTCTTCAACCTTTGCCTATCCCTGAATGGAAATGGGATAAAGTCGGTATGGATTTCATCACTGGCTTTCCAAAGTCTCAAAAAGGAAACAATGCCATCTTCGTGGTCATTGACTGTCTTTCCAAATTTGCTCAGTTTCTTCCTGTTCGCGAGAGTATAACTGCTAGTCAGTTAGCGGATCTTTATGTCTCTCGAATAGTCTCTCTCCATGGTGTTCCTTTGGAAATCAATTCAGACTGTGGAAGTATTTTCACCTCTCGATTTTGGGAAAGTTTTCAAAATGTTATGGGAACCCATCTCTCCTTTAGCACCACCTTTCATCCCCAGTCAAGTGGCCAAGTAGAAAGAGTCAATCAAGTTCTTGAAGACATGCTCATAGCCTGTGTTATCTCATTTGGAAAGAGTTGGGAGAAATCTCTTCCATTCGCCGAGTTTTCTTATAACAACAACTTTCAATCTAGTCTGGGCATGGCACCTTTTGAATTTCTCTATGGCCGAAAATGTCGAACACCATTGAACTAGTCAGAAGCCGGTGAAAGAAAATTCTTTGGACCGGATATGATCCAGGAAGCAGAAGAGAAGATTCACATTGTTCATGAGCAATTGAAAACAACCCAGTCTCATCAGGAAAGCTACTATGATCGTCATCATTGGACAGAAAGCTACGAGCTGGACAAGAAGGCTTACCTCTGGGTTACTCCTCTGAAGGGAACCCATCACTTCGGTATCAAAGGCAAATTGGCCCCACGTTACATATGCCCCTTTCGCATTCTAGCTAAACGTGTATGTAATTCCAGTCACGATACAATCACATGGAGAGCCGAGAACCGTACCCAGTTGTCTAAGCAGACAAGGCCAAGCACAGAACGTTCTCGGTAAGCATCGAACGTGAGGGGCATCCCATTCAGGCCGGATGCTCATCTGAGATGGGTCCTCATCGTCCGCTCACAAGTCTAGATGCTTATGGGTGGTGAATCCCATACTCATAGACAAGTCGCCTCAACCATGTTATCGATTGAATCCTAACTCTTACATAGACTTACTCCAGCCCGATCACTTAGTCGGGGTCTAGGGCGGGCTTGATCATACAACAAAGTGTGCACGTGACAGAGTCACGAGCAATCGCATCGCGATCCCCCAAGCTGCGCACATCTAAGGGCCACTTGGTGTATAAAAGACCGCCAGCCAGATCACAACTAAGGTCTCGAAAACCCATACTAAGACATGCATGTTATAAACATACACGCAGCACACATGCTAAGTATGAACAACAGGTATCATCACATAACTCTACAAAGTACTTCTTTATTTACTTACACATAGAGTATACAAAGATCACATGTCTGTGATCAACATTACATCATACAACGAAAGCAAATTAGGTCTGAGTACAGACAAGTTTAACAAATGGCTTAGAGAAGCCTTGTAAACAAACATGCCCTTCCACGAGGGACCAGACTGCTGTCTGGGACTATGCCAACTTAGTCAACGTCGAGCTTCACGAAGGTGACTCCATCGGGGTCCGGTTTCTCATCTAAAACATAGAATAAGCAAACGTGAGTACAAAGTCGTACTCAGCAAGACTTACATCAGAACTACACTACTCATGCTCAAGTATCAAAGTAAAGGAGGTGGGGTTTCATCATGCAGAAGTGCCAGCTTTGACTTGGCTAACCCTGAACTACGAATACCAGACTTGAGGTAAGAAGCGTACACGAGTCTACTACATCTCCAACCAATTACACCACTATGGTGCCTTCCTCGACTTCCCACGAGGAAGCACACCATAGCACTCACGCTTATCTTGCGAGTTTTAGAAGTATCCATTCAAGTTGTCTAATAATCAGGTACAGGTTCCAAGTAGTCCATGACCGCGGACGCGGCTATTCGAATAGTTTTGTTAACCTTGCAAGGGTGTAAGCTACACACACATGACCATCGGTTACCGCCAGGTCTCGCCACCGTTCAAGAGGTGACAGCGAGGATGTTCACCACGACACTTCGCTCACAACCGGTCTATTCCAGGAGTCGACTATCTGAGTTTGCCTCCGCTCGAGAGCCCGACCGGATCAACGAAACGGACTCAAACAATGTAAGTGACCGAGACGCCACCTCTGGCAGATGGTTTTCCTGCCTCACAGGTGCACCCACATATCTATATGATGCAACCATTCCTTCATTCTTTTTCTATGCAGATGTCAAATGGAAAGCTCGAACTAATGTGACTCCTGGACATCGACACAGATCAAGGTACTAGGCCGAGAGGGGTCAGTGAGCCCAATGTGTGGTTGTACTCTTTGTCTTGGATTACCATACAAGAACTCGGTGCTTAAGGCGGTGTTCAACGAGACAACCCACTGTGTACTCCTACACAGCCTCTCATCGTTCACCTTGTATTAGGGTGGATTCACCAACATAGTTTCACTTTCATCAACGCCATGTTCACTATCATCCCGACTCACATCAAAAGCAACCTCATTGTACCACTAAGCATGCAATAAGCATTAACAGTTGCAGGGGCCACATGATATCAATCAACTCCTATGTCAGCTAGGATTGTGGTTTGCTTACTACTATGACAAGATGATAGGTCATGCATCGGATATGGGTTCAACTATGCGGTAGAATCGATACAAGGTGATCTCCTAAACATGCATAAGCGAGACTGAGAGGGAATTGGGATTTTATAGACATGATCAATGGGGCTTGCTTGCCTTGCTGACGGTACACGGTTCTTAACGGTGGTCTTCTTCTTCGGGGGTGATCACCGTCTCGGAAAAGCTGGTACCGGAAACAATCATCAACAAAGGGGGGCAACTTCGGAAGTAAATGCACAAGCACATGATATTGTTGTGACATGAAGTATAGGGTACTTGTTTGTGGCACATTCCATTTAATTGAAGTGTATTGCAAAGAATTTGCAAATTCAAACTCCAAATTCAATTTCAAATTAAGTCATATGCATGTTTGCTACTGTTGCCCCATTTTAAATTGGTCAAACATAAAAACAAATTGCATATTCTTAATCCTTGTATTTTTCTGATAATTTTTCATATATTATATGTTTAATTTGGAGTTCATATGAATTTTCTATGATTTATTGAAGTTTTGGCTATTTTCTGTAATTTCTGGAATTCTTTTAAAACAGAAAAAGATTTACTGTGTCATCCCTGTGTCACAGTGACGTCAGGGGGGTTCTGACTGCTGGGGCCCCCATGTCAGTCTCTCAGGGGTTAAAACATGTTAGTTTAATTAACAGAGGGGGTTAGTTAGCAGCTAGGGCCCACTAGTCAGTGGGTGTAGGGTTAGCTTAGGAGGGTGATTAAGTTAGCCCTAATGGTGGAGCTCGCCGGGGAGTTTCCGGAGCTTCGCCGGAGTTGAGTTTTAGGGCACGGGGGGGGGGGGGGGGGGTTAGCTGGGGGCACTGGGAGGGAGCTGGGGGCCCCGCGCTTCTAAAGATGCCATCGAGGGTCCAAGGGGAGGCGCTGGAGCATGGCCACGACGGCAATGGCGGCGACCGGCGCACTGGACAGATGAAGACGGCGCTCGGGCACGGATTTGAGCGTAGGAGAGAGGGGAAAGGGGCAGCAACTCACTGGGAGTTCGCCGGTGGTCTTGGGGAAGCCAAAGGAGGCGAGGCGACGGAGAATTTCTCGCCGGGGCTTCACTGGTGGCCGGCGGAATCCGGTGGGGTTGGCGTCAGCTCCAGGGGCTCCGCGGCGCGATTAGTAGGGGGGATCGACGGAGACGGCGTAGCTTGGCCTCCTGGGCATCACGGCTTAGAGGAAGGAGGCCGGTGGCCGCGTGACTGCTCGGGTGCGCTCCGGCGTGCTCTCTGCGGCGGCCAAAATTGCGAGCTGAGGAGCGGGGAAAAGGACCTGGGAGAGAGGGAGGGGGTGCGGGGTGTGTGAGCAGCTCCATGGCGTGCTCGGCTGCGAGGAGGAGGCCTAGAAGGCCCCTGGCCATCGAGGTGGCCGTCGACGCTCCCCTGCCCTCCACCGAGCTGCTTCGGGGGGAGGGGAGGAAGACGACACCGGGGCAGGTGGGCTGGGCTGGAAAAAGGTAAGTTGGGCCGGGGGCCCGGTTGGGTGGGCTCCTTTGCCCTTTTTCTTTTTTTCTTCTGTTTTGTTTTTCTGTTATTTTGTTTTTCCTAGAAATAAATAGCTAGGCAATTTTATAAAATGCCCAAACATTTTTATAAATTCTAGGTGACCAGTAGAAGATCACTTGTATAATTTGAGCATTTTTGAAATTCAATCAATTTGAATTTCAGTTCAAGTAGGGTCAAATTTAATTTCCAGGGAACCTTTCGAATTTTTGAATACTCCATGGGCATGGGAATGAACCCAACCCACTTTTAAAATGATCACCATCATGTATAGGAATTTTCCAAATATTCAAATGATTTTTGGAAAAAGATTTTTATCTGGCCATTTGAATTAATCATGAAACGCTTGATCTCCAAGAAAACTTGTCATATCGAGACCATGAAACTCTTGATCTCCAAGAAAACTTGTCATATCGAGAGTATCCTGTCCGTATCCTCGATGAAGCTGAGCGTACCACCCGACGTCAGAAGATCAAGTTCCTCAAAGTGCATTGGTACAACCATTCTGAGAAGGAAGGCACCTGGGAACGAGAAGATCGTCTTCAAACCGAGTACCCCACCCTCTTCCCGACGACTTCTGAATCTTAGGACGAGAATCTTATGAGTGGGGGCGAGTTGTCACAACCCTAGTTTGGTATGTTCTTTTTATTTCTAGAAATAAGGCATCATGTTTAAATTTCCCTTGTTTAATAATTAGGGATTTGGAAAAGCCTCAAAAAGAATTTAAATAAATGGCCAGAGAAAAATCTTTTTCAAAAAATCTTCTGAACTTTCTGAAAATCTCTAAAAATGGGCATGATCACATTTCATGTGTTGTGGGTCCCATGTCATGCTCATGGATTTTTGAAAAAGTCCAAAAGTGCCTTTGGAAATTAAATATTATCCATATTTGAATTGGATTCAAATATTTTGAAATCCAAAATTCCTGAAAACTTGGTACTGACTTTATATTAGTCAGTTAAGTCCATATAAATTATTTCAGGGATTTTATAAAATGATTTGATATATAAATCAAATAAAACAAACAAAAGAGAATCAGAAAACTAATAAAAGAAAAGGGACAAAGCCCACTTACCTGGGCCCAACTAGCCGAGGTGGCCCAGCCCAGGGGCAAGGGTGTCTTCCTCCTCATGCTAGCCAGGCAGCTCACGCCGTGGCGAGCATGCCCTCGTCGCCGTGGCCAGCAGCCTGCTTCCCCGGCGCCTTTTACATACCTCGAAGCCTCGCCTGGACGCCCCGAACACTTGCCCCCTCTCTCCTGGCCGCGTTCCCCTCCTCCGTCGCCATTTTCTCACCGCCATCGAGGGCAACCGCCGGCCGCCGATGCGCGCAGACGTGGCCACCGTGCCCCGTTCACCTCGCCGTCTTGTCCATCCGCCTCTCCGTGCCCGTCTACGTCACCGGGCAGGTCCAATTTTAGCCTGGACGCCCTCAAGGCCACGCCATCGTCATCGTTTCCATCCTCGGCCACCGGGTCTTCGCCGCCGAATTCTCCTTCGCCGTTGCTCCTCCGCCTCTCCCGTCTGAGCCAGCACGGTGATAACCCACAACTGCCGGGGGGTCGAGATAGTCTTCGTGGGTAAGAATAACCCAATTTATAGATTCGACTCAAGGGGAGCCAAAGAATACCCACAAGCTTTGACAGTGGAGTTGTCAATTCAACCGCACATGAGATACACTTACTTGCAACAAGATATTAATAGTAACTACGATATGGAAGTGATGGTGGCAATGGAAATAGTGGCGGTGAAACAGCGAAAGTAAAACAGCAAAAGCAAACAACTAGTAACCAGCAGAATTAAAAACACTGTAGGCTAGGGATATGGATGGTTGGGTGTTGCATGGATGAGATACATCAGGTATTTAACTTGGGGCAAAGCACACAGAAAAGCAATGATCATCTAGGCATATATCAAACATTAGGCATGTACCCCACAGGTAGTTGTACATGCTTGCAATAAGAACTTGCACACCATCTTTTGTCCTACCATCCCGCTACGAACGGGGCCAAAAGAAACTTATGAAGATTAAGGTGCTCCTGCAAAGAGCACCGGAACAAAGCATTAACAATCAATGGATACAAGGAATCCTCAAACTATAGTCCATCCCCTTTGGTGTCCCAAGCTGTCACCTTTGGGATCACCGGTTCCGGACTATAGCAGGTGCATAAAACTCGTAATAGGATCAAGAACACAAATATATTCATGCAAACACATAGGGTTCAGATCTGAAAACATGGCACTCGGGCCCAAAGTGAAAAGCATTAAGAGCAACAAGTTGAAGCAAAGATGATAAACACCAATCTAGATGATAGGCAACATGCCCCAACAATCTGATAAACTATTACATGATCTAGCTCATCCAATCCCTACCACCCCTTTGCCTACAACAGGGAATTACTCACACATGGAAGGATAAGTCATGGAGGGAGGATGGAGTGGTGATGATGATGACGATGGAGATGATCTCCCCTCACCGGAGGCCAAAACAACCTCTAGATTAGCCCTCCCGGAGAAGAACAGAGGGTTGCGGCGGCTCCGCGACGAGAATTGGGAAAACGACTTCTGTTCTGGGGTTTTCTCGCCACGGGAATAAATAGGAGGCAAAGTAGGGCACCAGAGGGGGGGGGGGAGGACCCTCCTAGGCAGCCTCCTGGCACGGCCAGGGGTGGGGCCACGCCAGCAGGGCGCCTGGGCCCCCCCTGGCTGCCCTATGGCCCCACTTCTGGTATATTGGTCCTTCGGGTGCGTGGATTTTCAATGATTTTTCCTGGAATTTTCTGAGACACCTAAAAATCCATTTTCCTGCACACAATAAAACCATACAGACAGCTATGCTAAAAACATCGTTAGTCCGGGTTAGTTTCGTCCAAATCATGCAAGAATGAGGGCAAAACAATAGAAAAAGTGTTTGGAAAAGTAGATACGTTTGAGACGTATCAACTCCCCCAAGCTTAGCATATTGCTTGTCCTCAAGCAATTCAGTTCAACAAACTGAACGCGACAAAGAAAACTTTGACAAACTCTTTTGCTTCATTAGATGTATATAAGCATGTACTATGAAAAGAGTCTAGAAGGTATTGAAACAATGCTATAAGGACAATGCACGAAGCAATCCTTCTTTCATGTGAAAAATCACAAACAACTAAAAGTAAATAATATGCTACTGAAAATCAAGACAAGATTACAATGCACATAGCTTGAACATATTAGAGTGGTATCTCTCTAGCCTCCATGAGTGAAGCAAAACATAAATGCAGAAACTCCTCCGGAGTTTTAAAAGAGACAAGAACTAAGAACTTCAGAATAAGTAATACCATAATCATGCAGAAGACAATGTAGTACTTTGGGACAATGCACATTACACTCAGAATGACAATTATGCTCTCATAGTTGGTGCTTTGAAGAAAGAAGGTGGAGACTCTCGAACCGTGGATTTCGATGGCAAGGTTGAAAACCCGTGGCTGGAAGCAAAGACTAAACATGTACCAGAGCTCTTGGTTTTGAAAACAGAGATAAAATGTTTTTGGGAGGTGCATGGTTCGTCAACGAATGCTAGTAGATGATGGCTTCTCGCCCTTCGTTGGTTACCCCAAGTGGAAGGTTTGAGATGTAGTGCAGCAGCAGTTTTCCCTCGGTGAAGATACCAAGGTTTGTCTCCAGTAGGACTCCAGAGATGATAAGTAGGTGTCAGCGGCGCAACTGACGCGGACCTGCACACAGACACAGATAACTTTGTTCCCAAAAAAGTTCAGAGAGGTTGTCAATCTCTCCGGTCTTGTTGTTCACAAAGGATAAAACACAAGGGATAATGATAGCAAGTAAAAGCAGTAAAGTAAATATAGCGTGGAAATAATAATAAGGATATGGACCGGGATACGTGAAGTTCACTAGTGATATCTCTCTCCAAAAAGACAATAAAACTGCTATGCGAGGTAAACAAATTACAGAAGGGCAATTGACAGGATTATGAACGCACCGCAATGCTAACTATGCTACAAAAGAAACGAAGAGGATCAAAAGCACGGGCAGTACGCCAAAATAAATAGACCGAAATCCATCTGCATCTACTACTAATCATCCACCTTGAGATATCTATCCAGAACATCTCGTTGGTATTAAGTTGCGAGCCCCACCCAAAGTGTAAACCCAAAGCAACAGACAACTGCATTAAAAAGAACTTTGCGTAAAGTAAACAATCCTTGTAACCTCGGTTACAAGCACCGTTGCTTTCCCCCTTGTGGCAACAGCACATCCCCTATACTCATGTTTCTTTCACTCAAGCGTGTCATCGGGGGGCATGAACCCACAATCTAGCACAACGTTCCCTCTTGGAGTCACTACCTACTACTTGGCCAAAGCAATAAACAACAACGGAGA
This sequence comes from Bromus sterilis, assembly GCA_950022295.1. Taxonomy (NCBI): domain Eukaryota; kingdom Viridiplantae; phylum Streptophyta; class Magnoliopsida; order Poales; family Poaceae; genus Bromus; species Bromus sterilis. The sequence goes on from OX465596.1 coordinate 345,947,784, forward strand.
ACATGCAAGAATTACTTAGGAACAAAAATATAAGAGGTAAAAACCAAATATATTACTCTATCACAATCTGAACATAATCTCATAATCCATCAGATCCCTCCAAACTCAGCATAGCAACCGCAGAAATATTACAAAGGTGCCTCGATCATGTAGGGCATCTCACGAGGTCTAAACAATGAAGATCAAAGAGGGGAGGAGAACATCACATAGCTACTGATCACGGACCCATGGTCCAAGGAAAAATACTCACGAGACATCCGGGGAGCATCCATGGTGGAGAGGAGACTCCCGGAGGTCAATCCTCCCTCCGGCAGGGTGCCGGGAAGAGGTCTTCTGGTGCTCCCGATCTCGGAAGCGCGGCGGTGGTGGAACAGAGGCGAGTTTGTGGAATAGGGTTCTTCTTCTGGAGTTTTCCCGTGACGGTGAATAAATAGGCGAAGCGGGGCAGCCAGAGGTGGACCAGGGGCCCCAGGCGCCCCCCTGGCGCGACCAGGGGTGGGGCTGCGCCGGGTTGCCGCCTGGGCCCCCTGGCTCCCCTCTGGCCCCTCCCGAGCTCTTCTCGAAGCTTCCTGTACGCTGATTTTTCCTGTATTTTTCCCGGAATTTTTCTGGCACTTTTTATATGGGGGAAAACTGAAATAGAAAAACAGCAGAAAACAGGAACTGGCACTGGGGTGCACTTAGTTAATAGGTTAGTCCAAATATGATCAAAAGTGTCTAAAAGTGTATCTAGAGCATAGCAATATCACACAAAACATGCATGGAGCAAGCAGAAATTATAGATACGTTTTGGACGTATCAGTAGACAACCCAATCACTTCTTATGCTAGACATGTTTCGAGGAACGGCTCCCAAGATGGGGACGATCACATCCCCTTAATCTTCTTTGTTTATCACTACCAAAGTTTTCTGATTTCTCATAAACAAAGCGTGAAGGAGGGTTTGTTGGTTGTGATTATGTTTTGTGAGCTGGGCACACTCATGCCAGTCCCTCCTTGTATTAGGGATTTGCAGATTAGACATGCAATCCCGGGATAAAACATGTCTAACATAAGAAGATCATGAATTACCTACTACTTCCTCATGATCTAAAGCAGAGGCACAACACAGGAGTGTATTTGAATAATTTCGAGATGGTACAAGAAATTCTTCGTTAGGATGGCCGGTAAATACCATATAGGAAGGTATGGTGGACTCATATGGAATAACTGGTTTCAAGGATTTTGGATGCACAAGCAGAATTCCGCTTAGTCCGAGCGAAGGCTAGCAAAAGACTGGGAAGCGACCAACTAGAGAGCAATAACGGTCATAATCATGCAGAGCGACAAAGCAACATTGAATTGGGCATGAAAGTGATATAACTATTCTGAAATTCAAAGATCATCACGGCATAGTAGACTTTTTAGTCTTAAACATGTGTAAGCATGTGCCAAGTCAATCCAAGAATTCTCCAAAGGGAAATACCACTTCAGTATGCCAAACCATGAACAATGCAATGCATGTAAATCATTTCAACAATACATTATGTACCCTAGCTATTTGAGATTAGCCACAAAGAAAGCATGAACCATTGGGAAAGCATTGTAAACATAGCACTATGTCGCTACAAGTTGGTCTCTAAATCATAAGTACAAGCATATGTACAAAAGTAGAAACAAAAAGAGTTCATACCGGTTTTCCTTGTTGCATCCCTTTCATCGATCTTCGTCATTACTGCCTTGTCACTTGCACGATCGAACGTAGGAAAATATAATCAAGTGCAAATGCCATCACGGACTCGAGCTAAACTCTGCAACAAAGCAAACTAAAGAGAGAAAAGAAATCTTTTTGGGTTTTTCAAAGGTTAGACGAAAGAAAAAGAAAGAGAAAAACTTTTTGTTGTTTTTGCAAAGAAAGTCAAAGAAGAACAGGCAAAAACTTCGAACAGATCAAAACGAACAATCATAAAACGGATAATACAATGGAAAAAAGGACACGTACTCCCCCAAGCTTAGACTGTTGGCCTAAGTTGGTATCTGCTACTGTGGTCCCCAGGAGCCTCCAGCTCCAGGGTAGTACTGGTGTGCCCATGGGTCGTACGGGGCTTCAGGTGCATAGACCGAAGTCCTGGGATCGTCCCACGAAGAAGGCTCCGCGCTCCAAGCGGAAGAAGACCCTTCACCCCACTGGGTAACGGGCTCCTCCTCCTCATCATGCACAACCCCCTCCATGGGGTTATGGAACTGCTGCTGGGCCACTAACTCATCGAACTGGATGACGTTGAAGGACCATCCGTTCCTGCGAGTAGAATCAAACCAAAAAGGAGCAGGTAGACGGATCTCCCGAATATCGATTAGTCCAAACCTCAGAATATAAATAAGGTTACCAAACTCGGAAGTCCTTCTAACAAACTCATGCCTCTTCATAGAAGCAAGGTCAAAGCTTATAAAAGGAAAAGGCTCATCATCAGGATGTGGGGCGCGCTCAAGAGACTCAAGAATAAGTGTGGCGTAAATGCCACCAAAGAGATCTCCCTTATTGCCATTAAGGGCAAGTCGGCGAGCAATCAAGGCACCCACATTATACGTAGTTTCCCCTGAGATGGCATTTGCCAGGATAGCAATATCCGGCGTAGAACTGTTGCTCGTGTTTTAATGAGCTAATACCCCTCTAGCAATTTAATATGAGAAATACCTGAGCTGGGCAAACAAGATGCTTGAAATTTTTGAACGTCGGATATCCCTTGTATCCTGGATGCAAAGAGAGTTGAAGAGCGTTCTCAACTCGATAGGCTGAGTGTTCATCTTTGCCGTCCGTCCAACGTTCGGCACACCTATTATTTCACAAAATCTTTCCAAAGACATGATCAAAAGATCATTGTAAATTTTAAACTCAATAAAACCAGCATCATGGTTATATCTAAAACTGTTAATAAAACAAGAGGTGAGTTTACGGTATTGAGTAACACGGCATGTTGCAAGCCGTGTCAAACCTGCATTAGCACAAAGGTTATCAAACTCCTCCTTAATACATGTCGCTTCAAGAAAATCGTTGCACGGAAACATCATTGCCCGTGCTGGACTTGTATCTTCCAGCAACTCCAGGGGCACAACATCTTCATTGTAGCTCACCCCAGCAGCTGAGGATGAAGCTGCAACTCTAGTTACTCTATCAGTATGCCCGGGCTTCTTCTTCCAAAGCCATCCTTTTGCTTTTCCTAAGAAACTCATTTCTGATTTTTTTTTGACAATTCTAAAAAACAAGGATTTAAGAAAAATGAGTTGGGGAAAACTACTCTACTCACTTCCCTAAGTCATATACTTGCATAAAAACTTGGAAAATAAATTTCTACACATTCTTGCAAGCTCATATGAATAGCACCAAGAGCTACTAAATACTCACTAATGAAGCCACCAATCAAATATCTAATTGGAGGGGTGGAGGAGTGACATACTAGGGAGTATTTGCTCAAAATCTCAGCTCGAATGATAGGCTATAGAGAGAGATCGAAAATCGTCTCCAAGAACAGAAAGAACACTAGGGGAAGTGCAGAACTCGTGTTTTTGGAGAGAAAGAGAGAGAGAGGAAGAAGACTCACCTGTGGGCCCCAGGCACCTCTGGGTCACTCCCGACATGGAAATTTTTATTTTTATTTTTCTGGAATTTTTCTGACAACTTCACTGTTGAATTTTTTTCGAGGTTCAAAAGCTGCAAAACTTTCTGAAAACTTGAAATAGTGGTTTGCTACGTGAAGCTTCAAAAATGTAAAACTTGGGACCAACAAGAAAGATAAAAGCTAAAAGAAATGCAAACATAACAACCTCTACTTTTTACTTATATAAAACTCATCTAATAGCAAGGTTGATCAAGTCCTACTACTAAACAAGCAATACATAGAGCAAAAAGTTTCACTTACTATGAAGCATTCATGGTACCTTCACTTTAATGGATATTGTACCCACCATAATGGTTTTATATTTGTGGTGCACATGTAGAGGACAATCCCAATCACCAATCTTCACGGTCTCGATATTCTCTATAGAGTTGAGGCCATGCCTTTTGTCAGTCTTCTTCGGAAAATACACCGTGTGTTCTTTATCATTCACATTAAAAGTAACCTTTCCTTTATTGCAGTCAATAATAGCACCTGTGGTGTTAAGAAAAGGTCTACCAAGAATAATAGACATGCTCCCATCCTCGGGCATGTCAAGCACAACAAAATCAATAAGGATCAAACAATTAGCAAGTTCAACGGGAACATCCTCACAAATACCAATGGGAACGGCTGTTGACTTGTCAGCCATCTGAAGAGAGATATCTGTAGGGATTAGTTTCTCTAAACAAAGCCTCTTGTAAAGAGAGAAAGGCATAACACTAACTCCTGTTCCAAGATCACATAAAGCAGTCTTGACATAATTATTCTTTATGGAGCAAGGAATGGTGGGTATACCTGGATCACCAAGCTTCTCAGGAATCTTTCCACTAAAAGAGTAGTTAGCAAGCATAGTAGATATTGCTTCATTAGGAACTTTTCTTTTATTAGTAACAATATCTTTCATGTATCTCGAATAGGGAGGTAACTTAATAGCATCAGTCAAAGGGATTTTAAGAAAAAGAGGTTTCATCCACTCACAAAACTTATTGTAATGCTCTTCTTCTTTAGTTTTGAGAGACTTACCTGGAAAGGGCATGGGCTTCTGTACCCATGGTTCTCTTTCCTTCCCATGTCTTCTTGCGATGAAGTCTTCTCTAGTGTATTTCTTGCGTTTGTCGGGTGCTTCTTCTTCTCGAACTTCGGGTGGATCATTCTTTCACCATCCTTTTCAGGCTTAGCACTGTCTTCAGTGTCAACATCGGAGGTAGATATACTATTTGGATCAATAACAAGCTCTTCACTTGCAATTGGATCATTGGAATTGTCAGCTTCTTTGTGCTTCTTCTTCTTCTTCTTCTTCTTCTTTGGAGAACTAACAATTTCTTCTTCCTGCATTTGAGAATCTTGCTCGATTCTCTTCGGATGCCCCTCTGGATAGAGAGGATCTTGAGTGCTAGTTCCACCTCGAGTTTTAATCCCGAAGGCCTGTATATCCTATTTGGCATTGTTAGCAAGAAAATCTTTTTGCACATTAGAAACTTGTTCAAGATGAGTTTGAACCATATGAAAATGTTTCACAAGACGTTTAACATCATTAACTGTTCTACCTAGAACATCAAGCAAATTTTTGATAGCAAGGGAATTATCATGCAACTGACTTTGTATCCTCTCATTAAAGTGACTTTGCTTCATAATAAAATTATCAAGCTCATCTAAACATTGATCAGGAGGCTTACCATGAGGGATGTCACTTGATTGAAATCTAAAAGAGAGTGTACCTCTATCATAGGAGGGTGAGTGGTAGGCTCATACAACTTCTCAATAGGGGGTAGATTCTTCACGTCTTCAGTTTTAATACCCTTTTCATTAATAGACTTCTTTGCTTCTTGCATATCTTCGGGGCTTAGGACGAGCATGCCCCTCTTTTTTGTTGGTGGAGGTGGTTCAGGGACGGACCAATCTTCGTGGTTCTTGGCAATCTTGCCCATTAAATCTTCTGCATCGTCCGGTGTTCTTTTCCTGAAAACAAAACCAGCACAACTGTCCAAATAGGATCTGGATTCATCAGTTAGACCAACATAGAATATATCAATTAATTCGTTCTTAGGGACTCCTTGTCCCGGTCTAGCCTGGATCAGACTGCAATACCTCCCCCAAGATTTAGGGAGGTGCTCATCCTGCAACTGTTTAAAGTTATAAATTCTTTGTAAAGCAACATGTTGCATATGAGCAGGAAAGTACTTATCAACAAAAGAGTGAGCTAAGTCTTGAGGACTCTTAATGGAACCACATGGTAGTGCATCATACCATGCTTTAGTACCTTCCTTCAAAGAGAAAGGAAGAAGCTTAGTCACATAAAAGTTTCGTATCTTTTCATCCGTAGTAAACAGGCCAGCTAACTCAGTGAGTTTGGTCAGGTGTGCAATATCATCATCATTTTCTCTGCCATAAAATGGGTCAGCTTCAACCATAGATATAAGTGAAAGATCAATAGAGAAATTATAATCAGGATCATTGATGCATATAGGAGATGTAGCAAATTCAGGATCAGGAACGGTCTTGTTCTTCAGGGAGTGTTTTTCGAGAAGCTTCTTAATAGCACCGGGGTCAGAGTCGACAAACTCTGTTAGCTCCCTACATATCATCATCAAGCATAATATAATCATCCTCAAGGCGTCTCTCCTTGAGTTTACTCAAATCGGGATAATCGTAAGTTCCACCAATAGGGTAGCGAGTAACAAGAATTTCAATTCCAGTTTTTTTTTGCAGCAGCGATCTGTTTCTTAAGAGCGTAACCAAGTGAACCAATATCATCAAGAGTAGTATAAGCATCACCAAAAGTATCAGACATAGTAACGGATTCCGTAGAAGCATCATGTTGTGGAGGTGAAGCAAAATTACTCATAAATGAAGGTGAATCAAGTGTAGCACTAGTGTTCAGGACAGTACCTTTTCTTGTACGGGATGGTAAGATCGGAACCTTGGGTCTTCTTTCTTACCCATAGCGGATAAATTGCAGCAGGTAAAATACTTCAGGTAGACTTGTGAACAAAGCTATGCTCCCAGGCAGTGGCGCCAGAAAACAGCCTTGATAACCCACAACTGCAGGGGATCGAGATAGTCTTCGCGGGTAAGAATGACCCAATTTATAGATTCGACTCAAGGGGAGCCAAAAAATACCCACAAGCTTTGACAGTGGAGTTGTCAATTGAACCGCACTTGAGATACACTTAATTGTAACAAGATATTAATAGTAACTGCGATATGGAAGTGATGGTGGCAACGGAAATAGTGACGGTGAAACAGCAAAAGTAAAAGAGCAAAAGCAAACAACTAGTAACCAGCAGAATTAAAAACACTGTAGGCTAGGGAGATGGATGGTTGGGTGTTGCATGGATGAGATACATCATGTATTTAACTTGGGTCAAGGCACACAGAAAAGCAATGATCATCTAGGCATATATCAAACATTAGGCATGTACCCCATAGGTAGTTGTACGTGCTTGCAATAAGAACTTGCAGAACATCTTTTGTCCTACCATCCCGCTAAGAACGGGGCCAAAAGGAACTTATGGAGATTAAGATGCTCCTATCAAAGAGCACCGAAACAAAGCATTAACAATCAATGGATACAAGGAATCCTCAAACTATAGTCCATCCCCTTTGGTGTCCCAAGCTGTCACCTTTGGGATCAGCGGTTCCGGACTATAACAGGTGCATACAACTTGTCGATAGGATCAAGAACACAAATATATTCATGCAAACATCTAGGGTTCAGATATGAAACATGGCACTCGGGCCCAAAGTGACAAGCATTAAGAGCAACAAGTTGAAGAAAAGATGATAAACACCAATCTAGATGATAGGCAACATGCCCCTAACAATCTGATAAACTATTACATGATCTAGCTCATCCAATCCATACCATCCCCTTTGCCTACATCAGGGAATTACTCACACATGGAAGGAGAAGTCATGGAGGGAGGATGGAGTGGTGATGATGATGACGATGGAGATGATCTCCCCTCACCGGAGGCCAAAACAACCTCTAGATTAGCCCTCCCGGAGAAGAACAGAGGGTGGCGGCGGCTCCGCGACGAGAATTGGGAAAATGACTTCTGTTCTGGGGTTTTCTCGCCATGGGAATAAATAGGAGGCAAAGTAGGGCACCAGAGGGGGGAGGACCCTCCCAGGCGGCCTCCTGGCGCGGCCAGGGGTGGGGCCGCGCCAGCAGGGCGCCTAGGGTCCCCTGGCTTCCCTCTGGCCCCACTTCTGGTATATTGGTCCTTCGGGTGCGTAGATTTTCTGTGATTTTTCCTGGAATTTTCTGAGACACCTAAAAATCCATTTTCATCCACACAATAAAACCATACAGAAAGCTCTGCTGAAAACATCGTTAGTCCGGGTTAGTTTCGTCCAAATCATGCAAGAATGAGGGCAAAACAATAGCAAAAGTGTTTGGAAAAGTAGATACGTTTGAGACGTATCACACGCTCACGGTGAGCTCCCAGTTCTTTCCCCCCTAGAGGTGCCCGTTCTTTCGCTCTTCATCGCCATCGCCGTTGAGCCCGAGCTCGGCCGCCGCGCCCTTGCTCGCCGACGTGCTCCCCGACCACCCTTTGGCCGCCCGCTTAGCCCACTCGACGCGCACGTGTGCGAGGGCCCGATTGGTGCCCTCTCCGTTCCCTCCCATGGACGGGATCCCAGCCCCGGCGAGGCACCGCCGTGGCCAGTGCCACTGGCGGCTAAACGCCGGCCAGCCGATGTGATTAGGGCCTAATCCCCCTAATCACCCAATGACAAGTGGGGCCCAACCCCCTCCAATAACACTGTTAATTTAATTAAACAGAGAGATAACCCCTGGGCCACTAACATGCTGACCCAACATGTCAGCCCCCCCTGACGTCATCCTTGCGTCATGATGATGCAATAATTCAATTTTCTCTGTTAATAGAAAATTCCAGAAATTGTTTAAATCTTTGAAATTGAATAACTTTTAAACCATAAGTCCAAATCAAACAAATAATATATAAAGAATTATCAGAAAAATCCAAGAAATCCAACTATGTAACTTTCAAGTATGACAAAATAGTTTACAATGATGAAACAGTAGCAAATGTAATTTGGACAAATTTGAATAATCATTTGGAGTTTGAATTTGAATTTCTTCTTCAAATCAAATTCAATTAACATGTTGAAACTTGAACATAGAGCACATCAGTACCATGCCATGCTATGTTATGCATCTTGATTGTGCATTGCAATGTGATGTTTATACTTTGTTGTCTCGGTGTTTGCCTCTTCTCGATAGATTCATCGCCGGACGTAGTTTCCGACTGCTCTGAAGAGTGGCACCTCATGATCGTCAACAAGGCAAGCAAACCCCATGGATCATGTCTATATAAACCCATTTCCCTCTTGTTCTCTTATGCATGATTAGGTAATACATATGTGACCGTTCTACCGCTAGTTGAACCCATCCTTTGCATTACCTATCATTGCTTCCACAGTATTGAGCAAACCTCAACCTAGCAGATCCAGGATTGTTTGTGTTCATCATGTGGCCCTTCATACATGTTATGCTATGCCATGCTAGAGTTGTATGCAATGAAGATGATCCATCTGGGTGATGTATCTGGATGGTAGAGAACAATGCAATTTAATGGTAATGTGTTGGTGTAGTCACCCTAACAAAGGAGAACAATGAGAGGCTGTGTAGGAGTACCCAGTGGGTTGTCTCATTTACACTGCCCTAGGCCCCGAGTTCTCGTGTTGTGATCCAAGACAAGAGTACTTACACATGCAGGGCTATGGACCCCGTTTGGCCTACTAACTCATCCCGACTATGGTCCAGGATTTTCCTGTCTTATTGTTTCTTTGATTTGATTTCATATCGTAGCACGGTTTTAGACAAGCGCAATACCATCCGTCGAGGTGGGCTTGTCGGACCGTCCATACATCGTTGAGTCCTGAATGGAAACCCCGGCCGGATTTTTGATTGGGGTACATACTCAAATAGGCGATCCCCTGGGCTAGAGTTGGAGCCGTGAGGTAAGTGCCTTGGTGTTTATCCTAGTTCGACATCCGTTTGAAGGATGACGAGTCTAGGGCGATAAGTGATGCCACGTGTGTGAAACGTACACCCCTACATGGTTAATGATCTATTCGAATAGCCGTGTCCACGGTTATGGACTACTTGGAGACCTATACTTGATTATTAGACAACTTAAATGGATACTTTAAAACTTCCAAGATAAGTTTGAGTGCTTTGGGTTGCTTCCTCGCGGGGAAGTCCAGGAAGAATCCATGGTGGTGTATTGACGTGGTGATCAAGATTAGATGGACTCGTGTGCGCCTCTCATCTCAACTCTATGTAGTCGTAGTACAGGATAGCCAAGTCAAAGCTTTTGCATTACAACCCCACTTGCCTTTACCTTGATACCCGAGCATGCGTAGTATAGTTCTGAAGCAAGTCTTGCTGAGTACAACTTTGTACTCACGTTTTCTTAATTCATGTTTTAGAGACGAGACCACTGACCCTGATGGTGGCCTCCCCCTCAAGCTCGACGTCGACAAAGTCATGTAGTTCCAGACAGTAGCCTGGTCCCTCTGGAGGATCGTTGTGCTTTCTTAAAGGCTTCTTAAGCCATTTGTTAATCTTGTCTTTACTAAGACATAATTTTCTTCCGTTGTTGTTTGATGTAATGTTGGATCACAGCCATGTGCTCTCTGCTTGTAATACTACTACTATATCTGCCCTGTTTAGCAGATGCAATAAAATTATGAGTTTGTAGAGTTCATGTTGTGTTATCTGCTGTTTAAACTAGACATGTAGGCTGCGTGTATGATTATAACATGCATGTCTTAGTGTGGGGTTCGATAGCTTGGTTGTGATCTTGCCGGAGGTCTTTCATACACAAAGTGGCCCTTAGATGTGCACATCTTGGGGCATCGCGATGCGTTTTCTCGTGACTCCATCACGTGGCACACTTTGTTGTATGATCGAGCCCACCCGAGACCCCGACTAAGTGATCGGGCTGGAGTCTGTTTATGTAAGTGTGATGAATCAATCGATTATATGGTTGAGGCGACTTGTATATGAGTATGGGATTCCACCACCCATAATCATTTAGAGTTGTGAGCGGACGATGAGGACGCATCTCAGTTGATCATCCGGCCTGGATGGGATGCCCCTCACGTTCGAGCTTTTCGAGAGTGTTCTTTGCTTGGCCTTGTCTGCTTAGACAAGTGGGTACGGCTCTTGGCTCTTCATATGATTGAGTTGTAACATGAATTACATACGCAAACCCCGGGTCCCGACAGACTTGATATCAGAGCAGGACTGTCTGTAGGATTACTAAACCTTGGCCGAAGTGGAGTCTAGCATTCTATAGTTATATAGTTACTTGGGTATATGGGAACACCGCAAGGATTCATTTTTCTCCTTACCCTCATCGATCTGAGTTCTGAGTCACCCTCATCTTGTCTACAGGAAGATAAGACTATTCTCATCTATGTCTTTACTAGAATATCTCGTTGTTTGCTTCTCAATAGCTGTAGGAATGTTTTGGTCGTCTAGATTCACCGTTCCATCGAGCCTTTTGAGAGGTTCTGATCATTCTTGCAGGTTGATTCATCTTTTCACCCTGTTACAGCCGTTATGTTGTCCAATTTGTCTTGTGTTTCTAGTGATTCCGCTGCTTTTTCATTACAATCTTGTCCGCTCTTAAATTATATCATCCTTGCTTTGATTCCATCATAAATCCTACTCTGATTGTTGATTTTTTCACACAGAATGTCAGGTGGAACTATATGTGTTGAATCTGGTCACATTAATCAAAGTGGTGATAAGGATCCTCCTCCACCGCCTTCTGCGGCGGAAATCATGATGGAGGCTGAGCGAAATCGTCGTGATCAAACACGCATTTTGGAGCTCATTGTGAAGAATACTTCTCTTCAGCGAGAGTGTTGCACTGGATTGTGAGCAATTTTGATAGCACTCTCATTGTCACAAAGGAGAGAAATTTTCTTCACTTAAATTCCATAATCCTTCAGCGTCTGCTTAAGCCATAGAATCTGAGTGTAGCATGAGCCAACAACAATGTATTCAACTTCAACAGTGGATATTGATACACAATTTTGCTTCTTGGAAGCCCAACACACAAGTGATCTTCCGAGGAAATGACAAGTGCCAGAGGTAGATTTCCTATCAACACGATCACCAGCCTAGTCCGAATCAGAATAGCCAATTAGATCAAACTGAGCACCCTTGGGATACCACAAGCCCAAGGTAGGTGTGTGAGAAAGATACTGAAGAATTCGCTTTACATCAATATGATGTGATTCCTTTGGATTTTCCTGAAAGCGAGAACAAATACATACTGAAAGCATGATGTCAGGTCTAGATGCACATAAGTATAAGAGTGAACCAATCATAGACCAATATTTCTTCTGATCGAAGGGTTTGCCCTTCTCATCTGCATCTAGGAAGCCATTAGTAGGGATTGGAGTCTTAATCATTTTGCAATCAGTGAGTCCAAACTTCTTCAGGCAATCCTTGAGATATTTTTCTTGAGAAATAAAGGTGCCATTCTTCTGTTGACGGATTTGAAGTCCAAGGAAGAACTTCAATTCACCCATCATAGACATCTCATATTTCTTCGACATCATTTTGGAAAATTCTTCGTTGATAGCAGTGTTAGTGCATCCAAATATAATATCATCTACATATATTTGACATACAAACAAATCACCATTATATGAGCGAGTAAAAAGAGTTTGGTCAGTTGTTCCTGGTTTGAAGCCTTTCTTCAAGAGGAAATCCTTCAGGGTGTCATACCAAGGACGAGGTGCTTGTTTTAGCCCATAAAGGGCTTTGTGCAATCTGTACACCATGTCAGGATTCTTCGTGTCTTAAAAACCTGGAGGTTTCATAACATACACTTCTTCTTCGATTTCACTGTTAAGAAAAGCACTTTTCACATCCATTTGATAAAGCAGGATACCATTCAAATTGGCAAAAACAAGCATAACACGAATGGATTCGAGACGAGCAACTTGAGCATAAGTTTCACTGAAATCGATACCACAATACCATCTTCATCTTGCTTGTTGCAAAAAATCCACTTAGTACCAATGATGTTGTGCTTCGTGGGATCATGTCTTTCAACTAAGGACCAGACTTTAATTTTCTCGAATTGATTGAGTTCTTCGAGCATAGCAGTTAGCCAATCTGGGTCCTTCATGGCTTCATCAGATTTCGAAGATTCTAGCATGGTGTAACACCCCCAGTGTCAGCAACAGTAATCACTTTGATTAGTGCCAAGTCACTCTGGATTGGCAAGCCATGATCACCTTTGATCACAACTCTTTCAATTCCAACCCACATAAAAATTTCAAAATATGAGTGGCATATAAATTTGCTCCAAGAGTTGTGGGAGAATATTAATCAACTTGCAAATGATTAAACCAAGTCATTCTTAGTTCATAGAATAAACCCAAGACAATAATAAATATGAAACCAATAATGTTGGATTATTAAGATTGCCATGGAAATTAAAACGAAACTGAAAATTATAGTTGGACCAAAAATGATGAAACCACTTTTGTTAAATGTCTAATAATCAGTAGGCCACCTTAAATTTGAATTGGGGCTTTACTAAAATATTTTGATATTTTAAATAAATAAAGACAGTAGTAAAACAGTGAGACTTAATACCTTTTAAATAAAACAAAAATGCAAATGAATTTGTAAAAGCCCCAAGATTTTTGTGGCACTTAATTATGATGCAACAATAATTTTGGAATATATTTCGTGTTGTAGAAAAATACAAAAGATATTAAACTAATTACGAATAGAACAAACAGAAAACAAAAATAACAAAAGGTAAAAGAAAAAAAGGAAACATATTCTACGCCCTGGGCAAAGGCCCACCCTGGCCCAACTCCCCCAGCCCGTGTACCACCTCCCACCTGCCCCCTCACGTCGACCACCTGCTCGACGCCGTGGCAGAGCCGTGGCCATGGGCGCCGCTGGAGCCCCCCTCCCTCACTTGCTCCCCCTGTAGCACACGTCGATGATAAGGCCGAAACCCCCCACCCCTGGAGCTCCCCTGTGCCATTCCCCCCTCCCCCGCTCTCCATCTCCTCGGGCTCGAGCTCGCCCGTGCCCTGCCGTGGGCGTGCCGCCATGCCTACGCGGCCAACGGCCACCTCCTGCCCGACCGTCATGTCCAGGAGCTCTGGCGCACTCGTCCTCGTCTCCCAGTGCTTCCAATCGGCGCCGGGAGGCACTGAATGCTCGCCATCTCCCTGTTCCCTTCCTCCATGGCCACCGCGCCTCGCAGAGAAATACGTCGTCCTCGCCGCGCCCTAGGCCTCATCGAGCTCGCCTTCAAACTCCTGGTGAGCCGCTCGATCTTCCCCAGCATTCCACGCTCGATTCCGTGCCATAGGGTGTCGTCCCAGCATCCGCCGTACTCCGGCCGCGGACAATGGCACCGGTGGGTGCGGCGTGTCACGTAGAGCGCATAGGAACAACTAGCAACCGATTTGGTGCACCGTAGCGCGTACATGCTCGTCGTCGGCCTTCCTGTGTCCACGTCGGCGACGGCCTGAGTCACCGCCGGCACGCGTGGCTCAAACCGTGGGTTAGTCCACTGACTGGTGTGCCCCAACTCGTGTTAATCCCCTGCTAATTAGACATTTAGGTTAAATTGAAACTCTGATAAAATACTTGTTATAATGACAGGTGGGTCCGATCACTGTTTAAATAATAAAATGACTTTTGTTAATATCCAGTGGCTGACAGGTGGCCCCACTGGATATTTAAGTTAACTAAATAGATTAATAAGTAACCAGAGTATGATAAGTGGGCCCCTCTGTTCTGTTAATTAAATAAAATAAATTTAAATGCCTCTGTGTACGACATGTGGGTCCCCCATGTCAGTAACACTGTTTTTGATAATCTTCTGGATAATGCTATTTAAATAATAAAATAATTCCAAAAATTGATTTAAAATGATTTAAACTTTAGAAATTTATATCTTTTAAACCGTAGCTCGGATTAAAAAAGTTTATACATGAAAATTAATGAAAAAAATATAATGTATAAGAATACGATATCCGTATGCCCACCATCCCCCTCTATCACAACGAAGACGAGACTTTCCTTCTCCGGGTCGTTTGTTGATAATCACCCGGGGCCGGTATTTCATCCCCGGATGAATTCCCGCTCCGAGCATAACCCTTTGCACTGCATTAGAGCACCGTTAATGTTGCATCTGTCATGTCATGCATTTATTTGCTTATGCTTGCTTTTTATTCACTGTTTCTCCCCCCCTTTATTCTCCGGTAGACCCCGCTCTACCGCCGACTACACCGCTGCTGGGTACGACTACTTCGTCGATGACCCTACCCCTACCGTTGAGCTTCCAGGCAAGCAGAGCCATTCTCTTCCCCAGATATCGCCTATCTTTCCGTACTTTTCTTGCACTAGGCATTGTTACTACTGCTGCTACGTTACAATCCTATTCTATTGCCTAGCCTGTCATTGTCGCCCTTGATGTACCTTCCTTTATCCTATGCTGCCTTTTTAAATATATATTATATTCAGCAGTGAGCCCTGCGCATTGTTAGTCAACTAGGATTAGATAGCGGGCCGTGATCACTCTGGGGAGTGAATGCGGATGCGATGATTATAATTGCACAGGTACGGTACAATGCAGACACCGCCTAAGATTGTTGGCTGCGAGAGTTACCAAACCACGAAAGTCGAGGTCCTCCAGGAGCACACACGAGACAAGGTAAGGAGACGATTCACCTTGTTGGTAACCACGTTCTCTGACGAGACGACAGAGCGGGCACCGATGTACTGGTGGTCCTGGCTGCTGTTCGTTATCCGTTGTGTTGTTAGTCAGACAACGATAAATGTTGTCTGTGAGATAATAATAAAATACTAAATGGTTCGGCGGATGAATTGAGTAGACTTTTGGCTTGTACGCGCTTCCTACACGTGGGATAATGAGTTATGGGCTCCTCTGCTTCATAGTCTCGTTCGAGGACTTTTCAGACGTCAGCAGTACCGCAGCCTGCGCCGGGAAGTGGTGTTTTCTTATTTGATCACGCGGTGATGTCTTATTTGGTTTGATTTTGCTTCACCAGCCAGCCACGCACCATGCAGGAGTACGTCGCGGTTAGGGTCCAAGGCCCTGCGTACTTAGGATTTAGACCGGCGGATGAGCTCTTTGTTGAGTTTGAAAGATGGGCTGTGGAGTGTCGGATAGCCTCGGTGGAGCATTCCCTAACAAGGTGCCCGCCACCCTGGAGATCCGTGCATTGTAGTGTAACAGAAGTGCACCCCTGCAGGGAAGATTAATCTATTCGAATAGCCGTGTCCACGGTAACAGGACGCTTTATGCTGAAGGCAGATCCTACTACTACAAACTATTATTACTAAACTGTATGGTTCCGGGTTTTCTTCCTCGCAGGGAAGTCGAGGAGGTGATCTCGGAGGCATTGTTAATTATTACAAGTTTCTATTATACAATGCTGCAGCAACTTCTGCTGCATTGTTACTTTATGCTTTATATAAACTGTTGGTTGTTCTCTTCTTGTGCTGCAAGACTCGTCGGAAGATGCTAGTCTTCGTTAGGCCTAGCTTCTTACCCTTATTCTGATTTCTACCTTGCAGTCCACTATATATAGCCTCCCCTTTCCATTTGATATAAATGCACAAATGCTTAGTAGCGGACGCAAGACTCGCGGGTATGCTAGATACTCACCTTTGCTTTTATTCCCCTTTTTGTTTTGCCTAATCGGCCGCTGCAGTCGACGTTGGAGCCCAGGAGCAGGAGTACCCCGGAGGCGACTACTACGACGTCGAGTTCCCCGTTGACCAGGAGTAGTTCGGTGGATCCCAGGCAGGAGGCCTCGCCTTTTCAATCTGTACCTCTGATGCTATTTGTGCTAGCCTTCTTAAGGCAAAACTTGACTAACTATGTCTATACTCAGATATTATGGCTTGTATAACTTATGTATTCGGATCCTCGTGATCTCTAGTATGTAATATCAGTTTTATCTTATTTGTGTTTAGTGTTGTGCTGTGATATTCTCACCGTGGCACCCTAATCTCAGCCGTGTACCCTGCGTGTATGAGTACTGTACACAGATTGATTTTGGGGTATCACACATGGAGACAACGAAAAGTTTCCACAGAAGTTAGCCAAACGAGTACGAGAGCGAGTTGTAGGACGACATGGTTGTTGAATTTCTTTGAGGATTGAATCAATATCAACTCTTCTTCGCACTTGAGTTAGGGCATTTTCATTTTCTTGCGGTTCTGGTTCTTCTTCGGAATCAGCAATACCATCGGGATTGGCGTTTCCTATAGGATCTGCATTCTCTTTGTTCATGGGTTCTTATTCATACTGTCCATTATTAGCTTCAGGATGTTGATCTCCAGCGCCTCGGGCCAGGTGTGGGAACATTGGATCATCATCATCTTGATTAGCTTGAGAATTTGCTTCGACGGGACGAATTTCTCCAATCTCCATGGACCTGATCACTTGATCAAGATGTGGTTCATCTAGATCATGAGGCAAATGCTTCTTTTGAGAGCCATTGGTTTCGTCAAACCTCACATTTACAGTTTCCATAACTTTCCCAAAGTGAGAGTTATACACTCTGTAAGTGTGAGAGTTTGAGCCATAACCTAGCAGAAAACCTTCATGTGTCTTAGGGGCAAATTTGGAGCTATGATTCACGTTTCTAATAAATCAAGGAGCACCAAACACCCTAAGATATGAAACATTGGGCTTGTTACCAGTGATAAGATCATGTGAAGTTTTCTTTAGAAATTTATGAAGGTAAACCTTGTTGATGATATGACAGGCAGTGTTAATTGCTGATACGTCCCAAATGTATCTATAATTTCTTCTTGCTCCATGCATGTTTTGTGTGACTTTGCCATGTTTTGCTTGAACTTTCATACACTTTTGAACCTATTTGGACTAACCCATTAACTCAGTGCACCCAGTTGCTAGTTTCTGTTTTCTGCTGTTTTTGTATTTCAGTTTTCCGGCCATTAAAAGTGCTCCAAAAATTCCGGGAAAAAAAATCAACGCAACAGAAGCTTCCGGAATCACCAAGAGAGGGAAGGGGGGCCACCACCAGGAGACTAGGAGGGTCCCTAGCGCGACCCCACCCTAGGCCGCGCCAGGAGGCCTCCTGGCTGCCTGGGGGGTCCCCTCGACGCCCCCTTCGCCTATATTTACCCCTCGGGGTGGAAACCCATAATACGGACTCCTCTTTCGCGATCTCGCCTCTATTCCGCCGCCGCCGCCGTTTCTTGATCGGGGCTGCCTGGAGAAGCTGCTCCGGCACTCTGCCGGGAGAAGCTACCCCCTCCGGGAGACCCTCCATAGCCATGGACCCCTCCCGTATGTACCGTGAGTAGTTTCCTTTGGACCATGGGTCCGTGATCATTAACTATGTGATCTATCTCTCCCCCTTTTGTGCTTCCACTTTTGAGTCCTCGTGAGCTGCCTCACATGACCGAGGCATCTATGTAATTTCTGCTGTTGCTATGCTGAGTGTGTTGGGATCTGATGGATTATGAGACTATGTTCAGATTGTGATGAGTAATATATTTGGTTCTTCTCTTTTATATTTTGTTCTTGAATAAAGTCTTGCATGTTCTCCGTTGCGGTATTTGCTTTGGCCAAGTATTTTATTTGCAACTCCAAGAGAGAGCGTTATGCTCGATTGTGGGTTCAGCCCCTTGATGTCTAGCTTGAGTGACAGAAACATGAGACTAGGGGATGTGCTGTTGCCACCAGAGATAAAACAACGGTGCTTGTACCTGCGGGTGCAAGGATTGTTTACTTTACGCAAAGTTCTTTTAATGCAGTTGTCTGTTGCTTTGAGTTTACACTTTGGGTGGGATTCGCAACTTAATACCAGCGAGATGTTCTGGATAAATATCTCAAGGTGGATGATTCGTATTAGATGCAGATGGATTTTGGACTACTTACCTTGGCGTACTGCCCATTGCTTTTGAGCCCTTCCTTTCTTTGCAGCATAGTTAGCATTGCGGTGCCTTCATAATCCTGTCAATTGCCCAACTGTGATTTGTTTACCTCGCTAGCACTTTTATCGTCTTTTGGGAGAGAGACATCACTAGTGAAAATCACGGGACCCTGGTCCATCTTCACATTATTGTTCACACCCTTAATTTACTTTCAGCTTTTACTTTCCTTTGCACCTTTTATCTCTTGCGTTGATCCTTTGTAAACGGCAAGGCCGGAGGAATTGACAACTCCTATGTACTCGTTGGGAGCAAAGTTATTTGTTGCTGTGTGCACGTCCACGACAACACCTTAGTCAGGATGCAATTTCTGGCGACGTTGCCACCTACTTGTATCTCCTGAGTCCTACTGGTTTGATAACCTTGGTATCTTCACCGAGAGAAACTTGCTGCTACACTGCATCTCAAACCTTCCACTTGGGGTAACCAACGAGGGGAGAGAAGCCATCAATTGCTTCGGCCCAGAACCTGATAGGAGTCTTGTATTCAGCAAGCATAGTTCTGGCCATTTCAATAAGAGTTCTATTCTTCCTTTCAACTACACCATTTTTTTGAGGTGTATAAGCAGCAGAAAACTCATGAGTGAAACCATAATCATCTAGAAACTCTTCAGTATGTGTATTTTTTAATTCAGTTTCATTGTCACTTCGGATATGCTTCAGAGATAATTCATATTCGGTTTGAGCTCTCTTAGCGAATGACTTGAAGATTTCAACAACTTTGCTCTTGTCATCCAGAAAGAAAACCCAAGTAGAGCGAGAGAAATCATCAACAATAAATAGACAATATTTTTTGCCTCCCAGACTTGCATAATTTTGAGGACCGAAAAGATCCATATGAAGCAATTCTAGGGGACGAGTAGTAGTCATGATAGTCTTTGTTGAATGATGTTTATTCGTAATCTTGCCAGCTTCACAAGCACTACAGAGACGATCCTTATCGAATTTTACTTCGCTAAGGACAATAACATGTTTCTTCTTCACAAGAGTTTGAAGATTTCTCATCCCTACATGCCCAAGTCTTCTATGCCATAACCAACCAGATGAAGCTTTTGCCATTAAGCATGTGGATACGGTAGGGCCCGAAGAAAAATCAACGATATATGAATCTCCTTTTCGGTATCCCTCGAAGACAAATGTATTGTCATCCTGTGAAAACACAACACAACGCGAAGCAGAAAATAGAACAAGCATACCCATATTGCAAAGTTTTGAGATAGACATGAGATTATAACCAAGAGATTGAACTAGCATAACCTTTTAAATATGCTTATCTTTCGATATGGCAACCTTACCCAAACCTCAAACTTTACCCTTGTTGTTGTCACCGAAGGTAATGTACTTTTGAGAAGATTAAGATAATTTCTCTTCGGTGAACAATTCGTTGTCTCCGGTCATATGATGAGTGCAACCACTGTCCATGACCCATTCGGTTCCACCGGAGACATAGCCCTGCAGAAGAATTAGTTCTTCTTAGGGAAAATTACATTTATACCCCTATTTATGTCCCACTAGTCTGATTTGCCCCTAGTTTCAAAAACACACATGTTCTGTCCAAGCCACTTTGCGAATCTTATGCTTTTGCCCTTTGATCGTTTGACCGTAACTTTGAAAACTTCAGAGCAGATTCATACTAAATCATAAAAATGAAAATAAGATATCAAAATGTTCAGAAAAACATCACCTATATGTGCGTGTCATTTGCAATCATGAAAAAAGTGTTGTAAATTCGCCATTTGAGTTCGAGCTCATATGATCTTAGCGTGAATAGAAAAATCTCAAAAAATACAAAAACATTCAAAAAAATAATGAATTATTTTTTCTGTAAACAATGACAATTTTTTTGAGTTCTTGCAAAGTTTCATCCTGAATAACATTCATGAATGTCGTGGCAAAAAAGACAAATCCAACACTCTGAAACAAAGAATTATGGAGTGTTGAATTTGTCGTTTTGCCATGACTTTCATGAATGTTATTTCACGATGAAACTTTGCAAGAACTTAAAACATTTGTCAATGTTTACAGGAAAAATGATTCAGAACTTTTTTTTATATATTTTTTGAATTTTTGAGATTTTGTTATTCATGCTAAGATCATATGAGCTCGAACTCAGATAGGGAGTTTCCAACACTTTTTTCATGATTGCAAATGACACACACATATAGGTGATGTTTTTATGAACATTTTGATATCTTATTCGCATTTTTTCGAGTTAGTATGAATCTGCTCTGAAGTTTTCAAACTTACGGTCAAACGGTCAAAGGGAAAAAGCATAAGATTCACAAAGTGGCTTGGATAGAACATGTGTGTTTTTGAAACTAGGAGCAAATAAGACGAGTGGGACATAACTAGGGGTAGAAATGTAATTGTCCCTTCTTCTTAACCACCCACAAATGAGCAGGTGACTTAGAAGATGTGGAAGCACTTGTTGAAGCAATATCAAATTGCACAGGGTTATATTGCCTAGGGGAACCGTGAAGTACACCATAAGTATAATTCCTCTGTGAAGGGTTAGGATATGAATGAGCATATGCAATCTTATCATTATTATCACGGTGTCGATAAGTGTAACGACCAGTGCGATAGTATTCCTTTTGAGGAACATTTGATTCAGGAACTAGTGAATCATTTCTCTCCTCGAGAGAATAGAAGTGTTTTAGTGGTACCGAAGATTTTCCCTGCATAGAGTGGTTAGCACGCAATTTCTCTACGAGTGACTTGCGCACCCAGATTTGTCTGTTATAGAAACCATTCTTTGGAGGGGCACCAATGTATTTGGCCAAACCTTTCCTTCCTGGTTCTTGATAAGCTTGTAGTCAGAATCAAGTGATTCATCAACAATAGCCTTATCAATTTTGCAGTTGAAACCTGAAAGGTTAGGAATATCTATAGGCTTATCTTTTGCTATACAGTTTTTGGGTACTGCTCAGGTTCCCAGTAAGTGCCATCTGGGTTAAGCTTCCTTTCAAAGCCAACACCCTCATTTCTAGGATTCCTGTGAAGGAGTGTCTTCTTCAGGATATCACAAAGGTACTGGTGTCCCTGAACACTTTTGAACAAACCTGTTTCAAACAAATCTTTCAACCTGAGGAGTTCCTCGGTAACAATAGAGTTTTCCTCATCTGAGGCATTAGTATCATCAATAACAATAGGTGATTTGCCTTTAGCATCAGTTTTGCTTCGTTCCAAACAAGTTAAGCAAGGTGAATCAGATTGAGGTTTTTCTTCAGAACCTTGTTGAGCCATGAGAGAGAGGTTTACATTTTCCAGTTCTTCATGAGCCTCTTTCAGTTTCTCGAGAGCCATTTTCCTCTAAAGAAATTCATAGGTAAGCTTCTCATAGTCCATTTAAAGAAGATCATGCCGAGAGGATAGTTCTTCAAACTTCTCCTTTAGAGCAGCATGCTCATTAGTTAAAGTTTGAACTTTCTCTACCTCATCAATCAACAAGGCTTCTGATTTCTTAATGGTTTTGCTTAGCGAATCTAATTCATCTTGTTGAATGGAAGCAATAGCAAGTTTAGCATAGCTTATTTTTGAGTCACTATCATATGATGAGCAATCAGAAGTTTCATAGGTAACTTTGGATGAAGATACCTTTGCCTTGGCCATAAAGCAGTATGCAAGTGTTTCATCTTCATTGCTGTTGTGGGTGAAGAATGATCTCGAAGCACCAGCCGAAGCAAATGCCAATCCAGCAACACCATCAAACTCGGAACCAGATACTGATCTTGAGATTGATTCTGCTTCGGAACCGGAGGCTTCTTCTTCAGAGTTCATTTCTTTACCCAGATAGGCCGTGGCCCGGTGAGAATTGCTTCGATGAGAAGAGTGTGTCTTCGAAGAAGAACTCTCACGCCTCTTGTGATACTTCTTCTTCTTGTCAACATCAGAATCTTTCTTCTTGTCTCTTCTTGAGCTGGAATCATGTCTCTTTGACTCATAGATTTTTGAAGATCTGTGAGATTTTCTTGAGGAATCTCTGAGTGAATGCTTTGATTTGTTTTCAGCTTCCCACAATGGGCAATCAGCAATGTAATGACTTGGTTTCTTGCATTTGTAGCAGCAGTTATCCTTCGATGGAGAGCTTCAAGAGGATGAATGGTCAGAAGAATTGCTAGAGTGCCTTGAAGAGTAATTCTTCTTCGGTGAGAAAAAACCTTTTCTTTGGAAGCGGTTGAAGCGTCTCATGATCAAGGCCAAATCCTTCCCGATACTTTCAGGATCATCCGTCTCAACACCGGAAGCGAAACTAACTTCAGGTGAGGAGTGACGTGAAGCTCTTGCTTTCAGAGCATGTGATCTTCTTCGAGAACCGTTTTTATCTCCTTCTTCCATTTCAAAGGTATTGAGTCTCTCGAGAATATCAGCAGCAACAAGTCTTCTGAAATCAGTCCTTTCCTTGATCATCAACACAATGTGATCAAAAGAGTCATCCAACGAGCGAAGCAAGGTTCTCACCATCATGTGAGGGGTGATGTCTTCAGCGCCGAGGGAGATCAGCTCATTTGCTAGAGCAGTGAGTCTATTGTAGATGGAGTTAACCTTTTCTCCCTCAAGCCTCTTGAATCGATAGAATTTGCTTCGGAGAGTGTCAATTATTGCATCTTTCTGAGTGGAAACACCTTCTCCAATATTTTCAAGATAATCCCAGACACCTTTGGCAGATGGAATATTCTTCACTTCATGATATTTCTCAGGAGTCAAATGATTAGTGATGAATACCCAGACTTCAGAATCAAGAGCCATCAGTTTTTCTTCATCAGGAGTGATGGCTTTATTGTCCTTGATTGTGACTCCACTCTGAAAAACTTTCCAGGCAACTAAATTGATAGCAATGATGTTTCTCTTCATCTTGTCCTTCCAATAAGGATAGTCCTTTCGATTGAAAGCAGGAATAGGTTCACCGGAGCGAATAGCTGCGAAAGACATACTTGAAAACTCTCCAGGAGGTTAATCCAGAACACAGAGAGTGTAGGGAGTGCCTAGCTCTGATACCAATTGCAAGTCCAAGTATGTGATCAGAGGGGGAGGGGGTGAATGATCACTTCAAATTTTCAACCGAAACTTTGAAGTGAAGCATAAACAGAGCAGAAGATGAGTCACAGAATCAAGTAACAAGGAAGAAAAACTAGTAGCGAAACTAAATACTGTGAGTCAAATGATGTTGAAACATAACTGTGAAGCAAATGCAACACAGAAAGTAAATTCTTGAAGTAAAAAAAACTCTTGACTCGGCGATGTTTGTTCGACCAGTTCACGCTCTACAAAGCGCTAAGTCTGGTTGGAGGGATTGGTGACTGAACACCTGGAGCAAAACTCTCTCAGCCTGTTGCTCCACTACACCAATCTCCTTGAGCTTGGCTAGTTTTGAATCGGGGTAGATTATCAAGGAAATATCCGAAACCTTTGACAAACTTGAACTTCGAGGCGACAATTGCTCTTCGCTCTCTGAAGACGACACTCTAATCGTCTAGGAGAATTGCAGTTCTCCAAGAAAAAATGGCTAGCAAGCTTTCACCTAAGTCATAGTGAATCTACTCAGATCAATGAGACTTAGGATTCGGTGGTTCGGCTTTGGGTTTTTCTTCGGTGACGTTCTTGGGATGCTCTCTTCAGTCTCTCTCAGGAATAATCTCAGAGAAGCCACCCGCAAATGGAGGCGGGGGCGGCATATTTATAGGTGGCGATCCCGAGGTGCGAAATGACTGATTTGACCCGAAGCGACAGCTTGACGCGTGTCCACGACGGTCGGATTAGTCATTAATGCGCAACTTTACTTGCGGAACAAGTAAAGCTGACTCACAGACTTAGTTGTGCTTCGGAAACCAAAGAACGAAGTATTTTCTACCGAAACTTAACTCAGTGCACATGAGATTTCTTCACTCAGGCTTCTCACTTGGTTTAGATTTGATCTGAGCAATTTCACAATAGCTTCGATGTCCACAGACTAAACCCCTCTTGATAGTACGGTTGTTCCTATGACTCAAGGAATAGAAAAAGAACTACACAAAAACATCTAAGTCTTGCGCCGTCTTCTTCATTTCCTTCGATGGGTTAAGCTTTAGGAAACGATCATTTTTGGGGGGTCATCCTTCATGATAAAACTTCACTCTTGGAGTTGCGCTTCGATAACTTGTAAATCTTCCTTGAAGCTTTATCACCTAGCTTGTCCTTTAGGAACCTAATCAACTGTTTACACTAGAAAACATTGTTAGTTCCTCTACTTTCTTGTCCAACAATATCCAAAACACATGGGGGCAAAACTTTGCTCTTACAACTTGATTTTAATAATTTTAGTCTTTCTGAAGTAATCAAAAATTTGCAAAGAATGGCCGAAGACCCCCACACTAGTTCACTTAGCATTGCCTTCACCGAGCATATCATTAACGCTTTTATCAAAGCTAGGGAGGAGAAGCTTAAGCTAGAAGTTTCCATTCCTAGAAAACTAGAAGATGGCTGGGATCCTATGGTCAAGATTAAATTGAATAACTTTTCTTTCTTTGCTTTGTGTGATGTTGGAGCTAGTGCCTCTGTTTTACCCAAAAGAATGTATGGTATGCTTAAATTTAAACCTTTTGATCCTTGTTCTTTTGGTGGTGTTGAGCAAGCAAGTTGGATGCACCCCCACTAGTTCCATTGGAGAGCTTCCCATAACTCATATGTTCATCCGTTGCATGGAAATCCCTACTCCTCACATCGTATCTATCATTTGGCTTTTTCTCTCTTATGATTGTCCTCATTGATGTGAGCCTTTCACACCCTTTTTGTCTTCCTTCCCCATCATTATTCTGTTTTCCATCCTAAGTGCCAAAATATCTTGCTCGCGCTCATTCATTGCATGAGTGCTCAAAGTCGAAAGGGAGAGGATCATTTTAACTTGTACCTGACTAGTGGTCTAGGGACGAGTCACAATAAGATTGCAAAGGAGACCACGTGTGAAGTTTTAGTAGATTGAGTTCTCAATTACTATTAAGTATTTTTACGCTCTAAACCCATCTCCCACTTATTACACGCAAACACCAACTGGAGACATTCGAGTGACGGACAGCGAGAGCTCTTGCACCTTTATGTTCTTACTTTTCTAGTTTCAATACTAGATATAGACTCTTGATTATTATTGTCTTGACTTGAATTGCATATCTTGCTTGCTGTACTTTGAATTTCAAATCTTTTTTGGTAGCATGTCACCACAGAATTATTTGTGTTATCATTTACCTACTCGAGGACGAGCAGGAATTAAGCTTGGGGATGTTGATGCGTCCCAAACGTATCTATAATTTCATCTTGTTCCATGCTTATATGGGTGATATTGCTATGTGTTTTGCTACACTTTCATACATTTTTCAACATATTTGGACTAACCTACTAACTTAGTGCACCAAGTGCCAGTTTCTGTTTGTGATGTCTATGAATTGCAGGTTTTTATCTTAGTGTTCTTTATCAAAAATCACAAAAAAATTGTTTATCTTGTTCTTGCTTGCTGTTGCTACGGTCCCCACTGAAAAACCAAAATAATAGTTGCTACCTTTTGTCTTTGTCTGCCTACTGATGCGATCTTTACCATGGGTGTGGAACCACCCCAATATGGTAGAATGGACATGTTTCACTTGGATCGCCTTCGATCAATTTGTGCTCGCGCTAAAAACCCAACCAACTTTGTTGAGGGAAAAATCATGGGATGAGCATGCTCATTATATGCGACACCGCTTATCTCAGAAAAGGAAACACTTATGGGATCAAATACAAGTTCCTTATTGCTATGCATGATCAAGGCACTTATGAATTAGTTATTAGTTCCTGAGTATTCTTGCATGTTCTCCATTGCTTTGTCCAAGCAGTAGATAGTAACTCCAAGAGGGAGCGTTATGCATGATTGTGGGTTCATGCCCCCCGATGGCTAGCTTGAGTGACAGAAACATGAGACTAGGGGATGTGTTGTTGCCACCAGGGAGAAAACAACGGCGCTTGTAACCGCGGTTGCAAGGATTGCTTACTTTACGCATAGTGTGTTAATGCAGTTGTTTGTTGCTTTGATCCTATGATAAGTCCCAAACGTATCTATAATTTCTGCTTGCTCCATGCATGTTTTGCGTGATATTGCTATGCTTTTGATACACTTTCATACACTTTTGATCATATTTGGACTAACCTATTAACTCAGTGCACCTCAGTGCCAGTACCTGTTTTCTGCTGTCTTTTTATTTCAGGTTTTTCCATTATGTAAAATGCCAGAAAAATTCTTGAAAAATCCAATAAAAATCAGCGCAATGGAAGCTTCCGGAGCCCTGAAGGGGGGCAGAGGGGCCCCACCTAGTGCCAAGGCGGCCAGGTGGTGCGGCCTAGGGTGGGGCCGCGCCGGGAGGCTGCCTGGACTCATGGTGCCCCCCCTGGTTGCCCACCTTCGCCCATATATTTACTTCGCCCCGAAACCTCCGAAGACAAAACCTTTTTTCGCGATCTCGCCTCTATTCCGCCACCGCCGCGCTTCCAAGATTGGGAGCAAAAGAAGACCTCTTCCCGGCACCCTGCCGGAGGGAGGATTGACCTCCGGGAGCCTCTCCACCACCATGAACGCTTCCCGGATGATCCGCGAGTAGTCTACCTTGGACCATGGGTCCATGATCAGTAGCTATGTGATCTTCTCCACCCCTCTTTGTTCTTCATGGATTAGACCTTGTGAAATGCCATACATGATCAAGGCACATATGTAATTTTTCTGCTGTTGCTATGCTGAGTTAGTTGGGATCTGATGGATTATGAGATTATGTTCAGACAATGTTGAGTAATATATTTGGTTCTCTTTTATATTTTAGTTCTTGAGTAATTCTTGCATGTTCTTCATTGATGTTTATTGCTTTGGCCAAGTAGTAGGTAGTGACTCCAAGAGGGAGCGTTATGCTTGATTGTGGGTTCATGCCCCCCGTTGACTAGCTTGAATGACAACAACATGAGTCTAGGGGATGTGCTGTTGCCACAAGGGGGAAAACGATGCTTGTAACCGCAGTTTCAAGTATTGTTTACTTTAAGCAAAGTTCTTTTAATGAAGTTGTCTGTTGCTTTGGGTTTACACTTTGGGCGGGGCTCACAACTTAATACCAGAGAGATGTTCTGGATAGATATCTCAAGGTGGATGATTAGTAGTAGATGCAGATGGATTTCAGTCTACTTATCTTGGTGTTCCACCATTGCTTTTGAACCTCTTCCTTTCTTTCGTAGCATAATTTGCATTGGTTTGTGCCCGTAATCCCGTCAATTGCCCATCTGTGATTTGTTTACCTCGCATAGCAGTTTTATCGTCTTTTGGGAGAGAGACATCACTAGTGAACATCATGGTACCCCAGTCCATATTTCCATCACTGTTTACACCGTCCATTTATTTCTGTCTTTTACTTTAAGTTGCTATCATTATCACTATCCATTATCTGTTGCATTGATCCTTTGTAAACAACAAGACCAGAGAGATTGACAACCTCTCTGAACTTTGTTTGGAGCAAAGTTATTTGTATCTGTGTGCAGGTCCAG
Organism: Bromus sterilis; assembly: GCA_950022295.1. Classification (NCBI taxonomy): domain Eukaryota; kingdom Viridiplantae; phylum Streptophyta; class Magnoliopsida; order Poales; family Poaceae; genus Bromus; species Bromus sterilis. The sequence continues at coordinate 345,975,967 of OX465596.1, forward strand.
GTGAAGTAATCAACCTCAGCGCCATTGTTCACTTTACCACCTACTTATCGACCTTGGAGTCCTACGGGAGACAAACCCTATCCTCTATGTTAGGGGAAATTTGCTGCTATCCTACATCTCACCTTCCACTTGGGGTAACCAACGAAGGGCGAGAAGCCATGATCATCTCTCGCACATCACTTGCTCCATGCATGTTTTGGGTGATATTGCTATGCTTTTGATACACTTTCAAACACTTTTGATCATATTTGGACCAACCTATTAACTCAGTGCACCCCAGTGCCAGTTTCTGTTTTCTGCTGTCTTTTTATTTCAGGTTTTCCCATTATGTAAAATGCCAAAAAAATCCAGGAATATATATATATATATATATATAATCAGCGTACCGGAATCTTCCAGATACCCAAAGGGGGCCAGAGGGGCCCCACCTGGTGCCTAGGCGGCCAGGGGGCGCGACCTAGGGTGGGGCCATGCGGGAGGCTGCCTGGACTCCTAGTGCCCCCCTGGCTGCCCCCCTTTGCCTATATTTAACTCCTCCTCCGAAACCCTCGAGGATAGAACCCTTTTTCGCGATCTCGCCTCTGTTCCGCCACCGCCGCGCTTCCAAGATTGGGAGCATCAGGAGACCTCTTCCCGGCACCCTGCCGGAGGGAGGATTGACCTCCGGGAGCTTCTCCACCACCATGGACGCTGCCCGGATGAACCGTGAGTAGTCCACCTTGGACCATGGTCCATGATAAGTAGCTATGTGATGTCCTCTCCCCCTCTTTGTTATTCATGGATTAGACCTTGTGAGCTGCCTGATACGTCCAAAACGTATCTATAATTTCTGCTTGCTCCATGCATCTTTTGAGTGATATTGCTATGATATTGATGCACTTCCATACACTTTTGATCATATTTGGACTAACCTATTAACTCAGTGCACCCCAGTGCCAGTTCCCGTTTTCTTCTATTTTTGTATTTTAGGTTTTCCCATTACTTAAAGTGCCAGAAAATTTCGGGAAAAATATAGGAAAAATCAGCGTACACGAAGCTTCGGGAAGAGCCAAAGTGGGGCCAGAGTGGAGCTAGGGGTGGCCCAGGCGGGAACCTGGCGCGGCCACCCCCTAGGCCGTGCCAGTGGGGTGTCTGGATCCCCTGGTCCACCTCTGGCTGCCCCACTTCGCCTATATATCTCTCTCGTCCCGAATCCCTCGAGCACAGAACCATTTTTCGCGATCTCTCCTCTGTTCCGCCGCCGCAGCGGTTCCAAGATCGGGAGCACCAGGAACCCTCTTCCCGGCACCCTGCCGGAGGGAGGAACCACCTCCGGGAGCTTCTCCACCACCATGGATGCTTCCCGGATGAACCGTTAGTAGTCCACCTTGGACCATGGGTCCATGATCAGTAGCCATGTGATGTTCTCCTCCCCTATTTGTTCTTCATGGTTTAGACCTCCTGAGCTGCCCTACATGATCGAGCCACATATGTAATCTTTCTGCTGTTGCTATGCTGAGTTTGCTGGGATCTGATGGATTATGAGACTATGTTCAGATTGTGTTTGTGTAATATATTTGATTCTCCTCTTTTATATTTATGTTCTTGAGTAATTCTTGCATGTTCTCTGTTGCTGTTTATTGCTTTGGCCAAGTAATAGGTAGTAACTCCAAGAGAGAGCATTATGCATGATTGTGGGTTCATGCCCCCTAATGACTAGCTTGAGTGACAGAAACATGAGTCTAGGGGATGTGTTATTGCCACAAGGGAGAAAACAACGGTGCTTGTACTTGCGGGTGCAAGGATTGTTTACTTTACGCAAAGTTCTTTAATGCAGCTGTCTGTTGCTTTGAGTTTACACTTTGGGTGGGATTCGCAACTTAATACCAGCGAGATGTTTATCTCAAGGTGGATGATTAGTAGGTAGATGAAGATGGATTTGGGTCTACTTGTCTTGGCGTACCGCCCAAGCTTTTGCGCCTCTTCCTTTCTTTGTAGCATAGTTAGCATTGGTTTGCGCACATAATCCTGTCAATTGCCCAGCTGTAATTTGTTTACCTCGCATGGCTATTTTATCGTCTTTTGGGAGAGAGACATCACTAGTGAACATCATGGGACCCCGGTCCATATTTCCACCACTGTTTACACCCGCTATTTATTTTCTGCTTTATTTCCTTTTCTGTTTCTATCACTATCATTATTATCCCGTGCATTTGATCCTTTGTAAACAACAAGGCCGGACGGATTGACATCCTCTCTGTACTCGTTGGGAGCAAAGTTATCTGTTGTGTGTGCAGGTCCACGTCAACCGCCTAATTGCTGGCGCAGTTGTCACCGTCATGTCGTTGTCGGAGTCCTACTGCAGACAAACCTTGGTATCTTCACCGAGGGAAATTTGCTGCTGTCTACATCTCAACCTTCCACTTTGGGTAACCAACGAGGGGGGAGAAGCCATCAAAGCTAATTTCTGGCGCCATTGCTGGGGACTCCACTCTTCAAGATAGGGGAGTTGCACACTATCTTTTATCTTTGCTTTTTAGTCTTGTTAGTTTACCTTTCAGTTTTTGCTTTAGTGTCCCTTATCAAAAATCACAAAAATAGTTACCTTGATTTTAGTTATCCTTTCTGTTTAGCCAAGCATGTTAGGATTTGATGCCTTAAGGGAATCGGAGGTCCTAGATTTCCTTCAAAGGGATGGAGAAAATATGAAGAAGGCATGGGACAGAATTTCTGATGCGCATAGGAGAATTATGCCTTGGATACCTATAAAATTGTGCTTAGAATTTTTTACCATGGTCTTGTTAGATGGTGCAAAGACTCTCTTGATATTATAGCCGAAGGAGATTTCTTAGATTGTGATGAAGCTAGAGCTCTTGAAATTATACATGGTCTATCTAGTTACTTTGTTTATGATCATAGTTTTGATACTATTATAGATAGACTTGCTACTATTGAAAAGAGAATGGATGCTCTAGACTTGAGAGAAGTAAATAAACCCAAGCCAAATAAGAAAGATGTTTATGAAATAGATGGTGACTGGAACCCTTTGTTAGAATTAGCATCTCTAATCAAGACTTCCTTGCTTTTTGTGACATTGGATCCATGGTTTCTACTATGCCAAAAGTTGTTTATGATTCTTTAAAATTTAACATGGAAAAATTGTCATCCTATCATGAACATGCTAATGGAGATATTTATGAGATCCAGGGAAGGATAAAAGATGTACCAGTTACATTCCTTAAAGGGATTGCAATGGTTGATTTCTTCGTCATGAAGACAAACCAAGGAAACATAGTGCTTGGAAGGGATTTCCTCCGGGCCATAAAGGGCTTCATTGATATAGGTAAGGGACAAATACTCCTACGAAGGAAGGAAAAAGGTATGTACCCCTTTCCTAAAAGAAACAAGGATGAACTTGTTGAGGAACCATTTGAAGCGATTTACAACTCCGATTATTATGATGACTTTTGATTTCTCTTTTTGCATCATGCCTAGCTTAAAGGCATAAAAGAAAGCGCTTTTGGGAGGAAGCCCACAAAGAATTAGGTTTATTTTGCTTTTGTTGTGTCTTGATGTTTGTTACTACAGTAGCAACTTCATTGTATCTTTACTTTTCAGCTTTGTGCCAAGTTTAGCGTCCGATTGCAAGAAAGTTCAAAAGTTGTGACGTGCTATCCAGAAAACAGATTCTGTCCTTGGGCAGAAAAATTCGAATAAAATCACCAGATTATCTTTTTGATCTGAATTTTTTCGACAGCGTGCTCTATATAATTGGCTTTCGAACGTATGTTCTGAGTTTTTTGATTTGAATGGCAGAAGTGCCCCAAAAAAATTATTTACTACCTGCTGGTCTGTTTTTCACAGATTCTGTCCTGTTTTTCCTTTTCTTCGTTTTTCAAACCTTAAGCTTGCTTTTTCTTTGCAATAACTTTTTGGAATTCTTGAGAAACAGTAGCTCTTCAATAATATCCTTATTTCCACTAGATAAAAAATATTTTATTATGGGTACTAACCTCGCTAATCAAATTATGATGAGTTATGTATGAAGGGAGTTTTCAAGTGTGCGAGGAAAGATGATAAAAGAAGATTCAGGAGTGTCAAACGCTCAAGATTGGGGATTCCCCCATGAATCCCCAATAAATATTCAAGGAGACTCAAGCATCTAAGCTTGGGCATGCACCCATGCATCCCATTCTCCATCAACAATTATCAGTTCGTCTTTCGTTCCACTAAATTTTTATCACTTCATGTGTTATGTGCTATGCTTGGAGCGTCTTGCTATTTATTTCCTTTTTAGTTTTATTTATCTTTGCTTGCTGTTCATAACAAGTTAGAACCCAGCTTTGTTTGTGTGGGAGAGAAACACGCTCCACTTCACCCTTGAGCACAAAATAGGATTTTCATGCTTATCTTTGCTCTGTATGTTCTTTATCCTTTTCGTAGCTGCTGTCATATTTTAGCTCTTAGTTTTCATGCTTATATTTTTAAGAGCTTTTGTTTAGTTTATTGCTGGAACTCTCTTGAGTTTTCATGTTTATCTTGTTTAGAGAGTTTGCCTGTTGCGCTGAGTTTTGTGTCTTGACTTGAAGTAGGTAATTGAGGTTGCTATTCAATTGTAGTAGTAACTTGCAATAGTTTTGAGGTATTTCCATGAGTAATGTTTCAACTTTTGGTGTCAAGAGCTTTAGCCTATTAGTGATAGATGTCATATTTTGGGCAATCCGTGTTTATTTTCTAAAAACCTACAAAATTAGTTGAGAACTTTAGCTACTAGATGGATCACTAATCTTTGGAGGGATCGAATATTAGAGTGCACTCACGTACCATGAGTCGAGGATGCGCAAGGATAACCAAACCCCCATACACTCCTCCTCGGGGTACTTGTCTCTTTGTGAACCTCCTAATTAGATTGAGAGTTACCGATAATAAGTGCATGAGTTCTTCGGACAAATGTGAGTATTCGAAAGTTGACACTTCCACCTTCCCATATTTTTCTAGCCTCTCCTGTGCCGTGCATTGCCTCCTTCTCACTCCGAGAGTTTTTGTCCACCTTCGCCGATGCATCCAAATCCTTGGCACGATACGCTCTGTCATCATAAGCCTCATTATATCCTTCCTCAAAACAGCCACCATACCTACCTATCAAGGCATTTCCATAGCCTTTCCGAGATACATTGCCATGCAACATCAACCTTCTCATGACTTGATCTTCATGTCATACATGCTTTTGCTTGATCGATGAGCCGCATGCTAGTTGGGCCTTGCCCTAACCATTTCTACATGACGCGCTAGTATCATTGCATATCCTGCTACACTAGTAGAGGCATACATTTGCATACTTCATGATAGTTTCATTTTCTTTATGTTGAGTACTTCTGTGAAGTGTCAAAGATCTTCTATACTTCTTGTAATATATAGAGTGTTGCCCCTAAAGTGAGGAAAAGATCCCAAAGAGGACAAAATCAAAAGATCCCAAAGAGGACAAATGAGAGTTAAATAGAAAGAGCCATTGAGGCCACCAAAAAATACACAAAAAATAGAAAAAAGAGAAAAATAAATAAAAAGAGAGAAGGGGCACACTACTATTCCTTTTGAGAGATTTACACTCGTACTCCATCTTATATCTTGTACTGCATAGAGATTATCATTCATGCATATATCTATGTGGGGACCTTCACAATATAGAACTTGGCTTGTATATTCCAATGATGAGCCTCCTCAGATGAGCTCTAGGTCTTCTTGAGCAAGCAAGTTGGATGCACCCCCACTAGTTACATTGGAGAGCTTACCTTAGCTCATATGTGCATCCGTTGCATGACAATCCCTACTCCTCACATCATATCTATCATTTGGCTTTCTCTCGCCTATGATTTTCCTCATTGATGTGAGCCTTTCACACCTTTTTTCCTCCTCCTCCATCATTTTTCTCTCTTTGCCATCCTAAGTGTCAACTTTCTTACTTATGCTCATCCATTGCATGAGTGCTCAAAATATCGAAAGGGAGTGGATCATTTTGACTTGTACCTGCCTAGTGGTCTGGGGATGAGTCAAGATAAGATTCCAAAGAAAACCAAGTGTGAAACTTTAGTAGATTAAGTTCTCAACAATAAAAACTATGTTTTACTCTCTCGTATATGCCTATCCGCTTTCTTGGACACAAACACCATTTGGAGACATTCGAGTCACGGACAGCGAGAGCTCTTCCACCTTTATGTTCTTATGTTGCTTGTTTCAATGATAATATAGACTCTTGCCTGTTATGACTTGAATTGAAGTACATGCCTTGATTGTTTTACTTAAAAGTTCTTATATGGTTGGTAGCATGTCACCACAGAAAATATGCTTGTTATCATTTACCTACTCGAGGACGAGCAGGAATTAAGCTTGAGGATGTTGATACGTCCAAAATGTATCTATAATTTCTGCTTGATCCATGCATCTTTTGTGTGATATTGCTATGATATTGATGCACTTCCATACACTTTTGATCATATTTGAACTAACCTATTAACTCAGTGCACCCCAGTGCCATTTCCTGTTTTCTGCTGTTTTTGTATTTCAGGTTTTCCCATTACTTAAAGTGCCAGAAAAATTCTGGGAAAAATATAGGAAAAATCAGCGTACAAGAAGCTTCTGGAAGAGCCAAAGTGGGGCCAGAGGGGAGCCAGGGGTGGCCCAGGCGGCCACCTGGCGCGGCCACGCCCTAGGCCGCGCCAGGGGGCGCCTGGAGCCCCTGGTCCACCTTTGGCTGCCCCCTACGCCTATATATCTCTCTCGTCCCGAAACCCTCGAGCACAGAACCCTTTTTCGCGATCTCTCATCTGTTCCGCCGCTGCAGCGCTTCCAAGATCGGGAGCACCAGGAGCCCTCTTCCCGGCACCATGCCGGAGGGAGGAACTACCTCCGGGAGCTTCTCCACCACCATGTATGCTTCTCGGATGAACCATGAGTAGTCCACCTTGGACCATGGGTCCATGATCAGTAGCTATGTGATGTTCTCCTCCCCTCTTTGTTCTTCATGGTTTAGACCTCGTGAGCTGCCCTACACGATCGAGGCACATATGTAATCTTTCTGTTGTTGCTATGCTGAGTTTGCTGGGATCTGATGGATTATGAGACTATGTTCAGATTGTGTTTGCGTAATATATTTGATTCTCCTCTTTTATATTTATGTTCTTGAGTAATTCTTGCATGTTCTTCGTTGCTGTTTATTGCTTTGGCCAAGTAGTAGGTTGTAACTCCAAGAGGGAGCGTTATGCATGATTGTGGGTTCATGCCCCCTGAGGACTAGCTTGAGTGACAGAAACATGAGTCTAGGGGATGTGCTGTTGCCACAAGGGAGAAAACAACAAGGCTTGTACTTGCGGGTGCAAGGATTGTTTACTTTACGCAAATTTCTTTAATGCAGTTGTCTGTTGCTTTGAGTTTACACTTTGGGTGGGATTCACAACTTAATACCAGTGAGATGTTCTGGATAGATATCTCAAGGTGGATGATTAGTAGGTAGATGCAGATGGATTTCGATCTACTTGTCTTGGCGTACCGCCCAAGAATTTTGAGCATCTTTCTTTCTTTGTAGCATAGTTAGCATTGGTTTGCGCACATAATCCTGTCAATTGCCCAGCTGTAATTTGTTTACCTCGCATGTCTATTTTATCGTCTTTTGGGAGGGAGACATCACTAGTGAACATCATGGGACCCCGGTCCATATTTACACCACTGTTTACACCTGCTATTTATTTTCTTCTTTATTTCCTTTTCTGTTTCTATCGCTATCATTATTATCCTGTGAGTTTGATCCTTTGTAAACAACAAGGCCGGAGGGATTGACAACCTCTCTGTACTCGTTGGTAGCAAAGTTATCTATTGTGTGTGCAGGTCCACGTCGACCGCCTAATTGTTTGGGCCGTTGTCACCTTCCTGTCGTTGTCGGAGTCCAACTAGAGACAAACCTTGGTATCTTCACCGAGGGAAATTTGCTGCTGTCTATGTCTCAACCTTCCACTTTGGGTAACCAACGAGGGGCGAGAAGCCATCACTACCCTACATGATCAAGGCACATATGTAATTCTTTCTGCTATTGCTATGTTGAGTTTGCTTGGATCTGATGGATTATGAGACTATGTTCAGATTGTGATGAGTAATATATTTGGTTCTTCTCTTTTATATTTTTTTCTTGAGTAATTCTTGCATGTTCTCTGTTGCTGTTTATTGCTTTCGCCAAGTAGTAGGTAGTGACTCCAAGAGGGAGCGTTATGCATGATTGTGGGTTCATGCCCCCTGATGACTAGCTTGAGTGACAGAAACATGAGTCTAGGGGATGTGTTGTTGCCACAAGGTGGAAAACAACGGTACTTATAACCGCGGTTGCAAGGATTGTTTACTTTATGCAAAGTTCTTTTAATGTAGTTGTCTGTTGCTTTGGGTTTACACTTTGGGTGGGGCTCGCAACTCAATACCAGCGAGATGTTCTGGATAGGTATCTCAAGGTGGATTATTAGTAGTAGATGCAGATGGATTCCGGTCTACTTATCTTGGTGTACTGCCCATGCTTTTGAGCCTCTTCCTTTCTTTTGTAGCATAGTTAGCATTGGTTTGTGTCCGTAACCCTGTCAATTGCCCAGCTGTAATTTGTTTACCTCACATAGTTGTTTATCGTATTTTGGGAGAGAGACATCACTAGTGAACTTCATGGGACCCTGGTCCATATTTCCATTACTGTTTACACCTTCAATTTACCTCCTGTTTTACTTTCTAGTTGCAGTTATCACTATCTGTTATCTTTTGCATTTGATCCTTTGTAAACGGCAAGGCCGGAGAGATTGACAACCTCTCTGTACTCATTGGGAGCAATGTTATTTGTATTTGTGTGCAGGTCCAGGTAAAGCAAGTGATTCTATTCAGACGACACATGACTTGCCGAACCACCTACTTGTTGCTGTCGGAGTCCTACGGGAGAAGATCTTAAACCTTGGCATCTTTGCCAAGGGAAATTGCCACTACGCTATATCTCAACCTTCCACTTGGGGTAGCCAACGAGGGGGCACTCAGCCCTTCATGAAAGCAATTTCTGGCGTCGTTGCCGGGGACTCCACTCTACAATATAGGGGAGTTGCACGCTATCTTTTATCTTTGCTTTTTAATCTTGTTAGTTTACCTTTCAGTTTTTTGCTTTAGTGTCCTTTATCAAAAATCACATTTTTTTATCTATCTTGCTTTTAGTAGTCCTTTTTGTTTAGTCAAGAATGTTAGGACTTGGTGCTTTGACGGAATCGGAAGTTCTAGATTTTCATCAAAGGGGTGGAGAAAATATGAAGAAGGCATGGGACAGAGTTTCTGATACACATAGGAGAATTATGCCTTGGATACCCATAAGAATTGTGCTTTGAAATTTTTACCATGGTCTTTTTAAGTGGTGTAAACACTCTCTTGATATTATAGCTGAAGGAGATTTCTTAGAGTGTGATGAAGCTAGAGCTCTTGATATTATACAACGGTCTATCTAGTTATTTTGTTTATGATCATAGTTTTGATACTGTTATAGATAGACTTGCTACTCTTGAAAGAAGAATGGATTCTCTAGACTTGAGGAAGGTAGAGAAACCTAAGCCTAACAAGAAAGATATGTTGGAGATAGATGATGATTGGGAGCCTTTTGTTAGAATTAACATCTCTAACCAACACTTCCTAGCTTTTTGTGATATTGGATTCATGGTTTCTACAATGCCAAAAATAGTTTATGATTTTTTTGAAACTAAAGAAGGAAAATTTGTCATCTTATCATGAGCATGCTAATGGAGATATTTCTGAGATCCATGGAAAGGTAAAAGACGTTCAAGTTACATTCCTTAAAAGGATTGTAATGGTTGATTTCTTCATCATGGATCCAAACCATGGAAACATAGTGCTTGGAAGGGACTTCCTCCGAGCCATGAAGGGCTTCATTGATATAAGTAAGGGACACGTACGCTTAAATGGGAAAGCGAAAGGTACGTACCTCTTCCCTAGGAAAAATAAGAATGAACTTGTTTAAGATCAATTTGAAGGTTTTTATGATTCCGATGTCTTAGGTGATCTTTGATTCTTCATTTTGCTTTGTGCCTAGCTCAAAGGCGTAAAAGAAAGCACTTGTTGGGAGGCAACCCAAGATGTTTTTCCTTCTGTTTTAGTGGTTTTGATGATTGTTACTAACATAGCAACATCATTGTATCTTTATTTTCAAGCTTTGTGGCACGTTTAGCCTCCGATTGCAAGAAAGTTCAAAAGTTATGACATGCTGTCCAGAAAACAGATTCTGTCCTTGGACGAAAAAATTCGGCTAAAATCACCAGATCATCTTTTCGATCTGATTTTTTTGACAGCGTGCTCTATACAATTAGCTTTCGATCGTCTGTTCTGAGTTTTTTGATTTGAGTTGCAGAAGTACCCAAAAAATTTATTTATTACCTGTTGGTCTGTTTTTCACAGATTCTGCCACGTTTTGCCTTTCCTTAGTTTAGCAAGTCTTGCGCTAGCTTTTTATTTGCAAACACCTTTTGTCGGTCTTGAGAAACAGTTGTACTTCAAGAAAATATTTATTTCCAGTAGAGCAAAATTGTTTTATTTTGGGTACTAACCTCTCTAATCAGCTTATGATGAGTTATGTATGAAGGAAGTTTTCAAGTGTGCGAGGGAAGATGATGAAAGAAGATCCGGGAGTGTCAAACGCTCAAGCTTGGGGATGCCCCCATGCACCCCAAGAAATATTCAAGGAGACTCGAGCGTCTAAGCTTGGGGATGCCTGTCGGGGGGATGGACCAAGCCCATAACCCAACATTAGATCTATGGGCCTACTTGTCACAACCCCAAGTTAGGTATGTGCTAGGATCAGAGGTACCTTGCATTCATCCAAAATTTCAAATTGCAATTCAAAATTGGGGAAAAGAAAGCCCTGAGAAATTTTTCAAATGGCCAGATAAAAATCTTTTTCCAAAAATCATTTGAACATTTGGAAAATTCCTATAAATGGTGCTGATCATTTTAAAAATGGTTTGGGAGCAATCCCATGCTCATGGAATTTTCTAATTTTCAAACAGTGCCTTGGAAAATCAAATAAACCCCTATTTGATTTAAAATTCAAATGTTTTGAATTTTAAAAATGCTCAAATTTTATAAGTGGCTAGCTCTCTATTTTATGAGGCCATATAAAAAATTGTGGCATTTTATAAAATGCCTAGCTATTTTTATTAGCTAGGTCAACCTACTTACAGAAAAATAAAAAATAAAAAAAAACAAGAATGCTTACCTGGCGCCCTGGGCAAGGCCCACTCGCCTTGGCCACGGCCCAGCCCACCGAGCCGTCTTGTCTTCTTCCTCCCCGCCGAGCCAAGCTGCTCGGTGGAGGGAAGAGCGCGGCGACGACGCCACGGCGACGCCCTGGCCCTTCTAGGCCTCCCCCTCCCTCTCTCTTGCGCCACGCATCGCCGCAGAACCCCCCCCCCCCCCGCACCTCCAGCTCACCCCAGCCCTCTCTTTCCCCTCCGGCGACGAAATCCCGAGCGCCTGCCGGAGCACGCCGTCGTGCCCGACGCGGCCACTGGCCGAGTTAGCCCAGACCTCCTTGTCCATCGAGCTCCCCACCGTCGTCTTCATCACCGTGCAAAGGGAATCGAGGCCGGAGCCCCTGCACCCACTGGAATCGCCGTCGCCATCTCGTCGGAGCCGCGGGAGCTCGCCGTTGATTACGTCGCCACCGCGCCCTCCCCAGCCACGCCGTCCTCACCAGCAAGTTCAGGGTGAGCCCCTGCTTCTTTCCCCTCTCCCAGCGCGCGTTTTGGTGCCCGAAATCACCATCGCCGTCGTGCTCCGTCTCCGGCCACCGCCTCCGTTGATGCTGTCGTCGCTGTGGAGCTCCCCCGTGACCCCCTCGTGCTCTACGGGATGCGGGTGTGCACGGGGCACCTCCCAGTGGCCTCCCCGTGCCAAGAAGAGGCCGGAAGCGAGCTCCGGCGAGCCCTCCGCCGTGTCCAGTGCCGCCGGCGGCTAACCGCCGGTAGGCTGGGTTATTTAGGGGGCTAACCCCTGTTTAGTTAGGCCTTGGGCCACTGACAGGTGGGGCCAGCCCCCTCTAAATCAAATTAAGTTTTAATTAAAAGGGGTTAACCCCCACTGTGGCTGACAGGTGGGGCCCCCTAGTCAGTTTGAATGGTCAGCCCCCCTGCTGACGCAATAAATAAAAAAGAATTAAAATAACCAGAGAAAATTCCAGAAAATGCAATAAACTTTGGAAATTCATAATTAATTCATCCTAACTCAAAATATAGCAAATAATATGTCTAAATTTATCAGAAAAATACAAGGATTATGAATATGCAATTTGTTTTCATGTTTGACCATTTTAAAATGGGTGAACAGTAGTAAACATGCATATGGATCCTTTTCAAATTCAAATTTGGAGTGATTTTGCAAATGATTTTGCAACACCCTTAATTCCAATGGTTTCATCCACACATCAGAAACATTACTTCAACTATACCACATCACTTCATGATCAACAAATTCAAATGAACTTTCATGCCTTCAAATGCATTTGAAATTCATCGATAAATCAAATGGAGTTTGAATTTGCATTTCAAATGCAATATACTCCTTTTAAATGGAATGCTTAACACATCAGTACCTTGAACATCACCATTACAATCTTATTCATGTTCTTGTGCATTGTACATTATGTTGATCCTATGATTGTCATGTTGCTGATAGAAGTGGAGCCGGAACTCGAGGTCACCCCCTTCGTTGAAGACCCCGTGACTGAACCTCGTCAGCAAGGCAAGCAAACCCCCATTGATCATGTCGATAAAATCCCACTTCCCTCTCATGTCTCGCTTATGCATTGTTTTGGATGATCACCATGATCACGTTTCTATCGCATAGTTGAACCCATATCCTTTGCATGACCTATCATCTTGTCAAAGTAGTAAGCAAACCACAATCCTGGCAGATGTAGGAGTTGGTTGATATCATGTGGCCCCTGCAACTGTTACTGCTTATTGCATGCTTAGTGGTACAATGAGGTTGCTTGTGATGTGAGTCGGGATGATGATAAACATGGTGTTGATGAAAGTGAAATGTGTTGGTGAATCTACCCTAATACAAGGTGAACGATGAGAGGCTGTGTAGGAGTACATAGTGGGTTGTCTCGTTGAACACCGCCCTAAGCCCGAGTTCTTGTGTGGTGATCCAAGACGAAGAGTACTACCACATGTTGGGACATGGAGCCCCGCTCAACCTACTAACTCACCCCTTCTCAGTTCAATGAGTCGCATTAGTTCGGAGTTCTGGTAGGTCTGTGGCACGGTCTGCGAAGTGGAAGAACGACTATTCAGACCGGCTTGGGACCCTGCACACATCTTCTGGGACCACATCGGTAAACCGGCCGGGTTCACGATGTGGATTACAGCCCAGATAGGCGTCTCCTTTGAATTTGAGTTGGCTGTGAGGTAAAAGTTGTGGGAATTATCCTCGCCGGCACCTCTTGAACGGTGTCGAGTACAAAGGCGGTAACTGATAGTTTCATGTGTGTAGCAGTACACCCCTGCAGGGTTAACAAAACTATTCGAATAGCCGCGTCCGCGGTAAGGGACTACTTGGAGAGCTGTGCTCGATTATTAGATAACTTGAACTGGATACTTCTAAAACTCGCAAGATAAGCGTGAGTGCTATCGTGTGCTTCTCGTGGGGAAGTCGAGGAAGTAACCATAGTGGTGTAATTGGTTGAAGAGATGTAGTGGACTCGTGTACGCTTCTTATCTCAAGTCTGGTACTCGTAGTTCAGGACTAGCCAAGTCAAAGCTGGCACTTCTGCAAGTGAAACTCCACCTCCCTTTACCTTGATACATATGCATGAGTAGTATAGCTCCTATGTAAGTCTTGCTGAGTACGATTTTGTACTCACGTTTGCTTAATCTATGTTTTAGATGAACCCACCGACCCCGTTTGTGACTTCTACCTGAAGCTCGAAGAATGAAGACTCAGACCAAGACCAAGCTAGTGTAGTCCCAGTCAGACGACTGGTTCCCTCGTGGAGGGCTTGTTTTTAGATAAGGCTTCTCTAAGCCATTTGTTAAACTTGTCTGTACTCAGACCTACTTTGCTTCCGCTTGTCTGTTGTAATGTTGGATCACATGCTTGTGATCTCTGTGTGCACTCTGTAAGAGTTATTTAATAAAGATGTATACTTTGTAGAGAATTGCAATGATACCTGCTGTTCATACAAGGCATGCATGCTGCGTGTATGTTTATAACATGCATGTCTTTGTATGGGTTTTCGAGACCTTAGTTGTGATCTGGCTGGCGGTCTTTTATACCCCAAGTGGCCCTTAGATGTGCGCAGCTTGGGGCATCGCGATGCGATTGTTCGAGACTCTGTCTCGTGCACACTTTGATGTATGATCGAGCCCGCCCTAGACCCCGACTAAGTGATCGGGCTGGAGTAATTCTATGTAAGGGTTATAATACAATCGATAGTATGGTTGAGGCGACTTGTCTATGAGTATGGGAGTTCATCACCCATATCATTTAGACTGGTGTGCGGACGATGAGGACCCATTTCAGTTGATCATCTGGCCTGGATGGGATGCCCCTCACGTACGATGCTTTCCGAGAACGTTCTGTGCTTGGCCTTGTCTGCTTAGACAAGTGGGTACGGTTCTCGACTCTCCATATGATTGTGTTGTAGCGAGGCTTGCATACGCTAACCCCGGGTCCCGACAAACTTGGTATCAGAGCAGGACTGACTGTAGAACTAGTAGCCTTGGCCGAAGTTGAGTCTAGCTTGCTATAGTTATATAGTTATTCTGGGTATATAAGGGAACAACGTAAGGCTTCTTTTTCTCCTTACCTTCATCGATCTGAGTTCTGAGTCACCCTTACCTTTTCTACGGGAAGATAGGACTAGGCTCATCTATGTCTGACTAGAACATCTCGTTGATTGCCTCTTTATAGCCGTAGGATTGTCGTGGATGTCCAGAGTCTTCGTGTTTTGAGTTCCTTGAGGAAGTTCTGTCCAATCTCCTCGAGGTTGTCTTGTTTTCCATCCCGGTGTAGCCGTTATGCTGCCGAAATTATCCCGTGTTTCTTTGAATCATTGCCTTTGCATTATAGTCTTCTCCTTCTGAAATCATATCCTTTTATCCTTGCCTCCATCGTACAACCTGTTCTGATTGTTGATTTTTATCACACAGGATGTCAGGTGGAACTCGTAGTGCTGTTCTTCGGAATCGAGACCGTGATCGGAATCGAAATGATGATGAACCTCCAACCCCGCCTTCTGCGGCGGAAATCATGATGGAAGCCGAGCGGAATAGACGTGATCAAACACGCCTTCTGGAGCTCATCGAGCAGAATACCGCCCACCATCGTAATGTGGTGGTCAGCATTCAGGACTTCATCCTCCTCAAGCCACCGGTATTCCGATGTTCTTCTGAGCCCCTTGAAGCTGATGATTGGCTCCGTTCCATCGAGCGTAAGCTTGACACTGCACATGTTGCTACCGATGACCGAGTTGTTTTCGCGGTATACTTCTTGGAAGGTGCTGCTCTTCAATGGTGGTAGAACCATGTTGCAATATAGCCAGATGGTCACGTAGTGACTTGGCAGGAGTTCTGTGTTGCATTTCGAGGGTACCACATTCTAGATGAGTTGATGGAGCGCAAGAAGGAAGAGTTCTGCAATCTGAATCAAGGAGAGATGTCCATTCATGAGTATGTGAGGGAATTCAACCGTCTTGCTCGGTATGCCCAAGATGAGATCACCACCGATGCCAGAAAGCAGGCAAGGTTCCGCAAGGGACTTAGCCCCATCCTCCATCATGACTCAACCTCATCGATTTTGCCACCTTTGAGGATTTAGTCAACAGATCCTTCAGGGCTGAGCATGGCAATGAAATTTTCGAGAAGTATCGCAAGCATGCTCTTGAGCTTGCCCCTTCTTCCAGTTCATGCCCTCAGAAGCATATGATCTGGATTCCTAACAGTTTGATCCACCAAAACAACCCACCGAGGCCATCCCTTGTGCCGCCTCGTCCACCAGCTCCACCAAACAATCCAGCTCCCCGCACTATCTTCGGAGCCTGCTTTAGATGTGGCCAGCCTGGTCACTATTCTCGTGAGTGCCCCGTCAACCAAAATGCTCCATCCCATGCCAAAGGAAAACCCACTGTTCGTGCCAAACCACCCCCGAAGGTTTCCACTTCCAAGCCATCCACCTCAGAAAATCTTGGACGTATGAACCAAATCTCTGTTGAGGATACTGATAGTACTTCTGACGTCATTCTTGGTACGCTCCTAGTCAATTTTGTTCCCACTTCTGTCCTTTTCGATCCAGGAGCATCTCACTCATTCATGTCGGAGAGTTATGCACTTCGGCATGATGTATCCTTTGATGAAATGTTCACCCCTATGATCATTCAAACTCCTGGTTCCAAATGGCAAACTAATAAAGTAAGCCATGGTAATCAAATTGCAATTGAGGGTTTAGTATTCCTTGCTTCACTCATAGCCCTCAAGTCTTCAGACATTGATGTCATCCTTGGTATGGATTGGTTATCAAGACAACATGCTTTTCTTGATTGTAAATCCAAGTCAGTTAGACTTACACACCCTTCAGGCCAGACAATAGTTTACTCCTCACGAAGAACAAGAACCCAGGTGCATTCTTTGAATGTGCTTCCCCTTCCCGACCTTGAAGATGTTCCGGTGGTTCGTGATTTCCCAGATGTCTTTCCTGAAGAGCTGCCGGACATGCCACCCGACAGATGTGTAGAGTTCATAGTGGATCTTGCCCCAGGAACCGCACCAATTTCTATACGCCCATACAAAATGGCCCTACGTGAGTTAGCTGAGCTTAAAACCCAACTGGAGGCTTTGTTGGAAAAAGGCTTCATCCACCCTAGCTCATCGCCATGGGGCTGCCCCGTTCTGTTCGTAAAGAAGAAAGATGGAACAGAAAGGATGTGCGTAGACTATCGCCCGCTAAATTTAGCGACGATAAAGAACAAGTACCCACTGCCCAGGATCAATGATCTTTATGATCAACTTGCTGGATCCTCTGTCTTCTCCAAGATGGATTTGAGATTAGGTTATCATCAAATCAAGATCCGAAGCGAGGACATTTCCAAGACGGCTTTCACTACTTGTTATGGTCTTTACGAGTTCACCGTCATGTCCTTTGGTTTAACCAATGCCCCCGCCACTTTCTCACGCATGATGAATTCGATCTTCATGGAGTATTTGGACCAGTTCGTCGTGGTTTACCTCGATGACATCCTTATATACTCGAAGAACGAAGGAGAACATGCCGAACACCTAAGGCTGGTATTGATGAAACTTAGAGAGCATCGCGTGTATGCTAAATTCTCCAAGTGTGAATTTTGGCTACCAGAAGTGACCTACTTAGGCCACGTGATTTCTGCAAAAGGCATTGCTGTGAATCCCGAGAGAGTTCAGGCCGTCCTTAACTGGACTCCACCTGAATCGGTTAAGCAAGTTAGGAGTTTTCTTGGCCTAGCCAGCTATTGCCGTCGCTTCATCGAGAACTTTTCTAAAGTTGCAAAGCCTCTGACTGAACTCCTCAAGAAAGATAAGAAATTCCTATGGACTCCCAAGTGCGAGGAAAGCTTTCAAGAGCTAAAAAGAAAAGAAGATTGACTTCTGCACCCGTACTTGCACCTCCAGACACCAAAAAGGATTTCGAAATCTTTTGTGACGCATCACGGCAAGGGTTAGGATGCATACTTATGCAAGATAGACATGTGGTAGCTTATGCTTCACGCCAATTGCGGCCACATGAAGAGAACTATCCTACCCACGATCTTGAACTCGCTGCCGTAGTTCATGCCCTAACCACTTGGCGACATTACCTCCTTGGTAACCGTTGCAAAATCTATTCCGACCACCAAAGCCTCAAATACATTTTCACCCAGCCAGATCTTAACCTCAGGCAAAGACGCTGGATTGAGTTGATAAAATATTACGACGTAGTAATTTCTTACACCCCAGGCAAAGCCAATGTCATGGCTGATGCACTAAGTCGTAAGTCGTATTGTAACAACCTCATGTTACAACAGTATCAACCACTTCTTCATGAGGAATTTCGAAAACTTAATCTCGAGATTGTTCCTCATGGATATCTTTCTACCTTGGTGGCGAAACCAACCCTTGAGGATAAAATCATGGCCGCCCAGAAGCGTGATAGTGGTATTCGAGAGATCAAGAAGAACATTGCTAGCGGAGTTGCTAAATGTTTCTCCATAAATGATCAAGGTGTTGTTTTCTTTGGCACTCGATTGGTTGTACCACGAAAACACAATCTTAGGAGGCTAATCCTCAAAGAAGCTCATGACACTCCCCTCTCAATTCATCCTGGTAGCACAAAGATGTACCGAGACCTACGCCAGAGATTTTGGAGGACTAGGATGAAGAGATAAATTGCTAAGTTCATTGCCGAATGTGATGTTTGTCGTTGCATTAAGGCCGAACACCAAAGACCTGCTGGCACTCTTCAACCTTTGCCTATTCCAGAGTGAACATGGGACAAAGTCGGTATGGACTTCATCACCGGCTTTCCAAAAACCCAGAAAGGAAACGATGCCATCTTCGTTGTCATAGATAGGATTTCCAAAGTTGCTCACTTCCTTCCAGTTCGCGAGTCTATAACTGCTAGCCAGTTAGCGGACTTGTATGTCTCTAGAATTGTGTCTCTTCACGGTGTTCCTTTGGAAATCAATTCTGATCGTGGTAGCCTTTTCACCTCTAGATTTTGGGGAAGCTTCCAACGTGCTATGGGAACTCATCTCTCCTTTAGTACAGCTTTCCATCCTCAGTCTAGTGGTCAAGTTGAAAGGGTTAACCAAATTCTTGAAGACATGCTCAGAGCTTGTGTTATATCTTTCGGAAAAAATTGGGAGAAATCTCTTCCATTTGCCGAATTTGCTTATAACAATAGTTTTCAATCTAGTCTGAACATGGCTCCTTTTGAACTCCTTAATGGACAACGATGTCGAACACCCCTTAACTGGTCAGAAACCGGTGAAAGACAATTCTTTGGACTGGACATGATCAAGGAAGCAGAAGAGCAAGTTCGCATTGTTCGTGATCAATTGAAAGCAGCCCAGTCTCGTCAGAAAAGCTACTATGATCGTCATCATAGGCAAGAGAGCTACAATCTGGATGAGAAGGCTTACCTCCGGGTTACTCCTCTGAAGGGAACCCAACGATTCGGTATCAAAGGCAAGTTGGCCCCACGTTACATCGGACCTTTCCGCATTCTTGCTAAACGTGGAGAAGTTGCCTACCAACTTGAACTACCCCCGCACCTTTCCCGAGTACATGATGTATTCCATGTGTCACAACTCAGGCGTTGCTTCAAGGACCCCATCCGCGAAGTCGACCATGAAACGCTTGATCTACAAGATGACCTTTCTTATCGAGAATACCCTGTTCGTATTCTTGATTCAGCAGAGTGTGTCACTCGCCGAAAGAAGATCAAGTTTCTGAAAATTCAATGGTCTCACCACTCCGAGAAAGAAGCCACGTGGGAAAAAGAAGACCGTCTCGGTGCCGAGTACCCCTCCTTCCTCCCGCAGACTTCTGAATCTCGGGACGAGATTCTTTTGAGTGGGGGCGAGTTGTCACAACCCCAAGTTAGGTATGTGCTAGGATCAGAGGTACCTTGCATTCATGCAAAAATTTCAAATTGCAATTCAAAATTGGGGAAAAGAAAGCCCTGAGAAATTTTTCAAATGGCCAGATAAAAATCTTTTTCCAAAAATCATTTGAACATTTGGAAAATTCCTATAAATGGTGCTGATCATTTTAAAAATGGTTTGGGAGCAATCCCATGCTCATGGAATTTTCTAATTTTCAAACAATGCCTTGGAAAATCAAATAAACCCCTATTTGATTTAAAATTCAAATGTTTTGAATTTTAAAAATGCTCAAATTTTATAAGTGGCTAGCTCTCTATTTTATGAGGCCATATAAAAAATTGTGGCATTTTATAAAATGCCTAGCTATTTTTATTAGCTAGGTCAACCTACTTACAGAAAAATAAAAAAGAAAAGAAAACAACAAAGCTTACCTGGCGCCCTGGGCAAGGCCCACTCGCCTTGGCCACGGCCCAGCCCACCGAGCCGTCTTGTCTTCTTCCTCCCCGCCGAGCCAAACTGCTCGGTGGAGGGCAGAGCGCGGCGACGACGCCATGGCGACGCCCTAGCCCTTCTAGGCCTCCCCCTCCCTCTCTCTTGCGCCACGCATCGCCGCAGAACCCGCCCCCCCCCCCCCGCACCTGCAGCTCACCCCAGCCCTCTCTTTCCCCTCCGGCGACGAAAACCCGAGCGCCTGCTGGAGCACGCCGTCGTGCCCGACGTGGCCACCGGCCGAGTTAGCCCAGAACTCCTTGTCCATCGAGCTCCCCACCGTCGTCTTCATCACCGTGCAAAGGGAATCGAGGCCGGAGCCCCTGCAGCCACTGGAATTGCCGTCGCCATCTCGTCGGAGCCGCGGGAGCTCGCCGTTGATTACGTCGCCACCGCGCCCTCCCCAGCCACGCCGTCCTCACCAGCAAGTTCAGGGTGAGCCCCTGCTTCTTTCCCCTCTCCCAGCGCGCGTTTTGGTGCCCGAAATCACCATCGCCGTCGTGCTCTGTCTCCGGCCGCCGCCTCCGTTGATGCTGTCATCGCCGTGGAGCTCCCCCGTGACCCCCTCGTGCTCTACGGGATGCGGGTGTGCACGGGGCACCTCCCAGTGGCCTCCCCGTGCCAAGAAGAGGCCGGAAGCAAGCTCCGGCGAGCCCTCCGCCGTGTCCAGTGCCGCCGGCGGCTAACCGCCGGTAGGCTGGGTTATTTAGGGGGCTAACCCCTGTTTAGTTAGGCCTTGGGCCACTGACAGGTGGGGCCAGCCCCCTCTAAATCAAATTAAGTTTTAATTAAAACGGGTTAACCCCCACTGTGGCTGACAGGTGGGGCCCCCTAGTCAGTTTGACTGGTCAGCCCCCCCTGCTGACGCAATAAATCAAAAAGAATTAAAATAACCAGAGAAAATTCCAGAAAATGCAATAAACTTTGGAAATTCATAATTAATTCATCCTAACTCAAAATATAGCAAATAATATGTCTAAAATTATCAGAAAAATACAAGGATTATGAATATGCAATTTGTTTTCATGTTTGACCATTTTAAAATGGGTGAACAGTAGTAAACATGCATATGGATCCTTTTCAAATTCAAATTTGGAGTGATTTTGCAAATGATTTTGCAACACCCTTAATTCCAATGGTTTCATCCACACATCAGAAACATTACTTCAACTATACCACATCACTTCATGATCAACAAATTCAAATGAACTTTCATGCCTTCAAATGCATTTGAAATTCATCGATAAATCAAATGGAGTTTGAATTTGCATTTCAAATGCAATATACTCCTTTTAAATGGAATGCTCAACACATCAGTACCTTGAACATCACCATTACAATCTTATTCATGTGCTTGTGCATTGTACATTATGTTGATCCTATGATTGTCATGTTGCTGATAGAAGTGGAGCCGGAACTCGAGGTCACCCCCTTCGTTGAAGACCCCGTGACTGAACCTCGTCAGCAAGGCAAGCAAACCCCCATTGATCATGTCGATAAAATCCCACTTCCCTCTCATGTCTCGCTTATGCATTGTTTAGGATGATCACCATGATAACGTTTCTATCGCATAGTTGGACCCATATCCTTTGCATGACCTATCATGTTGTCACAGTAGTAAGAAAACCACAATCCTAGCAGATGTAGGAGTTGGTTGATATCATGTGGCCCCTGCAACTGTTACTGCTTATTGCATGCTTAGTGGTACAATGAGGTTGCTTGTGATGTGAGTCGGGATGATGATAAACATGGTGTTGATGAAAGTGAAATGTGTTGGTGAATCTACCCTAATACAAGGTGAACGATGAGAGGCTGTGTAGGACTACATAGTGGGTTGTCTCGTTGAACAACGCCCTAAGCCCGAGTTCTTGTGTGGTGATCCAAGACGAAGAGTACTACCACATGTTGGGCACATGGACCCCCGCTCAACCTACTAACTCACCCCTTCTCAGTTCAATGAGTCGCATTAGTTCGGAGTTCTGGTAGGTCTGTGGCACGGTATGCGAAGTGGAAGAACGGCTATTCAGACCGGCTTGGGACCCTGCACACATCTTCTGGGACCACATCGGTAAACCGGCCGGGTTCACGATGTGGATTCCAGCCCAGATAGGCGTCTCCTTTGAATTTGAGTTGGCTGTGAGGTAAAAGTTGTGGGAATTATCCTCGCCGGCACCTCTTGAACGGTGTTGAGTACAAAGGAGGTAACTGATAGTTTCATGTGTGTAGCAGTACACCCCTGCAGGGTTAACAAAACTATTCGAATAGCCGCGTCCGCGGTAAGGGACTACTTGGAGAGTTGTGCTCGATTATTAGACAACTTGAACTGGATACTTCTAAAACTCGCAAGATAAGCGTGAGTGCTATGGTGTGCTTCTCGTGGGGAAGTCGAGGAAGTAACCATAGTGGTGTAATTGGTTGAAGAGATGTAGTGGACTCGTGTACGGTTCTTATCTCAAGTCTGGTACTCGTAGTTCAGGACTAGCGAAGTCAAAGCTGGCACTTCTGCAAGTGAAACTCCACCTCCCTTTACCTTGATACATATGCATGAGTAGTATAGCTCCTATGTAAGTCTTGCTGAGTACGATTTTGTACTCACGTTTGCTTAATCTATGTTTTAGATGAACCCACCGACCCCGTTGGTGACTTCTACCTGAAGCTCAAAGAATGAAGACTCAGACCAAGACCAAGCTAGTGTAGTCCCAGTCAGACGACTGGTTCCCTCGTGGAGGGCTTGTTTTTAGATAAGGCTTCTCTAAGCCATTTGTTAAACTTGACTGTACTCAGACCTACTTTGCTTCCGCTTGTCTGTTGTAATGTTGGATCACATGCTTGTGATCTCTGTGTGCACTCTGTGAGAGTTATTTAATAAAGATGTATACTTTGTAGAGAATTGCAATGATACCTGCTGTTCATACAAGGCATGCGTGCTGCGTGTATGTTTATAACATGCATGTCTTTGTATGGGTTTTCGAGACCTTAGTTGTGATCTGGCTGGCGGTCTTTTATACACCAAGTGGCCCTTAGATGTGCGCAGCTTGGGGCATCGCGATGCGATTGTTCGAGACTCTGTCTCGTGCACACATTGATGTATGATCGAGCCCTCCCTAGACCCCGACTAAGTGATCGGGCTGGAGTAAGTCTATGTAAGGGTTATAATACAATCGATAGTATGGTTGAGGCGACTTGTCTATGAGTATGGGAGTTCATCACCCATATCATTTAGACTTGTGTGCGGACGATGAGGACCCATTTTAGTTGATCATCCGGCCTGGATGGGATGCCCCTCACGTACGATGCTTTCCGAGAATGTTCTGTGCTTGGCCTTGTCTGCTTAGACAAGTGGGTACGGTTCTCGGCTCTCCATATGATTGTGTTGTAGCGAGGCTTGCATACACTAACCCCGGGTCCCGACACGACTCGCCTATAGAAGGCCCACAAAGAAGACCCGGCGACGAGCCGGCTGCGCCAAGGAAAGAAGATCGAAGCCGTAGAAGGAATTCGACTTACCTTGTATATCTTGTAGCATATATGTAAAGTAGAATAGGACTCCACCTCGTGTTGGAGTCGGACTCGCGGAATCCCGGGACCCGGTGCTTTTATAAGCCGAGGACCACGGGATCCAGGTCCAGAAAACAATCTCAACCCAAGATAGGACTAGATAACTGTCTGCGTGACCTAGATCTCATCGAGACTAAGTTCACGATCGACTCTCTTGTAACCGATCAACTGACTCTTCTTTCGAGAGTCAGAACCCATAATAATAAGAAGTAGGAGTAGGCTTTTACCTCAAGACAAAGAGGGGCTGAAACCTGGGTAAATCGCTGAGTCTCTTGTCCATGTCGACTCTCTCCACAAAATCGCCTCGCAACAAAGGTCCCATGTTAAGTTCGACTCTTCGGACATATGCCGTGACTTTCCTAGGACAGTTGGTGGCCACCATGGGGCCTGCGCTCGCAAGTGTCGAGATTATGGAGGGGGCTCTGCCTGGCATGGAGGGATTCGTCGCTGGACAGATCACCAGAAGCCGACGTGGGAAGCTCTGCATCGACGACTCGACCTGGGGCCCCAAAGACAATTCCGTCGGATCAGGATATCGGGTCCCGATCGGGTCTATTCACATCTTCATCGGTAGGACAGACGGATTTAAGCCAGAGACAAATCCTGAAGTCCCCATTGAAACTTCAAATCGGCGACATGCCGGCTAAAAAAGCACTTTCGTCGGATTCATCGGTGAGACTCCAGAGCCAGAGCGCTCTGTCGAGTCCCCAATGTAGGACACCTCAGAAGAACTGACTGAGGCCGACTCATACTCAAGTGAAGGAAGCTTCTCAGATGAGGGGTCCATCCGATCCGCGGGGAACAACAAACTCGGCACGGGTGTGCCAGAATATAACCCGGTTTACCCCTACTTTGAGCCTCCATACTGCGCCAAGGTGTTCATGGCCGACACTGGAGGATTAGGAAGTCTGCCGGCTCACAACCAAGGCACAGAAGAGGCGGCCGCCGCAGCTCCTGATACCAATGGGGACCGGCAGCCCGCTCAGCAGAACAAGCTCCCACTGGAGTGGAAGCCCTCACTGATGCACTAATCGCCCTCGATGAAACTCTGGCTATGACAGTAACGGCCGAAAATCAAGAGGCTTGGAAGATGAGGGTCAGCGGACTCAGGACACGGGTGGTAAAAACATGAAGGGAAATCAACGCAGAAAAGGAACACATGGCTGAGAAATAAAACCGGCTCATCCAGGAAGCCACACGCCTCAGGGAAGAGTCGGAGGTGGTAGAGGCCCGGCGGATGAGTCTCGCCCACACACGCCCGCAGGGACATGTGAGTCGGCTCCCCCCGGTGTATCACGGACGAAAGTTGTTCAACAGTCCCGATCATTATCCTCCAGGATTCACACCACCCAGCCAACCGGCTCCTCCGCCATGCCCAGATCGCTTCCATACACCTCCAAACCACTTTGACAACCCGATGGCTAACGTCATGGCGGTGACTCATTACCTCATCGACGCCCCAATTCATGGAGATACCCCAGCATACCGTGCCGCCCGAGAGGCCTCCGACTTCCTCAAGACCGCGATCACACAACAGGGCCAATACTCACAAGGTGTCCCCTACATACATGGAACTCCATATCCAAGTGTGAGTCGGCAAGTGGAGTCGCCGGCTCCAGCAGCTTCGGGCAGCCAGCGCCACCACAAAGTGCCCCTGAGCCCTCAAGGATCACTGAGATTCATGGACCTACCAGCTCCCAACACCAACCAGCGCATAGAGCTGGTGGCCCAGCCTCCCCCACAAGAACCAAACACCGAATTTGTGAGCAGATCCATAGGGAATCGATGTCTAGTATCGGATTTAAGAAACACAAGATCCCAAACTACACGGCTAACATGGACCCGGCGGCCTGGATCGAAAGCTACGCTCGCCATGGATATGTTACATGCCAGCGAAGAAGTCTGCGCCCGTTACTTCACGATGATGTTGGAGGGGCCGGCTTGCACATGGTTCAAAAATCTTCCGGAGAATTCCATCACCTCCTAGACGGATCTCAGAGAGAAGTTCATCAAGAATTTCCAAGGCACTTGCCGGCGGGCAACAACAATAGTCGACTTGGAGCACTGTGTCCAGAAAGAAGGAGAGTCAGCCCTAAACAGGGCACGACGAGTTGCAGATATAATCCATTCCTTAGATACCATTACTGCACAGACCGCAGTGATCGTCCTGGAAAGAAACTGGAAGTTCGAGCCTCTAGTACACAAGCTTGGCCGACTCAAGAGGACAGTCAGCAACATAGGATATCTCATGAACGCGGTCATCAAGTATGCCGATTCTGACAAGACTAAGGAGGTTGACCCAGAAGAGGACAAAGCTGCCCAGACGAAGAAGAATAACAACAAGGGATCTCAGAGCCAACCCCAACAGTCCAAGTGGCGATTCAATCAGAATACTTCTGACTTGGTAGCCAACACAAACATTGACTCCCAAAGGCAGAAGAATGGGGGCAACAACTACTGCAAGCCGGAACACAGCTTCCAACCCCCAGTCAGCTTTGAAGAAGCGCTGAAAAGACCCTGCCCAATGCACAACAAACCCGGCCGTCCAGCCAGTCACACTTGGGAACAATGGAACTTCATGAAATAGTTTTCACATCGTGGAGGTCAAGGTACCCTAGGTCAGATAGTGGAGCCGGCTAGAACAACAATAACCAAAACCAAAATTTTGGCCACCAGGGAGCCTACGCAGCACCGCAATACTAAGGATCCCAGGGAGGAGGACAGCAGAACCAGTCGGGACTTGCTGGATACCAATCAAACCCAAAACAACTCCAAGATCACTCGGCTTATCATGTCTTCACCACCACTAGCTGCCGGAGGGATAGGAAGTTCCAGCAGAGAGCCGCCATGTCTGTGGCCACGGAGCCGGCTTATCCCAGGTGGCTTAACTGGTCTGAGCAGCCGATCACTTGGACGAGGGATGACCACCCAACAGTGGTAGAAAACCCGGGTTCTCTAGCCTTGGTAGTTTCTCCACAAATTGGGTGCTACACACTTGACAAAGTACTCATGGATGGAGGAAGCAGTATTAACATCCTCTACTACAAGACGTTCCGAAGGATGGGACTGACTCACAAACAGCTGCAAACCTCCAACACCGTGTTCCATGGAATAGTCCCAGGAAAGTCGGCACGACCGATAGGAAAAATGTACCTGGAGACAGCCTTTGGAACTCCTGAAAATTTCCTCTCTGACATTATACCCTACGAGGTGGTGAAACTCAAGAGCTCATATCACGCCATCCTAGGCAAACCGGCTTATGCCAGATTCATGGCTCGGCCATGTTACATCTATCTCAAACTAAATATGCCGAGTCCCTTCGGACCAATCACGTTTGATGGGAGCCGGTCCAGAGCTAAATAGTGCAACAAGCAACACGTCAAGTTTGCTGAGTCGGCATGCGCCAAAGAGGACTTATCGGATACCAGGAAAAGGTAGACCTGGCAGACACTACCATCCTGAAAAAACCGACTCCCGACAACAACCCCAAGTTCCAACCGGCTCAGGACACAAAGAAAGTTGACTTTGTCTCTGGTGACGCTTCTAAGAAGTTCATCAAGTTACTCCATGAGAATCGGGACGTTTTTGCATGGAAACCTTCCGACATGCCAGGCGTCCCGAGAGTACTCGCCGAGCACCACCTAAATATTGATCCAAAGCTGAAGCCGGTCAAACAATTCCTTCGCCGCTTCAACGATGAAAGGAGGAACGCCATCGGGGAAGAGATAGATCGGCTTCTTGCCGCCGGGTTCATCATGGAAGTTTTCTATCCGGAGTGGCTTGCAAACCCAGTCCTCGTTTTAGAATAGAACGGGACCTGGCGCATGTGCATCGACTACACCGACTTAAACAAGGCCTGCCCAAAGGATCCCTTCGCACTACCTCGCATCGATCAGATCATCGCCTCTACCGCAGGGTGTGAGCTCTTGTGTTTTCTTGATGCCTACTCTGGCTATCACCAAATCAAGATGGCTCTTGAAGACCAGGAGAAAACGGCTTTCATCACTCCCTTTGGGATATACTGCTACACTTCTATGCCCTTCGGCTTGAAAAACACAGGGGCCACATATCAGTGAACTGTGCAAAATTGCCTCAAGGAGCAAATTGGGCGCAATGTGCATGCGTATGTAGATGACATTGTCATCAAATCTCAGCTGGCCGACTCACTCATCAGTGACCTCCAGTAGACCTTAAAAAATCTCCACAAGTACCAGATGAAGTTAAAACCGGCCAAGTGCACTTTTGGAGTCCCCGTAAAACTTCTCGGATACATAGTGTCTGAGAGAGGCATTGAGGCCGACCCAGAGAAGATCAATGCCATCATGGCCCTTCAGAAACCGGCCTCAGTGAAGGGAGTCCAGCGACTCACAGGATGCGTGGCAGCCTTGAGTCGGTTCATCAGCTGACTCGGAGAGAAAGCAATCCCCCCTATACCGACTCCTGTGAAAGTCAGAGAAATTTGTCTGCGATGATGAAGCCGACCAAGCCCTGGAAGCACTAAATAAACAATTGTCCCAGGCTCGAATCCTAGCGGCTCCTAAGCCAAAAGAGCCGATGCTACTCTAGAATTCTTCCAACAATCGGCCCGTCAGTGCCGTAGTTCTAGTTGAACGTATGGAAGCCGGCAAAGAGCACCCTTTGCAGAGACTAGTCTATTATGTTAGTGAGATCTTAACTTCATCAAAGCAAAACTATCCTCACAGGCAGAAACTGGTCCTCGGTGTATTCATGGAAAGTCGAAAGCTCAAGCACTACTTCCAGGAGCACCCCATAACTGTAGTCAGCTCAGCACCGCTTGCAGACATCATCCAGAATCGCGAAGCCACGGGGAGGATTGCAAAATGGGCTATAGAGTTGGGGGCTTATCACATCAAATATGAACCACACAAAACAATCAAGTCCCAAGCGCTAGTTGACTTCATCAATGATTGGACAGAAATTCAGGCGCCTCCAGAGAAGCCGATCACCAAATACTGGACGATGCACTTCGATGGGAGTCGACAGCTTCAAGGGCCAGGAGCTGGCGTGGTTGTCACTTCCCCCAAAGGAGAGCAATTTTGCTATGTTATGCAGCTACAGTTCACTTGCACCAACAACGCAACAGAATATGAGGCCCTACTCCATGGGATGCGGCTGGCTCGCGAGATGAACATAAGCAGAATTCGATGCTATGGCGACTCTGATCTTGTTTCTCAGCAAGTGTCGGGAAGGTGGAACTCCAAAGATGCCACGATGGCAGCCTATCGGTTTCCTTGTTGGATACCAAGTGGACTATGTGGAGGGCAAGCTAAACGAAGTTGCAGATGCTCTATCCCGGCTCGGTTCTCAGCGAAAGCCGGTTCCACCAAATGTGTTCCTTGATGTCCTAACAAAGCCGTCCGTGCAAATACCAACAGAGCAAGACATAGCTGAGCCAGACCCAGAACCGACTCTGGTGGCCATGCTACCCCCTCATGGGTTGTGCCTTATTTGGATTATAAGACCCGGGGAATCTTTCCCGCTGATGAGGTAGAGGCCAGGAAAATTATCAAGAGAAGCAAATATTTTGTGCTCATCAACGGCGAGTTACATCGGCGGAGCCCGGCAAACGTCTTTCAGAGATGTGTGTCACCTGAAGAAGGCAGAGAGATCCTCAATGAAATACACTCCGGAGACTGTGGGCATCACGCCGGCTCTCGTTCGCTGGTGGCTAAAGCCTATAGACACGGATTCTACAGGCCCACAACACATGAAGACGCAGAAGACATAGTTAAATAATGTGACGGGTGCCAGCATTATGCTAAGCAAGCTCATGTACCGGCTCAAGAGCTCAGGATGATCCCCATCACTTGGCCCTTTGCGGTGTGGGGGCTTGATATGGTAGGACCTTTCAAAAGGTCAGCCAACAAGAATACACACTTACTGGTGGCAGTCGATAAGTTCACCAAGTGGGTCGAAGCAGAGCCGATCAACAAGTGCGACGCAGCAACGACGTTGAAATTCTTGAAAAAGATAATATACACATTCGGGGACCCCCACAACATCATCACTGATAACGGGTCTTACCTGTCAGAAGGGGTTATGCAGCGATTCTGTCAAAACGAGCACATCCGACTCGACCTTGCGTCAGTAGCTCACCCGCAGACCAATGGACAAGCCGAGAGAGCCAACCAAGAGTTGCTCTGAGGCATCAAACCCCGACTCTTTGTTCCTTTAAAAAGATAACCGGGTTGCTGGGAAGATGAATTGCCCTCAGTATTATGGAGTATCAGGACGACTCCTAATAGGTCAATAGGCTACACACCTTTCTTCCTGGTTTACGGAGCAGAAGCCGTTCTCCCAAGTGAGATCTGTCACGACTCGCCAAGGGTCACATCTTATGTGGAAGCCGACAAAGAAAGAGCAAGGCAAGACGCCCTGGATGTTCTCGATGAAAAATGAGAACTAG
The DNA here is from genome assembly GCA_950022295.1 of Bromus sterilis. Classification (NCBI taxonomy): domain Eukaryota; kingdom Viridiplantae; phylum Streptophyta; class Magnoliopsida; order Poales; family Poaceae; genus Bromus; species Bromus sterilis. Next base: position 346,006,104 of record OX465596.1, read on the forward strand.
CAGCAGCTCAGTCGGCTATTGATACGTCCCAAACGTATCTATAATTATGCTTGCTCCATGCATGATTTGTGTGACTTTGCCATGTTTTGCTTGAACTTTCATACACTTTTTATCATATTTGGACTAACCTATTAACTCAGTGCACCCAGTTTCCATTTCTTGTTTTTCTGCTGTTTTTGTATTTCAGGTTTTCCGGCCATTAAAAGTGCCAAATAAATCCCGCAAAAATTATATAAAAAATTAGTGACCCGGAAGCTTCCCGAATAATCAATAAAGGAAGGAGGTGGACCAACCAGGGCCCCAGGAGGGTCCCTGGAGCGGGCCCACCCTAGGCCGTGCCAGGAGGCCTCCTGGCTGCCCTGTGGCCCCTCTCGGTGCCCCCCTTCGCCTATATTTACCCCCCGTGACGGAAACCCCTAATATATATCTGCTATTCCCGTTCTCCTCGCTGTTCCGCTGCCGCCGCCGTTTCAAGATCGGGGCTACCAGGAGAAGCTGCGCCAGCACCCTGCCGGAAGGACGAATCCCCTCCGGGAGACCATCCATAGCCATGGACGCCTTCCGGATGTGCCGTGAGTAGTCCCCCTTGGACCACGGGTCTTTGACCAGTAGCTATGTGATGTACCTCTCCCCTCTTTGTGCTTCCACTTTCGAGACCTCGTGAGTTGCCTCACATGATCGAGACACTTTTGTAGTTTTCTATGTTGCTATGCTAGGTTTGTTGGGATCTGATGAATTATGAGATTATGTTCAGATTGTGATGAGTAATATATTTGGTTCTCTTTTATATTTGTGTTCTTTAGTAAATTCTTGCATGTTCTCCGTTGCCGTATTTTACTTTGGCCAAGTGATTTGTTGCAACTCCAAGAGGGAGCGTTATGCTTGATTGTGGGTTCAGCCCCTTGATGTCTAGCTTGAGTGAGAGAAACATGAGACTAGGGGATGTGCTATTGCCACCAGGGATAAAACAACAGTGCTTGTACTTGCGGGTGCAAGGATTGTTTACTTTACGCATAGTTCTTTTAATGCAGTTGTCTGTTGCTTTGAGTTTACACTTTGCGTGGGATTCGCAACTTAATACCAGCGAGATGTTCTGGATAGATATCTCAAGGTGGATGATTCGTAGTAGATGCAGTTGGATTTTGGTCTACTTACTTTGGCGTACTGCCCATTGCTTTTGAGCCTCTTCCTTTCTTTCGTAGCATAGTTAGCATTGCGGTGCGTTTATAATCCTGTCAATTGCCTAGCTGTGATTTGTTTACCTCGCTAGCACTTTTATCGTCTTTTGGGAGAGAGAAATCACTAGTGAACATCACGGGACCCCGGTCCATATTTACACCATTGTTTACATCATCAATTTACTTTCAGTCTTTACTTTCAGTTGCCACCATTCTTATCTCTTGTGTTGATCCTTTGTAAACAGCAAGGCCAGAGGAATTGACAACTCCTCTGTACTCGTTGGGAGCAAAGTTATTTGCTGTGTGTGTAGTCTAGGCAAAGTTAGCAACCTCGGCGCCACTGTTCACTTTACCACCTTCTTGTATCTCTGCAAGTCCTACGGGAGACAAACCCTATCCTCTACATAGGGGAAATTTGCTGCTACACTACATCTCACCTTCCACTTGGGGTAACCAACGAGGAGTGAGAACTATCATCACCGTATGAAGCTAATTTCTGGCGCCGTTGCCGGGGACTCCAGTCTACAAGATAGGGGAGTTGCACACTATCTTTTACCGTTGCTTTTTAGTCTTGCTAGTTTATCTATGAGTTTTTACTTTTGTGTCCCTTATAAAAAATACCAAAAATACCTGCTGCTACTATGGGTTCCAATGAAAACACCAAGTAGTGTGAGTTCACTAGTCACAACAACAGTGACTTTATCTGCACTCCTATTGCTCCACCTTCCACTTCAGCACCTTCTTATGAAATTAAAACTGCTTTGCTTAATCCTGTTATGAAAGATCAATTCTCAGGTGCTGGAGAGGATGCTTCCTTGCACTTAAATAATTTTGTTGAGCTTTGTGATATGCAAAAGTACAAGGAAGTAGATTGAGACATCGTCAAGCTGAAGCTTTTTCCTTTCTCCTTGAGAGGAAGAGCCAAGGCGTGGTGATACGTCTCAAACGTATCTACTTTTCCAAACACTTTTGCTATTGTTTTGCCCTCATTCTTGCATGATTTGGACGAAACTAACCCGGACTAACAATGTTTTCAGCAGAGCTGTCTGTATGGTTTTATTGTGTGCAGGAAAATGGATTTTTAGGTGTCTCAGAAAATTCCAGGAAAAATCACAGAAAACACACGCACCCGACGGATCAATATACAAGAAGTGGGGCCAGAGGGAAGCCAGGGGGGCCCTAGGCGCCCTGCTGGCGCGGCCCCACCCCTGGCCGCGCCAGGAGGCCGCCTGGGAGGGTCCTCCCCCCTCTGTTGCCCTACTTTGCCTCCTATTTATTCCCGTGGCGAGAAAACCCAGAACATAAGTCGTTTTCCCAATTCTCGTCACGGAGCCGCCGCCACCCTCTGTTCTTCTCCGGGAGGGCTAATCTGGAGGCTTTTTTGGCCTCTGGTGAGGGGAGATCATCGCCATCGTCATCATCATCACCACTCCATCCTCCTTCCATGTGTGAGTAATTCCCTGCTTTAGGCAAAGGGGATGGTAGGGATTGGATGAGCTAGATCATGTAATAGTTTATCAGATTGTTGGGGGCATGTTGCCTATCATCTAGATTGGTGTTTATCATCTTTGCTTCAACTTGTTGCTCTTAATGCTTTTCACTTTGGGCCCGAATGCCATGTTTTTAGATCTGAACCCTATGTGTTTGCATGAATATATTAGTGTTCTTGATCCTATCTACGAGTTCTATGCACCTGTTATAGTCCGGAATCGGCGATCCCAAAGGAGACAGCTTGGGACACAAAAGGGGATGGACTATAGTTTGAGGATTACTTGTATCCATTGATTGTTAATGCTTTGTTCCGGTGTTCTTTGACAGAAGCACCTTAATGTCCATAAGTTCCTTTTGGCCCCGTTCGTAGCGGGATGGTAGGACAAAAGATGTTGTGCAAGTTCTTATTGCAAGCACGTACAACTACCTGTGGGGTACATGCCTAATGTTTGATATATGCCTAGATGATCATTGCTTTTCTGTGTGCCTTGCCCCAAGTTAAATACATGATGTATCTCATCCATGCAGCACCCAACCATCCATCTCCCTAGCCTACAGTGTTTTTAATTATGCTGGTTACTAGTTGTTTGCTTTTGCTGTTTTACTTTCGCTGTTTCGCCGCAACTATTTCCGTTGCCACCATCACTTCCATATCGCAGTTACTATTAATATCTTGTTGCAAGTAAGTGCATCTCAGGTGCAGTTGAATTGAAAACTCCACTGTCAAAGCTTGTGGGTATTCTTTGGCTCCCCTTGAGTCGAATCTATAAATTTGGTTATTCTTACCCGCGAAGACTATCTCGATCCCCTGCAGTTGTGGGTTATCAAGGCTGTTTTCTGGCGCCGTTGCTGGGCAACATAGCTTTATTCACAAGTCTACGTGAGGTATTTTACCTGCTGCAATTTATCCGCTATGGGTAAGAAATAATACCCCAAGGTTCCGATCTTACCATCCCGTACAAGAAAAGGTACTGTTCTGAACACTAGTGCTACACTTGATTCACCTTCAGTTATGAGTAAGTTTGCTTCACCTCCACAACATTATGCTTCTGCTGAATCCGTTACCATGTCTGATACTTTTGATGATGCTTCTACTACTCTTGATGATATTGGTTCACTTGGTTACGCTCTTGAGAAACAGATCGCTGCTGCTGCAAAAAAATCTGGATTTGAAATTCCTGTTACTCGCTACCCTATTGGTGGAACTTACGATTATCCCGATTTAAGTAAACTCAAGGAGAGACTCCTTGAGGATGATTATATTATGCTTGATGATGATTTATGCAGGGAGCTAATAGAGTTTGTCGACTCTGACCCCAGTGCTATTAAGAAGCTTCTCGAAAAACACTCCCTGAAGAACAAGAGCGTTCCTGATCTTGAATTTTCTACATCTCATATATGCATCAATGATCCTAATTATAATTTCTCTGTTGATCCTTCACTTATATCTATGGTTGAAGCTGACCCCTTTTATGGCAGAGAAAATGATGATGCTATTGCACACCCGACCAAACTCACTGAGTTGGGTAGCCTGTTTACTACGGATGAAAAGATACGAACTTTTTATGTGACTAAACTTCTTCCTTTCTCTTTGAAGGAAGGTTCTAAAGCATGGTATGATGCACTACTATGTGGTTCCATTAAGAGTCCTCAAGACTTAGCTCACTATTTTGTTGATAAGTACTTTCCTGCTCATATGCAACATGCTGCTTTACAAAGAATTTATAACTTTAAACATTTGCAGGATGAGCACCTCCCTAAAGCTTGGGGGAGGTATTGCAGTCTGATCCAGGATAGACCGGGACATGGAGTCCCTAAGAATGAATTAATTGATATATTCTATGCCGGTCTAACTGATGAATCCAGATCCTATTTGTACAGTTGTGCTGGTTGTGTTTTCAGGAAAAGAACACCAAACGATGCAGTAGAATTAATGGGCAAGATTGCCAAGAACCACGAAGATTGGTCCGTCCCTGAACCACCTCCACCACCAAAAAAGAGGGGCATGCTCGTCCTAAGCCCCGAAGATATGCAAGAAGAAAAAATTCTATTAAAGAAAAGGGTATTAAAACTGAAGATGTGAAGAATCTACCCCGTATTGAGAAGTTGTGTGAGCCTACCACTCACCTTCCTATGGTAGAGGTATACTCTCTTTTAGATTTCAATGCAAGTGACATCCCTCATGGTAAGCCTCCTGATCAATGTTTTGATGAGCTTGATAATTTTATTATGAAGCAAAGTCACTTTAATGAGAGGATACAAAGTCAGTTGCATGATAATTCCCTTGCTATCAAAAGTTTGCTTGATGGTCTAGGTAGAACAATTAATGATGTTAAATGTCTTGTGAAGCATTTTCATATGGTTCAAACTCAGCTTGAACAAATTTCTAATGTGCAAAAATATTTCCTTGCTAACAATGCCAAACAGGATATACAGGCCTTCGGGATTAAAACCCGAGGTGGAAATAGCACTCAAGATCCTCTCTATCTAGAGGGGCATCCGAAGAGAATCGAGCAAGATTCTCAAATGCAGGAAGAAGAAATTGTTAGTTCTCTGAAGAAGAAGAAGAAGAAGCACAAAGAAGATGACAATTGCAATGATCCAATTGCAAGTGAAGAGCTTGTTATTGATCCAAATAGTATATCTACCTCCGATGCTGAGACTGAAGATGGTGCTGAGCCTAAAAAGGATGGTGAAAAGAATGATCCACCCGAAGTTCGAGAATAAGAAGCACCCGACAAACGTAAGAAATACACTAGATAAGACTTCATCGCAAGAAGACATGGGAAGGAAAGAGAACCATGGGTATAGAAGCCCATGCCCTTTCCAGGTAAGTCTCTCAAAACTAAAGAAGAAGAGCATTACAATAAGTTTTGTGAGTGGATGAAACCTATTTTTCTTGAAATCCCTTTGACTGATGCTATTAAGTTACCTCCCCATTCGAGATAAATGAAAGATATTGTTACTGATAAAAGAAAAGTTCCTAATGAAGCAATATCTACTATGCTTGCTAACTACTCTTTTAGTGGCAAGATTCTTGAGAAGCTTGGTGATCCAGGTATACCCACCATTCCTTGCTCCATAAAGAATAATTATGTCAAGACTGCTTTATGTGATCTTGGAGCAGGAGTGAGTGTTATGCCTTTCTCTCTTTACAAGAGGGTTTGTTTAGAGAAACTAATCCCTAAAGATATCTTTCTTCAGATGGCTGACAAGTCAACAGCCGTTCCCATTGGTATTTGTGAGGATGTTCCCGTTGAAGTTGCTAATTTTTTGATCCTTACTGATTTTGTTGTGCTTGACATGCCCGAGGATGGGAGCATGTCTATTATTCTTGGTATACCTTTTCTTAAAACCGCATGTGCACTTTGTAGAGAATTTCTATGATACATGCTGTTCATACTAGACATGTGTGCTGCGTGTATGATTATAACATGCATGTCTTAGTATGGGTTTTCGAGACCTTAGTTGTGATCTGGCTGGCGGTCTTTTATACACGAAGTGGCCCTTAGATGTGCGCAGCTTGGGGCATCGTGATGCGATTGCTCATGACTCTGTCACGTGCACACTTTGATGTATGATCGAGCCCACCCTAGACCCCGACTAAGTGATCGGGCTGGAGTAAGTCTATGTAAGGGTTATAATACAATCGTTAGTATGGTTGAGGCGACTTGTCTATGAGTATGGGAGTTCACCACCCATATCATTTAGATTTTGATGTATGATCGAGCCCACCCATATCTCAGTTGATCATCCGGCCTGGATGGGATGCCCCTCATGTTCGATGCTTTCCGAGAATGTTCTGTGCTTGGCCTTGTCAACTTAAACAAGTGGGTACGGTTCTCGGCTCTCCATATGATTGTGTTGTAGCGAGTCTTGCATACGCTAACCTCGGGACCCGACAGACTTGGTATCAGAGCAGGACTGACTGTAGGATTATCAGCCTTGGCCGAAGTCGAGTCTAGCCTTCTATAGTTATATAGTTACTCTGGGTATATAAGGGAACAACGTAAGGCTTCTTTTTTTCCTTACCTTCATCGTTCTGAGTTCTAGTCACCCTCATCTTTTTCTACGGGAAGATAGGACTAGGCTCATCTATGTCTTACTAGAACATCTCGTTGTTTGCTTCCTTGTAGCCGTAGGAAAGTTGTGTTCGGTTTGCTATGGTTGTTATGCTTCCTGATTTCTTACATATTATTATGTAAGTGCTGTTTCTACATTGCAAGAAAAGACATTTCTTACAATTACAGCCGTTATGCTGTCCGAGTCATTCCAGGTTTCTTCATAATCTGATGCATTTGCAAAATCCTTCTATCTATTTCGGATGTCTTTCGAGAAGTTTTGCTAGGTGGCATTCCCGACAGTTCCATAGTGTTTGTTGTAGGTTTTATTCTAGAAACCTATAGTGATTCATTTGCAGCTCTTCCTCCCACTTTAGATGTCTTCTAGCAAGAAGAACCACACTAACCTTCGTGTTGGGGTACTTTGCTACTCTGACATATCCGTTGTAGCCCCTAGTACGCCTTGGTCATCCTCTAGAAAACAATCCAGTGATCCAACCCCTTAAACCTAGCCACCCGACAGATGTGTATAGTTCATAGTGGATCTTATGCCAGGAACCGCACAATTTTCCAGACGCCCATACAAAATGGCCCCACGTGAGTTAGCTGAGATTAAAACCCAACTTGAAGCTTTGTTGGAAAAAGGCTTCATCCGCCCTAGCTCATCGCCATGGGGTTGCCCCGTTCTTTTCATAACGAAGAAAGATGGAACAGAAAGGATGTGCGTAGACTATCACCCGCTAAATCTAGCGACGATAAAAGAACAAGTACCCACTGCCCAGGATCAATGATCTTTATGATCAACTTGCTGGATCCTCTCTCTTCTCCAAGATTGATTTAAGATTAGGTTATCATCAAATCAAAATCCGAAATAAGGACATTCCCAAAACGGCTTTCACTACTCGTTATGGTCTTTACGAGTACACCATTATGTCCTTCGGCTTAACCAATGCCCCCGCCACATTCTCGCGCTTGATGAATTCGATCTTCATGGAGTACCTAGATAAATTTGTTGTAGTTTATCTTGATGAAATTCTCATCTACTCGAAGAACGAATAAGAGCACGCAGAACATCTTGGGTTGGTATTGATTAAACTTCGAGAGCATCGCCTATATGCCAAATTCTCAAAGTGTGAATTCTGGCTACCAGAAGTGACCTACTTAGGCCACGTGATTTCTGCCAAAGGCATTGCTGTCAATCCCGAGAAAGTTCAGGCCGTCCTTGACTGGACTCCACCTGAATCGGTTAAGAAAGTTAGGAGTTTTCTTGGCTTAGCAAGCTATTGTCGCCGCTTCGTCGAGAACTTCTCCAAAGTTGCAAAGCCTCTTACTGAACTCCTCAAGAAAGATAAGAAATTCCTATGGACTCCCAAGTGCGAGGAAAGCTTTCAAGAGCTAAAAAGAAGATTGACTTCTGCACCCGTACTTGCGCCTCCAGACACCAAAAAGGATTTAGAGATCTTTTGTGACGCCTCACGGCAAGGGTTAGGATGCATACTTATGCAAGATAGATATGTGGTAGCTTATGCTTCACGCTAGTTGCGTCCACATGAAGAGAACTATCCTACCCATGATCTTGAACTTGCTGCCGTAGTTCATGCCCTGACAACTTGGCGACATTACCTCCTTGGTAATCGTTGTGAGATCTATTCCAACCACCAAAGCCTCAAATACATATTCACCCAGCCAGATCTTAATCACAGGCAAAGACGCTGGATTGAGTTGATAAAAGATTATGAATTAGGAATTTCTTACACCCTAGGCAAAGCCAATGTCATGGCTGATGCACTAAGTCGTAAGTCGTATTGTAACAACCTCATGTTACAACAGTGTCAACCACTTCTTCACGAGGAATTTCGAAAGCTCAATCTCGAGATTGTTCCTCGTGGATCTCTTTCCAACCTTGTGGCGAAACCAACTCTTGAGGATCAAATCATAGTTTCCCAAAGGCGTGCACGAGGTGTTCGCCGGATCAAGGAGAACATTGCTAGCGGAGTTGCTAAATGTTTCTCCACAGATAGCAAGGGAACGGTTTTCTTTGGAAATCGTTTGGTAGTACCTAAGAATAAGGAACTAAGGCAACTCATCCTCAAAGAAGCCCATGACACACCCCTCTCAATTCATCCCGGTAGCACAAAAATGTACCGAGATCTACGCCAGAGATTTTGGTGGACTAGGATGAAGAGAGACATTGCTCGATTTGTTGCCGAATGTGATGTTTGTCGTTGCATTAAGGCAGAACACCAAAGACCTGCTGGTACACTTCAACCTTTGCCTATTCCAAAGTGGAAATGGGACAAAGATAGTATGTATTTCATCATTGGCTTTCCAAAACCCCAGAAAGGAAATGATGCCATCTTCGTTGTGGTGGATAGACTTTCCAAAGTTGCTCACTGACGGGGATCAACCCCGGAAAATCCCATGGTCAGGGACCCTGGGTTAGTCATGAGAGGCACAGGTTGGACGATAGCTCGTCGGCAAACAGGAAGGCTCACTCCTGCTCGATATTATTGATGGGAGAGGTGCGATTACAGTGGATGCCAAGGCTGGAGCGCTCAAGGCTAGGGTTACCGGTGATATTCAATGTCTTTGGCATCGCCCCTCCTAGCCCTTATATACCGGGCTAGGTCTCGGGGAGTTCATCTACGTTTACAGGTAAGATTTCCTAACCCTAGCTTGCTCCGTACGGCAGGTCTTCGCACCTTCCTTGTGAGTCCTGGATTCCTACGTCGGTGCCAACTAGCGGGCCGAGGCTGTATCTTTATGGGCCTTCTGTCTTCATGAACACCAGGTAGGCTTATCCGTAGGAGTCGTGGGGTCACCCCCTCGTCAGTAGCCCCCGAGTGCCTGGGGGACTCGAAGAGTCGCGCAGGGACTCGAGTACATTCATTTGTCATTCATTGGTATGCGCGGTAAATCCGCGGGTCGCTGGCAGTCTCGTGGCCATGACAAAACCTGTTTCGAGGGATGCTAAGCTGAAAGGGCCTAAGGAGTCGACTGGTCGAGCCTTGGTGAATTGGACTAGGGCAAATACCGCAGTAGCCCAATCAAACCACGTCCCTCGACGTGAGCTTGGAATACTGGTGTCGAGCAAAGGTCCCGCCGCTTCAGGTCTTACGGTGTTCATTTGCCGCCAGTAATGTGCATGGCCTAAGGCGCGTCCGCCCGACTTTTCTATCATGCGCAGCGCATGGGAAAGGTTGGGAGTGAAATCGCTCTTCGGCAAATCCCATCCCGGCCGAACTTCGCAGCGGGGTCTTACCTACACGCTAATCTTGCCTTGCATCTGGGCACAGTGTATCGTGTTCCAGGAATGTGTGTTTTTGAGGCACGAAACCTTATAGCATTTCACCCGCTTGGAACAAAACATCAAGCAAGCTGTTCACTCATTCACCCAAGGAGCTTGTTTCGAGTGCTCAGTCGGGGGGGGGGGGGGGTTCGCGAGTAATTACTCGAATGCCATTTCGGCTCTTGAGGTGAGGGAGCACCTAAGACTCTTGGCGTCGTATGATCTTGGCGAATGCATGCTTGTCTTACGTCGGGTTGAGGGAGCACCCGAGACTCTCATAAGTGCGAGTGGTCACTCGAGCACATGGCTGACCTTTAGGTCAGGGAGCACCCGGGACTCTTTATGATGTACTCTCCCGATGGGAGTAAGATGTTTTTCTTCCTTGGGGAAAAGATCTGGAAGATGGAATCTCTGAGCCTTGATGTCCGTTGTTTTTCTTTGCCGCTCGTCAGGATGACGATGCCTCTTCTTGATGGCTGTCACGGATGCCTCGCCTGTGACCCGTCATGTCTTCGTGACCGGTCATAATGATGGATGCTGTGGCGTGCAGCAGGCGCTGGTTGGGTTTCCGATACGTGCGTTGGGAACGCGCGTGAACTGACGCGTCTCATGCACAGTGCGTTCCGTGGGAAAGCATATTGGTCTTGGAATTTGAGACGCCCGCGACGTTTGGTCTTTGGATTAATTGCTGCTGTCGTCTCGGCTTCTCCGTGGGAGGTTTTGTGTTCTATAAATAAGGCGTTCTCTTCCACTTTGTTTCACCTCCATCCAACTTGCTCCTTTGCCCTTCCTTCTTATCTTCTTCTTCTCATGGTTCCTAGGAGGGGTGTTGGTCGTGACCGTGTTCGTCGTGGCCGTGGTGGCCATGCACCACGCTCATGCCGTGGTGGACGTCATGGTGAGGCGCCAGTGCCTTTTTCCTTTCCCTTGGAGGAGGGTTTCTGGCGCTATGATTTTCTTTTGCATGTCCGTGGTCGGGGCGCCAGTCGCGTGCTTCTTCCTTCTTCTTTTTCCTCCATTGTCTCTGAACGTGGCTTGGATGGCTTGCTTCTTCATCTTCAAGGGATCTGTTGATCTCCTTCTTATGTTGATTTGGAGGTTGATAGCTCCCGCTTGATTTTCCTTGGTTCTGGTTGGAGTTTGTTTGCTCGGAGGTTGAATCGGTGAGATGGCGATATGCTCAGCTGTCTTTTTGACGGCGAAAGCACTGTCACTGTCCGCGCGTTCGATCCGAGCGGAAATATCATGGATCCTCACTGGCAGGAGTCGAGCAGCGATAGCTCCACAAGGCCGAGGAGTCCTGCGCCTGCGTCATCTACGGCTCCGTCTTCTGGCGACTCCTCAGGTGGTGGTGGTGAGCCGTCTTCAACTGCTTCCTCCTCTGGCTCTGAAGAGGACCTCGATGTCAAGCCATCGATCAAGCGGATGTGCCAGGCGACCTTGTAGATATGGAGGCGGCCTCATCTTCGCTGGCAACCCGGAGAGGAGGCTGTTCGTCCGGAGAAGAAGGCATGCGGACGCAGCTGGAGAAGAAGCTGGTGGAGTAGGAGAAGAAGCTAGTGGAGCATCGACAAATAAGTCGAGATTCACTCTTTTGTTATGTCATTGACATCTTCAGCTAGCTTGCTTTTCCTTTGTCTGTGGTGATTCTCTTTTACTAGGGTCGATTGCTCCTCGTGAGCACACATGTAGAAGTCTTAATTCCTTGGGTGATTCCCTCTTGTAACAGGAGCTTCCTTCTATCCAAATGTAGTTGAGTCCTTTTTGTACTGAAGATGATCCTTATGATGTAAACTGTGCTTGATCCTTTGCAATGGAATTTATATTTGGGCCTTTATGCAATCGAAAACTGTGTTCGAGTCCTTGACGATCAGGATCTGTCTTCGATTTCTTTGGAACCGAGAGTTGTGTTCGAGTCCTTTGCGGCCGAGAGCTGTCTTCGAGTCCGTCCAATACTTTGCACTATGGGTTCTATCGGGTGCGCGACAGCGCTCCCGATGGGAGTAGCCCCCGAGGCTACGCTTGAGTCGAAGGGTCGAGCGTAGGCTAAAATTTGTTTCCTTTGTCGTTAGTTTATGTCTTTTATCGGGTGCGCGGCAGCGCTCCCGATGGGAGTAGCCCCCGAGTCTTTAGGTGATCGTTGCCGATCGGGTGAAGACTAAATGAGCCTGTGTCTTGTGCTTCCTCCAAAGTTTCTTTAGAGTACTTGGTGCTCCATCTGATTGTGGCCATGTCTTACGAGCCTTGTTTTCAGCAGGTGGGGCTGGCCGGGTATTTTTTGCTTGAGCGTTTTTTAAGCTTCAGACTTTGCGAACGGTCTTCGGGAGGCGATGGTCCTCGAGCTCCCGAGTGCTCGGATGTAGAGGTCACGTGGGTGACGATAGCATACTTCGGGGGGAGTTCTTTGCTCGAGGTTTTTTGGGTAGAGGTCACGTGAGCGTCGATGGTCGTCTCTCGGGTGGGGGTTGTACTCGAGACCCCGAGTGCTTTTGATGAAGATCACGTAAGTGGCGGTAGCGTCTCTCGGGGGGATTTATGCGTAAGCCCCCGAGTGCTTTGGTTTAGGATCGCGTGGGCGATAGCGTCTCTCGGGGGGGGGGGATTTTGTTCTTAAGCCCCCGAGTGCTTTGATTAAGATCGCGTAGGCGATAGCTTCTCTCGGGGGGATTGTGCTTTTAAGCCCCCGAGTGCTTTGGTTAAGATCGCGTAGGAGATAGCGTCTCTCGGGGGGATTTTTCTCTTAATCCCCTGAGTGCTTTGGTTAAGATCGCGTAGGCGATAGCGTTGCTCGGGGGGATTTTTCTCTTAAGCCCCCAAGTGCTTTGATTAAGATCGCGTAGGCGATAGCGTCTCTCGGGGGGATTTTTCTCTTAAGCCCCCGAGTGCTTTTGTTAAGATCGCGTAGGCGATAGCGTTGCTCGGGGGGATTTTGCTCTTAAGCCCCCGAGTGCTTTGGTTAAGATCACGTAGGCGAGCTCGGGGGGATTTTTCTCTTAAGCCCCCGAGTGCTTTGATTAAGATCGCGTAGGCGATAGCGTCTCTCGGGGGGATTTTGCTCTTAAGCCCCCGAGTTCTTTGGTTAAGATCGCGTAGGCGATAGCGTTGCTCGGGGGGATTTTATTCTTAATCCCCCCGAGTGCTTTGAGATAGCAGTATTTGGGCAACATTTATTTTATTGCGGTCGAGCGGCTACATGATTTGCCAGTCATGTCTGATCAATGGGGACTATGGATAGAATAGTCGCAAGTTTGCTACGTTCCATGGGTTGCCCACGTCTTCGTTTGTCTTCGGGTTCTTCAGCCTGTAGGCGCCACCTCCGATGACTTCTGAGACTATGAATGGTCCTTCCCATTGGGGGGCAAGTTTATGGACCTTCTCTTGTATCAATCGTAGGACTAGGTCACCTTTGTTGAAGGTTCTAGTGCGCAAGCGACTGCTTTGGTAGGTGCGTAGCTTGTCTTGGTACCCCTCTGATTTTGTCAGTGCTGTGTCTCTTGCTTCTTCAGCCGTATCTTTGTCATCTTGTAGTGCTTCTTCTGCTTCTTCTTCTTCGTATCCGGTGACCCGGGGTGCTCCGAATTTGAGGTCATGTGGTAGGACTGCCTCTGCCCCGTACACCATGAAGAAGGGTGTGTACTGGGTCGCGGTGTTTGGTGTAGTACGTAGGCTCCATAGGACCGCGGGGAGCTCTTTTACCCAGTTGCCTGCGGCTTGCTCGAGTGGTGCGAGGAGCCGTTTCTTGATTCCCCCGCAGACAAGGCCGTTTGCTTTTTCCACCTGGCCGTTGGACTGCGGGTGCGCGACTGATGCATAATTGATTTTGATGCCCAGTTCTTCGCAGAAGTTCAAAAATTCTGCGGCTGTGAAGTTCGTGCCGTTGTCCGTGATGATGTTGTGTGGCACTCCGAATCTGAAGATGATCGACTTGATGAAGTTGACAGCTGTGAGGGTTGTGGAGCTGGTGATGGGCACTGCTTCAATCCATTTAGTGAACTTGTCGACTGCGACGAGCAGGTGTGTCCTTCCGCCCTTTGATGATTTCTTGAGTGGGCCCACCATGTTGAGTCCCCAGGTGGCGAACGGCCAGGATAGTGGTATGGTCTTGAGCTCTGATGCGGGAGCGTGTGGCCTGTTTGCAAATTTCTGGCACGCGACACAACGTCGCACGATTTCTTCTGCGTTTTTCATGGCTGTGGGCCAATAGAACCCGGCTCGGAATGCTTTGGACACGAGTACTCGACTACTCGCATGGTGCCCGCAGGTGCCTTCGTGGAATTCAAGCAGTAGGGCTTTGCCGTCCTCTTCGTCGATGCACCTTTGAAGTATCTGGGTGATGCTGCGCTTGTATAGTTGTTTGTTGATCACCGTGAATGCCTTGGATCATCGGCTGATGCGTCGTGCTTCGGCCACGTCTTGTGGTAGCGTACCTTCGATTAGGAATCGGAGGAACGGTTTTGTCCAGATGGGTCCTCCGAGCTCTGTCGGAGCTGTGCTGTCGGGTGTGCTGGTGCTTGCGCCTTCTGATGGGGTTGCTGCTACCACCTGCGCCAGGTCTGTTGCATCCTCGCCGTCCGCGACTGCTTCAGGTGCTACTGCCTGTACCTTGATGGATCTCCGGCTAATTCTTTCGAGAAAAACGCCGGGTGGTACAGGTCCCCGGGTCGAACCGATGTTCGCGAGCTCGTCAGCTTCTGTGTTGTTCTCCCTGGTGATGTAGTTGAGCTCGCAACCGTCGAAACTTCCTTCGAGTTCTTTGTAGAGCTTTTGGTAGGCCGCCATGTTGTCGGCTATTGCGTTGCAGTTTCTCATTGTCTGCTGGACGACGAGATTGGAGTCCCCATAAATTATGAGGCGAGTGGCTCCGCACGTTTTTGCCATACACATGCCATGGAGGAGTGCCTCTTATTCTGCTTCGTTGTTGGAGGCGTGACTGAAGTTGATCTGGAGGACATATTTCAGCTTTGTTCCTTTAGGGGAGATGAGCAAAACTCCTGCCCCAGCTCCTTGTTGTCTCTTGGACCCATCTAAGAACATTGACCATGAACTTGATAGGTCTGGGGGGCCTGGTGTCTGAACCTCCGTCCACTCGACCAGGAAATCTGGGAGTACTTGGGCTTTGATGGCTGTTGGGTGCTTGAACTGCAGGTCCCGTGGGCTGAGATCAATGTTCCACTTGGCGACTCATCCAGTTGCTCCAGGGTTGTTGAGTATGTCAGCGAGTGGTGCGCTGCTCACGATTGTGATAGGGTGCTCGTCGAAGTAGTGGGACACCTTTCTTGAGGTCATGACGATGGCCAGTAGTAGCTTCTGATAGTGCGGGTAACGCTGCTGGGATTTGGTCAGGAGCATGCTGAGGTAGTAGATTGGTCTCTGGATGCTCTGGACCTTGCCTTCTTCTGCGCGTTCGACAACGAGTGCTGTGCTTACTACACTGTTACGTGCTGCCACGTAGAGGTATTGCTTCTCTCGTTCCTTGGGTACCGCCAGGATTGGTGGGGTCGAGAGTGTCTTTTTCAGGTCCGCGAATGCTTGGCGGGCTTCCTCCATCCACTCAAATTTCTCTCCTTTCCTGAGTAGCTGATAGAAATGCAGCGTGCGTTCTCCCAGCCTGCAGATGAAGCGGCTTAGGGCTGCGAATTTTCCAGTGAGTTGCTGTACTCCTTTGATGTCGGTTGGTTCTTTCATGCGGGTGATGGCTTGGAATTTCTCAGGGTTTGCCTCGATTCCTCGGGCAGAGACCATATAGCCAATCAGCTTTCCCGCCGGTACGCCGAATGCGCACTTCTTTGGGTTGATTTTGATTCTGTATTTGTTGAGTGCCGCGAAGGTTTCGCGCAGGTCGTCGAGTAGTGTGGCTGCTTTTTAGGTCTCGATGACGATGTCATCCACGTAGACTTGCACGTTTCTTCCGATTTGCTCCTTCAGGAAGGCCTGCATCATTCACTGGTAAGTGGCGCCTGCGTTTTTGAGCCTGAAGGGCATGGTCCTGTAGAAGAATACGCCGTAGGGGGCGATGAACGATGTGTGCTCTTCGTCTTCTTCCTTCATCCTGATCTGGTTGTATCCTGAATAGGCATCAAGAAAGGAAAGTAGATCGCACCCTGCTGTTGAGTCGATTATCTGATCGATTCTAGGAAGGGGGATGTGATCCTTCGGGCAATGCTTGTTGACTGGTCCGTAGTCGACACACATGCGCAGCACGGTCGTGTCTTTCTTGGGCACCAGCACTGAGTTGGCTATCCAGGTGGCTTTCTTTGTTTCTCGAATGAACTGGGCGTCGATTAACCGGTTGACTTCCTCTCCGATTGCTCTGCGCTTGGGCTCAGAGAATCGTCTCAGCGCTTGCTTCACCGGCTTCGTGTTTTGCTTGATGCGTAGGGCGTCCTCCGCGAATTCGCGTGGTATCCCAGGCATGTCGGCTGGGCACCAAGCGAATATTTCCCACTCGTCCCGAAGGAAAGCGACGAGATCCATCGCCTGCTTCTCTGGTAGGTGGGCGTACACGCGGAATTTTTTGTCCAGATCCGTCGGGTGCACTTGGTGAGTGACTGTGTCGCTGTCGATGCTGAAGTCGCATCCGTACTCCTTTGTTTCTCTTCGGTTCACCAATGGGAAGGTACTCTTTTCCGTCACCTTGGCTATTTCTCTGAGTTCTTGTTCGGCTCCGAATGTGTCGGAGATTCTGTGGAAGTCACGATCACATTGATCTGATTTGATGGAGCTTCCGTTGATCTTGAGGACTCCTGATGATCCTGGCAACTTGAGCTTGAGGTAGGCGTAGTGTGGGACTGCCATGAACTTCGCGAATGCTGGCCGTCCCAATATGGCGTGATACTGCGATTGCCAGTCGAGTACCTCGAACTCGAGGACGTGCTTTGCGAAGTTGCGTCGGTTGCCGAAGACAACTTCGAGTTTGATGACTCCGAGGGATGTGGCTGCTTCTCCTGGGACTACCCCGTGTAGCTCGGTGCTCGATTTTCTCCATAGTGATCGTGGGATCAGCATCTTTTGCAGGGTGCTGGCAAAGATGATGTTCATGCTGCTGCCTCCATCCATGAAGACCCTATCCATGTCGTACCCTCCGATTTGTGCATCGAGCACTAGGGGCGCGTGCCCCGTTCTTGGGACTGCGGGTGGATGGTCGTCCTGTGAGAACGTGATGCTGGTCTCCGTGTCATGTAGCTGGTAGACTTCGAATATGTTTATGCTCTCAGCTGCTCTAGCCTGTAGGGTGTGGGCGTCGCGTTGTGCTTGCGGTACCCTTCCTTCTTGGATCATGAGCACCTGTTCTTGCAGCGGGCTGTGACGTCCTTCTGGGCTTGAGGGCGGCGATTGTTCGGGTCGCCGGTTGCGCCTGTCTTCTTTCTGCTTCTCCTTCTTGAGGTCGTCGGCTAGCTCGTTGAACAGGCGACAGTCTCTCAAAGTGTGACCTGACCTGACGCGTCCCCAGTCATCCTCGAAGCTGTGGATCGTGCAGGGTCCTACTAGCTGCTCTCTAGCCATGATTAAGCTAGATCCGGCGTGTCTCTTCCTTCTTGAGATTCTGAAGATCTGCTCGTGATCCTCCGGGTATTCGTGGAAGCAAGGGTCGGTTTCGATTCCTCGACTCATGTCTTGGTTCCTGATGAGGTTGGCGAATTCATCCGGCCTTCAATCTGGATCATAGTACTCGCCCACAGGTGTCTCAGAGTCGCTGTCTTGGTTGCCGGCAGGTGCTCGTGCGACGGCGTGTCGTCGAGTGGTCGTCGGTTGTGCGGCTGCATGACGTGGCTCGTTCGTTGGAGCCTCGCCGTAGATCTCCCGTGCGTGCCTTTTGGGTCGTCGATTCCTTCTTCCTTGGTGATGGTTCTGCTGATCGCTGGTTTCGATCTCGTAGTCGTCGTCTTGATGTGCGGCGGGTGCCCGGGCGGCGGCGGGTTGTTGAAAGATTTGCGAGTTGTCGGGACCCGGGGTTAGCGTATATAAGCCTCGCTACAACACAATCATATGGAGAGCCGAGAACCGTACCCACTTGTCTAAGCAGACAAGGCCAAGCACAGAACGTTCTCGGAAAGCATCGAACGTGAGGGGCATCCCATCCAGGCCGGATGATCCACTGAGATGGGTCCTCATGGTCCGCACACAAGTCTAACTGATATGGGTGGTGAATTCCCATACTCATAGACAAGTCGCCTCAACCATACTATCGATTGTATTATAACCCTTACATAGACTTACTCCAGCCCGATCACTTAGTCGGGGTCTAGGGCGGGCTCAATCATACATCAAAGTGTGCACGAGACGGAGTCTCGAGCAATCGCATCGCGATGCCCCAAGCTGCGCACATCTAAGGGCCACTTGGTGTATAAAAGACCGCCAGCCAGATCACAACTAAGGTCTCGAAAACCCATACAAAGACATGCATGTTATAAACATACACGCAGCACACATGCCTTGTATGAACAGCAGGTATCATTACAATTCTCTACAAAGTATATATATTTATTAATAACTCTTACAGAGTGCACACAGAGATCACAAGCATATGATCCAACATTACATCAAACAGGCGGAAGCAAAGTAGGTCTGAGTACAGACAAGTTTAACAAATGGCTTAGAGAAGCCTTATCTGAAAACAAGCCCTCCACGAGGGAACCAGTCGTCTGACTGGGACTACACTAGCTTGGTCTTGGTCTGAGTCTTCATCCTTCGAGCTTCAGGTAGAAGCCACCATCGGGGTCGGTGCGTTCTCTAAAACATAGATTAAGCAAACGTGAGTACAAAGTCGTACTCAGCAAGACTTACGTAGGAACTATACTACTCATGCACATGTATCAAGGTAAAGGGAGGTGGGGTTTCACTTGCAGAAGTGCCAGCTTTGACTTGGCTAGTCCTGAACTACGAGTACCAGACTTGAGGTAAGAAGCGTACACGAGTCCACTACATCTCTTCAACCAATTACACCACTATGGTTACTTCCTCGACTTCCCCACGAGAAGCACACCATAGCACTCACGCTTATCTTGCGAGTTTTAGAAGTATCCAGTTCAAGTTATCTAATAATCAAGCTAAGCTTTCCAAGCAGTCCATAACCGCGGACGCGGCTATTCGAATAGTTTTGTTAACCTTGCAAGGGTGTACCGCTACACACACATGATCATCATTTACCGCCTTTGATCTCGACACCATTCAAGGGGTGCCAGCGAGGATGCTCACCACAACTGTTACCTCATAGCCGATCTAGTCCGAGAAAGCCACCTACTTGGGTTGGTTACCACAATCGTGAACCCGGCCGGTTTACCGAAGTGGACCCATGTGATGTGTGCGTGGTGCATAAGCCGGTCTCGGATGAGCCGTTCTCTCAATTAGCAGCCAGGCCACAGACCTACCAGAACTCCGAACTATTGCGACATCTGGACATCGAAAGGGATGAGTTAATAAGTTGAGAGGGGTCAGTGAGCCCAATGTGTGGTTGTACTCTTCATCTTGGATCACCACACAAGAACTCGTACTAGGGCGGTGTTCAACGAGACAACCCACCGTGTACTCCTACACAGCCTCTCATCGTTCACCTTGTATTAGGGTCGATTCACCAACACTTTTCTACCATCATCAACATGATCATTCCCATCCCGACTCACATCACATTAACAACATGGTATCATACTAAGCTTGCAATAAGCAGTAACATTGCAGGGGTTACATGATATCAAACAACTCCTACAGTTGCTAGGATTGTGGTTTGCTTACTACTGTGACAAAAAGATAGGTCATGCAAAGGAATGGGTTCATCTATGCGGTAGAATCGTAACATGGTGATCATCCTATAAAATTCATAAGCGAGACATGAGAGGGAAGTGGGATTTTATCGATATGATCAGTGGGGGTTTGCTTGCCTTGCTGACGAGGTTCGGGTTCTGGATCTTCAGCGAAGGGTGTGACCTCTTGCTCCGGTTCCACCTCTACTCGACAAACAAAGCACGAAGTAGCAATCAATATGAATGCAATGCTCAAGCACATGAATGAATGGTGAAACTTGAAGTATAAGTTTTGATGTGTGTGGGACAATTCCATTTAAGTGGAGTATATTGCATTTAAAATGCAAATTCAAAATCCACATTTGAATTCAACTTAGCCAAGTTGTATGTGACATAGTTTGATCATTTTGAATCATTTTCAAATGTGTATGATATGCCTCTGAAGTGTGGTTGAAGTATAGCTTAAATCCAAGGTTCATGTGGCAAAATCAATTGATTTGAATTTGAATTAAATTCAAATAAACCAAATGACATATGCTACTGGTCCCATTTTAAATTCAACTCAAACAGAGTTGAAAGTTGCATATTTGGAAAGATAATTTTCTCCTGATCATTTTTCATATATTATTTGTCCCATTTGGAGTTAATATGAATTTTCTATGAATTTCCAAAGTTTGGGGTATTTTCTGGAATTTCTGGAATTCTTTTAATTCAAATAATCTCTGGAAATTCATTTAAATGATTTACTGCGTCAGGCTGACGTCAAGCTGGCGTCAGGGGGGGGGCTGACATGTGGGGCCACCCTGTCAGTGGCTGGTTAACTTAACCCGTGGGTTAACTTAATCCAGTGGCTTAATTAAGCCACTGGGCCCACTGGTCAGTGACCCAAGGGTCACTAATTAGGTGAAAACAGGGGGGGTTTAGAGATGACTCGCCGGCGGCTTGACGCCGGCGACTGGACCGCGGCGGCGCTGCACGTTCTTCTTTTCCTGGCCTCCATTCTCTGCGCTGAGACCACCGTTCGAAAGCCTGTGATGAGCCGCTTCGAAAGCACCATTTGCACGTCGCCGGGGAGGTCACGTTCGTCGACTGCTTCGACCTTGGCTGTGATGAGCTGCTTGGAGTAGAACTTGCAAAACGGCCACGGGGAGAAGCAGACATGGTCGCGTTGGGTTGCTGGGGACTCCAGGAGTACTACGGACGCACTGGCGAGGACGGAAGCGCACGGGAGCGAGCGCATGGTCAACCTTGGCGGCAACCGTGCTCGGCTTCCATGGCGGATCAGGCTAGAGGGAGTAATCCAGGGGAAGAAGAGAGGGGTTCCGGCCGGGAGCTCACCAGGAACTCGACGGAGGTGGCGGATTAAGCTGGGAGGGCTTGACGGCGACGAAATCGACAAAGGCGTCCTTCGGGTCCGGCGACGGCTCGAGCTCGATTCCTGCGGCTAGGAGGGCTCCGAGTTCGATTCGCTGCACTGGGAGACGTAGTCGATGACGACGAGGAGGATGGATAGCACGGCGCAACTCGGGGACGTCGTTGGCCAGGCGGGCTTCAAGCTATGGCGACGGCGGCGTCCTGTTCTTCGCGGGGCTCAGCGAGAGAGAGGAGGATAGGCACTGGGGAGGGGTGGAATGAGCTCACGGCGTCTCCAGGCGCGTCCAGGTGCGAGGAGAGGCCACGGGGAGGGCCGGAAGCTCCTCGGCGTCGAGGTGTCATCCCCAGCTAGCTCGGTGGCATTCCACCGAGCAGCTTGGAGGCGCGGGACGGGGAAGAAGACCCCCGTGCCCCTTTGGGCCGGCTGGGCTGGGGTGGGCCGACTTCGCCTGGGCGACAGGCAAGCCTTTTCCTTTTTCTGTTTAATCTTTCCTTTCTGTTTTTCTGTATATTTGTTTTGACTTTGGTAAAAAAATACCAAATCATTTTATTAAATGCTGAAAACTTTTATGTGGCCTCATAATAATATAAACTAGCCACTCATAAACTTTCAACATTTTTAAAATTCAAATGATTTGAATTTTAAATCAAAAAGGGGTATTTCTTTAATTCCAAGGTACTGTTTGAATATTTGAAAAATCTATGAGCATGGGGTGGGTCCCACATCACTTGATATGTGATCACACTCATTTATAAGACTTTTCAAAACTCTAACATGAATTTTTGGAAAAGATTTTTATCTGGCCTTTTGAATTAATTCATCTGGGGGGTGTTCCTTCTCCCATTTGGATTTTGAATTTGATTTCCTTTGAAATTTTGACATGATGCAAAGGCACTAGCTAACCCTAGCACATACCTAACAGAGGGTTCTAACAACTCGCCCCCACTCAAAAGAATCTCGTCCCGAGATTCAGAAGTCTGCGGGAGGAAGGAGGGGTACTCGGTAAGGAGACGGTCTTCTCTTTCCCACGTGGCTTCTCTTTCAGAGTGGTGTGACCATTGCACTTTCAGAAACCTAATCTTCTGACGACGAGTGACACGCTCTGCGGAATCAAGAATACGAACGGGGTATTCTCGATAAGAAAGGTCATCTTGGAGATCAAGCGTTTCATGGTCGACTTCGCGGATGGGGTCCTTGAAGCAACGCTTGAGTTGGGACACATGGAATACATCATGTACTCGGGAGAGGTGCGAAGGTAGTTCAAGTTGTTAGGCAACTTCTCCACGTTTAGCTATAATGCGGAAAGGTCCGATCTAACGTGGGGCCAACTTGCCGTTGATACCGAAACGTTGGGTTCCCTTCAGAGGAGTAACCCGAAGGTAAACCTTCTCATCCAGATTGTAGCTCTCTTGCCTATGATGACGATCATAGTAGCTTTTCTGACGAGACTGGGCTGCTTTCAATTGTTCACGAACGATACGAACTTGCTCTTCTGCTTCCTTGATCATATCCGGTCCTAAGAATTGTCTTTCACCGGTTTCAGACCAGTTTAGTGGTGTTCGACATCGTCGTCCATAAAGGAGTTCAAAAGGAGCCATGTTCAGACTAGATTGAAAACTATTGTTATAAGCAAATTCGGCAAATGGAAGAGAATTCTCCCAATTCTTTCCGAAGGAGATAACACAAGCTCTGAGCATGTCTTCAAGAATTTGGTTAACCCTTTCGACTTGACCGCTAGACTGAGGATGGAAAGCTGTACTAAAGGAGATATGAGTTCCCATAGCACGTTGGAAGCTTCCCCAAAATCTAGAGGTGAAAAGGCTACCGCGATCAGAATTGATTTCCAAAGGAACACCGTGAAGGGATACAATTCTGGATATGTACAAGTCCGCTAACTGGCTAGCAGTTATAGACTCGCGAACCGGAAGGAAGTGAGCAACTTTGGAAAGCCTATCTATGACAACGAAGATGGCATTGTTTCCTTTCCGGGTTCTTGGAAAGCCGGTGATGAAATCCATACCGACTTTGTCCCATTTCCACTCGGGAATAGACAAAGGTTGAAGTCTACCAGCAGGTCTTTGATGTTCTGCCTTAATGCGACGACAAACATCACATTCGGCAACAAATTGAGCAATGTCTCTCTTCATCCTAGTCCACCAAAATCTCTGGCGTAGATCTCGGTACATTTTTGTGCTACCGGGATGAATTGAGAGGGGTGTGTCATGGGCTTCTTTGAGGATGAGTTGCCTTAGTTCCTTATTCTTAGGTACTACCAAACGATTTCCAAAGAAAACCGTTCCCTTGCTATCTGTGGAGAAACATTTAGCAACTCCGCTAGCAATGTTCTCCTTGATCCGGCGAACACCTCGTGCACGCCATTGGGAAACTATAATTTGATCCTCAAGAGTTGGTTTCGCCACCAAGGTAGAAAGATAGCTATGAGGAACAATTTCAAGGTTGAACTTGCGAAAGTCCTCATGAAGAAGTGGTTGATACTGCTGTAACATGAGGTTGTTACAGTACGACTTACGACTTAGTGCATCAGCCATGACATTGGCTTTGCCTGGGGTGTAAGAAATTCCTACGTCGTAATCTTTTATCAACTCAATCTAGCGTCTTTGCCTGAGATTAAGATCTGGCTGGGTGAAAATATATTTGAGGCTTTGGTGGTCGGAATAAATCTCACAACGATTACCAAGGAGGTAATGTGGCCAAGTTGTTAGGGCATGAACTACGGCAGCGAGTTCGAGGTCATGGGTAGGATAGTTCTCTTCATGTGGCCGCAACTGGCGTGAAGCATAAGCTACCACATGTCGATCCTGCAGAAGTATGCATCCTAACCCTTGCCGTGATGCGTCACAATAGATCTCGAAATCCTTTTTGGTGTCTGGAGGTGCAAGTACGGGTGCGGAAGTCAATCTTCTTTTTAGCTCTTGAAAGCTTTCCTCGCACTTGGAAGTCCATAAGAATTTCTTATCTTTCTTGAGGAGTTCAGTTAGAGGCTTTGCAACTTTAAAAAAGTTCTCGACGAAGCGACGGCAATAGCTCGCTAGGCCAAGAAAACTCCTAACTTGCTTAACCGATTCAGGTGTAGTCCAGTCAAGGACGGCCTGAACTCTCTCGGGATTCACAGCAATGCCTTTTGCAGAAATCACGTGGCCTAAGTAGGTCACTTCTGGTAGCCAGAATTCACACTTGGAGAATTTAGCGTACAGGCGATGCTCTCTAAGCTTCATCAATACCAGCCTTAAGTGTTCGGCATGATCTTCTTCGTTCTTCGAGTAGATGAGAATATCATCAAGATAAACCACAACAAATTTATCTAGGTACTCCATGAAGATCGAATTCATCAAGCGTGAGAATGTGGCGGGGGCATTGGTTAAACCAAAGGACATGACGGTGTACTCGTAAAGACCATAACGAGTAGTAAAAGCCGTTTTGGGAATGTCCTCGTTTCGGATTCTGATCTGATGATAACCTAATCTCAAATCCATCTTGGAGAAGACGGAGGATCCTGCAAGTTGATCATAAAGATCATTGATCCTGGGCAGTGGGTATTTGTTCTTTATCGTCGCTAAATTTAGCGGGCGATAGTCTACGCACATCCTTTCTGTTCCATCTTTCTTCTTTACGAACAGAACGGGGCAACCCCATGGCGATGAGCTAGGGCGGATGAAGCCTTTTTCCAACAAAGCTTCCAGTTGGGTTTTAAGCTCAGCTAACTCACGTGGGGCCTTTTTGTATGGGCGTCTGGAAATTTGGGGCTGTGCCTGGTATAAGGTACACTATAAACTCTACACATCTGTCGGGTGGCTATGTTTAAAGAGTTGGGTTACTGGATGGTTTTCCTAAGGATGACCATGGCTTACTAAGGGCTACAACAGATATGTCAGAGTAGTAAAGTACCCCGACACGATGGTTAGTGTGGTTCTTCTTGCTAGAAGACATCTAAAGTGGGAGGAAGAACTTCAATTGAATCACTATAGGTTTCTAGAAGAAAACCTACATCAAACACTATGGAACTGTCGGGAATGCCACCTAGAAGTTCTTCAAAAAGGACAACCGAAAAGGAGGGAAGAATTTTGCAAATGCATCAGATTTTGAAGAAACCTGGAATGATTCGGACAGCATAACGGCTGTAATTGCAAGAAAACAATTTTCTTTCAATGTAGATACAACACTTACATAATACGATGTACGAAATCAGCATTACAACAATGCTAGGAAAACCTGACACAACTTTCCTACGGCTATAAGGGAGCAAAAAACGAGATGTTCTAATCAGACAGAGGAGAGCCTAGTCCTATCTTCCCGTAGAATAAGACGAGGGTGACTCAGAACTCAGAACGATGAGGGTAAGGAGAAAAAGAAGCCTTACGTTGTTCCCTTATATACCCAGAGTAACTATATAACTATAGAGTGCTAGACTCGACTTCGGCCAAGGCTGATAATCCTACAGTCAGTCCTGCTCTGATACCAAGTCTGTCGGGACCCGGGGTTAGCGTATATAAGCCTCGCTACAACACAATCATATGGAGAGCCGAGAACCGTACCCACTTGTCTAAGCAGACAAGGCCAAGCACAGAACGTTCTCGGAAAGCATCGAACGTGAGGGGCATCCCATCCAGGCCGGATGATCCACTGAGATGGGTCCTCATGGTCCGCACACAAGTCTAACTGATATGGGTGGTGAATTCCCATACTCATAGACAAGTCGCCTCAACCATACTATCGATTGTATTATAACCCTTACATAGACTTACTCCAGCCCGATCACTTAGTCGGGGTCTAGGGCGGGCTCAATCATACATCAAAGTGTGCACGAGACGGAGTCTCGAGCAATCGCATCGCGATGCCCCAAGCTGCGCACATCTAAGGGCCACTTGGTGTATAAAAGACCGCCAGCCAGATCACAACTAAGGTCTCGAAAACCCATACAAAGACATGCATGTTATAAACATACACGCAACACACATGCCTTGTATGAACAGCAGGTATCATTACAATTCTCTACAAAGTATATATCTTTATTAATAACTCTTACAGAGTGCACACAGAGATCACAAGCATATGATCGAACATTACATCAAACAGGCGGAAGCAAAGTAGGTCTGAGTACAGACAAGTTTAACAAATGGCTTAGAGAAGCCTTATCTGAAAACAAGCCCTCCACGAGGGAACCAGTCGTGTGACTGGGACTACACTAGCTTGGTCTTGGTCTGAGTCTTCATCCTTCGAGCTTCACGTAGAAGCCACCATCGGGGTCGGTGGGTTAATCTAAAACATAGATTAAGCAAACGTGAGTACAAAGTCGTACTCAGCAAGACTTACATAGGAACTATACTACTCATGCACATGTATCAAGGTAAAGGGAGGTGGGGTTTCACTTGCAGAAGTGCCAGCTTTGACTTGGCTAGTCCTGAACTACGAGTACCAGACTTGAGGTAAGAAGCGTACACGAGTCCACTACATCTCTTCAACCAATTACACCACTATGGTTACTTCCTCGACTTCCCCACGAGAAGCACACCATAGCACTCACGCTTATCTTGCGAGTTTTAGAAGTATCCAGTTCAAGTTATCTAATAATCAAGCTAAGATTTCCAAGCAGTCCATAACCGCGGACGTGGCTATTCGAATAGTTTTGTTAACCTTGCAAGGGTGTACCGCTACACACACATGATCATCATTTACCGCCTTTGATCTCGACACCATTCAAGGGGTGCCAGCGAGGATGCTCACCACAACTGTTACCTCATAGCCGATCTAGTCCGAGAAAGCCACCTACTTGGGTTGGTTACCACAATCGTGAACCCGGCCGGTTTACCGAAGTGGACCCATGTGATGTGTGCGTGGTGCATAAGCCGGTCTCGGATGAGCCGTTCTCTCAATTAGCAGCCAGGCCACAGACCTACCAGAACTCCGAACT
Source organism: Bromus sterilis (assembly GCA_950022295.1). Taxonomy (NCBI): domain Eukaryota; kingdom Viridiplantae; phylum Streptophyta; class Magnoliopsida; order Poales; family Poaceae; genus Bromus; species Bromus sterilis. The sequence continues at coordinate 346,033,164 of OX465596.1, forward strand.
ATTGCGACATCTGGACATCGAAAGGGATGAGTTAATAAGTTGAGAGGGGTCAGTGAGCCCAATGTGTGGTTGTACTCTTCATCTTGGATCACCACACAAGAACTCGTACTAGGGCGGTGTTCAACGAGACAACCCACCGTGTACTCCTACACAGCCTCTCATCGTTCACCTTGTATTAGGGTCGATTCACCAACACTTTTCTACCATCATCAACATGATCATTCCCATCCCGACTCACATCACATTAACAACATGGTATCATACTAAGCTTGCAATAAGCAGTAACATTGCAGGGGTTACATGATATCAAACAACTCCTACAGTTGCTAGGATTGTGGTTTGCTTACTACTGTGACAAAAAGATAGGTCATGCAAAGGAATGGGTTCATCTATGCGGTAGAATCGTAACATGGTGATCATCCTATAAAATTCATAAGCGAGACATGAGAGGGAAGTGGGATTTTATCGATATGATCAGTGGGGGTTTGCTTGCCTTGCTGACGAGGTTCGGGTTCTGGATCTTCAGCGAAGGGGGTGACCTCTTGCTCCGGTTCCACCTCTACTCGACAAACAAAGCACGAAGTAGCAATCAATATGAATGCAATTCTCAAGCACATGAATGAATGTTGAAACTTGAAGTATAAGTTTTGATGTGTGTGGGACAATTCCATTTAAGTGGAGTATATTGCATTTAAAATGCAAATTCAAAATCCACATTTGAATTCAACTTAGCCAAGTTGTATGTGACATAGTTTGATCATTTTGAATCATTTTCAAATGTGTATGATATGCCTCTGAAGTGTGGTTGAAGTATAGCTTAAATCCAAGGTTCAAGTGGCAAAATCAATTGATTTGAATTTGAATTAAATTCAAATAAACCAAATGACATATGCTACTGGTCCCATTTTAAATTCAACTCAAACAGAGTTGAAAGTTGCATATTTGGAAAGATAATTTTCTCCTGATCATTTTTCATATATTATTTGTCCAATTTGGAGTTAATATGAATTTTCTATGAATTTCCAAAGTTTGGGGTATTTTCTTGAATTTCTGGAATTCTTTTAATTCAAATAATCTCTGGAAATTCATTTAAATGATTTACTGCGTCAGGCTGACGTCAAGCTGGCGTCAGGCTGACGTCAAGCTGGCGTCAGGGGGGGCTGACATGTGGGGCCACCCTGTCAGTGGCTGGTTAACTTAACCCGTGGGTTAACTTAATCCAGTGGCTTAATTAAGCCTCTCGGCCCACTGGTCAGTGACCCAGGGGTCACTAATTAGGTGAAAACAAGGGGGGTTTAGAGCTGACTCGCCGGAGGCTTATCGCCGGCGACTGGACCGCGGCGGCGCTGCACGTTCTTCTTTTCCTGGCCTCCATTCTCTGCGCTGCGACCACCGTTCGAAAGCCTGTGATGAGCCGCTTCGAAAGCACCATCTGCACGTCGCCGGGGAGGTCACGTTCGTCGACTGCTTCGACCTTGGCGGCGGCCGGAGCCACGGCTTGGAGTAGAACTTGCAAAACGGCCACAGGGAGAAGCAGACATGGTCGCGTTGGGTTTCTGGGGACTCCAGGAGTACTACGGACGCACTGGCGAGGACGGAAGCGCACGGGAGCGAGCGCATGGTCAACCTCGGCGGCAACCGTGCTCGGCTTCCATCGCGGATCAGGCTAGAGGGAGTAATCCAGGGGAAGAAGAGAGGGGTTCCGGCCGGGAGCTCACCAGGAACTCGACGGAGGTGGCGGATTGAGCTGGAAGGGCTTGACGGCGACGAAATCGACAAAGGCGTCCTTCGGGTCCGGCGACGGCTCGAGCTCGATTCCGGCGGCTAGGAGGGCTCCGAGTTCGATTCGCTGCACTGGGAGACGTAGTCGACGACGACGAGGAGGATGGATAGCACGGCGCAGCTCGGGGACGTCGTTGGCCACGCGGGCTTCAAGCTATGGCGACGGCGGCGTCCTGTTCTTCGCGGGGATCAGCGAGAGAGAGGAGGATAGGCACTGGGGAGGGGTGGAATGAGCTCACGGCGTCTCCAGGCGCGTCCAGGTGCGAGAAGAGGCCACGGGGAGGGCCGGAAGCTCCTCGGCGTCGAGGTGTCGTCCCCAGCTAGCTTGGTGGAATTCCACCGAGCAGCTTGGAGGCGCGGGACGGGGAAGAAGACCCTCGTGCCCCTTTGGGCCGGATGGGCTGGGGTGGGCCGACTTCGCCTGGGCGACAGGCAAGCCTTTTCCTTTTTCTGTTTAATCTTTCCTTTCTGTTTTTCTGTATATTTGTTTTGACTTTGGTAAAAAAATACCAAATCATTTTATTAAATGCTGAAAACTTTTATGTGGCCTCATAATAATATAAACTAGCCACTCATAAACTTTCAACATTTTTAAAATTCAAATAATTTGAATTTTAAATCAAAAAGGGGCATTTCTTTAATTCCAAGGTACTGTTTGAATATTTGAAAAATCTATGAGCATGGGGTGGGTCCCACATCACTTGATATGTGATCACACTCATTTATAAGACTTTTCAAAACTCTAACATGAATTTTTGGAAAAGATTTTTATCTGGCCTTTTGAATTAATTCATCTGGGGGGTGTTCCTTCTCCCATTTGGATTTTGAATTTGATTTCCTTTGAAATTTTGACATGATGCAAAGGCACTAGCTAACCCTAGCACATACCTAACAGAGGGTTCTGACAACTCCTCTGCTGCGTGCCGCGGTTCGTCGAGTGGAATTCCTTCGTAGAGGCCCCTCACCGTTCTTCTGGGTCGTCGATTCCTTCGGCGCTGGCGCTGCACTTGGCCATCACCGTAAAGTTGGTCTTGGCACAGCTGTAGCCTGGGTGGTCTTGATGGGGTGGCAGAGATGTCCGCCGTGATCTTGAATCCTTCGAGTGGGCTAGATCTGGTTCTTGCCCTTGAGTTGTAGCTTGCTGAAGACGGGACCGCCGAGATCGTGATCCCAACCTGTGTAGTTCCACAGACGGCGCCAATTGACGGGGATCAATCCGGCAAATCCCATGGTCAGGGACGCTGGGTTAGTCATGAGAGGCACAGGTTGGACGATAGCTCGTCGGCAAACAGGAAGGCTCGCTCCTGCTCGATATTATTGATGGGAGAGGTGCGATTACAGTGGATGCCAAGGCTGGAGCGCTCAAGGCTAGGGTTACCGGTGATATTCGATGTCTTTGGCGTCGCCCCTCCTAGCCCTTATATACCGGGCTAGGTCTCGGGGAGTTCATCTACGTTTACAGGTAAGCTTTCCTAACCCTAGCTTGCTCCGTACGGCAGGTCTTCGCACCTTCCTTGTGAGTCGTGGATTCCTACGTCGGTGCCAACTAGCGGGCCGAGGCTGTATCTATATGGGCCTTCTGTCTTCATGGACACCAGGTAGGCTTATCCGTAGGAGTCGTGGGGTCACCCCCTCTTCACTCACTTCCTTCCAGTTCACGAGTCTATAACTGCTAGCCAGTTAGCGGACTTGTATGTCTCTAGAATTGTGTCTCTTCACGGTGTTCCTTTGGAAATTAATTCTGATCGTGGTAGGCTTTTCACCTCTAGATTTGGGGAAGCTTTCAGAATGCTATGGGAACTCATATCTCCTTTAGTATAGCTTTCCATCCTCTACTAGCGGTCAAGTTGAAAGGGTTAATCAAATCTTGGAAGACATGCTCAGAGCTTGTGTTATCTCATTCGGAAAGAATTGGGAGAAGTCTCTTCCATTTTCCGAATTTGCTTATAACAATATTTTCCAATCTAGTCTGAACATGGCTCCTTTTGAACTCCTATATGGACGACGATGTCGAACACCCCTAAACTAGTTAGAAACCGGTGAAAGACAATTCTTTGGACCGGATATGATCATGGAAGCAGAAGAGCAAGTTCGCATTGTTCGTGATCAATTGAAAGAAGCCCAGTCTCGTCAGAAAAGCTACTATGATCGTCATCATAGGCAAGAAAGCTACAATCTGGATAAGAAGGCTTACCTTCGGGTTACTCCTCTGAAGGGAACCCAACGATTCGGTATCAAAGGCAAGTTGGCCCCACGTTACATTGGACCTTTCCGCATTCTTGCTAAACGTGGAGAAGTTGCCTACCAACTTGAACTACCCCCGCACCTTTCCCGAGTACATGATGTATGCCATGTGTCACAACTCAGGCGTTGCTTCAAGGACCCCATCCGCGAAGTCGACCATGAAACACTTGATCTCCAAGATGACCTTTCTTATCGAGAATACCCTGTTCGTATTCTTGATTCCACCGAGCGTGTCACTCGCCGAAAGAAGATCAAGTTTCTCAAAGTTCAATGGTCACACCACTCAGAGAAAGAAGCTACATGGGAAAGAAAAGACCGTCTCAGCGCCAAGTACCCCTCCTTCCTCCCGCAGACTTCTGAATCTCGGGACGAGATTCTTTTGAGGGGGGGCGAGTTGTCACAACCCCAAGTTAGGTATGTGCTAGAATAGCAAGTCACTTTGCATCATGATAAATTTTTTTCAAAAGAAATTGAAATGGGAGAGAGAAACCCCCCCAGATGAATTTAATTCAAATGGCCAGATAAAAAGTTGCTCCAAAAATTCCTTTTTCATTTTTGAAAAGTCTCATAAATGAGTGTGATCACATATCAAGTGATGTGGTAGCAATCCCATGCTCATGGATTTTTCAAATATTCAAACAAGGCCTTGGAATTAATTAAAAACCCCTATTTGATTTAAAGTTCAATTGATTTGAATTTTAATAATGCCCAAAAGTTATAAGTGGCAAGCTATATGCCATAAGAGGCCACATAAAAATTTGGGGCATTTAATAAAATGCCTAGGTATTTTTATCTAGGCAGAACAAATAGAACAAAAATAAATAAAAAGAAAGAGAAGGGGCACACTTACCTCACGCCCAGGCGAGGCCCACCTCTTCTTCTTGCCGGCCCAGCCCGCCATCTCCTCTGTCTTCTTCCTCCTGCCAGTGGACAGGGGAGGCCATGCACGCAGGCAACTGCGTGGAGCGCGCGCAGCACCCCGAGGCCACCTCCTGGTTCCCTCCCTCCTCACACGCACGCCGTGGCACTCCTGGCACCTTTTCCCCCCTTTGGATTCGTCGTCCTCCTCTCGACCCCGCAAGATCCCGCGCAAGCCCGAGACGACCACCTCGCCGTCGTTGTGCCCGCACGCGGCCACCGTGCTCCTCACGCCGGCGGACCTTGTCCTTGCGCTCCAGCGTCATCGGCTTCCTCCGTCCTCCTCGTCAATTGAAGTCCAGCGCCACCATGGACGACGCCCGCGTCATGGTTTCGTCGCCGGCCGCCGCGGAGAAGAACTTCGATTGCGCCACCACCGAGCTCACCGCGGCCCCGCCGTCCACTCCATTAGCATCACGGTGAGCAGAGCTCCGTTTCGCCCCTAACCGTGCCTCTTCCCGTACCCTCCCTCTTAGTTCCGGCGAGGTCAGTGAAAGGGCCGCCGCCGCAGTTGAGCTAGCCGTCGCCACAGAGGACCCTTTTGACCCCCCTGTGCTCCAAAAGACGTGCGAGACGAAGAGCAGCTCGCCAGTGGTCTCCCCTCCCTTCCCCGTGCACAAAAACCCAACCCCGGCGAAGTCCCGGCGAGCTCTCCGGCGAGCTCCGCCAGAGAGGCCCCTAACCCTAAGCTTAACCACTAATCCCTCCCTGGGCCACTGACCAGTGGGCCCAGGCCCTAATATAATTATGATTAGTTTAACAGAACGGGTTAATTAACCCCCCCCACTGACAGTCCGGACCCACACGTCAGCAGCCCCCTGACGTCACACTGACGTCATGATGACGCAGTAAATCAATTAAATTGATTAATCCAATTACAGAAAAGTCAGAAAATTGAATAAACTTTGGAAATTCATAATAAATTCATATTTACTCCAAATTGGAAAATTAATATATGAAAAATGATCAGGAGAAAATAATATGTCCAAATATACAACTTTCAGCTATGTTTGAGCTGAATTTAAAATGGGACCAGTAGCTTTTTCTAGTTGGTTTAAATGGAATTAATTATAATTTAATACAATTGCTATTCCAAATTCAACCATTGAAATGCAAAGATGATCACTTACACTTCAGAAGCATTTCACACACATGATCACATGGTTTACAAAGTACAAACATTAGCAAATGCAACTTGGACCAATTTGAATACATTTGGAGTTTGGATTTGAATAACATGTGACCAATTGAACCTAGATCACATCAATACCATTCACATCATGTGACAACATAAACATGTGCTTGAGCATTGCATTAAATTTATACCTTGATTGCTTTGTTTGCTCGATAGACGTGTAGCCGGAACCGGAGGTCACCCCCTTCGTTGGAGACACCGTGAGTGATCCCCGTCAGCAAGGCAAGCAAACCCCCCATTGATCATGTCGATAAAATCCCAATTCCCTCTCAGTCTCGCTTATGCATTGTTTAGGATGATTACCATGATAATGTTTCTACCGCATAGTTGAACCCATATACTTTGCATGACCTATCATCTTGTCACAGTAGTAAGCAAACCACAATCCTAGCAGATGTAGGAGTTGGTTGATATCATGTGGCCCCTGCAACTGTTACTTCTTATTGCATGCTGATACGTCTCAAACGTATCTACTTTTCCAAACACTTTTGCTATTGTTTTTCCCTCATTCTTGCATGATTTGGATGAAACTAACCCGGACTAACGCTTTTTTCAGCAGAGCTGCCTGTATGGCTTATTTGTGCGTAGGAAAATGGATTTTTAGACGCCCCAGAAAATTCCCAGAAAAATACCAGAAAATCCATGCACCCGAAGGAGCCAGATGCCAGAAGTGGGACCAGAGGGGAGTCCGGGGGTCCCCAGGCGCCCCCCTGGCGCGGCCAGGGGTGGGGCCGCGCCCTCTGGCCGCCTGGGCTGCTCCCCCCTCCTCTGGTGCCCTACCGAGACTCCTATTTATCCCCGTGACGAGAAAACCCCAGAACAGAAGTCGTTATCCTAGTTTCCGCCGCGGAGCCGCCGCCACCCTCTGTTCTTCTTCGAGAGGGCTAATCTGGAGGCTGATTTGGCCTCCGGAGAGCGGAGATCGTCGCCATCGTCATCACCATCACCATTCGATCCATCCTCCATGACTTCTCTTCATATGTGTGAGTAATTCCCTGCTGTAGGCAAAGGGGATGTAGGGATTGGATGAGTTTAATCATGTAATAGTTCGTCAGATTGTTGGGGGCATGTTGCCTATCATCTACTTTGGTGTTTATCATCTTTGCTACAATTTGTTGTTCTTAATGCTTGTCACTTTGGGCCCAAGTGCCATGTTTTCAGATCTGAACCCTATGTGTTTTCATGAATATATTTGTGTTCTAGATCCTATCTATGAGTTGTATGCACCTATTATGGTCCGGAACCGGCGATCCCAAAGGTGACAGCTTGGGACACCAAAAGGGACGGTCCATAATTTGAGGACTCCATGTATCCATTGAGTTTATTTCTTTGTGCCGGTGCTCTTTGACAGGAGTACCTTAATCTCCATAAGTTCCTTTTGGCCCCGTTCGTAGCGGGATGGTAGGACAAAAGATGTTGTGCAAGTTCTTATTGCACGCACGCACAAGTACCTACGGGATACATGCCTAATGTTTGATATTTGCCTAGATGATCATTGATTTTCTGTGTGCCTTGCCCCGTGTTAGAATCTATTATATGTTTACTCTCATCCATGCAGCGCTCAACCATCCATCTCCCTAGCCTACAGTGCTTTCAATCCTGCTGGTCATTAGTCGTTACTATTGTTGTTACTTTTGCTGTTGCCACTATCACTATCATATTATCGTTACTACTTATCTATCGTTGCAAGCAATTATATTTCAGGTGCGGTTGAATTGACAACTCAACTGTCAAAGCTTATAAATACTCTTTGGCTCTCCGTGTGTCGAATCAATAAATTGGGTTAACTTACCCGCGAAGACTATCTCGACCCCTTACGCCTGTGGGGCATCAAGCAGCGTTTTCTGGCGCCGTTGCCGGGGAGCATAGCAATATTTACAAGTCTACTTGAAGTATCCTTCCTGCTGCATATCATCCACTATGGGTAAGAAAAGAGACCCCAAGGTTTCAATCTTACCATCCCGTTCAAGAAAAGGTACCGTTCTGAACACTAGTGTTACACTTGATTCACCTTCTGTTATGAGTAAGTTTACTTCACCACCACTACATGATGCCTCTATTGAGTCTGTCACAATGTCCGATACTTTTGATGATGCTTCCACTACTCTTGATGATGCTACTTTTCTTGGTCACTATATTGAAACTCAGACTGCTAAGGCTGTTGCAAAATCCAAGACCGGGACCCCTACTACCTATATTCCTACTTGCAAAACCTTTGGTTACCCGAGCTTAGATGAACTCAGGGAAAGAATCCTTGATGATGATTTTTGCAGGGAACTCAGAGAGTGTGTCGACTCTGACCCTGGTGTTGTTAAAGAGTTTCTCAAAAGGCACGCCATGAAGAACAAAGTTATTCCTGATCCTCAATTTGCCACATCTCCTATATGCATCACTGATCCTGATTATGATTTCTCTGTTGATCTTTCACTTATATCTACAGTCGAGGCTGATCCCTTTTATGGCAGAGAAAATGATGATGCTATAGCACACTTGACCAAACTCGCTGAGTTAAGCAACCTATTCACTACTGATGAGAAGATACGAAACTTCTATGTGGCCAAGCTTTTCCCTTTTCTTTGAAGGAAGACGCTAAATCATGGTACGATGCACTACCTTACGATTCCATTAAAAGTCCTCAAGACTTAGTCAAAGTTTTTGTTGATAAGTATTTCCCAGCTCATCTGCAACATGCTGCTTTGCAAAGAATCTATAACTTTAAACAATTGCAGGATGAGGAACTCCCTAAAGCTTGGGGGAGGTTTTGTGATTTACTTAAGGTTATGCCGGGACATGGAATCCCCAAGAATGAACTGCTTGATATATTTTACGCTGGTTTAACAGATGAATATAGATCCTATCTGGATAGTTGTGCTAGTTGTGTTTTCAGGGAAAGAAAACCGGACGATGCAGAAGAATTAATGTGCAAAATCGCCAAGAACCATGAAGATTGGTCCGTTCCTGAGCCACTTCTACCACCAAAAAAAAGGGGCATGCTTGTTCTGAACCCCGAAGATATGCAAGAAGCAAAAAAGTCTATAAAGGAGAAAGGTATTAAAGCCGAAGACGTGAAGAATTTACCGCCTATTGAGAAGTTGTGTGAGCCTACTACTCACCCTCCCTTGGTAGAGGTACACTCTCTATTAGACTTTACTGAAAGTGACATCCCTAAAGGTAAGCCTCCCTACCAATGTTTAGATGAGCTTGATAATTTTATTGTTAAGCAAGACCATTTTAATAGGATATTACAAAGTTAGTTGCATGATAATTCTCTTGCTATGAAAAGTTTATGTGATGTTTTAGAAAGAACAGTTAATGATGTTAAATGTCTTGTTAAGCATTTTCATATGGTTCAAACTCATCTTGAACAAATTTCTAATGTGCAAAAAGATTTGCTTGCTAATAATGCCAAACAGGAGATACAAGCTTATGGAGTTAAAACTAGGGGTGGAACACATACCCAGGACCCACTCTATCCCGAGGGGCATCCAAAGAGGATCGAACAAGATTCTCAAGTACAAGAAGAAGACGAGATTGTTAGCTCTCCAAAGAAGAAAAAGAAGAAGAAGAAACACAAGGAGGCAGACAATCCCGATGATCCTACTACAAGTGAAAAGCCAGCAGTTGATCCTAACAGCATATCTACCTCCGATGCTGAAACAGAAGACGGTGCCGAGTCTAAAGAAAAGGACGTAGAGAAGGATGATTCTCCCAAGGTAAGAGAAGAAGAAGCACCCGATAAATGCAAGAGGTACTCTAAAGAAGACTTCGTCGCAAGAAGACATGGGAAGGAAAGTGTCGGGACCCGGGGTTAGCGTATGCAAGTACAGTTAAGACATAGTCATATGGAGAGCCGAGAACCGCACCCACTTGTCTAAACAGACAAGGCCAAGCACTGAACATTCTCGGAAAGCATCGTACGTGAGGGGCATCCCATCCAGGCCGGATGATCAACTGAGATGGGTCCTCATCGCCCGCACACAAGTCAAATGATATGGGTGGTGAACTCCCATATTCAAAGACAAGTCGCCTCAACCATACTACCGACTATCTCAAAACTCTTACATAGACTTACTCCAGCCCGATCACTTAGTCGGGATCTAGGGCGGGCTCGATCATACCACAAAGTGTGCACGAGACGGAGTCTCGAGCAATCGCATCGCGATGCCCCAAGCTGCGCACATCTAAGGGCCACTTGGTGTATGAAAGACCGCCAGCCAGAACACAACTAAGGTCTCGAAAACCCATACAAAGACATGCATGTTATAAACATACACGCAGTACACATGCCTTGTATGAACAGCAGGTACCATTGCAATTCTCTACAAAGTGTACATTTTATTTATAACTCTTATAGAGTACACACACAGATCACATACATGTGATCCAACATTACAACATAAAGTGGAAGCAAATTATGTCTGAGTACAGACAAGTTTAACAAATTGGCTTAAGAAGCCTTATTCAAACATAAAGCCCTCCACGAGGGAATCAGTCTGCTGACTGGGACTAGACTAGCTTAACTTCAGTCGTCTAGCTCGATGAAGAAGCCACCTTCGGGGTCCGTGTCGTCATCTAAAACATAGATTAAGCAAACGTGAGTACAAAGGCGTACTCAGCAAGACTTACGTAGGAGCTATACTACTCATGCACATGTATCAAGGTAAAGGGAGGTGGGGTTCACTTGCAGAAATGCCAGCTTTGACTTGGCTAGTCCTGAACTACGAGTACCAGACTTGAGGAAAGAAGCGTACACGAGTCCACTACTTTCACCAACCAATACACCACTATGGTGTCTTCCTCGACTTCCCCACGAGAAAGCACGCCAAGTAGTCCACTACCAGACTTAAGTATCCGGTTCAAGTTATCTAATAATCAAGCTAAGCTTTCCAAGTAGTCCATAACCGCGGACGCGGCTATTCGAATAGTTTTGTTAACCCTGCAGGGGTGTACCGCTACACACACATGATCATCATTTACCGCCTTTGATCTCGACACCATTCAAGGGGTGTCAGCGAGGATGCTCACCACAACTGTTACCTCATAGCCTATCTAGTCCAAGAAAGCCGCCTACTTGGGTTGGTTACCACAATCGTGAACCCGGCCGGTTTACCGAAGTGGACCCAAGTGATGTGTGCGTGGTGCATAAGCCGGTCTCGGGTGAGCCGTTCTCTCACTTAGCATCCAGGCCACAAGCCTACCAGAACTCCGAACTACTGCGACATCTGGACATCGAAAGGGATGAGTTAATAGGTTGAGAGGGGTCAGTGAGCCCAATGTGTGGTTGTACTCTTCATCTTGGATCACACCACAAGAACTCGGACTTAGGGCGGTGTTCAACGAGACAACCCACCGTGTACTCCTAAACAGCCTCTCATCGTTCACCTTGTATTAGGGTCGATTCACCAACACTTTTCTACTATCATCAACATGATCACTACCATCCCGACTCACATCACATTAATAACATGGTATCATACTAAGCATGCAATAAGCGATAACAATTGCAGGGGCACATGATATCATTCAACTCCTACAGTTGCTAGGATTGTGGTTTGCTTACTACTGTGACAAAATGATAGGTCATGCAAAGGAATGGGTTCATCTATGCGGTAGAATCGAAGCATGGTGATCATCCTAAACAATGCATAAGCGAGACATGAGAGGGAAGTGGGATTTTATCGACATGATCAATGGGGTTTTGCTTGCCTTGCTGACGAGGTTCGGGTTCTGGGTCTTCAGCGAAGGGGGTGACCTCTTGCTCCGGTTCCACCTCTACTCGACAAACAAAGCATGAAGTAGCAATCAATATGAATGCAATGCTCAAGCACATGATTGAATGTTAAAGCTTGAAGTACAAGTTTTGATGTGTGAGGCAATTCCATTTAAGTGGAATATATTGTACTTAAAATGCAAATTCAAACTCCACATTTGAATTCAACATTATCCAAGTAATATGTGATATGGTTTGATCATTTTGAATTATCTTCAAATGTGTATGATATGCCTCTGAGGTGTAAGTGAAATGTAGCATGTCGCCATGGTTCAAGTTGCCAAAATATTTGAATTAAATTTGATTTAATTCCATTTAAATCAAATAGCAAATGCTACTGATCACATTTTAAATTCAACTCAAACAGAGTTGAAAGTTGCATATTTGGAAAGATAATTTTCTCCTGATCATTTTTCATATATTATTTGTCCAATTTGGAGTTAATATGAATTTTCTATGAATTTCCAAAGTTTGGGGTATTTTTTGGAATTTCTGGAATTATTAAACTATTTTGCTTTTCTGGAAATTCAATTAAATGATTTACTGCGTCAGGCTGACGTCAGGCTGGCGTCAGGGGGGGGGCTGACATGTGGGGCCACCCTGTCAGTGGCTGGGTTAACTTAACCCGTGGGTTAAATTAATCCAGTGGCTTAATTAAGCCACTGGGCCCACTGGTCAGTGACCCAGGGGGTCACTAACTGGGTGATTAGAGGCTAACCCACCGGCGGCTTGACGCCGGTGACTGGAGCCACGGTGTCGACTCGCCGGAATGAGCTAGGGGCCACGAGAAGCCACGGGGAGGACACCATCTTGCTCCTGGAGGTCGTCCGCGTCTTTTGGAGGCAACAGGGGTTCGCGGGGTGCTCGGAATCGACGACGACGACGACTCCGGCGGAAGCAGAACCACGGCGAGGTCGTAGACGACGCTACCGTGCACGGTTCGGGCTGAACTCGCTCGCGTTCGAAAGCTAGCATGCTCAGGAGCCAAACGCACGCTCTGGCTGAGACGAAGGGGCACAGGGGCGACCTCGAGCTCATCCATGGCGGCGACAAGCTTCGGCATCCATGGAGAAAACCAGGGGAAGAAGAGAGGGGTTTCACTCGCAAGCTCACCCTGAATCCAGCAGAGGTGGTGGCGAGGTCTGGGGTGGCTCAACGGCGGCGTAATCGACGAAGTCTTCCACGGCGGCCGGCGGAAGCTCGAGGAAGAATCCGGCGACTTCGACGGCTCCGAGTTTGATTCCTGCTTCAGTTCGACGATGACGACGACGACGAAGAGCTTGGACACGTTGGCTTGACTCCTCGACGTCAATGGCCACGAGTTCTTGCGAAGGCGAGCGGCGGCGCTCTCGGGTGGCGATGGAAACGATCACGGGAGGAGGAGGAGGAAGCTCTGGAGGGGGGGAATGGACGCGTCGTTCTCCAGGGCGCGTCCAGGTGCGAGAAGGGCCACGGGGAGGGGTGGAAGCTCGTCGACGACGACTTGTCGCCACCAGCTAGCTCGGTGGCATTCCACCGAGCAGCTTGGAGGCGCGGGAGGGGGAAGAAGACCCCCGTGCCCCTTTGGGCCGGCTGGGCTGGGGTGGGCCAACTTCGCCTGGGCGCGAGGTAAGGTTTTTCCCTTTTCTGTTTAATCTTTCCTTTCTGTTTTTCTGTAATTTGTTCTGTGTAGCTAAAATAAATAGCTAAACATTTTATTAAATGCTGAAAACTTTTATGTGGCCTCATAAAAATAACAACTAGCCACTCATAAACTTTCAACATTTTTAAAATTCAAATGATTTGAATTTTAAATCAAAAAGGGGTATTTCATTAATTCCAAGGTACTGTTTGAATATTTGAAAAATCTATGAGCATGGGATGGGTCCCACATCACTTGATATGTGATCACACTCATTTATAAGACTTTTCAAAACTCTAACATGAATTTTTGGAAAATATTTTTATCTGGCCTTTTGAAATAATTCATCTGGGGGGTGTTCCTTCTCCCATTTTGATTTTGAATTTGATTTCCAAGATTTCTTTTTGAAATTTTGACATGATGCAAAGGCACTAGCTAACCCTAGCACATACCTAACAGAGGGTTCTGACAATTCGCCCCCACTCAAAAGAATCTCGTCCCGAGATTCAGAAGTCTGCGGGAGGAAGGAGGGGTACTCGGTACTGAGACGGTCTTCTCTTTCCCATGTAGCTTCTCTTTCAGAGTGGTGTGACCATTGCACTCTCAGAAACCTAATCTTCTGACGACGAGTGACACGCTCTGCGGAATCAAGAATACGAACGGGGTATTCTCGATAAGAAAGGTCATCTTGGAGATCAAGCGTTTCATGGTCGACTTCGCGGATGGGGTCCTTGAAGCAACGCCTGAGTTGGGACACATGGAATACATCATGTACTCGGGAGAGGTGCGGAGGTAGTTCATGTTGGTAGGCAACTTCTCCACGTTTAGCAATAATGCGGAAAGGTCCGATGTAACGTGGGGCCAACTTGCCTTTGATACCGAAACGTTGGGTTCCCTTCAGAGGACTAACCCGGAGGTAAGCCTTCTCATCCAGATTGTAGCTCTCTTGCCTATGATGACGATCATAGTAGCTTTTCTGACGAGACTGGGCTGCTTTCAATTGATCACGAACAATGCGAACTTTCTCTTCTGCTTCCTTGATCATGTCCGGTCCAAACAATTGTCTTTCACCGGTTTCAGACCAGTTTAGTGGTGTTCGACATCGTCGTCCATAAAGGAGTTCAAAAGGAGCCATGTTCAGACTAGATTGAAAACTATTGTTATAAGCAAATTCGGCAAATGGAAGAGAATTCTCCCAATTCTTCCTGAATGAGATAACACAAGCTCTGAGCATGTCTTCAAGAATTTGGTTAACCCTTTCGACTTGACCGCTAGACCGAGGATGGAAAGCCGTACTAAAGGAGAGATGAGTTCCCAAAGCACGTTGGAAGCTTCCCCAAAATCTAGAGGTGAAAAGGCTACCGCGATCAGAATTGATTTCCAACGGAACACCTTGAAGTGATACAATTCTGGAGATGTACAAGTCCGCTAACAGACTAGCAGTTATAGACTCGCAAACCGGAAGGAAGTGAGCAACTTTGGAAAGCCTATCTATGACAACGAAGATGGCATTGTTTCCTTTCTGGGTTCTTGGAAAGCCGGTGATGAAGTCCATACCGACTTTGTCCCATTTCCACTCAGGAATGGACAAAGGTTGAAGTGTATCAGGAGGTCTTTGATGTTCTGCCTTAATGCGACGACAAACATCACATTCGGCAACAAATTGAGCAATGTCTCTCTTCATCCTAGTCCACCAAAATCTCTGGCGTAGATCTCGGTACATTTTTGTGCTACCGGGATGAATTGAGAGGGGTGTGTCATGGGCTTCTTTGAGGATGATTTGCCTTAGTTCCTTATTCTTAGGTACTACTAAACAATTTTCAAAGAATATCGTTCCTTTGCTATCTGTGGAGAAACATTTAGCAACTCCGCTAACAATGTTCTCCTTGATCCGGCGAACACCTCGTGCACGCCTTTGGGCAACTATAATTTGATCCTCAAGAGTTGGTTTCGCCACCAAGGTTGAAAGATAGCCATGAGGAACAATTTCAAGGTTGAGCTTGCGAAAGTCCTCATGAAGAAGTGGTTGATACTGCTGCAACATGAGGTTGTTACAGTACGACTTACGACTTAGTGCATCAGCCATGACATTGGCTTTGCCTGGGGTGTAAGAAATTCCTACGTCGTAATCTTTTATCAACTCAATCCAGCGTCTTTGCCTGAGGTTAAGATCTGGCTGGGTGAAAATATATTTGAGGCTTTGGTGGTCGGAATAAATCTCACAACGATTACCAAGGAGGTAATGTCGCCAAGTTGTTAGGGCATGAACTACGGCAGCGAGTTCAAGGTCATGGGTAGGATAGTTCTCTTCATGTGGCCGCAAATGGCGTGAAGCATAAGCTACCACATGTCGATCTTGCAGAAGTATGCATCCTAACCCTTGCCGTGATGTGTCACAATAGATCTCGAAATCCCTTTTTGTGTCTGGAGGTGCAAGTACGGGTGCGGAAGTCAATCTTCTTTTTAGCTCTTGAAAGCTTTCCTCGCACTTGGGAGTCCATAAGAATTTCTTATCTTTCTTGAGGAGTTCAGTTAGAGGGTTTGCAACTTTAGAAAATTTCTCGACGAAGCGACGACAATAGTTGGATAGGCCAAGAAAACTTCTAACTTGCTTAACCGATTCAGGTGGAGTCCAGTCAAGGACGGCCTGAACTCTCTCGGGATTCACATCAATGCCTTTTGCAGAAAGCACGTGGCCTAAGTAGGTCACTTCTGGTAGCCAGAATTCACACTTGGAGAATTTAGCGTACAGGCGATGTTCTCTAAGTTTCATCAATACCAGCCTTAAGTGTTCGGCATGATCTCCTTCGTTCTTCGAGTAGATGAGAATGTCATCGAGATAAACCACAACAAATTTATCTAGGTACTCCATGAAGATCGAATTCATCAAGCGTGAGAAGGTGGCGGGGGCAATTGTTAAACCAAAGGACATTACGGTGTACTCGTAAAGACCATAACGAGTAGTAAAAGCCGTTTTGGGAATGTCCTCGTTTCGGATTCTGATCTGATGATAACCTAATCTCGAATCCATCTTAGAAAAGACAGCGGATCCTGCAAGTTGATCATAAAGATCATTGATCCTGGGCAGTGGGTATTTGTTCTTTATCGTCGCTAAATTTAGCGGGCGATAGTCTACGCACATCCTTTCTGTTCCATCTTTCTTCTTTACGAACAGAACGGGGCAACCCCATGGCGATGAGCTAGGGCGGATGAAGCCTTTTGCCAACGAAGCATCAAGTTGGGTTTTTAGCTCAGCTAACTCATGTGGGGCCATTTTATATGGGCGTTTGGAAATTGGTGCGGTTCCTGGAACAAGATCCACTATAAATTCTACACACTTGTCGGGTGGCATGCCCGGCAGCTCTTCAGGAAAGACATCCGGGAAGTCACGAACCACCGGAATATCTTCAAGTTCGGGAAGGGGAAGTACATTCAAGGAATGCACTTGGTTTCTTGTTCTGGGTGAGGTATAGTTGATGGTTTTGCCTGAAGGGTGGGTGAGTTTCACGGATTTGCCTTTGCAATCCAGATAGGCATTCTGTCTTGATAGCCAATCCATGCCAAGGATGACATCAATGTCTGAAGACTTGAGGGCTATGAGTGAAGCAAGGAATACTAAAACCTCAATTGCTATTTGATTACCATGGCTCACTCTATTAGTTTGCCATCTTGACCCTGGAGTTTGAATAACCATCGGGGTGGACAATTCAACAAAGGGTAACTCATGACGAAGTGCATAACTTTCCGACATGAATGAATGAGATGCTCCTGGGTCGAAAAGAACGGAAGTAGGAACAAAATTAACTTGGAGCGTACCAAGAATGACGTCAGTGGTGTCGTCAGTCTCTTCAGCGGCAACCTGGTTCAGACGTCCACGAGTTGCGGAAGGAGCGGGTTTGCCGGTGAAGACCTTCTGGGGTGGCTTGCCACGACTATTGTTGTTGTTGTTGCTGCCTCCGGCACGTGGTGGAGCATTTTGGTTCTGGACCTGGTTCTGGGGCCACTCGCGAGAGTAGTGGCCTGCCTGACCACACTTGTAGCAAGCTCCGAAAACAGTGCGTGGAGCTGGGTTGTTTGGTGGAGCTGGGTGGAACTGGGTGGGTGGACGAGGTGCCACATAGGATGGCCTCGGTGGGTTGTTCTGGCGGAACATGCTATTGGGGATCCAGATCTTGCGCTTCTGGGAGCTAGAACTGGATGATCCGTCATCTCTAGGATGTTTGCGAAAATCATTGGGGGTGTTCATGTCCTCTGCCTTGATGGCCTTGTTGACAAGGACCTGGAAGGTGGCAAAGTCATGAAGGTTGAGCTCACGACGGAGTCCACTGTTGAGGCCACGACGGAACCTCTCTTGTTTCTTGGAGTCGGTGGAGACTTCTTCAGTTGCATAACGAGCAAGTCGGTTGAACTCATGACTAAACTCGTCCACAGTTCTTCTGCCTTGAGTGAGGTTACAGAACTCCTCACGTTTGCGGTCCATGAGACCCTTGGGGATGTGGTGCTCGCAGAAGGACGTGCAGAACTCCTCCCAAGATGCAGGTGGTCCAACTAGGCGCATATTCAGAAAATTCTCCCACCAAGAGCTTGCTGCACCTTCAAGGTGATAGGTGGCATAATTGACCTTGTCGCCATCTGCAACATGGCCGGCTTGGAGCTTCCTCTCGATGCTGCGGAGCCAGTCATCGGCGTCAAGGGGCTCGGTGGAGTAACTGAAAACCTGGGAATGAAGCCGGATGAAGTCGTTCAGAGACACCAGCTCATTGCGCTGCTTAGTGGTGTTGCGTGCGATGACTTCCAGCAGGTGATGAGAGTCACGGCGGTTCCTCTCGACCTCCATCAGAACTTGGGCCATCGTGGGTGGGGGTGGAAGGTTGCCTTCCTCCTGGTCATTCGCACGACCTTGGTTACGACCAATCTGGCCACGTGTTCCTTGAGACATCCTGAGGTGGAAAAACCAAAGTCAAACAGAGTTGATTGAAGAGTCTAATCAAGGTATTGAAGTACTGGAAGGATTACAGAGCAAAGGAAGTAATCATCTTGACAACATGGTGATAAAAGCATACAAGCCATATATTCACAAGCTGTCATACAAACCATACATCGTTTAAATACAAGCACTAGGCTAATACAAACGTGATGAAGATGATACATCCTTCCGAGGCACTCTGACTTCCTATACATCATTTATCTAAGCCTCTGGAACTTAGACACCTTGCTTACAATATACTAGGATACTACTACATCCTCACTAAGTAAGACCACAGGCGGTCTCACTCATCTCCATCTCCATAGTAGTCCTCATAAAAGTTACCCGCGTATCCCAGTAGCTGGAGGTGACCATCGGAAAACACGGAGGCTTGTGGACCCTGATATCCCTTTGGGCAAGGATGGGGCCTAGGTCCAGTGTAGGGTGGAAGCAAAGGACCACGGGGTGGAAAAATTCCTCCAATCTCGGGCCAAGAAACTCAAGAAGGCATCTGGGTCCTCACTGGATAGATCGCATCGTACTCCACTGATCCCACACTCACAAAGGGTGCCAAGAGTGTCAGTGCTCGGTACAAACGAACTCGAGTAGCGTGGAGCTCAAAACGGAGAGCACGTGCATCACGATCTCTGTCACTAGCAAACCTAGCAGTCACCTGGAGTGCTGGATCCTCTGCAGAGTAATCTGAGTAGAGTTCGGTGTAATATCCCTCTTCTCCTGGAAGTGCAGCAGGGATATAGCGGCAAGAAGTCTCTCTCAGCATGGTTTGCTCCTCTCTCAGCAGTTTAATACATGAGTATGCAGCATCCTGCACAGCCATGTTCTCGGTAACGCCGATGCCATGTCCAAAGTGGATAGGCTGGGTGACTCCAACGTGGTGTGGGTAGATCCGGACAATGCAGTGGAACTGCGTCTGGTTGAAGTCGTGGAACTGCTCCTCGATGGTGTACTCAGGATACCATCGATATCCCACATAGGACATCATCTCGATCAACGTGGCGGGATGGCCACGCACACCGAGGCACCTGGTCAAACGAACAATCTGCCGAGGGGGAAGATCTGCCATCTGAAACAGAAAGGAGTTTGCAAATGCATCAGATTATGAGATAAACCTGGAATAACTCGGACAACATAACGGCTGTAATTGTAAGAAATGAAAATTTCTTTCAATCATGAAAAACATCACTTACATAATACGATGTAAGAAATCAGCATTATAATAATGCTAGGAAAACCTGACACAACTTTCCTACGGCTATAGGGAAGCAATCAACGAGATATGCTAATCAGACAGAGGAGAGCCTAGTCCTATCTTCCCGTAGAACAAGATGAGGGTGACTCAGAACTCAGAACGAAGGGGTAAGGAGAAAAATGAAGCCTTACGTTGTTCCCATATATACCCAGAGTAACTATATAACTATAGCAAGCTAGACTCAACTTCGGCCAAGGCTACTAGTCCTACAGTCAGTCCTGCTCTGATACCAAGTCTGTCGGGACCCGGGGTTAGCGTATGCAAGTACAGTTAAGACATAGTCATATGGAGAGCCGAGAACCGCACCCACTTGTCTAAACAGACAAGGCCAAGCACTGAACATTCTCGGAAAGCATCGTACGTGAGGGGCATCCCATCCAGGCCGGATGATCAACTGAGATGGGTCCTCATCGTCCGCACACAAGTCAAATGATATGGGTGGTGAACTCCCATATTCAAAGACAAGTCGCCTCAACCATACTACCGACTATCTCAAAAGTCTTACATAGACTTACTCCAGCCCGATCACTTAGTCGGGATTTAGGGCGGGCTCGATCATACCACAAAGTGTGCACGAGATGGAGTCTCGAGCAATCGCATCGCGATGCCCCAAGCTGCGCACATCTAAGGGCCACTTGGTGTATGAAAGACCGCCAGCCAGAACACAACTAAGGTCTCGAAAACCCATACAAAGACATGCATGTTATAAACATACACGCAGTACACATGCCTTGTATGAACAGCAGGTACCATTGCAATTCTCTACAAAGTGTACATTTTATTTATAACTCTTATAGAGTACACACAGAGATCACATACATGTGATCCAACATTACAACATAAAGCGGAAGCAAATTATGTCTGAGTACAGACAAGTTTAACAAATTGGCTTAAGAAGCCTTATTCAAACATAAAGACCTCCACGAGGGAACCAGTCTGCTGACTGGGACTAGACTAGCTTAACTTCAGTCGTCCAGCTCGATGAAGAAACCACCTTTGGGGTCAGTGGCGTCATCTAAAACATAGATTAAGCAAACGTGAGTACAAAGGCGTACTCAGCAAGACTTACGTAGGAGCTATACTACTCATGCACATGTATCAAGGTAAAGGGAGGTGGGGTTCATTTGCAGAAATGCCAGCTTTGACTTGGCTAGTCCTGAACTACGAGTACCAGACTTGAGGTAAGAAGCGTACACGAGTCCACTACTTTCACCAACCAATACACCACTATGGTGTCTTCCTCGACTTCCCCACGAGAAAGCACGCCATAGCACTCACACTTATCTTGGTGTGTTTTAGAAGTATCCGGTTCAAGTTATCTAATAATCAAGCTAAGCTTTCCAAGTAGTCCATAACCGCGGACGCGGCTATTCGAATAGTTTTGTTAACCCTGCAGGGGTGTACCGCTACACACACATGATCATCATTTACCGCCTTTGATCTCGACACCATTCAAGGGGTGTCAGCGAGGATGCTCACCACAACTGTTACCTCATAGCCTATCTAGTCCAAGAAAGCCGCCTACTTGGGTTGGTTACCACAATCGTGAACCCGGCCGGTTTACCGAAGTGGACCCAAGTGATGTGTGCGTGGTGCATAAGCCGGTCTCGGGTGAGCCGTTCTCTCACTTAGCATCCAGGCCACAAGCCTACCAGAACTCCGAACTACTGCGACATCTGGACATCGAAAGGGATGAGTTAATAGGTTGAGAGGGGTCAGTGAGCCCAATGTGTGGTTGTACTCTTCATCTTGGATCACCACACAAGAACTCGGACTTAGGGCGGTGTTCAACGAGACAACCCACCGTGTACTCCTAAACAGCCTCTCATCGTTCACCTTGTATTAGGGTCGATTCACCAACACTTTTCTACTATCATCAACATGATCACTACCATCCCGACTCACATCACAGTAATAACATGGTATCATACTAAGCATGCAATAAGCGATAACAATTGCAGGGGCCACATGATATCATTCAACTCCTACAGTTGCTAGGATTGTGGTTTGCTTACTACTGTGACAAAATGATAGGTCATGCAAAGGAATGGGTTCATCTATGCGGTAGAAACGAAGCATGGTGATCATCCTAAACAATGCATAAGCGAGACATGAGAGGGAAGTGGGATTTTATCGACATGATCAATGGGGTTTTGCTTGCCTTGCTGACGAGGTTCGGGTTCTGGATCTTCAGCGAAGGGGGTGACCTCTTGCTCCGGTTCCACCTCTACTCGACAAACAAAGCATGAAGTAGAAATCAATATGAATGCAATGCTCAAGCACATGATTGAATGTTAAAGCTTGAAGTACAAGTTTTGATGTTTGAGGCAATTCCATTTAAGTAGAATATATTGCATTTAAAATGCAAATTCAAACTCCACATTTGAATTCAACATTATCCAAGTAATATGTGATATGGTTTGATCATTTTGAATTATCTTCAAATGTGTATGATATGCCTCTGAGGTGTAAGTGAAATGTAGCATGTCGCCATGGTTCAAGTTGCCAAAATATTTGAATTAAATTTGATTTAATTCCATTTAAATCAAATAGCAAATGCTACTGATCACATTTTAAATTCAACTCAAACAGAGTTGAAAGTTGCATATTTGGAAAGATAATTTTCTCCTGATCATTTTTCATATATTATTTGTCCAATTTGGAGTTAATATGAATTTTCTATGAATTTCCAAAGTTTGGGGTATTTTTTGGAATTTCTGGAATTATTAAACTATTTTGCTTTTCTGGAAATTCAATTAAATGATTTACTGCGTCAGGCTGACGTCAGGCTGGCGTCAGGGGGGGGGGCTGACATGTGGGGCCACCCTGTCAGTGGCTGGGTTAACTTAACCCGTGGGTTAAATTAATCCAGTGGCTTAATTAAGCCACTGGGCCCACTGGTCAGTGACCCAGGGGGTCACTAACTGGGTGATTAGTGGCTAACCCACCGGCGGCTTGACGCCGGCGACTGGAGCCACGGCGGCGACTCGCCGGAATGAGCTAGGGGCCACGGGAAGCCACGGGGAGGACACCATCTTGCTCCTGGAGGTCGTCCGCGTCTTCTGGAGGAAACAGGGGTTCGCGGGGTGCTCGGAATCGACGACGGCGACGACTCCGGCGGAAGCAAAACCACGGCGAGGTCGTAGACGACGCTACCGTGCACGGTTCGGGCTGAACTCGCTCGCGTTCGAAAGCTAGCATGCTCAGGAGCCAAACGCACGCTCTGGCTGAGACGAAGGGGCACATGGGCGACCTCGAGCTCATCCATGGCGGCGACAAGCTTCGGCATCCATGGAGGATCCGGCTAGAGCGAGCAAACCAGGGGAAGAAGAGAGGGGTTTCACTCGCAAGCTCACCCTGAATCCAGCAGAGGTGGTGGCGAGGTCTGGGGTGGCTCAACGGCGGCGTAATCGACAAAGTCTTCCACGGCGGCCGGCGGAAGCTCGAGGAAAAATCCGGCGACTTCGACGGCTCCGAGTTCGATTCCTGCTTCAGTTCGACGATGACGACGACGACGAAGAGCTTGGACACGTTGGCTTGACTCCTCGACGTCAATGGCCACGAGTTCTTGCGACGGCGAGCGGCGGCGCTCTCGGGTGGCGATGGAAACGATCACGGGAGGAGGAGAAGGAAGCTCTGGAGGGGGGGAATGGACGCATCGTTCTCTAGGGCGCGTCCAGGTGCGAGAAGGGCCACGGGGAGGGGTGGAAGCTCGTCGACGACGACGTGTCGCCACCAGCTAGCTCGGTGGCATTCCACCGAGCATCTTGGAGGCGCGGGAGGGGGAAGAAGACCCCCGTGCCCCTTTGGGCCGGCTGGGCTGGGGTGGGCCGACTTCGCCTGGGTGCCAGGTAAGGTTTTTCCCTTTTCTGTTTAATCTTTCCTTTCTGTTTTTTCTGTAATTTGTTCTGTTTAGCTAAAATAAATAGCTAAACATTTTATTAAATGCTGAAATTTTTTATGTGGCCTCATAAAAATAACAACTAGCCACTCATAAACTTTCAACATTTTTTAAATTCAAATGATTTGAATTTTAAATCAAAAAGGGGTATTTCATTAATTCCAAGGTACTGTTTGAATATTTGAAAAATCTATGAGCATGGGATGGGTCCGACATCACTTGATATGTGATCACACTCATTTATAAGACTTTTCAAAACTCTAACATGAATTTTTGGAAAATATTTTTATCTGGCCTTTTGAAATAATTCATCTGGGGGTGTTCCTTCTCCCATTTTGATTTTGAATTTGATTTCCAAGATTTCTTTTTGAAATTTTGACATGATGCAAAGGCACTAGCTAACCCTAGCACATACCTAACAGAGGGTTCTGACAGAAAGAGAACCATGGATACAAAAACCCATGCCCTTTCTAGGTAAGTCCCTAAAATCCAAAGAAGAAGAGCATTATAATAAATTTTGTGAATGGATGAAACCTCTTTTTCTTCAAATTCCATTGACTGATGCTATTAAGTTACCTCCTTATTCGAAATATATGAAAGATATTGTTACTAATAAAAGAAAAGTTCCTAATGAGGCAATATCTACTATGCTTGCTAACTACTCTTTCAGTGGCAAGGTTCCTAAAAAGCTCGGTGACCCAGGTATACCCACCATTCCTTGCTCCATAAAGAATAATTACGTCAGAACTTCTTTATGTGATCTTGGTGCAGAAGTGAGTGTTATGCCTTTCTCTCTTTACAAAAGGCTTTGTTTAGAGAAACTAATCCCTACAGATATCTCCCTTCAGATGGCTGACAAATCAACAACTGTCCCAATAGGTATTTGTGAGGATGTACCCGTTGAAGTTGCTAACTGTTTGGTCCTTACAGATTTTGTTGTGCTTGACATGCCCGAGGATGGGAGCATGTCCATTATTCTTGGTAGACCTTTTCTTAACACCGCAGGTGCTATCATTGATTGGAATAAAGGAAAGGTCACTTTCAACGTTGATGATAAAGAACACACGGTGTATTTTCCAAAGAAGATCGACAAGAGGCATGGCCTTAACTCTATAGAGAATATCGAGACCGTGAAGATTGGAGAAGTGGACTGTCCACTACATGTGCACCACAAATACAAAACCATTATGGTGGGGACAATGTCCATTAAAGTGAAGGTGCAATGATCACTTCATAAGAGGGGAGACTTTTTGTTCTATATATCGCCGGTTTGTTGGTAAGACTTGATCAACCTTGCTAGTGAGCTTGTTTTATATAGGTAAAAAGTTAATGCTCGTTATGTTTTCATTTTCTTTAGCTTTCATTCTCTTTGTTGTACAAAGTTTATATGTTTTTGAAGCTGCACAATACTAATCACCGCTTTAAGTTTTCAGAAAGTTTTGCAGCTTTTTGAACTCCGAGAAATTTTCAACAGTGAAGTTTTCAGAAAAATTCCAGAAAAATAAGAATAAAACTTTCCATGCCGGGAGTGACCCAGAGGCACCTGGGGCTGACCAGGGGGAGCCACCAGTGGCCCAGGCGGCCAGCTGGCGCGGCCTGCCCCCTGGGCGCGCCCATAGGGCGCCTGGGGCCCACAGGCCCCACTTCCAGGTATGTCTTCTTCCTCCTCCTTCCTCTCTCTCCAAAAAAACGAGTTCTGCATTTGGTTCTTGCGTTCTTGCTGTTCTTGGAGGCGATTTTCGATCTCTCTGTACAGCCCACCATTCAAGCTGAAATTTTGAGCAAATACTCCCTGGTATGTAACTCCTTCACCCCTCCAATTAGATTTTTGATTGGTGGCTTCATTTTTGAGTATTTAGTAGCTCTTGGTGCTGTTTATATGAGCTTGCATGTATGTGTAGAATTTTATTTTCCATGTTTTGATGCACGTTTATGTCTTAGGGAAGTGTGTTGAGTAGTTTTCCTTAACTCACTTTGTTTAAATCCTTGTAGTTGTAATTTGTTAAAAATTTCAGAAATGAGTTTGCTAGGAAGAGCAAAGGGGTGGCTTGGGAAGAAAAGGCCCGAGCGCTCCGATCGAGTTACAAGAGCTGCAGCTTCACCCTCGACTGCTAGGGTGAGCTACAACGAAGATCATGTGCCCTTAGAGTTGTTTGAGGACACAAATCCAGCACGTGCGATGACTTTCCCGTGCGATGAATTCCTTGAAGCTACAGGAATTAGGGAGGAGTTCTACAATCTTTGTGCTAATGCAGGTATGACGCGGCTCGCAACGTGCCGTGTTACCCAGTATCAAAAACTCACCTCCTGTTTCATTAACAATTTTAGATACAGCCTTGATGCTAGTTCTGTTGAGTTTAAAATTTACAATGATCTTTTGACCATGCCTTTGGAAAAGTTTTCTGAAATAATAGGTGTGCCGAACGTGGGACAGACGGCAAAGATGAGCTCTCAGCCCTCCGAGCTGAGAACCGTCTTCAACTCGCTCTGTAGCATGGATACGAGGGATATTCGTCGGTCAAAGATCTCCAGCATCTTATTTCCACACCTCAGGTATTTTGCGTATTATATTGCTAGAGGGGTGTTAGCTCGTGACAACACGAGCAACATATCTGCGCCAGATATTGCTATCCTGGAAACCGCCCTTTCGGGGAGGTTTGATTATAATGTGGGTGCCTTAATTGCTCGACGCCTTGCTATGAACGATAAAAAGGGAGAATTATTTGGTAGCGTTTACGCCACACTTATCCTAGAGTCTCTTAATGGCACCCACACCCCGATGATAAGCCTTTTACTTATTTAAGTTTTGATCTTGCTGCTATGAAAAGGCATAAGTTTGTTACCATGACTTCCGAGTTTGGTAACCTTGATTATATCTTGCATTTTGGAGCCACCACGGAACGCAAGATCCGTCTACCTGCACCTCTTTTGTTTGATTTTTCTTGCAGGAACAGATGGTCCTTTGATGCTACCCAGTTCGAACAGTTCGTGGTCCAGTGTCAGTTTCATAACCCCATAGAGGGGGTTGTGCCCGACGAGGAGGAGCATGGTGAGTTCCCACCTTTCCAGGGAGATACCGTCACCCAGTTTGGTGAAGGGTCTTCCTGTGCTTGGAGCGCGGATCCTTCTGCGTGGGAGGATCCGAGGACTTTGGTGTACGCGTCGGAAGCCTCATACGATCCTTGGACTCACCCGTACTACCCTGGAGCAGGAGGCTCCTGGGGACATTAGCTACTACCAACTTAGGCCAAAAGCCTAAGCTTGGGGGAGTACGTGCCCTTCTCGCTTTTCCATTGTATTATCCATTCTTTTCGCTTTGATCTTTAGAAGCTTTTGCCCGTTCTTCTTTCTTACTTTTCACAAAGAACAAAAAGATTTTCTCTTTTCTTTTGCTTTCTTTTAACCTTTCAAAAACCCAAAAAGATTTCCTTTCTATCTTTAGTCTGCTTTGTTTTCAGATTTCAGCTCGAGTCCGTGATGACATTTGATTATATTTCCTACGTTCGATCGTGCAAGTGACAAGGCAGTAATGACGAAGGTCGACGAAAGGGAAGCAACAAGGAAAACCGTTATGAACTCTTCTTGTTTCTACTTTTGTACATATGCCTGTACTTATGATCAAGAGACCAGCTTGTAGTGACTTAGTGCTATGTTTACAATGCTTTCCCAATGTTCATGCTTTCCTTGTGGCCAGTCTCAAATAGCTAGAGTACATAATGTGATGTTGAAATGATTTACATGCATTGCATTGTTCATGGTTTGGCATACTGAAGTGGTATTTCCCTTCGGAGAATTTTTGGATTGACTTGGCACATGTCCACACATTCTTATGACTAAAAAGTCTACTTTTGCCTTGATGATCTTTTTGTTTCAGAATAGTTATATCACTTTCATGCCCGATTCAATGTTGCTTTGTCGCTTTGCATGATTATGACAGTTATTGCTCTCTAGTTGGTCGCTTCCCAGTCTTTTGCTAGCCTTCGCTCGCACTAAGCGGAATTCTTCTTGTGCTTCCAAACTCCTTTTCACACCAAGTTGTTCCATTTGAGTCCACCATACCTACCTATATGTGGTATTTACCGGCCACTCCTAACTTAGACTTTCTTGTGCCATCTCGAAATTTATTCAAAAGCTTCCCTTTTGTAACCGTACAAGCTCATGGTGCGGTGAGGGGAAATCAGTATCTTTCATGCCAAAAATATTTTGACGGAAGTCTTAACTAGTCAAAACAGAAAAAGAAAAAAATATGAGAGTTACACGTCCCCCATACTTTATGATGGAGTGAAATTGACCAAATGCTGCTTATGATAGGTGGAACGATACCCTCCTTCCATCCTTGAGGCAAAATAAAAGGTTCCATAGACCATTGAAGGATTTATGGATAAGGGAATATGTGTAAGCAAAAGGCATTATATATGGTTGGCATGGGAGATATTGAGAGACCTTTACCGTTCACCGTTCACTGGAAAGTTGCACTTCTCAAAAATATTTTATCTCTGTTTTCAAAACCAAGAGCTCTGACACATGTTTAGTCTTTGCTTCCTTTCACGGGTTTTCAACCTTGCCATCAAAAGCCACGGTTCGAGAGTCTCCCCTTCTTTCTTCAAAGCACCAACTATGAGAGCATAATTGTCATTCTTAGTGTAATATGCATTGTACCAAAGTATTACATTGTCTTCTGCATGCTTGTGTTATTGCTAGTCTGAAGTACTGAGTTCTAGTCACCTTTTAAACTCCGGAGGAGTTTCTGCATTTAGGTTTTGCTTCACTCATGGAGGCTAGCGAAAGGCCAATCAAGTATGTTCAAGCTATGTGCATTGTGATCCTGTTTCGATTTTCAGTAGCTTATTATTTACTTTTAGTTGTTTGTGACTGATCACATGAAAGAAGAATTGCTTCGTGCATTGTCTTTATAGCATTGATTCAATACCTGCTACACTCTTTTCGTAGTACATGCTTATATACATCTATTGAAGCAAAAGAGTTTGTCAAAGTTTTTTTGTCGCGTCCAGTTCGTTGAACTGAATTGCTTGAGGAAAAGCAATATGCTAAGCTTGGGGAGTTGATACGTCTCAAACGTATCTACTTTTCCAAACACTTTTCCTATTGTTTTGCCCTCATTCTTGCATGATTTGGACGAAACTAACCCGGACTAACGCTGTTTTCAGGAGAGCTGCCTGTATGGATTATTTGTGCGCAGGAAAATGGACTTTTAGACGCCCCAGAAAATTCCCAGAAAAATACCAGAAAATCCACGCACCCGAAGGAGCCAGATGCCAGAAGTGGGACCATAGGGGAGTCCTGGGGGCCCCAGGCGCCCCCCTGGCGCGACCAGGGGTGGGGTCGCGCCCTCTGGCCGCTTGGGCTCCTCCCCCCTCCTCTGGTGCCCTACCGAGACTCCTATTTATCCCCGTGACGAGAAACCCCATAACAGAAGTCGTTTTCCCAGTTTCTGTCGCGGAGCCGCCGCCACCCTCTGTTCTTCTTCGGGAGGGCTAATTGTAACAGCCCAGTTTTCGCAAAAATAAAAAAAAATTGTTTTCGACGTGAATTGTTTGATTGTCTGATTTGTTTGCGGTGTTTGCATCCCCGATTTATCGATCGGCGATTATTTCCCCCCTCTTATCTTGTACCGAACGGAGACCGACCCCTGCCACCCTGACACTCGACCTTTGCGACACCGGGTTCCACACGGTCACCGTCGCGAAAACCGCACGAGACGAGCCGCAGCCAACGGAATAAAAACCCCCTTTAATAATTAAACGGGATATTTTTATAGCGCGCCGGAAGTGTTCTCGGAACGGTTCCAGCGCGAGGTGAACGCCGCCGGCTCGACGCGCTGATCGCGCAGTTCGAAGTTTTACCCGAATCAGAGGTACTGCAGACACCCGGCGGTCAGAAAAGTGAGCACCGCGCGCGCGAGAGAAAAACCGGGGATGTTTTTGCAAACTGCCAGCCACCGGGGCTATATAAAGACCACCACACTCCCACCTCTTTCTAGGGTTTCCCTAGTCGAAAATTACAGCCACCCCCTGTTTTTGCTCCAGATCTGCCCATTTTGACCCCAAATCCGAAACCCTAGCCCCAGATTTTTTCCAGCCGTCAGATCTGGCCTTGGAGGGCTCAGATCGTGCCACATCAGCGCCTGGCATACCCTTCTCTCTCTCATGGACGCCTCACCGCCTCCATGCCCGAGGGCGCGCCGCCGCCGGCAGAAGTGCGCCACCAGCTCCCCTCTCCCATCCTCCTCCGCGCCCCCTCTTCCTCTCCCTCTCCTCCCTTTGACCCTCCTCGCCTTCTCCGTCGTGCAGGGACACCGACAGGAGGCCGCGCCGCCGCGCCATGGCCACAAGGCCGAGCTCGGGCGCCGCCGACGGCCGCGAGGAGCGCCGCCGTCCATCCGGCTAGGCCCCGCGGCCCCCACGTCCTCCCTCCGGCCACAGCGCGCGGCCCCCGCCGCCTCCGCCTCCTGGGCGCCCCCGCCTCGAGACTCCTCGCCGGCCACCGGAGCCAGTCCTGAGGCCATGGTGAGAAAGGGGCCCGAGTGTTTGTATTTTTTTCTGGGAACTTCTTTTATTTTGGCTAAGTCCTTTAAATATATTGCTGCTGTTCTGTTTTGCAACACTAATAGCGGCTAAACCGTAGCTCCGATGAACGTGCCTCCAAAAAGACATTTTCTCAGTTTTGCGTGCTCTAGCGTTCCTGTTAAGTGCTGTCTAGATAGTTTAATTCTGCGTTGAAGTGGGCATCAGGCCGTTAACTGCTAGTTTTTCCTGTTAAGTGCTGTTGTTGTTATTTTATTGCAACTTTCCATGATGATTGTGACACATCCATGAGGCCTATTGCATTGATTCCTTTTCCTATGTGTTAAGCATCATGTATACTTCATTTCCATGCTTTAACTTGTCATGTTTGGGTGCCTTAACTGTATTAAATCTTGCTCCAAAGTGGTGATCCTGATGTTGTGCTGCTGTTGCTGAAACTGTTATTTTGTTGCAACTTCGGTCGACGAGTTTGCCGCGACCGTTTATCGGAATTGAGTGATTTCAATTGCATATTATTAAGCATCATGTATACTTTCATTACATGTATTGCATTTTCATGTTAGCATTCCTGGTCATATAGATATTTAGCTCCAAAGTTGCTATTCTGCTGTTTTTGACAGCCACCTCTGTTTTTAAAGTCTGTTACTTTGCGATGCCATGTTGTTTGCTTATTATCTTTTGATCTATGATGCCTATTTGCATTATTCCTTTTGCCATGACTTCCCTGTCATGTATACTTTAATTTCATATCATTTGTGAGCATGTTTGCATTGGTTATACTGTTTATGCATTGCTCTAAAGTGTGCTTCGTGATGTTGGCAGATTGTGCCCGTAACTTGTTTTGCTTATATCTTTTTAACCGTAACTCCGTTTTGGGTGTTCTTTATTTGTAACTTGATTAGTTTTTGTGTACTTTGTGTTTATGCTATTGTTTGCTGTTGTTAACCAACCTAAAATATGGTTTAGGACAGAAAAGTACCAAATTTTTTAATCATCGTGCGACACTTAGTGTTATGCCATGTTTAGGTTGTGCACCACTTAAATTGACTAGCATAGATAGTTTCCTTTGTGCTTCACCTCTTGCCATGTTTGTGTGCTATGCCATGTTTCTGTGCTTTTCCATGTTAACAACTTTGTTGATCACCTGTAGCTAAACAACTTGAACCTTTCTAAATGTGCGGTATCGTCGTGTGTGACGAGTACTCCACTTAACATGTTAGTAACCGCTCTCGACGGTAGGTGCGATGTCTCGTGTTGCCTTCTTGTTGATGCTTGCTCGTGTTTGGCTCGTAGTAATAGATGCTTGTTCGTTGATTTCTTTCAAGTGTTTCTCGTCTTGTGTGCTTCCGTGGGTACCTTCGGAGACGATGCGAGCTTGCGATCGACTGCACCTTCGGAACCCGACTTATCAACAGGCAAGGACTATACATTACTTATGATCCATTCTATTTCAACCAGAGGTTTGCATGCTAGTCTAGGTTAGCTTCGATGTTTTATCCTACCACATGTTTACATCCTCTTTCAAACCGATACAGCCATATCCCCTCCCAGCAAACCCTGTACTGCTATGTTACTATTGCTCGTTGCTCAGCCCCTGCTTAGTATGCATGCTTAGGATGCTACGATGTTACCCTGTTACTCCTTGGTTTGGGCTATCACATTATCATTATTGTTATTGTTGTTGATGATATGATTATTATAATGTTGACTATATTCGACGAAGGATGGAAGGTCTAGGCTATCCCGCCCCGACGCTTTGTTCCATTCGAGTCACCTAGGATCCGAGTTCCGGGTATTGGTTTTAAGACTGAGCGTGCCTAATCGCGTGTGGGATTTTATGGGGTCCCCTCTTCTTACCTACCTAGCTTCAAACATTTCTAGAGGTGGCCCAAGCTGATTTACCATTTGAAACCGTGTGTGTGCTGGTCAGCGTCCAGTAGTTTTCAAACAACTCGGGCCAATGGAGACAGAGTTCCTCTGTTGGTCCACACCTGGTGAGCTAGGGAAGTCCCCTGTTATATAGGTGAGACTAAACCCGACCTTGGCCATACGGAAGAGTCCGATCCGAGAGCGTGGCCAGCTTTTGGATTGGGTGTCGACTCCCCGGGGGCCACCCGGATTTGTGCGTTGTTAGTTAGAGGGACCTGTCGTTTCGGATCTCTTGGAACTAAATCATAAAATGGTTTCCTATAATGGGTAGCAACTGAGGGAGATGGGTGAGCATGCGACGCCTCATAATGGGAAGTTGGTACAACCCTGCAGGGTTAAATCTTTTCGAGAAGCCGTGTCCACGGTTATGGACGTCTTGAGACCTACTCCTTGTTCATAGACAACAACAACTGAGATAATCTTAATATAACTTGATCAATGTGTGTGTGTGCCTTGACTGCTTCTTCTTCGTCGGGATGCGAAGAGGAGGACAAGGATAGGATAGGTGTTATGTTTGCGTAGGAGTTGATAGCAAGACTTGTTGGAGGCGATTCCTCATCGAATGCTTGGCTTCTTATCTTACTCTCTAGATCGTTAGCCACTTCATAATGCTAGTGCGGCAGCAACCTCACCACTTACCCCTTCCTTACCGTAAACTACTAGTTGTCCTAGAATGACGATTGATGAAGTCCTTGCTGGGTCAGATGACCACTACAGTTGGATGCTGAGTACCTCTGTACTCATGATACTACCCCAAACTCTGTTCACGGTTCTTGATCGACAACAGGTATGGAGATCGACGTTTCACGTGGAGACTCGACGACGACTAGTTAGGCGGATCCCGACGGAGGGCCTGGACCCGTGTGGTTATGGGATCGATGTTTTCTCTTTTCCAATAGGCATTTGCTTGTAGTCTGTACTCATACATGTATCTTCCGCTGTTGTATTGTATTGAGGCAGTTGTATGCCGATTGTATGAGATGTTGTATCCTTGTATCTGTAATGTTGTGATATCATGTTGGAAATCCGGGGCATATGGCTTTGTCATATGTCGCGGTGGGACCGATATGTGCTTCGTCCCCGGATCTGGATGGAAACATCTAGATCTGGAACAGTACCGCATATCGGGCCTTGCACTAATCTGGAGGCTGATTTGGCCTCCGGAGAGGGGAGATCGTCGCCATCTTCATCACCATCACCACTCCATCCATCCTCCATGACTTCTCTTCATATGTGTGAGTAATTCCCTGCTGTAGGCAAAGGGGATGGTAGGGATTGGATGAGTTTAATCATGTAATAGTTCGTCAGATCTTTGGGGACATGTTGCCTATCATCTACTTTGGTGTTTATCATCTTTGCTACCATTTTTTGTTCTTAATGCTTGTCACTTTGGGCCCGAGTGCCATGTTTTCAGATCTGAACCCTATGTGTTTTCATGAATATATTTTTGTTCTAGATCCTATCTATGAGTTGTATGCACCTATTATGGTCCGGAACCGGCGATCCCAAAGGTGACAGCTTGGGACACCAAAGGGGACGGTCCATAATTTGAGGACTC
Organism: Bromus sterilis; assembly: GCA_950022295.1. Classification (NCBI taxonomy): domain Eukaryota; kingdom Viridiplantae; phylum Streptophyta; class Magnoliopsida; order Poales; family Poaceae; genus Bromus; species Bromus sterilis. Next base: position 346,066,863 of record OX465596.1, read on the forward strand.
CATGTATACATTGAGTTTATTTCTTTGTTCCGGTGCTCTTTGACAGGAGTACCTTAATCTCCATAAGTTCCTTTTGGCCCCGTTCGTAGCGGGATGGTAGGACAAAAGATGTTGTGCAAGTTCTTATTGCAAGCACACACAACTACCTACGGGATACATGCCTAATGTTTGATATTTTCCTAGATGATCATTGCTTTTCTGTGTGCCTTGCCCCGTGTTAGAATCTATTATATGTTTACTCTCATCCATGCAGCGCCCAACCATCCATCTCCCTATCCTACAGTGCTTTCAATCATGCTGGTCATTAGTCGTTACTATTGTTGTTACTTTTGTTGTTGCCACTATCACTATCATATTATCGTTACTACTTATCTATCGTTGCAAGCAAGTATATTTCAGGTGCGGTTGAATTGACAACTCAACTATTAAAGCATATAAATACTCTTTGGCTCCCCGTGTGTCGAATCAATAAATTGGGTTAACTTACCCGCGAAGACTATCTCCATCCCTTACGCCTGTGGGGCATCACATGCTTAGAGTGATACAATGTTGGTACTGTGATGTGAGTTGGGATGGTAGCATTCATGTTGATGATGGTGGAAATGTGTTGGTGAATCTACCCTAATACAAGGTGAACGATGAGAGGTTGTGTAGGTGTACACAGTGGGTTGTCTCGTTGAACACCGGCTTAAGTACGAGTTCTTGTGTGGTGATGCAAGAAGAAGAGTACAACCACACATTGGGCTCACTGACCCCTCTCGACCTAGTACCTCACCCCATTCGAACCCCAGAAGTCGCAGTAGTTCGGAGTTCTAGTAGGGCTGTGGCACCGTCACCGAAGTGGATGAACGGCTTTTCAAGACCAGCTTGGGAACCTGCACACATTGTTTGAGGCTGTACTGGAACCTCGGCCGGACTTCCATACGGACCCCCCTCAGATAGGCGACTCTCTGGACTAGAACAGAGCTGTGGGCGAAGTGTCGTGGCAACATCCTCGCCGGTACCCGCTTGAAGGGTCCCACTCCCAGGCGGTAACTAATGCGTGTGTGTGTGTAGCGGTACACCCCTGCAGGGTTAACAAAACTATTCGAATAGCCGCGTCCGCGGTTAAGGATTGCTTGGAAAGCTTAGCTTGATTATTAGACAACTTGAACCGGATACTTATAAAACTTGCCAAGATAAGCGTGAGTGCTATGGCGTGCTTTCTCGTGGGGAAGTCGAGGAAGGCACCATAGTGGTGTAATTGGTTGGAGACATGTAGTGGACTCGTGGACGCTTCTTACCTCAAGTCTGGTACTCGTAGTTCAGGACTAGCCAAGTTAAAGCTGTCACTTCTGCAATTGAACCCCACCTCCCTTTACCTTGATATATGTGCATGTGTAGTATAGCTCCTACGTAAGTCTTGCTGAGTACGACTTTGTACTCATGTTTGCTTATTCTATGTTCTAGATGAACCCCCTGACCCCGAAGGTGGATTCTTCCTGGAGCTCGACGACGGATCAAGCTAGTGTAGTCCCAGTCAGACGATGGTCCCTCGTGGAAGGGCTTGTTTATAGATAAGGCTTCTCTAAGCCATTTGTTAAACTTGTCTTTACTCAGACCTACTTTGCTTCCGCATGTTTGATGTAATGTTGGATCACGATCTCGTGATCTCTGTAAGAGTTATCAATAAAGTGGTACACTTTGTAGAGAATTGCAATGATACCTGCTGTTCATACTAGACATGTGTGCTGCGTGTATGATTATAACATGCATGTCTTAGTTTGGGTTTTCGAGACCTTAGTTGTGATCTGGCTGGCGGTCTTTTATACACCAAGTGGCCCTTAGATGTGCGCAGCTTGGGGCATCGCGATGCGATTTCTCGTGACTCTGTCACGTGCACACTTTGATGTAGGATCGAGCCCGCCCTAGACCCCGACTAAGTAATCGGGCTGGAGTAAGTCTATGTAAGGGTTATAATACAATCGTTAGTATGGTTGAGGCGACTTGTCTATGAGTATGGGAGTTCACCACCCATATCATTTAGACTTGTGTGCGGCCGATGAGGACCCATCTCAGTTGATCATCCGGCCTGGATGGGATGCCCCTCCCGTTCGATGCTTTCCGAGAACGTTCTGTGCTTGGCCTTGTCTGCTTAGACAAGTGGGTATGGTTCTCGGCTCTCCATATGATTGTGTTGTAGCGAGTCTTGCACACGCTAACCCCGGGTCCCGACATGGCCTCAACTCCATAGAGAATTTCGAGACCGTGAAGATTGGTGATTGGGATTGTCCTCTACATGTGCACCACAAATATAAAACCATTATGGTGGGGACAATATCCATTAAAGTGAAGGTACCATGAATGCTTCATAGTAAGTGAAACTTTTTTGCTCTATGTATTGCTTGTTTAGTAGTAGGACTTGATCAACCTTGCTATTAGATGAGTTTTATATAAGTAAAAAGTAGAGGTTGTTATGTTTGCATTTCTTTTAGATTTTATATTTCTTGCTGGTCCCAAGTTTTATATTTTTGAAGCTTCACGTAGCTAACCACTATTTTAAGTTTTCAGAAAGTTTTGCAGCTTTCGAACCTCGAAATTTTTTCAACAGTGATGTTGTCAGAAAAATTCCAGAAAAATTAAAATAAAATTTTCCATGCCGGGAGTGACCAAGAGGCACCTGGGGCTGACCAGGGGGCCCACCAGTGGCCCAGGAGGCTAGCTGGCGCGGCCTGCCCCCTGGTTGCGCCCATAGGGCGCCTTGGGCCCACAGGCCCCATGTCCAGGTGAGTCTTCTTCCTCTCTCTCTCTCTCTCTTTCTCTCCAAAAAATACGAGTTCTGCACTTCCCCTAGCGTTCTTGCTGTTCTTGGAGGCGATTTTGATCTCTGTCTACAGCCTATCACTCAAGCTGAGATTTTGAGGAAATACTCCCTGGTATATGACTCCTCCACCCCTCTGATTAGATATTTGATTGGTGGCTTCATTAGTGAGTATTTAGTAGCTCTTGGTGCTGTTCATATGAGCTTGCAAGCATGTGTAGAAATTTATTTTCCAAGTTTTGATGCAAGTTTATGACTTAGGAAAGTGAGTAGAGTAGTTTGCCCCAACTCATTTTTCTTAAATCCTTGTTTTTGTGAATTGTCAAATTTTTTTTCCAGAAATGAGTTTCTTAGGAAAATCAAAAGGATGGCTTGGGAAGAAGAAGCCCGAGCATACTGATAGAGTAACTAGAGCTGCAGCTTCATCCTCAGCTGCTAGGGTGAGCTACAATGAAGATGCTGTGCCCCTGGAGTTGCTGGAAGATACAAGTCCAGCACGGGCAATGATGTTTCCGTGCAACGATTTGCTTGAAGCGGAAGGTATTAAGGAGGAGTTTGATAACCTTTGTGCTAATGCAGGTTTGACACAGCGTGAAACATGTCGTGTTACTCAATACCGTAAACTCACCTCCTGTTTTATTAACAGTTTTAGATATAACCATGATGCTGGTTTTATTGAGTTTAAAATTTACAATGATCTTTTGACCATGTCTTTGGAAAGATTTTGTGAAATAATAGGTGTGCCGAACGTTGGATGGACGGCAAAGATGAACACTCAGCCCATCGAGCTGAGAACGCTCTTACCCTCTCTTTGCAGCCAGGATACAACAGATATCCGACGTTCAAAAATTTCCAGCATTTTGTTCTGCACCGGATATTGATATCCTGGCAAATGCCCTCTCAGGGGAAACTACGTATAATGTGGGTTCCTTGATTGCTCGCCAACTTGCCCTTAATGGCAACAAGGGAGATCTCTTTGGTGGCGTTTACGCCACACTTATTCTTGAGTCTCTTGAGGGCGCCCCACATCCTGATGATGAGCCTTTTCCTTTTATTAACTTTGACCTTGCTGCTATGAAGAGGCATGAGTTTGTTACCAGGACTTCCGAGTTTGGTAACCTTATTTATATTCTAAGGTTTGGACTAATCGATATTCGGGAGATCCATCTACCTGCTCCTTTTTGGTTTGATTATACTCGCAGGAACGGATGGTCCTTCAACGTCATCCAGTTCAATGAGTTCATGGCCCAGCAGCAGTTCCATAACCCCATGTAGGGGGCTGTGCATGATGAGGAGGAGGAGCCCGTTACCCAGTGGGGTGAAGGGTCTTCTTCCGCTTGGAGCGCAGATCCTTCTTCGTGGGAGGATCCCAGGACTTCGTTCTATGCACCTGAAGCCCCGTACGACCCATGGACACACCAGTACTACCCTGGAGCTGGAGGCTCCTGGGGACCACAGTAGCAAATACGAACTTAGGCCAAAAGCCTAAGCTTGGGGGAGTACGTGTCCTTCTCCTTTTTTTCCATTGTTTTATCCGTTTGATGATTGTTCGTTTTGATCCTTTCGAAGTTTTTGCATGTTCTTCTTTGATTCTTTCTTTGCAAAAACAACAAAAAGATTTTCTCTTCCTTTTTCTTTCTTCTAACCTTTGAAAAATACAAAAAGATTTCTTTTCTCTCTTTAGTTTGCTTTGTTACAAAGTTCAGCTCGAGTCCGTGATGGCATTTGCACTTGATTATATTTTCCTGCGTTCGATCGTGCAAGTGACAAGGCAGTAATGACGAAGATCGACGAAAGGGACGCAACAAGCAAAACCGATATGAACTCTTTTTGTTTCTACTTTTGTACATATGATTGTACTTATGATTTAGAGACCAGCTTGTAGCGACATAGTGATATTTTTATAATGCTTTCCCAGTGGTTCATGCTTTCTTTGTGGCTAATCTCAAATAGCTAGGGTACATAATGTGTTGTTGAAATGATTTACATGCATTGCATTGTTCATGGTTTGGCATACTGAAGTGGTATTTCCCTTTGGAGAATTCTTGGATTGACTTGATACATGCTTACACATGTTTAAGACTAAAAAGTCTACTATGCCTTGATGATCTTTGAATTTCAGAATAGTTATATCACTTTCATGCCCAATTCAATGTTGCTTTGTCGCTCTGCATGATTATGATCGTTATTGCTCTCTAGTTGGTCGCTTCCCAGTCTTTTGCTAGCCTTCGCTCGCACTAAGAGGAATTCTGCTTGTGCATCCAAAATCCTTGAAACCAGTTATTCCATATGAGTCCACCATACCTTCCTATATGGTATTTACCGGCCATCCTAACCAAGACTTTCTTGTACCATCTCAAAATTATTCAAATACACTCCTGTGTTGTGCCTCTGCTTTAGCTCATGAGGAAGTAGTAGGTAATTCATGATCTTATTATGTTAGACATGTTTTATCCCGGGATTGCATGTCTAATCTGCAAACCCCTAATACGAGGAGGGACTGTCATGAGTGCGCCTGATACGTCCAAAACGTATCTATAATTTCTTCTTGCTCCATGCTTATTTTGTGTGATATTGCTATGATATTGATGCACTTCCATACACTTTTGATCATATTTGGACTAACCTATTAACTCAGTGCACCCCAGTGCCAGTTCGTGTTTTCTGCTGTTTTTGTATTTCAAGTTTTCCCATTACTTAAAGTGCCAGAAAAATTCCTGGCGCCACCCCCTAGGCCGCGCCAGGTGGCCGCCTGGGCCACCGCTGGCTCCCCTTTGGCCCCACTTGGGCTCTTCCTGAAGCTTCCTGTACGCTGATTTTTCCTACCCTAGGCCACGCCAGGGGGGCGCCTGGGGCCCCTGGTCCACCTCTGGCTGCCCCCCTTCGCCTATATATCCCTCTCGTCCTGAAACCCTCGAGGACAGAACCCTTTTTCGCGATCTCTCCTCTGTTCCGCCGCCGCGCACTTCCAAGACCGGGAGCACCAGGAGCCCTCTTCCCGGCACCCTGCCGGAGGGAGGAACCACCTCGGGAGCTTCTCCACCACCATGGATGCTTCCCTGATGAACCGTGAGTAGCCCACCTTGGACCATGGGTCTATGATCAGTAGCTATGTGATGTTCTCCCCCCTCTTTGTTCTTCATGGTTTAGACCTCGTGAGCTGCCCTACATGATCGAGGCACATATGTAATCTTTCTGCTGTTGCTATGCTGAGTTTGCTGGGATCTGATGGATTATTTGACTATGTTCAGATTGTGATTGAGTAATATATTTAATTGTCCTCTTTTATATTTATTTTCTTGAGTAATTCTTGCATGTTCTCCGTTGCTGTTTATTGCTTTGGCCAAGTACTAGGTAGTGACTCAAAGAGGGAGCGTTCATGCCCCCTGATGCCTAGCTTGAGTTACAGAAACATGAGTCTAGGGGATGTGCTGTTGCAACAAGGGAGAAAACAACAGTGCTTGTACTTGCGGGTGCAAGGATTGTTTACTTCACACAAAGTTCTTTAATGCAGTTGCCTGTTGCTTTGAGTTTACACTTTGGGTGGGATTCGCAACTTAATACCAGCGAGATGTTCTGGATAGATATCTCAAGGTGGATGATTAGTAGGTAGATGCAGATGGATTTGGGTCTACTTCTCTTGGCGTACCGCCAATGCTTTTGAGCTTCTTCCTTTCTTTATAGCATAGTTAGCATTGGTTTGCGCACATATTCCTGTCAATTGCCCAACTGTAATTTGTTTACCTCGCATGGCTATTTTATCTTCTTTTGGGAGAGAGACATCACTAGTGAACATCATGGGACCCCGGTCCATATTTCCAACACTGTTTACACCCACTATTTATTTCCTTCTTTATTTCCTTTTCTGTTACTATCGCTATCATTATTATCCCGTGCGTTTGATCCTTTGTAAACAACAAGGCCGGAGGGATTGACAACCTCTCTGAACTCGTTGGGAGAAAAGTTATCTGTTGTGTGTGCAGGTCCACGTCAACCGCCTATTTTCTGGCGCCGTTGTCACCAAGGGAAATTTGCTGCTCTCTACATCTCAACCTTCCACTTTGGGTAACCAACAAGGGGCGAGAAGCCATCAAAGCTAATTTCTAGCGCCGTTGCCGGGGACTCCACTCTTCAAGATAGGGGAATTGCACACTAACTTTTATCTTTGCTTTTTAGTCTTGGTAGTTTACCTTTCAGTTTTTTCTTTAGTGTCCTTTATCAAAAATCAAAAAAATAGTTACCTTGCTTGCTGCTGTTATGGGTTCCTCCGAGAACACCAAGTTGTGTGACTTCACTAGTCATAACAATAGTGACTTTATCTGCACTCCTATTGCTTCACCTGCCACTTCAGCACCCTCTTATGAGATTAAACCTGCTTTGCTGAACCTTGTTATGAAAGATCAATTCTCCGGTGCTGGAGATGATGCTGATTTGCACTTAAATAATTTTGTTGAGCTCTGTGATATGCAAAAGTACAAAGAAGTAGATGGTGATATCGTTAAGCTTAATCTTTTTTCCTTTCTCCTTGAGAGGAGGAGCTAAAATCTGGTTTCAATCCTTGCCTAGGAATAGCATAGATTCTCTGGATAACTGCAAGGATGCTTGTATTGGGAAGTACTACCCCCCAGCTAAGATTATCCAATTGAGGAGTAATATTATGAATTTTAAGCAATTGGATAATGAGAACGTTTCCCAAGCTTTGGAACGCATGAAATCTCTTGTTAAGAATTGCCCTACGCATGGTTTGACTACTTGGATGGTTATCCAAATTTTTTATGCAGGCTTGAACTTTACCTCGCGGAACTTGCTAGATTCGGCCACGGGAGGAACCTTTATGTCAACAACGCTTGGTGCTGCTACAAAACTACTCGATGAGATGATGACCAACTATTCCCAATGGCACACCAAAAGTGCTCCAACAGGTAGGAAGGTAAACTCTGTCGAGGAGATCTCCTCCCTAAATGAAAAAGTTGACTTGATTATGTCTCTACTTACCAAGCAATCTCCTATTGATCCTCATGATGTTCCTTTAAATTCTTTGATTGCTCAAGATCAAGTAGATGTGAACTTTATCTCTAGAAACAACTTAAATAACAATGCTTATAGGAGTAATTTTGGTAGCAATCCTACACTGTTCCCCTCCAACAACTATGGGAACAACACTTATCCTAGCTGTTGGTGGTCGGCGCAGAAAACAAAATTTTCCTACCTACGAGTCCCGTACCCAAGATCTATGCTATGCTGATGTATGTAACAGAAGGAATCGGTGTTCATACCTTTGAAGACCGAAAGAGGGAAACGTTCCTTGAACGTGGTTGGCGTAGACTCTGATCCTATGACCTCCCTGTCGTGTTGAAGAACCTCCGACGATGAAGTAGCACCACACGTGTAGTGCCTCGCGGGATTACACACGTACGATGCAACCGACGTCCCTCCGGGCTCCGAACAAGAAGAGCAGCGTAAAGAAGATTGATCCGGATCCCGATTCCGGTAGCGCGACGGCGTCTGGATGATGGTGAAACCCCCAAGAAGGTGCAAACCCCAAACCAGGGGAGTCCGCTCTAGGTCGGAGAAAGAGAGAGAGAAAGAACTCAATGGGGTGATGGAAAAAGGGCACCCTACCCCTCCTTATATAGGCCAAGAAGGGGGGGATCCTCCTCCCCTCCCCCATGTGGGAATAAACCCCACAAGGGGGGGGAGTGCGCCGGACATGGGGGGATGGACCCCCTCCCTTGGCGCCTAGCCCAAGGGTTGAGGCTCCCCCTTCCCCTCATGGGCCTTTTAAGGCCCATATGCCTTTTCCACCTTTTTAATTAGTATTTAAATCATTTTTACTATTTAATTATGTCAATTAAATAATAAAACATATTTAAACATCAATATATATTATTTTGAACCTTTCAAAATATCCGGAACAGCTTCCGGTACCTCCCGGTACATTTCCGGTGTTTTCTCTACGGTCCGGGAAACAACAGACATGGTCGAGACACTCTCTGACCAATGACCATCATGTGGGATCTGGTTACAATCCTTGATGTGCCCCTACGCTTCCATCGAATAAACTTCATCGCTGTTGAACCGTTAACAATATGACTTGATCCCTTTGTGCTTTAGTACTATGTTTGTCCGAGGTATGATCGTCGGTATACATAGTTCTTCCTCGTCTCCAACATAACATGTTTACTCGTCTGTGATTATTACATCTCTTGTGACCTAGTCACTTGCTTGCAAGCTATTGATGCAACACCACCGAGTGGGCCCAGATTACCTATCCATCACTCGGATTAACAAATCCCGCTCTGATCTATTTCATACTCCTCAACATATCTACTTCGGAATACCCAAGATACACCTTTTCAGTTACCATGTTTCAGTGTAACGGTTAATGCACTCAAAGCATCCTAATAGATAGCAATTATGTATGATCATCACTGTCTAAGGATTCAGTCACTATGTTATTAAGTCATCGCAATGCTGAACTTATGTGACTTGATCACACTGCAATGCTTAAGGTGGGTGTGTGTCCATCACATCATTCTCCTAATGATATGACCTCATTGTCAATAGACTATTATGTTCTCATGACCAGGAAACCTTGATCATCAATTGCCCAATGAGCTAGTATGCCTAAGTTTAACTAGGGAACAGGTAGTTATATATTACACGTGTATTATTGTTTCCGCTTAATACAGTTCTAGCACAATATATAACGTATCATGAACAAACAGATATGTGACAAATATCTTTATTAATTTGCCTCTAGGGCACATATCCAACAGTCTCCCACTTGCACTAGAGTACAAATTACACTAGTTTACATCAGGTATGTATGCAACACCAATAGTCTCTCGGTGTTGTTAAAACTTGGCTTGTGGAAGAGGTTTAGTCATTGGGTCTGACGGATTCAGATCCGTATGTATTATGAAAATCCTAGTATGACCATCCTTGACATAGTCCCGCGTCACATGGAAACGTCGGAGAATATGCTTGGCTGTAGAGTGAGTCCTCGGCTCCCTTGCGTTAGCAATGGCACCCATATTGTCGCAATAAATGCTAACAGGGTCAGTGCAACTAGGGAATATGCCAAGCTCGATGACGAACTTCTTCAGCCAATGCGCTTCGTTTGACGCTTCGCAAGCGGCAATATACCCCGACTCCATCGTAGATTGGGCGATGACTGACTGCTTGCCGCTCCTCCAGCTAATCGCACCACCATTCAACATAAACACGTATCATGTCTGGGATTTTGAGTCATCGGGATCAGTACCAAGACTGGCATCGACGTAACCTGCTACGGCGAGCTCTTCTTCACATCCTCCATAGACAAGAACCAGATCCTTAGTTCTTCGTAAGTACTTAAGGACGTTCTTCACTGCAATCCAATGATCCATTCCAGGATTACTTTGGAAACGATTAGTCAGACTAACCGCCAGGGCCACATCTGGTCGAGTACACAGCATAGCACACATGATAGAACCTATGGCTGAGGCATAGGGCTTTGAGGACATTTCCTCCCTTTCTTTTGTTGTTGCTGGGCATTGAGTCACACTCAATTTACTTCCTTTCTTAACGGGCAAGAGGCCTCTCTTGGCATTATCCATATTGAACCTCTTCAATATCTTCTCAAGGTAAGTTCTCCGACTCAGTGCTAATTGGCGTCTTGATCTATCTCTATAGATTTTAATGCCTAATATGTATGCAGCTTCACCTAGGTCCTTCATGGATAATTGTCCATTCAAATATTCCTTTACCTCCTCTAGAAATTTCACATCATTCCCTATCAATAATATGTCATCCACATATAGTACTAGGAATGCCATAGAGCTCCCACTCGCTTTCTTTTAAACACAAAGTTCTTCTTCATTTTGGACAAATCTAAAAGCTTTGATCACCTCATCAAAACGAAGATTCCAGCTCCGAGATACTTGCTTCAACCCATAAATGGACCTTTGAAGTTTGCATACCTTACCAGCGTCCTTAGGATCAATAAAACCTTCCGGTTGTACCATATACAACTCTTCCTCAATGTTGCCATTTAGGAACGCGGTTTTCACATCGATCTGCCATATTTCATAATCGTAATAGGCAGCAATTGCTAGCAATATCCGGATAGACTTTAGCATCGCTACGGGAGAGAAAGTCTCTTCGTAGTCAACCCCTTGAATTTGTCGGAAACCTTTTGCGACAAGTCGAGATTTATAGACAGATACGTTTCCGTCTGCGTCAGTCTTTTTCTTGAATATCCACTTATTCTCGACGGCCTTTCGGTCCTTGGGAATATCCACCAAAGTCCATACTTTGTTGGCATACATGGAGTCTATCTCGGATTTCATGGCTTCCAACCATTTCTCGGACTCGGGTCCCTCCATTGCTTCTTTGTAGTTCGCAGGTTCGTCAGGTTCATTTAACATGACTGCATTGAAAAGTTGCCCATAAAACTGAGTTTTTACTCGGGCTCTTGATGAACTGCGGGGTACAATAGGATCCTCTTCATCTTGATCATGATCATCATGTATGTCACGATCGTTATGAATATCATGGTGACCGTTCTCTTCAGCTCCCACTACGGAAGATGGTTCCGGAACAACTTCCATTGCCATTTCTTCCACTTGGAGTGATTGGTCAATCATCTCGTTGAGGTCTATTTTCCTCCCACTCAATTCTTTCGAAAGAAACCCTTTCTCAAGAAAGCATCCAGTCTTGGCGACAAACGTTTTTCCCTCAGACTGGTTGTAGAAGGTGTATCCAACGGTTTCCCTTGGATATCCCACAAAGATGCACTTATCCGCTTTTGATTCGAGTTTGTCAGGCTGAAGTTTCCTAACATAAGGCTCACAACCCCAAATCTTCAAGTGAGACAACTTTGGTTTCTTGCCATGCAATTCCTCAAATGGTGTTGTCTTTACGGATTTGGACGGTGCCCTATTAAGAATGTAAGCGGCAGTTTCTAATGCATACCCCCAGAATGACACCGGTAAGTCGGTATGAGACATCATCGATCGTACGCTATCCAATAGAGTTTGATTACGTCGCTCAGAAACACCGTTATGCTGAGGTGTTCCTGCCGGCGTAAGTTGTGGTACGATGCTACAAATGATCGCCAAACTCGTGACTTAAATACTCGCCTCCTCGATCGGATCGAAGTTGCTTGATTTTCTTCCCGAGTTGATTCTCGACCTCACTCTGAAATTCCTTGAACCTTTGAAAGGTTTCATACTTATGTTTCATTAAGTAGATATACCCATATCTGCTTAAGTCATCTGTGAAGGTCACGAAGTAACGAATACCATTGCGTGTGGGGACGTTCATAGGTCCACATACATCTGAATGTATGATCCCTAACAAGTCTTCCGCATGCTCGATTGTTCCATTGAATGCAGTCCTTGTCATCTTTCCCCTAAGGCATGGTTCACATGCGTCAAGGGATCCAAAATCCAATGACTCCAGAAGTCCATCATCATGAAGCTTCTTCTTGCGCTTTTCACCAATATGACCAAGTCGACAATGCCACATCGTCATGTGTTATTCGCCACTAGGTTTTAATCTTTTGGCCTCTACGTTATCAATATGAAGAATATCACAATCGAGATTAAGAATGAATAAACCATTTTTCTCCGGTGCGTGAACATAAAACACATCATCCTTATAAATCGCACAACCAATTGTATCTGACTTAAAAGAATAGTGGTCTCGCTTCAAGCAAGAACCACTAACGATGTTCACACTCAATGCGGGTACATAGTAGCACTTATTCAAAATCAAAACTAATCCCGAAGGGACACTAAGATGCTTCGTGCCGACCGCCACCACTTCAATCCGGCAGCCGTTTCCCACGCGCATCGTTGATGGAAAGAGAGTGTTATACTCTTCAAGCCCTCGTTGATTACCCCAAGTGCAGGGTTGGATATAGTGCAGCGGCAAGTTTTCCCTTGGCAAAGATACCAAGGTTTGTCTCCCGTAGGACTCCGAAGGATACAAGAAGGTGGTAAAAAGAACAATGGCGCCGAGGTTGTTACTTCACCTGGACCTGCACACAGATACAAATAACTTTGCTCCCAACGAGTACAGAGGAGTTGTCAATTCCTCCGGCCTTGCCGTTTACAAAGGATCAACGCAAGAGATAATGATAGTGGAAACTGAAAGTAAAGACTGAAAGTAAATTGAGGGTTTAAACAGTGATATGAAGATGGACCAGGGTCCCATGATTTTCACTAGTGATGTCTCTCTCCCAAAAGACGATAAAAGTGCTAGCGAGGTAAACAAATCATAGTTGGGCAATTGACAGGATTATGAAGGCACCGCAATGCTAACTATGCTGCAAAGAAAGGAAGGGCTCAAAAGCAATGGGAAGTACGCCAAGGTAAGTAGACCGAAATCCATCTGCATCTACTATGAATCATCCACCTTGAGATATCTATCCAGAACATCTTGTTGGTATTAAGTTGCGAATTCCACCGAAAGTGTAAACTCAAAGAAACAGACAACTGCATTAAAAGAAATATGCGTAAAGTAAACAATCCTTGCACTCGCAGGTACAACCACTGTTGTTTTATCCTTGGTGGCAACAGCACATCCCCTAGTCTCATGTTTCTGTCACTCAAGCTAGACATCAAGGGGCTGAACCCACAATCGAGCATAACGCTCTCTCTTGGAGTTGCAAATAAAATACTTGGCCAAAGAAAATACCGCAACGGAGAACATGCAAGAATTTACTCAAGAACAAAATATAAAAGAGAAGAACCAAATATATTACTCATCACAATCTGAACATAGTCTCATAATCCATCGGATCCCAACAAACTCAGCATAGCAACAGCAGAAATTACATAGATGCCTCGATCATGTGAGGCAGCTCACGAGGACTCGAAAGTGGAATCACAAAAGGGCGAGAGATAGATCACATAGCTACTGGTCACAGACCCATGGTCCAAGGGAAACTACTCACGGTACATACGGGAGGCGTCCATGGCTATGGAGGGTCTCCCGGAGGGGGTAGCTTCTCCCGGCAGGGTGCCGGTGCAGCTTCTCCAGGAAGCCCCGATAAAGAAATGGCGGCGGCGGAACAGAAGCGAGATCGCGAAAGAGGAGCCCGTCTTAGGGGTTTCCACCCCGAGGGGTAAATATAGGCGAACGGGGTGTCGAGGAGACCCACCAGGCAGCCAGGAGGCCTCCTGGCGCGGCCTAGGGTGGGGCCGCGCCTGGGACCCTCCTGGCCTCCTGGTGGTGGCCCCCCTTCGCTCCTTTGGTGTTTCCAGAAGCTTCCGTGACGCTGAATTTTTATCTGATTTTTCCGGATTTTTTGGAGCACTTTTAATGGCCGGAAAACCTGAAATACAAAAGCAGCAGAAAACAACAACTGGGAGCTGGGTGCACTGGGTTAATAGATTAGTCCAAATATGCTCAAAAGTGTATGAAAGTTCAAGCAAAACATGGCAAAGTCACACAAAACATGCATGGAGCAAGCAGAAATTATAGATACGTTTGGGACGTATCAATCGTCACTTCATCTTTCATCAAGCGTCGCCTATTCCGTAGGCCCTGAGAGGAGTTAGAAATATGAGCAACAGATCCTGTATCAAATATCCATGATTTGTTTCCAGTGCTTGTTAAGAAAAGATCAACAACGTGTATATCAAATATACCTTTGTCTCTTCTGACAATCTTGCCAGCCTTCTTATCCTATAGGTACTTGCGGTAGTTGCGTCTCCAGTGACCATCACCTTGCATTAGAAGCACTCAACACCGGGCTTGGGTCCATGTTTGGGTGCCTTACGAGGAGTGACAACTGGCTTGTCACCCTTCTTCGGGCTTCCCTTCTTTCCCTTCTCCTTCTTGCCAGACTTCTTGAATTCAACGGTCTTGTTGACCATGAATATAACATGCTCCTTCTTGATCTCAACCTCAGCAGTTTTCAGCATGGCGAATAACTAAGAAGGGGTCTTAGTCATTCCCTACATGTTGTAGTTCAACACAAAGCCTTTGTAGCTAGGGGGCAGCGACTGCAGCACCCTATCAACAGCAAGTTCATCTGGAATCTGACATTCTAGAGCATTCAAGCGTTCAACGTAGCCAGACATCTTGACCACGTGCTCACTAACACTGCTATGCTCATCCATCTTTGCTGAGAAGAAAGCTTCAGAAGCCATATAACGTTCAGCCCTAGCTTGGGGTGCAAAGACGTCCTTGAGGTCGGTGATTATCTCATATGCACCCATCCTCTCAAAGCGTTTCTGCAGATCAGCCTCCATGGAGTAAAGCATTCCACTCTGGACAAGGTTGTAATCATCCGTCTTGGAGAGGTAGACATTCTTCTCATCCTGACTAGCGTCTGCTGGTGGTTTGTCACCTAACGTGGCCTCTAGTACGTATGCCATCTTGAGGGGAACGAGGATAATCCTTAGAGTGCGGAACCAGTTGGTGAAGTTTGACCCATCGGTTTTCAGTTTTTCTTTGTCTAGGAATGACCCTAAGTTGAAGGAGGGGCGAGGTGCAGCCATCTACAATGGTTATTTGCAAAACACATATTTAGACTTTGTTCATAATTGGAATTCAATTTTAATTAATTCTAAAACTCCCACTTAGTTAAAAATCTCTCCAAATTTACTAAGTGATTAACATAATCCTAGTTTGAATGATCGTCCTCGAATATCACACAGCCGACGACACATCTCCCTAGGTAGGCCATCATGCCAATCATATCCGTTATATGACTCATGCTTAACCTTTCGGTCATCCGTATCCCAAGCTCATATCTACATATGTCAAGCCTGCCAGTTGAACCTTAGTGTATGGCTGTTCAGCAAGGCCATATCTGCGTATGCTAGGCTTGCCAAACCCAACCTCATGCGATCGCTAATGTATGTATGACACCCGATCGTCACGCCCTGCCTATCATAAAAAGATCCTTCCAGGCGGTGCCCACTAAGGGAGAATACAATCATGGTATTAAGAGAGATTATCCTATCATGCTACCGTCGCATATCTAGCATATTAGCAAGACAGGAAGTAAAACTGTAAATCATACAAGCTATGACCCCCCTTACATGCAAATTAAACTTAAAACGCCTTCTACTTTATCTTTTGCAAGTTTTACGTGGCTGCTAAGGGGTTTCGAGAGAGAACCGCTTTCTATCCTGCGAAAACAAGCCACAACACCAATCCTGCAATCGTCTCTATTACACCCCTGTCGGGGCCCTCCGTTGCAAACGTCTTCGCGTCGCTAATGTTAGAGAGACAGACACCCCCAGCCACTTATATGGTACAAGCCATATGTCAAGCGTGGAACCAGTCTCGCGTAAACGCGTAAGGTCGGTCGGGGACGCTTCATCAGGACATTGCCGCAACGCTAAACGACTACACGTGGGAGGGTAACAAATGGAGAATTGATGCCCACATCCTAGATGTGTTCTACCCGTACAATACATCTACGCAGCACGACGGCGTACGGATGATGGTGAAACCCCCAACCAGGTGCAAAATCCAAACCACGGGAGTCCGCTCTAGGTCGGAGAAAGAGAGAGAGAAAGAACTCAATGGGGTGATGGAAAAAGGGAACCCTACCCCTCCTTATATTGGCCAAGGAGGGGGGGGGATCCTCCTCCCCTCCCCCATGTGGGAATAAACCCCACAAGGGGGGAGTGCGCCGGACATGGGGGGGATGGGCCCCTCCCTTGGCGCCTAGCCCAAGGGGTGAGGCTCCCCCTTCCCCTCATGGGCCTTTTAAGGCCCATATGCCTTTTCCACCTTTTTAATTAATATTTAAATCATTTTTACTATTTAATTCTTTCAATTAAATAATAAAACATATTTAAACATCAATATATATTATTTTGAACCTTTCAAAATATCCGGAACAGCTTCCGGTACCTCCCGGTACATTTCCGGTGTTTTCTCTCTTTTCACCGATGATCCCGAATCAATCCTTAATGCATCGATTGCCCTTAAGTGTGACAACCTACGGTCCGGGAAACAGTAGACATGGTCGAGACACTCTTTGACCAATGACCGTCATGTGGGATCTAGTTACAATCCTTGATGTGCCCCTACGCTTCCATCGAATAAACTTCATCGATGTTGAACCGTTAACAATATGACTTGATCCCTTTGTGCTTCGGTACTATGTTTGTCCGAGGTATGATCATCGGTATCCAATACCTACTTCTTCCTCATCTCCGACATAACATGTTTACTCGTCTGTGAATATTACATCTCTTGTGACCTAGTCACTTGCTTGCATGCTATTGATGCAACACCACCGAGTGGGCCCAGAGTACCTATCCGTCACTCGCATTGACAAATCCCGCTCTGATCTATTTCATACTCCTCAACATATCTACTTCAGAATACCCAAGATACACCTTTTCAGTTACCATGTTTCAGTTTAACGATTAATGCACTCAAAGCATCCTAATAGATAGCAATTATGTATGATCATCACGGTTTAAGGATTCAGTCACTATGTTATTAAGTCATCGCAATGCTGAACTTATGTGACTTGATCACACTGCAATGCTTAAGGTGGGTGTGTGTCCATCACATCATTCTCCTAATGATATGACCTCATTGTCAATAGACTATTATGTTCTCATGATCAGGAAACCTTGATCAT
The DNA here is from genome assembly GCA_950022295.1 of Bromus sterilis. NCBI lineage: Eukaryota > Viridiplantae > Streptophyta > Magnoliopsida > Poales > Poaceae > Bromus > Bromus sterilis. The sequence continues at coordinate 346,084,271 of OX465596.1, forward strand.
CAATTGCCCAATGAGCTAGTATGCCTGAGTTTAACTAGGGACCAGGTTGTTATATATCACACGTGTATTAATGTTTCCTCTTAATACAGTTCTAGCACAATATATAACGTATTATGAACAAACAGATATGTGATAAATATCTTTATTAATTTGCCTCTAGGGCACATATCCAACACTAGCACCAAGAACTCCACTTCTGAATTAGAGAGTATGCTTAAAGACTTCATCACTACCAAAAAAGCCTTCAACAAGAGTGTAGAGGAAAAACTAGACAAATTAGATAATCTCTCGTCAGAGGTAGATAATTTATCCCATGAAGTAGAATTGCTTAAAATTAGAACTTCTCCTCTTGAGGAGAGGAAGGTCACTCCTATGAACGCTATTCTAGTGCAAATTAATGAAAACATTAGGATGATGGCTAAACTTAAAGAGAGATAGGCTAGAGAAAAGGAGGAAGAAGATAGAATTAGAGCCTTCCTACACACCATACCGTTTCTACTATCCAAGTTGTTGAGGATATCCAAACTCTTAGCACCCAATGCACCCCTAGTCCCATAGGACCTATTAATGGTGATGTTATGACCTCAACCGTAGAAGAAGAAACTCCTATGACTATAGAAGCTACCAAACAAGTGAGCCTAAAGGACACCGCTACAACTTTACTTGATAGTAGTGACCTTGATTTTGATAATTGCACCCTTTCTGAAGTTATTCGTATCCTTCACAAGATGTCTAGAGATCCCCACACTAGCACACTTAATCTTGCCTTCACGGAGCATATTACTAATGCTCTCATTAAAGCTAGGGAGGAGAAGTTTAGGGTAGAAGCCTCCATACCTAGAAAGCTAGAAGATGGTTGGGATCCTATGATTAAAATTAAGTTGAATAACTTCTCTTGCTATGCTTTATGTGATGTTGGAGCTAGTACCTCCATTATGCCCAAAAGAATGTATGATATATTTGAATTGAAACCTTTTGATCCTTGTTCTTTTGGTGTTCGTCTTGTTGACTCTTCCGTAAATAAATCTTTGGGGAAGATCGATGATGTTCTTAGCATTTTCAATGAAAATTATTTTCCCGTTGATTTTACTATTATGGACATTGAATGTGAACCATCATGTCCAATTATTTTGGGCCGCCCTTTTCTTCGCACCGTTGGTGCTGTTATTGACATGAAAGAAGGGATTATAAAATTCCAATTCCCTATCAAGAAAGGGATGGAACACTTCCCTAGAAAAAAGATTAAGTTTCCCTTTGAGTCAGTCACACGGGCTAATTATTTTCTTGATAAGTCTTGATCTTTTTGCATCAAGCCTAGCTAATGGCTTTAAAGAAGCGCTTTCGGGAGGCAGCCCGCAATGAATTTAGGTTTTCCTTTCTGTTTTCTTCTGTTTTTAGTGGTCTTGAGGATTTTTACTACTGTAGAAACATCATTGTATCTTTACTTTTCAAGCTTTGTGCCAATTATAGCCTCATATGACAAGGGAAGTGAAAGTTGCGACATGCTGTCCAGAAAACAGATTATGTCCTCGTGACGGGAAAAATCATAGAAAAATCCCAGTTCATCTTTTTGAGCTGAATGTTTTACACAGCGTGCTCTATACAATCACAGAACTTTCGTATGTTCTGAGGTTTTTGATTTGAGTTGCAGAAGTATCCCTAAGAAATTCTTTACTACCCACTGGTCTGTTTTTCACAGATTCTGTCCTGTTGTGCCTATTCTTCATTTTGCAAACCTTAAGCTTGATTTTTATTTGCAAAAACTTTTTGGTGATCTTGAGAAACAGTAGCTCTTCAAGAATATCCTTATTTCCAGTATAGGAAAAATTATTTTATTATGGGTACTAACCTCGCTAATCAAATTATGATGAGTTATGTATGAAGGGAGTTTTCAAGTGTGCGAGGAAAGATGATAAAAGAAGATTCAGGAGTGTCAAACACTCAAGATTGGGGATTCCCCCATGAATCCCCAATAAATATTCAAGGAGACTCAAGCATCTAAGCTTGGGCATGCACCCATGCATCCCATTCTCCATCAACAATTATCAGTTCGTCTTTCGTTCCACTAAATTTTTATCACTTCATGTGTTATGTGCTATGCTTGGAGCGTCTTGCTATTTATTTCCTTTTTAGTTTTATTTATCTTTGCTTGCTGTTCATAACAAGTTAGAACCCAGCTTTGTTTGTGTGGGAGAGAAACACGCTCCACTTCACCCTTGAGCACAAAATAGGATTTTCATGCTTATCTTTGCTCTGTATGTTCTTTATCCTTTTCGTAGCTGCTGTCATATTTTAGCTCTTAGTTTTCATGCTTATATTTTTAAGAGCTTTTGTTTAGTTTATTGCTGGAACTCTCTTGAGTTTTCATGTTTATCTTGTTTAGAGAGTTTGCCTGTTGCGCTGAGTTTTGTGTCTTGACTTGAAGTAGGTAATTGAGGTTGCTATTCAATTGTAGTAGTAACTTGCAATAGTTTTGAGGTATTTCCATGAGTAATGTTTCAACTTTTGGTGTCAAGAGCTTTAGCCTATTAGTGATAGATGTCATATTTTGGGCAATCCGTGTTTATTTTCTAAAAACCTACAAAATTAGTTGAGAACTTTAGCTACTAGATGGATCACTAATCTTTGGAGGGATCGAATATTAGAGTGCACTCACGTACCATGAGTCGAGGATGCGCAAGGATAACCAAACCCCCATACACTCCTCCTCGGGGTACTTGTCTCTTTGTGAACCTCCTAATTAGATTGAGAGTTACCGATAATAAGTGCATGAGTTCTTCGGACAAATGTGAGTATTCGAAAGTTGACACTTCCACCTTCCCATATTTTTCTAGCCTCTCCTGTGCCGTGCATTGCCTCCTTCTCACTCCGAGAGTTTTTGTCCACCTTCGCCGATGCATCCAAATCCTTGGCACGATACGCTCTGTCATCATAAGCCTCATTATATCCTTCCTCAAAACAGCCACCATACCTACCTATCAAGGCATTTCCATAGCCTTTCCGAGATACATTGCCATGCAACATCCACCTTCTCATGACTTGATCTTCATGTCATACATGCTTTTGCTTGATCGATGAGCCGCATGCTAGTTGGACCTTGCCCTAATCATTGCTACATGACGCGCTAGTATCATTGCATATCTTGCTACACTGGCAGAGGCATACATTTGCATACATCATGATAGTTTCATTTTCTTGATGTTGAGTACTTTTGTAAAGTGTGAAAGATCTTCTATACTTCTTCTAATATATAGAGTGTTGCCCTTGAAGTGAGGAAAAGATCCCAAAGAGGACAAACTCAAAAGATCCCAAAGAGGACAAAATAAAAAGATCCCAAAGAGGACAAATGAGAGTTAAATAGAAAGAGCCATTGAGGCCACCAAAAAAATACAAAAAAAATAGAAAATTAAAAAAGAAATAAAAAGAGAGAAGGGGCACACTACTATTCCTTTTGAGAGATCCACACTGGTACTCCATCTTATATCTTGTACTCCATAGAGATTATCATTCATGCATATAGCTATGTGGGGACCTTCACACTATAGAACTTGGCTTGTATATTCCAATGATGAGCCTCGTCAAATGAGCTCTAGGTCTTCTTGAGCAAGCAAGTTGGATGCACCCCCACTAGTTCCATTGGAGAGCTTAACTTAGCTCATATGTGCATCCGTTGCATGGAAATCCCTACTCCTCACATCATATTTATCATTTGGCTTTCTCTCGCCTATGATTGTCCTCATTGATGTGAGCCTTTCACACCTTTTTTGTCTTCCTCCCCCGTAATTTTCTCTCTCTTTGCCATCCTAAGTGTCAACTTTCTTGCTTACGCTCATCCATTGCATGAGTGCTCAAAATATCGAAAGGGAGTGGATCATTTTGACTTGTACCTGGCTAGTGGTCTGGGGATGAGTCAAGATAAGATTCCAAAGAAGACCAAGTGTGAAACTTTAGTAGATTAAGTTCTCAAAAAAAACTATGTTTTACTCTCTCGTATATCCCTATCCCCTTTCTTGCACGCAAACACCATTTGGAGACATTCGAGTCAAGGACAGTGAGAGCTCTTGCACCTTTATGTTCTTATGTTGCTTATTTCAATGCTAATATAGACTCTTGCCTGTTATGACTTGAATTGAATTACATGCCTTGATTGCTTTACTTAAAAGCTCTTATATGGTGGGTAGTATGTCACCAAATAAATTATGCTTGTTATCATTTACCTACTCGAGGAAGAGGAGGAATTAAGCTTGGGGATGTTGATACGTCCAAAATGTATCTATAATTTCTGCTTGCTCCATGCTTCTTTTGTGTGATATTGCTATGATATTGATGCACTTCCATACACTTTTGATCATATTTGTACTAACCTATTAACTCAGTGCACCCCAGTGCCAGTTCTTGTTTTCTGCTATTTTTGTATTTCAGGTTTTTCCATTACTTAAAGTGACAGAAAAATTCCGGGAAAAATATAGGAAAAATCAGCATACAGGAAGCTTCAGGAAGAGCCCAAGTGGGGCCAGAGGGGAGCCAGGGGTGGCCCAGGCGGCCACCTGGCGCGGCCACCCCCTAGGCCGTGCCAGGGGGGCGCCTGGGGCCCCTAGTCCACCTCTAGCTTCCCCCCTTCGCCTATATATCCCTCTCGTCCCAAAACCCTCGAGGACAAAACCCTTTTTGGTGATATCTCCTTTCTTCCGCCGCCGCCGCGCTACCAAGATCGGGAGCACCAGGAGCCCTCTTCCCGGAACCCTGCCGGAGGGAGGAACCACCTCCGGGAGCTTCTCCACCACCATGGATGCTTCCCGGATGAACCATGAGTAGTCCACCTTGGACCATGGGTCTATGATCAGTAGCTATGTGATGTTCTACTCCCCTCTTTGTTCTTCATGGTTTAGACCTCGTGAGCTGCCCTACATGATCGAGGCACATATGTAATCTTTCTGATGGATTATGAGACTATGTTCAGATTGTGATTGGGTAATATATTTGATTCTCCTCTTTTATATTTATGGTCTTGAGTAATTCTTGCATGTTCTCTGTTGCTGCTTATTGCTTTGGCCAAGTAGTAGGTCTTGACTCCAAGAGGGAGCGTTATGCATGATTGTGGGTTCATGCCCCCTGATGACTAGCTTGAGTGACAGAAACATGAGTCTAGGGGATGTGTTGTTGCCACATGGGAGAAAACAACAGTGCTTGTACTTGCGGGTGCAAGGATTGTTTACTTTACGCAAAGTTCTTTAATGCAGTTCTCTGTTGCTTTGAGTTTACGCTTTGGGTGGGATTCGCAACTTAATACCAGCGAGATGTTCTGGATAGATATCTCAAGGTGGATGATTAGTAGGTAGATGCTGATGGATTTCGGTCTACTTGTCTTGGGATACCGCCCATGCTTTTGAGCTTCTTCCTTTCTTTATAGCATAGTTAGCATTGGTTTGCGCACATAATCCTGTCAATTGCCAAGCTGTAATTTTTTTACCTCGCATGGCTATTTTATCGTCTTTTGGGAGAGAGACATCACTAGTGAACATCATGGGACCCCGGTCCATATTTCCAACACTGTTTACACCCACTATTTATTTTCTTCTTTATTTCCTTTTCTGTTGCTATCGCTATCATTATTATCCCGTGCGTTTGATCCTTTGTAAACAACAAGGCCGGAGGGATTGAAAACCTCTCTGAACTTGTAGGGAGCAAAGTTATCTGTTTCGTGTGTGCAGGTCCACGTCAACCACCTAATTTCTGGCACCATTGTCACCTTCCTGTCGTTGTCGGAGTCCTACTGGAGACAAACCTTGGTATCTTCACCGAGGGAAATTTTCTGCTGTCTACATCTCAACCTTCCATTTTGGGTAACCAACGAGGGGCGAGAAGCCATCAAAGCTAATTTTTGGCGCCGTTGCCGTGGACTCGACTCTTCATGATAGGGGAATTGCACACTAACTTTTATCTTTCCTTTTTAGTCTTGTTATTTTACCTTTCAGTTTTTGCTTTAGTGTCCTTTTAAAAAAAATAGTTACCTCGCTTGCTGCTGTTATTGGTTCCTCCGAGAACACCAAATTGTGTGACTTCACTAGTCATAACAACAGTGACTTTATCTTCACTCCTATTGCTTCACCTGCCACTTCAGCACCCTCTTATGAGATTAAACCTGCTTTGCTGAACCTTGTTATGAAAGATCAATCTCCGGTGCTGGGGATGATGCTGCTTTGCACTTAAATAATTTTGTTGAGCTCTGTGATATGCAAAAGTACAAAGAAGTAGATGGTGATATCGTTAAGCTTAAGCTTTTTCCTTTCTCCTTGAGAGGAGGAGCTAAAATCTGGTTCCAATCCTTGCCTAGGAATAGCACAAATTCTTGGGATAAGTGCAAGGATGCTTTTATTGGGAAGTACTACCCCCCAGCTAAGATTATCCAATTGAGGAGTAATATTATGAATTTTAAACAATTGGATAATGGGCACGTTGCCCAAGCTTGGGAACACATGAAATCTCTTGTTAAGAATTGCCCTACGCATGGTTTGACTACTTGGATGGTTATCCAAACTTTTTATGCAGGCTTGAACTTTACCTCGCGGAACTTGCTAGATTCGGCCGCGGGAGGAACCGTTATGTCAACAATGCTTGGTGCTGCTACAAAACTACTCGATGAGATGATGACCAACTATTCCCAATGGCACACTGAAAGAGCTCCAATAGTTAGGAAGGTAAACTCTGTCGAGGAGATCTCCTCTCTAAATGAAAAAGTTGACTTGATTATGTCTCTACTTACCAAGAAATCTCCTATTGATCCTCATGATGTTCCTTTAAATTCTTTGATTTCTCAAGATCAAGTATATGTGAACTTTATCTCTAGAAACAACTTAAATAACAATGCTTATAGGAGTAATTTTGGTAGCAAACCTACACCGTTCCCCTCCAACAACTATGGGAACAACAACACTTATCCTAGCACCAAGAACTCCACTTCTGAATTAGAGAGTATGCTTAAAGAATTCATCACTACCAAAAAAGACTTCAACAAGAGTGTAGAGGAAAAACTAGACAAATTAGATAAACTCTCGTGGAAGGTAGATAATTTAGACCATGAAGTAGAATTGCTTAAAATTAGAACTTCTCCTCTTGAGGAGAGGAAGGTCACTCCTATGAACGCTATTCAAGTGAAAATTAATGAAAAAATTAGGATGATGGCTCAACTTAAAGAGAGATGGGCTAGAGAAAAGGAGGAAGAAGATAGAATTAAGAGCCTTCCTACACACCATACCATTGCTACTATCCATGTTTTTGAGGATATCCAAACTGTTAGCACCCAATGCACCCCTAGTCCCATAGGACCTATTAATGGTGATGCTATGACCTAAACCGTAGAAGAAGAAACTCCTATGACTATAGAAGCTACCAAACAAGTGAGCCTAAAGGACACCACTACCACTTTACTTGATAGGATTGACCTTGATTTTGATAATTGCACCCTTTCTGAAGTTATTCGTTTTCTTCACAAGATGTCTAGAGATCCCCACACTAGCACACTTAATCTTGCCTTCACGGAGCATATCACTAATGCTCTCATTAAAGATAGGGAGGAGAAGCTTAGGGTAGAATCCTCCATACCTTGAAAGCTAGAAGATGGTTGGGATCCTATGATTAAAATTAAGTTGAATAACTTCTCTTGCTATGCTTTATGTGATGTTGGAGAAAGTACCTCCGTTATGCCCAAAAGAATGTATGATATATTTGAATTGAAACCTTTTGATCCTTGTTCTTTTGGTGTTCGTCTTGTTGAATCTTCCGTAAATAAACCTTTGGGGAAGATCGATGATGTTCTTATCATTGTCAATGACAATTATGTTCCCGTTGATTTTACTATTATGGACATTGAATGTGAACCATCATGTCCAATTATTTTGGGACACCCTTTTCTTCGCACCGTGGGTGCTGTTATTGACATGAAAGAAGGGATTATAAAATTCCAATTCCCTCTCAAGAAAGGGATGGAACACTTCCCTAGAAAAAAGATTAAGTTTCCCTTTGAGTCCGTCACACGGGCCAGTTATTTTCTTGATAAGACTTGATCTTTTTGCATCAAGCCTAGCTAATGGCTTTAAAGAAGCGCTTTTGGGAGGCAGCCCGCAACGAATTAGGTTTTCCTTTCTGTTTTTCTTCTATTTCTAGTGCTCTTGATGATTTTTACTACTGTAGAAACATCATTGTACCCTTACTTTTCAAGCTTTGTGCCAATTATAGCCTCATATGACAAGGGAAGTGAAAGTTGCGACATGTTGTCCTGAAAACAGATTATGTCCTCGTGACGGGAAAAATAATAGAAAACTCACAGTTCATCTTTTTGAGCTGAATGTTTTACACAGAGTGCTCTATACAATCACGGAACTTTCGTATGTTCTGATTTTTTTGATTTGAGTTACAGAAGTATCCCTAAAAAATTCTTTACTACCTGCTGGTCTGTTTTCACAGATTCTGTCCTGTTTTTCCTTTTCTTCGTTTTGCAAACCTTAAGCTTGCTTTTTATCTGCAAAAAGTTTTTGGCGATCTTCATAAATAGTAACTCTTCAAGAATATCCTTATTTACAGTATAGGAAAAATTATTTTATTATGGGTACTAACCTCGCTAATCAGATTATGATGAGTTATGTATGAAGGGAGTTTTCAAGTGTGCAAGGGAAGATGATAAAAGAAGATTCAGGAGTGTCAAACGCTCAAGCTTGGGGATTCCCCCATGCATCCCCAATAAATATTCAAGGAGACTCAAGCGTCTAAGCTTGGGGATGCCCCCATGCATCCCATTCTCCATCAACAATTATCAATTCGTCTTTCGTTCCACTATATTTTTATCAATTCATGCGTTATGTGCTATGCTTGGAGCGTCTTGCTCTTTATTTCATTTTTAGTTTTCTTTAGCTTTGCTTGCTGTTCATAACAAGTTAGAACCCAAATTTCTTTGTGTGGGAGAGAAACAGGCTCCATTTCACCCTAGAACACAACATAGGATTTTCATGCTTATCTTTGCTGCGTGTGTTCTTTATCCTTTTCGTAGCTGCTGTCATATTTTAGCTCTTAGTTTTCATGCTTATATTTTTAAGAGTTTTTTTTTAGTTTGTTTCTGGAACTTTCTTGAGTTTTCATGTTTATCTTGTTTAGAGAGTTTTCCTGTTGCACTGAGTTTTGTGTCTTGACTTGAAGTAGGTAATTGAGGTTGCTATTCAATAGTAGTAGTAACTTGCAATAGTTTTGAGATATTGCCATGAGTAATGTTTGAACTTTTGGTGTCAAGAGCTTTAGCCTATTAGTGATAGATGTCATATTTTGGGCAATCCGTGTTTATTTTCGAAAAACCTACAAAATTAGTTGAGAACTTTAGCTACTAGATGGATCACTAATCTTTGGAGGGATCGAATATTAGAGTACACTCACGTACCATGAGTCGAGGATGCGCAAGGATAACCAAACCCCCATATACTCCTCCTCGGGGTACTTGTATCTTTGTGAACCTCCTAATTAGATTGAGAGTTACTGATAATAAGTGCATGAGTTCTTCGGACAAATGTGAGCATTCGAAAGTTGACACTTCCACCTTCCCATATTTTTCGAGCCTCTCCTGTGCCGTGCATTGCCTGCTTCTCACTCCGAGAGTTGGCGTCCACCTTCGCCGGTGCATCCAAATCCTTGGCACGATACGCTCTGTCATCATAAGCCTCATTATATCCATCCTCAAAAGAGCCACCATACCTACCTATCAAGGCATTTCCATAGCCTTTCCGAGATACATTGCCATGGAACATCCACCTTCTCATGACTTGATCTTCATGTCATACATGGTTTTGCTTGATCGATTCGCCGCATGCTAGTTGGGCCTTGCCCTAATCATTGCTACATGACGCCCTAGTATCATTGGATATCCTGCTACACTGGTAGAGGCATACATTTTCATACATCATGATAGTTTCATTTTCTTTATGTTGAGTAATTTTGTAAAATGTGAAAGATCTTCTATACTTCTTGTAATATATAGATTGTTGCCGCTAAAGTGAGGAAATGATCCCAAAGAGGACAAAATAAAAAGATCCCAAAGAGGACAAAATAAAAAGATCCCAAAGAGGAAAAATGAGAGTTAAATAGAAAGAGCGATTGAGGCCACCGAGAAAATACAAAAAAATAGAAAAAGAGAGAAGGGGGCACAGTACTATTCCTTTTGAGAGATCCACACTCGTATATATTGTACTCCATAGAGATTATTATTCATGCATATAGCTATGTGGGGACCTTCACACTATAGAACTTGGCTTGTATATTCCAATGATGAGCCTCGTCAAATGAGATCTAGGTCTTCTTGAGCAAGAAAGTTGGATGCACCCCCAATAGTTCCATTGGAGAGCTTACCTTAGCTCATATGTGCATCCGTTGCATGGCAATCCCTACTCCTCATATCATATTTATCATTTGGCTTTCTCTCTCCTATGATTGTCCTCATTGATGTGAGCCTTTCACACCTTTTTTGTCTTCCTCCCCCTTCATTTTTTCTCTCTTTGCCATCCTAAGTGTCAACTTTATTGCTTACGCTCATCCATTGCATGAGTGCTTAAAATTTCGAAAGGGAGTGGATCGTTTTGACTTGTACCTGGCTAGTGGTCTGGGGATGAGTAAAGATATGATTCCAAAGAAGACCAAGTGTGAACCTTTAGTAGATTAAGTTCTCAACAATAAAAACTATGTTTTACTCTTTCGTATATCCCTATCCCCTTTCTTGCACGCAAACACCATTTGGAGACATTCGAGTCACGGACAGCGAGAGCTCTTGCACCTTTATGTTCTTATGTTGCTTGTTTCAATTCTAATATAGACTCTTGCCTGTTATGACTTGAATTTAATTACATGCCTTGATTGCTTTACTTAAAAGTTCTTATATGGTTGGTAGCATGTCACCACAGAAATTATGCTTGTTATCATTTACCTACTCGAGGACGAGCAGGAATTAAGCTTGGGGATGTTGATACGTCCAAAACGTATCTATAATTTCTGCTTGATCCATGCTTCTTTTGTGTGATATTGCTATGATATTGATGCACTTCCATACACTTTTGATCATATTTGGACTAAGCTATTAACTCAGTGCACCCAGTGCGAGTTCCTATTTTCTGCTGTTTTTGTATTTCAGGTTTTCCCATTACTTGAAGTGCCACAAAAATTCCGGGAAAAATATAGGAAAAAGCAGCGTACTGGAAGCTTCGGGAAGAGCCTAAGTGGGGCCAGAGGGGAGCCAGGGTTGGCCCAAGCGGCCACCTGGCGCGGCCACCCCCTAGGCCGCGCCAGGGGGCGCCTGGGGCCCCTGGTCCACCTCTGGCGGCCCCCTTTCGCCTACATATCCCTATCGTCCCGAAACCCTCGAGGACAGAACCCTTTTTCGCGATCTCTCCTCTGTTCCTCCGCCGCCGCGCTTCCAAGATCGGGAGCACCAGGAGCCCTCTTCCCGGCACCATGCCGGAGGGAGGAACCACCTCCGGGAGCTTCTCCACCACCATGGATGCTTCCCGGATGAACCGTGAGTAGTCCACCTTGGACCAAGGGTCTATGATTAGTAGCTATGTGATGTGCTCCTCCCCTCTTTGTTCTTCATGGTTTAGACCTCATGAGCTGCCCTACATGATAGAGGCACATATGTAATCTTTCTGCTGTTGCTATGCTGAGTTTGCCGGGATCTGATGGATTATGAGACTATGTTCAGATTGTGATTGAGTAATATATTTGATTCTCCTCTTTTATATTTATGTTCTTGAGTAATTCTTGCATGTTCTCCGTTGCTGTTTATTGCCTTGGCCAAGTAGTAGGTAGTGACTCCAAGAGGGAGCGTTATGCATGATTGTGGGTTCATGCCCCCTGATGACTAGCTTGAGTGACAGAAACATGAGTCTAGGGGATGTGATGTTGCCACAAGGGAGAAAACAATAGTGTTATACTTGCGGGTGCAATGATTGTTTACTTTACGCAAAGTTCTTTAATGCAGTTGTCTGTTGCTTTGAGTTTACACTTTGGGTGGTATTATTAACTTAATACCAGCGAGATGTTCTGGATAGATATCTCAAGGTGGATGATTAGTAAGTAGATGCAGATGGATTTTGGTCTACTTGTCTTGGCGTACCGCCCTTGCTTTTGAGCCTCTTCCTTTCTTTATAGCTTAGTTAGCATTGGTTTGCGCACATAATCCTGTCAATTGCCCAGCTGTAATTTGTTTACCTCGCATGGATATTTTATTGTCTTTTGGGAGAGAGACATCACTAGTGAACATCATGGGACCCCGGTGCATATTTCCAACACTGTTTACACCCACTATTTATTTTCTGCTTTATTTCCTTTTCTGTTTCTATCGCTATCATTATTATCCCGTGCATTTGATCCTTTGTAAACAACAAGGCCGGAGGGATTGACAACCTCTCTGAACTCGTTGGGAGCAAAGTTATCTGTTGTGTGTGCAGGTCCACGTCAACCGCCTAATTGCTGGCGCCGTTGTTACCTTCCTGTCATTGTCGGAGTCCTACTGGAGACAAACCTTGGTATCTTCACCGAGGGAAATTTTCTGCTGTCTACATCTCAACCTTCCACTTTGGGTAACCAACGAGGGGCGAGAAGACATCAACGCCCAGCTCACAAAAGATAATCACAACCAACAAACCCTCCTTCACGCTTTATTTACGAGAAATTAGAAAACTTTGGTAGTGATAAACAAAGGAGATTAAGGGGATGTGATCGTCCCCATCTTGGGAGCCGTTCCTCGAAACATGTCTAGCATAAGAAGTGATTGGGTTGTCTACTAGCATTCGTTGACGAACCATGTGTAATAACCCAGATTTCAAAAAAATTAAAATTTTTGTTTTCGCTGTGAATTGTTTGATTGTCTGATTTGTTTGCGGTGTTTGCATCCCCGATTTATCGATCGGCGATTATTTCCCCCCCTCTTATCTCGTATCGGACGGAGACCGACTCTTGCCACCCTGACAGTCGACCTTTGTGACACCGGGTTTCACCCGATCACCGTCGCGAAAACCGCACGAGACCAGCCGCAGCCAACGGAACAAAAACCCCGTTTAATAAGTAAACGGGATATTTTTATAGCGCGCCGGAAAGTGTTCTCAAAATGGTTCCAGCGCGAGGTGAATGCCGCCGGCTCGACGCGCTGATCGCGCAGTTCGAAGTTTTACCCGAATCGGAGGTACTGCGGACCCCCGGCGGTCAGAAACGTAAACACCGCGCGTGCGAGAAAAAAATTGGGGATGTTTTTGCAAACTGCCAGCCACCTAGGCTATATAAAGACCACCACACTCCTACCTCTTTCTAGGGTTTCCCTAGCCACAAAATTGCTGCCACCCCCTCCACTTTGCCCCAAAAATTGCCCAATTTTCGCAATTTAGCCCCATTTTCGCCCAAACCCTAGCTCCCTGCGATCTGAACCGTCGGATCGGTCGATCCAACGGCCCAGATGCGCCCAGACTTCCCATCTCTCTCCTCCAACTCCTCTGCACCGTGCCGCCCGATCCGGCCGCCGCCGCGCACCTCCGCCGCCGCCGGACGCCTCCACGGCCGAGCCACCGCGCGCCCCGGCGAGTCCCTCCTCTCCTTCTCCTCCTTCTTTCCCTCCCCCTAATCCCTCTCTTATCCTTCCCTCGCAGGTCAGCAGGGTGCCGCGCCATGGGTGGCCTCGAGGCCGAGCTCGAGCCGCCATGAGCTCCCAACTGGCGGCCTCCCAGCACGGACCCAGCGAGCCACCGCCCGGATCCGCCGTGCTCCGCGCTCGGCCCCGCACCCGATCTGCGCCGCCGCGCCACCATCTCGCCAGCGAACTCACCGCCGGAGCGCACCAGCCGGCGGCATCGACGACCTCCCATGCGGGATCGAGTCGGGGAGCCAACCGTCGCCATGGGCCGCGACCCCCACGGCCCAGCCACACGCCTGCCCCAGCCGAGGCCCGGCCTCTCCACCGCAGATGGGCCGAGCCCATGGTGAGGGCCCGTCCGTTTTTTTATCTTTTCTTCTAGCAACCTGTTATTTTTTCTAAGTCTGGAAAATATGTGCTGCTGATTCAATTTTGCGAGTAGCTTTGCGGTAAATCTGCAGCCCGGATGACGTTGCGCCCAAAAGGAAATTTTCTTAGAATTGTGTGTACTTCATTTCATATTTTGTGAGAATTTTGATTTGAGGCCATGTTGATGTTGATAATCTCTGTTGAAGTGGGCATCAGACTGTTAACTACTACTAATTTCTGTTAAGTGTTGCTGTTGTTATTTTATTGCAAGTTTTCTTGATGATTGTGACACATCCATGAGGCCTATTGCATGGATTCTTTTTGCATACTGTTAAGCATCATGTCTACTTCCATTATATGTATTGCATTGTCATGATATGCTTGCTGGTCAACTAGTTATTGAGCTCCAAAGTTGCTATGTTGCTGTTGTTGACAACCACCTCTGTTTTTCTCTAAGTCTGTAACGTTCCGATGCCATGTTGCATGCTTTATATCTTTTGATCTGTGATGCCCGTGACCTTGATTCTTATTTGTACCTGATCACCATCATGCCTACTCCATACTCATATATTGATATGTCATGTTGCTGCACTTTTGCATATAGCTTTACCCCTGTTTATACAGCATAAAAATAACAGTTTCTGCCCTGTTTTCCTGATTTTCACTAAGTCCTAGACCAGTAATGTTTTATTGCATTTTGCATGGGCTATAACTAGTTGTTCATGATGCCTATTTGCATGATTATTTTTTCCATACCTTCCTTGTCATGTCTACTTTAGTTGCATATCATTTGTGAGCATTTTTTCATCCATTATCCTGTTTATGCATTGCTCTAAAGTGTGCTTCCTGATGTTGGCAGATTGTGTTCCAAACTTGTTTTGCTTGTATCTTTTAAACCGTAACTCCGTTTGGAGTGTTCTTTATATGTAACTTGATTAATTTTTCGTGTACTTTGTGTTTATGCTTTTGTTGGCTGCAGTTTACCAACCTAAAATTTGGTGTAGGGCAGAACAACACCAAATCTTTAAATTGTCGTGGGGTACTTAGTGTTGTGCCATGTTTAGGTTGTGCCTCACTTAAATTGACTAGCATAGATAGTTTATCATATGCTTCACCTCTTGACATGTTTGTGTGCTATTCCATGCTTGAGTGAGATGCCATGTTAACAACCTTTGTTGATCACCTGTAGCTAAACAATTCGAACCTTTCCAAATGTGCGGTATCGTCGTGTGTGACGAGTACTCCACTTAACCTGTTAGTAACCGCTCTCGACGGTACGTGCGATGTCTCGTGTTGCCTTCTTGTTGATGCTTGATCGTGTTTTCCTCGTAGTAATAGAGTGCTTGCTCGTTGATTGCTTTCCAGTGTTTACCCTCTTGTGTGCTTCCGCGGGTACCTCTCAGAGACGATGCGAGCTTGTGATCAACTACACCTACGGAACCCGACTTATCAACTGGCAAGGACTATACATTATTTATGATCCATTCTATTTCAACCAGCGGTTTGCATGCTAGTCCAGGATAGGTTCGCTGTTTGATCCTACCACATGTTTACAACCTCTTTCAAACCGATACAGCCATGTCCCCTCCCAGCAAACCATGTACTGCTATGTTACTATTGCTCGTTGCTCAGCCCCTGCTTAGTATGCAATCTTAGGATGCTACGATATTACTCTGTTACTCCTTGGTTTGGGCTATCACATTATTATATTATATTGTTGTTGATGATATGATTATCACAATGCTGACTATACTCGACGAAGGATGGAAGGTCTAGCCTATCCCGCCCCGACGCTTTGTTCCATTCGAGTCACCTAGGACACGAGTTCCGGGTATTTGTTTTAAGACTGAGCGTGCCTAACCGCGTGTGGGATTTTATGGGGTCCCGTCTTCTTACCTACCTAGCTCCAAACATTTCTAGAGGTGGCCCAAGCTGATTTACCATTTCAAACCGTGTGTGTGCTTGGTTGGGACCCCAGCAATTATAAAACAACTAGGGCCTGCGGAGACAGAGTTGCTCTGCTGTTCCACACTGGTGAGCTAGGGAAGTCCCCTGCTATTTAGGTGAGACTAAACCTGACCTTAGCCATACGGAAGAGTCCTATCCGAGGGCGCGGCCGGCTCTTGGATTGTGTGTCGACTCCCCGGGGCCCACCCGGACTTGTGCGTTGTTAGTTAGAGGGCCTGTCGTTTTGGATCTCTCAGAACTAAATCATTAAATGGTTGCCTATGATGGGTAGAAAATGAGAGAGATGGGCGTGCGTGCGGAGCCTTGTAATGGGCAGTTGGTACACCCCTGCAGGGTTAAATCTTTTCGAGAAGCCGTGTCCACGGTTATGGACGACTTGAGAGCTACTCCTTGTTCATAGACAACAACCACTGAGATAATTTTAATAACTTGATCAATGTGTGTGTGTGTGCCTTGACTGCTTCTTCTTCGTTGGGATGCGAAGAGGAGGACAAGGATAGGATAGGTGTTGTGCTTGCGTAAGTAGGTGGATAGCAAGACTTGTTGGAGGCGATTCCTCATCGAATGCTTGGCTTCTTATCTTACTCTCTACTTCGTTAGCCACTTCATAAATGCTAGTGCGGCAGAAACCTCACCACTTACCCCTTCCTTACTGTAAACTACTAGTTGTTCTAGAATGACGAGTGATGAAGTCCTTGCTTGGTCAGTTGACCACTACAATTGGATGCTGAGTACTTCTGTACTCATGATACTACCCCCAAACTCTTTTCAGGGTTCTCGATCGACAACATGTATGATGATCGACGTTTCACGTGGAGACTCGACGACGACTAGTTTGGCAGATCCCGGCGGAGGGCCTGGACCCGTGTGATTATGGGGATCGATGTTTTTTATTTTTGCCAGTAGAAATTTGATTGTAGTCTGTACTCAGACATATATCTTCCGTTGTTATATTGTATTAAGGCAGTTGTATGCCGATTGTATGAGATGTTGTATCCTTGTATCTGTAATGTTGTGATATCATGTTGGAAATCCGGGGCATATGACTTCGTCAGATGTCGCGGTGGGACCGATATGTGCTTCGTCCCCGGATCTGGATGGAAACATCTAGATCTAGAACAGTACCGCATATCGGGCCTAAAAACTTGGTATCAGAGCCTTACCAACCGTAGAATCCCTTCTCTGGCCGAAGTCGAGTCTAGAAAAAAACTATTTTGTAGTTACTAAGTTAGTTATTGGAGAGTAGGATTCTTTTTACTCCTTACCCTTGCTCTGGTCAGGACAAGTGTCGTAAGTGTCTTATTCTCGCCTTGTCCCCTTCAAAAGCTAGGGTCTCGAGTGTGTGGAGTTTCGGAACCGTTACAATGCCTTTCTTGCAGCGTATTGTCTCGATTCCGATCTCAGGTTTGGGAAATCATATAGTACCTTTAGTTCTTCCGACTCTGGGTAAACATCTTGGTCGTCTGTTGACTTCTATCCTCTTGTCCGGTATCCTCGCGATTGGCGTGAGAATTCTTCCCTTGATCTTCACTTTCAACTGTCGTTCCTCCTCTTGACACCGACGGTTTCGTATTTTCGACGATGTCGTCTCTCTGCGGAAGTTTATCTCGACAGAAGTTCGACGTCGACATGGAGAAGAGTCCTTTGTTGGTGGTGTTGAAGATTGTCAACTCTCTTTTCTCTCCTCTCCTCTCCCCCGGATCGTTCAGGATCTCAGGACGAGATCCCTTGTTGGTGGTGTTGTATTGTAACAACCCAGATTTCACAAAAATTAAATTTTTTGTTTTCGGTGAGAATTGTTTGATTGTCTGATTTGTTCGCGGTGTTTGCATCCCCGATTTATCGATCGACGATTATTTCCCCCCCCCCTTTTATCTCGTATCAGATGGAGACCGACCCTTTCCACCCTAACACTTGATCTTTGCGACACCGGGTTTCACCTGATCACCGTCGCGAAAACCGCATGAGACCAGCCGCAGCCAACGGAACAAAAACCTCGTTTAATAAGTAAACGGGATATTTTTATAGTGCGCCGGAAAGTGTTCTAGAAACGGTTCCAGTGCGAGGTGAATGCCGCCGGCTCGACGCGCTGATCGCGCAGTTTGAAGTTTTACCCGAATCGGAGGTACTGCGGACCCCCGGCGGTCAGAAACGTAAACACCGCGCGCGCGAGAGAAAAACCGGGGATGTTTTTGCAAACTGCCAGCCACCTGGTCTATATAAAGACCACCACACTCCCACCTCTTTCTAGGGTTTCCCTAGCCACAAAATTGCAGCCACCCCCTGCACTTTTCCCCAAAAATTGCCCAATTTTTGCAATTTAGCCCCATTTTCGCCCAAACCCTAGCTCCCTGCGATCTGAACCGTCGGATCGGCCGATCCAACAGCCCAGATGCGCCTAGCCTACCCATCTCTCTCCTCCAACTCCTCTCCACCCCGCCGCCCGATCCGGCCGCCGCCGGACACCTCCACGGCCGAGCCGCCGCACGTCCCGGCGAGTCCCTCCTCTCCTTCTCCTCCTCCTCTCCCTCCCCCTAATCCCTCTCTTCTCCTTCCCTCGCAGGTCAGAAGGGCGCCGCGCCATGGGTGGCCTCGAGGCCGAGCTCGAGCCGCCATGAGCTCCCAGCCGACGGCCTCCCAGCACAGACCCAGCGAGCCACCGCCCGGATCCGGCGTGCTCCGCGCTCGGCCCCGCGCCCGATCTGCGTCGCCGTGCTACCATCTCGTCGGCGAGCTCACCGCCGGAGCGCACCAGCCGGCGGCACCGACGACCTCCCATGCGGGATCGAGTCGGGGAGCCAACCGCCGCCGTGGGCCGCGACCCCCACAGCCCAGCCACACGCCTGCTCCAGCCGAGGCCCAGCGCCAGCGCGACCCAGCACCCGAGCCGGCCCAGATCCGCCAGCCAGGCCACGACCTCTCCACCGCAGATGGGCCGAGCCCATGGTGAGGGCCCGTCCGTTTTTTTTCCTTTTCTTCTAGCACCCTGTTATTTTTTCTAAGTCTAGAAATATGTGATGCTGATTCAATTTTGAGAGTAGATTTGCGGTAAATCTGTAACCCGGATGACGTTGCGCCCAAAAGGAAATTTGCTTAGAATTGTGTGTACTTCAGTTCATCTTTTGTGAGCATTTTGATTTGAGGCCATCTTGATTTTGATAATCTCGGTTGAAGTGGGCATCAGACTGCTAACTGCTACTAATTTCTGTGAAGTGCTGCTGTTGTTATTTTATTGCAAGTTTGCTTGATGATTGTGACACATCCATGAGGCCTATTGCATTGATTCTTTTTGCATACTGCTAAGCATCATGTCTACTTCCATTATATGTATTGCATTGTCATGATATGTGTCACAACCCCAAATTAGGCATGTGCTAGAGTTTGAGTTCCCTTTGCATCATGTGAAAAATTCAAAAAGAAAATCAAAATTGGGGAAAAGAAAAGCCCTGAGAATTTAATTTAAATAGCCAGATAAAAATCTTTTTCCAAAAATCTTTTAAACATTTGGAAAATTCCTATAAATGATGCTGATCATTTTAAAAGTGGTTTCGGTTCATTCCCATGCCCATGGAATATTCAAAAATTCAAAAGGTGCCCTGGAAATTAAATTTGACCCCTATTTGAATTGGAATTCAAATTAATTGAATTTCAAAAATGCCCAAATACTACAATTGACTAGCTACTGGTCAACTAGGATTTTAAAAAATGTTTGGGCATTTTACTAAAATGCCTAGCTAATTATTTTAGCATGGCCAATATATTACAGAAAAGAAAACAGAAGAGAAATTAGAAAAAGGAAAAGAGCCCACTCACCTGGGCCTAGTGGCCATTTCGGCCCAGCCAAAAAGGGCACCCCCGTCTTCTTCCCAGGACAGCCAGGCGGGCACCGCATGGCCGCCAGAAAGCTTCCTGGCTGCCCCCTTCACGTTATCCGGCGCCGTGGAGGCCCTGGACGAGCCCCAAGCCATTTCCCCTCCTCTGAGTCGCCCTCCTCATCTCCCCTCGTTAATTGCTTCGCTGCCAGAGAGCCCAACGTCGCCGTCGCTGTGCTCCAACGCGGCCATCGGCCGAGCTAGCCCACGCCGACTTGTCCAACGCACTCCCCGTCGTCGACTTCGTCGATCTGCGCCAGTGATTCGAGCCAAGGCCCACCCGAAGCGACGCCCGCATCAATTTCTTCTCGCCGGCCGCAGCAACTCCGGCGAGGGATTCCTCACCGGACAGCACCTCCCCGACCTCGCCGTGCTCCACTTCGCACTCCTGGTGAGCTGCTCCGCGTCCGGATCCCCTCCGTTCATCTCCCCGCGCCCTAGCCGCTGTTCTCGTCGAGGCCAGCACTCCGGCCGCCGCGGGATTCGTCGCCGCCGTGGCCTCGAGCCTCTTCGGTTGCCCTGGCCTGCACCATTGGATGCGGGTGAGCACGGGGCACATGCCCGTGCTAATCCCGTGCTCTACCGTGCCCGAAAACGAGTTCTGGCGAGGCGCCGCCATGGCCGTGGTCACCGGCGGTTAGTCGCCGGCCGGTTAGGCTTAATCCCCCCCTTAGGCCTATGACAGGTGGGGCCCTGTCCCCTTAACTGTCTGGTTAAGTTAGTTAACCACGGGTTTAACCCCACTGAGGCTGACAACAGGGCCCCACTGGCCAGTGCCCACCCACGTCATGCTGATGTCAGCATGACGCAGTAAACAGAAATTGTTTTAAAAGAAAATCAGAGAAAATACAGAAATTCCAGAAATTCATTTAAACTTTGGAAATTCATAATTAATTCATCCTAAATCCAAATATAGCAAATAACATGTCTGAAATTATCAGAAAAAGACAAGGATTATGAATATGCAACTTGTTTCTATGTTTGACCATTTTAAAATGGGTGAACAGTAGCAAACATGCATATAGATACTTTTCAAATTCAAATTTGGAGTGATTTTGCAAATGATTTTGCAACACCCTTAATTCCAATGGATTCATCCACACATTAGAGACATTACTTCAACTATACCACCTCACTTCATGATCAACATTTTCAAATGAACTTTCATGCAGTCAAATGCATTTGAATTTCATCGATAAATCAAATGGAGTTTGAATTTGCATTTCAAATGCAATATACTCCTTTTAAATGGAATGCTCAACACATCAGTACCATGAACATCACCACTACAATCTTATTCATGTGATTGTGCATTGTACATTATGTTGATCCTATGATTGTCATGTTGCTGATAGACGTGCAACCGAAATCGGAGGCCACCCCGTTCGTTGAAGACACCGTTACCGAACCTCGTCAGCAAGGCAAGCAAACCCCCATTGATCATGTCGATAAAATCCCAATTCCCTCTAATGTCTCGCTTATGCATTGTATAGGATGATTACCATGCTACGTTTCAAGCGCATAGATGAACCCATTCCTTTGCATGATCTATCATTTGTCACAGTAGTAGGCAAACCACAATCCTAGCAACTGTAGGAGTTGATTGATATCATGTGGCCCCTGCAATTGTTATTGCTTATAGCATGCTTAGAGTGATACCATGATGATATTGTTATGTGAGTTGGGATGGTAGTGATCATGATGATGATGGTAGAAAAGTGTTGGTGAATCTATCCTAATACAAGGTGAACGATGAGAGGCTGTGTAGGAGTACACGGTGGGTTGTCTCGTTGAACACCACCCTAAGTCCGAGTTCTTGTGTGGTGATCCAAGATGAAGAGTACAACCACACATTGGGCTCACTGACCCCTCTCAGCTTACTAACTCATCCCTTTCGATGTCCAGATGTTGCAATACTTCGGAGTTCTGGTAGGCCTGTGGCCTGGATGCTAAGTGAGAGAACGGCTCATCCGAGACCGGCTTATGCACCACGCACACATCGTCTGGGTCCACTTCGGTAAACCGTTCGGGTTCACGATAGTGGAAGACAACCCAGATAGGCTGCTTTCATGGACTAGATCGGCTATGAGGTAACAGTTGTGGTGGCATCCTCGCTGTCATCTCTTGAACGGTGACACGCAAAAGGCGGTAACTGATGACACGTGTGTGTAGCGGTACACCCCTGCAGGGTTAAGAAAACTATTCGAATAGCCGCGTCCGCGGTTATGGACTACTTGGAAAGCTTAGCTTGATTATTAGACAACTTGAACCGGATACTTCTAAAACACACCAAGATAAGTGTGAGTGCTATGGCGTGCTTTCTCGTGGGGAAGTCGAGGAAGGCATCATAGTGGTGTAATTGGTTGGAGAAAGTAGTGGACTCGTGTACGCTTCTTACCTCAAAGTCTGGTACTCGTAGTTCAGGACTAGCCAAGTCAAAGATGGCACTTCTGCAAGTGAAACCCCACCTCCCTTTACCTTGATACATATGCATGAGTAGTATAGCTCCTATGTAAGTCTTGCTGAGTACGACTTTGTACTCACGTTTGCTTAATCTATGTTTTAGATTAACCCACCGACCCCGATGGTGAATTCTACCTGAAGCTCGAAGAATGAAGACTCAAACCAAGACCAAGCTAGTGTAGTCCCAGTCAGACGACTGGTTCCCTCGTGGAGGGCTTGGTTTTAGATAAGGCTTCTTTAAGCCATTTGTTAAACTTGTCTGTACTCAGACCTACTTTGCTTCCGCTTGTCTGTTGTAATGTTGGATCACATGCTTGTGGTCTCTGTGTGCACTCTATAAGAGTTATTAATAAAGTTGTATACTTTGTAGAGAATTGCAATGATACCTACTGTTCATACAAGGCATGTGTGTTGCGTGTATGTTTATAACATGCATGTCTCTGTATGGGTTTTTGAGACCTTAGTTGTGATCTGGCTGGCGGTCTTTTATACACCAAGTGGCCCTTAGATGTGCGCAGCTTGGGGCATCGCGATGCGATTGCTCGAGACTCCGTCTCGTGCACACTTTGATGTATGATCGAGCCCGCCCTAGACCCTGACTAAGTGATCGGGCTGGAGTAAGTCTATGTAAGGGTTATAATACAATCGATAGTATGGTTGAGGCGACTTGTCTATGAGTATGGGAGTTCACCACCCATATAGTTTAGACTTGTGTGCGGACGATGAGGACCCATTTCAGTTGATCATCCGTCCTGGATGGGATACCCCTCACGTTCGATGCTTTCCGAGAACGTTCTTTGCTTGGCCTTGTCTGCTTAGACAAGTGGGTACGGTTCTCGGCTCTCCATATGATTGTGTTGTAGCGAGGCTTGCATACGCTAATCCCGGGTCCCGACAATATGCTTGCTGGTCAACTAGTTATTGAGATCCAAAGTTGCTATGCTGCTGTTGTTGATAGCCACCTCTGTTTTTCTCTAAGTCTGTAACGTTCCGATGCCATGTTGCATGCTTAATATCTTTTGATCTGTGATGCCTGTGATCTTGATTCTTGTTTGTACCTGATCACCATCATGCCTACTCCATGATCATATATTGCTATGTCATGTTGCTGCACTTTTGCATCTAGCTTTACCCCTGTTTATACAACATAAAAATAACAGTTTCTGCCCTGTTTTCCTGATTTTCACTAAGTCCTAGACCAGTAATGTTTTATTGCATTTTGCATGGGCTATAACTAGTTGTTCATGATGCCTATTTGCATGATTCTTTTTGCCATGCCTTCCTTGTCGTGTCTACTTTAGTTGCATATCGTTTGTGAGCATGTTTGCATCCATTATCCTGTTTAGGTATTGCTCTAAAGTGTGCTTCCGGATGTTGGCAGATTGTGTTCCAAACTTGTTTTTCTTGTATCTTTTAAACTTGATTAGTTTTTCGTGTACTTTGTGTTTATGCTTTTGTTTGCTTCTGTTAACCAACCTAAAATATGATTTACGGAAGAACAGTACCAAATCTTTTAATTGTTGTGGGGTACTTAGTGTTGTGCCATGTTTAGGTTGTGCCTCACTTAAATTGACTAGCATAGATAGTTTATCTTATGCTTCACCTCTTGACATGTTTGTGTGCTATGCCATGCTTGAGTGAGATGCCATGTTAACAACCTTTGTTGATCACCTGTAGCTACACAACTCGAACGTTTCCAAATGTGCGGTATCGTCGTGTGTGACGAGTACTCCACTTAACCTGTTAGTAACCGCTCTCGACGGTAGGTGCGATGTCTCGTGTTGCCTTCTTGTTGATGCTTGATCGTGTTTGCCTCATAGTAATAGAGTGCTTTCTCGTTGATTGCTTTCCAGTGTTTACCCTCTTGTGTGCTTCCGCGGGTACCTCTCGGAGACGATGCGAGCTTGCGATCAACTACTCCTTCGGAACCCGACTTATCAACAGGCAAGGACTATACATTACTTATGATCTATTCTATTTCAACCAGCGGTTTGCATGCTTGTCCAGGATAGGTTCGACGTTTGATCCTACCACATGTTTACAGCCTCTTTCAAACCGATATAGCCATGTCCCCTCCCAGCAAACCATGCACTGCTATGTTACTATTGCTCGTTGCTCAGCCCCTGCTTAGTATGCATGCTTAGGGTGCTACGATGTTACTCTGTTACTCCTTGGTTTGGGCTATCACATTATTATATTATATTGTTGTTGATGATATGATTATTATAATGTTGACTATACTCGACGAAGGATTGAAGGTCTAGGCTATCCCGCCCCGACGCTTTGTTCCATTCGAGTCACCTAGGACCCGAGTTCCGGGTATTGGTTTTAAGACTGAGCGTGCCTAACCGCGTGTGGGATTTTATGGGGTCCCCTCTTCTTACCTACCTATCTCCAAACATTTCTAGAGGTGGCCCAAGATGATTTACCATTTGAAACCGTGTGTGTGCTTGGTTGGGCCCCCAACAGTTTTAAAACAACTCGGTCCTGCGGAGAAAGAGTTCCTCTGCTGGTCCACACTGGTGAGCTAGGGAAGTCCTGCGATTTAGGTGAGACTAAAACCCACCTTAGCCATACGGAAGAGTCTGATTCGAGGGCGCGGACGACTCTTGGATTGGGTGTCGACTCCCCGAGGGCCACCCGGATTTGTGCGTTGTTAGTTAGAGGGACCTGTCGTTTCGGATCTCTTGGAACTAAATCATAAAATGGTTGCCTATGATGGGTAGCAACTGAGAGAGATGGGCGTGCGTGCGGAGCCTTGTAATGGGCAGTTGGTACACCCCTGCAGGGTTAAATATTTTCGAGAAGCCGTGTCCACGGTTATGGACGACTTGAGACCTACTCCTTGTTCATAGACAACAACCACTGAGATAATTTTAATAACTTGACCAATGTTTGTGTGCCTTGACTGCTTCTTCTTCGTCGGGATGCGAAGAGGAGGACAAGGATAGGATAGGTGTTATGCTTGCGTAAGTAGGTGGATAGCAAGACTTGTTGGAGGCGATTCCTCATCGAATGCTTGGCTTCTTATCTTACTCTCTAGTTTGTTAGCCACCTCATAAATGCTAGTGCGGAAGCAACCTCACCACTTACCCCTTCCTTACCGTAAACTACTAGTTGTCCTAGAATGACGAGTGATGAAGTCCTTGTTGGGTCAGCTGACAGTTGGATGCTGAGTACTTCTGTACTCATGATACTACCCCCAAACTCTTTTCAGGGTTCTAGATCGACAATAGGTATGGTGATCGACGTTTCACGTGGAGACTCGGCGACGACTAGTTAGGCGGATCCCGGCGGAGGGCCTGGACCCGTGTGATTATGGGGATCGATGTTTTCTCTTTGCCATTAGACATTTGATTGTAGTCTGTACTCAGACATATATCTTTCGCTGTTGTATTGTATTAAGGCAGTTGTATGCCGATTGTATGAGATGTTGTATCCTTGTATCTGTAATGTTGTGATATCATGTTGGAAATCCGGGGCATATGACTTCGTCATATGTCGCGGTGGGACTGATATGTGCTTCTTCCCCGGATCTGGATGGAAACATCTAGATCTGGAACAGTACCGCATATCGGGCCTTACACCATGCACGTCCCAAAAACATTTTATCTCTGTTTTCAAAACCAAGAGCTCTGGTACATGTTTAGTCTTTGCTTCCAGCCATGGGTTTTCAAACTTGCCATCAAAATCCACGGTTTGAGAGTCTCCAACTTCTTTCTTCAAAGCACCAACTACCAGAGCATAATTGTCATTCTGAGTGTAATGTGCATTGTCCCAAAGTACTACATTGTCTTCTGCATGATTGTGGTATTACTTATTCTGAAGTTCTTAGTTCTAGTCTCCTTTAAAACTCCGGAGGAGTTTCTGCATTTATGTTTTGCTTCACTCATGGAGGTTAGCGAGATAACACTCTAATATGTTCAAGCTATGTGCATTGTAATCTTGTCTTGATTTTCAGTAACATATTATTTACTTTTAGTTGTTTGTGATTGTTCACATGAAAGAAGGATTGCTTCGTGCATTGTCCTTATAGCATTGTTTCAATACCTTCTAGACTCTTTTGATAGTACATGATTATATACATCTAATAGAGCAAAAGATTTTTTCAAAGTTTTCTTTGTCGCGTTCAGTTCGTTGAACTAAATTGTTTGAGGACAAGCAATATGCTAAGCTTGGGGGAGTTGATACGTCTTAGACGTATCTATTTTCCAAATACTTTTGCTATTGTTTTGCCCTCATTCTTGCATGATTTGGACGAAACTAACCCAGACTAAAGATGTTTTCAGCAGAGCTGTCTGTATGGTTTGATTGTGTGCAGGAAAATGGATTTTTAGGTGTCTCAGAAAATTCCAGCAAAAATCACAGAAAATCCACGCACCCGAAGGACCAATATACCAGAAGTGGCGCCAGAGGGCAGCCAGGGGGGCCCAAGGCGCCCTGCTGGCGCTGGTTCGCTACTTTGCCTCCTATTTATTTGCGTGGCAAGAAAACCCTAGAAGAGAAGTCGTTTTCCCAATTCTTGTCGCGGAGCCGCCGCCACCCTCCGTTCTTCTTCGGGAGGGCTAATCTAGAGGCTGTTTTTTCCTCCGGTGAGGGGAGATCATCGCCATCGTCATCATCATCACCACTCCATCCTCCCTCCATGAATTCTCCTTCCATGTGTGAGTAATTCCCTGCTGTAGGCAAAGGGGATGGTAGGGATTGGATGAGCTAGATCATGTAATAGTTTATCAGATTGTTGTGGGCATGTTGCCTATCATCTAGATTGGTGTTTATCATGTTTGCTTCAACTTGTTGATCTTAATGCTTGTCACTTTGGGCCCGAGTGCCATGTTTTCAGATCTTAACCCTATATGTTTGCATGAATATATTTGTGTTCTTGATCCTACCTACGAGTTGTATGCATCTGTTATAGTCCGGAACCGGCGATCCCAAAGGTGACAGCTTGGGACACCAAAGGGGATGGACTATAGTTTGAGGATTCCTTGTATCCATTGATTGTTAATGCTTTGTTTCGGTGCTCTTTGACATGAGCACCTTAATCTCCATAAGTTCCTTTTGGCCCCGTTCGTAGCGGGATGGTAGGACAAAAGATGTTGTGCAAGTTCTTATTGCAAGCACATACAACTACCTGTGGGGTACATGCCTAATGTTTGATATATGCCTAGATGATCATTTCTTTTCTGTGTGCCTTGCCCCAAGTTAAATAGATGATGTATCTCATCCATGCAGCACCCAACCATCCATCTCCCTAGCCTACAGTGTTTTTAATTTTTCTGGTTACTAGTTGTTTGCTTTTGCTGTTTTACTTTCGCTGTTTCGCCGCCACTATTTCCGTTGCTACCATCACTTCCATATCGCAGTTACTATTAGTATCTTGTTGCAAGTAAGTGTATCTCAGGTGCGGTCGAATTGACAACTCCACTGTCAAAGCTTGTGGGTATTCTTTGGCTCCCCTTGAGTCGAATCTATAAATTGGGTTATTCTTAACCGCGAAGACTATCTCGATCCCCTCCAGTTGTGGGTTATCAAGTGGCTGCAATCCCTACCTAAGAATAGTATCGATTCTTGGGACAAGTGTAAGGATGCTTTTATTGGGAAGTACTATCCCCCTGCTAGAATTATCTAGTTGAGAAGTAACATTATGAATTTTAGGCAATTGGATAATGAACACATTGACCATGCTTGGGAACGAATGAAATCTCTTGTTAAGAACTGCCATACACATGGGTTGACTACCTGTATGGTTATCCAGACTTTTTTTGCAGGCTTAAACTTTACCTCACGGAATCTGTTAGACTCGGCCTCGGGAGGAACTTTCATGTCAACCACACTTGGTGCTGACACGAAGCTACTTGATGAGATGATGCTGAACTACTCTCAGTGGCACACCGAACGATCTCCAACTGGTAAGAAGGTAAATTCTGTCGAGGAGATATCCTCTCTTAATGAAAAGTTTGACTTGATCATGTATCTACTTACCAAGCAAGCTCCTATTGATCCTCAGGATGTTCCTTTAAATTCCTTGGTTGCTCAAGAACAAGTAGATGTGAATTTTATCTCTTGAAACAACTTCAATAATAATTCTTATATGGGCAACTTTGTTAGTAATCCTAGGCCATTTCCATCCACTTATGGGAACAACAACACTTATCCTAGCAACAAGAACCCCACTTCTGAACTAGAAAGTATGCTTAAACACTTTGTCACTACCCAAAAAGCCTTCAACAAGAGTGTAGAAGAGAAACTAGACAAATTAGATATCCTCTCTTCGAAGGTTGACAACATAGCCCATGACGTTGAGATGCTTAAAATTAGAACTGCTCCCCCCGAGGAGAGGAAGACCACTCCTATGAATGCTATCCAAGTGAAAATTAATGAAAACATTAGGATGTTGGGCAAACATAAAGAGAGATGGGCTAAAACAAAGGTGGAAGAAGAGAGAGTTAAGAGCCTTCCTACCTACCACACAATAGCTACTATCCAAGTAGTTGAGGATGTCCAAACTGTTAGCACCCATCACACCCCTAGTCCCACTAGACCTATCAATGGTGATGCTACCACCTCAATCATAGATGAAGAAACCTATATGAACATATAGGCTTTCAAACAAGTGAGCCTAAATGATATCACTACCTCCTTGATGGATAGTAGTGATCTAGACTTTTACAACTGCACCTTACATGAAGTTATTGGTTTCCTACACAAAATCTAGAGACCCCCACACTAGCACACTTAATCTTGCCTTCACAGAGCATATCACCAATGCTCTAATCAAAGTTAGGGAGGAGAAGCTTAGACTAGAAGCCTCATACCTAGGAAGCTAGAAGATGGTTGGGATCCTATGATAAAAATCAAATTGAATAACTTCTCTTTCTTTGCTCTTTGTGATGTTCGAGCTAGTACCTCTGTTATGCCCAAAAGAATGTATGATATGCTTGAATTGAAACCTTTTGATCCTTGTTCTTTTGGTGTTCGTCTTGTCGATTCTTCCGTAAATAAACCTTTGGGGAAGATCGACGATGTTCTTATCATTGTCAATGACAATTATGTTCCCGTTGATTTTACTATTATGGACATTGATTGTGAGCCCTCTTGTCTAATTATTTTGGGACGTCCTTTTCTTCGCACCTTTGGTGCTGTTATTGATATGAAAGAGGGGAATATCAAATTCCAATTCCCTCTCAAGAAAGGGATGGAACATTTCCCTAGGAAACAGATGAAGTTTCCTTTTGAGTCCGTCACACGGGCTAGTTATTTCCTTGATAAGACATGATCTTTTGTTTTCAGCCTAGCTAATGGCTTTAGAGAAGCACTTTCGGGAGGCAGCCCGCAACGAATTTAGGTTTTCCTTTTTGTTTTTCTTCTGTTATTAGTGGTCTTGATGATTGTTACTACTGTAGCAACATCATTGTATTTTTACTTTTCAAGCTTTGTTCCATTTATAGCCTCATATGACAAGGGAAGTGAAAGTTGTGACATGCTGTCCAGAAAACAGATTCTGTCCTCGTGACGGTAAAAATCATAGAAAAATCCTGTTTCATCTGTTTGAGCTGAAAGTTTTACACAGCGTGATCTATACAATCACGGAACTTTCGTATGTTCTAAGTTTTTTGATTTGAGTTGCAGAAGTATCCCTAAAAAATCCTTTACTACTTGTTTATCTGTTTTTCACAAATTCTGCCACGTTTTTGTCTCTCCTAACTTTTGCAAAACTTAAGCTTGCTTTTTCTTTGCAAAAACTTTTTGGCGATCTTGAGAAACAGTAGATCTTCAAGAATATCTTTATTTAAAGTAAGGGAAAAATTATTTTAATAGGGTACTAACCTCTCTAATCATCTTATGATGAGTTGTGTATGAAGGGAGTTTTCAAGTGTGCGATGGAAGATGATGAAAGAAGATCCTGGAGTGTCAAACGCTCACGCTTGGGGATGCCCCATGTGCACCCCCAATAAATATTCAAGGAGACTCAAGCGTCTAAGCTTGGGGATGCCCCCATGCATCCCCTTCTTCATCAACAATTATCAGTTCGTCCCTCATTTCACTATATTTTTATCACTTCATGTGTTATGTGCTATGCTTGGAGTGTCTCGCTCTTAGGTTTTTATTTTTAGTTTTCCTTAGCTTTTTTTTCTGTTCATAACAAGTTAGATCCTAGCTTTCTTTTGTATGGGAGAGAAACACGCTCCGCTTGAATTAGAACTCCTCATAGGATTTTCATGCTTATTTCTTTAGCTGTGAGTTGTTCTTTTTATTTTCTTAGCTGCCGCCCTGTTTAGTTATAGTGCTTTAGTTTTCTGCTAGAGCTTTTCTTTTATCTGAGGTTGAAATTTCTATAGGTTGCATATTTTATCTTGTTAGAGAGTTTGCCTGTTGCACTGAGTTTTGTGTCTTGACTAGAAAGTAGGTAGTTGAAGTTGCTATTCTCTTTGTAGTAGTAACTTGCAATAGTTTTGAGGTATTGATTAGAGTAATGTTTGAACTTTTGGTGTCAAGAGATTGAGCCTATTACTGATAGATGTCGTATTTTGGGAAATCCGTGTGATTATGTAAAACCAAAACCCCTGTTGAGAACTCTAGCAACTATATGGATCACTAACCTCTGGAGGGTTCGAATATTAGAATACACTCACGTACCATGAGTTGAGGATGCGCAAGGATAACCAAACCCCCATACACTCCTCCTCGGGGTACTTGTCTCTTTGTGAAACCTCCTGAGTAGATTGAGAGTTACCGATAATAAGTGCATTAGTTCTTGGGACTAATGTAAGTATTCGAAAGTTGACACTTCCACCTTCCCATATTTTTCTAGCCTCTCCTGTGCTGTGCATTGCCTCCTTCTCACTCCGAGAGTTGGTGTCCACCTTCGCCGGTACATCCAAACCCTTCGCATGATACGCTCAATCATAATAAACCTCCCTATATCTTTCCTCAAAACAGCCACCATACCTACCTATCAAGGCATTTCCATAGACTTTCCGAGATACATTGCCATGCAACATCCACCTTCTCATGACTTGATTCTTCATGTCATACATGCTACTTTCTTAATCGATGAGCCGCATGCTAGTTGGGCCTTGCCCTAATCATTGCTACATGACGCGCTAGTATCATTGCATATCCTGCTACCCTGGCAAAGGCATACATTTGCATCATGATAGTTACATTTTCTTTATGTGAGTACCTTTGTAAAGTCTGAAAGATCTCCTATATTCTTGTAAAATATAGAGTGTCGCCCGTAATGTGAGGAAAAGATCCCAAAGAGGACAAAATCAAAAGATCCCAAAGAGGAAAAATGAGAGAAATAGAAAGAGCCATTGAGGCCACCAAAACATACAAAAAAATAGAAAAAAGTGAAAAATAAAAATAAAAAGAGAGAAGGGGGCACACTACTATTCCTTTTGAGAGATCCGCACTAGTACTTCATCCTCTATCCCTTGTACTCCATAGAGATCATCATACATGCATATAGCTATGTGGGGACCCTTCACACTATAGAACTTGGCTTGTATATTCCAATGATGAGCCTCCTCAAAAGAGCTCTAGGTCTTCATGAGCAAGCAAGTTGGATGCACCCCCACTAGTTCCCTTGGAGAGCTTTTAGCTCACATGTGCATCCGTTGCATGGCAATCCCTACTCCTCACATCATATCTATCATATGGCTTTCTCTCGCCTATGGTTGTCCTCATCGATGTGAGCCTTTCACACCTTTTTTTGTCTTCCTCCTCCACCTCCTTTCTGTTTGGCCTTTTAGGTGTCAACTTTCTTGCTCACACTCATGCATTGCATGAGTCCTCAAAATATCGAAAGGGAGTGGATCAGTTTGACTTGTACCTGACTAGTGGTCTGGGGACGAGTCCAGATAAGAATCCAAAGGAGACCAAGTGTGAAACATTAGTAGATAGTAGTTCTCAACAACTATTTTTTATCTCGTATTTCCCTATCCCCCTTCTTGCATGCAAACACCATTTGGAGATATTCGAGTCACGGACAGCGAGAGCTCTTGCACCTTTTGTTCTTTTGTTACTTGTGTCAATGCTAGTATAGACTCTTGCTTGATAAGTCTTGAATTGAATTGCATGCTTTGATTGCTTTACTTAAAAGTCCTTATATGGTTGTGTGGCATGTCACCACATAAATTATGCTTGTTATCATTTCCCTACTTGAGGACGAGCAGGAATTATACCTCTCCCCTCTTTGTGCTTCCACTTTCGAGACCTCGTGAGCTGCCTCACATGATTGAGGCACTTTTGTAGTTTTCTATGTTGCTATGCTGATTTTGTTGGGATCTGATGGATTATGAGATTATGTTCAGATTGTGATGAGTAATATATTTGGTTTTCTTTTATATTTGTGTTCTTTAGTAAATTCTTGCATGTTCTCCGTTGCCGTATTTTACTTTGGCCAAGTGATTTTTTGCAACTCCAAGAGGGAGTTTATGCTTGATTGTGGGTTCAGTCCCTTGATGTCTAGCTTGAGTGACAAAAACATTAGACTAGGGGATGTGCTGTTGACACCAGGGATAAAACAACGGTGCTTCTACTTGCGGGTGCAAGGATTGTTTACTTTACGCATAGTTCTTTTAAAGAAGTTGTCTGTTGCTTTGAGTTTACACTTTGGGTGGGATTCGCAACTTAATACCAGCGAGATGTTCTTGATAGATATCTCAAGGTGGATGATTCGTAGTAGATGAAGTTGGATTTCGGTCTACTTACTTTGGCGTACTGCCCATTGCTTTTGAGCCTCTTCCTTTCTTTTGTAGCATAGTTAGCATTGCGGTGCGTTTATAACCTTGTCAATTTCCTAGCGGTGATTTGTTTACCTCGCTAGCACTTTTATCGTCTTTTGGGAGAGAGAAATTACTAGTGAACATCACGGGACCCCGGTCCATATTTACACCATTGTTTAGATCATCAATTTACTTTCAGTTGCCACTATTATTATCTCTTGCGTTGATACTTTGTAAACAACAAGGCAGGAGGAATTGAAAACTCCTCTGTACTCGTTGGGAGCAAATTTATTTGTTGTGTGTGCAGGTCCAGGCAAAGTTAGCGACCTCGGCGCCACTGTTCACTTTAACACCTTCTTTTATCTCTGCGAGTCCTACGGGAGACAAACCCTATCCTCTACATAGGGGAAATTTGCTGCTATGCTACATCTCAACTTCCACTTGGGGTAACGAACGAGGAGTGAGAACTATCCTCACCGTATCAGCTATATATCAACAAGATCTGCGACGATATCATAGTCGTCGTATCAAAAGTCAGACTTTCTAGGAAGGTGATTTAGTGCTCCGCCTCATACAGGAAAATGATGGGATGCACAAGCTCTCTTCTCCATAGGAAGGACCATTCGTGGTCAGCAAGAACCTCTACAATGGATCCTACTACCTAGTTGATATACGCGAGAAGGCAGAATCACACACATCTGTGGAGGAGACTCCTAGACCGTGGAACATCGCACAACTCCGTCCATATTATACTTAGGTAGTACAGGAACACTATTGTACAAAGTCGACACTTGTCGCACCGCTCTTGCCATAAATAAAGTCGATTTTGAATCACAACCGGCTTTCGCCATATCTCAATGTCGACTCCATCACACCGGCTCTCGCCACACTTATGCATCAAATCAACATTCATATTGCATAGTTTTCATACATATTACATCGTATTGTATCATATTGCATCATAGTGCATCATAAAATTCTCAGAGACCCGGGGGCTTGATCAACCCTCTACCGGCTCTGAGCATGTATATTGCTTTGATAAGGTGTAGCGGGGGGGGGGGGGGGGAGGGGGCTTGATGATACTCATCTACTCCTACCAGAAAAGCTGGCATATAAAATTTCACATGTGTTTGCTTTGATAAGGGGTTAAAGGGGGGGGGTTGATGGCTCCCATCGACTCTAAAAAACCGAAGAAACCCTGACATACACATGAATTGGCCACCTCCGCCCGGCCTATACAGTTTAGAGCTTACATAACTAACGCGCAATAGGTTGGTCTAAACTTCGGGCCTTACATAAAAGACCCATCAAATTTAGTCCTAAAGAGTCGGGAACGTTAGTTAGTGAAAAGTCGACTCTACAGAGATGTTTCGACTCCTGAACCAATAATCTTTCTCAACGCAAGAAGATTAGGTCTATTTACAAGACAGTTTTCTACAAGTTAGACCTATGTGACTCGGCACAAGCACACAAATGCATATACCGACTCATGGGGACCACACTTCAAAATTTCTTCTCAAAGACCCGACACGACGCAGTGATGTTCGTGCCGACTCTTGGGGACTACACTACGAAGTTTTCTTCTCAAGTAAAGAGTCGGTACAACACCCAGATGCAAACACCAACTCTTGGGGAGTAATACTTCCAAATTTTTATGACCCGGAATGGCACACAAGATGACCACACCAACTCATGGGGGATACAAGCCGATTTATCCCATGAGTCGATCAAAGTCAGATAGTAATTCTCAATCGACCCAGGGGGCTACAGATACAATAAGGATCCCATGCAATGTTCAAAGTCAGAAATAAAATCGACTTGTAAACTCGATGGGAAATTATCATTCATCAACAACCGAGTCTCACATCAAAAAGAGGAGCCTTACATTACATAAAAGCAAAGGCCAAAGTCGGCAAAACACTACTAACTAGAAAACTACAACTTCAGTCGTCATCTTCAGAGTCGGCTTCATCTCCAGATGAGGTGACTTGGGCCTCTCTTGCAATGTAATAAAAATCTTCATCACTACTGCTGGAACTCTCCATACAGCAGCTGGCTCGATTACCATCGGAGTCAAAAACCCTTGCCCACAGGGTATCTTCACCATCACATCTGAAAATGATCATATCTCCTTTCGGAATGTTCTTGAATAGAAGGAAAGTTTTCCAACCTTTCTTCAAGAACATAGAATCCTCACCAGAGAAGTTGGTGGTCACCCAGATGGGCCCATGAGGGCACCCCTGAGAGGGAACTCACAAACCTGGAGGCTTCGAGTCCATCACAAGCTGGGCAAAAGAATCAGGGAGATGAACCCAACGATGGATTGTTTGGACTCTTATCAAGAATTCACTCCTCTCGGGAGAAGAAGGGGGAGATTCCGATGGATAAGCAGTGCGAGCACTTCTTCCCCTAGCTCTGCCACGACCACGGCCTCTCCCACGGCCACGACCGCGACCACGACCTCGACCACAAGCACCTGCACTTGAACCAGAGTCATCAGCCGTCAAGGAAGCACGGGAACCTAGCTTTGGAGCCATGGAGAAGATAGCGTAGAGAGAAGAGGAAGAAGAAGATGCGTCTACTCAAAGGACAAACTATTCAATGACTATTTATAGCAGCTTCGAGGAAAGGATTAGTCAATGCCATAATGACATGGGTGAACTACCCATGGTAGGTGACATTTATGGAAAGACTCCTCGATTCCCATCACAAAATCAATGCCTCCAACGGACGTTTCGGGCAGTGCAATCATAAAAGCAATATAGGATCTTTGACTAAAAAAGTCAACAGAAATTTTTGACCAGAAGATGAAGCAAAGAGAAATTTGCACTGACTCTGTGTAAATCCCAAAAGGGTAGGAGTCGGTTTTTTGAAGCTAGTAAGTCGGTACAGTCAAAAAAGCCGTCTCAACGAAGATTGATACCTTGAAGACCAAGGAGATCGACATCAACTCCCAGTAATCTCAAAGAGGATGGGAGTCGGTCTGTCCAAATTAGGGAGTTGGCAACCACGGTGGTGACGAGAAGATTGCTGCGAAGACTAAAGCATCACACCAATCCTAGGGGCTAATATCGGGGGGATGGACCAAGCCCATAACCCGGCATTAGATCTATGGGCCGACTCGCCTATAAAAGGCCCACAAAGAAGACCCAGCCACGAGCCGGCTGCGCCAAGGAAAGAAGATCAATGCCGTAGAAGGAATTTGACTTACCTTGTATAGCTTGTAGCATATATGTAAAGTAGAATAGGACTCCACCTCGTGTCGGAATCGTACTCGCGGAATCCCGGGACCCGCTGCCTTTATAAGCCGAGGACCACGGGATCCAGGGCCAGAAAACAATCTCAACCCAAGATAGGACTAGATACTGATCGGCGCGGCCTAGATATCATCGAGACTAAGTTACGACCGACTCTCTTGTAACCGATCAACCGACTCTTCTTTCGAGAGTCGGAACCCATAATAATAAGAAGGAGTAGTAGGCTTTTACCTCGAGACAAAGAGAGGCTGAAACCTTGGTAAATCCCCGAGTCTCTTGTCCATGTCGACTCTCTCCACAAAATTTCCTCGCAGCAAAGGTCCCATCTTAAGTTCGACTCTTCAGACATCTGCCGTGACTTTCCCACGACAATGCCCCCGTGCATCCCCTTCTTCATCGACAATTACCATTTCGTCCTTCGTTCCACTATATTTTTATCACTTCATGCATTATGTGCTATGCTTGGAGCATCTTGCTCTTTACTTTCTTTTTAGTTTTCTTTAGATTTGTTTGCTGTTAATAACAAGTTAGAACCCAACTTTCTTTGTGTGGGAGAGAAACACACTCCGCTTTAAACTAGAACACATCATAGGATTTTCGTGCTTATCTTTCTTTGTTGTGTGTTCTTTATCTTTTCGTAACTGCTGTCATGCTTAGCTCTTAGTTTTCATGCTTATCTTTTTAAGAGCTTTTGTTTAGTTTGTTGCTAGAACTCTCCTTAGTTTTCATGTTTATCTTGTTTAGAGAGTCGGCTTGTTGCACTGAGTTGTGTGTCTTGACTTGAAGTAGGTAATTGAGATTGCTATTCAATTATAGTAGTAACTTGCAATAGTTTTGAGGTATTGTTGTGAGTAATGTTTGAAATTTTGGTGTCAAGAGGTTTGGCCTATTAGTGATAGATGTCATATTTTGGTCAATTCGTGTTTATTTTCGAAAACTACAAAACTAGTTGAGAACTCTAGCTACTAGATGGATCACTAATCTTTGGAGGGATCGAAAATTAGAGTACACTCACGTACCGTGAGTCGAGGATGCGCAAGGATAACCAAACCCCCATACACTCCTCCTCGGGGTACTTGTCTCTTTGTGAACCTCCTGATTAAATTGAGAGTTACCGATAATAAGGGCATGAGTTCTTCGGACTAATGTAACCATTCGAAAGTTGACACCTCCACCTTCCCATATTTTGCTAGCCTATTCGGTACCGTGCATTGCCCTTTCTCATCTTGAGAGTTGGCGCATACTTCGCCGGTGCATCTGATACGCGAGAGATGATAATTGCTTCTCGCCCTTCGTTGGTTACCCCAAGTGGATGGTGGGATGAAGCATAGTGGCAAGATTCCCTCGGTGAAGATACCGAGGTTTGTCTCCAGTAGGACTCCGAAGATGATAAGTAGGTGTCAGCGGCGCAACTGACGTGGACCTGCACACAGACACAAATAACTTTGCTCCAACGAAGTTCAGAGAGGTTGTCAATCTCTCCGGTCTTGTTGTTTACAAAGGATCAAGACACAAGGGATAATGATAACGATAGCAATTGAAAGTAAAAGCAGAAAGGTAAATAAGCTTGTAAACAGTGATGAGAATATGGACCGGGGTCCCGTGATGTTCACTAGTGATGTCTCTCTCCCAAAAGACGATAAAACTGCTATGCGAGGTACACAAATTACAGATGGGCAATTGACAGGATTATAAACGCACTGCAATGTTAACTATGCTACAATAGAAAGAGGCTCATAAGCATGGGCAGTGCGCAAAAATAAGTAGACCGAAATCCAACTACATTTACTACTAATCATCCACCTTGAGATATCTATCTAGAACATCTCGCTGGTATTAAGTTGCGAGCCCCACCCAAAGTGTAAACCCAAAGTAACAGACAACTACATTAAAAAGAACTTTGCGTAAAGTAAACAATCCTTGCACCCACGGTTACAAGCACCGTTGTTTCCCCCCTTGTGGCCACATCACATCCCCTAGACTCATGTTTCTGACACTCAAGCGTGTCATGAGGGGGCATGGACCCACAATCGAGCCTAACGTTCCCTCTTGGAGTTATTACCTACCACTTGGCCAAAGCAATAAACAGCAACGAAGAACATGCACGAATTACTTAGGAACAAAAATACAAAAGATAAGAACCAATTATATTACTCTATCACAATCTGAACATAATCTCATAATCCATCAGATGCCATCGAACTCAGCATAGCAACAGCAGAAAGATTACATATGTGCCTCAATCATGTAGCGAAGCTCATGAGGTCTAAACCATGAAGAACAAAGAGGGGAGGAGAACATCACATAGCTACTGATCACGGACCCATGGTCCAAAGGAAACTACTCACTGCACATCCAGGAAGCGTCCATGGTGGAGGGGAAGCTCCCGGAGGTCGATCCTCCCTCCGGCAGGGTGCCGGGAAGGGTCCTGCTGGTGCTCCCGATCTTGGAAGCGCGACGGCGGCGGAACAGAGGCGAGATCGCGAAAAATGGTTATGTCCTCGGTAGTTCCACGTCACGGTAAATATATAGGCGAAGGGGGGAAGCCAGGGGGGGCACCAGGAGTGCAGGCGCCCCCCTGGCGCGGCCAAGCCTTAGGCCGCAACAGGTGGCAGCCTGGGCCCTAGTGGTGGCCCATGGCCCCACCCAGGCTCTTCCGGAAGCTTCCGTTGCACTGATTCTTTATCTGATTTTCCCGAGTTTTTGGCTGCCTGGTACTTTTTATATGGGGGAAAACTGAAATAGAAAAACAGTAGAAAAAAGAAACTGGCATTGGGGTGCACTGGGTTAATAGGTTAGTCCAAATATGATCAAAAGTGTATGAAAGTGTATCTAGATCATAGCAATATCACACAAAACATGCATGGAGCAAGCAGAAATTATCGATACGTTTGGGACGTATGAACATCCCCAAGCTTAATTCCTGCCCGTCCTCGAGTAGGTAAATGATAACAAGCATAATTTCTGTGGTGACATGCTAGCAACCATATAAAAACTTTGAAAAGTAAAGCAATCAAGGTATGTGATTCAATTCAAGTCATAATGTGCAAGAGTCTATATTAGCAGTGAAACAAGCAACGAAAGAACATTTGGTGCAAGAGCTCTCGCTGTCCGTGACTCGAATATGTCTCCAAATGGTGTTTGCGTGCAAGAAGAGGGATAGGGAATACGAGAAAAAGTATTTTTGTTGAGAACTCAATCTACTAATGTTTCACACTTGGTCTTCTTTGGAATCTTATCTTGACTCGTCCCCAGACCACTAGCCAGGTACAAGTCAATTTGATCCACTCCTTTTCGATATTTTGAGCACTCATCCAATGGATGAGCGTAAGCACGAAAGTTGACACTTAGGATGGCAAAGAGAGAAATATGGTGGAGGAGGAAGACAAAAAGGGCGTGAAAGGCTCACATCATTGAGGACAATCATAGGCGAGAAGGCCAAATGATAGATATGATGTGAGGAGTAGGGATTGCCATGCAACGGATGCACATATCAGCTAGGAAAAGCTCTCGAATGGAACTAGTGGGGGTGCATCTAACTTGCTCGCTCATGAAGACCCAGAGCTCTTTTGAGGAGGCTCATCCTTGGAATATGCAAGCCATGTTCTATAGTGTGAAGGTCCCCACATAGCTATATGCATGAATGATCATCTCTATGGAGTACAAGGATAAGAGGGAGTACTAGT
This sequence comes from Bromus sterilis, assembly GCA_950022295.1. Taxonomy (NCBI): domain Eukaryota; kingdom Viridiplantae; phylum Streptophyta; class Magnoliopsida; order Poales; family Poaceae; genus Bromus; species Bromus sterilis. The sequence continues at coordinate 346,124,270 of OX465596.1, forward strand.
GTGGATATTTCTAGTAGTAGTGTTGCCCCTTTATCTCTTTTTATTTTCTTTTTCTCTTTTTTCTATATTTTTTTGGTGGCCTCAATGGCTCTTTCTATTTAACTCTCATTTTTCCACTTTGGGATCTTTTCCTCACTTAAGGGAAACACTCTAATTTACAAGAGGGTATAGAAGATCTTTCACACTTTACAAGGTACTCAAATCATAAAGAAGATGTAGCTATCATGATGTATGCAATGTATGCCGTGCCAGTGTAGCAGGAACATGTATGACATGAATATCAAGTCATGAAGAGGTGGATGTTGCATGGAAATATATCTCGGAAAGGCTATGGAAATGCCTTCATAGGTAGGTATGGTTGCTGTTTCGAGGAAAGATAAAGGGAGGCGATCATGCCAAGGGTTTGGATGTATCGGCGAAGGTGGACGCCAACTCTCGGAGTGAGAAGAAGGAAATGCACGTCACAGGAGAGGCTAGCAAATATGAGGAGGTGGTAGTGTCAACTTTCAATACTTACATTAGTACGAACAACTCATGCACTTATTATCGGTAACTCTCAATCTAATAAGGAGGTTCACAAAGAGACAAGTACCCCGAGGAGGAGTGTATGGGGGTTTGGTTATCCTTGCGCATCCTCGACTCATGGTACGTGAGTGTACTCTAATATCCGATCCCTCCAAAGATTAGTGATCCAACTTGTAGCTAGAGTTCTCAACTAGTTTTGTAGGTTTTGAAAATAAACACATATTTCCCAAAATACGACAACTATCACTAATAGGTTAGAGCTCTTGACACCAAAAGTTCAAACATTAGTCACATCAATACCTCAAAACTATTGCAAGTTACTACTAAAATTAAATAGCAACCTCAATTACCTACTTTCAAGACAAGACACAACTCAGTGCAACAACCAACTCTCTTAACAAGATAAACACGAAAAGTAAAGAGAGTTCCAGCAACAAACTAAACAAAACCCAAGGCTGTTGCCAAAGACAAACTAAGACTAAAACTAAACATGGTAGTAGCTACGAAAAGATAAAAAACACACAACAGCAAAAAGATAAGCATGAAGAATCCTATGATGTGTTCTAGATTTTGAAAGTGGAGCGTGTTTCTCTCCCACACAAAGTAAGATGGGGTATAACATGTTATGAACAGCAAGAAAATCTAAATAAAACTAATAATAAAACCTAAGAGCGGGACGCTCCAAGCATAGCACATAATGCATGAAGTGATAAAAATATAGTGAGACGAAGGACGAACTGATGATTGTTGATGGAGAAGGGGATGCACGGGGGCATCCACAAGCTTAGACGCTTGAGTCTCCTTGAATATTTATTGGGGCTGCATGGGGGCATCCCCAAGCTTGAGCGCTTGACACTCCCGGATCTTCTTTCATCATTTTCCATCGCACACTTGAAAACTCCCTTCATACATAACTCATCATAAGCCGATTAGAGAGGTTAGTACCATTAATAAAATACTTTTCCCAACTAGATATAAATATATTCTTGAAGAGCTACTACTTCTCAAGATTGCCAAAAGGTTTTTGCAAAAAAAAGCAAGCTTAAGGTTTGCAAAAGTAAGGAGAGACAAAACGTGGCAGAATCTGTGAAAAACAGAACAACAGGTAGTAGAGAATTTTTTCGGGGTACTTCTGCAACTCAAATAAAAAAACTCAAAACATACGAAAGTTCCGCAATTGTATAGAGCACTCTGTGTAAATAATCCAGATCAAAAATATGAACTGGAGATTTGATAAAAAAATTTCCGTCAAGTAGACATAGTCTTTTTTCTGGACTGCATGTCACAACTTTTGCTTCCCTTGTCATATGAGGCTATACCTTGGCACAAAGCTTGAAAATAAAGATACAATGATGTTGCTACAGTAGTAACAATCATCAAGACCACTAAAAACATAAGTAAAAACATCTTGGGTTTCCTCCCAACAAGCGCTTTCTTTTACGCCTTTAAGCTAGGAAAAAAGACTTTAAAAGATGCTCTCATAAGAATAAGGATTTGAAGCAAAAGAGAGCATCAAGAAGCAAATATGAAACACATTTAAGCATAAACCACTTCCCTATGCATTGGAATCTTGTAAGAAAATAAATCAAAGAAGCACAAAGAGACAAGCATAGGAAGGTGGGACAAGAACAACTTCAAAACTTTCAACATAAAGAGATGAGTTTTTGTAACGTGGGGGTTTCTGTAACCAAACTTTCCTCTCTCAAAATAATTTTCAGTATTATCATGAACAACATCAAGAATATAAATATCACATAAATCATATTGTTCATGGCCTGCAAGCACATGTGTATTGTTTTCAACACGGTTTTTAGGATCATAAGATAAATGCAACCCATCACATTGAGCTTTGATAAGAGGAAAATACTCCGACGTTGGAGATTTCAAAAGGATAATAGGACAATCAAGTGTGGGTGAAATAGAAAAAAAATTCATGCTTAACATGAGGAACTATAGCGAGTTCATTGTCATGGTCATACGAAAGGTATACCCCTAGGCAAGGGAAACCAAGGGGTACCCTCAAGCCCTTAGGTTTTCAACACACCTAACAAAATAAAAAGTACATAATACAGATGTTTTATCAATCGCAGAAGCTCGAATCCCAATATCCCCGAGTAACATATTACTCGGAAGACAGAAACCACCTCCGAGTAGTTAGTCACTCGGAGAGAAAACAAGATCCGAGTAGTACGTTACTCGGAGAAGATGGACGACGGGCTATTCGGTACTCGGAAGATAAGAACGCAACAGACGGAAAGCATTCAAGACCGCAGACGTTCCTCCTCCTTTATTAGCAGTAATGAGTAGACCGTTTCCTGTATTTAGTATGCATTTAACCCTGTAATTAAAGACCCATTAAGCTGAGGCATTGAAGGGGCAGAGGGGGACTCTATACAAGCCTCCCCCCTCCTCCAGCAGGGGCACACGCAACACCATTCTTCTCAGTCTTTGAGCAAAGAACACCCCAGTCAGTCTGGGACATGACTAAGGTTTTTATCTCTACGGAGAGGCCTAACCTGTATAATTTCCTTGCGTAAACCACTCTACGTACAGATTCATTTAGCTCCTTCCATACCCCCTCTCTATTGTCAGGATTATATCCACGACAGTTGGCGCCCACCGTTTGGCTGAGTTGATCAGCAATCGTAGAGATGGCAGTTTCTTCATCCTCTTCATCGGTTCGCGGCCCCGAGCTCATCGTCGGAGAGGTTTTTAGTTTCGGATCATTGGCCTTTGTTGCTGATGATTCTGCCTGGCTGGCGGATTCACCGCTCCAGGCGCAACTGCTACCTTCAAGAGGCAGCGTCCACTTCCGAGCTGACGAGTCGGGGGCTGTACACCTCCAACTGTCGGCCCATCGTCAAGCACCTGCACCTTTATCAGTCCGCCATAAGAAGAAGTGCTCGGGCCGCCCGCGTGCTCATCATCGCGGCAAACAAGTCAAGGTGCAGCAGGTGGCGGTCATCGACCCGGTGGAGTCAGCCCAGAAGGCCTTTTTGGCACCCCGGCTCAGAGCGACCGGTTTACCTCACATTGCCAGCCCAGAGATCAAGTCTTCTGGCAATTCACAACATATTGGTACAGATACAACCGCTCCATTAATAATTATACAGGTACATAGGTTCGGGGATACAAACTGCTACGAGGCATGGCGGCACATCTCGTGCGGAAACACTATCAACATTATTTATGTGACATCTCGAGGCCTCAATACGATCGACGAAGAACTCTACGGCAGTGGAATAACGAGGTGACGGGACTCCATTCCACAAGGACACTGCTGGGACACGGTCTAGTTCGCGTAGTACATCTCACCCAACTCTTCAGGTGCGACTCCTCCTGCATCTGGCATGACACGCCAGGTCAGTACATTGAATGTACTTGCAAGCTCAAGACAACCAAGTCATCAGGAAACAATAGCATGGCAAGAATGCAAACAATAACCTGGCAAGCATGGCAAGTTAATGTATAGAACAATGAAACAACTTATCTCATGACCACTACATGATCGTACCGCTTACCTCAGAGTCGTCCTGACTCGATAACCGGGTCATCTCATGACCAATCATCATACGGGTCGTCGCACAACCGCTCAACGGGTTAGGTGTCCTCTGTTACCACCCAACCGATCACATGACCAACAACTCAGCTTTATTATTAATATTATTAGGCAGATTTGTGTTGACCATCGTGTGACCTAGTACGAACTGCGTCCCATGACCGAGGAATCGGCTATTCGAATAGATTGTGACTCTACAGATTTTGTGCACGTTACCCACATTATGGAGTTCTCCCTCCACTCGGCACTCCGGAACTTGTCCCACAGGATCCTTGTAACTCGTTCCGAAATATCGGGCTAGGACTTCTCCAATGAAACTCGACTACCGCGTAACCTCCCTACGGTATCACTGACACACTATCTTGGGTATCCCTGTGGTTAGGTGTCCTTCGTTACCACCCAACCACTCGGCCAAACTCTTGGAAAACGGCCACCTTGTGGAAAACACCGTCCCAACGGGGACTCCCGGGTAAACAACTATGGATGTCGAGATTATCACAACCTACCTGATCAGGGTAGCGTGCGTGCATAACCTCCCCTCTTTGGTGATATCCGTAGAAGGCACTACGATAGCCCAAGTTAAGGCCAGCCCATACAGACAAATGTGGTTGCACGGTTAAAGCTCGGGACGGTGGCACTTGGTCAACGATTATTATGTTCATTAGGTTCCAGTGAATAAGTCTGGACATAGCAACATGGCAACATGGCAACATGGCATGAACATGATACTACCATCAAGCATATGCAACAACTAACATGGCATGCTAGAGACTAACTACACATGGCATCCAAGTAGAAACATGATCATTACTCGACTAACTCCGGCATAGTCATGACAAAATAAGCAAGGTGATAATATGTACTAGGGTGGCATGATAAAGACCCGTAGGCATGGCATGATTATATCAATTAACTCATTATGGCTGATTACTTTTATTAGCAAGCAATTTTAAAGGCAAGAAAACTCCAAGTTAAATGATTCAAATCATCAAGTGGCAACTCAAGATCCTCATGACCAGATTGTTAGGGCTTGCCTTGGTCAAATGGAGTGTCCTTGAACTCCTGGTCTCCTGGAAGCACTTGATCACATTCTGAAAAATAAAACAAATGGCAAAGAAAATAAGTCCAAAGCACTTCTCTTCTGTCCAGTGGACCTAAACAGAGAGTCAAGCTGCCAAACTTTGCCAACTTAAAGAGGAGCTCCAGACAAAAATTTAGCAAAAAGAATCAACTCATTTGGCCTTGTGGTTTAGGAGATATTCATGGTCAAAGTTTGGTCAAACACTAATTTTAAATGGATTTAAAATAATTTCCAGGAAATAACCAGAGAGGGCCACGTCGAAGGCGTAAACCCACGTGGGCGCCTCCACTTATACCGATTCGGACAAGCTGGAGTGGCTGACAGGTGGGGTCATGTTGTCAGATTGAAATAAAAGAGAGGGAGACAGAGGCCGCGGCTCCGGCGACGGTGGTTCGCCGGCGAGGAGGCCGTGGAGGTGGACTAGGGCTAGGGGAGGAGATGCAGGGGGTCACGGCGATCAACCACGTACCCGAAATCCTTCGAACGGTGGCCGGACGGCCTCACTAGGTTCTTCTCTAGCTACGGTGCCGGCGGCGCTCCGGTGCGATCTCCGACCAGGGGCCTCCCCGACCGGTTTTCTCCTCTTTTGAGCTCTCTAGGAGTGGTGTGGGGGTGTGCTGTGGTGCTTGGAAGCAGAGGCGGGGGCCAATTTATAGGGGCAACGTGATCCCCTTTCGGTTGCCGTCGGGTAGAAGACGATGGACGCCGTGCACGCGTGCGGATGAGCAGGGATGGCTCTGGTGAGCTCTGGGAGGTTCTAATGGTGGTGTAGCACGCGTGCGTGCGTGCCCAGGGGTTCTGCAGCACTAGGGCGATGGGACGGGTCATGCACAGCCGCTGCGGTGGTTCTGCGTCGATGGGTGGCGCGGCTTTGAGGGGGAGTTGGTGTTGCGCGTGCTTGATGGAGGTAGCAGACGCGTGGGAGACAACGCGGGCAACGCGGGAGCGTGTGTTTCACAGTGGCCTCCACGCGCGCGCGTCGGACGAACAGCGGCGGCGACGTCGAGGGCTCCGGAGGTCGGCGTGGCTTTGGGAGTGGCTAGGTGGCGTGCGGGAGTGCCATGACCACTACGGACATGAGGGCGCAGCCAATGGCTCGCGGGGCGAGGCGGGCGCTCGACGGTGACAACTCGGCAATGGCCAGAGCACGCCAATGGTCGACACTGAGCGTGCCCACCCCCTGTGGCCTCAGCATGTCCCTGGCATGTAGCCAACGTCAAGAAGTGCTGGGAAGGCTATGGGAGGCTTACATGTGGGCTCCAGCGCTTGGCAGCTTCAAAAAGAGTTTTCTGCAGAAAAGTTTGGGAATTTCTCCAGGGAGTTTGGCTAGGTTTTTGGGGCTGAAACTTGGTGTGCCTGGGTTATCTAGGAAGGTTCTCATGTGGAAAAAATTTCAAAGAAAATGGGCAAGCCAAAAGGGTAATTGCTTCACAAAGTGCCCCCTGGACAGAAATAGAAAAGAATTTCTAGAGGAATATTTTTGTACTAAACTTGCCCATGTTTTTGCATAGGATCATGAGGCATGACTCCATTGTTTAGCACAAAAAGTGTGAGGTCAAAAGGAGGAGAAGAGCTGAGGATAGTTTCAAAAAGGAGGGGGAAAATAGCAAATTCCCTTAATGAAAAAGGGTTTTCATGAAGAATAAAAATAGGGCAAGGGTTTGGATGATCAAAGCTTGATCATAGCCATGAGGGAGAAGGGTTCAGAGGTCACTTGGCCTAGGGGAAAAATTAGGCCTAAGTGATCAAGGCCATCTGAGCTGAACAATCTAGGCAAATAAATTCCAAATCCATAAAATCAGCAAATAAAGTTGCAAATAAAAAGGGGTCAAAAACCAGGGTGTCACAGCCTTGGATGAATTGATTGCAAGAGAAGTCTCCTCAGCATCTCTTGTGCATCTGTTCAACTCGGTCGAAGAGGAGGGCATGGCGGCATCAGGCCCCGAGTCGGAGGACGAACAGGAGGGCAGCAGCGGCGCTCCAGTCGCAGTTGCAGAAGTGTGCATAGCGGAAACTGCACCCCCTCAACCGTCACCAGTTCGGGATATTCACGCCCGAGATGAAGCTAACAGCCCATCCAGGGCTAATGGCCGAGAGCCAGCTCGGCGTGTGTCCGCTTTCCGAAGGTTAGAACTCGGGGAAGCAAGTCGGAAGCCCCGACCCCTTACTCAAGAAGAGCAGGCAGAGGTGGAGGCAGCCGAGCTACTATTAAACACCCCTATCGACACAAGCACTCAGGAAGGTCGAAGTCTGGAGGCGGACAGGTTAACCAACTTGGCCGAGCGAGAACGCCTGTCCGCGCTAGAGAGCACCCTGGAACGTCAGTCCCGGGAGGTCACTCGGCTCAGGCAAAGAAGAACAAGTCGACAACTGCGAGGCCAAGGTCGAGAACCTTTTCGAGCTATGGGGACCCCAGTAGAAAATCTCATAGCGGCAACTCAGATTGCAAACTCTCTGCAGCCCAGTGGATCGGCAGAAGAGGGAATTCAGCACCTGGCATTTTTGTTGCAAGCCGCAGTGGATCAAAACGCCGCTATCAGTCAATCACATCAGCGAATCCATTCTCAAGTTCCTCCCGCAAGAACGTCACAGTCGGTACATACGCCTTATGGAGAAGCACGGAGAAATAGGAACAATTATCCTCGGCACAAAAATGAGCCCCGAGGAGATCACCACCAAGATCAGTATCGGCACGAAGAGCACCGAAGAGCAGATAACTATGAAGCTCGCAGGTCGGGTTGGGCTGCTCCTTGGAGAGAAGAGTTCCCTCGGCACCGAGGCGACCGTCATATAGATGTTGAAGATGACTCCCAAAGTTATCTGGTACAGAGCCGAGTTGATCATGCTAGGTCACATCGGCAGGATCAGGCTCGTCCCTCAATGGCTATAGGGCCAGTTTGCTTCAGCGAGAGAATTCCGTCTACCCCTATTCCTCCTTACTTCAGGATAGCTCAAGGGGTGGATAAATACGGAGGTGATGCCAAACCTCAGACATGGTTAGATGATTACAGAATAGCCTGCAAATCGGAGGGGGAGGGGATGAGATAGCTATGATGCACCTGCCATTAATGCTAGAAGGCTCAGCTTGGGCATGGTTGAATCAGCTCCCCCTCAGTATCATCTGGATTTGGGAAGACCTTGAGAGGGTTTTCATCAAGAATTTTGAAGGGATTTACAAGAGGCCTGGACGACTAACCGAGATACAGTTGTGTGTGCAAGGAAACACCGAATCTACTCGGGATTATATCCAGAGATGGATCACGCTTCACAACTCGGTAGAGGGAGTCTCCGAGTTCCAGGCCATCCATGCCTTCAAGCAAGGGCTCAAGTATAGAGAGCTGAGTCTCAAGTTGGCAAGATCACCCCCATGTTACCTCACTCGAAAGACTCATGGAGATAGCAAATAAATATGCCAATGGTGAAGAGGAGATTCGGCAGAAGTCCCAGCAGCACAGAGGAGGCAACTGCTCGGCACCAAACCCAAAGCAGAAGACCGGAGGTAACAACAAGAGGAAGGCAGAAGACACCCCAACAGATGCAGAGTTAGTTGCAGCAGCGAATGCCTCAGGGATTCACGGCAAAGATCAGCCACGAATGGAGTGGCAGCCACGCCAGAAAAAACCGTCAAACGATGATGAAGTCCTCGATCAACCTTGTCCTCTTCACACCACCCGAGACGCCGAGGGAAAGTTGGTTCTTCCAAATCACACATCTCGACAGTGTCGCCTGATCAAAAGAGCACCCCAGAATGCGAAAACTGGACCTCAGCAAAATAAAGATACTGGCAAAAAGAAGGCAGCGAGCCCGGATCTGGACAGCGAAGGCTTCCCACGAGAAGACGGAGTGTTGGTCATCTTTGCAGGATGGGAGTCGAAGAGATTAGAAAAGATAAGATTCACAGAAGTCAATTCGGCAGCTCCGGCAGTTCCGAGTTACATGAAGTGGGCTAACACTCCGATCACCTTCGATCAGTCGGATCACCCTCCTCACATCCCTCACCCAGGAAGGCATGCTCTGATCGTTGATCCTTTGGTAGAAACATGGAATGGAAACTTCAGGATCAGAAATGTCCTGATGGACGGTGGCTGCGGGATTAATATCCTATATGCAAGCACTCTGAAGAGCATGAACATTCCAATGTCCAAGCTCCGCAAAAGCTATCTGGAATTTCATGGGATCATCCTGGGGAAAAAGACACATTCACTCGGAATGATCTCCCTCAATGTGGTCTTTGGTACTCCGAGTAACTTCCGGAAAGAAAAGAACACCTTTGAGGTGGTGGATTTTCCGAGTGCATATCATGCTCTGCTCGGAAGACCAGCTTATGCAAAATTCATGGCCATCCCGTGTTACGTCTATCTGAAACTGAAGATGCCTGGCCCGCACGGCGTGATCACCATCTTGGGAGATTACAAACAAGCCGAATAACTATTACAGAAGGGATCTTTGATAGCCGACCAGCAAATGGCTGAGGTTGAGCTGGCTGAGTACAAAAAAGGCGCCGACTCATCCGAGCTGCTGCAACCAAAGAAGACATCTTCGTTTGAGTCAGATGGAGAGAACAAGAGGGTACAGATACATCCCACGGATAAAGACAAGTACACCAATATTGCAACCGATTTGGATCCCCAATAGGAACTCGAGCTCGTCAACTTCCTCCGTGAGAATTGGGATATCTTCGCATGGAAGCCTGCTGATATGCCTGGAGTCCCAAGGGGGTTGGCCGAGCACAAATTACACGTCGATCCAAAAGCAAGACCGGTGAAGGAGTCCCTTCAGCGCTTTTCTTACGAGAAAAGGAAGGCCATCGAACAAGAAATAGCTAGATTATTAGCAGCCGAATTCATTAGGGAAATCTTCCACTCCGAGTGGTTAGAAAATCCTGTAATGGTTCTGAAGAAAGATAAAACTTGGAGAACTTGTGTTGATTTCCGTCATATCAATAAAGTTTGTCCAAAAGATCATTTCCCTCTTCCTCGCATTGACCAGATTTGTGGATTCCACATCGGGTTGCGAGAGATTATGTTTCCTCGATGCGTACTCGGGTTATCATCAAATCCGACTATATGAACGAGATGAGCTTAGAAAAACATTGATATCCCCATTCGGATGCTTTGTTATGTCACGATGCCATTCGGGCTCAAAAATGCAGGTGCCACGTATCCACTACTGGAATTTGCTCGTTTGCCATGTGTCTTTTCTTTGCCGTCTGTATTTTTGCGGGGCGGACGGCAAAGAGGGTCTTTGCCATCCGCTGCGGACGGCAAAGATTGGCTGACGATAAAGAATGCTTTGCCGTCTGTTTTTTTTTACGCATGGCAAAGAGGAACTTTGCCGTCTGTTTTTTCTTCACGCATGGTAAAGAGAGGCTTTGCCGTCTACTTTTAAATGGCGGACGGCAAAGAAACCACTTTGCCATCTGTTTTTTTATTTTTTCTCATGGCAAAGTTTGTTGTACACGAATATTTGTACCACTTTAAAATAATTTTGAAGATGCAAACAATTTTTAAATAATATGAAATTTGGCGTGATGATGGTTTATGATTCCTTAAACATGTAGAAAAATATTGAATTTTTTCTATGTTTTTTATAATAATTAATTCATCAGATTATATAAGATAAACAAACACAAAATATTATCTGGTCTTCTATTGGTTGAGTAGCTTAGCACACGAATTGATGACATGGCATAAAAAAATCCCACCAACCGTATCCCAACCCCATGCCCACACCACACACGTTATCTCTCTCCTTATCCCATCCCCGTCCAGGACCAAGCCCGCATCAGCTGTTCCTATGGCTCAACCTCCTCGCAGTTCACGACCAAGCCCCATGGGCTCCTGCTCCGCCCCACGGCCGCTCGCCTGCTCCACCCGAGCCGGTAGCTTCGGCCGCGCCCCGGCCTCGCCTCGCGGCTGCGCTGGCAACTCCGGCCGTGCCCCGCGAATGCGTTTTAATGCTTTAATTATCCGTAAATTGCGACGCCATAAACAACCATTAATGGCCACCTCGCCCCCGATCTCCTCCTATGGACCATCCTAGAATCTATAAATAGGAAGGGACGTGAGATTCGTAGTACTCTGCCACCTCCCGCCCAAGCAGCTCCGAGACGTCCAGAAGCTGACAGGTTGTCTCGCAGCACTCAGTCGGTTCATTTCCAGACTGGGAGAGAAAGCCCTACCTCTTTACCAGCTGATGAAAAAATCGCCAAATTTCGTTTGGACGGAAGAAGCTCAAATGGCATTTGAAGAGCTAAAGAAGCAACTGTCAACTCGGCCAGTCCTGGCAGCACCTCAAGAAAAAGAACCACTCTTATTATGTATTGCAGCCACAAGCCGAGTTGTCAGCGTAGCTATAGTGGTGGAAAGAGAAGAAGAAGGAAAGTCACAAAAGGTACAAAGAATGGTGTACTTCATCTCGGAGGTCCTCACACCATCCAAGTAGGGATATCCCCACTATCAGAAGCTGGCAATGGGAATTTACTTGGCATCACAGAAGCTTGCACATTATTTCCAGGATGATTCCATCACAGTGGTATCTGAAGCTCCCCTGGCAGAAATCATGAACAACAGATACTCAACGGGCTGAATTGCAAAATGGAGTTTGGACTTACTGCCCTTTGACCTCAATTACCAACCCAAAAAATAAATGAAGTCGCAAGCATTGGTGGATTTCTTGGCCGAGTGGATTGAGGTCCAACATCCTCCACAGCCAACACCAGAGCATTGGACAATGTTTTTTGATGGATCCAAGATGTTGAATGCAGCAGGGGCAGTGTAACATCCCAAAATTCTCCAAATTTTGGAATGTTAATAAATAATATAATAGTGATTTACTTGTTTGAATTTTAGGGTAAGTGAAAACTTTTTTGAGTTTTGTTTAAACCTTTACAAAACCATTTAATAAAATTGGATAATCATTTATCCAATAATGAAAATTTTGGTTGTGAAGTTTATTCAAAATTCAAAGAATGATTTCCTTTCTTTTGTCTTTTTGTAACTTGGTAGGAACCACAATTAAATATTTTAGAGTGAGAATAAAATGACTTTCTCAAAAAATTTGTGGTCCCATACTCATTCTCGAATTTTATTTGAAATTGGAGTTTATTTGATATTGACGTTTAAGAGATATTTAAATATTTCCAATAATTCAATTTATTAAATGAGAGGAGATAATATGACTTCTCCCAAAAAAGTATTGGAAATATTTAACAATCTCATTTGGTTACTCGGTTGTTTATTAATCATTTAGGGTATTTATGAAACCCTAAAACTAATTTAGGATATTCTATTAATGCCTTAAATAAATTTTTGGTTGATAAAAAAATATTCAGAGGGAGAAATATATTTTTCCTAGACTTTCTATATTTTATTTGGCCTAGACAATTTTATTTGATAGTGATTAATCCAGATAATAAAAATAGAATTCCTAAATCTATTAAGTCAAGCCCATATTTCTCTATTTTTCTGTTTTTCTTTCTGTTGGGCCGAATCAATCTGCCACTAAGGCCCAAACCCACCTGCGATCTTCTTCTTCCTCTCCCTTGTTCCCACGTTCAACACATACACAACATACTAGCCATTGCCTCGAGCTTTTCCTCTCCTCCTCCCACTCCATCCTTTGACTGATTCAACTCCGAATCTACACAAAAATTGTGGACAAGTTCATGATGAATCCGTTCAGGGAAATAAGAATGCGTTTTAATGCTTTAATTATCCGTAAATTGCGACGCCATAAACAACCATTAATGGCCACCTCGCCCCCGATCTCCTCCTACGGACCATCCTAGCATCTATAAATAGGAAGGCACGTGAGATTCGTAGTACTCTGCCACCTCCCGCCCAAGCAGCTCCGAGACGTCCAGAAGCTGACAGGTTGTCTCGCAGCACTCAGTCGGTTCATTTCCAGACTGGGAGAGAAAGCCCTACCTCTTTACCAGCTGATGAAAAAATCGCCAAATTTCGTTTGGACGGAAGAAGCTCAAATGGCATTTGAAGAGCTAAAGAAGCAACTGTCAACTCGGCCAGTCCTGGCAGCACCTCAAGAAAAAGAACCACTCTTATTATGTATTGCAGCCACAAGCCGAGTTGTCAGCGTAGCTATAGTGGTGGAAAGAGAAGAAGAAGGAAAGTCACAAAAGGTACAAAGAATGGTGTACTTCATCTCGGAGGTCCTCACACCATCCAAGTAGGGATATCCCCACTATCAGAAGCTGGCAATGGGAATTTACTTGGCATCACAGAAGATTGCACATTATTTCCAGGATGATTCCATCACAGTGGTATCTGAAGCTCCCCTGGCAGAAATCATGAACAACAGATACTCAACGGGCTGAATTGCAAAATGGAGTTTGGACTTACTGCCCTTTGACCTCAATTACCAACCCAAAAAATAAATGAAGTCGCAAGCATTGGTGGATTTCTTGGCCGAGTGGATTGAGGTCCAACATCCTCCACAGCCAACACCAGAGCATTGGACAATGTTTTTTGATGGATCCAAGATGTTGAATGCAGCAGGGGCAGTGTAACATCCCAAAATTCTCCAAATTTTGGAATGTTAATAAATAATATAATAGTGATTTACTTGTTTGAATTTTAGGGTAAGTGAAAACTTTTTTGAGTTTTGTTTAAACCTTTACAAAACCATTTAATAAAATTGGATAATCATTTATCCAATAATGAAAATTTTGGTTGTGAAGTTTATTCAAAATTCAAAGAATGATTTCCTTTCTTTTGTCTTTTTGTAACTTGGTAGGAACCACAATTAAATATTTTAGAGTGAGAATAAAATGACTTTCTCAAAAATTTTGTGGTCCCATACTCATTCTCGAATTTTATTTGAAATTGGAGTTTATTTGATATTGACGTTTAAGAGATATTTAAATATTTCCAATAATTCAATTTATTAAATGAGAGGAGATAATATGACTTCTCCCAAAAAAGTATTGGAAATAATTAACAATCTCATTTGGTTACTCGGTTGTTTATTAATCATTTAGGGTATTTATGAAACCCTAAAACTAATTTAGGATATTCTATTAATGCCTTAAATAAATTTTTGGTTGATAAAAAAATATTCAGAGGGAGAAATATATTTTTCCTAGACTTTCTATATTTTATTTGGCCTAGACAATTTTATTTGATAGTGATTAATCCAGATAATAAAAATAGAATTCCTAAATCTATTAAGTCAAGCCCATATTTCTCTATTTTTCTGTTTTTCTTTCTGTTGGGCCGAATCAATCTGCCACTAAGGCCCAAACCCACCTGCGATCTTCTTCTTCCTCTCCCTTGTTCCCACGTTCAACACATACACAACATACTAGCCATTGCCTCGAGCTTTTCCTCTCCTCCTCCCACTCCATCCTTTGAATGATTCAACTCCGAATCTACACAAAAATTGTGGCCAAGTTCATGATGAATCCGTTCAGGGAAATAAGAATGCGTTTTAATGCTTTAATTATCCGTAAATTGCGACGCCATAAACAACCATTAATGGCCACCTCGCCCCCGATCTCCTCCTACGGACCATCCTAGCATCTATAAATAGGAAGGGACATGAGATTCGTAGTACTCTGCCACCTCCCGAAAAATCCCTCTCAAATTTGAACCATACTAGGAGCAATTGCTCGCCGAAGTTTGGTATTCCACCGAAGTCCGGCGTAGATGCCGACTCATACAAGGTGAACCAGGGTCCTCTTTCCTCCCTTTCTCCATATTTCATTATTCCGCATCACGTTGACATGAATTCGGATCCTAATCCTCAGCCGGAGCACGCCGTCTGCATCACCGTGCTCTCTACGCATTCTTCTTTACTCCGGAGGGACTTCACGGCTATTCTAGGACGAACTCAGAGCTATAACCTTGTCCCTCGAGCTTTTCATGTTGCCCTCTACACCGTTTGGTAGCTCGTCGATGCCAAAAACAATTCTAATCAACTCCGGCGAGAATTCCGGTGAACTTTCCGGTGAGCTCCCTTCCCTCTATATTTATTTTTTGTTAAAAAAAACGAACAGGTATAGACAAATCATATCTTGACACGTGGCAGCATATTTTCTATTCCCGTAATTAATTTTCAAGAAAATAGTCAAACTTCAAAAATTCATATCTTCTAGCTCGTAAGTCGGATTTCGACAAATTTTATATCCCCGGATTCCTTGGAAAATGTACTTTTTTATGGTCCAGTATTATTTCACTTTTGGTAATTCGAAATTTAACTCAAATTAATTATGTGAATTTGAGTATATTTATTGTTCCTCCCATTCAATAATTTATTTTGAAATATTTTTCTTCGCCAAATTGATCCTTAGAATCACACATTATTTTGACCTCAAGCCTTTGTTTCAACTTCCATTTTAGTTACATCTTTTTCCTTTATAAATTTTACCACAGAAATAATTCAATCTTTTCAAAATTTCTATCGGATCATTTTGTATTCAAGCATGTAATATCTTTTCAAATATCCACATGTTCAAACCAAGTGAAGTTTGACATACTCTCCATCCAATCGGTTTTATAATCAAGCTTCAACATATCCAATTGATTTTGCAATCCCCCGGAGATATGATTTCCATCCAATCCAGCTTGATCCTATCTCAACCTATCCATGCCATAGTAATTAGTTTATTAATAGTAATAACTAAATATTTATGGTGTAAATTGTATTTTTGTTCGGATCTTCAATTTGTATTTGTGTTGTGTGTTGAAGTATTTCTCTTTTATCGTTAGATATATTGTAGTGAGAAGGAGAGACGAATACGAGTAGAATATTTCATCTTCAGGATCCAGGCAAGTTACTCTTTTGGTCATACTTCAGCTATACCTTTATTTTTCCTATGCATTGTAGTCCAACTTAAATATTATGCATTAATAGGATTAGGTACTATACTATACTTTTACACCCAGTAGTTCATTGAGGTAGGTCCGAAACTTACATCATTGTCGCCACCGTGTAGAATTATACTGCTTTGCTAAGTAGAGGTGGATTGGGAAGTGATCCATTATGAGGTGTGAGTGACTAAGTAGTAAACAGGACCAAGATAATCTTAATGAACCACCTAGGTGGAATGGTTGGGGGCACCCTGGAGGAACCAGTGGATTTGCCTGAGTGACCTGGAGATGGCTGATGGCTTCTCTCCCTTCGTTGGTTACCCCAAGTGGAAGGTTGAGATGTAGCACAGCAGCAAGTTTCCCTCGGTGAAGATACCAATGTTTGTCTCCAGTAGGACTCCAGAGATGATAAGTAGGTGCCAGCGGTGCAACTGACGTGGACCTACACACAGACACAAGTAACTTTGTTCCCAACGAAGTCCAGAGAGGTTGTCAATCTCTTCGGTCTTGTTGTTCACAAAGGGTAAAACACAAGGGATAATGATAGCAATTGAAAGTAAATGCAGAAAAGTAAATATAGCGTGGAAACAATAATAAGGATATGGACCGGGATACGTGATGTTCACTAGTGATGTCTCTCTCCCAAAAGACGATAAAACTGCTATGCGAGGTAAACAAATTACAGAAGGGAAATTGACAGGATTATGAACGCACCGCAATGCTAACTATGCTACAAAAGAAAGGAAGAGGCTCAAAAGCACGGGCAGTACGCCAAAATAAGTAGACCGTAATCCAACTGCATCTATTACTAATCATCCACCTTGAGATATCTATCCAGAACATCTCGCTGGTATTAAGTTGCGAGCCCCACCCAAAGTGTAAACCCAAAGCAACAGACAACTGCATTAAAAAGAACTTTGCGTAAAGTAAACAATCCTTGTAACCGCGGTTACAAGCACCATTGTTTTCCCCCTTGTGGCAACAACACATCCCCTAGACTCATGTTTCTGTCACTCAAGCGTGTCATCGGAGGGCATGAACCCACAATCGAGCATAACGTTCCCTCTTGGAGTCACTACCTACTACTTGGCCAAAGAACTAAACAACAACGGAGAACATGCAATAATTACATAGGAACAAAAATATAAGAGATAAAAACCAAATATATTACTCTATCACAATCTGAACATAATCTCATAATCCATCAGATTCCTTCAAACTCAGCATAGCAACAGCAGAAACATTACAAAAGTGCCTCGATCATGTAGGGCAGCTCACGAGGTCTAAACCATGAAGAACAAAGAGGGCAGGAGAACATCACATAGCTACTGATCACGGACCCATGGTCCAAGGAAAACTACTCACGAGACATCCGGGGAGCATTCATGGTTGAGAGGAGACTCCCGGAGGGTGCCGGGAAGAGATCTTCTGGTGCTCCAGATCTTGGAAGCGCGGCGGCGGCGGAACAGAGGCGAGTTTGTGAAATAGGGTTCTCACCCTGGAGTTTACCCGTGACGGAGAATAAATAGGCGAAGAGGGGCTGCCAGAGGTGGACCAGGGGCCCCAGGCGCCCCCCTGGCGCGGCCAGGGGTGGGGCCGCGCCGGGTGGCCGCCTGGGCCCCCCTGGCTCCCCTCTGGCCCCACTTGGGCTCTTCGCGAAGCTTCCTTCACGCTGATTTTTCCTGTATTCTTCCCGGAACTTTTCTGGTACTTTTTATATGGGGGAAAACTGAAATAGAAAAACAGCAGAAAACAGGAACTGGCACTGGGGTGCACTGAGTTAATAGGTTAGTCCAAATATGATCAAAAGTGTATGAAAGTGTATCTAGATCATAGCAATATCACACAAAACATGCATGGAGCAAGCAGAAATTATAGATACGTTTTGGACGTATCAACATCCCCAAGCTTAATTCCTTCTCGTCCTCGAGTAGGTAAATGATAACGGCATAATTTCTGTGGTGACATGCTAGCAACCATAAAAGAACTTTGAAAAGTAAAGCAATCAAGGTTAGAGTTTCAATTCAAATCAAAGCATGCAAGAGTATATATTAGTATTGAAACAAGTAACAAAATAACAATAGGTGCAAGAGCTCTCGTTGTCCGTGACTCGAATGTCTCCAAATGGTGTTTGCCTGCGAGAAAGGGGATAGGGAATACGAGAAAAAGTATTTTTGTGTTGTGAAATCAATTTACTAAAGTTTCACACTTGGTCTTCTTTGGAATCTTATCTTGACTCGTCCCCAGACCAGTAGCCAGGTACAAGTCAATTTGATCCACTCCTTTTCGATATTTTGAGCACTCATGCAATGGATGAGCGTAAGCACGAGAGTTGACACTTAGGATGGCAAAGAGAGAAATTTGGTGGAGGAAGACAAAAAGGATGAGAAAGGCTCACATCAATGAGGACAATCATAGGCAAGAGATGCCAAATGATCGATATGATCTGAGGAGTAGGGATTGCCATGCAACGGATGCACATACGAGCTAAGAAGCTCTACAAAGGAACTAGTGGGGGGTGCATCTAACTTGCTCGCTTATGAAGACCTAGAGCTCGTTTGAGGAGGCTCATCCTTGGAATATGCAAGCCAAGTTCAATAGTGTGATGGTCCCCACATAGCTATATGCATAATGATCATCTCTATGGAGTACAAGGATAGAAAGGAAGTACTAGTGTGGATCTCTCAAAAGGATAGTAGTGTTGCCCCTTTCTCTCTTTTTATTTCTTTTTCTCTTTTTTCTATTATTTTTGTATTTTTTTGTGTGGCCTCAATGGCTCTTTCTATTTAACTCTCATTTGTCCTCTTTGGGATCTTTTATTGTGTCCACTTTGGGATCTTTTCCTCACTTAAGGGCAACACTCTTTTTTACAAGAAGGTAAAGGAGATCTTTCACACTTTACAAGGTACTCAAAATCATAAAGAAGATGTAACTATCATGATGTATGCGAGGTATGTCGCTGCCAGTGTAGCAGGAACATGTATGACATGAAGATCAAGTCATGAAGAGGTGGATGTTGCATGCCAATATAACTCGGAAAGGCTATGGAAATGCCTTGATAGGTAGGTATGGTGGCTGTTTTGAGGAAAGATATAAGGAGGCTTATGATGACAGAGCGTATATGCCAAGGGTTTGGATGTACCGGCGAAGGTGGACATCAACTCTCGGAGTGAGAAGAAGGCAATGCACGGCACGGGAGAGGCTAGAAAAATACGGGAAGGTGGAAGTGTCAACTTTCAATACTTACATTAGTCCGAATACCTCATGCACTTATTATCGGTAACTCTCAATCTAATAAGGAGGTTCACAAAGAGGCAAGTACCCCGAGGAGGAGTGTATGGGGGTTTGGTTATCCTTGCGCATCCTCTACTCATGGTACATGAGTGTACTCTAATATTCGATCCCTCCAAAGAGTAGTGATCCATCTAGTAGCTAGAGTTCTCGACTAGTTTTGTAGGTTTTTAAAATACACACGAATTGCCCAAAATATGACACCTATCACTAATAGGCAAGAGCTCTTGACACCAAAAGTTCAAACATTACTCACATCAATACCTCAAAACTATTGCAAGTTACTACTAAAATTAAATAGCAATCTCAATTACCTACTTTCGAGACAAGACGCGACTCAGTGCTACAACCAACTCTCTTAACAAGATAAACATGAAAAATAAAGAGAGTTCCAGAAAAAAACTAAACAAAAGCCAAGGCTCTTGCTAAAGACAAACTAAAACTAAAACTAAACATGACAGTAGCTATGAAAAGATAAAGAACACACAACAGCAAAAAGATAAGCAGGAAAAAATCCTATGATGTGTTCTAAATTTTGAAAGTGGAGCGTGTTTCTCTCCCACACAAAGTAAGACGGGATCTAACTTGTTATGAACAGCAAGCAAAGCTAAAGAAAACAAAAACAAAACCTAAGAGCGAGACGCTCCAAGCATAGCACATAACGCATGAAGTTATAAAAATATAGTGAGACGAAGGACGAACTGATGATTGTTGATGGAGAAGGGGATGCACGGGGGCATCCCCAAGCTTAGATGCTTGAGTCTCCTTGAATATTTATTGGGCATGCATGGGGGCATCCCCAAGCTTGAGCGCTTGACACTCGTGGATCTTCTTTCATCATCTTCCATCGCACACTTGAAAACTCCCTTCATACATAACTCATCATAAGCTGATTAGAGAGGTTAGTACCCTTAATAAATAATTTTTTCCCACTGGATATAAAGATATTCTTGAAGAGCTACTGTTTCTCAAGAGTGCCAAAAAGTTTTTGCAAAGAAAAAGCAAGCTTAAGGTTTGCAAAAGTTAGGAGAGACAAAATGTGGCAGAATCTGTGAAAAACAGAACAGCAGGTAGTAAAGAATTTTTTAGGGGCACTTCTGCAACTCAAATCAAAAAACTCAGAACATACGGAAGTTTCGTAATTATATATACCATACTGTGTAAAAATCTCAGATCAAAAATATGAACTGGGATTTTTCTGGAATTTTTCTGGTCACGAGAACAGAATCGGTTTTCTGGACAGCATGTCACAACTTTTACTTCCCTTGCCGTAAGAGGCTATAACTTGGCACAAAGCTGAAAAATAAAGATACAATGATGTTGCTACAGTAGTAACAATCATCAAGACACAACAAAAGCAAAAAGAAACACCTAAATTCGTTGCGTGCTGCCTCCCAAAAGCGCTTTCTTTTATGCCTTTAAGCTAGGCATAATGCAAAAGAAGAATCAAGTTTTATCAAGAGAAAGAGAATAACTAGCCCGTGTAACGGACTCAAAAGGTAACTTGATTTTCTTTCTAGGGAAGTGTTCCAAACCCTTTTTGAATGGGAATTGGAATTTTATATTCCCCTCTTTCATGTCAATAACCGCACCAACAGTGCGAAGAAAAGGACGTCCCAAAATAATTGGACACAAAGGTTCACACTCTATATCCATAACAATAAAATCAACGGGAACATAGTTGTCATTGACAATGATAAGAACATCGTCGATCTTCCCCAAAGGTTTCTTTACAGAAGAATCGACAAGACGAACACCAAAAGAACAAGGCTCAAAAGGCTTCAATTAGAACATATCAAATATTTATTTGGGCATAACGGAGGTACTAGCTCCAACATCACATAAAGCATAGCAAGAGAAGTTCTTTAATTTAATTTTGATCATAGGGTCCCAACCATCATCTAGCTTCCTAGGTATGGATGCTTCTACTCTAAGCTTCTCCTCCCTAGCTTTGATGAGAGCATTTGTGATATGCTCCGTGAAGGAAAGATTAAGTGTGCTAGTGTGGGGGTCTCTAGACCTTTTGTGTAGCAAACTGATAACTTCTGAGAGGGTGCAACTATCAAAATCAATATCACTACTATCAAAGGTGGTAGTAGTGTCATCCATGCTCACTTGTTTGAAACCCTCTATGTTCATAGGAGTTTCTTTATCTTCGGTTGAGGTATTAGCATCACCATTAATAGGTCCAACATGACTACGTGTGCATTGGGTGCTAATAGTTTGGGTGTCCTCAACAATTTGGATAGTGGCAACTGTGTGGTGTGTAGGAAGGCTCTTAATTCTATCCTCTTCCTCTTTTTATCTAGCCCATCTTTCTTTAAGTTTAGCCATCATCCTAGTATTTTCATTAATTTGTAATTGGATAGCATTAATAGGAGTGGCCTTATTCTCCTCAAGGGGAGAGTTCTAATTTTAAGCATCTCAATATCAAGGGCTAAGCTTTCTACCTTCAAAGAGAGATTATCTATTTTAGCTAATTTATCCTCTACATTTTTGTTGAAGGCTTTTTGGGTAGTGATAAAGTCTCTAAGCATGCTTTGTAATTCAGAGGAGGGGTTCTTGTTGCTAGGGTAGGTGTTGTTGTTCCCATAGTTGGATGGAAACGGTCTAGGATTGCTAGCAAAATTTCCCCTATAAGCATTGTTGTTGAAGTTGTTTCTAGCAATAAAGTTCACATCTACTTGTTCTTGAGCAACCAAAGAATTTAAAGGGACATCATGAGGATCAATAGAAGGTTGCTTGGTAAGTAGAGACATAATTAAATCAACTTTTTCATTGAGGGAGGTAATTTCCTCGACAGAATTTACCTTCCTACCTGTTGGAGCGCGTTCGGTGTGCCATTGGGAATAATTGGTCATCATTTCATCGAGAAGCTTCGTGGCAGCACCTAGGGTAGTTGACATAAAGGTTCCTCCCGCGGCCGAATCTAACAGGTTCCGCGAGGTAAAGTTCAAGCCTGCATAAAAAGTCTGGATAACCATCCAGGTAGTCAAACCATGTGTAGGGAATTTCTTAACAAGATATTTCATTCGTTCCCAAGCTTGGGCAACGTGTTCATTATCCAATTGCTTAAAATTCATAATGTTACTCCTCAATTGGATAATTTTAGCAGGTGGGTTGTACTTCCCTATAAAAGCATCTTTGCACTTATCCCAAGAATCTATGCTATTCCTAGGAAAAGATTGAAACCAGATTTTAGCGTCTCCCCTTAAAGAGAAAGGAAAGATCTTGAGCGAACAACATCACCTTCTACTTCTTTATACTTTTGCATATCACATAACTCAACAAAATTATTCAAGTGTAAAGCAGCATCATCTCCAGCACCAGAGAATTGATCTCTCATAACAAGGTTTAGCAAAGCAGGTTTAATTTCATAAGAGGTAGCTGAAGTGGCAGGTGTGGCAATGGGAGTGCAGATAAAGTCTTGGTTGTTGTGACTAGTGAAGCCACACAACTTGGTGTTTTCAGTGGAACCCATAGTAGCAGCAAGTGTGGCAGATTTTTTTGTAATTTTTGATAAAAGACACAAAGATAAAATCTGAAAGGTAAACTAACAAGACTAAAAAAACAAAGGTAAAGGGTAGTGTGCAACTCCCCTATATTAGCACTCGGAGTCCCTGGCAACGGCGCCAGAAATTCGCTTGATGGCTTCTCGCCCTTCGTTGGTTACCCCAAGTGGAAGGTTGAGATGTAGCGCAGCAGCAAGTTTCCCTCGGTGAAGATACCAAGGTTTGTCTCCAGTAGGACTCCAGAGATGATAAGTAGGTGTCAGCGGCGCAACTGATGTGGACCTGCACACAGACACAGATAACTTTGTTCCCAACGAAGTTCAGAGAGGTTGTCAATCTCTCCGGTCTTGTTGTTCACAAAGGGTAAAACACAAGGGATAAAGATAGCAATTGAAAGTAAATGCAGAAAAGTAAATATAGCATGGAAACAATAATAAGGATATGGACCGGGATACGTGATGTTCACTAGTGATGTCTCTCTCCCAAAAGACGATAAAACTTCTATGCGAGGTAAACAAATTACAGAAGGGAAATTGACAGGATTATGAACGCACCGCAATGCTAACTATGCTACAAAAGAAAGGAAGAGGCTCAAAAGGACGGGAAGTACGCCAAAATAAGTAGAACGTAATCCAACTATATCTACTACTAATCATCCACCTTGAGATATCTATCCAGAACATCTCGCTGGTATTAAGTTGCGAGAACCACCCAAAGTGTAAACCCAAAGCAACAGACAACTGCATTAAAAAGAATTTTGCGTTAAGTAAACAATCCTTGTAACCGCGGTTACAAGCACCGTTGTTTTACCCCTTGTGGCAACAGCACATCCCCTAGACTCATGTTTCTGTCACTCAAGTGTGTCATCGGGGGGCATGAACCCACAATCGAGCATAACGTTCCCTCTTGGAGTCACTACCTACTACTTGGCCAAAGCAATAAACAGCAACGGAGAACATGCAAGAATTACTTAGGAACAAAAATATAAGAGATAAAAACCAAATATATTACACTATCACAATCTGAACATAATCTCATAATCCATCAGATCACTTCAAACTCAGCATAGCAACAGCAGAAATATTCCAAAAGTGCCTCGATCATGTAGGGCAGCTCACGAGGTCTAAACCATGAAGAACAAAAAGGGAGGAGATCATCACATAGCTACTGATCACGGGCCCATGGTCCAAGGAAAACTACTCACGAGACTTCCGGGGAGCATCCATGGTGGAGAGGAGACTCTCGGAGGTCGGCCCTCCCTCCGGCAGGATGCCGGGAAGAGGTCATTTGGTGCTCCCGATCTTGGAAGCGCGGCGGCGGCAGAACAGAGGGGAGTTTGCGAAATAGGGTTCTCTCCCTGGAGTGTCCCCGTGACGGAAAATAAATAGGCGAAGGGGGGCAGCTAGAGGTGGACCAGGGGCCCCAGGTGCCCCCCTGGCGCGGCCAGGGGTGGGGCCGCGCCGGGTGGCCGCCTGGCCCCCCTGGCTCCCCTCTGGGCCCACTCTGGCTCTTCTCGAAGCTTCCTGCACGCTGATTTTTCCTGTATTTTTCCCGGAATTTTTCTGGCACTTTTTATATGGGGGAAAACTAAAATAGAAAAACAGTAGAAAACAGGAACTGGCACTGGGGTGCACTGAGTTAATAGGTTAGTCCAAATATGATCAAAAGTGTATGAAAGTGTATCTAGATCATAGCAATATCACACAAAACATGCATGGAGCAAGCAGAAATTATAGATACGTTTTGGACGTATCAATGGCGAGTAATCACTGCGGAATGCCACCCAGGCTTAAAGGGATCAATCATATTTTTCATAACTCGAAGCTTACGTGTGCAACCACAAGCTATTATGGGCTCTGGCTTGGTTGATTAGTTGTAGTGACTCTTACTAGGTGGTGCTACGAACGTAGTTATGAGTAGGTGGGATGGGCACCGCCAGAGTGAGGGAAACTCTTCTAAAAGACCATGTCTTGACCTTCCGATTCCCATACAAAATGCAGTGTGATGAACCAAAAAGGAGGTGGTCGAGTCTTGTGGGGAAAAGTGCACAAACCTCTGCAAAGTGTACAAAATGATCATGATTAGCCTTGTCCCCGGTTACGGACAACTTTGAGAATCTAGGAGTGGAAATGTTGATGGATCTCATCATCTTTAATTAATCAATCGGGTTTAATCAACTTTGTAAATAGATTGACTTGGATAAACCAACTCAATCATATTATGAGCTTTGTAGTACTGATATGATACTCTTTGAGTAGGAAAAAAATCAGCTTTATGAAAATTGAAACTTAGAGCTTTTCCACCAGCCAAATTTCATGTAGAAGATAGGTTTGTTATATATTATTTTGGGGGTAACTTGCCGTACATTCAAAGTACTGACCCATTTTGGGTTGTAACCTTTGGTGTTGCAGGATTGTATACGACGAGTAAGTGATGCGCTGTAGGGTTACAACGTCTACACTCAACTATGCTATTGGTGTTGATGGGACTCCACTTATGTATTGTTTGTTTCCACGGTGTATTCTAGCCCAAAGGCTATAAGGTAATAAATACAATGTATTTATGTTAATTTTTGACATGTGATTCATGGTATTTCATCGAGTACTGTGTGTGCTAGCATACTGATCCAGGGATAGCACAGAAGCACAGTAGACTTGGTTCCTTTTGGGACCGGGTCGTTACAAGATGGTATCAGCTTACGTGTGCAGCCACAAGCTATTATGGGCTCTGGCTTGGTTGATTAGTTGTAGTGACTCTTACTAGGTGGTGCTACTAACGTAGTTATGAGTAGGTGGGATGCGCACCGCCAGAGTGAGGGAAACTCTTCTAAAAGACCATGTCTCGACCTTCCGGTTCCCATACAAAATGAAGTGTGATGAACCAAAAAGGAGGTGGACGAGTCTTGTGGGGAAAAGTGCACAAACCTCTGCAGTGTACAAACTGATCATGATTAGCCGTATCCCCGGTTACGGACAACTTTGAGCATCTAGGAGTGGAAATGTTGATGGATCTCATCATCTTTAATTAATCAATCGCGTTTAATCAACTTTGGAAATAGATTGACTTGGAGAAACCAACTCAATCATATTATGAGCTTTGTAGTACTGATATGATACTCTTTTAGTAGGAAAAAATCGGCTTGATGCAAATTGAAACTTAGAGCTTTTCCACCAGCCAAATTGCATGTAGAAGATAGGTTTGTTATATATTCTTTTGGGAGTAACTTGTCGTACATTCAAAGTAATGACCCATTTTGGGCTGTAACCTTTGGTGTTGTAGGATTGTATACGACGAGTAAGTGATGCGCTGTAGGGTTACGACGTCTACACTCAACTTTGCCGTTGGTGTTGATGGGACTCCACTTATGTATTGTTTGTTTCCGCGGTGTATTCTAGCCCAAAGGCTATAAGGTAATAAATACCATGTATTTACGTTCATTTTTAACATGTGATTCATGGTATTTCATCGAGTACTGTGTGTGCTAGCATACTGATCCAGGGATAGCACAGAAGCACAGTAGACTTGGTTCCTTTTGGGACCGGGTCGTTACAGGCAGGGGTGGTACTAGTTTCACCAAGGAAAGAAGAGATGAGATACATCCTCCAAATACATTTCCCAGCAACAAATAACGAGGCCGAGTATGAAGTCCTTTTGTACGGCCTAAGAATGGAAATTTCACTCGGAATCAGGAGACTCATGATATTCGGAGATTCAGACCTAGTGATAAATCAAGTAATGAAAGAATGGGACATTCGGAGTCCAGATATGACGACTTACTGCGTAGCAGTGAGAAAATTGGAGAATTTTATTGATTGATTAGAGCTCCATCACATTCCAAGGGTTCAAAATCAGGCTGCAGACGACCTAGCCAAGTTGGGCTCTACTCGGGGTCAGATCCCATCAGAAATTTATTTGGAGCACTTGGACTCTCCAACAGTCAAGGAAGATCCTTTCCTAGAAGCCGATCCAGATATGATGCCTGACAAAAACATACCTAACAAGGAAGATATACCCGCAGTAGTCGACATGGTGTTTTACGTGGAGGTCATTCCTCCCGAGTGGACACTCCCAATCCTAGCTTATTTGAAAAAACAAGAATTACCAGATGACGAGATAGAAGCTAAGAAAGTTGTCCGCAAATTGAAGTCCTACTCGGTGATCAATGGAGAGTTATACATAAACAACATGACTCAGCTCCCCCAGCGATGCATCTCCGAGGACGAGGGCCGTTGTATCTTGCAAGACATCCATGCGGGTGACTGTCGCCACCATGCCTCGAGTCGGACTCTGGTGGTAAAATCTTTCCGAGTTGGTTTCTTCTGGCCTCAAGCCCTCAGCGATGCTCGGTACATCGTAGACTACTGTGAAGGCTATCAATTTTATGCCAACTAACCACACAAACTGGCCTCCGTGGTGAAGAAATCCCTCTAGCCTGGCCATTTGCAGTATGGGGACTGGACATGATCGGACCACCGAGAACAGGCAAATATGGTTTCACCCACATCTTGGTCGCAGTGGACAAGTTCACCAAATGGATAGAAGCAAAACCCATCAAAGCCCTCGACTCTGCCACAGCAGTCGACTTTATGCAAGGCATTATACGTCGTTTCGGCGTGCCACACGACATCATCACCGATAATGGGTCAAATTTCAACTCAGCCGAATTCAAGAAATTCTGTTGGAGCATGGGAATCCAGGTCAATTTTGCCTCAGTTGCACACCCACAGTCCAATGGCCAAGTCGAGCGAGAAAATGGATTAATACTCAAAGGAATCAAACCCCGTCTGCTTCGGGAACTGAAGGAAGCAGCTGGTGCCTGGGTCGATGAAGTTCCTTCGGTCCTATGGGGATTGCGGACAACTCCCAATCGCTCCACTCGGTCAACCAGTTTATGGGTCAGAAGCAGTTCTCCCGAGTGATCTTAAGCACAACGCCCCCCGTGTAAGCCAGTACACGGAAGCTGAAGCCGAAGCTGCATGACAAGATGGTGTCGATCTCTTGGAAGAGGAGCGGAACCTAGCTCTCACCCGCTCGGCGTTTTATCAGCAAGACCTTCGCCGATATCACGACCGACATGTCCGAGCTCGCTCATTCCAAGAAGGTGACATGGTACTAAAAATCAAGCAAACTTCGGACCACAAATTATCTCCCCCATGGGAAGGACCATATGTCATCTCGAGGGTACTGCGCAATGGGGCTTCTCGCTTGTACGATGTAACTAATAATGTAGAGGAGCCTCATGCATGGAACGCCCAGTTATTGCGACGTTTCTACGCATGAGCGTGTTCATAAAACTTGAATAATATATTGTTTAGCACAAACAACGTGTCTTGCTCAATCTTTGTATGATTCCATTCTTGTTTTAAAATCAGGTTTTCATCCGATCTGTGCGCAGCTCGGACGAGAACTTAAAATCAGGTTTTCATCCGAGCTGTGCGCAGCTCAGAAAAGAACTTAGAAAAATTATTCTAAGTGCTTACCAAAACCTAAGAGGTTTGGGGGAGCACAACATCATCTGCATTGAGGATATTGTTCACAAGATAATCAATAGAAAATTTTCCTAAGTACTCACCAAGTCCCAGGAGACATGGGGGCTGCTTAATGCCATAAATTCAGGTTTTCATTCGAGTTGTGCGCAGCTCGGACGAGAACTTCGAAAAATTATTCTAAGTGCTTACCAAAACCCAAGAGGTTTTGGGGAGCACAACATCATCTGCATTGAGGATCTGGTTCACAAGATCATTAATAGAAAATTTTCCTAAGTACTCACCAAGTCTCAGCAGACTTGGGGGCTGCTTAATGCCATAAAATCAGGTTTTCATCCGAGCTGTGCGCAGCTCGGACGAGAACTTAGAAAATTTATTCTAAGTGCTTACCAAAACCCAAGAGGTTTGGGGGAGCACAACGTCATCTGCATTGAGGATCTTGTTCACAAGATCATCAATAGAAAATTTTCCTAAGTACTCACCAAGTCTCAGGAGACATGGGGGCTGCTTTATGCCATAAATTCAGGTTTTCATCCAAGCTGTGCGCAGCTCAGACGAGAACTTAGAAAATTTATTCTAAGTGCTTACCAAAACACAAAAGGTTTGGTGGAGCACAACATCATCTGCATTGAGGATCTTGTTCGCAAGATCACCAATAGAAAATTTTCATAAGGACTCACCAAGTCTCAGGAGACTTGGGGGCTGATTAATGCCATCAATTCAGATTTTCATCCGAGCTGTTCGCAGCTCGTGCGAGAACTTAGAAAATTTATTCTAAGTGCATACCAAAACCCAAGAGGTTTGGGGGAGCACAAAATCTTCTTCATTGAGGATCTTGTTCACGAGATCATCAATAGAAAATTTTCCGAAGTACTCACCAAGTCTCAGGAGACTTGGGGGCTGCTTAATGCCATAAAATCAGGTTTTCGTCCGAGCTGTGCGCAGCTCGGATGAGAACTTATAAAATTTATTCTAAGTTCTTACCCAAACCCAAGAGGTTTGGGGGAGCACAACATCATCTGCATTGACGATCTTGTTTACAAGATCATCAATAGAAAATTTTCCTAAGTACACAACAAGTCCCAGGAGACTTGGGGACTACGTAATGTTATAAAATCAGGTTTTCATCCGAGCTGTGCGCAGCTCGGACGAGAACTTAGAAAATTTCTTCGAAGTGCTTACCAAAACCCAAGAGGTTTGGGGGAGTACAACAACATCTGCATTAAGAACGACGCCGGTAACTGTGAGAACAACATCAACCAGCTTATCAACAGAAGGACAACATCAAGACACTCCACCACAATACCCAGTATCGGAAGACAAACCTGTTTCCCACTAGGAAAAAGACGATGAGTTCATAGACAACATCAAATAGCAATAGTCATTACAGATCCACCCGGCATTCCGAGGCAAATTTAATAGAATTGTCTTTGCGACGCTCCAACCCAACCAAGCTCGCTCATTCCTCGCCCGCTTCGTCCGACTCACTCGTTACGCCACTCGAATCCACGAAGAAGTCCATATTAGGCATTAAGGCATCCCGACTGGCAGTCTCGGCATATCGCGAAAGGAAGGTGGTGTAGCTCTAACCCTCTTTGGGATCACCACCACCAACCCGTTCAAGATTATGGACTCGCTCCGGAAAATGTGCTTTGGTCAAAGCTAGTGCATAGTTCGCACCGCTCCGTGCCGCAGAACGCTTCCAGCGCGCCAGCTGCTGAGGGGCTTCTTGGAGGATGGGAACAACAGTGTCCAGCTTCACCCTACTTCCCTCACCAGGAGATAGCTTGCTCTTCAAGGCTAGAGTAGCGCCCATGACTTCTTCAGCAAATTTCTTCTCCTTGTCACACCTCATGGTCAGTAGACACCGAGCTAGAGCAAACTCCATCGTTACCGGCGTGTAGTTGTCCCTCTTCATCATCTTGGCAAATTCGGCCATTCGGGCTTGCTCGGCTTTCGGGTCGGTCCCATACGCTGCAACAACGAGAAAGATGAGTATATGACATAGAGGCATGAGACCAGTCATCCTTCAGAATCATGTCACACGACTCACCAGACAAAGTCTCGCTGAAGATAGCGAACCGCCCAGCACAGTACTCTTCAGCCGCCCTAAACGTTTTCCGAGTAGCCTCAAGCTTGGCTTTGTGTTTCTCTTCATCCTTAGCACGCAGCTCGGATAACTTCTCCAAGTGAGACTCCAGCTTCGTGATGCAAGCCTCGTTTTCCTTCACCGCTTTCTTGTAGTAGTGCAGACTTGTCTCTAAAGCTTTCTTCTCCTTAGCCCACTTCTCGGCTTGGTCTATTTCTTTCTTCATTTTCACCACGAAATCATCGCTTTCTTTGACCTTGGCATCAAAAGCCTTCTTGGCCGCTTCTGCAATAGCATTTTAAAAGGATCAATAGGAGGATGAAAGATACCAATGCTGTGGCGCCAAAGGGGTCTATATCGGGATTCCTCACCATTGTCCTCAGCATGTTGTCTCGTAAGCTTGTTATGCTCTTCAAGTAGTGCTTCGTACGCACTCTTGGCAGTTGTGTTGTCCTCTTGCAACTTCACAAAGGCCGAACCAAGTTTGCAAGCCTCCTACGAAGAAAAAAGAAATACCATGTTATAAACAAAATCCTCATATAGAAAGACTCCGAATAACTTCAAGAAGTTACTCGGAGCCTTGGGGGCTACACCCAGTGGGTGCACTAAGAAGTGCTCCCACTGGAAGTTCATCAATAAAAAAACCTCCTATAAAAAGACTCCGAATAACTTAAAGAATTTACTCGGAGCCTTGGGGGCTACACCCAGTGGGTTCACTAAGAAGTGCTCCCACTGGAAGTTCATCAAAATGATAACTCCTATCAAAAGACTCCGAGTAACTTCAAAAAGTTACTCGGAGCCTTGGGGGCTACACCCACTGGGTACACTAAGAAGTGCCCCCAACGGAAGTTTCAAACTTGCAGAGTAACAAAAATCCGCCCGAAAAATTCACTCCGACAACCATTGGTTAGAAAACTTACATAAGTACTTACGTGCATGTTGGACTTCACCAACTCGGCCTCGGAAGCCATCTCGCGCAACCGCAGCTCAAACTGAGTCGCCTTCACCAAGGATTCCTTCAGACCACCAATGATGGCACTCTCAACCGGGGTAATGACCGAATGGACACCGAGGCAGCAGGCCCATCCCCTTGAGCAGTAGATGGGACGACAGGAGTCTCCTTAGCAGCCTCCTCAGCAGGAGCTTCAGGCATGGCAGAAGAGGCAGGCAAGCCACCGGCAGCAGGGTGACCAGACCCAGAGGATACCACTCCCCCAGGGACAATCACCTCAGGAGGAGCGACCCCAGCGACGGCCGGCTCAGTTACAATACGAGTCGGACCGGCAGAGGAGTTAATATCCATATCTGTGATAGACACAGCAAACAACTAAAAACAGAAAGGTGGCAGTAGTAAAAGCACCAACAGATGTAGTGAGGAATTCTCACCGACAGCTACATCATCTTCAAGAATCGTGTCCATGTCAGGAAAGTCAGTCAACCCGCAGGTGCTGACATCCTCGAAAGTGTCGACACCTGGATCCTCAACCCCGGGAAGCAACTCAGAACCACTTGGACGAACACTGCAAAACGGAATAGTCAAGGAAAAGTCTGGGAAATCAATGAAGCACCAAGTCATAGAGAACTAGCACTACTAAAAAAATGGTCATTAAAGGCGCACCTATTTTGGCTACTAATGTTGCACATTAGGTGCGCCATTACTAGCACGCCATTAGTAAGCGATAGTAATGGCGCACATTTGGTGCGCCATTACTATCTCAGGTAGTAATGGCGCACCAAATGTGCGCCATTACTATCTCTTCAGGTGCGCCACTAGTAACTTTTTTTTATTTATTTTTCAAATTTTTTTGAATTTGGAAGGCGGGAAAATAGTAATGGCGCACATTCTAACCCTCAAGGTGCGCCATTACTATTTTGAATTTTTAATCTGGATCTGGATCTAGATCTAGATCGCGATTTTTTTTTCTCGTTTTTTTGCTCGTTTTTTTTGCACGTTTTTTTTGGAAATTTCGTTCTCATTTATGGAACTTGTATGTTCTCTTTGCCGGAGAGGAGTTCACCGGAGAGGAGTTCATCGGAGAGGAGTTCGCTGGAGAGGAGTTTGCCGGAGAGGAGGGCTGAGGAGAGACCGTGAGCAGGAGAGGAGGGAGGAGGAGGAGGTCACCGGAGAGGAGCTCACCTACATGGCCGGAGGGGAGGAGGAGTTCGCCGGAGGGAGTTCATCAGAGAGGAGTGAGGAGGAGCTCATCGGAGAGGAGTGGAAGGAGGTCACCGCAGAGGAGGAGGAGGAGGAGGTCGCCGGAGGAGAGGAGGGGAGATTGAGTGGAGGAGAGGAGGAGATGGAGTGGAGGAGAGGATGGAGTGGAGGAGAGGAGCAGATGGAGTGGAGGAGAGGAGGAGATGGATTGGAGGATATGAGGAGAAAAATGAAGAGGTAAGGAAGAGAGGAGGCCGGCCAACCAATATATATGGCACAGTATTGGCGCACCTTGGGCAGGTGTGCCATTACTAACTTTTTATTTTTTGATTTATTTTGAATTTTGAAGGAGGGAAGATAGTAATGGCGCACCTTGGGCTGGTGCGCCATTACTAAGTTTTTTTAATATTTTTTGACATATTTTGAATTTTGAAGGCGGGAAGATCACTAGTACAAAACAGGCCTTTGGATATGAGCAAAGGCCAAGGCCACGGCCCGAACACGAACCGGTTCTACTGGCCGAATTGCACCGGTTCGTGAGGCTGGGCTTTAGAACAGGTTCGTGTGATGGGCCCAAGGCCAACGGCAACCTGCCACCACACCTGTAGAACCGGTGCTAAAGGTGTGGTGGCAGATTGCCGTTGGGCTGCGGGGCCCGCTAGAACCTTTAGCACCGGTTGGTGCTACCAGCCGGTTCTAGTGTCCCACCTTCAGAACCGGCTGGTGCTACCAATCGGTGCTAAAGATATAGCTATATATACTACTTCTTCTTTAACATGAGCCAGCCAAGCTCATTCTCTGTTTTTGAAGCTCACTTCTCTCTTTGCTAGAGTTCATCCTCCATTTTGGCCAAGATTTGTGAAGATTTGAAGAAAACCTTCTACATCCAAGTGTTCAAAAAGGTTAGCAGCTTTGTCCTCTCTCAGTTTTGCTAGATTAGCTTGTGTTATGCTCTATATGTGTAGATTTGTGGACTTTAGTTTGGGAGCTAGCTATATAGTGATATGTGGAGTTTATTTGATTTATATGCACTTTGAGCTCATGTTAATTAGTATGCATATTTGTAGTGATTGCTTAGTGCATTCCCGCACACGGACGTATAGTTACCACCGTCGATTGCCCCCATCGTCCCTCTTCACCGGCACCACCTTGGTGAGCCTCTATATATGTGTTTCTTATTTTTTTATATAATAAATTTTATTTGTATGATTTAGCTAGATACTTGTCTAATTTTCTTACTTGTATGATTCTTTGTTATACATAGTGCGATGGTTATGGTATCCGCGCATGTCGGCACTCGTCCTGTCTATGATTCGGATGTGGTACATATATATTATCTTTTATAACAATTAATTTGTTCCATTTTTCGTGTTTGACAATGATGACCAATTAAGTTGACATGGATATTTTTATCTAGGAGGTATGTGAACCGGAGATTGAAACAGACCCTCTGGTTGAGCGGTTAAATTTAGTTGAAAAAGAAAACGAGTATTTGAAAGAAAAATTGAAAAAAGTTGAAGAAGAGAAGATGATATTGGAGTTGTATGTTGCCGATGTCGTCGGCGATCACAAGAACAAGATGGATGTAATGCGCATGAAGATTAGGAAAATTAGAAAATATGCCCTTACTAAAGAGGCTAGGTATCATTATGCTGTTGGAGCAATTGGTACCTTTGTTGCGATATTGATCGCATTTATTATTGCATTTAAATGCTTTAGGTAGATAGTTTTATGTTGTTTTTATGATAATAAGTATGTGTATGAACTTTATGTATGATCAACTTTATGTATGATCAACTTTATGTATGAACAACCTTTATGCATGTATGATCAATTTTATGTATATGAATTACTTGTATTAATTTTATCTTTTCGATGTTGTGCCATTATGATGATGAGTCGGCAATGGATGTACGACGAAGACCGACGCTCTGGCGAGTTCATTAATGGCTTGCATAGTTTTCTGCAAGTGGCTGAGGCTAACAAGCGGGATGGTTTTATGTGTTGTCCATGTGGTGTCTGCAAGAATAATAAGAGCTACTCTGACTCAAAAGATATTCACCTCCATCTATTTAAGCATGGTTTCATGTCCGGCTATAACTGCTGGACCAAGATGGAGAAAGAGGGGTTCTGATGGAAGAGAATGAAGAAGATGAGGATGATGAGAGGTATCCTGGGTTCCAGCTGCCTGAATACGGTGGTACAATGGGGGAACATAATGAAGAACAAGAGAAAGAACAAGAAGGTGAAGAAAAGGCATCACATGAGCCCGATGATGAGCTTCGCCGTGTCATTGTTGATGCACAGAGAGGATGCGAAAGCGAAAGGGAGAAGTTGAAGTTCAATCGCATGTTAGAGGATCACAAAAAAGGATTGTACCCAAATTGCGAAGAGGGAAAAACAAAGCTCGGTGCCGCACTAGAATTGTTGCAATGGAAGGCAGAGTATGGTATACCTAACAAGGGATTTGGGAAGGTACTGAAAATATTTAAGAACAGGCTTCCAAAGGATAACGAATTGTCTGACAACACTTACGAAGCAAAGAAGCTTGTCTGCCCTCTAGGACTAGAGGTGCAGAAGATACATGCATGCCCTAATGACTGCATCCTCTACCGTGGGGAGTACGAGAATTTGAATGAATGCCCGGTATGCGGTGCATTGCGCTATAAGATCAGACGAGATGACCCTGGTGATGTTGAGGGCGAGCGCCCCAGGAAGAGGGTTGTTTCCAAGGTGATGTGGTATGCTCCTATAATACCACGGTTGAAACGACTGTTCAGAAACAAAGAGCATGCCAATTTGTTGCGATGGCACAACGAAGACAGTAAGAAAGACGGGAATTTGAGACACCCCGCTGATGGGTCGCAATGGAGAAAAATCGAGAGAATGGAAGAAAAGGAAAATGGCAAGTTTACAAAGGACCCCAGGAACATATGGTTTGGTTTAAGTGCAGATGGCATTAATCCTTTTGTGGAGCAGAGCAGCAATCATAGCACATGGCCCGTGACTCTATGTATCTACAACCTTCCTCCTTGGAAGTGCATGAAGAGGAAGTTCATTATGATGCCAGTGTTAATCCAAGGCCCTAAGGAACCCGGCAACGACATTGATGTGTACCTAAGGCCATTAGTTGACAAACTTTTACTGTGGTGGGCTAAACCAGGTGTACGTGTGTGGGATGAGAACAAACAGGAGGAATCTGATCTACGAGAATTGCTGTTTGTAACCATCAATGATTGTCCTGCTCTTAGTAACCTTTCAGGACAGACAAACAAGGGATACAAGGCATGCACACACTGTTTAGATGAGACTGAAAGTATATATTTGCCCAACTGCAATAAGAATGTGTACCTGGGACATCGTCGGTTTCTTCCGACCAATCATCCCTTAAGAAAGAAAGGCAAGCATTTCAAAGGCGAGGCAGATCACCGGAGGAATCCTGTCCTCTGTACTAGTGATGATATACTTGATATGGTCAAGGATTTACCAGAGCAAGTAGTCTTTGTAAAGGGTCCTGGTGGAAAATCTGTTCCGCATGACGCTGACGGACACGCACCCATGTGGAAGAAGAAATCTATATTTTGGGACCTACCCTATTGGAAACACCTAGATGTCCGCTCTGCAATCGACGTGATGCACGTGACGAAGAATCTTTGCGTGAACCTGCTAGGCTTATTGGGTGTGTATGGGAAAACAAAAGATACACCGGAGGCAAGAGAGGACAAGAAACATATGAACGAAAAAGAAGGCATGCCCCCAAAGAAGTACGAGGGTCAAGCCAGCTACGCTCTTACCAAAGCAGAGAAGGAAATCTTTTTTGAATGCCTACTCAGTATCAAGGTCCCGTCTGGCTTCTCGTCGAACATAAAGGGAATAATAAATATGACAGAGAAAAAGTTTCAGAACCTAAAGTCTCATGACTGCCACGTGATTATGACGCAACTACTCCCGGTTGCATTGAGGGGGCTTCTACCAGAAAATGTTCGATTAGCCATTGTGAAGCTATGTGCATTCCTCAATGCAATTTCTCAGAAGGTAATCAATCTAGAAAGTCTACCAAGGTTACAAAATGATTTGGTCCAATGTCTTGTCAGTTTTGAGTTGGTGTTCCCACCATCCTTCTTCAATATTATGACGCACATGCTAGTTCACCTAGTCGACGAGATTGCAATTCTGGGTCCTGTATTTCTACACAATATGTTCCCCTTTGAGAGGTTCATGTGAGTCTTAAAGAAATATGTCCGTAACTGTGCTAGGCCAGAAGGAAGCATCTCCATGGGCCATCAAACAGAGGAGGTCATTGAGTTTTGTGTTGACTTTATTCCTGACCTTAAGCCGATTGGTCTTCCTGAATCGCGGCATGAGTGGAGAATGGGTGGAAAAGGCACGCTAGCATCGCGCCCAATAATATGTAGGGACGCAGAATCTTGGAAGAAAGCACACAATATTGTTCTACATAATTCTGCCTTGGTGGCCCCGTATATCGATCAACACGAGAATATTCTACGCTTAAAAAACCCGGAGCAGTCTGAAGTCTGGATTAAGAAGGAACACAATAGGACTTTCAGCGGTTGGTTGCAAGACCATCTCACGGGTAACGACACTGTTGAAGAGGAGTTGTACTTGTTGTACGGCACACCATCTTTGACTATAATGACTTTCAAATGGTACGAGATAAATGGGAATACATTTTACACGATCGCCCAAGATGAAAAGAGCACCAACCAAAATAGTGGTGTCCGCTTTGATGATGCAATCAACAATAAGCAAAAGGTCACATATTATGGTTACATAGAGGAGATAAGGGAACTTGACTATGGACCTGATTTTAAGGTCCCTTTGTTTCGGTGCAAATGGTTCAATCTGACAGGGGTAAAGGTAGACCCGCAGTACGGAATGACAACAGTGGATGTCAACAATCTTGGGTACAGAGAGGAACCATTCGTCCTAGCCAATGATGTGGCTCAGGTTTTCTATGTGAAGGACACGTCTAACAAAACGAGAAAAAGGAAAGATAAGGAAGCGAATACATTATACGGTGAGCCAAAGCGCCACATAGTTCTTTCAGGGAAAAGAAACCTTGTGGGAGTGGAGGAAAATACAGACAAGTCAGAAGATTATGAAAAATTTCATGAAATTCCTCCCTTCACAGTAAAGACTGACCCAAGCATCGTGTTAAATGAAGAAGATTATCCATGGTTACGGTGCAAAAATAAAGGGAAACACGCGAAGAAATAGTTTATATGTACCACTCTAGAATGTGATCCGGCTTCAATGCCAAATGGTTTCCCCTGCATACAGCCCGACGGTGGCGGCTCATGAGTGCAATGCCAAATGGTTTCCCCTGCATACAGCCCGACGGTGTATGCAGGGAATCCGAATGATTTGTATTCGGTCGATGAACTCAGAAAAGGTTGAAACTTGGCATGGTATCATCATTTGACCCATATAACATGTGTGCAAAAGTTGAGAGGGTTACGACAAAAACTGGATGCACTTCGTGTACAAACTGGACCATCTTTTTTAAAGTGTGAGGTTTTAGACGAAAACTCATCTGTTAAAAAGGCATTTCATTTTTCTAAACTTTTTTGAACTCAAGACTTTTTGTGCATTCAATATGCACCATTCAAAGCCACATACTAAACTTTCAACCCTTTCTGACTACATTCGCTATTTTTCATGCATTTAATGATTTATTTTGTGCCAAATGACTTCAAAAGAATTATAAAAAAACTCCAAATATGAAAAAATAACCTTCAGAACCGGTTTATGATAAGAACCAGTGCTAAAGGTACCTCCCCTTTCCGCTTATATTTTCGTCCGAAAACGGGATGTAATTGGAGACCTTTAGCACCGGTTGGTGGGTGAAACCGGTGCTAAAGGACCTTTAGCACCGGTTTGTGGGTGAAACCGGTGCTAAAGGTGCCCTGTTATATATATCGACACTTAGCGCAGTTCCCCCCACCGCTTCAGATCGTCTCCACGCCGTCAGGCTGTCGCCCTCGCCCTCGCCGTTGTCGTCGCCGTCCCCCTCGCTGTCGCCCTCGCCGTCGTCGTCGTCGTCGTCGCCCTCGCCGTCGTCGTCGCCGTTGTCGCCCTCGCCGTCTCCGCCGTTCCTCGCCTTTTTCTGTGCCGGCGCCGCTGCTGGTGATCTCTCCTCTTCCCCCCTGTCCGACCACATGCATGTGTCCACGGCAAGCTCCGCCGTCGTAGTACCCCGGCGAGGATCCCGACGATGATGCTAGATGGACTTTGCTAGATGAACATTTTGCTAGATGAAAATGTTGCTAGATGAACAATTTTGCTAGATGAACCTTTTTCTAGATGAACATTTTGCTAGATGAACATTTTGCTAGATGAACATTTTTGCTAGATGAACATTTTGCTAGATGAAATTTTTTGTTGTAAGCCTTGTAGTCAAGTATATATATGCTAGGCGCCAAAAATGTATTTAAAAAAATATTATTTTAGTATGTGGCTTTGAACGGTGCATGAATAAATTTTTGTTAGTATATATATTGTTGTAAATATTATTAGTATATATATTGTTGTAAATATTATTAGTATATATATATATATGAGATGTTCTACAATTTGTTCTATAGATCAATAGCTATTAACATGAAAATATTAAGATATTTTTAGTTGTAATTTTATTAGTTTCATTAGTGAGAATGCCGGGCCCGCATCCTCGTTACCGTCGCGCTCCGTGAGTTCTTGACGGGATGCGCAATGTCTTGGACTGGGCTCCGCCGGGATGGCACTGGGAGGTGGTTTCCGGGGTGCGTCGCTTAGGAAGGAATCCGGGTCGCGTGGGCCACAGTCGGTGTTGAGGGAGTCGGCCCCCGAGGAGGCTGTACGCCGACGTATCAGGGAGGAGGACGACCACGTCCGTCGCTACATGGCGGCGTTGGACGCCGGGTACTACAGTTTATGGCAGGTGCTTCAGGAATCTCACCCTAGATACGAGTGGGTGATGGTTCCTTTTCTTTGGGTGTCCACAGCCAGCCGGAGCCGACGTCGTTTACTGTTTTAACTAGTGATATGTTATATATATATATGTACTAGCTCTAGTGATCGACATATATATTAGTGTTGCATATATGTGAACTGGATTATTCAAGATGTAAGCTGGATTATTATTCTAATATTATTGTTGCATGTGAACTTGATTATTTGAGATGTCATTTTCTATATTTTCTTATACTAAATTGTTTTATCTTCTTCTGCATCTCGTCGATATTAGTTAAGCCATGGACGACGTGTTCAATAGCGGCAGAGAGCAAGAAGATGATATGTACGAAATTATCGCCGAGGCCGATATTGGTCCTCATGATGACGCCGATATTGGTCCTCATGATGACGCAAATATCGATGATGACGGCTCACGATATCTGAACGATTCCGGTGAGGGAATGTTCGACGAAGGAGAAGAACAAGATCTTCTATTAACAACAAAGTCTGCCGAGGTATATATATAAATATATATATAAGGCCTCTGGTGATCATAAAATTTACAAATAATTGATTTTATCACTAATAGTTAACAAATATTTCTTCTTCTAGAAATCCGGATCGAGAAAATCTTCTTCAAGCAAAGCAAAACGTGGCCCGACCAAATTGCCGCGGGATGATGTAAAGTACAACATCGATGGGATCGGTTTGAGTGGCCAGCGGAATCTCACGTGAAGAAATGGATAGCTATATGCGGAGTAATTATTAGAGATAACATCACGATTAGCACTCAAGAATGGCATCAGCCAAAGGAAGGTGGAAACATGAGTTTTGTCAGCGATAGAGCAAAAGACTATCTTTGGGATAAACTCTTATCATATTTCACCCTACCAGATTGGGCGACACCAGACGATGTGTTGAAAGTCAAGCATGCTGCTCTTAAAAAGATGGGAGAACTATTCCGATCTTGGAAGGTAAAGCTATGGTCCAAATACGTCGCTAATAATAAGAAGACTCCAATTTTCACTGGAGCACTAGCGAAGGTACAAGCACATTGGGACAATTTTTTGGAGAACAACGAATCATATGAAGCTAAACTTCGGTCGGAAATAAACAAGATTAATGCTGAGAAGCATAAGCTTTTCCATACCATGGGGACAGGTGGCTACAAGTCCGCGTCGCCTAAGTGGGAAGCATTTGAGAAGAAGCTGATTGCTGCAGGGGTCACTCCAATCACAATATATTTTCCACCCAGGTGCAGGAGTTAGTTTTTTGGGCATGGGGGAAAGTTTGACCCAAAGACAGGGAAGGTGATTATAAAGGAAAGTCTTAAAGGAGCCGATCAAGAGATACTAAATGCAATTGATGATGCTAGGAATGGGATTTTCATCCCCGAGAGAGAGAACGACGAGCTTACACGCGCCCTCAAGAATCCTGAACATCCGGGACGAACGCGAGGCGTAGGCGTTGTTCCATGGTATGAGGGGTTTGCGGAGTATAAAGATACTTACAGAAGCCGTGCAAGAAAGAAGAAGCTAGAAGAAGACCGTCTTTCAAAGTTGGAAAATGCTATGAAGGATATGCAGGAGCGACTACATGCGTCACTTAGCCAGCAATCGCAGCCAACTCAAGATCCACCTGAAGCAACTACCGTCCCATGTATGACGAAAAGCAGTGTGGGTTCCACGGGGGTCGATGATGGTCACTACCCCGTGGATGATATCACAGAGCAGAAACGTTGCGAGCTAATCTTCAAAATGAACAATATATCCATTAAAGTGGCGGACGTCTTTGCTTTAACGAATCCACCTAAAGCACTGCACCACTGCAATCCGATTCCACCTTGCTATGCTCGTGTCGGGGTGGATGAAGTTGTGACGGAATATCTAGAACTAAACCTTGATATTCCTGGAGGTGAAGTGAAGAAGACCCTCAGAGAAGCCAAACAAAGTGGTATCTATCTATGGAGAAAACAATGGATCATATTTCCATCCATTATGTCAAGTCCAACGCGTTCGACATCAAGTTCACCACCACCCCCCGAGATGGAGTGCATCCCGACTCCGCAGCACCAGCCGAGTCCTGCACCCCTCCCAGAGATGGAGCGCAGTGCGACTCCGCAACATCAGCTGAGTCCTGCACCATCCATCCCCGAGATGTAGCACAGTGGGACTGATCCGTTGCGACGTCAGCCGAGTCCTGCACCATCCGTCCCCGTGGAGCGCAGTGCGACTCCGCCGCGTGAGTCGATTCCACCACAACCACCCCACATCGCGAGTCCGCAGCGCCAACCGATCCCAGCAGCTCCCCCCGTGATGGATAGAAGGCAAACACGACAATACAAAATTAATCGACCTCCGCCGCGTCATAGCAGTCCACCGAAGAAGAAAACAAAGAAAGTTAAACCCCAGAAGATTCTGCCGGTCTTACCTTGGGATAGGAGTGTAGCTGAAACTAAGGCCATAGAGGATGAAGCCGTGGCGAAGCACCTTGCCCCGAAACCTCCCCCGCCACCGAAGGAGAAAATACCCGAGGTAACAGTACAACACTTCTTGAAGATGTTTGAACCCCCTGTTAAGACCGTGTTCTCGGACTACGAACGCTCTATTAACAAGTCATTTCTGCAAAAGGTTTCAAGAAGCAGCCACTCAGGCAGTAAAAAATGCAGGAAAACTGTTGCCCTACTCGGAGAACAGACAGTGCAATCGATAGCCCCGCTCAAGGTGAATACCAAGGAGAAGGAAGAGATAACCGACGAACAAAGAGCATTTGCTAGAGAGGTGGGTCTTACTATGGAACAATTTTTAAACCTTGATGACTTGTCCGGTGAGCCATCTCCAAAAAGGAAATATGCAAAAGGGGAGCCTATGGTCACTAAAGTAGAAGAGAAGCTATTATCAACACAAATGCACAACTTGCATAAGTGGTACATCACAGAAGGTATTCCGTTCGAGATGACCGGCTTCTGGATTCCGATCAAGCCAGATTATTTCGACAATGGAACTGGTGACTTGTGGATTGCAAATGAAGAATTATTTCAGTTATTCCATCAATTGGCACTCGACAAATCTATCGTCAGTTTGTATTGTCTGTAAGTGATTTCTTTCTAGCTCAGCTCGTACGTCATTGACTGTATTATCCTCACTATATATATTCTTTTGTGTGTGGTATTACGCAGAATGAAGATGTACGAAATGTGAAAAGCTGGAGTCTTTGGCATTGGGTTCATTGACCCAAATCCCATACATGAAGTAACAGTAAAACATAATACAGAATTCGCGGAGACCATTTTTCTTAAAAGTTTGAGGGATCTACATGCAGAAGAACATATACTATTTCCTTACAACTTCAAGTGAGTGTCATTATTTTGAACTACAAATTATAGTTTTTCTTACTCGATATTGTTATATAAGTGATACCCTCTTACGTGTGCGCAGCTATCACTTCATCCTGCTAGACATTGAAATGGAAAAAGGAATGGTTACAGTAATGGACTCACTACGTAAAGATATTAGTGAGTATAAAGAAATTAAGAACTCATTCGCCAGGTAATTTTAATCATTATCACACATGTAGGCTTCTTTAGTGTTCACTTTAAGTTTCTGTTATATCAATTAATTAACTCCTTTATTCATTTTCTTTGACGGCAGAGTTTGGGAAAAGTTCAAAAAACTCGAGCGCGGTGAATGGAAGGAGAAGCTGACGTGGCAGTACGATAAATATGTGAGAGAAAATTCGATTTAATTATATTTCTAGTTTCAATATACCATTATCATATATATGCTTGATTATTAAATCAGTTTGAATTCTATTTTGTTGTGAAGTGTATGAGGCAGACATCGGGGACTGAACCTTGTGCTTACATCGTAATGGAGAACATTCGCTATATGACCGAAAAGTTTAATCAAAGAACAATGATGGTACGTAAATACTATCTATACTTTGTTCTTACCATATGTAATATATTCATATATTGATCATCTTCTTTAAATAATAAGATTTGGGAGAAGCGGGATAAACTCGACATAAATGATCGCATGCGAGCACTTCAAGAGAAAATAGCGGGATTTCTTCTTCGTGAAGTCATAAATAAGTCGACCGGAGAATTCCCTTACCATATGTAATAGGAAACTGGTGTGTTGTCCATAGGATGTAACTGTATATATATTCAAATGCCCTCCGCTGTTGTGGGCTCGAGGCAAGCAAAGAGGGGCGGTAGTGAGGCACTACTACTATATATGATCGATGTATATATATATATGTTGGAGGTACGATAATTCTACTATATATGATGGTTCTAGCTAGCTACGAGATATTCTACATGTATATATATATATATATGCATTGTACATTATGTAATAGCGTAAAATAAACAGTAATCCTAAACCCAAAAGAAAAGAATTCATAAACCCTAAACGCTAAACTATTAAAACCAAAAAGAAAATAATTAAAAAAAACTTAAACCTCTAAACCTTTAGAATCGGTTTGTGTTACAAACCGGTGCTAAAGGTTCCCGAGCCCTCGGGCCCGACCTGCCACCACATGGCTGGCTGCAGAGATTTTAGAACCGGTACGTGAGAAACCGGTTCTAAAGGGGTTCACCCTCTAGCACCGAACCTTTAGCACCGGTTGCCAAAACCGATTCTAATGGCCTCCCAGAACTGGTTCTAATGACCTGTTTTGCACTAGTGGATACTAATGGCGCACCTTCCCAAGGTGCGCCATTAGTAAGTTTGAATTTTTTTCCATTTTTCTGCCCTCTAGATCATGTTGATGATGGTTT
This sequence comes from Bromus sterilis, assembly GCA_950022295.1. Taxonomy (NCBI): domain Eukaryota; kingdom Viridiplantae; phylum Streptophyta; class Magnoliopsida; order Poales; family Poaceae; genus Bromus; species Bromus sterilis. The sequence goes on from OX465596.1 coordinate 346,168,534, forward strand.
ATGAGGATTCTAAAAATGTTCAACGGGGTACCCCCAGTTGAAATTGGATATAACTTTTCGAATAAATGATTTTTCGTGTAATAAAGTTTTTCATCCGAGTTCGTATGCAAATGTTATGCCCATTTTACGAATTCTCGAGAGATTTTGCAAAAAAATTCGAAATTCATGTTTGTAAATTTTCCTAACAACTAGACCACATATCACATGGGAATCTTATTTTATGTTATTTTTTTGACATTTCTATCATTTTATTTTATTATTTTTGTTAAAACTGAAAAGGCGGTCCACAGGGAGGGGGGTGCAGTTGGTGATTTTTTTGCCCACCTCAGAAAGTTAGTAATGGCGCACCTTCACAAAGTGCGCCATTACTATGTCTATGACTAGGTCAAACGTTGGTCAAACGTTGGTCGAACATAGTAATGGCGCACCTTTCACCAGGTGCGCAATTACTATGTCAACTTACTAATGGCGCACCTATACAAAGTGCGCCATTACTATGTCCAGTAATGGATCAAACCTTGGTCAAACATAGTAATGACGCACTTTTCATATGGTGCGCCATTACTGTTCAGGTTACTAATGGCGCACCAGCACATGGTGCGCCATTACTAAATAGTTATGGCGCACCACATGAATAGTGCGCCATTAGTGTTAATATTATCTATAACTGTTTTTCCAGTAGTGTAGCGACATTACATATGGAAAGTCTTAAAAGTACGCCTCGGGGGAGAAACTTTGGTCGGACCAGCTCCATCCCCCTTGGCCTTCTCGACAGCAGCATCCCCCGAGGGGTTAGCCTCCCTGCCACCAAGCGTAACGAGTTTCTTCTTTTTCATGGGTGCAATTTTCCCAGAGCTGAGGCTGAAGGGAGGAAGTTTTCCGCTGCCCTCTTCACCACTCGGAGTATGGGCCCTCTTACGAGTCCGAGTAAGGCCTTCCACATAGCCCTCATATATGGTACAGAAAAGATGCCAGTGGTGCTCTATGCCCAAATAGCCCTCGCAGAGGGTGAAAAAGCTAGTGAGGAGGGTAATTGCATTGGGGACGATATGATGGAGTTGAGCACCCGTATGTCGGGACCCGGGGTTAGCGTATGCAAGACTCGCTACAACACAATCATATGGAGAGCCGAGAACCGTACCCACTTATCTAACCAGACAAGGCCAAGCACAGAACATTCTCGGAAAGCATCGAACGTGAGGGGCATCCCATCCAGGCCGGATGATCAACTGAGATGGGTCCTCATCGTTCGCACACAAGTCTAAGTGATATGGGTGGTGAACTCCCATACTCATAGACAAGTCGCCTCAACCATACTATCAATTGTATTATAACCCTTACATAGACTTACTCCAGCCCGATCACTTAGTCGGGGTCTAGGGCGGGCTCGATCATACATCAAAGTGTGCACGTGACAGAGTCACGAGCAATCGCATCGCGATGCCCCAAGCTGCGCACATCTAAGGGCCACTTGGTGTATAAAAGACCGCCAGTCAGATCACAACTAAGGTCTCGAAAACCCATACTAAGACATGCATCATATAATCATGCACGCAGCACACATGTCTAGTATGAATAGCAGGTATCATTACAATTCTCTACAAAGTTTACATCTTTATTGATAACTCTTACAGAGTGCACACAGAGATCACGAGACCGTGATCCAACATTACATCAAACATGCGGAAGCAAAGTAGGTCTGAGTACAGACAAGTTTAACAAATGGCTTTGAGAAGCCTTATCTATAAACAAGCCCTTCCACGAGGGACCAGTCGTCTGACTGGAACTACACTAGCTTGGATTCAGTCGTCGTGCTCCAGGAAGAATCCACCTTCGGGGTCAGTGGGTTCAACTAAAACATAGAATAAGCAAACGTAAGTACAAAGTCGTACTCAACAAGACTTACGTAGGAACTATACTACTCATGCACATGTATCAAGGTAAAGGGAGGTGGGGTTTCATTGCAGAAGTGCCAGCTTTGACTTGGCTAGTCCTGAACTACGAGTACCAGACTTGAGGTAAGAAGCGTACACGAGTCCACTACATGTCTCCAACCAATTACACCACTATGGTGCCTTCCTTGACTTCCCACGAGAAAGCACACCATAGCACTCACACTTATCTTGGAAAGTTTTATAAGTATCCAGTTCAAGTTGTCTAATAATCAGGCACAACTTTCCAAGTAGTCCCTTACCGCAGACGCGGCTATTCGAATAGTTTATTAACCCTGCAGGGGTGTACTACTACACACATGAAACTATCAGTTACCGATGGGATCTCGTCACTCTTCAAGCAGGTGTCGGCGAGGATAATCTCCAAAACTTTTACCTCACATCAAACTCAAGTACAATGGAGACGCCTATCTGGGCTGGAGTCCACATCGTGAACTCGGCCGGTTTACCGATGTGGTCCCAGAAGATGTGTGCAGGGTCCCAAGCCGGTCTGAATAGTCGTTCTTCCACTTCGCAGACCGTGCCACAGACCTACCAGAACTCCAAACTACTGCGACTCATTGAACTGAGAATGGGTGAGTTAGTAGGTTGAGCAGGGGTCCATGTGCCCAACATGTGGTAGTACTCTTCGTCTTGGATCACCACACAAGAACTCGGGCTTAAGGCGGTGTTCAACGAGACAACCCACTGTGTACTCCTACATAGCCTCTCATCGTTCACCTTGTATTAGGGTAGATTCACCAACACATTTCCACCATCATCAACATGATTACGAACATCCCGACTCACATAACAGTATCAACATTGTATCAATCTAAGCATGAAATAAGCAGTAACAGTTGCAGGGGCCACATGATAACAAACAACTCCTACATCTGCTAGGATTGTGGTTTGCTTACTACTGTGAAGAAATGATAGGTCATGGAAAGGATTGGGTTCAACTATGCGGTAGAAACGTTATCATGGTAATCATCCTAAACAATGCATAAGAAAGACTGAGAGGGAAGTGGGATTTTATCGACATGATCAATGGGGGTTTGCTTTCCTTGCTGACTAGGTTCAGTATCGGGGTCTACAACGAAGGGGGTGATCTCGTGTTCCGGATCCACCTCTATTCGACAAACAACAAGAACATCGAAACAATAATAAGACAATGCTCAAACACATGATTTGAAGGTTGAAACTTAATGTATGTGTCACTGATGTGTGAGTTATTCCATTTAAAAGGAGTATATTGCAATCGAATTGCAAATTCAAACTCCATTTGATTTCTCGATGAATTTCAAATGCATTTGAATCCAAGAATGTTCATATGAAATGGTTGAGCATGAAGTGATGTTGTAAAGGTGAGGTAAAGTCTCTGATGTGGGGATGAAACCATTTAAAAGAAGTGTGTTGCAAAGTCATTTGCAAAATCACTCCAAATTTGAATTTGAAAAGGATCCACATGCACATATGCCACTGTTCACCCATTTTAAAATGGTCAAACATGAAAACAAAGTCCATATTCACAAACCTTGTATTTTTCTGATAATTTTAGACATATAATTTGTACAATTTGGAGTTAAAATGAATTAGTTATGAATTTCCAAAGTTTGGGCTATTTTCTGCCATTCTCTGAATTAATAAGCATTTAACTGATTTACTGCGTCACTATGACGTTAGTGTGACGTGGGGGAGGGGCTCTGACTAGTGGGGCCACTCTGTTAGTTACTTTGGGTTAAAACCCGGTTAGTTTTAAACTAACCAGGGGATTAAGGGGGGCAGGGCCCACATGTCTGTCTCTCTGCAAGTGGGGCCAGGGTGATTAAGCTTGAGGGTTAAGCTCTAATGGCGTGGGTCGTCGCCGGCGGCACTGTACTCGCCGGAGACTCGCCGGAATCACGTTTTCGGCCACAGGGAAGGGATCTAGAGGCATGGGCGCGTAGCCCGCGGGCTGGCGCATCCACTTGAGCGAGCGGGATGTCAAGGGGAGGCCCCAGGCCACGGCTACAACGACAAGTGCGGCGGATGGCTCCTGTCCACGGAGAGCAAGCGAGGCAGAGCACGGGAAGAGCTACGAGAGGGATCAATCGAAGAGCAAAGCTAACCCAAACGCGATGATGAGCTCGTCGGGGCCGGAGCTGAGCTAGAGGAGGACGAATTCGTCGCCGGTCTTCTCGGTGGCTGCGGCGAAGGACTTGAAGCCCGCGTCGCCGGAGTTGCGCCTTTGCTCCAATTGGAAGAGGGGTTCGACGAAGACGTCTGCGGCGAGTAGAACGGACACGAAGGTGCTCGCTGGATTGCTCAATGGCCACGCCGGAGCATCGCCGTGCTCTGGCTAGGGTTTCGGTGGTGCGCGAAATCGAGAGAAAGAAGAGGGGAGACGGCTCTCTGTGAGGGGGAAGTGAAGCGGGCGTCCACGGGACATCTCCTGGCGCGAGAAGAAGACACGGGGGAGGCCTAGACAGGCTAGCAGCTGCCGCCGGCGTCGGCATGCGCTCCAGCAAGCTGCTTGTCGCGTCGAGGAAGAAGACAAACGGCGGCAGCGGGCTGGGCCGGCTTGGTGGGCTCGGGGGGGATTAGTTGGGCCTCTTCGGCCAGGTAAGTCCTTTTCTTCTTTTCCTTCTGTTTTTCTTTTCTGCAATTTGTTTTACCATGCTAAAAAATACCAAAGTATTTTTATAAATGCTCCAAATTTTTATATGGCCTCAAAATAAAAATAGCTAGCCACTTATAAAGTTTGGGCATTTTTAAAATTCAAATTAATTGAACTTTAATTCAAATAGGGGTTTAAATTTAATTCCAACCTCTTGTTTGAATATTTCAAAAATCTACGAGCATGGGTTTGAAACCAAATCACTTTATAAGTGATCACACTCATTTATGAGACTTTTCAAAAATGCAAAAGGAATTTTTGGAGCAACTTTTATTCTGGCCATTTGAATTAAATTCATATGGGGGGGGGGTTCTTCTCCCATTTCAATTTCTTTTTGAAATTTTGAATATGATGCAAAGTTACTTGCTAACCCTAGCACATACCTAAAAGAGGGTTGTGACACCGCAAAAGTCAGAAAATCCAAGAAAAAGGGATTCGGAGGAAGAGAAAACCCACGATCCACATGCGAAAGAAGAATGACCCTCTCACCATCCCTTGGAAGAGGCTCGTCTTCTCCAGGCGCGGGAAGGCGGCAACCCTCATGGGGAACCAGGCCATCGTCCTGGTACCCCAGCAGAATAACCTCCGTCATGATCGACGGGAGCCACTCCCCCGCAGACATGGTCTCGGCGGCGGCGGAAGAACAGCGCGAGTGGCGGCGTCCCAGTTGAAGCACGAGCAGTCGGCGAGAGCTCCACGCGGCGGCGGAGGCAAGAGCATGGGAGAGAGAGAGAGAAAGAGAGAAAGAATGAGAGCGGACGCGGGAGGGAAAGAGGTCGCATATCTTTCTTAAGCCGAAGGAGGAGATGGTTTTATAGCTTGGGATGGCAACCGCCACACATCAGATCCGCGCCCCATTACGGGCGTGCCGGTTGCCTTTCCCATAAAACCACTCCACTTCCCCATAATCCATCCCCCTTTCCCACGAGCGGTTAATTATTATCCTATAAGACCTCCGCGGGAATCGAGGAGACAGGCCTGACAGTGCACCCACCTGCCTTGACGAGAAGATTCTCTGACAAGATCTTTTTTTATTTTAAACCGAATCAGATTTGGATTTGAAGATTGAGATCGCTCCAACTACTCGGAAGGCACAGAACACCACGCCAACTGACAAAACTCTCCGAGTAAGTCACCACTCGGAAGGAATTACTGAGCTCTCAAGGCAACCGAGTGAGCTGTCACTCGGAGAAACAATAGGGAAAACCACTTGATGCTAGTAACCACATCCCTGGAGCTCAGCGCAAACGGAAAATCTTGCACTCACCAACTACTCAAGTGAAAACCCGGGTAGTTGGTTCACTAGTGGCCCGTCTTTGACGAAGTATGCCAGGCCACTAGTATGACTCGACGCAGGGGGTAAAGAATCAATATCCCATGTGGTATGGCCTAAGGCTCGCTTCGATGCCTTAGGATATTGAGCTTTACAAATCCGGTTTATATGGAGTTTAAGGCCTTTTACTCCAAGACACGCCTTCCGAGGCCTCAGTCCACCTCTTCCGAGAGACGTTTGAGTGTCGCCAGATTTTTCCTTTAACCTGCCCAAGCCACGCTTGATTTTAATCTTCACATACCTCATGAAATCTTACAAATGTCAGTTACCTCAATCACAAGCACCCGAAAGCGCTTGGGGGCTACTGTAGTGGTCATAACAAAGGTATACCCTAGGGAAGGGAAACCAAGGGGTACCCTCAAGCCCTTAGGTTTCCAACACACCTAACAAAATAAAAAGTACAGAATACAGATGTTTTATCAATCGCAGAAGCTCGAATCCCAATATCCCCGAGTAACATATTACTCGGAAGACAGAAACCACCTCCGAGTAGTTAGTCACTCAGAGAGAAAAAAAGATCCGAGTAGTACGTTACTCGGAGATGGACGACGGGCTATTCTTTACTCGGAAGATAAGAACGCAACAGACGGAAAGCATTCAACACCGCGGGCTTTAATGAGTAGACTGTTTCCTGTATTTAGTTTGCATTTAACCCTGTAATTAAAGACCCATTAAGCCGAGGCATTGAAGGGGCAGAGGCACACTCTATATAAGCCTCCCCCCTCCTCCAGCAAGGGTACGCGCAACACCATTCTTCTCAACCTTTGAGCAAACACCAGTCTGGGACAGAACTAAGGTTTTTTATCTCTACGGAGAGGCCTAACCTGTATAATTTCCCTACGTCAACCACTCTACGTACAGATTCATTTAGCTCCTTCCATACCCCCTCTCTATTGTCAGGACTATATCCACGACATTCATCTCTGTAAGCATCATCAATAGTGGCATCACGACCATTAGCATAGAAGGAATCAACTTCATCAAAAAGGGATATTTCAAAAGAATCCATAGGATCATAATACTCATATAAGGTAAGATTCAAAGGGTTACTCTCATCAGAAGGTAGACATGGATAGCTCCATTCTTCATCCTTTTGTTCTTCACTCTCCTCCTCTTTTTCATCCAAGGAGCTTTCAGGTTCAGCAATTTCTTTTTCCATAGAGTCCTGCAAATCATTAGTCTCTTCCTTTGGGGGAGAGATTCTCTCAAGATGATCAGTAATATAATAATTTGCATCGTAATTTTCCAAACAATAGTTAACTATAGCAAGACTCTCAGATTTTTAAGGGGCATCATCAATATTTTTAAGAAGAGAAGTAATTTCACAGGCACCCTCATAAGCAACAAATTCTTCTATTTGCTCTGCATCATAAAAATCATAGTTTCCTTTAGCATAAGAAGATAAGGTTTCATCATCATTGTACTCACATTGGAAATCAAGGTGTTTATGCCTCATAAAGCAACAAGATTCATCCCTGCAAAAAGATATATTATATATTGAGCACAAGTTTCTAGCATACTCATACAACTGATGTATTTCTTTCCATAAGTGTATCCCCTCTTGAGACAAGCGGTGTTCCTTGTACCACTTTTGTTGATCCTAAGTGAATCCTCCATGCCAATAAGATCTGGTTTCAAAGAAGTCAGACATTGATCGGCAAGTAAGGAACTAGACATACTATATTTTTTTGATTTTTGATAAAGGTCACTAAGATAAAAACAGAAAGGTAAACTAACAAGACAAAAAAGTAAAGGTAAAAGGTAGTGGGAAATTTGTCAGAACCCTCTGTTAGGTAATGTGCTAGGGTTAGCTAGTGCCTTTGCATCATGTCAAAATTTCAAAAAGAAATCTTGGAAATCAAATTCAAAACCAAAATGGGAGAAGGAACACCCCCCAGATGAACTAATTCAAAAGGCCAGATAAAAATCTTTTCCAAAAATTCATGTTAGAGTTTTGAAAAGTCTTATAAATGAGTGTGATCACATATCAAGTGATGTGGGACCCACCCCATGCTCATAGATTTTTCAAATATTCAAACAGTACCTTGGAATTAAAGAAATACCCTTTTTTGATTTAAAATTCAAATCATTTGAATTTTAAAAATGTTGAAAGTTTATGAGTGGCTAGTTTATATTATTATGAGGCCACATAAAAGTTTTCAGCATTTAATAAAATGTTTAGCTATTTATTTTAGCTAAACAGAACAAATGACAGAAGGAAAAACAGAAAACAAAAAAGGAAAAGAGGGCTTACCTCAAATGGGCCCAACTCACCGAGGCAGCCCGGCCCAGGGACAGGGGCGTCTTCTTCCTCGCGCCAGGCAGGCTGCTGCCGCCGTGGAGAGCATGCCGTCGTCGATAGCCACCTCCTGCTTCCCTCCCCGCCCACGTACTCGCGTCCAGAAGCGTCCTGGAGCCGCCCCAGTTCTTTCCCCCCCATCCACGAGCTCCCTCCTCTTCTCTCTCGCCCGATTCGTCGCCGCCAGAGGAACACGCCGGAGCTCCGTCGAGCACACGCGTGGCCAGTGACGCCGAGAAGCCCCAGGACGGTGTCATAAGCGCTTCGTCGTCGTCGTCTTCACCGACTTGCAGAAGGAATCGAGCCCGAAGCCACCGTAGACGCCGAATTCTTCCTCGAGTCCCCGCCGGCCGCCGTGAAGGACTTCATCGATTACGCCGCCGTTGAGCCACCCCAGCCCTCGCCACCACCTTTGCTGAGCTCCTGGTGAGCTTGGGGTCAAAACCCCTCACTTTTCCCCTTCGTTTACTCCCTGTAGCCGTGGCCGCCATGAAAGCCGAAGCTTCTCGCCGCCGGAATCCATGGCGAGGTCCATCCGTTAGGTAATCGAGCTCAGCTTGTTGTCCAATGCGTTCCCCGTGTTCTTCCTCGTCGAACCAGCCTAGCCTCCCCTCAAGTCGTGCCCTGGAGACAAATCTCGATGGTGGCCGTAGCTAGGTCCCCGCGAAAGTTGACGCCGGCGAGCGTACGGTGCACCCCAGTGCTTGCCTTTGGTCCCGTTCGACGCGCGCGAGTAAGAGCTTCAAGATGATGGTCTTCGTGCTCCAAATGGTGGACGGAATCGGGCTCCCGTGCTGCGCCGCCGTGGCCAGGCTGCCGGCGTTTAGCCGCCGGCGAGTCAGCTCTAACCCCCCCCCCCCATGTTTTTACCAGTTAAGTGACCCCTGGGTCACTGACCAGTGGGCCCAGTGGCTTAATTAAGCCACTAGATTAAGTTAACCCACGGGTTAAGTTAACCAGCCACTGACAGGGTGGCCCCACATGTCATCCCCCCCCTGACGCCAGCTTGACGTCAGCCTGACGCAGTAAATCATTTAATTGAATTTCCAGAAAAGCAAAATGGTTTAAGTAATTCCAGAAAATCCAGAAAATACCCCAAACTTTGGAAATTCATAGAAATTTCATATTAACTCCAAATTGGACAAATAATATATGAAAAATGATCCGGAGAAAATTATCTTTCCAAATTTGAAACTTTCAACTATGTTTGAGTTGAATTTAAAATGGGACCAGTAGCATATGTCATTTGGTTTATTTGAATTTATTTCAAATTCAAATCAATTGAGTTTGCAACTTGGACCATGGATTTAAGCTATACTTCAACCACACTTCAGAAGCATATCATACACATTTGAAGTTGATTCAAAATGATCAAACTATGTCACATTCAACTTGGATAAGTTAAATTCAATGTGGAGTTTGAATTTGCATTTTAAATGCAATATAATCCACTTAAATGGAATTGCCTCACACATGAAAACTTATACTTCAAGCTTTAACATTCAATCATGTGCTTGAGCATTGCATTCATATTGATTGCTACTTCGTGCTTTGTTTGTCGAGTAGAGGTGGAACCGGAGCAAGAGGTCACCCCCTTCGCTGAAGATCCAGAACCCGAACCTCGTCAGCAAGGCAAGCAAACCCCCATTGATCATGTCGATAAAATCCCACTTCCCTCTCATGCCTCACTTATGCATTGTTTAGGATGATCACCATGCTTCGTTTCTACCGCATATATGAACCCATTTCTTTGCATGACCTATCTTTTGTCACAGTAGTAAGCAAACCACAATCCTAGCAAATGTAGGAGTTGTTTGATATCATGTGGCCCCTGAAATGTTACTGCTTATTGCATGCTTAGTATGATACCATGTTGTTACTGTGATGTGAGTCAGGATGGGAATGATCATGTTGATGATGGTAGAAAAGTGTTGGTGAATCGACCCTAATACAAGGTGAACGATGAGAGGCTGTGTAGGAGTACATAGTGGGTTGTCTCGTTGAACACCGCCCTAGTACGAGTTCTTGTGTGGTGATCCAAGATGAAGAGTACAACCACACATTAGGCTCACTGACCCCTCTCAACCTATTAACTCATCCCTTTCGATGTCCAGATGTCGTAGTAGTTCGGAGTTCTGGTAGGCTTGTGGTCTGGATGCTAAGTGAGAGAACGGCTCAACCGAGACCGGCTTATGCACCACGCACACATCGCTTGGGTCCACTTCGGTATACCGGCCGGGTTCACGATAGTGGTAACCAACCCAAGTAGGCGGCTTTCTCGGACTAGATCGGCTATGAGGTAACAGTTGTGGTGAGCATCCTCGCTGGCACCCCTTGAATGGTGTCAAGATCAAAGGCGGTAAATGATGGTCATGTGTGTGTAGCGGTACACCCTTGCAAGGTTAACAAAACTATTCGAATAGCCGCGTCCGCGGTTATGGACTGCTTGGAAATCTTAGCTTGATTATTAGATAACTTGAACCGGATACTTCTAAAACACACCAAGATAAGTGTGAGTGCTATGGCGTGCTTTCTCGTGGGGAAGTCGAGGAAGGCACCATAGTGGTGTATTGGTTGGAGAAAGTAGTGGACTCGTGTACGCTTCTTACCTCAAAGTCTGGTACTCGTAGTTCAGGATTAGCCAAGTCAAAGCTGGCATTTCTGCAAGTGAAACCCCACCTCCCTTTACCTTGATACAAGTGCATGAGTAGTATAGTTCCTATGTAAGTCTTGCTGAGTACGCCTTTGTACTCACGTTTGCTTAATCTATGTTTTAGATGACGCCACTGACCCCGAAGGTGGCTTCTTCATCGAGCTGGACGACTGAAGTTAAGCTAGTCTAGTCCCAGTCAGCAGACTGGTTCCCTCGTGGAGGGCTTTGTGTTTAAATAAGGCTTCTTAAGCCATTTGTTAAACTTGTCTGTACTCAGACATAATTTGCTTCCGCTCTCTGTTGTAATGTTGGATCACATGTATGTGATCTCTGTGTGTACTCTATAAGAGTTTTAAATAAAATGTACACTTTGTAGAGAATTGCATTGGTACCTACTGTTCATACAAGGCATGTGTGCTGCGTGTATGTTTATAACATGCATGTCTTTGTATGGGTTTTCGAGACCTTAGTTGTGTTCTGGCTGGCGGTCTTTCATACACCAAGTGGCCCTTAGATGTGCGCAACTTGGGGCATCGCGATGCGATTGCTTGAGACTCCGTCTAATGCACACTTTGTGGTATGATCGAGCCCGCCCTAGACCCCGACTAAGTGATCGGGCTGGAGTAAGTTTATGTAAGAGTTTTGAGATAGTCGGTAGTATGGTTGAGGCGACTTGTCTTTGAATATGGGAGTTCACCACCCATATCATTTGACTTGTGTGCGGATGATGAGGACCCATCTCAGTTGATCATCCGGCCTGGATGGGATGCCCCTCACGTACGATGCTTTCCGAGAATGTTCAGTGCTTGGCCTTGTCTGCTTAGACAAGTGGGTGCGGTTCTCGGCTCTCCATATGACTATGTCTTAACTGTACTTGCATACGCTAACCCCGGGTCCCGACACAATTCCCCTATCTTATCACTTGGAGTACCCGACAACGGCGCCAGAAAGTTTCTTGATACGCAAGAGATGATAATTTCTTCTCGCCATTTGTTGGTTACCCCAAGTGGAAGGTTTATCTCTAGTAGGACTCCGGAGATGATAAGTAGGTGTCAGCGGCACAACTGACGTGGACCTGCACACAGACACAAAAAACTTTGCTCCCAACGAAGTTTCAAAAATAAAGTTCAGAGAGGTTGTCAATCTCTCCAGTCTTGTTGTTTACAAAGGATCAAAACACAAGGGATAATGATAATGATAGCAACTGAAAGTAAAAGTAGAAAAGTAAATAAGCTTGTGAACAGTGATGAGAATGTGGACCGGGGTCCCGTGATGTTCACTAGTGATGTCTCTCTCCCAAAAGACGATAAAACTGCTATGCGAGGTAAACAAATTACAGATGGACAATTGATATGATTATAAACGCACTGCAATGCTAACGATTCTACAAAAGAAAGGAAGAGGCTCATAAGCATGGGCAGTACGCCAAAATAAGTAGACCGAAATCCAACTGCATCTACTACTAATCATCCACCTTGAGATACCTATCCAGAACATCTCGCTGGTATTAAGTTGCGAGCCCCACCCAAAGTGTATACCCAAAGCAACAGACAACTGCATTAAAAAGAACTTTGCGTAAAGTAAACAATCCTTGCAACCGCGGTTACAAGCACCATTGTTTTCCCCCTTGTGGCCACAGCACATCCCCTAGACTCATGTTTCTGTCACTCAAGCGTGTCATCAGGGGGCATGTACCCACAATCGAGCATAACGTTCCCTCTTGGAGTTACTATCTACCACTTGGCAAAAGCAATAAAAAACAACGGAGAACATGCAAGAATTACTTAGGACCAAAAATACAAAAGATAAGAACCAATCATAGTACTCTATCTCAATCTGAACATAATCTCATAACCATTAGATCCCATCAAACACAGCATAGCAACAATAGAAAGATTACAGATGTGCCTCAATCATGTAGGGCATCTCACGAGGTCTAAACCATGAAGAACAAAGAGGGGAGGAGAAAATCACATTTCTACTGATCACGGACCCATGGTCCAAAGGAAAGTACTCACGACACATCCAGGAAGCATCCATCGTGGAGGGGAAGTTCCCGGAGGTCTATCCTCCCTCCGGCAAGGTGCCGGGAAGGGTCCTGCTGGTGCTCCTGATATGGGAAGCGCGGCGGCGGTGGAACAGAGGTGAGATCGTGAAAAAGGGTTATGTCCTCGGAAGTTTCACATCATGTGAAATATATAGGCGAAGGGGGGCAGCCAGGGGGGCCACCAGGAGTCCAGGCGCCCCCTGGTGCAGCCAAACCCTAGGCCGCGCCAGGTGGCCGCCTGGGCCCCTGCTGGTGGCCCTCTTGCCCCACCCAAGCTCTTCTCGAAGCTTCCGTTGCGCTGATTTTTTATCTGATTTCTCCCCAATTTTTGGAGCAGTTTTAATATGGGGGAAAACTGAAATAGAACAGCAGAAAACAGAAACTGGCACTAGGGTGCACTGAGTTAATAGGTTAGTCCAAATATGATCAAAAGTGTATGAAAGTGTATCTAGATCATAGCAATATCACACAAAACAAGCATGGAGCAAGCAGAAATTATCGATACGTTTGGGACGTATCAGCATCCAAACCCTTTGCATGATACGCTCTCCATCATAAACCTCCTTATATCCTTCCTCAAAACATCCACTGTACCTACCTATCAAGGCATTTCCATAGACTTTCCGAGATATATTGCCATGCAACATCCACCTTCTCATGAATTGATCTTCATAACATACATGTTCCTGCTACACTAGTGGAGGCATACATTTGCATACATCATGATAGATTCATCTACTTTATGCTGAGTTCTTTTGTAAAGTGTGAATGCTCTTCTATACTCCTTGTAAAATAGAGTGTTGCCCCTAAAGTGAGGAAAAGATCCCAAAGAGGACAAATTAAAAGATCCTAAAGAGGACAAATGAGCGATATATAGAAAGAGTCATTGAGGCCACAAAAAAATAAAAAAATAGAAAAAGAGAAAAATAAAATAAAAAGAGAGAAGGGGGGCAACAATACTATCTCTTTTGAGAGATCCACACTCGTACTCCCTCTTATATGTTGTACTCCATAGACATGATCATATATGCATATAGCTATGTGGGGACCGTCACACTATAGAACTTGGCTTGTATATTCCAATGATGAGCCTCCTCAAATGAGCTCTAGGTCTTCTTGAGCAAGCAAGTTGGATGCACCCCCACTAGTTCCATTGGAGAGCTTTCCTTAGCTCATATGTGCATCCGTTGCATGGAAATCCCTACTCCTCACATCATATCTATCATTTGGCTTTCTCTCGCCTATGATTATCCTAATTGATGTGAGCCTTTCACACCTTTTTGTCTTCCTCCTCCACCATATCTCTCTTTGCCATCCTAAGTGTCAACTTTCTTGCTTACTCTCATCCATTGCATGAGTGCTCAAAATATCGAAAGGGGGTGGATCATTTTGACTTGTACCTAGCTAGTGGTCTGGGGACGAGTCAAGATAAGATCCCATAGGAAACCAAGTGTGAAACATTAGTAGATTGAGTTCTCAACAAAATATTTTTTCTCTCTCTCGTATTCCCATCTCCCACTTCTTGCACGCAAACACCATTTGGAGACATTGGAGTCACGGACAGCGAGAGCTCTTGCACCTTTATATTCTTATGTTGCTTGTTTCAATGCTAATATATACTCTTGCTTGTTATGACTTGAATTGAATTACATGCCTTACTTACTTTACTTAAAATTCCTTTTATGGTTGGTAGCATGTTACCAGAGAAATTATGCTTGTTATCATTTACCTACTCGAGGACGAGCATGAATTAAGCTTGGGGATGTTGATACGTCCCAAACGTATCTATAACTTCTGCTTTCTCCATGCATGTTTTGGATGATATTGCTATGCTTTTGATACACTTTCATAAACTTTTGATCATATTTGGACTAACCTATTAACTCAGTGCACCCCAGTGCCAGTTTTTGTTTTCTGCTGTCTTTTTATTTCAGGTTTTCCCATTACGTAAAATGCCAGAAAAATTCTAGGAAAAATATATAAAAAATCAGCGTACCGGAAGCTTCCAGATGCCCGAAGGTGGGCCAAGCGGCCAGGGGGCGCGGCCTACGGTGGGGCCTCGCCGGAGGCTGCCTGGACTACTGGTGCCCCCTGACTGCCCCCCTTCGCCTATATTTACCTCGTCCTTCAAAACCCTCGAGGACAGAACCCTTTTTCGCGATCTCGCCTCTGTTCCGCCGCCGCCGGGCTTCCAAGATCGGGAGCATCATGAGACCTCTTCCCGGCACCCTGCCGGAGGGAGGATGGACCTCTGGGAGCTTCTCCACCACCATGGACGCTTCCCGAATGAATCGTGAGTAGTAGACATTGGACCATGGGTCCATTATCAGTAGCTATGTGATGTCCTCTCCCCCTATTTGTTCTTCATGGATTAGACCTTGTGATCTGCCCTACATGATGAAGGCACATATGTAATTCTTTCTGCTGTTGCTATGTTGAGTTTGCTAGGATCTGATGGATTATGAGACTATGTTCAGATTGTGTTGAGTAATATATTTGGTTCTTCTCTTTTATATTTTTGTTCTTGATTAATTCTTGCATGTTCTCCATTGCTGTTTATTTCTTTGGCCAAGTAGTAGGTAGTGACTCCAAGAGGGTGCGTTATGCATGATTGTGGGTTCATGCCCCCTGATGACTAGCTTGAGTGACAGAAACATGAGTCTAAGGGATGTGTTGTTGCCACAAGGGGGAAAACAACGGTACTTGTAACCGCGGTTGCAAGGATTGTTTACTTTACGCAAAGTTATTTTAATGCAGTTGTTTGTTGCTTTGGGTTTACACTTTGGGTGGGGCTTGCAACTTAATACCAGCGAGATGTTCTGGATAGGTGTCTCAAGGTGGATTATTGGTAGTAGATGCAGATGTATTTCGGTCTACTTATCTTGGCGTACTGCTGATACGTCGCAAACGTATCGATAATTTCTGCTTGCTCCATTCATATTTCGTGTGATATTGCTATGATCTAGATACACTTTCAAATAATTTTTATCATATTTGGACTAACCTACTAACTCAGCGCACCCCAGTCTCAGTTCCTGTTTTCTGCTGTTTTTCTATTCCAGGTTTCCCCCATATAAAAAATGCTCCAAAAATTCGGTAAAAATCGGAAAAAAAATCAGCGTAACGGAGTCTTCCAGAAGCTCCCAAGTGGGGCCAGAGGGCCACCACCAGGGGCCCAGGCGGCCACCTGGACCCTTGGTGGCCCCCCTGGCTGACCCCTTGGCCTATTTATTTCTCATGATGGGGAAACTCCGAAGACAGAACCCTATTTTGCAATCTCGCCTCTGTTCCGTCGTCGCCGTGCTTCCAAGATCGGGAGAACAATCAGGACCCTTCCCGGCATCCTGCCGGAGGGAGGATCGACCTCCGGGAGCTTCTCCTCCACCATGGATGCTTTCCGGATGTGCCGTGAGTAGTCTACCTTGGACCATGTGATACGTCCCAAACGTAACTATAATTTTTTCTTGCTCCATGCATGATTTGTGTGACTTTGCCATGTTTATTGCTTTAGTTTTCGTGTTTATCATGTTAAGAGAGTTGGT
Organism: Bromus sterilis; assembly: GCA_950022295.1. Classification (NCBI taxonomy): domain Eukaryota; kingdom Viridiplantae; phylum Streptophyta; class Magnoliopsida; order Poales; family Poaceae; genus Bromus; species Bromus sterilis. Next base: position 346,184,998 of record OX465596.1, read on the forward strand.
TGTTGCACTGAGTTATGTCTTTTTTTGGAGAAGTAGGTAATTGAGGTTTCTATTTAATTTCAGTAGTAACTTGCAATAGTTTTGAGGTATTGATTTGAGTAATGTTTGAACTTTTGGTGTCAAGAGCTCTAGCCTATTAGTGATAGGTGTCGTATTTTGGGAAATCCGTGTGTTATTTTCAAAACCTACAAAACTAGTTGAGAACTCTAGCTACTAGATGGATCACTACTCTTCTGAGGGGTCGAATATTAGAGTAAACTCACGTACCATGAGTCGAGGATGCACAAGGATAACCAAACCCCCATACACTCCTCCTCGGGGTACTTGTCTCTTTGTGAACCTCCTTATTAGATTGAGAGTTATGGATAATAAGTGCATGAGTTCTTCGGACTAATGTAAGAATTGAAAGTTGACACTTCCACCTCCACATATTTGCTAGCCTTTCCTGTGCCGTGCATTGCCTTCTTCTCACTCCGAGAGTTGGCGTCCCACTTCGCCGGTACATCCAAACCCTTGGCATGATACGCTCTTTCATCATAAACCTCCTTATATCTTTCCTCAAAACAGCCGCCATACCTACCTATCAAGGAATTTCCATAGCCTTTCCGAGATATATTTCCATGTAACTTCCACCTCTGCATGACTTGATCTTCATGTCATACATGTTCCTTCTATACTGGCAGAGGCATACATTGCATACATCATGATAGCTACATCTTATTTATGATTTGAGTACCTTGTAAAGTGTGAAAGATCTTCTATACCCTCTTGTGAATTAGAGTGTTGCCCTTAAGTGAGGAAAAGATCCCAAAGCGGACAAAATAAAAGATCCCAAAGAGGAAAAATGACAGTTAAATAGAAAGAGCCATTGAGGCCACCAAAAAAAATACAAAAAAATAGAAAAAGATGAAAAGAAATAAAAAGAGAGAAAGGGGCAACACTACTATCCTTTTTAAAGATCCACACTAGTACTCCCTCTTATCCTTGTACTCTATAGAAATTGGCTTGCATATTCCGAGGATGAGCCTCCTCAAAAAGAGCTCTAGGTCTTCATGAGCGAGCAAGTTAGATGCACCCCCACTAGTTCGATTGGAGAGCTTTTCAGCTCATATGTGCAGCCGTTGCATGGCAATCCCTACTCCTCACATCATATCTATCATTTGTCCTTGTCGCCTATAATTATCCTCATTGATGTGAGCCTTTCTCATCCTTTTTGTCTTCCTCCTCCACCATCTTTTCTATTTTCCATCCTAAGTGTCAACTCTCGTGCTTATGCTCATCCATTGCATGAGTGTTCAAAATATCGAAAAGGAGTGGATCAAATTTACTTGTACCCGGATAGTGGTCTGGGGACGAGTCAAGATAAGATTCCAAAGAAGACCAAGTGTGAAAGTTTAGTAGATTGAGTTCTCAACACAATAATACCTTTTTCTCGTATTCCATATCCCCCTTGTTGCACGCAAACACCATCTGGAGAGATTCGAGTCACAGACAGCGAGATCTCTTGCACCTAATGTTCTTTTGTTGCTTGTTTCAATGTTAATATAGACTCTCGCATGTTATGACTTTAATTGAATTACATACCTTAATTGCTGTAAGGCCCGATATGCGGTACTGTTCCAGATCTAGGTGTGTCCACCCAGACCCGGGGACGAAGCACATATCGGTCCCACCGCGACATATGACAAAGCCATATGCCCCGGATTTCCAACATGATATCACAACATTACAGGTACAAGGATACAACATCTCATACAATCGGCATACAACTGCCTTAATACAATACAACAGCGGAAGATATATGTCGGAGTACAGAGTACAATCAAATGCCTAGTGGCAAAGAGAAAAACATAGATCCCATAACCACACGGGTCCAGGCCCTCCGCCGGGATCCGCCTAACTAGTAGATGTCGAGTCTCCACGTGAAACGTTGATCACCATACCTGTTGTCGATCAAGAACCCTGAAAAGAGTTTGGGGGTAGTATCATGAGTACAGAAGTACTCAGCATCTAACTGTAGTGGTCAACTGACCCATCAAGGACTTCATCACTCGTCATTCTAGGACAACTAGTAGTTTATGGTAAGGAAGGGGTAAGTGGTGAGGTTGCTGCCGCACTAGCATTTATGAAGTGGCTAACGATCTAGAGAGTAAGGTATGAAGCCAAGCATTCGATGAGGAATCGCCTCAAACAAGTCTGCTATCCACCTACTACGCAAACATAACACCTATCCTATCCTTTTCCTCCTCTTCGCATCCCGACGAAGAAGAAGCAGTCAAGGCACACACACGTTGATCAAGTTATATTAAAATTATATCAGTTGTTGTTGTCTATGAACAAGGAGTAGGTCTCAAGTCGTCCATAACCATGGACACGACTTCTCGAAAAGATTTAACCCTGCAGGGGTGTACCAACAGCCCATTACAAGGCTCCGCACACACGTCCATCTCTCTCAGTTGCTACCCATCACAGGCAACCATTTTATGATTTAGTTCCAAGAGATCCGAAACGACAGGTCCCTCTAACTAACAACGAACAAATCCGGGTGGCCCCCGGGGAGTCGACACCCAATCCAAAAGCTGGCCACGCTCTCGGATCGGACTCTTCCGTATCAAGAGGGTTTGGGTTACCGAGACGCCTCACGTGAGTCCTCGGGCCCTCGCCGGTCAAAGGTGGACCAACAGGGAACCATGTCTCCGCTTGTCTGGGTTGTTTAAAAATTGCGAGGGGATCCACCAAGCACACACACGGGGTTTCAAATGGTAAATCAGCTCGGGCCACCACTAGAAATGTTTGAAGCTAGATAGGTAAGAAAAGGGGACCCCATAAAATCCCACACGCGGTTAGGCACGCTCAGTCTTAAAACCAATACCCGGAACTCGGATCCTAGGTGACTCGAATGGAACAAAGCGTCGGGGCGGGATAGCCTAGACCTTCCATCCTTCGTCGAATATAGTCAACATTATAATAATCATATCATCAACAAATATAATATAATAATGTGATATCCCGAACCAAGGAGTAACAGGGTAACATCGTAGCATCCTAAGAATGCATACTAAGAAGTGGCTGAGCAACGAGCAATAGTAACATAGCAGTACAAGGTTTGCTGGGAAGGGACATGGCTGTATCGGTTTGAAAGAGGCTGTAAACGTGTGGTAGGATAAAAAATCGAACCTAACCTAGTCTAGCATGCAAACCGCTGGTTGAAATAGAATGGATCATAAGTAAGGTATAGTCCTTGCCTGTTGATAAGTCGGGTTCCGAAGATGTAGTTGATCGCAAGCTCTCATCGTCTCCGAAGGTACCCGCGGAAGCACACAAGACGATAAACACTGGAAAGCAACCAACGAGCAAGAACTCTATTACCACGGGGTAACACAAGATCAAGAAGACATCACACGACACGGCAACGCGATACGGATCTATTGTCGAGAACGGTTACTAACAGTTTAAGTGGGGTATCGGTCACACACGACGAATACCGCACGTTTACGGTGGTTTAAGTTGCTTAGCTACAGGTGAATAACCAACGGTTGTTAACATGGCAAACACAGAAGCATGGCATAGCACACAAACATGGCAAGAGATGAAGCATAAATAAACTACCTAAGCTAGTCAATTTAAGTGGGGTGAAATCCTAGACATGGCAAACTATTGCGGACCCCACGATAAAATGGAATTTGGTACTGTTTTTCCGTAAACAATATTTTATTATTTTTATTAGCAAGCAAGAACAGCATAAACACAATCTACATGCAATTCTAGACAAGTTACATATAAAGAACATTTTAATCGGAGCAACGGTTAAAAAGTTATTGCAATAATAGTTTACAATGGCAAGCAGTTGTAATTAGCAGGTCAAAAACATGTAAACAAAGTCAAACATAACAAAGAAGCACATTTCATTAATCTACGCGTAAAACGGAGCAACTTTCATGTAGAAAGCGTCTCCATCGGAGCTACCGGTGAAAAGATATAGCTACCGCCACATCGCAACAATTAACAGATAATTAAAAAGCCCAGAAATATAAAAAAACATGCACTGGGCCGAACTGCTCACTGGGCCAGCCCAACAGCAGAAAAAAAAGGAAGGCTCCTCACCGGGTGGGCCGAGCCCATGGAGGCGTGGGCGAGGGTTAGCTGGGCGCGCCCCTGGGGCGAGTGGAAGCAGGCGAGCCGTGGGGCGCCGGCCGGCCCATGTGGGGGGGCTGGCCCACGCGGCAGAGGTGGCTGGAGGCTCCTCTTCGTTCCCGCACGGGACTGGGCATGACGGCTCCTGTGAGGAGGGGCACGCATCGGCGAGAGGAGGAGGCGGCTAGGACTGGCGCGGTGGAGGTGCTGGCGCGAGGGCGACGAGGCCCCACCGGCGATGGGGTCCGGGGGAGGCCGCCGCGAGCTCCTGCTCCATAACCATGGAGGCCGGCGCGACCAAAGAGAGATGAGAAGAGCATGGATGAGAGGCGAGGTAGGAGAGGGAGAACAGAGAGGGCGACGTCGACCTGGACGTGCGGCACGCGGCTGCCGGCGGCGCGCTCCGGCGGCCGGAGTGTAGGCGGCGGCGGCTGCTCCATGGGAGGAGGTGGAGAGGAGAGAGAAGGGCAGGTGGGAGGCTGGGTGCTCCCTGGGCCGTCGGATCGCGAGATCTGACGGTCCAGGGGTGTTTGGGGCTAGGGTTTGCTAAATTTGGGGTTAAAATGTGCGAAAATAGTCTATTTTGGGGGCAAATCTGGATCTGGGGGCTGCCTAGGTGCTTAGGGAAAACCCTAAGTGGTGGGGTGGTCTATTTATAGCCCAGGTGGCTGGCAGTTTGCAAAAACATCCCCAGTTTTTCTCTCAAGCGCGCGGTGTTTACGTTTCTGACCGCCGGGGGTCCGCAGTACCTACGATTCAGGTAAAGCTTCGAACTGCGCGATCAGCGTCGAGCCGGAGGCGTTCACCTCGCGCTAGAACCGTTCCGAGAAAACTTTCCGGCGCGCTATAAAAATATCCCGTTTAGTTATTAAACGGGGTTTTTCGTTCCGTTGGCTGCGGTAGGTCTCGTGCGGTTTTCGCGACGGTGATCGGGTGAAACCCGGTGTCGCAAAGGTCGAGTGTCAGGGTGGCAAGGGTCGGTCTCCGTCCGGTACGAGATAATTCGGGGGAAAATAATCGGCGATTGATAAACCGGGGATGCAAACACCGCAAACAAATCAGACAATCAACAATTCACACCGAAAACAAAATTTTAATTTTTTGTGAAATCTGGGCTATTACAATTTCCGTACTTTTCAAGGTTCTTATATGCTTTCTAGCATGTCACCATAGAAATTATGCCTGTTATCATTTACCTACTCGAGGACGAGCAGGAATTAAGCTTGGGGATGTTGATACGTCTCAAACCTATCGATAATTTTTGCTCGCTCCATGCATATTTTGTGTGATATTGCTATGATCTAGATACACTTTCATATACTTTTGATCATATTTGGACTAACCTACTAACTCAGTGCACCCCAGTGCCAGTTCCTGTTTTCTGCTGTTTTTCTATTCCAGGTTTCCCCCATATAAAAAATGCTCCAAAAATTCGGGAATAATCGGATAAAAAAATCAGCGTAACAGAGTCTTCCAGAAGCACCCAAGTGGGGCCAGAGGGCCACCACCAGGGGCCCAGGCGGCCACCTAGCGCGTCCAAGGGCCTGGCCACGCCAGGGGGGCGCCTGGACCCCTGGTGGCCCCCCTGGCTGCTCCCTTTTGCCTATTTATTTCTCGTGACGGGGAAACTCCGAAGGCAGAACCCTATTTTGCAATCTCGCCTCTGTTCCGCCGCCGCCGCGCTTCCAAGATCGGGAGCACCGTCAGGACCCTTCCCGGCACCCTTCCGGAGGGAGGATCGACCTCCGGGAGCTTCTCCTCCACCATGGATGCTTGCCGGATGTGCCGTGAGTAGTCTACCTTGGACCATGGGTCCGTGATCATTGGCTATGTGATGTTCTCCTCCCCTCATTGTTCCTCATGGCTTAGACCTCGTGGGCTTCCCTACATGATCGAGGCACATATGTAATTCTTCTTCTGTTTCTATGTTGAGTTTGATGGGATCCGATGGATTATTAGATTATGTTCCGATCATGATAGAGTAATATATTTGGTCTTGATCTCTTATATTTTTGTTCCTAAGTAATTTTTGCATGTTCTCCGTTGATGTTTATTGCTTTGGCCAAGTAGTGGATAGTAACTCCAAGAGGGAACATTATGCTCGATTGTGGGTACATGCCCCCTAATGACACGCTTGAGTGACAGAAACATGAGTCTAGGGGATGTGTTGTGTGTTTGACCCTTTGTAAACAACAAGACCGGAGAGATTGACAAGCTCTCTGAAATTTGTTGGGAGGAAAGTTAATTGTATCGTGTGCAGGTCCAGGTTAAGTAAGCAACCCTGAGTTGTTTATGACCCCATTGTTCTCTTCAACACCTACTTATCATCGCCGGAGTCCTACGGGAGACAAACCCTATCCTCTAAATAGGGGAAATTTGCTGCTATCCTACATCTCACCTTCCACTTGGGGTAACCAACGAAGGGCGAGAAGCCATTATCACTTCCACTCCATCAACTGCCCATGCTTTTGAGCCTCTTCCTTTATTTTCACTAGTATAAAAAAGGGCTTTCGTTCAGACCTGGCCAGCCCATTAGTCCCGGTTCAGTCACGAACCGGGACGCATGGGGTCATACGTCCTGGTTCGTGCGCCCAGGGCGCCGGCCGGGCCTCGTGGGGCATTGTTCCCGGTTCGTCTGGACCCATTAGTCCCGGTTCCAGACACGAACCGGGACGAATGGGCCTCCATCCACTGGTCCCGGTTCGTAGCTGAAACCGGGACTAAAGGACAACCTTTAGTCCCGGTTTCAGCTACGAACCGGGACCAGTGGATGGTGCATCGTCTTCCCGCGCTTCGTCTTCCCGCGCTTCGTCCCGAGGCGGTTTCTTCGTATACGCGTGCGGCGCGCGCCTGACGAGCTTCCCATGCGCGTGCGGCCTCCACCATTGGTCCCGGTTCGTAGCTGGAACCGGTACTAAAGGTTACCTTTAGTCCCGGTTCCAGCTACGAACCGGGACCAATGACGGTGCTTCGTCTTCCGCGCGCGCGCCCGACGAGCTTCCCATGCGCGTGCGGCGCGCGTTGGAAAGCCGCACGCGCATGGTAAGCTCGTCGAGCGCGTGCCCGACGAGCTTCTAAGGCTATAAGTAGACGAAGGCCGAGAGCACTTCATCCGACTCATCTCATCTCATCTTCCCTTCTCATCCCTCTCGCGCCCGACGAGCTTCTCGCCGCCATGTCGGGGTCGCCGCTACGATGGCCGTCCGACAACCACACCCCGTCGGACGAGGACAATTCCGAAAGGCGCAAGTTTTGGGACCCGCCTCCGAAGCCGCGGCCTCGAGCTCAGCGCGGGCGACGATCGAGCGCCGCCGATGACAGCCCGCCCCCCGCCGACGAAGACAGTCCGCCGCCCGCCGACGACGACAGCCCGCCGCCCGCCGACGACCCGCTGGAACGGCTGGCGGCGCTTGAACGGCTGGAGGCGCGGGAACTTCGCCGTTCCGATCGTGCGGAGAAGTCCCGCGCGAACCTGGCCAAGGCGAGGGCCAAGAAGAAGGAGAAGAAGAGGGCCGAGATGACGACGCGTGTGGAGGCGAAAGTCGCGTCAGAGGAGGCCACCAAGCGGGCGGCGCCCAGCGACGACGATGAGGGCGCCGGGACCTCTGCCAAGAGGCAGAAGATCGAGTAGTTTAGCTCTAGTCGTTAGATTAGACACTTCTAGCTTCGATCTTCTGTAATAAATATTATGAATTATATATATATTTTTTGTTTGTTAATCGTGATTGTTTTTTTGTTAATCGTGACATCATTGTTTGGTTGTTAATAATCGTGATTTTTTTAATAATTGTTTGGAATTTAAAAAATTAAATCATGTGATATCAAGACCTAAGGGTTATAATGATTGATATCTTACTATTGTCGGGAAAACAACAAGTGCAGACTTGGAAACTAGGGGAGATAGAACTTGAAAGTTAAGCGTGCTCGGGCTGGAGTAGTGAGAGGGATGGGTGACCGGCCGGGATGTTAGATGATTTGAAATGAGTGTTGATTAGAGATTTGAGATTAAATTCTAAAGCAGTGAGGAGGGGTGATTAGAGATTAAATTGTCAAATAATTTAAACATTCGAAAATGAAAAAAATCCAAAATAAATTTCAAAAAATAAATTTCGAAAAAATTCCTTTAGTCCCGGTTTTTAACACCAACCGGGACTAAAGGTCCTCCAGCACCCGCTCCAGCCGGCTGCCACGTGGAGGCCCATCTATCCCGGTTCGTAAGCGAACCGGGACTAAAGGTCATGGGCTTTAGTAACGACCCTTTAGTCCCGGTTCCAGAACCAGAACAGAAGGCCCTCTAGAACCGGGACAAATGGGCCTTTTTCTACTAGTGTTTGTAGCATAGTTAGCATTGGTTTGCGTCCGTAATCCTGTCAATTTCCCAGCTGTAATTTGTTTACATCGCATAGCTGTTTATCGTCTTTTGGGAGAGAGACATCACTAGGGAACTTCATGGGACCCTGGTCCATATTTCCATTACTGTTTACACCTTCAATTTCCCTCCTGTTTTACTTTCTAGTTGCAGTTATCACTATCTATTATCTGTTGCGTTTGATCCTTTGTAAATGACAAGGCCGGAGAGATTGACAACCTATCTGTACTCGCTGGGAGAAAATTTATTTGTATTTGTGTGCAGGTCCAGGTAAAGCAAGTGATTCTATTAAGACGACGCATCACTTGCTGCACCACCTATTTGTTGCTATCGGAGTCCTACGGGAGACGATCTTAAACCCTTGCATCTTTGCCAAGGGAAATTGCCACTACGCTACATCTCAACCTTCCACTTGGGGTAGCAACCGAGGGGGCACTCAACCCTTCATCATTCTGGATAGATATCTTAAGGTGCATGATTAGTGAGTAGTGTTGGGATTCGGAGTAGAAAACAAAAATAAATTCGGCACTACGAAAATCAAACCCAAGAACGGATGTAGGAAGATGCAGATGAGAAAATCGATCTTCTTACCTTCTTGCAACCGTTCAACGGATGCACTTCTATCGCAGCGGAAGATGTTGATGGAGAGTCGGAGAAGCGTGCAGATGAACACTCCCATGAACAGATCTAATCACCGTGGAGTCCCTCGAACAAAGATTGAACGTACGATCTCTCTACAGTTGATCCACACGTACGGTGTGGAAGATCCGGCAGGGCTCCGCCGTCCAGAGCTCGGCGCCTCCAGAGTAGAGAGGAGGGAGGAGCAGCCCTTCGGGGCTATGGATGAGATTGGATCTACAAGAGAAGGAGAGAGGGGGCAGCCCTTCGGCAAAATAGAACAACTTGTGTGTTTGAAGGGGTGCCCCCACCTCTTCTATTTATAAGTGGAGGGGAGGGGAGGCCACCTTGGAGGAGGGGGCAGCCCTAGGGGTGGCGCCCTAGGGTTTCCCTCCCCTTAGGGTCGGCCAAGGAAGGGGGGGAGGAAGCTTCCTCACCTAGGATGAAGCTTCCTCCTAGGGCGCCCCCTTGGTCCTCTTTGGTCAAAGTGCTCCCTCCACCACTTGGGCCTTCCAAGTGAGAGAGGGACCATTGGTATTAAATCTATTTTATTAATTCCAAAACAATTTGGGAACCCACAATAAATAAATATTAAACATATTTAGACCATCCCGGAACATTTCCGGCCCTTCGGTTTTACCCGGTTTTCTCAAAACTCTTCCCGGTACTTTACCGATGCCTCGAAACGATTCCGGTTTTCTCTCCGATTAAATCCCAATCACTCCGAAACTTTTCTTGTGTGTTATACTCGTGCTCCTATCGCTCTAGTACTCAACAAATCTCCCACCCTTAAGTGTGTGACCCCATAGGTTCGGTAGAATAAGGACATGAACCGAAAACTTATTTTCCCGCGGAACAATAACCGATAGCGGAGCCATGGACACCCATAACGGTTCCCGTACCTACACGAATATAAATTCGAGTGAACCACAAGCTTAACATGCCAGTCCTATTTGCTTCACGATACTATACAAAACCTGAGCTGAGATCTATTAGGTATCTTCATGATTAACCATTAATCATTATACCAAGTCATCCTCCTTCCTGTTTTGTTCCAGTTTTCTCGGTTAGTATTCCGGTATCCCTTGTGATCAATTCACAGTGTCTGGCCAGACGATGTTGGATGTCGTAATACCGAGAGGGCCCACAGAAGTATCTCTCCATCGTTAGAGGATAAAATTCCCAACTCGAATCGCTAAGTCCCTTGACACACTTTCGGGTGTGAGTGATCAAAGCCGTTATTGCCACGCCTGTTACGGGTGGTGTCGGGACAATGTCAAAACCCACCCTGCGGTATGAAGTTACGAAACATTCTTATGGTCATGAAGGACACATGCATATTAAATTTAGATGATTTTACTTATAACATGAAAACGATGTGATCTCAAAGTAAATCAAACAGTTGGGTCGGTTCAGCACCCTTGTTCTGGGAACAATGTGCTCCCATGTGTTACCGGAATTTCCAGTGCCCTATGAACAGGAAAACATGTCATCCATAACACACGGGTTAGTCCTAGAGGCAGACTAAGAACACTTGGTGTTTATACTCCACACCTCCATATGGGTTTTCCTCCGGAGGCAGTTAACATTCTACTTGGCAAACCTCCGCATAAGCCATTGCAGTTATAGCACAGACATATAAACATTAATAATGAACCTGGAATTATAATAATACAATTTATTATTGCCTCTAGGGAATAATTCCAACAGTCTCCCACTTGCACTAGAGACAATAATCTAGTTGCATGGTTTACTCAGACCAATGGCACTTTGGTCTTCATGCTTGCTCGTGGTATAGACTTCGTCACGGAGCTTAACGCTTTTAGACTCGTCTCAATCCTGCTTATCTTCATGTACCCCTTCATACTTTATGAAGTATTTGAAGGTAGGGCACTATCGTTCAACATGTTTGGACTACAGTGAGCTCTTAGCTTACTTTGTTTTGATCATGATGCTCATATCAAAATATGGTTATTGTAGATCAAGCGTTCGGAACTATGCTAATCACTATGATGGTGTTCCTTATCCAAATACCCTCCTATGCAACTTCCAGAGTTGCCATGTTTCACGTCTACGTTATAGAAATCCCGCTATGTGTCTTAGCTTGAAAAACAATTTTCAACATCCTATTTTGCTACTTAGCTACAGACCGATTAAAAATATTACAAATCATCATGAAACTTTGTTTCATCTATTTGTAATGAACTCTTTAGTCTTCCTCATAGAACTTTTCTTCATCTGAGGTATATCAGGAGAACTAATCTACTATTTAGATTACTTTGGTGCTTGTTGCATTTTCAGGATATCCAATACCTTGGTGCTTTATTTTGCTAAAATATTTATTCGCAATCACTCATATGTTATTCACATATATGATTAGAATCGCGCTCCAACTTAATTCCATATCTTATATGATTATTGATGAAATAATAACTTTTATAACTTCATCAAAAAACTATTACTCCAGCTCTGTGATATTTGCTTCAACTATGGATTGATCTTTGAAGCATTCTCACTTTTACTAATATCGTATAGATCATTAAATCCTTTCAGGTTGTATCATGCATACACCCTTTGTTTAATTTTCTTCAGAAGAAAAATCCATATGTCATACTTCGGAAGTATGTCGTGATTATCAGTAATTTTCCATATGAGCATTTGCATCACTACACATATTGTAGTCAAACTTTTTTGAACTCTATCGAACAACTTATTTTTATGATAAGTTGAGCAATATCAACGATTAAGCTATTGTCTATGTTCATATCTATGAAAGTAAAATCCACTCTAATGATCAGGTATCCTTAGGAGAGTTTTACCAAGTTCTCAACTTGATTTAGATGGATGGCTTTCATATAGTTTTTATGGTTTTTAAGCCATACAGTGGAGTTAGTGCTTGTCATGGTTTCTTGTAGTTCACAGGATTATCACACTATAGAACCACCTTGGTCCAATGTGAATTTTTCAAAGCTGTGTGGTACATCATAAGACTTGATCATTTTATCTCTTGAACACATTTCAAAGTTTCATCATTCCTTTTCATCAAATGTAGGAATTTCCGGTTTGGTCACAGAGTTTATCTCAAGAACGAGTTTCTGAGTTTTATTCTATAGAACCAGATGATTTAATGTGATCATTATCAAGCTATTAGTACTCCCACTTAATTGTTTCAAGAGAGAAATTTTCTCAGGAAAAATCCCATGTCCCATGATAAACATTTTTCACGGGAATGGTAGTGGAAGTGTTGTTCGTAACATGATGTTTCTACAATACTTATATTCGGGATCGAGTATATTCTAAATGCATCTCCGAAATTATGAAACAACAATTGGAGTTCTTATCCATGCCATATTATTATAGGGCATTGTTTCAACAAACATATGACGACGCTCTATTTAGTTCGTAAGTGTTTTCTCAAAAGCGTTAAGTAGTATAGTAAATGGGAGTGTGGTTTAAGTACATCACCGACCTTACCATGTCATGATGGAATTCAAGGTAGAAAAAAATTTTAATTCCAATATGCCATATAGGGCTTGGTTATGCGTCAAGATACACCGTAGCTATACGGGGTCTCAGGAGACGTCTGTTTATGAACTGACTTCATACACTTGATGATGTTTGCTAAATTCTTTAACTCATTTATTTTACGATCAGATCGTCAAATATTTGATCTATGTGTGATGATGATTCTCTTTGTGTTGAAACAGTTTTGAACTTATTCAAACTTTCAGATATTATGTCTTGTTTAAATATCGGTATATCTATACAAGTCATTATCACAAAGTTTTATGTAAAGTACTGTTTATAGGTTCTTCACACATCGATATGCGTTATTACCAATAGTTTACTAAACACTTTAACAATTCATTTAATCAATGATTTTGTCTATTAGAAAAACATTGCATGTGTCAAATGACTCAAAGTCAAGAGATTGAATGACTTCATTGATATGAAGCTTCCGCATGCGCTTTGTTCTAATGTGACTAAGTCATTTATGCTGTTACAATAATGGCATTATCATCACATAACTTAATTTATTTAGTAATCAAGAAAATAGACATAACATCAAGATTTCAACTTAAATAATTCACCACGAAGGGTGACATTCAGAGAGTAATAATTTTCGAACAACCATTATTCTAAACGTGGATAACACATCCACCGTGCATACGACATAATACAATATTAATGTTTTACACGACCTCTGAATTAAATAACTTTTATTCAAACTCTAAGATAAATCTTGATAGACGAACGCCGACGGCCTTGGGTGACTTGGGCACCACTTCCGACTCGGACTTGTACTTCATTCGTTCTTCTCCTTTGAATTCTGAGAATTCCCTGTACCGATTTGCGAACCATTAGCAATCGATATGGTATCAATTATACCTATGAAGATAAAAATAATGAAATTGTCTACAAACTTAGTATAACTTATTTATACCTTTGGTGATCAGACCACTTTTCAGATCTCCCAGATACTTCTTGCAATTCCTCTCCCAGTGCCCCTTGTTCTTGCAGTAGTGACACTCAGAATCTTTAGTTGGGCCAGTCTTGGTCTTTACCTGAGATTTGGTCTTACCACCGCTCTTGGCATTTCTGCCTTTGCCCTTCTTCTTGAAACTGGTAGTGTTCATCACAGCGAACACGTGGCTTGGATCCTTCTGCATAGATACTTCCGCAGTCTTAAGCATAGCGAACAATTCGTTTGTGGTCTTGTCAAGCCCATTCATGTTGTAATTCATGATAAACTCCTTGTAAGACGGAGGGAGTGACGCAAGGAGAATGTCAGTGCCGAGTGTCGTAGGGATCGCAAATCCCAGAGCATTCAACCTCTGTGCGTAACCAACAAGTTTGATCACGTTCTCGCTTAGGGAGCTACCTTCTGCCATCTTGCATTCCCACAGCTGCTTTGTTATCTCGTACGTTCAGTTCTGGCCTGCTTCCGATACAGAGCATTCAGTTGTGTCATCATGTCCACAACGGAGAAGTTCTCAAAACGTTTCTGGAGCTGTATATCCATGCATGTAAGCATCAAGCATTGTACTGCGGTGTGGTCATCAACTTTAGTCGCATAGACGTTCTTATCGTCCTGCGATGCATCCTCAGTGGGAGCGGCTGGGAGAGCTTCTTTGAGAACATAGTCCTTCTTAGAAACTTTGAGGACAAACCCAAGATTACGGAACGAGTCCGCATAGTTGCCCCCATTTGCAGCAAGCTTCTCTTTTTCAAGCATCGGTCCTAGGCTAAAAGCATTGTTGTTGCGGGCCATCTCTCTACAACGATATAAAAAGATTGATTTAGACATGGTTCAAAATTAATTGCATTAATATTAAAAAGTTTAATCTAATTCTCCCACTAAAACCAATATCTCTCAAAATTGATCATAGGGTAATCAAGATCGGGATCAATACACCTGCCACTGGTGTAACACTCAGCCATGGAGGAGATCAACCCGGTAGGTCTAACTAAACCAATCATAACCGATTTATGACTCTTGTATTAGTCTTTCGACACTTGTGCTCCGAGCTCAGATCGGATAAGCTAGAACGTCAAGACAACCAATCGCTATTACTGTGGACACAACTCAATCCACCCGCCTCTTTGTTACCTTTCCGTTGGTACTCATGTTACACGACGCATCTCGGGTGGCATTTATTACAGACGGTTGCATGGTTGGGAGAGCACGAACTTCTTGATATTTTAAGAGAGATCATCCTATTAAAATTACGACTAGTGCGCAATCAGAACAGGCAATGAAAAGGATTACCATCACAGGCAGTTTAATGTATGTGATATGGTATAGCCCTTTTATTCAAGAAGCTCCAAGCATCATGCTTTTCTATCTTCATTTTATTTTTGGCGGAGAGCATCACCTCCACGCACGACATGTCGTCAAGCACCATGACGTATGATCACCATCTTCATGTAGATACTACAACTATTGCTAGCATCTATTCTACCAAAAGAAAATTACATGAAGTTTGGCACACAGGCCGAATAAATGACAATCATATGGCTCCAGCCATCATGCCGTACCATGACGTGCAAGTCATGAAAATTTAACATGTACAAAGTATAATCATGCCATACAACTTTTATCATGACGAAGTCTATACCACATCACATGTTCCTGCAAAAACAAGTTAGACGTTCTTCTACTCGTTCTTTGCATCTTTTACGTGGCTGCTAGGGTTTGCAAGGCAAAACGTTTTGCTAGCTATGTAACCATGTAAAGCACAATCTTTAAGTTTCTAGATTAACACTCGGGGCGTATCAACCATGAGACTACAATTTAATCTCATTACCAATACTGAACAATCGTCAATACGCGTGATCCCCGTGCTAGATCAACAATCTAACACGCCCCTTTTGTTACACAATTTCTCCACACCAAAAGCAAGACCCAGATCATCTTCGCGCCACCAGCATACTCAGGAGCAGCATAGAAGGACCCCGAGGGGCAAGATGTTTGTAACAAAATCAAGCAATGCAGGAGGGATCAACTTGTGCAATTAGAGGGGAAGCAACTAGAAGATTCAGTTTAGATCTATTATCAAAAAACCGCGCACAGTGAAAATTTTGTGCAATGCCCATTCATCACTTATGAACTCTAGATCGAACCTGCATCTAGCACTAGATTAGCTCATGATACCGCTGTTGGGATTCGGAGTAGAAAACAAAAAAAATTGGCACTACGAAAACAAAACCCAAGAACGGATCTAGGAAGATGCAGATGAGAAGATCGATCTTGTTATCTTCTTGCAACCGTTCAACGGATGCACTTCTATCGCAGCGGAAGATGTTGATGGAGGGTCGGAGAAGCATGAAGATGAACACTCCCACGAATAGATCTAATCACTGTGGAGTCCCTCGAACAAAGATCGAACGTACGATCTCTCTACAGTTGATCCACACGTACGGTGTGGAAGATCCGGCAGGGCTCCGCCGTCCAGCGCTCGGCACCTCCGGAGAAGAGAGGAGGGAGGAGCAGACCTTCGGGGCTATGGATGAGATTGGATCTACAAGAGAAGGAGAAAGGGGGCAACCCTTCGGCAAAATAGAACAACTTGTGTGTTTCAAGGGGTGCCCCCACCTCCTCTATTTATAGGTGGAGGGGAGGGGAGGCCACCTTGGAGGAGGGGGCAGCCTAGGGGTGGCGCCCTAGGGTTTCCCTCCCCTTAGGGCCGGCCAAGGAAGGGGGGGAGGAAGCTTCCTCACCTAGGAGGAAGCTTCCTCCTAGGGCACCAACCCCTTGGGCCTCTTTGGTCCAAGTGCTCCCTCCCCCACTTGGGCCTTCCAAGTGAGAGAGGGCCCATTGGTATTAAATCTATTTTATTAATTCCAATACAATTTGGGAATTCACAATAAATAAATATTAAACAAATTTAGACCATCCCAGAACTTTTCCGGCCCTTCGGTTTTACCCGGTTTTCTCAAAACTCTTTCCGGTACTTTACCGGTGCCTCGAAACGATTCCGGTTTTCTCTCCGATTAAATCTCAATCACTCTGAAACTTTTCCGGTGTGTTATACTCATGCTCCTATCGCTCTACTACTCAACAAATCTTCCACCCTTAAGTGTGTGACCCCATAGGTTCGGTAGAATACGGACATGAACCGGAAACTTATTTTCCCGCGGAACAATAACCGATAGCGGAGCCATGGACACCCATAACGGTTCCCATACCTACACGAATATAAATTTGAGTGAACCACAAGCTTAACATGCCAGTCCTATTTGCTTCACGATACTATACAAAACCTGAGGTGAGATCTATTAGGTATCTGCATGATTAACCATTAATCATTATAACAAGTCTTCCTCCTTCCTGTTTTGTTCCAGTTTTCTCGTTTAGTATTCCGGTATCCCTTGTGATCAATTCACAGTGTCTGGCGAGACGATGTTGGATGCCGTAATACCGAGAGGGCCCACAGAAGTATCTCTCCATCGTTAGAGGAGAAAATTCCCAACTCGAATCGTTAAGTCCCTAACACACTTTCGGGTGTGATTGATCAAAGCCGTTATTGCCACGCCTATTACGGGTGGTGTTGGGACAGTGTCAAAACCCACCCTCCGGTATGAAGTTACGAAACATTCTTATGGTCATGAAGGACACATGCATATTAACTTTAGATGATTTTACTTATAACATGAAAACGATGTGATCTCAAAGTAAATCAAACAGTTGGGTCAGCTCAGCACCCTTGTTCTGGCAACAATGTGCTCCCATGTGTTACCGGCATTTCCAATTCCGTATGAACAGGAAAACATGTCATCCATAACACACGGGTTAGTCCTAGAGGCAGACTAAGAACACTTGGTGTTTATACTCCACACCTGCATATGGGTTTTCCTCCAGAGGCAGTTAACATGCTACTTGGCAAACCTCCGCATAAGCCATTGCAGTTATAGCACAGACATATAAACATTAATAATGAACCTGGAATTATAATAATACAATTTATTATTGCATCTAGGGCATAATTCCAACAAGTAGATGCTGATGAATAGACGGCCTGCTCGTCTCGACGTACTTCTCATACGATTGAGCCGCTAGCATTCTTTTAGCATACTTAGAATTGTGGTGCGTTTATAATTCTTTCAATTGCCAAGCTTTAATTTGTTCACCCATCATAGTTTTTTATCGTATTTTGGGAGAGAGACATTACTAGTGAAAGTCATGGGACCCCGGTCCATATTTCCATCATAGTTTACGCCGTTCATCTTTACCACTTTTATTTCCTTTCCGTTGCAATCACCACTACTATTATTATTCCCCGTTTGTGTTTGATACATTGTGAACAACAAGACAGGAGAGATTGACAACCTCTCTGACTTGTTGGGAGTGAAGTTATTTGTGTATGTGTGCAGGTCCAGGTCAAGTAAGCAACCTCTAGGTTGTAAACAACGCCATTTTTTTCTTGCCACCTACTTGTTGATCTTTGGAGTCCTATTGGTTCAATAAACCTTATAGTCCTCGTGTAATGGAAATTTTCTGCTACTACATCCTAACCTTCCACTTGGGGTAACAAACGAGGAAGCACTACTGGTGCTATCAAGCTAATTTCCGGTGCCGTTGCGAGGGACTCCAGTCTACACAATAGAGGAGTTGCACGCTACCCTTTACCTTTGCTTTTTAGTCTTGTTAGTTTACTATCTAGTTTTTTCTTTCTTTTTAGTCGTATATCAAAAACCACAAAAAATTAGTTAATTTATTCGCCGCTGTTCCTATGTGTTTCAATAGCAATAAATCGTGTGACTACACTAGTTATGACGGCGAACTATCCCCATGGCATGGTCTCCCCGGTAAGAAACCAGATTCATGGTTCGAAGAACCCCAAAGACGTCCTCACACTTGGGAAGATTTCTAAACTGTTTAGAGGAAAGTAACTCAAACTTGGAAGATGACATTACCACTTTAATTAATGGTACTGAACTTGATTTTGATAATTGTAGTGTTTCTGAAGTTAGCAATTTTTTTCAAAGAATGGCCAAAGACCCTTGCACTAGTTCACTTAACATTGCCTTCATCGAGCATATCACTAATGCTTATCAAATCTAGGGAGGAGAAGCTTAATGTAGAAGTTTCTATTACAAGAAAATTAGAAGATGGTTGGGATCCTATGGTCAATATTAAATTGAATAACTTTTCTTGCTTTGCTTTATGTGATGTTCGAGCTAGTGCCTCCGTTTTACCCAAAATAATGTATGATATGCTTGAATTTAAACCTTTTGATCCCTGTTATTTTGGTGTTCGTCTTGTTGATTCTTCCGTAAAGAAACATTTAGGAAGGATTGATGATGTGCTTAGTGTTGTCAATGATAATTATGTTCCCCTTGATTTTCTTGTTATGGACATTGAGTGGATCCCTCATGTCCAATTATTTTGGGACGACTTTTTCTTCACACCGAAGAAGGGGTTATAAGATTCCAATTCCCCCTCCAAAAGGGCATGAAACATTTTTCTAGAAAGAAGATTAAGTTACCTTTTGAGTTCATAGTACGGGCAAGCTATGCTTTGGATATTGATAAAACTTGATATTGTTGCTTCATGCCTAGCTTAAAGGCATAAAAGAAAGCGCTTATTGGGAGGCAACCCGAATTTTTTTTTACTTTCAGTTTTTAGTGGTCTTGATGTTTGTTACTACTGTAGCAACATAATAGTATCTTTATTTTCAAGATTTGTGCCAAGTTTCAGCCTCCGGTTGCAAGAAAAATCAAAAGTTGTGACATGCTGTCCAGAAAATAGAATCTGTTTTCTCCATTACAATTTTTTTTAAAACATCACCAGATCATCTTTTTGATCTTATTTTTTAACAGTATGATCTACACAATTGAATTTCTGCTTCTGTTCTGAGTTTTTTGATTTGAGTTGCAGAAGTGCCCCTAAAAAATTATTTACTACTGATGACCCTCAACTGTAGGGGATCGAGATAGTATTCTCGTGAAAGATAACCCAATTTATTGATTCGACACAAGGGGAGCCAAAGAGTATTTATAAGCTTTGACAGTTGAGTTGTCAATTCAACCGCACCTGAAATATACTTGCTTGCAACAAAATATTAATAGCAACGGTGATATGATAGTGGTAGTGGCGACAGCAAAAGTAATACAGCAAAAGTAACAACTAGTAACCAGCAGGATTGAAACACTGTAGGCTATGGAGATGGATGGTCGGGCGCTGCTTGCAGAAGAGTGAACATGTAATAGATTCTAACACGTGGCAAGGCACACAGAAAAGCAATGATCCTCTAGGAAAATACCAAACATTAGGCATGTATCCCGTATGTAGTTGTTCGTACTTGCAATAAGAACTTGCACAACATCTTTTGTCCTACCATCCCACTACGAATGGGGCCAAAGGAAACTTATGGAGATTAAGGTGCTCCTGTCAAAGAGCGCCGAAACAAAGCAATAAACTCAATGGATACATGAAATCCTCAAACTATAGTCCATCCCCTTTGGTGTCCCAAGCTGTCACATTTGCTATTGCCGGTTCCGGACCATAATAGGTGCATACAACTCATCGATAGGATCAAGAACATAGATATACTCATGAAAACACAAGTGGTTCAGATCTGAAAATATGGCACTCGGGCCCAAAGTGACAAGCATTAAGAGCAAAAAGTTGGAGCAAAGATGATAAACACCAAAGTAGATGATAGGAAACATGCCCCAACAATCTAACGAACTATTACATGATCAAACTCATCCAATCCCTACCATCCCCTTTGCCTACAGCAGGTAATTACTCACATACGTGAAGAGAAGTCATAGAGGTAGGATGGATTGGTGATGGTGATGACGATGGCAATGATCTCCCCTCTCCGGAGGCCAAATCAGCCTCCAGATTAGCCCTCAGGAGGAAGAATAGAGGGTGGCGGCGGTTTCGCGACGGAAATTGGAAAAGCGACTTCTATTCTGGGGTTTTCCCGTGACGGGAATAAATAAGGGCCTCGGTAGGGCACCAGAGGAGGGGGGAGGACCCCATGCGGCTAACCGGCGCGGCCAGGGGTGGGGCCGCGCCAGTAGGGCGCCTGGAGCCCCTATGGACCCCCTCTGGCCCCACTTCTGGTCCATGGAAGCTTCGGGTGCGTGGATTTTTCCTAAATTTTCTGGGAATTTTCCGAGATACCTAAAAATCCATTTTCCTGCACACAATAAACTATATAGGCAACACTGCTGAAAATAGCGTCAGTCCGGGTTAGTTTAGTTCAAATCATGCAAGAATGAGGGCAAAACGATAGCAAAAGTGTTTGGAAAAGTAGATACGTTTGAGACGTATCAACTCCCACAAGCTTAGCATATTGCTTGTCCTCAAGAAATTTAGTTCAACAAACTGAACGCGACAAATAAAACTTTGACAAACTCTTTTGCTTCATAAGATGTATATAAGCATGTACTACGAAAAGAGTTCAGCAAGTATCAAAAAAATTCTATGAGGACAATGCACGAAGCAATCCTTCTTTCAAGTGATCAATCACAAATAACCAAAAGTAAATAATATGCTTCCAAAAATCAAGACAATATCCTAATGCACATAGCTTGAACATATTAGAGTGGTATCTCGTTAGCCTCCATGATTGAAGCAAAACATAAATGCAGAAACTCCTGCGGAGTTTTAAAGTAGACTAGAACTAAGAATTTTAGAACAAGCTATATCACAATCATGTAAAAGACAATGTGGTACTTTGGGAAAATGCATCTTGCACTAAGAATGACAATTATGCTCTCAATAGTTGGTGCTTTGAAGAAAGAAGGAGAGACTCTCGAACCGTGGCTTTTTGATGGCAAGGTTGAAAACCCGTGGTTGGAAGCAAAGACTAAATATGTGCCAGAGCTCTTGGTTTTGAAAACAGAGATAAGGTTCTTTTGAGAAGTGCAACTTTCCAGTCAACGGTGAACGGTAAAGGTCTCTCAATATCTCCCATGCCAACCACATTAATGTTTTGTTGCTTACACTTTTGTTCCCTTATCCATCCATCATTTGACGGTCTATGGTACCTTTTATTTTGCCTCAAGTATGGAAGGAAGTTTTCTCGTTCCATCTATCAGTAGCAGCATTTGGTCCACTTCATTCCATCATCAAGTATGGGGGAGGTGTAACTCTTATTTTTTTAATGACTAGTTAAAACTTCTGTCAAATTATTTTTGGCATGGTAGATACTGATTTTCCCTCACCGTACCATGAGCTTGTACGGTTAAAAAAGGGAAGCTTCTGAATAAGTTTTGAGATGGCACAAGAAAGTCTAAGTTAGGGGTCGCCGGTAAATACCACATATAGGAAGTTATGGTGGACTCAAGTGGAACAACTGGTTTAAAAAAAGAGTTTGGATACACAAGCAAAATTCCGCTTAGTGTGAGAGAAGGCTTGCAAAAGACTGGGAAGCGACCAACTAGAGAGCAATAATTTTCATAATCATGTAGAGAGACAAAGCAACATTGAATCAGGCATGAAAGTGATATAACTATTCTGAAATAAAAAGATCATCAAGGCATGGTAGACATTTTAGTCATAAACATGTGCGAACATGAGCCAAGTCAATCCAAGAATTCTCCGAAGGTAAATACCACTTCAATATGCCAAACCATGAACAATGCAATGCATGTGAATCATTTCAACAACATATTATGCACTCTAGCTATTTGAGATCAGCCACAAAGAAAGCATGAACACTGGGAAAGCATTGTAAACATAGCACTATGTCGCTAAAAGCTGGTCTCTAGATCATAAGTACATGCATATGTACAAAAGTAGAAACAAGAAGAGTTCATGCTGGTTTTCCTTGTTGCGTCCCTTCCATCGATCTTCGTCATTACTGCCTGTTCACTTGCATGACCGAACGTGGGAAATATAGTCAAATGCCATCACAGACTCGACCTGAACTCTAACAACAAAGCAAACTAAAGAGAGACAAGAAATATTTTTTGGGTTTTTAAAAGGTTTTAACAAAAGCAAAAGAAAAGGGAAATCTTTTTGTTGTTTTTGCATATTAAAAAGAAAAGAAGAACGGGCAAAAACTTCGAAAAGATCAAAGCGAACAAAATAAAATGGATAATACAATGGACAGGAAGAAGGGCACATACTCCCCCAAGCTTAGGCTTTTGGCCTAAGTTGGTAGCAGCTACTGCTCCCAGGAGCCTCCTGCTCCGGGGTAATGCGGGTGAGTCCAGGGGTTGTATGAGGCTTCCGGTGCGTACAACTAAGTCCTCGGATCCTCCCATGAAGAAGGATCCTCGCTCCAAGCAGAGGAAGATCCTTCACCAAACTGCGTGACGATCTCCCCCTGGAAAGGTGGAAACTCACCGTGCTCCTCCTCGTCGGGCACAACCCCCTCCATGGGGTTATGAAACTGGTACTGGATGATGCTAGCAAGGAAGATAGTTCCCTCGCTTATCGTTGGTTACCCCAAGTGGAAGGTGAGATGTAGCGTAGCAGCAGATTTCCCCTATGTAGAGGATAGGGTTTGTCTCCCGTAGGACTCGCAGAAATACAAGAAGGTGGAAAAGTGAACAATGGCACCGTTCACAACCCTAGGTTGCTAAATTCACCTGGACCTGCACACACAACAAGTAACTTTTCTCCCAACGAGTACAGAGGAGATGTCAATTCCTCCGGCCTTGCTATTTACAAAGGATCAACGCAAAAGATAATAGTAGTGGCAACAGAAAGTAAAGACTGAAAGTAAATTGAGGGTGTAAACAATGGTGGAAATATGGACCGGGATCCCATGACATTCACTAGTGATATCTCTCTCCAAAAATATGATAAAAGTGCTAGCGAGGTAAACAAATCACAGCTTGGCAATTGACAGAATTATAAATGCACCGCAATGTTAACTGTGCTACAAAAGAAAGGAAGAGGCTCAAAAGCAATGGGCAGTACGCCAAGGTAAGTAGACCGAAATCCATCTGCATCTACTACGAATCATCTACCTTGAGATATCTATCCAGAACTCTCGCTGGTATTAAGTTGCGAATCCCACCCAAAGTGTAAACTCAAAGCAACAGACAACTACATTAAAAGAACTTTGCGTAAAGTAAACAATCCTTGCACCCGCAGGTACAAGCACTGTTGTTTTATCCCTGGTGGCAACAACACATCCCCTAGTCTCATGTTTCTATCACTCAAGCTAGACATCAAGGGGATGAACCTACAATCAAGAATAACGCTCCCTCTTGGAGTTGCAACAAATCACTTGGCCAAAGTAAAATACGGCAACAGAGAACATGCAAGAATTAACTAAATAATACAAATATAAAAGAGAACCAAATATATTACTGATGGCGGTGAAGTTAATAGGTTTAGTGGGATGCCTCCCCTGTCAACCGCGCCAATAAACGATTCTTGATAACCCACAAGTCTAGGGGATCAATTGACTCTGGATAAGGAAAAGGTTGCACACACTGAAAGGTAAATATTTAGGGGTTTTTGGTTTAAGCAACAGAAAGGTAAAAGATAAGAAAAGTAAACAGGGTAACTGAGTAGTAGCAAGTGGCCCAATCCTTTCACAAGGATAAGCCTAGGAACTGAACTTATAAGAGCTAAAGCGTTCCCGAGGGCACATGGGAGAGATAGTCATGTGCTTTCGCCATATTCCGTATCGGCACTGTGTGTTATGATGATAAGTGTTGAGTGGGTGGATCAATGCTAGTACACCTTCTAGACTAAGATAAGTGTACTCTTATGATTACACACCTTGCAAGCATCCGCAAATACAAGGTAGTAATTAAGGCAGAAGCCTAACCACAGCATTATGATCGAGCATCCATAACTCCCTTGTACAAAAGTATGCAAACTGGGGTTCAGAATTCTGTCACTCAGGCAACCCACCATAAGCATCCTTTATGCACAATGCATTCCCCTAGGTCCTTAATAAGGCGAAGTGTTGAGTGTTCGACTCACACAACACCACTAAGAAAATAAAAACACAACTTAAATATCAAACAACAGATAATACTTCAACATCATATGACTACTAACAACTAGACTTCTCCCATGCCCTCAAGAACTAAAGTAACTACTCACAAGACATAAAATAGATCATGATCAGTGGGGATAAATAGATGGTAAACAATCTGGACACAATGATAATTCTCCAACAAAACTCAATAGCATTGATCACACGACAGTAATCAACACCAGTAGAGTAGAGAGGATAGATAGTACGGATTGCAACACAAGATAAACTTGTGAGGTGATATTGGATGGAGGTGGAGATGGTGATGATGTTGGGGATGGTGTTGATGTTGATATCGATGATGCTCGTGACGATGATGACGACGATGGCGACGATCTCCCCTTCCGGGAGGTGATCTCCCCGGCGGAATCTAC
Source organism: Bromus sterilis (assembly GCA_950022295.1). Lineage (NCBI taxonomy): Eukaryota > Viridiplantae > Streptophyta > Magnoliopsida > Poales > Poaceae > Bromus > Bromus sterilis. The sequence continues at coordinate 346,209,957 of OX465596.1, forward strand.
CCGCCGGAGATGGATTTTTCTTCTCTGTAGGTTTCCTCCACGAGGCGGCGGCGAAACGGCGAAACTCCTCCTCTTTTAGGGTTTCTAACCCAGGGGGTAATATAGGACAAATAGGGCACGGAGGTGGGCCACCAGGCATCCAGGAGGGTACCTGGCGCGCCCTAGGGGGGCCGCGCCAGGCACCCTTCTGGTTGCCTGGTGGGTCCCCTTTGGTCCCTCTTCGATGATCTCCCGTGAATCTTCATAAAAACGATCTCCGTCAATTTTCATCGAATTTGGAGTTGATCTGATTCAGCAACTTGATGTCCACTTTTCACCACTGAATTCTGCTTCTGCTGCTTCGGCACCGGAAAGTTGCAAACTGTGTAAAACAAGCCAAAACAACATAAGAACAATACTTTAAAGTGGAATATATCAATGAATAGGGTTAAATTACAATATAAAATAGTGATGCATTTTGGACGTATCAACTCCCCCAAGCTTAGATCTCGCTTGTCCCCAAGCGATTACTGAGCTCTGAAAACCTATTCAAAAGTTTAAAGATTGAAGTGTCGATAAAAGAATACGAACAAGAAGCATCAAGATTTCTCACCAAACTGAAGCATGCTCAACAGCAACCTCAACTCATAATGTCCTTATGAGAAAGTAGTAACAATTATAACAAAGTAGGACCAAGAAAACTCATCAAATCATAGAAGACATAGCCTTGGTCAAGGAACAACTAATAACTTTTACTTTTGCTCTTTCACTTCCAGTTGAAGCTTTTGAAAGAACATGTTATTAGTCAAGAAGTGCACAAGTTAACACAAAGGAAGATGTTTTCTTGGCATAAGCCTTGCAAACAACTTACTTATCGAAAGATAATGTCAACAAAGATGTAACATGCTAACTCTCAATGCAGCTTTATATGCAAGAATATTTATCAACATCAAGTGTCTGTTCTCTCTCAGAAAGGAAGGAAGTAGGAAGGACTGACTCAGCACAAGATAAAGGATAAACCCTGTGCAACAGGGTAAGAAGGGAAAACTCATGTGTCAACTCTAGATCAAACAGAATAAAAATAGACTTTGGGAGGTGCATGATCCGTCAACGACTTCTGATAGATAACTCACTCACTTCATGATTTAGACAAGTTTCGAGGAACGGCTCCCATGTGGGGACGATCACATCCCCTTGAATTCCTTTGTTTATCACCCATAAATGGGTGAAGGAACTTGTGTGTTAGTATTTATCTTTTATGAGCTGAGCACTAATGCCAGTCCCTTCTTGTATTAGGGGTTTGCAGATTAGACATGCATTCCCAAGATAAAACTTGTCCAAATTAAGAAGATCATGGGTTACCCACCACTTCCTCATGAGCTGAATTAGAGGCACAAACAGAAGATTTTGAACATCTAAAGATAGCACATAAATTCTATACTTTAGGAGTGGTAGTGGAATACCACGAATAGGAAGGTATGGTGGACTCAAGTGGAAGATGTTGGTTCAGGGTATGGAAGTACAAAAAGAATTCTTCTTGGTACATAGTTTTGGCTAGCATGGCTTTGAGAGATCAGACAATTGATGATGACTTGGATGCAAGCAATATAAAGCATAAACATTAAAACTAGCATGGCACATCAAGTTTCTTCCTTGTCAACACAACACTTCAAGAATAATAACACAAAGGTTTTGGCTATGTCGCTACTTTGAGAAAAACATGCTTGTTGTTATGAACAAAGCTATACTTGCCAAGATTTAAATAAAGTTTTCGAAGCCATACCTGATATAAGGTCAATACTCCCCATAAGAATCAGCTCATAATGTCGATTGCGTGAAGAGAATACCGAGTGCAGCGAAGAAACCAATAGACTTCGCATTAATATTCCTTCATAAACGACTCCACACTCACGGATACAAAACTCTCCAAAAAAAGAGTGATAGACCTCAATGCAACACCTATTTCATAAAGTAACTTCCCTAAACATGATACGACTCTACTTGACTCCTAAAGACACAGATAAAGATAAAGATATCGGGCACTCCCCCAAGCTTGGAACAAGATGAGGGGTGCCATTACCCGAGGAGATTTACTCCTCATTCTTGTTCTTGTTGATCACGTACTCCTTGGCGAAGCGCTTCCAAGGCAGAGGTTCTCCAGTCTCGAAGGACATTCCCGTCTCCGGGATCCTGCACTCAGCACCCAAACCTATGCGTCAGAACTTAAGTTCATACTCACAGTTATGGTTCTGCAATTAATCATAGATCTGTGCTTGAAGCTCATAAACTTTTTCTTCCAGTGCGGACAAACTTGACCACATCTCCTTCATCTCCTTCTTGTGGGAAGCCTCTATCCCGTTCATGATGTCGAAGTTAGCTTCAACACCACGCTCCACCCTCTTCTTGAACTTGAAGACCTCATGTTCCATCTCTTTCAGCCGCTCCTCGGTGCTCCCTTCCTTGACTGGTCCCTTCAGATCTTCCTTGTGGAGGACACCATCCTCCACACGAAGGATCTGGGGGTGCTTCCTCACCTCTGCGAGGTAAGGGTTGATGACATTGACGACGAACTTGTCCTTGGGGGAACTTGGGGAAGCCATGGCACCTAGGTCTGCTGAAAGTTTTTCTGGCAGAAACAGACCGAGAAAGAAAACATGCGAAATCGAGAGATACGGTGCCAGGACTATCCGGGAAAATATATAACAAAAATTCCAACAACAGAAGGAAGGTTTCAAGGCAAGGTGGAGTCGGAGTCGGAGTCGGGGCTCCCAGGAGGGTTCCTCGCGCGGCCAGGAGGGGGGGCGCCGAGAGGCCCCCTGGGCCCCCCTGGAGCTCCTCTCCGGCTTTGAATTTTCCTAATTTTGCAAAAACTTCGAAAAATAAACTTTTATTAATGTTCGCGATGTTTCCTTACCGTAATACATACCTTTTCTTATTCTGCTCCTGCCGGTGTCTGAAACTGAGCTGCAACATGTTCTTCATGAGATGTTCTGTATATCATATTCACATCCACATTGATAGGATCACCTGCCATGTAATGTTTGAGTCTTTGTCCATTCACAACTTGAGTTTTGGTGCCTTAAAAATTGTTAATCTTGATTGCACCGGAACGATATACTTCTTCGATATGAAAAGGCCCTTCCCATCTCGAAAGTAGTTTACCTAGAGAAAACCTGAAATGAGATGTAAACAACAAAACTTTGTCACCAACATTAAATTCACATTTCAGAATCCTTTTATCGTGCCACTTCTTTACCTTTTCCTTGAACATTTTAGCACTCTTGTAAGCTTCACTTCTCCACTCATCTAGAGAAGTCAAGTTCATGAGACGCTTTTCACCAGCTAACTTTGGGTCAGCATTCAACTCTCTAACAGCCCAGAAAGCGTAGTGATCTAACTCTAATGGCAAATGGCAAGCTTTGCCATAGACCATCTTATACAGAGAGATGCCCATGGGGTTCTTGTAAGAAGTTCTATATGCCCACAAAGCATCTCCTAACTTCTTTGACCAGTCCTTTCTAGAACTGTTCACTGTTTTTTGTAAGATCAACTTGATCTCTCTATTGGTGAGCTCAACTTTCCCACTAGTTTGAGGGTGGTACGGGGATGCAATTCCATGATTGACATCGTACTTGGCTAGAGCTTTCCTAAAAGCTCCATGCGTGAAGTGTGACCCTCCATCTATCATGAGATACCTAGGTACACCAAACCTGGGGAAAATTACATCCTTGAGCATTTTCAAAGATGTCTTGTGATGAGCACTCTCAGTGGGGATTGCTTCAACCCACTTGGTTACATAATCAACAACAACTAAGATGTGTGTGTACTTGTGTGAAGGAGGAAAGGACCCATAAAATCAAAACCCCAACAATCGAAAGGTTCGATCACTAGTGAGCAATTCATAGGAATCTCATTTCTCCTGCTAATGTTACCAACTTTTTGACAATTATCACAAGATAAAACGTAATTTCTAGCATCCTTAAAGAGAGTAGGCCAATAAAAACCTGATTGGAGAACCTTATGTGCGGTCCTCTCACCGGCATGATGTCCTCCATAGGGACTATCGCGACATTGTCGAAGAATGTCTTTCTGCTCGTGCTCCGGTATACACCTTCTTACGATCCCGTCTGCACCTTCTTTATAAAGATGTGGATCATCCCAAAAGTAATGCCTCAAATCCGTGAAGAATTTCTTCCTCTGCTGAACTGTAAAACCTGGAGGCAAAAACTTTTCAACGATAAAATTAGCTTAATCTGCAAACCAAGGGTCAGAATGAGATTGTACTTTTACAACAGCCATTTGTTCATCTAGAAAACTGTCGTTGACTGGTATAGGATCGTGCGGAATGTCTTCCATTCTTGAAAGGTTGTCCGCCACCGGATTGTCTTCTCCTTTTCTATCGACAATCTGCAAATCAAATTCTTGAAGAAGGAGTACCCACCTATGAGCCTTGGTTTGGCATCCTTTTTCTGCATAAGATACTTAATGGCAGCATGGGCAGTATGAATAATAACCTTAGAATCAACAATATACTACCTAAACTTATCACAAGCAAACACCACTGCCAAGAATTCCTTCTCGGTAGTAGCATAATTCTTTTGAGCACTATCAAGGGTTTTGCAAGCATAGTGTATAACATTCAACTTCTTATCAACCCTTTGTCCTAAAACAGCTCCAACAACAAAAACAATAGCATCACACATAATTTCAAAGGGAAAATTCCAGTCAGGTGTTTATACTATAGGAGCGGTTATCAAAGATTTCTTAAGAACTTCAAAAGCTTCCTTACAATCTTCATCAAATACAAAAGGAACATCCTTCTGGAGATGATTAGTGAGGGGTCTCGAGGTCTTACCAAAGGCTTTGACAAATCTTCTTTAGAAACCAGCATGACCGAGAAAACTACGAATACCTTTGATGTCCCTTGGATAGGGCATCCTTTCAATAGCTTCAATCTTTGCCTTGTCCACTTCAATTCCCCTGTCGGAAATCTTGTGACCAAGAACTATACCTTCGTTAACCATGAAATTGCACTTCTCCCATTTAAGCACCAAATTTTTTTCTTCACATGTCTGCAAAACTTTATTAAGATTGTGGAGACAATGGTCAAAGGAGGTTCCATAGACGGAAAAGTCATCCATGAAGACCTCCACAATCTCCTCACAGAAACCATGAAATATAGCAGACATACACCTCTGAAAAGTAGCAGGTGCATTACACAAACCAAAAGGCATACGTGTCAGTACCCGGAATATGCGTATGTAATTCCAGTCACAACTCAATCATATGGAGATCCCAGAGCCGTACCCACTTGTCTAAGAAGACAAGGCCAAGCACAGAACACTCTCGGAAAGCATCGAACGTGAGGGGCCTCCCATCCAGGCCGGATGATCAACTGATATGGGTCCTCATCGCCCGCTCACAAGTCTAAATGATTGTGGGTGGTAAAATCCCATACTCATATACTAGTCGCCTCACCCATATTATCGATTGAATTATAACACTTACATAAACAGACTCTAGCCTGATCACCTAGTCGCGGTCTCGGGCGGGCTCAATCATCCAACTAAGTGTGCCACGTGACAGAGTCACGAGCAATCGCATCACGATGCCCCAAGCTGCGCACATCTAAGGGCCACTTGGTGGATAAAAGACCGCCGGCAAGAACACACCTAAGCTATCGAACCTCACACTAAGACATGCATGTTATAATCATACACGCAGCATACATGTCTAGTATGAACAGCAGGTATCATCACATAACTCTACAAAGTACTTCTTTATTGACTTACACATAGAGCGTACAAAGATCACATGTCTGTGATCAACATTACATCATACAACGGAAGAAAATTAGGTCTGAGTACAGACAAGTTTAACAAATGGCTTAGAGAAGCCTTATTCAACAAACATGCCCTTCCACGAGGGACCAGACTGCTATCTGGAACTATACTAGCTTAGTCAACGTCGAGCTTAAGGAAGGTGTCTACATCGGGGTCTGGGTTTCCATCTAAAACATAGAATAAGCAAACGTGAGTATAAAGTCATACTCATCAAGACTTACATCAGAACTATTCTACTCATGATCAAGTTTCAAGGTAACGGGAGGTGGGGTTTCAACATGCAGAAATGCCAGCTTTGACTTGGCTAGTCCTGTACAACGAGTACCATACTTGAGGTAAGAAGCGTACACGAGTCCACAACCAAGTCTCCAACCAATACACCACTATGGATACTTCCTCGACTTCCCCACGAGGAAGCTCGCCATAGCACTCACACTTATTTTGCGAGTTTTAGAGTATCCATTCAAGTTGTCTAATGATCAAGTAGAGGTCTCCAAGTAGTCCGTAACCGCGGACACTGCTATTCGAATGGTTTTGTTAACCGTGCAGGGGTCTAAACTACACACACATGACCATCAGTTACCGCCAGGTCTCGTCACCATTCAAGGGGTTCCGGCGAGGATGTTCACCACGACACTTCGCTCACAACCGGTCTATTCCAGGAGACGACTATCTGAGTTTGTCACCGCTCGAGAGTCCGGCCGGAACAACGATACGGACTCAGACAATGTAGGCAACCGAGACGCCACCTGTGACAGATGGTTTCACTGCCTCATAGATCCACCCACATAACTAAAATGATGCAACATTTCACTCACTCTTTTTCTATGCAGATGCCAAATGGAAGGCCCGAACTAATGTGACTCCTGGACGTCAACACGGATCAAGGTACTAGGCCGAGAGGGGTCAGTGAGCCCAATGTGTGGTTGTACTCTTTGTCTTGGATTACCATACAAGAACTCGGGCTTAAGGAAGTGTTCAACGAGACAACCCACTGTATACTCCTACATAGCCTCTCATCGTTCACCTTGTATTAGGGTAGGTTCACGAACACAGTTTCACCTTCATCAACACCATGTTCACTACCATCCCGACTCACATCAAAAGTATCCTCATTAAAAATTCTAAGCATGCAATAAGCTGTAACAGTTGCAGGGGCCTCATGATATCAACCAACTCCTATGTCAGCTAGGATTGTGGTTTGCTTACCACTGTGATAAGATGATAGGTCATGCATCGGATATGGGTTCAACTATGCGGTAGAATCGATAACAAGGTGATCATCCTAATCAATGCCTAAGCGAGACTGAGAGGGAAGTGGGATTTTATAGACATCATCAATGGGGTTTTCTTGCCTTGCTGACGAGGGTCGTACACGGTATCTTCAACGAAGGGGCTGATCTCGGGTTCCGGCTCCACCTATATTCGAGCAAACAACACAAAAATTGCAATCAATATAATGTACAATGCACAATCACATGATCAAGTTGTAGAACATGATGTATATGGTGCTGATGTGTTGGGCATTCCATTTAAATGAAGTGTATTGCATTTCAGTTGCAAATTCAAACTGCAAATTCAAATTCAAATTATGCCTTATGCATGTTTGCTACTGTTCACCCATTTTAAAATGGTCAAACATATAAACAAGTTTCATATTCATAATCCTTGCATTTTTATGATAAGTTTTCATATATTATTCGTTTAATTTGGAGTTAAAATGAATATTCTATGAATTTCCAAAGTTTAAATGATTTTCTGTAATTTCTGTAATATTCTGAATTATTTTAATTAGAAAAACCTTTACTGCGTCAGAATTAGGTCACTGTGATGTCAGGGGGGTCTGACTGCTGGGGCCCCCATGTCAGTGGGAGAGGGAATTAATCCCTCTCTGTTTTAGTTAGCAGAGGGGTTAGGGGGGTTTGGGGCCCCACCTCTCAATGTGATAGGGGGTGGTTAAGGGGGGGGGGATTAACCGCAAATCTAAACCGCCCACCGGCGGTTAACCGGCGGCGGCCAAAGTGTACGGCGGCGACACGCCGGGGTGGCCTTCCGACCACGGTTCGGTACGGGGCAACCACGGGGAGGTGCCCCTTGCTCTTCCGTGTCGAGGGGAGCAAACAAGGGGACGCCAGGGGCAGCGAGGCCACGCCGGCGTCAAGAACTGCGGTGGCCGGAGCCAATGGAACGGAGGGATCGGCTACGGGCTACAGAGTGGTGCGCGGAGGAGCTGGGGCGAACAGGGAGCTCAACCTGATGCTAGTGGAGACAATGGGGAGGCTGGAGGGTGGCTAGACGGAGTGGAATCGCTCGCAGTCGTCCGCTGTGCCCGGCGGCAAGACCTTGAAACTGCGTCGTCTCCGGGGCCGTTCGGGCTCGATTGAGAGCGGGGTTCGATGAAGGCGACACCTGCAGGTCTTCTGGACACGGTGGCTCGCCGGGAGGGGCACGGTGGACGCGGTGGCGCGTGACGGCGGCGACTTGGTGCGCACGGGTGCCGCGAGATCTCGACGGGAGAGAGAGCTAGAGGGAGCAAGGAGAGGGGGAATGGATGTGGAGGCCTTCCAGGCGTGAGGACGTGGGCGCAGAGGCTGCTGCGTGGCCTCGCCGTCGACGGCGGCCAGGGCATGCACGACACCGTGCTGCTTCGGTGCTTCGGGGAAGAAGATGACAAGAAGGCGCGGGCTGGGCCAAATGGGTCAGGGGGGAATAAGTTGGGCTAGTTTCTCCCTTCCTTTTATTTTCTCTTTTAAATATTTCTGTTATTTGTTCTGTTTTGATAAAATAATACCAAAACAATTTTATAAAATCCCAAAACATTTATAAGGCCTTATATGGCATATAGCTAGCCACTCACCAGCTTTGGAGATTTTTCAAATTCATATAATTTGAATTTAAAATGAAATAGGGGTTTAATTTAATTTCCAAGCCCTGTTTGTAATTTTTGAGAAATCTTGGTACATGCAGTGGGACCCACTTAACTTTATATGTGATCATGCATATTTATAAGACTTTTCAAAAATACCAAAGGAATTTTTGGAAGAAATCTTTGTCTGGCCATTTGAATTAAATTCAATTAGGGCTTCTGCTTTCCCCATTTGGATTTCCTTTGAAATTTTTGCATGATGCAAAGGAGCACTTGAACCCTAGCACGTACCTAAACTTGGGTTATGACAACTCGCCCCCACTCAAAAGAATCTCGTCCTGAGATTCAGATGTCGCCGGGAGGAAGGAGGTGTACTCGGCACGAAGGCGGTCTTCTCTTTCCCACGTAGCTTCTTTCTCGGAGTGATCTGACCATTGCACTTTGAGAAACTTGATCTTCTGACGACGAGTGACACGCTCTGCGGAATCAAGAATACGAACGGGGTCCTCTCGATAAGAAATGTCATCTTGGAGATCAAGTGTTTCATGGTCGACTTCGCGGATGGGGTCCTTCAAGCAACGCCTGAGTTGTGACACATGGAATACATCATGTACTCGGGAAAGGTGCGGGGTAGTTCAAGTTGGTAGGCAACTTCTCCACTTTTAGCGAGAATGCGGAAAGGTCCAATGTAACGTGGGTCCAACTTGCCTTTGATACCGAATCGATGGGTACCCTTCAGAGGAGAAACCCGAAGATAAGCCTTCTCATCCAGATTGTAGCTTTCTTTCCTATGATGACGATCATAGTAGCTTTTCTGACGAGATTGAGCGGCTTTCAATTGATCACGAACAACGTGAACTTGCTCTTCTGCTTCCATGATCATATCCGATCCATAGAATTGTCTTTCACCGGTTTCTGACCAGTTTAGTGGTGTTTGACATCTTCGTCCATGTAGGAGTTCAAAAGGAGCCATGTTCAGACTAGATTGGAAACTATTGTTATAAGAAAATTCGGCAAATGGAAGAGACTTCTCCCAATTCTTTCTGAAAGATATAACACAAGCTCTGAGAATGTCTTCCAAGATTTGTTTAACCCTTTCAACTTGACCGCTAGATTGAGGATGGAAAGCTGTACTAAAGGAGAGATGAGTTCCCATAGCATTCTGAAAACTTTCCTAGAATCTAGAGGTGAAAAGGCTACCACGATGAGAATTGATTTCCAAAGGAACACCGTGAAGAGACACAATTCGAGAGACATACAATTCCGCCAACTGACTAGCAGTTATAGACTCGCGAATAGGAAGGAAGTGAGCAACTTTTGAGAGTCAGTCAATGACAACGAAGTTGGCATCATTTCCTTTCTGGGTTTTTGGAAAGCCGGTGATGTAGTCCATACCGACCTTGTCCCATTTCCACTTAGGAATAGACAATGGTTGAAGAGTACCAGCAGGTCTTTGGCGTTCTGCCTTAATGCGACGACAAACATCACATTCGACAACAAATTTTGCAATGTCTCTCTTCACCCGGGTCCACCAAAATCTCTGGCGTAGATCTCGGTACATTTTTGTTCTACCGGGATGAATGGAGAGGGGAGTGTCATGAGCTTCCTTAAGGATCAGCTGCCTTAGGTCTTGATTCTCAGGGACTAGTAAACGATTTTCAAATAATATCGTTCCTTGATCATTTGTAGAGAAACATTTAGTATCTCCGCTAGCAATGTTCTCCTTGATCTCTCGAATACCACTAGCTTGTTTCTGGGCGGCTATGATTTGATCCTCAAGGGTTGGTTTCGCCACCAGGGTAGAAAGAAATCCATGAGGAACTATCTCAAGATTGATCTTGCGAAATTCCTCATGAAGAAGTGGTTGATACTGTTGTAACATGAGGTTGTTACAATACGACTTACGACTTAGTGCATCAGCCATGACATTGGATTTTCCTGGGGTGAAAGAAATTCCTAATTCATAATCTTTTATCAACTTGTCGGGACCCGGAATATGCGTATGTAATTCCAATCACAACTCAATCACATGGAGAGCCGAGAACCGTACCCACTTGTCTAAGCAGACAAGGCCAAGTACAGAACACTCTCGGAAAGCATCGTACGTGAGGGGCATCCCATCCAGGCCGGATGATCAACTGAGGTGGGTCCTCATCGCCCGCTCACAAGTCTAAATGATTATGGGTGGTGAAATCCCATATTCATAGAAAAGTCGCCTCAACCATGTTATCGATTGAATCATAAGCCTTACATAAACAGACTCCAGCCCGATCACTTAGTCGGGGTCTAGGGCGGGCTCGATCATACAACAAAGTGTGCACGTGACAGAGTCACAAACAATCGCATCGCGATGCCCCAAGCTGCACACATCTAAGGTCCACGTGGTGTATAAAAGACCGCCAGCCAGATCACAACTAAGGTCTCGAAAACCCATACTAAGACATGCGTGTTATAATCATACACGCAGCACACATGTCTAGTATGAATAGCAGGTATCATCACATAACTCTACAAAGTACTTCTTTATTGACTTACACATAGAGCATACAAAGATCACATGTCTGTGATCAACATTACATCATACAACGGAAGCAAATTAGGTCTGAGTACAGACAAGTTTAACAAATGGCTTAGAGAAGCCTTGTAAACATACATGCCCTTCCACGAGGGACCAGACTGCTGTCTGGAACTATACTAGCTTAGTCAACGTCGAGCTTCAGGTCGGTGACTCCATCGGGGTCTGATTTGTCATCTAAAACATAGAATAAGCAAACGTGAGTACAAAGTCGTACTCAGCAAGACTTACATCAGAACTAAACTACTCATGCTCAAGTTTCAAGTTGAAGGGGGTGGGGTTCAACAAAGCAGAAGTGCCAGCTTTGACTTGGCTAGTCCTGAACTACGAGTACCAGACTTGAGGTAAGAAGCGTACACGAGTCCACTATCCAAGTCTCCAACAAATACACCACTATGGTTACTTCCTCGACTTCCCCATGAGGAGCACACCATAGCACTCACGCTTATCTTGCGAGTTTTATAAGTATCCATTCAAGTTGTCTGATAATCAGGTGCAGGTTCCAAGTAGTCCTTAACAGCGGACGCGGCTATTCAAATAGTTTTGTTAATCTTGCAAGGGTGTAAACTACACACACATGACCATCAGTTACCGCCAGGTCTCGCCACCGTTCAAGAGGTGACAGCGAGGATGTTCACCACGACACTTCGCTCAAAACCGGTCTATTCCAGGAGTCGACTATCTGAGTTTGTCACCGCTCGAGAGTCCGGCCGGATCAACGAAACGGACCCAGACAATGTAGGAAACCGTGAAGCCACATCTGACAGATGGTTTCACTGTCTCAAAGATCCACCCACATATCTAGGATGATGCAACATTTCAATTCACTCTTTTTCTATTTATATGTCAAATGGAAGGCCCGAACTAATGTGACTCCTGGACGTTAACACGGATCAAGGTACTAGGCCAAGAGGGGTAAGTGAGCCCAATGTGTGGTTGTACTCTTTGTCTTGGATTACCATACAAGAACTCGGAGCTTAAGGCGGTGTTCAACGAGACAACCCACTGTGTACTCCTACACAGCCTCTCATCAATCACCTTTGCTTAGGGTGGATTCACCAACAAAGTTTCACTTTCATCAACACCATGTTCACTATCATCCCGACTCCCATCAAAAGAAACCTCATTGTATCACTAAGCATAAATAAGCAGTAACAGTTGCAGGGGCCACATGATATCAATCAACTCCTATGTCAGCTAGGATTGTGGTTTGCTTACTACTGTGACAAGATAATAGGTCATGCATCGGATATGGGTTCAACTATGCGGTAGAATCGATACAAGGTGATCTCCTAAACATGCATAAGCGAGACTAAGAGGGACTTGGGATTTTATAGACATGATAAATGGGGTTTGCTTGCCTTGCTGACGATACATGGTTCTTAACGGTGGTCTTCTTCTTCGGGGGTGATCACCGTCTCGGAACGTCTGTCATCGGAGGCAATCATCAACAAGAGGGGGGGCAAGATTTTAATAGAATGCACAAGCACATATTTATGTTTTAACATGATGTGAATGGTATTGATGTGACCTATGTTCAATTTGTCACATTTTAATTGAAGTTGATTTGAAAATTAATTCAATTCAAACTCCAAATGTTATTCAAATTAGGTCAACTTCCATTTGCTAATGTTTGTCCATCGTAACCCATGTGATCATGTGTTTGATATGTCTCTGATGTTCAAGTGAGATGTGGTGTATTGCAATGGTTCAAATTTTAATAGCACTTGAATTTAATTCGAATTATTTCCAATTAAGCAAAATAGCAAAAGCTACTGGTCCCATTTTGAATTCAACTCAAACATAGCTGAAAGATGTAAATTTGGATAGATTATTTTCTGCTGACCATTTTTCATATATTATTTGTCGAATTTGGAGTTAATATGAATTTTCTATGATTTATTGAAGTTTTGGCTATTTTCTGGATTTTTCTGATTTCTCTAGAATTCTTTTAATTTGTTTTTCTGTTTATTGCGTCATGCTGACGCATGGCTGATGTCAGGGGGGGGCTGACTTGTGGGCCACCCATGTCAGTGAGAGAGGGAACTAATCCCTCTCTGTTCTAGTTAGCAAAGGGGTTAGGGGGGTTTGGGACCCACCTGTCATGGGCTCTGGGAGGGGATTAGGGGTGGATTAGGGCCTAAGTGGCCGGCAGCTTGACGCCGGTGGCACTGGCCACAGTGGCGCTCACCGGAATAGTGCTACGGGCCACGGGAGGGCACGGGGAGTGCACTGGAGGGTTGCTGGGGCTCGCGCGCGTCTAGCAGCGCCATCGGGGGTTCAAGGGGAGGCTTGGGAGCACGCCGGCGACGAAGAGCAGCGGCGGGCAGCGACTGGTGAAGAGGGAATCGGGCACGCGGGTATGGAGGGGAGAGGGAGAAGGGGTAAACGAACCGCCTGCTCACCCTGATCGCAGAGGCGGGCTCGAGGAGACTGGAGGAGGCGAGGCGGCGGTGGATTTCTTGCCGGAGCTTCACGGTGGCCGGCGGGGATTCGATGAAGGTGGCATCACTTCAGGGCGACCTCGGGCTCGATTGGGTGCACCGCTCGACGGAGACGAGCACTGCGGAGCACCTGGACACGACGGCGCGGCGGATGGGGCTCATTGGCCACGGCTGTGCGTGCTGTTGTGCTACGGCGAGCTCTCTGTCGTCGACGGAAACGAGCGGAGGAGGGGCGGAGGAAGAACCAGAGGAGAGAGATAGGCTCGGGGGGGGTTCTGGATGACGCCGAGGTGCGAGGAGGAGGCCTAGGGGGTTTAGAAACTCCATGGTGACGAGGTGGCGCCGTGCCCGCGGTCTGCCTCCACCGAGCTGCTTGGCTCGGCGGGGTGGTAGACGACAAGCTCGTCTGGTGGGCCGGGCCGAGGCCTAAGGTAAGTTGGGCCAAAAATCCAGGTGAGTCCTTTTCCTATTTCTCTTATGTTTTTATTTTTATTTCTCTGCTAATTTTTTTGCTCTAATAAATAAAATACAGAGCATTTTTTTAAATCCCCAAAACTTTTATGTGGGCTTAGTGTTCATGCCACTAGCCACTCACAAGTTTTGGTGACTTTCGAAATTCAAACAATTTAAATTCAAATTCAAATTCAAATTGGAGTTTAATTTAATTTCCAAGCCCTGTTTGAAATATTTGAAAAATCTTGGTGCATGCAGTGAGACCCACTTCACTTTATATGTGATCATGCATATTTATAAGACTTTTCAAAAATACCAGAGGAATTTTTGGAAGAAATTTTTGTCTGGCCATTTGAATTAATTCTCATGGCTTTTCTTTTCCCCAATTTTGAATTTCTTTTTGAATTTTTCACATGATGCAAAGGGCACAATCAAACCTTAGCACTTACCCAAGTTGGGGTAGTGACACAACTCTATCCAGCGTCTTTGCCTGAGATTAGGATCTGGCTGGGTGAATATGTATTTGAGGCTTTGGTGATCAGAATAGATCTCACAACGATTACCAAGGAGGTAATGTCGCCAAATCTTCAGGGCATGAACTATGGCAGCGAGTTCAAGATGATGGGTAGGATAGTTCTCTTCATGTCTACGCAACTGGCGTGAAGCGTATGCTACCACATGTCGATCTTGCATAAGGATGCATCCTAACCCTTTCGCGAAGCGTCACAATAGATCTCGAAATCCTTTTTGGTGTCTGGAGGTGCAAGTACGGGTGCAAAAGTCAATCTTCATTTTATCTCTTGAAAGCTTTCCTCACACATGGGGGTCCATTGGAATTTGTTGTCTTTCTTGAGGAGTTCAGTCAGAGGCTTTGCAACTTTGGAGAAGTTCTCTACGAAGCGGCGTCAATAGCTTGCTAAGCCAAGAAAACTCCTAACTTGCTTAACCGATTCAGGTGGAGTCCAGTCAAGGACGGCCTGAACTCTCTCGGGATTGACAACAATGCCTTTTTCAGAAATCACGTGGCCTAAGTAGGTCACTTCTGGTAGCCAAAATTCGCACTTAGATAACTTGGCATATAGGCGATGCTCTCGAAGTTTCATCAATACCAACCTAAGATGTTCTGCGTGCTCTTCTTCGTTCTTCGAGTAGATGAGAATTTCATCGAGGTAAACCACAACAAATTTATCTAGGTACTCCATGAAGATCGAATTCATTAAGCGCGAGAATGTGGCGGGGGCATTGGTCAAACCGAAGGACATGACGGTGTACTCGTAAAGACCATATCGAGTAGTGAAAGTCGTCTTGGGAATGTCCTCGTTTCGGATTTTGATTTGATGATAGACTAATCTCAAATCCATCTTGGAGAAGATAGAGGATCCAGCAAGTTGATCATAAAGATCATTGATCCTGGGAAGTGGGTACTTGTTCTTTATCGTCGCTAGATTTAGCGGGCGATAGTCTACGCACATCCTTTCTGTTCCATCTTTCTTCTTTACGAACAGAACGGGGCAACCCCATGGCGATGATCTAGGGCGTATGAAGCCTTTTGCCAACGAAGCATCAACTTGGGTTTTTAGCTCAGCTAACTCATGTGGGGCCATTCTATATGGGCGCCTTGAAATTGGGGATGTGCCTGGTATAAGATCCACTATGAATTCTACACATCTGTCGGGTGACTAGGTTTAAGGAGTTGCGTTACTAGGTAGTTTCCTAGAGGATGACCATGGCTTACTAGGGCTATAACAGATATGTCAGAGTAGCAAAGTACCCCAACACAATGGTCAGTGTGGTTATTCTGGCTAGGAAACATCTAAAGTGGGAGGAAGAACTACAAATGCATCAATATAGGTTTCTAGAAGAAAACCTACAACAAACTCTATGGAACTGTCGAGTATACCACCTAGAAGTTCTTCTAAAAGGACAACCGAAATGGAGAAGGATTTTGCAATTGCATCAGATTATGAAGAAACCTGGGATGACTCGGATAGCATAACGACTTTAGTTGCAAGAGAATTGGAAATCCTCACAACCTTTCAACAGCACTTACATAAGAAGTTCAAAACATGAAGCACAACGACTCTAGACAACCGAACACAACTTTCCTACGGCTACAAGGAAGCAAATAACGAGATGTTCTAGTAAGACATAGATGAGCCTAGTCCTATCTTCCTGTAGAAAAGATGAGGGTGACTCAGAACTCAGATCGATGAGGGTAAGGAGAAAAAAGAAGTCTTACGGTGTTTCCTTTATACACAAGTAACTATATAGCTATAGAATGCTAGACTCTACTTCGACCAAGGGTTTGATAATCCTACAGAAAGTCCTGCTCTGATACCAAGTCTGTTGGGACCCAGAATATGCGTATGTAATTCCAGTCACAACTCAATCATATGGAGAGCCGAGAGCCGTACCCACTTGTCTAAGAAGACAAGGCCAAGCACAGAACACTCTCGGAAAGCATCGAACATGAGGGGCATCCCATCCAGGCCGGATGATCAACTAATATGGGTCCTCATCGCCCGCTCACAAGTCTAAATGATTATGGGTGGTGAAATCCCATACTCATAGACTAGTCGCCTCAACCATATTATCGATTGAATTATAACACTTACATAAACAGAATCCAGCCCGATCACTTAGTCAGGGTCTCGGGCGGGCTCAATCATACAACTAAGTGTGCCACGTGACAGAGTCACGAGAAATCACATCGCGATTCCCCAAGCTGCGCACATCTAAGGGCCGCTTGGTGTATAAAAGACCGCCGGCAAGAACACAACTAAGCTATCGAACCCCACACTGAGACATGCATGTTATAATCATACACGCAGCATACATGTCTAGTATGAACAGCAGGTATCATCACATAACACTACAAAGTTCTTCTTTATTGACTTACAAATTGATCATACAAAGATCACATGTCTATGATCAACATAACATCATACAACGGAAGCAAATAAGGTCTGAGTACAGACAAGTTTAACAAATGGCTTAGAGAAGCCTTGTTCAACAAACATGCCTTTCCACGAGGGACCAGACTGCTGTCTGGAACTATACTAGCTTAGTCAACGTCGAGCTTCAGGAAGGTGTCTCCATCGGGGTCTGGGTTTCCATCTAAAACATAGAATAAGCAAACGTGAGTAGAAAGTCGTACTCAGCAAGACTTACATCAGAACTACACTACTCATGCTCAAGTTTCAAGGTAAAGGGAGGTGGGGTTTCAACATGCAGAAATGCCAGCTTTGACTTGGATAGTCCTGTACTACGAGTACCAGACTTGAGGTATGAAGCGTACACGAGTCCACTACCAAGTCTCCAACCAATACACCACTTTGGATACTTCCTCGACTTCCCGACGAGGAAGCGCGCCATAGCACTCACACTTATCTTGCGAGTTTTAGAGTATCCATTCAAGTTGTCTAATGATCAAGTAGAGGTCTCACAGTAGTCCATAACCGCGGACACGGCTATTCGAATAGTTTTGTTAACCCTGCAGGGGTGTAAACTACACACACACGACCATCAGTTACCGCCAGGTCTCGTCACCATTCAAGGGGTGCCGACGAGGATGTTCACCACGACACTTCGCACACAACCGGTCTATTCCAGGAGTCGACTATCTGAGTTTGTCACCGCTCGAGAGTCCGGTCGGATCAATGATACGGACTCACACAACGTAGGCAACCGAGACGCCACCTCTGACATATGGTTTCACTGCCTCACAGATCCACCCACATATCTAAGATGATGCAACATTTCACTCACTCTTTTTCTATGCATATGCCAAATGGAAGGCCCGAACTAATGTGACACCTGGATGTCTACACGGATCAAGGTACTAGGCCGAGAGGGGTCAGTGAGGCCAATGTGTGGTTGTACTCTTTGTCTTGGATTACCATACAAGAACTCGGGCTTAAGGCGGTGTTCAACGAGACAACTCATTGTGTACTCCTACACAACCTCTCATCGTTCACCTTGTATTAGGGTGGATTCACAAACACAGTTTCACCTTCATCAACACCATGTTCACTACCATCCCGACTCACATCAAAAGTATCCTCATTGTAAACTGTAAGCATGCAATATGATGTAACAGTTGCAGGGGCCTCGTGATATCAACCAACTCCTATGTCAGCTAGGATTGTGGTTTGCTTACTACTGTGACAAGATGATAGGTCATGCATCGGATATGGGTTTAACTATGCGGTAGAATCGATAAAAAGGTGATCATACTAATCAATGCATAAGCGAGACTGAGAGGGAAGTGGGATTTTATAGACATGATCAATGGGGTTTGCTTGCCTTGCTGACGAGGGTCGTACACGGTATCTTCAATGAAGGGGGTGATCTCGGGTTCCGGCTCCACCTCTATTCGAGCAAACAACATAAACATTGCAATCAATATAATGTACAATGCACAATCACATGATCAAGTTGTAGAACATGATGTATATGGTGCTGATGTGTTGGGCATTCCATTTAAATGAAGTGTATTGCATTTCAGTTGCAACTTCAAACTTCAAATTCAAATTATGCCATATGCATGTTTTCTACTATTCACCCATTTTAAAATGGTCAAACATAGAAACAAGTTGCATATTCATACTCCTTCAAATTTTCTAATAATTTTTCATATATTATTTGTTTAATTTGGAGTTAAAATGAATATTCTATGAAATTACAAAGTTTAAATGATTTTCTGGAATTTCTGTAATATTCTGAATTTTTTAGTTAGAAAAACCCTTTACTGCATCAGCATTAGGTCACTGTGACGTCAGGGGGGGGTCTGACTGCTAGGGCCCCCATGTCAGTGGGAGAGGGAATTAATCCCTCTCGGTTTTAGTTAGCAGAGGGGTTAGGGTGGTTTGGGGCCCCACCTGTCAGTGTGCTAGGGGGTGGTTAAGGGGGGATTAACACCTAATCTAAACCGCCCACGGGCGGTAAACCGGCGGCGGCCATAGTGTACAGCGGCGACACGCCCCCGGGGGCCTTCTGGCCACAGTTCGGTACGGGGAAACCACAGGGAGGTGCCCCTTTCTCTCCCGCGTCGAGGGGAGCAAACAGGGGGACGCCAGGGGCAGCACGGCCACGCCGGCGTCATGAACTTCGGCGGCCGGAGCCACTGGAACGGAGGGATCGGCTACGGGCTACGGAGTGGTGCGCGGAGGAGCTGGGGAGAACAGGGAGCTCACCCGGATGCTAATGGAGACGATGGGGAGGCCAGAGGGTGGCTGGACGGAGTGGAATCGCTCGCCGGCGTCCGTTGTGCCTGGCGGCAAGACCTTGAAACTGGCGTCGTCTCCGGGGCCGTTTGGGCTCGATTGAGAGCGTGGTTCGATGAAGGCGACAGCTGCAGGTCTTCTGGACACGGTAGCTCGCCGGGAGGGGCACGGTGGCCGCGGTGGCGCGTGACGGCGGTGACTTGGTGCGCTCGGGTGCTGCAAGATCTCGACGGGAGAGAGAGCTAGAGGGAGCAGGGAGAGGGGGAATGGACGTGGAGGCCTTCCAGGCGTCTCCAGGCGTGAGGACGTGGGCGCGGAGGTTGTTGCATGGCCTCGCCGTCGACGACGGCCACGACATGCACGCCGTCGTGCTGCTTCGGTGCGCGGGGGAAGAAGACGACAAGAAGGCGCGGGCTGGGCTGGGCCAAATGGGCCAGGGGGGAATAAGTTGGGCTAGTTTCTCCCTTCCTTTTATTTTCTCTTTTAAATATATTTTTTATTTGTTCTTTTTTGATAAAATAAATACCAAAACAATTTTGTAAAATCCCAAAACATTTATATGGCCTTATATGGCATATAGCTAGCCACTCACTAGTTTTGGAGATTTTTGAAATTCATATAATTTCAATTTCAAATCAAATAGGGGTGTAATTTAATTTCCAAGCCCTATTTGGAATTGTTGAGAAATCTTGGTGCATGCAGTGGAACCCACTTAACTTTATATGTGATCATGCATATTTATAAGACTTTTCAAAAATACCAGAGGAATTTTTGGAAGAAATCTTTGTTTGGCCATTTGAATTAAATTCAATTAGGGCTTTTGCTTTCCCCATTTGGATTTCCTTTGAAAATTTTGCATGATGCAAAGGAGCACTTGAACCCTAGCACATACCTAAACTTGGGTTGTGACAATACGCTTATAAGCATAAGTACCATAAGGACACGTGAAAGTGGTCTTCTCTTGATCCGCGGTGTTAACATGAATCTGATAGAAGCCAGAATACCCATCAAGATAGCAAAACTGGTGTTTTTAGTGAGCCACTCAAGCATCCGATCAATAAAGGGCAGAGGATAGTGGTCCTTCCGGGTGGCCTTGTTCAACTTCCTGTAATGAATACACATTCTATATCCAATAATAGTCCGCTGAGGTATTAGTTCATTTTTATCATTAGGAACAACAGTCATACCTTCTTTTTTAGGAACACAATGAACTGGACTTACCCACTTACTATCAGCTATGGGATAGATGATACCTGCGGCTAGAAGTTTGAGAACCTCCGTCCTAACCACGTCCTTCATCTTTGGGTTCAACCGTCGTTGATGATCAACAACCGGTTTAGTATCGGGCTCAAGATTGATAGTATGGTGGCAAATGGATGGACTAATACCCTTGAGATCATCAAGAGTATAGCAAATAGCACCTCGGTGTCTGCGGAGTGTCTCCAATAATCGCTCTTCTTCATACCCTGAAAGTATAGAATTGATAATAACAGGATATACTTTCTTTTCATCTAAATAAGCGTACTTGAGCGTATCGGGAAGTGGGTTTAGATCAAACACCGACACTTCTTTTGGTTGTGAGAGGATTCCTAAAGGTTCAACCGGGAGGCTGTGCTTCAGGATAGGATTTTGTCTTAAAAATATGTCTTCTAGCTCATTCGTCTCCTGCATACGCATGTAATTTTCGTGGTCTTCCATAAATTGATGCAAAGTGTCATCAGGAGGGATAGCAATAGAAGCAATTTCTTCAATAATTTTGTCATTACTAGACAAATCAGTACTACGAGGCTGCTTAGAAAACATAGAAAAATTAAATTCATACGTCTCACCGTTGAATTCAACAGAAACTTTACCTTTCTTGCAATCAATTATAGCTCCACAAGTGCCTACCAAAGATAATAGGGCAAAAACTATCTCGCACTGAACCAAGTACAAGAAAGCCAGCAGGATATTTAACTTCCCGCAGAGTACTTCAACGTCTCTCACAATCCCGATCGGAGAGATTGTTTGCTTATTCCCAAGATGAATCGTGAATCTATGTCCTCGATTTCACACGGCTGAATCTCGTGCATGATCTCTTGATAAAGTGTGAAAGGAATAGCGCTTATACTGGATCCCAAATCACATAGCCCATAGTAGTTATGATCTCCAATTTTGACAGATACAACAGGTGTACATGAAATTGGGCTTTTGTTCTAGGCTATGACAATGTTAGTGGAAACAGCAAAAAAACTAATAATAGATTCTTCAATATCACTAGTTAACAGATCCTTAACCATTGCAACTTGAGGCTTGACCTTGATCAGGTCCTCAGGTTCATCAGTGGTCCTTCCATTTTTGTTTAGAATACCTGTAACAAAAGTGTGCTCCTTTATCCTTGAGGGATAAGGAGGCTGTTCATACATAACTGCAGGTAAAACAGGATCAGTAACATTAATCTCAGTAGGTGACTCCTTGAAAGGTTTATGAAGCTGACTCTCCTTCTTCTTAGAAGAATTAACATGAGAAGAAAAGTCCTTGCAAAAGTCAATCATTAGCTGGGAATCAAGACCAATTTTAGAGAAAAAGGTATTAAAGTAATCAGTCTTGTCTATCGAAAAAAGTAATCAGTCTTCACATAACTCTCAATGTAGTCATGCTCATAGTTTATAGCGGGTTCAATACCTTTATCAATTTCAGTATTCCTCTGGATCCTTTCAATAAGATCCCATTTTTCTTCTATACTTTTGGTCTGGAATACACCGCTAGAGGAGGCATCCAACATCTCCTTTTCCCGTCGAGAAAGCCTGGCATAAAAATTTGCAAGTATAATTTCCTTGGGGAGCTCATGGTTGGGATATTTGAGCATCAGGGACTCAGTCTCCGCCAAGATTGAGCGATGCTCTCTTCGTCGCGAGACCAAAACTTGTAGCTGTAGTTCCTGTCTTGGTGAATTTCAAGAAGAGGATAAAACTTTGCATAAAAGAGATACATAAGCTCCTGCCATTCAAGCAAATCAGAGTTATCGAGTAGCTTATACCAATCTGAAGCTTTATTCACTACTAGGGAATGCCCTTTTAGTGGCGTCCTTTTTATCTGTTTAGTGGCGCATTATGGATGCGCCACTAACTACAAGCCACTAATAAGGGCTTATAGGTGGCGCATTCTGGATGCGCCACCCCTAAGACCCTTAGGCGTGGCGCATCTCAGAATGCGCCACCTATAAGCTCTTAGGAGTGGCGCATTCTGAAAATGCGCCACTATTAATTTTTATAAAATTTGAATTTTGAATCTGGATCTGGAAAACAATTTTTTCATTTTTATTTTTTTGATTTTTTTATTTTTTTATTTTTTCTAAATCTCAGGTTAGTATGCTTAATGCCCGGTCACTATGCTTAATCTCAGGTCAAACTAACCTCCGTGGTCAAACTTCCCCGAGGGTCACCCATCCTAGCACTACTCCTAGCACGCTTAACTTCTCGATTCTATTCAACTCTCACTCCAGCTCACCTAGCAGGCACTTCTTTATATATCTAACATATAAATCCTATTAAACCATGTTGATGTCTAGGACCTTGTTAATGTTCATGGGTGTGCTAAAATTTTCAACATTTTTTAGAAACTTTCTCGATGGGACCATTAGCATATTTTGAACTTTGAAAAAATTTGTCCTCTAGACTATTTTGAATTAAAAAAAATAAAAATATATTTTTTAAAATTAAAAAAAAATCTGTTACTAGTGACGCATTTCATACAAAATGTGCCACTACTAAGTTCAATTTTTTTTCAATTTTTTCTCTTTTTTTTGGGCCTCCAGATCTTCAAACGCCCGTAACTTTTTTTCTGTTAGGTTGTTGAGGATTCTAAAATGTTCAATGGGTTACACCTAGTTGAATTTGGATATAACTTTTTGAGTAGATGATTTTTCATATAAAAAACTTTTTCATCGGAGGTCGTATGCAAAAGTTAAGTCCATTTTACAAAATTCTCGAGAGATTTTGCAAAAAAAGTCGAAATTCATATTTGTAAATTTCCCTAACAACTAGACCACATATCATTTGGGAAACTTATTTTCTTTTTTTTGACATTTCTATCATTTTCTTTTTTTTTTCAAATTGAAAAGGCGGTCCACGGGGGGGGGGGGGGGGGGGGGTGTATTTGGGAATTTTCCCGCACAGTTTTTTCTTAGTAGTGGCGCATATGGGAAATGCGCCACCCCTAAGAGCTTATGGGTGGCGCATTCTGGATGCGCCACTCATAATTCTTTAGGGGTGGCGCATTTCAGAATGCGCCACCCATAAGCTCTTAGGGGTGGCGCATTTCCAAAATGCGCCACCTATAAGGTTCTTAGGGGTGGCGCATTTCTCCAAATGCGCCACGTATAAGGGGATCCGGGGCTGGCCCACCACTTAGAACATAGTGGCGCATTACATATAAAATGCGCCACTAATAAGCTTTCCATGTATAGCTATTTCCCTAGTAGTGATCTTTAAGTGATACAGAGAATAATTTCTTCATTACGAACTCCACCGTTACACCTGCAAGCTTAAATAAAGAACATAATCGTGACAAATATCGCAGGTGTTCTCCCGAATGTCCTTCTCCTGTATAACGATTAGCCAAGACACAATCAATAATACCAGTTGGTATTTTATAGGGCACAATTTCAGTAGGAGTAGGAGTAACCACCACAGTCGTGGGGCGGCTCCTCATCAGCAACGAACCAACAGTAGAGGGGTCTATAAGGACTGAGGGTAGCAACAGCAAAAATAATAAAACAACAACACAAAGTAAAGGTTTCCTTACCGGCTTTACTTACCAATAGCGCTACTCTCCCCGGCAACGGCGCCAGAAAATCTCGTTGATGGCGGTGAAGTTAATAGGTTTAGTGGGATGCCTCCCCTGTCAACCGCGCCAATAAACAATTCTTGATAACCCACAAGTCTAGGGGATCAATTGTAGCTTTTCGATAAACAAGGATGTCGATCCCAACGAGGAGAAGAAGGTATTGACAAGTGACCCTGGATAAGGAAAAGGCTGCACACACTGAAAGGTAAATATTTAGGGGTTTTTGGTTTAAGCAACAGAAAGGTAAAATACAAGAAAAGTAAACAGGGTAACTGAGGAGTAGCAAGTGGCCCAATCCTTTCACAAGGATAAGCCTAGGAACTGAACTTATAAGAGCTAAAGCGTTCTCGATGGCACATGGGAGAGATAGTCATGTGCTTTCGCCATATTCCGTATCGGCACTGTGTGTTATGATGATATGTGTTGAGTGGGTGGATCAATGCTAGTTCACCTTCTAGACTAAGATAAGTGTACTCTTATGATTACACACCTTGCAAGCATCCGCAAATACAAGGTAGTAATTAAGGCATAAGCCTAACCACAACATTACGATCGAGGATCCATAACTCCCTTGTACAAAATTATGCAAACTGGGGATCAGGTTTCTGTCACTCCAGCAACCCACCATAAGCATCCTTTATGCACAATGCATTCCCCTAGGTCCTTAATAAGGCGAAGTGTTCAGTGTTTGACTCACACAACACCACTAAGAAAATAATAACACAACTTAAATATCAAACAACACATAATACTTCAACATCATATGACTACTAACAACTAGAATACTCCCATGCCCTCAAGAACTAAAGTAACTACTCACAAGACATAAAAGAGATCATGATCAGTGAGGATAAATAGATGGTAAAAAATCTGGACACAATGATAATTCTCCAACAAAACTTAATATCATTCATCACACGACAGTAATCAACACCGGTAGAGTAGAGAGGATAGATAGTACGGATTACAACACAAGATAAACTTGTGAGGTGAGATTGGTTGGAGGTGGAGATGGTGCTGATGTTGATGATGATCTCGATGATGCCCGTGACGATAATGATGACGATGGCGACGATCTCCCCTTCCGGGAGGTGATCTCCCCGGCGAAATTTGCCCGCCGGAGATGGCTTTTTCTTCTCTGTAGGTTTCCGCCACGAGGCGGCGGCTAAACGGCGAAACTCCTCCTCTTTTAGGGTTTCTACCCCTGGGGGTAATATAGGCCAACGGGGGCACGAAGGTGGGCCACCAGGCATCCAGGATGGTGCCTGGCGCGCCCTAGGGGGGGGCCGCGCCAGGCACCCTTCTGGTTGCCTGGTGGGTCCCCTCTGGTCCCTCTTCGGTGATCTCCCGTGAGTCTTCATAAAAGCGATCTCCATCAATTTTCATCGAATTTGGAGTTGATCTGAATAAGAAACTTGATGTCCACTTTTCACCGCTGAATTCCCGCTTCTGCTGCTTCGTCACCGGAAAGTTGCAAACTGTGTAAAACAAGCTAAAACAACATAAGAACGATACTTTAATGTGGAATATATCAATGAATAGGGTCAAATTACAATATAAAATAGTTATTTATTTTGGACGTATCAATTACTCATCACAATCTGAACATAGTCTCATAATCCATCAGATCCCAACAAACTTAGCATAGCAACACAGAAAATTACAAAGGTGCCTCGATCATGTGAGGCAGCTCACGAGGTCTCGAAAGTGGAAGCACAAAGAGGGGAGGAGAACATCACATAGCTACAGTTCATGGACCCATGGTCCGAGAGGGACTACTCACAGCAAATCCGGGAGGCGTCCATTGTGATGGATGGTCTCCCGGAGGGGGTTCCTCCTTCCGGCAGGGTGCCGGGGCAGCTTCTCCTGGCAGCCCCGATCTTGAAACGGCGACGGCGGTGGTACAGAGAGGAGAATGGGAATAGCAGATCAACATTATGGGTTTTCTCCGCGGGCACTAAATATAGGACAAGGGGGGGCACCGAGGGGGCCCACAGGGCCTCCAGGAGGGTGCCCAGCGCGCCCTAGGGCTGGGCCGCGCCAGGGACCCTCCTGGGGCCCTGGTGGGTCCACTCCCTTCCTTCCTTGGTTCTTCGGGAAGCTTCCGGGACGCTGATTTTTTTATATAATTTTTCCGGAATTTATTTGACACTTTTAATGGCCGGAAAACCTAAAATATAAAACACCATAAAACAGGAACTGGCAACTGGGTGCACTAAGTTAATAGGTTAGTCCAAATATGATCAAAAGTGTATGAAAGTTCAAGTAAAACATGGAAAAGTCACACAAATCATGCATGGAGCAAGCAGAAATTATAGATACGTTTGGGATGTATCAACATCCCCAAGCTTAATTCCTGCTCGTCCTCGAGTAGGGAAATGATAACAAGCATAATTTCTGTGGCGACATGCCACACAACCATATAAGGACTATTAAGTAAAGCAATCAAAGCATGCAATTCAATTCAAGTCTTAACAAGCAAGATTCTATATTGGCATTGACACAAGCAACAAAAGAACAAAGGGTGGAAGAGCTCTCGCTGTCCGTGACTCGAATTTCTCCAGATGGTGTTTGCGCGCAAGAATGGGACTGTGAAAAAGAGAGAAAAAAGATTGTTGAGAACTACTATCTACTAAAGTTTCACACTTAGTCTCCTCTGGATTCTCATCTTGACTCGTCCCCAAACCAATAGCCAGGTACAAGTCAAACTGATCCACTCCCTTTCGATATTTTGAGCGTGAGAAAGAAAGTTGATACCTAAAAGGCGAAATAGAAAGAAGGTGGAGGAGGAAGACAAAAAGGTGTGAAAGGCTCACATCAATGAGGACAATCATAGGGGAGAGAAGGCCATATGATAGATATGATGTGAGGAGTAGGGATTGCCATGCAACGGATGCACATGTGAGCTAAAATCTCTCCAAGGGAACTAGTGGGGGTGCATCCAACTTGCTTGCTCAAGAAGACCTAGAGCTCATTTGAGGAGGCTCATCATTGGAATATACAAGCCAAGTTCTATTGTGTGAAGGGTCCTCAGATAGCTATATGCATGTATGATGATCTCTATGGAGTAGAAGGGATAGAGGATGAAGTACTAGTGTGGATCTCTCAAAAGGAATAGTAGTGTGCCCCCTTCTTTCTTTTTTTTCTCTTTTTTCTATTTTTCTGTATTTTTTTGGTGGTCTCAATGGATCTTTCTATTTCTCTCTCATTTGTCCTCTCTGGGATCTTTTGATTTTGTCCTCTTTGGGATCTTTTCCTCACTTTAGGGGCAACACTCTATATTTTACAAGAATTTAGGAGATCTTTCACACTTTACAAAGGGTACTCACATAAAGAAGATGTAACTATCATGATGAAAATGTATGCCTCTGCCAGGATAGAAGGATATGCAATGATACTAGCGCGTCATGTAGCAATGATTAGGGCAAGGCCCAAGTAGCATGCGGCTCATCGATCAAGCAAGTGGCATGTATGACATGAAGATCAAGTCATGAGAAGGTGGATGTTGCATGGCAATGTATCTCGGAAAGGCTATGGAAATGCCTTGATAGGTAGGTAAGGAGGTTTATGATGACAGAGCGTATCATGCCAAGGGTTTGGATGTACCGGCGAAGGTGGACACCAACTCTCGGAGTGAGAAGGAGGCAATGCACGACACAGGAGAGGCTAGCAAAATATGGGAGGTTGAAGTGTCAACTTTTGAATAATCACATTAGTCCGAAGAACTCATGCACTTATTATCGGTAACTCTCAATCTAATTAGGAGGTTCACAAAGAGACAAGTACCCCGAGGAGGAGTGTATGGGGGTTTGGTTATCCTTGCGCATCCTCGACTCATGGTACGTGAGTCTACTCTAATATTTGAACCCTCCCGAGGTTAGTGGTCCATCTAGTAGCTAGCGTTCTCAACAAGGGTTTTGGTTTTCAAAAATCACACGGATTTCCCAAAATACGACATCTATCACTAATAGGCTAAAGCTCTTGACACCATAAGTTCAAACATTACTCTAGTCAATACCTCAAAACTATTGCAAGTTACTACTACAAAGAGAATAGCAACTTCAACTACCTACTTTCTAGTCAAAACACAAACTCAGTGCAACAAGCAAACTCTCTAAACAATATAAACATGCAACCTATAGAAAGTTCAACCTGAGACAAAACAAAAGCTCTAGAAGAAAACTAAAGCACTACAACTCATCATGGCAGCAACTAAGAAAATAAAAAGAACAACTCACAGCTAAGGAAATAAGCATGCAAATCCTATGAGGAGTTCTAGTTCAAGCGGAGCGTGTTTCTCTCCCACACAAAATAAATCTGGGGTCTAACTTGTTACTACAGAAAACAAAGAAAAAACAAACCTAAGAAAAGTAAAGAGCGAGACGCTCCAAGCATAGCACATAACGCATGAATAAAAATATAGTGCAACGAGGGACGAACTGATAATTGTTGATGAAGAAGGGGATGCACGGGGGCATCCCCAAGCTTAGACGCTTGAGTCTCCATGAATAGTTTTTGGGGATGCATGGGGGCATCCCCAAGCTTGAGAGTTTGACACTCCACCAGGATCTTCTTTCATCATCTTCCATCGCACACTTGAAAACTCCCTTCATACATAACTCATTGTAAACTGATTAGAGAGGTTAGTACCCTATTAAAATAATTTTCCACTACTGCAACTAATGATTTCCAGGAAGGGCTACTGTTTCTCAATATTTCCAACAAGTTTTTGCAAAGAAAAATCAAGCTTAAGGTTTACAAAAGTTAGGAGCGATAAAACGTGGCAGAATCTGTGAAAAACAGAACAGAAGGTAGTAAAGAATTTTTAGGGGCACTTCTGCCACTCAAATAAAAAAACTCAGAACATACGAAAGTTCCGAGATTGTATAGAGCAGGCTGTGTAAAAAATTCAGCTCAAAAACATGAACTGGTGATTTTCTATGATTTTTCCCGTCACGAGGACATAAGCTGTTTTCTGGACAGCATGTGACAACTTTCACTTCCCTTGTCATATGAGGCTATAATTGGCACAAAGCCTGAAAAATAAAGATACAATGATGTTGCTACAGTAGTAAAAATCATCAAGACCACTAAAAACAGAAGAAAAAATATCTTGGGTTGCCTCCCAACAAGCGCTTTCTTTTACGCCTTTAAGCTAGGAACAAGGCAAAAGATCAAAGCTCTGCAAAATCATCAGAATCACCAAGAATTTCAAAAGTATTTTTCCATAAGCTCATCCTTGTTCTTCCGAGGGAAGAGGTACGTACCTTTTTCCTTACCGCACAAGCGTATTTTTCCTTTACCTATATCAGTGAAGCCTTTCATGGCTCGGAGGAAGTCCTTTCCAAGCACTATATTTCCTCGTTTGGTCTTCCGGATGACAAAGTCAATTTCTACGCTCCTTTTAAGAAACATGACTTGGTAATGGCTTCTCGCCACTCGTTGGTTACCCAAAGTGGAAGGTTGAGATGTAGACAACAGAAAATTTCCCTCGGTGAAGATACCAAGGTTTGTCTCCAGTAGGAGTCCGACAATGACACGAAGGTGACAACGGCGCCATCAATTAGGCGGTTGACGTGGACCTGCACACACAACAGATAACTTTGCTCCCAACGAGTATAGAGAGGTTGTCAATCCCTCCGACCTTGTTGTTTACAAATGATCAAATGCACGGGATAATAATGATAGCGATAGCAACAAAAAAGGAAATAAAGCAGAAAATAAATAACGGGTGTAAACAGTGGTGGAAATATGGACCGGGGTCCCATGATGTTCACTTGTGATGTCTCTCTCCAAAAAGACGATAAAATAGCCATGCGAGGTAAAAAAATTACAGATATGCAATTGACAGTATTATGTGCGCAACCCAATGCTAACTATGCTACTAAGAAAGGAAGAGGCTCAAAAGCTTGGGCGGTACGCCAAGACAAGTAGACCGAAATCCATCTTCATCTACCTACTAATCATCCACCTTGAGATATCTATCCAGAACATCTCGCTGGTATTAAGTTGCGAATCCCACCCAAAGTGTAAACTCAAAGCAACGGACAACTGCATTAAAGAACTTTGCGTAAAGTAAAAAATTCTTGCACCCGCATGTACAAGCACCATTTTTTTCTCCCTTGTGGCAACAGCACATCCCCTAGACTCATGTTTCTGTCACTCAAGCTAGTCATCAAGGGCATGAACCCACAATCATGCATAACGCTCCCTCTTGGAGTTACTACCTACTACTTGGCCAATTCAATAAATAGCAACAGAGAACATGCAAGAATTACTCAGGAACATAAATATAAAAGAGGAGAATGAAATATATTACTCAAACACAATCTGAACATAGTCTCATAATCCATCAGATCCAAGCAAACTCAGCATAGCAACAACAGAAAGATTACATATGTGCCTCGATCATGTAGGGAAGCTCACGAGGTCTAAACCATGAAGAACAAAGAGGGGAGGATAACATCACATAGATACTGATCATGGACCCATGGTCCAAGGTGGACCACTCACGGTTCATACGGGAAGCATCCATGGTGGTGGAGAAGCTCCCAGAGGTGGTTCCTCCCTCCGGCAGGGTGCCAGGAAGAGGGCTCTTGGTGCTCCCGATCTTTGAAGCGCTGCGGCGGCGGAACAGCCGAGAGAGATATATAGGCGAATGGGGGCAGCCAGAGGTGGAACAGGGGCCCCAGGTGCCCCCCTGGCGTGGCATAGGGGGTGGCCGCGCCAGGTGGCCGCCTGGGCCACCCCTGGCTCCCCTCTGGCCTGTAACAGTCCAGATTTCACAAAAATTAAAAAATTTGTTTTTGGTGTGAATTGTTTGATTGTCTGATTTGTTTGCGGTGTTTGTATCCCTGATTTATCTATCGGCGATTATTTTCCCCCTCTTATCTTGTACTTAACGTAGACCGACCCTTGTGCCGTTCGCCCTCGCCGAAGAGCAGTCGCCGGTAGCCGCCGCCGCTGTCGAAGCGCTCAACAGCCTCCCTCCAGCGCCCCAGCCAACTTGGGCCGAGCCCAGTGGTGAGGCCTGTCCCTTTTTTCTCTCTCTGTTGTTTTTTGCTTGTACTAGTTTCAGCCAAGTCTGTAGAATCTGTTATTTTATTCTGTTTTGCAATGAGATTTGCTCAAGATCCGTACCTCGTATGACTTCGCGCCCAAAATAAAATTTGTTGTTGTTGATGTGCTCTATCATAATCCTTTTGGGAGTTAATCCATTTGAGGTCATATTGATGTTGCAAATCTCTGTTGAATTGGGCATCAGACTGTTAACTGCTGCTAATTTCTGGAAATTGTTGCTGCTGTTATTTTATTGCAACTTTGCTTGAAGATTGTGACACATCCATGAGGCCTATGCTATTAATTCTTGTTTCATACTGTTAAGCATCATGTCCAGTTCAGTCCTATGCGATCACTTGTCATTTTTTCCTGCTATAGCTATATTAAATCTTGCTCCAAAGTGGTGACCCTGATGACATGTGTTGCTGTTTATATAAAGTTGCTACTTTGCTGCCCTATATCTTTTTAACCGTGCATCCTCTTGAGCATTGCAATATGTCATTTTGATCTATTCCATGTCTACTTCCATTATGTGTATTGCATTGTCATGTTTGCATTTCTGGTCATAGATATGTTTAGCTCCAAAGTTGCTATCCTGCTGTTTTTGACAGCCACCTCTATTTTTCACTAAGTCTGTAACTTTCTAATGCAATGTTGCACGCTTAATATCTTTTGATCTGTTATGCCTATGACCTTGATTCTTGTTTGTACCTGATCATCATCATGTCTAGTTCATGCCCATCTATTTCTATGTCATGTTGCTGAACATTTACATATAGTTTTGCTCTTGTTTATACAGCATGAATATAACATCTTCTGCCCTGTTTTTCTGATTTTCACTAAGTTCTAGACCAGTAATGTTTTATTGCATTTTTCTTGGGCTATAGTTAATTGTTCATGATGCCTATTTGCATGATTCCTTTTGCCATGACTTACCTTCCATGTCTACTTTAGCTGAATATCATTTTTGTGCATGTTTACAACCTTTTTCTTGTTTGTTTATTGCTCTAAAGTGTGCTACCTCATGTTGGCAGGTTCTGCCCGTAACTTGTTTTGCTTATATCTTTTTAACCGTAACTCCGTTTGGAGTGTTCTTTAGATGTATCTTGATTAGAATTTCATGTAACTTGAGTTTATTCTATTTTTTTCTGTTGTTAACCAACCTAAAATATGGTTTAGGGAAGAACAGTACCAAATGCTTTAATTGTCGCGGGGCACTCAGTGGAATGCCATGTTTAGGATTGAGCCTCACTTAAATTGACTAGCATAGATAGTTTCCTTTATGCTTCACCTCTTGACGTGTTTGTGTGCTCTGCCATGCCTTAGTGAGATTCCATGTTAACAACCTTTGCTCATCTTGTGTATCTAAACAACTTGAACCCTTGTAAACGTGCGATATCGCCGTGTGTGACGAATACTCCACTTAACCTGTTAGTAACCTCTCTCGACGATAGATGCGATGTCGTAGTGCGTTGTCTCATGTTGCCTTCTTGTTGATGCTTTCTCGTGATTGCTTCGTAGTAATAGATGTTTTCTCGTCGATTTCCTTTTCCAGTGTTTCCTTCTTGTGTGCTTCCGCGGGTACCTCTCGGAGACGTTGCGAGCTCGCGATCGACTTCACCTTCGGATCGTCTTTTCATCAGGTAAGGGGGAGCATATATCATTCTTATAACTTTCATCTCACTCGCGCCTAGGTGTAGGATAGAATGATTTCTTGATCCTACCACTTTATATTCATGCCTCTCAAATAAACTCAAACAACCATGTCTCCACATCCCAGCAAACCTGGTTCGGCGATGTTACTATTGCTCGCTGCTCATCCACTTCTTAGTATGCATGCTAGGATGTTATCAACTGTTACCCCCTGTTACTCCTTGGTTTGGGATATCACATTATTATATTGTTGTGGATGATATGATTATTGTAATGTTGACTATATTAGAAGAAGGATGGAAGGTCTAGGCTATCCCTCCCCGACGCTTTGTTCCGTTAGAGCCACCTAGGATCCGAGTTCCAGGTCTTGGTTTTAAGACTGAGCATGCCTAACCAAGTGTGGGATTCGCGAGTGCGGCCAGCTTTTGAGTTGGATGTCGACTCACCGGGGGCCACCCGGATTTGTGCGTTGTAAGTTAGAGGGACCTGTCGTTCCGGATCAATCGGGACTAAATCATAAAATGGCTGCCTGTAATGGATAGAAACTGAGAGAGATGGGCGTGCGTGCGGAGCCTTGTAATGGGCAGTTGGTACACCCTTGCAGGGTTAAATCTTTTCGAGAAGCCATGTCCACGGTTATGGACGACTTGACACCTACTCCTTGTTCATAGACAACAACAACTGAGATAATCTTAAAAACTTGATCAACGTGTGTGTGCCTTGACCGCTTCTTCTTCGTCGGGATGCGAAGAGGAGGACAAGGACATGATAGGTGTTATGTTCGCGCAAGTAGCTGATAGAAAGACTTGTTGGAGGCGATTCCTCATCGAATACTTGGTTCTCATCTTACTCTAAAATAGACCGTTAGCCACTCATATATTTCTAGTGCGTCTGCAACCTCACCACTACCCCCATCTTACCCGTGAGAAGTTAGTTACAAGACTTGTGATATATTCTCACCCCTTTCTTTTCTTTTCCCTTTTATGTTTTTCCTGATCGGCCGCTGAAGTTGATTACTACCTCGACCCTTCTTCTGGACGCCTTCGTGGAGACTCGACGACGACTAGTTAGGTGGATCCCAGCGGAGAGCCTGGACCCGTGTGTTTACGGGAATGGTGTGTTTTACCTTTGCCACTAGGCATTTGATTGTAGTATGTACTCAGACATGTATCTTCCGCTGATGTAATGTATTAAGGAAATTGTATGCCGATTGTATGAGATGTGTATCCTTATAGCTGTAATGTTGTGATATCATGTTGGAAATCCGGGGCATATGGCATTGTCATATGTCGCGGTGGGACCGATATGTGCTTTGTCCCCGGATCTGGATGGAAACATCTAGATCTGGAACTGTACTGCATATCGGGCCTTACATGGCCCCACTTTGGCTCTTCTCGAAGCTTCCTGTACGCTGATTTTTCCAATATTTTTCCAGGAATTTTTCTGGCACTATAAGTAATGGGAAAACCTGAAATACACAAATAGCAGAAAACAGGAACTGGCACTAGGGTGCACTGAGTTAATAGGTTAGTCCAAATATGATCAAAAGTGTATGGAAGTGCATCAATATCATAGCAATATCACACAAAAGATGCATGAGCAAGCAGAAATTATAGATACGTTTTGGACGTATCAACATCCCCAAGCTTAATTCCTGCTCGCCCTCGAGTAGGTAAATGATAACAAGCATAATTTCTGTGGTGACATGCTACCAAACATATAAGATATTTTAAGTAAAACAATCAATGCATGTAATTCAATTCAAGTCATAACAGGCAAGAGTCTATATTAGCATTGAAACAAGCAACATAAGAACATATAGGTGCAAGAGCTCTCGTTGTCCGTGACTCGAATGTATCCAAATGGTGTTTGCGTGCAAGAAAGGGGATAGGGATATACGAGAGAGTATAACATAGTTTTTATTGTTGAGAACTTAATCTACTAAAGTTTCACACTTGGTCTTCTTTGGAATCTTATCTTGACTCATCCCCAGACCACTAGCCAGGTACAAGCCAAAATGATCCACTCCCTTTCGACATTTTGAGCACTCATGCAATGGATGAGAGTAAGTAAGAAAGTTGACACTTAGGATGGCAAAGAGAGAAAAATGATGGAGGAGGAACACAAAAAAGGTGTGAAAGGCTCACATCAATGAGGACAATCATAGGCGAGAGAAATCCAAATGATAGATATGATGTGAGGAATAGGGATTGCCATGCAACGGATGCACATATAAGCTAAGGTAAGCTCTCCAATGTAACTAGTGGGGGTGCATCCAACTTTCTTGCTCAAGAAGACCTTGAGCTCATTTGAGGAGGCTCATCATTGGAATATACAAGCCAAGTTCGATAGTGTGAAGTTCCCCACATAGCTATATGCATGAATGATAATCTCTATGGAGTACAAAATATAAGATGGAGTATGAGTGTGGATCTCTCAAAAGGAATAGTAGTGTGCCCCCTTCTCTCTTTTTATTTCTTTTTCTCTTTTTTCTATTTTTTTGTATTTTTTGGTGGCCTCAATGGCTCTTTCTATTTAACCCTCATTTGTCCTCTTCGGGATCTTTTGATTCTGTCCTCTTTGGGATCTTTTCCTCACTTTAGGGGCAACACTCTATATATTACAAGAAGTATAGAGATCTTTCACACTTTAAAAAAGTACTCAACATAAAGAAAATGAAGCTATCATGAAGTATGCAAATGTATGCCTCTGCTAGTGTATCAGGATATGCATTTATACTAGCGCATCATGTAGCAATGATTAGGGCAAGGCCCAACTAGCATGCGGCTCATCGATCAAGCAAAAGCATGTATGACATGAAGATCAAGTCATGAGAAGGTGGATATTGCATGGCAATGTATCTCGGAAAGGCTATGGACATGCCTTGATAGGTAGGTATGGTGGCTATTTTGAGGAAGGATATAATGAGGCTTATCATGAGAGAGCGTATCGTGCCAAGGATTTGGATGCACCGGCGAAGTATGCGCCAACTCTCGAGGTGAGAAAGGGCAATGCACGGTACCGAAGAGGGTAGAAAAACATGGCGAGTTGGAAATGTCAACTTTCCAATAATCACATTAGTCCGAAGAACTCATGCACTTATTATCAGTAACTCTCAATATAATTAGGAGGTTCACAAAGAGACAAGTACCCCGAGGAGGAGTGTATGGGGGTTTCGTTATCCTTGCGCATCCTCGACTCATGGTACGTGAGTGTACTCTAATATTCGATCCCTCCAAAGATTAGTGATCCATCTAGTAGCTAAAGTTCTCAACTAAATTTGTAAGTTTTTCAAAAATAAGCACGGATTGCCCAAAATATGACATCTATCACTAATAGGCTAAAGCTCTTGACACCAAAAGTTCAAACATTACTCATAGCAATACCTCAAAACTATTGCAAGTTACTACTACAATTGAATAGCAACCTCAATTACCTACTTCAGGTCAAGACACAACTCAGTGCAAAAGGAAAACTCTCTAAACAAGATAAACATGAAAACCCAAGAGAGTTCCAGCAACAAACTAAACAAAAGCTCTTAAAATCATAAGCATGAAAACTAAGAGCTAAACATGACAGCAGCTACGAAAAACATAAAGAACACACACAGCAAAGATAAGCATGAAAATCCTATGTTGTGTTCTAGGGTGAAGTGGAGCGTGTTTCTCTCCCACAAAAAGAAAGCTGGGTTCTAACTTCTTATGAATAGCAAGCAAAGCTAAAGAAAACTAAAAAGGAAATAAAGAGCAAGACGCTCCAAGCATAGCACATAATGCATGAAGTGGTAAAAATATAATGGAACGAAAGACGAACTGATAATTGTTGATGGAGAAGGGGATGCATGTGGGCATCCCCAAGCTTAGATGATTGAGTCTTCTTGAATATTTCTTGGGGTTGCACGGGATCCCCAAGCTTGAGCGTTTGACCCTCCTGAATCTTCCTTTATCATCTTCCCTCGCACACTTGAAAACTCCCTTCATACATAACTCATCATAATCTGATTAGCGAGGTTAGTACCCAAAGTAAAATAATTTTTCTCTACTGGAAATAAGGATATTATTGAAGAGCTACTTTTTCTCAAGATTGCCAAAAAGTTTTTGCAAAGAAAAAGCAAGCTTAAGGTTTGTAAAATGAAGAAAAGGCAAAACATGACAGAATATGTGAAAAACAGACCAGCAGGTAGTAAATAAATTTTTTGTGGCACTTTTGCAACTCAAATCAAAAAACTCAGAACAGACGCTCGAACGCCAATTATATAGAGCACGCTGTCAAGGACAAAATCTGTTTTCTGGACAGCACGTCCCAACTTTTGAACTTTCTCGCAATCGCAGGCTAAACTTGGCACAAAGATGAAAAGTAAAGATACAATGATGTTGCTGCTGTAGTAACAAACATCTAGACACAACAAAAGAAAAATAAACCTAATTCGTTGTGGGTTGCCTCCCAAAATCGCTTTTTTTTATGCCTTTAAGCTAGGCATGGTGCAAAAAGAGAAGATCAAGTTTTATCAAGAGTAAGAGAATAGCTAGCCCGTGTAACTTAATATTCTTTCTAGGGAAGTGTTCCATCCCTTTCTTGAGAGGGAATTGGAATTTTATATGCCCTTCTTTCATATCAATGACAGCACCAACGGTGCGAAGAAAAGGGCGTCCCAAAATAATTGGACATGATGGTTCACATTCAATGTCCATAATAGTATAATCAACGGAAACATAATTGTCATTGACAATGATAAGAACATCATCGATCTTCCCCAAAGGTTTCTTTACGGAAGAGTCAACAAGACGAACAACAAAAGAACAAGGATCAAAAGGTTTAAATTCAAACATATCATACATTCTTTTGGGCATAACGGAGGTACTAGCTCCACCATCACATA
The DNA here is from genome assembly GCA_950022295.1 of Bromus sterilis. Taxonomy (NCBI): domain Eukaryota; kingdom Viridiplantae; phylum Streptophyta; class Magnoliopsida; order Poales; family Poaceae; genus Bromus; species Bromus sterilis. The sequence continues at coordinate 346,247,760 of OX465596.1, forward strand.
AAGCATAGAAAAAGAAGTTAGTCAACTTAATATTAATCATAGGATCCCAACTATCTTCTAGCTTTCTAGGTATGGAGGCTTCTACCCTAAGCTTCTCCTCCCTAGCTTTAATGAGAGAATTAGTGATATGCTTCGTGAAGGCAAGATTAAGTGTGCTAGTGTGGGGATCTCTAGACATCTTGTGAAGGAAACCAATAACTTCAGAAAGGGTGAAATTATCAAAATGAAGGTCATTACTATCAAGTAAAGTTTTAGTGGTGTCCTTTAGGCTCACTTGTTTGGTAGCTTCTATAGTCATAGGAGTTTCTTTTTCTACGATTGAGGTCATAGCATCACCATTAATAAGTTCTATGGGACTAGGGGTGCATTGGGTGCTAATAGTTTGGATATCCTCAACAACTTGGATAGTAGCAACGGTATGGTGTGTAGGAAGGCTCTTAATTCTATCTTCTTCCTCCTTTTCTCTAGCCCATCTCTCTTTAAGTTTAGCCATCATCCTATTGTTTTCATTAATTTGCACTTGAATAGCGTTCATAGGAGTGACCTTCCTCTCCTCAAGAGGAGAAGTTCTAATTTTAAGAAATTCTACTTCATGGGCTAAATTGTCTACCTCCAACGAGAGATTATCTAATTTGTCTAGTTTTTCCTCTAAACTCTTGTTGAAGGATTTTTGGGTAGTGATGAAGTCTTTAAGCATACTCTCTAGTTCAGAAGTGGAGTTCTTGGTGCTAGGATAAGTGTTGTTGTTCCCATAGTTGTTGGAGGGGAACGGTCTAGGATTGCTACAAAAATTACTCCTATAAGCATTGTTATTGAAGTTGTTTCTAGAGATAAATTTCACATGTACTTGATCTTGAGCAATCAAAGAATTTAAAGGAACATCATGAGGATCAATAGGAGATTGCTTTGTAAGTAGAGACATAATCAAGTCAACTTTTTCATTTAGGGAGGAGATCTCCTCAACAGAGTTTACCTTCCTACCTGTTGGAGCTCTTTCGGTGTGCCATTGGGAATAGTTGGTCATCATCGCATCGAGTAGTTTTGTGGCAGCACCAAGCATTGTTGACATAAAGGTTCCTCCCGCGGCCGAATCTAGCAAGTTCCGCGAGGTAAAGTTCAAGCCTGCATAAAAAGTTTGGATAACCATCCAAGTAGTCAAACCATGCGTAGGACAATTCTTAACAAGTGATTTCATGTGTTCCCAAGCTTGGGCAACGTGCTCATTATCCAATTGCTTAAAATTCATAATATTACTCCTAAATTGGATAATCTTAGCTGGGGGGTAGTACTTCCCAATAAAATCATCCTTGCACTTATCCCAAGAATCTATGTCATTCCTAGGCAAGGATTGAAACCAGATTTTAGCTCCTCCTATCAAGGAGAAAGGAAAAAGCTTAAGCTTAATGATATCACCATCTACTTCTTTGTAATTTTGCATATCACAGAGCTCAACAAAATTATTTAACTGCAAAGCAGCATCATCTCCAGCACCGGAGAATTGATCTTTCATAACAAGGTTCAGCAAAGCAGTTTTAATCTCATAAGAAGGTGCTGAAGTGGCAGGTGGAGCAATAGGAGTGCAGATAAAGTCACTGTTGTTATGACTAGTGAAGTCACACAACTTGGTGTTCTCGGTGGAACCAATATCAGCAGCAAGCAAGGTAACTATTTTTTTGATTTTTGATAAGGGACACTAAAGAAAAAAATTGAAAGGTAAACTAACAAGACTAAAAAGAAAAGATAAAAGATAGTGTGCAACTCCCCTATCTTCAAGAGTGGAGTCCCTGGCAACGGCGCTATAAATTAGGAGGTTGACGGGACCACTCTTTTGCTGCGCTTTGGAGTCCCCGGCAATGGCGTCAGAAATTAGCTTTGATGGCTTTTCGCCCCTCGTTGGTTACCCAAAGTGGAAGGTTGAGATGTATTAGAATCAAATTTCCCACGGTGAAGATACCAAGGTTTGTCTCCAGTAGGACTCCGACAACGACAGGAAGGTGACAACGGCGCTAGCAATTAGCCTGTTGACGTCGACCTGCACACACAACAGATAACTTTGCTCCCAACGAGTACAGAGAGGTTTTCAATCCCTCCGGCCTTGTTGTTTACAAAGGATCAAACGCACGTGATAATAATGATAGAGATAGCAACATAAAAGGAAATAAAGCAGAAAATAAATAGCGGGTGTAAACAGTGGTGGAAATATGGACCGGGGTCCCATGATGTTCACTAGTGATGTATCTCTCCCAAAAGACGATAAAATAGCCATGCGAGGTAAACAAATTACAGCTAGGCAATTGACAGGATTATGTGCGCAACCCAATGCTCATTATGCTACCAAGAAAGGAAGAGGCTCAAAAGCTTGGGCGGTACGCCAAGACAAGTAGTCCGAAATCCATCTGCATCTACCTCCTAATCATCCACCTTGAGATATCTATCCAGAACATCTCGCTGGTATTAGGTTGCGAATCCCACCCAAAGTGTAAACTCAAAGCAACAGACAACTACATTAAAGAACTTTGCGTAAAGTAAACAATCCTTGCACCTGCAAGTACAAGCACCGTTTTTTTCTCCCTTGTGGCAATAGCACATCCCCTAGACTCATGTTTCTGTCACTCCAGCTAGTCATCAGGGGGCATGAACCCACAATCATGCATAACGCTCCCTCTTGGAGTTACTACCTACTACTTGGCCAAAGCAATAAACAGCAACGGAGAACATGCAAGAATTACTCAAGAACATAAATATAAAAGAGGAGAATCAAATATATTACTCGAACACAATCTGAACATAGTTTCATAATCCATCAGATCCCAGCAAACTCAGCATAGCAACAGCAGAAAATTACATATGTTCCTCAATCATGTAGGGAAGCTCACGAGGTCTAAACCATGAAGAACAAAGAGGGGAGGAGAACATCACATAGCTACTGATGATGGACCCATGGTCCAAGGTGGACTACTCACGGTTCATCCGGGAAGCATCCATGGTGGTGGAGAAGCTCCCGGAGGTGGTTCCTCCGTCCGGCAGGGTGCCGGGAAGAGGGCTCCTGGTGCTCCCGATCTTGGAAGCGCTGCGGCGGCGGAACAGAGGAGAGATCGCAAAAAAGGGTTCTGTCGTCGGGGGTTTCCGGACGAGAGAGATATATAGGCGAAGGGGGGAAGCCAGAGGTGCCCCCCTGGCGCGACCTAGGGGGTGGCCGCGCCAGGTGGCTGCCTGGGTCACCCCTGGCTCCCCTCTGGCCCCACTTTGGCTCTTCTCAAAGCTTCCTGTACGCTGATTTTTCCTATATTTTTCCCGGAATTTTTCTGGCACTTTAAGTAATGCGAAAACCTGAAATACAAAAACAACAGAAAACAGGAACTGGCACTAGGGTGCACTGAGTGAATAGGTTAGTCCAAATATGATCAAAAGTGTATGGAAGTGCATCAACATCATAGCAATATCACACAAAAGATGCATGGAGCAAGCAGAAATTATAGATACGTTTTGGACGTATCACTTGGACATCTTTTCATCTTCCCTGGATCTCAGAAATATCACCATTAGAATGTTCATGGAAAGATGGAAATTTTTCCATGCTAGCAAGGTACAAAGAATCATAACTAAAGCTTGGAATTATAGAAACTGTAGACCCAATGTCACAAAAAGCAAGGAAGTTTTGATTAGAGATAAAAATCCTAACAAAAGGCTGCCAATCATTTTCAATTTCCAAAATCTCTTCTTTAGGAGGGTTTGGCTTTTCTACTCCTTTTAAGTCTAGAGCATCAAGCTTCTTCTCGATAGTAGCAATTCTTTCTACAACAGTATCAAGGCCATCATAAACAAAATAACTAGATAAACCATGTATAATTTTAAGAGCTCTAGGTTCATCACACTCTAAAAAGTCTCCTTCAGCTATAAGATCAAGAGAGTGCTTGCACAACTTAAAAAGGCCAAAATAAAAGTTTCTATGCACAATTCTTATAGGTAACCAAGGCATATTTGCCTTATGTGCTTCAGAAATTCTGTCCGATGCCTTCTTCATATTTTCCCCGTTCCTTTGATGGAAATCCAAGACCTCGGATTCCCTCATAGTTCCAACTCCTAACATACTTGACCACACAAGAAAGGTAACAGGTATTTTTGGTATTTTTGATAAGGGACACAAAAGTAAAAACTAAAAGGTAAACTAACAAGACTAAAAAGAAAAGATAAAAGATAGTGTGAAACTCCCCTATCTTGTAGATAGTGCGCCAGAAATTGCTTGATGCTAGCAAGGAAGATAGTTCTCTCACTTATTGTTGGTTACCCCAAGTGGAAGGTGAGATGTAGCGTAGCAGCAGATTTCCCCTATGTAGAGGATAGGGTTTGTCTCCCGTAAGACTCACAGAAATACAAGAAGGTGGTAAAGTGAACAATGGCGCCGTTCACAACCCTAGGTTGCTAACTTCACCTAGACCTGCACACACAAAAAGTAACTTTGCTCCCAACGAGTACAGAGGAGTTGTAAATTCCTCCGGCCTTGCTGTTTACAAAGGATCGACGCAAAAGATAATAATAGTGGCAACGGAAAGTAAAGACTGAAAGTATATTGAGGGTGTAAACAAAGGTGGAAATATGGACCGGGATCCCATGACGTTCACTAGTGATGTCTCCCTCCCAAAAGACGATAAAAGTGCTAGCGAGGTAAACAAATCACAGCTGGGCAATTGACAGATTTATAAACGCACCGCAATGCTAACTATGCTACAAAAGAAAGGAAGATGCTCAAAAGAAATGGGCAGTACGCCAAGGTAAGTAGACCGAAATCCATCTGCATATACTACGAATCATCCACCTTGAGATATCTATCCAGAACATTTCGCTGGTATTAAGTTGTGAATCCCACCCAAAGTGTAAAATCAAAGCAACAGACAACTTCATTAGAAGAACTTTGCGTAAAGTAAACAATCCTTGCACCCGTAGGTACAAACACCGTTGTTTTATCCCTGGTGGCAAAAACACATCCCCTAGCTACTGGTTATGGACCCATGGTCCGAGAGGGACTAATCACAGCACATCCGGGAGGCGTCCATGGTGATGGATGGTCTCCTGGAGGGGGTTCCTCCTTCCGACCGGGTGCCGGGGCAGCTTCTCCTCGCAGCCCCGATCTTGCAACGGCGGTGGCGGCGGTACAGGGATTAGAAAGGGAATAGCAGATCGATATTAGGGGTTTTCTCCGCGGGCACTTAATATGGGCCAAGGGGGGCACCGAGGGGGGGCACAGGGCAGCCAGGAGGGTGCCCGGCGCGCCCTAGGGCTGGGCCGCGCCAGGGACTCTCCTGCGGCCCTGGTGGGTTGTCACAACCCTAGTTTTGGTATGTTCCTTTTATTTCTAGAAATAAGGCATCATGTTTAAATTCCTTTGTTTAATAATTGGGGATATTGGAAAAGCCTCAAAATAAATTTAAATAAATGGCCAGTCAAAAAATCTTCTGAACTTTTTGAAAATCTCAATAAATGAGCATGATCACATATAAAGTGAAGTGGGTCCCACTTCATGCTCTAAGATTTTCCAAAAAGTCCAAAAAGGGCTTGGAAATTAAATAGAAATCCTATTTGAATTGAAATTCAAATATTTTGAATTTAAAAAATGTTCAGAACTTGGGAGTGACTAGTTACATGTCACATAAGGCCACATAAAAGTTTTGAGGATTTATTAAAATGTCTAGGTATTTATCTTACCTCAACAAACAAATGGCAGAAGAATTTAAAACAGAAAGAAAAGAGAAAGAGGAAAGCAAGACCACTTAACTGGCCTCTGGCCCAACTAACAGAAGCCGACCCAGCCCACCCCTCCTTCTTGTCTTCTTCCTTAGGCAGCCAGGCGCAGTGGTGTGTGGCAGGCATGCCGCAGCATGCCACGACCAGCTCCTGCTTCCCCTGCCCCAAGAGTGCGCCGTGGATGTCTTGGCCGCCTCGCAAGCCTACAAAAAGTGAACAATGAGAGGCTGTGTAGGAGTACATAGTGGTTTGTCTCATTTACACTGTCCTAGGCCCCGAGTTCTCATGTTGTGATCCCAGACAAGAGTACTTCCACATGCAGGGCTATGGGACCCCGTTTGGCCTACTAACTCACCCCGATGATGGTCTAGGATTCGCATGGGCTATTGCTTATTCGATTTGATTTTGTGTCGGAGTGGGAGGAGATGCACGGTTACTTTGTAGCACGGTTTTAGACAAGCGCAGTACCATCCGCGAGGTGGGCTTTGTCGGACCGTCCTGAATGGAAACCGCGGCCGGATTTCTGATTGGGGTACATACTCAAATAGGTGATACCCTGGACTAGAATTGGAGCCGTGAGGTAAGTGCCTTGGTGATTATCCTCGTCCGACATCCGCTTGAAGGATGACGAGTCACGGGAGGTAAGTGTTGACACGTGTGTGAAGCGTACACCCCTGTAGGGTAACGATCTATTCGAATAGCCGTGTCTGCGGTTATGGCTTACATGGAGACATTTACTTGATTATTAAACAACTCAAATGGATACTCTAAAAATCGTCAAGATAAGTGTGAGTTCTATGGGTTCCTTCCTCGTGGGGAAGTCGAGGAGGAATCCATGGTGGTGTATTGATGTGGTGATCAAGATTAGATGGACTCGAGTGCGCTTCTCATCTCAACTCTATGTAGTCGTTGTACATGATAGCCAAGTCAAAGCTTTCTGCATTACAACCCCACTTGCCTTTACCTTGATACCTGAGCATGAGTAGTATAGTTCTGATGTATGTCTTGCTGAGTACGACTTTGTACTCACGTTTTCTTATTTTATGTTTTAGAGAGGAGACCACTGACCCTGATGGTGGTCTCACCCTCAAGCTCGACGCCGACTAAGTCGTATAGTTCCAGAGAGCAGCCTGGTTCCTGTGGAGGGTCGTTGTACTTTATTTCAGGCTTCTTAAGCCATTTGTTAAATTTGTCTTTACTATGACATAATTTGGTTCCGTTGTTGTTTGATGTAATGTTGGATCACAGTCATGTGATCTCTGCTTGTAATACAACTACTATGCCTGCTCAGTTTAGGAGATGCAATAAAGCTATGAGTTTGTAGAGTTCATGTTGTGTTACCTGTTATTATACACTTGGCATGCATGTTGCGTGTATGATTATATCGTGCATGTCATGTGTGGGGTTCGATAGCTTAGTTGAGTTCTTGCTGGCGGTCTTTCTTACACCAAGTGGCCCTGAGATGTGCACAGCTTGGAGCCCGCCCGAGACCCCGACTAAGTGATCGGGCTGGAGTCTATTTATCTAAGTGTTATGATTCAATCCATAATATGGTTGAGGCGACTTGTCTATGAGTATGGGATTTCACCACCCATAATCATTTAGACTTGTGAGAGGACGATGAGGACCCATCTCATTTGATCATCCGGGCCTGGATGGGATGGCCCTGACATTCAAGCTTTCCGAGAGTGTCTTGTACTTGGCCTTGTCTGCTTAGACAAGTGGGTATGGCTCTCGGCTCTCCATATGATTGAGTTGTGACTGGAATTACATATGAAAATTCCAGGTCCCGACATGGGTCGACTTCCTTCCTTGGTTCTTCGGGAAGCTTCCGAGACGCTGATTTTTTGTATAATTTTTCCAGAATTTATTTGGCACTTTTAATGGCCGGAAAACCTTAAATATAAAAACAGTAGAAAACAGGAACTTACAACTGGGTGCACTTAGTTAATAGGTTAGTCCAAACATGATCAAAAGTGTATGAAAGTTCAAGTAAAACATGGAAAAGTCACACAAATCATGCACGGAGCAAGCAGAAATTATAGATACGTTTGGGACGTATCACTGGACCATAAACTCATCAAACTGGACGACATCAAAAGACCATCCGTTCCTGCAAGGAAAATCAAACAAAAGAGGTGCAGGTAGACGGATCTTGCGTTCCACGGAAGAGCCAAAACTCAAGATATAAATGAGGTTACCAAACTCGGAAGTCATAGTAACAAACTTATGCCTCTTCATAGAAGCAACATCAAAACTTAAATAAGGAAAACGCTTATCATCCAGGTGCGGGGTGCCATTAAGAGACTCAAGGATAAGTGTGTTGTAAATGCCAACAGAAAAAACTCCCTTGATGCGACGCCCCCAAAATCAGACCGTGTACAGTAATCATACACGCATGGTACACGATCGAGATCAGGGACTCACAGTGAGATATCACAACACAACGATACAAATGAAATAATACAAGTTGTTTAATACAAGCCAGGGGCCACAAGGGCTCGAATACAACATCTTGAGAGTACAAAGTTAGCGGAAGCTATAGTATCTGAGTATAGACACAAGGATACAAGGTTGCCTTAAGAAGGCTAGCACAAAAATCAACCACGATCAAAAAGGCAAGGCCTCCTGCCTGGGAACCTCCAAACTACTCCTGGTGAACGAGGAACTCGATGTCGTAGAAGGCATCGGGGATCTTCATGTTGCGGTGGTCGGCATCGGGGATCTAATGCTCCTGGACTCCAAGGCTCCAACGTCGACTGCAGCGGCCGATCAGGCAAAACAATAAAAGGGGAAAATAAAGCAGGTGAGTATCTAGCATACTCGCGAGTCTTACGTCTGCTACTAAGCATTTGTATTGTATCTAATGGAAAGGGGAGGGTATATATAGTGGACTGCAAGGTAGAAATCAGAATAAGGGTAAGAAGCTAGGTGTATCGAAGACTAGCATCTTCTGACAAGTCTTGCAGCATGAGGAGAGAATAGCCAACAGTTTATATAAAGCATAAAGTAACAATGCAACAGAAGTTGGTGCAACATTGTATAATAATAAGTTGTAATAATTAGCAATGCCTCCGAGATCACCTCCTCGACATCCCAGCGAGGAAGAAAACCCGGAACCATACAGTTTAATAATAATAGTTTGTAGTGGTAAGATCCAGCTTCAGCATAAAGCGTCCTGTTACAGTGGACACGGCTATTCGAATAGATTAATCTTCCCTGCAGGGGTGCACTTGTGTTACACTACACGCACGGATCTCCAGGGTGGCGGGCACCTTGTTAGGGAACGCTCCACCGAGGCTATCCGACACTCTATAGCCCATCTTTAAAACTCAACAGAGAGGTCATCCGCCGGACTATATCCTATGTACGCGGGGCTTTGGACCCTAACCCCAACGTACTCCTGCACGGTGCGAGGCTGGCTGGTGAAGTTAAAGCAAATACAAATAAGACACCACCGCGCGAGAAAATAAGACAACACCACTTCCCGGCGCAGGCCGCGATACTGCTGACGTCTGAAGAGTCCTCGGACGACACTATGAAGCAGGCGAGCCCATAACTCGTAATTCCCACGGGTAGGTAGTGCGTACATGGCATATAGCCAACTCAAGACATCCACCAAACCATTAAGCAATTTATTTATTTTCTGTTGGAACAACCGTTATCGTTGTCCTTATTTAGGTGAGTCGCGGACAACGACAGCAGTCAGGTCCACCAGTAACATCGGTGCCTGCCCTGATGTCCCACCAACTCGTGCGGTTACCAACAAGGTGAACCGTCTCCTTACCTTGTCTCGCCTTTGCTCCGAAATGCTCGACTTTCGTACAACAGGATATCTGTCGGCCACGAACAGTACCAGGCCCGCCGCACACCGGTGGAATACACCTGACTTGTCGTTCCGCTAAGATACCATGTGTGGGCACCGTTGGGTCACCCGACCCCTTACCTGTAAGGACACCAGTTGATTCGAGTGCCTACCATCAAGTGAAACCAGGAGGAATCACCCTCGATGGTACACTTGAAGAGGTTCGACAGAGACATCAGCGGAATGAACTAAAGAGGAATATTCTTGTATCACCCCGGTGGTGCCGAGACACCAGCGGAATGAACTAAAGAGGAATACCCTCGGATCATCCCAGTGATGCTACGCTACTGAGCCGACGAGAGTGAAATACGAGTCCTTCCACTCGTAAGTCAAACTCGATGCGACTCGGCAGAGTCTCGCCGTTGTAGGTTCCCTAGGGCGTCTGCATTGATCCGTACCTGTTGCAGTTATAAACTGTTGTATCCGAGTCACTCCCCTGAGTGGCCACGGCCCGCTATCTAATCCTAGCTAACAAAGCGCAGGGCTCACTGCTGAATATAATATATATATATTTATAGCAGGCAGCATAGGATAAAGGAAGGTACATCAAGGGGTGACAATGAAAGGCTATGCAATTGAATAGGATTGTAACGTAGCAGCAGCAGTAACAATGCCTAGTGCAAGAAAAGTACGGAAAAGATAGGTGATATCTGGGAAGGAAAATGGCTCTGCTTGCCTGGAAGCTCGGTAGTAGGGGTACGGTCGTCGACGAAGTAGTCGTACTCGGCAATGATATAGTCGGCGGCAACAACGAGGTCTATCGGAGAATAAGAGGGGGAGAAACAATAAATACACAGCAATAATAGCAATAAAATTGTATGACATAGAAGATATAAAGCAATGGGGCTCTAACGCAGTGTTTGGTGATTTGCTCGGAGCAGGAATATATCCGGGGTTGACTCATCAATGCCGGTTGATTACCGGATAGACGATCCGGAGGGGGAAAGTTCCATGTCTGCAGTGTTAGAGACATCTGGCAGAGATGTGGATAGTGTATCCGTGCTCGGTGATTCATTCTGAATAGCTTTCATGTTCAGAACATTTTCATCCGGAAAGTTTTACCGGCTCCGGTCATCTGACAGACAAATGAACCGGAGGGAAAATGTACCACGTTCGGTATGTTAGAGGGGTGTGGTAGGTATACGGGTAACGTATTCGTATTCGTGGCATTTTTTTGAGCAACTTTCATGTACAAAATACTTATATCGGAGTTACGTAATAAAAGATATGATTTATAATATTTAAATGATTTTAGAATTTACTGGAATTACTTTTAACATTAAATCCAACATTATCCACAATAGTAAGGTTAACAAGTCAACTCTGACAGGTGGGACCCTAATGTCATTAACTTGTCTCTAATAAATATTATATTTAATTAAATAGTGTAAGGGTCCTACTCTCCATAGAGACAGTGGCTTAATTATTAGTTTTAACTTAATCAGGGGGTTATTTAGGGGATGTTCTGTGATTCCACGGGTTCTTTAAGGGTTGTTCTGTGATTCCACATGTTATTTAAATTACGTAACTGAACTTGGGCTTAATCCTACTAGCACATTACAGATTTTTACACATTTTTGAATTATATAGGAATTAATCTGTGCATTTTCTAAAGATGGTTCAATGGAGCAAATTAAAGCTGGTTACGTCTACTATCATCACATATTATTTTTACCCACATGTGAATTCGTTTTGCACTATTTTTGTTGCTGCTCAGAGGGATACTTTGTAGTGTTAGCTACTGTCTAAAAGGGCATTCTTCAATGGACTTCTTCAGTGGCCACTGAACTACAGCGACAGCACACAGTATAACAACATCAGCGACAAGCAGCATAGCACAACAGCAATTCAGCAGCGGCACAGGCACTCTGGGCGCTGCCAGCGGCGATGGCCGGAGCCATCTGGCGGCTGTCACGCACACACACAACACGCTCACACACACACAGCCATGCACACACACACCACGCACGCGCACACACACAGCCATGCACACACACACCACGCACGCGCGCACACACAGCCATGGCACGGCCATGGCCATGGCCGTAGCCCGCAGCAGCGAGCAAGAGCTCGAGGGCGACCACACGCGGGCGAGGCGAGGAGCAGGCTAACACGGCGCGACCAAGGGGCAAGCTAGTGTCACGTCCGGCGCGTGCGGCCGCAGAAGCGGTCCGTCCATGGCGGCCGTGGCTCGCACATGCGGCAACGGTGACAAAACGGCAACGGCAGCGAGGGGGGAAGACGGTCGTGGGGGCAGGGAGGCGCCAGGGCGGTCGCCGGAGGGATCGCGGTCGAGGGTCGGCGAGCGGCGGCCATGGCGACCCCGTGGAAGGAGGCCGCGATTGGAGCGTCGTGGGGCGTCCTAGCCCTTCCTGGCGCTCGAGGAAGAAGGAGGCGAAGGCGGTGCGCCTCCAGGGCGAGCTCCTGCTCGCCGGAGACGCCGGTGGCCGCGGCACGACGGCAGCGCGCCCACGGTCGTGGTCAAGCTCGCAAGGGAAGGAGCCAGTTAGCGAGGGAGAGGAGGGGAAAGTGGGCAGGGGGATCAGGGGGTCGCGGGGCACTCAGGCTTATCCTCCAGCATCGACGGGAGGAGGGGGGGCCGGCTCGGCTGTGCCCAGCCATGGCCATGGAGACAGCGAGGTGGGAGCAGGTGGGGGCAGGTGGGAGGAGATAGGAGGAAGGGAGTTGGGTCGGCTTGGTGTTGCCCTAGGCAACAAATAGATCTTCATGTATTTTTTTTTATTATTTCCTTTTCTTTCTATTTTCTGTTGTGTAGACAACATTTTATTTTTATAAAAGATGATACAAGTTATATAATTATTGTTACACCACATAGTGATGCCACAAAAAATTTGGTTATTAATTAAATTCATTTACAATTTTGTTTTTATTCAACAAGTAATAAAATCTACTATTATGCTACTGTTTTGATTTACTTAAAATAGTTAAAAAACTTTTTAAAAATTATTAGTTCCAATCATACCATGGCCGAATGATTATTAGCAAGTTTTATTATATTTTACATAATTATAGTGCAACTTTATTTGTGTCTCTTTTATTTGAATTTTCCATGGGAATTTAATATCCCACCATTATTGGTTTCATATTAATTATTGTCTTGGGATTATTATAAAAACTAAGAATGACTTTGTTTAACTATTTGCAAGTTTATTAATATTTTTCCACAATTCTTGGAGCAAATATATATTCCACTTTTATTTTGAAATTTTATCTGGGTTGGAATGTGAAAGAGCTATGATAAAAAATGATCATGGCTTGTCAACTACAGTGACCTGGCATTAATGAAGGTGATTACTGTAGCTGAGACTGGGGGTGTTACACTTGATGCCATTCATAGCAAGGCGTCGATCAATTAAGGCACCCACATTACAATCATTCCTCCCTGAGAGGGCATTTGCCAGGATAGCGATATCCGACGCAGAATTGCTGCTCGTGTTGTCACGAGCTACCACCCCTCTAGCAATAAAATACGCAAAATACCTGAGGTGGGGGAATAAGATGCTGGAAATCTTCAAACTATGAATATCCCTTGTCTCCTTGCTGCAAAGGGAGCTGAAGACGGTTTTCAGCTCAGAAGGCTGAGAGTTCATCTTTGCTGTCTGTCCAACGTTCGACACACCTATTATATCACAAAATCTTGCCAAAGACATGGTTAAAAGATCATTGTAAATTTTAAACTCAATAACTCCAGCATCGTGACTATATCTGAAGCTATTCATATAACAGGAGGTGAGTTTTTCATACTGAGCTACACGGCATGTTGCTAGCCGTGTCAAACATGCATTGGCACAAAGGCCGTAGAATCCCTCCTTAATTCCTGCAGCTTCGAGGAAAGCATCGCACGGGTACATCATTGCGCATGCGGGACTCGTGTTTTCCAACAACTCTAGGGGCACATGATCTTTATTGTAGCTCGCCCTAGCTACTGAGGGTGAAGCTGCAGCTCTAGTAACTCGATCGGAGCGCTCAGACTTCTTCTTCCCAAGCCACCCCTTTGCTTTTCCTAGCAAACTCATTTCTGATTTTTTTTGACAATTCACAAAATCAAGGATTTAAACAAAGTTAGTTGGGGAAAACTACTCTACTCACTTACCTAAGACATAAAATTGCATCAAAACTTGGAAAATAAATTTCTACACAAGCATGGAAGCTCATATGAAAAGCACCAATAACTACTAAATACTCACAAATGAGGCCACCAATCAAAAATCTAATTAGAGGGGTGGAGGAGTTACATACCTGGGAGTATTTGCTCAAATTCTCAGCTCAAACGGTGGGTTGTGGAGAGAGATCGAAAATTGCCTCCAAGAGCAGCAAGAACGCAAGAAGAAGTGCAGAACTCGTGTTTTTGGAGAGAGAGGAAGGAGGAGGAAGAAGACATACCTGGAGATGGGGCATGTGGGCCCTAGGCGCCCTGTGGGCGCGGCCAGGGGGCTGGACGCACCAGCTGGCCGCCTGGTGGGACCCCCTGGTCAGCCCGAGGTGCTTCTGGGTCTCTCTCGTCATGGAAATTTTTATTTTTATTTTTCTGGAATTTTACTGAAAAATTCACTGTTGGAAATTTTTCGGAGTTCAAAACGCTGCGAAACTTTCTGAAAACTTGAAGTAGTGATTAGAATGTTGAAGCTTCAAAAACATAAAAACTTGGTACAGAAAGGATAACAAAAGCTAAGTTAAATGAAAACATTACAAGCTCCACTTTTTACCTATATAAAACATGCTAGCTAGCAAGGTTGATCAAGTCTTACCAACAAACTGGCGATATTTGTGGTGCACATGTAGAGGACAATCCCATACTCCAATCTTCACGGTCTCGATAATCTCTATAGAGTTAAGTCCGTGCCTTTTGTCGATCTTCTTCGGAAAATACACCATGTGTTCTTTATAATCAACATTGAAGGTGACCTTTCCTTTATTGCAATCAATAATAGCGCCTACGGTGTTAAGAAAAGGTCTACCAGGAATAATGGACATGCTCCCATCCTCGGGCATGTCAAGCACAACAAAATCTGTAAGGATTAAGCAATTAGCAACTTCAACAGGAACATCCTCACAAATACCTACCCGGACGGCTGTTGACTTGTCAGCCATATGAAGAGAGATATCTATAGGGATTAGTTTGTCTAAAATAGCCTCTTATAAAGAAAAAAGGCATGACACTCACTCCTGCTCCAAGATCACATATGGTAGTTTTGACATAATTATTTTTTATGGAGCAAGAAATGGTGTGTATACCTGGATCGCCAAGCTTTTCAGGAATCTTGCCACTGAAAGAGTAGTTAGCGTGCATAGTAGATATTGCCTCATTAGGGACTTTTCTTTTATTAGTAACTATATATTTCATATATTTGGAATAAGGAGGTAATTTAATAGCATCAGTGAATGGAATTTGAAGAAAAAGAGGCTTCATCCATTAACAAAAGTTATTATAATGATCTTCTTATTTAGATTTGAGAGACTTACCTAGAAAGGGCATGGGTTTCTGTACCCATGGTTCTCTTTCTTTCCCATGTCTTCTTGCGATGAAGTCTTCTCTTGTGTATTTCTTCCGTTTATCGGGTGCCTCTTCTTCTCGCACCTCAGGAGGATCATCCTTCTCCTTATCCTTTTCGGGCTTAGCACCGTCTTCAGTCTCGGCATCGGAGGTAGATATGCTGTTAGGATCAACATCAGGTTCTTCACGTGTAATAGGGTCATTTGAGTTGTCAGCTTCCTTGTGTTTCTTCTTCTTGTGTTTCATCTTTGGGGATCTAACAATCTAGTCTTCTACCTGCACTTGAGAATCTTGCTTGATCCTCTTCGGATGCCCCTCGGGATAGAGTGGGTCCTGGGTGTGTGTACCACCTCTAGTCTTTATACCATAGGCCTGTATATCCTGCTTAGCATTATTAGCAAGCAAATCTTTTTGCACATTAGAAATTTGTTCAAGCTAGGTTTGAACAATATGAAAATGCTTAACAAGACATTTAACATCATTAACTGTTCTTTCAAGAACATCAAGAAAACTTTTGATAGCAAGAGTATTATCATGCAAATGACTTTGTGTCCTCTCATTAAAATGATTCTGCTTCATAATAAAATTATCAAGCTCATCTAAACATTGGTCGGGAGGCTTACCTTTAGGGATGTCACTTTCATTGAAATCTATAAGAGAGTGTAACTCTACCAAAGGAGGGTCAGTAGTAGGCTCACACAACTTCCCAATAGGAGGTAGATTCTTCACGTCTTCGGCTTTAATGCCTTTCTCCTTTATAGAATTCTTTGCTTCTTTCATATCTTCGGGGCTGAGGAAAAGCATGCCCCTCTTCTTTGGTGGTGGAGGTGGCTCAGGGACGGACCAATCTTCGTGGTTCTTGGCAATCTTGCCCATTAGTTCTTCAGCATCGTCCGGTGTTCTTTCCCTGAAAACACAACCAACACAACTATTCAGATAGGATCTAGATTCCTCGGTTAGACCAGCATAAAATATATCAAGAATTCATTGATACGTCCCAAACGTATCTACAATTTCTGCTTGTTCCATGCATGATTTGTGTGAATTTGCCATGTTTTTCTTACACTTTCATATCTTTTTATGACATATTTTGGAACTAACCTATTAATGGTTGCAAGAGTGCACAAGTTCTTGTTTTTGTAATTTATGTGTAGGAATTACTTGGATAAAGGAAAAACCACAAAAAGGAGCCTTGTAGGAGTTGGACTCTAACTCTCCCGAAATCTTTCCCCACCAGACAGGTTTTAAAGATCGTCTCGGAAACTCAAGAAGACGGCCTCAAACAGAAAACCTTAAAACTACAAAGTTGTAGATAATTTTTTCCGGTGAATTTAGACATAAAATTCGGCCAAATCGGAGTTCGGATGCTTCCAGAAACCCCGAAATACAGAAGATGTAATTTGGATGATGGAAATCCGAGAGTCTATATATAAAGAGGGGAAACCTAGGTCAAAGGGCACCACGAAATTTCCTCCCCCTTGGCAGCCGTCTTGAGGGGGAGATCAATCTCCACAGTAGAACCATCTCCAAGGAAGAAGAAGAGGCCAAGGGCCGCTGCCCCCAAGGGCCGTGGCCGTGGCCGTGGGCGCCGCTGCTGCCGTGGCCGCTGCCGTTGTCGTCTCCTTTATCTCCTGGGGGCTGCACCTCTCCATCAATAACTCTTTCTCTCTCACCATGTCCATGTGTGAGTAGTTCCCCTCGGGGCTAATGCTTGTATCTTGATCTATGTGGTTTCTCTCTCTCTCTCCCATGATGTGATCTTTGTTGTGATCATAGGCTATGTTAATCTAGGGTGATCCCATGATATTTCCCCTTCCTCTATGTATTGGATTGATGTACTCAATTGAGCTTATCTAGTATAATCCCCGAGACCAAGGTGAAAGCGGTCTATTGGACATGGGTTAGAATAATATTATCATGAGTGATTTCCTCTTTTGTGTGGATTGAAGATTGAGAGTCTCTTGGTGCTTGTCTTTGAATATCCTGTAGATATGTTGTGGTGATTGTGGTACACTCTTTGGATGGCCGTGGTGACATTGGGAAATCCGTAGATTTAGAACTACGAACTCTGAGGTGTGCTTTTTTAGCTCTACACAATTCTCGTCCTCTCTTGACCACAAAGGAATGACCTCCGAGTACGTCTCCATTGCATGTTTTATAGGAAATATCATGTGATTAGACTATGTTAATGTTGTTGGGAGTTGCCACTAGTGAAAGTATGAATCCTAGGCCTTGTTTTCATCATTGTTACACCATTTGCACTCACTTTTGTTACTTGTTTCGTTGTTGCACTTTTTATTACAGATTTATATTACTTCGTTTTATCACACCTATCACCCATATTTTACCATCTCTTCGCCGAACTAGTGCACCTATACAACTGCTAGTTGTATTAGGTGTGTTGGGGACACAAGAGACTTCTTGTATCTTAATTGCAGGGTTTCTTGAGAGAGACCCTCTTCAACCTCTACTTCCCTGAGTTCGATAAACCTTAGGTCATCCACTTGAGGGAAATTGCTGCTGTCCTACAAAACTTCTGCGCTTGGAGGCCCAACATAGTCTACAAGAATAGAAGCGTGCGTAGACATCATTCATTCTTTGGGACTTCATGTCCCGGTCTAGCCTTAATTAAACCGCAATACCTCCCCCAAGCTTTAGGGAGATGCTCATCCTGCAACTGTTTAAAGTTATAGATTCTTTGCAAATCAGCATGTTGCATATGAGCAGGTCAATATTTATCGTCAAAGAATTGAACTAAGTCCCGAGGACTATTAATGGAACCATAATTTAGTGTATCATACCATGCTTTAGCGTCTTCCTTCAAAGAGAAAGGAAAAAGATTAGCCACATAAAAGTTTCGTATCCTCTCATCAGTAGTAAATAAACTTCCCAAATCGGTGAGTTTGGTCAGGTGTGCTACAGCATCCTCATTTTCTCTGCCCTAAAAGGGGTCAGCCTCGACTGTAGATATAAGTGAAAGATCAACAGATAAATCATAATCAGTATTAGTGATCCATATTGGAGATGTAGAAAATTCAGGATCAGGAATAATCTTGTTTTTCATGGAGTGCTTTTCAACCAGCTTCTTAACAGCGCGAGGGTCAGAGTTGACACACTCTTCGAGTTCCCTGCAAAAATCATCATCAGGAGTAACATAATCATCATCAAGGATTCTCTCCTTGAGTTCATCTAATTCTGGGTAACAAAAGGTTTTGCAAGTAGGAGTATAGGTAGCACGAGTCTCAGTCTCGGACTGTGCTGCAACCTTAGCAATCTGAGCTTCAATATAGTGACCAAGAAAACTAGTATCATCAAGAGTAGTGGAAGCATCATCAAAAGTATCAGACATAGTAACAGACTCAGTAGAAGTAGCATGTCGTGGTGGTGGTGAAGCGAACTTACTTATTAAGGAAGGTGAATCAAGCGTAGCAGTGGTACTCAGAACGGTACATTTTCTTGTAGTAGATGGTAAGATCAGAACCTTCGGGTCTCCTTTGTTACCCATAGCGGATAAAGTGCAGCAGGCAGAATACTTCAAGTAGACTTGTAAATATTGCTATGGTCTCCGGCAACGGCGCCAGAAAACAGTACTTGATGACCCTCAACTTTAGGGGATCGAGATAGTCTTCATGGGAAAGATAACACAATTTATTGATTTCACACAACGGAAGCCAAAGAGTATTTATAAGCTTTGACAGTTGAGTTGTCAATTCAACCGCACCTGAAATATACTTCCTTGCAACAAAATTTTAATAGCAACGGTGATATGATAGTGCTAGTGCCGACAGCAAAAGTAAAAAAATAGAAAGTAACAACTAGTAACCAGCAGGATTGAAGCACTGTAGGCTAGGGAGATGGATGGTCGGGCACTGCTTGGATAAGAGTGAACATGTAATAGATTCTAACACGGGGCAAGGCACACAGAAAAGCAATGATCATCTAGGAAAATATCTAACATTAGGCATGTATCCCATAGGTAGTTGTGCGTGCTTGCAATAAGAACTTGCACAACATCTTTTGTCCTACCATCCCACTATGAACGGTGCCGGGACCCGGAATATGCATATGTAATTCCAGTCACAACTCAATCATATAGAGAGCCGAGAGTTGTACCCACTTGTCTAAGTAGACAAGGCCAAGCACAGAACACTCTCGGAAAGCATCGAACGTGAGGGGCATCCCATCCAGGCCGGATGATCAAATGATATGGGTCCTCATCGTCCGCTCACAAGACTAAATTATTATGGGTGGTGAAATCCCATACTCATAGACAAGTCGCCTCAACCATATTATCGATTGAATTATAACACTTACATAAACAGACTCCAGCCCGATCACCTAGTCGGGATCTCAGGCGGGCTCAATCATACAACAAAGTGTGCCACGTGACAGAGTCACGAGCAATCGCATCGCGATGCCCCAAGCTGCGCACATCTATGGGCCACTTGGTGTATAAAATACTGCCGACAAGAACACAACTAAGCTATCGAACCCCACACTAAGACATGCATGTTATAATCATACACACATCATACATGTCCAGTGTAAACAGCAGGTACACATTGCATGAACTCTACAAAGTATATCTTTATTTACTTACACATAGAGTACACAAAGATCATATGACTATGATCCATCATTACATCAAACAACGGAAGAAAATTAGGTCTGAGTACAGACAAGATTAACAAATGGCTTAGAGAACCCTTGTTCAACATACATAACCCTTCCATGAGGGAATAGACTACTGTCTGGAACTATACTAGCTTAGTCAACGTCGAGCTTCAAGAATGTGTCTCCGTCGGGGTCTGGTTTCTCATCTAAAACATAGAATAAGCAAACGTGAGTACAAAGTCGTACTCAGCAAGACTTACATCAGAACTATACTACTCATGCTCAAGTTTCAAGGTAAAGGGAGGTGGGGTTTCAACATGCAGAAGTGCCAGCTTTGACTTGGCTAGTCCTGTACTATGAGTACCAGACTTGAGGTAAGAAGCGTACACGAGTCCACTACCAAGTCTCCAACCAATACACCACTATGGATACTTCCTCGACTTCCCCGCGAGGAAGCATGCCACAACACTCATGTCACAACCCCAACTAGGGTAAGTGCTAGGGCTTTCTTTACCCTTTGCATCATGTGAAAAATTCAAATAGAAATTCAAAAATGGGGAAAAGAAAAGCCCTAAAGAATTTATATAAAAGGCCAGAAAAAATATTTTTCCAAAATTCTTTTGGATATGTTGAAAAATCGTAAAAATGAGTGTGATCATTTTAAAATTGATTTGGGATTAATCCCATGCTCATAGATTTTTCAAAAATCCAAACAGTAGCTTGGAAATTAAATCAATTACCAATTTGAATTGGAATTCAAAAAATTTGAATTTCAAAAACTCCCAAAACTTGGGGTTGACTAATACTAAGTCACCTAGGTTTTACAAAATTTCTTGGGAGTTTTTATAAAATGCCCTAGGATTTATTTTTAAAAGGCAAAAAAAAGAACAGAAAGAATAAAAACAAAAACAGAAGAAAGTCTTACCATACGCCTAGGAGAAGGCCGACATTTTGTTGGCCGGCCCAGCCAACCCAAGCGAGGTGTCTTCTTCCTCCCCTCGCATCCAAGCACCTCGGTGGCGAGACGAGCGTCGTGGACGCCACCGAGGGCCTTCTAGGCCTCCCCTAGCCTCTCCTGGCGCCACACAACGCCCAAGAGAGCGCTGCATCTTTCCCCCACTCCCTGCTCGCTCTCCACCTCTCTGCTTCGCCGTTCCGCGCGCACCCGTAGCACACGCCGGAGCGCCGCCGTCGAACTCGCGTGGCCAACGACCCTCCCAAGCGTCGCCGAGCTATCCACCATACGTGGCGCCCTCGACTTCATCGCCCTGGAGAAGGCTACGAGCCCGGACCGCATCGAGCCGCCGGAATCGACGACGACTCCCCGCTGGACCCGCAAGCTTTCACCGCCGAATTCACCCTCGCTGAGCTTCCCCCGCGACCTTCGTCTGCACCGTCGAGTCCCCCTTGCTCTGGTGAGAATTTTTCCCCAAGCCCCGCTCCCTTCCTCGCTCTCTAGCACGTGTCGCCATGAGAGTCGAAGAGGTCCGCCGCCATGGCCACCGTGGAGATCAAACCCGTGCACTTCCGTCGCTTTCTCCAAGTCGTTGGTATTCCTGGAGCTCCCAGGAGCACAGCGCACGCACACCCGTTCCCCCCGTGCACAATTTGAAGACCCCGTCCACTTCCGTGGCTCCGGCCGCCGCGCCCGTCACCATTGCCATGGCCAGAGGCCTCCCGACGACCCCTAGTTAGCCCTAGACGACGCGGGAGCTCACGGCGCCCTCGCCAGTGCCCCCATAAACCCTCCCCGTGCCCCCTAGCCCAATTCCGGTCGAACTCCGGCGAGCCAGAACTCACCGGAGCCATTAACCCTAACCCTAGGGCCTAATTAACCCACTAACCCCTCCTAACAGTGGCTGCCAGGTGGGGCCAGCCCCCCCCCTTAACCCCACTGTTAAACTAATTAAACAGGATTTTAAAACAGAGCCACTAACAGGCATGGCCCACATGTTAGCCCCCTGCTGATGTTATGCTGAGGTCATGCTGATGCAATAATCAGTTTCTCTGATTAAATTTTAATAGAAAAGAATTAAAGAAAATCCAGAAATAGCAGAAATTAGCTGAAACTTTAGAAATTCATAGAAAATTCATTATAATTTCAAATTAAACATATAATATATGAAAAATTATCAGAAAAATGCAAGGATTAATAATATGAAATTTGTTTTCATTTTTTGACCAACTTTTAATGGGTGAACAGTGAAAAATGCATATTTGGATAATTTGTATTTGAATTTGGAGTTTGAATTTGCAATTCAAATGCAATACACTTCATTTAAATTGAATGTGCCACAAATCAGTACCCTTCACATCATGGAACAACTATATCATGTGCTTGTGCATTTACTTCCGAAGTTGTCCCCCCTTGTTGATGATTGCCTCCGATGACAGATGTTCCGAGACGGTGATCACCCCTGAAGAAGAAGAAGTCCGGTAAAACCCGTGTAACGTCAAGCAAGGCAAGAAAACCCCATTGATCATTTCTATAAAATCCCACTTCCCTCTTAGTCTTGCTTATGCATGTTTAGGAGATCACCTTGTTATCGATTCTACCGCATAGTTGAACCCATATCCGATGCATGACCTATCATCTTGTCACAGTAGTAAGCAAACCACAATCCTAGCTGACATAGGAGTTGTTTGATATCATGTGGCCCCTGCAACTGTTAAAGCTTATTGCATGCCTAGAGTTTACAATGAGGTTACTTTTATCTGTGAGTCGGGATGTAGTGATCATGTTGTTGCTGAAGGTGAAACTGTGTTGGTGAATCCACCCTAATACACGGTGAACGATGAGAGGCTGTGTAGGAGTACACAGTGGGTTGTCTCGTTGAACATTTCCTTAGGCCCTGAGTTCTTGTGTTGTGATCCAATACAAAGAGTACTACCACAAGTTGGGCAAACGGACCCTCGCTCAACCTACTAACTCACCCGAGTTCAAGTCCAGGAGTCACTAGTTTGGGCTTTCCATTTGGCGTATGCATAGAAAAAGAATGAATGAAAGTTTGCATCATTTAGTTATGTGGGTGGACCTGTGAGACAGTAAAACCATCTGCTAAGGTGGCGTCTCGGTTGCCTGCATCGTCTGAGTCCGTATCGTTGACCCGGCCGGACTCTTGAGCGGTGAGCAACTGAGATGGTTAATTCATGGATTAGAGTTGGCTGTGAGGTAAAAGTTGTGGAAATTATCCTCGCCGACACCCGCTTGAATGGTGTCGAGGCCAAGGCGGTAACTAATAGTTTCATGTGTGTAGCAGTACACCCCTGCAGAGTCAATAAACTATTCGAATAGCCGCGTCCGCGGTAATGGACTACTTGGAAAGTTGTGCTTGATTATTAGACAACTTGAATGGATATTCTAAAACTCGCAAGATAAGCGTGAGTGCTATGGTGTGCTTTCTCGTGGGGAAGTCGAGGAAGTATCCATAGTGGTGTATTGGTTGGAGACTTGGTAGTGGACTCGTGTACGCTTCTTACCTCAAGTCTAGTACTCGTAGTACAGGACTAGCCAAGTCAGAGCTAGCACTTCTGCATATTGAAACCCCAGCTCCCTTTACCTTGAAACTTGAGCATGAGTAGTATAGTTATGATGTAAGTCTTGCTGAGTACGACTTTGTACTCAAGTTTTCTTATTCTATGTTTTAGATGAGAACCAGCCCCCGATGGATTTACCTTCCTCAAGCTCGACGTTGACTAAGCTAGTATAGTTCCAGACAGCAGTCTGGTCCCTCGTGGAAGGGCTATGTATGATGATCAAGGCTTCTCTAAGCCATTTGTTAATCTTGTATGTACTCAGACCTAATTTGCTTCCGTTGTATGATGTAATGTTGATCACAGACATGTGATGTTTGTATGCTCTATGTGTAAGTCAATAAATATATACTTTGTAGAGTTCATGCAATGTGTACCTGTTGTTTACACTGGACATGTATGTTGCGTGTATGTTTATAACATGCATGTCTTAGTGTGGGGTTCGATAGCTTAGTTGTGTTCTTGTCAGCGGTCTTTTATATACCAAGTGGCCCTTAGATGTGCGCAGCTTGGGGCATCGCGATGCGATTTCTCGTGACTCTGTCACGTGGCACACTTTGATGTATGATTGAGCCCGCCCGAGACCCCGACTAAGTGATCGGGCTGGAGTCTGTTTATGTAAGTGTTATGATTCAATCGATAATATGGTGGAGGCGACTTGTCTATGAGTATGGGATTTCACCACCCATAATCATTTAGACTTGTGAGCGGGCGATGAGGAACCATCTCAGTTGATCATCCGGCCTGGATGGGATGCCCCTCATGTTCGATGCTTTCCGAGAGTGTTCTGTGCTTGGCCTTGTCTCCTTAGACAAGTGGGTACGGCTCTCGGCTCTCCATATGATTGAGTTGTGACTGGAATTACATACGCATATTCCCGGTCCCTACAGACTTGGTATCATAGAAGGACTGTCTATAGGATTATTCAACCCTTGATCGAAGTCGAGTCTAGAAATCTATAGTTATATAGTTACTTGGGTATAAGGGAACAACGTAAGACTTCTTTTTCTCCTTACCCTCATCGATCTGAGTTCTGAGTCACCTCATCTTTTCTACGGGAAAATAGGACTAGGCTCCTCTATGTCTCACTAGAACATCTCCTTGATTACTTCTTTGTAGCCGTAGGATTGTTGTGGTTGTCCAGAGTCTTCGTGTTGTTGAGTTCCTTGAAGAGTTCTATCCATTCTCTCCAAGGTTGTTTCATTTTCCATCCCGGTGTAGCCGTTATGCTGCCCGATTTATTCTGTGTTTCTAGGAATCTTTGCCTTTGCATTACTATCTTTTCCTCCTAGTCATGTCCTCTTATCTTTGATTCCATCGTAAAACCTGTTCTGATTGCTGATTTTTATCACACAGGATGTCAGGTGGAACTCGTAGTGCTGTTCATCGCAATCAAGACCGTGATCGGAATCGAAGTAATGATGAACCTCTACCACCGCCTTCTGCGGCGGAAATCATGATGGAAGCTGAGCGGAATCGACGTGGTCAAACACGCCTTCTGGAGCTCATTTAGCAGAATACCGCTCTTTAGCGCAATGTGGTTGTCAGCATTAAGGATTTCATCCTCCTCAAGCCACCAGTATTCCGATATTCTTCTGAGCCCCTTGAAGCTGATGATTGGCTCCGTTCCATCGAGCGTAAGCTTGACACGGCACATGTTGCTCCCAATGATCGAGTTATATTCGCGGCATACTTTCTGGAAGATGCTGCTGCTGAATGGTGTGAGAACTATGTTGTGATGCAGCCTGATTGCCACATAGTCACTTGGCAGGAGTTCTGTGATGCCTTTCGAGGGTACCACCTTCTAGATGAGTTAATGGAGCGCAAGACGGAAGAGTTCTGCAATCTGATTCAAGGAGAGATGTCCATTCATGAGTATGTGAGAGAGTTCAACCGTCTTGCTCGATATGCCCAAGATGAGATCACCACCGATGCCAGAAAGCAGGCAAGGTTCCGTAAGGGACTTAGCCCAATCCTTCTTCATGATCTCAACCTCCTTGAATTTGCCACCTTTGAGGATTTAGTCAACAGATCCATCAGAGCTGAGCATGGAAATGAAGTGTTCGAAGAGTCCCGCAAACATGCTCTTGAGTTTGCTCCTTCTTCAAGTTTAGCCCCTTAGAAACGCCGAATATTGATTCCAACTAGTGCCATACCTCAAAACCTTCTTCAAAGGCCACCATCCAATATATGCCATCCACCTCAACACTTTGTTCCTCCTAGGAATGATGGTGTGCAATCAAGTAATCCTACTCCCAGCAATTCAGGCAGGGTGTATTTCACGTGTGGTCTGCCAGGCCATTACCTCCGTCAGTGCCCTCAGGTTTTGATGACACCACGTCATTTTTGACGCAAGCCTTCAAGGAAATCCACCTCCAAACCCTTTCCAGCAAAGCTTTCAGTCACAGGTAGTGGATATGTGAACCAAATCTCAATTGAGGAAACCACTGCTACTTCTGACGTCATCCTTGGTACACTCCCAGTAAATCATTATCCCGCCTCCGTTCTTTTAGATCCAGGAGCTTCTCATTTATTCATGTCGGAGATTTATGCACTTCGTCATGAGTTCCCCTTTGAAGAAATGTTTTCTCCAAAGATCATCCAAACTCCTGGTTCAAAGTGATAAACTAACAGTGTAAGCCATGGCAACCAAATTGCAATTGAGGGTTTAGTATTCCTTGATTCTCTTATAGCCCTCAAGTCTTCAGACATATATGTCATCCTAGGAATGGATTGGTTATCAAGACAGAATGTTGTCCTTGATTGTAAAGCCAAGTCGTTAAACTCACCCATCCTTCAGGCCAGACATTTGACTACACCTCACCCAACTCTAGAATCCAGATGCATACTTTGAATGTGCTTCCCCTTCCTGACCTTGAAGATATTCCGGTGGTTCGTGACTTCCCGGATGTCTTTCCTGAAGAGCTGTCGGGCATGCCACCGGAAAGATGTGTAGAATTCATAGTGGATCTTATACCAGGCACAACCCCAATTTCCAGACGCCCATATAGAATGGCCCCACATGAGTTAGCTGAGCTAAAAACCCAACTTGATGCTTCATTGGAAAAAGGCTTCATCCACCCTAGCTCATCGCCATGGGGTTGCCCCGTTCTGTTCGTAACGAAGAAAGATGGAACAGAAAGGATGTGCGTAGATTATCGCCCGCTAGATCTAGCGACGATAAAGAACAAGTACCCCACTGCCCATGATCAATGATCTTTATGATCAACTTGCAGGATCCTCTGTCTTCTCCAAGATGGATTTGATATTAGGCTATCATCAAATCAAAATCCAAAACATGGACATTCCCAAGACGGCTTTCACTACTCGATATGGTCTTTACGAGTACACTGTCATGTCCTTCGGTTTAACCAATGCCCCCGCCACATTCTCGCGCTTGATGAATTTGATCTTCATGGAGTACCTAGATAAATTTGTTCTAGTTTATCTTGATGATATTCTCATCTACTCGAAGAATGAAGAAGAGCATGCACAACATCTTAGGTTGGTATTGATGAAACTTCGACAGCATCGCCTTTATGCCAAGCTCTCCAAGTGCGAATTTTGGCTACCAGAAGTGACCTACTTAGGCCATGTGATTTCTACGAAAGGCATTGCTGTCAATCCCGAGAGAGTTTAGGCCGTCCTTGACTGGACTCCACCTGAATCGGTTAAGCAAGTTAGGAGTTTTCTTGGCTTAGCAAGCTATTGTCGCCGCTTCGTTGAGAACTTCTCCAAAGTTGCAAGGCCTCTTACTGAACTCCTCAAAAAAGATAAGAAATTCGAATGGACTTCCAAGTGCGAGGAAAGCTTTCAAGAGCTAAAAAGAAGATTGACTTCTGCTCCCGTACTTGCACCTCCAGACACCAAAAGGGATTTCGAGATCTATTGTGACGCTTCACGGAAAGGGTTAGGATGCATACTTATGCAAGATAGACATGTGGTGGCTTATGTTTCACGCCAGTTGCGGCCACATGAAGAGAAATATCCTACCCATGATCTTGAACTCACTGCCGTAGTTCATGCCCTGACAAGTTGGCGACATTACGTCCTTGGTAATTGTTGTGAGATCTATTCCGACCACCAAAGCCTCAAATACATATTCACCCAGCCAGATCTTAATCTCAGGAACAGACGCTGGATAGAGTTGATAAAAGATTATGACTTAGGTATTTCTTTCACCCCAGGAAAAGCCAATGTCATGGCTGATGCACTAAGTCGTAAGTCGTATTGTAACAACCTCATGTTACAACAGTGTCAACCACTTCTTCATGAGGAATTTCGCAAGCTCAATCTTGAGATTGTTCCTCATGGCTATCTTTCTACCCTGGTGGCGAAACCAACCCTTGAGGATAAAATCATAACCGCCCAGAAACGTGATAGTGGTATTCGAGAGATCAAGAAGAACATTGCTAGCGGAGTTGCTAAATGTTTCTCCATAAATGATAAAGGTGTCGTTTTCTTTGGCACTCGATTGGTTGTACCACGAAAACACAATCTTAGGAGGCTAATTCTTAAGGAGGCTCATGATACTCCCCTTTCGATTCATCCTGGTAGCACTAAGATGTACCAAGACCTACGCCAGAGATTTTGGTGGACTAGGATGAAGCAACAAATTTCTCAGTTCATTGCTGAATGTGATGTTTGTCGTCGCATTAAGGCAGAACACCAAAGACCTGCTGGTACTCTTCAACCATTGCCTATTCCCCAGTGGAAATGGGAAAAAGTCAGTATGGACTTCATCACCGGCTTTCCAAAAACCCAGAAAGGAAATGATGTCATCTTCGTTGTCGTTGATAGGCTTTCCAAAGTTGCTCACTTCCTTCCAGTTCGCGAGTCTATAACTGCTAGTCAGTTAGCGGACTTGTATGTCTCTAGAATTGTTTCTCTTCATGGTGTTCCTTTGGAAATCAATTCTGATCGTGGTAGCCTTTTCACTCTTGATTTTGGGGAAGCTTTCAAAATTCTATGGGAACTCATCTCTCCTTTAGTACAGCTTTCCATCCCCAGTCTAGCGGTCAAGTTGAAAGGGTTAACCAAATTCTCGAAGACATGCTCAGAGCTTGTGTTATCTCATTCGTAAGGAATTTGGAGAAGTCTCTTCCATTCACCGAATTTTCTTATAACAATAGTTTTCAATATAGTCTAAACATGGCTCCTTTTGAACTCCTCTATGGACAAAGATGTCGAACACCCCTAAACTGGTCAGAAACCGGTGAAAGAAAATTCTTTGGACCGGATATGATCAAGGAAGCAGTAGAGAAAGTTCGCATTGTTCGTGATCAATTGAGAGCAGCCCAGTCTCGTCAGAAATGCTACTATGATCGTCATCATAGGCAAGAAAGCTACAATCTAGATGAGAAGGCTTACCTTCGGGTTACTCCTCTGAAGGGAACCCAACGATTCGGTATCAAAGGCAAGTTGGCCAAACGTTACATTGGACCTTTCCACATTCTTTCTAAACGTGGAGAAGTTGCCTACCAACTTGAACTACCCCCGCACCTTTCCCGAGTACATGATGTATTCCATGTGTCACAACTCAGGCGTTGCTTCAAGGACCCCATCCGCGAAGTCGACCATGAAATGCTTGATCTCCAAGATGACCTTTCTTATCGAGAGTACCCTGTTCGTATTCTTGATTCCGCAGAGCGTGTCACTCGTTGTCAGAAGATCAAGTTTCTCAAAGTGCAATGGTCACATCACTCCGAGAAAGAAGCAACGTGGGAAAGAGAAGACCGCCTCCCTGCCGAGTACCCCACCTTCATCCCGACGAGTTCTGAATCTCGGGACGAGATTATTTTCAGTGGGGGCGAGTTGTCACAACCCCAACTAGGGTATGTGCTAGGGCTTTCTTGACCCTTTGCATCATGTGAAAAATTCAAAAAGAAATTCAAAAATGGAGAAAAGAAAAGCCCTAAACAATTAATATAAAAGGTCAGAAATAAATATTTTTCCAAAATTCTTTTGCATATGTTTAAAAATCCTAAAAGTGAGTGTGATTGTTTTAAAAGTTATTTGGGATTAATCCCATGCTCATAGATTTTTCAAAAATCCAAACAGTAGCTTGCAAATTAAATCAATTGCCTATTTGAATTGGAATTCAAATAATTTGAATTTCAAAAACTCCCAAAACTTGGGGTTGACTAATACTAAGTCACCTAGGTTTTACAAAATTTCTTGGGAGTTTTTATAAAATGCCATAGGATTTATTTTTAAAGGGCAAACAAAAGAACAGAAAGAATAAAAACAAAAACAGAAGAAAGTCTTACCTTACGCCTAGGCGAAGGCCCACCTTCTGCTGGCCGGCCCAGCCCACCCAGGCGAGTTGTCTTCTTCCTCCCCTCGCATCCAAGCACCTCGGTCGAGAGACGAGCACCGTGGACGCCACCGAGGGCCTTCTAGGCCTCCCCTAGCCTCTCCTGGCGCCACGCAACGCCCAAGAGAGCGCTCCAACTTTCCCCCACTCCCTGCTCGCTCTCCACCTCTTTGCTTCGCCGTTCCGCGCACACCCGTAGCACACACCGAAGCGCCGCCGTCGAACTCACATGGCCAACAGCCCTCGTCTTCATCTCCCTGGAGAAGGCCACGAGCCCGGACCGCATCGAGCTGCCGGAGTCGACGACGACACCCCGCTGGACCCGCAATCTTTCATCGCTGAATTCACCGTCGCTGAGCTTCCCCCGCGACCATCGTCTGCACTGTCGATTCCCTCTTGCTCCGGTGAGAATTTTCCCCCAAGCCCCGCTCCCTTCCTCGCTCTCTAGCACATGTCGCCATCAGAGTCGAAGAGGTCCGCCGCCATGGCCACCGTGGAGATCAAACCCGTGCACTTCCGTCGCCCTCGCCATGTCTTTGTCATTCCTGGAGCTCCCAGGAGCACAGCGCACGCACACCCGTCCCCCCGTGCACAATTTGATGACCCCATCCACTTCCGTGGCTCCGGCCACCGCGCCCGTTGCCATTGCCATGGCCAGAGGCCTCCCGGCGACCCCAGTTAGCCCTAGACGACGTGGGAGCTCACGGCGCCCTCGCCAGTGCCCCAATAACCCCTCCCCGTGCCCCCTAGCCCAAGTCCGGTGGAACTCCGGCGAGCCAGAGCTCACCGGAGCCATTAACCCTAACCCTGTGGCCTAATTAACCAACTAACCCCTCCTAACAGTGGCTGCCAGGTGGGGCCAGCCCCCCCCCCTTAACCCCACCGTTAAACTAATTAAACAGGATTTTAAAACAGAGCCACTGAGAGGCATGCCCACATGTTAGCCCCCTGCTGATGTTATGCTGAGGTCATGCTGATGCAATAATCAGAAAAATGCAAGGATTGATAATATGAAATTTGTTTTCATGTTTGACCAACTTTTAATGGGTGAACAGTGAGAAATGCATATTTGCATAATTTGAATTTGAATTTGGAGTTTGAATTTCCAATTCAATTGCAATACACTTCATTTAAATTGAATGTGCCACAAATCAGTACCCTTCACATCATGGAACAACTATATCGTGTGCTTGTGCATTTACTTCCGAAGTTTCCCCCCTTGTTGATGATTTCATCCGATGACAGATGTTCCGAGACGGTGATCACCCCTGAAGAAGAAGAAGTCCGGTAAAACCCGTGTAACGTCAAGCAAGGCAAGCAAACCCCATTGATCATGTCTATAAAATCCCAATTCCCTCTCAGTCTCGCTTATGAATGTTTAGGAGATTACCTTGTTATCGATTATACCGCATAGTTGAACCCATATCCGATGCATGACCTATCATCTTGTCACAGTAGTAAGCAAACCACAATCCTAGCTGACATAGGAGTTGACTGATATCATGTGGCCCCTGCAACTGTTAAAGCTTATTGCATGCCTAGAGTTTACAATTAGGTTACTTTTATCTGTGAGTCGGGATGTAGTGATCATGGTGTTGCTGAAGGTGAAACTGTGTTGGTGAATCCACCCTAATACAAGGTGAACGATGAGAGGTTGTGTAGGAGTACACGGTGGGTTGTCTCGTTGAACACTTCCCTAGGACCTGAGTTGTTGTGTTGTGATCCAATACAAAGAGTACTACCACATGTTGGGCAAACGGAACCCCGCTCAACCTACTAACTCACCCAAGTTCAAGTCCAGGAGTCACTATTTCGGGCTTTCCATTTGGCATATGCATAGAAAAAGAATGAATGAAAGTTTGCATCATTTAGATATGTGGGTGGACCTGTGAGACAGTAAAATCATCTGCTAAGGTGGAGTCTCGGTCGCCTGCATTGTCTGACTCCGTATCGTTGACCCGGCCGGAGTCTCTTGAGCGGTGAGAAACTCAGATGGTTGATTCATGGATTAGAGTTGGCTGTGAGGTAAAAGTTGTGGAAATTATCCTCGCCGACACCCGCTTGAATGGTGTCGAGGCCAAGGTGGTAACTGATAGTTTCATGTGTGTAGCAGTATACCCCTGCAGGGTTAATAAACTATTCGAATAGCCGCGTCCGCGGTAATGGACTACTTGGAAAGTTGTGCTTGATTATTAGACAACTTGAATGGATATGCTAAAACTCGCAAGATAAGCGTGAGTGCTATGGTGTGCTTTCTCGTGGGGAAGTCGAGGAAGTATCCATAGTGGTGTATTGGTTGGAGACTTGGTAGTGGACTCGTGTACGCTTCTTACCTCAAGTCTGGTACTCATAGTATAGGACTAGCCAAGTCAAAGCTGGCACTTCTGCATGTTGAAACCCCACCTCCCTTTACCTTGAAACTTGAGCATGAGTAGTATAGTTCTGATGTAAGTCTTGCTGAGTTCGACTTATTACTCACGTTTGCTTATTCTATGTTTTAGATGAGAACCAGCCCCCGATGGAGTCACCTTCCTGAAGCTCGACGTTGACTAAGCTAGTATAGTTGCAGACAACAGTCTGGTCCCTCGTGGAAGGGCTTTGTACGATGATCAAGGCTTCTCTAAGCCATTTGTTAATCTTGTCTGTACTCAGACCTAATTTTCTTCCGTTGTATGATGTAATGTTGATCACAGACATGTGATCTTTTTATGCTCTATGTGTAAGTCAATAAAGATATACTTTGTAGAGTTCATGCAATGTGTACCTGCTGTTTAGAGTAGACATGTATGTTGCGTGTATGTTTATAACATGCATGTCTTAGTGTGGGGTTCGATAGCTTAGTTGTGTTCTAGCCGGCGGTCTTTTATACACCAAGTGACCCTTGGATGTGCGCAGCTTGGGGCATCGCGATGCGATTGCTCGTGACTCTGTCACGTGGCACACTTTTATGTATGATTGAGCCCGCCCGAGACCCCGACTAAGTGATCGGGCTAGAGTCTGTTTATGTAAGTTTTATGATTCAATCGATAATATGGTGGAGGCGACTTGTTTATGAGTATGCGACTTGCCTGGATGGGATGCCCCTCACGTTCGATGCTTTCCGAGAGTGTTCTGTGCTTGGCCTTGTCTTCTTAGACAAGTGGGTACGGCTCTCGGCTCTCCATATGATTGAGTTGTGACTGGAATTACATACGCATATTCCGTGTCCCGACAACTCACACTTATCTTGGAAAGTTTTAGAGTAACCGTTGAAGTTGTCTAATAATCAAGCATAGGTCTCCAAGTAGTCCATGACCGCGGACGCGGCTATTCGAATAGTTTTGTTAACCCTGCAGTGGTGTACTGCTACACACATGAAACCATCAGTTACCGCCGGGATCTCGTCACTCTTCAAGCGGGTGTCGGCAAGGATAATTTCCAAAACTTTTACCTCACAGCCAACTCTAATCCATAATTCATCCATCTGAGTTGCTCACCGCTCAAGAGTCCGGCCGGGTCAACGATACGGACTTAGACGATGCAGGCGGCCGAGACGCCACCTTAGCAGATGGTTTTACTGTCTCACAGGTCCACCCACATATCTAAATGATGCAAACTTTCATTCATTCTTTTTCTATGCATATTCCAAATGGAAAACCCGAACTAGTGACTCCTGGATTTGAACTGGGGTGAGTTAGTAGGCTGAGCGCGAATCCGCGTGCCCAACATGTGGTAGTATTGTTCTTCTTGGATCGCCACACATGAACTCGGGCTTAAGGCGGTGTTCAACGAGACAACCCACTGTGTACTCCTACACAACCTCTCATCGTTCACCTTGTATTAGGGTGGATTCACCAACAAATTTTCACCTTCATCAACACCATGATCACTACCATCCTGACTCACAGATAAAAGTAACCTCATTGTAAACTCTAGGCATGCAATAAGCTTTAACAGTTGCAGGGGCCACATGATATCAATCAATTCCTATGTCAGCTAGGATTGTGGTTTGCTTACTACTGTGACAAGATCATAGGTCATGCATCGGATATGGGTTCCACTATGCGGTAGAATCGATAACAAGGTGATCTCCTAAACATGCATAAGTGAGACTGACGGGGAAGTGGGATTTTACAGACATGATCAATGGGGTTTTCTTGCCTTGCTGATGATGTTCAGTATCGGCGTCTTCAACGAAGGGGGTGGCCTCCGGTTCTAGTTCCACTTCTATTAGCAACATGACAATCATAGGATGAAAATAAAATACAATGCACAATCACATGAATAAGATTGCAAGGGTGATGTTCATTATTGCAATGTGGGTACAATTCCATTTAAAAGAAGTGGAATGCAAAGTCATTTGCAAATTCACTCTAAATTTGAATTCAAATTAAATCCATATGGACAAATGCCATTGTTCACCCAATTTAAATTGGTCAAACATGAAAACAAAGTCCATATTCACATTCCTTGCATTTTTCAGATAATTTTAGACATATTATATGCCCAATTTGGAGTTAGTATGAATTAGTTATTAATTTTCAAAGTTTAATTGAATTTCTGCATTTTCTGGAATTTCTTTTAAATAGAAAAAGGATTACTGCGTCAGCATGAACTCATGATGGCGTCAGGGGGCCTCTGACCAGGGGGACCCACTGGTCAGCCTCTGTGGGGTTAAAACCCTTTTAATTAAAACTAATAGAGGTTTAGGGAGCCTGGGGCCCCACTTGTCTGTCTCTGTGGGGGTGGGTTAGGGGTTAATTAGGGTTTAATTAAGCCGGGCTCGCCGAAATGTCGCCGGCGGCGGGTACAGTGCACGGTGGCGTGGCTCGTGGTGGCGTTTCTGGCCACCAAATGCAACGCTAGGGCCACCATAACGCAGCCCGTGGACGCGCGCTTCGCCCTGGCCATCGCAGCGTCGCTGGGGTGCGCTGGAAGCTCGGCTACGTCGAGCTCGCGCGGCGGTCGTGGCACTAGAACGGCGGGAGTGGGCTATGGCTAAGGGGTGGAGCTCGGTCTAGGGAGAAATGAACCGAGAGGCTCACCAGAGAGCGTTGAGGGGCACAGCAGCACCGGGGATGGGCTGGTGGAGGAGGGATTGCTCACTGGAGCTTCGCGGCGGCCGTAGCTTCTAGATGAAGGGGGCGTCCTCTCTGGCGTCCTCACGCTCGATTCAATGGCATGGCTCGAGGAAGTCGATGCTGGTGAAGCTTCTGGACAGGAGGAGGGAGGGAGGAGAAGGTGCGCTTCGAGGGGGAAAAGACGCGGGGTCAGCTGGGCATCCTCGTGGCGTGCAGAGGGTCAAGAGAAGGCACTGGACGCCTCATTAGCGTCGCGGTGGCGTCACCGCGCGCTCTCGGCTCGCCACCGAGCAGGTTGAGGAAGACGACAAAGGGGATGGCGGGCTGGGCCAGGCTAGGTGGGCTTGGGGGATGAGTTGGGCTTCTTTTCTTCTCTCTGTCTTTATTTATTTTTCTTTTATTCTTTTCTGTAATTTGTTTTTCTTTGGAAAAAAAATAGCAAAGCATTTTATAAAATCCTCAAATCTTTATCCTGGACTTAGGTGAAATAGAACTAGCCACTCCCAAGTTTTGAAGATTTTTGAAACTCAAATAATTTGAATTTCAAATCAAATAGGGTTATTATTTAATTTCCAAGCCTTGTTTGGAATTTTTTTTAAATCTTGGTGCATGTAGTGGGACCCACTTCTCTTTATATGTGATCATGCATATTTATAAGATTTTTCAAGAATATCAGAGGGATTTTTTGAAGAAATTTTTCTCTGGCCATTTGAATTAAATTCTTTAAGGCTTTTCTTTTTCCCCAATTGGATTACTTTTGAATTTTTTTGCATGATGCAAAGTTGCTTGTTAACCCTAGCACATACCTAAACATGGGGTTGTGACAACTCGCCCACTCAAAATAATCTCGTCCCGAGATTCAGAAGTCGTCGGAAGGAAGGTGGGGTACTCGGCACGGAGGCGGTCTTCTATTTCCCACCTTGCTTCTTTCTCGGAATGGTGTGACCACTGCACTTTTAGAAACTTGATCTTCTGACAACGCGTGATATGCTCAGCGGAATCAAGAATACGAACAGGGTACTCTCGATAAGAAAGGTCATCTTGGAGATCAAGTGTTTCATGGTCAACTTCGCGGATAGGGTCCTTGAAGCAACGCCTGAGTTGTGACACATGGAATACATCATGTACTCGGGAAAGGTGCAGGGGTAGTTCAAGTTGGTAGGAAACTTCTCCACGTTTAGCAAGAATGCGGAAAGGTACAATGTAACGTGGGGCCCACTTGCCTTTGATACCAAAGCATTGGGTTCCCTTCAGAGGAGTAACCGGAAGGTAAGCCATCTCATCAAGATTGTAGCTTTCCTGCCTATGATGACGATCATAGTATCTTTTCTGACGAGATTGTGCGGCTTTCAATTGATCACGAACAATGCGAACTTCCTCTTCTTCTTCCTTGATCATATCTAGTCCAAAGAATTGTCTTTCACCGGTTTCTGACCAGTTCAAGTGTGTTCGACAACGTCGTCCATAGAGGAGTTCAAAAGGAGCCATGTTCAGACTAGATTCGAAACTATTGTTATAAGCAAATTCGGAAAATGGAAAAGATTTCTCCCAATTCGTTCCGAAAGAGATAACTCAAGCTCTGAGCATGTCTTCGAGAATTTGGTTAACCCTTTCAACTTGACCGCTAGACTGGGGATGGAAAGTTGTACTAAAGGAGAGATGAGTTCCCATAGCATTCTGAAAGCTTTCCTAGAATCTAGAGGTGAAAAGGCTACCACGATCAGAATTGATTTCCAAAGGGACACCATGAAGAGACACAATTCTAGAGACATACAAGTCCGCTAACTGACTAGCAGTTATAGACTCGCGAACGGGAAGGAAGTGAGCAGCTTTGGAAAGTTATCAACGACAACAAAGATTTCATCATTTCTTGTATGGGTTTTTGGAAAGCCAGTGATGAAATCCATACTGACTTTGTCCCATTTCCACTCAGGAATAGGCAATGGTTGAAGAGTGCCAGCATGTCTTTGATTTTCAGCCTTAATGCGACGACAAACATCACATTCTGCAATGAACTGAGCAATTTGTCGTTTCATCCTAGTCCACCAAAATCTCTGGCGTAGGTCTCGGTACATCTTTGTACTACCAGGATGAATCGAAAGGGAGTGTCATGAGCTTCCTTAAGAATCAGCCTCCTAAGATTATGTTTTCGTGGTACCACTAAACGTGTGCCAAAGAAAACGACACCTTGATCATTTATGGAGAAACATTTAGCAACTCCACTAGCAATGTTCTTCTTGATCTCTCGAATACCACTATCACGTTTCTGGGAGGCTATGATTTTATCCTCAAGGGTTGGTTTCTCCACCAAGGTAGAAAGAAAGCCATGAGGAACAATCTCCAGATTGAGCTTTCAAAATTCCTCATGAAGAAGTGGTTGACACTGTTGTAACATGAGGTTGTTACAATACGACTTACGACTTAGTGCATCAGCCATCACATTGGCTTTTCCTGGGGTGAATAAGATTCCTAAGTTATAATATTTTATCAACTCTATCCAGCGTCTCTGCCTGAGATTAAGATCTGGCTGGGTGAATATGCATTTGAGGCTTTGGTGGTCGGAATAGATCTCACAACGATTACCAAGGAGGTAATGTCGCCAATTCTTCAGGGCATGAACTACGACAGCGAGTTCAAGATCATGGGTAGGATAGTTCTATTCATGTGGACGCAGTTTCCGTGAAGCGTACGCTACCACATGTCTATCTTTCATAAGTATGCATCCTAACCCTTGCCGTGAAGAGTCACAGTAGATCTCGAAATCCCTTTTGGTGTCTGGAGGTGCAAGGACGGGTGCAGAAGTCAATCTTCTCTTTAGCTCTTGAAAGCTTTCCTCACACTTGGGGGTCCATTGGAATTTCTTATCTTTCTTGAGGAGTTCAGTTAGAGTCTCTGCAACTTTGGAGAAGTTCTCAACGAAGCGGCGGCAATAGCTTTCTAAGCCAAGAAAACTCCTAACTTGCTTAACCGATTCAGTTGCAGTCCAGTCAAGGATGGCCTGAACTCTCTCGGGATTGACAGCAATGCCTTTCGCAGAAATCACGTGGCCTAAGTAGGTCACTTCTTAGCCAAAATTCGCACTTAGAGAACTTAGCATAAAGGCGGTGCTCTCGAAGTTACATCAATACCAGCCTATGATGTTCTGCATGTTCTTCTTCATTCTTCGAGTATATAAGGATGTCATCAAGGTAAACCACGACGAACTTGTCCAAATACTCCATGAAGATATAATTCATCATGCGCGAGAAAGTGGCGGGGGCATTGGTTAAACCGAAGGACATAACGGTGTACTCATAAAGACCATAACGAGTAGTGAAAGCCGTTTTTGGAATGTCCTCGTTTCTGATTTTGATTTGATGATAGCCTAATCTCAAATCCATCTTTGAGAAGACAGAGGATCCAGCAAGTTGATCATAAAGATCATTGATCCTGGGCAGTGGGTATTTGTTCTTTATCGTCGCTAGATTTAATGGGCGATAGTCTACACACATCCTTTCTGTTCCATCTTTCTTCGTTACGAATAGAACGGGGCAACCACATGGCGATGAGCTAGGGCGGATGAAGCCTTTTGCCAACAAAGCTTCAAGTTGGATTTTAAGCTCAGCTAAATCACGTGGGGCCATTTTGTATGGGCTTCTGGAAATTGGGGCGCTTCCTGGGGCAAGATCTACAATGAATTCTACACATCTGTCAGGTGGCATGCCCGACAGCTCTTCAGGAAAGACATCCGGGAAGTAACGAACCACCAGAATATCTTCAAGGTCAGGAAGGGGAAGCACATTCAAAGTATGCATCTGGATTCTAGAGCTGGGTGATGTGTAGTCAATTGTCTGGCCTGAAGGATGGGTGAGTTTAACTGTCTTGGCTTTACAATCAAGGACCACATTCTGTCTTGATAACCAATCCATTCCTAGGATGACATCAATGTCTGAAGACTTGAGGGCTATATGTGCATAACTCTCCGACATGAATGAATGAGAAGCTCCTGGATCGAAAAGAACGGAGGCGGGAACATGATTGACTAGGAGTGTACCAAGGATGACATCAGAAGTTTCAATAGCTTTCTCAACTGAGATTTGGTTCACACAACCACTACTACTGGCTGAAGACTTTTCTTGCAAGGGTTTGGAGGTTGATTTAATTGAAGGCTTACGTCGAGAATGACGTGGTGTCATCAAAACCTGAGGGCACTGACTGAGGTAATGGCCTGGCAGACCACACTTGAAACACACCCTGCCTGAATTGCCGGGAGCAGGATTACTTGTTTGCACACCATCATTCGTGGAAGGAACAATGTGTTGAGGTGGATGGCATATATTGGATGGCGGTCCTGAAGAAAGTTTTGAGGTATGGCACTAGTTGGGATCCATATTCGACGTTTCTGAGGGGCTGAACTTGAAGAAGGAGCAAGCTCACGGGAATACTTACGAGAATCTTCGAACACTTCATTACCATGCTCAGCTCTGAAGGATCTGTTGAATAAATCCTCAAAGGTGGAAAATTCAAGGAGGTTGAGATCATGGCGAAGGATGGGGCTAAGTTCCTTACAGAACCTTGCCTGCTTTCTGGCATCGGTGGTGATCTCATCTTGGGCATAACGAGCAAGACAGTTGAACTCTCTCACATGCTCATGAATGGACATCTCTCCTTGAGTCAAATTGCAGAACTCTTCCTTCTTGCGCTCCATTAACTCATCCAAAATGTGGTACCCTCGAAAGGCATCACGGAACTCCTACAAAGTCACTATGTGACCATCAGGCTGCATCGCAACATAGTTCTCCCACCATTCAGCAGCATCATCTTCCAGAAAGTATGCCGCAAATATAACTCGATCATCGGGAGCAACATGTGTCATATCAAGCTTACGCTCGATGGAACGGAGCCAGTTGTCGGGACCCGGGGTTAGCGTATGCATGTCCCGCTACGACATAGTTATATGGAGAGCCGAGAACCGTACCCACTTGTCTAAGCAGACAAGGCCAAGCACAGAACGTTCTCGGAAAGCATCGTACGTGAGGGGCATCCCATCCAAGTCGGATGATCATCTGAGATGGGTCCTCATCGTCCGCACACAAGTCTAATGATATGGGTGATGAACTCCCATATTCGCAGACAAGTCGCCTCAACCATACTATCGACTATCTCAAAACTCTTAAATAGACTTACTCCAGCCCGATCACTTAGTCGGGGTCTAGGGCGGGCTCGATCATACATCAAAGTGTGCACAAGACAGAGTCTCGAACAATCGCATCGCGATGCCCCAAGGTGCGCACATCTAAGGGCCACTTGGTGCATAAAAGACCGCCAGCCAGATCACAACTAAGGTCTCGAAAACCCATACAAAGACATGCATGTTATAATCATACACGCATCACACATGTCCAGTATGAACAGTAGGTATCATTGCAATTCTCTACAAAGTATACAACTTTATTGATAACTCTTACAGAGTGCACACAGAGATCACAAGTCTATGATCCAAGATTACATCAAACATGTGGAAGCAAAGTAGGTCTGAGTACAGACAAGTTTAACAAATCACTTAGAGAAGTCTTATCTAAAACAAGCCCTTCCACGAGGGACCAGTCGTCTGACTGGGACTACACTAGCTTGATCAGTCGTCTATCTCCAGGAAGATTCCACCTTCAGGGTCAGGGGGTTCATCTAAAACATAGAATAAGCAAACGTGAGTACAAAATCGTACTCAGCAAGACTTACGTAGGAACTATACTACTCATGCACATGTATCAAGGTAAAGGGAGGTGGGGTTCAATTGCAGAAGTGCCAGCTTTGACTTGGCTAGTCCTGAACTACGAGTACCAGACTTGAGGTAAGGAGCGTACACGAGTCCACTACATCTCCAACCAATTACACCACTATGGGCCTTCCTCGACTTCCCCACGAGAAAGCCCGCCATAGCACTCACGCTTATCTTGGCAAGTTTTATACGTATCCAGTTCAAGTTGTCTAATAATCGAGCACAGCTTTCCAAGTAGTCCCTTACCACGGACGCGGCTATTCGAATAGTTTATTAACCCTGCAGGGGTGTACTGCTACACACATGAAACGATCAGTTACCGCCGGGATCTCATCACCCTTCAAGCGGGTGTCGGCGAGGATAATTTCCACAACTTTTACCTCACAGCCAACTCGAGTACAATGGAGACGCCTATCTGGGCTGGAATCCACATCGTGAACCCAGCCGGTTTACCGATGTTGTCCCAGAAGATGTGTGCAGGGTCCCAAGCCGGTCTGAATAGCCGTTCTTCCACTTCGTAGACCGTGCCACAGACCTACCAGAACTCCAAACTAATGCGAGTCATTGAACTGAGAAGGGGTGAGTTAGTAGGTTGAGCGGGGGTCCATGTGCCCAACATGTGGTAGTACTCTTCGTCTTGGATCACCACACAAGAACTCGGGCTTAAGGCGGTGTTCAACAAGACAACCCACTGTGTACTACTACACAGCCTCTCATCGTTCACCTTGTATTAGGGTAGATTCACCAACACAGTTTCACTTTCATCAACACCATCGTCACTATGATCCCGACTCACATAAAAAACATCCTCATTGTAAACTCTAAGCATGCAATAAGCAGTAACAGTTGCAGGAGCCACATGATATCAATCAACTCCTATGTCAGCTAGGATTGTGGTTTGCTTACTACTGTGACAAGAGGGTAGGTCATGAATCGGATATGGGTTCAACTATGCGGTAGAATCGATACAAGGTGGTCTCCTAAACATGCATAAGCGAGACTGA
The DNA here is from genome assembly GCA_950022295.1 of Bromus sterilis. Classification (NCBI taxonomy): domain Eukaryota; kingdom Viridiplantae; phylum Streptophyta; class Magnoliopsida; order Poales; family Poaceae; genus Bromus; species Bromus sterilis. The sequence continues at coordinate 346,289,168 of OX465596.1, forward strand.
GAGGGAATTGGGATTCTATAGACATGATCAATGGGGGGGGGTTGCTTGCCTTGCTGACGAGGATCAGCCACAGGGTCTTCAACGAAGGGGTGATCTCGGGTTCCGGCTCCACTTCTATCAGCAACATGACAATCATAGGATCAACATACTGTACAATGCACAATCACATGAATAAGATTGTAATGGTGATGTTCATGGTTGCATTGTGTGGAAAATTCTATTTAAAAGGAGTATATTGCAATTGAATTGCAATTTCAAACTCCAATTGATTAATCGATGAATTTCAAATGCATTTTAATGCATGAATGTTCATTTGAAATGGTTGATCATGAAGTTATGTTGTAAAGGTGAGGTAAAGCCTCTGATGTGTGGATGAATCCATCTAATAGAAGTGTGTTGCAAAATCATTTGCAAATTCACTCCAAATTTGAATTCAAAAGAATGCCATATGCCTGTTTGCTACTGTTCATCCATATTAAAATGGTCAAACATGAAAACAAAGTGCATATTCAGAATCCTTGGATTTTTCTGATTATTTTAGACATATTATTTTCCCAATTTAGAGTTAAAATGAATTAATTATGATTTTCCAAAAGTTTGGCTATTTTCTGGATTTTCTGGAATTAGATTAATTCAATTAATTGATTTTCTGTGTCATGCTTGCGCAAGGATGACGTCAGGGGGGCTGACATGTGGGGTCCAGTGGTCAGTGGCTGGGGGGATTAAACCGTTCTGTTTAATCTAAACCTAATTAGATTAGGGCCTTGGGCACACTGTCCAGTGACACTAGGGGTGGTTTAGTGGGTTAAATAAGCTGGGGGGTTAGGCTAACAGGCCGGCGGCTTGACGCCGGCGGCTCTGCCACGGCGGCGCCCTCGCAGGAATCGGCTACGGGCCACGGGGAGGGGAACGGAGGGCACGGGCGTGCTCCTGGAGGTCGTCCGCGTCGAATGGTGGCATCAGGGGGTCACGGGGATCACCGGAGCGTCGCTGGCGTCAAAGACGGCGGAGGCAGTGGCTCGGGTTTTGTCGAAATCGCGCTCTGGAGCGCTGTTTTGACTGTGGCCTTGTGCAACAGATTGCTGGGAGCACCAAGAGGGTGATGGGCAAGTCGGGCGAGACGCTAGCGCACGGGGGCTAGAGCTCCACAAGCCATGGCGGCGGCGAGCTTCTGCTCGCATGGTGGAGCTGGGTTAGGGGAAACATAGGGGAGCTCACCCTGAGCTTAATGGAGGAGACGACGCTGTCGGGGGTGCTCCGTCGGCGACGGAATCGTTGATGGCGCGCGGCTGCCGTGGATGAAGACGACGACGCGATTCTTAGGCTCCAGTGGCTTCGGCTTCAATTCCTCGAGCTGGGTGGCGTAGTCGACGTCTCCTAAGAGGATGGACGGGTTGGCGCGGCTTCTAGTCGGCGATGGCCGCGTGATCTCGGCGACGTGCTCTGCGGTGGCGCTCGGGCTCGCGTGAAATCGACGCAGGAGGGGAGGATGAGGCTGTCCAGGAGGAAGGAATGAAAGAGGTGTCTCCAGGCGTCGTCGTGGCGCATATTGGAGGCTTGGGGGGCACCTGGAGGGCTGTGGGGCGTCGCGGTGGCGTCGGTGGCTTTCCACCGAGCACCTTGGGGGCGCGGGGAAGAAGACGACAGGGAGAAAGGCTGCTGGGCTGGGCCGGCCTGTGTGGGTTAGGCTGCTTTGCCAGGTAAGCTCATTTTTCCTTTTCTCTCTGTTTTACTTTTCTGCATTATGTTTTGGCACTGCTAAAAAAAATAGCAAACCATTTTCTAAAATGCTAGAAGTTTTTATATGGCCTAATAATATATATAGCTAGTGTAACGCCCCAGTCACACACCGGTTCCCGGCGTACACCTGGCGGGATCTAGACTGTCCCCATAGACCAACACTAGTCTTTCCTGCGCACTTTGTCCTCACTCGTGCGCACCCGAGAATAACTTCCCGGTTGGTCACCCATCCTCAAATTGCTCCAAGCCAAGCACGCTTAGTAGTCTTTCATTCCTACTAAGCCAGGATGTCACACACACCCACTCAAAGGAACCGACGTCCTCGTCGGCCCACAGGAACGTTCCCTCTTGGCACACATCTGTGCGTCCAGTGCCGACACATGGCTCACCCATGTTCGCACACTGACCCGTACACGCCCGTGTAACCGCGAGGGTCGGCTCTGATACCATTTGTAACGCCCCGGCCACACCCACCGGTTCCCGGCGTACGCCTGGCGGGATCTAGACTGTCCCAACAGACCAACACTAGTCTTTCCTGCGCACTTTGTCCTCACTCGTGACCGACCGGGAAGTTGTTCCCGGGTGCGCACGAGTGAGGACAAAGTGCGCAGGAAAGACTAGTGTAGGTCTGTGGGGACAGTCTAGATCCCGCCAGGCGTACGCCGGGAACCATTGGGTGTGGCCGGGGCGTTACAGCTAGCCACTTATAAAGTTTGGCACTTTTTAAAATTCAAAAAATTTGAATTTTAAATCAACTAGGGGTTTTTGATTAATTCCAAGGTCTTATTTGAATATTTGAAAAATCCATGAGCATGGGGTGGGTCCCACATCACTTGATATGTGATCACACTCATTTATGAGACTTTTCAAAAGTCAAACATGAATTTTTGGAGAAGATTTCTTTCTGGCCTTTTGAATTAATTTATCTGGGGGCTGTTCCTTCTCCCTTTTGAGTTTGAATTTGACTTCCAAATGATTTCTTTGAAATTTTTAACATGATGCAAAGTGACTTGCTAATCCTAGCACATACCTAACTTGGGGTTGTGAAAACTCGTCCCCACTCAAAAGAATCTCGTCCCGAGATTCAGAAGTCTGCGGGAGGAAGGAGGGGTACTCGGCACTGAGACGATCTTCTCTTTCCCATGTGGCTTCTTTCTCTGAGTGGTGTGACCATTGCACTTTCAGAAACCTAATCTTCTGACGACGAGTGACACACTCAGCTGAATCAAGAACACGAACGGGGTATTCTCGATAAGAAAGGTCATCTTGGAGATCAAGCGTTTCATGGTCAACTTCACGGATGGGGTCCCTTAAGCAACGCCTGAGTTGTGACACATGGAATACATCATGTACTCGGGAAAGGTGCGGGGGTAGTTCAAGTTGGTAGGCAACTTCTCCACGTTTATCAAGAATGCGGAAAGGTCCAATGTAACGTGGGGCCAACTTGCCTTTGATACCGAATCTTTGGGTTACCTTAAGAGGAGTAACCCGAAGGTAAGCCTTCTCATCCAGATTGTAGCTCTTTTGTCTATGATGACGATCATAGTAGCTTTTCTGACGAGACTGGGATGTTTTCAATTGATCACGAACAATGCAAACTTGCTCTTCTGCTTCCTTGGTCATATCCGGTCCAAAGAATTGTCTTTCACCGGTTTCTGACCAGTTTTGGGGTGTTCGACATCGTCCACCATACAGGAGTTCAAAAGGAGCCATGTTCAGACTAGATTGAAAACTATTGTTATAAGCAAATTCGGCAAATGGAAGAGACTTCTCCCAATTCTTTCCGAATGAGATAACACAAGCTCTGAGCATGTCTTCAAGAATTTGGTTAACCCTTTCAACTTGACCGCTAGACTGAGGATGGAAAGCTGTGCTAAAGGAGAGATGAGTTCCCATAGCATTCTGAAAGCTTCCCCAGAATCTAGAGGTGAAAAGGCTACCACGATCAGAATTGATTTCCAAAGGAACACCGTGAAGGGATACAATTCTAGAGACATACAAGTCCGCTAACTGGCTACTAGTTATAGACTCACAAACTGGAAGGAAGTGAGCAACTTTGGAAAGCCTATCTATGACAACGAAGATGGCATCATTTCCTTTCTGGGTTTTTGGAAAGCCAGTGATGAAATCCATACTGACTTTGTCCCATTTCCACTCAGGGATAGGCAATTGTTGAAGAGTGCCAGCAGGTCTTTGTTGCTCGGCCTTAATGCGACGACAAACATCACATTCAGCAATGAACTTAGCAATTTCTCTCTTCATCCTAGTCCACCAAAATCTCTGGCGTAGGTCTCGGTACATCTTTGTGCTACCAGGATGAATTGAAAGGGGACTGTCATGAGCTTCTTTGAGGATTAGCCTCCTAAGATTGTGTTTTCGTGGTACAACGAATCGATTGCCAAAGAAAATGACACCTTGATCATTCATGGAGAAACATTTAGCAACTCCGCTAGCAATGTTCTTCTTGACCTCTCGAATACCACTATCATGTTTCTGGGCGGCTATGATTTTATCCTCAAGGGTTGGTTTCGCCACCAAGGTAGAAAGATAGCCATGAGGAACAATCTCGAGATAGAGTTTTCGAAATTCCTCATGAAGAAGTGGTTGATACTGTTGTAACATGAGGTTGTTACAATACGACTTACGAATTAGTGCATCAGCCATGACATTGGCTTTGCCTGGGGTGTAAGAAATTCCTAAGTCATAATCTTTTATCAACCTATCCAGCGTCTTTGCCTGAGATTAAGATCTGGCTGGGTGAATATGTATTTGAGGCTTTGGTGGTCGGATAAGATCTCACAACGATTACGAAGGAGATAATGTCGCCAAGTTGTTAGGGCATGAAATACGACAGCGAGTTCAAGGTCATGGGTAGGATAGTTCTCTTCATGTGGACGCAACTGGCATGAAGCATAAGCTACCACATGTCTATCTTGCATAAGTATGCATCCTAACCCTTGCCGTGAGGCGTCACAAAAGATCTCGAAATCCTTTTTGGTGTCTGGAGGCGCAAGTACGGGTGCATAAGTCAATCTTCTTTTTAGCTCTTGAAAGCTTTCCTCGAACTTCGGAGTCCATAGGAATTTCTTATCTTTCTTGAGGAGTTCAGTTAGAGGCTTTGCAACTTTAGAAAAGTTCTCGACGAAGCGACGGCAATAGCTGGCTAGGCCAAGAAAACTCCTAACTTTCTTAACCGATTCAGTTGGAGTCCAGTCAAGGACGGCCTGAACTCTCTCGGGATTCACAACAATGCCTTTTGAAGAAATCACGTGGCCTAAGTAGGTCACTTCTGGTAGCCAAAATTCACACTTGGAGAATTTAGCATACAGGCGGTGCTCTCTAAGCTTCATCAGTACCAGCCTTAGGTGTTCTGCATGTTCTTCTTCGTTCTTCGAGTAGATGAGAATGTCATCAAGAAAAACTACAACAAATTTATCTAAGTACTCCATGAAGATCGAATTCATCATGCGTGAGAAAGTGGCGGGGGCATTGGTTAAACCAAAGGAGATGACACTGTACTCGTAAAGACCATAACGAGTAGTGAAAGTCGTTTTTGGAATGTCCTCGTTTCGGATTTTGATTTGATGATAACCTAATCTCAAATCCATCTTGGAGAAGACAGAGGATCCAACAAGTTGATTATAAAGATCATTGATCCTGGGCAGTGGATACTTGTTCTTTATCGTCGCTAGATTTAGCGGGCGATAGTCTACGCACATCCTTTCTGTCCCATCTTTCTTCGTTACGAACAGAACGGGGCAACCCCATGGCGATGAGCTAGGGCGGATGAAACCTTTTTCCAACAAAGCTTCTAGTTGGGTTTTAAGCTCAGCTAACTCACGTCGGGCCATTTTGTATGGGCGTCTGGAAATTGGTGCGGTTCCTGGCATAAGATCTACTATGAATTCTACACATTTTATCGGGTGGCATTCCCGGCAGCTCTTCAGGAAAGACATCCGGGAAGTCACGAACCACCGGAACATCTTCAAGGTTGGGAAGGGGAAGCACATTCAAAGAATGCACCTGGGTTCTTGTTCTTGGTGAGGAGTAAGCTATTGTCTGGCCTGAAGGATGTGTAAGTCTAACTGACTTGGCTTTACAATCAAGAAAAGCATGTTGTCTTCATAACCAATCCATACCAAGGATGACATCAATGTCTGAAGACTTGAGGGCTATGAGTGAAGCAAGGAATACGAAACCCTCAATTGAAATTTGATTGCCATGGCTTACTCTATTAGTTTGCTACTTGGAACCAGGATTTTGAATGATCATAGGGGTGAACATTTCATCAAAGGATATCTCATGCCGAAGTGCATAACTCTCCGACATGAATGAGTGAGATGCTCCTAGATCGAAAAGGACAGAAGTGGGAACAAAATTGACTGGGAGCATACCAAGAATGACGTCAGAAGTACTATCAGTTTCCTCAGCTGAGATTTGGTTCACACGTCCAAGATTTATGGAAGTGAAAGGCTTGGCGGTGGGAACCTTCGGGGGTGGTTTAGCACGAACATTGGGGTTCCCTTTGGCATGGGGTGGAGCATTCTGATTGACGGGGCACTGACGAGAGTAGTGACCAGGCTGGCCACATCTGAAGCAGGCTCCAAAGATGGTGCGGGGAGCTGGGTTGTTTGGTGGAGCTGGTGGACGAGGAGGCAAAAGGGATGGCCTCGATGGGTTGTTTTGGTGGATCAAACTGTTAGGAATCCAGATCATGCGCTTCTGAGGGCGTGAACTGGAAGAAGGGGCAAGCTCAAGAGCATGCTTGCGAAACTTCTCAAAAACTTCATTGCCATGCTCAGCTCTGAAGGATATGTTGACTAAATCCTCAAAGGTAGCAAACTCAAGGAGATTGAGATCATGACGAAGGATGGGGCTAAGTCCCTTGCGGAACCTTGCCTGCTTTCTGGCATCGGTGGTGATCTCATCTTGGGCATAACGATCAAGACGGTTGAACTCCCTCGCATACTCATGAATGGCCATCTCTCCTTGATTCAGATTGCAGAACTCTTCCTTCTTGCGCTCCATCAACTCATCCAGAATGTGGTACCCATGAAAGGCAACACAGAACTCCTGCCAAGTCACTACGTGAGCATCTGGCTGCATTGCAACATAGTTCTCCCACACTGAAGAGCAGCACCTTCCAAGAAGTATACCGCGAAAATAACTCGGTCATCGGGAGAAACATGTGCTGTATCAAGATTACGCTCGATGGAACGGAGCCAATCATCAGCTTCGAGGGGCTCACAAGAACATCGGAATACCGGTGGCTTGAGGAAGATGAAGTCCTGAATGCTGACCACCACATTACGATGGTAGGCGGTATTCTGCTCGATGAGTTCCAGAAGGCGTGTTTGATCACGTCTATTCCGCTCAGCTTCCATCATGATTTCCGCCACAGAAGGCGGGGGTGGAGGTTCATCATCATTTCGATTCCGATCACGGTCTCGATTCCGAAGAACAGCACTACGAGTTCCACTTGACATCCTGTGTGATAAAAATCAACAATCAGAACAAGTTGTACGATGGAGGCAAGGATAAAAGGATATGATTTAGGCGGAAAAGATAATAATGCGAAGGAAATGAATCAAAGAAACACGGAACAAATCCGGCAGCATAACCGCTACACTGGGATGGAAAACAAAACAACCTCGAAGAAATTGGACAGAACTTCTTCAAGGAACTCAAAACACGGAGACTCTGGACAACTACAACAATCCTACGGCTACAAGGAGGCAATCAACGAGATGTTCTAGTCAGACATAGATGAGCCTAGTCCTATTTTCCCATAGAAAAGGTAAGGGTGACTCAGAACTCAGAAAGATGAAGGTAAGGATAAAAAGAAGCCTTACTTTGTTCCCTTATATACCCAGAGTAACTATATAACTATAGAAGGCTAGACTCAACTTCGGCCAAGGCTGATAATCCTACAGTCAGTCCTGCTCTGATACCAAGTCTGTTGGGACCCGGGGTTAGCGTATGCAAGTCCCGCTACGACATAGTCATATGGAGAGCCGAGAACCGTACCCACTTGTCTAAGCAGACAAGGCCAAGCAGAGAACGTTCTCGGAAAGCATCGTACGTGAGGGGCATCCCATCCAAGCCGCACTACTAGGGAATAGACTTATGGTGGCGCACAGTTTTTGAGTTTAGTGGCGCATTAGGGATGCGCCACTAACTACAAGCCACTAATAAGGGCTTAGAGGTGGCGCATTCTGGATGCGCCACCCCTAAAGCCCTTAAGAGTGGCGCATCTCAGAATGCGCCACCTCTAAGCTCTTAGGGTCGGCGCATTCTGGTATGCGCCACGTCTAAGGGCCTTAGGGGTGGCGCATTCACAGTGCGCCACTAAATCCTGAAAATATGCGCCACTAAATAATTACAAAAAAAAAGAATTACAGAAAAGAATAAAAGAATTACCGATATTTTTATTATATTACAGAAATGCAAAATACAATATAACAATGAGGCCAACAATTATTGATACAAAAGATTTGCATTATAATTTTTATTACAAAGGTTTAGAGGCCAACAAGATTCACAAGATTACATCCATCACAAAATTACAATGATTCCAACAATTATTGAAAACCGAAAGCTACTTTCTTCATCATATCTTGTTTTCTCGTCAACCTGCACAAAACAAAGCTTTAGAGGTCACATCCATATGAATCATACCAAAGGAGAACAAAGCAATCTAGCAACTATTCTTATCAACAACTTAAAGCAAGTCGATCAATGGTGAGAAGCATGCACATATGCATAAAAATGCATATGCAGTGACCTTTATACACAAAGAGCACCAAGAGTATTTGACACTACCATCTACTACACAAAGAGTACATCCAAATTACATCCAAAATACACAAAGAGTACATTCAATTTTTCTGACTCGGCTCGGGGAATGGGCGGCATCCTTCTTTCGTCATGAAAGGCCTTGTGTCACGCAGGGCCTTTAGGCGGACTTCTATCTCCCCATTGGATGGTGCAATGTTGGAGTGGAAGATCACCCCCTTCATTTGTACTTCATGACGGATGATAGTCGCCATCTGCGCTTGGATGTGAAAGAACTCCTCCTTCAGATTTGCATCGGCGATTTCAGCCTTCCTTTCGGCCCACGCTCTGAGATGACTTGGCAGCGTAAGGTTGCGTTGTTCCTGTACAATCGCCCTCATGTGATGAAGGGCGTAGTACGCATCCCTCACACTGCCAGCCGGCTGCTTGACGCACGGGAACTGCGTTACGTGGTTGAACACGTTCACGCAAGGCTGATTTTTCCTGAACTTGTGCTTCATGATCTTGCCTCCGGCTTTTATGTAGCCGACGAGAGCATCATCCAAAACTCTCATGATACACTTGTAATATTTCTTCTTCACACTCCCCGAGTGTAAATACACGGCATGCGAGTGTTGCGGTGAAAAGCAGATGAACACGCAGTCTTGATCCTCACTGCATAATTAAAATAATCCAAAATGAATGTTGGAAGAGGACAATGGAAAGCTAAGAAAGCATATATGCTACGGAGGCAAGCGAATGACTTACTTGGGAGAGTATGTCATAAGAAATGAATCCTTGTCGGCGTTCTGTAGCATGAAGTCTGTGATGTACCCCGCCGCGAGAGCCGCGTCCCCGTCGTCCGTCAAGATGCTTTCACGCATGTAGAAGGGGTCCAATATCGCGACGCTCGGGGTCTTATCTCTCCTGATACTCATAGAAAGGCTGAGCGAGAACAGACGGATAAGGCTATGGTCCAGCCGCTTGAGATGGTACAAATTGAAGATCTCCGAAAATCGCAGGATTATCATATCCGTGGGGATAGCGTTGATGAAGCCCATGTTGAGTGGCACCTTGGCCATGAAAACCGGGTACGAGGGATTCTCTTCTCGAAGAAGAATCTTCTCTAATGCCATAATACTATGATTCACACTCTGCATATCCGAAGTTGCAAGGTCCAGCATGTCCTTAGGTAGCATCGGCCTACCAGCCACATGGATATCAAACGAGAGATCCTTGGGTCTTGGTGGCCCGTCCTGAGCCCGGATTGGCATCGAAGGTTGGCTACTAGAAGTGATGCTCTTCTTTCTTTTCCGTCCCTTCTTCTTTTCTGATTTTGAGCAGTCACCGGCCTTTATCTGCTCAGTGGCCGCCTTATGGAGTGTGGACGGGCTGAGAATAGATCTTGTGGCATCTGCTTGAGGCTCGGTGAAGGCGCAAGCTGCTGCTGGAGACATGTCCTGAGAAGAAGCGAAGAGACGCGTGGAGCAAGCAGGCTTCGCTGCAGGATCAGCTGGACCGCGAGCTTCCTCGTCATGCTGATAGGCTCCTTCAGCAGGAGGCATGAATAAGTCATCAGCATCATACAAAATATTGATGAACTGGTCGGCGCTGATATCATCATCAAGATCATCGTCTTCTTGTTGTGCGCCGATGGGATCATGTGGCGCCGACACGATGACTAGCGGTGTTGTCCTAGGTGTGGTGCCCCTTTCCCCCGTCATTAAACGCATTTGGCTCTTCGGCCATAGGCATATTTGGTTGAAACAGTCACTGAGGACTGCCGGCTCGTCCTCATTGTATCCGGGGGGTTGAATGGGAGGTTCAACTCTCTCTAGCCCGAAATCACGAGAGAGATTTGAACCCTATGCATCTCCGGTGCCATCGGCATATTGTGCATGATTCGATTTTGTGGTTGAATGATTTTACCTTTGGCAACATCCTTCAACTCGCCGTCCACGACTTGTAATAGAATGCATGGACTGTCCTCCTGCGAAAGAGATATATATATATGCATGTACGGCATCAGAGAGATTCCACTAAAAAAAGGCAAGGAGATGAAGTCCTCGTTTGAGTTGCAGACGCTTATAGTTACCTTGAGGGCGTCGAGGTCGGCTAGTGAAGAGACCCCGCCGTCAGAGACCCCGCCGATGACGGCGGGCATGCAAGAGACGGAGGGCGCGCTGCCTCCCATGGCGTCGGTCGCCCTATTTGCGCTGCCGCCGGGTGCATTATTGTTATGCCCCAGTTGCTCGATCGTGGCCGGAGGAGTTACCATCACGTCCGGCGTCGCCGCCGCGGTGTTGGCGGCCGGAGTCACCAATACGCCGGGAGTCGGTGCGGGAGCCACCACTATGGCCGGAGTCAGGACTGCAGGCGCCGCGGGGACCGAGTTCCTGCCGACCATGCTGGGGACTGGTATGGGCCCTTGTCCACCACACGCTTGCCAATTCGCGAGCGACTGCATCATATCAGGAAGGAGAGCGTTCATCGTCTTCGCCACTTCGTCCTTAACAAGCTGCGGAAGCATGTTCACCTTCTCCTCCAGTCCACGAACATAAGCGGCATCTTCTTCGGTCCTTCTGGCCTTGCGCCCCCTCGAACCGGACTGCTCCGCCGATTTTCCATAATATTCGGACCAATTTAGGTCCGCACCAAAGCCGACCACACGGCCGGCTGACGATGGCTTCGCCGTCACGTCGTCAACATTCTTGACCTTGTTCAACGCCCTGTTAAAGGCGTTGCCCCACGGGCCGGCCGGCTTAACCGACGACTCCTGCGATGAGGCGATTTTCATTTCCGCTTGCTGCAAAAAGAATGTGAAATGTTAAGAAATTGTGAACTTCACTCGAGAATTGAATCGACAAGGTCGCGTGGTAAACTACTTACCACGGCAGTCGTAAACTCCTGAATCTTAGGATCGATAATTATTTTCGAGGTTGCTTTGTCCTTATAGCTCCGGGCCCTCACAAAGAATTCGGTCTGCGGATCATCTTTGTATTGCTGGAAGGGGTTAGGTATGCCCGCAGCGGCGTACTCGGCATCCTCCTTGTCCCATTTAGACTTGGAACTTTTGTAACCACCGGCTCCGAGACGGTGGTTACCTATGACCTGCGACCGCATGGCCTTGCCCTTTGCACTCGCGGCCTTGGCTTGCTCGGACTCACACCTAGCCTTGAAAAGGTTGTAGGTAGCTTCGTCGATCAACGGCTCTTTCTCCTTGAGCTCCTCCCAGGTTTTGTTCTTTTAAAAAATTTCCCTCTTCAGCCGGGTTTTCCAAATGGACAAGGCCTTTCTCATCTTCCTGAGGGCCCATGTGTTTACTTTGTTCCCTCTGAGTTTGGTGTTATCGTACGGCTTCGGAAACTTGTATCGTCCGTGCAGCTTGTTGATAAGAAGCTGACAATAATGAATATTCTCACGACTCCTGAGGTTAATCGTGGTGATCGTCACGGTGTTGCGGAGGATCGCCGCGACTTGACGACCGTACCCTTCCGAAAAACGTTCGGACTCTTTAGGAATCCCGACGGCGGTCACAACAGTAAACTCTTGCCTGATGACTCCGACCTTGGTCGGTTTCCGATTCCTCTTCTTCGACTGGGTACCATCTGTGTTGGAGCCACCGGTCCCATCATCCTCGCCGATGTTCCTCTCGCCGTCTGTCTTACCGGCCTCCTCCTCTAGGTCATCATCCGATGAGTCGGACTCCGACTCTATCTCCTCCTCATACTCCTCCTCGCCCGGAGGTACTTCCTCTTCTCTCTGCTCCTCGACCTCCTCCTGGGAGTATTCCCAAAATTGCTTCATTTTTTCTCCCGGCTGAGAAGAAGGACAGGCGTCGGCTCCGGTCGACATGTTTGCACTAGGACAATATTAAGAAATGCAACTACTTAATTAATTAGCACAATAAATAAATGCAAATACTCTCATGTTAAGAAAAATAGCAAAGGTCATGCACGAATTCACGGAAAAATTCGGCATGAACTTTGCTCTTTTTCTTAACATGAGAGTGCCCCATTCTCAACTGAAACGGAAGTTAATCAACATTTCGGAAGAAAGGGGATAATAATTTGTACCTGCACAAAAAAAATGCCTACATGTAGGCACAACAATGCACAAAAATAGATATTAAAACAGGAGATATTCAAGAAACATATATATAGGTAAATTTCATATGATAAAAAATGCATTGCAAATTTTGTATACTTACAAATGGATAAAAAATGAGCTTGACTAAAATAGCGGACAAACACGATGAGATAAACATGATGAGATCATGTAACAATGGCACATCAAAATATGAAACTATCGAAGAACAGATTCTACAGTTGCTAGTTTCATCATTATGTTCATAAGAACAAATGCTTACCTACTGGTTTTTCTCCTCTCTCTTTTTTAATTTTTACTAAAGCATATTCCAACTTTCAAGCTTTGATGCATAAAAACAATAAGAGGTTCTCTGTCCAAGGGGAGGGGGGTCAATAACCTTAATATAATTTTATAAGTGTTGTCTAATAGTGGTTCATAGGACAACCTATTTTGGATTTCAACATCGAATAATATGGAACCTTGTACAAGTTGTTAGGTGCAGATCTTAAACTAAATTCAGAAAATTCAGTTTCTTTGCACAAGGGGATTTTTCACTACTATTCCACACAAACTACAATGATCCCAACAGCTAGCTTTCAAATGCTACCTTATCAAATCCTTGGCACAAACAGCAAAAGGTTGCATATCTCCCACAAGCCAAACAACAAAAAATCATGCATACACTTATAATTTCTAGAAGATGAGGACATTGTGTCGGCTAAGTGCATACACTTAAAAATCATGCATACACATAAAAATGTGTCACCACTAAGTGCTTTTTAAGTATAGTAGAGTAGATGTTGTTGGCATCAATTGTTCCCTAACATCTTCCCTGCAATTCCCTCTTTGTTAGCATCTTAGATTATGGACTGATGCACCCGCAAAAAGAAATACTTATGGACTGATGGCAGTGAAGAATTGTGATGTTTTCGTTACAATGATCTGTATGGATCCATTGAAACTCATGCAGCTTCAGGAATTCTTAGGTTAGGCCATACGGTCCTGGCATCTCACAGGCTCTAAAGCAACAATTTCTTTGCGGGCACGGCATCACAGATCACACAGCAGCAGCAATGGCACACAGAGCATGATGACAAGAAAAATAGCATACTGCGGCGTCATTTCTGTTCGCGCAGCAGAAGAACCACAGAGGGCAGGGGTCGTACCAGTGGGCGTGGAGGAGCGCGGGCCGGACGGATCGGACGCCGGGAAGGCCGACGGCTGTGGATCTGCAAGCAGAGAGGCGGGAACGGAGGCGGCGGAGATTGATGTTGAGGGGCGCGGGCGGCGACGGAGCGGCCTAGATCTGGGTACGTACTGGGCCCCTCCGGTGGCGTCGAGGGGCGGCTCCTGCGTCGGCGGAGAGGACGGTGGCGGCTAGGGCTCGAGAGGTTCAGGCTCGGCGTCGGCGGAGAGGACGAATGGGTACTATGACGAGAAAGGGGGAGGGGGACTCCTGCGTCGGCGGAGAGGACGGTGGCGGCTAGGGCTCGAGAGGTTCAGGCTCGGCGTCGGCGGAGAGGACGAATGGGTACTATGACGAGCAAGGGGGCAGAAATGCGCCACGCATAAGGAACCTCTTGGTGGCGCATTCTGGCAAAATGCGCCACCCCTAAGCACATTTAGTGGCGCATTTATGAAAGATGCGCCACCCCTAAGAGTTTTTAATTTTTTTATTAATTGGACTAGCTATCTATCTGGTTTTTTATCGCTGCTAGTTTTTTTATCGCTACTAAATATTTTTAAGGAGTTAGGCATGATGCTTCAATTGTGTATAAAAGTGGTCAAACTTTATTAAGATTGACTTTGACCAAATCTTATATGCGGAGTAAAAAGAAACGGAGGGAGTACTTCGATTGTGATCATATCGATCGACGTACCATGCCTTAACCGTGTCGTCGCCGAACCAATTCCACAAACACAAGGTGTAGCGGCATTTGGAAACATAAGATTGTGATCATCAATTACAAAGTGCATATTAAATCCATGCATACACAAAGTGATCATGAATTACAAAATATTTTACTTAAATTTGGAGCTAGCTATCTAGCTATCGTTTCCTCACAATCTTCTTCTTGCCCTTCTTTGTCATGGTTGAATAATTTAGGCCCGAGACGCCTTCACTTTTCCTCTTTAACGGGAGGAGACCTTTCTTCGGTAGGGTTCTGGTGTATGTATCTTGAGCGGCGTAGTCATCCTCCATCATCGGGTCGCCGTACTTGTCAAAGTCTTGCTCGTTGGCGAATCCATCCATTCCGATGATGTTTCTTTTTCCTCTCCTCACTACAACGCGGCTCGGCTTTGATGGGTCGGTAATGAAGAAGCATTGGTCCACTTGACTAGCCAGTACCCATGGCTCATTTTTCGCGGTGACGTTTGCGCCCGTAGACTTGGATTTGGCTTCGGGTATAACCATGGTGGTGAAGTACCGGTCTTCTTTTACGACGCTCTTGGCCCATCTCACACGGAACATCGGCACCTTCTCTCCACAGTTGTCGAGCTCCCATATGTCCTCGATCCTTCCATAGAATCTTTCCTTGACGTCATCGGTGTAGAATATCCCCGTTACCCCTGAGTTCTGGTAATCGCAGTTATTGTCCTTTTCCTCTGTGTAAAATGTGTAGCCGTTGATATTATACGCTTGATAGGTCATCAGGTTGAGTGCGGCACCCTGTGACAAGGTGAATATCATCTTTTCGTCCTCGGAAGCGTTCCTTCGCGGGGGATTAGCACGAAGCTCGTCCCTGAACCAAGTCATGAAACCGGAGTTGTGCTCTTTGATTAGCCGTGGATCTCGGTCCGTTATCTGCAGGCCCTGGTCACTGTACTTCTTCCTGATTAAATCCTTGTGCTTTACTATCCAAGGATCGACCAGCTGGATGTGTTGTAGCGCGACTAGGCTTGCTCTTTCAAAGTCGATGTCTCGACCGTCGTGGTGACCACACCCATCGGTCCTGCCAAAGTGCTTGTTGACGGCCAGACCAACAAGGTTCTCAGTGTTGAGATAATTCGTGCAAAAAGAGATGCACTCCTCGGTTAGAAAGCCCTTCGCTATGCTTGCATCTGGACGGGACCTGTTACGAACGTATTTTTTGATGTGCCCATTCATTCTTTCGAACGGCATCATGCTGCGCAGAAACGCAGGCCCGAGTTGGACGATATCCTCCACGACGTGGATCAGCAGATGCACCATAATGTCGAAGAACGCGGGCGGGAAATAGATCTCAAGCTCGCATAGTATGAGCACGATCTCCTCCTGTAGCCTTTTGAGTTGCGTAGCGCAAATCGACTTCCCGGAGATGACGTCAAAAAAGTTGCAAAGGCCAAACAACGTTTTACGGACGTGCTCATCCATTATCCCTCGCATGGCAACCGGGAGAATCTGCGTCATCAGCACGAAACAGTCGTGAGATTTCATCCCGCTGAAACGCTGCTTCGCCTCGTCTAGGTATCTTCTTATCTTCCCCGCGTAGCCGTTCGGAAATTTTACTCCTACGAGGCAGTGGATAAACCGCTTGATCTCCTCCTCGCACAAAGTGAAGCATGCCGGGGGGCAGTGATCAATACCGGTCTTCTTCTTGGTCGTCCTTTTTCGTTTGCGAGAGTTTTGCGTTTCCGTATCCTCTTCCTCCTCCGGCTCATCATCGTCGTCACTAGGGGGGTGAAGTTCCCTCCTGATGCCCATAAATTTCAAGTCAT
Source organism: Bromus sterilis (assembly GCA_950022295.1). Classification (NCBI taxonomy): domain Eukaryota; kingdom Viridiplantae; phylum Streptophyta; class Magnoliopsida; order Poales; family Poaceae; genus Bromus; species Bromus sterilis. Next base: position 346,305,470 of record OX465596.1, read on the forward strand.
TCCTTGCTTTTGGCCCGTCCTTGGTCTTCTCCGGCATGTTGAGGAGCGTGCCAAACAAGGTCTCGCACACGTTCTTTGTGATATGCATTAGATCAAGGCTATGAGGACTGCAGAGTAGACTCCAGTATTGCAAATCCCAGAAAACAGACCTCGCTTTCCATACCCTCATCAACGGCTGAGTCTTCTTTTTTTTCTTTCCCGGCGCGGGGCACTCTTTCCAAGTTTTCAGCAAGTTCTCGATTTCTTTGCCGCTCCTTCGAGCTGGGGGTGCTCGGAGCTCCTCGCTTCCATCGAACAGATGTCCCTGTTTTCTCCACGCGTGTTTCTTGGGAAGCCAACTCCGATACCCCTGGAACACGGTTTTTTAAGATCCGGGATCTTTTGGTAGCTGGCGGTACGTTGTATTATCCATGCACCTAATGCATGCACAGAATCCTTGGACCACCTGCCCTGAGAAATATCCGTATCCGAGATAGTCGTGCACCGTCGTGATCACCGCGGCTTTCATTGGGAAATATTCTTTTGTCGCGGCGTCCCACGTATTGACTCCGTCTTTCCATAAGGTTTCTAGCTCCTCTTTCAACAGCTGCAGATATAGATTGAGGTCCGTACCTGGTTGTTTCGGCCCTTGAACTAGCATACACATTGTTATGTACTTTTTCTTCATGCACTTCCAGGGTGGAAGGTTATATATGCATACAAACACGGGCCAGGTACTGTGTGTGCTGCTCTGGCCGCCAAACGGATTGACTCCATCGGCGCTCACTCCAATCCTGAGGTTCCTTGGTTCTTTCCCAAAATCTGGGTATTCGAGGTCCAATGCAGTCCATTGGCTACCATCTGAAGGGTGCCTCAGCATGTCCTCCTTTTCCGGATCCTGGTTCGGGTCATCCTCTTTTAGCTTCTTTCTATCCGCGTGCCAGGTCATGAGCTTTGCTTCCTCGGGATCTACGAAATACCTCTGCAGACGAGGAGTTATCATCGAAGCTTTCGTCGGTCCATTTGTGTTTTTCCATCATCTCCATAGCCCCAATTGTTACATTCAAGCGGGTATCCCCGTCGTTGCATCCTTCGTACAACTTCGTAATCGCGTCTTTCTCGAGTTGCGCCTTCTTGGCTTTCTCTCTAGCTGCACCTCTTGCGTTCAACACCTCTTTGACAAGCAGCTCTTGAACATGAGGGTCCCGCACCCACCTTGAATCCTCATCATGTCCGACATCTTGATCTTCATGTCCGACATCTTGATCTTCATGTCCGTCATCTTGATCTACATGATCCGCTTCGGCATCTTCTTCATGATCATGTACGGGATGCTCTTCGTCATCTCGCCCGCCGCTGTTTTCTGGTTGCCCTTCCTCATTTACTGGCACCCCACCATTGACGTCCTCCTCCTCACCAGCTTCATCACTTATCCATCGTGTGTAGCCATCCATCAAACCATTACGCTTCAGGTGTCTTTGCAATATTCCGGAATCAGGCTCGGTCACGCACTGCAGTTTGCATCTCCGACACGGACATCTTTTATCCGACCTATTATTCCTTAGCATGTCGTTGGTCGCACATTGCATCCACCTAGCCACGGTGATATCGCTCAGCATCTCGCGGACCATGGTCGATCACCTGCGTGCATGGAGAGAGCAACACAATTATATATCACAGTCGCCGCCGGAAAAATTCGGCATGACCTTCCCTAATAATGCATGGGAGCATGCGGAGAGTGCGCCAGAAATTTGCCGAAACGGAAATGAATCGACATTTCGACAAAACATTTGCCACTCAAGATACACATATACATAAAACCACCATAAGCTTCACATATACATCAAACCACCACAAGCTTCACATATACATCAAACCCAAGCTTCACATGCATATACAACAAACTCCAAGCTAATAAAGGAAAGTATATGGGTCATAAATGGAACAAAAGAGTTTGGGAGAAGGTCCACTTACTTCAATATGAAACAAAATAGATGTAATGCCAAGTATCGATGGATAAATGGAAGAAATGAGGTGGGGAGGAGGAGAAAACCGAATAGATCTAGGGTGAGAAGAGTGGATCTAGTTTGAGAATTGTGTGGAGTGAATGAGAGGTGGTAGGTTGGGTGGAGTAGATAAGGGCAGCTCTTGGCATTTAGTGGCGCATATAGAAAGTCAGTGGTGGCGCATTTCTGAAATGCGCCACCCCTAAGCTCTTATGGGTGGCGCATTAGGGATATGCGCCACCCCTAAGAACCTTATAGGTGGCGCATTCACAGAATGCGCCACCCCTAAGCTCTTATGGGTAGCGCATTAGGGATATGCGCCACCCCTAAGAACCTTATAGGTGGCGCATTCTGTATATGCGCCACCTATAAGGTTCTTAGGGGTGGCGCATATTGCTAGATGCGCCACGTATAAGATCATCCAGGCTGGCCCACTCTTACGGGTGGCGCACTTTAAAATAATGCGCCACCCATAAGACCTTATGGGTGGCGCACTATTTTCCAATGCGCCACCCCTTACAGATGGTGGTGCATGGCTTTCTATATGCGCCACTAATAAGCTTTCCATGTATAGCTATTTCCCTAGTAGTGCCGGATGATCATCTGAGATGGGTCCTCATCGTCCGCACACAAGTCTAATGATATGGGTGATGAACTCCCATATTCGCAGACAAGTCGCCTCAACCATACTATCGACTATCTCATAACTCTTACATAGACTTACTCCAGCCCGATCACTTAGTCGGGGTCTAGGGCGGGCTCGATCATACATCAAAGTGTGCACAAGACAGAGTCTCGAACAATCGCATCGCGATGCCCCAAGCTGCGCACATCTAAGGGCCACATGGTGTATAAAAGACCGCCAGCCAGATCACAACTAAGGTCTCGAAAACCCATACAAAGACATGCATGTTATAATCATACACACAACACACATGTCCAGTATGAACAGTAGATATCATTGCAATTCTCTACAAAGTATACAACTTTATTGATAACTCTTACAGAGTGCACACAGAGATCACAAGTCTGTGATCCAACATTACATCAAACATTCGGAAGCAAAGTAGGTCTGACTACAGACAAGTTTAACAAATGGCTTATAGAAGCCTTATCTAAAACAAGCCCTTCCACGAGGGACCAGTCGTCTGACTGGGACTACACTAGCTTGATCAGTCGTTGATCTCCAGCAAGATTCCACCTTCGCGTTCAGGGGGTTCATCTAAAACATAGAATAAGAAAACGTGAGTACAAAATCGTACTCATCAAGACTTACGTAGGAACTATACTACTCATGCACATGTATCAAGGTAAAGGGAGGTGGGGTTCAATTGCAGAAGTGCTAGCTTTGACTTAGCTAGTCCTGAACTACGAGTACCAGACTTGAGGAAAGAAGCGTACACGAGTCCACTACATCTCCAACCAATTACACCACTATGGGCCTTCCACGACTTCCCCACGAGAAAGCACGCCATAGCACTCACGCTTATCTTGGCAAGTTTTATAAGTATCCAGTTCAAGTTGTCTAATAATCGAGCACATCTTTCCAAGTAGTCCCTTACCACGGATGCGGCTATTCGAATAGTTTATTAACCCTGCAGGGGTGTACTGCTACACACATGAAACGACCAGTTACCGCCGGGATCTCGTCACTGTTCAAGCGGGTGTCGGCGAGGATAATTTCCACAACTTTTACCTCACAGCCAACTCAAGTACAATGGAGACGCCTATCTGGGCTGGAATCCACATCGTGAACCCGGCCGGTTTACCGATGTGGTCCCAGAAGATGTGTGCAGGGTCCCAAGCCGGTCTGAATAGCCGTTCTTCCACTTCGCAGACCGTTCCATAGACCTACCAGAACTCCGAACTAATGCGACTCATTAACTGAGAAGGGGTGAGTTAGTAGGTTGAGCAAAGGTCCATGTGCCCAACATGTGGTATTACTCTTCGTCTTGGATAACCACACAAGAACTCGGGCTTAAGGTGGTGTTCAACAAGACAACCCACTGTGTACTCCTACACAGCCTCTCATCCTTCACCTTGTATTAAGGTAGATTCACCAACACAGTTTCACGTTCATCAACACCATGTTCACAATCATCCCGACTCACATCAAAAACATCCTCATTGTAAACTCTAAGCATGCAATAAGCAGTAACAGTTTTAGGGGCCACATGATATCAATCAACTCCTATGTCAGCTAGGATTGTGGTTTGCTTACTACTGTGACAAGAGGATAGGTCATGCATCGGATATGGGTTCAACTATGCGGTAGAATCGATACAAGGTGATCTCCTAAACATGCATAAGCGAGACTGAGAGGGAATTGGGATTTTATAGACATGATCAATGGGGGGTTGCTTGCCTTGCTGACGAGGATCAGCCACGGGGTCTTCAACGAAGGGGGTGATCTCGGGTTCCGGCTCCACTTCTATCAGCAACATGACAATCATAGGATCAACATAATGTACAATGCACAATCACATGAATAAGATTGTAATGGTGATGTTCATGGTTGCATTGTGTGGACAATTCTATTTAAAAGGAGTATATTGCAATTGAATTGCAAATTCAAACTCCATCTGATTTATCGATGAATTTCAAATGCATTTGAATGCGTGAATGTTCATTTGAAATAGTTGATCATGAAGTGATGTTGTAATGGTGAGGTAAAGCCTCTGATGTGTGGATGAATCCATCTAATAGAACTGTGTTGCAAAATCATTTGCAAATTCACTCCAAATTTGAATTCAAAAGAATGCCATATGCATGTTTGCTACTGTTCACCCATTTTAAAATGGTCAAACATGAAAAAAGTGCATATTCAGAATCCTTGGATTTTTCTGATTATTTTAGACATATTATTTGCCAAATTTGGAGTTAAAATGAATTAATTATGATTTTCCAAAGATTTGGCTATTTTCTGGATTTTCTGGAATTAGATTAATTCAATTAATTGATTTGCTGTGTCATGCTTGCGCAAGGATGACGTCAGGGGGGGGCTGGCCTGTGGGGTCCAGTGGTCAGTGGCTGGGGGGATTAAACCGTTTTGTTTAATCTAAATCTAATTAGATTAGGGCCTTGGGCCCACTGGCAAGTGACACTGGGGGTGGTTTAGTGGGTTAAATAAGCTGGGGGGTTAGGCTAACAGGCCGGCGGCTTGACGCCGGTGGCTCTTCCACGGCGGCGCCCTCGCCGGAATCGGCTACGGGCCACGGGGAGGGGAACGGAGGGCACGGGGGTGCTCCTGGAGGTCATCCGCATCGAATGGTGGCATCAGGGGGTCACGGGGATCACCGGAGCGTCGCCGGCGTCGAAGACGGCGCAGGCAGTGGCTCGCGCTTCGTCGAACTCGCGCTCTGGAGCGCCGTTTTTACCGTGGCCTTGTGCAACAGATTGCTGGGAGCACTAGGAGGGTGATGGGCAAGTCGGGCGAGACGCTAGCGCACGGGGGCTAGAGCTCCACCAGCCATGGCGGCGGTGAGCTTCTACTCGCATGGTGGAGCAGCACAGGGAGAAAGAGCGGTGGTGCTGGGTTAGGGGAAACGTAGGGGAGCTCACCCTGAGCTCAATGGAGGAGACGACGCTGTCGGGGGTGCTCCGTAGGCGACGTAATCGTTGATGGCGCGCGGCAGCCGTGGATGAAGTCGACGACGCGATTCCTAGGCTCCAGTGGCTCCGGCTTCAATTCCTTGAGCTGAGTGGCGTAGTCGACGTCTCCGAAGAGGATGGACAGGTTGGCGCGGCTTCTAGTCGGCGGTGGCCGCGTGATCTCGGGATGTGCTCTGCGGTGGCGCTCGGGCTCGCTCAAAATCGACGCAGGAGGGGAGGATGAGGCTATCCAGGAGGAAGGAATGGAAGAGGTGTCTCCAGGCATCGTCGTGGCGCATATTGGAGGCTTGGGGGCACCTGGAGGGCTGTGGGGCATCGCGGTGGCAACGGTGCCGTCGGTGGCTTTCCACCGAGCACTTCGGGGGCGCGAGGAGGAAGACGACAGGGAGAAAGGCTGCTGGGCTGGGCCAGCCTGTGTGGGTTGGGCTGCTTTGCCAGGTAAGCTCATTTTTCCTTTTCTCTCTGTTTTACTTTTCTGCATTATGTTTTGGCACTGCTAAAAAAATAGCAAACCATATTCTAAAATTCTAGAACTTTTTATATGGCCTAATAATATATATAGCTAGCCACTTATAAAGTTTGGCACTTTTTAAAATTCAAAACATTTGAATTTTAAATCAACTAGGGGTTTTTTATTAATTCCAAGGTCTTATTTGAATATTTGAAAAATCCATGAGCATGGGGTGGGTCCCACATCACTTGATATGTGATCACACTCATTTATGACACTTTTCAAAAGTCAAACATGAATTTTTGGAGAAGATTTATTTCTGGCATTTTGAATTAATTTATCTGGGGGGTGTTCCTTCTCCCTTTTGAGTTTGAATTTGACTTCCAAATGATTTCTTTGAAATTTTTAACATGATGCAAAGTGACTTGCTAATCCTAGCACATACCTAACTTGGGGTTGTGACACCAGTCACCAGCTTCAAGGGGATCATAAGAACATTGGAATACCGGTGGTTTGAGGAGGATTAAATCCTGAATGCTAACAACCACATTGCGCTGACGAGCGGTATTCTGCTCAATGAGCTCCAGAAGGCGTGTTTGATCACGTCGATTCCGCTCAGCTTCCATCATGATTTCCGCCGCAGAAGGCGGTGGTGGAGGTTCATCATCAGTTCGATTCCGAACACGGTCTCGATTCCGACGAATAGCACTACGAGTTCCACTTGACATCCTGTGTGATAAAAATCAACAATCAGAACAGGTTGTATGATGGAATCAAAGATAAGAGGACATGATTTAGGCGGAAAAGATTGTAATGCAAAGGCAAATATTCCTAAAAACACGAAATAAATCGGGCAGGATAACGGCTACACCGGGATGGAAAATGAAACAACCTTGAGGAGGTTGGGCAGAACTTCCTCAAGGAACTCAACAACAGGATGACTCTGGACGACCACGACAGTCCTACGGCTACAAGAAGCAATCAACGAGATGTTCTAGTAAGACATAGAAGATCCTAGTCCTATCTTCCTATAGAAAAGATGAGGGTGACTCAGAACTCAGAACGATGAGGGTAAGGAGAAAAAGAAGCCTTACATTGTTACCTTTATACCCATGTAACTATATAAATATAGAATGCTAGACTCGACTTCGACCAAGGGTTTGATAATCCTACAGACAGTCCTGCTCATATGGAGAGGCGAGAGCTGTACCCACTTGTCTAAGCAGACAAGGCCAAGCACAGAACACTCTCGAAAGCATCGAACGTGAGGGGCATCCCATCCAGGCTGGATGATCAACTGATATGGGTCCTCATCGTCCGCTTACAAGTCTAAATGATTATGGGTGGTGAAATCCCATACTCATAGACAAGTCACCTCAACCGTATTATTGATTGAATTATAACACTTACATAAACAGACTCCAGCCCGATCACCTAGTCGGGATCTCGGGCGGGCTCAATCATACAACAACGTGCGCCACGTGACAGAGTCATGGGCAATCGCATCGCGATGCCCCAATCTGCGCACATCTAAGGGCCACTTGGTGTATAAAAGACTGTCGGCAAGAACACAACTAAGCTATCGAACCCCACACTAAGACATGCATGTTATAATCATACACGCAACATACATGCACTACTAGGGAAAAGCTTATAGGTAGAGGCTTAACAGTAGCGCCCTTTAAAGACAGGCGCTACTGCTAATTAGCAGTAGCGCGCTATATGGACGCGCGCTATTGATATGCCTGTATCAGTAGCGCCTCATATGCGGACCCGCTACTGGTAAAGGTGGTCCCCACCAAACCCAGATGACAAGTTTTAGTAGTAGCGCCCCCCTGGAAAGCCCGCTACTACTATCTTTACCAGTAGCGCCGTAGCGGTACAGGCGCTACTGGTAATGCGCAGCAGCCACCTTTTCCACCAACCATCCCCCTCCCCCCTCCTCTCTCTCCCTCACTTTCTTCTTCCTCATTCCTTCTCCTACCTCTTGTCCATCTCCATTAATGCATTACACCATCTCCATTAATGCACTACACACCATCTTCATTAATGCAATATCTCTCTCTTTCCTTCTAATTTGCTCCTCCTCCACCACCACATATCATGCATAAATGCATCTAGCTATCTCTCTTTCTCACCTTTGTCTCCTTTCCCTCACTAGCTAGTGCAAGCTTCTCCCAAGTGTGATATTTTAACAAAAGGTATATACTTTCTCTCTCTCTCTCTTAATTAATTACTAGCTAGCTAGGTACGTGGATGCATGAGATGTGAGTAAAAAATTGTGCTTTGCATCAATGAAAATATTTGTGTGTGTGTGTGTATGGGTGTGTGATATGAGAGTTTGCCTATGTTTTGACGAAATGTCGATTTACTTCCGTTTCGGCGAATTTCGGGCAAACTCTATATGTCCTATTTTTAGGAAGGTCATGCCGAATTTTTGTATGACTTTGATATGCATATGCATGTCGTTATAATCTTTTGTTTGTATAACTCGTAGGCGACCATGAAGGTCTGTGGAAGGATGGTGGATAGATACTTGCGATCCGCAGTGGACGACATGGTTGAAAAAAATGAAAAGGAGATTTTATGTCCTTGTCGAAAATGCAAAGAAGGCGTTTGGCTGGACCCCTTTAAGGGTGGACGTTTGAAGGCACACCTGCTTAGATATGGTTTCATGGATGGCTATACTCGATGGATAACTGAAGATGATGATGACGATATCGACGGTGCAACCAATAACCCCATGGCAGCGGATGAAGAGATGATTGATGGATCCGAAGACGAAGAGGGCGCTGGAAATGACGGCGGAGAAGAGGCCGCACATGGTAATGGCGGAGAAGATCAGACCGAACATGACGGAGATAATGTGGACATGACGGATCCTTCATCGCTATTAAATTCAATCGTGCGGGACCCTCATGTTCGAGACCTGCTTCGCAAGAAGACGACTAGCGACAGAGCTGGTTCTAGAGAGGAGGCCAAGTTGGAGCAACTGGAGGTAGACTCGAAGACTCCATTGTATGATGGTTGCGCTCCTGAGGTGACCCGCTTGAGTTTCACGCTCGAACTTCTAAAGATGAATGCTAAAAACAAATGGAGCGACAAAAGCCTCGATGATCATCTCAAGTATCTAAACAAGACAGTTCTTCCCCCGGGAAACCTTTGTCCTACTAGTATCGATGAGGCCAAGAAGATTGTGTGCCCTCTTGATCTGCCGCACATTAGATACCATGCATGCATCAACGATTGCATCATTTATCGGAACGAGAACGCAGAAAAAACCAGTTGTCCGGTGTCCAATTCTGATAGATACAAGAAGGCCGGAAAGAAATCTCCTCAGAAAGTTGTATGTTACTTTCCGATCATTCCTCGTCTGCAGCGTTATTTCGTAGATCCTAAGGAAGCTGAGATCATGCGGTGGCATGCGGTCAGGAAGGTGCCCGATGATGGAGATGATCCGAAGATGAGACACCCTGTGGATGGAAGCCAGTGGAGAGCGTTGAAAGTCGAATATGGATTTCATCTTGATCCAAGGAACTTCATGCTTGGCGTGAGTTCAGATGGCATGAATCCGTTTGGCAAGAAGAACACCAACCATAGCACATGGCCCGTGTTTGTATGGATGTACAACATTCCCTTGTGGAAGTGCATGAAGACAAAGTACATACACATGAGCATTCTGATTCAAGGGCCGAAACAGCCGGGAAATAATATTAATCTATATCTCGAGCTATTGAAAGAGGAGCTAGAAATGTTTTGGAAATCACCAGTCAAGACATGGGACGCTTTCGAAAAAGAATATTTCTATATGAAAGCCGCAGTGCTGACGACGGTGCACGATTATCTTGGTTACGGATATGTATCAGGCCAGGTGTGCCATGGATATTGCGGATGCATGAGGTGCATGGATGATACAACGTCTCAGCAGCTAACGAAAGATGGTGGGTCTGCGAAAATCGTGTACATGGGGCATCGAAGATGGCTCGAGAAGAATGACCCGTGGAGAAACCGTGGAGATCTATTCAATGGTGAGGCTGAGCATCGAGGACCTCCACGTAAGAGGAGCGGCGCCGAAATTGATGAGTTGCTGAAAAACTGGAAAGAGTGCACCGCGCCTGGAAAGATGAAAAAACCAGAGCCGCTGCTGAAGGTATGGAAAACAAGGTCTGTTTTCTGGGACTTGGAGTACTGGCCCAAACTCGATACACCTCATTGTCTTGATCAAATGCATATCACGAAGAATGTTCTCGAGAGTTTGCTTGGCACACTGATGAACATGCCGGAGAAGACCAAGGATGGGCCGAAGGCAAGAAGAGACTTGGAAGATTTGGAAATAAGGACAGATTTCCACATGCCCCGTAAAACGGCCGAGACAGAGACGGAGACAGAGGCGGGGGACAGCAGGCGGGGTAAAAAAGTAAAGAAGAAGGAAGAGAAATATTGCCCCCTTCTTGCTTCACCTTCAATACGAAGGAGATCGATCAATTTTTCAAGTGTCTTACCGGAATAAAAGTTAGTTCCGGTTACTGTGGGAAGATAAGCAGATATCTAGACATGCAGAAAAAAAGGTTCAGCGGGATGAAGTCTCATGACTGTCACGTGATGATGACGCAGATACTACCGGTTGCCCTTAGAGGGATAATGGACAAGCACGTCCGTGACACGCTTACTGGTTTCTGTAATTTTTTCGATGTTATCTCTCGAAAGTCGATAAGTTCGAAGCAGCTCACAAGGCTACAGGAAGAGATTGTTGTCATACTATGTGAGCTCGAGATATACTTCCCGCCCGCATTCTTTGACGTCATGGTGCATCTGTGTGTCCACATTGTGAACGACATCATCGACCTTGGCCCGTCATACCTGCACAACATGATGCCGTTCGAGAGGATGAATGGGGTCATCAATAGATTCGTTCGTAACATGTCCCGACCAGATGGAAGCATCGTACAGGGCTATCTGACACAAGAGTGCATCTCGTTCTGTGAGAATTATCTAAGCAACGGAGATGACGACGTCCCTGTTGTTGGTTTGCCCGTTAACAAGCACCATGGGAGGCTCGGAGGAGAAGGTCACACCAACGGTCGGAGCGAACTGCATGTCGACCACTCGGATCGACGCAATGACTTTGACAGGGCAAACTTAGTAGTGCTACAACATCTTGACGTGGTAGACCCTTTCGTGACACTGCACAAAGAAACCATCGCCAAGAAGTACCATGACCAGGGCCTACGCAAGACGGACGCCGAAGTTACTAGAGAGCACAACTCCACTTTCTTGCCTTGGTTTAAAGAGCATGTTCTTGCCAATCCCCCGAAAGAGGGGTCCACAGACGCATTGCTCATATACGCCTTAGCACATGGCCCTGCTATCAACTTCCTCACCTATCAGGCATACGATATAAACGGATACACGTTCTATACGGAGGCCAGAGATATGAAAAGTGATTTCCAGAACTCGGGGGTGAGGATAGAATGCATGACTGACGACAACGGCTCAACTGAAAGATATTACGGAAGGGTCGAAGAGATCTGGGAGCTTAACTACTCCGGACTACACAATGCGACGATGTTCCGTGTCAGATGGGCTAAGAATGTCGAAAGAGAAAACCGGTATTTCACTACTATGTCTATACCCGACACCAAGAGCGCTACCGTGAACGTCATAGCCAAAAATGAGCCATGGATACACGCTAAGCACGTGACACAATGCTTCTACATAACCGACCCGAGCAATCCCAGCCGTGTTGTCGTGAGGAGAGGAAAAAGAAACATCGTCGGAATGGATGGAGTCGCCAACATAGAAGACTATGACCAGTACGGCAACCCGATGAGGGAAGATGACGACGACGATGAAGCATATGTCAAAAGGAGAATGAAGACTACATTACCTATGAAAGATCGTACTCCATGGAAAAGGAAAAGTCACAACGAGGGCCTAAATTATTCGGAAACGAACAAAAAAGGAAAGAAACTAATCACTAAGAAACGTCTTCGACGCTGAGAAACTAAATGTGTGTTGTAATCTTTATATGTATCTATTTTGTATACTTGCACTTTAACCGCGTTATTGATCGGTCAAATTATATATTTCCGCTGTTAAATATACATTATATAAATTGTATCGGTCGTTGTTCGAAAAAAAATTAAAAAGGAAATGGAAGAGGGGAAAAAATGCCAGAAATATCAGTAGCGGGCCATGTCAACGCGCGGTACTGCTAAGGTTTAGCAGTAGCGGGCCCCGTCCGAGCGGGCTACTGCTAAAGTTAGCCGTAGCGGGCCCTGTCAGCGCGCGCTACTGCTAAACTTAAGCGGGTCACCTCTAAGTTTAGCAGTAGCGCGCGCTGACAGGGCCCGCTACTGCTAAGTTTAGCAGTAGCGCGCTCTGACAGGGCCCGCTACTGCTAAGTTCCACTTAAACAGGTCGGGCAGGCCTTCTTCTTTTCATTCCCCTCTATCTCTCCCTCTCGACTCCTCCCCGGCCGCCGTCGTCGTCGCCGCGCCTCCCGGCCCTCGTCGCCTCGCCTCCGCCGCCCTCGTGGCCTCGCCTCCGCCGCCCTCGTGACCTCGCCTCCCCGCCCTCGTCGCCTCGCCTCCGCGGCCGCCGTCGTCGTCAAGCCGCCGCCGCCACCATCGGTTGCTCGGTAAGCCTCCTTTTGCTTTGATTCCAAGGTTAGTTTCAAAAGTGGCGTAGTAATGATGGATGAATGTGGTTTAATAACCCCAATGCCCTCTCTAGCCATTGGAACATAGCACAATAGGTAAACTGTAAGACCATGAATTTTCTTTTGACACTTCATACCATCGAAGAACACAACAGACTTGACTTGAATTCATATTAATTAGCCAATTAGCTTCAAATAGGGCGTGAGTCATGGGTGTTATGAACATGGCAGATTAATGCTATATTGGGTACCACATATGCATACTTAGTGTTCAGTGTTCAGTGATGAATGTCTTGAAAGTGAAGTTGATACAAGGAGTTACTAAAATGACTATTTAGTCACTGTGTAATCACATTGTTACAAATTTAATGAGGGACTGAAACGTGAACAAATGTGTGGCTAAGTATAAAAGATAGCAACCAGAAACCTCACATGGAGGCAAAAAGATTACCTAGAATGAATATATAGGTTCCAAAGCTCCAAATCGGAATCATTAAAGCTAATGTAGGTTAAACTTACTCTCAGTCTATCATCAATCAATCTTTTTTTTCCTCGAAAAGGATGTTAAATCCCCGATCTCTGCATCATTGTGATTTTCATATCTTTACTGCATTGTGGTAAGCCTCCATCGGTGGTATAATATCTTTTGGTGACCAGTAGCGCAGGAATGTGGTTTTGTTTAAGTACTGATATAGGAGTTGCATTTGCATTGAAGATCCCCGTTTCTTATCACCCTATGCTTTCATATGCTACCATTTATTTAATTTGAACGTAATATGCTACCATTTGAAGCCTATAGTTTCACTATGCTGCTGTTTAACGAACTACTTTTGTATTTATCTTTTCGGATTTATATTTAGTTGAAAGTTCTTATTTAACGAATTTGGTGGTATAATTTCTTGTTGTGTAAATTTTTGAATAGTTTTGCAGTCTGGTTGTAGAGAATTTTCCTTGTGTTCCATGTCAAACTTTGGACCAGTGAAATGCAACGAGCACAGCATGCTGTTGTTGGAAATGCTTTGCAGCTGATCCTACTAGCCAGTGCCACCCTCTGGGTATATGCTTAAGATATTGTGTACGAATTTTCTTCTTTTTTCCATATGCAGGGATCCGAGGGGCCTATGTTTTGCCGGAATGTTGATTTCTTTCCGTTCCGGCAAATTTCAGGTTCCCGATATGTCCACTTTTTAGCAAAGGTCATGCCGAAATTTACCGTGAATTTCGACATGACTTCTGCTACATAGTATGACATATCGAGTGCCCGGTATTTGATAGGACGGTATTTAGTCCTTTTTTTATAGTTGGAGAATTAAACTTGGAGACTAAATATATCGTAGGAAACATGTCGACCAACAACGAAGCCGGTGCAAATGAAGATTTTGACTACCAGCAGCATGAACACGCCTTCCTCGACCATATGTCTTCTCAGCTACGAGACAAAGGTCCAAATGTCGCTAGTGCGACGGACCCCGAAATCGAGTCCGACAGCACTCCTGATGGCACCGATGGCACTGACACCGGCGCCACCGACACTGGCGGCGCTTAAGCCGCTAATGAACCAGCAAATAAGAAGAAGGAAAGGGTACGAAAACCAAACAAGCTCGGCACCGAAAAACTGCTAGTGACAGAGGTGCATTCTGGCAAATTCGAGCCAATAGCGCCGGCGGAAGCTCGCAGGTGCTACGGCAACCAAGTCGGATGCATCCTACGGGAAACCGCGAGCATCAACGACTATGACTTGAGGAGTATACCAAATATGGAACATTTACTCCTTACGAAGCTGCACAACAAATTCAAGTTCCCGGATCGGGATGAGAGCAAAACTCCGTGGGATGATGATGCCATGACTAACATAAACGCCGCCTCCATGGTCAAGTTCAGCAATGCATTGTCCGCGTGGAAAGTGAGGGTGAAACAATTGATTGAGAAGAACAAACCTTTGTCCATGATTTTTGCGGAGAATCCATCACTTACGGAAGCTGAGTTCTTAAAATTCAAGGACACTTGCGCTACCGACGAAGCCAAGCTTAGGTCCGCGAAATTCAAGGGGCTTCAGAAAATGAACACGGGGAAACACCGCCTCGGAAGCCGTGGTTACATTGGCAAAAGGCCCATATGGGACAAGGAGGACGCGGAACGTGAAGCCGCGGGGATCCCAGACCCCTTGGCGGAGTTCAACGACCCGCAGGAGTATGAATTCATCAGGGCCCGCTACAAGTGGGACTCGAAGAAAAAGGTTTGGTCCACGGACGCGCCCACGAGGGAATTGATGAGATTACTGGTAATATTTTTTTTCCACCTTATATTAGCTTCTCATCAAGTCAGAATACACGTTGTAGTAACATTTGTAAATGGTCCACGTTTCTTTCGCAGAAAGAGCAATACAAGCTTGATGCCGAAAGCGACTCATCGTCTCAGTCGACGATGAGGCCCAAGTGGGACACCCATCTCAACCGGGCCTTAAACATAATGAAGGGCCTCCCTTTGGACACTCGGCCGCAGCATGGACGTGTGCACGGCGTCGGAGACGGTGCCCAGTGGAAGCACTACTACGACGAGGACCCTGAGGCCAAAAGGCAGAGAAGGAAGTTTAGTCAGGTCAACATCGACGAGAAGGTGAAGCTTGCGGTTGAGAAAAAAGCAGCTGAGACCGAACAAGCGACCAAACAAGAGATGATCAAGTCGGCAGTCAATGCAGCTTTAGCTGCCTGTAGAGATGAGTTCGCAGCTTCGGTTTCGTCCTTGATCCCGGTTGTTATCGAGTGGATGAAGCAAAATCCAGACAAAACGGCAGCGGATTTTCCCCGTACTAGCTTCGTCGGGAGCAACTCGGTGAACATCGCACCGGCGGGGCCTGCTCTCGCATCCGGACATGCTCCATTAGCCGCTCATAGCAGCCCGTCCTCTGTCTCTGGCGTGCTAGGCGGGCCTTCGCCTTTGGCTGAGCTCGACGCCCTCACGGTAATTACGCGTCACACCAACATATCTATAATATATCCCTTTTTCGTTCCCTTTTGGATGTCTGACACCGTAGACATGTTTTCGCAGGCCGAGAGAACCCCGTACACCTTACTATACATGATCAATGTCCAGACAGTGGATGTGGGAAAGGCAACGATAATAAATCCCACGGATCGGATGATCCACACCATGTAGATGTCCAATACCACTTTCAAGGTTTCCGTGGCGAGTGTCAAACCGGGCCACGAGGATTTGGCTCCTCCGGTACAACTCGGGGGAGAGGAAGACGAGACCCCTAAGCGGCTTGCAGACTGCAAGGGCTATTTCATCCTATGGCCGAAGGGTCTTCTTTGTGTCGAGTCGGCCGCCGTGATGACCACACCAACGACAACACATCCCCAAGAAGGTATGAACACAACCACCCCGCCTCCGCAATTATTAGTGCCGCCTGTTATGCTGGGTGAGAGCGGCGAGCGACGCGAGGAAGGCGGTCCAAGCAGAGTGGATCGTGATTTCTCCCCCGTGCTCCAGCAAGCAATGGATGATGACATGGACGAGGATGGTGACCCTATGCAATTCCTCAACACCGCCTTCATTAGTCAGGAAGTAGAAATGATGAGTCAGCCATATGACTCGGCCAATAAGGAGCATGTGGACGAGGAGATGGATATTCTGTCGGAGCAGGAGCATCCTAGGTCTGAGTGCAAAAAGTCTCTCTTCGTGCAACCCTTGCAGGACACGCCTCCAGATGCCGCCTCAAACCAGCATGAACAACCCTTGCTCAGCCCGTCAACACTTGGGTTGGCGATCAAGGGCGCTATGAAAGGCTCATCACAACCTCTCCCCCAGAAGAAGCCGAGGAAGAGACCGAATAGGAAAGACTTAGCTGCCAAAAAGGCTGTCAATGCTTGTAGCAGCAAGTCGGTTCCACCAACCGGTTTTGCAGACCGTGTACCGATGAAAGGTACGGTGTTGATCCATGTCGCGGGCGAGCCGATCCTCCCGCCGAAACCGCTGGAGAGCATATCAGGGGATCTCAAGAGACTGCACGACCATGTACTATCGACAGAGAAAAGCCTTCTCGCATCGAAGGATCCAGGATATCCACTTTATGCGGTGCGTGTGCCTCCGGGCATGGGCTACGTCGACACGGCGCCTGCGGAAGTGTTCTTCCTGCGGTTTGATCACATCTTTGAGATGTTCCTCACTAGGCGGCTCGATTTTACGATCGTCCGCCTTTTTGCGCTCCATATGAGCTTTGTCCTCAAAAGAGAGGAAATCTCGCAAATCGCGGTGGCAGATCCATACTACATGCATGAGTCCTTCCTGTCGCTCGGTCACTATGAACTTAAAACAGCTAGGGAGTACATCGAAAATTTCATGCTGATGAATAAGGAGAAGGAAATGGTTCTCGTGCCTTATCATCCAATGTAAGTCATTGCCCGATTGCCTTTACATTTCAATCATTCCTTTGCTCATATGGAGGCTAGCTAATTTGAGGTGCATTTATTTTGCGCAGCGAGGGGCACGCCGTCCTTATCGTTCTTTTCCCGCGAGTCTCCCATGCCGTGTATTTCGACTCATCTAGGAACTTCAAAAGGAAAGACTACACCAAAGTAATGAGTCTTCTGGATTCCGCTCTTCAGGCCTTCGGCATGAGGGGTGGCCACATCGAGAAAAATTCACGAAGGAAGGGCGCGCCGTGTTTCTCGCATAAAACCAACTTCTGCAGTATCCATCAACCGGAAGGAAGTACAAATGATGGATACTATGTCATCCATCTCATGATGGAGTTCAGAAAGGATCAGCAATGTCTTCGCATGGCAAGCAAAGATGACAATCATATCATGCTTTGGGCAAAAAACTTAGCCGAACCGGATTATAAAGTAAGAGATGACTTCTTTCGCATCCTGAAGGATATTGCAACCATCATCATGAAAGAAGTCGTCGACAAGAAGGGGATGTTCTACCACGGCCCAATATCGCGAGCTGATGTTAAAACTCGCGTAGGAATGCAGCTTTTGGACATTACGCCGTTCAATAAGCTAGGGTGCGTCCTCCCAGATATGGATGGATGGAAGTTCTAGTGTATTGACTATGCCGATGATGATGTCTCGGTTGAATTTATACTTTTGGAAGCGATATGAAACCTTTGTGATGTAATTTAACGGTCATGTTGAACTACTTGCGTAACGCTTGCTAGCTAGTGAATTAGTTGGGGTACCATGAACAACGTGTGTATATTATATTATGTATGTTACTTTATGTTGCATCTATTCACTAACTTTTTGTCTTTGTGTTGCTCAAGTATATTATGTTGTGTACTATTGTTGAATTCTTATAATGAATATGCATCTCTAATAGGTACATAGATCATCGATGGCGAAGAAGTGCAATGCCGTGTACATAGGGAAGGTTCTAGGAGTGTACGATGAGTGGCCAGAGTGTCAGGCCCAAGTGCACCGGTTCCCGGGCGGCAGCCAAAGAGGGTTCAATACCAGAGAGGAAGCGGAAGCTAGTTACTTGAGATTTACGCTAGCGCGAGAGGAAGATCGGAGGCGGCGCTTCATGAGCTACTACATAATTCCACTCTTCCTCATAGTGACCGCTCTTCTAGTATATATCATAGTTTAGATGGATGATAAAACTTGCTTGTATTTGCATGTATTTAAGATATTGTGACAACT
The DNA here is from genome assembly GCA_950022295.1 of Bromus sterilis. Classification (NCBI taxonomy): domain Eukaryota; kingdom Viridiplantae; phylum Streptophyta; class Magnoliopsida; order Poales; family Poaceae; genus Bromus; species Bromus sterilis. The sequence goes on from OX465596.1 coordinate 346,323,827, forward strand.
TCTATCGCTATTTTAGAGATGACATGATGAGAGACATCATTTGTGTTGGATATGAGAGATCATGATGATATATATATGGTCATCAGATTATTGTATGTGTATGATATGATGAGATTTGTACTCTGTAGAAAACCTGTGTATGTGTATGAGACTATATTGTATAATACCTGTACAAATACAGCAAAAATACGATGGGAAAAAGAAATAGAAAATGAAAAATAAATACCAGTAGCGCCCTGTTACCTGTACGCGCTACTGCTATTAGTAGTAGCGGGCTCTAAGTGGGTGCGCTACTGGTGTAGTAGTAGCGGATGCGTACGCGCGCTACTGCTACATGTTAGCTGTAGCGTGCTAGCAGTAGCGCGCCCTAGGGCGCTACTGATAGCCAAAAGGGGGCGCTACTACTAGCCTTTCTCCTAGTAGTGATGTCCAGTGTAAACAGCAGGTACACATTGCATGAAGTCTACAAAGTATATCTTTATTGACTTACACATAGAGTACACAAAGATCATATGACTATGATCCATCATTACATCAAACAACGGAAGAAAATTAGGTCTGAGTACAGACAAGATGAACAAATGGCTTAGAGAAGCCTCGTTCAACATACATAGCCCTTCCATGAGGGACCAGACTGCTGTCTGGAACTATACTAGCTTAGTCAACGTCCAGCTTCAGGAAGGTGTCTCCGTCGGGGTATGGTTTGTCATCTAAAACATAGAATAAGCAAACGTAAGTACAAAGTCGTACTCAGAAAGACCTACATCATAACTATACAACTCATGCTCAAGTTTCAAGGTAAAGGGAGGTGGGGTTTCAACATGCAGAAGTGCCAGCTTTGACTTGGCTAGTCTTGTACTACGAGTACCAGACTTGAGGTAAGAAGCGTACACGAGTCCACTACCAAGTCTCCAACCAATACACCACTATGGATACTTCCTCGACTTCCCCACGAGGAAGCACACCACAACACTCACACTTATCTTGGCAATTTTTAGAGTAACCGTTGAAGTTGTCTAATAATCAAGCATAGGTCTCCAAGTAGTCCATGACCGCAGACGCGGCTATTCGAATAGTTTTGTTATCCCTGCAAGGGTGTACTGCTACACACATAAACCATCAGTTACCGCCGGGATCTCGTCACCCTTCAAGCGGGTGTCGGCGAGGATAATTTCCACAACTTTTACCTCACAACCAACTCTAATCCACAAATCAACCATTTGAGTTGCTCACCGCTCAAGAGTCCGGCCGGGTCAACGATACGGACTCAAACGATGCAGACGACCGAGATGCCACCTTAGCAGATGGTTTTACTGTCTCACAGGTCCACCCACATATCTAAATAATGCAAACTTTCATTCATACTTTTTCTATGCATATGCCAAATGGAAAACCCGAACTAGTGATTCCTGGATTTGAACTGGGGTGAGTTAGTAGGCTGAGCGGGGATCCGTGTGCCCAACATGTGGTAGTACTCCTCGTCTTGGATCACCACACAAGAACTCGGGCTTAAGGCGGTGTTCAAAGAGACAACCCACTGTGTACTCCTACACAGCATCTCATCGTTCACCTTGTATTAGGGTGGATTCACCAACACATTTTCACCTTCATCAACACCATGATCACTACCATCCCGACTCACAGATAAAAGTAACCTCATTGTAAACTCTAGGCATGCAATAAGCTTTAACAGTTGCAGGGGCCACATGATATTAATCAACTCCCATGTCAGCTAGGATTGTGGTTTCCTTACTACTGTGACAAGATGATAGGTCATGCATCGGGTATGGGTTCAACTATTCGGTAGAATCGATAACAAGGTGATCTCCTAAACATGCATAAGCGAGACTGAGAGGGAAGTGGGATTTTATAGACATGACCAATGGGGTTTGCTTGCCTTGCTGACGAGGTTCAATATCGGGATCTTCAACCAAGGGGGTGGCCTCCGGTTCAGGTTCCACTTCTATTAGCAACATGACAATCATAGGATCAAAATAAAATACAATGCACAATCACATGAATAAGATTGCAAGTGTGATGTTCATTGTTGCAATGTAGGTACAATTCCATTTAATAGAAGTGGAATGCAAAGTCATTTGCAAATTCACTCCAAATTTGAATTCAAATTAAAGACATATGGACAAATGCCACTGCTCACCCAATTTCAATTGAGCAAAAATGAAAAAAAAGTCCATATTGACATTCCTTGCATTTTTCTGATAAGTTTAGACATATTATATGCCCAATAAGGAGTTAGTATGAATTAGTTATTAATTTTCAAAGTTTAATTGAATTTCTGCCTTTTCTGGAATTTCTTTTAAATAGAAAAAGGATTAGTGCGTCAGCATGACCTCATGCTGGCGTCAGGGGGCCTTTGACCAGGGGGACCCACTGGTCAGTCTCTGTGGGGTTAAACCCCTTTTAATTAAAACTAATAGAGGTTTAGGGGGCCTGGGGCCCCACTTGTCTGTCTCTATGGGGGTGGGTTCTGGGTGAATTAGGGTTTAATTAAGACGGGCTCGCCAGAATGTCGCCAGCGACGGCTATAGTGCACGATGGCGTGGCTCATGGTGGCGTTTCTGGCTACCAAACGCAACGCCAGGGCCACCATAACGCAGCCCGTGGACGCGCGCTTCGCCCTGGCCATCGCAGCGTCGCCGGGGTGCGCTGGAAGCTCGGCTACGTCGAGCTCGCGCGGCGGACGTGGCACGGGAACGGCGGGAATGGGCTACGGCTACGGGGAGGAGCTCGGGCTAGGGGCAAAAGAACCGACAGGCTCACCAGAGAGCGTTGAGGGGCACAGCGGCACCGGGGATGGGCTGGTGGAGGAGGGATTACTCGCCGGAGCTCCGCGGCGGCCGTAGGTGCTCGGTGAAGGGGGCGTCCTCTCTGGCGTCCTCGGGCTCGATTCGATGGCGCGGCTCGAGGAAGTCGATGTTGGTGAAGCTTCTGGACACGCTGGCTCGGGCTAACTCGGCCGGTGGCCGCGTTGGAGCCTGGCGGTGCTCTCCAGCTAGGTCTTGGGTGCGCGAGAACGGCGAGGAGGGAGGAAGGAGAAGGTGCGCTGCGAGGGGGAAAAGACACGGGGTGAGCTGGGCATTCTCGTGGCGTGCAGAGGGTGAAGAGAAGCCCCTGGACGCCTCGTCGGCGTCGCGGTGGCGTCGCCGCGCGCTCTCGGCTCGCCACCGAGCAGGTTGGGGAAGACGACAACGGGGATGGCAGGCTGAGCCAGGCTAGGTGGGCTGGGGGTGAGTTGGGCTTCTTTGCTCCTCTCGGTCTTTGTTTATTTATTATTTATTATTTTCTGCTAATTTTTTTTGCTTTGCAAAAAAAATAGCAAAGCATTTTATAAAATCCTCAAATCTTTATCTTAGACTTAGGTGACATAGAACTAGCCACTCCCAAGTTTTGAAGATTTTTGAAACTCAAATAATTTGAATTTCAAATCAAATAGGGTTATTATTTAATTTCCAAGCCTTGTTTGGAGTTTTTGAAAAATCTTGGTGCATGCAGTGGGACCCACTTCACTTTATATGTGACCATGCATATTTATAAGATTTTTCAAAAATACCAGAGGGATTTTTGGAAGAAATTTTTGTCTGGCCATTTGAATTAAATTCTTTAGGGATTTTTTTCCCCAATTGGATTTCTTTTGAAAAAAATTTCATGATGCAAAGTTGCTTGTTAACCCTAGCACATACCTAAACTTGGGGTTGTGACAAACGGGGCCAAAGGGAACTTATGGAGATTAAGGTGCTCCTGTCAAATAGCACCGGAACAAAGCAATAAACTCAATGGATACATGAAATTCTCAAACTATAGTCCATCCCCTTTGGTCTCCCAAGCTGTCACCTTTGAGATCACCTCATATATAGGATCAAGAACATAGATGAATGGGCATGTGCCCTTATGTCTGGTTTTGGTAATTGATGACAATCTTTATGGACTAATGGTTTCCTTGAGTTATACTTTAAGGTTTGTCCATAGGCAACGCTTGAAGATCATATGGTGGCTTCAAGGTTGTAAGATGAATATTACGTGTTGACCAAGGTGTTCTTTATGGAGCTATCCAAAGATTGGTCAAGTTTATGTGTGCAAGTTCAAGAGGAGCATCACGAAGATATCATATGCTTGGAGCTTGCCGACCATTTGGTGATAATGGTCTTGTGAAGATATGACTAAAAGAGGCTCGCCCATAATGGAGTATGGGGGAGCAATTTACTAGTCTTCATCGAGCCGCAACCAAGATTGGTGTTCCAACTTGAGGCGGACATGATCGTCATCATCAAGCTCAAGTGGATTATGCGCAAGACAAAGGTTTGACCTTTATAGGTTTCTAGTTTACCGGACTGATGGTGGTAGTTAGGAGACCGGGTTATACGCTAGGCCGCATCGTTCGTGGGGATCTCAAACCTTTTCATCCTTGGCATCATCTTTTTTGGTTCTTGTTTGGTTTGTCTCTTTGTGAGTGTTGGAGCTTGATTTCGTATTCATTACAAGCTCTTCTTCATTGAAAACGGATTTCATATACATATACTTTTGTGTTTTCGATGTTGGTGTTTTTGTCGGCTCTTATCTTGTGAAGGTTTCACTTTCTACCATGTTGGCATTTTAAACTTTCCTTGGTTTGAAGATTTTTTTTTATCTTGGGTGTTTCTCTATGTGAGTACCTAGAGCTTTTCCATAGCTTTAAAACAAGCCCAAGATCATCAAAATGGAGTTCGTATGGAAAAGTTGGCTCTTATCTTGTGAAGGTTTCACCTTCTACCTTATTGGACTTTTAACCTTTCCATGATTTGCATCATTTCTTTTTGTTGATCTTGGGTGGTTCTCTATGTGAGGACCTAGAGCTTTTCCATAGCTTTAAAACAAGCCCAAGATCATAAAAATCGGAGTTCGTATGACAAAGTTATGCTTGTTTTGGCCGTCCTGTTTTTTGCCTGAGAGGTAGAGCGGTAGGACCGCCCGGAAGAGTGGTAGTACCGCTCGAGCGGTAGTACGGCTTGCTACTACCGCAACTCCTCTGTTCTGGGCGGTAGTAGAGCTATTTTTAATGTACGGTAGTACCGTTTGAGCGGTAGTACAGCTCGGGACGCAGAAAACGGCTCATAACGGTTAGATTTGTGGGGACCTATAAAAGGGGGTCTTCTTCCCCATTGTCCCTAATGTTCTTGATCTCGTTTTTCACCTGCATTGTTGACCTCTTCAAGCTTGAGATCTCTCTATTCCTCCCATGATTCTTGCTCCTTTTTGAGTGAAAAGAGAGAGGAGATCTAGATCTACATTCTCCACCAATTCAACTCTCCTCTTTGTGAGGGGAACCTTGTGGATCTAGATCTTGGAGTTCTTGGTGTTTCTCCTTGTTCTTCCTCTCATATTCCTCCATAGCTTTTGTTGTTTTGGTGGGATTTGAGAGTTGGGGACTTGAGCACTTCGTGTGCTCTTGCCATTGCATTTGGTGCATTGGTTTGAGTTCTCTCCGAGGATTCATTGTAGTAAGTGAAGTTGAGAAGATAAATACTCTTGAGTGCATTGGCACTCTAGAGCTTGTACCTCTTGGGTGCGTTGGCACCTAGAGGTTTGTTGTTGCGGAGCTCAATCATTGTGGTGGAAATCTTCGGGACGCTGCGGGAGCCTCCAATTCGGTTGTGGAGATTGCCCCGAGCATTTGTACGGGTTCGGTGATCGCCCCAAAGGGTTGCCATTTGTACGGGTTCGGTGACCGCCCTCAAGTGTCCTAATTGTGGAATGACGACATCTTGCATTGGTAAGAGCGTGAGGAGAAATAGGGTGGCCCTCGTTGGCTTCGTGTGAGCATTGTGCTCCTCACCCTCTCCAAACGGAGACGTACTTCTCGCAAGAGAAGGAACTTCGGTAACAAATCCTTGTCTCCATCGGCTCCACTTGCGGTTATCTCTACCATTACTTTGAGCAAGCTTATTACATTGTTTATCTTGTGCTTGCTCATATTATTGTACATTGCTTGTCCCATAGGTTGTTCTTCTAGTCAACCTATTTACTTGTGCACCTACTTTGTGATAGCCCTAGTGCTCTTGTTATATATCTTGCTATGACATAGTTGTTTATCTTTCTTAGTCTAAGTTGTTGGTGCACATAGTTGAGCCTAGCTTATTTAGGTTTCTTGCTTGGCAAATTAAACGTTAAGTTTTATTCCGCATTTGTTCAAGCCGAAACCGTAATTATTTTAAGCGCCTATTCACCCCCCCTCTAGGCGACATCCACGTCCATTCAATAGATATACTCATGAAAACACAACTGGTTCAGATATGAAATTATGCCACTCGGGCCCAAAGTGACAAGAATTAAGAGCAAAAAGTTGCAGCAAAGATGATAAACACCAAAGTAGATGATAGGAAACATGCCCCCAACAATCTGATGAACTATTACATGATCAAACTCATCCAAACCCTACCATCCCCTTTGCCCACAGCAGGTAATTACTCACACATGTGAAGAGAACTCATGGAGGGAGGATGGATTGGTGATGGTGATGACAATGGCGACGATCTCCCCTCTCTAGAGGCCAAATCAGCCTCTGAATTAGCCCTCCCGAGGAAGAACAGAGGATGGCGGCGGCTCCGCGACGGAAATTGGAAAAGCGAATTTTGTTCTGGGGGTTGCCCGTCACGGGAATAAATAAGGGCCTCAGTAGGGCACCAGAAGAGGGGGGAGGCCCCCAGGCGGCCAGCCGGCGCGGCCAGGGGTGGGGTCGCGCCAGCAGGGCGCTTGGAGCCCCTATGGCCCCCCTCTGGCCCCACTTCTGGTATGTGGAAACTTCGGGTGCGTGGATTTTTCATAAATATTTTGGGAATATTCCGAGATACCTAAAAATCCATTTTCCTGCACACAATAAAACCATACAGGAAGCTCTTCTTAAAAAAGCGTCAGTTCGGGTTAGTTTAGTTCAAATCATGAAAGAATGAGGGCAAAACAATAGCAAAAGTGTTTGGAAAAGTAGATACGTTTGAGACGTATAAACTACCTGCTGGTCTGTTTTTCCCAGATTCTGCCCTGTTTTGCATTTTCCACGTTTTGCAAATCTTAAGCTGCTTTTTCTTTGCAAAAACTTTTTGGAAATCATGAGAAATAGTAGCTCTTCATGAAAATCTTTATTTCCAGTTGAGTAAAATTATTTTATTATGGGCACTAACCCTTCTAATAAGCTTATGATTAGTTTCGTATGAAGGGAGTTTTCAAGTGTGCGAAGCAAGATGATGAAAGAAGATCCGGGAGTGTCAAAAGCTCCCATGCACCCCCAAGAACTATTCAAGGAGACTTAAGCGTCTAAGCTTGGGGATGCCCCAATGAATCCCCTTCTTCATCAACGATCATCAGTTCGTCTTTCTCCACACTATATTTTTATCAATTCATATGTTATGTGCTATGCTTGGAGCGTCTTGCATTTACTTTTATGTTTTTTTTGCTTAGACTTAGTTTATTTTTCTGCTCATAACAAGTTGTACCCTAACCTATATATTTTAGGAGATAAAGACGCTCCACTTCCACCTAGAACACACATAGTTTTCATGCTTATCTTTGTTGAGTGTTTTGTTTTATATCTAGCTGTTGTCATGCTTAGCTCTTGTTTTCATGCTTATCTTTTTAATAGCTTTTATTTAGGTTGTTTCTTTTGAAACTCTCTTGAGTTTTGATGCTTATCTTGTTTAGAGAGTTCTCCTATTGCATTGAGTGTGTGTCTTGGCTTGAGTAGGTAATTGAGGTTGCTATTATAAGTTTAGTAGTAACTTGCAATAGTTTTGAGGTATTTATTTGAGTAATTTTTGGACTTCTGTGTATCAAGAGATCAAGCCTATTAGTGATAGGTGTCGTATTTTGGGAAATCTGTGCTTATTTTCGAAAACTACAAAAAAATTAGTTGAGAACTCTAGCTACTAGATGGACCGCTAACCTCTGGAGGGGTTGTAATATATAGAGTACCCTCACGTACAATGGGTCGAGGATGCAAGTATAACCAAACCCCCATACACTCCTCCTAGGGGGACTTGTCTCTTTGTGAATCTCCTGGTTAGATAGAGAGTTACCGATAATAAGTGGATGAGTTCCTTTGAATAATGCGAGTATTCGATTGTTGGCACTTCCACCATCCATATTTTGCAAGCCTCTTCGGTACCGTGCATTGCCCTTTCTCATCTTGAGAGTTGGTGCAAACTTCGCCGGTGCATCCAAATCCTTGCCATGATACGGTCTGTCATCATAAGCCTCATTATATATTCTTCCTCAAAACAACCACCATACCTACTTATCAAGACATTTCCATAGTATTTCCGAGATACATTGCCATGCAACATCCATCTTCTGATGACTTGATCTTTCATTGTCATACATGCTTTTGCTTGATCGTAGAGCCGCATACTAGTTGGGACTTGCCCTTATTATTTCTACATGACGCGCTAGTATCATTGCATATCCTACTACACTGGCAGAGGCATACATTTGCATACATCATGATAGTTTTCAGTTTTCTTTATTGACGGGGATCAACCCAGGCAAATCCCATGGTCAGGGACCCTGGTTAGTCATATAGAAGGCACAGGTCGGACGATACTCGTCGGCTAACAAGAGAAGCACTTCCTGCTCGATGTTATTACGTAAGGGGCGATTACAGTGGAGGCCAAGGAGAGTTCTCACAAGGCTAGATGAGTAGATGTGTGTTGTTTTTCCTGGACGTCTCCCCTCCCAGCCTTTATATACTAGGCTAGGTTACGGGGAGTCCGTACTAGGTTGCAGATATAGTTTCCTAGTTATAGTCTTGCCTTGTATGCCAAGTTGTGCCTTTCCATACTAGTCGCGGACTCCTACGTCGGTGCCTGGTTGGGCCAATCGTGGGCTTGTCGTAGCTTCCCAGCAGGCCTTCTGTCTTAATATGGACCAGGTAGCCTTACATGCATGAGTCGTGGGGTCACCCCGTCGTCATTTATGTTGAGTACTTCTCATAAAGTGTGTGATCTTCTATACCCTTGTAAAATATAGAGTGTTTCCCTTAAACTGAGGAAAAGATCTCAAAGAGGAAACAAATAAAAAAACCCAAAAGAGAACAAATGAGAGATAAATAGAAAGAGCCAATCAGGCCACAAAAATACAAAAAATAGAAAAAAAGAAAGAAACAAAAAGAAAAAAAGAGAGAAGGGGCAACCCTACTATTCCTTTTGAAAGATCCACACTCGTACTCCAAAGTAATTTTTGTACCACATAGAGAGTTTCATATCATTCATGCATAACTATGTGGGGATCCTTACACTATAGAACTTGGATTGTATATTCCAATGATGAGCCTCCTCAAATGAGCTCTATGTCTTCTTGAGCAAGCAAGTTGGATGCACCCCACTAGTTCCATTGGAGAGCTTCCCATAGCTCATATGTGCATCCGTTGCATGGCAATCCCTACTCCTCACATCATATATATCATTTGGCTTTCTCTCTCCTATGATTGTCCTCATGTATATGAGCCTTTCACTACTGGAATTCGACAGTTTGCCGTCTGCCCTAGCGGATGGCAAACACCTATATGGCGGACGACAAAGCCATTTGCCGACAGTCCCAGCACGGCAAAGCTCTTGTCAGATATTTATTCGGCAAAGAGGTTTTTGCTGTCTGCGGGAAATCGACGGACGGCAAAGATCTTTACCGTCCGCCTTTGTTGAAGCAGACGGCAGCGCAAGCGTGACGGCGAAGCGTTGCCAGTCGTCTCCGTCAGGAATTTAACGGCGGCGTTTGCCGTCCGTCGATAGACGGCAAAGAGCCTGGGTGGTTTGTCGTCTGCCCGTGGACGGCAAAGCCCTTCCACTCGTAGCACGGCCTGGGCGGGCCCACCAGGTAGGCAAACTTACCAAATTGTCACCCAGCTGTTGCCAGATTGCACAGCTGGGCAACACGTGTCCCCTTTGCCGACCACCAGCAGACGGCAAAGCTCTTTGCCGACTGCCGGCAGACGGCAAAGTGGGTACTAAACCACTGTTTTTTCTGTTTTCTTTTAAATCCCCGCATTTTGTTAAATTGATATAGATATAATCTCCAATAGCAATATATAGTATCCAACAAATAGTATATAGTTACCAACAACAATATATAGTCTCCAACAATGTTTTTATACAAAATGCACATGTGAACAATGTCTCTAAGCTTATACATAACACATAGTCTTCAAACAAAGGTTTATACATAGCACATAGTCACCAAAACAGTTTATAAAAATAAGCTACATCCAAATGCAGCACTTCATCATGGCATTACTCGCATTAAGAAAATCTGCAAAATGAAGGTAAGAAAGTTATAAGAAGATGAAGTAGAAGAAGAATGAAAAGAGAAGAAGGAGAAGAGAAGTAGAATGAGAAGAAGAAGAATAAGAAGAGGTTCCTCTTCTTCTCCTTCTTCTTGTCCTGTTCTCTTTATAGGTTAAAATTCAGCAACTCTATCAATGCATTACATTAGTTATTTTTGAGGCAATATAGCTAATTTTACCATTTTTTAGCAAATTAACTAACTTTGGCAACTTTGAACAAATGAAGCTAACTTTAGCATTTTCTGAGCCAATTAAGGTAACTTTAGCATTTTGTGAGAAATTAAGATAACTTTGGCAACTTTGAACAAATGAAGCTAACTTTAGCATTTTTTGAGCCAATTAAGGTAACTTTAGAATTTTTTGAGAAAATCCAGATAACTTCATCATATTGTGAGCAAATCTGGCTAATCATGCTATTATTGAGCTAACTTAGCTATATTTAAGAATTTCATAATATTTCAGAAGCAAAATATACAACACAACTTATCGGAGTGTAGCCCTCAAGGCTAAGGTGCCTGAGAAGCATCCGTCGGGTTGCCCGAGGATGACGGGGGAGAAGGGTCATGGGATGCAGCCCAAGAGTTATGCTGCACAAAAAGATCAACTAGCGGTTAGCACGATGCCACTCAATATGGTATTGATGATCATCGAAAGATACTCACCGTCCCCACAGGAGAAATGATCGGCATCGGTGGAGCGGCCTGACCAGTCTTCTCGCACATAGTCTGCACATTTTTTTCCACGAGTCAATCATATTAGTTACTAACATATACAAACATTAGAACATGCATTCTTTGGGTGAATATGAACAAGTGACTTACCACGATGACCTCATACAAGGCCCGGTTCGATGCATCGTGGCGTTCCGCGGCCTCCTCTAGAGCCTTCGCCGTCCTATCCTCTGCCATACGCTCTCTCTCCGATGCCTTCTCCTCTGCCAACCACTCCTTCTCCTCCAGTAGCCGCTGGGTATTCTGTCGCTCTTTATCAAGAGCTTCCTTCAACCCCACTCCTCTAGTTAGCACTGTAATAATCGATGAGATAACAGAAGAATGGAAGAGTCCTTATGGCTAACGTCGATGGCAAGATCGACTGGCCGCGAACGATTCCTTATAGCAGGACAAGAGCTCGTTTGGTGCGCCTTGATCTCAGGAAGAGTCTTATCGCACCTAATCAACTTATCTCCAATGGCCATGGCGCCATGGCGCCTTCCGCCACCAGAGATCATCACCATCTCCAGGTCAATAGGCTTCCCACTCGGATTATAATCCTCCCCGTGCTTCTCCTTCGTCACCTCAGTATAAGCCTTGAGCTTACTGTAGGCGGCAATGTTGGTGAAAGTTGAAGGAGTGGCGAGATCCGACTCTAAGAGCGCCTTTGACTTCTTGTACGACGTTGTATGGGCCATGCCATACATGTCGAACACCTCATGCACCTCCGTTTTATTATGCTCCGCCTAAAATACAAAGCAGAGCATGATATTAGTAAGTTGTGGGTTCCTAAAATACAAAGCAAAGAAGAATTTGCATGAAAATTGAAGCAAAGCACATACCCATTTATGCCCGTAACCAGCTAAGTTGCGGCTGCCTTGATGGTGTGGCACACCAACCATTTGGGCGCGCCGGTTCTTGGCATTGTTGTGGACGTCCAACCAGGCATCTGAGCACCAGTGGTCCGGAATGACCTCCCAACAATCCATCTTGTCCGCACACCATCTCGGTGTCGCCTAAGTTAGTAAACAAGAAAAGTAATAAGTAGCCTAGCTAGGAATCAAATCAAGCAAACTATATAAGACTTAAGAAGGGTTACCGCCATGTACAGGGCCCTCGTCAGTAACTTATTGTGGCACTCCTTCTTGCTAGAATTACGCCCTTGCTTGGCGTAGTAGTCACGGACCGCTTGCACTTTCATCTCGTGCCTTGTGTTCTGCAAGATGCGCGTGGCCTCTGCAACGATCATATCTGCCGCCTCCTGCTCCTTGGACTCATCGACCTTGTAGAAGACCTGCAATAGCACGAGACAACACTGATGAGTGCACCAACTAGCTATTGTGAAGTTTTTATTGTGTGAAATAGAAATTACCCAAAAGCCGTTGACCACCATGTCGGCTCTGGTGTGGCATTCGAACCCGTTGATGATTGTATCCGGCGGGGCCTAGGCAGCACAATAGTGCTACCAAAATAGTCCAGGCTGCGGAACCTGATCCGGTCTGGGCAACTGAATCAGTCCCGGGAATTTCTCCCTAACGAGCACACCAAGGATGGCGTTGGGATTGCGGACACCATTGCCGTATGTCCAACCCCTACAATATAAAAAGGCAAAGCCATCAGATAGACATGATTATAGAAGGTACCAAAAGAGAGTATAAGTGCACGTACGTCTCTCCAATAGGTGTAATCAACGACTTATGGGCGGGAGTCACCGGTGGGGGGCGGAAGCCGTGTACCCCCACGCTGATACACGGTGGTACCCTCAGCCACCTCCTCCACATCAGTAGTGTGCTGCTCCTCGGCACCAGCCTCCCCCTCAGTCGTGTGCTGCTCCGACTGGTCCGGTCAGGGATTCCAAGTCGTGCAGGTGGACGTAGCCTCCTCCTCCAACTCAGGATGGTGGACCGGAGTGTCCGAGGAGGGATCCACCCTGTGCTCTGGTGAATCAGCCGGAGGTGGCGGCGAGGAAGAAGCAGCAACAATACGTCTCCCTTTGCCGCGGTCACCACCTGCTTTGCCTCTCCCGGTCTTCTTCCGACCTCCTCTTCCCCTAGGCACCTTAGCAGTAGGAGGCGAGGACATACTCTCGAGCAAAGACCTCTGTAGAGCCAGAGGTGGGAGCCCAGTACCCTGACCCCTCCCTCGTGAGCCTGAGGTCTCTCCCTCAATATCTGTAACGAACCTGCCAAAAATTAAAGTAAACTAATTAGTACGATGAGAAAAAGAAATAATAATACAAAAGTAATTACTAAAATAAGCAGAATATATATATTTAATTAAATTTGAGATGCATACAACTAACAGTAGGCGGGATCATCTGTCTCTTCTCCGCGATCAATTGAAGGATCGTCATCACTATCACGCGTGTCGTCGATAATGACGGCCTCATCAGGTTCAACAACACCAATATTTGGAAGGCCTTTATGTAAAATTTTCGTCTCCTTGATTGGCAAGAAACTCATACTCTGCAATGGAATCACTTTCAATAACCACTCCATTCGAGAATTTGGCGACGTATCGAATGTATCAATTCATGTGAATTAATAAGAAACAAGAATTATGAGATGTTGCGAAACAATGTACGTACCGAGCACTTACTCGATGTACGGTCGCACTTATGTTAGGTTGGTGAAGATATACAGTGTAAGAGTCCGCCATTCTTTGATATTCAAAATCTTATTTCTCGAAGCACCAATAGGTCTGAGCTTCCCTTTGAATAGGCTGAGGTTGGATTGACGCCGTTGGGGGTCGTTAGTATTGTACCGAGGCTTTGGATTATGCAAATGTCGATTTTTGGCTTCATAATGTGCTGTCACGAAGTTTGCCGCCTCCTCGGTAATGAAAGCCTCGACCATCGATGCTTCAATTCTACGCTTATTTTTACATTTTGCTCGAAGCGTCTTCTGCATTCTCTCCGTTGAATAGCACCAATGGTTTTGCACAGGCCCCCCTAATGTTGCCTCGGTCGGGAGATGCAATATCAAATGCTGCATCGGATTAAAAAAACCCGATGGAAAGATCTTCTCTAACTTGCAGAGAAAATCCGGCGCCATATCTTCCATGTCTTCTAGCACGCCATCGGATAGTTCTTTAGCACAAAGAACACGGAAGAAATAGCTCAGTTCTGCCAGTACTAGCCACTCTTCCTCGGGGATATAGCCGCGCAACATCACCGGCATTACCCGCTCAAGCCATATGTGCCAATCATGAATCTTGACCCCAAATATTTTATGTTTTTCAGGACTCGCTCCCCTCCTCAGATTCGCCGCATACCCATCGGGGAACATCAAACTGTTTTGCACCCACAAGAGAATTTCCCTGATATGCCCCCTTTCAAGGTTGAACCAGGCCCTTGGCTTCGACCAATTCTTCTTTCCTTTCGGCTGTCGCATGTTCTATGAGGGTCTATCACATAGAGTCTCTTGGTCGACTCTAGCTTTAGGATTATCCTTTGACTTCCCATCTATATCGAAAAATGTACCAAACAGGGCCTCGCCGATATTCTTTTCAGTGTGCATCACATCAATATTGTGTGGAAGTTCGAGGTCTTGGAAGTAGGGGAGATCCCAGAAGCATGTCTTGTGAGTCCAGGCGTGTTCCGAATTATATTCCTTGAAATACCCTGGACTTTCTGGATCAGGCTCAAGAGAGTTCAACTGTGCCAAGACCTGTTCGCTCGACATCGTAGGTGCTGCCAGGTTTTTGACAACTTTGCCTTTGATTAAGTTCTTCTTGTCTTTTCTGAAAGAATGCTTAGGAGGCAGAAACTGTCTATAAAAGTCGAAGCAGGAATACTTGCCACCCGCCTTCCGCCAATGAAACTCAAGAGCGGCCTTGCATGTTGGGCACCCAAACTTTCCATGAACACAGAATCCAGCGAAAAGCGCATACGCCGGCAGGTCATGCATCGAGTACTGGTACCAAACATGCATTTTGAAGGTCTTTTTGCTAGCGGCATCGTATGTCTTGAACACTTCGTCCCAAGCTTGTTGCAATTCCTCCTTAAGCGGTTGCATGTACACATCCATATTCTTCCCCGGATATTTGGGCCCTGGTATTATTAACGTCAGGAAAATGTTCTTCCTTTTCATAATCTCCGAGGGGGGAGATTGAGTGGCATGAAAAATACATGCCAACAACTATATGAGGCTACCATCAGACCGAAACGATTGAACCCATCCGTGTCGACGGTGATTCGGCAATGCTTTGGCTCCTTAGCTTTTTACCAATGTTTTTCATCGAAGTGCTTCCATGCTAAACCATTCGATGGGTGAGTCAACATCGGCTTCCCATCTGCATCAAATTCCATTCTCTTCCCATATTTGTGCCATGTCATCTGTCTGGCTGTCTCTTCCATCATGTAAAGGCGTTGAATTCTTGGTATCACTAGAAGATACCGAAGAACATTTACAGGTATTTTGGTCTGCGTCTTCTCACCTTGACCATTTTCTACCACAACATACCTGGATGACTTGCATTTGGGACAATAGTCTTTGTCCTCATACTCTTTCCTAAATAAAGAACATCCATTCTCACAAGCATGTATCTGCTCATAGGGCATCTTAAGTACCTTGAGGATTTTATCCGATTGGTATAGGTCTGCAGGCATAACATGATCTTTTGGTAGAAACCGCCCAATTAGGATCGCATTGTAGCAATCTGTGCCCAAGTTGAATTGTGCCTTCAAAGCCATCAACTCTGCGATGGCATCAAGCTGAAAAAGCTCAGTGTGAGTGTGCAGAGGACGTTTCGAAGACTCCAACATCTCATAGAAGGCCTTCGTAGATTCCTCCATCTCATCGTCCTCATCCCGCGCATCATCAAAGTCCTGCACCATGTCTTCGATCCCGGTTCGGTACTCATCCATGCACTGACGGACCACCTCCTCTCTCCTGCGTCCGACAGACTCGCCATGGAAGGTCCACACCGTATAACCAGGCTTATAACCCCACTTCTGCAAGTGTTTACCCATATCCACCTATGTCGCCTATTTATAGTTGTCGCACCTAATGCAGGGGCACCAGGTTTTTCTCTGCCCATTTGCAAACGCCGCTCTCAGAAACTCCTTGGTTTTCATTGCCCATTCATTGGTGATCTCTTTATGATTAGGGCGCCCAGTGTACATCCACGCATGATCATCGCTCATCTTGTCGCTACGTAGCTACTAAACAACAAATATACAAGTTTGTCAATTTTATTACGTCCAATTTTTATTGCTTTTATCATACATAGCTACGTCATATGAAATTAATTAACCTACACACTAATAGGTAAAGATAGGTCCTAATCCCACCCGAGTATGTGTAGATTGGGTTCATTTTCCCATGCTCTGCTCCCGACCCGACGCAAAATTTTGGCAGCACCTCCCCGCTGTTCTCCTAATACACGTCTCGACAACAAGCCAACAGGAAGGCGCTGACGAAATTCCACGTCGGATCAGGAACAGAGCATGGAAAAACGACCCAATCTACACATACTCGGGCTATCCATGGATAACGTTGGACAATTCGAAAGAATTACTATTATAAATATGAAAATGAATGCATATTTATAACTGTAATCCTTTCGAACGGTAGACGCATACTGGTTACGCGACTGTATATTGAAACTATCTATAACTAGCTAGTGTCATCGGCACAAAGGTCGGAACAGAGAAAATGAAGGGGGGTCAGGAGGATAGGACGTGTTTTTCTTACCCTCGAGTGCAGGGGAGATCGTCGAACACACGGGGAGGTCGTCGAATACCAGATATGCGACGGCTTGAGGTGAAGGGGGAACAACTGCACATTAAAAACCAATAAGCTCTTCTGCGGTGTGCTAGAGATATTTTTTGTTTCAGGTTATGCTAGAGATGCTCTTCGGTCAAGATTCAAGACAGACTCTACTATGTTCTTGCAAACAGAAACAAAAAAGCAATTTCTCCTCTCCTTCGGCCTCATCCTTCTCCATTTCTCCTCCTTCTCCGGCCTGCACCTTCTCTTCTCCCGGCCTCCTCCTCCGGCGTCCACCTTCTCCCCTCCCGACCTCCTCCTCCGGCCTCCACCTTCTCTCCTCCCGGCCTCGTCCTCCGGCCTCTACCTTCTCTCCTCCTCTTTCTTTTTCTTTTACAAATTATTTATTTTTTCGTTTACCTTCTCTTCTTTCTTCTCTCTTCCTCCTCCTCCTTCTATATCTTCTTTCTTCTTCTCTCCACAACCTTCTTCTCCTCCTTCTCATCCTTCTTCTTCTTCACCTCCACATTCTTCTTTTTATTCACCTTCAACTCACTCTTCTTCTTTTATTTCCTTTCTTTTCTTTTTTCTCTTCTTATTTTCCTATTGTACTTTTACTCCTATTTTTTTCTGCTCTTATTTTTTTATTTCTTATAACTAAACTAAATAAACTAAAACCTAACTAGTATCTAATTAAACCTAAACAAAGAAAATTCTAACACAACCTAAACCTAAAACTAACTAACTAATTAAAAAAACTAACACATAAGCAAAAACTAACTAAACTAGAACTAATAAGACCTAAACTAGCTACACTAATAAAAATTACTACATCTAATTAATAGAAAATAGTAGAAAAAAAGGGAGGGGGCATACCGGGGGTGTGGAGGTGGCTGTGGTGGGCGGGGAGGTGGCGCCGACGAGGAGGGTGGCACCGGCGAGGAGGGTCGTCGACGTCGGCGAGACCTGCATCGGTGGCGGTCAGAGGAGAGGAGAAGAGAGGAGGAGAGGAGAAGAAAGGAGAGGAGAGGAGGAGAGGATGGCGGGGCCTCACTAGCGGCGGCGGCGGGGCGGCGATGGTGCGGCGGCGGGGCGGCGGGTCGGGAGAGAGAGGATTTTGGAAAGAGAGAGTATAGAGAGAGAGAGAGCGGGCGGACGAAGGGTTAACGGCGAGTTGAGGCTTTGCCGTCTGCTAGCAGACGGCACGGCGCTTTGCCGTCTGCTAGCAGACGGCAAGGTGTCGGGCCCGTCAACGCTCACTCGCAGGGTGATCAAGGCGGGCCCACCAACTCGCTTCGCCGTCTGCTAGAGGACGGCAAAGGAACTTTGCCGTCTGCTTTGGCGTGTGCAGACGGCATAGAGGAAGTTTGCCGTATGTTATGGTTTTACTGTCTGCATTTAGGGTAGCTGATGGCATACCACCTCTTTTCTGTCTGCCCCGACAAAATACAGACGGCAAAGAGCCTGACACATGGCCAACTAGTGAATTCCAGTAGTGTTTCACACCTTTTTTGTTTTCTTTCGCCATCATTATTCTATTTTCCATCCTAAGTGCCAACATATCTTCCTCGCGCTCATTCATTGCATGAGTGCTCAAAGTCGAAACGAAGAGGATCAGTTTGACTTGTACCTTCTAGTGGTCAGGGTCGAGTCACAATAAGATTTCAAAGGAGACCAAGTGTGAAGTTTTAGTAGATTAAGTTATGAATTACTATTAAGTATTTTTATGCTCTAAATCCATCTCCCATTTCTTGCACGCAAACACCGACTGGAGACATTCGAGTCACGGATAGCGAGAGCTCTTGCACCTTTATGTTCTTACTTTACTAGTTTCAATACTATATATAGACTCTTGATTGTTATTTTCTTGACTTAAATTGCGTATCTTACTTCTTGTACTTTAAAGTTCAAATCTTTGTTGGTAGCCTGTCACCACAGAAATTATCTTTTTTATCATTTGCCGGAGGGAGGATTGATCTCCGGGAGCTTCTCCACCACCATGAGCTCTTCCAGGATGTGCCGTAAGTAGTCCCCCTTGGACCATGGGTCCATGATCAGTAGCTAGATGATGTTTTCTCTCCATCCTTGTGCCTCAATTCTTAGACCTTGTGAGCTGCCCTATATGATCAAGGCACTAATGTATTAGTTTCTGTATTTCTATGCTGTGTTCGCTAGGATCCAATGGATTATAAGATTATGTTCTGACTGTGATGAGTAATATATTTGATTTATCTTTTTATTATTAGTTCTTGAGTATTATTGCATGTTCTCCGTTGCTTTGTATTGCTTTGGCCAAGTAGTAGATAGTAACTCCAAGAGGGAGCGTTATACATGATTGTGGGGGGGGGGGTTCATGCCCCCGATGTTGCCACCAGAATTATAAACATGAGACTAGGGGATGAGCTGTTGCCACCAGAGAGAATACAACGGTGCTTGTAATCACCATTGCAAGGATTGCTTACTTTACGCATAGTGTGTTAATGTAGTTGTTTGTTTCTTTGATCGTACAGTTTGACTGGGGTTCGCAACTTAATACCAGCGAGATGTTCTATATAGATATCTCAAGATGGATGATTAGTGAGTAGATGCTGAAGAAGAAACGGTCTACTTGTATTCGCGTACTGCCCATATGATTGAGCCTCTAGCTTTTCTTGTAGTATAATTAGCATTGCGGTGCATTTATAATTCTGTCAATTGCCGAGCTGGAATTTTTTCACCCAACATAGTTGTTTATCGTCTTTTGGGAGAGAGACATCACTAGTGAAAGTAATGGGACCCCGGTCCATATTTCCATCATAGTTTACACCATTTATATTTACTACATTTATTTCCTTTCCGTTGCAATCACCACTACTATTATTATCCCCCCTTTGTGTTTGATCCTTTGAGAACAATAAGACCGTTGAGATTGACAACCTCTCTGACTCGTTGGGAGCGAAATTATTTGCGTTTGTGTGCAGTTCTAGGTCAAGTAAGCAACCTTTAGGTTGTAAACGCCGCCATTGTTTTCTTTTCACCTTCTTGTTGATCTTTGGAGTCCTCATGGTTTGATAAACCTTACAATCTACATGTAAGGGAAATTTTCTGCTACTACATCCTAACCTTCCACTTGGGTTAACAAACGAGGAAGCAATACTAGTGCTATCAGTGTGGGGATGATTTCTGGTGAGGAGGGATTTTGGATGAAGCCATGTTGTAAAAAAATGGCGTTTCTATCCGGATTCCCGCAAAACCCCCTTGGTTCGGTTAGATTTGCGGGAAAACGGACATATGAACCATCCCACGAACGGATACATGGTCGCACTGGATGCAAAAACTGATCCGGGCAGTTCAATCCAAACCTTTGCGGGAGGTTTGAAGATCCGTTGGAGATGCCTTTATTAAGGTAGCAATAGTTGGTGAAACACGTTCACACATCGATATGCATGTGATGGACTGGTCCATGCTGGAAAACATACATGTGCTGACATGCAGTTTCTTGGCTCACAGAGCAAAATCTTTTTTTAGTAATCACCAGGGGAGAGGATCCCCACCTGAATATATTACTCAAATGGCCGCGAGGCCGGTGTTACAAGCGGAGTTACAGACGGGGTGAGATGTACATTCGAATACATGGAGCAAAGTCTTTCACAAACATATTTACTCATTAGCCAATCTGATCATCTTCAAAGATTTTTCTTGAGAAACGTCCAAAAGGTTTGATTGTAGAGGACCACGTACACCATCTCTCTCTCTCTATCTAGATTACAAGAATGCATGAGTTGGTATCTAGCTTGCAATGCCATGCCCCAGCGGCCAGCGCCAACATATCAGCACTCGATGACTCGATCGTTGAAACCCTTATAGTCACATCTCACATGCCTACACGGTTTCGGAATAATAGAGCTGGTTTTACACTGCAACTATATAGGAAACAGGGGAGCTGTTATATACAATATGCTGATCAAGTTCTGGATCTTATGCTATGTATGTGACGAATAAATAGTCGCTGCCGATGGAATCATGCTGACAGAGTTATGGTCATGGATGCATGCATGTGATGGCAGCTACAGATCGATGTTATGACAGTAGTCATCATTTGCTGGCGACCTTGTGTAGACTCTGTGAATCCATGTCCGGTGTATGGTCCATGGGTTGGTTATAATGTCCCATACATGTATGTTTTGAGATTTTCCATCATGTACCACCTTTGTTCATTTATATATGACGTTTTAGAAAGCTAACTTAGCTAGCTAGCATAACGTCTTATATAAAAAAAGGAGGGAGTATATGTGTTCACTTTTTACTGGCCCATGCATGATCTAGAGGCACCACATGCATTACTCTCGGAGCAATGCCAAATGGTATCAACATATTCAATATTTTTGTTCTAAAAAGGATTATAAACCACAAGCCCCACATAACTGTAGATTATTCACTAATAAAATCTATTAGAATGGTGCGCTCATAGAGACACTTGGGTCAAAAATATGAGACCAAATTGATTATTGCATGAATCCATAACCTCGGTATCATAGGATTCCTATAATATAGCTTATGACTTGAGATATTTTGTATCTGTGACCACTATGGAATGCACCCTTGCATAAAAATTGGAATGCACCCTATGTATGACTTAAAATGTCAGGAATACAAACTGCAGAATTTTTGTGTCCATATTGTTGTTGTGGAAACGTGATCACAACAATGATTAGTAAGGGGTGTACACGTTTCAAACGACAAGCTTTGTGAAGTATACAGAGAAAAAAATCAACAATTACAATACCGAATAATCATTACATAGAACATGATTTTCATTTTAAATTTTCCAGTAGTATAATGGATGTTGATGTATTTTTCTCTATAGTCTTGATCAAATGCACGTTTAAGTTTGACTTTTGAATAATTTATAGGTACTACATTTTGATGCATGTATAGAGGAGTATGTTATTCTAAAATTATCATGTATGAAATTATTTTCATCTATTTTTGTTTCTTTAATTACTCTGTGGTCACACTGAGCCGTAGAAAGATATGGTAAAACTGACAGATTAACAATTGCACTAATCCTCGACGAATCCAGCAAAGAGCTTCGATGTGAAAAGCGCTCTTAATTACAACCTATGCATTTTACACAACAGACAAGTCACAACTTAACACTATCTCAATAAAAAAGGGGTCACCACATACATATATTAACAGAAATAGGATGTGCGTGTAACGCATTCATACGAATATGTGTCTATATTGTTTTCCTAAATAGAAAAATTGTGTATCGACGATCACCTAATTACATGAACAAAGGCCAAACGTACAATGATAGGATCTATCTCATGTTCACGCCGGGGCCCCCTGCTTCATGGAATCATGGCTACGTAGGTACGTCGGCCGGGGCGACACGTCCCTGGCAGGGAGGCCCCACTCGATGCGTGCCCGCATGGGATTATATGCAGTTGCACAGTGTGTTGCCAGAGACGTCCCCTGGAAGAACCAAATGCAGCTAGCTGAATAATGACCCGGGGACTCCTCCACCTCTATCATTGCCCTCCGTGTTGAAACTTGAAAGCTCTTGAAGAATTAAGCCATCGATCATGATCAAACACCTGTACTAATCCACACCTTCCCTCTGCTGTGATGTTTCTCAAGAAAATCAAATTATTATTTCTACGAAATTCCCTCAAATCCGGTCACAACGGTGTCGATGATGATAATGATAATGATGATGATGATGGTGACAAGCGTTTACGTGCTAGGGCCCACATATTAGTCTTGGTCCGCACTGATATCTTACGGAAATGCAAGCTATTATGTGATGTGTTTTCAGAGTCTGTGTGACCATGTACATTGATTGTATGGAAGAAAAAGCATCAATGTTTCGTCAAGTAGAATCTTTTGGACGCGGGAGACCGGCATCATGAGCAAATTTGCGACCCGGCTATGATTTGGAAAAGTCAAGCAAAGCATGGCCATTGCTCTCTCTGGCGAGTTTGTGGACATAGGGATGGTAGGCCATACCGCCAGCGCCATACGTACGCCGATATATAGATCTAAAGATGAAATTTGGAATAAGATGTTTGTATACTTCTCCGACGACACAGTTAGAGCTAGCATATGTATGATTGAAGTCGTGCATTTTCTGTTTAGAAAATTGTAGTAGTATATGTACAACTAGCTAGAAGTTTTGATGTTCAACCCTGAACACCAACTGATACTAGTACCAACATAACACTATTCATCTTGAAATTATTCATTTCACAAGTTTTATAAATACATTCTTGTAATATTTGATATTGTAAGAGTATGTCAGCAAGTATTCACCCAACATCTTCAATTAGATTGGGAAAATAAAACACCTTAAGCATCCGCGAACGCATTCGTGGACAGAAGCCGGCCACCCCTCTGTATGGCCGCCCATGCAATCACATCCTTTATTTGCAAACCTCAAATCAATGCAAACAAATGCATGTCGATAGTAGAATTTTAGAAATACACAAAATAATAAATATAATCATATAATAAATATTATAGAAAAAATAGAGTTCAAGCATAAAGTTTATTCAAATTGATGCTTCAAACCTAAAATTCAATGAATTTCAATATGGATCCACATATACTCTATAAGATCATTGAGTAGTTGCATGTGTGTCTTTGTATCTTGAAGTAGTGTATGCATCTCTAAAAAATCGACAACATGTTATGCATCTTGTTTCGGCAAGCGGACATGTACTTCGGGCTTCGCAAAGTCACATGTGTAGGGCCACCTTTTTACCCTCATCCTCCAGAATCGTATTGTGCAAAATTACACAGAAGTCATCACCTTTCATAATGTTTTCGGATCCAACGTCATTTCAGCTTCACAGACAATGCACCAACAAGCTTGGAACGCTTCAAATACCTTCTGCACATCCTTCCTTAAAGCTTCTTGAATTTGTTCAAAAAGACTACTTTTGTTAACTACGGTCTCCTGAAGTGTCTTCACACCGTTCACCAAGGATAGATGCCATCGGTAAGGTAGTACCCAATGGTGTAGTCATGCCCATTGAAGACATAGTTGCATGCCAAAGCCTCCATATCACAGTATTTTGAACAACAAAGATCACCAAATCACATTGTTGTCGTTCAGAGGACCGGCATGCCAAATAAAGCATGAAAAATCCACAAGTCTTGTGATGACACTCCTTCAAATACCATTGTGGAATCTTTTGTGTGACCTTGGTAATGCCTGCAAAACCTGTTGGATTGTTCTTCCATCACAAATGCATGGAATCGACTAATGGAGCATACATGGGAAAACTATCGATTTTCTAGTTGCCAATAGCTTTTATGTGTCCTTGTCATTTTCTTCTCTCAAGTACTCCGGTCCAAACTCCAAACACCTTCACACAACACGTGTAAATTTCACCATTGCGTCAATGTATGTTCTCTTTGCCATACAGATGGTCTCATTAGCAACATCTCCAGTTGTAACATATGCAAGCATCCTTAAAGCATTCATGCATTTCTGCATAGAAAGAACGATAATTATTCGCAAAAATCCTTCCTCAAGATGAAGTAAAGATCATGTGCCTTGACACATCCATTATGAGCAAGAACAAATGACTGACCATTCAGAAGCAACGCCGAGAAAACCCACATGGAATACTGGGATGGGTTTAAAGTACTAGTTGTGGAGAACTTGTCTGTCCTTTCTCCTATCTCAGAAAAAACTATCATTCCCTTTATCGAACCCTTCAAGTTGAGAACATGGTCCACTTCTTCTCCATTTCTTCCTGGATACTCCTCATCAACACCATGCCAGCATATTCATCATTGTCGATGTGTGGATCCGACGAATCAATGAATCCCTTGAACATTTAGTCATCAAGCTCATTGTAACAAATTCTTCATCCACATAATCCATCGTTTTCCTAAAAATGAGTAAAAGAATCAAGAAAATCTTCCCCGACATTTTCTCAAACAAATGGCGGGTGTCGTGGGAATGACCCCCCGGGTAGGGTCACCCAGGAGAAATAACACTTCAAAACGAAGACCGGCATTCTAAGTGAGGCCGGGCTGATTTGGGCCGACTTGAAGACCGGCATTCGGAGGAAGGCCGATCTAGTCAAGGACGACCTGAAGATCACTGATCTGAGGATCACCGATCTAGAAGAGAACCAAACAAGCACAAGATTGATATCTAGAGGGCCGAGCTGATTAGGTCGGAGGACGATTGCACCAAGAGAGTGCAATCAGCCTCACCCAAGTTCATTCGGCCTGAGAAGATACAAGACAATCTGAGCTAACATCAAGAGTTGACCTTGGCCCAGGTCGGAGCGCCTGGTACAAGGTCATGAGGGCACAATCCCAGAAGACCCGGCCTGTCAGAGACGTGCTATCCCCTCCCGCCCAGATCACGCGGACAGGCCGACAAGACTAAGCTCCCAGCGCCACTGTTCAGTACGCAAGATCACTGTTCAGTACTCCGGGTCATTGTTCAGTACTGCGGATCATTGTTTAGTACGCAGGGTCTACGAGTTAGCAGTATGGAGAGCTGCAAGTCTACGCCGGGTCAACCGGAGTGCAGACATCATGAGGGGACCAGCTCGTGGCCTGAGGCTTACATCTCGGACCTCCTCTACTGTGTAATTACCTTAGCACCCCGTCCTCGGTCTATAAGAGCCCCAGGAACTCACCTGCGTGGGGGACGAGATGGCCGTATTTACTACACTTCACCCACATAGAGAGAACACGGAGAGAGTTGTGCCTAGAGCCCTCTTCTCCTTCCTCTCAAACAGCTCACGGAGCATTCATTGTAGCCAGAGTTATTCCTTATAGCTAGCTCGGCAGGACTAGGGGTGTTATCTCTACGGAGAGCCCCTAACCTGGGTACATCGCGGTGCCTCACTGTGTCTGTCCCCACTCTAGATCCCGGCACCATCGACACTTACCTCGGTTTGTCCCCCTCTTTAGCCATCCCCATGGCATCTGCCGTTAAATATCGACGACAGTTGGCGCCCACCGTGGGGCAGGCCGAGGCGTCGATTGGAGTTTCGATCCGGAAGGGACCATCATCTGCATCGAGCGTGCGCTTCACGTCCGGCCTGGTTCTCAGGTATAGAGCATGGGACTACGTCATCGACAATGCCTCGCGGTTTGGGACAGGAATGCCCCTGCCGCGTGGCGTCATTGTTCCATTCGGCAGCCACCGCGTTTTTGTCGCGGCCCTTCTAGAGGTATATCCTAGGGAGGTACGGGTGTTCTCCAGTCTCACAGACCCGCTTCCGTTCGGCGCGGGTGTTGTGGAATCGGAGGACACGACTTCGCACATCCGTGCGGAGGTTATGATGGCAGGAGCATCAAGTCGCCACAGCTCCACCAGCACTGCGGCCAGAGCTGCGAAGGACGCAGCCAACGCTGCCACGGGCCGGAGCAATCCACAAGATGTGCTCCGCCCTCCCGTGGGCCCTAATGTAGATCCAGCAGTAGCTCATGCCGAGTTGGAGAAAGCTCGCCAAGCTTTGGCCGAGCAGTCACATCGAATGGACGTTGAAAAACGTCGTCTGGAAGCCACAGTTCGGGAGTACAATGTGGCGCACGGTATCGTGTCGCGTGTTATCCCAGCACCAGTGTTAGAGGAGCTGCAAGTCGCCGGCCGAGAGGTCGGCAGAGTGCTGGCAACATCCATCATTGTCCCACAGCTTGCATATAGCTCTCCTGTGAAGAACATGAGAGCCGCCGAGCAGATTTCCCAAGAGCTAGAGCACTTGGAGGGAGAGGAGCTATGAGAGAGGACACACCGAATGCGCGATCTTCTAGCAGCAGCAAGTCAGCAGCAGAAAGCAGCCACCGAGCAACCCCAAGGGCCCGTGGTGTCAAAATCAGTTCGACCGACGATGGGTCCACCACCACCGAATGAGCCGCCTCTGCAGCAGAGGCAGGCGTCTTTGCCGCACGGGAGTCAGCATCATAGTCGGAAGAATCAAGGCGCTATGGAAGGCAGTCGAAGGGATGAGCCAGCAGTAAGCAACCGGCAGCAAGAGCAACCGACAACATCAGTTCGGCCTGCAATGAGTCAACGGTTAGGTCCCCGAGCAATCGCGAACAATGATGCAAGGCACCGCATCGAGCAGATGTAGCAAGATTAGCAGCCAGAGGATGATGCACCTACGAGTCCGGCCTGTTTTGGACTGCGCATTCGGCTAGAGAAGTTCCCCAAAGGTTTCACATTGCCCAGGGATACCCCCAAGTACAATGGATCAGTCAAACCAGAGGATTGGCTGGTCGATTATATGACCGCAGTCCGCATCGCCGAAGGCAGTCGGCGCGTGGCAGTTCGCTATGCACCCATTATGCTCCAAGGTTCAGCTCGGTCCTGAGTTAAATAGTTTACCTAGCAATAGCATCAATTGCTGGAAGGATTTTGATGACGCATTTGTGCGCAATTTCACTGTCACGTATGAGCGACCAGGTCTGCCACAGCACCTGGCGTTGTGTGTACAAGGAAAGGACGAGCCCCTTCGCGATTACCTTTAGCGGTGGATCAAGCTCAAAAACACTTGCGAGGGAGTTCATGAGATCCAAGCCATCTAGTACTTCACCGACGGCTGCTTGGATGGGTCAATGCACTAGTGCAAAACAGGTCATTAGAACCGGTTGAGGGGGGTCTTTAGAACCGGTTTTTGAAACCGGTTCTAAAGGCTCGGTGCTAAAGGGTAAAGCCTTTAGAACCGGTTCCCCACGAACCGGTTCTAAACCAGCTGCAGCCAGGCCACGTGGTTGCACGACAGCGCGAGGGCTTGAGAACCTTTACCACCGGTTGGTAACATAAACCGGTTCTAAAGGTTTCGTGGTTTATGGGTTTATTTGTTATTTTCTTGTGGGTTTAATATTTTTGTTTTTGGATTATTAATTAAAGGTTCTCCGCAATCTTATTATTTAATTAAGATGATCAATATATGAATATATCAAGCGGTTCCTGCGTCATACACTTACAAGATGTGTATCTCGGTACATATGATTCACAACATCTCATACACACAGACAATATAGTTTAAATATATCGATCACATCTCATATATATAGGACAATATATAATTTAACTTCAATAAGAACAAGTACGAAAGCCATTATATCCAACACAAAGATTTTTCCTAGTTTAACTTCGATAACCTAATTTGTTCAGATTCACTACTACTAAATATATATAGGACATAATTCTTCGAATTCGCTCCTACTAAATATATAGGACCTAATCAAACACGCGAAGGTAAAAAGAAATAAACCCAAAAAGGGCGTCCATATTCTCCACGATAGACGATAGAGAACAACCTGTCTCCAGGTTTTGGCTTCTTCTGGACCACTATCTTCAACCATGCTTTGATTTTGACACAGCCATCTGATCCACTTTCAGTGTAGTAATCATGTTGGAAAGGTTCTGTCCAAGGCCGTGCACAAACAATTGTAACTTCGCCTTTAAATCCCAGCATCCATTTAGGCGTACAAGTTTGCGGTATCTTCTGTTGAAGAACATACATATTAGTAGCATAGTTAGCAATGAGTATAATTAATAAAATGTCTTTTTGAAGAAGATATAGGCTACTGAGAGAGAATGATAAAAATCATACCAGGCTAGGCCATTTAAGCATATAGTCCTCCAACTTAAGGACAAATGACACATATGCTCCAAAAGGACGGCCAACCCTTAAATAGTTCGGATACGAAGGTACCAATTTAATAACTTCGATAAATGCATGTTGTTCACTCTTACTTAGGTCGAAGCCATTGTTATAGAAGGTACAATCAAAAATATCTTGTACTTCTTCCGTGGAAAGAACATAAGCTGGCAATTATAAATGAGTTGTCAAACATTTGGATCAAAGAAAAATAAGTTGTAGAAGTAACAAAATTGTTGTTTAACAAACTCACGTGAACATCGAACTGGAATCCTGTCGCCTAGTTCCATCGAAATTTTATCATCACGAAAAACATTGGATCCTCGACGGCGGCGTCCAAGATCAAATGCTATTTTCATATTATCATGAAATGCATATGTCTTGCATAATGCATCCCATTTTGAACCGCCAAAGAATGTGGCATTTGGTTGATTAAAGATCTTAACCTTAAGAACGAAATGTTTCGTCTTAATGTTAACTTCTTTACTAATAGTTTCATCGAAATCTTGAATATTGATCTTGTCACAAACGTGGCGTCTTGCAAAGCAAGGGATGCACTAGTTGAATTAGAAAAAAAATGATACATTATAAACATAAACTTAATTCATGCATGCATGCACCATAACAAGAACATGTCGTGCAAGTTACATACCATAACATTTTGGAACCAGGACCTAAGTGTGATGAAGAAGTATGTGTCTGCTTCATCAAACACGGGATCGTTGCATCGAACCGAGTCGTCTTGACAAATCTCGCACTTGGGATGAGACATACTATGTGTTCATAATAATAAAATTAATTCAAAGTAATAAAAATATAATGAAAATTATAAAAATATAACATGAGAAGTAATACAAAATTGGTCGTCAGATTTCTAGATTTTCCAACCAATCAGGGCTTAACTGAAATTGTCCTTTATGGTGTACAAAGTGTGGAGTAATCTTCCGTTGACATCCTATAATGAAATTGTTATACTTTTTTTTCCATTTCCTATTTTTATATTTGTTTTTATATTTTGACTAGCTATTAGAATAGTTGGTGTTTTTATATTTGCTATACTTTATATTTTGACACCAGATTTATATTTGTTTATATATTTTGACTAGCTATTAGAATAGTTGGAGTTTTTTAATAAATCTTTGTAAGAGATGAGTTTTCGTTTGAAACCCTTATACTTTGAAAGAGATAGTCCAGTTTGTACACGAAGTGCATCAAGTTTTTGTCGTAATCCTTTCATCTTTTGCACACATGTTATGTGGGTCAAATGATGATACCTTGCCAAGTTTCAAACTTTTCTGGGTTCAGTTGTAGTGCTTTTCCAAATTCAAGGTCATTTAGCTCAAAATAAATCATTAAATGCATGAAAAATAGAAAATGAAGTCAGAAAGGGTTGAAATTTTAGTATGTGGCTTTAAATGGTGCATATTGAATGAAAAAAAGTCATGAGTTGAAATAAGTTTAGAAAAATGAAATGTCTTTGTAACAGATGAGTTTTCGTTTGAAACCCTTATACTTTGAAAGAGATGGTCCAGTTTGTACACGAAGTGCATCCAGTTTTTGTCGTAATCCTCTCAAGTTTTGAAAACATGTTATGTGGGTCAAATGATGATACCTTGCCAAGTTTCAACCTTTTCTGAGTTTAGTTGTAGTGATTTTCCAAATTCAAGGTCATTTAGCTCAAAATAAATCATTAAATGCATGAAAAATAGCAAAAGAAGTCAGAAAGGGTTGAAATTTTAGAATGTGGCTTTGAATGGTGCATATTGAATGCAAAAAAGTCTTGAGTTGAAATAAGTTTAGAAAAATGAAATGTCTTTGTAACAGATGAGTTTTCGTTTGAAACCCTTATACTTTGAAAGAGATGGTCCAGTTTGTACACGAAGTGCATCTAGTTTTTGCCGTAATCCTCTCAACTTTTGCACACATGTTATGTGGGTCAAATGATAATACCTTGCCAAGTTGCAACCTTTTTTGAATTCAGTTGTAGTGCTTTTCCAAATTCAAGGTCATTTAGCTCAAAATAAATCATTAAATGCATGAAAAATAGCAAATGAAGTCACAAAGGGTTGAAATTTTAGTATGATGCTTTGAATGGTAAATATTGAATGCAAAAAAAGTCTTTAGTTGAAATAAGTTTAGAAAAATGAAATGTGTTTGTAATAGATGAGTTTTCGTTTGAAACCCTTATACTTTGAAAGAGATGGTCCAGTTTGTACACGAAGTGCATCCAATTTTGCCGTAATCCTCTCAACTTTTGCACACAGGTTATGTGGGTCAAATGATGATACCTTGCCAAGTTTCAACCTTTTCTGAGTTCAGTTGTAGTGCTTTTCCAAATTCAAGGTCATTTAGCTCAAAATAAATCATTAAATGCATGAAAAATAGCAAATGAAGTGAGAAAGGGTTGAAATTTTAGTATGTGGCTTTGAATGGTGCATATTGAATGCAAAAAAAGTCTTGAGTTGAAATAAGTTTAGAAAAATGAAATGTGTTTGTAATAGATGAGTTTTCGTTTGAAACCCTTATACTTTGAAAGAGATGGTCCAGTTTGTACACGAAGTGCATCCAATTTTTGCCGTAATCCTCTCAACTTTTGCACACATGTTATGTGGGTCAAATGATGATACCTTGCCCAGTTTCAACCTTTTCTGAGTTCAGTTGTAGTGCTTTTCCAAATTCAAGGTCATTTAGCTCAAAATAAATCATTAAATGAATGAAAAATAGCAAAATGAAGTCAGAAAGGGTTGAAATTTTAGTATGTGGCTTTGAATGGTGCATATTGAATGCAAAAAAATTCTTGAGTTGAAATAAGTTTAGAAAAATGAAATGTCTTTGTAACAGATGAGTTTTCGTTTGAAACCCTTATACTTTGAAAGAGATGGTCCAGTTTGTACACGAAGTCCATCTAGTTTTTGCCGTAATCCTCTCAACTTTTGCACACATGTTACGTGGGTCAAATGATGATACCTTGCCAAGTTTCAACCTTTTCTGGGGGCATATGTCCTAGTTCCAGCCAAGAACCGGGACCAATGCACGTCGCTCCTGGCCCAACAACATTAGTTTCGGTTTGTGGCTCCTCCCGGGACTAAAGTCACGCCCACAAGCATTAGTCCAATTTCAGGGTCATTTAGCTCAAAACAAATCATTAAATGCATGAAAAAGAGCAAATGGTGGCGGCGACGCGGCAAACTTAAAACATTCAACAAACTTAACATCTCGAACCTAGAACATAAAAAAACTACTCCTCCTCGTCGTCGAAGAAATGCTCTTTGGTGTCGGAGCTGATGTCATCCTCCAGCGCTATCCAGCGGGGGTCACCGAGGGGCCAGTTGGCGGAGCCTCTCGTCAGTTCCTCCTCCGCCATCGCCTTGGCCGCCCGCCGCTCCTCCCGCCATTCATGACGCTCCTGTCGCCGCTCCGCGCTCTCGGCCATCAGCCTCGTCCAGTGTTCCGCCTCCTCCGAGGCTTCACGGGGATGGCTCGCGTACCAATCCTGCACGGCACGCTGGTCCTGCTCCGAGGTGAGGCGAGCACCGCTCGTCAACGATGGAGGCGGTGGTCCTCTTCAGTGAGGAGGAGCCGCGGATCTGCGATGTCCTCCGCCTCTTCCAAGTTGCGACAGTGGCGATTATTCAACTCCGCGCGCGGGCGGCCGAGCCTCCACGCCGCAATGTTGTACACGCGGGCGGCTAAATATGCATGCCAGAACCTGTCGAGACACACACGCTCGTTGTTGGCGCAAGTGATCACCGCCATGAATGTGTCGTCCAAGCGCTCACGGACGCCGTGGTAGCTTGGTCGGCGGCGGCGAGGCGGCATGGTGGCGGTGGTGCGGAAGGGGAAAGAGTGCACGAGAAAAGAACTAGTGGCGACTGGCGTTGCGTGGAGTCCTCTTCCACGCGCTTTTAACCGTACATGATTTTGAATCCAACCAATCAGGAAGAAGCACACGGATCGCGTGTTTCTTTAAAGCGCTTGTGAGTCGTTGGATTAGGCTTCTGAGCCATTGGATCCAACCAATCAGGAAGAAGCACACGGATAGCGTGTTTCTTTCAAGCGCTTGTGATTCGTTGGATCAGGCTTCTGAGCCGTTGGATCCAACCAATCAGGAAGAAGCACACGGATCGCGTGTTTCTTTCAAATCAAGTCAGAAAGGTCTTTAGCACCGGTTTCAACCACAAACCGGTACTTCAAGCGCTTTGTTTCTTTCATCTCACCTCGACCAATTAGGAAGAAGCACAAGGATCGCGTTTTTCTTTCAAGTGCTTTGTGATCGTTGGATCAGGGCTTGTCGTTGCCTATATATAGCCCACCTCTCGGACATGTTCGACACTCATTTCATCGGCCGAATACGAATCATTCGGATTCGCCTGGTTGTGGTCTGACGGTGCTTTTTATATGCGGGCACTCACAAGAGCCACACCGTCGGGCTGTAACCAGGCGAAACCGTGTGTTTTGTTGATCTTATATATATCTAGTTAGAAATCTTTCACTTCATCGACCAAATACAAACCATTCGGATTCGCCTGCATACGTTCGACGGTGCATTTGATATGCTTGCACTCTAGAGGCACCGTCGGGCTGTATGCAGGCAAAATCGTATGTTTTGTTGATCTTACATATATCTAGCTAGAAATCTTTCACTTCATATCGACCAATGCTACGATAAGTCCACACTGACCCGTGCTTATAAACCTACCACCACATCTTTAGAACCGGTTGGTAGTACAAACCGGTTCTAAAGGGGCGCTGGAAGTAGTGCTCAGAAGATAATGCTGGAAGTAGTGCTAAGAAGAGTTTGTCCGAGAGCAACAATTTGAAAGCTATGATCACTGCAGGATCAAAAGGCAGTTTCATTAATATTTCGCAAATGACTGCCTGGACGCACAATGATGGAATCTTAAAAAAAACGAGTAAATCAGGTTCTTAACAAGGCTCGTGATAATGCTGGAAGTAGTGCTCAGAAGAGTTTGTCCGAGAGCAACAATTTGAAAGCTATGATCACTGCAGGCTCAAAAGGCAGTTTCATTAATATTTCACAAATGACTGCCTGGACGCAGAATGATGGAATCTTTTAACAAGGCTCGTGATAATGCTGGAAGTAGTGCTCAGAAGAGTTTGTCCGAGAGCAACAATTTGAAAGCTATGATCACTGAAGGCTCAAAAGGCAGTTTCATTAATATTTCGCAAATGACTGCCTGGACGCACAATGATGCAATCTTTTAAAAAGGCTCATGATAATGCTGGAAGTAGTGCTCAGAAGAGTTTGTCCGAGAGCAACAATTTGAAACCCTTGATGGTCCAGTTTGTACACGAAGTGCATGCAGTTTTTGTCGTAGCACTCTCAACAGTTTCAGCAAGTTCAACTGATGTAGCCCTCCAAAAAAAATACCTTCTTGTAATACCTGTTGAGAGGGCTACGACAAAAACTAAAATAAAAAAGTATAGCAATTTCATTATAGGATGTCAATGGAAGATTACTCCACACCCTGTACACCGTAAAGGCAATTTTCGGTTAGCCCCTGATTAGTGGGCAAATCTAACTACTCTGCAGACAAGAGAGCTCCAGCTGAAATTCCCGTATTAGATTTCGCAATCTCATACGGGGTTTCAGCTGGACCCCGCCTCGTCGGCAAATCTAGCAAGTCTGCCCACCAATCAAGGTTCAACCGAAATTTGAACTACAGTATACAGGATATAGTTAAAACCCTCATGGAAAACCTTTATTGAAATTGTTATGCTATGATAAGTCCACTCTAACCCGTGCTTATAAACCGGTCGAACTCCTCTTCGGTTAGCGAGGTGGTACTAAAGTTAGTGAACCTTTAGAACCGGTTCTAGGTACCAACCGGTTCTAATGCTGCTAGGTGGCCCGCATGCCGAACGGCAACCTTCCACCACATCTTTAGAACCGGTTGGTAGTACAAACCGGTTCTAAAGGGGCGCTGGCAGGGCACCGCTGGGCTGGGTCCCCACCACACGAACCGGTTCTAAAGCCCGGAGCCACGAACCGGTTCTATTGGGCCAGTAGAACCGGTTCGTGTTCGAACCATGACCTTTGCTCATATCCAAAGGCATGTTTGGTACTAATGATGTTGAAACACAAGCTCCTGCGCAAGGAGATCACGCCTTTGGCCGATCTGATGAAGATAGCCAATTCATTCGCTGCGTCCGATTCTGCAATGCGCCCGATCCAGTTGAGCGCCAATGGACTCATTCAGGGACAATCATCTGGGCAGCAGCAGCAATCGGCAGAGGCAGGAGGCCAAGGTCCCAATCGGCGCGAGAGGCGCGAGATGCAGCGCAACAACAACTTCAAAAACACCACCCCCAACAACAACAACAACAACAACAACAACAACAACAATAACAACAACAACAACAACAACAACACCAGTTTCAACAAGAAAAAGGATGAGCATCCGGATGTGCAATATGGCAATCGGCAGGTAGCTGTAGTCCAGCAGCCGGACGCACAAGGGGCTGCGGGAGGCTGTCGGATGCAGAAACCTGCAAAAGGACCGCAAAGCCCAATTCGGCCCCCATACACGTTCGAGAACATGATGAACCAGCCATGCAAGATGCACAGTGGAGTCGGCAAGCCTGCATCACATACCACTCGACAATGCATCTGGGTAAAGCGTCTGTCAGAAGGAGGAGCAGGAAACATCCCCCCACCCCACCCCCACCCGCAGGTCCACCACTACCGAATGCGCGCAACCAGTTTCCGCGCCAAGACGCAGCTTACATGATCTTCACCAGCGAGTCTGACAACAAGGGCAGTCGAAGAGCCCGAGAGAAGGCAGTCAATGCCACCGTGCCAGCAGTCCCCAACATATTAACTGGTCGGACAGTGTCATCACATGGAATAGGGAGGACCACCTAGGATTGATGCCGAACCCGAGAAGCTATGCACTGGTGGTAGATGCAGTTCTGGCAGCGCCAAAGTATTCATGCCGATTCACCAGGACCCTCATTGATGAAGGCGGCTCCATCAACATTCTGTACCGAGACACCATGATCAAGCTCGGCATCAGCGAGAGTGAGTTGTAGCCCAGTCAGACCATCTTCCATGGCATTGTACCCGGCCTTTCATGCACTCCTTTGGGACACATTCGGCTGGATGTCGTTTTTGGTTCGGAGGAGAATTTCCGTCACGAGCTGATCTGGTTCGAGGTGGCCGATCTGAGCAGTACGTACAATCTTTTCCTCGGAGTGCCCGCAATCACCAAGTTCTGGCTGAATATCTTCCAACCATACCTGAGGATGAAGCTCCCAGGGCCGAATGGTCCAATAACTATGTGCGGCGACTACAAGAAGTCCCTCGAGTGTTGAGCTGCTGGTTCCAAACTGGCCAATTCCTTGGTCATCCACACAGAGCGACGCTAACTTGACAAGGTCGTGGCAATGGCTTGGGCTTAGATGAAGGCACACCTGCCGAGTGCGAAGACCAAAAGATCGCACGATGAGACAACTTTTCAAGCAGCCAAGGATAGCAAGAAGGTCGCTCTGGACACCTCTGACCCGAGCAAGTGCGTAATCATTGGAGCTAGATTGAGCAACAAATAGGAAGGCGAGCTCGTCGAGTTCCTCCGTGAGAACCGGGATATCTTTGCATGATGTCCACAAGACGTGCCTGGATTGCCGAGGGAACTTGCCGAGCACAAGCTTCACATCCGACCTGGATCGAAGCCGAGCAAGCAGCCACGCCGACGTTTTTCAGAGCACAAAAGAAGAGCAATCGGCGAGGACATCGCCAAGTTGCTCGCAGCGGGATTCACCCTGGAACTGTTCTATCCGGATTGGTTATCAAACTCAGTTCTTGTTATGAAGAAGAATGGAACTTGGCGCATGTGTATCGATTACACTTGCCTGAATAAGGCCTGCCCCAAGGATCCTTTTTCTTTGCCCCGTATCGATCAAGTGATTGACTCTACAGCTGTCTGTCAGCTTTTATGTTTTCTGGATGCCACAGTTTGCTATCACCAGATCAAACTCGCTGTATTAGATAAAATAAAAACTACATTTATCACCTCTTTTGGGGCTTACTTCTATATCACCATGCCCTTTGGCCTGAAAAACGGCGGCGCGACTTATCAGCGTATGATACTCTCTCCTCGTTGGTTACCCCAAGTGGAAGGTTGAGATGTAGCGTAGCGTAATTTGCCTCGGTGAAGATACGAAGGTTTTTCTCCAGTAGGAATCCAAGGTCGACAAATAGATAACAACTGCACCAGAAATTTGGTGGTTGACCTGGACCTGCACACAGACACAGATAACTTTTCTCCCAACGAGTACAAAGAGGTTGTCAATCTCTCCGGCCTTGTTGTTTACAACGGGTCAAATGCAAGAGATAAAAGGATAATAGTAATTGCGGCTGAAAACTAAATACTAGAAATAAATGAGTGTGTAAACAGTGATGAGAATATGGACCGGGGTCTCATGATGTTCACTAGTGATATCTCTCTCCCAAAAGAAGATAAAACTGCTATGCGAGGTACAAAATATCACAGCTGGGCAATTGACAGGATTAAAAACGCACCGCAATGCTAACTATGCTACAAAAAAAGGAAGAGGCTCAAAAGCATGGGCGCTACGCCAAAATAAGTAGACCAAAATCCAACTGCATCTACTACTAATCATCCACCTTCAGATTCCTATCTAGAACATCTCGCTGGTATTAAGGTGCGAGCCCCACCCAAAGTGTAAACCCAAAGCAACATACAACTGCATTAAAAGAACTTTGCGTAAAGTACACAATCCTTGCAACCACGGTTACAAGCACCGTTGTTTTCACCCTTGTGGAAACAACACATCCCATAGACTCATGTTTCTGTCACTCAAGCTAGTCATCAGGGGGCATGAACCCACAATCGAGCATAACGTTCCCTGGTGGAGTCACTACCTACTACTTGGCCAAAGCAATAAACAACAACGGAGAACATGCAAGAATTACTCAAGAAGATAAATATAAAAGACAAGAACCAAATATATTACTCTATCACAAACTGAACATAGTCTCATAATCCATCAGATCTCAGCAAACTCAGCATAGCAACAGCATAAATAATTACATATGTGCCTTGATCATGTAGGGAAGCTCACAAGGGCTAATCCATGAAGAACAAAGAGGGGATGAGAACATCACATAGCTACTGATCATGGACCCATGGTCCAAGGTAGACTACTCACGGATCATCCGGGAAACGTCCATGGTGGAGGAGAAGATCCCGGAGGTCAATCCTCCCTCCGGCAGGGTGCTAGGAAGAGGTCTGCCGGCGCGCCCGATCTTGGAAGCGCGGCGGCGGCGGAACAGAGGCGAGATCGCAAAAAAGGGTTCTGTCTTCGAAAGAATCCCGTCACGTAGAAATAAATAGGCGAAGGGGGGCAGCCAGGGGGCCCACCAGGGGTCTAAGCGCCCCCCTGGCGCGACCAGCCCCTAGAGCCACCAGGGAGCTTGGGCCCCTGGTGGTGGCCCTCTGGCCCCACCCAGGTGATTCCGTAAGGTTCCTTCACGCTGATTTTTATCTGATTTTTCCCGAAATTTTGGAGTACTTTTAATATGGGGGAAACCTGAAATAGAAAATAAACAAAAAACAGGAACTGGCACTAGGGTGCACTAAGTTAATAAGTTAGTCCAAATATGATCAAAATTGTATGAAAGTGTATCTAGATCATAGCAATATCACACGAAACATGCATGGAGCAAGCAGAAATTATAGATATGTTTGGGACGTATCAACATCTCCAAGCTTAATTTATGCTCATCCTCGAGGAAGTAAATTATAACAAGCATAATTTATGTGGTGACATGCTAACAACCATATAAGAACTTTGAAAGTAAAGCAATCAAGGTATGTAATTCAATTCAAGTCATAACAAGCAAGAGTCTATATTAGCATTGAAACAAGCAACACAAGAACATAAAGGTGCAAGAGCTCTCGCTGTCCGTGACTCGAATGTCTCCAGATGGTGTTTGCGTGCAAGAAGGGGGAGATGGGAATACGAGAGAAAAAAATATATTTGTTGAGAACTCAATCTACTAAAGTTTCACACTTGGTCTTCTTCGGAATCTTATCTTGACTCGTCCCTAGACCACTAGCCTGGTACAAGTCAATTTGATCCACTCCTTTTCGATATTTTGAGTACTCATGCAATGGATGAGCGTAAGCACGAGAGTTGACACTTAGGATGGCAAAAAGAGAGATATGGTGGAGGAGGAAGACAAAAAGGGTGTGAAAGGCTCACATCAATGAGGACAATCATAGGCGAGAGAAGGCTAAATGATAGATATGATGTGAGGAGTAGGGATTACCATGCAACGGATGCACATATGAGCTAAGAAAAGCTCTCAAATGGAACTAGTGGGGGTGCATCCAACTTTCTTGCTGATGAAGACCTAGAGCTCATTTGAGGAGGCTCATCCTTGTAATATACAAGCCAAGTTCTATAGTGTGAAGGTCCCCACATAGATATATGCATAAAGATCATCTCTATGGAGCACAAGGTATAGAGGGAGTACGAGTGTGGATCTTTCAATAGGAAAAGCAGTGTTGCCCCTTTCTCTCTTTTTATTTCTTTTTCTATTGTTTCCATTTTTTTCTATTTTTTGTGGCCTCAGTGACTCTTTCTATGTAACTCTCATTTTTCCTCTTTGGGATCTTTTATTTTGTCCACTTTGGGATCTTTTCCTCACTTAAGGGCAACACTCTATTTTGCAAGAAGGTATAGAAGATCTTCACACTTTACAAGGTACTAAACATAAATAAGATGTAGCTATCATGATTGATGCAAATGTATGCCTCTGCCAGTGTAGCAGGAACATGTATGACATGAAGATCAAGTCATGAGAAGGTGGATTTTGCATGGAAATATATCTCAGAAAGGCTATGGAAATGCCTTTATAGGTAGGTATGGTGGCTGTTTTGAGTAAAGATATAAGGATGTTTATGATGACAGAGCGTATCATGCCAAGGGTTTGGATGCACCGGCGAGGTGGACGCCAACTCTCGAAGTGAGAAGAGGGAAATGCGATGTACCGAAGAGGCTAGCAAATATGAGGAGGTGGAAGTGTCAACTTTCAATACTTACATTAGTCTGAAGAACTCATGCACTTATTATCGGTAACTCTCAATCTAATAAGGAGGTTCAAAAATAGACAAGTACCCCAAGTAGGAGTGTATGGGGGTTTGGTTATCCTTGCACATCCTCGACTAATGGTACATGAGTGTACTCTAATATTCGATCCCTCCAAAGATTAGTGATCCATCTAGTAGCTAGAGTTCTCAACTAGGTTTTGTCAGTTTTGAAAATAAGCACGGATTGCCCAAAATACGACACCTATCACTAATAGGCTAGATCTCTTGACACCAAAAGTTCAAAGATTACTCACAACAATACCTCAAAACTATTGTAAGTTACTACTACAATTGAATAGCAACCTCAACTACCTACTTCAAGACAAGACACAACTTAGTGCAATAACGAACTCTCTTATCAAGATAAACATGAAAACTAAAGAGTGTTCCAGCAACAAACTAAACAAAAGCTAAAGCTCTTGAAAATTCTAAACATGAAAACTAAAAGCTAAACATGGAAGCAACTACGAAAAGATAAAGAACACACAACACAAGAAAGATAAGCATGAAAATCCTATGATGTGTTCTAGTTCGAAGTGGAGCATGTTTCTCTCCCACACAAAGTAATCTGGGTTCTAACTTGTTATGAACAGCAAGAAAAGCAAAAGAAAACTAAAA
Source organism: Bromus sterilis (assembly GCA_950022295.1). NCBI lineage: Eukaryota > Viridiplantae > Streptophyta > Magnoliopsida > Poales > Poaceae > Bromus > Bromus sterilis. Next base: position 346,363,955 of record OX465596.1, read on the forward strand.
AGGAAACCTAAGAGCTAGACGCTCCAAGCATAGCAAATAACGCATGAAGTGATAAAAATATAGTGAGACGGAGGACTACCTGATGATTGTTGATGGAGAAAGGGATGCACGGGGGCATCCCCAAGCTTAGATGCTTGAGTCTCCTTTAATATTTATTGGGGATGCATGGGGGCATTCCCAAGATTGAGTGTTTGACACTCCCGGATCTTCTTTCATCATCTTCCCTCGCACACTTGAAAACTCCCTTCGTACATAACTCATCATAAGCTGATTAGAGAGGTTAGTACCCTTAATAAAATAATTTTACCCACTGGAAATAAAGATATTATTGAAGAGCTATATTTTCTCAATATTTCCAAAAAAAATTGCAAAGAAAAAGCAAGCTTAAGGTATGCAAAAGTAAGGAAAGGAAAAACGTGGAAGAATCTATGAAAAACAGAACAACAGGTAATAAATAATTTTTTCGGTGTACTTCTGCAACTCAAATCAAAAAACTCAGAACAGACGCTCGAAAGACAATTGTATGGAGCACGTTGTCAAAACAATTTAGATCAAAAAGATGATCTGGTGATTTTAGGCGATTTTTTCCGTCCATGGACAAAATCTGTTTTCTGGACAGCGTGTCACAACTTTTGAACTTTCTTGCAATCGGAGGCTAAACTTGGCACAAAGCTTGAAAATAAAGATACAATGATGTTGCTACAGTAGTAAAAATCATCAAGGCCCCTAAAAATAGAAGTAAAAACATCTTGGGTTTCCTCCCAACAAGCGCTTACTTTTACGCCTTTAAGATAGGCCTAAAGCAAAAAGATCAAGTTTTATCAAGAGAGATAATAGCTAGCCTGTGTAACGGACTCAAAAGGTAACTTAATCTTCTTCCTAGGTAAGTGTTCCATCCCCTTTTTAAGAGGGAATTGAAATTTTGTATTCCCTTCTTTCATGTCAATAACAGCACTAATGGTGCGAAGAAAAGGATGTCCCAAAATAATTGGACATAAAGGTTCACACACTATATTCATAATAGTAAAATCAACGGGAACATAATTGTCATTGACAATGATAAGAACATCGTCGATGTTCCCCAAAGGTTTCTTTACGGAAAAATCAACAAGATGAACACCAAAAGAACAAGGATCAAAAGGTTTCAATTCAAACATATCATACATTCTTTTGGGCATAACGGAGGTACTAGCTCCAACATCACATAAAGCATAGCAAGAGAAGTTATTCAATTTAATTTTATCATAGGATCCCAACCATATTCTAGCTTCTCCTCCCTAGCTTTAACGAGAGCATTAGTGATATGCTCCGTGAAGGAAAGATTGAGTATGCTAGTGTGGGGGTATCTAGACATTTTGTGTAGCAAGCTAATAACTTCTGAAAGGGTACAACTATCAAAATCAATGTCACTACTATCAAAGGTGCTAGTTGTGTCATCTAGGCTCACTTGTTTGAAAGATTCTATGTTCATAGGAGCTTATTCTTCTATGGTTGAGGTAGTAGCATCACCATTAATAGGTCCAATGGGACTAGGAGTGTGTTGGGTGCTAAAAGTTTGGGTATCCTCAACAACTTGGATAGTGGCAACTGTGTGGTGTGTAGGAAGGCTCTTAATTCTATCCTCTTCCTCTTTTTCTTTAGCCCATCTATCTTTAAGTTTGGCCGTCATCCTAATATTTTTATTAATTTTCAATTGCATAGCGTTAATAGGAGTTTCCTTACTCTTCTCAAGGGGAGAAGTTCTAATTTTAAGCATCTCAACATCAAGGGCTAAGATGTCTACCTTCAAAGACAGATTATCTAATTTGTCTAATTTCTCTTCTACACTCTTGTTGAAGGCTTTTTGGGTAGTGATAAAGTCTCTAAGCATTTGTAAGAGCAAAGTTATAACCCCATGAGTTTTGGATATTGTTCGTCAAAACAGTAGCGGAACTAACAAGTTTTCTAGTGTAAAACATATGGTTAGGTTCCTGAAGTTATAGGTTGGTGATAAAGCTTCAACGAAGATTTATACTTTTACTGAAGCACATCCTCTGGAGTGAAGCTCATCACGGAGGTCGACCCCTAAAAAGATAAGGAATCCTGAAGCACGTCTCATCGAAGAAGATGATCAAGATGGCGCATGACTTAGTTGTTTTTGCGTAGTTTTTTTTTACTTCTTTGAGTCATAGGAAAAACCGTACTATCAAGAGGGGTTTAGTAAATGTACTCCGAAGGTTTTGATGAAAAGACTCAGATCGAATCTTAAACAGTGAGAAGCCAGAGTTGAAGAAATCTCATGTGAGCTAGGTAATGCTTCACCAGCGAAGACTTTGTTCTTTCGGCTCCTGAAGCAGAACCAAGTCTGTGAGTCAGCTTTACTTGGACCGCAAGTAAAGTTGCGCTGTGACTGGAAATATGACCGTTGGGGACAGGTGTCAAGCTGTCACATCGGGTCACTTCAGTCATTTCGCTCCTAGGGATTGCCACCTAGAAATACGCCACCCCCGCCCTCATTGGTCGGTGGCTGCTCCAAGATTGATTCCCTACAGAAGAGAGAGAGAGAGAAACCCCACCGAAGCATTTCAAAAACCCATCCACCGAAGCATAAGTCCTATTGTTCTGAGTTGATTCATTATGACTTAGGAAGAAGTTTGCTAGCCTTTTTATCTTGCAGAACTGCAATTCTCCTAGACGGTTAGAGAGTTGTTCTTCAGAGAGCGAAGAGTAATTGTCGCCTCGAAGTCCAGTTTGTCAAGGGTTTCGGTGATTTCCTCAATAATCAACCATGAGTGAAGAACTGATCAAGCTCAAGGAGCTTCAGTGGAGAAACGGACGGAGAGAGGTTAGCTCCTGTGTTCAATCACAAGTCCCTCCAACCAGACGTAGCACTTTGCAGAGTGTGAACTGGTCGAACAAACATTGCCGAGTCAAGAGTTCGTTTTACTTTCCGCACTTACATTCAGTTTATCAATTGCTTCAGTGATCTGCTTCAATGCAATTGATTCGATGCTTTTGATTCGCTATGTTCTGCTTCAATCATGTTCTGCTTCAATGTTTACCTTTCTGTTGAATGTCTTCGGTTGCAGAGTTATGCTTCACTTCATAGTTTCATGCAAAATTTTGAAGTGCTCATTCACCCCCTCCCCCTCTGATCACATACTTGATCTAACAATTGGTATCAGAGCTAGGAACTCTTTATTTGGATTAACCTCCTGGAGTGTTTTCAAGTATGTCTTCTAGTATGTCTTTCGCAGCTATTCGCTCTGGCGAACCTATTCCTATTTTCAATGGGAAGGACTACCCGTACTGGAAGGACAAGATGAAAAGAAATATCATGGCTATCAACTCAACTGCCTGGCAAGTTGTCTTGTATGGAGTCACTGTTGCTGATGAGAAGGAGATCACCCCTGAAGAAGCAACGCTGATTGATCTGGATTCTGTAGTTTGGGTTTTCATCACCAATCACCTGACACCTGAAAAGTATCATGAAGTGAAGAATATTCCAACTGCCAAAGGTGTCTGGGACTATCTTGAGAAGATTGGTGAAGGTGTTTCTACCCAGAAAGATGCCAGAATTGACACTCTCCGAAGCAAATTCTATCGCTTCAAGAGAAACGAGGGTGAAAAAGTCAGTTCTATTTACAGCAGACTCACAACTCTTGCAAATGAATTGATTTCCCTCGGTGCTAATGACATAACTCCTCACTCTGTTGTGAGAACTTTGCTTCGCTCGTTGGATGACTCGTTTGATCACATTGTGCTGATGATCAAGGAAAGGAATGATTACAGACGTCTTGTTGCTGCTGATGTTCTTGAGAGACTCACTACCTTTGAAATGGAAGAAGAAGAGAAACGTGACATAAATGGTTCTCGAAGGAGATCCCATGCCCTGAAAGCAAAAGCTTCGCGTCATTCTTCACCCGAAGTCAGTTCTGCTTCAGGTGTCGAATCAGATGATCCCTCAAGCATTGGAAAAGATTTAGCACTGATCATGAGACGCTTCAATCGCTTTCAAAGAAAAGGTTTTTCTTCACCCAAGAAGAGTTATCCTTCAAGAAGCTCAAGTCATTCTTATCACCGTTCATCCTCAAAAAGCTCTCCATCGAAGGACAACTGCTGCTATAAGTGCAAGAAACCAGGACACTACATTGCTGATTGCCCTCTGTGGGAAGCTGAAAACAAATCGAAGCATTCACTTAGAGACTCTTCATCGAAGCCTTACAGATCCTCCAGAAGTCATGAGTCAAAGAAACATGATTCCAGTTCAAGAAGGGAAAGGAAGAAAGATTCTGATGATGATAAAAGGAAGAAGTATCATAAGAAGTGTGAGGGTTCTTCGTCGAAGACTCATTCGTCTCGTCGAAGCAGCTCTCATCGTGCCAAGGCCTATCTAGGAAAGGAGATGAACTCAGAAGATGAAGCCTCTAGTTCCGATGCTGAACAAGACTCAAGGTCTGCTTCAGGGTCCGAATAAGATGGATTTGCTGGTTTGGCTTTTGCTTCGGCAGATGCTTCAGTCAATGCTTCGAGCTCATTCTTCACCAAAAACAGTAGTGAAGATGAAACTCCTGCATATTGCTTCATGGCCAAGGCAAAGGTATCTTCATCCAAGTCAACCTATGATACTTCTGATTATTCCTCATGTGAAAGTGATACTAGGATAAGCTATGCTAAACTTGCTAAAATTGCTTCAATTCAACAAGATGAACTTGATTCACTAAGCAAAACCATTAAGAAGTCAGAAACGTTGTTGATCGATGAGATTGAGAAGAATCAAACTTTAACCAATGAGCATGCTGCTCTGAAGGAGAAGTTTGAAGAATTATCCTCTCGGCATGATCTTCTTTCAGTTGATTATGAGAAGCTTACCTATGAATTTCTTCAGAGGAAAGTGGCTCTCGAAAAACTGACAGAGGCTCATGAAGAATTGGAAAATGTCAATCTCTCTCTCATGGCTCAACAAGGTTCTGAAGCAATTGATAAATCTAAATCACCTTGTTTGGATTGTTTGGAACGAAGCAAAACTATTTCCAAAGGGAAAGCTCCTATTGTTATTGATGATACTAATGCCTCCGATGAGGAAAATCCTGCTGTTACCGAGGAACTCCTCAGGTTGAAAAACTTATTTGAAACAGGCATGTTAAAAAGTGTGCAAGGACACCAATATCTCTGTGATATCCTGAGGAAGGCCCTCCTTCACAGGAATCCTAGGAATGAAGGTGTTGGTTTCGAGAGAAAGATAAATCCTGATGGCACATACTGGGAGCCTGAACAGTATCCTAAGACTGTTTGGGTTCTAGCTAAGGAGAAACCCATTGATATTGCTAACCTTTCAGGTTTCGACTGCGAAATGAACAAAGTCATTGTGGATGAATCACTTGATTCAGACTACAAACTCATGAAAGATGAACAGGGAAAAGTTTCAGCTGAGTATGTAGGTACTCCACCAAAGAATGGATTTTACAAGAGGCAGATATGGGTGCAGAAAGCACTTGTGGAAAAATTACCTGCTAACCATTCTATGCAGGGAAAGTATTCGGTACCACCGAATCATTTCTACTCTCTTGAGACGAGAAATGATCCATGGGTGACCGAATCAAATGTTCCGCAGAAGCAATACTATCGTACTGGTCGCCACACGTATCGTCCTCATAATAATCATACTAAGATTGCATATGCTCATACTTATGCTAACCGTTCACAGATGACTTACATTTATGGTGTGCTTGATGGTTCACCGAAGCAATACACTCCTGTTCGATTTAATATTGCTTCGACCAGTGCTTCAATGTCTTCTCAGTCACCTGCTCGTTTGTGGGTGGTTAAGAAGAACTAATTCTTCTGCAGGGCTATGTCTCCGGTGGATCCGAATGGGTCATGGATAGTGGTTGTACAAATCATATGACTAGAGACAAGGAGTTGTTCATCGAAGAAAAACTATCTCAATCTTCTCTGAAGTACATTACCTTCGGTGATAACAACAAAGGTAAAGTGTTAGGTTTGGGTAAGATTGCCATATCAAAGGATAAGCACATTGACAAGGTTATGCTAGTCCAATCACTTGGATATACTCTTATGTCTATTTCAAAGTTATGCGATATGGGTATGCTTGTGTTGTTTTCTGCTTCGCGTTGTGTTGTCTTTTCACAGGATGACTATACGTTTGTCTTCGAGGGTTACCGAAAGGGAGATCTATACATTGTTGATTTTTCTTCGGGCCCTGCTGTTTCCACTTGCTTAATGGCAAAAGCTTCGTCTGGCTGGTTATGGCATCGAAGACTTGGTCATGCAGGGATGAGAAATCTTCATAACCTAGTGAAGAAGAATCATGTTATTGGTCTTACCGAAGTAAAATTCGAGAAGAATCGTCTCTGCAGTGCTTGCGAAGCTGGTAAAATTACGAAGAAACATCATTCAGCTAAGACCATCATGACTACCACTCGTCCTCTTGAATTGCTTCATATGGATCTTTTTGGTCCTCAAAATTATGCAAGTCTGGGAGGAAACAAATATGGTATAGTTATTGTTGATGACTTCTCACGTTATACTTGGGTTTTCTTTTTGGATGACAAGAGCAAAGTGGTTGAAATCTTCAAGTCATTCGCTAAGAGAGCTCAAACAGAATATGAATTATCTCTGAAGCATATCCGAAGTGATAATGGAACTGAATTCAAGAATACTCATATTGAAGATTTTCTTGATAATTATGGTTTTACTCATGAGTTCTCTGCAGCTTATACACCTCAACAGAATGGTGTAGTTGAAAGGAAGAATAGAACTCTTATTGAGATGGCCAGAACCATGCTTGCTGAATACAAGACTCCTATTAGGTTCTGGGCCGAAGCAATCAATACTGCATGTCACATCATCAACAAGGTTTACCTTCACAAATTCTTGAAGAAGACTTCACATGAACTTATCACTGGTAACAAACCAAATGTCTCATATCTTAGGGTATTTGGTGCTCCATGCTTTATTAGAGATATGAATCATAGCTCCAAATTTGCCCCTAAGGCACATGAAGGTTTTCTTCTAGGTTATGGCTCAAACTCTCACACTTACAGAGTCTATAACTCTCACTTTGGGAAAGTTATGGAAACTGTGAATGTAAGGTTTGATGAAACTAATGGCTCTCAAAAGGAGCATTTGCCTCATGATCTAGATGAACCTCCTCTTGATGAAGTAATAAGGTCCATGGCTATTGGTGAGATTCGCCCTGTTGAAGCCAATCAACGTCAAGTGGTTAGGGATGATGATGGTCCAATGTTCCCACACATAGCCCGGGGCGCTGGAGATCAACATCTTGAAGCAAATGATGAACAAGACGAAGAAGGTCAAAGGAACGAAGGAAATGCTAATCCTGAAGGAAATGCTGAAGCTGAAGGTGAAGCTGATCCCGAAGCTGATGCAGATCCTGAAGCAGAAGCTGAGCCTAAAGCAAATGATACTGCGTTATCCCGAGTTCGAAGAAGAGTTGATGTGGATTCGATCCTTGAAGATATTAATCAACCAGGTCGTCCCACTACTCGTTCTCGTACTCGTCTGGCTAACTTCTGTGGAATTTTTTCTTTTGTCTCCATGCTAGAGCCTTCAAAATATGATGAAGCCATGAAGGACCCTGATTGGTTATTAGCTATGATGGAAGAACTTCACCAATTTGAAAGGAACAAGGTCTGGTCACTTGTTGAAAGGCCAGATCCCACGAAGCACAACATTATTTGCACCAAGTGGATTTTTCGCAACAAGCAAGATGAAGACGGTATTGTGGTAAGAAATAAGGCTAGATTGGTAGCACAAGGTTACACCCAAATCGAAGGCATTGACTTTGGTGAAACCTATGCTCCAGTAGCCCGTCTCGAATCCATTCGTTTCATGCTTGCTTTTGCTAACCACAAAAATATATTACTATATCAAATGGATGTCAAGAGTGCTTTTCTTAATGGTGAAATAGAAGAAGAAGTGTATGTTATGCAGCCCCCAGGTTTTGAAGACTCGAAGAATCCTGATATGGTGTACAGGCTTCACAAAGCTTTGTATGGACTGAAGCAAGCACCTCGTGCTTGGTATGAAACACTGAAGGATTTGCTCCTGAAGAAAGGCTTCAAACCAGGAACAACTGACCCCACTCTTTTCACTCGATCATATAACAATGATCTATTTGTGTGTCAGATTTATGTAGATGATATTATTTTTGGCTGTACTAACACTGAGATCAGCGAAGAATTTGCAAGGATGATGTCGAAGAAACATGAGATGTCAATGATGGGAGAATTGAAGTTTTTCCTTGGACTTCAGATTCGACAACAGAAGAATGGCACCTTTATTTCACAAGAGAAATACTTGAAGGATTGCCTGAAGAAGTTTGATCTTGCTGAATGCAAGACCATTAGAACTCCCATGCCTACTAATGGTTTTCTTGATGCAGATGAGAAAGGGAAACTCTTCGATCAGAAAAAGTTTCGGTCTATGATAGGTTCACTCTTATACTTATGTGCATCTAGACCTGACATTATGCTATCAGTTTGTATTTGTGCTCGATTTCAGGCAAATCCGAAGGAATCGCATCATATAGCTGTGAAGCGAATTCTTTGATAGCTAGCACATACTCCTTCTTTGGGACTTTGGTATCCCAAAGGCACTCAATTTGATTTGATTGGATATTCTGATTCAGACTGGGCTGGTGATAGGGTTGACAGGAAATCTACCTCAGGCACTTGTCATTTTCTTGGTAGATCTCTTGTGTGTTGGGCTTCAAAGAAACAGAATTGTGTCTCAATATCTACTGTTGAGGCTGAATACATTGCTGCTGGCTCGTGCTGCACTCAAATACTTTGGCTTAAGCAGAAGCTGAAAGATTATGGTATTTATGTGAAGAAAATCCCTCTGCTTTGTGACAATGAGAGTGCCATCAAGATTTCTCACAATCCGGTGCAACACTCTCGAACGAAGCACATTGGTATTCGTCATCATTTTCTTCGAGATCATGTTCAGCGCGAAGACATTGAGATTAGCCATGTAAGAACTGAAGATCAATTGGCAGACATATTCACGAAGCCATTGGACGAGAAAAGGTTTTGTGCATTGAGATGTGAGCTCAACATCTTAGCCTCACACAATGTTCAGTAAGATCGAAACTTTTCACTGTATATATTCACCTTCGTTTGTGTTCCTTTTTGTTTAGTTTCGCTTGAGTTTTCCTTCGTCCAAGTTTAGCTTCGTTTGCCAGTTGCTTTCTGTTCTGTGTTTAGTTTGTTTTATTTATTCGTTTCTTTTGTCCCCTATGCTTATCACTTTTAGCTTCGATGTTGTTCTTCGAAGTGATAAGTTTCGGACCCTACCCCCTCTATTCTGTTTCGCTCCCAATCGTTTCAATCTTGAATGATAAGCACAATTGAAACGGAAAGCATATTGCTTCGACCATCATTGAGTTCCGAAGAAAATGTTTCCAACTTTATCGAAGTTTTTGCTCTCGGTCAAGACTTATTCTTCGGCCGTTGAGTCCCCGTCTTTTTCGGGTCGTTGAGATTTGCTCGCGATACGCCACTTCATCTTAGCCATTGAATCGGAAGAGTCAGTCGCTGTGAATCGTTCGATCTGATCTGGTAACCGCTCTAGGTCAGGCCTATTTAAGGCGATTCCCCAGCGAAACGGTTCCCCCAGGTTCATTCTCTCTGACTTCTCCATCTTCCACCTCGAGCAACCGCAGCACTCTCGTCCCCGTCGTCTCCGTCGCCGCTTCACTGCGGGAACGCCGCTGCCGTGGACTTTCCCCGTCGACGCAGAGCACTACTCCGCCCTTCGTTGCTGTAGCCGCCGTGCGTCACCAAGTTAGGGTGCGCATAACATCTTGGATCCAATCGTGTTCTCTGTGTTCTTCATCTAGGGTTTGGATCTAAGTTTTGTTAGGGTTTTTGATTTCTGTTATAGGGCTGTTTGATCCGTGTTGGACTTTACATCTTGGGAAAGCTGTTCTTAGCATCTAAGCAATCCCATCTCCTCAGGTCAGTGCACATGATACGATTCGTTCTCTGAACTGGATTGGGTTAGGTCTTGTTTTCGAACTTGTTCTAGCCAAATTCATAAACAGAGTTGCATCCAATCTGAGTTTCGTCTGGGCTCCTGTCAAATTGTTTTGGTTTTGGTCGAAACCTTTGCCTGTTCTTATTCATTCCCTCTCCCTGGTTCCCTCTTGTCTATGATTCTGTTCACAGGATGTCTGACGAAGAAGCTGCAATGGGGAATGAGTCTCCGATTGTTGAAGGACTGGAAAATTACCCAGAGCCACCGAAGCAGAAGGGCAAAGGAGGCAAAACTAAGGAAGTAAATAATGCCCGAGGCATACCCGAAGCCATTCGCCTCAAGATGGGCTATGACACCCCGCCAGAAGAAACAGATCATGATAGAAAGATTCGACTGCAAAAGATTCGTAGATATTGGGCTATCAGGTGGTACAAGTATAAAAGCATTCCAACTTGGAAGTGGGCAATGCAATTCGCCTTCAGTCCACCCTATCGGTACACCACCGCCATGTGCGCTCAGTACACAGCAGCCAACCGAAAGAAGTACTACCCGAAGCCTCCGGCTGTCCCGCACCCAAACTCTCTCAAGTCTCCGGATGATTATCCTGAAGAGCAAGAAAGGCTTGCTATTCTGGCTGAGAAGAAGAGGATCCGAGACGAGAAAAAGGCAAAAGCTCTTGCTGCTGCAGGGCTTGATGAAGCCGAACCATCGAAGCCTCAGAAGAGGCGAAAGCTTCGGAAGCTGAGTGATTCACCCCCTCCTGCTTCAGAAGAGGAGGCTGAACTCGAAGCAGATGACGAAGCTGAAGCAGCTGCTCCGCTTGAAGACTCGATCGATGAAGATCCTGCTGATGAAGCAGATGATGAGTCAGAGCACTCACCCATCCCCCCAAGTCCGAAGAAGAAACTGATTCGGATGCCTCTGAGGAAGAAGGCTGGAGCGAAGCCAACTGCTCCTAAGGGTGTTAAGTCTCATGAACCTACAGCACCTCCTGCTCCAAAGAGGAACATTGACTTGACAAACTTGGTGGTCGAGGCACCTCTGTCCTCTAAGCCTCCCCGCCGTTCAGTTCCAACCGAGCAGAGGACCAAGGAACGGCATGACCCGAAGGCAAAGCCTGTGGCTAAGCCTGCTGCCATCCCCGAAGCCAAAGCTCCAGAACCAGTTAAAGCTCCAAAACCGAAGGCAACTGTGGCTAAGCCTGGTCAGACTTTTGCCCAGGTTGGCACAAAGAAGCTGTCCGAAGCTGAATTGCGGAAGAGAGACCGCATTGAAGCTGAACGTCTGCACGCTGAAGCTCAAGCACAAGAGGCTAAGGCTGCCGCCGAAGCCAAACAACTTGCTGAAGCCGAAGCCAAACGCCAAGCTCAGCTGGATATCCTTCGCACGAAGAAGGCTGAGAAAGCTGCCAGGGCCGCTCAAAAGGAAGCCGTTGTGGACATGGCACCGAAGGAAATTCCCCCGAAGCCAGTCGCAGCTCCTGTTCCCGAAGCCCAAGTTGAAGCTGAACATAGTGAGCACAATTTCCCGGATGCTAGGGAAGGTGAACTTTGGGACTGTCTGGGTCTGAGTCAGATATACTGTAAGCTTGCTGAAGCTGTAAATCCCCAAGCTGTGGATATTGGGAATATCTACATTTCACCAAATCTTTCTGCCATGGTCGAAACTTTGTGCAATCAGCTGAGAGATCTGCATTCTAGGGATAGATCAGAAACTGCAAAGATCTTGAAGTTCCAGAAGAGAGCAGATGAAGAATCTGATGAGGATTTCAAGAACGAAGCCTCAGCTGCTTCGAAGAAGATTGCTATTGTTAATGAACAAACGAAGAAAAATATTCAAGTCTTTCAACACAAGTTGAAGTCTGCCATTGAAGAATGCTGCAAGACTCACAATGCTTCAGTCATGGCTCTTGAATCAAAGAAGCGCGAAGCCATGTTCAAGCAATTAGCTTCACCTCTTCCCAAGCTGCAACCTAGGAAGAGACGACTCATTGCTGACACTGAAGAAGCTGATGAGGTGAGCTCTCATCCGACCAAGAAGGCCCCTAGAAAGGCATCGCCTCCTCGATGCAGAATCATCAAGCTTGGCAAACCCACATCGAAGCCATCCGCCCCCGAAGTCATTCCACCCCGTGCTCCAACTCCTCCTCCACCTCAACCTGCTCCACAACCATCCGCTCAAGACAATTTTGCACCAGAACCCTCTCCACCCCATCAAGCCATCCCTGATAAGGATTACTCTTCAGCTCACTATGCTGAGGAGTCTGAAGACAAACAAGGCGAAGCTCAAGATCAAGCTATTAATGCTGAAGCCAATGCAGAAACCGAAGCCGAAGCAAATGAGTTGGCAATCGTCACTCAACCGCAGAGGCGAATCACAGATGCACGAAGGCATTGCATTCCTGCTCAAGACACACAGTTGGACTCTCTCTATCCCAGAGAGACTTTTCCCATATTCCTGGGAGAAGGAACTTCTTCAAGGCATGGTCCTGAGTTCGATATTGAAGTTCATCGCAAGAAACTTCGATTCTTTGGCACTAGTCCATATGATTCACCAAGAACTGCTGATGATCTTCGATTCTGGACCGCCGAGCAGCAAATCCTGTACACGAAGCTTTACTGCCAGAAAGGTGTTCTCTTCAGACACAAGTACTTGGACATGCACAGTCTAGCTTCTGCAACGTGCTTCCAAAACATAGTGGAAACCATCGAAGCACAGAACTTGACTGGATTATTTGCCATGGAAACTCCATTCAATTCAGAGCTAGTGGAGCAATTCTATGCCACACTTTATGTATCTGGAACACCAGAAGACACTAGCACATGGATTCTTGAATGGATGATACAAGGGAAGGTGTTTAGGATGTATTCCGAAGAATTCATGGAAATTGTGAATATCCCAAGACACACGGGAGAACTTGCAAAAGTTCACATGTTACCGGATCCCACTGAAGCTGAATTCGCATCCCTATTGGATCCCGAAGTCACTGGAGATCACATGCCAGAAAACATTCGCCCGAAGCATCTGGTGTTCATTTCGAAGACATGGTTTTACATACTGTCAAACTCCCTGATGCCTCTCAGTATTGCGAATGAAGAATCCAATATTCTGTACCCAACTCGTCATGCTCTAATGAAGCTCACTCATGGACATGTGTTTGACTTCGAGGATTGTTTTCTTCGATACATGGTACAAGCTGCTGAACTGGTTAATCAATTGAAGCCATATGCTCCTTGGCTGCAAGCCATTTTCAACCATGGACGCAGCGAAGATTACACTGCGAAGCATCACCCGAAGCTGTTCTGCCCTCCGGTCCGCGATACAATGAATATCTTCAGGCGGCCAAATGACCCATTTGCAACATATGTAGGAGTCAGACAACACATCAATGAGCGAAATATGTCGAAGCGTTTCCAGAAAGAAGTGTACCACTTTGAGGTTTCCATTCGCAACCAACAACTGCTTGAAAACTTCATCGAAGGAAATCAGCGCCAGATGCAACATCTGTCTGATGAGATAAACAGAGTTGGAAACATTGCAATGAACAACAACCAATACTTGAAGGTATTGAAGCGTCATTCTTGGAAAGGCCTCAGGAAGTTTAACTCTGTGAAGAAACTTCAAGCTGACCGCATATTCAAGGAATATCCACATCTGCAGAGGAACTTTTCCAGAAATGATACAGTCGACCGCCCCAACCCCAAGATCCCTTCACTGGACAAGATTGATGAAGTTCTCTTTGTCAACCCTGCTGAACAGATTCGCCCCGACACCTTCTCGGATGAAGACTCTCACACATCGAAGCACGAAGACGATCCTCTCGACGACAGCGACCTTGAATTGCTTCAAGCGCCGATGGACTTCGACGAGGAAGAGTCACCTGCTTCGACCGAAGGAGAAACTTCAGGCGATGCATCCTCTTCAGGCGAAGACAATGTGCAGGGTCCCAGGGTTGTAGCTGACGCGTAAATGCTCTCGTTCTACCTCTCAACCTTTTGTCCAATCTTGACAAAAAGGGGGAGAAAGTAGCATCGACTGAGTTTAGATTCGCTGCGGGGTTTAGGGTTTTGATTCGTTCTTTTGCATGTTAAGTTACGACAAACATTCCATTCACTTCGATTGGGTTGTAACTTAAAGTTTTACTTCGGTTGTGAACTGTTTTATCGTATATGTTAATAACCTCGTTCTTGCAAGTTGCTTTCCTATATTTTATCTTGCAGGTGGGTATTATCCTTAAGTTCACAGGTCATTGGATGATTGCATATTCTTCAAGACAAATTATCTTTGTATGCAATTGATTCGCTAAGATATGTGTTAGGCTTCCCATTGATGATATTCTTCAACAAGCATTTTCTTCGACTATACAAATCTTCAATGCTTGCATTCAGGGGGACTCATAAGCTTCATATCGTAGAGTTTGCTCTCAACTCAAATTCAAAATTTCAAATCTTTTATCGATGCCTGTTTTGTCAACAATAGTCCAAAAAGGGGGAGATTGTAAGAGCAAAGTTATAACCCCATGAGTTTTGGATATGGTTGGTCAAAACAGTAGAGGAACTAACACGTTTTCTAGTGTGAAACATATGGTTAGGTTCCTGAAGTTATAGGTTGGTGATAAAGCTTCAACGAAGATTTATACTTTTACTGAAGCACATCCTCTGGAGTGAAGCTCATCACGGAGGTCGACCCCTAAAAAGATAAGGAATCCTGAAGCACGTCTCATCGAAGAAGATGATCAAGATGGCGCATGACTTAGTTGTTTTTGCGTAGTTTTTTTTTTACTTCTTTGAGTCATAGGAAAAACCGTACTATCAAGAGGGGTTTAGTCGGGGTAGTGCCGGTGGCATCGCCGGAGGTTGAAGTTGTTGGGAAACGCAGTAGAAAACAAAAAAATTCATCCTACGTAGCAATCACCCAAGATCCTTTATGAATATTGCATACAAGGTTTTAGGTTATGGCTCACCAACCGATGTAGCGGAAGTAGAGTTGGTGAAGACCGTCGGTGCAGATCCCCACAGCTAGGAATTTCAATGACCTCTCAACCGCGAGGATATCAATCCCTCGAACCGTCCCGCGATCTAGTCCCGCGGACAAGTCCCATGAACAAGTTCCTCGAAGAAGGGTCGAAGGTGATACGTCCCAAACGTATCTATAATTTCTGCTTGCTCCATGCATGTTTTGTGTGACTTTGCCATGTTTTGGTTGAACTTTATTACACTTTTAAACCAATTTGGACTAACCTACTAACTCAGTGCACCCAGTTTCCAGCTTCTGGTTTTCTGCTGTTTTTGTTTTTCAGGTTTTCCGGCTGATTAAAGTACCCATTAAATTCCGCAAAAATTATATTAAAAATCAGCGGGCAGGAAGCTTCCGGAATAACCAAGGGAGAGAGCCGGGACAACCACCAGGGAGCCAGAAGGGTCCCTGGCGCGGCCCCAACCCTAGGGCGCGCCAGGCACCCTCCTGGCTGCCCTGGGTGGCCCCTCGACGCCCCCCTTCGCCTATATAACCCCCTCGGGGTAGAAACCCCTAAAAAAGAACTCTTTTTCGCGGAAACCTCTCTGTTCCGCCGCCGCCGCCGTTTTCAGATCGGGGCTGCCTGGAGAAGCTGCCCCGGCACCCTGCCGGAAGGATATCACCCCTTCGGGAGACCATCCATAGCCATGGACGCCTCCCGTATGTACCGTGAGTAGTCCCCCTTGGACCATGGGTCCGTGATCAGTAGTTATGTGATATCCTCTCCCTCTTTTGTGCTTCCACTTTCGAGACCTCGTGAGCTGGCTCACATGATCGAGGCACCTATGTAATTTTCTGTTGTTGCTATGCTGAGTTTGTTGGGATCTGATGGATTATGAGACTATGTTCAGATTGTCATGAGTAATATATTTGGTTTGCCCTTTTATATTTTTTTCTTGAGTAAATTCTTGCATGTTCTCCGTTGCAGTATTTGCTTTGCCCAAGTTATTTGCTTCCACCTCAAGAGAGAGCGTTATGCTCGATTGTGGGTTCAGCCCCCTGATATCTAGCTTGAGTGACAGAAACATGAGACTAGGGGATGTGTTGTTTCCACCAGGGATAAAACAACGGTGATTGTGCCTATTGGTGCAAGAATTGTTTACTTTACGCAAAGTTCTTTTAATGCAGTTGTCTGTTGCTTTGAGTTTACACTTTGGGTGGGATTCGCAACTTAATACCAGCGAGATGTTCTGGATAGATATCTCAAGGTGGATGATTCGTAGTAGATGCAGATGGATTTCGGTCTACTTACCTTCAAGCTTGAGTGTTTTACACTCCCGGATCTTCTTTCATCATCTTCCCTCGCACACTTGAAAACTCCCTTCGTTACATAACTCATCATAAGCTGATTAGAGAGGTTAGTTTCCTTAATAAAATAATTTTCCCCACTGGAAATAAAGATATTCTTCAAGAGCTATATTTTCTCAATATTTCCAAAAAGTTTTTGCAAAGAAAAAGCAAGCTTAAGGTATGCAAAAGTAAGGAAAGGCAAAATGTGGAAGAATCTATGAAAAACAGAACAACAGGTAGTAAATAATTTTTTCGGTGTACTTCTGTAGCTCAAATCAAAAAACTCAGAACAGACGCTCGAAAGACAATTGTATGGAGCACGCTTTGAAAACAATTTAGATCAAAAAGATGATCTGGTGATTTTAGGCGATTTTTTCCGTCCAAGGACAGAATCTCTTTTCTGGACAGCATGTCACAACTTTTGAACTTTCTTGCAATCGGAGGCTAAACTTGGCACAAAGCTTGAAAATAAAGATACAATGATGTTGCTACAGTAGTAAAAATCATCAAGACCACTAAAAATAGAAGTAAAAACATCTTGGGTTTCCTCCCAACAAGCTCTTACTTTTACGCCTTTAAGATAGGCATAAAGCAAAAAAGATCAAGTTTTATCAAGAGAGATAATAGCTAGCTTGTGTAACGGACTCAAAAGGTAACTTAATCTTCTTCCTAGGGAAGTGTTCCATCCCCTTTTTAAGAGGGAATTGAAATTTTGTATTCCCTTCTTTCATGTCAATAACAGCACTAATGGTGCGAAGAAAAGGATGTCCCAAAATAATTGGACATAAAGGTTCACACACTATATTCATAATAGTAAAATCAACGGGAACATAATTGTCATTGACAATGATAAGAACATCGTCGATGTTCCCCAAAGGTTTCTTTACGGAAAAATCAACAAGATGAACACCAAAAAAACAAGGATCAAAAGGTTTCAATTCAAACATATCATACATTCTTTTGGGCATAACAGAGGTACTAGCTCCAACATCACATAAAGCGTAGCATTAGAAGTTATTCAATTTAATTTTTATCATAGGATCCAAACCATATTCTAGCTTCTCCTCCCTAGCTTTAACGAGAGCATTAGTGATATGCTCCGTGAAGGAAAGGGTACAACTATCAAAATCAATGTCACTACTATCAAAGGTGCTAGTTGTGTCATCTAGGCTCACTTGTTTGAAAGATTCTATGTTCATAGGAGCTTATTCTTCTATGGTTGAGGTAGTAGCATCACCATTAATAGGTCCAATGGGACTAGGAGTGTGTTGGGTGCTAAAAGTTTGGGTATCCTCAACAACTTGTATAGTGGCAACTGTGTGGTGTGTAGGAAGGCTCTTAATTCTATCCTCTTCCTCTTTTTCTTTAGCCCATCTATCTTTAAGTTTGGCCGTCATCCTAATATTTTTATTAATTTTCAAATGCATAGCATTAATAGGAGTTGCCTTACTCTTCTCAAGGGGAGAAGTTCTAATTTTAAGCATCTCAACATCAAGGGCAAAGATGTCTACCTTCAAAGACAGATTATCTAATTTGTCTAATTTGTCTTCTACACTCTTGTTGAAGGCTTTTTGGGTAGTGATAAAGTCTCTAAGCATGCTTTCTAATTCAGAGGTAGGGTTCTTGTTACTAGGATAAGTATTGTTGTTCCCATAGTTGGATGGAAACGGTCTAGGATTGCTAGCAAAATTACCCCTATAAGCATTATTATTGAAGTTGTTTCTAGAGATAAAGTTCACATCTAACTTTTCCTGAGCAACCAAAGAATTTAAAGGGACATCATGAGGATCAATAGAGGGTTCCTTGGTAAGTAGAGACATAATCAAGTCAAATATTTCATTGAGGGAGGAAATCTCCTCGACAGAGTTTACCTTCCTACCTGTTGGAGCGTGTTCGGTGTGCCATTGGGAATAATTGGTCATCATCTCATCTAGAAGTTTTGTGAGAGCACCAACTGTTGTTGACATAAAGGTTCCGCCCGCGGCCAAATCTAACAGGTTCCGCGAGGTAAAGTTCAAGCCTGGATAAAAAGTTTGGATAACCATGCAAGTAGTCAAACCATGTATAGGGCATTTATTAACAAGAGATTTCATTCGTTCCCAAGATTGGGCAACGTGTCCATTGTCCAATTCCTTCAAATTTATAATGTTACTCCTCAATTGGATAATTTTAGCAAGTGGGTAGTACTTCCCAATAAAAGCATCCTTGCACTTATCCCAAGAATCTATGCTATTCCTAGGCAATGATTGAAACCAGATTTTAGCTCCTTCCGTCAAAAAGAAAGGGAAAAGCTTAAGCTTAACAATATCACCTTCTACTTATTTTTATTTTTGCATATCACATAGCTCGACAAAATTATTCAAGTGCAAAGCAGCATCATCTCCAACACCAGAGAATTGATCTCTCATAACAAGGTTTAGCAAAGAAGGCTTAATTTCATAAGAGGTAGCTGAAGTGGCAGGTGTGACAATTGGAGTGCAGATAAAGTCATTGTTGCTGGGACTAGTGAAGTCACACAACTTGGTGTTTTAAGTGAAACCCATAGCAGCATCAAGCAAAAAAATTTATGATTTTCGGTTAAAGCACACAAAGATAAAAACTAAAAGATAAACAAACAAGACTAAAAAGCAAAGGTAAAAGATAGTGTGCAACTCCCCTATCTTGACGATTGGAGTCCCCAGCAACGGCGCCAGAAATTTGCTTGATACTCTCTCCTCATTGGTTACCCCAAGTGGAAGGTTGAGATGTAGCGTAGCGTAATTTCCCTCGGGGAAGATACCAAGGTTTGTCTCCAGTAGGACTCCAAGGTCGACAAGTAGGTGAAAACTGCACCAGAAATTTGGTGGTTGACGTGGACCTGCACACAGACACAGATAACTTTGCTCCCAACGAGTACAGAGAGGTTGTCAATCTCTCTGGCCTTGCTGTTTACAAAGGGTCAAACGCAAGAGATAAAAGGATAATAGTAATTGCGGCTGAAAAGTAAATACTAGAAATAAATGAGCGTGTAAACAGTGATGAGAATATGGACCGGGGTCTCATGATGTTCACTAGTGATGTCTCTCTCCCAAAAGACGATAAAACTGCTATGCGAGGTAAACAAATCACAGCTGGGCAATTGACAGGATTAAAAACGCACCGCAATGCTAACTATGCTACAAAGAAAGGAAGAGGCTCAAAATCATGGGAGGTACGCCAAAATAAGTAGACCGAAATCCAACTACATCTACTACTAATCATCCACCTTGAGATGCTAATCCAGAGTTCGAGACGTCCTCCTCCTCGTCGTGGTCCTCGTCAACAATAAGGTAGGCATCATCCTCCTTCCGGATGTCCTCGCCATCATCCAAAGCGGCAATCTCGTCCTACAAATCCGCGCACTTGCGCTTCAGGCTCTTGGTCCTCTTCCTCAGCATCTCATTACTCCCCTCCAGACGGGCGACCTGGCCCTGCAGCTCCTCTATAATCCAGTCCCGGGACTCTAGGTCGATGGGGTCGATGTGGGCGTGACCCCCTGTCTGGAGGTTATAGTCGTGCTTAAACCGGGCTTCATCCAGCTGAGCCTCAGTCAAAGCCAAGTGCTTCTCCATAGCGATCAGGTGATCCCCCATGATCGGGTGAGGAATGCCGGGAGTGGGATCTCCCTCGCCATCGCGCATCCCGTAGTGACAGAACCGCGTGGATCTCATCTCGTACTGGTGGAACCTCACAATGCGAGCAATCGCCTCCTGAAAAGCTCGACGCAGACCCTCCTCCCAAGTACGGGCGTACAGCACAAAGGCGATGGTGTCCGACCGCAGAGTAACCTCCGATCCTCGGAGCGCACACCGCACAACCAGGCGAACCTCCACATCCTTCCTCCCGGAGATCTCGTAGGTCCAGAACTCTGCAACGGGGCGGTGAACAAGCTGAAGCAGCTCGATCAGATCCTGAGGAAAGAGCGTATCCCCAGCCTGAGTCAGCTGGAGGTGGTGCACCGGAACTCCAGCCATCTACAATTTTTATAAGTTTAAGTTAGATGACAACTGTGCAATATTTTAAACATAACAAAACAGTTGTAAATGGTTTACTATAGAAGGGATAAGAGAGGTAAGCATTTTATACTATGCAGATTACCATCTCTTTATTTTAGAAAATATTTTTTTATTTTCCCCCATCCTATCTATCGTCCATTATAACTAGGCTGCTACGGTCGGAACAGGGGCTCTGATACCAAGTCTGTGGGCACCCCGGACTATATGTCCGAAGCGGCCAGCTGTGCATACCGTCATGCTCCCATGATCAGTGTCGCATGACGCACAACTCGACAATGGATATCACAGTCACAAGTTCATACAGTACCGAATACAAAGTCATACATAAACATAGTCTTACACGGCCTCATCGGGCTCAAATGGCAGCGGAATAACAAAAAGAAAGATAGATAGCAGCATCACAATCCACAGGCAAAGCTCAAAGCGTAGCACATCCTAGTACTCTTCAGTCGCGTCATCGTCAAATACCTGCTCCTCCAAGCCTGGCCGATTGAATAACCAGGGACAAAGCTGTGAGTACATACAAAGTACTCGCAAACCACCTAAAGAAAGGAACAAAGATTTTTGTACAAGAAAAAATAATGGGATGGCTATATGGTGGGGTTTAACATGGGGGACCTAACTACTCAATATTAGTTAAGTTGGCAATATTTTACTCTTGACAAATTTTAATCCCACAATTTATATTTGATTAAATCATGTCCAACCCTTTTCAACAACATCGTGAACCATAATTCTCAGTACTTAGAATTTCTCATATATTCCCCCACAAAGTGTGGCCTCACTAGCTGTCCATGACCGTGGACTCCGGCTACTCGAATAGTTTTCACTCTGCAGAGGTTGTACACTTTACCCACAACATTCGATACATCTGCCGGGAGTTCCCACGGTTCGTCATACCTCAGTATGCGGTTTTCGGATAATCGACCGTAATCTTCCCCTTGCCTATCCTAGTACAGGTGATCTACCCGATGCCCACATCCTGAACTGTCTGTGTGCAAGGTCATGCTCCTCGTGCAAGCCTTCACCGTAGTAGAGGTGCGGCAAGGTTCCGTACCGACACTGATATAGTACAGCGTATTACACCCCCGACGCATCGGCAGGATTCCGGCTTCTGGGTACCATCGTGTAGCTCACTCATGTAGTTATAAGATCCCCGTACTAAGATAAGCAAGCTTCGAACTAGCCCTGTCCCATACCAGAGTATTGTGGTTGTACTGTAATACTAGGTTTTGCCGGCACATATAGAGAGTCCCTCTAGACTTTGAATATCTTCAACGATGTTTCCAACAACCACAACCTTGGCCATCACATCTTCTTAGATGTATGCCAATACATTAGGGGGGAGCAAGATTAACCAAATTATTATGTTGTCACTAGTTCTTTAGCAAGGCTTGTAATAGTACCACAAGATTATCGGTGTCTAGTTTATTTCTCCCAAATAGGTTGGCTTTCAAGGTATGTGGGGTTCACCTAATAAACTAGTGCAAATCCCAACCCAAAATGATATAACAATAGCATGATATATAATATGGTACAAAGAAGTAGAAACGTAGGACAAGGGTTTGAGTTTTTGAAGATGGCTTGCCTTCCTCGGCGGTGTCTCCCGGTACGGCTTCTTCGGCTTGGAAGGAGTATTCACCTAGAACGTCAAGCGGTTCGTCTACACGTTGCGGAAAAGAGCACACAATTACCACGAGGCAAAAACATCACATGGCACACAACATCAATTTTCAGAATCAAACACAACAACAAGGGCAAAATAAATCTCAGAGTTTTAACTCCCATGTTTATTAAGTCGTAAAACATGCAACAAGGCTAAATTTTACAACAAAGCATTAGGATAACTTTACTGAATTTATTAATTGGAAGTAAAACAACTTTAACTAATAGCAATATTATTAACCTATTTTATTCACTAACAACCTTTTCATTTTTTTATTAACTCAACAACCAATTGTATAGCAATAACCTACTGACGATAGGTTAGTTTTATTTTAAACTAATAATTTAATATTGCTAGTATTATTTAGATAAGAATTAAACTAGCAAGGGTAATAATAATAAAAAGACCACAAATTTGTTTAACCTAAAAACTATTCTATACACACAGAAAAATCAAAAATAATCGTAGGAATATAAACAAGTCAACTTCACATTTTTAGAGTCAACAAGGATTTAACTAAAACTATTCTTAGCTGCTAAAAAGCACAATGAACTAATAAAAACTAAAGCAATTATTTTGGCACTGCACAAAAATTATTCTAAACATGCAGAATTATAGATATTAATTTTATGCACACAACAAAATTTATTTCACTGGATTTGGAGTTGTATTTATTTTTCGATAAATAAAACAGTGTTACACCTTAAAAAGAAAAAGAAAAAGAACAGCAGGCCGGCCCGGCTATCAAGCGCCCACGGCGCTCCCTTCGTTTTTTTTTAAACGGGCTGAGCCCAGCACAGCGCAGCAGCGGGTTTTTTTTTGTTTACTAAAATCGAAGGGGTATGGGGCTTTCCTGGCCGTTGGATTTGCCCCTGATCGGACGGACGTGGGGTTTCTTCCCCACGAGCACGTCACGAACAGGAGGCTCCTGGCCATGGCGACTGGGAGGGCGAGGGGCCTCGTCGGAACACCTCCGGTGGCCGGCGGTCGAAGGCAGGGGGCGGCGGAGGTAGGGGAGGTAGTGGGGGTTCCATTTTTGCGGATAAACAGGGCATGCAACGTGGAAAAAAAACGGGCGTCATGGTGTACAGCAGGGAACGGGAGCTCACCGGGGGAGCCGTTCCGGGCGGCTGTAGGCGACGGCGAGGTGTGACGGGGGCACGGATCGGTGGCGGGGTTCCGTTTTTGCGTACAGGGGCGGCTGCGGGCGTCGGAAGTGGCGACGGCTCGGGGTAGACCGTTGGGGCTGTGGGGGTGCTTGGGGGCGGCTCTTCTGGCTCCTTGCCGGCGGCTCCTGCGTGAGGCAGAGAGGCAGCGCGCCGGCCTCCCCTCCTCTTCCTCCTCTGGCTTCCCTCCTCCTCTGGCTTCCCTCCTCCTCCTCCGCTCCAACTCCTTCTCCTCCTCTTCCTTCTCTCCTGTTTCCTTTCTACTCGGGCTGGCAATGCGGACGAGAGTGGTGGTGTGGCTGGGTGGTGCGATGGTGTGTGGCGAGTGGGGAGAGGAGAGCCGGGGTGGCCTCCTTTTATAGGCGAGCGAGGGAGAGCTCCAACGGGAGGGAGATTGGGGTGGCGATCCGTGGCCTCGGGCGCCATTGGTGAAGGTGGGCGGTGGAAGAGCTCGTGAGAGAGGTGAGGTGGGTTGATTCCGGCGTGGCGTTCGCCGGTCACTTCATGGCCGAGGGTTGGGGGGTACGCGAGCTCTGTCAGTCCACGCCATCGATCCGTGGCCTCGATGGGGGTAGGCGTACATAGGAACAAGGATGCGAGGAGGATGACAGTGGGCCAGCAACAGGGAGAGAAGGAAATGAGAAAGAGAGAGATACGAGAGAGAGAGAGATTACAGGAGCAAGAAGGAGAGAGGCTCTCTCTGCGTGGGGAGAGAGAGAACGTGAGAGAGAGAGAGGGGAGGTTAGAGGGAAAGAGAGAAATTAGGGGAGGGATTAGTGGGGTAGTTAGGATAGTTTCTCTATTTTTTTTCCTCTTTTTGTTTTTTTTAACGCACCAAACACCCATTTTTTTAAGAGAGAAAAAAATAATATAGAACTCTCTTATTATTAGTATTATTGTTATTGTTGTTATTATTATTAGGTTAGATAAAAAGATCATGCATGCATTTCCTTATGATTTTATGTAGTTAGGAAATTTTATTGATAAATATTTTAGTTATTAGCAAACAACCAAAAGGTTGATGCCTAAGGATTTTTTGTGGTTGCTAAAACTTTTAGTATTATTACTATATAGAAAATTTACTAGGTGTTAGCACCAAGGTTTTTTTTTTTGAATTTGACAAGTTGCCAATTTTTTTTATAAGACCAACTAAGGATGAAGTGCATGCATGGTAGACATATATGGTTAACCATAGTCACTAGGTTATCTTAGGCACATGCAACACAAAATGATCACCATCACAAGTGCATCATCAAGCAACAACATAACTAACCCTAAGCACACAAGTTCAAGCATTGAAACACGACCTAACATTTCATGCAAGGTTTTTGTTTGCTCTAATTTTTGGTTAACTAGATTAACAAGAAGAGTAAAAGTTGGGATGTGACAGGCAACGTGTCCATTGTCCAATTCCTTAAAATTGATAATGTTACTCCTCAATTGGATAATTTTAGCAGGTGGGTAGTACTTCCCAATAAAAGCATCCTTGCACTTATTCCAAGAATCTATGCTATTCCTAGGCAATGATTGAAACCAGATTTTAGCTCCTTCCGTCAAAAAGAAAGGGAAAAGCTTAAGATTAACAATATCACCTTCTACTTATTTATTTTTTTGCATATCACATAGCTCGACAAAATTATTCAAGTGTAAAGCAGCATCATCTCCAACACCAGAGAATTGATCTCTCATAACAAGGTTTAGCAAAGAAGGCTTAATTTCATAAGAGGTAGCTGAAGTGGCAGGTGTGACAATAGGAGTGCAGATAAAGTCATTGTTGTTGGGACTAGTGAAGTCACACAACTTGGTGTTTTCAGTGGAACCCATAGCAGCATCAAGAAAAAAAATTTATGATTTTCGGTTAAAGGACACAAAGATAAAAACTAAAAGATAAACTAACAAGACGAAAAAGCAAAGGTAAAAGATAGTGTGCAACTCCCCTATCTTGGCGATTGGAGTCCCCGGCAACGGCGCCAGAAATTTTCTTGATACTCTCTCCTCATTGGTTACCCCAAGTGGAAGGTTGAGATGTAGCGTAGCGTAATTTCTCTCGGTGAAGATACCAAGGTTTGTCTCCAGTAGGACTCCAAGGTCGACAAGTAGGTGAAAACTGCACCAGAAATTTGGTGGTTGACGTGGACCTTCACACAGACACAGATAACTTTGCTCCCAACGAGTACAGAGAGGTTGTCAATCTCTCCGGCCTTGCTGTTTACAAAGGGTCAAATGCAAGAGATAAAAGGATAATAGTAATTGCGTCTGAAAAGTAAATACTAGAAATAAATGAGCGTGTAAACAGTGATGAGAATATGGACCGGGGTCTCATGATGTTCACTAGTGATGTCTCTCTCCCAAAAGACGATCAAACTGCTATGCGAGGTAAACAAATCACAGGTTGGCAATGGACAGGATTAAAAACGCACCGCAATGCAAACTATGCTACAAAGAAAGGAAGAGGCTCAAAAGCATGGGAGGTACGCCAAAATATGTAGACCGAAATCCAACTGCATCTACTACTAATCATCCACCTTGAGATGCTAATCCAGAACAACTCACTGGTATTAATTTGCGAGCCCCACCCAAAGTCTAAACCCAAAGCAACAGACAACTGCATTAAAAGAACTTTGCGTAAAGTAAACAATCCTTGGAACCGCGGTTAGAAGCACCGTTGTTTCCCCCGTTGTGGCAACAACACATTCCCTAGACTGATGTTTATATCACTCAAGCTAGTCATCAGGGGGCATGAACCCACAATCGAGCATAACGTGCCCTCTTGGAGTCACTAACTACTATTTGGCCAAAGAAATAAACAGCAACGGAGAATATGCAAGAATTACTCAAGTACATCAATATAAAATATAAGAACCAATTATATTACTCTATCACAAACTGAACATAGTCTCATAATCCATCAGATCCCATCAAACTCAGCATAGCAACAACAGAAATAATTACATATGTGTCTTGATCATGTAGGGCAGCTCACAAGGTCTAATCCATGAAGAACAAAGAGGGGAGGAGAACATCACATAACTACTGATCACGGAGCCATGGTCCAAGGTACACTACTCATGGATCATCCAGGAAGCGTCCATGGTGGAGGAGAAACTCCCGGAGGTCAATCCTCCCTTCGGCAGGGTGCCGGGAGGAGGTCTGATGGCGCTCCCGATCTTGGAAGCGCGGCAGCGGTTTAAGAGAGGCGAGATCGCGAAAAAGGGTTCTGCCTTCGGAAGAATCCCGTCATGGAGAATAAATAGGAAAAGGGGGCAGCCAGGGGGCCCACCAGGGGTCTAGGCGTCCCCTGGCGCGGCCAGCCCCTAGGGCGCGCCACCAGGGCGCCTGGGCCCCTGGTGGTGGCCCTCTAGCCCCACACAGGTGATTCCGGAAGGTTCCTTCACACTGATTTTTTATCTGATTTTTCCCGAATTTTTGGAGAACTTTTAATATGGGGCAAACCTGAAATAGAAAAACAGCAGAAAACAAGAACTGGCACTAGGGCGCACTGAGTTAATAAGTTAGTCCAAATATGATCAAAAGTGTATGAAAGTGTATCTAGATGATAGCAATATCACACAAAACATGCATGGAGCAAGCAGAAATTATAGATGCGTTTGGGACGTATCAGCGTACTATGCAGCAATGTGTCTGACCTCAACTTGTCCGGAACATTCATGTGTATGTAGATGACCTTGTGGTCAAATCATTCCAAGGGTTAACCCTGTTGGAAGATCTCCGAGAAACATTCGCAAATTTTTGCACTTACAAGATCAAGCTCAATCCAGAGAAGTGTGTGTTCGGCGTTCTAGCTGGAAAATTGCTCGGATTCTTGGTATCCGAAAGTGGACTTGAGTGCAACCCCAAGAGGATTGCAGCAATCGAGCGGATGAGCAAGCCCAGAAATATCAAGGACTTCCAGAAGTTCACCGGATGCTTGGCATCGCTCAGCCGATTCCCCAGTCGGCTGGGAGAGAAGGCAATCCCCCTGTACCAACTGATGAAGAAGACGAACAAGTTCACTTGGACCCTGAGGTGGACGAAGCATTCAAAGAGCTCAAGCGTATGCTATCCACTGCTCCAGTGCTAGAAGCTCCGAATGAGAAAGAGCCAATGATGTTATACAACACAGCTACCACTTGGGTGATCAGTATTGTCATGGTGGTTGAACGTCCTGAAAAGGACAGAGCGCAGTCGGTCCAGAGGCCAGTATACTATGTCAGTGAAGTGCTCTCAACCTCCAAGAAAAACTACCCCCACTACCAGAAGATGTGCTATGGTGTATACATGGCGACAAAGAGACTGAAGCCTTATTTCTTGGCACATCCGATTACAGTCGTCAGCTCAGTTCCTCTGGCCGAAATCATAGGCAATCGGGATGCATCTGGCCGAGTGGAAAAATGGGCCATTGAAATTGCAAACCACGACATCAATTATGAGCCGCGCACTTCAATAAATCCCAGGCCCTGACAGATTTCCTCGTTGATTGGGCAGAAACTCGGTATGTGCCCCCCTGTCCGGACTCCAATTTCCGGAAAATGCACTTTGATGGCTCCAAGATGAAAACCGGACTAGGGGTTGGCACTGTTCTTACTTCTCCAAAGGGTAATCAGCTCAGATATGTGTTGCAGATCCATTTTGCAGCATCGAACAACAGATTGCAACAATGAAGACTCGATCTAGTGGTGCAACAATGCACTGGCAGTTGGGACGCAAAGGATGCAAAAATTGCAAGTTATAGATTCCTCGTGCAGCAACTATGTGGTTTCTTTGAGGGATGTGAGTTCCATCACATTCCCCGAGCTGATAATGAAGCAGCAGATGCATTGTCCAAGCTAGGATCTACCAGAAAACACATTCCAGCAGGCATCTCTTTGGAAAACATTGAGAAGCCATTTATCAAGCCTTCGCCAGAATCAGAGTCCATCTTTATTCCGGCCGACCTGAAGATGACAGAAATTGAAGCAGAAAAATCAGCCAAGAAGCAAAAGGTGGCGGAGCATTGAGCCGCACAAGGGGCTACCGATTGCATACCACGGGCTGCTATCATCAGCTCGGGGACTGATGTGGTCCTTCAAGATGCAATCGGCCTGTCGGGACCCGGGGTTAGCGTATGTAATTCCAGTCACGATGCAATCACATGGAGAGCCGAGAACCGTACCCACTTGTGTAAGTAGACAAGGCCAAGCACAGAACGTTATCGGTAAGCATCGAACGTGAGGGGCATCCCATCCAGGCCGGATGATCAACTGAGATGGGTCCTCATCGTCCGCTCACAAGTCTAAATGCTTATGGGTGGTGAATCCCATACTCATAGACAAGTCGCCTCAACCATGTTATCGATTGAATCCTAACTCTTACATAGACTTACTCCAGCCCGATCACTTAGTCGGGGTCTAGGGCGGGCTCGATCATACAACAAAGTGTGCACGTGACAGAGTCACGAACAATCGCATCGCGATGCCCCAAGCTGCGCCCATCTAAGGGCCACTTGGTGTATAAAAGACCGCCAGCCAGATCACAACTAAGGTCTCGAAAACCCATACTAAGACATGCATGTTATAAACATACACGCAACTCACATGCCTAGTATGAACAGCAGGTATCATCACATAACTCTACAAAGTACTTCTTTATTTACTTACACATAGAGCATACAAAGATCACATGTCTGTGATCAACATTACATCATACTACGAAAGCAAATTAGGTCTGAGTACAGACAAAATTAACAAATGGCTTAGAGAAGCCTTGTAAACAAACATGCCTTCCACGAGGGACCATACTGTTGTCTAGGACTATGCTAACTTAGTCAACGTCGAGCTTCACAAAGGTGACTCCATCGGGGTCCGGGTTATCATCTAAAACATAGAATAAGCAAACGTGAGTACAAAGTCGTACTCAGCAAGACTTACATCAGATCTATACTACTCATGCTCAAGTATCAAGGTAAAGGAGGTGGGGTTTATCATGCAGAAGTGCCAGCTTTGACTTGGCTAGTCCTGAACTACGAGTACCAGAATTGAGGTAAGAAGCGTACACGAGTCCACTACATCTCCAACCAAATACACCACTATGGTGCCTTCCTCGACTTCCCCACGAGAAAGCACACCATAGCACTCACACTTATCTTGGTGTATTTTAGAAGTATCCAGTTCAAGTTGTCTAATAATCAGGTACATGTTCCAAGTAGTCCATAACCGCGGACCCGGCTATTCGAATAGTTTTATTAACCTTGCAAGGGTGTAAGCTACACACACATGACCATCGGTTACCGCCTTTTGCTCGCCACCGTTCAAGAGCTCACCCTGAGTTTGATGAGTTGAGCGGCGTGGCTGGATAAGAGCTCGTGCGGCCGGAATCCGTCGCCGGAGCTGCGGCGGCTGAGGACAGGATCTTGACGCGGGCGTGGGCTCCAGTGGACCTGGACGCAAATTGGTGCGGGGGATCGATGCGGACATCATCGGAGAAGCGTGCAGACACCAAGGCGCGGAACTTCGTCGCCGTTGGACACGCGGGAGCTCGCTGGTGCTCTCCGGTGCGCTCGGGTCTTCACGGGGATCCGCCGGAGACGAGGAGGGAAGAGCCACAGGGAAGGGGGAAAGGGCTGAGCGGGGTTGAGGTGGTCTCCACGACACGTAGGAGGGGCAGGGGGTGGTCTAGAGGGATGCCGGCGTCGTGGTGGCGGTCGTCGCCCCCTGCATGCTCGACTGCGAGCTTCTTGGGGTAGACGACAAGCCCCACGTCGGCTTGGGCTGGGGATCTGCTAGTTGGGCTGCTGGCCTGTAGGGGTGGGCTGCTTTGCCTTTTTTCCTTTTTTTCTGTTTTCTTTCTGTTTTTCTTTTTCTTCTATTCGTTTTGCTCTGAAATAAATAGTAGAGCATTTTATAAAATACCCAAATCTTTTATGTGGGCTTAGGATATAAATAGCTAGCCACTCACAACTTTTGGGCATTTTTGAAATTCAAATAATTTGAATTTCAAATCAAATAGGGGTAATTTTAATTTTCCAAGGCACTGTTTGAATTGTAGAAAATTCCTTGAGTGTGGGAATGAACCCAAACCACTTTTGAAATGATCATCATCATTTATAGGAATTTTTCAACTATTCAATGATTTTTGGAAAAGATTTTTATCTGGCCATTTGATTTTAATTTTCTTTAGGGCTTTTCTTTTCCCAATTTTTGAATTTCCTTTTGGATTTTTCACATGATGCAAAGGGGCACTCAAACCCTAGCACTTACCCTAGTTGGGGTTCTGACAACTCCCCACTTCCTCCGAGTTTCTAGTAGTTGAAGCCGAACTGATAGCACTAGTGGCAGTCGCTGTAATGGTGATAGTCACTGCACCTTCATGGGCAAAGCCTTTTCGTGATTTCTTTGTCGATGGAATTTTACCAAAGGATGAAGTGGAAGCTCGGCAAGTCCAGCACCGATCTGAATAATATACCATCATCAACAATGAGCTAGTGCATCATAGTGTGATTGGAGTTCTCTAGCGCTGCGTTGAACAGGACAAGGGGCTGGAACTGCTGTGGGATATTCATCAAGGTGAATGCGGTCACCACGCATCAGCCGCAGCAATAGTTGCCAAGGCTTTCCGCCATGGTTTCTACTGGCTGACTGCGAAAGCAGCGAAATAAGAGCTAGTAAAGTACTGCAATGGTCGCCAAAGATTCAAGGCTAAGAGTCACCTACCATCCTCAGCACTTAAAACCATTCCGATCACATGGCCTTTCGCGGTATGGGGATTGGATATGGTCGGAACATTCAAGACAGCCAGAGGTGGCATGACACACTTGGTAGCAGTGGACAAATTCACCAAGTGGATCGAGGCAAGGCCGATCAAGAAGATAGATGGGCCGACTGATGTCAGGTTGATAGCAGAAATCGCAACCAGATATGGAATGCCACACAACATCATCACTGACAATGGCACAAACTTCGCAAAGGGAGCATTAGCTCGGTATGCATCCCAACAGGGCATTCGGCTGGATGTGGCATCTATAGCTCACCCAGAATCAAATGGTCAAGAAGAGAGTGCAAATGGTCTCATTTTATCGAGGATAGGACAAGATTGGTCGAGCCACTTGAGAGAGCACTCGGGGCATGGATTGACGACCTTCCAGCCGTGCTTTGGAGTCTGCGTACCACACCAAACCTCTCAACTGGATTCACTCCCTTCTTCCTAATATATGGCGTGGAGGCAATCATTCCCTATGATATTGAGTTCGACTCACCTCGTCACGCCATGTACACGGAGGCAGAAGCCAAGCAAGCTCGATAGAACGGCATCGATCTAAGAGAAGAAGCATGTCTCCTGGCCTTGTCCAGGTCGGCACTATACCAGCAGAAGCCACACCACTACCACAACAAGAAGATCCGTCCCCTAGCTTGTCGTGAGGGTGACTTGGTGCTCCGCCGAATCCAGAAATCGGCCGGCCAGCACAAGTTATCCTCCCCTTGGGAAGGTCCATTCATCATTCGGGCACTCAAGAACAATGCATACTACCCCATCGACTGCAGAAAGCTGACCCAATATGTGGACACTTCAGGAATAGAAACGGAGCGTCCTTGGAACGCCGACCTGCTATGTCCGTTTTACAATTGAGCGGTATTGTTGTATTTTACCTTGCATTTTTATCAATGAGAATCGTCGTGCGTCCATGCGACTGCATTCGGTGGGAGTTAAAAGAGAAAATGTTTGTATTCATATCTAATCCTAAGGTCGACAAAGAGCGGACCCGGGGATTGAGCGGCTACCCCGAAATGGGTATGCTTTGGGAAAGGAGTAGGACGAGTGGTGGGTTTGTTTGTACGCCAGCTCGAACCGAATGCAGACCGCATGTCGGCTGTAATGTCGGGGGAGTGTGGCCGATCAGAACCATTGGTCAAAAATTTTCACTCCCAATTATACTAAGTTTGGTTTGGCCGAAAGCTAGAAGTATTTGTCCAATTCCTTCTAGGTCTATTCTCTGATCGAACTACAGACCGCAGGTCGGCTGTATGGTTGGCAAGAATATTGACTAAGGAAGAAAAAAGGCAAAGAAAAAGGCAACCGGATTGAAAACGCAAAGGCAAGAGAGCATTCATAAAAAGCAAAGAACCATGTCTACAAGCAAACCTGGCCGATTGGCTGAATGTTGATTATTACATGAAAGTAGCCCTCAGCGGGCGCACTTGGAGTTTAACCTTAGTGTTCAAAGTAAAGAAGGAAATAAGGCAGGCCCGATTCATCCAATCGGCGTGTCTGGAGTAGTCGGGGCGCTGGAGGGAGGCACAGTTGCCTCTGGTGTAGCGGTAGCTGAAGCAGTCGGGGTAGTGCCGGTGGCATCGCCGGAGGTTGAAGTTGTTGGGAAACGCAGTAGAAAACAAAAAAATTCATCCTACGTAGCAATCACCCAAGATCCTCTATGAATATTGCATACAAGGTTTTAGGTTATGGCTCACCAACCGATGTAGCGGAAGTAGAGTTGGTGAAGACCGTCGGTGCAGATCCCCACAGCTAGGAATTTCAATGACCTCTCAACCGCGAGGATATCAATCCCTCGAACCGTCCCGCGATCTAGTCCCGCGGACAAGTCCCATGAACAAGTTCCTCGAAGAAGGGTCGAAGGTGATACGTCCCAAACGTATCTATAATATCTGCTTGATCCATGCATGTTTTGTGTGACTTTGACATGTTTTGGTTGAACTTTATTACACTTTTAAACCAATTTGGACTAACCTACTAAC
This sequence comes from Bromus sterilis, assembly GCA_950022295.1. Classification (NCBI taxonomy): domain Eukaryota; kingdom Viridiplantae; phylum Streptophyta; class Magnoliopsida; order Poales; family Poaceae; genus Bromus; species Bromus sterilis. The sequence continues at coordinate 346,396,854 of OX465596.1, forward strand.
TCAGTGCACCCAGTTGCCAGCTTCTGGTTTTCTGCTGTTTTTGTTTTTCAGGTTTTCCGGATGATTAAAGTGCCCAAAAAATTCCGCAAAAATTATATTAAAAATCAGCGGGCAGGAAGCTTCCGGAATAACCAAGGGAGAGAGCCGGGACCACCACCAGGGAGCCAGAAGGATCCCTGGCGCGGCCCCAACCCTAGGGCGCGCCAGGCACCCTCCTGGCTGCCCTGGGTGGCCCCTCGACGTCCCCTTCGCCTATATAACCCCCTCGGGGTAGAAACCCCTAAAAAAGAACTCTTTTTCGTGGAAACCTCTCTGTTCCGCCGCCGCCACCGTTTTCAGATCGGGGCTGCCTGGAGAAGCTGCCCCGGCACACTGCCGGAAGGAGATCACCCCTCCGAGAGACCATCCATAGCCATGGAAGCCTCCCGTATGTACCGTGAGTAGTCCCCCTTGGACCATGGGTCCGTGATCAGTAGCTATGTGATGTCCTCTCCCTATTTTGTGCTTCCACTTTCGAGACCTCATGAGCTGCCTCACATGATCGAGGCACCTATGTAATTTTCTGCTGTTGCTATGCTGAGTTTGTTGGGATATGATGGATTATGAGACTATGTTCAGATTGTGATGAGTAATATATTTGGTTTGCCCTTTTATATTTTGTTCTTGAGTAAATTCTTGCATGTTCTCCGTTGCAGTATTTGCTTTGGCCAAGTTATTTTCTTGCAACTCCAAGAGAGAGCGTTATGCTCGATTATGGGTTCAGCCCCCTCATGTCTAGCTTGAGTGACAGAAACATGAGACTAGGGGATGTGTTGTTGCCACCAGGGATAAAACAACGGTGATTGTGCCTATTGGTGCAAGAATTGTTTACTTTACGCAAAGTTCTTTTAATGCAGTTGACTGTTTCTTTGAGTTTACACTTTGGGTGGGATTCGCAACTTAATACCAGCGAGATGTTCTGGATAGATATCTCAAGGTGGATGATTCGTAGTAGATGCAGATGGATTTCGGTCTACTTACTTTGGCGTACTGCCCATTGCTTTTGAGCCCTTCCTTTCTTTGCAGCATAGTTAGCATTGCGGTGCCTTCATAATCCTGTGAATTGCCCAACTGTGATTTGTTTACCTCGCTAGCATTTTTATCGTCTTTTGGGAGAGAGACATCACTAGTGAAAGTCACGGGACTCCGGTCCATCTTCATACCATTGTTCACACCCACTATTTACCTTTCTGTTTTTACTTTTACTAGTACCTTTTTATCTCTTGCGTTTGATATTTTGTAAACAACAAGGCCGGAGGAATTGACAACTCCTCTGAACTCGTTGGGAGCAAAGTTATTTTTTTTGTGCAGGTCCACGACAACTCCACGCATCAGAATAATTTCTGGCGCCGTTGCCACCTATCGTACTTATCATTGAGTCCTACTGGAGAGAAACCTTGGTATCTTTACTGAGGGAAATTACCGCTACGCTGCATCTCAACCTTCCACTTGGGGTAACCAACGAGGGGCGAGAAGCCATCAAGCTAATTTCTGGCGCCGTTGCCGGGGACTCAAAGGAAGTACAAATACGCGAGTCCTGATAACCGCCAATTTCTGGCGCCGTTGTCGGACTCCTGTATCAAAAATAGGGGAGTTACACGCTATCTTTTACCTTTGCTTTTTAGTCTTGTTAGTTTACCTTTTTCAGTTTTTACTTTTGTGTCCCTTATCAAAAATACCAAAAATACCTACTGATGCTATCTTCACCATGGGTGTGGAACCAACCCAAATATGGTAGGATGGACATGTTTCACTTGGATCGTCTTCGATCAATTTGTGCTCGCGCTAAAAACCCAACCGACTTGGTTGAGGGAAAATCATTGGATGAGCATGCTCATTATACGCGGCACCTCCTATCTCAGAAAGGGAAACACTTATGGGATCAAATACAAGTTTCTTATTGCTATGCTGAGTGTTTATGCCACATTTATGATTTTACTTGCTGCTCTAATATAGAGCATAAACACCTTCCTTTCCAATGTGAGTTTAATGAAAATGAGATCCTATCTTCTTATGCCAAAGTTTTTTATGATTACTTTGATGTTGAAAAGATTGAAGAGTCTGTTGCTTTTAAAGGTGCTTATGATATTGCTTCTTTGATTGAAAAGTATTACGATACTATTCACAAGTCTGAGAACTTTGCTGTTCTTGCTTATTTCTTTGAGAATTATACTTCCAATGCTTATATTGACGATTTTAAAAATAGAATTCTTGCTGCCCAAGAAGAGTCTAATGATTGCTATGAAGAGGAATCATATGATTCCGAGGACTCACTTGATACTTCCCTTTCTGATGATTTTGATACTTGCTTTGTTGATGGCCATGATGCCACTATGGATGATGCCTACGAAGTTGAACTTGCTATAGTTCCTTATGTTAAGCATAAAATTATTGTTGTTGCACCCACACTTGATTTCCCTATTATCCTTTTGAAATCTCCAACTATTCCGGAGAATTTTTCTCTTATCAAGGCTCAATGTGATGGGTTGCATCTATCTTATCATCCTAAAAACCGTGTTGAAAACAATACCCGTGTGCTTGTAGGTGATGAACAACATGATTTATGTGATAGTTAAATTGTTGATGGTGTTCATGATGCTACTGAAAATTACTTTGAGAGAGGAAAGTTTGGTTGTAGAAACTTCCATGTTCCAAAAACACCTCTCTTCATGTTGAAAGTTTTGAAGTTGTTCTTGTTCTACGTTCCTATGCATGTCACTTTGTACTTCTTTGATTTATTTTCTTACAAGATGCCTATGCATAGGAAGTGGGTTAGGCTTAAATGTGTTTCACATTTTCTTCTTGATGCTCTCTTTTGCTTCAATTCTTATTCTCTTGTGAGCATCTTTCATAATCTTTAAGCCTAGCTAATGGCTTTAAAGAAGCGCTTTCGGGAGGCAGCCCGCAACGAATTTAGGTTTTTCTTTTTTGCTTTTATTCTGTTCATAGTGGTCTTGATGATTATTACTACTGTAGCAACATCATTGTATCTTTATTTTTCAAGCTTTGTGCCAAGTTTAGCCTCAGAGTGCTTGAAAGTTCAAAAGTTGGAGCTTGCTGTCCAGAAACAGATTCTGTCTTCTTGACGGGAAAATTCGCGATAAATCACCAGATCATCTTTTTGATCTGAAATTTTTTGACAGCATGCTCCATAAAATTGTCTTGCTAGCCCCTGTTCAAAGTTTTTTTATTTGAGTTGCAGAAGTACCTCGAAAAAATTCCCCTTTCTATGATGTTCTGTTTTTCTCAGCTTCTGCCCCAGTTTTTCTTTTCGCAGTTTTGCAATCCTTAAGCTTGCTTTTTCTTTGCAAACTTTTTTGGGAAGGCAAGAGAAACAGTAGATCTTCCTGGAAATATTTATTTGCAGTAGAGGAAAATTATTTTATTAGGGTACTAACCTCTCTAATCAGCCTACAATGAGTTATGTATGAAGAGAGTTTTCAAGTGCGCGATGGAAGGTGATGAAAGAAGATCCAGGAGTGTCAACGCTCAAGCTTGGGGATGCCCAAGTGCACCCCCAATAAATATTCAAGGAGACTCAAGCGTCTAAGCTTGGGGATGCCCCCGGTGCATCCCCTTCTTCATCAACAATCATCGGTCTGTCTTTCGTTGCACTATATTTTTATCACTTCATGCGTTATGTGCTTTGCTTGGAGCGTCTCGCTCTTTACTTTTCTAGGTTTGTTTTGCTTTCTTTGATATGGTAACAAGTTAGACCCCAACTTACTCTTTTTTGTGGGAGAGAAACACGCTCCACTTGAACTAGAACTCCTCATAGGATTTGCATGCTTATTTCTTTTAGCTGTGAGTTGTTCTTTTTCTTTTCTTAGCTGCTGGTCTATTTAGCTGTAGTGCTTTAGTTTTTCTAGAGCTTTTCTTTTCAGGTTGAACTTTCTATAGGTTGCATGTTTTATCTTGTTAGAGAGTTTTCCTGTTGCACTGAGTTCTGTGTCTTGACTAGAAAGTAGGTAGTTAAAGTTGCTTTTCTCTTTGAAGTAGTAACTTGCAATAGTTTTGAGGTATTGACTAGAGTAATGTTTGAACTTTTGGTGTCAAGAGCTCTTGCCTATTAGTGATAGATGTCGTATTTTGGGCAATCTGTGTGTTTTTCGAAAACCAAAAAACCCCTGTTGAGAACTCTAGCTACTAGATGGATCACTAACCTCTGGAGGGTTCGAATATTAGAGTACACTCACGTACCATGAGTCGAGGATGCGCAAGGATAACCAAACCCCCATACACTCCTCCTCGGGGTACCTGTCTCTTTGTGAACCTCCTATTAGATTGAGAGTTACCGATAATAAGTGCATGAGTTCTTCGGACTAATGTGAGTATTCGAAAGTTCACACTTCCACCTACCCATACTTTTTCTAGCCTCTTCGGTACCGTGCATTGCCCTTTTCTCACCTCGAGAGTTGGCGCATACTTGGCCGGTGCATCCAAACCCTTGGCATGATACGCTCTGTCATCATAAGCCTCATTATATCTTTCCTCAAAACAGCCACCATACCTACCTACAAGGCATTTCCATAGCCTTTCCGAGATACATTGCCATGCAACATCCACCCTCTCATGACTTGATCTTCATGTCATACATGCTACTTGCTTGATCGATGAGCCGCATGCTAGTTGGGCCTTGCCCTAATCATTGCTAAATGACGCGCTAGTATCATTGCATATCCTGCTATCCTGGCAGAGGCATACATTTGCATCATGATTAGTTACATTTTCTTTTTGTGAGTACCTTTGTAAAGTGTGAAAGATCTCCTATATTCTTGTAAACTATAGAGTATTGCCCCTAAAGTGAGGAAAAGATCCCAAAGAGAACAAAATCAAAAGATCCCAAAGAGTACAAATGAGAGTTAAATAGAAAGAGCCATTGAGGCCACCAAAAAATAGAAAAAAATTAAAAAAAGAGAAAAAGAAAAATAAAAAGAGAGAAGGGGGCATACTACTATTCCTTTTGAGAGATCCACACTAGTACTTCATCTTCTATCCCTTGTACTCCATAGAGATTATCATCATGCATATAGCTATGTGGGGAACTTTTACACTATAGAACTTGGCTTGTATATTCCAATGATGAGTCTCCTCAAACGAGCTCTAGGTCTTCTTGAGCAAGCAAGTTAGATGCACCCCCACTAGTTCCATTGGAGAGCTTTTATCTCACATGTGCATCCGTTGTATGGCAATCCCTACTCCTCACATCATATCTATAAAATGGCCTTCTCTCGCCTATGATTGTCCTCATTGATGTGAAACTTTCACACACCTTTTTGTTTTCCTCCTCCACCCTTTTTCTGTTTCGCCTTTTAGGTGTCAACTTTCTTTCTCACGCTCATCCATTGCATGAGTGCTCAAAATATCGAAAGGGATGGATCAGTTTGACTTGTACCTGGCTAGTGGTCTAGGGATGAGTCCAGATAAGAATCCAAAGGAGACTAAGTGTGAAACTTTAGTAGATAGTTGTTCTCAACAACCTTGTTTTTCTCTTTCTTCCCAGTCCCTTGCTTGCACGCAAACACCATCTGGAGACATTCGAGTCATGGACAGCAAGAGCTCTTGCACCTTTTGTTCTTTTGTTGCTTGTGTTAATGCCAATATAGACTCTTTCCTGTTAAGACTTGAATTGAATTGCATGCTTTGATTGCTTTACTTAACAGTCCTTATTTGGTTGTGTGGCATGTCACCACAGAAATTATGCTTGTTATGATTTACCTACTCGAGGACTAGCAGGAATTAAGCTTGGGGATGTTGATACGTCCCAAACGTATCTATAATATTTGCTTGCTCCATGCATGTTTTGTGTGACTTTGCCATGTTTTGGTTGAACTTTATTACACTTTTAAACCAATTTGGACTAACCTACTAACTCAGTGCACCCAGTTGCCAGCTTCTGGTTTTCTGCAGTTTTTGTTTTTCAGGTTTTCCGGATGATTAAAGTGCCCAAAAAATTCTGCCAAAATTATATTAAAAATCAGCGGGCAGGAAGCTTCCAGAATAACCAAGGGAGAGAGCCGGGACCACCACCAGGGAGCCAGAAGGGTCCCTGGCGCGGCCCCAACCCTAGGGCGCGCCAGGCACCCTCCTGGCTGCCCTGGGTGGCCCCTCGACGCCCCCCTTCGCCTATATAACCCCCTTGGGGTAGAAACCCTTAAAAAAGAACTCTTTTTCGCGGAAACCTCTCTGTTCCGCCGTCGCCGCCGTTTTCAGATCGGGGCTGCCTGGAGAAGCTGCCCCGGCACCCTTCCGGAAGGAGATCACCCCTCCAGGAGACCATTCATAGCCATGGACGCCTCCCGTATGTACCGTGAGTAGTCCCCCTTGGACCATGGGTCCGTGATCAGTAGCTATGTGATGTCCTCTCCCTCTTTTGTGCTTCCACTTTCGAGACCTCGTGAGCTGCCTCACATGATCGAGGCACCTATGTAATTTTCTGCTGTTGCTATGCTGAGTTTGTTGGGATCTGATGGATTATGAGACTATGTTCAGATTGTGATGAGTAATATATTTGGTTTGCCCTTTTATGTTTTGTTCTTGAGTAAATTCTTTCATGTTCTCCGTTGCAGTATTTGCTTTGGCCAAGTTATTTGCTTGCAACTCCAAGAGAGAGAGTTATGCTCGATTGTGGGTTCAGCCCCCTGATTTCTAGCTTGAGTGACAGAAACATGAGACTAGGGGATGTGTTGTTGCCACCAGGGATAAAACAACGGTGATTGTGCCTATTGGTGCAAGAATTGTTTACTTTACGCAAAGTTCTTTAATGCAGTTTTCCCTTGCTTTGAGTTTACACTTTGGGTGGGATTCGCAACTTAATACCAGCAAGATGTTCTGGATAGATATCTCAAGGTGGTTGATTCGTAGTAGATGCAGATGGATTTCGGTCTACATACCTTGGCGTACTACCCATAGCTTTTGAGCCCTTCCTTTCTTTGCAGCATAGTTAGCATTGCCGTTCCTTCATAATCCTGTCAATTGCCCAACTGTAATTTGTTTACCTTGCTAGAATTTTTATCGTCTTTTGGGAGAGAGACATCACTAGTGAAAATCACGGGACTCGAGTCCATCTACATACCATTGTTCACACCCACTATTTACCTTTCTGTTTTTACTTTTACTAGTACCTTTTTATCTCTTGCGTTTGATCCTTTGTAAACGACAAGGCCGGAGGAATTGACAACTCCTCTGAACTCGTTGGGAGCAAAGTTATTTGTTTTGTGCAGGTCCACGACAACTCCACGCATCAGAATAATTTCTGGCGCCGTTGCCACCTATCGTACTTATCGTTGAGTCCTACTAGAGACAAACCTTGGTATCTTTACTGAGGGAAATTACCGCTACGCTGCATCTCAACCTTCCACTTGGGGTAACCAATGAGGGGCGAGAAGCCATCAGAAGGCACGACCCCTCCAGTAGTATCCACACATCCCGTAGCAAGAATCCAGCACCGCTCCGCCATCTAGAGAAGAACGCCACCGAGAACACCAGAGGGAGAAAACCCTAACGGGTTCCGATCTATAACAGCGTCTAAACCGGGGTCTAAAAGTGGAACAACGGGGTCTACAGGGGGGAGGGTGGTGCATAGGCCTTGGGGACCAAGTGTGCTGCGCCCCCACCCTTTCCCCTCCTTATATAGGTGGCCAGGAGGGTCCCTGGCCGACCTAAGGGGGTGTGAAGTCCCCCTGGGACTCCTACTCCCAAAGGGAGTCCTTCCCACCGGGGAATCCTACTACAAGGAGGATTGCAATCCTACTTGGAGTAGGATTGCTCCCTTATTGCAACCCCACCTCCTAGGACGATTTGGGGCAGCCTAGGTGGCTTGCCCCCAAGGCTAGGGGCGTGGAGTAGTGAGTGGTCCTGCCCGGGAAACTTCTGGAGCCTTCCAGAAGCTTCCTGGACCTTCCGAGACCTCCCGGGATGGTTTCGGGACATTCCGGAACCTTTTGGAGCACTACCAGGACCTTTTGGGGCCGTTCTCGGACGTTTCTAAACCATCTGGATAGTTTTCGGAACCATCCGAGTTACAGTTTAAGCTACCCGATGACCGCGAAATTTTTTGGGACGTCCACCGATTAACCCGAAACTATTCCAGTCGATCCAGGACTTCCCCAATACCATTCTCATATATTCCATAACCACCTGGGACTATTCCAGAGTGATCCGGACATATCCTTAAATACCCAGAACTGCTTCTGGTGCCCTTATGCACAATTCCATAAATACCCGGAACTACCTCCGGTGCCCGTATAAACTATTCTTCTTTGCTTCCACTAAACCTTCTACCATTCCAGTATTCTAACAGACTACTGCCCGTCAAGTGTGTGACCCAATAGGTTTGGTATAATTCGGACATGACTCAGAACATCTTCCGAACATAGGCCAACAACCTTTTGTCAATAACCAATAATCAACAGCGGATCCATGGACACCCATGTTGACTCCCGCACATACACGAAGAAAATTCGAGTGAACCATTATGTGTAGTCATGTACCATTCCTTTTGCTTCGCGATATATGACAAAGTCAGAGGAGAGAAGTTTGGCACCCATGTGTAACAACTTCTTGAACAAAACCCACTCGTTATCCTCTTTGCTCGTTTGTCCCTTTTCTCGTTATCGTATTCCGGTATCCTCATGACTAAATCACAATACGTCTGGCCAGACTAAAATGGATACCGTCATACCGAGTGGGCCCGAAGTGAATATCGTCTTCATCTTGAAGGAGCTAATCCCAGTCCTGAACTATCGCCATTACTAAACACACTATCCAGTAATGGGAAGATTCAGCTAAAAACCAAAGTACATCTTATTGCGTGAAGCAACTCGATACTCTCATGGTCTAAGGAATTACGTATATGATAACATTTCATGATATGACTTATAACGTTGTTACGATGTGATCTCTAAGTATATCATACATTACTGGGGTCGGTTCAACATCATTGTTCTACCAACAATATGTTCTCCTTGCTACTGACATCCTTGTTACAAGAACAACGTCCATGATTAAGAAAACGTAATCATCAGTTAGCACATGAGCTGGTCTTAGAGGCTAAACCAGGAACTCTTCGTGTTTACATTTCCACACATGCAAATGAGTTTTCTTTTGAATCTCAAAGTCAGGGTCATTGCAATTATAGTACAGAAATATAAACATTAATTGCGAACATGGAAATATATATATAATAACATTTTATTCTTGTCTCTAGGGCATATTTCCAATAGAAGTGGCAGTGGCTTCGGGCTGAGGAGTTATCAGAGGGTCTTGAGCTTCATTATCCGAGTGCTCGTTAGACGAACCCTCACTCTCGAAAGTGCGAGCATATTGTGAGGAAGTCGAGGTTGCAGGCCGCTGGCGAGCAGTGGTTGTTTAATCTCACTACTAGTGTAGAGGAACTCACTCAGCGAGAGCACAGGAATCAGCGAGCCATCCAAGTCAAGATAAGGAGTGTGTTCTGATGCATTGATGGCGTTTGCGAGATATTCAACACGCTTGCAGATCTGTGGCCAGATAGCCCCAACACTCTCTTCTGACCTAGTGCGTAGAGCACCCAACAAATTCAGATCCACTTCAGGATACCAGCTCATCACAATGGAAAAAGCAGCTTGTATGCCAGCTCGGACTGCAGAATCAAGCATCACTCCAACCTGCCAAGGCGCGGCCTTCAAGATCCGAGCTACATCATTGGTGGTTTCCCCATCAATCAACTTCACTCGAGTTGGCCAGAGAGTGTCATTAAGCTTCTAGATACCGGTCTTGCAAATGCAGAGCGCACCGTTAACCAAAGGCACTCGGGCGTCCAGAGCGGCAACAAGATCTTTTGGGCCCCAAGCTGCAGCAGCATCAGTAGTTTCCACACCTTTAGGTCGCCTCAGTTCTGCTACGTCTTCAGCCACATCAGCCTAGGAGTTGGGCCAGGCACCTAGCACAGGAAATTGGGGGAAGACAAAGTCAGATCGGAGAAAGCAGCTAGATCGGAAAATAAGAGAAGCAAAAGAGAAGGTACCAGCAAGGGCAGTATAAAATTTGTGCAGGAAAGTGAGTGCTAGCTCGGCCTGATCTTGGGAAGATCGGAGCTCTCTCTAATGGCATTCGGCCGCATCATCAGCGCGCTTCACGACAACATCTTGTTCTTGCTGCAGTCTCTCCCCGGTGTCAGTTCAGGCGTCCAGCAGCCTTTGCATGTCACTGGCATGGGCAACTTTCAGAGCGGAAAGAACTCTTGTCAGTTTTTTGGGCTTTCGCGTGCAGTTCGGCCTCAACAGCAACCAATCGGTCGCGCTCCTTTTCAACATTATTGAGCTGGGCAGTTTTCTCACCAAGCTGGTTCTCCATCTCGGTAGTTTTCTTCTATGTTGCCTCCATCTCAGGAAGAAAAGCAGCAACAGCTAAAGACAAAGTACGACCCAAGTCAGAAAACAATGTCGGACGCAAGAAAATAAAGCACGAGAAGGTAAGCTGATCAGCAGAAGTTCACCTGTTAGCTCTCGGATCTAAGCAGCTTGAGCATCTGATTTCTTCTTCAGAGCGGCAAGAGATTTTTGGCCCGCTGAATAAGCGGCGAGCAGCTCATCAAAAACATGTTGTCGCCTTCGGCAGATGGCCTGAAAAATGACATAGTTAGATCCAAAGGGAAAAAAGTAACAAGTTTAGATTCGAACTGATTGCAAGCAATCAGCCTGAATCTCAGGGACTACACCCAGCGCGTGCCAGAGTGGAATTCTCAGAGGCAAGGACCTGGGAAAGAGCTCCCGTAGCAGAATCTTTAATGTGGGTGGCAAGGCCACCCAATCGGCGTTGAAGGTGAGCAGGAAGTTGATCCTGGGATCCATCTGGCGGAGGAGTCTCGGAGTCGGAGGCGGTCATAGTTGGTACATCAGCAACATTTCCAATATAAGCTAGACGAAACTGGTCGGACTGCAGCATATTTCCAACAGTCTCCCACTTGCACTAGAGTCAATAATATCTTATCTATCATCAAGATTCAGCTGGTGTAACTTATTACAACGAGCTCTTTATTATCTCCATTTTCGAGAAACATATCTTATCTATCATAAGTTTAACTTTTCACTGTTTGTCCAATAAGCAACATACTGATCATTTTGGTATCTTGCTCACAACCTTTTGGAGCACTGGACATATCTGGTCGTTTTACATATTATGGTGTACATGATTAATCCAAACACATAGGTGAGCGAAATTCAATTCATGCGTTTTGCTTCTCTGTGTTCATGAACACCAAATTCTGCAAACAATTTTTCACCATGACCTCGGCAAGAACATACTTCTTGGCGTATTCATACTAAACTACTTTAGTATCATGTCAACATGTAATGTTGGATTTAGCATGATCAGGCACTTACTATCTACATAGATCATTGTGCTCAATACTAATATTATATTAGCCCAAGTACTTCAGCTGGAAACTATTTCCAATGAAGTCCTTATTTGTGTCAAGAAATTTATATCATTTCTAATTAACAATATGTCGTCTACATAAGGTTTTAGAAATGTCATTCAGCCCCCACTTACTTTCTTGAATATTCAAGAATCTTCTCTATTCCTGATGAAAACAAACTCGTTTGGGAATTTCATCACAATGAAAATTCCAACTCCATTATGGTAGCTTCAGTCCATTACTGGATATCCGAGGCTTGCATCTATTCCAGCATCCTTTGAATTGTCAAAACATTCCGGTCGTATCAGATATACGTCCTTTGTTATATTTCCGTGTAGGAACTTTGTTTTGACGTTCATTCTACCATATCCTATAAATGAGATATGTAGTAATTGCTAGTATAAACCGAACTGACTAAAGCATATCTACGGTCGAGTTTAGTTTGCCGTAATCAACCTTTGAAATTGCTAGAAAACATCTTTCCAACGAGTTGAGCTTTATGGATAAAACAATTTCAAACAAATCAGTTATAGATCCATTTATATATTCTTCAGACTCTTAGTCTTTCAGAGGGTCTACCAAGTTCAAAACTTGACTTACTTCCATGGATACTATCTCGGATTATTTGGCATTTAGCCAAATCCCGGAGTCAGGGCCCATCAACGCTTCTTTGTATATCACAAGTTTATCGTTGTCGAACAACAATATCTTGTTTTACATAACATAAATGTTTGTACGAGTTTTTCCTAACCTGTGTGGTTCAGTGAAGCACTTCTGTGAAGATTCAACAATCTTGACAAGTTGCATTGTCCTCCCACTCACTCTTTTGCAAGAAACTATTTTCTTCAAAACACACTGTTCTTAACAACAAACAATTTTGTTTTGGTGTAGGGATAGAGGAATACCAAACCTTTTGAAATAACCTTAACAAAATAACACTTATCTGATTTGGGACTTTGAGTATGTCAAACATATGTCTCATATACCCAAATTTTAAGAAAAGACAATATGATTTTAACATTCCATACCACATCTAATATGGTGTCATTTCAACAGATTTGATGGTGCTCTTTTCAGTGTAAAAGTCGTAGTCACTAACGCATAACTTTAATAAGTATAATGGCAAATTGATAAACGTCATATTTGATCTTACCGTGTCATACATGGCTTGATTACGTCTCTCGAACACTTTACTCTTAGTGGTGTTTCGGGAGGCGCAAGTTATGACACTTCTTCACAACTCATCAGACATTCGCTAAACTTGTAACTCAAATATTACTTTCTATAATCTAATTTGCAGAATCATTATTTTCTTGTTATAGTGAATTTCTATTTCACTCTAAAATTCCTTGAACATTTCAGATATTTCAGACATATGTCTCCATTGAGCAGATATCCACATATCTACTTCAACTCATGAGTGAAAATTGAAAATCCACTGCACACAACTAAATTTCTTGGACTGCACACATGAGCATGTATGATTTCCAATAGTTTAGTTGCCCGTTCATGTATGGCCTATCAACGATGTTTTTAGTCACATTACTTCGAGACAAAGTTCGCAATCGTCAAGTGATCCATAATCATATGACTTGAAAATCCATCACTTATGGAAATTCTTCATGCATGTTATGTCTCTTGTGATAAACTGCAGTCCCACACCTGTGTGGTATTTCTCTCTGTCTTGCAATGTTTGGCGTCAGTGTTATGGATGTTTTAGTATTATTATCAAGATTCATAATATACAACCTATTCATAATGGAAGTATGGATTTTACGTTATTCATAACTTTGAACAACTCTCTTGCAACAAACATGATTCGAAATGACGTTTTGCAACAAGGCTAAAGTGTAGCAACAATTTACTCAACTCTAAAATGAATTATGAAAATAATCATAGAGTCAACACACAGTGTAGTAAATCTTTTACGGTGTTCTCGTGCATGTCAAAACTCATCATCAGCTAGTCATAAAGGCCATAGTATTTCTTGCATCGACTTGCAACAATATACAATTGAAGTGATATTCTAGTGATCAACAGTTTAATCACAATACCCCATAATTAATATTAACTACTTAATCATGATTCCCAAGAATTACATCTTTTGACTAGTAATGAATTCATCTATAACTTCGTATGACTTTCATTTCTGAGCTGGATATCCCAGTCTTCTTTCGTTTTGCCTTTATATGTATCATAGTTCTATTTCCAATGCCATTCCTACTCATAGAAGATCACACATGATCAAGGGTGGCGCAGGCCATGGGCTTTCCGGCGTGTAAGTCTTGCTAACACTCTTTGGAACTTCCTTTCCCTTAATTCCCATCATCATATGATCGGTCTTCTTCTGGATCCCACACTTACTAGTTTTGTTTGAGCACAATGAACATTTTCACTAATGCTTACAATCATACATTGTACTAGATATCTTATATCCTTCATCAATTATCTTATCACTGAAAACAATTTTTAGTTCCATGAATAAAACATAACTATCCCAAACGTTTTGAAGTTCGGTTTTCATGGTGATTAAGACAATACACTTTGCTGTGGTGGAATTCTAGCCTTTTGGATTGATGGACATAAGTCACATCATCCATATCATTAGCGGGAGAGCATTGAAAATTTGCGATAGGACATGGTCCTTCTCGGCACTATTGAGGACAGTCCTCACAATACGGTACCAATCGTAAAGTTCTTACCAGATAATACAGTTAATAAAAATTAATTGGGAAGGTGGTAACACGAGTCATTATTATACAATGATAATGCAAATACTAAGAATTTGTTCATAATTAAGTTGCACTTATGATTAATCAATTTAATTACTAAGTGTGCTCCCACTCAGATCAATATCTCTCGTAATTGATGCTGTAGTGATTCAAGATCCAACCCAATCATCCGCCATTGACATGACAATCACGCCAAAGGTGATTCTTGTTCATCTTTCGATGGGCGTGTTCTAGTAGCAAACTTTTATCCAAACCGTCAAGACAACCAAGTGCAATTGCAGTGTGTTCTTAACACACCTGTATTTTATGCGTCACACCGTGTGCACCCATGTGACATGACCTGCTCCAGCGTCAAACATAGTATAGACGGTGCTACAGTTGGAAGAACACTATCAACTTGATATTATTTTGCGAGAGATCACCCTAATAAAATACGACTACCGCGCATAAAACAAGGGTGCGTCAAAGGGATAAAAATCACAGGAAGTTCATAAAATCATGTGATATGATATAGCCCTTTTCTTCGTAAAGTCTTCATTGTCTTCACGTCATCGTGGTAGCAGTCACCGTGTCCACCAACTTTATCCTTGACGCCGGGAACATCACCACGGCTTCCGGCATGTGCGTCGGGGTCCACCTCCGCATCGTAGATCATCACCTTTCATCTATATATTGCTTTGCCTCAAGCTAATAAACAGTTCTGGCACGCAGGCCACAATTAAGTGACAATCATATGACTCCATTCATCATGTCGTACCACGACACGCAGGCCGCGAATAAATATTACATAACATATACCATCTCATACAAACACATTGCAAATCTTGAAGGCTATACCACATCACATGCATACTCTGCAAAAACAAGTTAGATCGCCATCTACACGGGTTGTTGCAAATTTTATCGTGGTTGATTAGCAGGTTACATGCAAACGTTGTTCCCTATACAAACCAAACACGATACTTCAATGTTTCTAGTTTAACGTTCTGGTGCGTGTAGTAACTAATGCCACAAGCCAAACTTCGTTCAACGCGTGACCCCCGTGTGGATTTGAGTTCAGAAAATCCACAAGCCTCTCCATGTTAAATCTTCTATTGTGAGATTAAGCTGAGATCCAAGGAGTTTGATGTAGACCATGATGAAGGCAACCAACATACTGAAAGAAGCATAGAGGGATCGATGGAAAACTCAATCCTTGTAGCAAAATCTCAACTTTCCATCAAGCACAGAAAAAATCACATGACAGGGAAGAAACAAGAAAAATCAATTCCTCATATCACACATATGATCTAGACCTAAACATGCATCTAATCAAAGATCGCTCTGATACCGCTGTTGGGAAACGCAGTAGAAAACAAAAAAATTTGGCCTATGTAACAATCACCCAAGATCCTCTATGAAGATGCATACAAGGTTTTAGGTCATGGCTCACCAACCGATGTAGCGGAAGTAGATTTGGTGAAGAACATCGGTGCAGATCCCCGCAGCTAGGAATTTCAATGACCTCCCACTCGCGAGGATATCGATCCCATGAACCGTCCCGCGATCTAGTCCCGCGGAGAAGTCCCACGAACAAGTTCCTCGAAGAAGGGTCAAAAGAACGACCCCTCCATTAGTATCCACACATCCCATAGCAGCAATCCAGCCGCCCTCCGCCGTCCAGAGAAGAACGCCACCGAGAAAACTAGAGGGAGAAAAAACTAACAGATTCCGATCTAGAACAAGGTCTAAACCGGGGTCTAAAAGTGGAGCAACGGGGTTTAATTAGAGGGGGGAGGTTGGCGCATAGGCCTTGGGGACCAAGTGTGCTGTGCCCCCACCCTTGCCCCTCCTTATATAGGTGGCCAGGAGGGGCCCTGGCCGACCTAAGGAGGTGTGGAGTCCCCCTGGGACTCCTACTCCCAATGGGAGTCCTTCCCACCGGGGAATCCTACTTGGAGTAGGATTGCTCCCTTATTGCGCCCCCACCTCCGTCGACTTGGGGCAGCCTAGGTGGCTTGTCCCCAAGGCTAGGGGCGTGGGGTAGTGAGTGGTACTGCCCGGGAAACTCCCGGAACCTTCTAGAAGCTTCCAGGACCTTCCGAGACCTTTTGGAATGGTTTCGGGACATTCTGGAACCTTCTGGAGCACTTCTAGGACCTTTCCCGACCGTTCTCGGACGTTTTGGAACCATCGGGAAAGTTTTCGGGACCATGCGAGTTACAGTTTAAGCTACCCGATGACCGCGTAAGTTGTTGGGACGTCCACCGATTAACCGGAAACTATTCCGGTCGATCCAGGACTTCCCCAATATCATCGTGGTAGCTTCGGACTGAGGAGTGATCAGAGGGTCTTGAGCCTCATTCTCCGAGTGCTCGTCGGACGAACCCTCACTCTCGAAAGTGCGAGCATATTGTGAGGAAGTCGAGGTTGCAGGCCGCTGGCGAGCAGTGGTTGTTTTATCCTCACTACTGGTGTAGAGGAACTCACTCAGCGAGAGCGCAGGAATCGGCGAGCCATCAGAGTCAAGATAAGGAGTGTGTTCTGATGCATTGATGGCGTTTGCGAGATCTTTAGCACGCTTGCAGATCTATGGCCAGACAGCCCCAACACTCTCTTCCGACCCAGCGCGTAGAGCACCCAGCAAATTCAGATCCACTTCAGGATACCAGCTCATCACAATGGAAAAAGCAGCTTGTATGCCAGCTCGGACTGCAGAATCAAGCATCAGTCCAACCTGCCGAGGCGCGGCCTTCAAGATCCGAGCTACATCATTGGTGGTTTCCCCATCAATAAACTTCACTCACGTTGGCCAGAGAGTGTCATTAAGCTTCTGGATACCGGTCTTGAAAATGCAGAGCGCACCCTTAACCAATGGCACTCGGGCGTCCAGAGCGGCAACAAGATCTTTTGGGCCCCAAGCTGCAGCAGCAGCCTGGGAGTTGGGCAGACACCTAGCACAGGAAATTGGGGCAATACAAAGTCAGATCGGAGAAAGCAGCTAGATCGGAAAATAAGAGAAGAAAAAGAGAAGGTACCAGCAAGGGTAGTATAAACTTTGTGCAGACAAGTGAGTGCTAGCTCGGCCTGATCTTGGGCAGATCAGAGCTCTCTCTGATGGCATTCGGCCACATCATCAGCGCGCTTCACGACGGCATCTCGTTCCTGCTGCAGTGTCTCCTCGGTGTTAGTTTGGGCGTCCAGCAACCTTTGCATATCACTGGCATGGGAAACTTTCAGAGTGGCAAGATCGTTTGTCAGTTTTTGGGCTTTCACCTGCAGTTCGGCCTCAACAGCAACCAATCGGTCGCACTCCTTTTCAACATTATTGAGCTAGGCAGATTTCTCCAGCTCGGTAGTTTTCTTCTATGCTGCCTCCATCTTAGGAAGATGAGCAGCAACAACTAAAGACAAAGTACGACGCAAGTTAGAAAACAATGTCGGAAGCAAGCACATAAAGCATGAGAAGGTAAGCCGGTCAGCAGAAGTTCACCTGTTAGCTCTCGGATCTGAGCAGCTTGAGCTTCTGATTTCTTCTTCATAGCGGCAAGTGATTTCTGGCCCGCTGAATAAGCATCCAGCAGCTCATCAAAAACATGTTGTCGCCTTCGGCAATTGGCCTGGAAAAGGACGCAGTTAGATCCAAAGGGGAAAAAGTAACAAGTTTAGATCCGTGCTGATTGCAAGCAATCGGCCCGAATCTCGGGGACTACACCCAGTGTGTGCTAGAGTGGAATGCTCAGAGGCAAGAACCTAGGAAAGAGCTCCCGTAGAAAAATCTTTAATGTGGGTGGCAAGGCCACCCAATCGGCGTTGAAGGTGAGCAGGAAGTTGATCCTGGGATCCATCTGGCGGAGGAGTCTCGGAGTCGGAGGCGGGCAGAGTTGGTACATCAGCAACGTTTCCAATATAAGCTAGCCGAAACTGTTCGGACCGTGAGAACTTGCGGACCGTGGCAGTCGGCTTGAGTACAAGAACAAGGGAAGACTGAGGGACATCAATACTTACTTGAGAAGTGGTGACGGAGTTAATTGGGTAGGTGACTTGTGGGCCCATCGGCGCAGCGGCAATCGGATCGGCTGGCACAACAGCAGATCCCTCCGATCTGGTTGTAGGAGGCACATCTTGAGCCACAGTGGCCCGGACTGGTGAAGTCCCGGGCGAACCAACACCTGCATCAGTCAAGTCCACGATCGGCACGTTGGAGTGCACGATCCCGGACTGATCAATTAGAATTGGAGTAGTGGCAGTGGTGGCCGCAGGAGGAGCGGCCGATTGCGAGCCGGTAATTCGACCCGTCGCGACTGCAGAGCTCGGAGGGGGAGCAACTCTTTTTTTCTGCTTCGCAACAACATCTATTTGTTTCTTGGCGCGCTCGGCTTTGCTGGTCTCAGCGGCGGCAGCCCTCTTCCGAGAAACAGTAGGCTTGGAGGAGGTAGCAGAGGCAACAAGACACGCAGTCGGAGGAGCTCCGGGCACCGGGACGTTGATTTTACGAGGATCCGTACAAGTCAAAAAGTACAAGTCAACAAAACAGTCGAACAACACAAGCAAAGAAAGAAGGAACATGAAAGAGTACCCGAGAGCTTGGGGTAGATTGACAGCAAAGTTGGCCATGGAGAAGCGCAGAGGCGTGATATTCAAGGGCGTCTTGTTCATCACAGGGCCAGATGGTCTGGGGGCCGTCGGCGGCGGAGCTTGGACCCTCGAACCATGGGAGTCTTTCTTCTTGGGATCTTGGATGGGCCAGGAGCGGAGTTTGTCTGGGGGCGTTTCCCCTTAGCCACAGTCTGAGCAGTCGGGCGAGACTCTGCGCCATAGTCACCAGGAGCATCATCAGCATCTCTATGACCCCACTCTTCCATGAAGCGCTGGATGGAGGAATAGGACGTACCCGGCCGGTTGAGTGCAAGTTCAAAGCGGGCGGTGCGGGCTTCAATCTCGGGCTCTGACTCCGCTTCAAGTTCCAAGTCCGCAGCATCCTCCGCAGCACGGTCGGGATGGTAGGTGGAACGAGCCTGCCCGTCTTGCATCGCGTTAGAGCCGGTGAAGTGCCGCGGAAGCAGCTGATCAGAATCAACAAAGAGAGCAAACAAAAAGAGCGTGAGATCGGAAACTGAGTCATACCGTGGGAGGAGGACGACCCCGATTGTAAGCTTTCATCCCGAATTTGAAGGGATCAACCATGGGGCATCAGTCTGCATGTGCACCCGCCTAACAAGCTCGTCTTCTTCTATGCGATGGGTGGAGATCCGAGTCGGATCCCGCCGATTGCTCATGTCACAGATCCTATGGCACCCGCGTTGCAGCGGGAGCACTCGGCAGCAGATCCAGGCCGCAACCAGATCGGCAGGGCGCAGTCCTTCATTCTTCAGCTCGGCGACCCGAGCAACTTGGGATTCCAGATCGGTGTCGCTGTGCCCGGGATTCACAGTCCAATGATGTTTGGTCGGCGGCGGCAGTGAAAATTCTGGAAGATTCAAGCAATCGGCTTCGCCTTCCGGCGCCCGAACATGGAAAAAGCTCATCTGCCAATCCTTGATAGACTGCCGCGGCTGAGGATTGGGGTAGGTGCCGGATCGGTTGGTGTAAATTATGGCGGCTCCGCACTCGGACATCACCTTAACTTCCTTGGTAGCACCAGGTCCACCCTCGGGATCGAGGGCGTACACTCCAGTGCCCACTCAGAAGGAGCGCATGTGGAAGAACCGTCTCCATAGTCCTATGCTCGGCCGCACGCAAAGGTAGCCCTCACACAGAGTGACGAAGGCGGAGAGCAGCATTACGGCGTTTGCTCCGAGGTGGTGCGGTTGCAAGCAGAAGAAATCGAGGAAATCGTGGAAAAAATTGCTCACAGGGAGCACGCAACCGCGCTCGAAGTGAGTAAGGAAGACGATGCGCTCACCAGCGATCGGTGCCGGTACCAGCTCGGGCCCGAGGATGCGGAAATCGATGTTCACCGGGATCTTGCGGGCACGGCGAAGAAGAAGAACGTCCATCTCGCGAACATTGGAGACTTTCCAGGCGCCACGTATGCCGGAGGCATGGAGGTCTTGATCCCCCATCGAGGCGTCGGAATCCGTGGCGGAAGGTGGCGGCGACGGCGATGGAGGTGGTGGCGGCGCTCAAGAGCCGTGTCCACCAATGGCGGCGGTGAGGAGCGGTGGCGGTGGCGGCGGTGAGAAGAAAGAGGCATGAGGCGAAGCTTGGTGGGGCAGATCCAGTTCTCGGCGGCAGCGGCGGCGGCGGCGACGTGTGCATCACTACAGCTGCGGAGACAGAGGAGGAGTGAGCGCGAGGAAGAAGAGGAGGCAAAGCAGGCGGGGGCGAGCCACATCCCCACCCCCTGGGCTATTTATTGGGCCAATGGGTGGTGGTGGGATGCGGCGCGACATCTTTATGGCCGGTGTGGCCTCGTGTATCGCCAGAGAAGCACAAGATCGAGGTCCAGAAGATCTCGTGGATGGGAAGGGACGTGCGCGCGTGGCCCGAGGTGTCCATTATGTCACATCGATCGTGGCACGTTGCCTCGTATTTCACAGAGAATTCGAAGCGGCAGGTTTCAGTCAACATTCCGTTCAAAGCAACCGTTGAGAAGATCGGCTGAGTGGAAGATTCAATCGACAGCAATAACGAAGAGCAATCGGCCGAACATGGTTTGCAATCAGTCGAGCGAAAAGCATCCGAACTAAACAAGAGAAATTGGACAATTGAGAGAAATCGGTCAGAGAAGCAAAGCAAATCCGACAAGACTCAAGAGAAGTATGGGAGGAACCTGTGCAGGCCCTGTTGTCACTTATGTTCGGTGGGACCTCCACAGATTCAGTGGCTACTGTCATGGAAATGAACCCCGGGTAGGGTCACCCAGGAGAAATAACACTTCAACACGAAGATCACCGATCTAACGACCGCCGATCTAGGTGAGGCCGAGCTGATTTTGGCCGACCTAAAGACCGGCATTCAGAGGAAGGCCGATCTAGTCAAGGCCGACCTGAAGATCACCGATCTGAGGATCACCGAGCTAGAAGAGGACCAAACAAGCACATGCAAGATCGATCTCGAGAGGGCCGATCTGATTAGGTCAGAGGCCCATTGCCCTAGGAGAGTGCAATCGGCCTCACCTAAGTTCATTCGGCCAAGAAGATACAAGACAATTCGAGCTAACATCAAGAGTTGACCTTGGGCTAGGTCGGAGCGCCTGGTACAAGGTCGTGAGTGCACAATCCCGAAGATCCAGCCTACCAGGGACGTGTTGTCCCCTCCCGCGCAGATCACGCGGACATGCCGACAAGACTAAGCTCCCAACGCCACTGTTCAGTACGCAAGGTCACTGTTCAGTACTCCGGATCACTGTTCGGTATTGCGGATCACTGTTCAGTACACAGGGTCTACGAGCTAGCAGTATGAAGAGCTTCAAGTCTACGCCGGGTCAACCGGAGTGCAGACGTCATGAGGGCCCCAGCTCGTGGCTTGAGGCTTACAACTGGGACCTCCTCTACTGTGTAATTACCTTAGCACCCCGGGCTCGGTCTATAAGAGCCCTGGGAACCCCCCTGCGTGGGGGACGACAGCCGCATTTACTACACTTCACCCACATAGAGAGAGCAAGGAGAGAGTTGTGCCTAGATCCCTCTTCTCCTTTCTCTCAAACAGCTCACGGAGCATTCATTGTAGCCAGAGTTATTTCTTATAGCTAGCTCAGCAGGACTAGGGGGTTATCTCTACGGAGAGCCCCGAACCTGGGTACATCGCGGTGCCTCACTGTGTTTGTCCTCACTCTCGATTCCGGCACCATCGACACTTACCATGGTTTGTCCCCCTCTTTAGCCATCCCCATGGCATCTGCCGTTACATATCGACGACAGCGGGCGAGTTGTTTGTCCGACGAAGTAGGATGTACTAGAGCGTAGTCCGTAGCAGCAACCGAATGCACGGTGGTGAAGAACGTCCGGGAGGGACGGTGGATGGTAGTGGCGACGATATGGGTTGGGGACGATAGTGGAACTAGGATGGAGACACCGTCGAAGCTAGGCAAGGGGCGACACAGATGAGGAATGAAGTGTCTGGGGCAGGTCGGGTGAGGGTTAGGGACGGTCTCGAAAGATTTGAGGTGAATTCCGTTCATCAGATACGACATTGGGGACATATTCAGGCGGCCCTAAATCTGCTTCACATGTAAGCTGAGTTTTGAGGGGTGCCGAATAAGCCGGCCTATGGGTTGAGTTTTGAGGGTGCAGGAAGTGCCCCCCCCTCCCCCTCTCCTAGATTAACTCCGGCACTGCCCTTTCCCTTTATGGTTAATAATTTTGGATTAAAAATGCTTTTCTCTTTTACTTACATTTTAAGATACTTTCATGTTTACGAAAGTAAAAAATAAACTCAACCGGTGCTTGAGTATCTAAAAATATTTAGGTGACAGGCTCCTTGTCACTAGCTATATATTGTAGAGACGCATTGGTGTTATCTCGTCTTTCATTCCTCATGAGCAAACAGTCGATGGTTTAGACCTTTCCCTCAACTTCCTTTTGCACCCATTGATATCATAATTGCTGCTCATGTCGTCTGACGTACCTACAGTAGAGACTGCAAGATCGCTCTCCTCTCTACCTTACGCTGTTGGGGTTTCACTCAACATCCTATCTGTAGTACGTATACATCTTACTGTAGCGGATAGGATATACCCATTTTGGACTGTTTGATCAATCATATCATCCAGCAGCAGTTTTACCTCACGTATGTTCTATTGGACATACGAATTAGAAGGGAGCAATGGGTAAAAGTAACAGCCTGGATTGACTTTTTATTCTGTTTTTGCGATGAACTAATACCCTTGATTACATATTCGTATATAAGACTTTACAGTTTTTTTACATCCCTCAAAACGAACTTTATAATTTCACAAGTTCCGTCACAATAGTGTCGCGAGACACCAATTACTAGAAAAAAAGCCATCGGAGATGTATGTAAACATGTAAATATATGATGATGCATGAATGGTAAATGATAAATGGATGAGTAAACCGATGTAATGTTTTGTTGTAACTTAAAATCCTAACTTGATTAAATTAAATCATCTATGGAAATAATTCTAAATAACTATTAAAATAGAGAGATTTTACGGTGCATGATGATACAGGAGGGGAGGTGTATCATTTTAGATGATCCAGTGGTTCAAATTATATGGGCCTTACTTAAGCGTAAAAGAATAATGGTTCAAAAAACTAGTCGTCCAAAGAAAAAAGATCGGTTCACAAGATAATATAGTTCAAAAAATTTAATTGAATTTTATTAATTTAATAAAAATTAAATAAATGTCAAAATAATTTTTATAGCGAAAATATCCCTCGGGCCTTCACATAATACTATGGACGGTTCATATTCAGTTGATTCACCGTAAAAAGACTCTTAAAATATATCTGAGCTAGCTAGGCACGTGTTAAGTTTTTTTAAGCCTAGAACAAATGTTCTATGGTAATTTTTTCATTAATAAAAAGGATAGTATATAGAGTGAGCAAAAAAGAAAGGAAAGCTACAAATAGACTACAAAAAGAAGGAAAGTTATCCAATTCCAGCTCTAGGAATCATACCCATGATATTAGAAGTTCACTGAGACGCACTCTTGGAAATAAACATCATTGGCCTATGTTGCAGTAGCAGCAAATATACTCTCAGAGCATATCTCCAGGCTTTTGTAATTGGATTAGTGTTTGTGAATACATTTCCATTTTTCTGTAGCTAGACGTTCCAACATCCCAAAATAGTACTCCTTTATTCTATATTAACTGTGGCTGAAAATGATGTATGTAGCACTGAAATACATTTGTAATATCTATGCTAAATTGTTTTGGCAAAACATCAGCAGCTAATATTGAATCTTTATAGACTAAGGTTCCCTTTTTTTCTCCTTGGAATATTAGTGTCCTAGTAGTTGTCTGCAAGACTGCAATCACATAACATATGCATCAAGGTTTTTTCAGTGTGTACGTAACCAAGAGGGCATAAGTAATGATTCATTATTATTTTTGAGGCAGCAACGATAGAACAATTGTTCTACGGTATATTTTACATTATATAAACGTATAAGTACAGTGATAGATAAGAAAAGTGTAATGATTCACTATGAACATTTCCTTTAGAGCAAAGATATTGTGTTTACTCTATTATGAAAGCCAAGAAGAAAATCTTGTATTTGTCTGCTGACACTTTTCCAGATGTATTAGAAAATAACTAGAGCCTCTATATCTCCCATCAAGTGCTTGTAAATATTCATAGCTGAGAGTTTGTCAAAACTTCCAGCACCCTTCCATCTATCTGAACATTGCTAATATGACTGTATAAATAAATATTGGAACAAAACATAATGAAAGATAAACCTCGTCAAGAACGGGGGTCTATAAGCGGCATGGCCCGGGCGATGGGTTGTGCATTCTGTGTGGTTTCTTTGAGATAGGTGCCCACATCTTCTTCTCTTGTTTGGCGACTAGATTTATGCGGGGCTTTGGTTGTGAGGATCTGGGGCCCGAATGGGAAGCTGCGGAGCTGGCCGAGTTTGTACAAACACGTGCCAACCAAAACAACAAGAGGATACACCTCTTTTGGCTAGTGTTCGCGGCATTGGCATGGACTCAATGGATAACTAGGAATAAGATGGCGATTTAGTATGTTTTCCTGTGGTGGACCTTTGACATGATCTTTAAATTCTTGGCATTCTTCCAGCATTGGTACCCACTATCGAGGCGCGGGGATAGAGGTTGTCTTCTTCATATGCTGGAGGCTCTGATGTCCGCAGTGCTTGGCCTTGGCTCCTCCAATCTGAGTGCCATTGATGGAGGGCGTATCGGGACAACACATGTTCTTCACTCCCCACCCCCCTTTCATTTTCTTGGTATTATTGTGTTGTTTCTCGAGCAGGATTTGTTGCTAGGTTTGTACTAAACTAGTGGATAGTTGTATTGTCATTTATTAAATAATAAAGCGGGACGAAACCCTATTTTTTACTCAAGATAAACCCAATAGTCCTCACAAGTATGTTTTGGGATTATTTATGTTTGATTGGAAATGGATAGGTAACTCCCGACACACATAATTGATTTCAATTGACAACATTTGCATAAAGCTGAGATGTACCACCTTTGTGCAACTAGTTGAGATGCCCAAAATAAATAATAATGTATAATGTCACTTTAGTAACAAACTATTAACAACACATTCCTTCAATATCAAAATATATGGATGTTAGGACATGGACATATATATTCGTGATACAACTTTGATTTTTTATATGTAATCTTGTAAGAAAAACTAAAAAAAACCATGGGAAATATAATTTTTTATTAGCCAGAAAGACCAAGAAAGCTACAATACTGGGTTTTAGTAGGAATATAGCTATAAAATGCACTTATTACCCAAAAATAATATTAAAATAGATTTAGATAACATTTCTTCTTTAAACTATGTAATGAAAAAATCCAGCCTAGGTTGGGCTTCGGCTTAGGATTGGGTTCTTCGAAGCCTTGGCAAACAAATGTCTGGATCTATAACCAACTACTATTCTTAATAAATCATTTTCACCAACAATTGTTCTAGTAATGTGTATGTTATGTCACAAAATTTTGATATTTTCCCAATTTTATATTCAAAGGTATATTCATACATTTCATGTAATTTTCTATTATGAAAAATAATGAAGACCGCGGTTCAAGTTAGAATGGTCAAATGTTCACTTCACATAACAAACCTATCATAGACCAATTCAAATAGATTCATGGAGGTGGTTAATTGATCCAGCTGTATGAAATAGGGTCAATTATATTTACCTTTTTTGTTCTTGATCAATCGTGAAAATAATTACTATCCAACTCTATTCACTTGGAAAAGGGAGGGGTACAATTCCATCTCTTGAAACAAGCTTTTGCCCCGCTTTATTGCCACACGGTCAAATTATACAGGGTGTTGAGGAAATTTTCTTATAAAGCTTACAAAAGACAAGACAACACCACCCCCAACAGTGTAGTAGGGGCTCTCCACTAGACATCGCGAACTTGCGCCAAGCAAGAACACAAGAGTGATTGGATTACAACTGGAAGCCACCACGATGATAGATGAAAAAAAATGAAGAACATATTTCCTTGCATGAAACCACCAAACTTTACATCTTATTCAACATCGACCTGCCAAGGAATATGACCCCATCCTCTCTTGGTCCAGCGAGAAGCGCCAACCCTGCCAATAAGTAAAAGGTCAAACAAAACTATATAGCTAGTGCGGCCGCGTGTAAAAAAGGGGAGTCACATAAGCTTACCCGTCGAAGATGAGGGTGCTTGGAGAGAAGAACCATGCCTGGCCTATTAGAGGACTAGGAGTGAAACAAGTAGGAGTGCCATCAGGGCTGGTAAACAACACTCACTAACGACTCCTCCAAGAGAGAAACGACTCCAACGTGTTGTCACCATTGATGATGACATGGAAGACTTGTGTTTTCACCCAAAGTGTAGGCTAGGGGTGAGATGGGTACCAGAAAAGTGCCTCTAAGAGGCGACACAACGCCTACAAGTGCCACCACTATCGGCATCGAAACGTTGATCTTTCTCTCGTACCATCTAACCCCTCGCTGATGCATCTAAACCATCAATACATATCAAAGAAGAACCCGTTGCAACGCAACTGAACCTACAGATCTGAACCAGGGATGGGTGCCATCATAGGAAGTAACAAAGCCAATACCACCCACAGTTGCCCCCATACCGCTAATGGGGGCAACCAACATTGACATCACATTGCTCACTGGAGAGCCCACCGCACAACTTTACCATCCATAAAATCTAGCAAATCCCTCATCAATGCCATAATGCATGGACACGTCCCACTCACTACAAAATCGATGGATATTGGTGAATAAAAATCCCCACGAAAGAAACAAAAACGTCACCTAAAATCATTTTTGGGGACGCAAACTGTTACCGGCTAATTTCCCCCTGGATCAACGCTCTGGGCACCTTTGGTGATGGCCTGGCCTGAATTTAGACGACACATTTGGCCAACAATAAGCACATTTATTTTCTATTAAGATTCTTCGTGTCACAGAACACGAATTAAGCGTCACCCATGATGATATTTGATTCTAGGAAAGTAGAAAAACAATAAATGACAAAGGGGTTGCATATTAAAATCACATATGTTTTCTCTATGACTGTAGTTGCTCAAATTGAAATACAGTTATTTGTTTCTTATGTGCTCGTATTGATTATGTGAGTCATGTGGTTTGACATTGAATTATACTACTTTAGGAGTATTATTTAACGTTTTTTATACCGATCATTTCTCTAAGAAACAACAAACTTCGTTAATATACTATGAAATATGATGTTTACCACTGTATCCCAAATCTAATGACAGAAATGACACTACATTAGGAATATTTTTTTGGTGTACGAGGCGTCCATACTTTTCTGACATCGAGTATATCGACCATAAGTCGGTATCAGGATAGATAATAATTTTCATTTCACCATATCAATCCATATAATTAGGAAAAATACGACTAGGAAGCCTCTCTTGTAATAACACAATTGTATCATAGTATGATGTCCTATTTAAATAACAAAAAATTGTATTACAAATAATCAAAAAAATAAATCATTACCACAAATTTCTTTTTAGTGTTGGTCCTTGTCAGAGTGTGTATAAGTAGCATGTACGATCCAAAACTTGGTGTATACGAGTACATTTTCATAAGCAAGTTAATACAGTTAACAAAACTGATGATAAATCGTGTATTTTTGCACGTACATGTGGTTGCAGCAATAAGTTTCTTGTTATCCATTATCTCTTGTGTTTCTTTTAATAGAGCATAGTAAACTGAGCATATAATTTTTAACAGAGCATAGTAAACTAAGCATATCTTTATCTCTTGTGTTTCTTTTAATTCATAACTATTTTTTCTTGCGGAAAAATCTGATGACATGTATTAAGTATCATAAGTCCTTACATACACATCCTTGTAGAAAAATGAAATTATATTTAAACCATAAGAGTTCCAAAGTCTACTTCCTCCTACATCCGCCAACGATTCGTCGCGAGCATAGCCGGATGCCCGCATCTGGGCCTTCACCTTGACGGAGCAAACTTTTTAAAATTCCTAAGCATGTAGAAGTCGCGGTTGAGAAATCGATGATGCAGACCAAAAGGCACCGATGATTGTGAAGATCGCTTCCCAAAGAAGAAAATGCTTTTAAGGGCCTTTAGAAAGTGTGATGACTACAAAAAGCTGGTTGAATCTAGATGTATCCAACGAAACCTAGACTTAATAGATCACGGAACATCTAGTGAGACACAACTCCACACGCCCTACTCCAATGATTACCTTAATTATCCATGGAATAGGTATAGGGCAGGGAGGCACCATACACCGGAGAGGGACGGGGGGTTTGCTGTCCCGAAGCAAACACGAAGACTCCCTAAAGAGAACCTGAATCAATTTTAAAAGCCACTACACACATTTGAGGTTGAGCACTATCGTCCATGACCATGCACCGACGTCATCTTCTCCGACGACCTAGCAGAAACATGCCGTCGTTAAAGATCACCGTGCTAGGTTCACCAACGTTGCTGCCGAGCATCGCTGAGGAGTACCATACCTCAAACCCTGTTCTCCATTGTGGTCTACAACATCCCTCCAACACCCTCTGCGGCAAGCCAACCCCGAACATGACCTTCTCGTCGCAGCCGATGCCGCATGGGCTTTTCCTGGCGACGTGCCCCCGCGGCCGCGAGAGGGGTAAGCGATCGGTGGTCGCTAGGGTTCGTTCACATAACGTTCACAACTAAAACCAATAGTCATAAGGAATAACAGAATATTAATCATTGGCGTGTCAAGGCGCCACACTGTTGACACACTGCAGACACGGAGAACATTCACCGATTCACCAATGAGCATCTATACATTTCTCCACGCAAAAGGAACCCACCACAAAGCATTGCATATAGTATCCTAACAACGCTTCTGCACGAGCCGTTCATGGTGCAGGTGTCTGCGAATGAAGCCCATACATGTCACGGGTCGCATGAGGAGACACGTCTCTCTCTCTCTCTCTCTCTCTCACTCTCATCTCTGTCTCTCTCTCTCTCTCTCTCTCTCTGTGTCTCTCTCTATAATAGGTACCTCCAGGTGCACTGCTCGTCTCGACGATCCTCCACTCTACGAAGCAACCTAGCTAGCTATCAAGGCATCTAGCCATGTCCAACCCATACACCTTCCTCAGGCCTCACATAAGTCGTCCCTTGTTCCCCTACCAAAGAAGCCTAGTCTCTCCATCCTCTCCCACAAAACAAGCACTCCCTCTCCTCAGTCTCCTCCCTTCGAGCCATGATGATAGCAAGACCCTTGGTTGTGGATACGCCGGTGATCATCGTCAACGTAAGAAGGAAGATCGGGATGTGAACATCTCGCTCCAAATTGGCCCGCCGAGTCCGAACCCCGCGCCTAATCTTGTAAAGAGTGATTTGAGAGGTGGTGGTACCGATGGTGCAACAGGAACAACACAAGATCAGTGTGATGGTGGCGATCACAAGGTGGACGAGGAGGAAGATGAAGGGGAAGAAGACGACGACGATGATGCCGGTGAGGGTCTTTGCTTGGAGTACTTTGCCGCTGGTAAGCTTACGAAGGGCAAGTATTGGATCCCTACCCCTGCTCAGATCCTCATTGGGCCCACTCACTTCGCCTGCCCGGTGTGCTGCAAGACCTTCAGCAGATACAACAACCTGCAGGTAAATTAGCTATATCTCATGCATCCATTTTAGATCAGCTTAATTACAAGCTAGAAGATATTGATCTAAACAATGTGCTACATGGTAGATGTTCAAGATCACCATTTTTCCTGATGTTGCATGCATGCATGATCGCCATAACAAAGATGGATCTGTAGCCAGAGAGGAATCTTGATCGGTGTCTACAACTGTAGCACAAGATGGGGGGCCATGCATGATTTGGGATGTAGTACTAGCTTGTGAGAGATGAGGGCTGCCTTTTGTGTGTTTCAGCTAGGCAGGCTGGTTAATTCGTACTTCCTCTTGCTAGCTAGTTGCCACATTTGGGCCAGTACAGATGTAGGGCTTCCTCCATCATCCTATCCTGGCTTTTGTGCGGGTCCTTTTCTGCCTTGGTTCGTATTTTTGTCATGTTATGCATGCATGTCCGGGCTCCAGGCTCAGAGAGAGATCAAGAGAGGTACCATGAAAATTCTCAATCCGTTCTGCCTTGCACAGTTGCACTGTGGATGCATCCATATGTGTACACGGATTTATAGCTGCTTCCCCAGGAAAGGCACCATGTCTGTCTGCTGACAGCATTATCAATAGATCCATTCCATCCACTGTTGTTCATCGACATATTTTGGGTGACCTTGCTAAATGTCCTTGATTATGCAGTTAAAATAACCTTGCATATACGTACATGCAGATGCACATGTGGGGGCACGGGTCACAGTACCGCCGCGGGCCGGATTCGCTCCGCGGCACCCAGCCGGCGGCGATGCTCCGGCTGCCGTGCTTCTGTTGCGCGCCCGGGTGCCGGAGCCACGTAGACCACCCGCGGGCGCGGCCGCTCAAGGACTTCCGGACGCTGCAGACGCACTACAAGCGCAGGCACTGTGCCAAGCCGTTCCTCTGCCGCAAGTGCGGCAAGGCGCTCGCCGTGCGCGGCGACTGGCGCACGCACGAGAAGAACTGCGGCCGGCGGTGGCACTGCGCGTGCGGCTCCGATTTCAAGCACAAGCGCTCGCTCAAGGATCACATTCGGGTCTTCGGGCAGGACCACGTCGAGCGGCCGCCGGCCGCCAAGATGTGACCGTCGATAAGAATGATGGCCAACCGGCCTGCTAGTGATTTTATGATTACTTGTGCAATGTTAGGTGATCAGCTAAGTTGTGCATCCATGGTGTTCTCCTTCCCATAAGTATTATGTTACTGGCTGCTAGCTGAACTTAATTTGATTATTACACTTATTTAACTCTTTGTTCTTGTTTTTCAAGTGAAATGTGCTTATTTAATTAGCATGTTAATTATAGACTTGTAAGTTCTAGCAACTTGTTTTGTTCTTTAATATTCTTGATTTGTATTTATTTCATAGTTAACTGTTGTGATTCAAGTTAATGGTTAATTTCCTACTTATTTTGAGCACATACTGTCACATACCAGTTTCTACTATAACTATTTTCTTATGCTCGAGGAAGTTCGCCCCTTAAAACTCTTTTAGGCCTTGTTCGGTTAATCCCCCTCACAAGAGGATTGGAGAGGATTGAAGGGGATTTTGACTTATAGAGCATTTAATCCCCTTTAATACCTGCTAATCCCCTTCAAAACCTCCTGGGTGATGGTGAACGAACCCTAGCGAACCGAACAAGGCCTTATTAAACTAAATCCCTAGACGTCCAGCAGTCGCAGCACACCGCCTGGGTGATGGTGAACGAACCCTAGCGAACCGAACAAGGCCTTATTAAACTAAATCCCTAGACGTCCAGCAGTCGCAGCACACCGCCTGGGTGATGGTGAAATTAGATGTGGCCAAGGCATTCGACTCGGTTATTTGGCCCATTCAGATGGAGGTGTTACGGGCTCGTGGTGGTTGGCAAAACTTTCTCTCCTCCTGTCAACGGCAAGCACTAGGGTGATTAATGGATGTGCGGGGTAGTCCTTTCTCCCAGTAGCGGCGGCAAGATAAGAAAACACCATAGGAAGGCCCTTGTGCTACAATACTTACAACGTAATAGTAGCTACAATACGCTCTGCCATCGAAGTAATCCTCCACCACACCACATGCAACGGTCCGGGCTGCTTGGGCCCTGGCGCCGCCACTGCTTCTTCCATGCCAGAGGTCTTCGTCAGGGGGAACACTTGTCCGCTTTGTTGTTCATACTAGTCATGGACGTGCTCACAACGATCTTTTTCCTGGCTAAAAAACAAGCATCGTCCAATCCTTCATTGCATACGAAGTTGTGCTAACTACATCTTCCGTGTGTCCTCAAGAACGTTTTAGCCTTTATAGGTTTGATCCCTCGGTTTATCCTTTGTTCAAAAGGATTGTGCCACTTGCTGCACCTTAGCACCATTTAATTTACTTGCTTTTATTTCCTTGTTGCTTATACCAGAAAACCCATAAAAAGTTACCTTTCAGTGCTTACAGTTATTCCTTTCTCAAGATCATTTGTCGGTACCTTCTGCTCCTCGTTGGGTTCGACACCCTTTTTATCAAAAAGGGTATGATAGATCCCCTACACTTTTGGGTCATCAATGAGTCGAAATAAGATTCCGAAGGAGACCAAGTGTGAAGTTTTAGTACATTGAGTTCTCAATTAAACTATATAGTATTTTATGCTCTAAACCCATCTCCCAATTCGTGCACGCAAAAACCATTTGGAGACATTTGAGTCACGGACAGCGAGAGCTCTTGCACCTTTATGTTCTTACTTTGCTAGTTTCAATACTAGATATAGACTCTTTCTTGTTATTTGCTTGACTTGAATTGCATATCTTACTTGATCTACTTTGAAGTTGTTATATGTGTTTTAGCATGTCACCAAAGTAATTAACTGTATTATCATTTACCTACTCGAGGACGAGCAGGAATTAAGCTTGGGGATGTTGATACGTCCCAAACGTATCTATAATTTATGCTTGCTCCATTCTCTTTTGGGTGATATTGCTATCTCTTTTGCTACACTTTCATACCTTTTTACACATATTTGGACTAACCTACTAACTCAGTGCACCCAGTGCCAGTTTCTGTCTGCTGATGTCTCTGAATTGAAGGTTTTTACCCATATTTACAGAGCCCAAAAGATATATTAAAAATCAGCGCATCTGAAGCTTCCGGAAGCCCGAAGGAGGGCCGGAAGGGGGCCATCCCCCTCCCAGGCGACCTGAAGGTGGGGTCCCACCCTAGGGGCCGTGACAGCATGGCGCCTGGTGGGAGGGGCCACCCCCCGGTGCCCCCTTCGGCCT